>CM070738.1:10277894-13209092 GCA_036346245.1 Bonia amplexicaulis | reverse complement strand
ACCTAGCACTTTCATGAGATTAATGAAGCGAGGTTTTACGTCCTTTCATTGGCAAATTTGTGGTCGTTTACTTTGATGATATCTTGATTTATAGCAAGTCCATGGATGAACATTCGACTCACTTACGTGCTGTTTTTAATGCTTTGAGAGATGCACGTTTGTTTGGTAACCTTGAGAAGTGCACCTTTGCACGGATCGAGTCTCTTTCTTGGCTATGTTGTGACTCCACAGGAATTGAGGTTGATAGAGCCAAGGTGGAGGCGATATGGAGTTGGCCCACGCCACCGGCGTCTCCCAAGTGCGGAGTTTTCTTGGCCTTGCAGATTTTATCGCCGCTTTGTCAAAGAATTCAGCACCATTGCGACACCGTTGATTGAGTTGACAAAGAAGGAGTTGTGTTCCATTGGGGGCCATCACAAGAGAGTCCTTTATTCTTTTGAAGGACAAGCTTACGCACGCACCATTGCTCCAACTTCCGAATTTTGGTAAGACTTTTGAACTCGAATGTGATGCTAGCGGAATTGGTATTGGTGGTGTTTTGATGCAAGAAGGCAAACACATTGCCTACTTTAGCGAAAAATTGAATGGTCTGTTCTTAATTATTCCACGTATGATAAAGAATTGTATGCTCTTGTTCGTTCTTTAGAGGCGTGGCAACACTATTTATGGCATAAAGAATTTGTCATTCATTCCGATCATGAATCACTTAAGCATATTCGTAGTCAAACCAATTTGAATCGTAGACATGCTAAGTGGGTTGAATTTATTGAATCTTTTCCTTATGTCATTAAACACAAGAAAGGGAAGGATAATGTGATTGCTGATGCTTTGTCTCGACGCTATACCATGTTGTCTCAACTTGATTGTCGCATTTTTGGTCTTGAAACTATTAAAGAACAATATGCTTTTGATGATGATTTTAAGGATGTGTTGTTGCATTGTAAAGAGGGTCAAACATGGAATAAATTCGTGATCAATGATGGTTTTTTGTTTAGAGCTAACCGCCTATGCATTCCAGTTGGATCCGTTCGTCTTTTGTTGTTGCGGGAGGCGCATGGAGGCGGATTGATGGGACATTTTGGTGCTAAGAAGGCGGAGGACGTTCGACCACACACTTCTTTTGGCCAAAGATGAGGCGAGATGTTGAGCGGTTTGTGGCTCGTTGCACTACATGTCAAAAAGCTAAGTCTCGCTTGAATCCACATGGTTTATATATGCCACTTCCTGTTCCTTCTATTCCGTGGGCGATATTTCTATGGACTTTGTTTTAGGGTTGCCCGAACTAAGAGGGGAGAGATAGCATTTTGTTGTTGTGGATCGTTTTTCTAAGATGGCTCACTTTATCCCATGTCATAAAACCGATGATGCCGTTCATATTGCTGACCTCTTTTTCAAAGAGATAGTTCGTTTGCATGGTATGCCTTCTACTATTGTTTCAGATCGTGATGCCAAGTTCTTGAGTCACTTTTGGCGTACTCTATGGAACAAGTTGGGTACAAAGTTGTTGTTCTCACGACATGTCACCCACAAACCGATGGCCAAACCGGGGTGGTGAACCGCACATTATCTACCATGTTGAGAGCTATTTTGAAGAACAATTTAAAGCTATGGGAAGAGTGTTTGCCGCATGTTGAGTTCGCATATAATCGAGCGGAACACTCCACCACCAAGGTAAGTCCTTTTCGGTAGTGTATGGATTCAATCCCGTGCCCTATTGATATTTTACCTTTGCCTACTAGTGAGAGAGTTCATAATGATGCTAAGGGCGTGCTGATTTTATTCTCAAAATGCATGAGACTACTAAGGCAAACATTGAAAAGATGAATGAAAAATATAGGATTACTGGTAGTAAAGGTAGAAAGGAAGTTAAACTTGAACCGGGTGATTTTGTTTGGTTGCACTTGCGAAAGGATAGATTTCCTGAGTTAAGAAAGTCAAAATTGATGCCTAGAGCTGCTGGTCCTTTTAAGATAGTTGAGAAGATAAATGATAATGCATATAAACTTGAGTTGCCTCCCGAGTTTGGGGTTAGTCCCACCTTTAACATTTCAGATTTGAAGCCATGCTTGGGAGAAGAAGATGAGACGAGTTGAGGACAACTCCGCTTCAAGAGGGGGAGGATGATGATGACATCACTTCTTCGGATATACACAACACTCCTCCACTTGATATTCAAGGACCAATCACTAGAGCTCGCACCGACAATTGAATTTACATGTGAGCTCGTTCCTAAGTACTTCTTTTTGTTCATTTGAGAATCGATTACTACCTAATGATTTAATTATGATTAGGAACCATGGAGAGGATCAAGAAGTACTTGGAGAAGGGCTACGAGGCGCACGAGTCCAGCAAGGGTGGTCGAATCATGTTGGATGTCCAACTCAAGCCCACTTCGAATCCAATTCGGAGTCCAGGACCAGGCCGCACTAAAACGGACGCCCAGATCGCATCCGGACTCCGTTTTGGACGTTCCACATATGTATGGAAAGCTGAGAAGATAAGCTTTCCAATGGCTCTGGTCTCATATCAAAATTCCTTCTGAGTCAACGGGAATCGTCGAAACAAGTGGACGTCCAGAATCTGTCAGGGTGCTGTGACACCGTCTTTTGGGCCGTTCGGCTTTGTATCGTGTTGGAGTCCATTAAGGACGCGTCCAGGGGTTTTGCACGCCCCTTACTCCTTTATATACAGCCGCCACCCCCACCATTAGGGTTGGGTTTTGCTTAGATTAATTCTGTCTTTGAACAGTTTCGCCGTCATCGGTTTGTGAAACCCCAATTTTCGAGTGCTTCATCAATATATCTGCAATTTGGTTGTGTTCTTCCTTGTTCTTGCTTGTGTTCTTCGATTCGCAGGCGAGGATTAGCCTTCTTGGCAAGGTCAACCGGGCAGCGCACGGTTGATAACCTGAGGAGACGTGGTGCTGCGATTGCGGGGTTTGGAACGTGTCGTTCGGAAGCCGGATCGATTTGTGTCGCGCCTCCACCAAATCGAACATACCCAGAACCTGTTGGAAGATCGGGACCCCGTTCCCATCATGGGATGCTAAAATCAGCCGAGGAAAGCATTAAGAAAAGCAGCCATCATGTGATGATGATGCAGAAAGGCAAGGGCAAGCCCTATGTAAAGAAAGGCGCGGTCAAAAGAAAGTTAGCTCCCGATGAGATCGCGAGCAGTTCTAAGGCCAAGCAAGTCAAGAAGGGCCTGCTCGATGCGATTGCTACCATCAGAAGCAATCGGGACATTGGAAAAGGAACGCCCAAAGTACTTGGAGGATCTTGAGAAAAAGAAGGAAGTACGACTTCGCTCGGTATAAATGTTATAGAAATCAATCTTGCTACTTCATCTACTGATTCTTGGGTATTTGATTCCGGATCGGTTGCTCATATTTGCAAATCGTTGCAGGGGCTAAGAAGAAGTAGAAGTTTGAGGAGGAGCGAAGTGGATCTTCGCGTTGGCAATGGAGCAAAAGTTGCTGCGGTGTCTGTTGGCACCATGCCATTGTCTTTACCTTGAGTATTAGTTTTGGAATTTAATAATTGTTATTGTGTTCCATCTCTTTCCAAGAACATTATTTCTGCTTCTTGTTTGCAAGCAGAAGGTTATGACTTTAGATCTGTGAACAATGGTTATTCTCTTTATTTCAAAGATATGTTCTATTGTCATACTCCATTGGTGAATGGATTATATGTTCTTACTCTTGAAGAGTCACCGGTCTATAACATTAATGCAAAGAGGCAACGCATTGAATGATTTGAATCCACGTTTATTTGGCACTGCCGCTAGGTCACATAAATGAGAAACGCATGGAGAAGCTCCATAGAGATGGTATTCTGCACTCATTTGATTTTGAATCATTTGAGACATGCGAATCTTGTTTACTTGGCAAGATGACAAAAGCGCCTTTCACCGGTCAAGGTGAACGGGCAAGTGACTTATTGGCACTCGTACATTCTGATGTATGTGAACCAATGAGCTCAACGAAATGAGGTGGTTTTCGAAGACTTCATAACTTTTACTGATGACTTTAGTAGATATGGGTATATCTACCTGATGAAGCATAAGTCTGAATCCTTTGAAAAGTTCAAAGAATTCCAAAATGAAGTGCAAAATCATTTAGGCAAGACAATCAAGTTTCTACGATCTGATCGTGGAGGCGAGTATTTGAGCCATGAGTTTGGCAATCATCTAAAGGATTGTGGAATTGTTCCACAATTGACTCCGCTAGGAACACCTCAATGGAATGGGGTATCTGAACGGAGAAATCGCACCTTATTAGATATGGTGCGCTCCATGATGAGCCACAGTGATCTTCCGTTGTCTTTTTGGGGGTACGCTCTTGAAACAGCCGCTTTCACACTAAACAGGGTTCCATCAAAATCAGTAGAAAAGACACCACTTTTACTCCAAGGGCTCTCTTATCCTGAATTCAAAATGATGAAATTCCAGTACTCCTCGTGTAAACTCTTTTTGGAAACCTATTTTGGGGCTAGAAACCATACTGCTTAGATTTGAACCTTAACTTCAAAAATTGTTTATCCTTGGAGAACCGATTATCAAATTGTTTACGAAATCCATTTTCAAAACTCATTTTAGCAAACCTGGATCTTCCGAAGAAATTTTCCTAAGCTCGACTACTTACCTAAAACTTATTCAAAAATTTATCTGGGTTTCTCAAATAGTTCAAAACAAAGTTATTTCTTGAAAGCTTTCTCCAACGAGGACCTTGTCTTTCAAAACAATAGATCCTAAGGGTTAACCTTGGGGTGTTACCTTCGAAAGAGTATGTTGGTAAAAACATATTTCCCATGTTTGGTTTTGTCACCCCTAGTTAAAAGTAAAATCTTCATTTTTGCCACAAAGATTTATTCAAAATAATGATATTAAGAATGTTAACACGGGAATGAGTATTGATGTCAAAATACCCCCAAATACTTTCCTCTTCTGTCTATTGATCAAACAGGACAATTTTTGATCCTCTTCTCGTACCTTACTCCCAAAAATTTAAGGTTAGGAACGTTGACATTGTTCATGAAGCTAAGATGGTCCTGTTTTAAATAGGCTATGCAGATGAACCATATACTCTCTTTTGCGTGCACCCCGAATAGACGTTGCGTTGCCATAAGATTTCACTTTGGCCTTGTGCGCTGCCTTCTTGCCCTCGGGCGTTATATTTTGCGGTCACAGGAAAAAGAGTGTTTTAAAAACTTGTGTGATTTATGTGCCACCCCAGTTATTCGGGGCATACTCTTTTAAAGCTTGAATGGGGTAGATCACCTTATCCCCGCGGTTCTATTCATATCTTATGCTATTCCCTCTCACCTTTCTGTTGAAAATCCCATCAGATCTACTGGAGCAAGATAAGAAATAGGCAAAACCAAAGCAGTCAAGAACAAGTGGAGACTTCATAGCTGACTCGACGCCTCAACTCATATCAAGATACAGGATTCAAATCACTGGCTTATTGCCATCCTCTCCGTACCTTGCCCAATGGGCTATGGATCGAATCGTTATTGATCAGGCTCAATGGATGAAAACAAGACAACCTCCACAATCAGAAGTAAGGGAGGAAGAATAATAATTAATGCTCGCAGTAGCCCCAACCATGTGTACAAGCCATCACAGGACCTCACTCTACGAGGAAAGTCAAAGAGAAGCCACCATCATGAAGATGATAGTAGCCCTGCATCAAGTAAACCTCAAAAGAACTTCACTTGTTTCTATTGCACGACTATTAGGCACCACTCCAGCAAGTGCTCTCAGAAGAAGCAAGGCCAACGTTTCAATTGTGGCCATGATGAGGACATCACTTCTTCGGATATACACAACACTCCTCCACTTGATATTCAAGGACCAATCACTAGAGCTCGCGCCCGACAATTGAATTTACATGTGAGCTCGTTCCTAAGTACTTCTTTTTGTTCATTTGAGAATCGATTACTACCTAATGATTTAATTATGATTAGGAACCATGGAGAGGATCAAGAAGTACTTGGAGAAGGGCTACGAGGCGCACGAGTCCAGCAAGGGTGGTCGAATCATGTTGGATGTCCAACTCAAGCCCACTTCGAATCCAATTCGGAGTCCAGGACCAGGCCGCACTAAAACGGACGCCCAGATCGCATCCGGACTCCGTTTTGGACGTTCCACATATGTATGGAAAGCTGAGAAGATAAGCTTTCCAATGGCTCTGGTCTCATATCAAAATTCCTTCTGAGTCAACGGGAATCGTCGAAACAAGTGGACGTCCAGAATCTGTCAGGGTGCTGCGACACCGTCTTTTGGGCCGTTCGGCTTTGTATCGTGTTGGAGTCCATTAAGGACGCGCCCAGGGGTTTTGCACGCCCCTTACTCCTTTATATACAGCCGCCACCCCCACCATTAGGGTTGGGTTTTGCTTAGATTAATTCTGTCTTTGAACAGTTTCGCCGTCATCGGTTTGTGAGACCCCAATTTTCGAGTGCTTCATCAATATATCTGCAATTTGGTTGTGTTCTTCCTTGTTCTTGCTTGTGTTCTTCGATTCAGGCGAGGATTAGCCTTCTTGGCAAGGTCAACGGGCAGCGCACGGTTGATAACCCGAGGAGACGTGGTGCTGCGATTGCGGGGTTTGAACGTGTCGTTCGGAAGCCGGATCGATTTGTGTCGCGCCTCCACCAAATCGAACATACCCGAACCTGTTGGAAGATCGGGACCCGTTCCCATCAAGTGGTAATCGAGCTTGGTGTTCCTCCGTGTTCGAGTTACCCTCCTTTGTTATTTTCGGTTTGGTCCTAGAGTCCAAGAAAAAGCCCTACAAAAAAAATTGTAGTCATAGGTTGTTTCCTGTCCTAGATCTCGTTTAGCCTTTGCACAAGTTGATTCTAGAGTCCGTAGTGTTGAGTTTGTGTCCTTAGTCGAGTTGTGTTGCTGGTTTAGATCGTGTTTTGTTCGAGTTGTTTTCCCACCCGCTACCACCCTTCAAACCCTAGCCGTCACGCCGCGTTTCCTCCACCCTCTGCTTTTTGTTTTCCACCCATATCCCACCCTCTGTTAACCCTCTGTTTTCGTCATCCATCACGTCTCGTGATCACACCGCATCATCCCCCACCTTTCCCGAGCTTCCGCCACCAGATTCCACAAATTCCCTCCACCCGATCTTCGTTTTGACCCCCACAGCAACCATAACTTGGAGGTCCATCTTGAAACGGCCATAACTTTTGCATACGGACTCGAAATCAGTTGCTTTTTTTTTTGAAATTGGGTGAAATTAAATTTTACATCCGAATCTCCCCAACTTCGTCGGGTTCGACGAATTTATTTTCCCGAAATTCGGCCTGGAAAGTGTAGTACTCAAGGCCCTAAACCGAATCACCGAATTTGCAGCACATTCATTAATTTCTGAGGCCACTCCTTACATCCGATTGAGTTGCAACTTTGTGTGGTTCCTATTTCTGTGCTCTGCTCTGTGAAAAAAATATAAAAAAAATACAAAAAAGAAAAATTTCGGCTATAGTAGAGAGGAGAGAGTGCTATCCATAGCCGCAAAAAAAAAAAAAAAGAAGAAGAAAAAGAGAAAACAGAGCACAGTTTTAGGTGCCAACAATTTATTTGTTTTGTGCTTATGCTGAATTGAGCTTCTCGGTTCGGACATCTTTGTTCTTTGTCGTTGCTTTCATATTCATTCGTGACTCCTTGTTCATCATCTCATACTTGATATAGGACACATTTAGGCCAAGAACTAGGACCATACTTTGGACATTTATTCAGCATTACTATCTCGTTATTGATTTGTGTTCCACGACATATTTGGCCTTCCAAACTCCATATATCTACTACGGATAGCACGTTTTGACCTTGCAATCGCACTCCACTCGACAAGGTATCACGAACCACCACCGGTTGTACCATCCGCGCTTTCGTAAGCACACTTGTAAGAGCTTGGTAAGCCACTTCCTGGGTTTCCACTTCCCTTCCTTTGTAGTTGATAGGATCATCCTTTTGTTTTCCTGTATTTCCCTAACCATGGCAGAAACGAAGAGGACGGGACACCGGTCGATTTCAACGAGTGTGTTAGTCGCGCCGGCTACAAGCTGCGCCGACAAACAAAACGCTTCACTCATCGATCTCGGCGCGAGATTGGACACCATCGTCGCCGCCATTACCCAGTTGAACACCACGGACGGCATTGAGCGGGTGGAGCGGCGGATGGCTGACCTCACTGGTCGGATAGACACATTGGAGGCACGCCTGCCACCTGTCAATGACGGCCATCATCATGATGATGACACACTGCATGATACAGATGGCAACATTGATCAGCGGGCGACACAAGATGCACGACTACGTCGGCGTCTTCAAAGAAACCGACATGGTATGGGAGGTAATAACCGAACCGTCATGGTAACGATGATCCTTTTGCTAAAGTCAAGTTTACCATTCCATCTTTTTCGGTCTTTATGATGCTGAAATATATCTAGATTGGGAAATGACGGTGAGCGTAAGTTTAACTCTCACTTAGTTCCGAGCAACATAGAGTTAGACAAGCTACTAGTGAGTTTAAGGACTTTGCTATTATCTCGTGGAATGAACTAAGTACCATGCGCTACAACCCGATACATGGGAGCGCTTAAAAGAAGCTATGCGTAATCGTTTTGTTCCTCCCTCATATAAACTTGAATTGAGAAAAAAATTGCAGCGCTTAGAACAAGGTGATAGTTCTGTTCAAGACTATTATCTTTGAGCTTCAAAAGGGTATGGTGCGTTGTGGGGTTGTTGAGGACACGGAGGATAAGATTTGTCGTTTCTACGGGGTTACTGGCGTGAAATTCGTGACATTGTTGATTATAAAGAATTTACTATCATCAACCGCTTGTTCCACCTTGCTATGCTTGCGTAAAAGAATTGCAGGGACGCACGTAATCGGCTAAGGCACGCACCGGACGACCCTTCTACACGCCGCGAACGACTACATCGACGGACCGCCCAGTCTTCTTGAGTTTTCGTTCTCCCACACCACCTGTGAACAAGATGGCAGCAGCCACGAAGCCACCTTCCACGACTCGCCTCGCAGATTCTACAAAAATTCTTTGCGGTGGTCCAGCCAAGAGTTCTTCCGTGGCTTCAACGGGCCGCTCCTCGGCATTCGATGCCACCGCGCCATGGGCTTGGTCATGTGCGTAAGAATTGCCCTAGCCAACGGGCATACATCGCCACGAAGATGGAGGTTACATCAGACGCCGGATGTCGAGGAGGATGATAATGTTGTCACGCCTCGGACGACAATAGCGGTGGTGTTGACGACCTCGTCCTTGGTGGGCGCCCACACGACGCCACGGAGCATCATTGTGCAGCGTGTCCTCAAGACACGTGTACAACAACCCGATAAACTTCAACGCCATAATTTGTTTCAGACCTTCTTTGCAATCAAGAACCGCGGCACGTGTCATCATTGATGGAGGAAGTTGCAACAACTTGGTGAGTTCTGATTTGGTCAAGAAGCTTGGCTTGACCACGCGACCGCATCCACATCCATACCATATTCAATGGTTAAATGACTCTGGAAAAGCAAAGGTAACGCAAACATGCCGAGTCCATTTTTCCATTGGTGCTTATGTTGATCATGTTGATTGTGATGTGGTTCCCATGCAAGCATGCTCTCTTTTATTGGGTCGACCTTGGGAATTTGATAATGATGCTTTACACCATGGTAGTAGTAACACATACACTTTTATGCATAAGGGAAAGAAAGTTACTTTACTGCCTTTGACCCCATCTGAGATTATAGAGGCCGATAGGGCGAGAGTCTGCTTGCTAATGATCCAAATGAGCATGATAAAACTGAAAAACAGCAAGTACTCCATTTGAAAAACTCTGTCATGCTTGCCACAAAATCAGACCTTGCTGAAATTGATGATGTTAATGATACATGCTATGCTTTTGTGTGCAAAGATGCTTTATTTTCTCTTGATAATATGCCTTGCACTTTGCCTGCTCCTGTCACTAACCTTTTGCAGGAGTTTAGAGATGTTTTCCCTGATGAGATACCTCCAGGACTTCCACCCATTCGAGGGATTGAGCACCGATTGATTTGATTCCGGAGCGAGCTTGCCAAACCGTGCAGCAGACAGACCAATCCCCAAGAGACTAAGGAGATTCAGCGCCAAGTCCAAGACCTTTTGGACCGTGGGTACGCACGTGAGAGCCTTAGTCCTTGTGTTGTTCTGTTCTTTTGGTTCCCAAAAAGATGGTTCTTGGCGATGTGTGTAGATTGTAGAGCCATTAACAACATTACTATACGGTATCGTCATCCTATTCCTAGGCTAGACGACATGCTTGATGAGTTGTGTGGTGCTATAATTTTCACAAAGATTGACTTGCGTAGTGGATACCACCAAATAAGAATGAAACTTGGCGATGAATGGAAAACGCTTTTAAAACTAAGTTCGCTTGTATGAGTGGTTAGTCATGCCTTTTGGTTTAACTAATGCACCTAGCACTTTCATGAGATTAATGAACGAGGTTTTACGTCCTTTCATTGGCAAATTTGTGGTCGTTTACTTTGATGATATCTTGATTTATAGCAAGTCCATGGATGAACATTCGACTCACTTACGTGCTGTTTTTAATGCTTTGAGAGATGCACGCTTGTTTGGTAACCTTGAGAAGTGCACCTTTGCACGGATCGAGTCTCTTTCTTGGCTATGTTGTGACTCCACAGGAATTGAGGTTGATAGAGCCAAGGTGGAGGCGATATGGAGTTGGCCCACGCCCACGACAGCCTCCCAAGCGCGGAGTTTTCTTGGCCTTGCAGGATTTTATCGCCGCTTTGTCAAAGAATTCAGCACCATTGCGACACCGCTGATTGAGTTGACAAAGAAGGAGTTGTGTTCCATTGGGGCCATCACAAGATGAGTCCTTTATTCTTTGAAGGACAAGCTTACGCACGCACCATTGCTCCAACTTCCGAATTTTGGTAAGACTTTTGAACTTGAATGTGATGCTAGCGGAATTGGTATTGGTGGTGTTTTGATGCAAGAAGGCAAACTGTTGCCTACTTTAGCGAAAAATTGAATGGTCCTGTTCTTAATTATTCGACGATGATAAAGAATTGTATGCTCTTGTTCGTTCTTTAGAGACGTGGCAACACTATTTATGGCCTAAAGAATTTGTCATTCATTCGATCATGAATCACTTAAGCATATTCGTAGTCAAACCAATTTGAATCGTAGACATGCTAAGTGGGTTGAATTTATTGAATCTTTTCCTTATGTTATTAAACACAAGAAAGGGAAGGATAATGTGATTGCTGATGCTTTGTCTCGACGCTATACCATGTTGTCTCAACTTGATTGTCGCATTTTTGGTCTTGAAACTATTAAAGAACAATATGCTTTTGATGATGATTTTAAGGATGTGTTGTTGCATTGTAAAGAGGGCCAAACATGGAATAAATTCGTGATCAATGATGGTTTTTTGTTTAGAGCTAACCGCCTATGCATTCCAGTTGGATCCGTTCGTCTTTTGTTGTTGCAGGAGGCACATGGAGGCGGTTTGATGGGACATTTTGGTGCTAAGAAGACGGAGGACGTTCTGACCACACACTTCTTTTGGCCAAAGATGAGGCGAGATGTTGAGCGGTTTGTGGCTCGCTGCACTACATGTCAAAAAGCTAAGTCTCGCTTGAATCCACATGGTTTATATATGCCACTTCTGTTCCTTCTATTCCGTGGCGAGATATTTCTATGGACTTTGTTTTAGGGTTGCCCAGGACTAAGAGGGAGAGATAGCATTTTGTTGTTGTGGATCGTTTTTCTAAGATGGCTCACTTTATCCCATGTCATAAAACCGATGATGCCGTTCATATTGCTGACCTCTTTTCAAAGAGATAGTTCGTTTGCATGGTATGCCTTCTACTATTGTTTCGGATCGTGATGCCAAGTTCTTGAGTCACTTTTGGCGTACTCTATGGAACAAGTTGGGTACAAAGTTGTTGTTCTCTACCACATGTCACCCACAAACTGATGGCCAAACCGAGGTGGTGAACCGCACATTGTCTACCATGTTGAGAGCTATTTTGAAGAACAATTTGAAGCTATGGGAAGAGTGTTTGCCGCATGTTGAGTTCGCATATAATCGAGCGGAACACTCCACCACCAAGGTAAGTCCTTTTCAGGTAGTGTATGGATTCAATCCCCGTGCCCCTATTGATATTCTACCTTTGCCTACTAGTGAGAGAGTTCATAATGATGCTAAGGAGCGTGCTGATTTTATTCTCAAAATGCATGAGACTACTAAGGCAAACATTGAAAAGATGAATGAAAAATATAGGATTACTGGTAGTAAAGGTAGAAAGGAAGTTAAACTTGAACCGGTGATTTTGTTTGGTTGCACTTATGAAAGGATAGATTTCTGAGTTAAGAAAGTCAAAATTGATGCCTAGAGCTGCTGGTCCTTTTAAGATAGTTGAGAAGATAAATGATAATGCATATAAACTTGAGTTGCCTCCCGAGTTTGGGGTTAGTCCCACCTTTAACATTTCAGATTTGAAGCCATGCTTGGGAGAAGAAGATGAGACTGAGTTGAGGACAACTCCGCTTCAAGAGGGGGAGGATGATGAGGACATCACTTCTTCGGATATACACAACACTCCTCCACTTGATATTCAAGGACCAATCACTAGAGCTCGCTACCGACAATTGAATTTACATGTGAGCTCGTTCCTAAGTACTTTTTTGTTCATTTGAGAATCGATTACTACCTAATGATTTAATTATGATTAGGAACCATGGAGAGGATCAAGAAGTACTTGGAGAAGGGCTACGAGGCGCACGAGTCCAGCAAGGGTGGTCGAATCATGTTGGATGTCCAACTCAAGCCCACTTCGAATCCAATTCGGAGTCCAGGACCAGGTTGCACTAAAACGGACGCCCAGATCGCATCCGGACTCCGTTTTGGACGTTCCACATATGTATGGAAAGCTGAGAAGATAAGCTTTCCAATGGCTCTGGTCTCATATCAAAATTCCTTCTGAGTCAACGGGAATCGTCGAAACAAGTGGACGTCCAGAATCTGTCAGGGTGCTGCGACACCGTCTTTTGGGCCGCTCGGCTTTGTATCGTGTTGGAGTCCATTAAGGACGCGTCCAGGGGTTTTGCACGCCCCTTACTCCTTTATATACAGCCGCCACCCCCACCATTAGGGTTGGGTTTTTGCTTAGATTAATTCTGTCTTTGAACAGTTTCGCCGTCATCGGTTTGTGAGACCCCAATTTTCGAGTGCTTCATCAATATATCTGCAATTTGGTTGTGTTCTTCCTTGTTCTTGCTTGTGTTCTTCGATTCGCAGGCGAGGATTAGCCTTCTTGGCAAGGTCAACGGGCAGCGCACGGTTGATAACCCGAGGAGACGTGGTGCTGCGATTGCGGGGTTCGGGACGTGTTGTTCGAAGTCGGATCGATTTGTGTCGCGACTCCACCAAATCGAATTTATCCAGAACCTGTTGGAAGATCGGGACCCCGTTCCCACCAGGCCACCTGGGGCATTACGTGAAGAATCGCCCCCTTAAGAGGAAAGAAAAGCAAGGAAGGGAAGCTGTTACCATCAGCCTCAGCTTCGATGAGGAAGGCTTTGCCAGCCTCGAAGGGGGACCAGCTGCAAAGGCTTCGCCACATGATATATGCATCGAATGCGGCAAAGAAGGACATGTTGCACCACTATGCCCTCCATTGCGGCAAGTTGGGCAAGGAGCATGCTTCACATGTGGGCAAACCGGACATTCTTCATACAATTGCCCGTTCCCTCACCGCTTATATCGCAAGAAATATCATTATCCGGACAACTGCCTCACAACTCTAATAGCTTGTAGGCGTTGCGGAGAAAAGGGACATGAGAAAAGTCAATGTACAGCTATCTGCACCAACTGTGAAGAAGACCACCCGCTAGGAGAATGTCCAACAAACAAGATCACATGTTTTCTCTGCGAAGGACAAGGCCACTGTCCCAAGGAATGCTCCCTGAGCCTCTAGCTGACAAAGGCAGCTGAAATACAACAGATGAGTCTCCAAGTTGCCATAGGACTTATCAAGCCCGAAATTAGGAAGGATAGCTAAATGGATGTAACCGTTTATTTAAGGGGGGTAGCAAGAGTAGACCAAATGTCAGAAAAGCTACTGTGATGCATAATTACTTTTGGGAGTATCGATATGGTGTATGATCACCTTGGAGGTGCAACAAATTGTATTAGACTTAATCAAACCAGAACACAAGATCCGCAAAGCCAAAAATTTTCTGAAGGCAAGGATCACGATGTACCTTTAGCTAAAATCATTAGCTTGTCAAAACCCTAGGGTAAGGGCGAGATCCTCGCAAAGAGTGAAGAACCACCCTATAGATGTGCCCATCATCACCTCTGCATCCCTAAGGCTCTCTACCTCTAGGGCACGGACCATTGCTACCCACCCATCAATATGAAGTTCTACAACCGCATGTCCAATAGACGGTGCGACTACTTCATTTTACGATAATTTGGAGACAACCACATCAAGAACAAGTAATTGGGAGTTTACGACCTAACCAGGAGAACAAGGTTTTCTCTCTTTCCTTTTTACTTCTCCAAGCTCTAACCCCTATTGTGCAGCTTTTCACCTCTCCGTGGAGCTAAAGTATTGAGCGTCAAATAACACCCAGAAACCCATTGCTAGCCTTAACTGAAGTAACCCCACCTTCTTTCTTTCTATTCTACCAGAATCTCGGGGTCGAGTTTCATTTAAGGGGGGGTAGATTTGTAACATCCCGAAATTTGGTTATTTCAAAAACTTGGAATTTTGAAATCTTTTCCTGCATTTTGTTGGCATTTAAATTTCTTTTGAATGTCTAGTTGAAATCTTTTTGAGATTTGTGGCATACAAATTAAATTTCAAAGAGTAACCCCAAATGCAAATAATAGGAAACTAGAATTTTAAATACTGAATCGAAAAGATGATCCGAGTAAGAGACAAGGAACCCGATTTAAAATGTAAAATCTCATGTTTGGGAATAATGACATAAAGAGCAATAAAAGAAATAAAGTATATATATGTATGTGCACATATAACATAAATAATAATAATAGAAACTCTTTTAATAGCTAAAAATTTAAAAGCTTAATTTTTAAATGTCATGTAAGAATTGAAATTTATAATCATAAATGTGGAAAAAGAAATTCAAAATTTAATCTAGAAAATCAAAACAATGTTTTGATTTAGCCTTCCTTTTCCTTTTTCCCCAATTTCCTTTTTCCTTTTTCTTCCATGTGGGCCCTCCTTTCTTTCCTTCTTTTCCTTTCCCTTTTTCTCCCTCCGCCAATGGGCCCGCCCCCCCCAGCCTTGCAGCCTGCCTTCTCCTTTTTTTCCCCCGGACCCCCATCCTTTTTCTCCCGCAACGCCGCCCCCTTCTTCTCCTGTCCGGCGCACCCACCGCGCCCGTGTCCCCTGCCTCCTCTCCGCGCGTATCTGACGCCGCACCTGCCTCCCTCTACACCGGCCTGCGTCCCTTCCCCACGTGGCGCCATGCCCTGCACGCCTCCCTGCCATCGCCACCCGACAAGCTCGGCGTGCACCCCAGCCTCTCTCGTGGCCAGCCGCACCTTGTCGGGTATAAGAGCCACCGAGACTCCCAACCGCACCGCAACACCCCATACTTCCTCCCACAGCAAGCAATTGGGCTCCCATTGCCCATAGCTCGCCGACGCCACTCTCCTTCCCCAACTCCGGCCACCGAGCCTCCTCCCGATTTCCGCCGAGACAACCTAATTTCTTCTTTCGGAACCGTCTCCGGAGCACCGTGAACTCACTCCCGGCCTCCCACAACCTCCCCGTGGACCGTACCTCGCCAGCACCGGAGCTCCTCCCGAGTCGCCGCCACCGTACGCCGCCGGCTCACCTCAGCCTCCCTCCGGTCACGCAAACTGCCTGGGTAGGTTCCTAGTGTCTCACTCCTGCTCATACTCCCCCTACTCCTCCCCTTTTCTCCTCCGGCCGCCGCCGCCATTAACGACCTCCCCACCGTCCGCTCTGCACCACTGCCGGCCCGCCACCTCGCTAATGGATCGCGCGAAGGCTACGCAAGCAGAAAACAAAATTTTTCTACCGCGCACACAAGGACATCATGCTTAAAGAGGGATCATAGATCGTTACCACTAAACGCGCTGCACAGCGGAAGAAGAGTTGGAGAAGCCGATCCAACCACGCGCGTCGAGGTAGTAGTGGAAGTAGTCGATCGTCCCGAACCGATCGTCTCCTCCACGCGATCAACCGCACCACCAGCGGATCCAATCAGAGGTTGTTGATGCCGATCAACGCCGCAACGAGCAGCGCCTCCACGGTATCCACACGTCCGGTCGGAATGCCGATCGCGAGTGTACCAAGACTCATGAGCGCCTAGGGTTTGGCTCGGGAGGTGGCGGCTGTGGTTTAGCTCGGGATTGTCTCGATGATTTCCTCACCCCTCGCCTCCATATATAGACCTCCTCACTTGGGCCTCGTGGACCGAGGCCCAATAGGAGTCTATCCGGATCTCTATCCGAATTGAGCCCATATCCGAATCACATTCGAATTAGTGTTCCAACCCGTTAAGTGTGCGACCCTGTAGGTTCACGTATACTTGGTCGCGACCCAGAAACACCTTTCCGGTCACCCCGTTAATAGCGGCCTCTAGTAAGACATATTAACCCCAAAGTATACGTAAAGATCATATCTACCGAACTGTAATGTTCTCATGTACTAATCCCTTTGCCTCACGATATAGATTAAGCTCAAGGCGAGACCTGTGTCATCCTCTTAATAGCTCAATCACTCTCTCGATTCCGTGATGGATTATAAACTCGTGATTGACCTCAATCACCTTGGCATGGCCATGCACTTTCATAATCCATTACATCGAGGGGCCTGAGATATCTCTCCCATAAGGAGAGGCAAATTCTATCTTGATCATTCACATCCCACTACATGTTTCATGGCAAACCCAAAGACTACTTTTATGACTACCCAGTTACGGAGTAGTGTTTAGTAGTCCCAAAGTAAGCTACTACGCATCTTGGGAACCATGATGATCTCAAGTCTAAGGATTCCACATAAACACTACTTGAGACCAACCGATGACACATGGAATCTCTGCAGTGTCTCATGGCGGGTCTATCCAACATATGTTCACCAACACATGTCCATATTATTGATTTGGTATCTCCATACCATGATCCATGAGACATGATCATCAATCAATACATATGTTGATCTTTGAATCATATTTGTTCCTCATATGAAATATAATCAGGGATCATTTAGAAATAGCAACATTTTGGCATTAAGAGTCTCATGGATAAGTCACATACTCATTGATCAATAATGATAATGTCTATTTCAAGTAACAAAGCAATGTATCATAAACATAGTATGTGATATATTCAACATCTCCATGTTGCCTCTAGGGCATATCACCAACAGTCTCCCACTTGCACTAGAGTCAACCATGTAGGTATCTAATACCCATTGCCCTAGTGTGAGCCTCATGCTTTGGTCGGGAAGCGGCTTTGTCAACGGATCGCAATGTTCAAATCCGTGTGTACTTTGCATATCTTAACATCGCCTCTCCACAATCTCGCGGATGAGATGAAATCGCAGTAGAATGTGCTTGGACTTCGGTGCGATCTAGGCTCCTTGGCTTTGCAATGGCTCCACTGTTGTCACAAGAGAGGTCCATTGGGTGGAGGCACTAGCCATCACACCAAGCTCGAAACAAATTTCTTGATCCAAACGACCTCTTTAGCGACTTGAAGCCGCTATGTACTCGGCTGTTGTAGAATCAAGAAGCGTCTTACGCTTGGAACTCTTCCACTCACCGCACCGCCATTCAGGCAGAACACAAATCCAGATTGCGATCTAAAATCATCTTTGTCAGTTTGGAAGCTAGCATCGGTGTAACCATTTACAACGAGCTCTTCCTCACCCCATAGACGAGGAACACATCTTTAGTTCTTCTCAAGTACTTCAAGATGTTCTTTACGGTAATCCGGTGACTTTCACCGGATCGATCGGTATCTACCGTAGCACTTAAAGCATACGAGACATCCGGACGTGTACAAAGCATGGCATACATAATGGATCCAATAGTGAAGCATATGGAATCGCATTCATTTTATCCCGCTCATCGGTGTACTAGGACACCGATTCTTGCTAAGATTTATACCATGTGACATAGGTAGGAAGCCTTTCTTGGAATCCTGCATGTTGAACCTTTTCAACACCTTGTCAATGTACGTATCTTGGCTTAATCCAATCAACCTTTTTGATCTATCTCTATAGATCTTGATGCCCAGAATATATGCCTCTCCTAAGTCTTTCATAGAGAAACTATTTTCAATGAAGACTTAATGATTCGAGCATAGGAATGTCATTTCCGATCAATAATATGTCATCCACATATAAGACCGTAAACACGAGTGCGCTCCCACTAGCCTTTTGTAAACACAAGGCTCTTCTTCATTCTTGATGAAACCAAACCCTTTGATTACTTCATCAAAACGAATGTTCCAACTCCGAGATGCTCGCTTAATCCATAAATGGATCTTTGCAGCTTGCATATCTTTCTAGGCGATTGCGGATCGACAAAACACTGTGGGCTGTGTCATGTACACATCCTCACTCGATTTCCATTAAGGAAAGCTGTTTTGACATACATTTGCCATATTTCATAGTCGAAATAAGCAAGAATCGCTAGAATGATCCGAATAGACTTTAGCATTGCGACGGTGAAAAAGTTTCATCATAATCAACACCTTGAATTTGTTTGAAACCTTTGGCCACCAATCGCGCTTTATAGATGTGAACATTTCCATCTATGTCTATCTTTTCTTGAAAACCCATTTGCACTCAATGGTTTTAACACCATCGGTGGATCAACCAAGTTCCAAACTTGATTACCGTGCATGGATTCAATTTCGGATCTCATGGCTTCAAGCCATTTCTCGTAGTCTGGTCCCACCATCGCTTCTTCATAGGTCTTAGGCTCATCGTTGTCTAACAACAATATGTCCCGTTGTTGAGTAGTCAAGAACGTGTACCTCTCGTGTGCACGACGTGACCTCTCGACCTCACGTGGTGCGGTGTGTCCACAACAGGTTCTTCAACGCTTGTTCATCCTGTGGTTCTCAGGAGCTGAAACGTTTCGGTGTTTCTCGAATTTCTTCAAGTTGCACCATGCTCCCACTATCCCTTCTTGAGAGAAACTCTTTCTCTAAGAAGACACCATCTTCAAGCGACAAACACTTTGCCTTCTTCTTGATTATAGAAGTAATATCCTTTCGCTTCCTTAGGATACCCGATAAAGAAGCATTTATCGATTTAGGGTGAGCTTATCGATTGTAAACGTTTTACATAAGTCTCACATCCCCAAATCTTAAGAAAAGACAAGCTAGGACGTTGTCTGTCCACATCTCATATGGTGTCTTTTCATCGATTTTGATGGAACTCGCTTAGTGTGAAAGCGGTTGTTTCAAGAGCGTACCCCAAAAGACAACGGAAGATCACCGTGGCTCATCATGGAGCGCACCATATCTAATAAGGTGCGATTTCTCGCTCAGATACCCCATTCCATTGAGGTGTTAGGGGTGAGTCAATTGTGGAACAATTCCACAATCCTTCGATGATTACCAAACTCATGGCTCAAATACTCGCCTCCACGATCAGATCGTAGAAACTTGATTGTCTTGCCTAAATGATTTTGCACTTCATTTTGGAATTCTTTGAACTTTTCAAAGATTCAGACTTATGCTTCATGAGGTAGATATATCCATATCTACTAAAGTCATCAGTAAAAGTTATGAAGTACTGAAAACCACCTCTGGCTGTTGAGCTCATTGGTCCACATACATCGAATGTACGAGTGCCAATAAGTCACTTGCCCGCTCACCTTGACCGTGAAAGGTGCTTTTGTCATCTTGCCAAGTAAACAAGATTCGCATGTCTCAAATGATTCAAAATCAAATGAGTGCGAATACCATCTCTATGGAGCTTCTCCATCGTTTCTCATTTATGTGACCTAGCGGCAGTGCCAAATAAACGTGGGATTCAAATCATTTGATCGTTGCCTCTTTGTATTAATGTTATAGACCGATGACTCTTCAAGAGTAAGAACATATAACCCATTCACCAATGGAGTATGACAATAGAACATATCTTTGAAATAAAGAGAACAACCATTGTTCACAGATCTAAAGTCATAACCTTCTGCTTGTAAACGTGAAGCGTAAATAATGTTCTTGGAAAGAGATGGAACACAATAACAATTATTCAATTCCAAAACTAATCTCGAAGGTAAAGACAATGGCATGGTGCCAATGTACCACCGCAGCAACTTTTGCTCCATTGCCAACGCGAAGATCCACCGCTCCTCCTCAAACTTCTACTTCTTCTTAGCCCCCAACGATTTGCAAATGTGAGCAACCGATCCGGTATCAAATACCCAAGAATCGGCAGATGAAGTAGCAAGATTGATTTCTATAACATTTATACCTAGAGCGAAGTCGACTTCCTTCTTTTCTCAAGATCCTCCAAGTACTTTGGGCGTTCCTTTTCCAATGTCCCGATTGCTTACGATGTAGCAATCGCATCGAGAGCAGGCCCTTCTTGACTTGCTTGGCCTTAGAACCGCTCGCGATCTCATCGGAGCTAACTTTCTTTTGACCGCGCCTTTCTTTACATAGGGCTTGCCCTTGCCTTTCTCGCATCATCATCACATGATGGTGCTTTTCTTAATGCTTTTCTCACTGATTTTAGCATCCCATGCAACTCACCAAGGTCTTGTCCATGTTGTTCATGTGATAGTTCGAATGAATGGCTCAAAGCTCGGGGAGCGATCAAGAATCACATCGAGAGCCAACTCTTGGCTAAGGGAAAACCAAGCTTTTCGGACTCTCAATGTAGCCAATCATCTTAATCACATGAGGGTCGACGGATTCCTTCGCAAGCTCGCACGCAAACAAGGACTTTGAAGTGTTGAACCTCTCACCCTTGCTTGGTTCTCAAACATACCACGCAACCCCACAATGATATTGTAGGCATCGTGTTCTCATATTGCTTCAAGCTCAGAGGACATTGTGGCAAGCATGAGACACTCACATCAAGGTAATCATTCGCTTGCTTCTCATAAGCTTTCCGTGCAGCCACAGTAGCATTATCGTGCAAGTCATCGGGATAAGGAGACTCAAGGACATGCTCCTTGCGCTCTTGCTTGAGAACAATTCTCGTGTTGCGATACCAATCCAAAAGTTCGCTCCATTGAGTTTTCTTTCTCAAGAATAGATCGCAAATTAAAAGAACTGGATGCGGCATTAGTTGACATGATCTACAACAAAGAATACGCAAAGTTTAGCACTATGTTTATGTTCATCTTTTATTAAACTATTTAACAATAGACTCCCACTATGTGTTTTGCAACAAAACTCCCTCTAAGTTACATAGTGGGTCAAGATCCTCATTTCATTAGTTCCTAGTGAGCTTTGGCATCACGGCTAGAAGACTAGTGACATGGGTAAGCAACACCTTGCTAATCACATCCCTATGTGACTCTTGCTTGTTGGTGACATCAATATGTCCCGCCCCAACCTATGCCCCAAGGTCCAAAACTGCTTTGATAACCTTGTTAAGTAAACCAATACTATGCATGTGGATGTCCGACATCCACCCTATTAGATCAAGATAGTTGATGGTACCGCTTTGGCGGACCTACCAAACAATGATCATGATTCTTATAGGCGCAAAGCAATTGGAAGGGCATCAAAACAAATTCTTAATTTTTCTTGAGGGAAGCTATTCTATCATGAAAAACTAACCCTTAGTTGGTATGGCATGAAAGAATAGTATGACAAGAAATAAACATCACATGCATATAATCACATTATACTGTGAATAGTATGGCATTTTGTATCGTAGTGGTCGCCATCGCAATGGTTCCACGGTGATATTCTTCGCCACACTTCTTGTCCTCTTTGTCATCATGCTTGAAGCCTCCATAGCAAAGAACTAAACTATTACAACTAATAGGTAGCAAATGAATTATATGAGGAGCTCAAGCATCACAAGTCGACACGTTGTGTCGTTATACAATTAAAGAACGACCTCAACCCACTGTGATTAATACGACACACAGGCCGCCAAAACACACATGCATCACATATGCATCTATGTCATACCATTCACATCATTCCCCGCAAAACAAGTTAGCGTAGAACATATTCTACCGCCCGACATGAATGTGTTTCTATAACAATCTATGCATGTACGAACTAGCGGTCGAGGGGAGTCACGCGGTTTCGTGGCGCCACGAAAACCTCACGGAATTACATAGATCGCATCTATGAAATCGCTATGAAAATCTCATCGGCCGATCAAATCAACCCAAACCGAGCCATTCAAAATGTCTCAATTTTCATTAGATCAATCACATCAATCATCGCGATCGGTATGCTTGAGGAGACCGCAACACAAGACCTCGATCCGTTGGCTCAATCCATCGTCGTGCGTGAGCTAGCCCCGATGGTGTTACCGGTAGGTAGGGGCAAGTCGGCAGACATCAAAGAAGGAGCACGAACTAATCTTTTGGCCACATGATGCTATCAACTCATACATATTCCAACCCCTTATGACCGATTGATCTAGTCCGTAATAGATCCAATCTATTACAACCACATATCAACATATGCGCTGATCCAGATCGCAAACTAAGCAAGATGGCTCTGATACCACTAATGGATCGCGCGAAGGCTACGCAAGCAGAAAACAAAATTTTTCTACCGCGCACACAAGGACATCATGCTTAAAGAGGGATCATAGATCGTTACCACTAGACGCAGCGCAATGAAGAAGAGTTGGAGAAGCCGATCCAACCACACGCGTCGAGGTAGTAGTGGAAGTAGTCGATCGTCCCGAACCGATCGTCTCCTCCACGTGATCAACCGCACCACGAGCAGATCCAATCAGAGGTTGTTGATGCCGATCAACGCCGCAACGAGCGCCGCCCACCCGTATCCACACGTCCCGGGGTGGAACGCCGATCGCGAGTGTACCAAAGACTCATGAGCGCCTAGGGTTTGGCTCGGAGGTGGCGGCTGTGGTTTAGCTCGGGATTGTCGATGATTTCCCTCCCCGCCTCCATATATATAGACCTCCTCACTTGGGCCTCGTGGACCGAGGCCCAATAGGAGTCTATCCGGATCTCTATCCGAATTGAGCCCATATCCGAATCACATTCGAATTAGTGTTCCAACTGCTAAGTGTGCGACCAGAGGTTCACGATACTTGGTCGCGACCCGTAAACACCTTCCGGTCACCCATTAATAGCGGCCTCTAGTAAGACATATTAACCCCAAAGTATACGTAAAGATCATATCTACGAACTCGTAATGTTCTCATGTACTAATCCTTTGCCTCACGATATAGATTAAGCTCAAGGCGAGACCGTGTCATCCTCTTAATAGCTCAATCACTCTCTCGATTCCGTGATGGATTATAAACTCGTGATTGACTCCTCAATCACCTTAGCATGGCCATGCACTTTCATAATCCATTACATCGAGGGGCCGAGATATCTCTCCCATAAGGAGAGGCAAATTCTATCTTGATCATTCACATCCCACTACATGTTTCATGGCAAACCCAAAGACTACTTTTATGACTACCCGCCATTCTAAGTAGTGTTTAGTAGTCCCAAAGTAAGCTACTACGCATGTCGGGAACCATGATGATCTCAAGTCTAAGGATTCCACATAAACACTACTTGAGACCAAGCGATGACACATGGAATCTCCGCAGTGTCTCATGGCGGGTCTATCCAACATATGTTCACTAACACATGTCCATATTATTGATTTGGTATCTCCATACCATGATCCATGAGACATGATCATCAATCAATACATATGTCGATCTTTGAATCATATTTGTTCCTCATATGAAATATAATCGGGGATCATTTAGAAATAGCAACATTTTGGCATTAAGAGTCTCATGAATAAGTCACATACTCATTGATCAATAATGATAATGTCTATTTCAAGGAACAAAGCAATGTATCATAAACATAGTATGTGATATATTCAACATCTCCATGTTGCCTCTAGGGCATATCACCAACACTCGCCTTGGCCGAGCCGCCAACCCTGTGGGCTTCCTTCCTCTGTGGGGTCCCATTTTAGCGGTCGCCAAGACGCCCCCCACCCCCCGCGGCGACGCCACCGCCTCTCCGGCCGGACCGCCTCGCCAAGACCCCTTCGCGCTACCTCAAGGGTAAAATCAACCCATATGGGTTGAGAGGCGCCACGAGCCCGCCGGCTAGAAGCGCAAATTCCTTCCCCGGGCTCCCTCGCCGCTGCTCGAGCCCCCGCCACGCAGTCACCGAGGTTGAGCCCATTTTCTTTATTCCCGACCGACAGTGGGCCTCACTGTCGCCGACCGCCCGTGCTTGCGTTCCCGACGACCGGGTCCCACTTGTCATGGCGGCAGAGAGGAAGCCACCGCTAGCGGGCCCTTTGTCTGCCGCCCGCGTGGAGAAGGCGCGCCGGCCCCACGTGTCGCCCCGTGTGACGCTTTGTCCAAGCCAACATTGGGCCCCACATGTTAGGTTTTGTTATTTTTAGATTTTTATTAAACCGAAAGGCTTTAAATGAGTATAACTTATTCATTTTAACTCCAAATTGAATGAAACAAGTTTCTAAATTCATTTAAATTCAAGATCTGTCCAATGGAACCAAAATTTATAATTTTGAAGCTCATTTGAAATTTGAAAATAATTTAGAAAACTAATAAATTTAAATAGGTTATAAATAAGATTATTGAAATATTTAAATTTAGATTAGACCATATATGGCTAATTAAAGTGGTTTGAGCAATCATCTAAAAAGGGTTAATTATTAAATTTGAAGTAAATAAATATGATTTAGTTAAATATTCACACCTAATAAAGATTGCTCTTAACTATAAACAACTATGCCCTAACATCTAGCAAGCCACCATTAGATAAATCCCAGTGGTAGATTTAATTAAAATAGCAATATTAAAAGATGACCCTGTATGATAAACCTTGCCTAGGTGAAACACACTTAAAACTAAGAATTGTATACGTTACTTAAATACAACGTATGTCCTAAAGTATAACGCCGACAAAATAATGTCGCACTAATCTCAGATTTTGAATCATGAGTCTAGCCCGACTCATGGAACTTCCTAAATAAATATACAAATAATAAAAAGAGATTATTAATAAAAAGACCGAGTCATTATATTCTCCCACCAACCTTGTTTCAACCCACCCGAACCGACCATTAACTCACAACCAAAACTAAATCAAGATGGTTTGGATTTATTTTTGATCTTTTGAGTTATTTGTATTTATTTGGATTCAGTTGCTTAGCACGTAATTAGAATCGGGAGTTGTGAAGATTCAACGAATCAAAGCGTGGACAAGAAGCGAAGTGAATATAAAGACCGTAAGCTCCGAGAGGGCATTGTGTGAGCTCAAGACCATGTAAACCGCGCCAAAGTAGTCAATACTTTGATCATGTTGAACCTACTTTTCTGCAAATTACTTTGGTTGAAATTACCAAATTGCATGCGATTAATTTATATGCAAATACATGTTTAATTTAAGATCCTAGTTATATGACCATATTTACCTTGACTGATATTACACCCTCCTTGAATACTTGATTATGTGAACCTTGTCTCCCTAGCAAAATTATAATAGTAACCTTTCGAAAATAAGTCCGTAACCATATGCCATGCTTAGTATTGCTTAGACATTCATGGGCGTGAGAACGCCCAAGCATCACTTTCAAACATATGAGAATTTGGTTGGGCAGTCATTGAGATGATGACTGTATCATTGGTATGCATATTTTATGTGCCTAAAATCCCACATGCTTAACTATCTGGGCGGATGGATGGGGTGGGAGTGTTTGAGTGGTACCGTGATAGCACAAGGGGATTGTGGTAGAACCGCCCAGATAACCGCTAAGGACTGAATCTTGTGATGACCTCCCAAGGTACAACAGTACAACCACATGCTAGCAAAGTGTAGGCAGGGCTAACTAATTTGCATGGCTCTAGTGTGGTTACGTGAAGGTATGAACACGAGTAAAGGGATGGATGGTCTCATCCCCGCCTTTGCCCGTGATGGCTCACGAGGGACCCTTCTCGAGGGATGGTCGCATCCTACAGAAGATAGACCTTAGCGGGTGTAACCACAAGTAGGATTATGCATTGTGATCCTGTGATAGTCTACTCAACCGCATGGCTAAGGAATCATGTGGGGCAATGAGCGACCTATCTCTTGTGGGTAAAGTGTACAAACTCTCTGAGTCAAAACTATTCGAATAGCCGTGCCCACGGTCAAGGCGGACATGGGAACTTAACTAGATATAGTTACATTTCAAAACTTTGTGGGTGGAAATGGAAAAGTGGAGGCGAGAAAGGCCCTTATTGGAATTGTCCCGGTGTCGTCCCGGTGGTAATGTAAGCGATTATAACGCTGAAAAGTTAAGCATATGATGCAGAGACTATGGAAATGGTGGATGGAATCTGGATCATTACTACTATTGCATGTTCACATTATGTCTTTGTTCAAATGGCTAAGTCTCGGGATGTTTTATGTATTACATTTCAAAAGCAATTGATGGCGATGCTTCTCCTAAAATAAAATGCTGGGAAAAATAAATAGGGCCGTAATACAAGAAAACGACTGTTGGGGTAAAAACCTAACAATGCTTGGTGGATTTTTGTCGATTATAAATAAGGGAATAGTAGGAAGGAGTTTAGGAGAAGTAAATTGGTGGAGTCTAACTGAATAGATAGGCTAGATAGATGATTTTAATGATCTCGAAAGATTAGAAAGGTGTAATGGTAATTACTGGAGTTAATGGGATTAATAGGATTTGGTCTAGATGGATGAATGGAATATGTGGAGATATGGAGATATGAGAATTGAAGGTAAACTTGATTCAATCTTGGTGGAGTAACACCGATGAATTAGTGAGAGATAGATAGTGGAAAGTAAGGATTAATTATGGACCAAGTAAATTACGGAGTTGGATCATTAACCAAAGGATTGAATTGACAGAATATTCTGATACAAATGATTTCGGTGGTTCAAAAAGTAATCATGTTAGAGAATTATTAGAATTCAGAAGTGAAGAATTGTTGTTTAGCGATTGCAGACCAGATTATTAGGAATCTGGAACATATAGGTATTGGTGGATTTGAATAGATGGATATATATATAGAGAATATATGATCGGTGGATTAACTAAATGATGTCACCCGCTGTTTGGAGTCTTAGACAGCAATCAGTAAAGAAAATGTGTCTTTGGTGGATTAAGTCAATTATGGCAGTCGTCGTGTGGAGTCCTAGGTTGCAACTAT
The DNA here is from genome assembly GCA_036346245.1 of Bonia amplexicaulis. Taxonomy (NCBI): domain Eukaryota; kingdom Viridiplantae; phylum Streptophyta; class Magnoliopsida; order Poales; family Poaceae; genus Bonia; species Bonia amplexicaulis. The sequence continues at coordinate 13,181,668 of CM070738.1, read as the reverse complement.
AATACTAGGGTTCAGTGTTGACAATGCTACCAAAAAGAGAAGCTGCTGGCAAACAAAATAACGCGAGCCTTTCCTTTGATAAGCCTTGCATACTATTTAATTGCATTCTGTATTGGCTCATGAGCACGGTGGTTAGTGTGCTCACTCTCGCTCTCACAACAAATCCAGAGTGGCAACACTACAGTTCATGACGACGACAGAGCAGGTGAAGATGTCAAGGGCTAGGTCGCGAACCTCCAGGTTGTCGCTGTGGGCATGTCCCGAGGGTTCCCACGTGCTTCGTTCTTCCCTGCTCGGTTTTCGATTTCGCCTAATCACCCCATGTGTAAGTTTACTATATTATTTATGCTTCTGCATGATATGTATTTGATATTCATTTCTGAAGCTGTGAGTACTATCTACTGATCCAGGGAATAGTGCAGTAAATCACAGTGGATTCCGGATGTAAAATCTGGGTCTGACAAAGTTCGAGGGCGCCGCCTATCGAGGCCACCCTGGGACGTCTCCGTCCCTCGAGGGTCCGGCTGTCGAGGCCACCCCCAAAACGTCTCCGTCCCTTGAAGGTCAGGCTGTCGGTGCCTCTCCTGGAGCGTCTCCGTCCCTCGAGGGTTGCCCAAGGTCGAGGAAACGTTCCTCCGTTCATAGAGAGAAGACTGGTTAGAGAACTTTTAGGAAAGCCTCGTAGGATCCTACGAGGGGAGTCAAGCTTACCTTCGGCGTCAATCAGCGAGGTCCGTTGGGATGTCCCCTCAGCCTCGGAAGGAACCGCGGGAACCCCAGCCCGCCTAGGGCAACAGGCTCCTCGATCCGCATGGCCTCTGTGTCGGAGTCAGACCCCAATAGGCCCCTGATCCCGGTCGCCACAGTGAACCCCATCTCGGGCCGCAGGGCGATCATGTCCGAGGCCGCTTCGCTTTCGGAGGCCAGGGCGAGGACTTAGCCTCAGTAGCCGGCACGGGCGAGGACGTTCGCCCTCCTGGGTGTCCGCACTGCACCCTTGGTCCTTGGTGGACTCCTTGCCAACAGCCACCTCCTCTGCCCCTGCCTCATGCTCCAAATCGGCGTACTTCGCCGAGTCGGTGTCTGTGGCCGTTGTCGCTTTGGCTCCGACAAGGTTAACGGGAGCGGCGGCCGCCGAGCTAGATACGCCCGCGGGGGACCGAGTCCTCCGCCAAGAGGGCGACCCCTTCCCCTTGTCATCACGCTCGACCCGGGGTTGGAGTGGCGCGCCCAAGACGGAATACTCGAGCCTTGACGCCGGCTTATCCGCCTAGGTTAGCCTCCTTGGTTGCGGCTTCGCGCAGGCTATGCTCCTTGGCCGCATATGGTCCGAAGAACATGACCACCGCGCACTCCGCGTCTTCCAGGAGGAATCCTACAAGCAAGGCAAAGGGAGGATAAAAAAGACCTCTAGTGCAAAACTTACGAAGGTTAGAGGGCCTCGACAGCGAGGACACAGACGGCCGGACACCATCGCACCGGAGGCCCCCAGGCTCAACGCGCCACCGCTCGGCAAGTGGTGCCACACCGTACATGACAAACTCCTCGGCGAGGTCGCACATGTTGAATCGGAGGGTGATCCCTATAAGCCTGCGTGCCCTCCACCAGTCCTCGTCGTCGATTGTCACACCTGGCGACGTATTGAACGATATTGGTCGGCCCGTGCACTCGAGGCCGCTGCCACTCGCCACACGGAGGTAGAACCACCACCTCATCCAGTTGGGTTCCCACTTCATCCGGGTGGAATTAGCGGGGAAGATCTGCGAGCACTAGGACCACAGAACGAAGTTGACACTGTCGAAGTTGGAGAACGCCCTCCCTCCAACTTCTTCGGCTGGCACCGTGAGTCGTGGAGAAACGCGAACAGGGAGGAACTAGGTCAACACGCCTCCATTCGCAGCGCCCAGCTGTAAACCGCCAGGCGAGCTATTGCATTCGGGGTCACTTGCGCCAGCTCCAGCCCGAAGGTCCGCAAGACATCGCCGACGATCAGGGCCGCTAGGACCCGAAGACCGGCTTCAAAATACGCGACAAAGATGATCGCCTCGGACGCCTCCGGGTGCGGCTCCGTCTCGTCATTGGCAAGCGCTCTAACGACGGTCCGCCGCCTTCCTTCATGTAGCGAGTTCGAACCGCGTCTCCTCGTCGAGGGTCCGGCCCAAGACACGGGAGCACAGACCGGACCCTCTACCTTTTCCTCCGCTACCCACCACTTGTTCCCCAATGATGGCTCGTGCTATTCCAACGTGTATTCCACCTCGATCGACGACGATCGTCTAGACGAGGGATACCGCCGGCCTGGTGAACCCGTTCTTTGCCATGAGCCATCGCCCTCTAGGAGCCAAATGGCAAGAGGCACGGCGCCGGTGGCGAGTAGCGGCGGTAAAGCAAGTAAGAGCACCACGCATAAAGTCAGAGCAAGGGAGCAGGAGGCGAGTGAAGAAGAACGCAAGCGCGATGCCACAAGGGGTATATAAAGCCCCCTCACCCCCGCACCGCCGGTAAGCGCAATCGGCGACAGCCCAACCGTCCGCCTCTCCACCATCGATAAGCGCGACTAGTGGAAGCCGAAGACGCGCAGTCGCCCGACGGCCTAACAGTGCACGACACACTAATCATGTCTCGCCGCGTGGCCCATCTCGGGAACAAACGGACGGTCATACGATCATTCTACAACGCACGATGCGCCAATCACGCGTTGCCACACGTCCTGCCATACAGGAAAAGGCGACACCACGACACCGCAAGACGCGCGTCGATCGCATCGCCACATCGCGCGCAGTCCACGTCGCACGCTAGGCGTCATCGAAGCACTGTCGTTGAGCCACGAGCTACCTGGCTATGCCTCGGGTTCAACTCAGCACGGCGAATCTGGAGTCTACCCTGACTTCAAGCTCACACGACAACTCTGGAAGCCACTCCGACTTCATCTCTGTCGGCCTCGCATACGAAGGGCGACTCTGCATCCTACTTGATTGCATGCCCGTGTAGCGAAGTCAGATGCAGACCGGGCTTCGCCGTGATAAACCAGCTCTGACAGCACCGGAACAACGCAGAAGGGGCATATAAAGCCCCCTCGCCTCCCACGATCGGGAAATGCCAGTCAGCGAAAATCCAACCGTTTGCTTTCCCCACGATTGGGGAGGGCAACCGCTGATCCGCGAAACCAAAAATAGGCCTCCCTCCGTCCATCAACATTCTCTGATCACGTTGTTAACGCTAGTCCTGCTATGAAACAGGGTTATCGGTGAATGCGGATGGACCGAGGCGGCCTATTTTGGAGAACAAGATGGTCATACCAGACACTCCTGGCTACGCACTACGTGCAACAACACAATGCGCCCGGGCAGGAAGCAACGATAGCGGCGGAGGCACCAATCGGCGGACACCCAACCGTCCACTCTCCCATGATTGGGACGCGTGACCGGCGATCCGCAACAAGTCTCGACCAAACCCAAAAATGGACCTCCTTCAGTGCATCAGCATCCTCTGATGGCGTTGTTGCCACCGATACTGCTATAAAATAGTATTATCAACAGGCCATGTTGCACCCCAACTGTTCTCGAAAATAGGCCTCCATCAGTTCACCAACATCCTCTGATCGCGTTGTTCACGCTAATCCTGCCAATAAAACAGTGTTATCAGAGTATCGCGTTGTTCACCAACAATGCATTAATGCCCTGGTAGGGAAGCGCAACCAGCGGAACTGCAACTGGCGGGAGGACAAGCGTCGTAGTGGCACGCATGTATGATGCCTTACACCCCACGATGTGCCAATAATGTCCCCCACGGGAATGAACGCACAACCGCTGTCGTGTGGCCGCCTGACATGGTCCAACTCCCGTCGAGTACCAATGGCCAGCACGATTCTCGGGGCATTAATGCATTGTTGGTGGGCCACCAGCTAGTCACTTCGACTTCGACAACGGCTACGTCTCCATGGAATGGCTACGTCTCCGCGGAATGACCCCGGCTTCGACTTCGACTTACCATCAAGAGCGCGCATCCGCGGAAGCTGAAGCCACGAGGTTGCATGCGCTCCTACACCGTAGCCGTGCGGCCGCCTGACAGCCCATGACCTGCTAATCGTGCCCTGCCACGTGTTCTGCTTCCTCGGGAAGGGGCCCGACAATGCACGATGCGACAAACGCGCAGCCACGAGCCACCTGGTTGTGCTTCGACTTCGAGTCTGTGCGACAAGTCCGGAGCCCCCCCGACTTCGGTACCGCACGACGACTCCGGAGTCCACCCCAACTTCGGTACCGTACTACGACTCCGGAGCCCACTTTGACTCCAAGTCCGCGGGTTGAGTCGGCCCTGACTCAGCTTCGTCTTGATGGACCGGTTCTGCTAAAAGCAAGCATCTCGTGATCGAGAGAGGCCTTCAGCAGCAACTCCGACTCCGTTTCCATGCCGCTATTGCGCCGGCAGATCCATTTCTGTCTAAGATCATAGAAGGTCATAGGCCGCAGGGACGGAGGGGCCAAATGGCGAGGCAACATGGCTTCCGCCCGTGAAGCCCTTCACCATGAGAGGTTCCTGTTGTAGGGATGGCCCCCACCTAAACCTAGCCGGCCTGGTAGAAAGCCGTAAAGCCCATAATGGGACATGTATAATGACATAAATGCCCCTGAGAGGGATAATTGGGTGTAAGGACATAATTGTAAAATACTCCCCATGTGAATATATATAAAGCTATCCTGGACATGGGGAGCACCCAGAGAAAGCATTACTCACCAACATCTCCACTACCATACTACCATATCTCTGTTTGGTTTGTAACCACAACAGAGGCTCACATCCAAACCCTAGGTTCTTGATAGAAAGTGGATTTTATCCACGACACACTTAATGGAAATCACATAATCCATTACCCACACGATTTTTTCACTTAACCAACGCACACGCTTTTCAATGTGCCATCTTCACGCTTAGCTCCAACGGTTTGAATCTACCATACTTTGCCCTCGTTAGAAATTCCTTGACCTAATCCACTTAGGCATGCACTACGGTTTTGCAAACCACCATCCTTTCAAGCTGGGGTAAATGACCCTACTGCCCCTGAACCAACGGGTTACCATTCCTTCGGCTCGAAGCATCACCATGCTTCATTGTCTTCCATGTAGCCCCAATGTAGCCCTAATGACTTGCCATCAAGCCTCTCACGTATCCAAATCCTATTCAACTGTCCTCGCTTGCAAACAGACTCAAGTCACTTGGCGCACCACATGTCCCACTTGACCTTGACCATTTGTGCCTTCTATAGTCCTTTTGACCTTGTGCTTTGGTTGAGTCCAATCATCTTACCTGGCCTCCATGATCACACTAGATCTGGGTTCACCCAACCAAGTCCTAATCCACCTCGTCGTAGACTATAATTGACTCCAGAACCACCTACATAATAATAGACTAAGCCAACTATTTCCAGGCACAAGTTCCTTACAATTTGACCCTTAGCTGTCCATAAATGCATCATGCAACACATATCCAACAACTACATAACCCAACAACCATTCCGATCATGATTCATAATTTTCAGCTCGGGGCAATGTTCTCTGAAAAACCATGGCCGGTCTTACCGTAAGCCCTATGCTTGTCAGACTGTCTAGTCTGACTGCCATGGAGAGGTCAGTCAGACCACTCACGAATTTTTCTATAGATATCAAAATGACCCTCTTTAGAAAATCACAACCTCTAACTAAACCCCAGTCATACCTCTCAAAGCGATCAAATGCTCAATCAACACCGATCAAACCACCCATAGCATCTTGGCCTTGTGCATCCAGTCGCTGGTTTGACCGCCCCTGCACATCGGTCAATCAAACCTGATATCAGTCTGACTGACTGAACCCAAAGCTTTTGCCCAAATTGTTCATCTTCAATTTCATCAACTCAAATTCAATTTTATCATTCTTAAAGTTGTCAAAATGCTCATCACAGTCCCCCTTGATAAGTATATTGACAACCAATCTAAGTCTTCAAAAATTTGAGTTGTATTTGAGGAAAATGGGGAAAGAAATTGAAAATACACACATGGTCCATTGATGTGCAAGAAAAGGTCATGACCATGTATGAGAGATGAGGTTAACACCAAGAAAGAGCAAGTTTTCAACAAAAAAGTCTCAAATCTCACCATGAACATAAAAATCCACTAGAAGGCACAAAAATGGGTCAAAATGCATATGTGATGCAAATTCTTGACATTAAAACTCCCCCTCACTCAGATATTCCTATTTTCACTTGATATTGCATTTTTAGCTCAAAGACTTGCTATTTTTGGTGTTATTTTTCTGATTTATAATTTTCAATATGCCAAAACATGCATAAATGCTCCCTTTCTCTCAAATTTTGCCAAGGTTTCCATCTAGCCAACCTTTTACTAGCAACTCTCCCATGTTAACAATTTAGTCATCAAGGGATCACACCTTCCCCTCAAACTATTCATGTTAAACACGAGAAAGAAAATGTACGCATGAATTGAGATGCAACATGTACGCTTGAATTGAGATGCAAGCCTAGAAAGCTTTGAAAATTATCCAAAGTGTTGTTTGAGCAAGCTAACATTGTCACAAAGCCATAAGTAGTATGAATTATGAGCTAGCAATGTTGTGTCCAAATGTCTATAGTCAAGCAAAGCAATCTAGCAAGATGTGATCAATAAATTGTCTCAATTTTAGTGCAAAGTTTCACTAGTGATAAGTTCAACTATAGAAGTTTAGTGAGAGCCAAAACATGACAAGGATGCTAGAGTAAAATCATGAAGCTAAGCATTAAACATTTGTGTTGAGTTAAGAGTTCTAGAATGATCCTTTGGCCAACTAAGCAACTTAGTCTTTGGAAACCATTTTGGTCTTAACTTAGAAAAAAAAAAGTCATAGACTAGGAGCCATTTACAATTGCCTCTTAAGCTTCAACCATTTTCATAATTTATATCTTGAATTACTCAATTGAATTGATCTCAACCCATGGTCGACCATCCCAAGCATGACACTTTAGAGTATGATCTTGATCATACAAAACTCCCCTCATGTTCATGCCAAGTGCAAAGGCGAATTGTTCAGATCAAATAAAAAGTCATTTTACTAAACATAGTTTTCAAGTAAGTTCATGACTTAGAATAGAACCAGTAAAGCTCTAACCGAAGATCAATCTAGATTCAAGACTTGACTAAGAAATTCTTGACATGGAATGAATCTCAAAAGAACCACTAAGGAAGTAACTTGTCAAGAGTTACACTATGCACCATTTAGCTCAAGTTGAAATTATGTGACATTAGCATTGCAAAGACCTAGCTACAACATAAGAATATGACAAGGCGGCTAGATACTGAACATAATATGGCAATGAGCAATTCTAATAATCAATGCTCATCACTACATGAACATATATCACAATGAAATGTAATGCATGTATAATACATATAGTACGAGAAGATCCTAAGCCCCCCTCAGATCAAGCTATAGGGGTAGATAACCCCTAGCTCCCCCATCAAATGTGCAAACCATGAAGAATCAAGAGGTTTTGTGAAAATGTCTACAAGTTGGCCATTGGACTCCACAACTCTAGCACTATATCGCCCATCTCCACATAATCTCTAAGGAAGTGATACTTAATTTCAATGTGCTTAGTCCTAGAGTTCCAATACTTAATTTCAATGTGCTTAGTCCTAGAGTTCCAATACTTAATTTCAATGTGCTTAGTCCTAGAGTGTCAAACTGAGTTTTTAGCAATGTTAATGGAACTAGTGTTGTTACATAGAAGCGGCACACTATGTAGAGCTAACCCAAAATTTCTATGTACCGAGACAATCCACAAAATTTGAGAACAACAACTAGTTGCTACAACATATTCTGCCTAGGTAGTGGACTGAGCTACAGAAGATTACTTCCTAGAAGACCAAGAAATAAGAGAAGTGCCCAAAATTTGACAAGTGCTAGAAGTACTCTTCCTATCAATCCTACACCTAGCAAAATCGGTATCCGAGAAACCACGAAGTGCAAGAAAAGAACAACAAGAGTACTAAAGACCAAATTCAAGGGATGAGCGCAAATACCTAGAGATGTGCTTCACTGCTTGGCAGTGAGAGACATGAGGAGAAGCCTAAAATATAGTGTATAGACACACGGATACAATCATGCTCCGGAACTCCTTCTGATCCATAGGCTCATCATCTTCATCAGGGTCAAGCATTGTAGTTGTTTGCATGGGTGTGGAAACTGGCTTTCCATCTCCTATGCCGAACTTCTTCAAGAGATCCTTGGTGTACTTTCCTTGGTGAAGAAATGTACCTTCCTTAGTTTATTTGATATGAAACCCAAGAAAGTATGTGAGCCCCCATCATGTTCATCTCAAATTCTCTGCTCATCATCCCAAAAAACTTGGATACAAGAGCATTAAATGATCCACCAAAGATGATGTCACCACATAGATTTGGACTAAGAGGAAGTCTGATGGGAACGGGGTCCCGATCTTCCAACAGGTTCTGGATAAATTCGATTTGGTGGAGTCGCGACACAAATCGATCCGGCTTCCGAACAACACGCCCCGAACCCCGCAATCGTAGCACCACGCCTCGGGTTATCAACCGCGCTGCCGGTTGACCTTGCCAAGAAGGCTAATCCCGCTGCGAATCGAAGAACACAAGCAAGAACAAGGAAGAACACAACCAAATTGCAGATATATTGATGAAGCACTCAAAATTGGGGTCTCACAAACCGATGACTACTAAACTGTTCAAAGACAGAATTAATCTAAGCAAAACCCAACCCTAATGGTGGGGGTGGCGGCTGTATATAAAGGAGTAAGGGGCGTGCAAAACCCCTGGACGCGTCCTTAATGGACTCCAACACGATACAAAGCCGAACGGCCCAAAAGACGGTGTCACAAAGACCGACAGATTCTAGACGTCCACTTGTTTCGACGATTCCCGTTGACTCAGAAGGAATTTTGATATGAGACCAGAGCCATTGGAAAGCTTATCTTCTCAGCTTTCCATACATATGTGGAACGTCCAAAACAGAGTCCGGATGCGATCTGGGCGTCCGTTTTAGTGCGGCCTAGTCCTGGACTCCGAATTGGATTCGAAGTCGGTTTGAGTTGGACATCCAACATGATTCGTCCTTCCTTGCTGGACTCGTGCGCCTCGTAGCCCTTCTCCAAGTACTTCTTGATCCTCTCCATGGTTCCTAATCATAATTAAATCATTAGGTAGCAATCGATTCTCAAATGAACCAAAAGAAGTACTTAGGAACGAGCTCACCTCTAAATTCAATTGTCGGTGCGAGCTCTAGTGATTGGTCCTTGAATATCAAGTGGAGGAGTATTGTGTGTATCCAAGAAGTGATGTCCTCATCATCCTCCCCTCTTGAAGCGGAGTTGCCCTCAACTCACCTCATCTTCTTCTCCCAAGTATGGCTTCAAATCTGAAATGTTAAAGGTGGGACTAACCCCAAACTCGAGAGGCAACTCAAGTTTATATGCATTATCATTTATCTTCTCAACTATCTTAAAAGGACCAGCAGCTCTAGGCATCAATTTTGACTTTCTTAATTCAGGAAATCTATCCTTTCGCAAGTGCAACCAAACAAAATCACCCGGTTCAAGTTTAACTTCCTTTCTACCTTTACTACCAAGAATCCTATATTTTCATTCATCTTTTCAATGTTTGCTTTAGTAGTCTCATGTATTTTGATAATAAAATCAGCACGCTCCTTAGCATCATTATGAACTCTCTCACTAGTAGGCAAAGGTAAAATATCAATAGGGCACGGGATTGAATCCATACACTACCGAAAAGGACTTACCTTGGTGGTGGAATGTTCCGCTCGATTATATGCGAACTCAACATGCGGCAAGCACTCTTCCCATAGCTTCAAATTGTTCTTCAAAATAGCTCTCAACATGGTAGACAATGTGCGGTTCACCACCTCGGTTTGGCCATCAGTACCCAACTTGTTCCATAGAGTACGCCAAAAGTGACTCAAGAACTTGGCATCACGATCTGAAACAATAGTAGAAGGCATACCATGCAAACGAACTATCTCTTTGAAAAAGAGGTCGCAATATAAACGGCATCATCGGTTTTATGACATGGGATAAAGTGAGCCATCTTAGAAAACGATCCACAACAACAAAATGCTATCTCTCCCCTCTTAGTCTGGGCAACCCTAAAACAAAGTCCATAGAAATATCGCCACGGAATAGAAGGAACAGGAGTGGCATATATAAATCATGTGGATTCAAGCGAGACTTAGCTTTTTGACATGTAGTGCAATGAGCCACAAACCGCCGACATCTCGCCTCATCTTTGGCCAAAAGAAATGTGTGGTCGAACGTCCTCCGCCTTCTTAGCACCAAAATGACCCATCAAACCGCCTCCATGCGCCCCCGCAACAACAAAAGACGAACGGATCCAACGGAATGCATAGGCGGTTAGCTCTAAACAAAACCCATCATTGATCACGAATTTATTCCATGCTTGACCCTCTTTACAATGCAACAACACATCCTTAAAATCAGCATCAAAAGCATATTGTTCTTTAATAGTTTCAAGACCAAAATGCGACAATCAAGTTGAGACAACATGGTATAGCGTCGAGACAAAGCATCAGCAATCACATTATCCTTCCCTTTCTTGTGTTTAATGACATAAGGAAAAGATTCAATAAATTCAACCCACTTAGCATGTCTACGATTCAAATTGGTTTGACTACGAATATGCTTAAGTGATTCATGATCGGAATGAATGACAAATTCTTTAGGCCATAAATAGTGTTGCCACGCCTCTAAAGAACGAACAAGAGCATACAATTCTTTATCATACGTGGAATAATTAAGAATAGGACCATTCAATTTTTCGCTAAAGTAGGCAACAGTTTGCCTTCTTGCATCAACACACCACCAATACCAATTCCGCTAGCATCACATTCGAGTTCAAAAGTCTTACCAAAATCCGGAAGTTGGAGCAATGGTGCGTCGTAAGCTTGTCCTTCAAAAGATTAAAGGACTCCTCTTGTGATGGCCCCCAATGGAACACGACACCCTTCTTTGTCAACTCAATCAACGGTGTCGCAATGGTGCTGAATTCTTTGACAAAGCGGCGATAAAATCCGCAAGGCCAAGAAAACTCCGCACTTGGGAGACCTGTCGGGCGTGGGCCAACTCCATATCGCCTCCACCTTGGCTCTATCAACCTCAATTCCCTGTGGAGTCACAACATAGCCAAGAAAGAGACTCGATCCGCAAAAGGTGCACTTCTCAAGGTTACCAAACAAACGTGCATCTCTCAAAGCATTAAAAACAGCACGTAAGTGAGTCGAATGTTCATCCATGGACTTGCTATAAATCAAGATATCATCAAAGTAAACGACCACAAATTTGCCAATGAAAGGACGTAAAACCTCGTTCATTAATCTCATGAAAGTGCTAGGTGCATTAGTTAAACCAAAAGGCATGACTAACCACTCATACAAGCCGAACTTAGTTTTAAAAGCGTTTTCCATTCATCGCCAAGTTTCATTCTTATTTGGTGGTATCCACTACGAAGTCAATCTTTGTGAAAATTATAGCACCACACAACTAATCAAGCATGTCGTCTAGCCTAGGAATAGGATGACGATACCGTATAGTAATGTTGTTAATGGCTCTACAATCTACACACATACGCCAAGAACCATCTTTTTGGGAACCAAAAGAACAGAACAAGACAAGGACTAAGGCTCTCACGCACGTACCCACGGTCCAAAAGGTCTTGGACTTGGCGTGAATCTCCTTAGTCTCTTCCGGATTGGTCTGTCGCCGCACGGTTTGGCAAGCTCGCTCGAGGATCAAATCAATCTGTGCTCAATCCCTCGAATGGGTGGAAGTCCCGGAGGTATCTCATCGGGAAAACATCTCTAAATTCTCGCAAAGGTTAGTGACAGAGCAGGCAAAGTGCAAGGCATATTATCAAGAGAAAATAAAGCATCTTTGCACACAAAAGCATAGCATGTATCATTAACATCATCAATTGCGCAAGGTCGATTTTGTGGCAAGCATAATGTAATTTTTCAAATGGAGTACTTGCTGTTTTTCGTTTTATCATGTTCCTTTGGATCATTAGCGACTCTCGCCCTATCGGCCTCTATAATTTCAGTGGGGTCAAAGCGTTAAAGTAACTTTCTTTTCTTATGCATAAAAGTGTATGTGTTACTACTACCATGGTGTAAAGCATCATTATCAAATTCCCAAGGTCGACCCAATAAAAGTGAGCATGCTTGCATGGGAACCACATCACAATCAACATGATCAACATAAGCACCAATGGAAAAATAGACTCGGCATGTTTGCGTTACCTTAGCTTTTCGAGTCATTTAACCATTGAATATGGTATGGATGTGGATGCGTCGCGTGGTCAAGCCAAGCTTCTTTACCAAATCGAACTCACCAAGTTGTTGCAACTTCCTCCATCAATGATGACACGCACGCGCGGTTCTTGATTGCAAAGAAGGTCTCAAACAAATTATGGCGTTGAAGTTTATCGGGTTGTTGTACTGCGTCGAGGACTCGCCGCACAATGATGCTCAGAAGCGTCATTGTGGACGCCCACCAAGGATGAGGTCATCATCACCACCGCCATTGTCGTCCGGACAAAGAAGAACATCATCATCCTCCTCGACATCCGAAGTCGATGTAGCCTCCATCTTTCGTGGCGATGTATGCCCGTTGGCTAGGGCAATTCTTACGCACATGACCAAGCCCATGGCGCGGTGGCATCGAATGCCGGAGGAGCGCCCGTTGAAGCCACGGAAGAAGAACTCTTGGTGGACCCGCAAAGAATTTTTGAAGAATCGCAAGGCGTGTCGTGGAAGGTGGCTTGGTGCGCTGCTGCCATCTTGTTCACAGTGGTGGAGGAGAACGAAAACTCAAGAAGAATTGGGCCCCGTTGATGTAGTCGTCGCGGGGTGTAGAAGGGTCGTCCGGTGCGTGCCTTAGTTGATTCTGCAAGGCCCCGCAATTCTTTTTCGCAAGCATAGCAAGGTGGAACAAGCTGGTTGATGATAGTAAATTCTTTATAATCAACAATGTCCGAATTTCACGCCGTAACCCCGTAGAAACGACAAATCTTATCCTCCGTGTCCTCAACAACCCCACAACGCACCATACCCTTTTGAAGCTCAAAGATAATAGTCTTGAATGTAACTATCACCTTGTTCTAAGCGCTGCAATTTTTTCTCAATTCAAGTTTATATGAGGGAGGAACAAAACGATTACGCATAGCTTCTTTTAAGCGCTCCCATGTATCAGTTGTAAGCGCATGGTACTTAGTTCATTCCACCGATAATAGCAAAGTCCTTAAACTCACTAGTAGCTTGTCTAACTCTATGTTGCTCAGAACTAAGTGAGAGTTAAACTTTCGCTCACCGTCATCTCCCAATCTAGATATATTTCAGCATCATAAAGACCAGAAAAGATGGAATGGTAAACTTGACTTTAGCAAAAGGATCATCGTTACCATGACGGTTCGGTTATTACCTCCCATACCATGTCGGTTTTGTCAAGACGCCGACGAGCTGTGCATCTTGTGTCGCCCACGATCAATGTTGCCATCAGATCATGCAAAGGTGTCATCATCATGATGATGGCCGTCATTGACAGTGGCGTGCGTGCTCAATGTGTCTATCCGACCGGTGAGGTCACCATCCGCCGCTCCACCCGCTCAATGCCTTCCGTGGTGTTCAATCGGGCAATGGCGGCGACGATGGTGTCCAATCTCGCCGAGATCGGTGAGTGAAGCGTTTTGTTTGTCGCGCAGCTTGTAGGCGGCGCGACTAACACACTCGTTGAAATCGACCGGTGTCCCGTCCTCTTTGTTTCCGCCATGGTTAGTGGAAATACGGGGAAACAAAAGGATTATCCCTATCAACTACAAAGGAAGGGGTGGAACCCGCAAAGGAAGTGACTTACTAAGCTCTTACAAGTGTTCTTACCAAAGCAAGGCAAAGGATACCGGAGAGTGTGATCCGCGATTGCAAGGGTCGAAGCGTGCTATCCTAAGTAGGTATATGGAGCTTGGCGGGCCAATTATGTGAGTGGAACACAAATTAATAACGAGATAGTAATGTGAATAAATGTCCAAAGCATGGTCCTAGTTGTCGGTCTAAATGTGTCCTATAATGTATGATATGAAGAACAAGGAGTCAAGAACAGAATAATGAAGCAAAGACAGCAACAAAGATGGCCAGGCACCGAGAAACTTAATTAAGCACAAACACAACACAAATGAGGCTCATCACCTAAAAGCGTGCTCACACGTTTTTTTTTTCTTTTTTTTTTTTGGCCACGGATGGCACTCAAAGACTATCGTAGGTGCCAAAATTTTTTTCTTTTTATTTTTTTTTGTATTTTTTTCGCAAAGCGAGCACGTGAATAGGAACCACACAAAGTTTCACGTCAATCTGATATAAGGTGTGGCCTACGAGAAAATGATGAATGTGCTAAAAGTCGGTGATGAAATTTCTGAGCTCGAGTACTACACTTTCCAGGCCGAATTTGGGCAAGATAATTTCACCCAATTTCAAAAAAAAAATCGCCTGATTTCGAGTCCGTATGCGAAAGTTATGGCCGTTTGAAGATGGACCTCAAGTGATGGTTTGTGGAGGTCAAACGAAGATCGGTGGAGGAATTTGTGGAATCGGTGGCGGAAGCTCGGGAAAGGTGGGGATGATGCGGTGTGATCACGAGACGTGATGGATGACGAAAACAGAGGGTTAATAGAGGGTGGGATATGGGTGGGAAAACAAAAACAGAGGGTGGAAAACGCGATGTGTGACGGCTAGGGTTTGAAGGGTGGTAGCGGGTGGGAAAACAACTCGAACAAAACACGATCTAAACCAGCAACACAACTCGACTAAGGACACAAACTCAACACTACGGACTCTAGAATCAACTTGTGCAAAGGCTAAACGAGATCTAGGCCAGGAAACAACCTATGACTACAATTTTTTTGTAGGGCTTTTTCATGGACTCTAGGACGAAACCGAAAATAACAAAGGAGGGTAACGCGAACCTGAAGAAACACCTGAAGCTCTGATTACCACTTGATGGGAACGGGGTCCCGATCTTCCAACAGGTTCTGGATAAGTTCGATTTTGGTGGAGGCGCGACACAAATCGATCCGACTTCCGAACGACACGTTCCGAACCCCGCAATCGCAGCACCATGTCTCCTCAGGTTATCAACCGTGCACTGCCGGTTGACCTTGCCAAGAAGGCTAATCCCGCTGCGAATCGAAGAACACAAGCAAGAACAAGGAAGAACACAACCAAATTGCAGATATATTGATGAAGCACTCGATAATTGGGGTTTCACAAACCGATGACGGCGAAACTGTTCAAAGACAGAATTAATCTAAGCAAAACCCAACCCTAATGGTGGGGGTGGCGGCTGTATATAAAGGAGTAAGGGGCGTGCAAAACCCCTGGACGCGTCCTTAATGGACTCCAACACGATACAAAGCCGAACGGCCCAAAAGACGGTGTCGCAGCACCCTGACAGATTCTGGACGTCCACTTGTTTCGACGATTCCCGTTGACTCAGAAGGAATTTTGATATGAGACCAGAGCCATTGGAAAGGTTATCTTCTCAGCTTTCCATACATATGTGGAACGTCCAAAACGGAGTCCGGATGCGATCTGGGCGTCCATTTTAGTGCAGCCTGGTCCTGGACTCCGAATTGGATTCGAAGTCGGTTTGAGTTGGACATCCAACATGATTCGTCCTTCCTTGCTGGACTTGTGCGCCTCGTAGCCCTTCTCCAAGTACTTCTTGATCCTCTCCATGGTTCCTAATCATAATTAAATCATTAGGTAGCAATCGATTCTCAAATGAACCAAAATAAGTACTTAGGAACGAGCTCACCTCTAAATTCAATTGTCGGGCGCGAGCTCTAGTGATTGGTCCTTGAATATCAAGTGGAGGAGTATTGTGTGTATCCGAAGAAGTGATGTCCTCATCACTCAGCCCCTCGCCTCCATATATATAGACCTCCTCACTTGGGCCTCGTGGACCGAGGCCCAATAGGAGTCTATCCGGATCTCTATCCGAATTGAGCCCATATCCGAATCACATTCGAATTAGTGTTCCAACCCGTTAAGTGTGCGACCACAGGTTCACGATACTTGGTCGCGACCGAAACACCTTTCCGGTCACCCCTGTTAATAGCGGCCTCTAGCAAGACATATTAACCCCAAAGTATACGTAAAGATCATATCGGTGAACTCGTAATGTTCTCATGTACTAATCCTTTGCCTCACGATATAGATTAAGCTCAAGGCGAGACCTGTGTCATCCTCTTAATAGCTCAATCACTCTCTCGATTCCGTGATGGATTATAAACTCGTGATTGACTCCTCAATCACCTTGGCATGGCCATGCACTTTCATAATACATTACATCGAGGGGCCCGAGATATCTCTCCCATAAGGAGGGGCAAATTCTATCTTGATCATTCACATCCCACTACATGTTTCATGGCAAACCCAAAGACTACTTTTATGACTACCCAGTTACGGAGTAGTGTTTAGTAGTCCCAAAGTAAGCTACTACGCATGCTGGGAACCATGATGATCTCAAGTCTAAGGATTCCACATAAACACTACTTGAGACCAACTGATGACACATGTAATCTCTGCAGTGTCTCATGGCGGGTCTATCCAACATATGTTCACTAACACATGTCCATATTATTGATTTGGTATCTCCATACCATGATCCATGAGACATGATCATCAATCAATACATATGCTGATCTTTGAATCATATTTGTTCCTCATATGAAATATAATCAGGGATCATTTAGAAATAGCAACATTTTGGCATTAAGAGTCTCATGAATAAGTCACATACTCATTGATCAATAATGATAATGTCTATTTCAAGGAACAAAGCAATGTATCATAAACATAGTATGTGATATATTCAACATCTCCATGTTGCCTCTAGGGCATATCACCAACACAAGGTTCCCCTCAAAGCTTGAAATTGGAATCTAGTCACCGGAGTGTTCAAATCATGCTCCTCTTCCATATTATCATCTCCACTAGACATGGTTAGTTGTGCAGAAGAAGACACAAATAACACCAATATATGTATGATATATGGAATTCACTCAATCTCACTCTTTTCTCTCCCAAGTAAAGTTGTTACCTTTCTAAAGTGAATTTAAGGCCAAAAAAAACTTACATTTGGTGGTGGTTACAATAGCACGTAATGTTCAAGCAGATTTAATAGTGAGTCACAATTGCACAACATTGGTTATTTAGTAGAGCTTGGTATGGAAGGGTTTATCGTACACAATCTGAATTTCATGATGTTGTAAAATTAAGTAATAATCCAAGCTAGAAACTTCGTCTAAGTGCTAATCCAAAAGATTTAAGTGAAGTGTATAAACGCACATGCAAAGATCAATATGACTCAATGCAAACAATGAAATGAGCTAAATGGAAGCAATCTGAATTTGATGATTAAATAACTCGTTTTACACCAAGTACCAGGAGAGACACTAGCCAATTGCAATAATATGAGTATAAGGGGCACAAGATTGCCCAAGGAAATTAAATACTCAAATTGAATTTTATGGGCTGGAGTCACTCACCCAATTCGGCCTTCTCTCACTTCTCATTTTTTTTGTTGATCTGCACCTGACTCAAATCTCTTCAAATTCCTCTTCTGGGCCTAAGGAGGTATATGGGTCACAAACTTTTTGTAAAACGTAGGGGTATAAAGATAATTAAAAGATTTTTTTAAACTCTGAAAATTTCTCTCTCTCTCTCTTGCTAAACTCTAAAATTGTTTAATACTACTTAACCACAACTCTTTCTTTTGGTGTGGCAGCCTTCTCCTTTTCTTTGTTCAGCCGAGTGAGTGATGAACAAGCCACAAAATTCAGCCAAAAGTAAATAATTCAAGAGCGGCCCACAATACAATATCAATGACTAGTCTCGAGTGTTCAAAGGATTTAAGTAAAGTTCTCCACACAAACAAAGAGTATTTGGCTGGGCTCAAGATGATAGGATTTTCTCACTTTTCCAAGCCCAACCCGTAGTCCCCAAACTTTGGCTCTACCTAGGGTTTTTCTTGCGCAAGAGTATATGGCGGCTAGTGTTTTTTTTTCTCTTTGGCCGAAACAACAAAATGAAAGGAATCAGGGGGATTTCGGCTATAACTCTCCAAAGATGCGCAAGAATTTGGTGTGGGCAACAAGTAAATTAATTCCAAAAATAAATTGAAACTACTCTTTTTAGAGCTAATTAAAGGATCAACTATCAGATTTTCAAGGCTTTAATATAACAAAGATTAAGCAACGCAAAGGACATTAAGATCAACACAAAATAAATTTTCTAATGGACTAAAACTTAATCAAACTCACATGAAATAGCATAATAAACTAAGGTTTGGATTTTCTATATTTTTATGAGGCAAATTTTTGGCTATATGGACTAAGGACAACAAGTAATGAACTGAAATTAAAGGGATAAAATCCTATCAAATAAATTGCGCTCTGATACAAAGATGATACAGGGTCTCCCAATCTTCTCGATGTAGGATTAGATACACACGGGAGTCTTGACGAATTGTAGTGATCCTCCAATGCCAGTGCAAGGGACAAACACTCTTTAATGCACCAAAACACACTCGCGTCGATTTCGCCGACCACCAAACGAAGATCTATCGTGCACCCAATCCCAGCAGAAAGGCTAAATGATCTTGATTGAAAAACACTCTATAATTCCCTATGGAACTCGGCAGCAAGGAAGAATACAAGCCATGAACATAATGGATTGATTTCTCAAAAAGGTGGTCTCCCTCTCAAGAGAGAGGTGGCGGCTGCATATAGGGGTTTGGCCACCCCTTCCCACACGCACACCAATGGCCCACGCCCCCACACTTGGGCTAGGTTTTCCCCCTCACGCTCCCACTAGGCCTAAGGCCCATTATAAAAATTTCTTATTCGGTTTGGGAGCCCATAACACAACTAGCTCCAATTCGGGCCACATCACAAAATGGAAAACATGTCTTCATAAAAGTATAAACACTGGCATTTCTATGGATGGGCTTGCCACATGACTTGGGTTTGCTCCTCCTTTGGATGTACTCATTCTTGTGTTGTATGGTGCCAGCCAAATGGGCCTTCTTCCACTAAAATTTGGCCACATGGGTCTTCTCCTTTGGATGCTTGGTTGCATCATCACATGTGCTTGGCTCTTGCTTTGGTCATTGGGCTCTTTGGTGCTTCAAGAACATTATCACGTACACATGGAGTAGAAGATGTGTTTGTAGTATGGATGTCCTCATCACACTAACTCTTCCTCTTCTGCTCCAAAAGCTTCCGATGCATCGCCATCTACGTGAAACAAGAGAGAAAATCCAAATAAATACAAACTTAACCAATGAATTCCAAAAATTAAATAAAACTGTTGGAACGTACAACTCGATTTTATATAAATTTAGAGACCTGAAAGAGCTCAATCGGAGGTCGTATATGAGAGAACAGACTTTCGGAAGTTGGATCGGCTGAGATATTCGACAAAAGAAAAGGGAGGGAGAATAGTGACTGACAAGTGGGACTAGGGAATATTCCAGGAATCCTTTTTTTATTAAAAAAGATAGAGGCTAACAGTTAGGTTGCACATTCTATAGACTGAGTCCATGGGCTAGGGTTTGGGTTCACGGTGGATTGGGCCTACAAAACAATGACTAACACGTGGGGTCCATCAGTCATAGACTTGATCCATGGTGAACTCGGTTCACCGAACCGATCTAGGGTAGCCTTGTGTGGCGGTTAACATGGCAGCTGACTTGGAACTAGCGTGGCACTGACGTGGCTCAACAACAATGGCGGTGGTGCATAGGAACCTAGGGCTTCGACAACGGTGGTGATGGCGAACGATGGGGTTTCTAGGGATGTGAAGTAGCAAAATCGGGAGAGGGGACAATGGCGAACATGATGAGAGGCACGTGAGAACCAATGGTCTACAGAGATAACCGATGGTGAGGTTTGAGTGGCGGCGGCGCTATGGTCATGGCGGCGGCATAAATCTGGCAAGCTCTGTCCAAATCTGACCTATGGGCAAGGTAGAGGATGACAAGACGATGATGGTAGGGCTCAAAACTCACAGACGGTGGTGGAATTGCTCAATGGAGACGACGACAGAGGCCACGACTTCAGCTTCAATTCAACGACTTCAACGAGCAATCTAAGACATGTAGGGTTTTGAGGGTGGTTGTGGCTTAGTGTGTAGATCTGCGGGCGAGGGCTACCTTTTATGGTGCGAGGGCTACATCTAGCTCAAGCACGATGGAGCGATAGGTGGGACCACACGTCAGTGACGGCGGAGACACGGGACACGCGACACACACACACATGCAACGCTGGCGGCGGCACAGCTGGAGTGGACCGACGAAGCGAGCTAGGTTGTAGCATGGAGAGAGATGGGCTACGACCCAAGAGAAGAGAGAAAGAGAGAGAGAAATGGGTTGGAGAGAATTTGACCCACGAAGACTTTTGGAATTTCAATTAGTTTTTATTTTTAGAAAATACTGAAAATTCAAATGAGCCTAGACAAATAGCAAACAAGCTCAAAAAAATTTGAGAACATTTAGGAAAATACTTTGGAGCACAAGGTACTTAAGTAAAATATTTTTGGATTTATTACTATCTGGATTATTCACATTAAATTATTTTAATTTCATAAATTTTACTTTAATCTTTACTTAATTTTAGAAAATCATGAAAATTTTAGAAATTACTATTTTGACTAAAAGACTTTTGAAAACCAAAAAATTTGGATGTTACACATTGCAGCGTGCACAACATGATATTCCGATGGAACTATTATTCATATTATGATGGAATTTGTTCTATATGCATATAGTGTAGACAATAAGCACTATGAGATTTCTGTGGACGCCACTACATCGACACACCCATAGCCCCGTTAGAGCATCCAAAGTGTTGAGTACCCAAAGAGGTACTAATTAAGGTGGGACCCACAGAAGGGTATCAAGTTAGCATAAAATGCTCCCATGTATAGTGCCTCTTAGTGGGACCCATAAAATAAATAAAAGGAAATCCCGATCTTCTGCTCTCACCAACCACAACCATCTCCATCCTCTCTCTCCTAACTTTCTTCCTCCCGCCCCTCTAATTTGCCACTATCGGCGAGGACATGACACATACGGGGAGGTCAGCAACTACTCTTGAGTGCCTCCATCCTCTCGTCTTTCCGCGCCATGGCAAGCCCAAAATTGGAGGTGGTGGCACTCATGGAGAGCCTACCGGATCTACAGGTGGCGACGGCCATAATGAGGAATCCCCTTCTGGTGCAAGCGCGATGATGTGGATGAATGTGGTGGCCACGACAAGGCCTCCCTCTCCCAGCATGAGCACAACGATGTGAGCCGGTAACGACCATGACGAGGCCTCCCCGCACGAAAACTTTCCCTTGGCTTTGGTACAAAGCTTGGAAGCAATACCAGGCTTGAAATTGGTACCAGATTTTCTCCGGTGTATACCGGTACAAAGTCCTCTAACCTCTTGATACCGGCTAAAAGCATACTTTGGAGATGCTCTTACAACCACCAAGACAAATTAAATCTGTGTTTTTCCTTTTTCGTGCGCTCTCTTTCAAAAAAGACAATCTTTACCCAGATGCATGTCACATTGGAGCATTAAAGATTTAAGATCTATAGTATTCCCCGCATCTCCAATATCTCCCTTTACAATTCTTGCCCCTCCCCCTTCCCTTGCTCATAAACCCTCCTCCCTGCTTCTCATCTCCTCTTCCTTTTTCTCCTCACATTTTGACTCATAGGTGGCACCATACCATGTGATCCCCTTCGTCACTTTGGTTGGTGCACCCTCACACATCATCACCACCATCTATCACCATCATGTTTTTTCCTGTAGATCACCTAGTTCGCTGTTATTCTATGTCTTCACTGCTACAATCGCCGCAAGTATTCATTGATCTACCGCTACAGGCCATGGCCCACCTCCTCCTTGGCCACCTCAGCCATTTATCCCCTTCCTCTGCTCTCCTACTGATCAAACACAAATAAGGCTAGGCTCGGCTCGGCTCCTCGACGGACTGAGACTGACGGACTATGTGGCGGCGGTGGGGTCTAGCTGACAGAGAAGAAACCTAAAAAAGGATGTTAAACGGAAACGCGACGACCTGTTCGGGGTCGTCGTGTCTCCACCTCCTCCGAACAAACGCCGCACCAAAATCCCGCACAAAATTTCCCCATCCTCACCAAACCCCGCAACCCAAATTTTAGGGTTTGCAATCATCTCCCCGTGCGCGGATCCAATTGCTCCGGTCAGGTATGGAAATCTTTACTTCCTCTCCTCCTCCCTTGGTTCAAATCTTGAATTATGCGCCGCTCTTGCCGGATCGGTAGCTTGTATCCGTAGATTGGTTAGGGAATTCGTGCCAGGGATTCTGTATCCGGTTTGTTTTCTTTGGGCTTAAAGATTCGGTCTTTGGCGAATTTGGAGGTGAATTTAGGGATGAATCGCTGAGCTTGGCCTGGATCCGTACTGAATTTTGGGATCATTTCGCTGTTGGAGGGATTGACGGTAAGGCATATGCACAAGTCATCGTAAGGCTGTCACTTTTCCATCCTTCTGTATCTACGATAGAATATCTGGTGGGATAAATTGTTCGTCGGGCTTGGACTAGCTTGTGAGAATTCTGGATTTTTTTATTTTGCTGTCAAAATTGTTATTTTCCTAATGGTGCATGGGTGAAAAATTGCTCTTTGTTCTTGCAATCTGAACTGTTTTTCACGGTGGAATTGGTTGAAACTACACTGAAGTTTGCCATCGTTGGCAAGTGGAGCTTTTAAACTGTTCTTTTTCGCAAGGCTATTAGCCTGTTATTATTTTGTCGCCCAGCACGCTTTCACTTGATACCTATTGAGTCAACTTTTATTTTATCTATCTGAAACTCCTCACGGTACTTTGCATATGTGAGGAGAGTTTATTAAAATGACCTTGTGTAGCTCAACCTACTTGTGTTCAACTAGAAGTGTGCAAACTAACTTGTTTAATGTTTGTTTTGCATCTGCAAAATGCTGCTGCCGTTAGCAGAATTGGCAAAGTTAAAATTACTTTGATAGCTGTAACCTACTTCACATTTTTTAGTTGGGAAAGAAATTAAATAGTATCATCATATCTTATTTCTAAATATAATTTAATTTCCTTTTTGTCTATGAGAAACTTTTTATTATTTCAGTTAAAACCTGGTTAAAGATAGCCAGAAGAAAGATCTTCTGTTTCCTCTTCTATACAAGGAAAGAGGAAAAAAATGTTCGTGCCGTAGGGCTTAGTGAATACAGTTATAGCAAGCTATCATAGGATTAGGTCCTTGGACAACTGTCTCCTTTAGTAAACATTCGTATGTATTTGTTTGTCATTTCCTTACATCTATAATGTCTGTTGCTCCACTCTAGCAGTATGTCGATGTTTGGCAGTAGATATTTCCTTATATAAATTTTGTGGCTCTGCAGGTTGTTCAGCACAAGTGATAAAAATCTAGCATACGAATAAAGTTATTTCTGCAACTTCCTCTGAAGGTTTCAGGGGTAAGTTGCAGAGGGGCTCTCCGGCAGGATTTCTCAAACATACTGATGGATGTGGAATCCAAGATCGTTGAGAAATTATCATGTGAGGACATGTACTCTTGGTACTTCACCAAGGAAGAATTAGAGAAGTTTTCCCCATCAAGGAAAGATGGTATTACTGAAAGCAAGGAGTCAGAAATTCGGCTCTTATATTGTTCATTTATTCGGGATGTTGGAATTAGACTAAAACTGTACGTAATTTCCTTCTCCGTCAAGTAAATCTTTTAATGTCAGCACAAAATAAATCTCATTTATTTTGGAAGTTTGCTAAGCTCGCCTGTCTATTTTAACATTCTTCTTTCTTTCAGACCTCAGATGACAATAGCGACAGCGATAATGTTTTGTCATCGCTTCTATCTACACCAGTCCCTTGCCAAAAATGGTTGGCAGGTGAGGAACTCTGTGTTTTGTTGTAGCAGTGGTGGGTTGGTGGTGTCTATGAAAATCGATTGGAGTGCAGTTTTTTTACAAGTATTTATTGCAACAGGTGCTCAAGGAAACATGAAACCCTTTCATATTCTTGACTTTATTAGTTCGAATACTCTTGGCAATTTGTTCTTCATTGGTCGGCTTCACTTTCTAAAATATCATAAGTATTACTGAAAAGTGTGCAACCAAATAATACCACTAACCTTTAGTTTTCAGTTACTTGTTAATTCATTGTGATGCTACTGTACCATGAGGTAATTTGAAAATTCCTAAGCAATCCGCTTATGCTAAATGGCAATACTCTATTTCTGAATATTATATGTCTTCAGGCATAACCTGCAAATGTAGCAACAGTATTACAGAAATGTTCTTTTTGGTACGAAGTTTTCAGGTAGCCATGTTTATTTTCCATTTGTCCAGGAAGTTTGGAAGATACATTAGCATTGAGATTGTATTGTACAATATTTTATATTTTTTGAGGACAAGTCTATTCATCATTCTCCTGTTGAAGTTACTTAACTGCCATCAGCCAACTGGGGTGCAACTTATCGTTCCAACTTAATCAAGTTTAACATACTTTGATGGATCATCTTGTGAAATATAAATGCTCCAGTAAGTTCTATAGATATGACCTGCCTTACTACATTCATCTAATTATGTGGAATTTGGTATTCTCATTCTTGCCTGCCCGATTAATATGGAGTTTTCATCATTCTCTGCACCTCCAGTTGTTATGTGCTGACAAGTTTGCATTGTTGTTCGAAAACAATCTGTACTTGATGCTATTTGTCTATAATACTTACTCTATTAGATTACTTGGTATATTTATTATTTGCTTGTTGTCATTTCTGGTGAAGTATCTTTTTCCTGATGTTCTGTTCAGTTTTTATTTGATTTTACCGGTTTTAATGGTAACCTCTGTTGTTTTTTTTTTCTCAATTGCAGACAGTTGCAACAGTATGTATATTTCTTGCATCGAAAGTTGAAGATACACCTTGTCCCGTGGACCTGGTAACTAGAGTAGCCTATGAGACAATGTATAGGAAGGACCCAGCTACAGCTCAAAAAATCCACCAGAAGGTGCCAACAAATCATTATTTGAACTTTCAGTATACTGTTATTTTGCCCAGATAGTGGTTGACCATCATCTATTAAACAGGATATTTTTGAGAAGCAGAAAGCACTCATCTTGATTGGAGAGAGATTGGTTCTTAAAACTATTCGATTTGATTTCAACATTCAGCATCCTTATAGACCACTTCTGGAGGCTATGAAAAATCTTGGGATCACTCAGAAGGAAGTGAAACAAGTAGCATGGAACTTTGTGAATGATTGGTATGTGATGTATCAGTCTGTAACACCAATATTTTGATGCTTCATTCAGTTGAGCAATTTGGATGTATTAATTCTGTTGCTCATGTTCAGGCTTAAAACAACACTGTGCCTACAATATAAGCCACAGTATATAGCTGCTGGTTCGCTCTACCTAGCTGCTAAGCTTCGCAATGTCAAGCTTCCTTTGCATGGGGCACATGTATGGTGGCACCAATTTGATGTTGCCCCAAAACCGTTGGAAGGTATGTAGACTACAAAGTGGAACACATATCATAGTAGTATTTTGTGCATTGTTGTAATTTACAATAAAAGTTGCATTGCTACAGCGGTCATTCAGCATATGATGGAATTGGTTGGCTTCAAAAAAACCCTGTTAGCTCGTCCCAGTACGGTTAAGCAAAAGGAAGCTCCATGTGAAGCAAAGCTGCTCATATCTAACAGCCCAGACTCTGTGTTGAATGAATCTAGAAGCAGCTCAAGTCCTGATGTTGGCAATCCCAGTGACCACCTGCAGGTGGATTCAAATCAAGACATGATAGGCAAGCATATTGGCGATGGTGGGAACTCTCAGCCTGGTGCGAGTTTATTGAATATTAGTGCTAATAGGAATAGTCCCAGTAAAATGCACAATGAAGAGAGCTTGGATCAGACTTTAATAACCAAGCATGGTGATGAGGTGATCTCATGCAATTATCAGACATCAGAAGATACAATCGCAACCATTGACGGCCATGCTAAATGTGTGGAGAAGGGTGTAAGCAATTCTAATAACTCCAGTAACACACTGAGTGGTGAAAACTTGAACCAAGCCTTCAGAAGTCAGCACAGTGATTATGGAGTGAACTCATGTTCTGAGGGAGGATCATTGGATACTGATGTGGACAGCAAGAGTCCTCAGTGCATGGAACCACCCACTGCAAACTGCAATCATTCTAGTGATTGTCTCAATGTGGACAACTTGTGCTCTGATGAGAGATTGACTGGTGCTGCTACAACTACCATGGAGACTGCACCATGTGTACTGCCAGTTCAGATGGAGGTTGATCATTTGAGTGTGGAACTTAAAAAGGTGGATGTGGCCCGCGTAAAGGATTTGTTGATCAAGAGGAAGAGGCGGAGAGAAATCCAAGAGCAGGACATTCCTTCAGATGACCTAAGTGAAGAAGCCTGGATTGAGAGAGAGCTTGAGTCAGGGATTATTACTAAACAAGAAGCTGATCATGCTGTCACCCCAGATGATTTAAGTAACGAAGCCTGGATCGAGAGAGCACTTGAGTCTGGGATTGTTTTTGGACAAAGAAATGACCAGATAGTTGCTTTAAATGGTTTGAGTGAAGATGATTGGATTGAGAGAGAGCTTGAGTCTGGGATTATAGTTCAGCCAGGACCTGCTTGCAAGAAGCAGAAGCTAGAGTCAAGTTGCTGCTAGCTCATCTGCCGCTGCGTGCAGAGGGTGTTTGTTGAGCAAGTGAATAACAACAGAGGGAAATACATGGGAAACCAAAGCACATTCAAGTCACATAGATTGTCGAAAGACAGGAGCTCCATTGTTTACTCATTTTCTATTTAATTGTATTAACCAGACACCTCGAGTACTTCAAACTCAGGGGCTGTGCACAGTCAGATCTCTTTTCTCCCTTTCTATGATTCAGAGTCATATCCATTGTGATGATTTTTTGTTATCAGTATAACATGTGGCATTCCACAAGTTCGGCCGTAGATTATAGGTCTAACTGTACCAGGAATCATATTGTTTTGCCCTCTTAGAAACAAATTCTTCAGTGTAACTGTAATTGTCACAAAAGAAAACAATTCTTTGGTGTATCCCGTTTGTAAATTGAAGGTGAACGTACGCTAAAATTCTCATGGGGTAGGGGAGTTGATTATATGCATCAATTCATAGCACTTCCGTTCTTGCGATTTAGTTGGGGGTTTGTAAGCTTGATGGTGGTGCTCCTATCTAATTCAGTCCAAGGAATGACATTCCTTGAAGGTAATGTGATGACCTACCGACTTAGCCTGTTGCTTACTCAGAAGTCAGAGCCGTTTTATGTTTTAAACAATTGTCAATCACTTAATGGCAACTTCATATATGGCTTGCTTTATATTCTCCAACAGTACTAATCTGTCATTAATCATCATTTGCAAAGATACATTTACTCTTGGTATATATCCATCAGCAAGATACATTTACTCTTGGCAGATATACATCAGCTTACATAAAGTGCATTTCCTGAATATCTTGGCTTCGATATCGAGATGCTTGGCCACCAGGTAGAGCAGAAATCTTGTTGCAATGCGAAGCAGAATTCCCCAGAAATATGCACAAATTGGCTTTGAGCTGTCAGTCCAAAAAAGGCAGCAAACTTCTTTTTCAGGCCTCTGAATTGCAGCTGTCCATATCAACAAGCTATACATTGAGCATGTATAAGTTGCATTATAAACATTTGATTGCTGTTTCTACATCTGCCTACTTTTTGGAATCTGAGTCCCTTTTGATCTTGCTGACGAACTTCAGATGCTTGCATGCTCATCTTTCTGATTTGAGCCCTCAAGAGTTCAGTGAGAATTAATTAGCTTATTAGCACCAGATTCCTCCTGACCGAAAAGCAGGAGTGGCATCTCTCTCTTTTGTTATGATTTGATTTAAAGAGGGTAAGCGTCGGCTCAACTTTGCTAAAGATAAGACTATGGCCTCCCACACAACACCACCATTGCATGTGTCTGTTTTGCATAGGGCTTCAAAAACGTGCTAACTGTGGTGAAATGGAAGCTGGAATTTGTTAGCATGCGTAGTGTAACGACCGTATTTTTAGGAATGGGGCTAAAAAGTTTCCCGCAACAATCTAGAAAGTCAGTTACGGACAAAAAATATCATACCTACTTATAAGCATTTTAAAACAATTAGCTTGATAAAAATGACCAAATGGCCAAACTACAACAACTTTACGGTCATTTAAATTCAAAAATTAACTTACATTCAAAAGATCCAACGAAATCCCACAGAAACACTTGAGTATGATCGTAACCCTAACATAAAAGCTGAAGCATCATTTCTACTTTTGATATTTGCTCTGATGAAAATAAAAAAAGATTGAGTACACTAGATATCCAGCAAGTCCTTATAGAGGAATACATTTATAGGAGCAAATATCTATATGCAAAGCTTGACCAAACAGGTGGTATTATGTTTATTTAGCGTGAAGCCAATTTACCAAATATCATATTATAACTAGTTTCTAAACCTATGACTTAGCCAATTTTAACCAAAACCAAAATATTTAATTTTAATTAAATTCGAGAGAGTAAACTCTTTTCACTGTTATTTACCATGTCTAGTCCATAAACACCATTCAATATCCATTTCCACACCAACATACCATGTCCATAATCACTATTAACCAGTAACCATTTTTGTGAAAACTACGGAGCTACGGTATTTTTACTCTTTATCCATGACCGGGGCACGACTATTTTAATATATTATAATAGTCTGCAGAGGTTGTACAACTTTATCCGTAAGATATGATTAGCTCATAATATCAACTATTACATGCTTCTATAGGCGTGCGACTAAGAAAATCATAACAAGACTTTTACAATGGTTAGTTTCGATGCTTTTTTCCACTCCGAAGGTGTAACCCTTCAGCGCTAAGGAACCCCGTTGTTAAGGAGTCTCTCACCCTTCTCTTTGTTGCACTCCATAAGGGCAGTGACCATTCCGGTTCACTCCTCACATAACCACATTCCACCTGGGCAATGACCGTCATGGGCCATCCCAACCTAGCTACAATTGCGTAGGAGCCCACACCAAAACTAAGCAAAATAATTGACCAAGTCTACCCATACTAGATTTGTGGTTGTACGATTAGGTGTACAAATGAGCGCACACGGATTCGATCTTTAATCAACTCAGGCGAGACAAAACCAATAAACCCAGATCTTGTGCAGCCCCTGCACCAACCACTCGCCTGAGCCTCCACCATTTTATAAAACATCTTCCAGTTTCTAGTGGTAACCCCTGCTGCCACTACCATTATCATATCTAAATTTTCAGTTAGCAATGTGTATGTTGTATTCAATCGTATCACTAAAGCATATCTAAGGATAACCATAACCTGGTAGGGTTTAATCCAAGTTGGAGTTGTTACTATTATGAGAATGGTTTAATCCAGGGTGGTGTTGTTACTAAGTAAAATGCAAGCTAGCTAGAACAAAATGCAATAAAATAACCATAAAAGACATGGAAGAAAAATAGGTTTGGGTGAATAGGATTCAAGCGATGCTTGGTTTGGCTGAACGAAGTTGAAACTAGGTTGGATAGGCTCAAAATAGCCGAATTAGGTATAAATTTGTCTAATGGGTTTTGGAATAACAATATCGGGTTAATACTATTCATAACGAGTTTGAAGGGTTGGGTTTTAATTAGTAACGGGGTTATGGCAAATAGTAATAGGTTTACGATTTTGGGCTCAACTTGATTTTCTACTGGCTCATGGGCCAGCCAACCTGGCCCAGACGCATGTGCGTACACACATGTGGCCCACTTGGTCCACGTCTTCCTCAGCTTGACTCCATGTCTTGGCGCCGAACAGGGGAGGCAATGACAGTAGAACTGAAGCTCCAGCGAGGACCCTCAGTGGTGAGCAACTACACGATAGGGATCAGTGAATGTCCATGGTTCCATTTTTTATGCTTGGTGAGATTCAAGGGGTTTAAGGGGGGTCTAGTGGTGGAGGAAACTAACTCGACCACTTCCATGGCACAGGACGGCCATGGATGAAGAAGAGCTGACTCTAGTGGCTTGTATTGGTCTGTCCATGTTGACTAGGTTTAGGTGGCGGTGTTGCTTGTCGCTGGCCATCTAGGGGCTGGGGTGGTTCACGGTGAAGCTGGGGTTGAACTCAGGGAGCTCGAGTGGTGCTATAGGGAAAGTTAATTGGAATTTGGTGGAGGCTTGTTTAGGATCGAAAGTTCGAGCTCATGGGTGAATTAGTGACGACGATGGTGTTGCAGTGGCCAAAATTGGAAGGGAATGGTTTGGGAAAGAAATTGGGCATCGGTAGAAGCTAATGGTGAGGTCGGTGTGTGAGAGACCATGTGAGAGGTGCTCCCATGCTTGTGATGAATAATTGACACGTTTGCTAAAAAATTTGTGAAATGGATCGCTGCTGCTGTGCTGCTGCTATCTCCAAAATTCACTGTGCGGAACTACCGCCGTTTACACGACGGTACTACCGCTCTCCGGTACTACCGCTTTAGGGAGCGGTACTACCACGTGCGCGCAGTCAGAGCAGTGAGCGCATAAAACTTGAGTTTGATTTGGTTGGTTTTGCGACTATTGCACATGGTAATTCCATTATCTCGAGCGGTGCTATGTGATGTGTTTCTTGTCTGTGTTGGTTGCAGGACATCGAGGCGGAGTCGTGGCGAGGCACGGGATGACCGGACTAGGCACAAAGCGGCCGAGGTCGAAGCGGTCGGGATGTCCGAAAAGCGTGGACTCAAAGTGGTTGCGAGGCGTGCACAGCAAGAAATGAGGAAGCTTCCCGGAAGGTGCAGTAGGGGCGTTTTGGGAAAAGCGCAAGACTGCAAAAGCGGAAGCGGATTCGATTCGATTAGTGGATAAAGCAATAGGGTTGTTGGCACTAATGGGTAAAGTGTGTTTGTGAACCCATTAGTGGACACTATAAAAGGAGAGGGAGATGCATGTGGATAAAGTGAGAGTTTAGGGTTTCTTTCTCTCCATATGTTGTATCTTTTCCTTTTTCCTTTCTGTTGAGGAGTGGGTGAGGAAGGGCAGAGGCTGTTTCTCCCTGTCCCCATGGTGTTGTGTTCTTGATTTCTTCTTTCTCTTCCGAATATACATGCGTATGGGGACGTATCATGGAATGAATTGGTTGTAGCAACTCTTGTGATCATTCATCTCTGTTTGTCTATGTGAAAAATCTTGATTTGAGATGATTTCGAGTTGCTCAGTTCGTTCCCTGTTCTTCTTGGCCCTTCTCATTTCTTGCATCTTTTGGTGATTTCTTGATTTCTAGTTGTTGTTTGTTGATGCTATGAACTAAGGAGATTATGAAGATCACATAAGCATCCCATTTTCAAAATCAGAAGGAAGAATCATCAAGTCTCCTTTTTCCCAAATCAGGCGCACTGTACTTCAGTTTTTCTAGGGTTAAGAGGCAGAGCTCAAGTGCCCTCTTGGTTTTCTAGTGGAATCTTGAAATTGGTTCTTGGCTTATTCTTCTAAGGTTGTTTCTTTTGCTATCCTCAAAGTTTCCTAAGCCAAGAATCCAAGAATCTTACAAATTTTGGATTTTGGTCTCTCCCGCTGAGTTTTCCCAAGAAATCCGATTTTTCTATGATTGCTTGATCTTTGTCTACAATTTCTTCTCACTGAGGTCAATATGATGTTTAGGATGATGTCATGTTGAAATTGACCTGAGAAGAGCAGCAAATCTTGAGTATTTTGAATTTTGGCCAAATTCTGCGCCTGCTGTTCTTCGGTCTGTAGCATGCGGTACTACCGCCGATTCAACATCGGTACCACCGCTCTCCGGTACTACCGCTACTCCATCGGTACTACCGCTTGCGGTCAGACCAACGCTGACTCAGTGACTGAGTTCATCAGCGGTACTACCGAGCAGCTCGCCGGTACTACCGCTTCTCACAGCGGTACTACCGCTTGCTGGTAGAACAACCCAGAATCGGTTTTTCTTTTTGGATTTGTTTCAGTGAGTTCTCTTCTGCTGTGTGGATACCGGAGGGGAGAATTTTATTTTTGAAGGCACCATTCACCCCCTCTGTCATGCTGTGCTCGGGAGGCAGTAGGAGTAGTGGTTTTCTCAATGCGATGGGGGCTCAGGAGGGTTCGGCGTCCTTGGTGGCATGGCTGAGGGTCACGGTGTTGTCTCGGTCTCCGTATTCATGTTTGATACATGTGAGCTCATGAGCGGTGCAACCAAATTGTGTTGGCGCACGTTGGGCCGAAGGAGCTGTGTTTAGCATCCGCGGAACAAGCGTCGGTGGCTATGGCAGGTGACCTTAGATGGTGTGATGAGCAATTAAGGCATGGTTGACAATGTGGCAGGGCACTGGGCGGTTCAAATGGCATGGCAGCAACAGCTGGCGAGCGAGTTCGCAAATGGTGGCATCTGCGTGGTAAGGAAAGCAAGGGTGAAACATTCGGCTGAATGGTGCCAAGGTGGGGAGGAGAAGGGAAATAAGAAGGGAAAGCAAAAAGTTTGAGAAACTTTCCCAATTTGGCAAGAAACTTGAATTCAAACAAAATTTATAGATTTTTAAAATTTTAAAATTTTTTGTTTGTTTCACGTAGCCCTTAGTGTCTTATTTGGAACGCTCAAATTTTACAGAAAGCAATTTAATTCCTATAAAAGTTAGAATGAATTTGCCTATCCCAAATTTAGCATGAGATTTTTTTATTTTTTGGCCCCAGAAATTAAGTTTTTGCAAAACTAGCCCCACTCCAGTAGAAATTGCAAATCTGGCCCCCTCCATACGACCTGTCGTGCCTCCCGAATGGGGCAAGTCACCTACCCCCGCCACCAGACTTGGTAGGGACCTACCCCTAGCCCCACATGGGCGGGCCACTGCCCGGCTAGGGGGTAGTCTTCTGAGAGAACATTTTCAGGAAAATCCATTTAAGTATATATTTTATATATTTTCAAATAGAGAAAATGAGATCAAAAATTAAAAAATGTTCTAATGCCTACCCACATGGTGTGCTTGCTTATATAATTTTCCATAATTTTATCCCTTCCAAATTTTTCCAAAAAAAATCCTACAAATAGTATAATTGAGTGAATTTTTGAGAAAACGTCAGAAGGGGTAAAATTATGAAAAAATTGTACAAGTAAGAGCACTATGTGGGGAGACTCCAGAAAACATTTTGTAATTTGTGGAACTCATTTATTATATTTAAGAAATTTTACAAAAAAATATGCCTCAATGGATGTTCTAGAAAATGTGATGCTACAGTGCCATGATTAAGAATTTTGGCATTTGCTTTCTTTTCATTTTTCCCGTGATTAAGAATTTTGGTATTTTCTTCCATTTTGTTTTTTCTCAGCTTTACATCCCGTCGTCTTCACATCCCGTCTTGTCGAGTCGTGTCGGTCTCTCCTACGCTCGGTTATTTAAACGCGGCTGACGAACCATCGACAATCATTCGCAGTCCGTCAATCATTCGTTGCATCATTAGCAGTTATGTTAATTAAATTTCTATCCTTAATTATCTTACAATGCATGTAATTATTCGTTCTGTAATCAATTTTTGTAATGCGTGTAATTATCTGTTCCGTAATCAATATTTAATTCATGTAATTAGATGTTCCCCAATAATTTCATGCGCGTAGTCGGAAGTTCCATAACCATCGTAATTATTTGGTTCGCAATAATTATTTTTAATACGCCTAACTATCTCTTCCGTAATATTTATTTATGCGTGCAATTAGATGTTCTCTAATTATTCCAGTGTGTGTCCAAGCGACACTCCATCAGTTGATTTCGGTAAGACCCTCAAATGTTGGGTCTTTAAGTTTTTCTGGGTTGTGCATTATAGTCTTGTCCAATATGTATGAGTAAAAATAATTTGTTGTAATGAGCCATGAACGTCTATTTCTGAGCGTTTGTTGCATGACTGCTTATTATCTTTGTTGTCACGTTGGAAGCTTACACATTGAATCGTTTACTAATGCTCTCTCATTGGTAAACCTGCAGATGACTAGGCGGCACCGTCCCGATTTCACCACGGGGGAATAGCGTCATCTCTTTCGACCATCCGTCCAGGGGCATGCATCGAAGCCACCGACAGTACTCTGCAGGTGGCCATCCACACCTATGTGGCCAAGACATCACCGAAACCACCTACTGAGCGGCTCAAAAACACTGAGTGCAATGAAGTGGACACTACGAAACCTGCTTAATTCAGGTCCCATGCGTTGACCAAGTCGGAAACATGATGGCGCTACTCCTTCATCCTCTCATGTCCCTGATGGCATCCCACTTATCACAATCATGACGCCACTGGTTGTACAGGTGAATCTCTTGGTCGATCCACTTCCAGTAGCCACACAATGGATCCGGGGATTACAGATAGACGGGAGAGGCTGTCAGTGCAAACTTCCATACAAAAATACAGGGGCAATGTACTGCAAGAGGTCCTTATAGGCTGCCAGTAGCTGCTCGTGTCCCAACAGCGGTCAGGGTAGTCCTAGGCATAGTTATCACATCTCTAGTAACACATTCCCAAGCTTAGGCGCTCTTTGGACTTAAAAATTTTGCATCTGTCCCTACACCAGCAAAGGGACGGTATGTGTCCCCATCGGGGGATCTTGTGAGGCATGCTTCGTTGGAATGTTCGGTAGGGGTTCTTTGTGGGGCGTTGTTGCGGAGGTGCCCTCCTAGCACACCACATTTCTTCGTCCTAAGCTATAGCAACCCTTGCGAGGTGGCGGATCTTGTCCCACTAGTCGTCCATGTGAGGGAGGATAGTGTTGTTCTCTCATTTTAGGATAACTCGCGATGAAAGGGGTGCTACTTATTTGATGAGCCGGCATGGCGTACGCATGTGAAGTGCAATTCGGTTCAGATTTTTTGCATTCGCGAGGCAGCGGGGCCATCACTGCAGAAAGCTAACTCATTAGGTCATGTTCCTGCAAAAAGCTAACTCGTTGGGTCACGTTACTATGGAAAGTTGACTTGTTGGGTCACGTCGCTGCGGAAAGTTGACTCGTTGTGCCACGATAAAATGCAATCTTGCCTGAAATAATAACCGCCCTATATCTATCCGAGCGAGCCACCTTTGCAATATTAAAAATTTTGTACAAATAGTACCCATAATTAATTTGTTCTCAACGCCACTACCCCAGCAGTCCCCCCAGTAGGATCAGGAGGCCCGCTACGACCTACAGGAGAACCACGGGGCACCTGACAGGCTTACGTTCCCAGAGGAATAACTTCATCCTAGACGACCATAGTATCGTTAGGGGTATGTACCAGCCTCCATGTCATGTATCCTTTCTATACCTCCCATACCCTTTGTGAGCCCCTCGGCACTGTAGCAATACTACAATACATTTTCTAAAAGATCCATTGAGGCATATTTTTTGTAGAAATTTTTAAATATAGCAAATGAGCTTCATAAATTACAATTTTTTTCTGGACTCTCCCCACGCAGTGCTCTTGCTTGTGTAATTGTTTCATAATTTTACCCCTTCTGAAGTTTCCTTGAATATTCATTTAAGTATATTGTTTGTAGGAATTTTTTTGGAAAATTTTGGAAGGGATAGAGTTATGAAAAAATTATACAATCAAGTACACCATGTAGGGAGACACCACAAAAAAGTTCTAATTATTTGAGCTA
Source organism: Bonia amplexicaulis (assembly GCA_036346245.1). Classification (NCBI taxonomy): domain Eukaryota; kingdom Viridiplantae; phylum Streptophyta; class Magnoliopsida; order Poales; family Poaceae; genus Bonia; species Bonia amplexicaulis. Next base: position 13,145,853 of record CM070738.1, on the reverse strand, counting down.
ATTTTCTATATTTATAAATTTCTAAAAAATTATGTAAATAAATTTTCTCAAAATATAGTACTATAGCTCCCGCCCCACCCCCCCACACACACAGGGGCGGGTGACCTGCCATGCCCGGTGGCCGGGGCAGGTCGTGTGGTGGCAGTTAGATTTGTAATTTTTATTGGAAGAAGGCTAGTTTTTGTAAAAACTCAATTTCAGGGGCAAAAAAAAATCCAAAACGGAGGTCACCATTTCGGTTTATCTCCTGGCGTCATATACCACACCACTTAGGATGAGAATACTGTTGAAGGACAATCATTGGTCTGAGCCGAAGATATTGCAGGAGTGGAAAGCTGTGGACTAGCTGTTTGCCTGTCCTTTGGCTGCCAACCAAACTGTTTATTTGTCAATATCAACTCAATACCTCTCAATCTAGTACCTTTTGTTTTTTAACAGCTATTCAATCTGTACTACTTGTAAGCTTTTAAGTACTTTCCCTTTTGCATATCTGGATTTTTGCTTATCTCGCTAGTGGGTACTAGTATTTTAATCGTGAGCAATGACTTTCAAACCTAGGTGTAGCTTGATAGGATTAAAATAAACTAACTTATGACTAAAATTTTGTTATAGCTGACTGATATTATATTATAGCTGACGATAGTTTATTTAGCGTAACTAAATTTTAAAAAAATAGGAAAAACAGGTTAGTCCATTACGGACAATGCAAACGAATATAGAAAAAAAGAATCAAGAAAAAAACTCAAAAAAAGCCCAAAAACCTGTAAGTGCATGTTGAGAATTAAGTAACATACAATCTCTCTTATGACTAATTGTCCTCAGTCAATTTATCCGCCCTATAAGTCCATGTACCAACAAAGTTCTGAAATCATGCATATACGCGCGCACACAAAAAAAATGAACTATGAATTATAAATATACATGCGAAATTAAAAATGTTTTTTATTATTACATGACTAAGTACAGAACGATTTAATTGTCATAGTTAATAAGGTATTCTGAGCCTTTCTTTCTTTCTTTATGAGAGGAGTATTTTGATTCTTTCTTGTTTTATTCTCCTAAACATGTACGTTAATAAATCTGGTTACCCGTGGTCTGTGGAGTGTTTTGATTATTTGGCCTTCTATAAGAAGCTTAGCTTCACTTGCAGGGTTTGTTGATCTTTGGGCACCATTTGTTTCAACATGTTACCAGTGCAAATCAGCTGTTTCTGACGAAGTTTTAAGCAACTGTTACCTGTGTTTTCAGGTTTCAGGCTAGTTTCAGGCAGGTTTCAAGTGGTAAGTTTTGGGTTTCGAGCTAGTTTTAGACAAGTTTCCACAGCTGTTTCTGACGAAGTTTTAAGCAAAATCACGCATTAACATGTACGAAAGACAGGGATTAATTTTGCAATGTTGGCGATAACATTAGCTGCCACCGGAGGCGAATCGCTCATCAACGCCCCGGAAGGCGTGACTGTGTGAAGGAAATCGCAGGGAGCGTGAGAATCGTTGACTTTCTCTATTAGAATACCATGTTTGTCCTATCTAGTCATCTGACAGGATATCGTTTTGACCACTCTCTGTCGGAAAATAATGTTTGTCAAACTGCTTTTTTGACATTTGAGTTATTTAGATGAGTGGTACAAAAAAATCTAGGAAAAATTTAAAACTGTGTTTGCTTGTGCTTTCGGAGACGCTGCCCTTGCCATGGGAATGGCAAAGGGAAAATATTATGACCAATGTTTGCCATTCCTTTATTGGTTGTAAACCCCATCGTATGGAAACAAAACGTAGGTCTAAATGTAGTGAAGACTCTATACTAATTATTACCTTGCACTGCAACATAGCATACCACAACAACCGTACACGTACAGATCCTACCATAGTCCATAGCTGCTTGAATCTTCTACCATAGCTAAAAACCCCAAAGATCCCATCAACCAATTCACACATATCTACTTGCCTATCTCTAACATGGTCACCAGCCGACGCTGATTCCGTCGCCATCGCCATCACCGGAAGAGCGATGGCGATCTATCAGTTGCCGGCAGTCGCCTGCTCGCTCTTGAGGCCTTGGTGACGCTGACAGCGCATTGCCACGTTGTCTTCAGCACTTGGGACGCAGAAACATGCTAGGGAATGCGTCGGCATCCACGACGTACGCACGTACGCACTCCTGAAGTCGTCATTTCACGGCCTTTACCTATGTCAGCTGATGTACCGTCGCTCCCGACTGTTGCGCTTTACTTTTGTTTCAGTTTCTGATTTTTGGTTTATTTTTTACTATTCATAAATTTTATCTTTTTTTTAAACTTTTGGCTTTTTAGCTAGTTCTTTTTTTCCCGTATTCGATTGCGTTGTCCGTGATGAACTAGCTTTTTTCTATTTTTAAATTTAATTACGCCAAATAAGACACATTCAGCTACAGTGAAATTTTAACCACTACAATATAATTTCAACTATAAATCATAATTTTTCAGCCAAACCGAGCAGTACCTTAGCCTCGGATTCTCACGGTCTTATCGCCAGGCGTACAGTAAGAAAAGGTACGGTGCTACATTACTGTATCATTTTTCCCCTGCAGACAGTAGGGCCAATCAGGTACAGTGTCGGACTGTCCATGCTGCAGTGGTTGATTCCATGTGTCTGAAATTCTGAATTGTTGATTGGATCAACAGGAGCTCGTGTGATTTCTCCAGTAAGGTAGGCAGGAGATAGGTTTCGGCTCAGCTCGTCTAAAGAACGATAGGCAGCTTGCTAATTGATAGGAATCATCTCTCCGTTGATTCGGGGAGTCATGGGTGTAATACTCCATCTATCAGACTTCAAATCTTGGTTATCGATTATTAAACATGCAGGTGCGTCATAGTGGAGAAGCGTATACGGTTCTTCTCGTGTCTCCACAATTCTAGGCCTGCGTATACTACGGGGCGCTTCAAGTGCATGCTGCACATTTTCCTTGGAAATTAATTAATTACTCATATGCGCCCTTCTCTTCCTTTGCTGTTCTTACTAGGAAACAGACCTTCATATTGTTTAGCATAATTGGAGCGATGTCATGAATCCAACAGCTGCGATGCAAATACTATTTCCTAATTTCTTGTTTTATAATAATGTCAAGCTGCAATGCAACTAACAATCTATGGCAACCTAGTCTCTTTCTTCCGATATAATTTAAAGGTGGCAGGTTCCTTAGCTAGGTCGGCATAATAGACCGTCGAATGAATGATGTGTGAGCACATGGAATGATGGGGAGTAGTGTTACATCATATATTTTTGGTCGGCCTGGCCTTTTTCCTTTTTCGGAATTATGAAACGTTTCGGAAACTGTGTGTAAAAGTTACAAAGTAGGTGGATACATTTTCTTGAAATTATAGGAAATGATAACAGAAAATTAAGAAATAGCACAAATGAAATGTGAAACGCGCACAATTTCATAAAGATGTTAAAACATATAGTTTCTTTTAGCTAAAAGAGGTATCTTCAAATTCAAAAAGAAATGAAAAATAGAAATTCAAGAATATAACAACTGAAAACTAAAATATCATATTTTTATCAAGAATAAAGAAGTAAATTAAAGCCTCGCTTATCATAAAAAATGTGTTATAAAAATCCTAAAAAATGATGATAGAGAATCGCGGAATAAGACAAATTAAAACTAGAACTGTTACACTTTCATAAAAAATTAAAAACACACATTTCTCTTCATAGGAAACACAATCGGCACATAAGAGCATGTGCATCCCTAAGTGCTGATGCAATGAAATAATAGAGAGAAATTTCTTAGCACTGATACCAATGGATAGATGAATAAATAGTTGAATACTAAGCCTAGATTGCATGGCAGCAAAGCAAATCTTGGAGGTTGGTGCTAAAAGTTGAAGTAAAAGTAGCTAGCAATGGTGTTATGAAGAGAGAGGAGTGATATGTCTACCGTAACACTTAGTTTAGATGTTAAGAGATGTATATGCTCTAAGACTCTTTGTGAGACATGTCTTTTTTTATTTCTTTTTTCTCTCGTGCTTGTTGCAGTGACAACAACGTGCAAAGAATACGAACCTATTATTTTTAGCTTTTGATTTCTTTAAAAGACAAAATAAATAAGATAATTTTTTGAAACGGATTCTCCAAATAGCTTTCTAAGCTTAAAACCGTGTGTACTATCCGTGTCGAGTCTCAGTCATCCACTACCATATCAAAAAACACAGATAAAAATCATCCGCTATAGCCAAAAGACATCAGCCGCAATCCAAAAGAATAGATCCATCTGGTTGCAATGAGTGCCACTGACAGGCCTGGCCCACACGCTTTGAAGCAGCGTGAGGAGTGCCTCCTGTTCTTTTGGACTCGGTGGCGGACCGGCTCTTGCAAAGAATTGCTTACTATACCACGCCACGTTGGTTCCGTACGTAGGAAAGACAGAATAAAGGATACGACCCCGGCCCAAGAGGATTTATAATGGCGGCTGCAGAAGAAAAGGTAAAGAAATAATGACGGTAGCGAATGATCTTTTCCTTCAAACATCCAGAAAGAGGTACGACCTTTGGGCCGGCCCTGGAATGCTGACAAAAGAATTTTGAGTTTGTTTTAAGGTCCCCACATGTTTAAGCTGCAGCAGCTGGTTGTATTGGTAATTTTGGTGAACTTTATCAAATTTTTATAAAAATATATATAGAAAAAGAGTTTTATAGGGAATTTTTCACAATTTTGAAAATTTTAGTACATTACCTTTTGGAAAGTGTAGCATGTGTTAAAAATCTCGTTGGAGGAACTCAAGTATACGTGGAAATGAATCAGGGATCTATTTGGTTATGGTAAGCATGGCCGTAAAAAAAAACTCCGACTCGATGAGCTATTTGAGATACTTCGGCTTGAACCCTAATTAAACCGATATCAATTGGTTCAAATACATATGTAAACTATAATATATTAATATGTACCATTTTCAGTCCTAATCGAGAAAAGCTCGAGCCTACTCTAGCCTATAGTACACATATATATGTATGTACAAAGTTATCGGGCCTTATTGAGCTTGAGAGCTGGAACCTTGGTTTGATCTTGAGGCGAGTCTAGACTTGCTCGTGCTCGGCCTTTTGAAATCCATAGTGGTAAGTCAGAGGATTATTTTCCCAAGGATCAATAAGAAAATTTTGTCAAAGCAGGTGTATTTTCCTTTCTAAAATAAGAAATAGAATTTTTTATTCCTTTTTATACTTATTTTAATATTTATAAACCTGCATAACCATCCATTTTTATTCACTAATGGATGATAAAATTACAAAATTAAGTTGGCCAAAAAAAGCATAGAACATCACTAAGACATACTCTGTCTATCTTTTGGTCGGTGGTTCAGGCAACAACCATTCAACCAGTTTCGGCCATTTGCCCATTTGGTTTACATGAATGAGCTACTTGAAACAACTTCCAGTTTTAGCTAAACTAACAGATGATTAGATTTCAAATTCCAACACTTGATCCTAGAAAAAAGACGACAAGAAATTAAGTACAAAACAAATTGCCGTTACACCCAGGGCCTGGAAAGATATTCCGCCAGAAGTACGGGGGCATCAGCGCAAACTCCAAAGAAAAAGAAAGTGCCCAAACGCGCTGCTATGTTCGACAAACACCCTTAAATTATCACCGAAAAACATGCCCGTCCCTCCCACTAACGTCTAGCCGTCTAGCCCTCCACTTTACTCGTGCAATTAAGTATTAACCGCCTCCCCGGCCGCAAACGGACCTCCCCAAACAAAGCGTCCAAAACAAAAGGAAGCAGAGCAAAGTAGCCTCCCCTCCCCCTGAACGCTGGACACCACCGCCGCCTCCTCTACCTTCCTCGCTGACACGTGCCAATTCGCAGCCGCCGTCGCCTCACCCCGCTGAGGCGCGACTCGGCCGCTGTGGTTTGCCGCCCGGCGGGGAGGAGGAGATGTCGGGGCCCCTCGATCGGTTCGCCAGGCCATGTGAGTTGTCCCTTTGGCTTGTTGGTTTTGGATATTCTAAGTGGGTTTTGTATCTGTGTGAGGAACTTTTTTGGGAGGGTTAGAATTCGGTTTTATTAGAGGGCTGAGTTCTGTGGGAGTTGGGTGTTCGAATTTTATGGCTTTTAGAATTCATTTTTCATTTCGGGAGGTGTAAGAGAGTTTAATATTTGGATTAGGTTAAATTTTTAGTGAAGATTGGAGCTGCCAGTTTTAGTTATCCTGGAAAATTTGTGCCTCTTGACCCAATTTTTGATCTGATTGTCTGCTTCGTTAGCACATATCGCCACAAATCTGCGGGGGAAAAAACAGCGGTTTGTGCTCTCGGAGACAATCTCTCTCTCTCTGGGTTGCACGCCGACATGTTTGGAAGAAACCGAGGAATCTTTTCTTAATAACTGCGAAGTTCAGGAGACGTTTGTGATAGACCTTGGATTTGTTAGTTTCAGCAACCTTGGAATTCTTGCTTTCCTTCGTTTTCCTTTCGATTTTTATGGATTTCTAGAGAAGCCTCTTTGGTGAGGTGAGGCCCTGATTGTTTGGAATTCACCAATCATTCCCCGACCCGTGTTCGCGCTTCCGCTCGAAGCAACGCTGTACGGATCCCGACAATTTATTGGTCTGCGCCGTGCGACAACTGGCGCACTGACGCTTAATGCACGGCAGAACACCAAGGCAGGGCCAAGTACTGCAGTAGAGAGTTCTTTAATTGGTGACCACCTATGAGTTCTTGCTGATCGATGCAGTAATGGCAATTTCAAATAGTACTAGTGGGGACGTCGGCTTCAAGAATCGTGTTCTTGTGCTGCTCTTGCTCTGATTTTGCGTAGGTCACGTGCTGTGATCAGTTCTTGGTGGTAGCAAAGAACAGACAAGGGGTGTTCAATTAGGTTAATTGGAAATATTCAACCTGGGTGGGCACAAATTAATAGTGGTTGCTTCATCTTTGTACTCTCTCCGTGATCTGCGGTGGGGGAAAATTTCATGGCAGGGTTGGCGTGTTGCGTGGATTCTACTCTTTGTGGTGTGGCCGTGTGGGTGGAGGAGCGAAATTGTCGAAGCCTTTAAATATGCATTTTAGGTTGAGGGATGACTGGATGAGAGTATTATAGATTCTTGCATGCCAAACCTTGAGAAGTTCGATAAAATGTTTAAAGTTGATTGCTACGCAACTGTCTTGCCTAAATAAATGCAGTCTTTGGTTTGATGGTTGGTTGGCTGCTTGGAGTAATGTTTTGTTGCTCCACATGCTTTGCTGGAATTGGACCTGTTCTTTTCGGCTTTTGAAACCGGCTTTTGGTTTTTGCTACAGTACGTAACTTTCAAACGGAGTATTTTTTTCAAGATGAGGTCTACAAGTTAATTGTAGTACACATTAAAAGCCCAACATCTGTATTATCCAAAATCGCAAGCGAGTATCTCTCTCCGTAATTTCTATCGTAAACAGTTAAAATTAAAAAATTTCAGCCAAAACCTATAAGTCACTGCCACAAAGAACAGACCCATTATTTCAAACATGCTATACTTGGGGATGCGGAACTGGAGTTCAATTATGAGCCTAGTGTGGTGTTGCTTAAAAATTGCTGTTTGCTTATGTTGGATCCCACCCGTAGCCTGTCCATCTGCATTTAAAGTGTGATAGTATGTCCCGACATCTAAAGACCACAATGCACTCATACCTCACATGTTATCTGCAGAACAGTAGGGCAATACACATCTAATTCATTAGGACAAGAACAGTTGAACTTGGAAATGTTTTGTCAAAATAAATTGGGTTTGATCTCTTGTTATGTAAAATTAGGCTCGAAGTAAAATGTTTTTTGGCTAGTTGTCTATGCTGTTAGTGTAGACAAATCCTTTATAAAAAAAGTTCAGAGAAATCATTGTGCAGCTTTACCAGTTAGTGGAGACTTGGGGTTCACATACATAATGTTTGTATGTGGATCTTCACTAGGTATTGGGCAGGATTTGGTTTTTCCATTTTTCAAATTTCAATTTAACATGGTGTAAAAATTGGTGCACAAAAGATTTCCAGTGGTGAAGAATGAAATCTAGTTAGGACTTCAAATCATGTAGGAAAACATTGTGAATTGTTTCATTTGTAGTATCCACTTATTTCAGAATTGAGATGTCATGTCATTTTGTTTGGTGTTGTACAAGGTTTGAATACGAACAATATGAATGATAAGAATCTAGGGGACTAATGGGAATTACCTAGTCAGTAGTGGTCAAGTGACTAATGGGAATTACCTAGCCAGTAGTGGTCAAGTCTCTCCCTCCCACAGTGCTCTTTGCATTGTTCATGGAATCTTGGTCCATCCAAATTGTATGCCAAGTTCTGTTAAGTGGTCCCTCTCTGTACTATTTTAATCGATTGTGTTATGATTTGGTGGAAAGACACTTTAGTATTTAATCGATAAATCTGATGTACAAGCATATCTTTTACTGTTTTAAATGTATACTTTTGTTGAGCAGTTTGTGCTGTGATATATTAAATAGTCTATGTTTATGTGAATATGATTTAGAAGACTGCATGTGGACTGCAGAGGCATTGAATATTGATGGACCAGCCCAATTGAAGGGAGGAGCTTCCCTCCTTCCTCCTTTTTTTTCAAGGAGTGAGGGAGGGAGGGAGTATTGATTTAATTTAGAAAATAGGCACCCAAATCCGAGCCAAGAAGGACTCGAACCTAGGTGGTGGGGGGTATACACCCACACCTTCGACCAATTGAGAAATTTAAGTTATGGAATATTACAAAGAACCTTAAAATTAGTGAAAAAAATAATTCTTGATGAACAGTAACATATCCTAAAATCCTTAAGAGACATACTTATGGCTTCATCTTTTCTGTTTACTTCTATAATTCTGTAGGGCTTACTTGTGATAACCCTAGAAATTATTATTAAAAGATCATTTTTTGCGACAGATAGAAATGAAGGGCTTTTGAAGCATAGTAATGCATGTGTGCCATATTATATATGTTGTTGCTAATCTTTCTAGTTGACCCTTTAGTGCTTATTACATGGGCCCTAATCGTGACAATGCATTATTTTAAGTCACGTGCCATATTATATATGTTGTTGCTAATCTTTCTGGTTGACCCTTTATTGCTTATTACATGGGCCCTAATCGTGACAATGCATTATTTTAAGTCACAAGCTCTCTCTTTCTAGCCTTTTCCTAGCAAATGTCTAGTGCTTATTTCAAGAGAATTAACCTTAGCCATGTCATTATCAGGTTTTGACGGTTCATCTAGTCATGATGAACGGAAAGAACGGAAATCAGATGTGGACAACTCTGAGGATGACAGAAGAACAAGAATGGGATCCCTTAAGAAGAAGGCCATAAATGCATCTAATAAATTTAGGCATTCTTTAAAGAAAAAGAGCAGGCGAAAGAGTGAGAGTCGAGGAAATTCTACATCCATTGAAGATGTGAGAGACTTTGAGGAGCTACAAACAGTTGATGCATTTCGCCAATCCCTTATATTAGATGAACTTCGACCAGCAAAGCATGATGACTATCATGTGCTCTTACGGTAATTTGTTGTACTATCTCTCCTCTTTTACTCTCGATAACTGCATCTTTGTGTCCTTGTTGCTGAACATGTAAAAATGAAATAATTTCAGTAGCTTGGACTTAGAATTTTCTTCTCCCTCCTTTCTTGTATCTTGAATATTTTACTCAACTTAGAACTATAGAACTGCACATGCACAAAATTGTCCTGCTTAAGTTGCTAAATAACACTGCCACATCCTCACATCTCTACTTAATAGATGCTTGCTTTCGTTTCTGAACTATATCTGTTTACAAATTTTATTTATGTTAACTCTATCACATGCTTAACTGCAGATATTTTATTTTTCTTACAGAACACTTTTCTTTCTGTATTTTAAATAGGTTTTTGAAGGCAAGGAAGTTCGACATTGAGAAAGCAAAACGCATGTGGGCAGACATGCTTCAGTGGAGGAGGGAGTTTGGTGCCGATAATATAGTAGAGGTAATAATTTTGATTCTTGTTATCAAAAAATTTCTATGGCTGACTTCCTTTTACTTGGGCTAAATAAACTTGTTTCCCATAACATACAAAAGTTTTTGCATAACATTGCATAACAGCCATACGTACATCAATACATCAATATTAGAAAATAGATATGTATTTTAGGTGTTGTCTTCATGTATGCAGGAGTTAATTTGAACTACCTGTGTAATGTTTCACTCGAAGAGGAGTCATTTGAATTATGTACCCATAGAAAAACAGGGTGATATGTCTTACAAGGGTAATTGTGAGCAGTGAGCATATCATGTACCTAATCCAGAACACTATTTTGGATGAAATATAGATAATCATGGGAATCATGAAAATAGTACTATCGGGAAGACATTCCAAGGCTGTTTGTATTCTGTATTTCTGTGTTATGTGTAAATATCAAGTGTCTGGTAGATTCCAGTTTTTTCAGTTGGCTATTTGAGTGCAGTCTTTAAGTAGTTGATCAACTGAGTAACATTTTAATAAACAGAAATTATGGAAGGGTGGAGAGTGCATGAGAGGTGGAAGAAAATGAAATTGAGAACAGTTAGGATTAGGGTGGGTGTAAGATATGGTGTGCACCTAGGATGCCCTGATACGTGATACGGGTACGGCGATGCGATATTTTCCAAAAACAAAGATACGGCGATACGACAAGTATATATGTACTTGAAAATAAAGAAATTATAAACAGGCTACAAAAGAGGGAGAAAATAAAAAACTTACCCGTTGATAGCATCATAATAGGGATGCTATGCTAAGCATGGCTGTATAACATGCAAAGCATATTCTCCTTCAAAGGATTTCTCTCAAATCCTGAGTCCTCACTAGAAGTATTGCAGAAGTACTATTGCTACTGCTCTCCCCATAGTAGAATATAATGAATGCATTTTTGGCAATCTGCATTATCATATAACAGGTAGCAAATAAGTATGTGCTTGAAGTAAATAATAAGCATAACATCAGATCTAAACAGCCATTGGAAAGAAATCAAAGAATCTAGAAATATTCTCAAGAATGTATAAACAACTATCTTTCTACAATCTGCTGCTTTCTTATGTGGAACTTATCAACTATGTGAATAAAGCTCCGTTTGTTCCATATGGTAACATGTGTATGTAGTGTTAATCATGCATCGAGTACGGGAACGGCGGTTCGGCAGTGTGTCGTGATGCTTATTAATAATAGCTAGCAACAAGAGCATAATAATCTAACTAATGATTATGAGGAATGCTGCTGACCTTAGAAGTACTGCAATCAATGTAACACAATAAACATCCTCCAGAAGACATACCTTCAGTTCTGATGTCTCAGCCACCAAAGAAAATGTGACAACAAGATTTACTAACACAAGTACATTGAAGATCACAATGGAATTTCGGAGCCACAATAGACCATTACCCTCCAAGGTAATTGAAGAAATTTGCACATTCTCCTCATTTCACAATTCCCCAACCTTAACGCTACCATTCATCCGTCGATAGATGGGACAAATTACAGCAGGTGACGTGAGCTTCTTCCAAGACGATATCTTGCCACCGCCACTGCTGGGAGAATCACCGGTCTCTCCTGAGAAGAGCCGCGCCGAGAAGTCGATGGTAAGGTGCTTGTGCTCCAGCATCCTCCTCAGGAGCCTCTCCTTGAGCTCGCTCAAGCTGGACGTGCTCTTGCGGCCGAGCATGTCAGTCAGCAATGTACGATCAGTTGCAAGAAGCCAAGACGATGAAGAAGAAGCAATCCAACGACGCGTTGACCTTAGGGCTGTTGACGTCATGTGTCTTGAGCATGGGGTTTTGTGCCACGTCCACCTTCTTGGCCTTGGCCACTGCCGCCAGCGACCTGGGAGCTGGGGGAGGTGTCCTCGGCGAGGAGCTCCTCCATCTCCTTCCTCTTGGCCGCGCCCCACGTTACGAGGGGAAGCCACCATCCTCCACTCGCCGTCACCAGGGATCGCCGGCCGCTCCTCACCAATCGCTGGAGATGCTCTAGGGTTTCATTGTGCGAGGTCGGGATTCGGGAGCCAGGATACTGCTCGCGCGAGCCGCCGCCCACCGATATGAACTGAGTTATTGGGCCGGGCTGCTTTAATGGGCTTCGATTCCAAATGTTTTGGGCCAGCACGTATCGGCATGTATCGGACCGTATTGATGACGTATCGCAATTAAATACATTTTTTCCATACGTATATTTCGCCGATACTTGCCAATACTGTACCGCGCCATATCGTGTAGTATCGCTATATCGCATACATATCGCGTATGCGTATGGCTCTTCCGGGCCGTATCGGTGCTTCTTAGGTGTGCACAAAAGGATGCAGATTACCAATCACAGACTATGCATCTTTTGCATGTGAGGTTAGAACTTATGAACTTCGAGCAAATTTGGTTGTCTTATAGATGGTTCCATCATTTATTTTATCAACATTTCTGCTATACAACGTGTAAACAAGCTACTGGCGGTACATGTAGCTTCAGCTTATCATAATCTACAGGAGGATGTTGTTGAGTTTACTGTAATTTCTTGAAACAGGAGCATGCTTTCCTCTTGTATGAACCATCCAATTGTTCTAGAACTTAAGCTAACACTCCATCCGTTTTTGTTTACTTGGCACTTGTGACCAAAATTTTCTTCCACAAATACTTGTCACTTCGTGGCTCTATAGATAAACTTTCCCGAACTACCCCTATCAATACTAGCCATCTCCACCACTTTGTTACCTCGTTTGATGTGTCTTGAGTCAAAAGTGCCAAGTAAACGAAAACAGAGGGAGTAAAATAAGCAATCATTTTGCTCAATTGCTTTAGACTTTTCTGAAAAGTCTTCCCACATTGTTTTTCTTGATGTTTTCTTTGTTCTCCACGAAACATCTACATCTTGTTTCTTCATAGCTAATATCTTTATTTCTTATACAATTAACCAGGATTTTGAGTATACAGAATTAGATCAAGTTCTGCAGTACTATCCTCATGGCTATCATGGTGTTGACAAAGAAGGAAGGCCTGTTTACATTGAAAGGCTTGGAAAAGTTGACCCAAACAAACTCATGCATGTAACTACTATGGAACGTTATGTGAGGTACCATGTGAAAGAATTTGAAAAGAGTTTCTTGATCAAGTTCCCAGCTTGTTCAATTGCAGCAAAGCGACACATTGATTCAAGTACAACGATTCTAGATGTTCAAGGCGTGGTATGTTTCCGTTTATATATCTGTGAAAATAATATTATGTTTGAGGATAGCTGCTGCTTGTGCAGATTATTACTGGTGATATTATAATTCTCTCTGCAGAGCATGAAAAATTTCAGCAAGACAGCAAGGGATCTTATGATGAGGCTGCAAAAGATCGACAATGATAATTACCCTGAGGTTTGACCTGTACTACTACTGTGAGAATGGACTTCTATTCTGTTGTTTTGCTCGCTTAGCTAAAGTAGATTACTCAATTGTATTTTCAGACATTGTATAGAATGTTCATAGTCAATGCTGGCCCAGGCTTCAGGATGTTATGGAGCACTGTCAAATCCTTCCTTGATCCAAAAACGACTTCAAAGATACAAGTGAGAAGCTTGTCTTTTTTTATTTGAATTTTTCTTGATGAATACTGTTTCAGGGTCCTTAATTTAATTTTTTTCAGGTCCTTGGAGCTAAGTATCAGAGCAAGTTACTTGAAATAATTGATGTCAAGTAAGCATTAGTACATTTAATTTAATATCAATATAAAGTTCATCCTAACTTTGTTTTGTTTTGCAAATGTGTAGTGAATTGCCAGAGTTTCTTGGTGGCTCTTGTACTTGTTCAGAGCTTGGAGGATGCCTTAAAGGTGAAAAAGGGCCCTGGATGGACCCAAACATATTAAAGGTTTGTATTAATTACATCTATCTTTTTCCGCTAGTTAGCCAGTATTGCTTAATGCTCATATACTTCCTTGCTGGATTCCAGATGGTCATTTGTGGCAAAGCCCGCTGTAAGAGGCAAATAGTAACAGTTTCCAATGACAATGAGAAAGTAATCGCATATGAGAAACCACAATACCCAACAGTAAGATTGCGCTCTTGATATTTTCATTTCTATTTCAAATAGATCCATACATGAAGTAATATAATTTTCTAAGCAGATAAAGGGTAGTGACACCTCAACTGCTGAATCTGGTTCTGAAGCTGATGACATAACATCTCCAAAGGCAATAAGGACTTATGTTACGAATCCTAAGCTGACACCAGTTCATGAAGAAGTAAGTTAATTATTAAATTTGAGAAGAATTGGTTGTGCATTTTTACAATTAACCATAAGACCAAATGCTAATCTGATATACTTCTTTATCACTTCCCGTAAAAAATTACTTCTGCCCTGCTTTAGTTAGAAAGTTACTAGATGTAAGAGGAAGGGTTCATCTTACCCTTTTTTTTAAAAAAAATGTTAAACACCTTTGCCATTAATGGGCATAACTCTTGTCAAGGGTGAAAATGTTAGGGATTATAGTGATTTTTAAGGGCTAGCTAGCCCCATCTGTCTGGCCTAAACCCTACTATCTGTTGCAGTGCCAACATAATTTCAATATTTTAGGATAGCGTCAAAGGCTATTGTAAATACTGCTATCGTTTCAATAAATAATATATTAGAAATTTGCTTGATTAATTCTCAATGCAACATCGCTGCGTCATCCCTTAGGCATCAAGTGCTGCCAATGTATTTAGTATGATATTTTTTCCCTGCAGCAGGCTAAACTGATGAAGGCTGCAAGCATTTCTGCTGGTCGTTCTGAGTATGATGTATGTGTTCCAATAGTTGACAAGGTTGTGGATGGAAGTTGGAAGAAAGAAGGCTCTAATAATTTGCAACTTCAATCTACAGGTTTTGATATTTTGTGGCATCTTGTTATCCCCAAATAAGTTTTATTTCTTTGTTCTGTATTTCTTGTGTTCAAAAGAACGTGTACTTTGATCTCTACTAACTATGAGATGTGAATCTTGATATTTATGTAAATTAGGGCCATGTTTCACTGAGGCGGCAAAATCTCCAGAGAGTCTTCATGCTCAAGCAATTGCATTGCTTATGTCATTTGTCATGATGGTTTTCACACTAGTCCGTGCATTCTCTAGTCGCATTGCGAAGAGCTCACTGGATAAAAGTTCGGAAGCAGATGACAACTATTCTACATATTCGTTGGATTACTCAACAACTAAAGAAGAATTTCGCCCACCTTCTCCTGCTCCTGGATTCACAGAGGCAGATGTTCTTTCATCTGTCCTGAAGAGACTTGCAGAGCTTGAAGAAAAGATCGATGTTCTTCAATCAAAACCATCAGAAATGCCTTCTGAAAAAGAGGAGTTGCTTAATGCTGCTGTACGACGTGTAGATGCATTGGAGGCTGAACTCATTGGGACTAAGAAGGTAAGCACACTTATTGACTGTGTCATGTATCATTCTTGAGAGAATCCAAGTTGGTGCGCTCAGTTATACTATGGGCTCCTTCGTTTTCCATATCTGTGTGTTCTCGTTGTTGGTTGTCTCCAGGCCTTGTATGATGCTCTTATGAAGCAGGAAGAATTGCTTGCGTATATCGACGGCCAGGAGTTTGCCAAGTTTGAGGTGAGACCAGAATTGCTTCGTTGTTTTTCAAGGCACTTACACATCCAGTTTTCCTTACAGCTAACCTGTTTTCTGTTTGAACTGCTCCTGCAGAAGAAGAAATTTTGCTTCTGAAGAGACTAACCGGTGCAGGTTACCGGCCCACCGCTTAGGAGTAAATATTTTAGTGTGCAACAACCTTAAATAATTTCCCATAGTAATCCGTAGTTGGGTTGCAGGCTCGCAGCCCTGTCACGTGTTTTAATCGACTGGAGCTGATTGATTTTGGCTGAAATATAGTAGTAATAGCTGAAAGAAGTAGCTTTTAGAATAAAATTTGGAAAGCGGCTTTTAGAAGACGTAGACACGGAGGAGGTGATGGAGACTGGTCGGCGGCTTTTGGAAGCAGTTTAGAAAAGCTACTTTTAGAAACAAAGGTATTCAAATCAGCTTTCAGCTTCTCCAAGTAGAAGCCGGAGCCGATTTGAACACCCTTAAAGACTTTTATCCATCATCTCTGTATGGTTGAATCCGCCTAATATATGTAAATGTCAAGTTCGTGTGCTCTAGCTTTTCATGCGCGTTTTTGCTTTGTTAAGGTTGTCTCCCTCCCATCACACGCATATGATTTATTTTACCGATCCTTTCTTTTGCTGGATCTTTGCATATAAGGATCCATTGTTCGCGTTTAGGGGATGCTTAAAAGTTTCAGAACATTTTGTGCTCAATACATTCTTAACGTAAAACGATAATCTCTCCGTTTCTAAAGGTTCTGCTGGTTCTTTCAGTTGGGATTATGGGATTGTGCAACTTGCAAATTTGCAAGCTATATAATTCAATCTTCGCAGGTGCACAGTGTACTGGAAACTGGAATTAACAGAGGAAATGTTTGGGTGAGCGATTCCTTGTTTTCTCTCCTTGGACGGCATCGCTAATGTACATAAAAAAAAAAAACTGGGCAGCCAAAACATGATTTGTACGTCAACGGGTGCTCACCGATGCTGACGAGAGCACGCGAATTCTTTTGGTTACAGAGGATAAATCCATCTAGTAGAGTTCAATATTCGGTCTTCGTTTTAGATTAAAAAAATCCATAGAAGATTTATGCTTTAAGTAAAATCCATAGAAGATTTATGCTTTAAGCCGAAACATCGTCGTAAACGAGCAAATAATAGACATACGAACTCCAAAAGCTCCACTAGAAAGTACTAATTCAATGGATCCGGATCGCATCTCCCCAAAATGCAAAATGCAATCAAGGGGCCGTTTAGTTTGCAGCATAAAGTTGCAATGTTAAACTTATTAGGCTGACACATGGCTTAGGCAGGCGTTTGGTTCCCTACTACGTTTAGGCTTGCCACAGTTTGTTAGGCAAGTCTAGGGGCTCTTGCCACCGAAATTTTCGCCGCAAGTGTAGCGAGGAAAAATGAGCGTCACACTCCTCGGCGCGGCACAGTGACAAAAATTCCCCACCCCACCCCACCCCACCATGATGAAGTCTATCTCTTCTCTTCTCGAACTTAAGAGCGCTCTCCACCGCACACCACTCACCACCACCATGGATTGGAGAGGTCATTCCGTGAAGAAAAATACTGGACTTCTTTGGGGAAGCCTTCATTGGATGGTGCCAATGTGTACGGTTGTGAATTTGTTTTGTCATGTAATGACCACAGGCAGGGGCAGATCCACCGTTTTGGTGGTCAGGCGCCTGATCTAAGGCACCGGAACTCTCAGACCACCTTTGTTAGTGATATGTCTTCGAGATAATTATAAAGATGATAGTATTGTTTTTATGTTTATGAACTTTTGGATAACATATTATTTTGTCTCTTGAATGAATTATAATTTATATTGATTAACAAGTGTGTGACTTGTTGTCAAATTCTTTATTCATGCTACGATGTTATTCTAAATATTCCTGATCTTATATTATTATATAGGATATTTATGATTTATGAGTTAGTATATATATTGATTAATGGTCATATTTCACTGATCATAAATATGATATATCAAATCAATAATGTGAACATATGTTGGAGAATATAATGTTGGATTTCTTTGGGCCTGTTTTTTTGGGCTTAAGCTTTTTGCCATATAGCTTAAAGCTAACCTTTAGGCTTAAGCAGTTTATAAGCAGTCCACTTTTAAGACAAGTCAGGTTGTTTGGCATCCTGACTTTTTGTGAGGACCATTTTTATGTACTAATTTATCTTATACAAATGTTTTACATGAGATGGATGATAGTTAGTTTGCCGTACGTTTCTTGCCTTCTAGGAGTGCATATACTTGGAAAAATTGAAACTGACATGTATGATCAAATAAAATATTACGAAAAAGATATTCACTGGATGCTTCGTGACATCTATTGATAAAAAAAGTAGTAGAAAACGGTAGCATGTGCCTATCCTACGTTGCAATTTTTAGTCATAGCTACGTAGAACTATCAATATATAGTGCATATAACTACACATTAATCTATTCCGTTGCATTTACTTGTTCATGTCGTAACTTGGCATGGTCAATAAGATTCGTCATTTTATCTTCAGCACGTTAAAAGAATGTTCAATCATATTTTGAAGGGAGGAGTGAGTATGATTGAATAACCTCGTATTTGCCACTCGGTTGTCGAGCCCATTGAAATTCCAGTAGATGATACTTTTGTCCTTTGTAAGGAGCTAGAGCCCATTTAATTGGGATATCCCGTATCAATAAGATAATATTTTTCTATACATGAAAAACAAATAAGTGTTGATGATGCAAACTGAGAATGTCATCATATAAATTATTTTTATTTTCAAAGAATGAAAGTACCATTGGGAGGATGTGGAAATCGATTTGAATACTTGTCCAAAATATTTTTGAATATCCTTGTGTCGTGCGGATAACCTGGCCATCCGGCAACAATAGAGGTGAACTCATGTCAAAGTCATACACCGCTGTCACATTTTGAGACGTATATCCATGGCGACCAGTGTGGGCAACCTGATCGTCCGCTAGCACAACAACAGGTACATACATGCCATCAATTGCACCAATGCAATTGTTGAAATGAGGAGAGAATTGATTATCTTGAAGTATGCACTGTTTTGAACTCTGGATCTCTTGGTTTAATATTATGTTTAGATAAACGATCCAAACATTCCAAGACTTTATGAAACTTTCTATAGACTTCCACTTGACCTCTTGAAGCGATTCGTTACTTGGCTAACTGACTCAGGACCACAAATTGCCCACAAGAACATACCCAAAGATTCTAAAGAACTCATATTCCTACTTGATTTCAAGCCATACTTTGTGACCAATGTTTCATGCAAGCTATAAAAAACAGCCCTACACATTCTAAACATGTTGTAACAATCTCTTTCATTGCTCAATTGCTCCATAACACATTCATACCCAGTCATGGGTGGTGGTCTCCTCTCCTTCTTGTTTAGGTAAGTGTCATAGTAGTATGTACCAATGTAACCAGCTGCTGCAACAAAATTCTAAAATGGTAGCTTTCTCTTTTTTGTGTTCTAACCTTCACCTTTGCTAGAATCACTCATAGTTGTTGAACCGTAAATTTCACTTGATGAGCTCATCTACAAATAATTAAAATGCTTAGTAACATAGAAAATGACAGCATGACATGTACATAGCTTCTCAAAGAGGCTTCCCCACTTCTTTCACTATTCTCTCGCTCCGAGGATAAGGAAAGGGGTCACAAGCGCATCACATACCCCACTCGTCTTGCACACACATCTCTCTCACACTTTCCTCTACATTCACCCCCTCCTTCCAAAAGCCAATTCTTTCAGTCACTACTATTTATTTTTAGCCAAAAGCCATTAGTCGCAACCAAAAGCCTGAAAGATCAAAATCTATTTAAGTTGATTTTGGTGTTAATGATAAATACCATTATGGGGTTTTACAAATACTACTATAATATTTTAGTGTTGATGACAAATACTTTTATAATGTGCTGGTGATAATGACAAATGTATATATGAGACTAATATGTTTGTTTAAGTTTATCTATGCTTAGTCTTATTTAAATGAAAATGTGAAATCATTGAGAAATATATTAGTATATCGTTCTTTCAATCTTACTGCATTTCTCACATCCAAATATATGATTAAATGATA
The DNA here is from genome assembly GCA_036346245.1 of Bonia amplexicaulis. NCBI lineage: Eukaryota > Viridiplantae > Streptophyta > Magnoliopsida > Poales > Poaceae > Bonia > Bonia amplexicaulis. The sequence continues at coordinate 13,126,166 of CM070738.1, read as the reverse complement.
AATCTTTCAAGGGACTAATATGTTTGTGCAAGTATATTATTGCTTAGTCTCATTGGATGGAAAGGTGAATTCAAAGAGGTATGCATTCTCAATCACACATTCTCATATACTAATGCATTCATTAGATCCAAATATATAGATTGAACACATCAATTAGTCCAAAATGAATATGTGCATATGTCTTCATTATATACACTTGTATGCACATATTTAGGGGGAGCTCTCTCTATGTTTTGGAGTTTTATGAGTATTGATCCATACTTCTTTTAATATATTTAGGATCTTGACGTTGAAACACATCCATTGAGTATATATATAGCTTGTATAGTTTATATATACTCATGTGTAATCGGGTTGTCATCTAACTCCTCCATTATGTGTTAATGGTTGGACGATTAATAACAACCAGACAAGTAAGCTTTGTTTAAAGCTTATCTTAGAGTATACAATTGTTGTGTACAAGTTGTATACTCGCAAATCAATTTTTATCTCACTATTTGTTGATTTTGTCATGAGTTACCAAAAAAGGAAGATTTTTGAATTTAGTCCCTCCATTACATGTTAATGGTGAAGTTTCGTAATTGATGACAATTGTTTTGTGGACTAACATTTTTCATAAGTTGGATGAATAGGTTAGGTTCCACAAATAAGGATGACTTGAGATGACTTCATGTGTTAAAGATCATTGTTGTAGGGGTGGCACCCACTTGAGCCCATCCGGCCTGCTAAAGGGTTGTAAAGCCCAAAATGGGATGTGGTATTGACATAGATATCCCTATGGAGGGCACGTGAGTGTAAGGATAGGATTGTAAAATATACTTCATGGAAATATATATACAGGCCCAGGACATAGGGCAGGGGCAAGCATTGTTCATCTATCATCTCCGCTACACTACTCTCCTACTTTACTGTTTGGTCAGAAGCCACAACAGTTGGCGCCGTCCGTGGGGATGACTGAGAGCAAGCCTTGAAATTTGAGAAGTGATGGCACCCTAGAAAGCTTCATCAGCAGCAAGGAAGAAGAGGAGCATGACGGCAGCGCTCGTGAACCCTAGGCCCTCGGTCGGCCCCGCAGTATCTATGTCGCCGATCGGTGCGGATGGCGTACATGGCCGCAAACGCCGATGTCAACATCCATGGCACGGTGGCTGACCGGGTTAGCAGGAGCGGTGACATCGATGCCCGTGCTGGCATGGCCAACGACCCCGCACCCAGTGTGGGAGCGGCGGGTGGCTCTAGCCGCAACATCGGCCTCGTCACTGACCCTAGGGCCCATCGCACCAGCACACCGAGCAGCTCCAAAGCATAGGCTGTGGTCGCCGCCAACCCGGTGGTTCAGGCCGACGCCTAGGCGGGTGCAACCACCTCAACGGTGGAGAACGCCTTGCTACGGCCCTCAGTACATTGCAGCGCGAGCTGGCGGACCTCCGAGGGGCCGTGCAGGAGATGCAAGAGGCGTGGAGCCAACAAATCCCGCCGTTAACGGCAGCGGAGCCCACACCAGATCGGGTGGACAGCCACGATGCCCCCACCTCCAGCCACGTCTCACTTTGACGTGTTGATCCAGATTCCCCTTCTCCGCTGGCCTGTAGCAATCGGCGTGGCCGGAGGACTTTAAGTTTCCCACCATCGAGCCGTACAAAGACGACATGGACCCTAGGGAGTTCATACGCGTGTACGAAACTGCCATCAAAGTCGCTGGCGGGGACGACTCCACCAAGGCGAAGGGTCTACCCCTCGCGTTGCAGGGAGTGGCGCTCTCTTGGTTTTTTACTATAGAGCCAAACTCCATCTACGCGTGGGAACAGATCCGTGACTGCCTGTACAACAACTTCCAAGGAAACTACGTCGAGCGCCTCCAACCACAAGCAGGACCCCTCGAAGGATACATCCAAGCATAAACAGGATTCGTCGAATGACAAGCCCAAGCGCGACCAGCGTAGGTCTCAGAAGGCACTCTACGTCTTCGACATCAAGGGCGGGTCTGATGATAACGCCCCTGTTGGCCGAGGACGGGGTCGTAGAGGCTGGGGACACAGGCGCAGCCGGGGTCGAGACGATAGGGCCCGCGCTGAAGGAGACGGCCAGCAGTATGGCCTATGGTGCGAAGTACATGGCTGCGGTGACCACCTCACGCGGACATGTCCCACCATTGTGACACTTTGCCAAAGTGTCGCCGGGGACAAAGCCCTGAAAGTGGGCCCACCAGTGGTGGCCTACGTGCTGCAGCCTCAAGAGGGGCCCTACGGATACAAGCCCCGGAGGGAGCCCAACGCCGGGTCATAAATGTCATCTCCGGGGGCTCTTTGTTGGAGTTTTCGTCGGCGCGGCAGCAGAAAGCTTACACGCACTGGCTGCACCACGTGGCAGCATATCTAGCGCAGACACCACCGGCGTGGACGCAGCATGACATTACCTTCACGCCCGCCGACGCAGAGGGCATGGACTTCCCTCACCAAGATCCCCTGTCGTCCAGGCCGCAATTGCAGGCTGCGATGTTAAGCGTGTCTTGGTCGACGGAGGCAGCTCCGCTGACATTCTGTTCGCGGCAACCTTTGACCAGATGGGAATCCCCCGAAGCCGGTTGGGCCCCTCGGGAATCCCATTACAAGGCTTCAGAGGTCAGCCGTTAAAGGCCTTGGGCCAGATATGGCTACAAGTGTCTTTTGGCCAGGGCGACAACTCAAGGAGCGAAGACGTCACCTTCGATGTCGTCGATCTCACATACCCGTACAACGCCATATTGGGACGCATGACTCTCAACTCCTTTGGAGCAGTCCTGTACCACGGCTTCTTGTGCATGAAGCTCCCGGGCCTGCAGGGTATCATCACCACTTTTGGTGACCAAGACCTCGCCCGGCATATAGAGCTTGGTACTCGAGGCCCACATTGAAAGGCGTATGTGCTCACTGATAATCCCAAGGCAGGCACGCCTTCCGCCCCGGGATGGACGCCCAAGCCCCGGCCGGACGGCGAAGTCAAGAGGGTGCCCCTGCACATCGAAGGTCAGTGTGTGTCCATCGACGAGGGCCTTCCCCAGAAGTTGAGCAAGATCTACTCCGAGTACTCCGGGACAACTCGGGCGTCTTTGCATGGTCCCCAGACAACATGAGAGACAATGTGGTGGTCATCCCGTTGAGAATGATGAGTAATTGACATCGTTTTAAGAAAAGTCGAGTTTGAGTCGGTTGGTTCGGACCTTGACGTTGCGTGGCGTAACGGGCTCGGTCGGATTTTGATCAAGCTTAGTCGTATGGATTAGGATGTATATTCTATTGTTGCGACAGGTTTAATCTTGATAATGCTATTTACATGTTTATGTATCGAGCGGTGCTATGTGACGTGTTTTGTTGTCTGTGTGTCTGCAGGACAGCGAGGCGGAGTCGTGGCGAGACACGGTGGACCGGACTAGGCGCAAGTGGTGCTGAGGTCAGAACGGTCGTGATGTGTCAAAGACAACGTGGACTCCACGTGGTTGCGGAGCGTGCGAGGCAAGGAGCGCGGAAGCTTCCCGGAAGGTGCAGGAGGGGCGAAATGGGAATTTCGCAAGGCTGCACAAGCGGGAGACGGCTCCGTTAGGGTTTAGCCGGCGTAACGGGTTGGAGACCCGTTAGCCAAGGGCTATACATAGAGATGAGGGGCTGCATACCCCTCTAGGACACAATAGAGTGAGTTAGGGTTTGAGAGCTCATTCATCTCTTTGTGTGTGTTGTGTTCCTCCCAAGAAGCATGTGAGGCTCTTGGTGTTTTTGAGGATTGAGAGGGAGAGGGTGGATTGAGAGTCTTGTAATCATTCCTCTTGTTCTAATGTCCATGTGTATGGGGACTTAGTTTGTGTTCTTGAGAGAAAGGGTGTATCTCTCCGTATCAATTTCAAGAAATCCTTTTGTGAATGCTTCTGTTCCCGGTGTTTTCTCTCTTTTGTTCTTGAGTTCTTTGTTGTCCTCAGTTTATTGCTTGCTCCATTCTGTTTTCGGTCATCAGGTGACACGCAGCAGGAGTTTTCTTTCTTACTAGGAGATGTTCCCAAGGTAGTTTGGCTATCAAAGTAATGAGAACAATCTTTTTGTTGCAGCCTCTACTCCAAGATTTCTTTTGTTAAAAATACTATGTTCTTGTCCCTGCCGAACAGCTCCTCTAATATGTTTCTTCACCTCTTGGGGATGGTTGGCAATCTGTAAAATCATTGATCGGAAGGGCAGCAAGAAACTTGATGTCTTTGCTAGTTCTTTGCTTTCTTGTCTCTTTTTCTTGCTGTTTAGGTTCAGATTTTCAGTCAGCCTGAAGCTCCCTTTCTTTTTATCTTTTCTGTCTGTGTGGCTAAAGTGATTTCCTTGTGAACCAAGTCTGCATTTAGTCTGCCTGACTGCTGCTCCTTTTGCTTTTATTTTCAGTTTTCTTTTGCTGGCCGACTGCACAAAGTATAGCAGTGATTTCAGTCTGTAGTCCACAATACTTTGCTGATTTTCTTGCTGCTATCGGCCTTGCAGCCATGGTTAGGTTGAAGTGAATACTCCAATTTTGGTATACATGCAGCAGCAGTCTGCACGTTACTTTGAGCAGCAAGTATTCACTGATTTGCCTTGCCGTATGCTCTGATTCAAGTTTCTTCTTATTCTTTTTCTAATTTTCCTCCCTTCCGCATGCAGTCTAAACGAAGTTATTTTCAGTTGAAAATTTTACTGGCTGGTCTCTGATTTATGCTGATTTTTCCAGTATTGCATGCGTTCAGGATTTCAACAGAATTAATTTTCCGTGAGTTGCTTTTGTCTGCATCTTTTTGAAAGAATCAGTGTATTAATTCTCAGGGGCGATTTTAAAAGAGAACGACATTCACCCCCCTCTGTCGCCATTTCGGTCCTACACAACATAAAGGGTGTGAACCGCACCCTCATTGAACACACTTTGGCGGTCCGTCCCGACGCTAAGCCAATCAGGCAGAGACTCCGATGCATGTCAATAGAGCGGCAACAGGCGGCCAAGGCAGAGGTGGCGAAGCTCCTTCGGTCCGGAATCATCCGCGAAGTCCAGCACCCAGACTGGCTTGCTAACTCGATGCTGGTGAAGAAGGCTAGTGGGGCCTGGCGCATGTGTATTGACTTCACCACCCTCAATAAGGCATGTCCGAAGGATAACTACCCGTTGCCACACATAGATCAGCTGGTGGACGCTAGGACAGGATGTGAACTCATGAGCTTCTTGGACGCATACTCCGGCTACCATCAGATTCACATGGCCAAGGACGACAAAGACAAGACCAGCTTCATAACATCGATAGGGATATACTGCTTTGTCAGGATGCCCTTCGGCCTAAAAAATGTGGTGCCACCTTCACGTGCCTCGTCATGCTCGCGCTGGCCTCCCAACTTGGGAGGAATATCGAAGCTTATGTCGACGACGTGGTTGTAAAGACTAGACAGCTTGACTCCCATAGTCAAGATCTTCAGGAGACCTTCGATAACCTCAGACGAGCGGGCATCAAGCTCAACCCCGACAAGTGCGTTTTCGGCGTGTAAGCTGGGAAGCTCCTGGGTTTCCTGGTGTCCGGACACGGCATCTAGGCAAACCCCGACAAGGTCGATGCGATCCTCTCCATGGAGCCGCCCAAGATGACGAAGGAGGTCTAGAGGCTCACCAGGTGCATGGCTGCGTTGAGGCGCTTCCTATCCAAGGCGGCTGAACGAGGCCTGCCATTCTTCAAGACCTTGCGCGGCTGTGACGGGTTCCATTGGGATGATGACTGTACGAAGGCTTTCGACGATCTCAAGAAGCACCTCACAGGCCTTCCCACTTTAGTCGCCCCAGCACCAGAGGCTCTCTCATGCTATACCTCATCGCCACCGCAACAGCATGCAGCGCAGCCCTCGTCCTCGATGAAGGCACCCTCCAGCGTCTCGTGTACTTCGTCTCCGAGGCTCTTTAGGGCGCCAAGACGTGGTACACTAAACTCGAGAAGCTGGCCTATGCATTGGTCATGGCCTTGAGGAAGTTTCGGCACTACTTCCTCACTCACCCTATCACTGTGCCGTCATCGTTCCCCCTAGTGGAGATGCTGCACAACAAGGAGTCCACGGGACGTATCGGCAAGTGGGCGGCCGAGCTCGCATCTTTTTCCTTGACGTACGCTTTGTGCACGGTAATAAAATCTCAAGTCCTTGCGGACTTCCTCGTCGGGTGGACTCCGCCGGCTCAACCGCGCGCGCAGCAGCCAGAAGAGCCGGTGTGGACCCTCAACATAGACGGGGCCTACGGCGCTCTACGCACCGGGATGGACGCAGTGGGCACCGCCTACTGTATTCGATGTGTCTCGGGTTCCCCGCGATGAACAACACAGCCGAATACGAAACGCTGCTCTTCGGCCTTGCGAAGCTAAAAGCCCTGGGCGCCCGAAGGTCCCTCGTCCGCACCGACTCGCGTTTGATCACGGGCCACGTGAACAAATCCTATCAGGCCAAGGACCCCGACTTGGCCAAGTATTTGGCCGCTGTAAGGGCAAAGGAAAGCCATTTCTTGGGCGTCACGGTAAAAACCATTCCGCGAGCGGACAATGTGCAAGTCGACGCCCTCGCTAAGGCTGCCAGCCAGTAAAGTCCCCTCCCTGAAGGGGCATTCTACGAGGTCCTACCCACGGCAGCTATCGAACAAGACAACCATGGTGCCGTCCTCGTTCGTCAAATTGCACAACAGGATGACTAGCGAGAGCCCATTTACGGTTATCTGTAGGGCATATCTGAGTCGGACGACCCTCTCGAGCTGTGGCGTCTGCAGTACCGGGCTAGGTCCTTTGAGGTCCTGGACAGGGTCCTCTACAAGCGGGCAGTCTGTGCCCCACTCTTACGATGTCTCTCGCGCGACGAGGGAAAGTACCTCCTCGCGAGATCCACGCAGGGCTTTGCGACTCGCACATTGCACCGAGATCCCTTGTGGGCAAAGCATCCAGGTACCGCTTTTACTGGCCAATGGCCATCGCGGACGCGCAAGACCTCGTGCGTCGTTGTCAAGGCTGTCAGTGGATGGGACGGGTCATTCGCAGACTCCCGAGCATCCTGCATCCCATTCCCCCGGTGTGGCCACTAGAACGTTGGGGCATTGATGTCGTTGGACTACTTTTGCGCGCCCCGGGGGACCTTTGGTTCATCGTAGTTGCCCTGGAATACTTCTCTAGATAGCCTGAAGTAGTGGCATTGGCTAGGGTAACCTCCGCAGCCATGCAGCGGTTCCTCTGGCAAAACATCATTTGCTGTTTCGGAGTCCCCTGGAGGTCACCGTCGACAACGGTTTGCAGTTTGACTCCACGTCGTTCAAGGCATTTTGTGACCGCATGGGCATCACACTACGATATGCCTCGCTTGGGCACCCGCAGTCCAACAGAGCGATCGAGCGGGCAAACGGCGCCATTTCCACCGAACTCAAAAAGCGCCTCATTGGCCTACCGAAGGGCAAGTAGCCAGATGAACTTCCCAGTGTACTCTGGTCCCTTCGCATGACGGTAACACGTCCGATGAGGTTCACGCCATTCAAGCTCCTCTTCGGTGACGAGGCGGTCACACCCGAAGAAATCATGGCCGATTCGAGGAGAGTCCTCGCCCGGGCCCCGACCGAAGAGCATGAGTTGTCCTTCGATCTCCTTGATGGTGATCGGGTGAGCGCCACCCAGCATGTCACCAAATATGCGCGTCAAGTAGTGCATGCGCATGATTGCACCATCTACTCGCGTGAATTCCAGCTGGGAGACCTCGTCCTCAAGATGGCACTCCACGCAGCGACGGTAGGCAAGCTGGAATCCAAATGGGAGGGCCCTTACATCGTCGTTACGGATTTGCAGCGCAGAGCATATCGCCTCGCGACGTTGGAGGGGCGAACTCTCCGCCACACATGGAATGCAGACCAGCTGCGGTGATACTATGCATGAAACTGAAGCAGTGCGCGTAGCACAGCTAACGCTCTACACTTCGTAAGAAGCTCACCCGTGCAAACGGGAAATCAATAAAGGGCAACGTTTGCAAAACTGGTCTCATCTTATGCAGAGACACGCAGCGTCAAGCCTCCGCGTGCACTCTTCAGAGATAAATAAGACACACGGAGGTAAGCCTCCGTGCACACTCTTCAGAGATAAATAAGACACGCGGAGGTAAGCCTCCGTGCACACTCTTCAGAGTATAAATAAGACACGCGGAGGCAAGCCTCCGCGCGCACTCTTCCGAATATAAATAAGACACGCGGAGGCAGAGCCTCCGCGCACACTCTGTAGAGTATAAATAAGACACGCGGAGGCTTGCCAAGCCTCCGCGCGCACACTTCGGAGTATAAATAAGACACGCGGAGGCTTGCCAAGCCTCCGTGCGCACTCTTCGGAATATAAATAAGACACGCGAGGGCCAAGCCTTTGTGCGCACTCTTCAGAGTAAAAATAAGACACGCGGAGGCAAGCCTCCACGCGCACTTTTCAGAGTATAAATAAGACACATGGAGGCAAGCCTCCGCGCGTACTCTTCGGAGTATAAATAAGTAATTTCCAGTTTTGCGTGATGTTTTGAACTATCAGTTTAATTATTTAAATGCGAGTTTTTAATATTCCTTTGGCCATTTCTTTTCTCTACCTAGTTAAATTGAATTTCAAATCTTTATTTCCTTCATGATTAGTTTTATTCTTCATAAATTTCTTCAATTGTTGGAACCTCAACCAATTCAAGGGAAATCCATTAAAATCCAAACATCGAGAAAATATATTTCAAAATAATTCAAGGGTTACACATTCTCCCAAAGACAGATTTTCAGGATGTTACAGAGCCCCATCTAGTATCTGAAGGTCTAACTAGGCTCATTTCTTGATGCAACCCTGTGCCAGTGACAGCCTTACCAATCTCTAGCTTCTCTAACTAGACATCTTGTTGCTTTGCAAGCAATACATCCATACTCTTACAAGATGCACTAATGGTGGCCACTATCAATGGAATATAGTTGATGAAATTAGCAATAGGTTTACTATAACTTGCAACAGTCACAACCAGTAACTAAAACTGAAGGGCAAAGCACTGGACATAGAAAGCATATAAATTCTCATCTCGGATCTGCTTTTGCAAGCTATTAACTTCTTGTCTCATATTTGAAGCTCTATCATAACCTTGCCCCTCGTAGCCTAGAAATTGATAATTGGTGTTATCCAAGTAAAGCAAACAAAGCTTCCTTCAATGCAACAGATATACAATTTGTCACATACTTAATACCAAGAAATCTTTCAAGAACCTTCTTTTGATCATTCAAAATCTACATGCCACAAACTATGCTAAGTTAAAACACAATTACATGATTACATAAATAAATAGTGCAATGTAAAAACATCAAATAAACTACCACAAATCACGGCCATTTGCTCCTTTATTGATATATCTCGTGACTCATCAATAAGCACGGAGAAATTTCTATCTCCAACTCTTCCATAATCACTTTCGTGACCTCTTGCGCACAAGCGTTGCAAGATCATTTCAAATTTTTGAAGAAATCATCATACAGTGTAAAGGAGTTTGATCGAATGTTGTCTTCACTTCCTAATTTTTATCTTTGCACCATTCACCCAATTCTCTAAAATTTCCTTTGTTGATAGAAGTTGAAGATTCATCATGTCCTCAGAAAAGCTTCACTTTGTATTAGCAGAAATCTTGCACAATCTAAAGAAGCAGTTAAACGAATTTTATATGCAATTTTTGACTCTTATTCATGATCACAAAGTCTTTGAGTCACACTTGCCCTTTGATCTCTAAAATCCTTCTAGTCCCCCTTGCAATGTTATGATAACTACTAGGCCCACCGACATGTTTTTCAAATGTTCCTAAAGCTTTTCTTCTAGTTGGAATACACTGTTGTTGTAAATACATCACTGCCAAAATTTTCGGGCCTTCCTGGCTTCTTGAAACGAAAATATTAGAAACAAAAGGCCATATCCCTTTCTCCACTATATTCCAACCAATCATATTTATTGTACCAAGATTGTTGAAATGCTCTTGAACAATCATTCTGCATTTTATGAGGAAAATTATGGCCTTTTGGTTGGGTTGAACCTCTCAACAAATACACATTCCTCATTTGATATCTAATTTCATTTTCATACTCACTAAATAGGTATGCGATTCGTCGGATCAGCGATGATTTCATCGGGACTAAACCCACCTGAGCCTTCTTTGCTTGACTCTCATTAGTATGACGAGTACTACTTGTATTGCTTGAAAAATATTTATGCAATGTTTGTTTCTCCATTTCGTACAACTCTACAAATCGATAAATGACCATAGATGAAACTAAAATACCATATCAATCACAAATTGCGCTAATTGAAAAGTAGATTTGTGTTTTATACCTATTAATACAAAGCCTCAGCCGAAGTCCCCCCTCAGGCGGTCAGGCCCACACAGCCGAGTAGCCGACTCCACTCCACACCAGGAATTTGTATTGCTGTCAAGTGTCAATGAGACCATTAATTTTGGATATTTTTCCTCTATGCCACTTCACAAAGACAACATCTAATTCCAATGGATATTTGTAGTTACAAAACAAGATGACTTTGCTGCCTTTGCATATATAGAAACATTACATATATATGAATACTTATACTATGTACTGAATAATGCATACATATAGATATTTGTAGTTACAAAACTCACTGAACTACCAACCGAAATTACCCAACTGCCAGCACAAGTACCAAATTCCATTGACTCTACTCCACATATATCACTGTCCTCGGTCGGTCACTGACTCACTCGGTCTCCTCCACTCCTCTCCACTTCTCCAGATTTTCACCGCCTCAGTCCTCACCTCGGTGACTTTGTGGCAATCGGATCACCACCACAGATCCCTCCCCTCCCAGCCGACTCATGGTACCTCTCAAAGTCTCACCAGCTCGGCTACTCGGCCCTCGAGCGTTGGTGGGACGCCCGGCGCCCTGTGGCAGGCAGCTTCGGGCTCCCTTCCTTTCCTCAGGCGGTTCCAGATCTGGCGCTAGGCGTCCCCACCATCAGCCCAGGGGCCCATCACATCGCCCGATTGTCGCCAGCACCACACGACTCAGCCCGCCCCACCTCTAAGCTCAAGTCACTCGTCGACTGCCACAACACCACCCGTCGCCAACCACGCAAACACAAGAGGTGAGGAGGAGAAGGGGATGAGTCGAATGGATTGTTGTTTGTTGATTTGTTGGAATTAGGTTTGAATGCTTGATGTTGTTGCAATGCCAAATTAGATCTGCCATGTGGTCATTTGGGCTGATGTTTTGCTGTTTTGGTGACTTTGTCGCTTTAGCTTTTTGCCAGTTTTTCCTTCGGTTCTTTGTTGTAAGCCTGCAATGTTGTTGGCCTAGTTGCAGCGCCATGGCATCATCGGTTTCGGTGGTGCATGACAGATTGGCGGTGGTCGGTGGCGCCCCTGCCAGAGATAGGGGGCTAGGGGTACCTACCCTTCGGCCAAAGATAGGATGGACGTCAGCCTCCCTGACCCACCGGTAGATCCAGCTCTGTCGCTAGCACAGTAGTCCAGCATAATAGTGCTCACCCTAGCAACCATGAACCAGCTACCAGGCCATCAAGAACAAACAGTACAGATACACTCACTACTGAGCCCATCCCCTGTGCGGTCGGCCCACTAGCCAAGCCCATCCTGCATCCTCTTGTCTCGTCTGTTAAATCGGATCGGCCCCTTCCCCGCACACACCGAATTTGCCCTAAATCCCCAACTCTGCAGCTCTCCCCCGTGCGCCTCCCAGCTGCTCCGCCGCCGATCCCTTGATACCCAAGCGCTCCAATTCTTCCATCGCCAAAACCCTCCAAATCCTCACCGCAATGGGCAGGAAACCTTTGGCCGCGGCGGCGGCGGCGTCCGACCACGATTCCCTCGCCGCCACCATGCCCGCTGACCTCCTCGCAGCGGCCGACTGCAGCGGCGTCCGCGGGCACGCCCTCTTCTTCGACGCGCTCGTGCAGCTCATCCCCCCGCGCTTCTACCTCCCGGCCGCAGACGAGGACCGCCCCTGGTACCAGGGCCTCTCCAAGGCCGCCAAGGCGGCCATGAAGGCCCAGTCTCGCACCAACCTCAAGGCCGCCCGCCGCGCCCGCCTCGACCCCTCGGCGCCGCCCTCCACCACCCTTGATCTCCTCAAGAAGTCCATCGCCGACCACGAGGCAGACGAGGAGCAGGATTCCGAGGATGAGGCGAGCTCCCAGGATGACGATGATGATAATGAGGAGGAGGATAAGGACGAGGAGATGCCGCTCGCGCCGGCGGCAGTGGTGTCCGAGGACAGGTCGGTGACTTACGAGGAGCTGCAAGAACGGCTGCACCGCCGCATTGTGGAGCTCCGTGGGAACCGTTGCACAAGGCCGGAGTTCTTGAATAAGCCCAAGAAGGAGAAGGGCAAGAAGGCAAAGGGGAAGAAGGGGAAAGACGAGGGCAGGAAGCGGAAGCGTGAGGATGAAACCGAGGATGCAGAGGGTAAGGATGGGAAGAAGCCCAAGGAAGCTGGGGAGAAGGCGCCGGATATCATGTATGGGAATGTGTGGGTTGACCCTAAGGAAGCAAGGAGAAGGAAGAAAAGGAGGATTAAGAACAAGAAGAAGGCGCTGGAGCAGGCTAAGCGGATGCAGCAGGCTAAGGAGGATCCTAAGAAGGCGAGCAAGATGGCATGGGATGTGGCGACAAGACGGGCTGCTGGGGAGAAGGTGCACGATGACCCCAAGTTGATTAAGGAGAGCATGATGAAGGATAAAAAGCGGCAGCAGAAGCACGCGGAGCAGTGGAAGGAGAGGCAGAAGACGGTGGACAAGCAGAAGAAGGAGAAGCAGAAGACACGAACGGAGAACATCCGGGAGCGGGCACACCAGAAGAAGATGCGCAAGATCGAGAAGCGTGAGAAGAAGCTTATGCGTCCTGGGTTTGAGGGGTGGAAGGAAGGATATGTCAACGAGTAACATCTACATTGATGATTGTCAGGAAAGAGGGAGTAATTGTATCTGCTTTATTTTGCAAGGCTGCATATGTTGGTGTTGATACTCGTGGTAGGTTACCAAATCTTGACTGTCATGGTGCCTTAATTATAGCATGAAATTGGAATTTTTTGGCAGGTTGTCTACAAAATGCTTTGGGATATTTCTTCACCCTTGTTTTCAATTGAGCTTAGATAAATTGGCATAAAATTGTTTTATTATTATGCTAGCACTAGAGTGAGGATGCTTCTGTCAAATTATGCTTCAGTGATGATGTTTGGGTTTGGGCTTTTGTGTATGACGATTTCTTTTATGAAGTCTTCGTTGCTGGTGAATTTGAACTTGTAATGCCCACTTTTCATCTTATTATGCATATGCTGGATAGCAATGATCTGTCAAGCTCATTTTATGAAGTTACTGCACTAGGATAGTAGGATGCCTGTTTTCATCAGCCAATATGACTCACTGTTGACTGAGTTATACTGCTGTACGCCAGAAATACACGAGTTTACTTTCCGAAGTGCCACTTGTATTTCAGTCTGCTAACATGTGGAATTTATCTTCCTGAAAATACGATTTGCTCTGTTGTGATATTCAGTTGAGCTTGTAAGCTTCTACTGCAATGATCAATGCTTGGTTAAATGCTGTTTCATCTGCTTACGTATTTGATATTTTCATTGATTGCTTTTACATGAAAGCAACACCTGTTTTTTATTTGCAATGTTTTCATAAGAATTTAGGAGATTGCATTATACTGGTGAGAGACCATTTGGAAGATTATCTAGTAGTGGTTTTCATTGCTATGCTGCACCTTTAATGATTTATGATGTTTAGCATCATTAATTTAACTGTGACACAGTTCATACGCCAGATTTTGCATTACTGGGATATGTCTTGATGACATCTGCTTATGCATGCTCAATTATTCACTTAATCCGTTAATTGCCTCGGGATATATGAACTGTTAGAAATCTAATTGCGCTTAGGTCTGAGCCGTCACGATCCGGCTGAAAGTCCGTTCTTATTTCACAGGCTTATCTTTTACTAGGATCAGGCATGTCGCATAGACTCTGACGGATGTTTGAGTATATAAATGGCGTGATTGATGCTTATCTTTTAGTAGGATCAGGCATGTCGCACGGCTGATGCGGCGTCGAAGGAATAGTCTTTCTCTACAGACCCCGCGGAAATGTACGTCCGTCGTGTTTCGGTCCTTGACATGAAAATGATTAGGATGAAATTTAAAGAAGATATTATTATCAGGGACAAAATGATTGACCAAAAGGAGATTTTTCGTTCTAGGAACGTGAAGAGTATCATCCAAGGATAGATTTTTGTTTGATGAGGTTTGGATCTTAGAGTGACCAACATGTGTAATAAATATACCTTCATCATTAGCCATGTGCACCCGATCCTTACCATGATACTTCTCTTGAACTATCAACTTGTCCAGCTCGCCAGTGACATGATCCGTCGCATCAGTGTCAATGTACTATGTGGGATCAAAGGTGTAGTTGTTCGTAGTTGCAGCAGTAGCAACTTGATTTTCCTTGTCTTAACCGATGATAACACTTTAACGCGTCATGACCAACCTTTCCGTACACTTGGCAGATAGGTCGGCTTCTAGAGCCGCTATTGTTGTGGAGAAGTACAACCCTTGTCCCTAAGCAGACCCTCAAGGCGGCATTCACGATCGACTGGGTCGCTATTGTTATTGTGCTCCTGGCGTTGCTCAAAGCCCAACATGTGGGTATAGAGTTCATTGAGCTCAATCAAATCTTTGTTGGGCTGACACTGACATTGACAGACGAAAGTTAGGGGAGCAAATTGAATTAGAGACCTCAGTAGTTCTAGACATAAACATGGATACTAGGTGCTGTGCGACTCAACTCGTGCAGTGTTGTAGCTAATGCGTTAAGTATCCCGCCTAGAGAGTACGTTCGCAAGAATGAAACTCAAAGGAATTGATGGGCCTGCACAAGTGGTGAGGCATATGGTTTAATTCGATGCAAAGTGAAAAACCTTACCAAGGCTTGACATGCCATAAATCCTGCCATAAATCCTTTTGAAAGGGAGGGGGTGCCCTCGGGAATGTGGAATTCTCGTTGTCATGAAAATGACAAGAGAGTCGTAGTTGTCATCGAGGCTAGTGAGCATGTAGATGTCGATTTCCTCATCTTGGAGCGGATGCCCCGCAGGTGCTAGAGCATCGGTCAGACCCTCCACTTTGTTGAAGTAGTCTGCCATGGATAGATCTTTTGGACCGTCACGAGCTACTTCCTTACTTGCATCACCTATGCCCGGGACTGAGAAGAGAACATGCGTTCAAGCGTTGTCCAGACTTTGGTGGCAAAAGTCATAAGCAGGACTTGCGCAAAGCACCTCAGGAGACAGGGACGCAAGAAGGGTACTGAGGAACATTTGGTCATGTTGGAGCCAGACATTGTACTCCAGGTGTGATACTTGCCGAATTTTTTGTACGAATCGAAATTACAGAAAAATACCCGCGGAAATTTTTTTTACAAAAATAGGCTCTAGTCGCACCCCCATTGGGCGACTGGATCCTTCCGCCCAACTCAGCGGTGACATCTGGCGGATCTGGTAACCGTTGGGCGATTATTGCAGTCGTCCCACCATTGGGTGACTTTGTGGCGAGTAGGGGTGGGTTAAAAGCGCGGCGCGCTCGGCTGCCGCCGAGGCACAGCTTTCATTCCGATCGACTGAGCGAGCGCGAGAGAAGAAGAGAAGAGAAAGGAGAGGAGAAGAGGAGGGGAGAAGAGGAGAGGGAGAGGAGAAGAAGAGGAGAGGGAGGATTTAGATCCAGGTAATTTTTTGTATATTATTTTTATTAGTATTAGTAAAAACTGTAGAAAATTTAGTGTAGAAATTTTGTATAGTATTTTTGGTATAGACATTTTAGTATAGAAAATTTAGTATAGACATTTTAGTGTAGAAAAATTTAGTATAGAATTTTAGTATGGAAAAAATTATTATAGACATTTTAGTATAGAAAAATTTAGTATAGACATTTTAGTGTAGAAAAATTTAGTATAGCCATTTTAGTATGCAGGTACTTACGTAATGGTCCTATATATGCAGGTACTCTAGAAAGGGAGTTAAACGAGATACGGACTGGATGATGAAGATGTAGCCCTGAATTGCGCTGTGGGAGGGTACGCTCGACGACCACGTGGTGGAGGAGCGCCCATACGACACCAGGGACTACGGGGAGTACCTGCGCTGGTACCAGGCGCAGACACGTACCAGGCTCGTACATGTCGTAGACCCGCCCATCACACACGTCGCCGCTCCGGTAGACACATACCCCGCGCACCTCACGCGCGACGCTCACCTCGCGGTACGTTACATGTAATTTCAAACATTCCCAAATGGCAATGTCGTTTCGATGATTGACCATTTTATGTCTTTTTCTTCAGGCTGACGTCGGTAGTTCGCTGTGGACCGAGTCCGTCACTATACTGGAGAGGATCGTCACAGGTGCGGAGTTGACCCACGAGGAGAACGTCAATGGAGGCCGGGTGTAGACGTATCGTAGGCCAACTGTGGGTACGCATCGTCGGATCTCGTTTTTATCCCATGGCGATATGTAACGAACTAACGATATTACTACTGCAGGTCTTCACCTCCTCCAGCACACACATGGCGTCCGACGCAGCTTTTCGGGGCACACCACCAGAGGTTCTTTCCAGCATTGCCCTCCCCAGTGCACTGGAGGGTACACAGCCAGAGGTGCAGCTGACTCCACTAGCTCAGACGCGGGTGCGACACGCTCCTGATCGTTTTACATTCTCGGAGCGTCGTCACTCGTTGCACCAGAGGATGGCCAAGCGGGGTCGTATGGGAGGACGCGAGCGTGGTGACGGGGCAGGCCAGGGTGGCGATTGAGGGGTGGTGCTGATGCTATATGTTATGCATCTAATGAAAAAGTACGCGGCATGTTACTCCCAACTGTATTATGAAGTTTATTTAAATTTAAACAAGCCTATTATCTCCTCTTTTCACATTCAATCATTCACATATCAAGTCATCTAACAAATATTAACATACCGGTTTTCTCTGCACACGAATTCTCAGCGTATGTCACTTACTAGCGTATGTACCGATTGTTCTATGGTCAATCGTTCGTAAAAACAATTCCTAAAATTTTTTACGCACCTACAACATACAATGAACATAAACTTTTATTACAACTCCAACACATTTTGTACCAGTTTAGAACTACAAAATTCACAAAATTTAAAACGTTCACGGTGGACTGAGTGCAGCCACCCAATAGGGGGGCGACTGCATGAAAGTCGTCCAATGAGGGGGCGACTGCATGAAAGTCGTCCAATGGGGGAGGGCGACTGCATGAACAACGCTCATAGATATATCCTTGAATGATTTCATACATAGTGTAAACTATACCATTCATTAATATTACAATCAGAGTTTAAATAGATCGCATCGAGTCGAGTTTACAATAAGGGCCGATCAGACCAAATAGTTACATTGCACAAAATCGGAAACGGAAGCGATAGCAAAGGGTAAGGGCACATCTTGCCACAAGCAAGCGACCGACTGAGGTAAAAGAATGCCTTACTACTCTCTTAAGGGGTTGGATAATAGATGTGCACACAGTCACCAACAAAATCTTCTTATCTGAGGTAAGAACTACCCTTCTACAGAAAGTCCTAATCTCCTCCGTCTTCTTCTCCATCAGCTCTGGGGCATGATAATATGTACAATGATCTTGATTCATAGTTTCTGAGGTATTCAGAGAGCGAGGGTGATGTGGCTAAGAGTGTGAATGTTACATTAATTTGTGCTTCATCCATGTAATCTAAAGTTACAAGGTTTAGTAGTGCTAAAATATGCAAGGAGAAAGAAGCAATCGGTTATGGGAGAGAGAAGAATATCCTAATTCGTGCGGATGCTTATGTGATTCCTTCTTTGCGCAATACAAGCAAGACAACAATGCATGGAATTAGAGGTGTGGATGGAGAACAAAGAAAGCTAGTTTGGCTAAAGAGGAAAACACAAGATCAATCAAGTTCTCGTGATTGCAGTTCTGTCCACAATGTTCATGAAGTTTTCAATGCCAATTCTGAGGTTTATAATGCACACAAGACACATATTTGGAAAGCTAATGAAGTCTACTTTCCAACTAATCAAATGGCAATTGATTTGGAGCTTCCTACACAAAATTGTGGCAAATTCATTGAATGATGCACGAGCTGTCCGGAGAAACGCCGAGACATGCCAAACATAACGAGTCCGAGTATTGCAATGCAAGTAAGGGTAAAATCTGACCACACCATGGCTTTTCAAATGTTGAGAAGGATTCCTTTTTAGGTTCCAAATAGATTTGTAAGCCCCTTAAATAAGAAAAGAAAACATATAAAGATTTGAAGTCAGTTCGGATTTGGTTCGGGTCAGACAGGTAGTCCAACATTAAAACGCCCATAACATTCACATACAGAGTTCGATTTGGGTGTTCTTAGAGTCGTTTGAAAGCTAATTCGAAGCCTCATACAATGGATGAGTTGCCAACCCCAGAATCCTCATGGTATCATCGCAAATTAAGAAAGAATCCGACGGCAGTTATTTGGCTATTTCCTTTTAAGTTCGTATTGGAATTTGTTTCGGCCTTAGGCCAAGTTGTGCGTAAGTTTTAGTCAAGGTCGTGCATTATGCACCTATATAAGGCCAGGGCTTAGCCATATTGTAACTTTAGGCTATGATATGATAAGTTTTTATACTTGTGAAACAAAGGATAGAATCGCCATGATGGTTGTTGGCGGCCAGATTGCGTGATTGCAAGGTTTTCTCGTGGAGTTTGCTGAGTTGGTGCAAGGCAAGAATAGAAGATTGTTGAGATTGCCCGTCGAATCTATAAGGTCATGTCTTCTTGCTAAATTCACGGTTTGGACAGTTCGGTGGATTGCTTTTAGTGTTCGCCTTGCATACTAGTGTAAATTGCCCTTATCATGATTGTTGGCTGTGTCAAGACAAGGAGAAGACTCTATCCTCAGGAACCAAAGGAGAAGTAACCTCGCAGAACGTACCGAGAAAGATCGGGCCATCCCTATGCATCAACTAATCCTTAGTTGGTCCGTATCATCTTGGTATCAGAGCGTGGTTGATCGCGGTACGTGCTTGTGTTTCTTGCTGATTTCAGGATGCCGGGAGCGAGTAGAAGAGGTTCGGGCGGCTACCACAGCGATGAATTGGGCGAACCACTCTGTGATGATTTACCACCCGCTGTACGGACCCATGTCAAGGCGCTTACCGGCCACATCAAACGCCAGGAGGACATCATACGTGCTTATTTCGACTAAAGCATCAATGGCGTGCATATAAGGATCACCAGGTGCAAGATACGTTGAACACTCGCCTATAACACCCCAGGACACACATTACCTTGGGATGCTACTAAAACTACTCTACAACTAGCCAATTTACAAGATAAATTAAACTGGCAACAGTTACTAAACAAGATAGTATAAGCGGAAGCATATACAACTAAGGAATAACAGGATAGTGAATCATACCTCTTCAATTTCAGATTTAATTGACATATGAATGCAATCATTTTTCCCATGATTAAATGCAAGAGAAAACATTTAAACTTCTACAAACCACAATAGATTAATCATCAACTTTTAATCTTTCACAATTAACAATGTTTATATCCTCAACCTCAAATCACCATCAATGACTGTAAAGCATTAGCAAATAATTCTTATTTGACTACTTTAAAACCTCAACCACTACCACTACCAAAGGTAATAAAACATATGTAATGATCATCTCACTACTTTAATAATTCTCACATCCACAATTGCTATCAACAATTACTACATGAGGAAAAATCTCATGCCACAATTACAACCCTAACCATACACAAGGAACGAATCTCATTCCACGTCCACATCCACAATCTTCATACCACAAATAGCTCATATGAGCCAAATCCACATTACAACTAGAAAGTTGTATATTCCACAAAATAACATCACCACAATATATTGCATATGTATGCAAATGAATCTTTCCACAATGCAATGCATATGAATGCTTTCATGCTATACTTCACATCACTCTTTCCAGGGCAGGAATTGCAATGCATCGTATTCCGGCAATATACGATGCTTCCCACGGGATAAGAGGCGCATCGACACGGCAATATACGATGTCAGATTTCGGACGATCGCTGCTAGGTGCGGCGACATCCACATATGCAAATGACATGATACGACATGAATGATGTGATAATTCATAAATCACATTAATCCATCCTCAAGGAGCATTATCATCCTCACAATATATCCACATCTACCATATATTAATTTCATGTTCCACAATATCACATTAAGCAATAATTCCACATGTCTACTAGCAGAATATCAACATATCAATTGATCAATAATTGCTACCATCTCCACAATTAAAATATCATGCAAACATGGCATAATGTATAAAATTACGATAATAATGTAAATGCAAGTAGAAGGAATAACAAGTTAAACGGTAGCAACCACCGCTACGTTCACTTGCCTCAATCCGATGAAGCGAAGTAAAATCAAGAGCGCTCAGGGACAAGACCATCTGTCCAAAAGGCAACTCTCAGCACACAGCCACAACATACAATACGAATAAAATAATTAAAGGTGTTGCTAGAACCCTGAACCCACACAAACTCCTCTTCGCTCAACAATTCAGCAAAACACCCTTTGCAGCAGCGCTGCTTAACATTTTCGTAACTTTAAAAATATTGATCCAATACAACAAACGATACCTCTCTGGATTCATCACTTAAAAACCTACATTTTTCATGTAGAATTCATATTTTTATTTTGATCACAGCTAGGAGTAATTTAATGCCCAAAACAGAGGAAGAACTCTGTTCTGGCAGATTGGACAGCAGTATTAAAATGCATCCCAATATCAGTACAGGGGATTAAAAATTCTGAATTTTATGCAGCAGCTATATCTCTAAATTATCTACAACTTTATCTGTAACACCCCAAGACCCACAATGCCCTGGGATGCTACTAAAACTGCTCTACGACTAGCCAAATACTAAACAATATAATATAAGCGGAAGCGTAAACAACTAAGGAAAAACAGAATAATAACAATTCAATAATCATAATCAACTATAAAAAAATACCTATAGGAACGGTACACAAATTTAATATTGCTAAGAAGAAACATTTGTCAATAAGATAGCTAAATAAAGACTAGATTTCTTTCAACTTTATTTCAGCATTAAGATTATAATACAAGTGCATCTGTGCGGTGCCGCTCTACCCTTCCCAATGCATGCTCAAAGTCCACCTGTAGGGAGGGGGAAGCAAGAGTGAGATAAAAATCTCAACAAGCAAACTGTTTAACAAGTTATTCAAACTACAAGCAATTTAAACATCATCATTATAATTCCATACATCCATAATTACAGTTTATGTTCATAATATTAAACCACCATAAACTTTCTTGAATCATACCTCCTAAATTTCAGATTTAATTAGCATATGAATACAATCATTTTTATCCCGTATTAAATGCAAAAAGAAACATTTATTCCTCCACAAACCACACTAGATTAATCAACAACATTTATTCTTCCACAATTAACAACACATATATTCTTGACCTCAATTCACTATCAATGACAATAAGACATATGTATGATCACCTCACTACTTTATTAATTCTCACATCCACAATTGCTATCAACAATTAACACTAGAGAAAAGAATCTCATGCCACAACCTCAACCCTTACCATACACAAGGGACGAATCTCATTCCACGACCATATCCACAATCCTCATACCACAAGTAGCTCACATGAGCCAATTCCACATTACAACTAGAAAGTTGTATATTCTACAAAATAACATCACCACAATATGTTGCATATGTATGCAAATGAATCTTTCCACAATGCAATGCATTTGAATGCTTCATGTTATGCTCCACATCACTCTTGCTAGGGCAGGAATTGTAGTTCATCGACACGGCAATATACGATGCTTCCGCGGGCGAAGAGGTGCATCGTATTACGGCAATATACGATGTTGTACCGGTACGGTCGCGGCTAAGTGCGGCGACATCCACATATGCAAATGACATGATATGACATGAATGATATGATAATTCAGTAATCACATTAATTCATCCACAATGAGCATTATCATGCTCACAACATATCCACATCCACCACATGCTATTTTCATGTCCACATTATAACATTAAACAAGAATTCCACATGTCTACTAGCATAATATCAACATATCAATCGATAAATATTTGCTATCATCTCCACAATTAAAATATCATGCAATCATGGCATCATGTATCAAATTAAGATAATAATGTAAATTGCAAGTAGAAGGAATAACAAGTTAAA
Organism: Bonia amplexicaulis; assembly: GCA_036346245.1. Lineage (NCBI taxonomy): Eukaryota > Viridiplantae > Streptophyta > Magnoliopsida > Poales > Poaceae > Bonia > Bonia amplexicaulis. The sequence goes on along the minus strand of CM070738.1, from coordinate 13,103,778 downwards.
CGGTAGCAACCACCGCTACATTCACTTGCCTCAATCCGACGAAGCGAAGCACAATAAAAATCAAGAGCGCTCAGGGACAAGACCACCTGTCTATAAGACAACTCTCAGCACTCAACCATAGCATACAAACACGACAAAAAATATATAAAACATCGCTAGAGACCCGAACCCGCGTGAACTCCTCTCCGCTCCACAATTCAATAATTTCATCTCTGCAGCAGCGCTGCTTCCTAATTTTGTATCTTTAAAAATATATATCAAAAAATAGCAAATGATACCTCTCTGCATTCATGACTTAAAAACCTATAATTTTCATGGAGAACACCTATTTTTATTTTAATCACAGCTAGGAGTAATTTAATGCCCAAAACAGAGAAAGAACTCTGCTCTGGCAGATTGGGCAGCCGCGTTCAAACGCATGCCCACAACAGCATAGAGGTCTAAAAATTATCCAATTTATACAGAAGCTATATCTCTAAATGATCCACAACTTTCTCAACTACGGCCATGTCCAAAAAATTCGTTTACTATTTTTAATCTCTGGATTACCATCGGACTGTACTAATCTGTCCGCCTGATGGATAGCGGTATCAGAGCGTGGTTGATCGCGGTACGTGCTTGTGTTTCTTGCTGATTTCAGGATGCCGGGAGCGAGTAGAAGAGGTTCGGGCGGCTACCACAGCGATGAATTGGGCGAACCACTCTGTGATGATTTACCACCCGCTGTACGGACCCATGTCAAGGCGCTTACCGGCCACATCAAATGCCAGGAGGACATCATACGTGCTTATTTCGACTAAAGCATCAATGGCGTGCATACAAGGATCACCGAGGTGCAAAATACGTTGAACACTCGCCTATAACACCCCAGGACACACATTACCTTGGGATGCTACTAAAACTACTCTACAACTAGCCAATTTACAAGATAAATTAAACTGGCAACAGTTACTAAACAAGATAGTATAAGCGGAAGCATAAACAACTAAGGAATAACAGGATAGTGAATCATACCTCTTCAATTTCAGATTTAATTTCCCATGATTAAATGCAAGAGAAAACATTTAAACTTCTACAAACCGCGGAGGTGTGGAACGTCAGGACGACGGTATTGGTCGCATCAAAATAACCACACCAGAGTTCAAGGGCAGAGCTAATGTGGAGGCTTATTGGAGTGGGAGATGCGTGTAGATCAGATTTTTGACATCCACAACTACTCCGAAGAAAAGAAGGTTCGTGTTGCTTCGATTGTGTTCAGCAAATACGTTATTTTTTGATGGGATCAATTAAACCGTGCAAGTGAACGTCCACACACTTGGGAAGCGATGAAGCGAGTCATGAGGGACCATTTTGTATCAGCATACTACACATGCACGTTGCATACAAAGCTACGACGGTTGAATCAAGGTTACAAGTCCGTGGATGAATTCTATTAGGAGATGCATGTACTCATGATCTGTACTGGAGTTCGTGAGTCCAAGGATGGTACTATGACAAGATTCTTTGAAGGACGGAATCGTGTTGATTTGATGCAATACGACACTGTACAAGAGCTACTTCACCAAGCGGAGCATGCTGAACAATGGGTAAAAGACAACCATCCCAAGGTTGCCCGAACTCATACATCAACTTGGATGCGCCCAAATCAGCAAGAGGGCGAAGGAGGCATTAGTTCTAAGCGGGTTGCATCCACTAAATCGGTTGAAACTCTGTTTAAAGAAGCATCAAATGCGACAAGTTTAGCGAGCAAGGATGAAGGACCGGAATTGGCAACAGAGGGGGGTGAATGATGCCTTTAAAAATCGCCCCCAAAGTATCCACATAACCTCTCTTCTCCAATAGCTAGAAATATTTAACCCCTAAACTTCCGAAACCGAGTCAATTACACCCTAATATGGTTTTTACTAACAGGGATCCAACTCTAGGTGGTTTTGCCATATTGGCAGCTGACATGCGTCATATTTGCATATATTTAGCCATCATTTTACCCTCATATTTTTCATATTTTGGGACCATTTATCATCATTTACACGTTTTTCCATATTTAATTGCTCAAGTTGGACAATTTTACATTTTTTATATTTTTCTACAGGCCGACGCGACCAAGGCGCATAAACTACAAATTCGGCAATCCGGGACTACTCCATACAGATGTACGCATTGTCACGGATGCGTAGGATCAAACCGTGATGAAAACGGAGCTCTCGAGGACCAATTCAGAAGAAATCAAATGAGAAAAGGACCTATTTGTAAATTCCAAAATCCTGGAGGGCTAAAACACAAAATTGCCGAATTCCCCATCCGGCCTCATAACCCTAGCCGTCGCCTGTGGAAACACCCGAGCCCGGTATTTTTTCTGCTCCCGATCGCCTTCTTCTCTCCTCCCCCGATTCATCTCCCTCTCCGGCCGCCGGCGAGGCCGGGCCGACTCGCTCACACGCCATCTCCTCCACCGCGCCACCTCTTCCCCACCTACTTCTCCCGTCGCCGCTCCATCTGCGCTCTCGCTGCTCCTGCACCGCGCCACCGCTCTGCGCCGCCACCTCTCTTCACCACCGGCGAGCGCCGCCCCGACTACTTCTCCACCGTCGCCTTCTTCTCGGCCGCTCCCCTTCTCCACCTTCTCTAGCTTGCCGCAGCTCGCCACCGCGCCATCCCCTCACCACCTACTCCCGTGCGCCTCCCTTCTCTTCTCCGGCCACTGTGCCGCCTCCCGTGAGCCGCTGTCCTTCTCCACCGGCGGCCTTCTTTGTCTACACCGACATCCTCTCGGCTGCTCCACTCCTCCCTCCTCGGCCCCACTTCACCGATGGCGACTTCTTCAACCTGCTTCACCCGTCGCTGACCTCTTCTTCCTCTACCGCGACCCCTGCTCCTCCACGGCGCCGACGCTCTGCCGCAACCTCTTCACCGACTGCATCTTCTTCTTCACCTCCCCTTGGTTCACTCCAATTCTCAATTTCTCCTTCCTTTCTACTTCTACAGTTGATGTTTACCTTAATTTCTGTTAATTATGCACTGTTAATTACTACTGTGATTTGTGTTCAGTGAGATTGTGATCTGTGACTGTGATGCATGAGATTAGTGGATATGACAATATGCCTGTTCTGTTATTATGAGTTATGCACTGTGACTGTGCATGTATTCACTCACTGAGATGTGTGGATGTGGAACTATAGTTGAGAATCTGTTATCTTTTAATATGTTGTTTTGTGTTGTTCAAATTTAATAATACTTGTGTTATGTTCTTAGTTTGTGTGGTCATATGTTAACTCAGTGTTTGTTAAATGCCATTGTCAATAGTAGTTATCTATGCTTGTGATTGTGTTGTGCGATTTAGCGAGTCAGCGACCATCTCCCTTCCTTGTGCTTCTCGACCTCCCTCTTTGCTTCTCTTAGCGGTCGTTCGATAGTTAAGTCGTGCGTGTGTTCGTCGTAGTTGTCTGTATTGGCGTTGCCGCCGTCGACTATTTTCTCCCTCATTCTCTCTCGACTCCCTCCGTGCTTCCAGACTCTCCCAGTGCTTCTCGACTTCCTCCTTCTGTCTAGCGGTCGGTAGTTAGTTAGATCGTCGATCGATAGTCGTGCTCGTTCATGTAGTCGTTATTGTCGTTCGTGTGTCGTTTGTGTCGTCGTCGTGTAGTTCGTTCGGTCGTACGACGTCTATTCGTGCGGTCGTTCGTTCCGTCGTCTTTCGATTGTCTAGTTCATTTGTCGTTTAGTCAGTGCTAATTAGAGTTCGTTGAGTAGTTTAGTTCTCCCCATGTTTCGTTTGACCTAGCTTTAGCTGAGCACCGGTAGCCTTAGTCTAGTCCCTGTGGAGAACACGACACTCGCCGCTATTTTAGCGGAAACCCGTGCACTTGCGGGTGTGCAGTTTTGCACGATCAGCAGCGATGCCATCCGTTTTTGCTAATACAGATCCAAATGAGAGGGTTGAGGGTGACAAGAAAAGAAAGAGAATGTAGAGAGGAGTAAGAAAGAGATTGACAATTTGAATTAAATACTTATTAGCAAATCCAATGATATAGCTACCAATATGACCAAAACCACCTTGAGTGGGATCCATATTATCAAAACTATTCTCTAAAGCTGTCTTAGAATGTAAATTAACGCAATTTTGTAAGTTTAGAAGCTTAAATACCGGATTTTGTAGTTAAATGTGCTAATTGGTTTTTTTACAAAGTTCTAATGATATAGCTACCAATATGACCAAAACCACCTTGAGTGGGATCCATATTATCAAAACTATTCTCTAAAATTGTCTTAGAATGTAAATTAACCCAATTTTGTATGTTTAGAAGCTTATATACCGGATTTTGTAGTTAAATGTGCTAATTGGTTTTTTTTACAAAGTTCAAGATATAAAATGGACCTATTCCTTTGAAACAAGTTAGTCGAATCAGTGGATCAACAAGCCCATCAAATTAGTTGGGCCAGGGCATCTGGTACTAGTCTGATGAAGCTGCCTATGACAGGACAAGTCACAGCCTCAAAGCACGGCCCTATAGACGTACTACGGCTTGGTGGTTTCCCCCCCAAAAATTGTACTACGGCTCAAGGCACGGCCCTATAGACATAGAAGTTGGGCTTTTCTTAGGCCTGATGGCCTGACCTGGCCAGGAAAGGCTCAGGTCAACTCAGCAGTGTGGTAAATGATGATGACGCCAATGACTAAACAGTCTCCTTCATTTGAGTTTTTATTATTCCCTTCTCATCGAAACTAGCTCCTTAGCCGATTATATTAATTTTTACTGATAATTTTTAATTCTGCCTTATAAATAGTAACAGCTTTAGAGGAGCTATACGAAGAGAGAAACTCGTATACGATTTTGATCGATATAAATGAAGTCTCTATAATATCTACTACAATCGATTAATAGACTCTATCTTAAAAACATATTTCGTTTAAAAGTTAGATATATAGAAAGACTATTTAGTTAAGAAAAACGGCTTTTAGAGTCAACAAACATGGTTGAGTTGACTCGGAATTCAGAAACCAGTTGCAGGTAAGCCAATTGGTGCGACGAGCAGGAGCCTGTACCATCATTTTACTATTCTCCCTTAAAAAACACTTCCTGCGCATAGCTCTTTGGACGTTATTAGGATACGGATCGCTGCTTCATTTGTCATCTCTTCAAGTTGTGTGTCAATAAACTCGTATTGAAAGAGTGGGTATTTTTGTAATACCACTAAAATATAAAAGGAATAAAAGTGAGAAACGAAATAATCCAAGAGAGAATAAAAGAAATAAAGTAGAGCTTTGCCGATAGACCCTTCGGCTTTAGAATGCCGAATAAAAGTAGCACTCACAGAGATTCCCTGACCATCCGAGGCTGGTTGGTGGCTCTCGCTATTATAGGCTTCGTTATTCGGCAGAAAATTTAGCCAACGCTCACTTTTATCGACTTACCTGCTGAAGTAAAAAAAGAAAAGACCCCAAATAGTGCAGAGCCCACCTTTAGACCAGAAAGCCCTTGAGGCTAACAGCCACCTAGGGAAGGATAAGCAAGGGAAATTTTGGTATTTCACAAAGCCAAGAGAGAGTCTTACGGCCATGCCTCCATAAGCAAGCCAGCAAGCCCACATTTCCTCACTTGTTCCCTTATTGCTTTCTCTTATAGCCAAGGCAAAATCAAAGCAATAGAGCCACCCCTCATTTCTTCACTTCTGCCACAACCACAGAACTAAGCCAAGCACTATTTCACTTTTCCTCCCTCAGTTGAGAGGAAGAAGAGGGAGCAAGGAGGAGAGGAGATCCCAAGGAACTCAGAAGGCCGAGGCGTGAGGACTTCGCCAACGATGACGGGGGACGTCGACGACCGCCGAATCAACGTCAAGCCATCCATTTAGTATGCCCACTTTCCCTCCACAACCTCATGGCACAGCACATTAGCACGCAAAAGTAGAACTACAAGTAGAAAAGGGGATGGAGGGGAGAACCATCCTGGTAGTAGATGGTCGGCCGGTGGCATGCCATCGCCGGCAAGTCGAAGAAGCCGACGGTGACAAGAGAAGCCAAAGGCGTGGGAGTCGGCACCAGGGGACGAGGGCCAAAGTCGGGTGGCAACGCTTGAGGGCTCGGACCCGGTTGGTCTGTGCTAGACGTCGGTGGCAGGAGGCGGCGATCGTAGGGGCTGGCCGACAGCGGGGCCAAGCCCTAAGGGAGGTGGCGATGCTAGTCTGGGCGGCCAGCGGTTAGCATAGCGAACGGGAGGCCGATACTGCGGGGGATGCAGCAGGGGACCGACCGCCCGAGGGATGGCCGCGCCCCAGATCCAATCGACAAATAGGAGAGAGGGTAGGGGGCGAGAAAGCCGGGAGGAGAAGAGGAGCCAGTGGCGAGCTCCTGTCCGACGGCAGTGGCCGGCAGTGAGCTCAGGGCCGGCGTGCCCGAGCTTGGTTGTGCACCACCGCATCACCTGGGAAAAAGCCAGGCCTTTCGGCTGAAGGAAGAAAGAGAGAAAAGAGAGGGCTCAGGTTGGGGGAAAACAAAAAAATAACAGAGAGAAAAAAAGAAGAGGGAGGGAAAGGAAGGAAAAAAAGAGAGAAAAGAAAAGAGGAGAAAAAGAAGAAGAAAAAAGGTTTGGTACCTGCGTGTTAGATCCTTAAACCCGAACGTTTTAAGCCAGCGTCAGGTCTTATGTGTAGAATCGATGTTGTTCATTCAAGCGCTTGTACCAAAATTCTATTCTGAGTCAGGATTATCTGCCTGTTCAGGTAGGGGTCTGGGATCGACGCCGTCCGCATCTCGCTCCGCTCCGCTTCGTTAACAAGCAAGTCCATGGTAGAGCGGTAGACTGTAGAGTTTTTGAAATATGTGATGTTTATATGATATGGTTATGCTTATGTGGAAATGCGATGTTTACATCATATGATAGTTTATGCAATGATGTTGGAACAAGGTGAGCGATGGTGCTTACCTGCTAATGATGTTAATGATGAGCACGAATATGACAATGGATAAACGCATTCGCATCATGTGCACTCATGAGATGAGAACTGGGATTCGCCTGGGTGGATCCCGCAAGACCTACTTCGGTAGGCCTCCACGGGAGTGGAGAGACCCCTGTGCCGATATGGGCGGACCTAAGATTTTGGGTGAACATCGACGTGTGTTCACTCGGCAATGCCAGCATATGCAATGAGATGAACAAATGAGCATGTAGAGTAGTGCTGCATCGCACTAATGGTATGACAATGTAGGAGCATGAAATGAAAATATGAATTGGATAATGTATGTGGAGAATGTTATGGCTGGTTAAATTGCTTACATGTTTTGGTAGTGTTCATTGTTCTGTTATGTACTTGCTGAGTCTCCGGACTCACCCTTAATTCATTTATTTTTTAGGTGAACGTTGAGGACATCATGCACGGGCGGGAGTAGCACACGAATAACTTCACATACTTGCAGCACTTCACATATCAACTTTAGTTAGTATGTTAAGCTCCACTAGTATTGTAACACCCCAGAACCCAAATTACCCTGGGATGCTACTAAAACTACTCTACAACTAGCCAATTTACAAGATAAATTAAACTGGCAACAATTACTAAACAAGATAGTATAAGCGGAACCGTAAACAACTAAGGAATAACCAGACAGTGATAGCAATTCACTAATTAAAACATCCTCCAATATTTAATCTAAAACATAGTTCACAAATTTGATATTATTAAGATAATGTAAACCAAAGCTATGCAAAGGTCTAGAATACTTTCAACTTTATTACAGCATTAAACTATGATCCAAGTGCATCAGTGAGGTGCCGTTCTACCCTTCCCATGCATGCTCAAAGTCCACCTGTAGGGAGGGGGGGAAATAAGGGTGAGATAAAATCTCAGCAAGCAAACTGTTTAACAGGCTATTCAAACTACAAACAATTATACATCATCATTTATAATTCCATACAACTACAACCACAATTCATGTCCATAATTATTAATCACCACAAATCTTCCATGGATCATACCTCTTCAATTTCATATTTAATTGGTATATAAATGCTATCATTTTAAATATCAATTAAATGCATATGAAACATTTAGTCTTCCACATCTACAATAGATTAATCATCAACATTTTATCAACACTTTAAATATCATTAACTTCAAATCACCATCAAAGACAATAAATCATATGTAATGATCATCTCACTACTTTAATAATTCTCACGTCCACAATTGCTATCAACAATTACTACATGAGGAAGGAATTTCATACCACAAACACAACCCTTACCATACATAAGGGACGAATCCCATTCCACGACCACATCCACAATCTTCATACCACAAATAGCTCACACGAGCCAATTCCACATTACAACTAGAAAGTTATATATCCCACAAAATAACATCACCACAATATATTGCATATGTATGCAAATGAACCTTTCCACAATGCAATGCATATGAATACTTTCATGATATGCTCCACATCACTCTTACCAGGGCAGGAATTGTAGTTCATCATATTACGGATATATACGATGCTTCCGCAGGCGAAGAGGTGCATCGTATTACGGTAATATACGAGCTGTACCGGTGCGGTCGCGGCTAAGTGCGGCGATATCCACATATGCAAATGACATGATATGACCTGAATGATATGATAAATCATAAATCACATTAATTCATCTACAAGGAGCATTATCATGCTCTCAACATATCCACATCCACCACATGTTATTTTCATATCCACTCTATAATATTAAGCAAGAATTCCACATGTCTACTAGCAGATTATCAACATATCAATGGATAAATACTTGCTACCATCTTCAAAATTAAAATATCATGCAATCATGGCATAATGTATCAAATTAAAATAATAATGTAAATTGCAAGTAGAAGGAATAACAAGTTAAACGGTAGCAACCACCACTACGTTCACTTGCCTCAATCCGACGAAGCGAAGTACAACAGAGATCAAGAGCGCTCAGAGACAAGACCACATGTCCATAAGATAACTCTCAGCACACAACCATAGCATACAAGCACGACATAAATATATAAAACATCGCTAGAAACCCGAACCCGCACAATCGCCTCTCCACTCAACAATTCAACAATTACTCTCTGCAACAGCTCTGCTTCACTTTTTCGTATCTTTAAAAATAATGATCCAAATCCGGCAAATGATACCTCTCTGGATTAATGACTTAAAAACCTACAATTTTCATGCATAACAACTATTTCTATTCGGATCATAACTAGATGTAATTTAATGCCCTAAACAGAGGAAACTTTCTGATCTGGCAGACTGGACAGTGAAACTAAATCGCATCCCCACGACATTACAGAGGTCTAAAAATTCTGAAAATTATACAGAAACTAGATCTCTGAATTATCTACAACTTTCTCAATTACGGACATAACCATAAAATTTGTTTACTATTTTTAAACTCCGGATTACCGTCGGAATGTACCAATCTTTCCGCCTGACGGACAGCGGTATTACCGACTCCGTATCTCCCAGATCCCACGGTAGAAAAATCCGAAACAAATGTAGGAGACGAATGTGGAAGTCCTCTACAACTTTCCTTTTGGGATGACCTACTGAAAAATTCGTTTTCTAGATCAAAACCGCGCGAAAATCCGCGCTGCGCGAATCAATCTACTGACAGACAGCATCTAATCCCTAATCGGGCAATTATTCTATTAACTACCTTCATAATCCGCACCAAGAGCCCTAATTATTCCTTAAAACAGAGGATTTGAGATGGAAAAAAATTACCTAGATGAAGATTTTCCCCACTTTTTTCCTCCTCTTCTTCTCCTTCTTCTTTCTCCTCTCCTTCTCCTTCCTTCTTCTCCTTCTCCTTCTCCTCCAAAGGATGGCAGCTTGTGGGGGGTGATGGAGGGGTGGTGGCTGCACCAAAGGGTGGAAAAAAGGGGGAGGGGCCAAGGGACGGGTTTTATAAAGGGGTGCTAGGGTTTGGGAGGGGTACGGGCCCCCATTTGGGCTGCCTGGCCTAAAACGGCTCGCCCACCCCTCCGGACAGCTCAAAATATCTAAATTAATTATTTTAATTTATTTATTTATTTTATTCCTTTTACACTATTCCACAATTTATATTTTTTCCTTCCCGCGATTTACCGAAAAACCGGCGACTCCGCGATTATTTTAAAAACTTACGCCGTAACGTCGTTCGAGATATTACAAGTATGATAGAATAGTTGCTTAAAAATGGTATGGTGTAAGTGGTCACTGCTTTCTGAATAAAGTAGAGTTTACTTAAAATGATTAACAATTATTCACAAATGGTATTATTATGCAATGATGGCATCACTCTAGGCCAAGAGGATGGGCGGGGTGTTATAGTTGGTATCAGCGCGAGCGTTAGGTCCGTGGTAAAGAAATTTGACACTTAGCTTAATTATTCAATTAAAATTTGACTTAGGCCTAACAATAAAAATTAAAATATGACACACTCTGGTGCACAATAAGGATGGGGAATGGGTCTTGCATTGCATTGCATGTACGCTTTCGCTAGCTGTGTTGCTGAATTGTACTGCTGAGGTAGATGTTTGTGGGTTGATTGCGTGATTGGCTATCTGTCATGAATAGAGATGCCGAGAGATAGAGGACGTGGTTGTGGCCGTGGACAAGTGGAGCCACCGCTTGAGGATTGATAGAGACGAGGTGCCCGATCTTTCGATGAGATTGATAAGTATCGATTTTGGTGGAGGTGACTCTCGCGATCCGACTACAACCATACGACGTCGCTTGCACTTTATCAATCGCTGAACCAACTCCGAGATGTTATTGACCTAGATGGAGATACGATCAATCTGAACACGAAGTTCAATCCCTACAAGCAATCGAAGAGCTAGCAAAAATAAGATGTAGGCAATCTGATATTGCGAATAAGATAGATGGTATTAAAAACAAATGTGGGATCCCGAAGGCTATCTTGACAGGTGGTCGTCCGACACAACTAAAGAACAGAAGTTTGCACAATGGCTAAACCTAAATTTAATGAAATCCAAGTTCTAACAAAGAAAGGCGACGGCTCCTTTATGGGGAGACGACCAAGGGTGGCGGCCAGAGAAGTACAATCAAAATCGTTAGCAGAGGAATACGCACCATCTTCACATATAATCAGTACACGCTTGTTTGGATAGTCCCGCATCATGTGTCCATAGCCTTTGCAACGATGGTTGAACATCCTTAGTTCGTCCTGTCGATGCAACCGAAGATGAGGTTTTTGCAGAAGCTCGTGGTTCCGAATTTGAAGTAGTAGGACGTTGCGGCTTGTGGTTGGAGGATAACGGTGGTGGTGCCATAGTGGACGGGGCAGTAGGGGTGCATGGTGTCTATGAGTTCGTTTGACCTGCAGAAGAATTAGATCGTGTCCTTGTCTAGCGTCCCTGCAATTCACGTTCAGCTTTGCAAGCAAGATGAAACAATCTAGTAATAGAGTTGTAATCTTTGTAATCAAGGATGTCTTGAATTTCTTGATTCAACCCTCCCAAGAACATAGCCATTGATGTCTCCTCATTCTCAACTAACCTATAGCGCAACATACCAATTTGTAATTCCTGATAGTAGTCTTCCACAGACTTTGCACCTTGTTGTAAGTGTTGCAGTTTATTTAACAAATCACGAGAATAATATCAGGGAACAAATCGATGCCGCATAAGCAATTTCAAAGCCTCATAAGTGTTAGGTATGTTATTGGGATGTTGACGACAATGTTCTTTTCACCAAACAGAAGCAAAGTCGGTAAATTCACTAGTAACGGCCCTAACTCGTCTAATCTCGGGAAAGTCATGGTAAATAAATTTTTGATCAACAGCTAGTTTCCAATTAAGATAACCATTAAGATCATATTTATCATTAAAAGAGGGTATAGTGAATTTAACCTTAGCAAAAGAATCATCTTGGTCATGTACCTCATGTCGTGGGGGTTCTCGTCGCATACCTTGTCGATTAAAACACAATTGACGATAAGCTCGATTGTTGTTGTGGTTTTCCATATCATCGGCCTTGGTATCAGCCACGTAGTCGAATTCATCTTGTCCCTCTACCGTCGCAGCAGGGGGAACAACAGACGATGCTTGGGCAATCTCCTCAAGGCGTGCCATAATGCCTACCAAAGAAGTGTTAGTGACGCCTTGCGCTCTCTTTATCGTGGCTAGCATGGCATTTGTCCCAATCTAGGTGCCCTCGAGTTGATCAAGTCGCTCATTTATGACCCTGACATCCTCCTCAAGACCCTCCGTACGAAGGTTCATGAGGCGACGGAAATGTTGTACGATTCCCTTTGTACGAGGAGTATGAGATGTATCCTGATCTGAAAGCTCTGCAGAACCTGCCATTGTTAGCAAATCACAAGAGTATGTCCCTAACAACTACGAAGATGTGGTGGTTCAAAAGTTGCTCACACGAAAACCTTCTATCGAATTCTTACCAATTCTTACCAAGCACACAGGGGCGATCGGCAACCAGCGATTGCCAGGTGAAGATCAGCCTATACGGCATAGAAAAGGTGTAGCTGGGAAGGCTCAAGTGTGGTAGCATGGAGTAGCAATAATCAATTCAGAGAATGAAAGCTGAAAAATCGTTCAACGCCGGATAGTTTTGGTCCTAGGCTAAACCGTACTAGAGACGCGAGCCTAGAACACAAACAAAAACACCTCATGAAAGAACTAGCAGACGTCAATTTGGTAAAAGGGCTCTGTCAATTTTGAGTGAATTCCGAGAAACTTGAATTTTTCGGACTTGCGGACCCGTTTTCAGGCCCTAAACGACGTTTTTTGGGGGTCGAAGTTTCCACGCATGTGCCCAGATGCATACACGCAGATAAAATGCCCGGATCCCCAGACTTCTCTTTTTCTCAGTGTTACTTCTCGTTTCATTTCCAACGGATCAAGAAACACCCGATCGGAGGTCGTATGCAAAAGTTGTGTGTTTCTCTCTCTCTCTCATTTTCTTTTTTCCTTTTTGTTTTGCAAACCGAATCCAACTACAACAATGATACCAAACGTGAGCAGAACTCGAAACTCTAAAGAAACTAGACATTAAGAACAGCAAAGGACACGCGATGCAACCGAAAGTTCAACAATGCAATATATTGAAAAGAAAAATTGCGAGGCTAAGACTGGTTTGGACGGGATGATCTACTACCTTTTTTGTTTTTTTGTACTGCAGGTAAAGAAAAGCAATCTAATCTATGGTAAACTGAAAATTCTCACCGAACAACCTTGGGCTCTGATACCACCTGATGGAGACGAGGTGCCTGATCTTTCGATGAGATTGATAACTATCGATTTTGGTGGAGGTGACTCTCACGATCCAACTACAATCGTACAACGTCGCTTGCACCTTAGCAATCACTAAACCAACTCTGTAGGATCGGAAATGGCAACAGAGGGGGGTGAATGGTGCCTTTTAAATCTGCCCCAATGTATTCACATCAATTTCCTCTCCGATAGCAATAGAAGCTATGAAGACGGAAGAAATTCACTCACTGGAAGCCAAAAATAATTTTTTGCCGAAAGAGAGAAAACCAAAGGGACCAGAAGCTATAGTTTAGACTTGCCCAAAAACTACAAGGTTCAGATGCCAGAGTAAAACTCCAATGAAGGACTGCAAAAACAAGTAGACAAAACCTTCTCCGAAGAGGCGAATCGCACTGAAGGTTCAATTGATTTGACCAAAAGTGAGCACAACTAGAGAAACTGAATCGGTTTCAGTTTTTAAAACGCAGACAGAAGAAGTCTAAAAACTGGAGTATTGCCGACAATAGAGTCCACTGAAGGGGCAGCCAAGAAATAAAGAGCTGCACAAAGACAGCAGGCCAAAAGGCACAGAACCAAAAACTAGAAAATAAATACAGCTGACAAGAAGACAAAATAGAGAAAAGATCAAATGACTGCTGCTCCTCAGATCAATCAACTACAATACAGACTGAACAGCCGACCGGTTCTCAAGAACTGAAAATACAAAAAGAAGATTTGTCTCGGCAGAAAAATCAGATTCGAGCAAGGATTAGAGTTTTGTGCAGGGAAGCTAAACTGAAGATTGAGCAATAAAAAGGCAAGCAACCTGCAGGAATCAGACAGCAATTAACTAAACACATAATTTCATAGCAGCCGAGAGTAGAGGATGGCCAAAAAGATACAAACTGCATGACCGAAAGTTCTTCTTTCCCTGTGCAGTCGGCTAGCAAAAGAACTCCTCAACAAACACAAACCGCAAAGAAAAAGAAACCAGGAAAGAGAAGGCAAAAGCAGACCAAGAGGAAAAGAAAGCCGAAACAAGAGAAGAAAGCATGCAGAAGAAGGCAACCCTGGATCAACCAGAGAACTGAGAAAGACAGACAAAGGCAAAAGAACTTTAGGTACAGGAAATACTCACGAAGAGATGAGCTACCGCAGAAATGTTTGATTAACTGCTGCCTCTCTCAAGACAAAGGATTTGAACTTCAATCAAAACAGCAATACAACCTTAGAAACAAGGAGAACCGAACAAAAAGAGATTTCAGCTGAAGATGGACAAAAAACAAAGCAGAAAAATGAAGAACCGAGCTGCTGCACCAATTAACAGAAGGGATGAACAACTAAGCAACAAAAGGAACTAACATACCAAAGTTTCTCTGCTCAAAGAAGAACACAGAACAGGGAGAGGTAAAGAATAACACCCACTTCAAGTAGGATCTAGATCGAACTCTTTGCTCTCGGGACATGACTGGCCAAGATACTCTGGTGAATAAATCCCAGTTCAGAGCATAAGTCTGCAGCTTCTCAACAAGTTTTCTATCTAGCACAGAAGCATCAAAGAAGAGCAAAAAGGAACGAAGCAAAATTCAGAGAGACAAAAAGAAACTCAGATCCATACATGGACATTAATGACTATATAAGCAAATGTTTACATCCATTTCATCCCATCTCTTAATCTGAGAAGAACACACACACAAAGTAGGAAAGACAAGACACACACACATACACGGAGAGACAAGAAAACTCTAACTCTCTCCCAAAGCCATCCTCTCCCTCTCAATCCTCAAAAACACCAAGAGCTCTTCATGCTTCTTGGAAGGAACACACACAAAATGGAGAGCAAATGCACAAAAGTCCTCAAGGGGGTATGCAGCCCCCAACACCTATTTATAGCCCTTGGCTAACGGGTCTCCAACCCGTTACGCCGGCTAAACCCTAATGGAGCTGTCTCCCACTTGTGCAGCCTTGCGAATTTACCGATTCGCCCCTCCTGCACCTTCCGGGAAGCTTCCGCGCTCCTTGTCGTTCACGCATGACCGCACCTGGTATCCGACCGTCTGAACCTCGACTCCTCCCTGAGTCTAGTCCCGATCCATTCGCTGTTGCCTGTCGTGTCCACCTCCGGTAGCTCCAGCTCCGGTTCCTCATCTCTCGGCTCGCAACCACCTCACCAGCCTCGATCATCTTCGACGTCTCCGACCGTCTGGACCTCAACACCTCCTGTGCCTAGTCCCGGTCCTTCCACGCCTCACCATGACCAAGCTCCGAAGTCCTGCAAGCACACAGACAAGCAAACCGTCAC
The DNA here is from genome assembly GCA_036346245.1 of Bonia amplexicaulis. Lineage (NCBI taxonomy): Eukaryota > Viridiplantae > Streptophyta > Magnoliopsida > Poales > Poaceae > Bonia > Bonia amplexicaulis. Next base: position 13,088,246 of record CM070738.1, on the reverse strand, counting down.
ATAGCACCACACGAAACAGCATAAGCATAATTGGCATCAAACTTACTCACGATGAAGTCCAAACCTGTCGAATCATCAGACTATGCAACCTAAGTCCATACGACCAAGTTTGACCAAGTCCGACCGAGCCTGTTACACCACGCAACGTCAAGGTCGAAACCAACCAACTCAAACTCGACTTTCCTAAACCGATGTCAATTACTCATCATACACACGGGATGACCTCCACATGGTCTCTCAAACTCCGAGATGTTATTGACCTAGCTGGAGGCGCGATCAACCTGAACACGAAGTTCAATCCCTACAAGCAATCGAAGAACCAGCACGAATAAGATCTAGGCAATCTGATATTGCTAATAAGATTGTAGAGTAGATGGTATTAAAAATAAATGTGGGATCCCGAAAGCTGTCTTGACAGGTGGTCACCCGACACAACTAAAGAACAAAAATTTGCACAATGACTAAACCAAAATTCAACAAAATCCATGTTCTAGCAAAGGGAGGCGGCGGCTCCTTTATAGGGAGATGACCAGGGGTGGCGGCTAGGGAAGTGGTGCATGTTTTAACTTATCTTTCAACGTAGTGAAGGCGTTCTCCTGTGCGGCGTTCCAAACAAATGGCATGCCCTTCTTGGTAATCTCATTCAATGGTGCAGCAATGGTGCTGAAATCCTTCACGAAGCGGTAGAAGAATCCAGCGAGTCCTAAAAAGCTCCGCACCCGTGTGACCGTGTTAAGAGTTGGTCTACTCTGTATTGCTTCAACCTTCGCTTGATCAACTTCAATTCCCTGTTGAGTAACAACATAGCCAAGAAATGTGACTCGATCGGTGCAAAAGGTGTACTTATCAAGGTTACCAAATAGGCATGCACCACATAAAGTATTAAAAACAACACGTATATAGTCAAGATGTTCCTCTAATGGCCCAAGTGGAGGTGGCGCATCACCCTTTTGACTTAGACTAAAAAATAAACACAGACTTTTTGAGGATTGTGATCGGCTCGGATGGAATTTGAAGATGGTATTGGATCTGCTAAAACATTGACTTGATAGGGTTTCCATGAAGTCTAGGAACGTCCCAAACAGAGTCCGTATGAAGAAGCTACGTCCGTTTAAACTTAATACTGTCGCAGCATTCTGAATCCGAATCTAGAGCGTGCCCAACTCGAACTCTTGCTTTACTCGGACCCAAAGTGACATGGTGGCCTTCATTATGCCTTCCATCATGTCCATGACTCTACATGCCTCTCCTTCATCCTTTCCCATATTCCTAAGCACAATCAAATCATTTGCATTAGGTAGCAGTCTATTCTCATAAATATATAAACCTACGAACAAATTCACCTGGTAATTAAATTGAAGAGCATGAGCTCGAGTAAGTGATCCTTGTAACACTTGCTTTGAATGAGTTGTATGTGTAGGCATGGTTGTATCCATAGGAGGGATGTCCTCATTAAGGATCAGCACGAGGCACCTGACGCAGAGGTTGCTTCTGCTGAGCAGTCTGTAGCTAGAGATCTGGCAAGGTCCTTGGCACTATTGTGAGAGTTTGTAGAGGAGGTCCGTGCACTTCATACGCTGGCAACCGCTGCTACGGTTGTACCCGTTGCTGGCCCTACTGTCGTTCCTGTTGTACCACAGGCAAGGATGGGCCTTCGTGAGTGGTTGGCTCTGCGATCTGCTACCTTCGATGGGTCAAGTACACCAACATAAGCTGCGGATTGGGTACACTATATGGAATCTACTGTACCACAAGGCTTTAGGTCCGTAGCAAACCAGGCCAGAGGGATGGAGATGTAGATGCAGCTCATTGAAGGGCTGCAACCCTCTGGTGGTCCGAGTGCTTTTGGTGGTGACCATAAGAGGAGTTTTAGTGAGGGAGGTGGGTCATCTCAGCAGCCACTCCTAAGAAGTCCAAGTGGGGCTAGAGTCCCCTACAATCATCCGAATCTAAGTCGTTGAAGTCTTCTCCTGCACAACCGGCCTTGCGTCCTATCCCAGGGTAGGGCATGATCTGCTTCAAGTGTAGTGGTGGGCACTGTGCTTTGAATGTTCCTAGACAGGAGAATGTCGACATTATGGTCAGTTGGGCCACATGGAGAAGGTCTGTCGTCAAAATCCCTCCAGCATCATCACGTGGGAGCCATTATCTGCGACATCGAATGCTTCATCTCAGGGGTCAGTCTAGGTGATGACGGCTGCCCCTACGTCATAGCCTCCTCTCCCTTGGGCGCCACCCGCTAGGTATCACTGGCATCCTGCACCAACTCCTCCATTCCAGCATGCTACACCGCCTCCATTCCTGATGCAGCCACAGTAGAGCGTCGAGGCTCTCGCCGCCCTGACACTATTCGGAGTCTGCTCACTACCTGCTGCTGAGTCTGCGGGTCGACCTGACGTGGTGACAGGTATCCTATTAGTAGACCTATGTGATGCCCTTGTTCTTTTCAACCCCAGTGCTGCTTATTCTTTTGTGTTCTGGGAGTTTGCTAGAAGAGCCAAGCTGAGTGTTCAGTAGAGTTCCCAGTCAATTATGGTTAGTACCCCAAGTGGTATCATTGCTAGCTCCACAGTGTGCCCTAGCTGTGTGGTTGCAATAGATGGTGAGGATTTTATTACCAACCTAATGGTTATCCAGTTAAAGCCTTTTGATGTTATCCTTGGCATAGACTGGTTGCCTCTCTACCGGGCCGTGATTTCCTACTTTTGAAGGATAGTCACCTTGCAAGCTCCTTTAGGGAAGGAGATAATCTTTCAAGGGAATGCACCCACCTGTTGCCTCTTTGTGTTGGCCAGCATGTTCCCTAGCCAACGAACAATGAAGTCTGGGTTACTCCTAGCACTTACGAAAAAACCAAGTGCGCCTTTGCGCATTGAGGATATTCCAGTCTTGCATGAGTACCCCGATATGTTTCCTTAAGAGCTTCCGGGAATGCCACCCGAAAGTGATGTGGAATTTAGAATTGATCTTGTTCTTGGCACACGACCTATCTCTATGGAACCGTACCATTTGGCACGACCATTCCAAGAGGAGTTGAAGAATCAATTGGACGAGTTGTTGTCTAAGGGCTTGATTCATCGTAGTGTGTCACCTTGGGGAGCCCCTATCCTATTCACTGAGAAAAAGATAGGAGTTGGCGCATGTGTATAGACTACCATTCTCTTAATCAGGTGACCATCAAGAATAAATACCCTTTGCCTCGCATTGAGGACTTGTTTGATCAATTGAAAGGGGGCCAAGGTGTTCTCCAAAATTGATCTACAATCTGGGTATAATCAAATCCGAGTGCAGGAGCAAGACATTGAAAAGACAACTTTATTCATAAGATATGGGCACTATGAGTTTATAGTTATATCCTTTGGACTGACGAATGCCCTGTTGTCTTCATGGAAACGATGAACAACATGCTATACAAGTATCTTGATGACTTTATAGTAGTGTTCATCGATGATATCTTGATTTATTTCAAGACGGAGGAAGAGCATGAGCATCACCTGAGGCTCGTGCTTAAGACTTCGAGTAAAGAAGGTAGTTGGAGCTGATCAAGGGGTATGATCTCACTCTTCAGTACATCCGGGCAAAGCAAATATGGTTGCTGATGTCCTTAGTTGCAAGACGATACCCTCCACTCTTGGTTGTCTTGTTGCTGACTTTGAACGGATGAGAATTTCCTATTGCTACGCTGGTAAGCACAGGCTGAGATGCAGCTGTTGCTGGATTCAACAATTCCAAGCGAGTAAAGGAGGCACAACAGCATGATCGGTTGCTTTAGCAAGTAAGAAAGCAGCTTGATGAAGAAACAATGGGGGATTTCAGCCTTGATAAGTCAGGCGCATTGCGGTTTAAAGGCCGCTTTTGTATGTCACAAAAGGCTCAAGTCAAGGGTGTTATTCTGAGAGAAACTCATCATACCCCGTACGCGGTGCATCCTAGTGAGACCAAGATGTATTGAGAACTCAAAAAGAGCTTATGGTGGAATAGAATGAAAGTGGATATCGCCAAGTATATGGCATCTTGCAGGATTTGCCAGTAAGTAAAGGTTGAGCACAAGCGCCTCGCTAGGCTATTACAGCCTTTGGAGGTTCCTCAGTGGCCATGTGAAGATATTACCATGGATTTCATTGTCGACTTACCTCGTACGCAGCGAGGTAAAGATGCGATTTGGGTAGTGGTGGACCGATTCAGTAAGTCTGCGCATTTCATCCACATCTGTACTACGAACTCGGTAAGTAAGATAGCACCCATCTATGTGCGAGAAATAGTAAGGTTGCATGGTGTGCCCAAGTCGATAGTTTTGGATAGAGACACCAAGTTTGTCTCCAAGTTTTGGGACAGCTTGCAGGGTGCTCTGGGCATGAAACTCCAGTTTAGTACTGCTTTCCATCCGCAGACGAATGGACAGTCCAAACGCACCATTTAAACACTAGATGACATGTTGAGGTCCTGTGTTTGTCTTAGAAGGGTCGCTGGGAGGGTCATTTGGCACTCGCAGAGTTTGCCTATAACATTATCTACCACTCCAGTGTTCAGGCAGCGCCATTTGAGGTTCTGTATGGACAGAAGGGTAGATCGCCATTTTGTTGGGATGCCATGGGTGAGAAGGCTGTTCTGGGACCAGAGTCCAGCAAATAGTGGAACGAGTGGCGAAAATTAGACAGAATCTGCTAGCTGCCTAGAGTAGGCAAAAGAGCTACGTAGGTGTCAGGAGGCGAGAACAAGAGTTCGATGTGGTGGGATTAGGTGTTCCTGAGAGTATCTCTCACTAAGAGCATAGTGCGATTTGGTACCAAAGGGGAGCTTAGCCCGAGGTACATTGGGCTATTTCCAATTTTGGTACGAATTAGAAGGTTGGCATATCGCTTGTATCTCCCTAAGTCCATGCGAGGAGTGCACAATGTATTTCATGTTTCTATGTTGAAAAAGTATTTAAGGGATCCGGAGCATGAGATTGTGTTAGACCCGGTGTCAATTAAGCAAGACCTCACCTTTGAGTCCCGTCTAGTTTGGGTACTGGAGGAATTAGAGAAGGTGTTGAGGCATAGAACGATAAAGTACGTTAAAGTACTTTGGGCACATCAGTCTGAGCAAGAAGCAAGATAGGAGTTGGAGTCTCGTATGCGCGAGAAGTACCCGGAGTTGTTCTCTATGGGTATGAGTTAATGTTATTTTATGCGCAGTTTATTTTATTTTGTTCTTCTGTGCGGTTTGTGAAGCGCCAGAATTCGGGGTCGAATTCTGTTAAGGGGGGTAGAATGTAATACCACTAAAATGCAAAGGGAAGAAAAGTGAGAAATGAAACAATCCAAGGGAGAATAAAGGAAACAAAGTAGAGTTTTGCCATTAGACACTTCGGCTTTAGAATACCGCATAAAAGTAGCGCTCACAGAGGTTCCTAACCATTCGGGGCCAGTCGGCGCCTCTTGCTATTATAGGCTTCGTCATTCGGCAGAAAATTTAGCCAATGCCCACTTTTATTGACTTACCTGTCGAAGCAGAAAAAGAAAAGCCCCAAACAGTGCATAGCCCACCATTGGACTAGAATGCCCTTGAGGCTAACAGCCACTTGGGAAGGGATAAGCAAGGGAAGTTTTGGTATTTCACAAAGCCAAGAGAGAGTCTCACGGCAATGGCCCCATAAGCAAGCCAACAAGCCCACATTTCCTCATTTGTTCCCTTATTGCCTTCTCTCATAGCCAAGGCAAAAGCAAAGGAATAGAGTCACCCCTCATTTCTTCACTTCTGCCATAACCACAGAACCAAGCCAAGCACCATTTCACTTTTCCACCCTCAGCCGAGAGGAAGAAGAGGGAGCAAAGAGGAGAGGAGATCCCAAGGAGCTTAGAAGGCCGAGGCATGAGGGCTTCGCCGACGACGACGGGGGACGTCGACGACCGCCGAATCAACACCAAACCAACCATTTAGTATGCCCACTTTCCCTCCACAACCCCATGGCATAGCACATTGGCACGCAAAAGTAGAACTGCAAGTAGAAAAGGGGATGAAGGGGAGAACCATCCTGGTAGTAGATTGCTAATCGGCTGCATGCCATCACCGGCAAGTCGAAGAAGCCGATGGTGCCGAGAGCAGCCAGAGGTGTGGGAGTCAGCACCGGGCGAGGACCGAAGTCAGATGGCAGCGCTTGAAGGCTCGGACCCGGTTGGTCGACACTAGGCGCCGGTGGTGGGAGGCGGAGACTATAGGGGCTGGCCGACGGTGGGGCCAAGCCCCAGGGAGGTATCGATGCCGGTTTGGGAGGGCAGCGGTTAGCATAGCGACCAAGAGGCCGAGGCCAAGGGGATGGACAGGGGACCGACGGCCGATGGCCGATGGCCGGCTGCCCGAGGTGGTCGCGCCCTAGATCCAATCGGCGATAGGAGAGAGGGTAGGGGGAGAGAAAGCCGGGAGTAGAATAGGAGCCGATGGCGAAGCTTCGTCCGACAGCAAGGGCGGTGTGCTCGGGTCGGCGTGTTCGAGCTCGGCTGCAATCGCCAAGATCGCTTGGGAAAAGCCAGGCCTTTCGGTCGAATGATGGAAATAGAGAGAAAAGAGGGGGCTCTGGTTGGGGAAAAAGAAAAGAGAGAAACAAAAAGAGGAGGAGAAGAAGAAGAAGAAGAAGAAGAAGAAAGGTTTGGTGCCTGCGCATCGGGTCCTTAACCACGGACGTTCTAAGCCAGCGTCTGGTCTTAATGTAGAATCGATGATGTTCATTCAAGCGCTTGTACCGAAATTATATTCTGAGTCGGGATTATCTACCTGTTCAGGCAGGGGTTTAGGATCGACGCCGTCTGCACCTCGCTCCGCTCCGCTTGGTTAATAGGCAAGTGCATGATAGAGCGGTAGACTGTAGAGTTTTTGAAATATGTGATGTTTACATGATATGGTGATGCTTAGGTGGAAATGCGATGTTTACATGACATGATGTAGTTTATGCAATGATGGTGGAACAAGATGAGCGATGGTGCTTACCTGCTAATGATGTTAATGATGAGCATGAATATGACAATGGATATACACATTCGCATCATATGTACTCATGAGATGAGAACTGGGATCTGCCTAGGTGGATCGCGCAATATCTACTTCGGTAGGCCTCCACAGGAGTGGAGAGACCCCATGCCTATATGGGTAGGCCTAAGATTTTGGGTGAACATCGACAGGTGTTCACTCAGTAATACCAGTATATACAATGAGATGAGCAAATGAGCATGTAGAGTAGTGCTACATCGCACTAATGGTATGACAATGTAGGAACATGAAATGAGAATATGAATAGGATAATGTATGTGGAGAATGTTATGGATGGTTAAATTGCTTATATATTTTGGTACTGTTCATCGTTCTGTTATGTACCTGTTGAGTCTCCGTACTAACCCTTGCTTCATTTGTTTTTAGGTGAACGTTGAGGACGTCATGCACGAGCGGGAGTAGCACATGAATAACTTCACGTACTTGCAGCACTTCATATATCAGCTTTTGTTAGTATGTTAAGCTTCACTAGTATGATAAAATAGTTGCTTAAAATGGTATGGTGTAAGTGGTCGCTGCTTTCTGAATAAACTAGAGTTTACTTAAAATAATTAGCAGTTATTCATAAATAGTATTATTATGCAATGATAGTAGCACTTTTGGCTCATCTAATAGTTCTAGGTACACACATACGTTATGAATGGGATAACGTGTTTTCACGCTCTAGAGGTCTCCAGAGCCTCCATTTAACTTTCTGACGTGTGTAAAAGATACGTATACACGTACGTAGGTTATATCCACGTTTGGTTTGTACCTTGAAAAAAAAAAACAACCGCCGCAAGTAGGAAGCAAGCAAAATCATCATATCCACAAGCAATTCCACGCGACGCACTGCAAGAAACCTTCGTGAGAACTCCTTGGCTCCTTCCACCCCGCGCAGACCAACGCAGCAGGTCGCCATCGATCAATTGGGTCGGGTCTTTCGTGTCAACTCTTAGAAATGATCTTTTTAACTACGATTTATGATTTTTAATTATAGTTTATAGTTTTAGGTTGTTTATACGAGATATTATAGAGTAACAAAAACTCACTTGTGATTTTTGCTGATATAAATGAAGTCGATACAGTATATATTTCAATTAATTAGTAGACTTTATCTTAAAAAGATACTTTGTTTAAAAGTTAGTTGCTATAAAAAAAATCAAAACACAGTTTTTAAAAACGGAAAAGTACAGGGCCTTAATTTCCTTTCTTAATCACGCTGGTTTTCTCCAACAAGAAGCGCGTGCGCCCGAGGAGTTGGCAGCCGGCCGAGACGCGCAGCGATTTAAGCCACCGGGTCCCCGCTTTTACGTCGTCCCCTCTCGCGTGCATTCATCGGTCATCGTCGCCTCCTTGCCCTTGGTGTGCTACTCGTATATAGCCGCCGTGAAGTCTCCCTCCTCTTGCTCTGCTCTTCTTGTTCTTGCACAATTCCCAGGCCCGCCCATTCGATCTGCGGTTGGTTTTCGATCTGCCGAGGTGCGTCCAACGACTTAATTTCATTCTATTCCTAAACAAAACTTGATTTGATTCTTGCTGCTGTTATTTCCTTTACTTGTTCATTATTTCCTTCTTGGTTCTAGTTACAGTTGGAGTTGGAATTTGGTGTGTTAATGGCGTGAGCGAACGATCTTGACCAACTCTATCACGTCTCACTCAATTCTCCGCAGGAACTGAATTGCTGCAAAATCTGACTACCAATCTCGGTTAGTTACTTGCTGCGGCACCGAGACTTCAAGATGAGCGGAACGGGATCGTTCTTCACGTCCAACAAGAAGGCAACCGATGGCCTGGGCTTCTCCCGGACCAGCAACCCCTTCGACTCCGACTCCGACGACGGCGACAGGCAGCCGAGGCCGGCGAGGGCCTCCTCCGTGCCTCCCCTGGCCGTCACGGGCAACCAGAGGGGCTCCCTCTTCGGCAGCGGCGGCGCCGACGAGGGGGGTTCGGGATTATTCTCCTCGTCGGCGGCGAGGAGCCGCTACAGGAACGACTTCCGCGACGCCGGCGGCGTGGAGAGCCAATCGGTGCAGGAGCTGGAGGGCTACGCGATGTACAAGGCTGAGGAGACCACGAAGCGGGTGCAGGGCTCCGTCAGGATCGCCGAGGAGATGAGGGACACCGCCTCCAAGAGCCTCGTCACCATCCACCAGCAAGGGCAGCAGATCACGCGCACGCACATGATGGCCGTCGACATCGACCAGGATCTCTCGAGGGTAAATCTTTTTAGGATTTTCCCTGGCTACTTTTGCAGGTTACAGAAATTAATTGGTTAGTTGTAGCTTAATTCTGTTGGAATAGTTGGCACATGGCGAAAGTACTCCCGTACCAAAATTGGCCAGTTTCAGAAATCCTGGACTCCACCAAAACTGAAACCAGGAAGTAGCAACATGACCGAATAGTTCAGATTGTACATCAAGCTGCAAGTTTATGGTGCCAAATTGCTTATTGCTGGCATGCTAGTGGCATGGGCTAACAAGATGGTTTTCCACACTTTTTTCAGGGGGAAAAACTACTCGGTGATCTTGGGGGTTTATTTTCCAAGAAGTGGAAGCCAAAGAAGAATGGCTCAATCAGGGGTCCTATGCTAACTAGAGGTAATTTCCACTCTAATCTTAAACTAGACTGCAAGAGAAGTTGCTGACTGTAGAAACTTGGACACTGCGTAATCTGTTCTGTGCTAATTGTAACTGAATGGATGGAATGACATGGATGCAGATGATTCCTTCATACGGAAAGGCAGCCATTTGGAGCAAAGGCAGAGATTGGGGCTGTCAGATCACCCACCTCGATCGAATGCACGCCAATTCCTATCTGAACCAACATCAACGCTCCTGAAAGTTGAGGTATTGCAGACAGAGAATTGCTGTGAATATTTCAAAATTTCTGCTTAGGATCACGTCTGGAAGTGATTGATTTCCAAACTGTGCATTTTCTGATCATCTGGTTGTTTTGCGCAGGTGGAGAAGGCGAAGCAGGATGATGCACTATCTGACCTTAGCGACATACTGACTGAGCTGAAAGGCATGGCCATTGATATGGGCTCTGAGATTGACAGGTAAATGTCATTTCACTCTACTTCTTTGGTATAGGCTAATAGACACTTATTTTCAGATTGATGTATAGTTATGCCAAATACATTTGTGCTCTAATTCGTAGGACTTTATACTACTAGCCAGTATATGTTTCATCCATTCTTTTCAATGGTAGCCGATGAAATTTTTTTTCCTTTCTTCATAATGTAATCACTAACAAAGAACAACAGCTTTGACCAAAGTATCTCCGAATTCCAAAAACAATTTACTATCTGACAGTTTGGATTGTTAATATCAAACTAAGACAAAGAACACCAGACATGAAATCAAAAGTCTCCAGACCTTAGAAAACTAAAAAGAGTCAATGGACTCTTCTATTCTAGTATCTGATCTGGAATATTTTCTGTAATTATATTTTAGCGATGTTGCTTCAAGCTGTGACCTTTATGCAGATGTGTGACATGTTTTTTGTGTATTGGTTGGCTTCAGGCAAACAAAGGCTTTGGGTGATGCAGAGAAGGACTTTGATGAACTGAACTTTAGGGTCAAGGGAGCAAATACTCGAACCCGCCGTCTCCTCGGGAGATAAAGAGCATATGCTCTTCTCACTAGAGGATCCACATGACATTGATTTTCTTTTCTTTTTCATTTTTCATTTTGCTTTGTCAGTCATTAATGCTGATTATTTTGTGCATGAGATTTTGATTGAATAAAGACATCATAAGAGAACACATCACCCCATTTCATCGTATCGTCTGATTTCAGATCCAACAGACACAAATATACTTGAAAATGACATTGGCACACAACAGTTCGTAAGTCCGTCTTCCCATCAAAAGAATAGTTCGTAAGTCCGTGTTCTAGAATCCTTCCCAAACTTCTAAGTTGCAGCACTCTACTAATTTGATTAAACATGGTCATAGATTGGCTTTAATTGTTGCAAATAGATGGAAGGCTGGGAAAATAATGAGGAACATAGGCTAACTGTCTTCGCTGTCCACATTGCCCTTCATTCCATTTTTTTAAGAAAAGATACCTTCAAATTCCATTTGCAAGGTAACTCATCTTTTTTGCCAATACAAAGGAAAGGTTAGGACATCGAATCTAAGAGTTGAATGAAGTAACATGTAGTTCTTCAAAGAACGTTCTTGAAGATTTGACAAATGCAAAGATAATGTCGTAAGAATATCCTAGAAACAAAATATTGACAAGATAGGAAATATTTAAGTATAATATAATCATATCAGAACATATGCAATTTTCTAGAGTGAATAGTTTAACACATCTATTTCTTTATTTTTAGGGCTAGGATCTTTCCAAATGGCAAAAATCCAGTAGTTAGTTTGGTATGTGTGTGTGCATTGAGGCTCCAAGGAGTAAGGGCACCATACCTCCTGACCTTTGGATCGCATTAAGTTGTGTGTGTTTGTATGGGTATGAGAATTAACAGGTAGCTATTACTGATATAGAAAGTAGAAAAAATTGGTTTTCTTTTGCCGGTATGTCATTAATTATTGCAGCCGGTGATTTGTGAATTAAGGCTCCATTAATTATTTGCCCCATCAATTAATAAGTAAAATCCTTGGTTTGTTGCCGTGATTTGTGAATTAGGTATGTGCATTAATTGTGTCAACCGTTTCATTAGGAATGGAAAGAACAGTACAAATATCATTCCATGTCTATAGTTTTATAAGTATGTTATATGTGATTATGGGTATATAATAAGATTGTCAAAATCTCGATCTATCATACGATCCTACGAGTTTACAATCTAAGATTGACTAGATCGACTCGATTCTATAGTAGAATCTTAATATGGTAGAATCTTATTGTTCTGGTGATTCTACCCAAACTTTTGTAGGATTATGATCAAAATTTTCTTACGATACTACTCGATTCAGTCGATTCTATTACTTTATTATAAATAATTACTTGTATACTTCCTTTTAATTGAAAATTTTAACTTTTATCTCTTATGTTCACTATAATTATCATAAAATAATACATAATCTTACCTTTACTTTACAATTTATAAAGAGAAGTTTAAAAGGCATAATTTAAAAAAATACAAAAACACAGTAGTGTTGTAATACACTGCAGATTTTTTAAAATGTTTTTTGGTGGAATCATATAAGATCTTAGATTCTACATCCATCTTACAATTTACAATCCTACCAAAAAAAACCTAATCCAATTTAGGATCATGATTCTGACAACCTTGGTATATACTCCCATGAATTTTTATAGATCAGAGTACGATTGAATTTGATTTCGGTTTGACAATTATTAGTGAAGGAAATTCTGAAGGTGTGTGAGACAATAGGTTTTCCGTGCAGCTATTTTGTCAAACTGAAATGACTTTATTTTTTAATCCTTAATATCGACACGTATCTATCTTTGAACCTTTTATGTGAATGATAAGATATCCACATTATCAAAGATAGCTAATCTGGGATGATTGCTTATGGCTAGATGGATAGACATGTGGTGTGCACCGAGCCATTAGGTCATTGACTTGGAGCTAGTGTCTAACATATTTAGAAGTACACATACATGCACGTTCAATTATGAAACATTAACAGCCCAAATTTGAGTTCGAAACAAACATGAATGACTTTCCATGAATTTCAGAAATTTTGGTACATTTCTAATTTTTTTCCCAAAAGCTTGGTTGAGGTTTCAGAATTTTAAAATAAAATCTGTGGCCTGAAAATGTGCAAACAAAATTTCTAAAATTAAATTTGGTGTTGAGTAATTTTTCATAGAAAATTTATGTGCAAAATCCTTCAGGAATTGAAATTAAAAATTCAAACTCAATTCAAATAGGGAATAAAAATTTAAATCCTAAAAAATTCTCTCCAAAACCATTGAGCCAATTCTAACCCACCGGCTCAACCCACGATGCCTCTTCCTCGCGCTTCGCGGTCCAGCAGCTCACATAAGGCCAGTCAGCCCACGCGTGAACCAGTCATGCCTCCCCTCTCCTGCACGTCACCTCCATGTGGGCCTGGACCCATCTGTCGACGCACTGTAGATCTTCTTCCCCCTCTCTTCTTCCTCGCGCCAGCATAGACCTTATCCCCTTGCTCATTTGCGCGAGCCACAGAGCAATGATGGCATTCTGCCTCGAGCCAAGAGCGTCCTGTCTCTAGACCGAAAGGGAAAAAGGCTGCTTTGATTAAATACTCACTAATTAAATATAATATGATACATTTAATAGTATTTTTTGCATTTAGCGCTAATTAAAATGCTAATTAGGCATGCACAGTACATACCAAATCATTATTTTCTATAACATTTTGTAATCGCATGAGAGCAATAAATATATATGTGTTGACATACATAAAAATATTTTAGCTATTTTTGGCCTATATTTTTGCAGCTATTTACAATAAATAATCATTCTCACCGCTAGTACATCCTAAACATGGCTAATTACATAAACACATCCGTCAACTAAACATGGCTACCTGGTATATTCTACACTAAAAAAACTACAGTTACGTTAATTGAAGGCTGAAGGTCTTCACCCACTCCACAATGCTTCCAATTGTGAAAGATCGTAAATCACAGTTAAACCACCTCGAAATTATAGTACAAACTCGTCTTTCAATCTCTCTTCCCTTCCCCTCCCTCACTGCACCCTCACTCGGTAGAAAACAAATCGAGTACGGTTCCGTTGAGAGGTCAAACCGAGGCCTCCTATTTTATACATGTGGGAATGCGTTCACAATGATATTTTCATACAAGCGTGAACGACAGCGTAATCACTAGGCGAATAAAACGAGAATCTAACATCATATCGCTGCATCATCGCCCACGCGATTTCCTCCGTGCCACCAGCCAAACCAGCAAGCAAAACTCACGCCGGCCCGCCGCCACCCACCGCCGCCCTAGCCACTGTTGAGTATTCTGTCGCTCGCAGCCGCCACCGAGTAGGGATGGCTTGTAGGTCGTTGTCACAACCACACCGGCCGTGCCCGGGCCCGCCACCGCCACGCTCGCTCGCTTGTTGTGCGCCCTGGTCCTTGCTGAGCTCCCTATGCGCGGCAAGTGACACGTGTCGCCCATCGCGCATCCGAGGCCAACAAAAGTGTATACCGTGCCAAATATCTGAATTCAGGGGTCTTAATGTGAAGGGGTGACAACTCGAGCTCCTTTTCTGAAACTTTGTCTCCTTTGTCTCTACTCCAAGAGCTTCCCAGCGGCAGCACCGCCGGCCCACCTCCTCATCTTTCGCCTCTCTGATGGCGGCGAGTGAGGGGGTCCTACCCTAGTTCTTGTTTTGTGAATAGTTTCACTTTATTTTTCTCTTTTTGTGGGAGATATCTTGCATTTCTTTGCTGTACAAATCCTTAACTCTATAGCCATGGAGTTGGCTTACCTTCTTCCCCCAGCACAGATCACCCTACTCTCCCCCAAATCCTCCTAAAATCCCATGATTTATTGATGCAGTAGTTCAAATCCCCAACAATCTCAGTTGATCTTTCTTCAAATCTGTTTTAAGGCCTTGATCAAAAAGTTTGGCGTCGGTGGTTATTCTCCTCCAACACCAACTTAGTCGTCAGCGTCAACCCCATCAACTTCTTCAGACAAAGGCTTTCTTCATGACCTACAAGCGTGCCAACCACTGTCGCCCTTCATTTTTGGTGAATGGCTCGTGGCTGCAATTAGTGTCCTCGCCACATCGCTGTAGGCGCTTCGTTGAGCTACGGTGATGTGTCTAGCTGCCGAAGCTCCTTGACGACCGAGGTATAGTATGAGCTGGTTGACCGCGATCCATCGACAGCCAACAGGCGAGAAAGAGGCGAAGAGGGTGAATAGAGTGTGCATGAACGTGCTGGGGCAGAGTCTGGCGATCGAAGAGCTAATTTAGTCTCTAGTGTGCGGCGGAAAGATCTCGAACCGTGATGTGGTCTGTCTGCCCTTGGCCGGTGAGACAAAGCCCCACTCAACAAAGTTAAGAGATGGTCATGTTCACCGCCTACTTCGATGCCAGTCTTCAATTTCCAGCAGCGATGTTCACCAGCGAGGTCCTTCAGGTGTATGGGTTGGAGCTGGCGTAGCTGACCCCCCAATGCCATCATCCAGTTGGCGTGTACTGTTGGGCTTCATGGGCGAAGACAGTATGGCCAAGGTTGACGCTTACGCATTTCTACATGACGCTCGGTGCCAGCTGAAGAAGCTCGTGGAGGGCGAATATTCCAACTTGGGAAGCGTCAACTTCGTACTTTGATTTGCGTGTACGAAGTGATTTTTTGGCGAATGCGACGAGGACGAAGTGGAAGTCAAGCTGGATGCGGTGGTGGTTCTACCACCGGGTGGAGGGTGCCAGCAGTGTGGGGTGGTTAGGGCACCCGATGGACTTCAACATGTCTCCATCAGTGACCCTCGAATGCGATGACGAGCATCACGCATGAAGGCTTATGGGGTTGTCCTTCGATTCAACATACGAGATCTTGCAGAGGAGTACTGCATGTCGGTGTGTCCCCGTTGATGCATCCGTAGCATGTTCAATTCGGCCTCACTCGCGACGACGGCCTCGACCCTACCGTTGCTTTGCTACCGAGACCAATCGACCTAAGTAGGCATTTGGTCGTAACCATCGCTTACCTCGATTATATACGTTGCTTGTGATTTTGTCTTGTATTCATGGCAGGACACACCCTCGAAGATGCCAAGCGTGTTGTGGCCATCTTTCTGGGGCCATATATAACAAAGGAGCACAGCCTTCGAGAGTCAGTGACGGCGAACCGCGGCCGGGTTAACCGGGTATACGAAGCCCTCGGCATCCCTATGCAAGAGTGTGTTGTCCCCAGCATTGGTCAGCCCCGCATCCACGAGGGCGATAGTGGGGAGGCAACCCTTTCGCACCGAAGAGCTCACTCTCTCATCGTTGTGCCACCTCTGCACATGGTCCCTCCTTTGGGCGAGTCCAGTGAGCCCAAGGAGACTGCTGTAGGTACCGACTTGGAGTCGAGCGACTACGTGAACTCAGACCTCGAGGCCAAGGCAGAGCATGGCGTAGGTGGTATCGGCGACGTCTTCATCATGAGCCCCGTAGAGGGCCCAGTTGTCAGGGCCTACGACACGGGCGGCCCCGAGCCTGCTACGGGGCGTGAGGTCCCAGATGCCCCCGAGGGCATAGCTTCGCCGTTGGTTGTCCGCCAGACACCTCCGGAGACTCCAGTCTGCCAGTTGTCTCTGGGTATTCATGCGATGAAGCATGGCTGAGAGGATGTAATTCTGTCCTCACCTATTCGGGAGGCGTCCCCAGAGACTGGAGCAGCGAAGCATGGTCAGATGTCTTCTCCCGTACCCGTAGGTTTCGGGTTTCAAGTGGCGCTGATGGCGTTGGTGGGGGACTTAGACTCCGACATGGACTTTAGTGGTGCTGAAGTAGGGTGCGATACTGGCGGTGGTGCCACATCACAAGCCCAATTATGGAGTCCACCAGTGGCACCACCTCCCGACCAACGTCCCCCGGTCGAGCCGTAGGTATGACTAACTCAATCTCCTCTCGCGATTTTGCTAGGCTTTCCCCACATTGCTCCTTGACACTATCCTCGGTGTCAGCGGACCCCCGGTCCTTGGGCGCACACAGGGCTTTAGCAACAGAACTGGTCATGGCCCGGCCGGCGCTGCCACCGTGGACGTGTCTTCGAGTCTGACCATCCTCAAAGCCACCGGCTTGGAATCGTTGCGGCTCGTTGTGGCGGACTTTATGCCTAGTCCTGAGACACTGATGGCTTTCCAGGGGGACATGGCTTGGACCACTGTACACTTTCTTCATGTCGCTTGGAGCTCCTGGAGAGCGCCCTCAAGGCCATGGAGATGAAAGTATGTGTAAGTGAGTACAATATCCCACTTTTGTAGTTCAGTCGCTGAGACTGGATCGGCATGTAGGCCCTTGCCTTGCTTGTGCTATCCATGCTGTGAGGCACTAAGAGCGGAACACTCTACAGGAGTGACTAGCTGCCGCAGAGGTAGAGGCCATTTCTGCTCGCCGCTCCACCGAGGTTGCAGTTGCTTTTGTAGCGGTGAAGGATGAGTGCATTCAATTCCTGGAGATGGAGAGCGCGAAGGCCATCACCAAGGTGCATACCTTGGTGGAGCAAGGACAGCAGGCGGCTACCGAGGAGCGGGAGGAGCTGTTGCGACTAATCTCCGTACTGGAGGAGGAGAGGGGTCAGGTGGCATCGGAGCTAGTGGTGACAGACCACCTACTAGGCGATGCCTTATTAGCAACGTGGGAGTCACTAGAGCATTGGAGAGTACCCTCGTCGACCTTGTGGTCATAGTCCCTCCCCAGTCGCATGGACCCGTGGTCCTACTCTGCAGCCTTCGGAGGATCTGGGAGGCTTCGTCGCTTGCTCTAAGTGCGCGTGTGCATACGGGAACCACTGTTCACTTGCAACTAGATGCTTCTCGATCTACTTCACCTCCGAGGCTACTTGCATGTGGGTGACTTGGCTAACCCCTGCTTGTTCTTGCCTGTGGGAAACACAACAACGGCCGATGAGCTATACGCAATCCGCCGGTACGTCTGTGCCTTCTGCCACTGGATCTGGCAGTATATCGGCAAGGTTGCGGTGAAGGTTTCCCTGAAACATACACTGGGTGCGAAGGTGGACCTCGGCAATTGGCTGGACGATGTGCCTCGACAGGATGAAGATGGCGAGCCTACATCAAACATCCCCGCCGATCGGTAGGTGTGATGTTGGGGCCATCCGCCTTTGTACGTAGTGGTTTGCGTGTGTGGTCATCCACGACTGTGTATACGGAGATGGGTGTGAGCATGATGTCTATGCCGTGGCCTTATATTAATGTTTCCCTGGCGAGCAGGTACTCGAGGATGATTGTCCCCTCGTGTCGGATAATGTTGTTTGGTGTCGACTGCGACATAGGGATGGGCAGAGGAATCATTGCGGTTCTGGGCTGAGAGGGCCCATAGGAGTGACCTATCCGTCTGGGAGTACATAAAGGTATAACCCTCGAACGGGGAGTAGCATGAGGGTAGCCCACCTCCGTTATCGTGGCGTCAAGTGCTGTATAATTGCGACAATTGATGAAAACCATTGTTTGAAGTGTTGTGTACCATGAAGACCCTTGGATGCCTCAGGATAGTGAGTATAACGCAGTCATGGAGACCGTGTCATCACACACGCCAAAGTAGGGGGATCCCAGGCAATCACAGCTCACTTCCATTACCGACGGGTAGGTTGGGTTACACGTATTCATAAGCTGAAGTCACGTGTAGGTCCCACGCTTTTGCTAGCCTGTTCAGCCATGCGTTGGTTGTTGAGTGACGTGAGCGGAGTGGTCAGACAGTTGTCTATGACCACAGGGTGCTCGGACAAAGCTACAGCGAGGTGATCAAGTGATTACTTATGACCATGATGTAGTCATACGAAGGCACAACGACGACATGGTCAGAGAAGCGTCTAGCATGATGGGGTGGTTGTACGAGTCGACAACCATGAGGTAGTTGGATGGGTGTCTATGATCATAGGGTGCTCGGACAGAGCTATGACGAGGTCGTCAAGCGATTACTTATGACCATGATGTGCTCATACGAAGGCATGACCACGACCTGGTCAAAGAAGCATCTAGCACGAGGGGGTGGTCGTACGAGTCGACAAAGTCGGTGGCAAGACAAATACCTTGACGGTGCAGCATGTCCCCACCCTTCGGACTTGGTGTCGACGAAGTCAGCGGTGAGACGAAGCCTGGACGCGTGCGGCCCGTCCCTCACCCTTCGAACTTGGGGTCGACAAAGGCAGTGATGAGACAAAGCTAACGAGCACGCGTGAACGTCTACAACCACAAGGTGGTTGGATGAAGCGTCTACGACTACTAGGTGGTTGGACAAAGTCTCGACCACTAGGCGGTCGGATAAAGCGTCTACAACCACAATGTGGTCGGATGAAGTCATGGCCACAAGGTGGTCGGAGTAAGTGGTCAGACATAGTTTACGACCGTGAGTAGGTTGGATGATGTCTACGACCACGAGGTGGTCGAACGAAGTCTACGACCGCGAGGCGGTAGGACAAAGTCCACAACTGCGAGGCGCTCACACGAAGCATCTATGACCACTAGGTGGTCAGACGAAGTCTCGATCGCGAGGCGGTCGGACGAAGTCTAGACTGCGAGGCGGTTGGATGAGACGTGTACGACCATGAGGTGGTCAAACAAAACATCAACGACCATGAGGTGGTCGGACGATGTGTCTATGACCACGCGGTAGTTGGACGAGGCATCTACGACCATATGGTGGTTGGACGAAGTCTCGACCACGAGACAAATTTCTGAGCGTGACGCAGCTCTGAGGCACGCGTTCCGTCCTACACCCTTCAGATTGGGGTCGATGAAGTCGGCGGTGAGATGGAACCGTGATGCGCACGGGCCGTCCCCCACCCTTCATACATGACGTTGATGAAGTCGGCAGCAAGATGAAATTGACGCACACAGCTCGTCGCCCACCTTCGGACTCACGGTTGATGAAGGTAGTGGCGAGACGAAGCTCTGAGACGCGCGTTCCGTCCTGCACCTTTCAGACTCAAGGTCGACAAAGTCGGCGATGAGACGGAACTGTGACGCACGTGGGCCTTCCGCCACCCATCGGACTTGATGTCAACGAAGCGTGGACATGCGCGGTTGTCTGCGAGATGAAGACCTTGATGCACACGGCCCGTCTCCTGCCCTTCAGACTTGGCATCGACAAATTCAGCGGTGAGACGAAGCCTTGACGCACATGGCCCGTCCCTCACCCTTTGGACTTGGCGTCGACAAAGGCGATGGTGAGACGAAGTTGACATGCGCACGAGTGTCTAAGACCTCAAGTTGGTCGAATGAAGCATCTACGACCACGAGGCAGTTGAACGATGAGTCTATGACCGCGAGGTGGTCAGATGAAGTCTCGATCGCGAGGTGGTCAAACAAAGTCTCAATCGCGAGGAGGTCAGACGAGGTGTCTACGACCACGAGGTAGTCGTACGAAGTCTCGATTGTGAGGTTGTCTGACGAGGCATATACGAACGCGAGGCGGTCGAACGAGGCATCTACAAATATTAGGTGGTCGGACGAAGTCTCGATCGTGAGGTAGTCAGACGAGGCGTCTACGACCACGAGGCAGTCACACAAAGTGTCTACGACCATGAGGCGGTCTGACAAAGCATCTACGACCACAAGGTGGTCGGACAAAGTCTCAACTGCGAGGTGGTCGGACGAGGCATCTATGACCGCGAGGCGGGATCACGAGGCAGTCAGATGAAGCGTCTACAATCGTGAGTTGGTCGAACCAAGTCTCGACCATGAGGCATTTGGACGAAGCGTCACGACCACATGGGGAGGTGGCGGCTGCGAGAGAGAGAGGGGGGGGCGCGGGGAGAGGGGAAGGTGCGCGGGTGGGCGGCGCACGGAAGGGAGGGAGTGAGGAGAGGAAGGGGGGGGCCGAGGGGACCGGAGGCGGTTCAAGGCGGTTGGGGCGGCGGAGGCGGGCGAGGAGGGGGCCGAGGTCGGGATGACAAAGGGCCCGGTGGCGCGGGTGGGGAGAGGCGCCGACGGGTGGGGTCAAGGCCAGAGAGAGGGAGGCGGGCGGTGGCGATCGGCGGTGGGCAACAGGAGGAATCGCGATCACCCACGCATGAGAGGAGGGACAAAGGGATGGCGGCGGCGACGTGGATGGCGATCCCATCATTCACGTGGCGGGAGGAGGGAGGGGTTTTTAAATTTTTTTATTTTTAATTTTTGATTTACAGAAAATACTAGAAAACTCAATAAGCCTCAGAAAAATATGAAATTACTTTCAAAAATTCTAGAAAAATTTACAGAAGTTTCTAAATACATTTTGAGCTTAAATAAAATATTTCCAAGATATTTTGATGATATATTTTCAAATTAAGATTTCTTTTTAATTCTCAAAATTGATTTTAAAAACTGGAAAACTCAGAAAAGTTCAAATAAAATCCAAATATTTTAAAATAATTAATTTGAATTTAAATTTTCAAAATTTGCAAATTTTTGGGATGTTACAAACCTACCCCCTTAGGATGAATCTCGACCCGAGATTCGGATGGACTGGAAAAAGATTGGGAAACTCGATCTCAAATCTTCTTCACGCTCCCGTGTTGCTTCGCACTTAATGATTACTCCATTGAACTTTACTGAATTTGATGCTCGCTTCGGTTCGACGCTCGCTTCATCCAAAATTTTGACCGATACTGGATATGTTAGGTCCTCCTTTAAAGTCACTTCTTCTAAAGGCATTTGTTCTTCTGGCACTCTGAGACACTTTCTTAACTGAGACACATGAAAGACGTCGTGCACATTCGACAACTGAGGTGGGAGTTTTAAGCGGTAAGCAACTTCTCCCTTTGGCTAGAACAGGAATGGTCCAATAAATCTTGAGCAAGTTTCCCAAGAATAATCGAAACGACGCACCCTTGAGAGGTGAAACTTTCAAATACACATGATCTCCGTGTATAAATTCTAAAGCTCTTCGACGATTGTCTGCGTAGCTTTTCTCGCCTTGTTTGTCTTGTCTTTAACTGCCTTGAACCGCATTTAACTTGCTCTTCTCGCTTGCTTCAACACATCGTGTCCAAATACTTGTCCTTCTCCTGTTTCTTTCCAATACAATGGTGTTCGCATTTTCCGCAGCATGAGTTCAAACAGAGACATTTGCAAGCTAGATTGATAGTCGTTATTATAGGAGAATTTCGCATATGGCAAACTTTGATCCCGCCTAGCTTTATTTGCCAAAGCACAAGCTCTCAAAGATGTCTTCCAATATTTGATTTACTCTTTCTGCTTGACCATCACCGTGGATGATATGTTGTACTGAAGTTTAAGTTTGTACCCAAAATCTCATGCAGTCTCTGCCAAAATCTTGATGTGAATTGTGATCCTCGATCTGACACAATCCTCTTTGGGACTCCATGTAAACAAACTATTTTTGACATGTATAAATCTGCGAGTTTATCTCCAGAGTAAGTGGTCTTCACGGGTATAAAGTGTGCAACTTTTGTTAGTCGGTCCACAATAACCCAAATTGAGTCATAGCCCGACTTGGTTCTTGGCAATCCTGTTATGAAGTCCATGCCAATCTCTTCCCATTTCCATTCAGGTATCTGCAAAGGTTGCAACAGTCCAGCAGGTCTCTGATGTTCACTTTGACTCACGACACACATCACACAAGGCTACATATTCAAGAATTTCTCTTTTCATACTTGACCACCAAGATCTTTCTTTGAGATCTTGATACATTTTTGTGCTTCCGGTGAATTGAGTATCCGACTCATGAGTTTCCTTCAGATTAGCTCTTTTATTTCTTTCTTTTCTGCACAAGAATTCTTTTTCCAAACCAAAGGATACCTTCTTCATCTTCTGAAAAATTTGGTGCTTTACCCTTTTTCATATTTTCTTTGATTTCTTTGACATAACTATATTCTCTTTGGGCTTCCTTTATCTTGTTCTCCAAAATTGGTTGAATCTCCAAAGTAGCTAGGAATCCTTCCTCCACTACTTCTAGATTGAGTCGCTGAAATTCTTCATGAAGTGTAGGTTGACCGCTTTGATCAATGATTATTGCAATAGCTTTTTTCGCTCAAGGCATCGCCTACTACATTAGCTTTTCCCGGATGGTAATGAATTCCACATCATAATCATTTATTAACTCCAACCATCTTCTCTGTCTCGATTGAGATCAGTTGAGTGAAAATATACTTCAAACTCTTGTGATCCAGATAAATTTCACAACGGTTGTCGATTAAATAATGCCTCCAGATTTTGAGCATGCACAATGCCAGCCTAGCTCTAAATCATGGGTCGGGTAGTTCTGCTCATGCGGGCGCAATTGCCTCGAAGCATAAGCTACCACCCTTCCTTCTTGCATCGAACACGCCCGCACCTTGTCCGGATGCATCGCATACTTCAAAATCCTTCCCGATATCCGGAAGGGTCAATACCGTGCGTAGTTAACTTCTTCTTCACTCTTGAAACTGTCTTCACATGATTTACTCCATTCAAACTTCTTTTCTTTCTTTAGTAATTGGGTGAGAGGTCCGCTAGCTTGGAGAATCCTTCTATGAAGCGACGGTAATAACTATTCAATCCCAAAAACTCTCGATCTCGCCATCGACTTGGGTTGTGTCCGATTAATACATCCGTCACCTTCTGGATCTACTGACACTCCTCCGCTGAAATAACATGACCCAAGAAATCTACTTTCTTTAACCAGAACTCACACTTGCTGAACTTGGCATACAGCTGGTGTTCTCTGAGTTTTTCCAATACTATCCTCAGATGTTGGGCATGTTCTTCTTCATTTCGAGAATAAATTAGAATGTCATCAATGAATACGACGACAAACTTATCCAAATATTCCATAAACACCTTATTCATCGATTCATAAAATACGCAGAGCATTGGTCGCCAAAGGACATTCAGTAAACTCAGATAACCCATAACGAGTAGCAAATGCTGTCTTTGGTACATCCTCCGGTCTAATCTTCATTTGATGATAACATCATCGAAGATCAATCTTGGAAAAGACACATGATCCTTTTAACTGGTCAAATAAGTCATCTATCTTGGGTAGAGGGTACTTGTTCTTGATTGTTGCATCATTCAATGCTCTGTAATCCACACACATACGTAGACTCCCATCCTTTTTCTTCACTAGAAGTACTGGTGCTCCCCATGGTGAAGAACATGGTCTGACAAATCCTTTCTCTTGTAGTTCTTCGATCTGCTTCTTGACTTCTGCTAGATCATTGGCGGACATCCAGAGGGTCTCTTGAAATTGGGGTGCTCTGTACCGATTAATAACAAATTCAACTTCTATCGGTGGCAATCCGGTAAATCTTCGTGAAATACATCTAGATATTCTTTACTATAGGCACTTTTTCCATAGTTATTCCCTTCAAGCTATTCAACTCACATCCATTCCTTATGGATAAACTCGGCTTGCACTCTATTTGGATTCCTTCAGAGTTGGTAAGAGTAATAGCACGGTTGGCACAATCTATCTGCCCTTTATACTTGGTTAACCAATCCATTCCAAGTATCACATCTAGACTATTGGAGTCTATTAATATAAGATCCGCTAGGAACTTAACTCCATTTATATCTACTGTTGCTCTAGGGCGCACCGTATTAGTCCTCATTTCCTTCCGGTGATTGGACTAGCATATTATTCTTTAACAATTGAGCATCCAAATTGTTTCTTTCAAGAAATCCTTTGAAATAAACGAATGCGAAGCTCCGTAATCAAATAATCGAGGTGTACCGAGTTGACAAGGAACTTACCGTAACTACCTCGGTGCTTCCCGAGTCGCTCTGCAGTAACATGGTTGACATGTCCCCTGCTTATCACTTGTGGAGTCCTTGTCGCTGCGGTGTTCCACGGACTTGTCCTGTTTGGTGGGGCTCAGGCCGAGTAGTCCCTGTGTTGAAACGGACAGAGTCACCGCTGGCGCTTCGAGGACGCTTGTTGGCGTAATGCCCCATGTTCTTGCAGATTGAAGAATCAATTCCTCTGTTGCAGCCTTGTTTTGTTGGGGTTGACCTCCATTGATTGGTCGTGGAGCCTGAGGTATTGGACGAGGTCCACTGATTGGTGTCCTCGGCACACTCGGCATAGAAGGCCTGAAAAAGTGTGGCTGATTTGGACGGTGGCGAGTGTTATTGGCACCCTGCTGTGCCTGGAATTTCCTCTTTCGGACTTCATGTAACTGGCGTTGGGCATCTTCTTGGATGATAGCTTTGTTCACCATGTGCTGGAAAGTTGGATAATCATTAGACACTAACTGCACCTTGAGATTGGGATCCAGTCCTTGCATGAATCTCCAAATTTTTGCTGCATCAGTTGCAACATCTTCTGAAGCATATCCGCCGCTTGGTAAATTTGTTCGATACTCAACACACCGAGGTTTCCTTGTTGCAACTTATAGAATTCCATCCTTTTCATTTCCATGATTCCAGTAGGAATGTGTGCAGTACGGAATGCTTCTTCAAACTCAGCCCAAGTGATATCCTGTGCATTCTGGTGAGCAGCACAATAGTTTTCCCACAAATTAGCTGCAATTCCTTTCAGCTGGTGAGCGGCATACAACACTTTTTCATTTCCATTGCATTGTGCCAAATTCAGCTTCCTTTCGACGTCCTTGATCCAGTCGTCAGCTTCCATCGGCCCATCGACCCATCGAAAGTTGGGGACGAGTTCTCATAAACTCCCCCAGCTTGGATTGTGGTGCTTGATTGGGTGCCGCGAATTTCTTGGACTTGGTTTTGGGCTAAGGCTTGAGTAATCAGAATCGCATGGCCATCATCTGCTCCGTGTTAGAGCTTGAACTGGCGGGGTGGAATTGGATTATTGCCTTCGGGCCGAGTAATGATATTTCGCCGCTTAAAGACTGCTCCTTGTGTTCACCATCTTCGTGGTAGCGGGGTTAGCAAAAGGAAAGAGGAAGTAGCATAGGTAAGAGATTAGGGGAGACTAAACCACAACCCAAACAAACACACAAGGGAAAACACGGACAACAATTTGAAAGGAAACTTGTATTGAATTCAAATTAAATTTTTAAAGGAAATGGCTGTACATTGTGTGCACAAGTGCTTGGTACACCCATCCCACACACTAGAATAAAATACAAATCGCTCTAAGGAATTAAACATTAAATTGGGTGCTACTGTCTCTGCAACTATTTGCCCTCCTCGAAGACAAGCTCCTCCGGATCCTCCTCTGGATCCTCCTCTGAATCCTCCTCTAGGATACCCACGTAACGCAGCTTACAACCACACTCGGGCGGTTGCAAGAGGCACGGTATGAAGATGGTCACCACTGGAGGTAATAGACCGAGAGGTGAACGGAGCGAGAGAGGCTGCGTCTCTTGCCGGAGTCTCCGATGTCGATGTCGGGCAACGGACTAGGGCGCCGCACACTCTTGCGCGCCGTGAGTAAGGTACGGGTCCCGTGTGCGCCGAGTCGAGCCTAGTTGTTGGGGACGACGATCGGTACCGTGAAGATGGTGTGTAGTCACCGAGACCGCTGTCTGCTCGGGGTCGCCCACCAAACTCGTTGCTGGTTATGGACGAGCTGAGCACGGAGGGTGTTGGAGTGCTGATAGCTGGAAGTGAGTAGCATCCGAAGCTGTCCAATCTCCTTCAAAGCGCCGGGCGAGGTGGTCGCCATCGCCGAGTGAGCCGAACTCGATGTGAAAGGCGGGATCGCCCACGGCGATCTCGAAGGGCTGCGGATGACTCGTCCCGCCGAGTGGATGAAAAGAAATGAGGGCGATCGCTGCGAGAATCTCTGGTAACCGACACGCACCGCTTATGGCTCGACGAGCCGCATCTCGAGTGGCGTCCGAACGATCATCCGAGGATGATCAATGGGTATCTATGGGATTGAATTCCCTTCCGTGCATACAGGAATACCTCCATTGTCCAAGAATCTCGATCCAATATCCGGACTTTCCGCCCTCTGAAGATAGGCGGTAGACGGAACTTCAGGTTCTGCATAAGTTGGCGAAGAAGCTCAACAAATGCACCCTCAGTCTCAGCATGGGAGATGTAGTCCCACGAATCTGCGGAGATAGAGCCGGCCATCTACAAATTTAAAAAGATAGAGAAGTTTAGTAAACAATTTTGAGTAAGTGATTATAAATAGAACAGAGATAAAGAAGTATAGAAACATTTTCTAAAATATATATTTTTAATAAATATAGGTCCTTAAGGCTTTTGCCATTCTAAACTAGGTCACGCCCTCGGTCAACATTGGCTCGATACCATCTCTGCCGGGACCCCGATTACCAAACCGGACCCTCTGTATTACAAAGACTAGTCCCGGATCAAAGCTAGTGCACACGTTAAACAATGATGATTACATTGCCAAAGACTAATATTACAATATTATAGAGATCTTGACCAAAGGTCTTACAACACAAACGAGGTTACTAGACCTCACAAATAAACACAAACACAGCGGAAGCAATTAAACATTGATAAAATCCCATCAATACGCCACAGGCAATTGACTGGGGAGCGCGACCTAAACGTCTGGACATCCTTCTTCAAATCCACCCGCGAAGTAGTTGTAGTCTCCTTCTTGAGTTTCATACTCCTCTGAGATATATTTTAGGTGTAGCATGTGAGTACATAAAGTACTCCGCAAGTCTTGGGAAAATGCAATAGATGCAAGGTTTAACAAAGAGGGCTATATGGCTCTTTTGCACAAAGCGACATTTTATTTCCAATACCAATAACTATTTTTGAAGGCGACAGTTTAACTGAAGTATTTACTCTAACTAAAATCATTAAGCATTTTTAATCATAAAGATTCTATCACCAAGTTTGATACTACGGTTTCCAACCACCCATTCTGGTTCCAGCCACCAGGACAAATTCCCCAAGAGTTCCATCCACTCTCGGATTCCCAAAACTTTAGTTTAGACCAAAAAAAATAAAGATCTACCATGTGAAAGCATTCCTTGCCCGCCCTTGACCGTGGGCACGGCTATTCGAATAGTTTTACACTCTGCAGAGGTTGTACACTTTACCCACAAGAGACAAGTTATCGTAATAGTCAGCATGCTTCCTTAGGCATGAGACCCAGATAATTCATCACAAAGCCTTTACCTTACTCTAGTCTATTATAAGTTAATCAGCTAGGTCGTACCCATATAGACATGTGGTTGTACGGTAGTGCTCAAACTGGACAAACACAAGCGTCGGTCCTTAATTGACTAGGGCGGAATATACACTTTTCAAGATCTCGTGCTAACCGCACCAATCCAAACCAACCATCCGCCCTGGTCTAAAACAATTTTCACAATTTAATTCTTTTCACATGAACAGAGGCAACACCATTTGCCATTCGATTCTGAACAAAAGTCTAGTTCAATGAAATGCAGTTCCCAATCCAAAGTTACTAAAGTTATATAGCTTGTCTAAGCATCTTACTACCGATACAACAATTATCAAAGATTCATAATAATCTCAATAATGAGACAAGGGAATTCCTAGGGTGTCAAAGGTACATGGTTGTCAAAGTCAAATGAGGGTATAACAATTCTTCGGTTTAACTATTACCTCTACAACAGAAACTATCATTTTATGTAACATAGCAATGCATTAAATTTAAAATAATTGAAAAACATTTCACAAACATAGGTTGAAAGATGATCAAAGGAGACTTGCCTTCGTGGGTGAATTCCTGATTCTCTTGTTGCGGTTCTGCGAACTCTTCGATCAGATCGGATTCTACGCACAAAACGAGAACACAAAGGATAAATAAATACAAATAAAAGTACATATATTATAATAATATTACTGGAATGAAGTTTATAAATTTAGATGAATTTTAGGAGGAAGTTTCAAAGGATTCGGAGTTCAAACGAGGGAGAAAAGGTATTTGAAATTTGAAATTTAAATTTCAAAATATCAAATAAATTTCAAAAATTTGAAAGGATGGCAGAAATGTAACGATTGGAATTTTTGATGTATTTAGAAATTTGAATGGACTCAATCGGAGTTAGGATGAAAAAGTACGGGCATCGGGAAGTTTAAAAAGAAAGAAAAAGAATAAACTGGATATTTAGAATTATTTTTCTAAAGGAAATTCTGAATTATGACGTCAGCAGGGAATTTCTTTTCGGCCGAATTATTTTTAAATGGGAAAGTCGGGTTTATGACGTCAGCATGACGTCAGCCCTGGGTAAACCCCAATGACAGGTGGGTCTCGGTCCATGGACCGAGTCCACGGACCGCGATCTACCGAGGTGGCGCGGGTGTGGCGTGGCACCGACGGGCGGGTGGTGCCGAGGTGGCGCGGACGTGGCGCCACATGGCGCCACGTCAAGACGGTGGCCTACCGGCCGAAGAAGGCGGCGGCGGCGGCGCTGCGGCGCGCGGCAAGGCTCACGGTGCTTGGGCGCTAGGTCGCGGAGAGGGAGAATGAGGCGGTGAGAGGTGGAGTGGAGCACGGGAGGGTTTAAATAGGGGCGAGGGAGGAGTTGGCGGCCATCCCTCACGGAGTGGGAGGTGGCGGTTGCCGAGAGAGAGAGGAGGCGGTGGGGCATGGGAGAGAGGGGAAGGTGCGCGGGGTGGGCGGCGCACGGAAGGAGGGAGTGAGGAGAGGGAAGGTGGGGGCCGAGGGGACGGGAGGCGGTTCTTGGCGGTTGGGCGGCGGAGGCGGGCGCGGCGAGGAGGGGCCGGAGGTCGGGATGACAAAGCGGCCGGGTGGCGCGGGGTGGGGAGAGGTGCCGACGGGTGGGGTCAGGCGGCGAGAGAGAGGCGCAGGCGGTGGCGATCGGGCGGGTGGCGGCGTGGAAATCTGCCGTCACGTGGCGGGCGAGAGGGAGGGAAAGGCGGGATGATGGCGCGACGTCCACGTGGCGGCCGGAGGAGGAGGGTTTTAAATTTTTATTTTAATTTTTGATTTACGTAAAATACTAGAAAACTCAATAAGCCTCGAAAAATATGAAATTACTTTCAAAATTCTAGAAAAATTTACGAAGTTTCTAAATACATTTTGAGCTTAAATAAAATATTTCCAAGATATTTTGATGATATATTTTCAAATTAAGATTTCTTTTTAATTCTCAAAATTGATTTTAAAAACTGGAAAACTCAGAAAAGTTCAAATAAAATCCAAATATTTTAAAATAATTAATTTGAATTTAAATTTTCAAAATTTGCATATTTTTTGGATGTTACAGAATAGCACCCGTGGAGATAGCACCGGTAGCAGTAGCTCGCTTCAGACCGCCTTGTGGAGATAGCACCGCGTTTGTAGCTCGGTTCGTCTTCGCCTTCCGTCCGGCCACCGGTGAAGAAGCCTCAGGGAGATATCGCATTTGGGCCATCGGATGAATGTTCCAATGGCACGCCCTAGAGTCACGATCTCGTCGTTGGGGCCTTGATGTAGTGGGACGACCTCAAAATTGGCATGCACACCATCCACATTAACTTTTGCGTAGCCTGGCGCTAAATGTTGACCGTGCACCCCGCCCCGATACTGTGATCGATATACCGACCCCAAGCGGCAGACAAGGAACGGAGGCACATATCACTTGGAGCCTGCACTTCGTAGGCTCCTACATAACGATACAAAATTAGCTACTCCAATACGCCTATCAATGGAGCAAGCATTCGAGAGATAATAACTTTTATCTGGATGTTGTCCACAGGAAATCTGGCCACGCTTTCCGTCGGATTGGACGCGCAACTACTCGAGCGGTTATGCGGGCTAGCTACCACGGAGCGGCGACTGCGACTTTTTGTTTGTTTCGCACCTCATCTCGATTACATCACCACCACCCATTATCTCCTCTCTAAGAGTTGCCTTGAACTCTTCTCGTAGCCGCTCCTCACGCTCGGCTTTGGTTCTCTTCCTCTGCCGATACATTTTGAGTCATCTTGGAAACCATGTTTCCAAGGAACGTAAAGCCCAAGGCCTCTCGTACGGCATGGGTGCTCCTTGTTTCCCAGGGCCACGGAGAGCATATCCTTCTCCCTTGTTCCCTGGAATGATCCCAGCATAGATTCAAAACTCAGCTCTTCCTGCAAGAGCACGACATGTCATTTCAATTGCATGAAAAGTGCGAGTAATTACAAGCTACGAGTTCGATCGATATCTTACCGGATTTGGGACACTTGCCGGTCTGCAGAGTTTGAAGGAGACATCCCCGATGTCGTTGTAGATGACCTTGCTCTAATCCAATTTCGAGCGCTCATCCGTGATATTGGAAAATGGCGGGGCGATGTCCTGTTGGGTTGCCAAGTCATCCTCCGTCCTCCACTACGGGATTTTACCCGCATACCCAGTTGTGCCAAGTCTATGGGGGCGTATGTTTTTTGCTTGGAGGGCCTTATGCGCCACACTTGTACTTTTGAAATCTTCAGTTATCTTCATCGCCTTGAACTCTTCCCATTGTGGTTCCAGGAATGGGTATTTATGAATAGGTGTTTCGTCCGTCTCCACGTATTTCTTGACAAGCGTGCTCTTGAAGTTCTTCCATGCTTTGCACACCGCTAGGTAGGTTTGTCGTTGCACGCGCCTTGGTGTTCTTTCGGGATCTCAAACGATGCCAAAATTTCGTCCACACTCACGCTTTAGAGTCTCAAGAACGTTCTTCCACGAATTGAATGTTATCTCAATTCGCTCGTGCAACTATTCCGATCAATGTTGGAATGCGCCATCGCTTTGTGAGGAAGGAGAGGGACTCCAGATGCATCGACTGTGATGGTAAATCGGCCCTCAAGCTTCTTCGATAGCCCTCTTCCTTGGCGTCTTGATGTTGGAGCGGATGCCTCCGGCAATGGTGTTGAAGAATGCGCGGATGACATGTTGCTCAATTTGTGGGTCTATAAGGATAAAATAAGAAAGTGATCATATTGAATTGGAAGAGAGGAGAGGAGTAGAGGGGAGGGGGTGATGTGCACAGAGAGAGGGGGTGATGTGCCTATCTTAGCACCTACTTTAGTTGCTAATACTATAAACCAAATAGCAAAGTCCCTAAACAAAGTTTTATGAAGCAAATAACACAAACCAGTATATCAAGTTCATTGCACCGGATACACTAGAGTGTGTCACTTGCTTCATGCCCTTTGAAGGTCTATGTGGCATATATTATTACTACAAGGTCTCTAAATAAAGTTCTATGAAGCAAATGGCACAAACCAGTGTATCAAGTTCATTGAATCGGATACACTGGAGTGTACCACTTGCTTCATGCCCTTTGAAGGTCTATGTGGCATATATTATTACTACAAGGTCTCTAAACAAAGTTTTATGAAGCAAATGGCACAAACCAGTGTATCAAGTTCATTGAATCGATACACTAGAGTGTACCACTTGCTTCATGCACTTTGAAGGTCTATGTGGCATATATTATCACGACAAGGTCTCTAAACAAAGTTCTATGAAGCATGTGTCCGTACTCTATGAAGCCCTATCAGAACTGATCAATACAAGTATGCTCTATGTGGCCATACAAGGAAACGCCTTGCTTTTAATCATGAGCAAATCATAGTATCATATGTTAGATGTGTCACATTAGAGTTATTCAGTGGTGTGCTGGGTGTATTAGAAGAGTTACATACACCAAAGAACTAGTCTTTTACACGTTGCATGCATGCATGTTAAGTCTGCATGTGTTAGCTAAGTTGTTTTAGTAGGCCAAGTCAGAAGACTACGATGTGTATGGCTTAAGAATATGTCTGAGTGCTTGCATGTAGGAAGTGATGTGCAGAGCTAGCAGAGTCGTGGCACACATGGCTCAGTAGGAAGCGGTCAGGTTGTTTTATACTGCATGGATTCAGTTCTTCCTTGTATTACTTAAGCCATGTACTCAGCTAGTTGAAAAATAAGTTGAATAGGAGCACATGAACTGACATTTGCACGGGTGAGTAGTTCCTGGTGTGTTTTCTAACATTTGCAGGGATTTGGAGTTCCAACATGAAGCAAATCATAGCATCACAAGGTTACCTTAGTACTTATGCGTCGGGGAGGCGACGGCCGGCGAGGGCTCGGGAGGCGACCGGAGGCGGCGGCGGGTGTGGAGGCGAGCCGAGGACGGCCGGCCGTGGAGGCGAGCCGAGGACGGCGGCCGTGGAGGCGAGCCGAGCGACGGTCTTCGAATGCGGACGGCTCGGGGAGGCGGCCGACGAGGGCTCGGGGAGGCGGCGGCGACGAGACAGATCGGGATTTAGATGTAGAATATAATGCAACATACGGAAAAACCCTAGCCGTAGATATTTATAGGAGAAGATTACAGACGGTTCTACACGAAGAACCGTCGTGATATGTATACTATCGAGCGGTTCTACACTTAAAACCGTCTGTGATAATAAATATCACAGACGGTTCTAAGTGTAGAACCGTCTATGATAAGTCTTTACCCGACTGTAGTTATTAAGACAAACACCAACCAGCTGCATTCATGATCAACCACCAAACAGCTGCATTCATATACAATACCAACCTGCTGCATTCATATACAACACCAACCAGCTGCATTCACAGTGTATTTCTTTACATATTTTCTCATTCTCAAAATTGACTACATCACACATTTTCACATATACATCACACAAATGCATTGTTATATACATATATGCAAATGCCCACATATATGAAGCACATTCTCATTGTACTTGCTTATTTCCTTTAAAAATGAGCCCTTCATGATTATCAATGCGTACGTAACTAGTTTCGTCACGTTGTTCGTCGTCGACCCTTATGCCATTTCCAAAAGGAGGTAACTCGTCAAATTGATTGTATTCTTCCTCGTCCACTACATTCTCTACTTTGTCAATTCTCCTTTTTCCATGAAGAACTAAATGGCGTTTCTTATTTTTGCATAGAAAACTTGAACAACTTGGTTGGCGACCACGAATGGTTTGTCTTTGTACCCGACACATTGGAGGTCCACGGTAGTGACACCGTACTTGTCAACCTTCACATGCGGGAGATTGTAACATCCTAAAAATTTAACTTTTGTAAAAAAAAGAAATACTATGAGGTATTTTGCTATATATTATATTTAATTGGAATTTTTGTTGCATTTTCTTTGGAGTTTGGTTAAGAAGTCAGGAAAAAGAGCACACCTGTTTAACTAATAGAAAACAAAAATTTAAAATG
The DNA here is from genome assembly GCA_036346245.1 of Bonia amplexicaulis. Lineage (NCBI taxonomy): Eukaryota > Viridiplantae > Streptophyta > Magnoliopsida > Poales > Poaceae > Bonia > Bonia amplexicaulis. Next base: position 13,054,556 of record CM070738.1, on the reverse strand, counting down.
CGAATCTGAAAAGATGATCCAGTGGAAGAGGAGGTGGTTTGGTCCCAAAAATTCAGAATCCTAATTTAGTATCTGCAATAATGAGTTGACAAGAAAAAGTAAAATAAATAAATGCATACATATATCTACATGTATACATGGATGGTTATATATATATATATATATATATATATATATATAAATATGTGAATATAATGTAGAGGATGATAATAAAATAATGAATTACCCGCAAACAAATCTTCATAAAAAGAAAATAGATTTGAAAATACGAATATATATATATATATATACATACACATAAATAAAATAAAGGATAAGAAAAGAAAAGAAAAGAAAAATCAAAATTAGATCAGCCGTGGCCAAGCACGGCCACCCAACGCGCCCAAGACCGTTCTTCTTACTTTCTGGGCGGCCTCGCGCCCGCGCTCGCCTCACTCAGCGGCCTACCCGTGCTACCCCTTCGCACCAACGGTCCCCCTTTCGGACCGGCGGACACCGCCGTCTGTCCGAACATGACTCCCCCGCCACTCGCCCCTTTCCCGCTTGCTCGTCGCGCCGCTCGACACATGGCTCGAGGGCTCGCCTCTCTGCTGCGCGCTCAGTGCCCTCCCTCGCACGCAACGGCAGCGCCATCACCACCGAATCCCCCGCCGCCAAGATCTCGGCCGACGTGACCGCCTGTGGCAAGCACCGATGTCGGCCTCAAGATCTATCCAATGGAACCGAAATCATAATTTTAGAGTTCATTTGAATTTTCGTGTTATTTGGAGTGATTTGTTGCTTTTCTTTTATGCAAATCTTGGCGCACGATTAAAATAGCATACGAGGCTCGGGAGGAAGACGCCGAGGCGACCAACCTAGCAACTCGGATCATCAAGAGCCGACCATCGTGACCAAGGCGAGTTATCACTTTGATCATGTTGAACCCATGTTTATGCAAATTAATTTCCTTTACATTATCCATGTGCATGCTATTATTTTATGTGATAAATTATGTTCAGTTTTATAGAGTTTAGATATACACCTATTATTATGCTTGTTAGTATTGCCTGTTGAAACTCTTGGGATATGTGAACCTTGTCGCCCTAGCAAAGCTATCATAATGTAGTTTTTCACAAATAGAGTTATGATATATCGTATTGCTTAGTATTGCTAGATAAACGGGGACGCTTAGCTGTCCCAAAATATCTCACTTACAAATATGACAATGATTTGGGCAGTCATGGTGGGAATGACTGGAGAGAAATTTGGAACTGTTATTTTATGCTCCAAAAGCCTCAAACTTGCTTAGTATCCGGGTGGATGATTTGGGGCTAGTATGTGGTGCAGGGGAAGCACAAAGAGTATGGGATGTGGTAGAACCACTCAGATAACCCTAAGGACCGAATCTTGTCATGTTAGCCCGTGTAAAACCGTACAACCACAAGTCTGTAAAATACAACATGGCTAAGTAAATTTATCGAAACCCCCGGACTCATCTCACCGGTAGTGGATAGGGGTGGATCTGCAAGGGCAAGGGAAGGCCTAAAGGGACACCAAGGGGAGGGTGAAGTTTTCCAGCTGTACTAGCGCTGTGGGGAGTGGAGCCCTGCTACGTTAGTGACTGTGGGAAACATCCCGTGCAACGTATGGGACCCATCGCAAGTGGGATAAGCCATAGGGTGAGATGACGAAAGAGGCTAGATATTTCGAAAAGTCACTGTGACGGTCTGCTCAACCATATGACTAAGGAATAATGTGGGGCAACGAGTTGGCAGTCTCTTGTGGGGAATGTGTACAAACTCTGCAGAGTCAAAACTATTCGAATAGCCGTGCCCGCCGTCATGGGCAGACATGGGGACTTAACTAGATATAGTTCTGTTTCAAAAATAATTTGTGGGTGAAATGGGAAAATGTAGGGCAGTGAAAGGCCCTAGTTTGGAATTGTCCTGGGTGTCGTCCCAGTGGTAAGATAGGCAACTATAAAGCTAGAAGATGCTATAAGGTGCAGAGGCCATGTAATGGTGGATGGGCTCTGTGCACTAATAAGATGATTACATTCCATTAAACTGGTGTCTTTCAAAAACTGCTAGGTCATAGGGATTCCTAAGTACTGTATTGTAAAGGCAATTTCAGGCAAAATAAAATAAACCTAAGCCCTCCCTTGTTCAGCCCAACATACTATTACTGCATTCTGTGTGATGACTTGCTGAGCACGGTGGTTAGTGTGCTCACACTCGTATCACCAAAAACAGAAACAGGGACGCAGGATCATTACGAATATGAAGATGCCCCGGCCACAGAAGGAAGGAAGGACGATGGGAATTAGGTCGTCGATCGTATTTTCCGATCCTAGACAAGTTAGACCTAAGGCATTGTGTGTACATATATTATCTAAAGCTAGATAATATATACTGCACATATTACCCCCAGTCGCTTGCCTGAGGTTATGGTCCTACTTTTGCTTTCTCTTCCGCTGCTTGTATGTAATGATGACATTCGGCCTAAGTGCCCCTTTTGTAAACTATCACCCGACGTGGTGTAATTTGAACCATGGTCTGTAATATTACTGTTTAAGCGATGTATAAAATGATACAACAATGTACATGCGCATTATCTATCGATCCGTGGAATAATGCAAGAACTACGTGAGATCTCGGATTGAAAAATCCGGTCCGATGAGTCGGTATCGAGCATACGACTGTAGGGTAAAGGCCTTAGTATGGACGTTAGGAAGGATATAGAATCATAAATTTGCAAACTATATAAAAAGAATTTCTAAAAATATAGCGTATTACTTCTTTTTCTATCCTTCTTAGATCTGTTCTGTTCTATCTTTCATTAATATTTTGAAAAGTTACTAACACTAGGAATTTAATTTACCGTCTACTTGGCCCACGGAGTCTACAAGGGGGAGTTTGCCAGTATCCTGCGCAAGCTCCTTCACTACCTGGGCTACCCAGACCAGCCCGTGTACCGTGGACTCAAGACCACGGCAGGGGGAGAGGAGTCCTGGTTGATCGAGGTGTTCATCTACCCGAAGACTGCGCACAACCCGCCTCACATTTTTCAGACAGAGCACCAGCGGACCATCAGGACCGTGGCACTCCAGGACGCTGCACGCCTTGCTACCACACGGCTGTGCGACATTTACAAGGCCCCCCTTCGACGCACTCCCTTCTGCTACTACCCCTTGCGCCAGGAGAAGGCGCGATATAATGAGACCTACATGCCTACGAGCGAGAACAACCCGATGCTTACGCATCAGGTTGACCTAACCAGGGCCATGGGATCGGCCCACACCGCCGCTTTGGAGGAGATCACCGCCCCGCCGGGCGCACCTCGTCCACGCACACCGAGGTGGCGACCCTCCGTGAGCGGCTCGCCCGGTGCGAGCGAGCCTTGGCAGCAGCCAAGGAGGAGGCGACCGCAGCACGGGTGCAGCCCCAGCAGGTCCCAGCTCCTGCAGCCCCACCAGAACCTGCCGCACCGGCCCCCACAGGACCCAGTGGACTCAGACTACCGACCGCACGCAAGAGCGTGCGACCTCCAGGACCACAGTCGGCTCTTCGCCAGGGAGGGTCGCGCCTCAGCCGCAGCCGCAGCCGCTCACACTCCGACTCGACACCGACCCTCCGAGTTCGGGTCGGTGGGTCCCGCCTCGGTGCGGACTACGCCCCTCCGGCCGTGAGTTGGCTATATGGAGGAGTAGGTGGGTGGTGCCGTACTTGCGAGATGTAGCGCGAGTACTAGTTGATGTATCCAGCATGTTATGCCAGACCTTTTGTATCGTAGTTGCTACTCGATCAGACTTTAATTATTGTGTTGTAATAGTAAGTCCAGCCTAGAAGCTGGCTATGTGATGTTTTAGTTATGCTTAAGGAAATGGCCTTGTGTTGAAATTATTTTGTCGTTTATCTTGTTGACTTTTATTGCGTGAGGTGGTGACCTTCTTTTATTCTTTTAATTGCCTAGTAATAGTATTAAGTCATAAAACTATGACTGCAGATGGCCAGTCAAAGGGTGACCATGGCCCAGGCCAATGCCACCCTCAACCAAGGAGTGGTGGACTCCACACCCGGTGTCTTGCCAGCTAGGCGTGAACAAGCCCACGATCAGGAAGCCAACCTTCCACCCCCTCCAACCAACCCTACCATGGCGCAAGTCATGGCGCAGCAGACCCAATTGCTGCAGGCTATTATTACCGGGCAACAAGGTAGCTCCAGCAGGTCTAGAGCTGACCTGGCTGACTTTCAGAGGACCCGGCCCCTCACTTTTCCTACCGACGAGCCTCTCGGTCAAGATTGGCTTCGGGATACGGAAAGGAAGCTACGCTTGGCCAAGTGCGCAGAAGAAGACAAAGTGATATTTGCAGCTCATTAGCTCCAGGGAGCAGCTGCAAATTGGTGGGAGAATTATCTTGCCGCCAGAGGCCAGGAAGAGACCTCCACGGACAGCGACATGGATGTCATACCATGGTCAGAGTTCAGGATGGCTTTTAAGGCCAAATTCGTCCCAGCGAGAGTCATGAGAATGAAGAAGAACGAGTTTCGCACTCTCAAGCAAAGAGGCATGACCATTAATGAATATCTCACAAAATTTACTCAGCTTGCTCGCTACGCTCCAACGGACGTGGCTGATGAAGAAGAGAAGATTGATAGATTTCTCGAAGGCATGAATGAGGAGTTGAGGGTGCAGTTGATTGTGCAGGACTTCACCAGCTTCCACCAGCTAGTGAACAAGGCACTAATTCTAGAAAATGAAAAGAAGAATCTGGAGGCCAGCCGTAAACGCAAGCTAACAACTCAGCGGCCGCAAGGGAGATTCATTCAGAAGTTCTTCAACAACCCCTCATTCTCCAGACCCGATCAACCCAGGGCTCCAACTCCAGCACCCTGATCAAGTGGAAGTTCCTTTCAAGCTCCTCGCACCGGGAGTCAGTACACCGGTATGAACCCCGCAGCCAACCTTAACTGCTACAGCTGCGGAGAGAAGGGGCATTTCACCAACCGGTGCCCACACAAGCAAAATGCCCCTGTCCGCAGCCAAGCTTCAGTACCCAGCAAGGGGCCTCAGACCTCGCAAGCTAGCAGGAGTACCCCAACGCACAACCGTGGTAGAGTCAACCATATCACGGCAGAGGAAGCTGAGGAGGCTGCAGGAGTTCTTATGGGTACGTTCTCTGTCAAGTCGATACCAGCGCAAACTTTATTTGACTCAGGAGCTTCACATTCATTTATATCCAAGGGGTATGCTGATAAACTGGGGTTACCTATTTATCCTCTAAAGAGGCCGAGAGTACTTAAGTCACCAGCCGGTATGATTACCGCTACCTTAGTATGCCCTGGGGTAACGGTTACCATGGAGAGGTGCGACTTCCTAGCAGACTTGATAGTACTAAGCTCACAGACCTTGGATATTATATTAGGAATGGACTGGTTAGCCAGATATCAAGGAGTTATAGACTGTGCCACCAGGACAGTGAAGCTGACTAAGTGTCCTGGAATGACTATAGATGTGAAAGTGGACTGACCATACCGATGGGGCCGCGCAATATATTATTGCGAAGATGTACCCTTAGAAGGAATGATGGTGGTACAAGACTATCAGGAAGTATTTCCCGAAGACCTACCCGGCATGCCCCCAGACAGAGACCTAGAATTTGTCATTAACTTGAAGCCAAGAGCTGCCCCCATTTCCAAGAGACCATATAGGATGACGGTGGAAGAGCTGGAAGAGCTAAAGACCCAACTCCATGAACTGCAGGAAAAGGATTTATCGACCCGCCTCGCCAGGGATCTCCTATTATTTGTAAAGAAGAAGGATGGCATAGCTAGGATGTGTGTGGATTACCGGGCGTTAAATGAAGTAACCATCAAGAATAAATACCCCCTTCCCAGGATCGATGATCTATTTGACCAACTTGGTGGAGCCACCATCTTCTCCAAAATAGATCTGAGATCGGGTTACCACCAGCTGAAAATTAGAGCTGAGGATATACCCAAGACAGCTTTTACCACTAGATATGGACTGTACGAGTTTACGGTCATGTCTTTTGGTCTGACAAATGCACCGGCCTACTTCATGAATCTCATGAACAAGGTATTCATTGAGTATTTGGACAAGTTTGTAGTGGTGTTCATTGACGACATCCTTATTTACTCCAAAAGTGCAGAAGAGCATGCGGAGCATCTACGCCTAGTGCTAGAGAAGTTAAGAGAACATCAGTTATATGCCAAGTATAGCAAGTGTGAATTCTGGCTAAGCGACATCAGCTTCTTGGGACATATAGTGTCTCAGAGGGGAGTATCAGTTGACCCCGCCAAGATTGCAGAAGAATGTAATGGAAGCAACCCACCTCCGTCACTGAAGTGCGAAGTTTTCTTGGATTGACAGGATATTATAGAAGATTCATAGAAGGATTCTCTAGGGTAGCTGTGCCATTGACCCGCCTACTCAAGAAGGAGAAGTTTGAATGGACCAAAACCTGCGAAGGAAGTTTTCAAGAGCTTTAGAAAAGATTGACTACCACCCCGGTGCTAGTTCTACCTGATGTACGCAAGGATTTTGAAGTATCTTGTGATGCTTCCCATCAAGGACCGGGATGCGATCGATGCAAGGAGGCAAGGTTGTGGCATATGCATCTAGGCAACTTCGCCCCCATGAAGCTAACTATCCCACTCATGACCTGGAATTAGCTTCAGTGGTATATGCCTTAAAAATTTGGAGGCACTATCTGATTGGCAACCACTGTGATATATACACGGATCACAAGAGCCTCAAGTACTTCTTCACCTAGTCACACCTCAACTTGAGCAGAGAAGATGGTTAGAATTAATAAAAGATTATGACCTAAGTGTCCACTACCACCCAGAGAAAGCCAATGTGGTAGCAGATGCTCTCAGTCGTAAGACCTATTGTGATAACCTTATGGTTCAAGAACACCAGCCTGAGCTATATAAAGAGTTGAAAGCATTGAACTTGGAGATAGTAGAGTGAGGAACTTTAGCGGCAATGGAAGTTCAAACGAGCATAGAAGAAAGGATTATGGCCGCACAAAAGGAGGACCCGACTACCTTGAGGTTGAGGAAATTAATGGAAGAAGGGAATGCTCCTAAGATGAATGTGGATCAGAAAGGAGTTTTGAGGTATGTGACACGTATTTTTGTACCCCACCAAAAGGGCCTCAAGGATCTCATACTCAAGGAAGCTCATAGCTCAGCATACTCCCTCCACCCTGAAAGTACAAAGATGTATCAAGACATGAAGAAGTGGTACTGGTGGCCACGTATGAAGAGAGACATCGCCGAATACGTAGCCTGCTGTGATGTATGTCAACGAGTGAAGGCGGAATATCCGAGACCAGCAGGGCTGTTGCAGCCATTGCAAGTACCCCTGTGGAAGTGGGATGAAGTAAGAATGGACTTTATCACAGGACTTCCCGAACCAGGTCAGGATACGACTCCATCTGGGTCGTAATAGATAGGCTGACCAAGGTCGCACATTTTATCCCTGTCAAGACAACTTACAAAGGAGACAAGCTAGCAGAACTATATATGTCACGCATCGTGTGTTTGCACGGGGTGTCAAAACGGATAGTCTCAAATCGAGGTTTCCAGTTTACCTCACATTTCTGGGCTAGCCTACATGAGGCCCTCGGTACCCACCGGATTTCAAAGACCGCCTATCACCCCAGCATGATGGTCAAGCAGGCGAGTGAACCAAATACTAGAGGACATGCTTCGGGCTTGTACCCTAGATTTCTCTAAGGACTGGGACAAATGTCCGCCATATGCGTAGTTCGCCACAACAACGACTACCAAGCCACCACAGATGTCCCTATTTGAAGCTAATCAGACGGAGAAAGTGTCGAATCCCTTTACACTGGCCAGAAGTAGGAGAAGGCTACATATTCGGGCCCGATACTCTAAAGCAGGCAGAGGAAAAAGTTCACCGATCGAGATCGACTATTAGCCCTTGATCGCATAAAAGAGTTATGCGGACAAGAGACGGAGGCCATTAAGTTTTGAGGTCGGAGACTATGTTTATTTGAAGGTGTCACCCCTACGGGGGGTCAGAAGTGAGAGCCCATGTGAGAGGTGCTCCCATGTTTGTGATGAGTAATTGACGCGTGTGCCGAAAATCTGGAATTTGGAATGATGCTGTAAAACTCCCGAATTTTGGAACTATCATAGATGTATTTCTACTGAACTACCGTGAGCGGTAGTACCGCAGTAAAGTTGCTAGTAGTACCTACTGTCTTGTGAGATGTAACGATGGGGATTAAAATTTGAGTTTGGTTTGGATGTTTTAGTCATTAGGGCTTATGATTAATTCATGTTATCGAGCGGTGCTATTTGATGTGTTTCTTGTTTGTGTTGGCTGCAGGACATCGAGGCGGGGTCGTGGTGAGACACGTGGCGACCGGACTAGACGCAGGTGTTGGTGATATGCCCTAGAGGCAACATGGAGATGTTGAATATATCACATACTATGTTTATGATACATTGCTTTGTTCCTTGAAATAGACATTATCATTATTGATCAATGAGTATGTGACTTATTCATGAGACTCTTAATGCCAAAATGTTGCTATTTCTAAATGATCCCGATTATATTTCATATGAGGAACAAATATGATTCAAAGATCAAGATATGTATTGATTGATGATCATGTCTCATGGATCATGGTATGGAGATACCAAATCAATAGTATGGACATGTGTTAGTGAACATATGTTGGATAGACCCGCCATGAGACACCGCAGAGATTCCATGTGTCATCGCTGGTCTCAAGTAGTGTTTATGTGGAATCCTTAGACTTGAGATCATCATGGTTCCCAAAGATGCGTAGTAGCTACTTTGGGACTACTAAACACTACTCCGTGAATCGGGTAGTCATAAAAGTAGTCTTTGGGTTTGCCATGAAACATGTAGTGGGATGTGAATGATCAAGATAGAATTTGCCCTCCTTATGGGAGAGATATCTGGGCCCCTCGATGTAATGGATTATGAAAGTGCATGGCCATGCCAAGGTGATTGAGGAGTCAATCACGAGTTTATAATCCATCACGGAATCGAGAGAGTGATTGAGCTATTAAGAGGATGACACGGTCTCGCCTTGAGCTTAATCTATATCGTGAGGCAAAGGGATTAGTACATGAGAACATTCTGAGTTCACCGATATGATCTTTACGTATACTTTGGGGTTAATATGTCTTACTAGAGGCCGCTATTAACACGGTGACCGGAAAGGTGTTTCGGTCGCGACCAAGTATACGTGAACCCTGTGGTCGCACACTTAACGGGTTGGAACACTAATTCAATGTGATTCGGATATGGGCTCAATTCGGATAGAGATCCTGATAGACTCCTATTGGGCCTCGGTCCACGAGGCCCAAGTGAGGAGGTCTATATATGGAGGCGAGGGCCGAGGAACGCACCGATAATCCCGAGCTAATCCGTAGCCGCCACCTCCGAGCCAAACCCTAGCCGCTCGCGAGTGCCGGTACACTCGCGATCGGCGTTCCAAACCGGACGTGTGGATACCGGTGGAGGCGCCGCTCGTTGCGGCGTTCATCGGCATCAACAACCTCTGATTGATCGCTCGTGGTGGGGTTGATCGCGTGGAGGAGACGATCGGTTGGGACGATCGACTACTTCCACTACTACCGACAGCGTGGTTGGATCGGCTTCTCCAACTCTTCTTCATTGCTGCTGGCGTCTAGTGGTAACGATCCATGATCCTCCTTAAGCATGATGTTCTTGTGTGCGGTAGAAAAATTTTGTTTTACGCTCTCGTAGCCTACTCGCGATCCTTTAGTGGTAACGATCCATGATCCCTCCTAAGCATGATGTTCTTGTGTGCGCGGTAGAAAAATTTTGTTTTCTGCTCTCGTAGCCTACTCGCGATCATTTAGCAGGTGGCGTTGAGGTCAGAACGGTCAAGGTGTGTCAAGACGGCAAAGACTCGAGGTGGTTGCGAGGCTTGGACAACAAGGAGCGGAAGCTTCCGGAAGGTGCGTGAGGGCGAAACGGAATTTCGCAAGACCGCAAAAGCGGAGCGGCGCGTTGATTTAGCGGGCATAACGGGTGAGACCCGTTAACCAAAGGCTATAAATAGGGGTGAGGGCTGCATGCCCTCACAAGCATTAAGTGGAGAAACTAGGGTTAGCCAAGTCAAAAGAGCCTTTGGTGGGTTGTTTTGCTTTGGAGGCTTTAGTGGTTGGAGAGTGCAGGTGTGTAAGAGGATCACAACATGGTTGTGTGTGCCCTCCCTGCCTAGAGCTCCTTGTGTGGTGTTCCCTTCCTTCTGGCTCTTGAGTTCATGTGTTCTTGAGAGGGATGGAGAGGGTTTGAGTGATGCCTATGTAATTTTATTCCTTGCAAAATCAGATAGGCGCCTTGTGACGCTTCTTGTCAGATCTTCTTGTTTATGAATGGAAATCAAGTTTTTGATCATTTGTGCCTCTTTGTTCTTCATGTTCTTTTATAGGGTTTGAGGTAGTTTTGATCCGCTTGATGCTTTGGCTTGAAACTTGATATCTAGAGTCCCGTGACTATTGCTAACATATCGTCAAAGTTTCATGGCCAAAGGATCTAAGATCGGGGAGTAATTTCAGTTTTGCTCTCTCCCGTCAAGGTTTTTCAAGAAATCCGATTCTCTCTTGATTTCTTGATTCTTTCAAGGAATCTTGAAATTGGTTCGTGATTTGGTCTTCTACAAGTATTACCTTGCCTTCTTAGAAGTCCCCAAACTCAAGAATCCAAGAATCGTGCAAAACTCTCGATTTTCCATCTCTCTCGCCTTTGTTTTGGTGCGGTACTATCGTCAGTATGGAACTACGCAGACTATTACTCTCAATCATACTTCCTCTCGGTGGTACTACCGAATCAATCATGTACTACCACCGCAGAGAAAGTTTTCGCTTTTCTTTCTTCTTTCGGTTTTGATTTCTTTGCTTTAGATCTCTGCTTTCCGCTTAGTTGTTATTCTCTGCTTGAATACTTGAGGGAGGTCCATTAATTTTATAAAGGCACCATTCACCCCCTCCTGCTGCCATTTCGGTCCTTCAATTGGTATCAGAGCCGGCTAGCTCTTTCTCATAGATCTTAACCGGTCTCCAAGAGCCATGGCAATGGACAAGTATTCCACCAAGCCGCCTGCTGATGGCCTGGATTACCCCTTTCGAAGAGCCGGATGGAAACTTACATCCGTGCTCGTGGGTATGCCATCCGCGGAAGGTGAAGATACAATTTGTTGTTCCCGCCGATGAGAACATCAATGCCGGAATATGGTCGATGTTGAGGCGAATGCTAAGGCAAGGAACATCATCATTCGTGGGTTGAGTAGAAGCGAGTTCGATCGATCTCTCACCGTCGTCCGCTTATGACATCCGGGTGACCTCGATGCATACCATGAGGGCACCACCCGGATCAAGACGGTTCGACAAGACCGCTCAAGCGAGAATACAAGAAATTCGAGATGCTTGCCGGTGAGTCCTTGACGAGTGCTTTTCTCGCTTTCACAAGATTTTGAACAACCTCCGAGCCGCCGGTCTCACATACTCCGACTCGATAACGCCACAAATTCTTTCTACACTCGATCTTAGGGTTTGGGAGATGAAGGTGACTACCATCAAGGACACCACGGACCTCTCGACCTTGACTATTGATGCGCTTTACTCGCGCCTCAAGACTCACGAGATTGACATAGTCTCGTCGGTCAAGTCTCGCCGATGGCACTAGTCACCCACCCCGCTCGATCCACTTCTTCCGAGCCATCTTGCGGATTCTCCTCGCGCTCTCGTGACATAACCGATGATCGACAGAGCACCATGGATGAGCAGCTAGCCCTCCTCGCACGGAGATTCTCCCATGCTTACAAAGGGAGGAGGGACGAAGGAAAAGAGGACCCGTGATTTATTTCGAGTGTGGTGGCCCCAACCACATCCGAGCAAACCGTCCCAAGCTTGGGAAGGGTAAAGGTGACTTGCGGTTCGGGCAAGAACGACTACATCGACAAGAACCGCAACTCGAAGCCCTCAAGACCGCCCGGAAAGAAGAAGTTCCGCGACCTTGGGAAGGCCAAGAAGCTCTTCCACCGCTGCTCGCCGCTGACGACCTCGACCTCACCGAGGTGGAGGGATGGAGCGACGACGACGGACCGGTGACCAAGACCCCAAGGGCGACGACTTCTCGGATGTGCTTCATGGCCCTTGAGGGCTAACCGAGCGACGACGATCTCTATTCGACCGATGAGGTATGTCCTCTTATGACCAACTTAATGAAGCCTTTCTTAAGTTAGGAGGTTTTCATGCTAGAGCTAAGACTAGATGTAGCGAGTTGGAGAAGGAAGTAGAGATTGTCACGGAGCTTACTTCACTTATATCCGCTCCCTCCCGTGACGATCGTGATACATGCCGTGCTTTGATCGGTGATATGGAGAAGCTAAGGACCTCACATGATAGTCTCGTCTCCGAGATTGATGCAATTAAGGTGGAGAATGTTAGTCCGCTGTCGATTTAGAATTGAGTAGGATGGTCATTACCCTACTTACTACCGATGAGACTATTGCTCCCACCTCATGTGAGGATAAGGACTTTAATGCTAGAGGACCTTATGCCACGCTTCGGATCCGCCCGAGTCTTGTGTAAATTGTGATAACTTGAATATGAAGCTAAAACGGCAGATCATAAAATTGCGAATTTCAAACCTTCTTACTTGAGCCTATTGCTTCTTGCGTGAATTGTCCCAAGTTATCACGAACTTGAAGTCGTCTCCAAACAGCTTCAAGAATTAGTTGATGACAATAACAAATTGGCCAAGTTTGCTTCTAAGGACCCCGTTAGCTCACCATGCAATTGTCAGAATAAACTAAAATATGAATTGGTTGCATTAGATGAAAATGTGAAGCTAACTAAGGATCTTATAGAAAAGCAACCATCTACTTGCATTGTGTGTGCTGGGAAGAAGCATGAGGGTTTGGTAGAGACACCTAGCGACGTGAACCAATTGGCTAGCGAGAGGGCTGTCCTTCCCGAGTCGGTGTGCGTGCACAAGCCAATCTTTCCTCTCGCTGCTGGTTCTTCTTCTACTCCCTTACCTCCCGCCGTCTCTTCTTCTCCTTGCTCTTCTTGCACCTCTCTTTTCTGGAGTGTCAAGACCTTATGAACACCCTCGAGAAATTTGTAGGAGGCAAGAAGAAACTCAATCTTATTCTAGACCAATCAAAGATTTGCAAGTTCAAAAGGGTCTAGGATATGATCTCCGTGAGGATGTGAGGAAACATCCACCGTCGTGCTCGCACTGTAGTCAGCAGGTGTGTTTGAGGTCAAGCCCAAGAACAAGAAAGTTCAATTTAAATCAGCGGGCTTTGTTCAAGGGATTTCTGACAGCAAGGTGATTTCACCTGCAGCTTCGGCCCCTCAGAAGGCGTATCATTGCACCTTTTGTCAGAAGGATGGGCATTTGTTTGACCATTGCTTCAAGCGCGCCAAGATCGCGCGAAGAGACCGTGTTGAGTCTTTTAGGCGTATTCGTGGTCGCCCCTGCACCTTGAGTGCACCTAAGACCAACAGGAGGTCTAGAGTTGTTTCTTCGTTGGTGTTGGGCAAGATCGAGGACTTGGTTTTACCGAAGTTTTCGTTTTTCGTCCTCATGCTCCGTCGATCGTGACTTCCGCCGTCCCGAGGGTAGATCTCGCTTTCCCATCGAGATAGCTACCATGGCGTGTTCAACTTGTTGCCGGTGACTTGACTCGCCTCCTCAGAAAGGGCGGGCCCAACAACGCCCGTGTCTGCTCACGCACCTTCCGCTTGTCGAGCGTCGGAGAGCGTAGGGTAGATAGAGGTCAGCCGTGCTTGACTACTTCATCTGCTCCACGTGTTACTCAGTACTGGGTGCCAAAATCACTCTTGATTTACCCTCACTCGAGACTTTACTCTGCTTGACTCAAAGTTAGCGGGGTGGAAGGAAAGGTTTGGCTTGTTGACTCCGGTGTTCTCTACACATGACCGGAGATTCTCGTTGGTTTTCTTCCCTTGCCCGTGCTCCGTGTGATGAGACGATCACTTTGGAGACGCTTTCGTCGCGCCATCGCCAAAGGTACAAAGCGCGTTAATGATTTATTTATTTTGAAAGATGTTGCCTTGGTTAGTAAGTCGCAGATAATTTGTCGCCGCTTCTCACCACCGATGACGGCTTTGAGGTGAGCTTTAAGAAAAACAATTGCAAAATTCTTGACTCTTCTGTAGTCCGGTCTCATGGAATTTCTCGCTTTGGGAGAATCTTTCGTGCTGATTTTTCCGAGTCTTCCGCGATCCTCTCGTGTGTTTACTTGCTTCGAGTCCCGCGACCTCTTTTCTCGCATCGGAGACTTGGTCATATTGATTTGACCACTTGACCCGAAAGTTAGCGCCACGATCTCATTCGTGGTCCGCGAAACTCAAAATGGTCAAAGATCTTATTTGCGCCCATGCCAAGACACGGCAAGATGGTTGCCGCCCCATCCTCCGGTCCACGCTACTATGACCGATGCACCGTGACGTTGCTCCATATGGACTTTGTTGGACCACTGAGTGCGGTCGGCAGGAGGGAAGTGGTATGTTCTTGTCGTAGTCGATGACTTCTCGAGGTATTCTTGGGTGTTTTCTTGGCATCAAGGATGAGACGTTTACACATTTCCGAGGTCTTTTCAGAGGCTTTCGCTGAGCTTGTGTGCCTTATGAGCGATCCGCATGACAATGGCACGGAGTTCAAGAATTCCTACTTTGAGAGTTTCGTGGTGAGACAGTGTAGAGCACCGCCTCTTCTCCATACATCCCTCGCCAGAATGGCGCTAGGAGAGGAAGAACCGCACCTTGGTCGAGATGGCCGTGACGATGCTTGATGAGTACTCTACACCGCGGAAGTTTTGGGTGAAGCTATAGCCACCGCGTGCCATGTTTTGAACAGAGTTTTTCTTCTGCACATTTGCACCGCACTTATGAGTTGAGATACGGCGAAAGCCAGTGTTTCCCATTTTCGTGTGTTTGGTTGCAAGTGTTTTATTCTAAAGTCTGGGAACCTAGATAAGTTCGAGTTACGCTCTTGTGATGGACTCTTTCTAGGCTACTCGACTTCTTCGCGGGCCTATAGGGTCTGGAACTGCGAGTCTAGCAAAATGGTAGAAACCTGTGAGGTAACCTTCGATGAGGCCAGGCCGGGGACTAGGCCCGATATCTCAGGTTCACTAGAGCAGTCCGAGACCATCTTCGTGGATGATGAGGATGATGGAGATGAGGGTTGTCACCCGATCCAGCCCCTCATCCACCCCTTGAGGTGCCTTCTTCCACCGCACCTCGAGGTGATCGCCTTACCTTCGCTTCTTCTAGAGCTAGTGGCTCTGCTCCAACCCCGTCTGTAACGAGGTAGAGGCCACTTCTTCATCTCATCCAGACCTCCAAGACATATTCAAAATCTCATCCTTCCGAGCGGATGATTGGAGATCTCTTTGAACGAGTCACACGCCCAAGTCCGGGCGTGTCGCTTATCTCCACTCTGCCTTCGTAGCTTCTTTTGAGCCCAAGGACGCTTGTCATGCTTTATCTGATGAGTCTTGGGTCAATGCCATGCATGAGGAGCTCGAAAGTTTCGAAAGAAACAAGGTCTGGACGCTTGTTGAGCCCCCTCGAGGTCACAATATCATTGGAACCAAGTGGGTGTTCAAGAACAAGCAGAGCGAGGATGGGGTAGTCATTCGAAACAAGGCTAGACTGGTTGCACAGGGGTACTCCCAGGTTGAGGGTCTGGATTTCGAGGAGACCTTTGCCCCTGTAGCTCGTCTTGAGGCCATTAGAATTATGCTTGCCTTTGCAGCTTCTAAGGGTTTCAAGCTTTACCAGATGGACGTCAAGAGTGCCTTTCTCAATGGCTTCATTGAGGAAGAAGTCTATGTCGATGACCTCCGTGTTTCGAGAACCCCAAATACCCTAGTCATGTCTTCAAGCTTTCCAAAGCGTTGTATGGACTTAAGCAAGCCCCTAGAGCTTGGTATGAGAGGCTTAAGTCCTATCTATTGAGACATGATTTTGAAATGGGTAAAGTTGACAAGACCTTGTTCACTCACCGGCTTGGCAATGACCTTCTGCTCGTCCAAATTTATGTCGATGACATCATCTTTGGCGGCTCTTCCCATGCTCTAGTTTCACAGCTTCTGATGTCATGAGCACCTAGTTTGAGATGAGCATGATGGGTGAGTTGACATTCTTCCTTGGCTTCCAGATCAAGCAGACTCGGGAGGGTACCTTCTTGCATCAAGGCAAGTACACTCGAGACCTCCCGAGACGATTTGACATGAGTGATGGAAAGCGGTGTCGATCGCCGATGATCTCACCGCCAGCGTTCTAGACCCAGATGAGGATGGTGAGCCACCGATCAAAAGGAATTGAAGCATGATTGGCTCTCTTGTACCTCACCGCCTCGAGACCGACATACACTTCTCCGTGTGTCTTTGTGCTCTGTTTTAGCTTCTCCTCACAGATCTCACCGCCAGCAGGTGAAGCGCATCTTCGGTACCTTCGAGCTACCATTGACTATGGTATCGGTACTCTTCCTCATCCTGCTCATCCCTTAGAGCCTATTCGGATGCGCACTTTGCCGGCAGAGGATAGATAGGAAGAGCACTTCGCACCGCCAGCTCATTGGCACTTCTCTTATTTCCGGTCCTCGAGGAAGGTCCTGTGTTGCATGCCCACCGCAGAGGCCGAGCACGCTGTCGCAGCCAGCTGTCGTAGCTGTGTGCTTTGGATGGTCTCGACTCTGCGGGACTTTGGGTTGCTATCGATCGTGTTCCGCTCTTCGCGATAACACGTCTGCGATTAGCATTGCTAAGAACCCAAGCAAAGACTCGGACCAAGCACATCGATATCAAATATCACTTCCTTCGAGACCATGTGGAGAAGGGTGACATAGTGCTCCGCCAGGAGAGTGACCACCGCTTGGTCGATATCTTCACCAAGCCTTTGGATAGCACGAGATTTTCACCATGGGAGAGCTTGGGGTGCTTTGTCCTTATGGACTGTTGTGAGGGGGAGCTTTGGGCTTTACTGCTTTATCATATTATTTATGCTTCTGTCTCTTTTCTGTTGCATTGCATTTGGGTGCATTGGGTTAGTCCTCCTAGCATAGACTAGAGTGTTTCTCACGTCTAGTTTGCTTAGACTTCCTACTCTTATCTTATGCCTTCAGGATACTCTATTAGCTGTCTTCTTATCTCACTAGGTAGAGCTCACTCACTTCTTGCGATCTAGCGAGGGTCGGGCCACCTTCGGGTAGACAGGGTACGTGTTTGCTCTCTAGTGTGTGTTTTCCTGTCAGCTGATAGTCCTGGAGTCGTATGGGGTAGATAAGAGTCAGTCTGAGTCATATTATTCTCTATATCTTATCTATGCTTTAAGGACTGTCTGTTTATCCTTCTTTGCCAGTTTCTCGTTTTTACTGCTTTGGTTCAAGGGGAATTCATTTGGGAGTTTCTGGAACTTAATATTGACATAATTCTACTTGAACTAAAAGATGTATCTCATGTTGAGGGGGAGCTGGATTTTCTGCATATCATTATGCATTGTAAATTAATTACATTGAGCCTTGATTATTATCCGATGATGACGTGATTACAATGCTTTACATCTTGCCATGATTTATGCTTAAATTGCTATATTTATCATAACGTCATATGTGTAAACTAGCTTTTGCCATGATGAGTTAATTAAACTTGCTCAAATTTGAACTAAAAACTTGTCATGATTAGCACTTGAGCTTAGTCTTTCTTGAGCTATCCTTTTATGATTCATGCCATGTCAAATAGGCTATGTTGAGCGTTGAATCTCTTTTGAGCTTTAGTTTGAGTCGTCTTAAACTCTTGATGTAACATGAGTTAGTACAACTTATTAAAAGCAAAAGATCTCTTTGTGCGAAAAACCGATATCACCAATTCTTTCTCACGAGAAGGCTTGCCATTGCACTAGGCATGAACTTGGGGAGAGTTTTGGATGACCTAGACTATCTTCTTAAGCTTCTCGCTTGGAGTAGTCGTAGCACCGACTTGAGATCGAGCACATGATAAAAATATTGGTTGAAAATAACCATAAGTTTCAAAAGAAAATATCACTTGTGCTAAATTTGCTAAATGCGATCAAAAGAATCAAGTACTTGAACCAATGTTTCACTCGAGTATATAACACTATTTGGGCTCAATATTAGATTCTTGGTTCCGCTTAGCTTGATTGACATGGCTTGCATCATCCTTAGATATCTCTAGCTAGACTTTGCCTTTTGGATGACTTGACATGGTAACAAAATGCTCAAATACTCATATTGTCATCTAGTAGCTTCTAGTGGTTTATACATACCTTGTCATGATCTAGATAGCCCTTCATTGAATTATGGCTTGGTGTAATACATTATGGTCATTTGGATAATTCTCATGGCTCAAAATGCTAAGAATAAACAAACTTCGACATTTCATCCAATTTGATATCATATTTCTCTTTACATCTTGATGTGTTTATTGCCAAAAGGGGAGAATATTGGAGAAAAAAAAGATTGTTGAATCCTAGAAGCTTTGAAAAATTGCTCTTTGAGTTGCTCTAGTGATTCTTTCGTCGACATGGTCATAAGTTTAATTTCCTCTTTTGGACCATGTTGGATTTTTCAAACCAAACTTCTATGCTTTTCGTTGTTTGTCAATACACTCATCAAAGGGAGATTGAGAGCCCATGTGAGAGGTGCTCCCATGTTTGTGATGAGTAATTGACGCTGCAGTCGAAAAATCTGAATTTGGAATGATGTCAGTAAAACTCCTGATTTTCTAACATCATAGATGTATTTCTGGAACTACCGCGAGCGGTAGTACCACAGTAAAGTTGCTGGTAGTACCTACCGTGTCTTGTATGTAATGATGGGGATTAAAATTTGAGTTTGGTTTGGATGTTTTAGTCATTAGGGCTTATGATTAATTCATGTTATCGAGCGGTGCTATTTGATGTGTTTCTTGTTTGTGTTGGTCGCAGGACATCGAGGCGGAGTCGTGGCGAGACACGTGGCGACCGGACCAGACGCAGTGGCGTTGAGGTCGAACGGTCAAGGTGTGTCAAGACGCCAAAGACTCGAGGTGGTTGCGAGGCTTGGACAACAAGGAGCGCGGAAGCTTCCCGGAAGGTGCAGGAGGGGCGAAACGGGAATTTCGCAAGACCGCAAAAGCGGAGCGGCGCCGTTGATTTAGCGGGCATAACGGGCTGAGACCCGTTAACCAAAGGCTATAAATAGGGGTGAGGGCTGCATGCCCTCACAAGCATTAAGTGGAGAAACTAGGGTTAGCCAAGTCAAAAGAGCCTTTGGTGGGTTGTTTTGCTTTGGAGACTTTAGTGGTTGGAGAGTGCGGTGTGTAAGAGGATCACAACATGGTTGTGTGTGCCCCCCGCCTAGAGCTCCTTGTGTGGTGTTCCTTCCTTCCGCTCTTGAGTTCATGTGTTCTTGAGAGGGATGGAGAGGGTTTGAGTGATGCCTATGTAATTTTATTCCTTGCAAAATCAGACAGCGCCTTGTGACGCTTCTTGTCAGATCTTCTTGTTTATGAATGGAAATCAAGTTTTTGATCATTCGTGCCTCTTTGTTCTTCATGTTCTTTTATAGGGTTTGAGGTAGTTTTGATCCGCTTGATGCTTTGGCTTGAAACTTGATATCTAGAGTCCCGTGACTATTGCTAACATATCGTCAAAGTTTCATGGCCAAAGGATCTAAGATCGGGAGTAATTTCAGCTTTTGCTCTCTCCGTCAAGGTTTTTCAAGAAACCGATCTCTCTTGATTTCTTGATTCTTTCAAGGAATCTTGAAATTGGTTCGTGATTTGGTCTTCTGCAAGTATTACCTTGCCTTCTTAGAAGTCCCCAAACTCAAGAATCCAAGAATCGTGCAAAACTCTCAGATTTTCCATCTCTCTGCGCTGCTGTTCTTGGTGCGGTACTACCGGCCTTAGGGCGGAACTACCAATAAGCGGAACTACCGCAGATTGCACAATGGTATTTCTCCTCGGCAGTACTATCACTGAATCAATCATGTACTACTATTGGCAGAGAAAGTTTTCGCTTTTCTTTCTTCCGGTTTTGATTTCTTTGCTTTAGATCTCTGCTTTCCAGCTTAGTTGTTATTCTCTGCTTGAATACTTGAGGGGAGGTCCATTAATTTTATAAAGGCACCATTCACCCCCCCTCCTGTTGCCATTTCGGTCCTTCAAGAAGGTTTAAAGTTAAAGGTAAGCTCGCCCCTCGCTATGTTGGGCCATTCCCAATTATAGCCAAGAAAGGAGAAGTAGCTTATCAGCTAGATCTGCCCGCAAGCCTAGCAGATGTGCACAGTGTTTTCCATGTATCCCAACTCAAGAAGTGCCTTCGGGTACCGGAAGATCAAACCCGATGGAGGCAATTGAGATCGAGAGCGACGACCTACAAGGAGCGCCCAATTAAAATCTCGGACACCGTGGAAAAGAAGACCGGAAATCAGACCATTCGCACCTGCAGAGTGCAGTGGGGCCATCACTCAAAGAAGGAGGCCACCTGGGAACGCCAAGACCGGTGAGAAGAGATTACCCGAGTTGTTCACGGTTAGGTGAATCTCGGGTCTAGATTCTTTTAAGGGGTAGATTTGTAACATCCTGAAAATTTAACTTTTGTAAAAAGAAATATTATGAGGTATTTTGCTATATATTATATTTAATTGGAATTTTGTTGCATTTTCTTTGGAGTTTGGTTAAGAAGTCGTGAAAAGAGCACACTGTTTAACTAATACAAAACAAAATTTAAAATGCGAATCAAAAGATGATCCGATGGAAGAGGAGGTGGTTTGGTCCCAAAAATTCAGAATCCTAATTTAGTATCTGCAATAATGAGTTGGCAAGAAAAAATAAAATAAATAAATGCATACATATATCTACATGTATACATGGATGGTTATATATATATAAATATGTGAATATAATGTAGAGGGATGATAATAAAATAACGAATTACCTGCAAACAAATCTTCATAAAAAGAAAATAGATTTGAAAATATGAATATATATATATATATACATACACATAAATAAAATAAAGGAAAAGAAAAGAAAAGAAAATCAAAATTGGGGATCAGCCGACCACCCAACCCCTGTGCCCAACGCACCCCCTCAAGACCGTGTTCTTCTTCCTCCCGCCTCCTCCCTTGGCGCCTTTCCGGGCGCGCCCGCGCCCCACTCACCTCGCTCCGCTGCTGCGCTACCCTTCGGACCGGCGGACGCCGCCGTCTGTCCGAACGCCAGACTCCCCGCCACTCGCCCCTTTCCCGCTTGCTCGCCGCACCGCCGACACATGGCTCGAGGGCTCGCCACCTCTGCTGCAGGGCGCTCAGTGCCCTCCCGCACGCAACGGCAGCGCCATCACCACCGAATCCCCCGCCGCCAAGATCTCGGCCGACGCGACCGCCCATGGCAGCACCCGATGTCGGCCTCCCTCACGCGCCTATAAGAACCCCTGAGCGCGCCAACCACTTCCCCACACTCCCGAGATCCTCCCCCTTCAAGCAATTGCACTAGAAACCCCCCAGAACGTCGCCGGTGCCCCCATCTTCCCCAACTCCGGCCAATGAGCCCCCCTATTCCCGCCAAGGCGACCCAATTCCTTCTTCCTAAGCGATCTCTGGAGCACCAAGGACCCACTCCCGGCCTTCCCCAACCTTCTCGTGGACCGTACCTCGCCGCCACCAGGAGCTTCCCGAACTCGCCGCAGCCGCCGCCGACTCACCTCCGCAACCCCGGCCCTCACCGACACCCTTTGGCATCTACGGACACCAACAACGCGTTTTACCCTCCCTGCACCTCTCCGCCACCTCACCGCGGCACCACCGCCAACCCCGGCCTCGGCCTCCTGCTCGGCCTCCTCCGCCACCTACCAAAAGGGTTAACTACCCTTATTGGGTAGGTAAAGCCTCCCGCTCACTTGGTTACTCTGCCGATTCTCTTCCCCTGCTCCCCGTGGCGTGTTCGAGCCCCGGCTCGCGTGCGGGGTTGAGTCATTTTTTAATTTGCGGCCGACAGTGGGCCCACTTTGTCGGCCATGATGGTCTCATGAACTCGCTGACAGCGGACCCCACCCAGTCCGAAAAGGGAAAACCCAGCCGCCATGTGGGCCCCACGGTCGAGACACAAAAGAAAATAATAAAATAAAATAAAATATGGAATATGCCGTGTGGGCCCCACCTGTCAGAAATTTAGTAATTTAGGGATTTATCTGGACTGAGATTTTTAAAAGGGCATAACTTCTTCATTTTAACTCCAAATTGAGTGAGACAAATTTATAAATTCGTCTAAATTCAAGATCTATCCAATGGAACTAAAATCATAATTTTTAGAGTTCATTTGAATTTCTGGTATTATTTGGAGTGATTTGTTGCTTTTCTTTTTATGCAAATCTTCGCGTACGATTAAAATAGCATATGAGGCTCAGGAGGAAGATGCTGAGTCACCAACCTAGCAACTCCAGATCATCAAGAGCCGCACCATCGTGACCAAGGCGAGTTATCACTTTGATCATGTTGAACCCATGTTTATGCAAATTAATTTCCCTTATATTATCCATGTGCATGCTATTATTTTATGTGATAAATTATGTTCAGTTTTATAGAGTTTAGATATACACCCATTATTATGCTTGTTAGTATTGCCTGTTGAAACTCTCGGGATATGTGAACCTTGTCACCCTAGCAAAGCTATCATAATGTAGTTTTTCACAAATAGAGTTATGATATATCGTATTGCTTAGTATTGCTAGATAAACGGGGACGCTTAGCTGTCCCAAAATATCTCACTTACAAATATGACAATAATTTGGGCAGTCATGGTGGGAATGACTGGAGAGAAATTTGGAACTGTTATTTTATGCTCCAAAAAGCCTCAAACTTGCTTAGTATCCGGGTGGATGATTTGGGGTCGGTATGTGGTGTGGGAAGCACAAAGAGTATGGGATGTGGTAGAACCACTCGGATAACCCTAAGGACCTAATCTTGTCATGTTAGCAGTGTAAAACCGTACAACCACAAGTCTGTAAAATACAACATGGCTAAATAAATTTATCGAAACCCCTGGACTCATCTCACCGGTAGTGGATAGGGGTGAATCTGCAAGGGCAAGGGAAGGCCTAAAGGGACACCAAGGGGAGGGTGAAGTTTCCCAGCTGTACTAGCGCTGTGGGGAGTGGAGCCCGGCTACGTTAGTGACTGTGGGAAATATCCCGTGCAACGTATGGGACCCATCGCAAGTCTGATAAGCCCATAGGGTGAGATGACGAAAGAGGCTAGATATTTGAAAAGTCACCGTGTGACCGCTCAACCATATGACTAAGGAATCATGTGGGCAACGAGTTGGCGCCTCTTGTGGGGAATGTGTACAAACTCTGCAGAGTCAAAACTATTCGAATAGCCGTGCCCGCCGTCATGGGCAGACATGGGGACTTAACTAGATATAGTTCTGTTTCAAAAATAATTTGTGGGTGAAATGGGAAAATGTAGGGCAGTGAAAGGCCCTAGTTTGGAATTGTCCTGGGTGTCGTCCCAGTGGTAAGATAGGCAACTATAAAGCTAGAAGATGCTATAAGGTGCAGAGGCCATGTAATGGTGGATGGGCTCTGTACACTAATAAGATGATTACATTCCATTAAACTGGTGTCTTTCAAAAACTGCTAGGTCATAGGGATTCCTAAGTACTGTATTGTAAAGGCAATTTCTGGCAAAATAAAATAAACCTAAGCTCTCCCTTGTTCAGCCCAGCATACTATTACTGCATTCTATGTGATGACTTGCTGAGCACGGTGGTTCGTGTGCTCACACTCGTATCACCAAAAACAGAAACAGGGACGCAGGATCATTACGAATATGAAGATGCCCCGGCCACAGAAGGAAGGAAGGACGATGGGAATTAGGTCACCGATCGTATTTTCCGATCCTAGACAAGTTAGACCTAAGGCATTGTGTGCACATATATTATCTAAAGCTAGATAATATATACTGCACACATTACCCCCAGTCGCTTGCCTGAGGTTATGGTCCTACTTTTGCTTTCTCTCCGCCGCTTGTATGTAATGATGACATTCGGCCTAAGTGCCCTTTTGTAAACTATCACCCGACGTGGTGTAATTTGAACCATGGTGCGTAATATTCTTGTTTAGCGATGTATGAAATGATACGACAATGTACCGTGCGCATTATCATCGATCCGTGGAATAATGCAAGAACCACGTGAGATTACGGATTGAAAAATCCGGGTCTGACAGAGATGCACCCAACGGCAGCGAAATAAGTGGATCTTGAAAACAACGTAGTCGAGCTCCCAAATCTCTTCTATGAACCCATAGTACGAGTTTCTCGACCCATCGATCGAACGCATCTATGCGGACACCATTGATCGGTTTGTGCTCTTTACATCCCGAGGCTGCAGATAGAATGTGTACCCATTTATGTCATATCCTTGCCATGTCACTGGCAGT
Source organism: Bonia amplexicaulis (assembly GCA_036346245.1). Lineage (NCBI taxonomy): Eukaryota > Viridiplantae > Streptophyta > Magnoliopsida > Poales > Poaceae > Bonia > Bonia amplexicaulis. Next base: position 13,030,029 of record CM070738.1, on the reverse strand, counting down.
AAATATTGGCCCTTTTGCCAACCATGTCAGCGTCTCACTTGGCGAGCTCCTAGTGATTTACTCCTTCAACCATTGGTTGAACTGACTGTTATATTGCCTCATGATCCAAACATCCAGTCGCTCCGGATTTTGTTGCCGAAGCACATTCTTGTGCTGGTCGACATAAGGCGCCACTTCAGTCATGTGTTGTAAGACCGTGAAATGGGCTTGAGTATATGTGTCCATATCTGTAGTGATTGCTTTCTTTCCGATAGTTCCGATACCCTTCAGCCTCCCCTCATGACAAGATTGAGGCACACCTATCGGTTGAGTCTGAGCCATATAATCGACACAAAACTCAATAACCTCTTCGCTTGCATAACCTTCGACGATGCTGCCCTTCGGCCTAGATCGATTCCGTACGTAGGACTTGAGAATTCCCATGAACCTCTCAAATGGGTACATGCTACGTAGGAATACGGGCCCGCACATTTGTATCTCCCACACAACGTAAACAATGAGATGGACCATGATATCGAAAAACGAATGAGGAAAATACATTTCAAGATGACATAGAGTCATCACCACCTCGTCCTGTAGAGCATCTAGTCCTTTGGGATCGATGACCTTCTGAGCAATTGTGTTAAAGAAATAACATAGCCTCATGATTGTCTCTCGTACTTTGATTGGCAAAATATTTCTAATTGCAATAGGGAGCATCTGTGTCATCAGCACATGACAATCATGAGACTTCATGCTATTTAACTTCAAATCTGGCATCGAAACAAGTTTCTTCACGTTGCCGGAGTAACTAGACGGAACTTTGACACCATGCAAGCACCGCACGATTACATTCTCTCGACCTTGGACGGATCAGAACACGCAGGGGAAGGTACGTTCGTCCATTATCTGTTATTATCGGTGCTAACTCAGGCCTGATGTCCATATCAGCCAAGTCAAGCCGTGCGTTGACGCTATCCTTTATTTTGTCATGAATGTTCAGTAAGAGACCAATCAAGCTGTCACATACATTCTTTTCTACGTGCATGACGTCGATGCAGTGTCGAACATCTAGGTACTTCCAATAAGATAAGTCCCAAAATATTGATCTCTTCTTACAGATGTTCTTCTCATGAGCCCTCAATTTACGTCCCTTTCCGAGGACAACATCTAAATCCTTAACCATATCATAAACCTCGTGTCCCCTTAAATGCCTTGGAGCTGAACCGTCTTCCTTCTCTCTGTCAAATTGTTTCTTCATCTTGCGGTATGGGTGAGCCCTCCGAAGGAACCGACGGTGACGCATGTAGACCGTTTTGCGCGAGTGTCTCAGCCACACACTATTGGTATCATCTAAACAGTGGGTACAAGCTTTGGCACCTTTTGTACTCTGGCCCGATAGGTTAGCAAGGGCAGGATAATCGTTTATGGTGCAGAACAATAAGGAGCGCAAAGTGAAGTTCTCTCGCTTGTATGCATCCCATACCGCACCCTTCGCTCCACAAGACTTTTAGATCTTCCACCAACGATTACTAGGTACACATCGATATCATTCCACGGTTGCTTTGGCCTTGGATAAATATCGACAAAGAAAATATACTTTCGCTTCATACACAACCAAGGAGGAAGGTTATAGATGCAGAGTTACGGGCCATGTGCTATGCTCACGCTCATGCTCTTGAAAGGATTCATTCCATCTATACTCAGTCCAAACCTTATATTCCTTGGTTCTGCACCAAAGTCTGCGAAACTCCTATCGATGTTTCTCCATTGGACGGAATCAGCAAGGTGTTTTAGCATTCCATCCTTCTTGCGCTCCTCCGAGTGCCAACGCAGCAATTTTGCCTACTTTGGATTTGCAAAAAACCTTTTCAAACGGAGAATTATAGGAAAATACCATGCCACCTTAGCAGAGGTCCTTTCTTCGCCTCTGTTCCTCGTCATCATCGATTGATTGTTATGTTTGTATCGGCATGCGTTGCACACCGGACATACATGCATGTTTGCATACTCTTTACGGTACATGATACAATCGTTCGGACATGCATGTATTCTTTCTACTTCCATTCTCAACGGATAAAGAACCATCTTGGCTTTATACGTGGTTTTAGGCAGCTCATTTCCCTCCGGAAGCATGTCCGCTAAAAGACCTAGCAGCGCCGTGAAACTCTTGTCGGACCAACCGTTGCTTGCCTTCAATTTCAACAGTTCAAGCACGGCCGACAACCTCGTATACTTGCAGCACGTGAACAAAAGTTTCTCCGAGTCCTCCATCAAGCCCCGGAATTTAACATACTCTCTCTAATCATAGTTATCTTCTACATCGCGAAGCATCTGATCCAGATTATCATCGTGCAACCTATCCGTATTCGAACAACAATCGACCATCCGGCGGCATGTCATTCACTTCAAGGCGATGTCATCCGTAAAAGATATCATTCACTTCACCGCGATGTCATCCGTGACATATGATCATTCACTTCGCCATGACGGTCCAACACGTATAACCCTTTTGAAACCCTCCGAATCAAGTGCGCTTCAATTTACCCTCGGTTCTTAAACATCTTTAAATTCTTGCAGTCAGCGCATGGACAACACATATATTCCACCCCCTTATTCAACATATCCGCCTCGGCGGCTCTTGTAAAAGCAGACACGCCATTAATATACTCTTCACTCACACGGCTCATGCATACATCCGACTTTGGTCCCACGTTACGTATATATATAACAACTCAAGATTAAAAATTAGATTAACTAATTATTACTACATATATACCGCCATATGTATTATATTGAGGCTTAATTTGCTAGCTCAATTCATATTATAAACACAATGACTATTATATAACCAACAATTTTGCAAATTAACCATCTTCAATAACACTCACCAATTATTTAGATATAAATTGTAATGCAATTAAAGAAAAAAAATTAAATTTTCTTACTAACTATATCTAGAGCTAGCTACCAGGAAAGTATGAATGAATCTTCAAAGCTCAATCTCTGCTTCTTCCCACCAAATTAACTGGCATGAAATCGTCTAGCTTGCCTCCTGAGCGAAAGAGTGCGCAACAGTGGCTAGATCTGGATCGAAATGAAGACAGATGCGGTCTGAGCAGCACAATAAATGCTTAGTGGCATTATCACGAGGCGGTTTTAATTAAAACCGTTTACGATATTCGACTTATCACGCGATTTTTTTTATTAAAACCGCGTGATATCGGGTTATCACAGACGGTTCATCGTTTGAGATCGTCTGTGATACTCCTTTTCTCCGACGCCGCCAACACAGACGGTGTTCAAATTAAAACCGTCTGTGTTAGTGTTGGTTACAGACGGTTTTGTCAAACCGTCTGTGATTGGCCGTCTAGTATTAGCCTTTCTGTAGTAGTGGAGATTCTTTATCTATCGTCCTTTGTAGATATACCTGTAAAGATAAATTAGGATAGCTGATATGAATATTGGTGAGCGCTACCTATACCACACACATCCGATTACCATCCCGCCGAGGTTATGGAAAAGGCCGCTCTTGTTCCGTAAAATCAATAGGACCCGCTTGTAAGCGAGCAGAACTTCCGTCCGACTGCCAACTCGGCCCCACCTGAAACCCTAAACCCCCCTTCCGCCCAAAACTTATGCCCACTCTGACCCACGCCCCTCTCCCCTCCCTCTCCCGGCCGCCGCGATGAGGCGCTTCCTCACCCACATCCACCGCCTCCTCCCGGCCCCACCTCCGCCTCCGTCTCGCCAACCCACCACCACCACCACCACCACCAACCTCCCTTCCTTCTCTCCCGCCGCCTCCTCTCCGACGATGCCTCGCCCCCGCCGCCGCGCCACCGCCTCCCCTCCTCCGCCCGCCACCGACGTCCCGAATAAAGGTACTTTCTTGTAACATCTCCTCCGGCCTCTTAGTCCAACGGATGCTCGAACACCAACTGCTCGACCAAATGCCCCACCTCGGAGTGGAAGAACACACATTCGCACCTGTGGTGATTCGCACATCCTCATCTTCGCGGAGAGATCGAAGTGCTCGCGCATGCACCATTGCTCGACCAAATGTGCCACCTTTAGGAACGCCCTTGCCGCTCGCATTCCTCACATCTCCTGCCAAATGCCGCATGCGGAAGGACTCTGCTGTCTGCTGTGTGCGTGCCACGCGTTCGACCAAATGCCGCGCCCAGAAACACTTTGCCCTTTGGCGTGCACAAAGCCTGCTCTTCCAATGCCATGCCATTTGTGTGATGCTGAAATGATCTCCTTGATCTATTATTGACGATGCCTCTGATTGCAGAGTTGAAGCGGAGGTTGGAGACCTACTATGAGGTGGATGACGAGTTGGAGCTGCCATCCCTCGCCGAGGCCGTTCTCGAGCGGAAGTTTGCAGATGCGCATAGTGGGACCGACGATGACCTTATCGAGGAGCTGCGCAACAAGCCGCTTCCCGAGGTCCGTGATAGGGACTTTGAGTCCGACTTTGAGGAGATGCACGATACCGATGAGGAGCTTGAGGATCTGTACAATGCAAGGCAATATGTGGAGAAAAAGATGAAGAGCGATGAGTTCTTTAACATGGATGACACCAAGTGGGATGGGATGATCAAGGAGGCTATGGAGAGGGGGCACCTTGGTAACATGAAGGAGTGCGAGGATATCCTTGATGACATGCTCCACTGGGACAAACTACTACCTGGTCAGTGGAGTCTATTGCCCCTCTTGCTCTTGTTGCTAGAAATGAAGTGGACATTTTACAAGCGCAATCTTTAGTTTGCTTGAGTAGAAGGTAATGGCTCGGACGGGTCGGGGATAAAGTATGGATGAAACAGATTATATTTTCAACAAAATGATGAGACATCATAAGATTTATTTGGCATATTAGTTCTGTGAATTAGATTCTTTGGGTTCCCTTTTCTTCTACGCTGTTTCAAATTCTTGTGGGATAGTTTTTCCTTAAATTGGGGAATTAGTGATTATTGTTTAATGAGATCACCAATAAGGTTATATTATTAAAATTCATCGAGGCTGAATTATTCTTATTTTGATTGATGTACAACAAAGAAGGTTTAACTTTCTCAATTCATCTGTAACTTAAACTGCTTTGCAACAAAGGCATGCCACTAAGTAATAATTCTCAATTAATGTTCATGTGGTATGGATATAGTCGTGCTTCAATTTCAGAACTGTTACTCCAGAAGAATAAGAAACCAAATAAATTTAAAGTAATCATGATTCCTTTTGTTTCTTTTGTTTTTCTTTGGCTGCAAAAGTTGAATTGTTTAATGGTCTGGTACTGCTATTGAGAAGTTTTGGGCTTGTTTTGTCTTCAAGGGAAGAAGACATGTTTTTGTATACTCTTGCTCCAACTTCTTCCAAGATATGTTATGGTCACCCAGCCGGGAACTATTTACATGCCTGTCATTTTTCCACCATATGGTAATGCTGCAGAAGTTTGGGTGCATGGAATTTTGCTGGGTTCTCTTTTTCTTTTTGACTTGGTTGGTCAGTCCTGGTTAGCTTCGGGCTCTTGTTACTATTACAGAAGTTGGTATTCATTCAGGTTGTGCTTGCTGGCAACCACCATGTCCTGTCAATATAAAAATACATCTTTACCTGATAGGTGGCCCTTTGGATATATGCTGTCTAGCCTTCTTTTTTTTTTTTTTGAATCATTATATGCTAGCTAGTTTCTTTTCAGTAGTTTGTGTAGTTGCAAACACCCTAGCTATTCTTGTACGCAGGTTAGCATCTAGGTATGAAAATCCGGTTGTTTTCCCCCTTTTGTGAATAGCTTAGCATGCAGCTACGTAATTCCTTGTAACCCTTTTGTATAGACTATGTATGGCTGTAACCTTTTCTTTTTCCCTGTGCCTTTTTTCATGTATTACATATATATATTGATTTTTTTTCTACTTCACATATTACATTCAGATGAGATTAAACAAAAGGTGGAGGCCAAATTTAACGAGTTGGGAGACATGTGCGAGAAGGGGGAGCTTGAACCTGAGCAGGCTTATGAGTTATTCAAAGAATTTGAGGATAAGATGGTCTCAGAGTGCACAGAATTAATGGAAGCAGAGGCGCCAACTGACATAGATGAATTTTCTGAAACAGATAAGAGCATTAAGTTGGATGATCCACCTGGCGAGGGACCTGTTCTAAGGTGGGAGTCACGTATTGTCTTTGCTCCTGGTGGCGATGCATGGCATCCCAAAAACAGAAAAGTTAAACTCAGTGTAACCATCAAGGAGCTGGGACTTTCACGACATGCTTTCCGTCGATTACGTGAAGTTGTTGGAAAGAGGTACAATTCTGGAAAAGATGAGCTCACGATAACCAGCGAAAGGTATGGCAAATGCCCTACTTACATCACTCATGTTAAGATCATTTAATTATGTGGTGCGTAACTTGCAACAGTATTATTGCCAATAAAGTGTTCACCCCATTCGCAGAACTGTACTTTCAGTAAGTGAAAAGGTTCATGTGACTTAATGTAAATACTGTGACTCTAGTCTACCCTAGAAATTTGGGACAGATCCACATCCAGGTGGTGAAGTACAACATTTGTCTAGATGAAGGTTACAACCGTACTTTTCATTATCAGATAAAAAATAGACGATTAGACAATTTTATATTTCCATTAGCATCACATTTCCTTTGTTAAGTGAAAAATATTTCTGTTCTGAAATACTATATTTTCTGGTTGCCACATTAGACACTTGGCTTTGTCTTGGCATACATGCATGTCCCTATAAGTAATAGCACAGAAGAAATATGTGAAATTTGGTACAGACAGATACTGCAAGTCAATTTACTGTCATCTCTATCTTGCTCTAGCCTCTGTACTTGGCCGTGAGGTTTGCTGAAAGAATTATTTGTTTGTATATGTATCTACTGGTCTAGGCGAAGATGGCGAACCTGTATTTGTGGCAGGATGTCTATATTCTTATTTATATGCTATATTCTTTTCGGCTTATTTGCATACTTGTAGATTTCAGGATGGTAATCTTACCACCATCATTTGGTGCCACTGCAGAACTGGTAGATAATTATTCTATTACCTCTGCAGGTTTGATCAACGGGAAGACAACAGAAAAGATTGCTTGAGGACATTGTATGCTCTAATAGAAGATGCGATGAAAGCTGATAAGTTGGTTGAGGATGCTAGAAATGCTTATGTTAAAGGCAGACTTAAGGCTAATTCTCAATTCATGGAACGATTGAAGCTGAAGACACAAAGATTGAGGGAAGCTGCATAAGGTGTGCCGTGTGCCATGGAGCTCCAGATTTGAACAATTCCTCTCTCTTTCTTGATATCAGTAAGGTGATTGTCATGCTTATCATTTGTATTGTTAGCTACGATACATAGAAAGGGAGACATATGTGTGGGTTGCACTTTACATTTGCTGCCTTTGATTGTTCGCACTGTGTCGTAGGTTTACTGTTAGCAGAAGCTATATTTAGTTTTGAACTTACCATGCCCGTGCAGATCAGTTTGCATGAACGCTTGGTCAGCAGGCTATATCATAATTGTCCCCAAATAACAAAGTTGCGCCTAAAATTCCCATTCTCTGATTCTTGTAAGATCTTTTGCTGCCTTGTTCTTAAATTGAAGGTGTTCATGAGTTTGCAGACAGGATTGTAATATTTGACTAGAGGTATGGTAGGTACAATGCCCTCGTCTCACTTTGCGCCCTCTGTTTATGAAGCAGCTTATGGTTTTACTCAGCGACTGGCACATTATATATATCCCAAAATTTCTGATGAGTTTCACAAGTTTTGACAGGCAAGCAGAATTTATCTTTACCTGAAAGTTGAACCAGCTCCTAGAATCTGACACTTATGGTGTGGAATGAATTCTTCCATGGAGTTTTCTGGCGATGCTCGCTCCATTTTAAATACATCTTTCTACTCCAATTTTGGTATTTTCTGTGCAGCATTGGTTGCCAACCAAATCATTGCTCTGAACTCGTGACGACTCCATAGTTTTTGTAGATTATCAATGAAAACAGTAATTTCGTGGGAACCACTCCTTGGTCGGGAAGCATATCCTCTGACGGGCAAAAGCAACGTCACGGCGTGACGTACCCAACTTCATCCACCCTCCATGGAGATCCAACGGTACTGTTTTCTCTTGGCACTAGTGCGTGAAATTTCCCCGTCCTTAACCAACTCTTTTCTCGTGCGTGACCCTCGGCCTCAATATGCCACTAGTATCAATTCATCCTTGTGACTAGCGTTCCATAGTCCGCTGAGCCGCGAGACTACAAGCCTACAACTGATCTGATCGATGCGTAGTCTGACGATGGCTCCACCATTGATGGCCGAACTTTGAGGTTACACGAATTCGTACTGACTGTATGCTGACTAATGGTGGGCACTGGTTCATAAGACATTACGCCTTTACCATTTGCTGTTGCCTTGCCTGCCTTGGTGATGTAGTGGATACCAGATACCGTCCTACCCGCTTGCGGGGGCCATTCGCTACCCTAGGAGCCCGCCGACGGCCTGCGCGGCTGCACGCCATGGTTGATCTCTCGCAGCGCTTCCGTTTGGAGCAGACGACGCAAGGACGGTGGGGTCAAGAAAAAAAAAATCCTGATTTAACCTTTTTGTCTTAAAGAAGACGAAAAGGAAAAGGAAACAAAGCTACGCCCTCTTGGTGAGTAATGGTGCTATACGTATACAACTACACAGACAGGTATGATTTAGTAGGAGCTCTATAAGGCTACGAATTCATCCCCACCTTCTGTATTTCGAGTCGTGCGCTAAGGTGATGCACGCATGTGTGTACTTATGGTGTGTGCGCGTGGTGGTGATGTGTATATGTACATCTACCTTGTAATTGCAAAAGCAATGCATTAATTTTGCTGCAACTTCTTTTATCTAGATTTATTGTGTCCTCTGTTTATTGATGGGTATTCAATACCATAAAATTTAGTTAAGTTCAGTTGGGTGCGTCTAGATTGTAGACACTAGGACTCATCTTGGAAATTGGTTGATATAAGAATGGATTACTGGCTTACAGGGGTGGGTGCTCGCACTATCTACACCGTTTAAATGTTTCATGAGATTTGTGCAAGAATGCAACCCAAAAATAATTGTTGTGATATCATAAGTTTTTTATCAAATAAAATAAAACCCTTTTGAAATGAGTGTACCTGATTGAAAGTATTCTCACTGAATGCTGTTGGAACTATGTATGTATTTGTCTCGTCCCGCTCTCCTTCTTTAGAAAATAGGGTATTGGATTGTGACCTATTCACATGAGAACAAGTGTAGGGTAGCGCTACAGATCTTTTAGTGCAAACATAAGACACATAAAATTCATTCTCATCATATTCTCCTAGCAAATTGGCTTTGTATTCATCAAGCTTTCTTTTAAACAACAATTTGAATGGATCTTCATCAATAATGCTTTGTTGCATAGTAGATAAATTCACAGGTGTAGCAAATCTGTCTGAGTAGATAATTGAATCAAATGAAATTTTAGAGAAGTCTTCTATGATATAAATGATCTCGATGAGAGGTAAATTATTTTCCAACACAAATGGGGCAATGGTTGTGGTGTATGGAAGCAGCCCACAACACTCCCCTTCTTTAAAGATTTCCTGTAACTCACAAATAACACTATATGAAATAGAAATATTAAGGTTAGTGCTATTAGTTTTCTCTACATGATAGTGTTCCTTCTCTAAAGTTGAACCTTTTAATTCTGAAGTTATGCAAATTATAAGAACCATGTAATTTCCCTTTTCATCATTCTCACCTATTAGGTAAAATTTATAATGAAAGTGAATTGGAAACCTTAAATAACCTCTTCTCTAAACAACTCAGTTCACAAGGATGATTAATCCCAATAAAATCTAAATTGTTCGAAGAAAAATTCTCATTCAGCTCATCTCTAGCATGGATCATGTGCACATTGACATAATCAAAAGCATTAATTTCAGCCCATGGATTTATAATAAAAATGGAAAATCATGTTTGATTTCTGGTTGTGCCAAAGATTTATGCAAGGAATTAGCACACAACTCATTCTCAATACTCAAATCAATGCAGTCTGAATTCTATACTTGAAACAAGTGCATAGTTTTCATAAACAGTGGAAAATTATAGTTCTTTATAAGCATACTCACCTTGAATGATGATAGCACTATTATCTTTAGCTTTTTGGCTCTCATCAGAAGATGTAGGTGCATCCATGTCCTCATCATCCTTCTCAAGCAATGGAGTTGGTGGCTGAATCAGCTCATTCTCCTCTCAGCATGGTTCTCAACTTCCAACAAGTTGTAGTCACAAAAAAAGGAACAAACACATGTTTGTTATTATGTTTCCTATCATCAAGCATTCTCAATTCTTCCTCCATATGACTTTCAATCTTATAAGTAAATATAAACAAATGAAAGAGAAAATTATATTCTTTATGGACAAGAAGGTTCTGAATTTCTTGATTAAACCACTTAATAATCTATTCTCGTAGCTTCAGCATGTTTCTCTAAACCACAACGCAACAAACAAGTTTTCAATTCATGATAGTATTCCCTTATAATTCTATTATCTTGTTTTAAACGTTGTAATCTATTTAACAAGTCATGTGAATAATATAAAGAAAAAATTTAGATCTCATGACTCGTTTCATGTCATCCCTAGTTTTAGGTACATGGTATTGTCTACAATATTTCCTCCATCAAATTGATGTAAAATTAGTGAACTCACTAGTAGCAGCTCTAACTCTTTTATTATCAATAAAATCACGGCAAGAAATGTTTTGGTCTAATTGTAATTCCCAATCAAGATAAGCTTCAGGGTCATATCTACCAACGAATAGAGAAATTGTAAGCTTAAATTTAGTTAATGCATCATCATCATGTACCTCTCACTGAACTCTACCCATACCTCGTCGATTGTGGCGAAGTCGATAGTGATCACGATCATTGGAACCCTCAAGTTCTATATCGAGGTGCTCAACATGGGTATTGATCATGGCAAGGGTGTCATTGAACCGATCCAATATATTGTAGGTGTCTTCAATTTTCTTATTGACCACACGATCAAAGTGTTGCATGAGCATTCTTGTATGAGGAGTGAGGGGCCCTAACCCTCAAGCTCTGAAAATTGCTCTTCATCCTTGCTACCATACCTAGATGTGTTAGTAGGAAACAAGAAACTCACACAAAAGATGCTAGTTCCCTATCACTACTAGATACTGGAGGTTCACAAAAGTCTCTCTCTCACACACACACACTCAAGTTCTTACCAAATTCTTACCAAAGTAAACAGATGGTGCAATCGATGGCTGATTCGTGATAAACCCGACTTGAGTAATGAGTATAGCGATTGCCGGTACGTTGAGATCTGTAACGGTTAGTAGTAGGTGTGGCTTAGAAGGCTCTAGATATGTAGCAGTAGAGAACAATCAGCTAATTTTAGAAATTACATAGAATTAAATTATAGTTCGTTTCTAGCATTTAGCTTATGATGCTAATCAACCAAGGATGAAAGAAGGCTAAAACAACTGTATAACAATATATAGGAGTGGTAAACAAAATATAATTCAATAGAATGCACGGGTTAACTACTGACACGATTAATTTGTGACTTTTGACGTTTTTATATTCATGCATTACCCAATTATACGTAAGCAAGGTGATTTGGGACCTTTTTATAGGAATGAGGGATCGATTTGCTTCAGCTTGATAGCAACATGGAATTGCCACATATATTAATTGGTACTTTGCTGTACAATTGAGAACCGTTTGAAGTAAAGATTCGAGCTTTGTATTGCAAAAATAAAGTGTATGCATTAGTTAGTGAGTGTCAAAAAGGCAGCAAGCGGTTGACGTACTGCTCATGTCTGCGAATTGACAATGCAAAGTTAATGCATAACTACTTGAATTACTCGTGCAATTACGCAAGCTAGATACTACAATCATATATTCACATTTGAAAATAGAACTGTATTTATTATACAACTCTAAATATTATATATAACTGGAAAATGTAGTTGTATTTTTTACAATTGTAATAACTTTAATATATATATATATGTATATATATATGTATGTATGTATATATGTGTATACACACATATATATACATAACACACACATAGATATACATATATATACATATACATATATACATATACATATGTATACGTATACGTATATACGTATGCATATGTATACGTATACGTATATACGTATGCATATGTATACGTATACATATGTATATATTGTAATATCCCAAAAAATTTGAAATTAGAAATATAAAACTTTTGCGTTATTTTACCTTATGTTTGATTTGAAATTAATTCTTTTTGACATTTCTTAAATTTTGATTAAGGTTCCAAAAGGCCAGGGACATAAAATATTAGAAAACAAAGATTTAAAAAAAATAAGAATCTGAAAAGATATCCAGTGCAAAAGGAATACAACTGGTCCTAAAAATTGGAGAATAATAATATGGTTAAAGTTTGGACAAAGAGATGAGAGGAGGGAATAAAATAGAAATAAATGCATATAAATATAAATATTTACATATGAAAAATGGTAATAACAAAAAGGGTTTTAATGAAGAAATATGTGTAGACAAACTCCTCTAAAAATTAGGAATAAATATATATATATATATATATATATATATATATATATATATATGCTTATATATGAATTAAATAAAATAAAGAAAGTAAAAGAAAATAAAAAATTGGGCAGCTACCCGCCCACGGCCAACCGACCCACCCAGGCCACCCCACCCCACCCCCACCCGCCCCTGTTCTTCTTCCTCCTCCCCTCTCGCGCCTTCTTCGGGCAGCGCGCCCCCGCGCTCGCCCGCCTCCACGGCCCGGCCCGCCTCGGCGCCCGCGCTTGGTCGGCGAATCCTGTCCCCTTCGGACAAGGGATCCCGCCCGACAATGACACCGCCGCCCGACCGCGCCTTTTCCCTCCGCGCCCATGCTCTGCTGCGCTCGGCCCTTCCTCGCGTGGCATCCATGCATTGCCGTCGACACGGTTTTTCCCCAACCGCCATCACAGGCACCACCGCCTCGCCGCCGCCCGCCCCTACGCCGCTTCCGCTCATTGAAAAGACAAGACGGGAGGCACTCGATGCCGTCCCTCCCCGCGCGCCCTTAAGATCTCCCCCGAGCCCCATTGTCTTCCCCACACCCTCAGCTCCCTCCCCTGCCGAACAATTGAGCTCCAACAGCCCGAACCACCGCCGGCCCGAGCTTCTTCCCCAACTCCGGCCATCTTCCTCCCCGCCGACTCACGCCCCTAGAACCAAATCCTAAGCTCCTACACCATCTCCAGAACCCCACAAACCCATCCCCGGCCTCCCCCGCACCTCCCATCGGCCGTACCTCGCCGGCACCGGAGACCCCCTTGGACCACCACCGTGCCACGCTGTCGGCCTATCTCCGGCGTCCCTCGGCCTCTACCGCCACCGTCACCGACTTCCCCTTGGCGCCGTGAACGCATTTCAGGCCTCACCCAGACCTCTCCGGCCACCTGTAAGATCGAGGTGGCCGACTAGAGGGGGGTGAATAGGCGGTCTTAAAAATTCTCTACAAAATAATACTAGCAATTCAAGACCTTTTCTATTTGCCTAAACCAAGTAAATAAAACGGAAGCGTAAATTAATTTGGTTTAGCTCAAATAGCGCCTACAACAAGAATATCGCCTAAGTGCACCAAAATCTATCCTAGGACAAGGTTTGCAATCCTAGGTATACAAGCAATCAATTTAATTCTATGAATGTAAATTGCTTGAATGTAAATAGGGAACAAGGAAACAAACCACAATTTGACACGGTCGCTTTTTCAGTGGTGTTCGGAGAGTTGCCGCCTCCCTAATCCACGTTGAGGTTAGCCCGGACGAATCGGACCGGCTCCACGAATTAAGCCAAAACACCTCAATCCACTAGTGGTAGCTCTTTCCCGCTCGGGTAGGTGAGCTCCAACCTTCACAACCGCGGGTCTTCTCACAAGCTTCTTGAGAAGATCACCGCGCACGACGCCTCCAACGCCGTCTAGGAGTCGGCAAACTCCAAGAGTAATAAGCCAAGCCCTCGCTTGACTCTCACCACGCAACGGATGCACAAGCTCAACTCGGACACGAAGTCTACACCTAGAGGCAACACATGCACTCTAGTCCTCTTCTCCCTTTTCACAAAGTGCAACACATGCACAATTGAGTGGAGAACCTCAAACTAGCTCAAGGGTCAACAAATGAATGCACCAAAGAACATCTCCAACTGCCTCAAGAGGGTATAAATACCCCACATCAAAAACTAGCCGTTGGAGCAAAGTCCTCGAAAAATTCAGACGAGCGGAACATCACGCCAACGGCCGTAGTACCGCCCACTCGACGCGTTGTAACGGCTATGTCGAGCTTCGAACTAGCCGTTACACGGTCAGCATGTAGTACCGCCGCTCAATTTTCCGGTAGTACCGCCACGGTAGTACCGCAAAGTCGGCGCAGTACTTCCGCCGAGTCGAGCCCAAACTTGGCGCTCGGAAAAAGGGTCCGCCGAGGGTCGGAGCTTCGGGAGCCTAGTAGTACGCGCAACACATGCAGTACTTCCGCACACCGTAGTACCGCCCACAAAGCCGATTCCGATTCTTTTCGCAAAGGCAGATATCTCAACATTTTGCAAAACACATTCGCAAACTACGATATCATGCACACAAGGATCACACATGATTTCCAACAAGTTGCAAAACACATTTGCACACTTTTGAAATCATGACGCAAAAATTAAATATGAGCTACAACCATTTGCAAAACAAATTTGCAAATCTAAGCCTCATATTACAAAGAGTAGAAAACATGGACTTCAAGCACTTGCAAAACACATTCGCAATGCATAGTCCCATGTTACAATGAGGTTCAACACATGAGCTTCAACTATTTGCAAAACACATTCGCAAATACAAGTCTCATGTCAATTTGAGCTAGCGAGGTGAGGATGAGCCATCAACACATGATGAGACTCAAACTACTAGACATGACCCCTCTTAATAGTACGGCAACCTATACTAGCAATCCGGTCTTCCAACCAAACACCAAGACCGGTAAAAGACTAGGAACACATCCTTAGCCTAGCTAGTCATACCTTTGCCTCAGGTCAACAACTTGATATGCATTAACACATAATGCATCTTTCACATCAACTTCATCAACACATGTTGGTCATGCTTGATCAACACATGATTTCCTTGATGGCCTTCAACACATGAAGTCTTCATCTTCTTGATAGCATTCAACTCATGAATCTATCTTCTCCTCGCATCTTGACTTGATGATCTTCAACACATGAAGTCATCCCAAGTCATCCTCATTTGTGGAACCTAACCTATTCATCCAACTCATGGAAACCGTTAGTCCACAAAACAATTGTCATCAATTACCAAACTTCACCATTAACACATAATGGAGGGACAAGATTCAGCAATCTCCCCTTTTTGGTAATTCATGACAATCTCAACATATTATGAGATATGAAATTGATTTGTGAGTATACAACTTGTACATAACAAATTGTATACTCTTTAGATAAGCACAAAGCTTACTTATCCGGTTGTCATTTGACTATTCAACCATTAACATATAATGGAGATGATAGTTGACAACCCAATTACACTTAAGTATATGTGAACTACACAAGTTATATATATACCCAACAATGTATTTGAAAGTAAAGATCCCAAATATGCATGTTGAGACAAGCATGGATCATTACTCATGAAACTCTAAACAATATAGAGAGCCCCCCCTAAATGTGTGCATACAAAAGTGTATATTGAATACATATGCACATATTCATTTTGAACAATTAGTGGAGTTTAATCTATATTTTGGATCTAAGGAATGCACTAATATATGAGAGAATGATTTTGAATGCATATCTTTTTGATTTCATCTTTCCATCCAAATGAGACTAAACATAAATAGACTTAAACAAATATATTAGTCTCATATATGCATTAGTCAATATCACCAAAACAACATAATGATATATGATATTATCATTAGAATCACATTATAATATTTGTCATTAACACCAAAACCAAGTTAAATGGAGCTTGATCTTTCACCACCTCTCGCCTCCGGCTCCGCCGCCAACTTCCGGCCTCGGCCTCCTCTGCTCGGCCCCCTCCAGCGCCTACCTCAAAAGGGTTTATTGCCCATATAGGGTAGGCAAAGCCTCCCCCGACCACTTGGCTAGCGCAGCCGATTCTTTCCCCTGGCTCCCCGGCGCGCGTTCGAGCCCCCGCTCCGCGCGCTGGGTTGAGCCATTTCTTTTCTTTTACGCACTGACACGTGGGCCCCACCTGTCAGCCGCAGCCGGACCGAGAGGCCGCTGACAGACGGGTCCCACCTGTCAGGCAGGCCACTGACAAGTGGGTCCACTGCCCGATGGGACCCACCGTCGCTGATCGCCGGAGAGCGGTACATCGCTCCCGGGTCCCACCCGCGCCGGGCGCCGGAGGATCCGAGCTGCTGACATGCGAACCCCACATGTCAGAGGCACAGACGTAAAAGAAAATGAAAAATAAAATAAAACCGGCGGGTCCCACCCGTCAGAAATAAATAATTTTAGGAATTTATTTAAACTGAGAACTTTAGAATGGCATAACTTCCTCATTTTAACTCCAAATCGAGTGAGACAAATTTCTAAATTCGTCTAAATTCAAGATCTATCCAATGAAACTGAAATCATAATTTTTAGAGTTCATTTGAATTTCTGGTGTTATTTGGATTGATCTGTTGCTTTTCTTTTTATGCAAATTTTCGCGCACGGTTAAAATAGCGTACGAGGCACAAGAAGAGGAAGCAGAAGCAGCAGCAGACCCCAGCACCTAACCCTCAGAACTGTGTGACCAAGGCGAGTTATCACTTTGACCATATTGAATCCATATTATGCAAATTAATTTCTTTTAAATTATCCATGTGCATGCCCTTATTTCATGTGGTAGATTATATTCAGTTTTACAGAGTGTAGATATACACCCATTATTATACTTGCTAGTATTACCCGTTGAAACATCTTGGTATATGTGAACCTTGTCGCCATAGTAAAACTAGTATAAAATAGATTTCCCCAAATAGAGTATAATGTAGCGTATTGCTTAGTAATGCTAGTTAAACGGGGACACTTAGTTGTCCCAAAAACTCTCACATGCAATATGATAAATAATTTGGGCAGTCATGGTGGGAATGACTGGTGAAATGTTTGGAACTATTATTTTATGTCCCAAAAATCCTCAAACTCGCTTAGTATCTGGGTGGATGATTTGGGGGTTGGAATGTGGTGCGGTGGGTGCACAAAAATTATAGAATGTGGTAGAACCACCCAGATAGCTCTAAGGACTGAATCTTATCATGTTAGCCTGTGTAAAACAGTACAACCACATGTCTGTAAATTACAACTTGGCTAAGTAGCGGTATCGAAACTCCCCGACTCATCTCACCGGTAGTGGATAGACGTGGTTATGCAAGGGCAGAGGAGGCCTAAAGGGACACCGAGTGGAGGGTGACGTTCACCAGTCGTACTAGCATTGGGGGGAGTGGAGCCCGCATAATGCTAGTAGCCGTGGTGAACATCCCGTAACGTATGGGACCCACCGCCCGATGGGAACGACCCATAGGGTGAGATGACTAGCGGAACTAGATATTCTGAACAGTCATGTGATAATCTATTTGACTATCTGACCAAGGAATCGGGTGGGGCAATAGGTGGATTATCGCCAGGTGAAAGTGTACACACTCTGCAGAGTCAAAACTATTCGAATAGCCGTGCCCACGGTCATGGGCGCATATGGATACTTAACTAGATATAGTTCTGTTTCAGAAATGATTAGTGAAGGGAATGGGAAAATAGAGGGCGATGGACTACCCTAGTTTGGATTTGGCCTGGGTTTTGTCCCAGTGGTATGTTAAGTGGCTATAACGCTGAAAGATGCAATATGGTGCAGATGCCATGTAACGGTGGATGGAATCTGTATCGCTATTACAAAGGCTGTACTTCACCTTACCTTTTTAAAAGCTGCTAGATCATAGAGATTTTAATTATGGTATTCACATGCAATTTATGGCAAAACAACCAAACCCCAGCCTTCCCTTGAACTAGCCTAGCATGTAATTTACTGCATCCTGTGTGGTAACTTGCTGAGCACGGTGGATAGTGTGCTCACACTCGCAATATCAAAACAAAGACAGGGACACGGGATCATTACGATCATGAAGATGCCCCGGTCAAGGAGGAAGGAAACAACGACGAGAATTAGGGCGTCGTTTATGCTTCGGGCCCGCATAAGATAGACTTAGGTTGTGTGTGCACGATATCATCTAAGTCTAGGTGATATACAATGCACACATATTCCCCCAGTCGCTTGCCTGTGGCATCGGCTTACTTTTGTTCCGCTGTGATACTTTGATATCGATAATATTCTATCAAGGGCCCTTTTGTAAACTATTGCCCGACGTGGCATAATTCAAATTACGGTCTGTAATATTTGATGTATGCAATGTATGTATGATTCAGCAATGTACTGTGTGCACTAAATACTGATCCAGGGATTAGTGCAATAATCACAGAGGATTTCGGATTGAAAAATCCGGGTCCGACAGAGCTGGTATCAGAGCATACGACTGTAGGGTAAAAGCCTTAGTATGGACGTTAGGAAGGATATAGGATTACTATCTTGCAAAAACTTATGAAAAGAGTTTCTAAAAACCATAGCATATTATTTCTTTTCCGAACCCTTCTTAGTTCTGTTCTAGTCTATCCTTCATTAAATATTTTAAAATGTTACTAACACTAGTAATTCCTTCTACAGATGGCGGGCTATGCAGCGGAGGGAAACTTGGACTTCCTGTCTCACGGCCTCCCCCACGGGGAGTTCGCTAGCCTCCTACGCAGGCTTTTGCACCACCTGGGCTATAAGGACCAGCCCATGTACCGCGGCCGCAAGGCCATGGCCGGTGGAGTGGAGAGCTGGTTGGTTGAGGTGTTCATCTACGCCAAGAGCGAACAAGATCCCCCTCACGTCTTCCGGACCGAGCACACCAGGAGTACTCGGGTAGCGGCCATCCAGGATGCCGCACGCCCGCCACGCCCGACCGCGACGATACAAGACCAACTGCAAAGACACGCCATTCTTCTACTTCCGTCGCGCCGGGAGGGTGCGCAGACAACGAGACCTACCGCCGCCATCGAGGACAACTCGATGCTTACGCATCAGGTTGATCTCACCCGCGCTATGGGCTCGGCTCACACAACCGCTCTGGAAGATATCACCACTCTCCGCGCACCTCGCCTCCCAAAGACACGGAGATGGCGACGCCGGGAGCGGCTCGCGAAGAGGCAGGAGCCTTGGCGAGAGCAAGGCAGGCGGTGCTATGCACAAAGGCGGCCACAGAGGTCCCAGCTCCTGCGCCACTCCAAAGACCTCCCCGCCCCACCAGGGCGCAGCTGGCCCCGCACCCCGCTCACGGTCGACTCTTAGCCGGGGAGGGTCACACCGCAGCCGCAGCCGCTCATGTTCTGAGACCGACCCCTCCGAGTTCAGCGGTAGTCGGTCCCGCTCCCGCCGACGACTTGACCCCTCCGGCCAGTGCGCCGGATACATGGAGGAGTAGATCGGATGGTGCGGTACTTGCCAGATGTAGCGCAAGTACTAAGCGGTGTATCGTAGCATGTTGTCCTAGACTCTCTGTACCGTAGTAGCTATTCCGTCGAACTTTAATTAATTGTGCCGTAATTGTAAGTCCAGCCTAGAAGCTGGCTATGTGATGTTTTATTCTATGAAACCGGCCTTGTGTTTAAAATTGCTTTTGTCGTTTATCTTGTTGGCTTTTATTTTCTGAGTTGGCAACCTTCTTTTGCTTTGCCTAGCATTAGTATTAAGCCAACCGTATATATATAAATATACCTGCAGATGGCCAGCCAGAGGGTGACTAGGGCCCAGACCAAGGCCACCCACAACCAGGCAGAGGTAGACTCAACCCCTGGGGCCTCGCCAGCAAGGCGTGGACCAACTCAAGACCAGGGAGCCGACCTCCCACCCCCACCGGCAAATCCCACGATGGCACAGGTCATGGCGCAGCAAACCCAGTTGCTACAAGCCATTATTAATGGCGCAAGGTGGCTCCACCGGTCGAGGTCGATCTGGCGGACTTCGGAGGACCCGCCCCTCACCTTCTCCTCTGCCGACGAACCTCTCGAAGCCGAGGATTGGCTTCGGGATACTGAAAGGAAACTGCGCCTAGTCAAGTGCACGGAAGAAGACAAAGTGATATTCGCAGCTCATCAGCTCCAAGGAGCAGCGGCAAACTGGTGGAAAACTACCTTGCCGCTGGGGACAAGAAGAGACCTCCACAGACAAAGAACATGGAGGTCATACCATGGATGTAATTTAGGACTAAGATTCAAGTCCAACTTCATTCGGCAGAGTAATGCGGATGAAGAAGAACGAGTTTCGTACCCTCAAACAGGGGAATATGTCAGTTAACGAGTACCTTACCAAGTTCACACAGCTTGCCCGCTACGCCCCGAGGGACGTAGCAGAGGAGGAGGAGAATATTGACAGATTCTTTGAGGGTATGAATGAAGAGTTAAGGGTGCAGCTGATCGTCCAAGACTTCCCCAACTTTCATCAACTGGTGAACGAGGCACTGATCCTGGAAAACGAGAAGAAGAACTTGGAGGCCGGTAGAAGCGCAAAATGGCGAGACAATGCCGCAGGAAGGTTTGTGCAGAGACTTTTCAACAACTCCACCTTCTCAAGGCCGAACCAGTTCAAACCCTCAGCCTCATTGCCTCGTCCCATTGGCAGTTCAATGCAGGGAAGCCAGAACTTTGGCTCAGGTCAGGCCACAAGTTATAAATGCTTTAGCTGCGGTGAGAAGGGATATTTCGCCAACCGATGCCCTCACAAGCAGAACGCCCCTGTTCGCAGCCAAGCCTCAGTGCCCGGCAAGGGACCACAGATGTCGCAGGCCAGCAGGAATACCCCAACACCAAATCGAGGCCGTGTCAACCATATCACGGCGGAAGAAGCCCAAGAAGCGGGAGTTCTTATGGGCACGTTCTCGTCAAGTCAATACCAACAAGAAACTTTATTTGACTCAGGAGCTTCACATTCATTTATATCCAAGGGGTATGCTGACAAACTAGGGTTACCTACCTATCCTCTAAAGAGGCCAGTAGTACTTAAGTCACCAGCTGGTATGATTACCGCTACCTTAGTGTGCCCTGGGGTAACAATTGTCATGGAAAGGTGCGACTTTCCAGCAGACCTGATAGTACTAAGTTCACAGACCCTGGATATTATATTAGAAATCGACTGGTTAGCCAGATATAAAGGGTTATAGATCGTGCCACCGTGACGGTTGAAGTCGACTAAATGTCTTGGAATGACCATAGATGTGAAAGTGGACCGACCATACCGATGGGGCTGTGCAATATATTATTGTGAAGATGTACCCTTAGAGGGAATGATGGTAGTACAAGACTATCCGGAAGTATTTCCTGAAGATCTACCCGACATGCCCCCAAATAGAGACCTGGAGTTTGTTATTAATTTGAAGCCAGTTGCCGCTCCTGTTTCCAAGAGACCATATAGGATGACGGTGGAAGAACTGGAAGAGCTGAAGACCCAACTCCAGGAACTGCAGGAAAAGAGATTTATCAGACCCAGTTCCTCACCTTGGGGATCTCCGGTATTATTTGTAAAGAAGAAGGATGGCACAGCTAGGATGTGTGTGGATTACCGGGCATTAAATGAAGTAACCATCAAGAATAAATACCCCCTTCCCAGGATCGATGATCTATTTGACCAACTTGGTGGAGCCACCATCTTTTCCAAAATAGATCTGAGATCAGGATATCACCAGCTGAAAATTAGGGCTGAGGACATACCCAAGACAACTTTTACCACTAGATATGGACTGTACGAGTTTACGGTCATGTCTTTCGGTCTGACAAATGCACCGGCCTACTTCATGAATCTCATGAACAAGGTATTCATGGAGTATTTGGACAAGTTTGTAGTAGTATTCATTGATGACATCCTTATCTACTCCAAGACGGCAGACGAGCATGCAGAGCATCTACGCCTAGTGCTAGAGAAGCTAAGAGAATATCAGTTATATGCTAAGTATAGCAAGTGTGAATTCTGGCTAAGTGACATCAGCTTCTTGGGACATATAGTGTCCGCAGAAGGAGTATCAGTTGATCCCGCCAAGATTGCAGCGAAGGATGAATGGAAGCAACCCTCCTCAGATTCATCAAGTGCGAAGTTTTCTTAGATTGGCAGGATATTATAGAAGATTCATAGAGGGATTCTCTAGAGTAGCCAGGCCATTGACCCAGCTACTCAAGAAGGAACAGAAGTTTGAATGGACCAAAACCTACGAAGGAAGCTTTCAAGAGCTTAAGAAAAGATTGACTACCACCCCGGTGCTAGTCCTACCTGATGTACGCAAGGATTTTGAAGTATACTGTGATGCTTCCCATCAAGGACTGGTATGCGTACTGATGCAAGGAGGCAAGGTTGTGGCCTATGCATCTAGGCAACTTCGCCCCCATGAAGCTAACTATCCCACCCATGACCGGAATTAGCTTGATGAGTATATGCCTTAAAAATTTGGAGGCATTATCTGATTGGTAACCACCGTGATATATACACGGATCACAAGAGCCTCAAGTATTTCTTCACCCAGGCACACCTTAATCTGAGGCAAAGGATATGGCTGGAATTAATTAAGGATTATGACCTGAGTGTCCACTACCACCCTGGCAAGGCCAATGTAGTGGCAGATGCCTTAAGCCGTAAGGCTTATTGCAATACCATTATGGTACAAGAGCAACAACCGGAGCTATACAAGGAATTGAGATCCTTGAATTTGGAAATAGTGGAAGAAGGCACCCTAGCAGCAATGGAAGTGCAGCCAAGCATAGAAGAAAGGATCATCGCTGCACAAAAAGAAGACCCGACTGCTTTGAGGATGAGAAGGTTAATGGCAGCAGGAAAGGTACCTAAGATATCTGCGGATCAGCAAGGAGTTTTGAGGTACAGTACACGTATCTTTGTACCCCACCAGGAAGGCCTTAAGGAACTGATACTCAAGGAAGCTCATAGCTCGGCATGTTCTCTCCATCCTGGGAGCACAAAGATGTATCAGGACATGAAGCAGTGGTACTGGTGGCCACGTATGAAGAGGGACATCGCCGAACATGTAGCCTGATGTGATGTGTGTCAGAGAGTGAAGGCTGAACATCAGAAACCAGCAGGATTATTCTGACCATTACATGTACCCGGTGGAAGTGGGAAGAAGTAGGGATGGATTTTATCACGGGGTTTCCCCGAACAAGGTCGGGATACGACTCTATTTGGGTCATGGTGGATAGACTAACCAAGGTTGCCCATTTTATCCCTGTCAAGACAACTTACAAGGGGGACAAATTGGCAGAGCTATACATGTCCCGCATCGTGTGCTTACACGGTGTGCCAAAATGGATAGTCTCAGATCGAGGGTCCCGCCACCTCGCATTGGCTAGCCTACATGAAGCCCTTGGCACCCATCTCGATTTCAAGACCGCCACCACCCCAGACGGATGGTCGACGGAAAGAGTAAATCGATATTGAAGATATGTCATGGGCTTGTGCCCTAGATTTCTAAGGATGGATAAGTGTCTGCCGTGATGCGAGTTCGCCACAACAACAGCTACCAAACTAGCCTTCAGATGTCCCCTTTGAGGCATCAGAGAAGAAAGTGCCGCACCCCTTTACATTGGTCAGAAGTAGGGGAAGGGTACATATTTGGGCCTGATACTCTGAAACAAGCGGAAGAGAAAGTTCGCCTGATCAGAGATCGGTTATTGGCCGCCCAGTCTAGACAGAAGAGCTACGTAGATAAAAGGAGGAGGCCATTAAGTTTCGAGATCGGAGACCATGTCTACTTAAAGGTGTCACCCCTACGAGGAATCAGACGATTTAAAGTCAAAGGCAAACTTGCCCCTCGCTATGTTGGACCATTTCCGATCATAGCTTAGAAAGGAGAAGTGGCTTATCAGCTTGAATTGCCTGCAAGTCTAGCGGATGTGCACAATGTCTTCCATGTGACCCAGCTCAAGAAATGTCTTCGGGTACCAGAAGATCAAACCCCGATGGAGGCAGTTGAGCTCGAGAGCGACCTGACCTACAAGTAGCGTCCAATTAAGATCTTGGACACTGTGGAAAAGAAGACCAGAAATCAAACCATCCGCACCTGCAGAGTGCAATGGAGTCACCACTCAAAGAAGGAGGCCACCTGGGAACGTGAAGATCAGCTAAAGAGAGACTACCCTGAACTATTCACCAGTTAGGCTGAATCTCGGGGTCGAGATTCTCTTTAAGGGGGGTAGGTTTGTAATATCCCGAAAATTTTGAAATTAGAAATATAAAACTTTTGCGTTATTTTACCTTATGTTTGATTTGAAATTAATTCTTTTTGGCATTCCTTAAATTTTGATTAAGGTTCCAAAAGGCCAGGGACATGAAATATTAGAAAACAAAGATTTTTTTTTAAAATAAGAATCTGAAAAGATGATCCAGTGCAAAAGGAATACAACTGGTCCTAAAAATTGGAGAATAATAATATGGTTAAAGTTTGGACAAAGAGATGAGAGGAGGGAATAAAATAGAAAAAATGCATATAAATATAAATATTTACATATGAAAAATGGTAATAACAAAAAGGGTTTTAATGAAGAAATATGTGTAGACAAACTCCTCTAAAAATTAGGAATAAAATATATATATATATATATATATATGCTTATATATGAATTAAATAAAATAAAGAAAGTAAAAAGAAAAATAAAATTAGCGGTGGCCGCCCACCACCGCCAACCGACCCACCTGGCCACCCCACCCCACCCCACCCGCCTCCTGTTCTTCTTCCTCCTCCCCTCTCGCGCTTCTTCTTCGGCCGCGCCCGCCTGCCTCTGCCGCCCGCCTCGCTGCCCGGCCCCGCCTCGGTGCCGCGCTTGGTCGTGAATCCATGTCCCTCTCGACCGCGCCTTTTCCTCGCGCGCGCGCGCACTCTCTGCGCTCGGCTCCCTTCCTCCGTGGCATCCATGCTGCTGCCGCCCACGGTTTTCCCCGAACCGCCCCGCAGGCGCGCACGGCCCGCCGCCCGCCCCACGCCTACTCCGCTCGCTGAAGAAAAGACGGGAGGCACTCGATGCCGCCCCTCCCGCGCCCTAAGATCTCCCCGAGCCCCATTGTCTTCCCCACACCTCGCCTCCTCCCCTGTAGAACAATTGAGCTCCAACAGCCCGAACCACCGCGGCCGAGCTTCTTCCCCAACTCCGGCCATCTTCCTCCCCGCCGACTCACGCCCCTAGAACCAAATCCTAAGCTCCTACACCATCTCCAGAACCCCACAAACCCATCCCCGGCCTCCCCCGCACCTCCCATCGGCCGTACCTCGTCGGCACCGGAGACCCCCTTGGACCACCACCGTGCCACGCTGCAGGCCTATCTTTGGCGTCCCTCGGCCTCCACCGCCACCGTCACCGACTTCCCCTCGGCGCCGTGAACGCATTTCAGGCCTCACCCGGACCTCTCTGGCCACCTCTCGCCTCCGGCTCCGCCGCCAACTTCCGGCCTCGGCCTCCTCTGCTCGGCCCCCTCCAGCGCCTACCTCAAAAGGGTTTATTGCCCATATAGGGTAGGCAAAGCCTCCCCCGACCACTTGGCTAGCGCAGCCGATTCTCTTCCCCCCTGGCTCCTCGGTGCGCTTCGAGCCCCCGCTCGCGCGCGCTGGGTTGAGCCATTTCTTTTCATTTTACGCACTGACACGTGGGCCCCACCGTCACCCGCAATGGACCGAGAGGGCACGACGACGAGTCCCACCTGTCAGGCAGGCCACTGACAAGTGGGTCCACTACCCGATGGGACCCACCGCCGCTGATCGCTGGAGAGCGGCACATCGCTCCCGGGTCCCACCTGTCAGCGGGCGCCGGAGGATCCGAGCCGCTGACATGCGAACCCCACATGTCAGAGGCACAGACGTAAAAAAAAATGAAAAATAAAATAAAACCGTTGGGTCCCACCCGTCAGAAATAAATAATTTTAGGAATTTATTTAAACTGAGAACTTTAGAATGGCATAACTTCCTCATTTTAAGTCCAAATCGAGTGAGACAAATTTCTAAATTCGTCTAAATTCAAGATCTATCCAATGGAACTAAAATCATAATTTTTAGAGTTCATTTGAATTTCTGATATTATTTGGATTGATTTGTTGCTTTTCTGAAGTTAGTGGATAGACGTGGTTATGCAAGGGCAGAGGAGGCCTAAAGGGACACCGAGTGGAGGGTGACGTTCACCAGTCGTACTAGCATTGGGGTGAGTGGAGCCCGCATAATGCTAGTAGCTGTGGTGAACATCCCGTGCAACGTGTGGGACCCACCGCCAGTGGGAACAGCCCATAGGGTGAGATGACTAGCGGAACTAGATATTCTGAACAGTCATGTGATAATCTATTTGACTACCTGACCAAGGAATCAGGTGGGGCAATAGGTGGATTATCGCTTGTGGTGAAAGTGTACACACTCTGCAGAGTCAAAAACTATTCGAATAGCCGTGCCCACGGTCATGGGCGCATATGGGATACTTAACTAGATATAGTTCATTTGAAATGATTTGTGAAGGGAATGGGAAAATAGAGGGCGATGGGCTGCCCTAGTTTGGATTTGGCCTCGGTTTTGTCCCAGTGGTATGTTAAGTGGCTATAACGCTGAAAGATGCAATATGGTGCAGATGCCATGTAACGGTGGATGGAATCAGATCGCTATTACAAAGGTCAGACTTCACCTTACCTTTTTAAAAGCTGCTAGATCATAGGGATTTTAATTATGGTATTCACATGCAATTTATGGCAAAACAACCAAATCCCAGCCTTCCCTTGAACTAGCCTAGCATGTAATTTACTGCATCCTGTGTGGTAACTTGCTGAGCACGGTGGATAGTGTGCTCACACCGCAATATCAAAGCGAGACAGGACGCGGGATCATTACGATCACGAAGATGCCCCGTCAAGGAGGAAGGAAACAACGACGAATTAGGGCGTCGCTTGCGTTCGGGCCCGCATAAGATAGACTCTAGGTCGTGTGTGCACGATATCATCTAAGTCTAGGTGATATACAATGCACATATTGCCCCAGTCGCTTGCCTGTGGCGTCGGCTTACTTTTGTTCCGTTGTGATACTTTGATACTGATAACATTCGGCTGAAGGGCCCCTTTTGTAAACTATTACTCGACGTGGCATAATTCAAACTACGGTTTGTAATATTTGATGTATGCGATGTATGTATGATTCAGCAATGTACTGTGTGCACTAACTACTGATCCAGGGATTAGTGCAATAATCACAGAGGATTTCGGATTGAAAAATCCGGGTCCGACATATATGACGCTGAAATGGAGCACTATGGTGTCTGGGCACCAAGCCTCCCTACCTTTAGATTGCTTTTAGATACGTGCAAGTGCAATGATATATAATATATCACGTAAACCCGTTAACATTCATTAATTCGAAAAGGTGTCAATTTGGAATGGAATTCATTGATTTAGCATGCTAAATCAGTTATGGATAAAAAGTCTTAATCATAGATGGAAATTCTCAATCATGTTGCCTAGGCACCATGGTGCCCCTGTTATTTATAATACACACACACACACACATAATTGCGTTAATCAGTGCGTGTGCGCACGCTACGAGCGGGTCGCTGGCTACGTGCATGCTACGAGCGGGTTGCTGACTGTGCGCACGAGCATTCTGGTGTGGTTTATATTTGATGATAACTTTATATGTATGATATAGTAACTTTGACATCTGTAAATCAATCGATGATAACTTTTTGTTAAGGAGATAGTAACTTGATGAATTATCGATGATAACTTTATGTTCAAGAGAAAGTAACTTGACTTGCATGCATGCAGTAGGAGAGAGAAGAGAATAAATACACTTGATTTGTGATTTTTTTTATCTTATTTAGAAACTAAGAAAATACAATAACCCTTTTACCAAAAGTCCAATCAATTACGAGCTTAGCAAAACAAGATTTATGTTGAATATGTTTTGACACTTCGAAATTTGTGTTAATTTGTGTTATATAAAATTACTATCGTGTATGAGTGAATTTATTGTCAAATACATGTAGAGTTACTGAAATATTTATAGTGTTAAACAGACAGTAACTCTACATGTATTTGGTAGTAACTTCATTCACACACAGCAGTAACTTTTCGTACGAGTTATTTGCTATTCACATGCATGTTTCTCTCTTCTCTCAATGCATGCATGTTGGCAGTAACTTTACTCATATACGGCAGTAACTTCATGAATTCCAGATGATAATTGTAAGTAACTTCATGAATTACAGATGATAATTTGATGTACATACGATAGTAACTTTATAATAATTAACAAACGCTAGTAACTGTCCATATGGTGGGATGGTAGAGTGGTTGTCTGGTTGGGTTCGTTAGGGGCGCATGCTTATTCTACGCGTAGCCACTGATTAGTGTGTGTATTGATTTGTATCATCATAATCAAGATCCATCATAATAAATGGGTAGAGCTTTCTTCTTTTTCTTTGGTTAACGTAGAAATTTCTAACCTCTCAAAGCGAACATGCATAGAAATTACTTGTGGATATTTTTTGCTTGACATTTTCGGAACTATATCGCAAATGGAGATTGTTAAATAACAAAAAAAGGATATGTGAGTAGTTACCACATTAAAAACTTAATTTGTTAAACTTTGGAGTGTGCTCATTTGGACTTATGCTTTTGACTTTTGGGCTTATTTGACACTGTTTGAAGCTTTTTCAGTATAATCGTTGTAAACTTTTTTGGTGTAATTAAATTTAAAAAATTTGAAATTTGAAAAAACAGGTTCTCTCATCACAGATAATGCGAAGGAATATGAGAAAAAAGAAAAGTAAAAAAAGGCTAAAAAATTAAAAAACTAGAAAAAGACGAAATTTAGAAGTTAGAAGCTATAAACAAAAAACCAAAAGCATAAACCAACTTGAGCAGGGTCGAATTCATCTGCGAAACATCCCTTGTCTCTCCTTGCTCATTGGTCTGCATGTTTGCCTCATGCCACTAGCCCGCTACCTAGCACGTTGTCTCCTCTCTTCATCAATGCAGCAGCATTGCCTCCGATGTTGACTTCTATTAGCCTGTGATTTATAGTTTTTAGATGTGGCTTTAATAAACAGCGATTGCTGAAAGATGCTGAAGTCAAATTCAGCTAAAAATCCAAAAAAATAGAGCCATAGATCGGTGACAATGCTACAAATCGGGCGCCCATGTGGTGGCCATGGATCGGGAGGAAACTTTGGTTGATTTGGCAGCATGAGTGCGAGTTGAAGGTCAGTGGGGTACCTGTCAACAAGTTGGAGACAACATGCATCGTCTTGTGGGGGTTACGACAATGTTTGGCCGAGCTCCTACCCTAGATTTTATGCTCTACAAGCTAACTGCACGAGGATTTGGCTCTAGGGGAAGCTAGAGCCAAGAAAATAGTAGTGTTTGGCCCAAATATGGGTTTTAGCTTCTAAATGTTTGGAATTTACAACTTTTCCCCTTTTGTTCCTCACTCCCCAATAACAACCGAGGGGAAGTTGTAATTTTTGTGCATCTTGGACCAGTGAAGCTAGCTTCTCGGTCATAGTATAAATGTAGTTTTGACTACACCGGGCTCTGGCTTCAAAGGCTGAGTTCTTTTCAGCTGTGGCTTATGTCTATGATTGATGGCGAACCAAATATTAATAAACTGTTTCAAAAAATTACTTAATAAATCACTTTAAAATAGTGAAGAGAAGTCATTTGGTTGGATGGCTTTGGCTTCGCTGGAGAAGCTAGGGCCGGAGCATAGCCAAGAAGGCACTATGCTGTTTGGGAATTGGGATAAAGTTTATTTTAAGGGTAACTGAATAAAGTTGATATTTTGAGCCTAGAGCGAAGAATGGAAACCTTTTTATTGGACCAAGGTCCAGCTCAAGCCGATCCTGTCTAAGCTCGGCTGGTTACCAGCCCGAGAAATCAGCTATACCGTCCTCCTTCCCATTATCTCCAATTTTTTATGCCTCCTCCACTGCAACTTGCAACCCTCAAACCCAATTCCAATTCCTTATACTAAAATACTATTGCTACGTCTAGAAATTGCTTCGGCATTCTTGCCTTTACCCTTTGCGGTCCTCGCCCTTCCGCTCCTTCGTCAACTCCTCTACGCCGCCGCTACCCAGTCTCCACCTCCCGTTCTTGCTCGGTACACCCTCTGATCACTCGTACTGTTGCTACTACTTGCTGTGGCCGTGTTTATGCTTCTACTTTTCTTGGAGAGATCTGAGCAGAGCGGCGGGAGTGGTTAGAATGCCCTGTTTCTTGATTCGGCTTGCGTTAGCAGATCGGTGGTGGTGATGCTAGGATTTTGGGTTCGGGGGGTTTTGTGCTGCTGAGGTTTCTTTGATTTTTGTTCTCCCCCTTTTGGGATTAGTAGATAGATTTTGTTGGCATGCCTAGATGGTGTCGAAGAGGTCTTGATGTTCAATACTGTTGTATGTTTCAGTTTCTTGCTCATGTGCTTGTTTATCTGTTTTGTGATTGCTTTGTGCTCTAGTAATTGTAGCTTAGCAGATCACATTGCCGACCGTAATTAATCATGGCAGAGCAGTAGAGGTTCAGCAATAGATGCTTCAATTGCTGTTGTTCATAGCCTCATAGGATGTCTAAGTAGCTAGCTGATGTGGCCAAGAGTGCAAACGCTACTTTGATTTGTGCTTCACCATTGCAAACTGAAGCTACAAAGCTTGGTAGTGATAATTTGAGCAATGCAAAGGAGAAACTTAGTTCGGCCAAGAGGGAGGAGAGGGAGGTAGGCCATGGGAAGCAAGAGCTAGACCATGCGGCATATGAAGGGAAGTCAAGTGTTCGGCCGCATGAGAGGACTTGTGCACTTAATCCAAGAAAGAATGCATTCAGCCAAGGGAGATGGAAGCCATGGCCTCATGGAAAGGAAAGCTTGGGGTGCATGGCACAAGGCTTCAACCATCTCGGCCAAGGAAACCATGGGCCGCATGGGACGCAAGTGCATGGGCAGCAAGGGAGAACATGGGATCCAGTTCGGCCGCATTTAGGAGTTGGCGCAAGGAGTGGTTGGGTGCGTGGAGAGCCTCGGGCGCATGAGGGCTATGCACGTGATCCCAAGTGGCATGAGGGCTGTTCGGTGGGCTTGGGTGGCTTGTGGCCGAAAAAGGGGAAGAGTTCGGTTTCCTTCGAACGGAAGAAAGAACAAAGGAAAGGAGTCTACGTTGGATCAATCTGGTCCGAATTGGCCAAAGAGATGGAGTCCAATCCGAACTTCCTATCCTTTGAGTTTGTTTCCTTTTAGTTGAATTTGAGTTAAGTTGGTTCAGATACTGTTCATGTGTACTGTTCACACATGGTAGAATCCAAAATAGGATAGTTTGAGCTGTGTGCGTTTAGGATGTTGAGTTGGTTTCGGGCACTATTCACGTGTACTGTTCACGTGTGGTACTGTTCACACGAGTTGAGTTGTTTTGGCCGCACCATTGTGGTGCCAATATAAGGCCGGGCATAGCCCATGTAAAAGGGATAGTAGATTGGAATAGAAGAAAACCCCGAAAAGCCATGAAGGTTTATGGCGCCACCTGTGTGTTTATTTGATTTTCTCAGTTAGGGTTTGCAAGGATTCTGCAAATCAAGAGCTGAAGTTCTTGAGTTGCGAAGTCGAATCTACACGGTTCATCTCCCTAAATTCGTGACCAAACACTTGCTCACAGTTTTGGGAAATTTCCGGTTGAACTTCCTTTTGGCATTGTGCTAATTGGTGCAATCTTCCTCCTATAAACTTATCTCAATTCGGCGCAAGGAGGAGGTTCCAAAGCTGCTGGCCACAAGGGAACAAGGGCCTAAACCCTAACCATCCTTGCTGGCCGCATACAAGAAGAAGGGCTCCAAGAGCCTTGCCGCAAGGGAATACATGGGAAAACACCCGCTGATTGTGCCGTGAAGATCGGCCCATCTTACGCATCAGCTAGTTGGTCCGCATCACTAGCCGTGTGTGTGTGTTGTGGGTGGGGAGGGGGAGGGTACTCGTTTAATACAGTTTTAATAATTAATTTCAGGGAGAGAGACCTCTAAGTGTACAGGCTATTTGAGGCCTAGTCGACGCAGTGCGCTCTTTATTGTTGCTTTTGTCGTACCTTTAAATTTCATTTGCTTTGCATAAGCAAAAGTTTATGGTTAGACAAGTATCAATCTGTCGGTTGCTGTACAAACAGCAGAAGAAATATTACGCTTTTCAGCTGGAGTGGTCCCTGTTATGTGTGGCTAATTGCATTTTAGTTTCGTATCGTTTACATCTTTGTTGCCTATCAGTGTTCTAAGCAAGTTGGTGGTTTAGCTGCCAGTTTCTTTATTGCAGAATAGACAACAGGTACACTTGATGCTGACAATCTGAAACTGTACAAACATCTTTTGACTATTCTTGTTGCTGCTAAAGCAAGATCGTTAGTTTCAGAATGTTTTAGAAAGTTGTTGATAGGGACAGATCATTTATTCGTGGTTATAATATGGGATACAGATCTCTGAACACTCAGACTTATGATTTAATATCCACACGATGTTCGTTGGGCATTATGCTTCAAGAAATCTGGAATTTTCATTTCTGAGGAAAATATAAGAAAAATGAGTTTTATGTAATCAGTGTTGATCTTCATTCTAAGAAGGAAAAGTGAATGGAAAGGAAACCAGTTCATTTCATGCTGAATTGCTGACAATCTTATGCAGAGTTGTCTGCTGATTGCATATTCATTAGACTGTCAAGCCAGAAAATTAGATGCTCCACTTTTCCATTTTTAATTATTTAATCATCACATGGGACTAAGGCTGTAAAAAAAGCTCGAAGCTTGTGAGCTACTCGAGTTCGGCTCGTTTTAGGCTCGATTTGAGCTCGGCTCGAAGTTTAAACGAGCCGAACTCGAGCTTGATCTCGAGTTTGCAAGCTTCACCGAACCGAGCTCGAATAGTTCACGAGTCTCGATTCGAGCTTAAATAGTGATACATATTAACTCTTACTGAGCTAACTCGAGCCGAATTTAAGCTCAAACTTTTCTTCTTGTTGAAAATTAGTGTATGCTTGAATTATTTTGATTGTTATCGAGCTTACTAGAGCCGAGTTCGGACTCAAAATTTTCTTATTATTGAAAATTATGTATAAGAAATTATTTTAATTGTTATCGAACTTCAACGGGCCTACTCGAGGTTAGGTCGAGCCGAGCTCGAGCCCAGGTCTAGGCTCGGACCCCAACTCGAGCTCGGATCGAGTTTCTACTGAGCTCGAGTCTGGAAGGCCAAGCTCGCTCGAGTTCGGCTCGTTTACAGCCCTACATAGGACTATTCATCCTATAAATAATCAACTCAATCAGATGCTTATCTTGGGCAATTTTCTATATCTATACATCATACAAATGCTTCTTGACTAGAAGCAATTGTATTTTTGATCCTAGGTGTGTAGTGTTTCTTCTCCAAGTATGTTTCCCTCTCACTCAAGGGCAAGCCAAGCACTTGGCTACCGGTTGTAACTCTTGCTTGTGATTTTGCTCATCATTTATGTTCCAATCAATTGTGGAAAAGTTCATTAGTTGGAGGAAGAGCTAGATATTTGCAAAATGAAGGGAATTAGAAAGACAAAAAGAAAAAGTAGTAAAAACAGATTATAGGAAAAACAAATATAAAAATAAAAAAGATGTGTATATATAAAAAATCTACTAACCTCAATTCAAACTGATGATCGAATTGAACAGACCAAACAATGACACCCAAGACTGGAAACTACTGCAGATGAGTTGGTCCAAATCCAACTAGTTCGAGGTAAATATGTGACTGGTCATTGCGGCAGATTTGTTTGGAGCTGAATGTAGAAATTCAAATGCATGGGAGTAATATTAAAATTTTGGAGTTTGGACAATATAGGTAAGGCATAGTAGAAATTGTTATGAGTTGCATGAAGCCTACTGTTTTCTCTGTTTGCAAATACATTGGCTCTAATTGCTCGCAGAACAGTGTTCCTTGATCTTGTTGGGACGTCACTGATCTCTCGTGGACATTTCTAAAAGAATTTATTATACACATGCATAAATATATGTCATGGGTCCATTACGCTATGTCTAAGCACCTCTTTATAAGCACTTTGTTCATATTATTGCATGGTTTAAAATGTAAGTATTGGTTCTTTTAGTAAATTCAGTTTGTAGCTTGTAAGGAACACTCAGGGAAAAATAATCAATGCCGTATGTCCTTGAAGCGGTGTTATGTGCAATGGATCATCAAAATCTGATCATGTTTGTTCTAATGTACTAATTCCTGTTGAAACTACTGGCGGTTTTTTACTCGTGTAGTTCGAATTGTTGATTGTAAGAGCATACTGCTGTATATAGATTTGATGAGTTCCCAAGCTTTGAAGACTGGGTTGGAGCTTACAATACAGACACCAACATTTGGTTACAATCAGAAGCAACTGGAGTGTAGTAACGAACCTCTAATTGCTCACAGCATAAGAACCAGCTTATCTCATTCACTTGGTTTTTCTATGCCACAGACTTGCTATCAAACTGGTAGCCAAGGACAAAAAGGTTAGCAAATATTGCTATCTAATAAACTTTTCATATGTGCGATACTAAAATTGAAATTTATGGCACGTAAATAATGTGGTTTTCATTCTCCATGTATATTGTACTTAGAGCAACCAATCTCAATGATTGGACATGGTCATGCTTCTCGGCAAGGGGTAATTTTTCCCTATTCTCAACAATTTAAGTTGTGCTGTTTCATGGATCACCTAATCTTGAAGCATGATCCTCTTAATTGTTTTAACATGTATATTAACACTCCATGCAGGTGTATGTTTGGGAGCCTTCTTTTCCTCGTGGTATTTTCTCTAATCAGTCTTATAATTTACCAATTTGATTAGATGCTAGCTGAGTTTCACTATTTGACCATGTTATGCTTGGAACAGGTGCAGCTAAACATACAGTCGTAATGGGGCATGACCATATGGCTCATATAAAGGTAACTTTGTCA
Source organism: Bonia amplexicaulis (assembly GCA_036346245.1). NCBI lineage: Eukaryota > Viridiplantae > Streptophyta > Magnoliopsida > Poales > Poaceae > Bonia > Bonia amplexicaulis. Next base: position 12,994,874 of record CM070738.1, on the reverse strand, counting down.
GTCCTAAGTACTATTTTCCGGTATAATCATAATATTCTGACATTTCTTATGGTTTCTTTTTTCTAGGTACAGAAGCGCATGGCAGATGATTCTCTTGGTGGTATGTTCTCCATGCCTCAGTACCCTCAAAGCCTGTGATTTTGCAAGGATACATCTTTATACCAGATAGAAAAATTGTTCGTGTCTTTTTTGTGTTTCATTATTTTGGTATTCGCTCCACATTGTGCTGGTTGTGCTAGTTTCCTTTTTTGTTGAGAATGATTCTCAGCCTCAAGCTAGTGGTGAAGTTAATTTCTGACATTTGTTGTTTTATGTGGGATCTACCTCTACATTTGATGTGTCCGTAAATGTAGATATATAACCATCTCCTGTGAGTGGCAGTGCACATATATGGTATATATGCTATACCATCTTCCGACGTTTTCTCGGTGTATGTTTTTCGCTGATGATATAGTGCTAGCTGATGAAACTAAGATAGGTGTCAATAGGAAATTGGAGTTGTGGGTGAAGACATTAGAATTGAAGGGTTTTAGATTTAGTAGGACTAAAACTGAGTATATGAAGTGTGATTTCAGCGGTGCCACGTCAGATAATGGAGATGTTAGTCTAGACGGACAAGTAGTGTCTAGGAATGACACTTTTTGATATTTAGGATCGATGAAGACGTGAGCCATAGGATAAGAGTGGAGTGAGTGAAATGATGCCAAGCATCGCGTGTCTTGTGTGATAAAAATGTCCTTCAAAAGTTATGGAGTAAGTTCTCTAGAACGATGATCAAACCTACGATACTATATGAAGCGAAATGCTGGGCAACTAAAAGACAACATGTACATAATATGAGTGTAGCGTAGATGAGGGTGGTGCAGTGGATTTGTGGTCACACAAGGTAGAATCGAATCCACAATGACAATACACATGATAGTGTGGGAGTAGCACCAATTGAAGAGATGTTTGTTCAATATTGCTTGAGATGGTTTGGACGTCTCTAACGAAGGTCTTATGAGGCACCAGTACGTAGTAGAATTTTATGACGTACCGAAAACATAAGAAGAGATAGGCCGATCAAGATTAACGTAGGAAGAAGCAGTTAAAAGATACTTAGAGAGATTGGAATGTATTTAAAGAGTTGGCTTTGGATAGGAGTGCATAGAAGTTAGCGATTCACGTACTGGAATCATAACATAAGAAGAAGGTTTTGGGACGGTGTTTTAGGCGCTCAGTTCAGATGGCAGGTTGTAGGTCTTAGGGTTTAAGCCTTGTAGGTTTTGTTACAAGACTCTCGTTTCTCTCGTTTCTTTGATCTTAAAGAGGTTTTATTCCTAATCTACTCTAACTTGTTTGGAATAAAAGACTTTGTTGTTGTTTGTTTGTTATTGATGTGACCAATTATCACTTGTCTTGTAGTACTTGGTGTTGTTGTATCAGTTATTAGTTGTGTGTCATTCGTCATATTTATATTCCTTATACTTTATTATCTTTCTTACGTGTTGCTTTTTTGTAAAATAGACAGGAAAAGATGCCAGGAACCTGGTTGCAATGAGGTTGTCCATGGAAGGGTAGCGTACTGCAATAGTCACATCGGAGGGCATTCATGCCAACAGTTTAGTCACCTCCAGAGTGCACATAAGAGCTCAGATTTATGCATGTCCCCTGTTAAAGGTAGGCAGTGTAACGAACCTGGTTGCAGTACAGTGACATGCACTGAACAAGGGGTACGCATTAAGTATGAAGGGGATGATCCATGCAAACTCAAGGATAGTTCTGGGAACACTCAGGGTGACACTGGGCAATTAATCTTCTGTGGGGCAGACATGCTTTGCAAACACGAGAACTGCAGCAAGCAGACCCAGGGGAGCACATCGTACTGTAAGTTACATAGTGGAAAGGGCTGTGTGGTACGGGGCTGCACAAAAACTGCACATGGAGGCACACCTTTATGCATTGGCCATGGAGGAGGGAAGCGGTGCACTGTTACTGGATGCGAAAACGCAGCATGTGGCCAAGGCCGCAGTGACCACTGTGTTAGGCATGGTGGTGGCAAGAGATGCAAATTCGAAGGGTGTGGGAAGGGTGCACAAGGGAACACAGACTTCTGCATCAGGCATGGTGGGGGAAGGCGGTGCAAATCTGAAGGATGTACAAAGAGTGCACAAGGACGGACAGATTTCTGCATTAGGCATGGTGGGGGAAGTCGGTGCAAGTTCCAAGGATGCAACACGAGCGCAAAATGGGGGATGGATTTCTGTTCTGTGCATCGGAAGAGTTTGTTGAGTGGCGACAATGCCACCCCTGAAGCTATGCCAGTCCCTTCTGAAAAGCGTCGCCGGGCCAAGAAACCCCAAAAGGCTGTCAAGCCCTCTGGGATCTCCCAGGGGACTGTCACCACCATTGCAGCTATCGCTGGGAGCAGCACACAAGAAATGGGTATTCTTGGTGTAGCAACCATGTTTTCAAACCGTGACTTGTCATCCAAGAGTGTGGCGACGGCGGGGCAAGCTGCTATAGCTCCTCATGTAGGAGAACCACTGCCCATGATATCTCCAACACCATCTGGGCCGTTGGTTTCAGCGGAGAGGGAGGCTGCAACAAACAGGGCGATGCTGGGTCTGTAGGAAGATTGTCGGTGCATGGGGAGGATTGCGGCACCTAGCTAGACTAGACCTCTAATTATTGTTTCCAACTGAGAAATCTCGAGACATTAGGAGAATTGTCCATATTAACAGGTTCTCGCTGTCAGCTGACTTAGCTCATCTGTTCCGTTTCGTGTCGTGTCCCTCTTATCCTGTCAATCTCTTGATGTTCTGTAATGGTCTCTTGTGTCTTATATGCCATGGAAACTGCGTGTCAGACTCTGGAATTGTGGACAATTAGCAAGAAAATGTGGTGTGTTGGAAGGACTTTTGTGTGTGTGTGTGTGGGGGGGTAGGTGCTGGTTGTGATGCTAGTGCTTCTGTGCTGGAAACCTGGCAACTTGGCTAGCGTGATGATAAAGCGAGCAAGCTACGTCCGGTCCATGCAAGTCCGAAGGCATGGAGAAGGGAAGCTATTTGAGTGCTAATTGTTTTTGGGTTAGTAGTTTAATGATTCCTATTTAATTAGTTCTTTAGTGTGAATGGGATTATGTCTTTTAGTTGTGACAAGCATGCAGCCTTGTGTTTTCTAGTCGTCCATACATGTAGCCGTTAGCACGTTTGTTTAAGTCTTGTTTGTAGTATGGGTGAGAGTCCGTGTGTGTATGCATACAAGCACGTCGGAGTGTCGGACTTAAGTACGTGCCTGTTCTTTTTGTCTACGGTTTATGGATTTTGGCTGAAATTTTTGAATTTTGGCTGTTTACAGTATAGATTATGGAGAGACCGATACTTACTTACGATTTTGGCTGGTATAGATGTTGGATTTTTAACGTGTATTATGTTTAACTTGTAGACCCTGTCTTAAAAAAATACTCCGTTTGAAAGTTAAGTACTGTAGCAAAAGCAAAAGGCCGCTTGGCTTTTGACTTGCCAAACAGGCCCTAAAGTATGCCGGCTTCCCGTTGTACCGGAGAGACAGCTTTTGTTGAGTTTATGAAAAAAACCAGCAAATACCAATTGTGGCGCCATATCGTGTTCTTGTATGCAATCTGTGATTTCATCCTGGTGATGTGGGTTTTGATTCCCCTGAATCAACTTGATGGGAACGGGGTCCCGATCTTGCAACAGGTTCTGGGTATGTTCGATTTGGTGGAGGCGCGACACAAATCGATCCGGCTTCCGAACGACACGCCCAAACCCCGCAATCGCAGCACCACGTCTCCTCAGGTTATCAACCATGCGCTGCCCGGTTGACCTTGCCAAGAAGGCTAATCCTCGCCTGCGAATCGAAGAACACAAGCAAGAACAAGGAAGAACACAACCAAATTGCAGATATATTGATGAAGCACTCGAAAATTGGGGTTTCACAAACCGATGACGGCGAAACTGTTCAAAGACAGAATTAATCTAAGCAAAACCCAACCCTAATGGTGGGGGTGGCGGCTGTATATAAAGGAGTAAGGGGCGTGCAAACCCCTGGACGCGTCCTTAATGGACTCCAACACGATACAAAGCCGAACGGCCCAAAAGACGGTGTCGCAGCACCCTGACAGATTCTGGACGTCCACTTGTTTCGACGATTCCCGTTGACTCAGAAGGAATTTTGATATGAGACCAGATCCATTGGAAAGGTTATCTTCTCAGTTTTCCATACATATGTGGAACGTCCAAAACGGAGTCCGGATGCGATCTGGGCGTCCGTTTTAGTGCAGTTTGGTCCTGGACCCGAATTGGATTGAAGTCGGTTTGAGTTGGACATCCAACATGATTTGTCCGCCCTTGCTGGACTTGTGCGCCTCGTAGCCCTTCTCCAAGTACTTCTTGATCCTCTCCATGGTTCCTAATCATAATTAAATCATTAGGTAGCAATCGATTCTCAAATGAACCAAAAGAAGTACTTAGGAACGAGCTCACATGTAAATTCAATTGTCGGCGCGAGCTCTAGTGATTGGTCCTTGAATATCAAGTAGAGGAGTGTTGTGTATATCCGAAGAAGTGATGTCCTCATCATCCTCCCCCTCTTGAAGCGGAGTTGTCCTCAACTCAGTCTCATCTTCTTCTTCCAAGCATGACTTCAAATCTGAAATGTTAAAGGTGGGACTAACCCCAAACTCGGGAGGCAACTCAAGTTTATATGCATTATCATTTATCTTCTCAACTATCTTAAAAGGACCAGCAGCTCTAGGCATCAATTTTGACTTTCTTAACTCAGGAAATCTATCCTTTCGCAAGTGCAACCAAACAAAATCACCCGGTTCAAGTTTAACTTCCTTTCTACCTTTACTACCAAGAATCCTATATTTTCATTCATCTTTTCAATGTTTGCCTTAGTAGTCTCATGCATTTTGAGAATAAAATCAGCACGCTCCTTAGCATCATTATGAACTCTCTCACTAGTAGGCAAAGGTAAAATATCAATAGGGGCACGGGGATTGAATCCATACACTACCTGAAAAGGACTTACCTTGGTGGTGGAGTGTTCGCTCGATTATATGCGAACTCAACATGCGGCAAACACTCTTCCCATAGCTTCAAATTGTTCTTCAAAATAGCTCTCAACATGGTAGACAATGTGCGGTTCACCACCTCGGTTTGGCCATCAGTTTGTGGGTGACATGTGGTAGAGAACAACAACTTTGTACCCAACTTGTTCCATAGAGTACGCCAAAAGTGACTCAAGAACTTGGCATCACGATCCGAAACAATAGTAGAAGGCATACCATGCAAACGAACTATCTCTTTAAAAAGAGGTCGACAATATGAACGGCATCATCGGTTTTATGACATGGGATAAAGTGAGCCATCTTAGAAAAACGATCCACAACAACAAAAATGCTATCCCTTCCCCTCTTAGTCCTGGGCAACCCTAAAACAAAGTCCATAGAAATATCGCTTACGGAATAGAAGGAACAGAAGTGGCATATATAAACCATGTGGATTCAAGCGAGACTTAGCTTTTTGACATGTAGTGCAGCGAGCCACAAACCGCTCAACATCTCGCCTCATCTTTGGCCAAAAGAAGTGTGTGGTCAGAACGTCCTCCGTCTTCTTAGCACCAAAATGTCCCATCAAACCGCCTCCATGCGCCTCCTGTAACAACAAAAGACGAACGGATCCAACTGGAATGCATAGGCGGTTAGCTCTAAACAAAAACCCATCATTGATCACGAATTTATTCCATGCTTGTCCCTCTTTACAATGCAACAACACATCCTTAAAATCAGCATCAAAAGCATATTGTTCTTTAATAGTTTCAAGACCAAAAATGCGACAATCAAGTTGAGACAACATGGTATAGCGTCTAGACAAAGCATCAGCAATCACATTATCCTTCCATTTCTTGTGTTTAATGACATAAGGAAAAGATTCAATAAATTCAACCCACTTAGCATGTCTACGATTCAAATTGGTTTGACTACGAATATGCTTAAGTGATTCATGATCGGAATGAATGACAAATTCTTTAGGCCATAAATAGTGTTGCCACGTCTCTAAAGAACGAACAAGAGCATACAATTCTTTATCATACGTGGAATAATTAAGAACAGGACCATTCAATTTTTCGCTAAAGTAGGCAACAGGTTTGCCTTCTTGCATCAAAACACCACCAATACCAATTCCGCTAGCATCACATTCGAGTTCAAAAGTCTTACCAAAATCCGGAAGTTGGAGCAATGGTGCGTGCGTAAGCTTGTCCTTCAAAAGATTAAAGGACTCCTCTTATGATGGCCCCCAATGGAACACAACTCCCTTCTTTGTCAACTCAATCAACGGTGTCGCAATGGTGCTGAATTCTTTGACAAAGCGGCGATAAAATCCTGCAAGGCCAAGAAAACTCCGCGACTTGGGAGGCCGTGGGCGTGGGCCAACTCCATATCGCCTCCACCTTGGCTCTATCAACCTCAATTCCCTGTGGAGTCACAACATAGCCAAGAAAGAGACTCGATCCGTGCAAAGGTGCACTTCTCAAGGTTACCAAACAAATGTGCATCTCTCAAAGCATTAAAACAGCACGTAAGTGGTTCAAATGTTCATCCATGGACTTGCTATAAATCAAGATATCATCAAAGTAACGACCACAAATTTGCCAATGAAAGGACGTAAAACCTCATTCATTAATCTCATGAAAGTGCTAGGTGCATTAGTTAACCCAAAAGGCATGACTAACCACTCATACAAGCCGAACTTAGTTTTAAAAGCGGTTTCCATTCATCACCAAGTTTCATTCTTATTTGGTGGTATCCACTACATAAGTCAATCTTTGTGAAAATTATAGCACCACACAACTCATCAAGCATGTCGTCTAGCCTAGGAATAGGATGACGATATCGTATAGTAATGTTGTTAATGGCTCTACAATCTACACACATACGCCAAGAACCATCTTTTTGGAACCAAAAGAACAGAACAAGACAAGGACTAAGGCTCTCACGACGTACCCACGGTCCAAAAGGTCTTGGACTTGGCGCTGAATCTCCGTAGTCTCTTCGGGATTGGTCCTGTACGCCGCACGGTTTGGCAAGCTCGCTCCAGGGATCAAATCAATCTGGTGCTCAATCCCTCGAATGGGTGGAAGTCCCGAGGTATCTCATCGGGAAAACATCTCTAAACTCCCGCAAAAGGTTAGTGACGGGAGGCGAGGCAAAGTGCAAGGCATATTATCAAGAGAAAATAAAGCATCTTTGCACACAAAAGCATAGCATGTATCATTAACATCATCAATTGCAGCAAGATCTGATTTTGTGGCAAGCATAACAGAATTTTTCAAATGGAGTACTTGCTGTTTTCAGTTTTATCATGTTCCTTTGGATCATTAGCAGCACTCTCGCCCTATCGGCCTCTATAATTTCAGTGGGGTCAAAAGCGTAAAGTAACTTTCTTTTTATTATGCATAAAAGTGTATGTGTTACTACTACCATGGTGTAAAGCATCATTATCAAATTCCCAAGGTCGACCCAATAAAAGAGAGCATGCTTGCATGGGAACCACATCACAATCAACATGATCAACATAAGCACCAATGGAAAATGGACTCGGCATGTTTGCGTTACCTTAGCTTTTCCGAGTCATTTAACCATTGAATATGGTATGGATGTGGATGCGGTCGCGTGGTCAAACCAAGCTTCTTGACCAAATCAGAACTCACCAAGTTGTTGCAACTTCCTCTATCAATGATGACACGTGCACGCCGGTTCTTGATTGCAAAGAAGGTCTGAAACAAATTATGGCGTTGAAGTTTATCGGGTTGTTGTACCTGTGTGCTGAGGACGCGCTGCATAATGATGCTCCGTAGCGTCGCTGTGGACGCCCCACCAAGGATGAGGTCGTCATCACCACCGCCATTGTCGTTCGAGGCGCGACAACATCATCATCCTCCTCGACATCCGGCGTCGATGTAGCCTCCATCTTCGTGGCGATGTATGCCCGCTGGCTAGGGCAATTCTTCGCACATGACCAAGCCCATGGCAGCGGTGGCATCGAATGCCGGAGGAGCGCCCGTTGAAGCCACGGAAGAAGAACTCTTGGTGGACCCCGCAAAGAATTTTTGAAGAATCGCAAGGCGTGTCGTGGAAGGTGGCTTCGGTGGCGCTGCTGCCATCTTGTTCACAGGTGGTGGAGGAGAACGAAAACTCGAAGAAGAATTGGGCAGTCCCGTTGATGTAGTCGTTCATGGGTGTAGAAGGGTCGTCCGGTGCGTGCCTTAGTTGATTCTGCGTCCCTCGCAATTCTTTTTCGCAAGCATAGCAAGGTGGAACAACGGTTGTGATAGTAAATTCTTTATAATCAACAATGTCACGAATTTCACGCCGTAACCCCGTAAAACGACAAATCTTATCCTCCGTGTCCTCAACAACCCCACAACGCACCATACCCTTTTGAAGCTCAAAGATAATAGTCTTGAGCAGAACTATCACCTTGTTCTAAGCGCTGCAATTTTTTCTCAATTCAAGTTTATATGAGGGAGGAACAAAACGACACGCGTAGCTTCTTTTAAGCGCTCCCATGTATCGGGTTGTAGCGCATGGTACTTAGTTCATTCCACCGGATAATAGCAAAGTCCTTAAACTCACTAGTAGCTTGTCTAACTCTATGTTGCTCGGGAACTAAGTGAGAGTTAAACCGCGCTCACCGTCATCTCCCAATCTAGATATATTTCAGCATCATAAAGACCAGAAAAGATGGAATGGTAAACTTGACTTTAGCAAAAGGATCATCGTTACCATGACGGTTCTAGTTATTACCTCCCATACCATGTCGGTTTTGTTGAAGACGCCGACGTAGTCGTGCATCTTGTGTCGCCCACGATCAATGTTGCCATCTCAGATCATGCGGTGTGTCATCATCATGATGATGGCCGTCATTGACAGTGGCGGCGTGCCTCAATGTGTCTATCCGAGCGGTGAGGTCGACCATCCGCCGCTCCACCCGCTCAATGCCTTCCGTGGTGTTCAAGCGGGTAATGGCGGCGACGATGATGTCCAATCTCGCGCCGAGATCAGTGAGTGAAGTGTTTTGTTTGTCGAGTGCAGCTTGTAGCTAGCCGCGACTAACACACTCGTTGAAATCGACCGGTGTCCCGTCCTCTTCGTTTCCTGCCATGGTTAGTGGAAATACAGGGAAAACAAAAGGATGATCCCTATCAACTACAAAGGAAGGAAGGGGTGGGAACCCAAAGGAAGTGGCTTACCAAGCTCTTACAAGTGTGCTTACCAAAGCGTGGGTGGTACAACCGGTGGTCGGTTCGTGATACCTTGTCGAGTGGGTACGATTGCAAGGTCAAAGCGTGCTATCCGTAGTAGATATATGGAGTTTGAAGGCCAAATATATCGATGGAACACAAATCAATAACAGATAGTAATGCTGAATAAATGTCCAAAGTATGGTCCTAGTTCTTTGGCCTAAATGTGTCCTATAGCAAGTATGAGATGATGAACAAGGAGTCAAGAACTGAATATGAAAGCAACGACAGCAACAAAGATGGCGTGCACCGAGAAGCTCAATTCAGCATAAGCACGTAACAAATAAATTGTTGGCACCTAAAGCGTGCTCGTCGGTGTTTTTTTCTATTTTTTTTTTTTTTTCTTTTTTTTGTTGCGGCCACGGATAGCACTCTCTCTCCTCTCTACTATAGCCGAAATTTTTCTTTTTTTTGTATTTTTTTATATTTTTTTCACAGAGCAGAGCACAGAAATAGGAACCACACAAAGTTGCAACTCAATCGGATGTAAAGAGTGGCCTACAGAAAATAATGAATGTGCTGTCAATTCGGTGATTCAATTTCGGAGCGCGAGTACTACACTTTCCAAGCCGAATTTCGGAAAAATAAATTCGCCGAACCCGACAAAGTTGGGGAGTTTCGGATGTAAAATTTAATTTCACCCAATTTCAAAAAAAAGCAACCGATTTCGAGTCCAGTCACGAAAGTTATGGCCGTTTGAAGATGGACCTCAAGTTATGGTTGCTGTGGAGGTCAAAACGAAGATCGGTGGAGGAATTTGTGGAATCGGTGGCGGAAGCTCGGGAAACGTGGGGATGATGCGGTGTGATCACGAGACGTGATGGATGACGAAAAGAGGGTTAACAGAGGGTGGGATATGGGTGGGAAAACAAAAACAGAGGGTGGAGGAAACGCGGCGTGACGGCTAGGGTTTGAAGGGTGGTAGCGGGTGGGAAAACAACTCGAACAAAACACGATCTAAACCAGCAACACAACTTGACTAAGGACACAAACTCAACACTACGGACTCTAGAATCAACTTGTGCAAAGGCTAAACGAGATCTAGGACAGGAAACAACCAATGACTACAATTTTTTTGTAGGGCTTTTTCTTGGACTCTAGGACGAAAACCGAAAATAACAAAGGAGGGGTAACTCGAACCTGGAGGAACACCTGAAGCTCTGATTACCACTTGATGGGAACGGGTCCCGATCTTCCAACAGGTTCGGGTATGTTCGATTTGGTGGAGGCGCGACACAAATCGATCCGGCTTCCGAACGACACGCCCAAACCCCGCAATCGCAGCACCACGTCTCCTCAGGTTATCAACCGTGCGCTGCCCGGTTGACCTTGCCAAGAAGGCTAATCCTCGCCTGCGAATCGAAGAACACAAGCAAGAACAAGGAAGAACACAACCAAATTGCAGATATATTGATGAAGCACTTTCGAAAATTGGGGTTTCACAAACCGATGACGGCGAAACTGTTCAAAGACAGAATTAATCTAAGCAAAACCCAACCCTAATGGTGGGGGTGGCGGCTGTATATAAAGGAGTAAGGGCGTGCAAACCCTGGACGCGTCCTTAATGGACTCCAACACGATACAAAGCCGAGCGGCCCAAAAGACGGTGTCGCAGCACCCTGACAGATTCTGGACGTCCACTTGTTTCGACGATTCCCGTTGACTCAGAAGGAATTTTGATATGAGACCAGATCCATTGGAAAGATTATCTTCTCAGCTTTCCATACATATGTGGAACGTCCAAAACGGAGTCCGGATGCGATCTGGGCGTCCGTTTTAGTGCAGTTTGGTCCTGGACCCGAATTGGATTCGAAGTCGGTTTGAGTTGGACATCCAACATGATTCGTCCGCCCTTGCTGGACTTGTGCACCTCGTAGCCCTTCTCCAAGTACTTCTTGATCCTCTCCATGGTTCCTAATCATAATTAAATCATTAGGTAGCAATCGATTCTCAAATGAACCAAAAGAAGTACTTAGAAACGAGCTCACATGTAAATTCAATTGTCGGGCGCGAGCTCTAGTGATTGGTCCTTGAATATCAAGTAGAGGAGTGTTGTGTATATCCGAAGAAGTGATGTCGTCATCACAACTCTTGCGGCGCCGATCGTTTGATCCTTTCATCCGTTCGGGCGCTGCCGTGTACACGAGTGGAAGGTTTATATCTATCTATTGCTGCTACTACTGTTCCGTCCGTGCGTGGTTGTGATCAAGGAGATTAGTTGGCTGCTACTAATTTGGAGGTTGGATCAACGCAGGCCAAGGAATGTCCGTGCTGCTGTTCGCGTGGAGAAAGTCACCAAATTGCTGCTAGCTTGCTGATTTGGGGAAGAAGTACTACTGTTCGTGCAAAGGATTAGGGGTTACTTACACATCCCCCAATTGCTATTTGCGGTTGATTAAGGAGGATAGATGAGGAGGATTGCTGCTGCTGCTGTTTGCCTTCGAGGAAGGAGAAGCTAGGGATTGGTTTAGGGGGTGAAAATGGAATGGATACGGATTAGATAGTGATCAAATCATATTCGTATCTATATTTTTTCTTGGATTTAAATACGAATCGGACAAACGTCGGATATAAATATAGACCGGACAAATATCGGATACGAATTTGGATCGGATTATACTCATAATCAGAACAGATTTGACTATTTTTTGGATTCCAATAATTATTCGTGGCCTCTCCTATTTAAAATATGGTACCAAATTATTTTAATATTTTAAATTGATAAATAACTGACCCAGTGACTCTAACATGTAAACTGTGCATTAAATGCTAATAGCAACAAATGAATCATTCATTTCACGTATTTGTATAATGCAGCTTTTGAGAGCAGCTTCATATCCTATGACACAATAAAGTTTAACAAATCAATATTGGTTTTATGCACTATTTTCTCTAGTTTATCATATAATAATTGATTATTGCTGCCATTTTATCGTTAATCCTAACTAATTTTAGATATATTACAAATAAATCGGTTATAAAATATCAAATTTAACTAAAAAGAGCATGCAAAAACCTTTATTGAGGATATGCCAAAATAAAAAAAATATGAAATACCAAATTAAAGCCCACCATGACGACGGACTCGTCGAGATGATTGAAATGTATATATAATATGTCTAATTTGGAGGTCAAATACAAAAGATACGTATTAGTAAGTTGCTGCTGTTACATCTGCTTAATCCAGATATTGGATCCGAATCCGAGATGACCCATACCAGATCCGCATCTGTATCCGAATATTAGGTATCTAGATCTGACATATTTAGATTCAGTAGCCGAATATCTGAGTAATATCCGAATCCATTTTCACCCCTATATTGGTTGATGCACAAATATACATCCCTACTCATCCTTTGCTGCTGCGTAAATTCAAGGAAAATTGCTATCTTATATCGTGAAAAATCATACCATCGTACACGTGTACGCTAGTTTACTAGTCGGGCCATACCATGTTCTGATTTATGCGATATCGGGTCTATTCTTTTTAGCTGAAGTTTATAGTTTTTGGCTACGGCTTGTGGATTTTGGGCTGTTCGTGCGAGAGATTATAGAGTAACAGAAATCTACGTACAGTATCTTGAAAAGATACTCTGTTTAAAAGCTAGTTACTGTTGAAAAGCCGAAAAGCAATTTCAGAAGCTCAAAAGAACAGGCCCAATGTTTGGTTCTCTTCTTCATGCTAGTTTTCTATACCTTTCTTTCTGGTTTTTGTCGAGGTACAGTTTATGAGCCATGGTCTTTTGTTCTCTGTTTTCCAGTCGCTTAACTTTGCCGGTCTCCTGATTTAAACCCTAAATATGTCGCTCCATGAGTCTTCTCCATCTTCGGCGAAGCTGAGCACGTGTGCAAATGTTGCCGCTGCCGTTGGCAAAGCTGCCCCCCCTCCCCAAGAGGCAGGTGTTCCACCGCATGTCCCACTTCTTTTCCTTATATTAAGGACATGCACCGGAGACGCCAACTACTGTCGCGTAAGGCGAAAACAAGGAAGAGGTGTGGGGAGGACACTAGAGATGAGAAAACGGTCGTGGCGGTGGCAGCAGATGAGACAGAGGTGCGGGGAGAGAAGGCGACACGATGAAGGCGAGGAGGAGGAGCAGAGGTGGTCGGCTGGAGGGACGATGCAGTAGGGCAGCAGTGCATCGCGATTGGATGGGTAGCGGGCAGCGGCGCGTTGCAATGGGGATCGATAGGTGGCTGCGCATCGCCACAGGGATTGATGGGGTGGGGGGAAGACATAAGGGAGAGGCGGTACACGTGGCAACCATTAGGATAGGTGTGAAATTTAATCCAATGGCCCAAATTATGATTGAATTCCCTCAAATTTTTAGTTGAGTGTTATAAATAGTGGCGTAGCCTGGAAATATACATAGGGGGAGCCGGAAAACGTGACTTCCTTTTTATACTATACTGAGATACCATGTAGAAGATCTACTATATATTTATGATAAACAATTGGTACTTTGGTTGAGTTAAATTTGAATTTTGCAAAAGTTTCAGAAAAATCATATTCAGATTGTGCTGTCAGGGTTCAGGTGATCGGACCAGCTGATGACTGGTGGTCTGACCACCACGAGGCGAGTGGTCAAATCTGCCATGGACTTTTGGAAAATAAACACTAAATACTTGGTAGGCTTGTTTGGAGATGAGTTTGCACTAGGTGCCACTGAAATTAGAAACTGGAATTGAAACTAGATAGAGTTCAACCGAAATTCCAAAGAGTGTGTTTTTTGGTGGTCTCAAGCGGTCTGACCGGCCAGTGGCCAGTGGTTTGACCGGTATGGTCTGACTGGCATGGGAAGTATGGTTTCACTGGCGGGTGCGACCAGAGAGCAGTGAGAATGGATTTTGAGTTGAATGAGTGTGTGCACAACATGGATATCGTTAGTTGGTGAGAGACCATTTTAGATGTCACTGGTCTATATGTGATGAACAATTGACACATTTATTGAGTTGAATATTAGTGTATAATAGAATCACAATTTTTAGTGTGTCTGCTAGTGGAGGTAGTCTGACCGATTTGTAGGGCTACTCAGGCCACTGTGCATGGGCGGTCTGATGGTCAGACTGGCCGAGGAAGGCTTAGGCTGAAACTGTTAAGGCTGGTCTAACCGGCATGGGATGTGCGATCAGATTGGCCAAGGTGCTTTTTGTGGAATTTTGGGGATTCTAGACCAAAATAATGTGAGGGATAGCTTGGTGATGAGTTTGCACTAGGTTTTACTGGAAATAAAGTTGTGAGGCAAAATTAGACAGATTTTTACTGCAAAGTCCAAAGAGGGTCGTTCGGAGGACTTAGCAAAGTGTCTAGGGTGCTCTGTAACATCCCAATTTTTGAACTTTTCAAAATATTTTATTCAAAATAAGGTTTTATAAAATTTTCATGATTTTTTGAAGTACATTAAAGCTTAAATTAAATTTTCATAAATTAAAATGATTTAATGTGATTAATCCAAATGTCAACTAAATCCAAATAGTTTTATTTGAGTTCCCGCGGTCCCAAAGTATTTATCTAAATTTTGTTGCAGTTTTCTAAGTTCATTTGCTATTTCTCTTGGCTTATTTGAATTCTCTAGATTTTCTAATAAGAAAAAGCTATTTTAAAATTATGGACAATCTTTTGGGCCGAATTTGTGCCAGCGCAATTCCATTTCCTCTCTCTCCCACATCCCAGCCAGCTCGTCCCATCCCCACGGTGCATCGTCTCCGCGTGAGACACGTGTCCCTGCTCGCACTGTCGTTGACAGGTGGGTCTCGCTTGTTAGCTTTGCTGTCTCTGATCGGACTCCCATATAGCCGTGTCATGCCCGCACTGGATTCTACCACTGCCTCAGTCTCCTTGGTGTGCATGCCACGCTGCCCAACACTAGTTAAGGCTATAAATAGCGCCACCTTCTTCTGTTCTCGCTACCCTGACCTACTGCCTCGAAACCTTAGCCGCAGCCATCGAAATCAGTCGAAGACGGAGTCACTGCCATTGGAGCTGAAGGAAGGATGATGAGGACATCATTTATTCGGATATACACAACACTCCTCCACTTAATATTCAGGACCAATCACTAGAGCTCGCGCCTGACAATTGAATTTACAGGTGAGCTCGTTCCTAAGTACTTCTTTTTATTCATTTGAGAATCGATTGCTACCTAATGATTCAATTATGATTAGGAACCATGGAGAGGATCAGGAAGTACTTGGATACGGGCTACGAGGCATGTTCCAGCAAGGGCGGTCGAATCATGTGGGATGTCCAACTCAAGCCGACTTCGAATCCAATTCGGAGTCCAGGACCAGGCCGCACTAAAACGGACGCCCAGATCGCATCCGGACTCCGTTTTGGACGTTCTACATATGTATGGAAAGCTGAGAAGATTACCTTTCCAATGGATCTGGTACCATGTAAAAATTCCTTCTGAATCAACGGGAATCGTCAAAACAATTGGGTATTTAGAATCTGTCAGGGTGCTGCGACACCGTCTTTTGGGCCGTTCGGCTTTGTATCATGTTCGAGTCCATTAAGGACACGTCCAGGGGTTTTGCACACCCCTTACTCCTTTATATACAGCCGCCACCCCTACCATTAGGGTTGGGTTTTGCTTAGATTAATCTGCCTTTGAACAGTTTCGCCATTCATCGGTTTGTGAGACCCCAACTTTGGAGTGCTAAATCAATACATCTGCAATTCAGTTGTGATCTTCCTTGTTCTTGCTTGTGTTCTTCGATTCGCAGGCGAGGATTAGCCTTCTTGATAACCTGAGGAGACGTGGTGCTGCGATTGCGGGGTTTCGGGATGTGTTGTTCGGAAGCCGGATCGATTTGTGTCGCGCCTCCACCAAATCGAACGTATCCAGAACCTATTGGAAGATCGGGACCCCGTTCCTATCAAGTGGTAATCAGAGCTTCAGGTGTTCCTTCAGGTTCGAATTTACCCCACCTTTGTTATTTTCGGTTTTCATCCTAGAGTCCAAGAAAAAGCCCTACAAAAAATTGTAGTCATAGGTTATTTCCTGTCCTAGATCTCGTTTAGCCTTTTGCACAATTTGATTCCAGAGTCCGTAGTGTTGAGTTTGTGTCCTTAGTCGAGTTGTGTTGCCGGTTTAGATCATTTTTTGTTTCGGGTTGTCTTGCTTCCGCTACCTCTCATACAAACCATAGCCGGTCTTGCTTCCACTACCTTTCATGCAAACCCTAGCCGTCAATTTTTGTCTTCCCACCCAAATCCCACCCTCTGTTTGAGTCATCCATTGTGTCTGGTGATCTCCTAGCACCATCCCCCACCTTTTCCCGAGCTTCTGCCCCTAATTGCCACCAATTGCCTCTACCCAATTTTCGTTAAATTTTACATCCGAACACCCCAACTTCGTCGGGTTCGGCGAATTTATTTTGCCCAAATTCGGCCTAGAAAGTGAAGTACTCGAGCTCCGAAATTTCATCACTGAATTTTTAGCACATTCATCATTTTCTGTAGGCCACACCTTACATCAGATTGATGTGAAACTTTGTGTGGTTCCTATTCACGTGCTCGCTGCGCGAAAAATACAAAAACTAAAAAGAAATTTTCGGCACCTAGAATAGTGTCATGCGAGTGCTATCCGTGGTAAAAAAACCGTGATGAGCACGTTTTAGGTGATGAGCTTCATTTATTTTGTGCTTATACTGAATTAAGTTTCTCATTGCCTGGCCATCCTTGTTGCTATCTTTGCTTTACTATTTTGTTATTGACTCCTTGTTATTCATATCATACCTGCTATAGGACACATTTAGACCAGCAACTAGGACCAGTGCTTTGGACGTTTATTCAGCATTACTATCTGTTATTGCTTTGTGTTCCACTAATATATTTGGCCTTCCAAGCTCTATATACCTACTTCCGGCTAGCACAGTTTTGACCCTTGCAATCACCGGATCACACTCTCCAGGTATCCTTTGCCTTTCTTTGGTAAGAACACTTGTAAGAGCTTGGTAAGCTACTTCCTTTGCGGATTCCCACTGCCTTCCTTTGTAGTTGATAAGGTTAATCCTTTTGTTTTTCCTGTGTTTCCACTAACCATAGCAGGAGACGAAGGGGACAGGACACCGGTCGATTTCAACGAGTGTGTTAGTCGCGGCCAGCTACAAGCTGCGCTCGACAAACAAAACGCTTCACTCACTGATCTCGGCGCGAGATTGGACACCATCGTCACCGCCATTGCCCAGTTGAACACCACGGATGGCATTGAGCGGGTGGAGCGGTAGATGGTGACCTCCGGTCGGATGGACACATTGAGGCACGCACGCCACTGTCAATGACAGCCATCATCATGATGAAGCCACAGAGTATGATGCAGATGGCAACATTGATCGGCGGGCGACACAAGATGCACGACTACGTCGTCGTCTTTAGCAAAACCGACATGGTATGGGAGGTAATAACCAGAACCGTCATGGTAACGATGACCTTTTTGCTAAAGTCAAGTTTACCATTCCATCTTTTTCTGGTCTTTATGATGCTGAAATATATCTTGATTGGGAGATGACGGTGAAGCGAAGTTTAACTCTCACTTAGTTCACGAGCAACATAGAGTTAGACAAGCTACTAGTGAGTTTAAGGACTTTGCTATTATCGGTGGAATGAACTAAGTACCATGCGCTACAACCCGATACATGGGAGCGGTTAAAAGAAGCTATGCGTAATCGCTTTGTTCCTCCCTCATATAAACTTGAATTGAGAAAAAAAATTGCAGCGCTTAGAACAAGGTGATAGTTCTGTTCAAGACTATTACGCTGAGCTTCAAAAGAGTATGGTGCGTTGTGGGGTTGTTGAGGACACGGAGGATAAGATTTGTCGTTTCTACGGGGTTCTGCGTGAAATTCGAGGACATTGTTGATTATAAAGAATTTATTATGTCAACCGCTTGTTCCACCTTACTATGCTTGCGAGAAAAAGAATTGCGAGGGGACTACAGAATCAACTAAGGCACGCACTGGACGACCCTTCTACACGCCGCAAATGACTACATCGACGGACGCCCAAGTCTTCTTGAGTTTTGTTCTCCTCCACCACCGTGAACAAGATGGCGCAGCACCACCAAGCCACCTTCCACGACACGCCTTGCATATTCTACAAAAATTCTTTGTGGTCCAGCCAAGAGTTCTTCTTCCGTGGCTTCAACGGGCGCTCCTCCGCCATTCTGCCACCGCTGCCATGGGCTTGGTCATGTGCAAAAAATTGCCCTAGTCATGTGCATACATCGCCACGTAAGATGGAGGCTACATCGACACCGGTTGTCGAGGAGGATGATGTTGTTTGCCGCCTCGGACGACAATGGCGGTGGTGATGACGACTCGTCCTTGGTGGGCGTCCACGGCCGACGCCACGGAGCATCATTGTGCAATGAGTCCTCGGCATGCGGTACAACAACCCGATAAACTTCAACACCATAATTTGTTTCGACCTTCTTTGCAATCAAGAACCGCGTGCACGTGTCATCATTGATGGAGGAAGTTGCAACAACTTGGTGAGTTCGATTTGGTCAAGAAGCTTGGCTTGACCACGCGACCGCATCCACATCCATACCATATTCAATGGTTAAATGACTCGGAAAAGCTAAGGTAACGCAAACATGCCGAGTCCATTTTTTCATTGGTGCTTATGTTGATCATGTTGATTGTGATGTGGTTCCCATGCAAGCATGCTCTCTTTTATTAGGTCGACCTTGTGAATTTGATAATGATGCTTTACACCATGGTAGTAGTAACACTTACACTTTATGCATAAGGGAAAGAAAGTTACTTTACTGCCTTTGACCCCAGCTGAGATTATAGAGGCCAATAGGGCGAGAGCTACTGCTGCTAATGATCCAAAGGAACATGATAAATCTGAAAAACAGCAAGTAATCTGTCAAACCCGGATTTTTCAATCCAGAATCTCCTGTGATTACTGCATTATTCCACGGATCGAGATAATGCGCGCGGTACATTGTTGTATCATTTCATACATCGCTTAAACAGTAATATTACAGACCCTGGTTCAAATTACACCACGTCGGGCGATAGTTTACAAAAGGGCACTTAGGCCGAATGTCATCATTACATGCTAGCAGCGGAAGAGAAAGCAAAAGTAGGACCATAACCTCGAACAGCGATCGGGGGTAATGTGTGCAATATATATTACCTGGATATAGATAATATATGTGCACACAATACCTTAGGTCTAACTTGTCTAAGTTCGGAAAATACGAACGACGACCTAATTCCCATCGTTCTTCCCTCCTTCTGTGACCGGGGCATCTTCATATTCATAATGATCCTGCGTCCCTGTCTCTGTTTTGATAATACGAGTGTGAGCACACTAACCACCGTGCTCAGCGAATCATCACACAGAATGCAGTAATAGTATGCTGGGCTGATCAAGGGAAGGCTTAGGTTTATTTTATTTTGCTAGAAATTGCCTTTTCAATACAGTACTTAGAAATCCCTATGACCTAGCAGTTTTTGAAGGACACAAGTTTAATGGAAATAATTATCTTAATAGTGTACAGAGCTCATCCACCATTACATGGCCTCTGCACCTTACAGCATCTTCTAGCATTATAGTTGCCTATCTTACCACTGGGACGACACCCAGGACAATTCCAAACTAGGGCCTTTCACTGCCCTACATTTTCCCATTTCACCCACAAATTATTTTTGAAACATAACTATATCTAGTTAAGTCCCCATGTCTGCCCATGACCGCGGGCACGGCTATTCGAATAGTTTTGACTCTGCAGAGTTCGTACACATTCCCCACAAGAGACTGCCAACTCATTGCCCCACATGATTCCTTAGTCATATGGTTGAGCAGACCGTTACAGTGACCTTTCGAAATATCTAGCCTCTTTCATCATCTCACCCTATGGGCTTATCCCACTTGCGGTGGGTCCCATACGTTGCACGGGATGTTTTCCACAGTCGCTAACGTAGCCGGGCTCCACTTCCCGCAGCGCTAGGACAGCTGGAGAAACTTCACCCTCCCCTTGGTGTCCCTTTAGGCCTTCCCTTGCCCTTGCAGATCCACTCCTATCCACTACCAGTGAGATGAGTCCGGGGGTTTCGATAAATTTACTTAGCCAGGTTGTAATTTAGAGACTTGTGGTTGTCTTGTTTACACGGGCTAACATGACAAGATTCGGTCCTTAGGGTTATCTGAGTGGTTCTTCCACATCCCATACTCTTTGTGCTTCCCCTGCACCACATACCAGCCCCCAAATCGTCCACCCAGATACAAAGCAAGTTTGAGGCTTTTGGGAGCATAAAATAACAGTTTCAAATTTTCTCCAGTCATTCCCACCATGACTGCCCAAATTGTTGTCATATTTACAAGTAAGATATTTTGGGACAGCTAGCGTCCCCGTTTATCTAGCAATACTAAGCAGTACGATATATCATAACTCTATTTGTGAAAAACTACATTATGATAGTTTTGCTAAGGCGACAAGGTTCACATATCCCAAAAGTTTCACAGGTAATACTAACAAGCATAATAATGGGTATATATCTAAAATCTATGAAACTTGAACATACTTTAGCACATAAAATAATAGCATACACATGGATAATTTAAAAGAAAGTACTTTGCATAAACAAGGGTTCAACATGATCAAAGTGATAACTCGCCTTGGTCACAAAGTTCTGAGGGTTGGGAGCTGGGGTCTGCTGCTGCCTCTGCTTCCTCTTCTTGTGCCTCGTACGCTATTTTAACCGTGCGCGAAAATTTGCATAAAAAGAAAAGCAACAACTCAATCCAAATAACACCGAAAATTCAAATGAACTCTAAAAATTATGATTTCAGTTCCATTGGATAGATCTTGAATTTAGACGAATTTAGGAATTTGTCTCACTCAATTTGGAGTTAAAATGAGGAAGTTATGTCATTTTAAAGTTCTCAGTTTAAATAAATTCCTAAAATTATTAATTTCTGACAGGTGGGACCCACACGGTTTATTTTACATTTTATTATTTTTCTCTCTGTGCCGCTGACATGTGGGGTCCGCATGTCATACTGCATATTTTTATTTTCTTTTCTTTTACTGTCTCTGACCGGTGGGGCCCGCTTGGCAGCGGTGGGGTTCTCTTGCGCTTGCTGACGGGTGGGGTCCACTTGTCGCAGGCCTGAACCAGCTGCGGCTGATAGGCGGGGCCCACCTGTTAGCCCACGAAATAAAAGAATGGCTCAACCCCCACGCAGAGCCGGGGCTCGAAGCCACGGGGAGCCGGGGGGAGGCTGCGCTAACCAAGTGGGCGGGAGGCTTTGCCTACCCCTAAGGGTGATTACCCTTTGAGGTAGCTCGGGAGGCTACAAGCAGAGGAGGCCGAGGCCGAAAGTTGGCGGTGGCGGCGGCGGGGTGGCGGGAGGGGTGGGCGGAGGTGAAATGCATTCACTGGCACCGAGGGAAGCTCGTGGTGGTAGCGGTGGGGCCGAGGGACGGAGGTGGGTCGGTGGCAAAACACTACTGCGGTCCAAGGGCCTTGGTGCCGGCGAGGTACGGCCGGTGGGAGGTGTGGGTAGGCGGGGATGGGTTCGTGGTGCTCCGGAGGTGGTGTGGGAGGAGGATTTGGCTCGGGTGGACGGAGTCGGCGGGGAAGGCGTCGCCGGCAGAGGGAAGAAAATGAGGGCGGCGGCGGGGGCGTTGGCGCACTCTGACGGGCGGCGCGGCGCGGCTGGTCCGGCGGGGACCGATGGTCCGAACGCCCATGCGGGTGGGCCATAGAGGAGGCGGCAGGCGAGGGCGCGCGCCGAGGAGGGCGTGCGAGAGGGGGAGGAGGAAGAAGAACAGGAGGCGGGTGGGGCGGGGGGGGGGGGTGGCGTCTTGTGAGGGTGGGTCGGTTGGTAGTGCCTACCGCCTGCCTAATTTTTTTTGATTTTTCCTTTTACTTTCTTTATTTTATTTAATTCATATATAAGCATATATATATATATATTTATTTATTCCTAATTTTAAGAGGAGTTTGTCTACACATATTTCTTCATTAAAACCCTTTTTGTTATTACCATTTTTCATATGTAAATATTTATATTTATATGCGTTTATTTCTATTTTATTCCCTCCTCTCATCTCTTTGTCCAAACTTTAACCATAGTATTATTCTCCAATTTTTAGGACCAAGTATATCCCTTTTGCACTGGATCATCTTTTCAGATTCTCATTTTAAAATTTTGTTTCTTAGTGTTTTACATTTTATCTTTTGGAACCTTAATCAAGATTTAAGAAATGCCTTAAAATTAATTTCAAATCAAACACAAGGCCAAATAATGCAAAAGTTTTATATTTCTAAATTTAAATTTTCAGGATGTTACATAATCCATTTGAAAAATTATGTTATGCTTTCCACAAAATCAAACCTTGCTGCAATTGATGATGTTAACGATACATGCTATGCTTTTGTGTGCAAAGATGCTTTATTTTCTCTTGATAATATGCCTTGCACTTTGCCTGCTCATGTCACTAACCTTTTGCAGGAGTTTAGAGATGTTTTCCTTGATGAAATACCTCTAGGACTTCCACCCATTCGAGGGATTGAGCACCAGATTGATTTAATCTCTGGAGCGAGCTTGGCAAACCGTGCGGCGTACAGGACCAATCCTGAAGAGACTAAGGAGATTCAGCGCCAAGTCCAAGACCTTTTGGACCGTGGGTACGTACGTGAGAGCCTTAGTCCTTGTGCTGTTCCTGTTCTTTTGGTTCCCAAAAAAGATGGTTCTTGGCGTATGTGTATAGATTGTAGAGCCATTAACAACATTACTATAAGGTATCGTCATCCTATTCCTAGGCTAGACGACATGCTTGATGAGTTGTGTGGTGCTATAATTTTCACAAAGATTGACTTGCGTAGTGGATACCACCAAATAAGAATGAAACTTGGCGATGAATGGAAAACTGCTTTTAAAACTAAGTTCGGCTTATATGAGTGGTTAGTCATGCCTTTTGGTTTAACTAATGCACCTAGCACTTTTATGAGATTAATGAATGAGGTTTTACGTCCTTTCATTGGCAAATCTGTGGTCGTTTACTTTGATGATATCTTGATTTATAGCCCGATCGAGTCTCTTTTCTTGGCTATGTTGTGACTCCACAGGGAATTGAGGTTGATAGAGCCAAGGTGGAGGCGATATGGAGTTGGCCCACGCCCACCACGTCTCCTGCGCGGAGTTTTCTTGGCCTTGCAGGATTTTATCGCCGCTTTGTCAAAGAATTCAGCACCATTGCGACACCGTTGATTGAGTTGACAAAGAAGGGAGTTGTGTTCTATTGGGGACCATCACAAGAGGAGTCCTTTAATCTTTTGAAGGACAAGCTTACACACGCACCATTGCTCCAACTTCCGGATTTTGGTAAGACTTTTGAGCTGGAATGTGATGCTAGCGGAATTGGTATTGGTGGTGTTTTGATGCAAGAAGGCAAACATGTTGCCTACTTTAGCGAAAAATTGAATGGTCCTGTTCTTAATTATTCCACGTATGATAAAGAATTATATGCTCTTGTTCGTTCTTTAGAGACGTGGCAATACTATTTATGGCCTAAAGAATTTGTCATTCATTCCGATCATGAATCACTTAAGCATATTCGTAGTCAAACCAATTTGAATCGTAGACATGCTAAGTGGGTTGAATTTATTGAATCTTTTCCTTATGTGAGAGACCATGTGGTGGTCATCCCGTGTGTATGATGAGTAATTGATATCGGTTTAGGAAAGTCGTGTCGGGACCCAGATTTCCAAATCCGGTCCCTCTGTGTATTTCAGCACTAGTCCCAGATCAAAGCTAGTGCACACAGTTAAACAATAATGATTACATTGCCAACAACGAATATTACAATAATAAAGAGTACCGACCAAAAGGTCTTTTCATTACAACTGAGGTTTCAAGACCTCGCGAATAAACAAAACACAGCGGAAGCAAATAAACTTGATAAAGACCCATCAATACGCCACAGGCAATTGACTGGGGAGGCGCAACCTAGTACTCCGGAAATCCTTCGTCGAATCCACACGCGAAGTAGTCGTAGTCTCCTTCATGAGCTTCGTATTCCTCTGAGATTTTATCTTTAAGTGTAGTATGTGAGTACATAAAGTACTCCGCAAGTCTTGGGAAAATGCATTAGATGCAAGGCTCAACAAGGAAGGTTATATGGTTCTTTTGCACAAAGCAATATTTTTATTTCCAATATCATTAAACATATTTGAAGGCAATATTTTAACAAAGTAATTATCTTAACTGAAACTATTAAATATTTTAAAGTGAAGGTTATATCCACCTTTTTTGGATAACTGGTTCCAACCACCAAATTACAAATCTACGGGTTCCAACCACCCATACTAGTTTCAACTATTTGAACAACCCCGAGAGTTTCATCCACTCTCGGATTCCCAAAACTTTACTTTAAACCAAAACCAAAGTTCTACCATGTGAATGCATTCCTTGCCCGCCCTTGACCGTGGGCACGGCTATTCGAATAGTTTTAACACTCTGCAGAGGTTGTACAACTTTACCCACAAGAGACAAGATATCTTAATAGCCAGCATGCTTCCTTAGGCATGAGACCCAGATAATTCGTCACAAAGCCTTTTCATTACTCTAGTCTAGCTAGTTACCACCCGCTGAGGTTTCACCGCTGAAGGGTTAAATCCACCACATTCAGAAGCCCCCTCTTGCGCCGTATGAGTACAGTAAACACTGTCCCTCACTGTGAATAACCAGTACACCCTGGCACTCACTTTCCACTGGTGGTACCTAAACTAGTCTATTGTAAGTTAATCAGCTAGGTCATACCCATTTAGACATGTGGTTGTACGGTAGTGCTCAGTTTGGACAAACACAAGCGTCGGTCCTTAATTGACTTGGGTGGAACATACACTTTTCAAGTTCTCGTGCTAAACAACACCAATCCAATCTTACCATCCACCCAAGTCTAAAATAGTTTTCACTAACTTAACAACAATAACAATATTGATTGCTACTCGATAGAATCATTCCTTTCTATTTTCCACCCGAGGGTTATATTGATCGACTAGTTTGTCTAAGCATTTACTACCGTTCTAAAATTATCAAATTCATAATAATCTCATTACTGAGACAAAGGAGATCTATGGTGACAAAGGTACGTGGTTGTCAATGTCAAATGAGGGTATAACAATTATCGGTTTAACTATTATCCTTACAACATAAATTGACATTTTATGTAACATAGCACATGCAATAAATTTAAAATAATAAAAAACATTTCACAAATATAGGTTCAAAATGTTCAAAGGAGACTTGCCTTCGTGTGCGATATCTTGGCTTTCTTGTTGCGGGTCTTCGAATTCTTCAACAACATTGGATTCTACGCGCAAAACGATAAAACAAACAAACAAATAAATACAAATAACATTACAAAAATATAATGTAATTACTGGAAAGGAGTTTATAATTTTATAAGAATTTAGGAGAAAGTTTCAACGGATTCGGAGTTCGGACTAGGGAGAAGGGATTTTTGGAAGTTTAAATGAAAAAGAATTTGAATATAAAATATCTGATCTCAGAAAAATAATATAATTTTATGGATATTTTACAAGGTTGGATTTGGATCTTTGGAGGTGTACAGAAAATTTGGGATGAAACTGAGATTTTGAAAATGAACTGGGTGTTTGAAATTTGAAATTTGAATTTTAAAATAATACAAATATTTAAAAAATTTAAAAGGGTGGCAGAAATGAATAGTTTGGAATTTTTTATGAATTTAGAAATTCGAATGGACTCAATCGGAGTTAGGATGAAAAAGTACGGGCATCGGGAATTTTAAAATGAAAGGAAATTCGGAATTATGACGTCAGCAGGGAATTTCTTTTTCGGCCGAATTATTTTTCTACGGAAAAATCGGATTTATGACGCCAGCATGACGTCAGCCCTGGGGTGGGCTGGCTGACAGGTGGACCCGGTCCATGTGGACTGAGTCCACGGACCCGAGGAAACGCTGAGGTGGCACGGGGCTCGGGTGGCGCTGACGCGGCGGCCACCGGGCCGAGTTGGCGCCGACGTGGCGCTGACGCGGCGCCACACCACCTGCCACGTGGGCACGGGTGGCAGCGCCGACCGGAGGTGTCGGCGGCGATGGCGCTCCCGCGACCTGGCCGGCGGCGGGCGGAGGAGGAGAGGAACGGAGGGAACTCAATTCACCTTGGCGCGGAGCTCGGCGGTGAACTGAGGTGGCCGGCGGCGAGGAAAGCGGCGCCTCGGGTGCTACGGCGGCGATAGAGCGGCGGGAAGGAGAGGTGAGTGGAGGGAGGTGGTGCGGAGTGAGAGGAGGCCGGGTGGTATTTATAGGGGTGGAGGCGCGAGGCGGCGCTAATTGCTGCCGGCGTGTGGAGGTGGGGGCGGCGGTTACAGGCGGTTGGGGTAAGTGGGGGCGGGGAGAGATGGGAAGTGGGCGCGGTGAGTGGGGGTGGTTAGGGGCGGTTGGGGGTAGTGGGGGCGGGAGAGAAGGGAAAAGCGGGAAGGGCGGAGGTGGTTGCGGGCGGGCGTCGCGGGAAGGAGAAGGTGGCGGGAAGACGGCCCGACAGGTGGGCAGGCGGCAGAGAGGGGAGGCGGCGGCGGAGATCGGCCGAGCGGGCGATGTGGCTCGATCCGAGCCGGGTCACGTGTCGGCCACAGAGAGGGGGTAGGCGGGATGGAGAGGCGATGTGGGCGGCAACCCGGCCGTCCACGTGGCGGCCGGAGAGAGGGGCGGGGTTAATTAAATTTTCTTTTCTGATTTTTAATTTTCAGAAAAACCTAAGAAATTAAATATAGCTCAGAAAAATACAAAATAAACTCTAAAAATTCTAGAAAAATTCATATAAGTTTCTGGGGGTATTTTGAACTTAAATAAAATATTTTCAAGTTATTTTGGTATTAAATTTTCAAACTAAGATTTCTTTTTAATTCTAGAAATTGATTTTAAAATCTAGAAAAACTCAGAAAAATTCAAATAAGATCCAATTTCTTTAAAGTACTTAATTTAAATTTAAATTTTCAAAAATCACAAATTTTGGGATGTTACAAACCTACCCCTTAGGATGAATCTAGGCCCGAGATTCGGATGGACTGAGGAAAAGATCGGAAACTCGATCTCAAATCTTCTTCACGCCCCGAGTTGCTTCGACTCGTAATGATTACTCCATTGTACTTTACAGAATTTGATGCTCTTGCTTCTGGTTCGACGTTCTGCTTCATCCAAAATTTTTACTGCATACTCTGGATATGTTAGGTCTTCCTTCAAAATCACTTCTTCTAAAGGCATTTGTTCTTCTGGCACTCTGAGACACTTTCTTAACTGGGACACATGGAAGACGTCGTGCACATTCGACAACTGAGGTGGGAGCTTTAACTGGTAAGCAACTTCTCCCCTTTTGGCTAGAACAGGGAATGGTCCAATAAATCTCGAGCAAGTTTCCAAGAACATCGAAACGACGCAATCCCTTGAGAGGTGAAACTTTCGAGATACACATGATCTCCGGTATAAATTCTAAAGCTCTCCGACGATTATCGCATAGCTTTTCTTTCTTGTTTGTCTTGTCTTTAGTCCGTCACGAACGCACGAACTTGCTCTTCTGCTTGTTTCAACACATCAGGTCCAAATACTTGTCCTTCTCCGGTTTCTTTCCAATACAATGGTGTTCTGTATTTCCTGCCATACAAAAGTTCAAAAGGAGACATTTGTAGGCTAGATTGTTAACTATTATTGTAGGAAAACTCTGCATAGGGCAAACTTTGATCCCATTTTGCCTTGTTTGCCAAGGCACAAGCTCTCAACATGTCTTCCAATATTTGATTTACTCGTTCTGTTTGACCATCAGTCTGTGGGTGATATGCTATACTGAAATTTAGATTTGTGCCCAAAATTTCATGCAGCTTCTGCCAAAATCTTGAAGTGAATTGAGGTCCTCGATCTGACACGATCTTCTTTGGGATTCCATGCAAACACACAATCCTTGACATATATAGTTCTGCGAGTTTATCTCCAGAATAGGTGGTCTTAACTGGAATGAAATGTGCGACCTTTGTTAGTCGGTCCACAATAACCCAAATTGAATCATACCCTGACTTTGTTCTTGGCAATCCAGTTATAAAATCCATACCAATTTCTTCCCATTTCCATTCAGGTATCTGCAAGGGTTGCAAAAGTCCAGCAGGTCTCTGATGTTCAGCTTTAACTCGTTGGCACACATCACATAAGGCTACATATTCTGCAATTTCTCTCTTCATGCTTGACCACCAGTATCTTTCTTTCAGATCTTGATACATCTTTGTACTTCCCGGGTGAATTGAGTATCCTGATTCATGTGCTTCCATCAGGATTAGCTCTTTTATTTCTTTTCTTTCGGGTACGAGGATTCTTTTTCCAAACCAAAGGGTACCTTCTTCATCTTCTGAAAATCCTGGTGCTCTACCTTTCTTCATATTCTCTTTGATTTCTTTGACATAACTGTCCTCTCTTTGAGCTACCTTGATATGTTCTTCTAAAGTTGGTTGCACTTCCAAAGTGGCTAGGAATCCTTCATTTACCACTTCTAAATTGAGTCGCTAGAACTCTTCATGAAGTGCAGGCTGACTGTCTTTAATCATCAGATTATTGCAATAGCTTTTTCTACTCAAGGCATCCGCCACTACATTAGCTTTTCCTGGATGATAATGGATTCCAACATCATAATCCTTTATTAACTCAAGCCATCTTATTTGTCTCGCATTGAGGTCGGGTTGGGTAAATATATACTTCAAACTTTTGTGGTCCGTGTAAATCTCACAACGACATCGATCGATAATGCCTCCATATTTTTAGAGCATGCACTGGCGGTGGCTCTAAATCATGAGTTGGATAGTTCTGCTCATGCGGGCGTAATTGCCTTGAAGCATAGGCTACTACCTTTCCTTCATGCATCAAAACACAGCCTAGACCTTGTCTGGATGCGTCATAGAAAACTTCAAAATCCTTCCTGATATCTGGAAGTATTAACACTGGTGCAGAAGTTAATCTCTTTTTCAGCTCTTGGAAACTGTCTTCACAAGATTTACTCCGTTCAAACTTCTTTTCTTTCTTTAGTAACTGAGTAAGAGGTCTTGCAAGCTTGGAAAATCCTTCGATGAAGCGACGATAGTATCTGGCTAAACCCAGAAAACTTCTGATCTCTGTTACTGACTTGGGTTATGCCCAATTGAGTACATCTGTTACCTTTTCAGGATCTACAGACACTCCTCCTGCCGAAATCACATGCCCTAAGAAAGCTACCTTCTTCAACCAGAACTCGCACTTGCTAAACTTGGCATATAAATGATGTTCTCTGAGCTTTTCTAACACTATCCTCAGATGTTTAGAATGTTCTTCCTCATTAGGGGAGTATATCAGGAAGTCATCAATGAACACGACAACAAACTTGTCCAAATATTCCATGAACACGACAAGTATGCAGGTGCATTGGTCAAGCCAAAAGACATCACTGTAAACTCGTATAATCCATAACGCGTGGCAAATGCTGTCTTTGGTATATCTTCCGATCTAATCTTCATTTGATGATAACCGGACCGAAGATCAATATTCGAAAAGACACATGATCCTTTTAATTGATCAAATAAATCATCTATCCTGGGCAAATGATACTTGTTCTTGATTGTCACATCATTCAAAGATCTGTAGTCCACACACATACGAAGACTGCCGTCCTTCTTCTTTACTAGAAGTACTGGTGCTCCCCAAGGTGAAGAACTTGGTCTAACATAACCTTTCTCTTGCAATTCCTGAATCTGCTTCTTAACTTTCGCTAGGTCATTTGCAGACATGCGGTGGGGTCTCTTGAAATTGAGTGTTCCGGTGCAGTTAATGACAAATTCAACTTCTCTATCTGGTGGCATTCCTGACAGATCTTCAGGGAACATATCTGGATACTCACTTACTATAGGTACCTTTTCCAGAGTTATTCCTTTCAAGCTGTTTAGCCCATATCCATTCCTCGAGGACATGCTCGGCTTACACTCTACTTGGATTCCTTCAGAGTTGGTAAGAGTAATGGCATGATTGACACAATCTATCTGTCCCTTATACTTGGTTAACCAGTCCATACCAAGTATTACATCTAGACTATTGGAATCTATTATAATAAGATTCGCTAGGAATTTGACCCCATTTATATCTACAGTTGCTCTAGGGCAAACTGTATTAGTCCTCATTTCTTTTCCCGGTGATTGGACTAACATATGGTTCTTTAACAAAAGTGCATCCCACTTATATCTTTCAACAAATCCTTTGGAAATAAAAGAATGCGAAGCTCCAGAATCGAATAATACTGATGCAGGTACTGAGTTGACAAGATACTTACCGAACTACGCCCGGTGCATCTGGTCGCCTGCATAACATGGTTAACATGTCCTCTATTCATCCCTTGCGGAGTCCTTGGTACTTGAGGTGTCCCACGGCCTTGTCCTGCAGGTGGGGCTCGTGCTGGTGTAGTCCCCAAGTTAAAACGAACAGGGGTCACTGCTGGGCGTTTCTGAGGACAATTATTGGCATAATGTCCCATGTTCTTGCAATTGAAGTCTTGTTCTGCTGAGGTTGGCCCCCATTATTAGCTCGTGGAGCTTGTGGAATTGGGCGAGGTCCACTGAATGGTGTCCTTGGCACACTTGGTGCTGGAGGCCTACTGAAATGAGATTGATTAGGACGATGACGAACCGCTTGCACCTGTTGGGCTTGGAATTTCCTCTTCCGAATCTCATATAGCGGCGTTGAGCATCTTCTTGTATAATAGCCTTGTTTACCATATTTGAAATGTTGGGTAATCATTGGACACCAAGCGCACTTTGAGGTTGGGGTCCAGTCCTTGCATGAATCGCCAAATATTTGCTGCATCTGTTGCAACATCTTCTGGTGCATACCTGGCCAATTGTGTGAACTTATTCAGGTATTCAGTCACACTAAGGTTTCCTTCTTGCTGACTTGTGAAATTCCATTTTCTTCATATCCATTATCCACAGAGGAATATGTGAGATCTGAAAAGCTTCATCAAATTCAGCCCAAGTGATACCTTGCACATTTTGATGAGCTGCACAATAATTATCCCACCAATTAGCTGCAATCCCTTTTAGCTGATGATCAGCGTACAACACTTTTTCACGATCATTGCACTGAGCCAAGGTCAATTTTCTCTCCACATCCTTAATCCAGTCATCAGCTTCCATTGGATCTACTAAACCATTGAAGGTTGGCGGTCGAGTTCTCATAAATTCTTCTAGCTTGAACTGCGGTGCAGGCATTGGGGCCTGTGGAGCTTGTTGGACTTGATTCTGAGCAAGAGCTTGCAGAAGTTGAAGTTGCATAGCCATCATCATTTCCAAGTTAGGGGCACGAGCAGGAGGGGTGGAATTAGTTCATTGGCTTCTGGTTGGGCATTGGTACCACGGCTGTTGCCGGCATTGGTTCTTGTGTTCACCATCTGAAGAGGTAACCGGATTTAGCAAAAGATAAGAGGGAGGTAGGTTTAGGTAAGGGATCATGGGAGACTAAACAACATCACAAACCAACACACAAGAAAGAACACAAACAACAAATTGGTGAAACTCAACTTTGAATTCAAATTAAATTTTAAAAATGGCTGTACCACAAGTGCACAAGTGCTTTGGTACAGTCCATCTAGTACACCAAAATATAGCAATAAAATGTTCTAAGGAAGTAAACATTAAATTGGGTGCTACTGTCTCAACAACTACTCGTCCTCCTCGAAGATGCGCTCCTCAGGATCTTCCTCTGGGTCTTCTTCTGGATCTTCTTTTGGGTCTTCCTCGAGCTTACCCACGTGGAGCTGCCTACAACCACACAAGGGACGGTTGCAAGATGTGTGGGTGTGGGTATGGCTTTCATCCCAAGAATGATATCTAACCCTTGAGATTCCAACACTATAAGGTCTGCTAAGAACAAAATCCCATCTATGAGCAGCTCTACTTTTGGACACAAGGTGCTTGCCCTCAATTTTGCCCCAGGAGAAAGAACTATCATAGAACTACCCAAAGGTACTGTCCTTACTCCATTCTTAACCATAAAAGCATTTAAAATGAAAGAATGGGATGCTCCTTAATCAAAAAGAACTGATGCTGGTACTGAATTCACAAGAAACATACCTAGCACAACGTCTTACGCAGTCTGAGCTTCTTCAGCAGTGATATGGTTCACACGTCCCTTGATCAAGTTCTTCTGTTTCTGGAATTACGGCCTTGGGTTTTGTCGTCCTGATGCACTTGCATTAGTTGCAACTTGAAGCTTGTTTGGACAAGATTTGGCATAATGCCCTGTCTCTTTGCAATAAAAGCAAGTCACTCCTTCGGGCGAGGTTGTACTCTTGGGCATCTGCCCATGACTGGCTGGAGTATTAGGTCGATTGTTTTGCATAGGTGGACGGCTTACTGCTGGCCTGAAGTTGCTTGATTGCGGCTTGAATTTGTTGAAGGGTGTCTTGAATTGACTATTCTCATGGGGGTGGTGCGAGCTCTTGGATATCCTCCTGGATTCCCTTTTTGTGCAGCCATCTTTCGCTTCCTATTTTCCATTTCCATGAACTTTGCCTCTTGGCGAATGGCTTTACTAACCGTTGATGGAAATCGATAGTCACCGAAATCAAGCGAGCAGAAGGTTGTCATTCAGCCCTTCCAGAAACCTTTCTTGCTTGGCTTCGTCAGTGGCTACATCTTCTGTTGCATAGCGTGACAGTTGATTAAACTTCTGCAGATATTCATTAACAGAGCGACTTCCTTGGCGCAGGGCTCTGAACTCCTTCTTCTTCAGGGCTATGGTACCAGTGGGAACGTGAGCCTTCCGGAAATTTCGCACGAACTCATCCCATGTAATAGCCTGAGGGTTGGCATGAGAGTTGGTGAAAGTATCCCACCATTCCGATGCTGGTCCAACTTCTTTTCGATTGCACGAAGTGTAATGCCCCAGAATGTTTATTAAATTACTTAATTAAATTAAAGTGGAGGACGTGGGGAGAAAGTTTAATGTAATGCTTGTCTTGACGGGTTTTCTGAAAATGCGAGACAACCTGGGCCTAGGCCTTGGCCCAAGAGGGAGTCCTTGGCCCAAGAGGGGGGGGAGGCCACCTCTTAACCTAGCCCTCACCCTCCCCATGCAGCCGCCGCCCCTAGTGCCTGCCGCGCCTGCCGCAGTTAGTCGCCGCGCCTTTGCTGCCCTGCCGCCAGCCTCACGGAGCCCCTGCCCGCCCGCTGCGAGCTGCCGCGCCAGCCGCCCGCCCGCCTCCCTACCGTGCCGGGCTGCCGCGCCTGCCTCCGGCCGTGGCAAGCTGCCGCGCCAGGTGCTGCAGTGGCCGCCCTGCTATGCCGTGCCACGCTGCACCGTCGTCCGTTTGCATTGCATCGTCGTCGGAGTACCGCGCCGCCTTTGCTCGACGTCGTCTCCTCCCCCGGTGCGCCGTCGTCTTCGTCCGTCGCTGCACCGCGTGGATCCGGAGGAAGGAGAGGAGGAGATCGCGGGCGTGTTCGTCGTGTTCATCGACGTGTTCTTCGTCGTGTCGTCGAGGGTAATCCTGTTAGTCCCTAGATGAGTTTTAATCGAGTTAGATTCGTCGGTTTTACGGGTGTCGGGACAAAATTGTTAGTCGGCAGTTTTGGGGTAGATCCGTCGGGACTCGTGTCTGGACCCCTTCTAGAATATTGTAGAGGATGTGATTATCTTTCTAGGGAGTACTAGAACGCGTTATTGGATCTGTGTAGCGAAAGTTATGAATTTTCTAGTGCGGCTGTTCTGCAGATCGGGGTAGTTCTGGACACTTTTGTGTAGATCGGTTTGGGCGACAGGAATTGTGGCGATTCAGGAGTCTTTCAAATTGGTAAAGTTGTAGATAAGTTTCTTAGCTTTCTATAGAGGTAAAGAAGTCCGGATTCCGAGTTTCTGGGTGGAAGTTATGATCGTTTTAATGCGCTGTCCAGAGAGTCCGTCGTGATTATTGATGTTTTAGAAAAGGGTTTGGATCGGATAGAAAACTGCAGAATATGGAAGGCTCACCAACTAAGTTTATTTAGATAATTTAATTTTGTTTCCAGAAAGTCTGAGAACGCTTAATTTGGATTTACGTACTGGAAGTTATGAATTTTTGAAGTCGGCTGTCTGTGGATGGGCAGAGTTGGCCGAGGGGAGTTGGGGATTTAATTGAGATAAATTGTTGGGGTAATTGGGGTTGCTGATATTTTGTATCTAGAAACCCGTTACTGTTATGTTAGTAATTATTAATTAATTATTCTGGAGGAGAGCGGATTCCGGGGGTTTCGCCTTCTGCTCGTTCTTCGTTTTCTCGCGGTTGAGGCAAGTATAACCTTGATATGAATTATCTGTGTGATTTGATGTTATTGCATGTTATGAGTGATGATTGAGTTATGAATGCTTTACTTGTGAATTTTAGTAAAGTTAAGAGTTGATAATGCTATTTATGTTCTGTTTACATTATGGCATTTATGAGATTAAATTGATGCATATTATGTTGAATGCCTGTTTATCTTGTTGATACATTCACATATATGCATCATGTTGAGAATTGTTGAAGTCTTGGTCATGTGGTGATCAAGCGTCGAGGTCCCCATACTTGTGGAGTGTAGGCAATTGGTCCCTGTACCTGAGGGTACAGGCATGGGTGTGCATTGACGGATGCACACTCCGCATTACCGGTAAAATGCGAAGAGATGAAAAAAGGAACTTTTGATCATATTGCATAGCATGAAATTCATATGTCATATGTTTAACTTGCCAGTTAATGATCATGCTTGCTTTAATTATAGTTATACTTGCTGAGTCGTTGGACTCACCCTTGTTGTTGTTTGTTTATTTTAGGTACCAAAATGTGATCAGCATACATGGGATCGTGAAAGGGCTAGTCCAGTTGCACGTGCACTTTTCATTCAACCAGAAATAAAGACATTTATTATAATCATTTTTGTTGGTTAGCTTAATTGGTTCTTTTATCCTTCGTCAGGTTAAATGTAATAATGGTTAGAACTATTTGTTATCGCCTGCTCATTAATTTGGATTTAGATCTATTTCGCTCATCTAGAGTTGCTATTAATGAATAAATTGATAAAACTTTGTCGAGTTATTATGGAATAGTTATTAGAAATTTTATTATTAGCTAGAAGATGGTAGCATTTCAGTCCATTGCTTGGCTGGGGTGTTACACGAAGCCAATCGTAAGCGTCCATTGGTTCGGCGCTGCTTGAGAAAGTTGGAGGCCTTATTCTCAGGAATTCAGGCAAACAATTCTGGGGAGCTTGAGCTAATGGCTGATGAAACTATTGAGCTGGATTATTGATAGTCTGAGCCAAGAGCTGAATCAACTGCGTTTGATTGGCCATCAACTGAGCCCAATCTGGTCCAATGGCTGGCGGAGGTGGAGGAATAGGAGCGGCTTCATTTCCTTGTGCTCCGGCACTATCGTTGGGGTTTCCTTCGATGGCATTCCTTGTGGTGTTCACCATCTTGTTGCAGGCTCCAGATTTAGAGGAAAGAAAGAAAACTTAGGAGAAGGTCTATGTAACATTCCCACCAACAAAAGCACAGAAAAACTCAAGAACTTAAATAACATCCATGAATATACTTCATTAATAAAGATAGTCTTGAGGCTGTTGACAAAGGAATAACAGCTCACAAGGTAGCGTTTTCTAAAGACAACTTAAACTAGTCCTCTAATAGCTAGAACTACTACCCATTGACTGGGTTTTACGCTTCTTTGGCGGCAACATGGTAACAGAAGAACCCTCATCCTCAGCTTGGTACTTGGCCAAGTCTTCCTCAGTGGCCTGAAGTCTCTGCGAGACAGAGCTTAACTCCTCCAAGGTGGCTTGGTACGCATAGTCCAAAGACTTGGCGTACTGTACTTGACGCACAAGTCGGGGGTTGCCTTCGAACCTTGTGGTGGAGAAAAGCACAGGCCGACAGAAACCGACCGGGTAGTATCGGAAAGTGAAGCGTTGGAGATCTTGAGCATAGATGTCCCTTAATTGCTGAATTGCTTCACAAGCGGCATCTTGGATCCCGTTGGAGAAGGTGTCCCGAGGCATTGGAGCGTCGAAGATATGGGAGGCTGCCTCATCTCCTATGTTGGCGAAGATCAAAACTTCAACCCTCTAGCGCTCTTGGTTTGCATAGGTGCCCAGGTACCCCTGGTAAATAGGGCGTGCCTGAAAACCTATTTCTTGAAGAAGAGCCAAGAGACAGTCGGCCAGGTGTCCAGCAAGGGTTCCGTGGGTGCTTTGGGTGGGACGTTCAGCCATCTACAATTTTTAGAAAAAGGAGAGAAATTAGTAAACAATTTTTAAAGTAGAATGTAGTTAAGAGAGAATGCGAAAAGGCTTAAAATTAGAAAAATTTTAAAATAATTAATCTTAAAATATATCCTTGAGGTTTGCCCATTCTATTCTATCTACGGTCACGTCTTAGGGTCAATATGTTCTGATACCATCTCTGTCGGGACCCGGAGAAACGACTCCAGAACCCTCTGTGTTAATCGCACTATCCCAAGAAAAAGCTAGTGCACACAGGTTCACAGCGATGTATATCTCACACACAACCAATATTATAGCAAAGGTTTGAGCTTTAAAGTCAAAGTTTACAATAGAGCATAACACACAAAAATAGACAGCGGAAACATAAAGTAGTAGCAGCCCATCCAGCCTTTCCCACAAGGCGAATTGACTGTAAGACGCGGCCTAGTCATAGTCCTCACCGTAATTGTCGAAAGCTTCATCTGGAAAGAGTTAGATATAGCCACATGAGTACAAACGTACTCCACAAGTTACACCAGGAATTTAACAGAGTAATGCATGCATAGGGTGAATGTCAAAGAAAGGTCTAATATAGTTGATTTGCATGAAAAGCAATGTTCAAAGTAAACATCATAATTATCATAAAAGCCGAAGTTGCAATAGTAATCAGAAATAGAATTTATCAAGTTAATAACGTTAGTGAGGCTCCAACCAACACTAACCTATTCTCGGGTATCCTACCCGGACCAATTTTACAAAAGATAACCAGATTTTCCATAAACAGGATTTTAAATAGAACCAAAGTCTAATCTGTGAAAAACCCTACTCAGCATGTCCATGACCGCGGACACGGCTATCCAGGATAGTTTATTACTCTACAGAGGTGTACAACTTTATCCACAAGACATGTTCTCTCGTTTTGCCACACGATTAACACACTACCTTAGGTGTGTGGCTGAGAGTTCATGACAAAGCCTTTACAATGCTTAGTTGTCAACTAGATAACACCGCCACTAAGGTTTCGCTACAACATGAATTCACATGTTGGAACCCCCTCTTGTGCCATGTGAGACTTCTCGTGGCAGCACCACGCTCACATTCAACCTTTAGCCGTAACTAGTTGGAACTTCGCAAATTAGTTGGCTAGGTCCGTCCCATACCGGACTTGTGGTAGTACGATGTGACTTTGTAAAAGTAGCTCACAGACCGGTCCTTAACTTGACTTAGGCCATACCTCAAACCCGTGTGCCTGGCAATCCACATCGAGTCTTCCAACTATGACGCATGTCAGCAAGCACCCACCAACTTACCATTGCCTAAGACTAAACCAGTTTTATATTTTATTTGGAAATATTTCATAAACAATTCTGACTTTCCAAAGTCAAGAATCAGGTTTTGAAGTCTATCATTTTATGTGAAAGAAAGTTCCCAATCTTAAAATAATTAAGCATGGCTAAGCAATTGTTTAAAATTTCTAGTTAGTATTATTAAACCAACTAGGTTTTTATCTAAGGTTGACAAGGCATGACAGTTCAACGTCAAATTTGGTTTTACAAGGATTCTTGGTTTTAACTATGAATTAAACTGAATTTGAAACTAAATTTCTATAAAAGTAAGCATGCATAATAGTTTAAAATTCAACATAAATAAAGTTAAAATA
Source organism: Bonia amplexicaulis (assembly GCA_036346245.1). NCBI lineage: Eukaryota > Viridiplantae > Streptophyta > Magnoliopsida > Poales > Poaceae > Bonia > Bonia amplexicaulis. The sequence goes on along the minus strand of CM070738.1, from coordinate 12,956,619 downwards.
CTGGGTTCAATATGGTCAAGGGTGTAAGTTGCCTTGCTGCTCGTTGTCGAACTCTTCACCGAATTCGTTTTCTTCTTAATACTCGTAATCTACACGTAAAGAACCAAAAAGAATTGAAATAAAATTCAAATAAAATTCAAAAATTGAAAAAGGCTTAGAAATGGATGGTTTAGATTTTTAGAAAAAATTAGAAATTTGAATGGTTCAATTTGGAGCTAAAATGACCAAATTATAGCCATTGGAAGTTTGAAAAGCAGAAAAAGAAAAAGATTAATTTTCTCATTTATTTTCGCATCAAAAAACGGATTTATGACATCATTGAATAATAAAATAAATGGGAATGGTGACGTGGCCTCTAGGGCTGAGGTGGCCGCCACGTGGTTGCCACTGGTCGCCACGTCGGCTCAAGCCGATGACGTGGCCATGCACAGCGGCGCGGGCGCGCTGGCCGCCGGAGAGCGCCCGCTCGGCGGCCGGGCGAGGGCGACGGCGGTAGAGGGAGGGTGGCGGTTCCAACTGTCTGGCGTGGTCCGGAGGTGGCGGAGATGGCGGCGGAAGAAGAGAAGGTGGGCGGCGATGCTCCGTGGGCGGCGGCGCTCGGGCGGGAGAGGAGCCGAGGTGGGAGAGGGAGGCGGGGTGGTGCGGTCTTGGAGAATGGGTTTGGGTGTGGGGTTTATATAGGGAGGAGGGTGGCGGGTTCACGGAAAAGCGGAGGTGAGCCGGTTGCCATGTAAGCGCTGCGTGCGGGTGGCGCCATTGATGGCGGTGGGGTGCGGCGGTGAGGAGGGGCAGGCGGCGGTTCTCGGGAAGAGGAGGCGACAATAGCGGAGCTCGGGCGGCATTTAAGGTGGCGGTTTCTTTCGGGTTGGCGTGGGAGGCGAGGCAGACTAAAGCGGTGGCCAAGGCGGCGAGGTGAGGTGACCGAGGCGACGACCGGAGGGGGCGGCCGGAGAAAAGGAGGTGGAGCGGCGGCCATGGCGGGCGGCCGAAAGAAAAGAGAGAGAGAGAGAGGAAGAAAGGAAGAAGAAAGGAGGTAGAAGAAGATAATGACAGGTGGGCCCCGCGTGTAAGAGAGAGAAAGGAGAGAGGAAGGAGGGGGTGGCCGGATTTGCGACACGTGGCACCTCCCTGTCCATCCGATTTAAATGAAGATGGGTGGCTTGGATTAAATTAGGAAAAGAGGGATTAAATCCTGGTGCGACACTTGTCAGCACGAGGATAATCCGGGTTTAAAATCGGATTTCATTTTTCAGAAAATGCTAGAAAATTTATAAATATTTTAGAAAATACCAAATAATGTTTAAAAATTCCAGAAAAATTATAGAAAATTCCTGGAGCTGTTTTATACTTAGGAAAAATATTTTTAATTTCTTTTTGGCCTTTCAAAATTTTATAAAAATATATTTTGGCTTCAAAAATTGGTTTTTAATTCCAGAAAATTCCCAAAAATTCTATAAAATTTTGGGAAGCTTAGAAAATAAAAATAAACTCTTTTTATAATTAGCAAAATGTTTAAAATTACTTTTTCTTGCTTTAGGCTTTAGGATAAATACCAGAAGAAACAAATAAATCCTAGAAAATTAAATAAAAGCAAAAGGAAATTTTGGGATGTTACAGCTCGAGCTGCCTTCATCGTTCTATTTTCCCTACGTTAAAGCGCCATCCGCCGAATTTGTTTTATCTCTCTATGTCATGCTAGCATGGGACCCACCTGCCAGAGGTCTTCTTCCACCTCCTGTCATGCCACAATGCTCTTGTGCTAGTGCTACACTGAGCACGCCATGACAAGCCTCCTGTCGAAGCTGTGCCCTCCGTCATTGTGCCAATTGTGCTATTGCCATGCCCTTATACTCTGCTGCGCTTGCTTGAGCCGTCATGTCCCCGCTAGTGTCGATGTGATGCCATGGCCGTCTAGACCCATGAAGGTCTAGGGAGTACGGCGGCCTCCCCTCACTATAAAATCCCCTCCCGACCATGCCATCTTCCTTGCCATCTCTCGTTGTCTCCATTTTGCCCATTGACTGAGCTTCTCTTCTTCTGAGTCGACTAGATGTAACACCCCAGGAGCCGCATTACCCTGGGATGCCACTAAACCACGCTACAAGCTAGCCAATTTACTTTACAAGGTAACAACAACTGGCAACAATTTCTAAATCATGTTAACCTAAGCGGAAGCATACTAAAACAAAAGTAAATGAACACTGCTAATTAAAGAATAATCGGTAATAACTTTAACCAATTAAAGCGAACCACAACCTAACTTTAATAATTAAAAGTGATCAACAATAAGAGATAAAAATGAGTAACTGAAGATTGCACTTATTTATTACAATATGAAACATGATATGGTGTATGATAGTGATGTGCTGCTCTACCTGTCCCATGCATGCTTGAGAATCACCTGGAATGGGGAAAAACAAGAGTGAGATAAAAATCTCAATAAGCAAACTGTTTAACAGGCTAATTAAACTACAACAATTTAATCATTAACATTTATTTTCCACAATGACCATGTTTATATCCTCAACCTCAAATCACCACCAACGACGGTAAAACATTAGCAAATAAATCTTGCTTGACTACTTTAAAACCTCAACCACTACCACTACCAAAAACAATAAAGCATATTTATGTTTTATTATTTCTCACATCCACAACTGCTATCAACAGTTACTACAAGAGAAAAGAATCACATGCCACAATCACAACCCCTACCATACCACAAGGGACGAACAACATTCCACGACCACATCCACATTCCCCATATCACAAGTAACTCACATGAGCCAATTCCACATTACAACTATGAAGTTATATTTGACTACAAAATAACTTCACTACAATACATTGCATCGGTATGCAAATGATCTTTTCACAATGCAATGCATATGAATGCGTATGATCCACTGCACCCTTACCCAACAAGGTAAGAGTGTGCATTGTACTACTGACAATGTACAATCTTTCAGATGCGATCATTGCTATAAGCGGCGCCATCCACAATGCAAATGTCATGACATGTTATGAATGATATGATAATCATAAACCACAAGAATTTAACCATGAAGGTCAACAACCTAATCATCATGAATACTTCCTCATAACCCACCTGTATCTCATTAAGCACAATACCAATGTTTCATAAGATCATTACCACATAACCCACATATGGTCTTATACCTATTTTTTTCCAAATTTAGCCTTTGGTGTCTGTTTTTATAAATCTAGCCTACTCCTTAAGCTCAATAGCTCGCCTGCTGCGCTACCCCAGCTTGGAAGGAGGGTGCCACCGCGGGAGGAAGGGCGAGCTTGACAAGGCAGTGACTGGCGCAGCAGGCGTGGCGTAGCGGGCGCTTGTGGAGCTCGACAACACCTATCGAGGTGCCCGAGCTCGGTAGGTCACCCATTGTCAACAGCGACACAACAGACGTGCCATGTGTGCTTAGCAGTGATGCAATGGGCGTAGTAGGTCGTCCTGGTGAGGAGTGTGAGCTCGGTAGGAGCTGGCATGACCTGCAATACCAATGTACCCTTATCTCTCACCTGAACAGTCCTCGAACACATAAAATCGCTCGCGTCTTTGAAGCCCCCAGTTCAATTTCTTCCCTGCCGAGCGAGAGAGAGAGCAGTGGGAAAAGAAAAAAGAGAGTAGATGAGAGTTTCAATTAATTTCTGAAGGTGGTTTTGCTATGATTTAGGACATTTGCTAGTTGGAAAAGTGTAGTTCCGGTGAGGACCTTTACAGAGAGGTATGTTTTCATTTATATTTGAGCAATGCGCTTAATTTGTCATTAGCGTTTCTTAGCGTAACAGTGGTTAGTATGGAATGCGTGTGGTAATCATGTTTAGTTAATGTATGTATTTAGTTCATGCGGGAGTTATTTTTGTAGTTAGCCATGTTAATGACGTATTAGTGACAATAATGGTGACATTTTGTAATTAGCTGAAGAAATACACACTATTATTTTTAGTGTTCTCGGTGCCTTTATAATTTAGGAAATATGTACGTACATATGCACACACATATATATATGTATTGCTCTGGTGAGAATAGAAAAATTGTAGAAAATGATGATAAGATTGAAGTAATGTGTAGTGTTATTTTTAGTTTCTCTGTGTGTGTGTATATGTATGTATGTATGTGCGTACATACGTACGTATACACATGCATATATGCACATGTCTGTATGCATAATTGATAGCTCAGTTATGTACATGTGCATGATTATTTTTTGTTATGCATAATTGTATTTAATTATATTTAGTTATGTACATGTGCTAGGTACATTTTTAATTATTTCCATACGTTCTCCATCTATTTTTAATCAAGTAAAATTGTAATGTTGCCATGTTCTTCTTTGTACCTCTTAATGTAACATTTATGTGGACACTACCACGTTATTTCTGTTGCCGCTAGTGATAATGACGAGCGTGGTACATTGCTGGACCCATTGTCAGGCATGGCAAGCAATGACAGGTTTCCCCCTTCGTTCCGCCCCCTTCATTCTCTAGGGTCCTTAGGAAGACTAGCCTCTCGATGATCACTATGTTCCAGTTCTACGGTGGGCTGGGTTACTACCCATAGCAAGGATGATGCACACTGTGCACTCGTTTGCCTAGGACTCACCGCTTATTTCGCCGCTCGTTAATCGGTGGACACCAAAAACCCACATGTTTCACTTTCGGTGGGGGAGATGACTATCACCCTGCAAGATGTTATTTACCTTACTGGCCTACCACTACGAGACCGCGTCATGGTACCCCCTTAGATCAGTCGTATGGAAGTTATGTTTGTTGCACAGGTTTGGTCATCCTATGCTATACAATACCCTAGGTATGCCATGTTCGTGGCTGCCACGGTTCATGAACTACAAAGTAGACACACCGTTGGAGGTTGCAAGATGCCCCCTAGTTGCTTACCTGATCTTCCTGATCGGGTGGGTACTATTTCCTATGATTCATGGAGATTGGGTGTACCCTGGTTATATCCACCTCGCGGAGTCCTTAGTCGATGTCAAGCCTGGTGAGGTCCCGCTGTATAGTTAGAGCATGACTTTAGTGTGCACGACCTACAAGGGTTTGTGTGACGGCTCACAGAATGCTACAGAGGAGCCAAACCTCACCGTCTTATACACATTATTGTAGTTGTGGTCATGGGAGCACTTTCCTATTTGTCGACCATACTTTTGGATGTTGGTGCACCCATACTAGTTGGAGGCACGGTTCTATGGTCACTGCGATGGCGAGGACTCAATGGACGAACCAACCATAGGTACTCATTGGACTTCTAGCGAGTTAGGATAGTCCAAGAAGAGGCCACGACGAGTATACCTAGAGTTCCATAACGCATTTAAGACCTTGCACGAGGACACCATTGTATAGATGGTGTAGACTGCACAGTTCATTTTAGAGACTGCACTATTTAGCTTGTCAATGCAATGCAAGCAGGCCGAGACTACCTCGTCTTCTCTCATATGGTGGAACCGTACACTCCCAAAGAGTTATGAGACAGTTCATACTTTACCAGCAAGTGCTACCAGCACAGGATCGACCTCTACCGAGACCCATTCACTTGTAAGTGAAATAATTTGTTAGCTCTTTTCGTGTAGTCTGTTGCTATATCTTTGAAGTCACATACAATTTGTTTCTTTTTTATTTCCCTACCAAAAAATCATTTCATACCACGCCTCTTTTTGTAGGCAAACAAAAAAGGGATGGAAGAGCGATGACTGGAGGCAGACATAACTGTCGTGGACCATGACATGGGAGTAGTCGGCGAGGATGCAGGTCAAGTAGGAGTGACAACCGTACGACCTAGACATGTACATGATGTTCTTGTGGGGGTACGTGCTACACACCAGTTGCAAGCTGACGGGGCCCCTCTGCAACCCCCGACGGAGGCCATGCACGCTGACAGGTTGGCACTTGGCCCGGACCGACACCGTGTGCCATGATATGATGAGACGATAAAATATTTCAGGTTCTCATTTGTATTGTACTGATCATGCATACATGAATAACCTATTTTGTCCTTTGTTGTAGTACGATCGACTTCACCATATCGTATCCAAGGGTGGTGCCTACTACGCCGAGGACGTTCGAGCACCTTGGAACACTTCCTAGCATCCATCCGCAACATGTATGATGACGGCAAACACACACTAGGGTTCATCAACTATGGACGCTAAACATCCAGCCACTACCGACTGGGCACACTACACTTGCAGCAATATCCGCGTTAGTGAATGTCGCATATTGATAAATCACACTGCATATTTTATTTCGCATATCGCTAACCTTCTCCATGCAAGATAGCAGGTGATAGAGCACTACTACTTGTTCCAATTGATCAACGGTCTGGAGAGGTATGATAGAGCATTCATCGAGCAAAACTATATGCTCAACTACCCAGTAACGCCTCAGAACTTTACTTGTTGGAAACCTTACACCCAGAGGATAAGGGAAAGGCTGAGAGGGGGAGACAAGGAAAAGGCACCAATGGTCCTTGATGCCCCTGCTGAACGGCATGTTATTTCGAACTAAGATAACCCTATAGAAGTTGTGGAAACTAATGCCCTGTTCTTTTCAGCTTCTAAAAACTGTTTTTCGGATTTTCTACAGTAACTAGCTTTTAAACAGAGTATTTTTTCAAGATAGCGTTTACTAGTTAATTGTAGTACATACTTTACTGACTTTATTTATATTGGCAAAAATCGCACGTGAGTTTCTGTTACTCTGTAATCTCTTGAACAAACAGTCCAAAAGTCACAAGCCGTAGCCAAAAGCCACAAGCCGCAGCCAAAAAGAACAGGCCCTAAGCACTAAGCGGTCGTCGTGAATGACTGCAAGCCTAACTTCCAAAAGGAGAACATATATCTTAGTTCTAGTTTGGGTTGATGGTTCATGTACGTGGTCATTTGTATCGTAGGAGTAGTAAGGCAAATATATGCATCTAATTAAACTCTATGTGCCATATAATTTGCAACTTCATTACAAAGTGTTGTGTTGGGCTCGGCATGATAAATTACTTAATGCAACATGAGGCACACTAGTCAAATTCTAACATTAATAGTTACCTATTATTTTAAAACTACTAAAAACACAAAAATGGTAAAAATCTTTGTGAATCATACTTTTTCCATTACTACAATAATTTCAATAATGTATTATTAAAAAATCAGCTAAATAGGGCAACCTACTGCACTAGATATGTTATCGCGCTCGCTGGCATGCCCACCTGCCTACAGAGCTCGCTGCCATGCCCACCTGCCTTGCCATGTCTGTGGCAGGATAAGCCAAGCTTGGGTACCTCAGCCGGTGCTGCTGAGCTCCACAAGCACGGTAGGATGGTGCAGGGCCATTGACTGCCGCGTCAGTCGCTGTCCTACCAAGCTCAACCATCCTCCTGTGGTGGTGTCCTCCTGCTGAGCTAGGGTAGCATGGCGGGTGACATGTATCGTCTACTATGGCTGGCGAGCTCAAAGAGAATGTTAGATTTGCAAAAACAAATACCTAAAAGCCAAATTTGAAAAAACATAGCTACATTGCCATATACGCAAAGGACTCCCTCATCTGCATACTAGCAGACTGTATTTTTTTCTGTCTAGCACAGGGCATCCCGCAAGCAAGTAGAAATTTTTAGAGCAATTTTGACCACCTGTATATATTTTTTTTATCCAGAATGTCAAAGAGATCCCTGTTCACATTTCTCTTGTGATCATTAGACTATTTGACGTTGATCCTTTTTTCCCCTGGTATATCAGTTACATCACCCTCATTTGCTCAGTTGTTTCAGATTTGTCTCTTTCTCCGAAGTAGTTTCAACTAGGACATATACTCGTTAACCATAAACCAAAACCGCATCAATACCTATTTCAGTTAAATGTTTGCACTCGAGGTTCCATTTGAACCTGCTCCAAGAGAAGATCAACGGACCGGTATGAAACATTCAGTAAATAACGAGGGACCATAATCGACTCGTATTGAAAAACATAGACCGCATACAACCATGAAAACAGAAGTGACTCGCTCGTGGCAACAGAGCGAGTGAATGGTGCCTTTAAAATTTTTCTCCAAGCATTTACCAATTTTTCACTAAAATAGCTACTAAGCTATGAAGATCAAAATTGAAAACCAAAGCCAAGGCAATCAATTTAGAAACCAATGAACAAAAAATCAGCACTTGGGTGGTCTGATCGGGTAGAATGAAGCGGTTTGACCGGCGGCTTGGAGGCGGTCTAACCGAAGCTTCTAGTGATCTGACTGGTGGAAGTGGCGGTCTGACCAGCCTTTGGTATGACCAGGTTGAGAGCAGTATGACCGCTCCCCTGTTTCTAGAACAGAAAATCAGCCTGAGCCTAAACTACCTTTGGTGCAACTCCAAAAATCCATGGCCAAAAGAGATGGGATTTTACATACACCTTGTTTAAGGTCTCAGAAGCCTATTCCATCTAAGGATTTCTTGAATCCTAGTCAAAGTTCAGACCTTTCTCAAGATAAAGCAATGTTGTACCAAAATCAAGCAAAAACTGAAAACTCAGAATATGACTTGCTCATCGATGGAGAATGGTAAAGATAACTCTAGATGTATTCCCACATGTCATAGTAAACAAGAACTCATAAAGATTTGATGTACAAACTCTCGGATCAAGAAAACTCATGATAAGATCAAATCCAAGTAAAATCGGACAACTTCAAGATCTTACAAAACTTGGTGCCTACATGTATGTGTAAGAAGGGGACAGAGGAGATCAAAACCAATAAGGTCGAGCAAATCAAGCAAAATAAGAAAATTACATGAGAGATGAACAAATTTGATTGCTACTTGAAGATGAAGACTTTATAGCTACTCTACCTAGAGGACAAGAGAGAACACCACAGCACTCAAACCCTAATCCTAGAATACTTAGCTAGAATGATGGATGATTGGGTGGTTAACTAGCAAGTCTCCATCCAACCCATTAAATAGATAAGGCAATCAGCCTACATATAATCTTAATGGATAGTATTCACTAGCATATTTGGGGGAACCTGTTAACCCCACACTATATGAGTTTTATTCACACACTTAACTCATTCACATTTTTCAAAGCGTATGAGCTTGAAATCACTAAGTCTTCATACTTTGATCCACTTGATCATCTCGGCTTCTCCTTGACCTAAATTATTTTCCCAATCACCACTCAAATGTCGTGGTTTTGATTCAAAGTAGTTTCTAGTATTTGGTCATCTTATCAAAATACTCTTTCTTGATCTGGTCCTCATCTTTCTTTCAAGCAATCACCGTTCTTGCCATGTGTAGGTACAACAATGGCTTGTCATGTATTGGCAAGTTTCTTCTGTTCCAGTTTCACTAGACCACGCTTCATTTGGACTAACTAAGATATTTGGTACAACTCGACGTTTGAACTTTTTCTTCAATATTTCTCGTATTTCTTGTGCCATGCTTGAGCTCAAGCACCTCACCCGGCATTCGTAACCGTTCTAGGTCTCGGCTCCTCCATGAGGGTAGCCCCGATTCTCGCTGTTGACCATCATTGACTCGAAAGCTTTTTGCACATCTAAAGACAAAGAAATCATTTTTGAGCATATGTTCTTCACAACTTAACCTTAGTTAACTAAAACATGCATCATGCAACATTAATATACTGACCAAACATATCTTAAATCATCCGAAAACAAAAAACCCAAAATCCAAGAAAATTCTTCCTGGGTCAATCTGACCACCAATCGCAGGCTAGTCAGACTAATTGAAACACTGGGCAACCGAACCTCTCTAGAAAAGAGCTACCGGCAAGTAACTCATGGTACTACCACCCAGCGGTCTGACCAATGCCTCGACCGGTCTGACCGCGCGTCCTAGCCGATCTGATCGGCTCCCTCTAGCAGTTTGACCGTGAGCCCTAATCGATGTAACTAGTTTTCCCGAAGAATTATCATAAAACACAATCTTTACAAAATTTAAAATTTAGCTACTCAAATTTATTAATGGTTCATCACAACAAAATCTCGAACCTTCTCATATAGTCCTTGAACGACAAGCACCCTTTGCTTTTCACCCCGTTTTATTTATTTTATTTCCAGAGTACACCTCCTTTTATATTTGACGACACAATCCATTCGTTTATCTCAATTATAAAAAGTGCAGCCAATGCCGGTGATCCTCTAAAGCAAGGAAAACTAAGAACACAAGAAGAGAAAAATAAATCAAGGAAGAAAGTATGGAAGGGCTTGCACAAAGGAAAGGCCATCGCCAACAGCAAACAGGTTGCCATTGCGTCCATGTTGGATAAGATAGAAAGGAAGAAAGAAGCAAAGCGAGGCTAGGGAGAAAAAGAGCTGAAGCAAGCGCGCGCACCGGGTCCTATTCCCACCAAAGCTGCCGCTGCTGCGTATGGAGAGATAGCGGACACTTTTAGACTCTTGATTTTTCGTTTTTGTTTTAATGAGGAGGTTTTTTGAAGTGAAGCTTTTAAACGTTTTTTTCGAGTCTAAAATCATTGCGCCATCCGTGATAATATCTTCGTCATTCGTTGCTGGCTTAAAAGTATAAATAAAAACAATTAGCCACAATCAAATAGTGCCTTCTTTTCTATTTATGGTTTATATCTTATAGTTTATGCTACAGTAACTAGCTTTCAAGGGTTGCATTTTTTTAAGACTGGTTAAAAAGAATATTACAGTAAAAAGTACACTGATTTCAACTGTACTGGACAAAATCACATGCGACTATTTTTGTCTACGTATTGTCTCTCACAAATACCTAGAATTTAAAATTTTAGGTCATAAATTATAAATCACGGCCGAAAAGCCATTTCAGTGTTTTTGGGCAGGATCCGTCGGCAGTCGATGGGCACGTGAATGGTGAATCCCGGAGGCGGACAGCAACAGCCCGCTTGTCGCGCTTTCGACGTGCCCCGCTGCAAGCAATCCCTTTTACACTGGACTATTTATTGAGATTTGGCATCGTGACCAATATAGAGGGTAATATATCTTAAAAAAAAGGAACATAGAGGGTAATGGGAAATGCAAGGGCTTAATTTTCCAAAATATCTATTGAGTGTCATAGAATATGTCAAGAATGCAAGGAGCTGTTAGGAGATTAATTTCCGTTAACCTAGACAGGGAAATTCTGCACATGCAAGTCGGGGAGAGGACTGTGTGACAATGTCTTCGGCCTGTATTTTCAATGTCTTGACGAAACCGCGGGCCGCTACCTAGCGCTGCAGCAAATGCGCGACCGTGTACGCAGCGGGAGGCAAACAGTAAAAGAGAGCGCGTCAGACGGAGCGGAAGCGAGAGCGCGCGCACGCGTCGGCCGCAGGGAAAGCGAAGGCAACGTGGATGCGCTCGCTGGCTGGGAACTCCCCCGGGTATAATAGACTTATGATTAGCAGGGTGGTCTATATATTAGCACGATTAAATTTATTGTAAAGTTTATAATATTAAATTATATAACTTAGATATTTGAGAATATGTTTACATATCTTATAGACTATTTAAAATTTTAAGATATCACAAACATTAAAAATGATATCTGAAACCTAAGAAAGATACAACTTGAGAAACGTAATTGAAGTATGTGTTTTAGTGGGAAAAAATTATTGAGCATGATAAATTGTTGGGATTATTAAAAATATAACCACTTTCCATCATGTGTGCCCCTATGCTTCATCCGTTATTTACGCTTTTCCCAAATATATACATGCATATGCACCTCTATTTAATCTTAAACAATACGTTGATTATGTGTGCGCCAAATTATCTAATTAGTTTATATGGTATTAGAGAGTATCTTACGCATATATGGATACACCATGGGTGACCTAACTTGAATTTATCTTAATCTCTCACACGCTGTCACAACTTTTCTGCTTCAAACTCAATCAGCAAGTCCAATTCTTAGCCCATCCCTCTCAGTTGCTACCCCTTCCAACGCAATATATATACAACATAGTTATTTTCTATTTCTCTTTAATTATTGCTTAACGTTTACCATTGCAACATCAACACACAAACACCAATACACATGCAACCGTTGTCGATCCTTGTTGGGAACACTCCTCACGCTATCTCTATTGGCCCCAAGCCTATTCCCTATGACTACACCATCTCTACTCTAAGCTCTTTGCTCCTCAACTTTTGTACACTCGTGCTTTTATTCGTACAGATGCATGCACATATATGCACATGCATGATGTTATACATGCTTAATATCCTCTTCTATATCGGTTGCTCCTCTTCTTCAACGCAGGACAACTCGATGTTGTGACTTTCTCACTAACCACAGCGACCTCCTATCTTCACTGATGTTGCTATGTTTATTTTAGTCGCTGTCTAATGATACGGAGAATCTTCTCACCATCGCTTGTAACGCTTTGCCCCTCATCGGCGATGGCATGCTCCAAACTATCCGATGGCCCTATATCGTCCATAGCTCATCTTCAATGCAAAGCTTTATCTTCTCCCTTTCAGATCTTCCCTATTATTGAATTCTTTAACCACTGACTTCTTCAACAACATCCTTATCTCGAACTTGCCTACGCCGACCTAGAACTCCCGAACCTCGCCTCCGGCGAGCTTGTACATATTCTTTGTGAGATGGTGAGAAGAGGAGGAAGGAAAGGAGGAGAAGGGATATTGGTTCTGACGAGTGGGCCCACTGTAGTGATCATACTGATATGGTTTCCATGTCACCAAAGAAGCTCATATGTGGAAACCGTTTCCATATTAGCACCAAGTAGGTGCTATATCAATTAACGCTGCCTTCAATCGGCCTTTAAAGATAAAATAAACGATATTGATATTTAAAAGATAAAAAATTAATTTTACAGTTAAATATTAAAACTTAGACTATCGTAAAAATTTAAGAAGTCAAATAGGCTTACTCCTAAATTATAATGTTGCGTGATGGACTAGAATACGTGTACCACGGAAATGCTATCCGCTGCCCACCCTGCTCCTCGAAGGCCCACGGCCCATTTATGCACGCAACTCGGGTTGCACTCGAGTCTTACGCTAACCAGTGAAGCATCGAGTAGCCACGTATCCGGGAGTCGTGGCCGAGCCGTGATCTGCATGCTCATCCAGCGCTCCTATCCTTTCCTTTTTCTTTCTTTATTCTTTCTTTTTTCCCCTGTTTACATTAATCTTTGTGCCACTGCCTGGTTTGGTGGGAAATTTTCCCTATCACCACTGCTTCAAGCTTTGCTATGTTTGTCTGCTTCTTTCTTTCTTTATTTCCTTTTCCTGTAGTTTGCATCATTTTGCCTAGTAGGTCTTTTTTATTGTTCCTCGTGTTTATTTCTTTATTCCACTGTTCTAGATTAATATTTTTATTTGTTCACTCAGTATTTTTATTTTCGCTGTCACCACTGCTTCAAACTTTGCTACGTTTGTCTGCTTCTTTCTTTCTTTATTTCCTTTTCCTGTAGTTTGCATCATTTTGCGCAGTAGGTCTTTTTTATTGCTCCTCGTGTTTATTTCTTTATTCCACTCTTCTAGATTAATGTTTTTATTTGTTCAATCAGTATTTTTATTTCTTACACTAATATGTTTTAATTGTTTCACAAATAATCTTGAATTGTTTAACGAGTACATTTAATTTGCTTCACTAATATTTTTTTATTTCTATCCAAACACCGCAGATGAATTGTTGAAACATCACTAATGAATTGTTGGACAATTGAAATCAAACGTGTATACTGTTGGCCTATTCTCCTTTAGAACTTAATGCGTGAAATATCATTGATGAACTATTGTAACATTGAAATAAAATGCAAGCAGCATTTCATTTTACCCATTGCAATATTCAACACCCACTAGATTAATTCATCTTATCCAATTCAAAATAGACATTATGGACATTGTCAATGAACTACGCAACATTAGAAAGTAAAGCGCGGAACATTTTAATTTATATATTGGAATATATAACATGTGATATTATAAATAAGTTAAAATATATGTAAGTCGACTCTTATTTCAAAGATTTCATCGAAAAAATACAATTATTTAAACAGATCATAATTTGGACGCTCCGTCCGAGTGATAGGATCATTTGAATTTTTCAGATTGGAAAACAAAGACGCATCCAACCGCATGCGGTGACCTGGACAGGGTGATTTGTGCTTTGTGCATGTTTTGCAATGACACCGAGCGAAACAACTGCTACAATCAACTGGGCTTCGCACGCCGCCCACGGTCCGGATGGGCGGCGCACTGCTATATGCCGCCCGTGGCAGATATATAGTTGCCCCCTATAGATCAAGCACAAACACGTAGATCAATATTAATAAATAACTAATGGAATTGTCCACGTAATTATATTACTAGATATTGTAATATATTGTATTTGTTACATAACTACCACTTTTCAGAAATATAATTATATTTGTTATACAATTATAATAGTTGTAATATATATAAATAACTAATATGAACCATTATAATGTGGCCTAATTGAAATAAGTGGTGTAGATCTTCTTTTTTCTCGATTAGTGAGAGAGTTTATAGAAATTTTGCTTTTTCTAATTTCAGAATTATTATAGTATTTTCTAGACTTTCAAAGCGAAGGAATTACTTTAAATATCATCTGTCCTTTGTACTTATATAGATAAGTTTTTGTCGAATTTAAATATATATATAAAATATATTGTTAAGAATGTATTATGGTTCATACAATTCCTATTGATTAGTTTGTATAACCACTAGCCGTGGGGCTAGTTTGTACCTATCTGTCCACTAGCGCATGCATTTTTTTACTACACTTGTTTAGATGAGCTAGGCCTGCTCGTTTCAACTTCAGCTTCTGACTTCTGGCTTGTTTTACTACACTTATCTAACTTCTGGCCTATTTCATAAATTTCGTCTTTTTTTGAACTTTTAGTTTTTTTGAGCTTTTTTTCTAGTTCTTTTGTTTCCGTATTCGTTTGCGTGGTCCGTGATGAGCTAGTATATTTTTTATTTTTAAATTTAATTACGTTAAATAAAGCACTTTCAGCTATAGTAAAATTTCAGCCGTTATCAACCGAGCGAAACGTGAATAGCACACAAACCGAAGGGCTAATCCCTTCGAGAGAAGTCAAGACAAAAAGCTAAGTCACGAGTGACAACCGGAAGAAAATTCGCTGCCATTTCCTATATATGGAGTGTTGCTTAATGTTCCGAAAATCATTATTCCCAATGGGTCCTGCTGTCCCTAAAGACGTAGGTGGGAGGGGACATATCTTTTCCGAAGAACAAAGTAGTAATAAGTATACACAAAAGCTGTCTGATAGAGCATATATCTTTTTCAATCTTCGTATGTGGGGGATGGATGGAGTCAAAATAACGTCTTTCTAAAGTTGGCCTCCCTTAAGGAATTAGCTTGATTTGTATTATCTTTGACCTAGCAACATGAGAACACTATAATAAAGATAACCTAGTTAATTAACAATGTCCATTAATTGTCTCCTTGCATGGTGTCTTCACAACAGCCGTAGAGAGTGGGTGAATCTAGCTGGTAGTTTCTGAAAGCTGCCTCTATGGGAAAAGTTAGTCCAACCGTGAAAAAATATAAGAAGATTATCTATAATGTTGCTAAAGAACAATGATGTTGAGGCATACTCTAGCTTCTGCTTAGCAGCACATTTTATTTGGACCAATTTTGTTTTTTTTTGCATGTTCACATATAGAAATCGTTAAATTTTCAAATTGTTCCACGTAATTTCCGTGCCTTTTGTGCAGAGCCATTTCCAGGTGCAAAAACAGAAAGATATCTCGAAGAGAGAGAAAACAAAGTTTGGATCAATGTGAACCATGCTCCAGAACAAAGTAGTACCTGGAGTACGGGCGGACCGCCTGCAACGTACTCTAGGGCCTGTTCTTTTCGGCTGCGGCTTATGGCTTTTGGCTGAAATTTTTGAATTTTGGCTGTTTACGGTACAGATTACGGAGAGACAGATACTCACTTGCGATTTTGGATGGTACAGATGTTGAGCTTTTAATGTGTAGATCGTTTTACCTATAGACCCCGTCTTGAGAAAATACTCCGTTTGAAAGTTAGATACTGTAGCAAAAGCCAAAAGCCACCGGCTTCGGAGGAAAAGAATAGGCCCCTAGTGAGAGTGCTGCGTCAAACGGAGCAAGTTCACGAAGGAACGATGGTGGAATTTGGCCTTTTGGCGGTGCAAACCCCATTCCGATGCAGAAACCCTCGGAGACTGGATCAAAAGGAGCCAGATCCCATCCACAGAGAGGAAACCCAGAACACGACCACCATCTCCATCACATTTCCCATCCATTTTAGCATCTCCAACTTGTAATCAAACATTTCTAGTGATCCCAAGTACCGGTAACATTGTTGATCAATATATCTTTTTTTAAAGAAAACAGTTGGAGAGACTCTTATGTAATGTATTTATATATAATAAATGGAATGTTACAATATTTACAGAGATAAAAATAGCTTATAAATTATCTATCCAATTATAGATGTCATCGTGAGCACTATCCTTAACACTGTGCAAATACAGACACTACTACAAAAGAGGATATATTGGACGGCTACATCATAGATGGTTCATACTAGCAACCGTCTGTGATATTTTCACAGACGGTTATTTATACGAACCGTCTGTAGCAAGACATCATAGACGGTTATTATTAATAACCATCTGTGAAAATATCATAGACGATTATTAGTATAAACCGTCTGTGATAATGCAAGACATCATAGACGGTTCATATTAATAACCATCTATGATAATTCACAGACATTTATTTATAAGAATCGTTTGTGATATGTGCATTATCACAGACGGTTCGTATAACAAATCGTCTCTCATAATGCCACGACACCAATCCATGGCATCTCCCCCAGTATTCTGATCTTACCCGTCCATTCTCTCCGCATTGAGCGGCAGGCACCGGTTCCTCCCACCACTTGCACCTTATTAATTACTCCTTCTCTCCCTTTTCACTCTGAGATGCATGAGTTCTACTAGCTGCTCCTAGTTAGTTCATCCACTCCTAGCTTATTCCTCGATGATGCCGACTACCGCCGTGAGCTAATGCCTCCATTGTGACACCACGGTCGACTGCATAATAGACTCTTGTCGTAAGTATCGTAAGAGTGTCTTATGCAGTCTCACCGTCATGACACAAAGGTGACGCTACCACCGCATCTCCTTCACTGCAAGGCACCGCGGAAGCAACTAGCTACCAAGACGGTGCTCAAGTCGGCAACAAAGATATCCAGCTCGCGCGCTGCTAGGATCTCTCCTTCTTCTATGTTTTTGCCATGGGTTCGTAGCTTTAGGAGATGTGTTCTTGCCATGTTTCAGAGTTGGGTTCGTAGAATTAGGAGATGTGTTATTGCCATGTTTAAGAATTGTGTTCATAGAATTAGGATGTATTCTTGCCATGTTCTTGCTGTGTTAGATATGTAACCTACTCATTATCTTCTGATGTTATAATGGTCGATTCTAATGGAATGTACTACTGTGTTTGCTGCTGTATTTGCTTGTTTTCAAAGGGTAGGCTAACATTTCTTGAGGCTAGCCAAAAAACAGAAAAATTTAGGTATAGTATGAACTATCACAGACGATTTTGTGGTATAAACTGTCTATGAAGAACTATCACAGACGGTTCTATATTACAACCGTTTGTGATACTCATCCATCATAGACAGTTGGTAGTTAGAACCATTTATGATGTTAGAGTATCATAAACAATTTTTACTTCTAGCCTTCTGTGATGTTAGAGTATCATAGACGGTTTTTACTTCGAGCCGTCTGTGATGTTAGAGTATCATAGACGATTCTAGTTACAAACCGTCTATGTAATATTTATCACAGACGGCTCACAAACTGTCTGTGATAACCTCCGATTATCACTGACCCATTAATTCAGACGATTTAGAAAATCATCTGTGATGACAGTTCCGAACCATCTGTGATGACCCTTTTTGTAGTAGTGAGAGTTACGTTCCTCTTGGATCCTCTTTTCTAGTTATCAAGACTATGATGCAAATGTTCAAAGATTTTGTGATTTCTTTGTTTCCAAATATGCCAGGTAACGATAATGAATGTTTCCATGAAAAAAATCCCACAATTTTGCTTTGTTAGGTAAACCATTCTTGGTACATCAACATCATAGTTCTAGTTGATCCCAACCCTTTGCCAACAATGTATACTAAATGGACATCCAAAGAAAAGATGGTGTGAAGTCTCCTCTACACCTCCATCACAGAGTACACAATTTGGGTGGCCATCAATATTATATTTCTTTCAATTTAAGATGTTTCTAGTGTTAAGTCTTATCCATCATGAGCAGCCAAGTGAAGATCTTTATCTTCATTACACATTTGCTATTCCATATAAGCAAATATACTTCTAGACTTTGAATTTGTCTTAATTGATGATTGTAACATTTTCTTGAGGTGTAGAGACCATTGCCCCAAATACATTAGATAGCATGCTTTGCACTCGATCATATTCACAGTAAGCCTCTTCAGATAATGGTAGATGAAGTTGAATATAGGGGTCATTTTGTTGTAAGAAATCCCTAATAGATATGTCTTGATTCTTAGCAAAAGAGTAAGGTCTTGGATATTTGAGACATAACAAATTGCCCTCCCAGTAATCATTCCAAAATAGAATAGCATGATCGTGAGTCTGCCTCTAGATGTAATAGATTGGCTGCAAGGAGAGAACTGCATTTACTATTATGAGTCTACCTCCATAAGATAAGAAGGTTGTAGTGCTTGATGATCTTCTTTCCACTCTATCTACCATTGGTGAGAAGTTATTGACTGTTGGTCTTGTTGTACCCAATGATAGACCGAGATATGTGGAAGGCATAGAATTTGTGATATCCATAAAATCCAATTCTTTGGAAAACCTTTTGTGCACATAATGGCCTACTGCTCGTACGACCTACTGCATGGACTGGGGCCATTTTTCCTTCCTTGCGAGCTCGGTGTTGAACTCCTCGGTGGCCTCTTTTGCCTTGGTCACCATTTCCCATTTTTTCTTGCGCTCCCTCTTGCGAGCCTCGCACTCCTTGCGCGTGCATGCCTCGAGATGAGTTTTCATCTCCCGATGTATACGCTCGATTTGCTCATGCTTGCGGTGCTCCTCCTCTAGGATCTCGCAAGATCTTTTGACTTCCACTCCTCGAAGTCGAGGGCCCACTGGTCCTCTAGGTGGATATCAAGATCGATCCATTTGCGGTAGGCACTTATAGATTCCAGGGACTGTGGATACACGGGAGAGATTATTAGTGCGTACTTTAAAGGATAGAAAGTAGGAGGAATATAGTGCACCTGGTCCTTACTGACTGCCGATAGGCGGCGGTGTGTACACGGTGGTCGGGATAGTCACTCGAGTAGTTTACACAACCCCAGTAATGCATACCTAGGCTGAGGCGGTACTTAGACTTGAAGAACTTGCATGGGTCCCGGCACCAACAAAGGGGGGGCGTCTCCCCCTCTGGTGGGTGTTGCCAAGAACGCTCGGTAGGAACGTTCGGGATGGGGTGTTGCTACGGGTGGCATCATTGCGAGGAGCTGATCTCATAGCATGCTCGGCTTGTTCTACTCGGGCTGCAGCAACCCTTGCTTTTTCATCGTGGGCGGCAACTGACCTTGCTAGGTTGTGGGTGTCCTCCTATTGCTTCATCATCTTGTCCAATTGCTTCTTCTATCTCTTGTCCATCCCGGTGTGGTGAAGCAAGTGCCGGTGTAATGTTGGGTTTGCTTGTGTAGTGTTCTCTCTAAAATCTCTGTGACCTTCTTTTGTAGGACCCCGTGTGGCCTTCTTGCTGCATGAAGATGCCCCATGTGATCTTGTCATTACTCAAAGCTACCTAGTGTGGTCTTGTCGGTACATAAAACTAGCCATTCAGGTCTTCGCACTGTGCAAAGCTGCACCCTTTGGTCTTGTCGTTGCGCAAAGCTGGCCCATGTGTCTTGTCGCTGTGCAAAATTGTCCCGTCTTGTGTACTCATTGTGTAATGCCGGGCTGTTTGGTCTTCGCACTACGCAAAACTGGACCATGCGGTCATGTCGTTGCGCAAAGCTGGCCCATGTGATCTTGTCACTGCGCAAAGGTTTCTTGTCTTGCCTTCTCACTACACAAAATTGTCCTATGTGGCCTTGTCAGTGCGCTAAGTTGTCTCGTCTGTTGTAGTCGCTACACGAAGCTAGCGCTTTTGGTCTTGTCACGGTGCGAAGGTGCCCCCTGTAGTCGTGTCGCTGCGCAAAGCTATCACGTCTAGTGTAGTTGCTGCACAAAGCTAGACCGTCTGATCTTTCCATTGCGCAAAACTGGCACATGTGGTCTTATCGCTGTGCAAAGCTGCCCTGTATCATAAAGCACGCCGCGACACCCGAATTACACCATAAAAATGCATGCCCAAGCCATTCATGGTAGGAACAACTATCTTCTCCGTCGTAGAGTAAGCCACCATGACAGACACCGAGGGGCAAGTCGAGCATGGGTCACTAAGGGGGGACCTTACGCTCGAAAGAAAGGAGGACTTCGGCGTTAACTACCACTTGCTGCTAAACAGGCGCGCTTAGCCAATGTGGCCGAAATGCAGACACTTGGAGGACACAGTGGTGTAGGTGGCAGAAGGCCATTTGGATGACGGGCGACGTTTCTTTTGATGCCCACACTCAGGGGTACAAGTAGGAAATCATCTATTTTATAGTACTGCTAATAGAGTTTCGATGTTAATGTTCCTTTGTATCAGATGGCTGAATGCGACTTCGTGCGATGGATTGATCCTCCCCATGAACGTACGTTGCTAGGTACGTGGATACATTGTGGGAGCGAACTGCTGACTTGGAGGCACGGATTGAAAGTCTCGAAGAGCACAACGATGACCTCCGTCAGCAGATGGAGTGCGAGAGGGGCAACGAGGAGGTCATCAACAAAGCAAGTTCGTATGATCCAACATGCTGCTGTGCGAACCCTAGTTGTATATATGCTTGCCACTACAACGACGACCAGCCACGTCCGAGGTGGCCCCCTCTGCAACACTCCATGTGGGTACCACAAGGCTCCTTCCACCTAAAGGCAATGACGTGTAAGGTTGTACCGTAGTACTCTCCCCTGTTGTTCACGGTATTTTTCAATGTCATTAAGAATGTAATCGAATGGTTCGTACGTCGGTGCGGTTGCTATCAATTTAGTGCACTATTTGAGTGGTGCGATCATCGGTGCGATTGCCATTAATTGAGTGGTGCGGGCATCGACACGGTACAGAGAAGTACAACTAAGGTCGCCACAATATTACAAACAACACTAAGTAAATAACAAATGTAAGCAGTATATGAACAACAAGTGTACCAGCACTAATTGCCCCCAAAAGCATCCCCAGCCCCCCTCCGCTGCCACCCTAGCCCCCTCCATCTCCTCGTCCACATCCTCCCATATGGCCCCACTTAGCCATCTTCCTCAGCAACGGGTCCATCCAACCAAACTAAACAGCCATAGCAAGTACGCCTCCAAGTGTCGTGAAACCTACTGCTCGTTTGCGGCCGGGTCCATCCGCTCCACCTGAATGCAACCAAAAAGTTATTAGTATAGAACAGCGAAAATGGGAGCATCAGGATCGAACAGAAAGGGCACTAGGCATGTACCCGGAACTATAAGAGCCACCTCAATGACGGCACATGTGTCCGAGCCGACGGGAAGACGTAGTACTCCTCTGTCACACCAAGCGGAAGGACTCCCTGGAATCTGTCGAGCAGGTCCGTGCACCAGCCGGCCAGGTCCTCCGATGGGAAGGCCGAGCAGCAAGGACATGTCCTGTAGAGTAGGAGCCATCTCCCCTGAATGGGAGGTGAAAAGTGTGCATCTCCGGCCGCTGGCGGTCCACCAAACCTATCAGCAGAGAGTAGTCGGATGGGAAGTGTCGCGATCACTCCGCTGTAGTAAGTAGAACTTGTAAAGCAACAATACAACATTTATGCGGAACAAAAAACATCGCACGTAAAACAACAATAAATAGAACTTGTAAATAAACAAAGGAAACAATAGTAGGCTACCAGCATAATACCAGCTACATTACTGAAAAAAGAGAAGTAACGTAACAATTGTACAAATGGTACATACAATGTACGATACAATTAGTATGATAGTACGCATGTCAAAAGTGTCAATTAACAAAGTACAGATTACAACGGACATTTATTTGTAGTCTCCAACAACTAGTTGTAGAAGTTATGCTGATCTGCCTAGTGATCAGTACATGCCTTGCATTGTCTAGCTGTGTGCCCCTCCTGATCACATCGCTTGTAGCGTGCACCTGGTGCTCTGGCTTGCGCTTTGTCCATATCATTTGTAATACGTTGGCACTGTCGCCGACCCTTCGCACCCTTTAGCATGTCAACATGCGGAATCCAGGTCCCCCGCAATAACCAAGGTGGCAAAGTTCCCCACCACCGTGAACCCCCTGAGCTCGCCACACCACGCATGCATCACCCTCTCCTTGAAGAAGTACTCCGACATGAAGTTCGAAGGATCCATGCCGACAGTTCTGCATACAGTGAGGACAAGAGAGCATGGCTTGTGTAATAGTTTTGGCTTATTGCACGAGCATCTAGGTTCATTTACATGATCTCCAAGGCATACCTCGTGGGTAACAAGGGCACGAGCCATCCCAAATCAAGCTCTATCCCAGAGTACCACGTCAAAACGATGCTTTCTATTACCCATGACGTGCACCATGTGCAATTGGTCTTTTGTGCCTTCGTCTCTATGTATATCATAAGTTTCGACAAGTACGATGTTCGTGGGTTGGCCGCATAAAGTGCGGTATTCGCATGCCACTCCCTGAAGTAGCTGATTGTGCTACGCAGAACATCTTCCACAATGGCAACTTGGGGCTGAGAACGAAGGCCCCTGAGAACCCTGTTGTACATTCCATAAGGTTAGTCGTCATTATACCGTACCTTGCGCCGTTTATGTCGTGTAGCAGCGACCACTTCTCCAATGTTTCTCCCTTGTCTACTTTGAGAAACACATAATATTCCATGATCTCCTTCTCCTCGGACCAGCTGCGTTAGGCTCATCCAGTGCTATTAGGCATTCCGGTTGCGTCGCCCCAGGCATGGCCGGCCCCTTGTTCCTCTCGTCGACGTGTTTCTTGCTGTGCTCATCCAATAACACCCATAAGGTATCAAAATTTCTCTACTGGTTCTGCATAGCCAGCCTCTTGAACAACATTATCAACAGTTGTTTCAGGAACTGCTTGAAGAAGTTCGCCCCTAGGTGACGAATGCACCATTTGTTCCTCATATGTGGCCAGGGGATAGGCTCCTCGGGGTCCTTCTGAAGTTTTTTTATGGCCTTCACAATCCCGGCGTGGCGATCATAGATTATGCACACACCAGGAGGAGTGCTGACAACTCAAACCCTCACATATCTAAGGAACCACAACTAGCTGTCGTAATTCTCACTTTCCACGAATGTGATGGCCAACGGCACAATTTGATTGTTGCCATCAATGCCAATGGCCATAAGGATCTAGCCCTTGTATTTGCCGGTCAAAAAAGTCCCGTCAACTGAGATCACGGGCAACATATGTCTAAATGCCTCGATGCACGTACCGAATGCTAAGAAGGCCCTCTGTAACACCACTAAACCTGGCGACCTTGTAGATGGCTTGTCCTTCATAGCGATATACGTGTCTGGGTTCCTATCCTGCAACACCTGAAGTATATGTATGAAGAAGATTGTCGTACGCCTCCTCAAAAGACCCGAACCATTTTTCCAACGCCTTCTGCTTCACACGCCACGCCTTCACATAGCTAATCTTGTACTTGAATTTCTTCTCGATAGCTAGCACGATGTGCATGGCCTCCATGTCCTTCTTCTCTACTATCTCTCCATACATCAGTTTGTCTATAAAGGCGGATATTATGTTACAATGCCACTCCAAAATACTACTGAAATGCAAGAGTGTGACTCCACCTTTGACACAATCTAGTAAGTCTCATACTTCGGTCTACGTGCGTGAACCCTCCAAGGACAAACGGTCTGCTCGCACTTCACGGTGTACCGCTGCATAGACAGGGCCCATAGCTTGATTGAATGCAACCGAACCTCTGTGCCATGATACTCCCACGGTGATTCGTGCTCGTCATGTGCAGCAACACTCTCAGCATCAAACCAGTTCCATTCCTATGGGATGGGAGCTTCGTCCTCATCCGAACTGTCCTCGTCGTACTCCTGTATAGCTTCCTCTTCAGCCCAAGTTGTTCAATGATCGCTCTCCATTTGATGCAATATGTACTCCATATGCTCCCCTTCATTGACTTGTCCTGTTCCCTCACCATAGTGTGACCGTTCTCCCTCTCCTCCATGTACCGCATCAGCCTCATCACGAGCAACTTCCTTCTCTTCACCAACATGTGGGGCGCACGAGCTGCTCGCACCTCTCGGATGATGGCCGTCCTCACGACATTGCACAACTTCTATTAGGTATGGTTGCACAAGCATCACACACTTGTATCCACGGCGTTGGCACCCTTGCACGAACCACTTTCACGCAACAGTGCGCATAAATGTTCTTAACTCCCATCTGATGTCCGTGGGAGACCGGCTCCAAAGCCCTTGTATGACGACGCTGCGCACCTCAGGGTCCCACGAAAAACTACGGGTAAGCTAGTACATCACATCTGCGATTCGAGCATTCTCGTCGTCCAGGTGTACTAGAGTGGCTTGCGCAAAACCGCTCAAATCCACACTATTCGACCTTCACGAATGGTTCCAACACCGTAATGCACATTCAATGTAGTGGGTATCAGCATTACTGATGCCTGCCTGCATATATTTTTAATTTTGCAACTAGTCAAATCGCATCACACATTACGGAAGTACTATGTACTGTAATTTACATTTCAACGATCGTTCGTCTATCGTAACCAACTACACTACCCTCGTAGCATTAACTTCCTATTGGCAGACCGTGCACCGACGCCGCCCTTTTCTCGCTACTTGAGCTCTCCCCTAATGCAAATAATTCCTAATGGGTTTTGATAATTAATATGACATATCGATTTAAATGCCTACATACCAGTTATAACGGTACTCGTGTTTTGTCAATGCACTAATGACATTACATTGATTCGTAATTAATCATAAATGTTGCGTATTATTGTTTTATACAAAGCAAGTTATTAAATCCTTACAAATATATTGACTACATTTTGAATAACTACAAATTTCTACGGATGATTAATTTCTACATAATGTTGACTAAATTTTCTACAACTAAAATTTTGTACGCATGCTAATTTGGTAAGTATGCTATTTTTCTACAACTATATTCACTAAATTTTCTACAACTACATGTTACTACGTCTGCTAATTTTCTAAAACTACATTGACTAAATTTTCTACACCAAAGTTGTACTATTCTTTACTACATCTATAATTTTCTACGGATACTAACACTAAATAAACTATCTACTTCATATACAAAAATTAAATTACAACATACAAAATAATTACCTCACAAAAGTTGCAAAATCTCTCCTTCCACTCCCTCTCCTCTCCTCCTCCCTCTCATTTTCTCTCCTCTCCTCTCCTTTTCTTTCCTCTCCTCTCCGCTTCTTTTCTTTATATTGCTTCTGTTCACTGAGCAGCCGAGCTCGCCCACTCGGCCACGTAGTCCTTTTATATTGCTTTCGTGTCACGCGGCCGTTGGGCGATAGGTTCCAGTCACCCCATGGCTCGGTGACTAGAGCCTATTTCTGTAAAAAAATGTTCGCGTGGATATATTTTTGTTATTTTGAATAAAAATGGATTATTTATTAAAAATTCAGTGCATGATAGGGCAGAGTGACTGGTGTGTAGTTAGGGCTCCAAGAAAGGATTGGTGGCTGGCGCTCGGGTGAGGTGACTGTCACTGGTTTAGGGCTCTGGTCAGAAGACCCGGTTGGAGCTACTGGGAATCTTTAGAGAAGGCTAGAGCTACTAGGAATCTTTAGAGAAGGCTAGGGGAAGATGGGGAAAGAAACAAGACCAAGAAAACACAAGGAAAACCATGACAAGATAAAAACCTTCATGAGTTTTTGGAATTTTAAGATTTCGTGCTCATCTTCAGTAAATTCTCTTGAGTTCTCTTCTTGGCTATTCTTCATGAGCTACTGAGTCTGTTCGTCTTCTTCTTGAGTGGCCTTGATTTGATCAGTCAATGTTGATTGGATTTCCAGTGATGCTATAAACCCCTATTCAATTATCTTTAAATTCAATCACTACATATCTTTTTGTAGTTGAGGTGGAAGCTCTTATATATTTGCCATGCCATGATATATCTTTTGACTTAAAGAATCTACCACAACATTAACTTTCCCTAGGTGATTTGGATATTTATGTCATAATGTTTGATAAATTCCAACCATCTTCGTTGTCTTAGATTTAGCTCTGGCTAGGTAAAAATATACTTCAGACTCTTGTGGTCAAAGAATATTTTATAATAATTTCCCAACAAATAATGTCTCCAAATCTTCAATGAATGTACCTTAGTTGCTAACTCTAGATCATTTGTTGGATAGTTTTCTTCATGTGGGCATAGTTGCCTTGAAGCATAAGCTACAAGTTTTTCGTGTTGCATTAACAAACATCTCAGTCATTGTTTTGAAGCATCACAATATATTTGAAATTCCTTTTCAGAATTAGGGAGTATTAGAACTAGGGCTGTTGTTAATTTGGTCTTCGGTTCTTGAAATCTTTCTTCGCAACTGTTAGTGCACTCAAACAACTTGTCCTTCTCGAGGAGCTGAGTAAGAGGATAAGCTATCTTTGAGAATCCTTCTATGAATCAGCAATAACAAACTGCTAATCCTAGAAATCTTTAGACTTTTGTTATTGTTGTTTGCTGCTTCCATCCATCACTGCTTTGGCATTTTCGGATCAACTTTTACTCCTTTTGTAATGATATGTCCCAAAATGCAACTTTCTTCATCCAATATTCATACATTGAATTTGGCATATAGTTGATGCTCTCTTAACTTGGTTAAATCAATGTGTAGATGATGCTGATGTTTTTCTTCATTCTTGGAATAAATCAATATATCATCTACAAAGACTAGCACAAAATGATCCAGCTGATTCGTATACACCATATTCATCAGATTCATGAAGTAGACTAGTGTATTGGTCAGGCCAAAAGGAACAACTGTTATTCATATAACCCATATCTTCTTGTGAATGCGGTCTTTTCTCGATCCTGCTATCGGATTTTGAGTTGATGATATCCCGATTGCACATCTATCTTGGAGAATACCTTAGGTCCCTTGTGTTGATCAAATAAATCATCAATCCTGGGTAATGGATATTTTTTTATTCTTATCGCATTTAGTCCTCCGTAATCAATACACATCCTTTGGCTTCTATCTTTCTTCTTGGCAAACAACATTGAGGTTGACCAAGGAGAAACACTGGGATGAAAAAATTCGTTATCTTCCAACTCATCTAGTTGCTTCTTAAGTTCTTTCAGGTTATTTGCTGACATTCTATATTGATGCGTTGTGACTAGCGTGGTGCCTGGAATCAATTCAATTGCATGCTCAATCCGTTTATCAGGTGGTCTTCTGGACAATTCTTCTGAAAACACATCTAGATACTCTTGGACTATCGACACTTGAATTTCCCCATTTGTCATCATACTGTGAATGCTTTTCTTCATGACTTCTATTAGAGTGTGATCTTTCTTCATTGTTACATCCTGACCATATGAATTTATTGACGTGACTTACTTTCATAATCTACTTTGGCTTTATATCTGGTTAGCCATTCATTCCCAAAATGACATCTAATCCTTTCATTTCCAGTAATAATAGGTTTGTCTTAAAACTAACCCCTTGTATTTCTATATGCAAGTCACTGCACTCAAAACGGGATTCCATCCTACTTCCGAGTGTTTGAAAAGCACAATAATTTTGCAAAGAAGTAAATAGAAATTGATCTCACAACAAAAGCCATAGAAAAGAACGAATGTGTTGCTCTAGGGTCAAATAAAACCAACAAAAGTTTTGAGTGAATTAGGAACGTACCAATGATGATGTCAGTAGCTCCTACTGCTTCTTCAATGATATATGGTTCACCCATCCCTGGACTGGTCGCATTCCTTTGCCACTTCCTTCTAATGGTCCCACTAGTCTTCCTATAGGTTGTCTTGCTTGCATGACTTCTCCTTGATTTGGCGGCGTAGTTGGGGTTGTCTTGAAAGCTGGTAGTTTAACTTTAGTTTGGATAATTGCCACTTTAAAAGGCAATTCCTTCTTCGGGCTACGGCTTTTGTAATGACCTGTTTATCCACATTGGTAGTAGGTTAATCCACCAAAGTGCCCAATTTTGCTGGAGATGATTTCCTTCACCCGAATGGCATCGCACCATCGTGGGTTGGAAACTGTTATATTACGGTCTTGGAGCGGTCATCATTGGTCTGTTCTATTGGTATTGAAATTGTGGGGATACCATCATCCTTCCTCTTGGCACACTTATGATGATGCTCTCTGCGCTGCCTTCCTCATGCAGGTATCTTCCAACTCGCTTCTAGCTTCTTTTGACCCAATCAATTTGTTTACCATGGAAGACAAATCTTTGAAACCAATGGTTGATATATTAAATTTCAAATATTTTTGTAGTCCTTTAGTGAATCATTCAATCTTCTTCTCTTCAGTCTTGACATCATTAGGAGCATTGCAGACAAGTTGATTGAATTGGTGGAGATATTTTTTCACCGAGTGTCCCTCTTGTTTCAGATTAAAGAACTCTTGGTGTTTGGCTGCAATGACTCTGGTGGAAATATGGGCTTTATGGAATGATTCTTCGAACTTCTTCCACAGTATCTCCTTGTTTGTATGCATAGTCTGGTAATTCATCCACCAAGCAGTAGCTTGACCTTGTAGCTGGTGGGAAGCAAATAAAGTCTTTTCTTTATCATTACACTGTATGGTCTTCAACATCCTGTCGATATCCCCAATCCAGTCATCTGCGGCCAAGGGATCTGGTGTGGTTGAGAAAATAGGCGGTCTGGTCTTTTGAAACTCTAACCATTTGGAGCAGATTGGCATTTCATCCTAGTTGATTGAAATCCCTAATAAGTTTCCTGCTGTTACTTGTGGTCTTGTCACTATTTATTCCAGTAGTCTTGCATGTTGCTCTATCATTCTTGCTTGGTTCAGTTCTGCTTGATGTCGTTTTTGTTCCGTCCTAGCTAGTATATCTACTAAATTGGGTTGATTTTCTACGGAACCTAGAGGTGATGTATCGTACAAGTGTTCTTCTTGTTTTTTGGAGAAACTTAATTTAATTTTCCCTACGGGTATTTTCCGATTCATGTATGCTTTGGGGGTGAAACATTCATATGAAAATGTGATCTTCCTATAGAACCAAGAAACAAGTAATCTATTGTCCATAAACAACAAAGAAAAAAGAAACGCTAATGCCCAGGAGCCGAGGCGCCGCAACATCATCTAGCCGCTAATTGTTTCGTTTCTGTTTGTTATACCTCTCCGGCACTTGGCTTGGGCTTGGGTGCTAGAGGAAGAGGGCATGGACTTGATTTGGAGCTGAGGAACAGAGAGAGTTGGGGCTGGGCACCGCTTCAGGAAGAAGGAAGGTGATGATGGGGAGGCTACGGCATTCAGGTCACGTGAATGTGGATTCGTCGTACCGATGTGTTGTAAAAAAGGTTCGTATGTGAAGCATTTGCCATGATGTTTTATTAGAAAAAAGCAACATGGAGTATTCTGTTAATTATTAGGTTTTTCATACGTGGAGCTAATTGTCCGGCACCCGTATAGCTGGTATTGTCTGTACTCTGTACGATCTTACTACCTGGAAATGACAAGTTAAGGCTTTCATTTTTCATGTGTGGCGTACAGTTCTAAGAAGAAATTGACAGATTCTTTTGTCATTCATTATTGCTTAGCCCTTTTGATCCATTTTTTACAGACAGAGGGGGTTGTGGCCTTTTGTTCAGAAAGCTCCATACAAATTTTTATTTATATTAATGCAACGTGGCAACTTATTGGTGCGAATTGTTCAAAATTTCTTGCTGGTCCTACTGGTGGAGGATTTACTGTATTTTCCAGGATTCGCATGAGATCATATCCATTCATGATATAAAGGATAGGAAAAAGTTTATATAACACCTCGAACTTTTCTCGAAAGTCCGTCCAGCACCTCAAACTATAAAACCGGACATTTGACCCTCGAACATTACAATCCAGTTCAAATAACATCCTAACCCAGTTTTAGATGGTGATATTGCCCATGTAGCACGATAAGTGGACAGTTTTACCACGTAGGATGACACGATGATTATGTTTAGGTGAATGACAAGTGAGGTCCACATAGCCTTCTCTCCCAATCGAAATATAGAGAGGGAAATATAGGGGGTGATAGCCATGGAAGCACGATTATGAGCTCAGTGGGGAAAGCCCTTGTGGGTCCCACATGTCACTGTCCTAACTTGGCAGCATATTATTCTACGTGGCAAAATCGCCCATTTATCATGCAACGCGGGCAATACCACCATGCGAAACTGGGTCAAGATGTTATTTGAACCGGATTACAAAATTTGAGAGGTAAAATGTCTGATTTCATATATCAGAGCGCTAGACGAACTTTAAAACAATGTTTATGGTGTTATATAGACATATTCCTAAAGAATACTCTGTGGCTCAAGACAGTGGCACCTTCTAAGGTTAGCATCTTTGATGATCTTTGTGCCTTCATTCATCTTCAATTTTTTTTTACATTCATATATATCTCCAACTTCTACAAGGTCTATCTCAGATTCTCAATCCCTTGAAAATACTTTCATGCATAGGGGCCTTTTTATTCCAAGAGGAACATCCATGTGCCCCTAAAAGCAGTCTTGTGGCACCAAAGTGGGATGGGCTCACATCCAGCTGCCCTTCTGTAATATTCCGAACGCCGTTACGGCGCAAGTTTTTAAATCAATCGCGGAATCGCTGGTTTTTCGGTAAATCGCGGGAAGGAAAAAATATAAATTGTAGAACTTTGTAAAATGAATTAATTAAATTAAAATATTTAATTTGGATGTTTTGGGCTGTCCGGAGGGGTGGGTCAGTCGCTTTGGGCCAGCAAGCCCAAATGGGGGCCCGTACCCCCTCCCAAACACTAACACCCCTTTATAAACCCCCTCCTTGGCCTCCCACCCTCCCCACCCTTTGGCCGCCCCCAGCCCCTTGGGCGCCTCCCCCTCCCCTTTTTGCTGCCCTAGAGCCGCCACCATTGGAGGAGAAGGAGAAGAAGGAGAAGGAGAAGAAGGAAGGAGAAGAAGAGGAGAAAGAAGAAGAAGAAGAAGAGGAGGAAAATTTTGGGGAAAATCTTCACCTAGGTAATTTTTCCTCATCCCAAATCCTCTGTTTTAAGGATTAATTAAGGTTCTTGGCACGGAATTTGTTGGTAGATAATAGATCAAATGCCCGATTAGAGATTAGACGATCGCTTTTAGATCGACACGCGCGCGGCTTGTCGCGTAGTTTTGATCTAGAAAACGAATTTTCCTGCGGGTCTTCCCAAAAGGAAAGTTGTAGAGGATTTCCAGATGTATCGTTTATATTTTTTTCAAATTTTTCTACTGTGGGATCTGGGAGATACGTAGTCGGAAATACCGCTGTCCGTCAGGCGGACAGATTGGTACAGTCCGGCGGTAATCCGGATATTAAAAATAGTAAGACAATTTTCCTGCGGGTCTTCCCAAAAGGAAAGTTGTAGGGGACTTCCATGTACATCTTCTGTATTTATTGTAAATTGTTCTACCGTGGGATCTGGGAGATTAAAAATAGTAAACGAATTTTCTGGACATGGCCGTAGTTGAGAAAGTTATGGATAATTTAGAGATATAGCTTAAATTTCATAATTTTTAGACCTCTGTGCTGTCGTTGGCACACGTTTGAATAATACTGTCCAATCTGCCAGAACAGAGTTCTTCCTCTGTTTTGGGCATTAAATTACATCCCGTTGTGATCCGAATAAAAATAGGAGTTCTACACGAAAATTGTAGGTTTTTAAGTCATGAATCCATAGAGGTATCATTTGTTGTATTTAGATTTATATTTTTAAAGATACGAAATTGTGAATCAGCGCTGCTGCAGAGAGAAATTTATTGAATTGTGGAGCGAAGAGGAGTGTGTGCGGGTTCGGGTTTCTAGCGATGTTTTATATATTTATGTCGTGCTTGTTTGCTGTGGTTGTGTGCTGAGAGTTGTCTTATGGACAGGTGGTCTTGTCCCTGAGCGCTTTTGATCTTTATTGTACTTCGCTTCGTCGGAATTGAGGCAAGTGAATGTAGCGGTGGTTGCTACCGTTTAACTTGTTATTCCTTCTACTTGTAATTTACATTATTATCTTAATTTGATACATGATGCCATGATTGCATGATATTTTAATTGCGGAGATGATAGCAAATATTTATCCATTGATATGTTGATATTATGCTAGTAGACATGTGAAATTCTTGTTTAATGTTATAATGTTATAATGTTAGGATATGGATATGTTGTGAGCATGATAACGCTCATTGTGGATGAATTAATGTGATTAATGAATTATCATATCATTCATGTCATATCATGTCATTTGCATATGTGGATGTCGCCGACTTAGCCGCGACCGCATCTGACAAAGATCGTATATTGCCGTAATATGATGCACCTTTTCGCCCGCGGAAGCATCGTATATTGCCGTAATACGATGAACTACAATTCCTGCCCTGGCAAGAGTGATGTGGAGCATAGCATGAAGCATTCAAATGCATTGCATTGTGGAAAGATTCATTTGCATACATATGCAACATATTGTGGTGATGTTATTTTGTGGAATATACAACTTTCTAGTTGTAATGTGGAATTGACTCATGTGAGCTACTTGTGGTATGAGGATTGTGGATGTGGTCGTGGAATGGGATTCGTCCCTTGTGTATGGTAAGGGTTGAGGTTGTGGCATGAGATTCTTTTCTCTAGTGTTAATTGTTGATAGCAATTGTGGATGTGAGAATTAATAAAGTAGTGAGGTGATCATACATATGTCTTATTGTCATTGATGGTAATTTGAGGTTGAGGATATAAACATTGTTATTATGGAAGAATAAATGTTGATGATTAATCTATTGTAGTTATGGAAGATTAAATGTTTTATTTGCATATAATTGTGGATAAAATGACTGCATTCATATGCCAATTAAATCTGAAATTGAAGAGGTATGATTCATGGAAGTTTATGGTGATTAATAATTATGAACATAAATTATAATTGTGGATGTATGGAATTATAATGATGATGTTTAATTGTTTGTAGTTTGAATAACTTATTAAACTGTTTGCTTGCTGAGATTTTTATCTCACCCTTGCTTCCCCCTCCCTATAAGTGGACCTTGAGCATGCATTGGGAAGGGTAGAGTGGCACCGCACAGATGCACCTGGATGATAATCTTAATACTGAAATAAAGTAGAAAGAATTCTAGTTCTTTGCTTAGTTATCATATTGATGAATATTTCTCCTTATTAATGTTGAACTTGGAATTGTTCCTTTGGTTATTATTGATTATGAATAATGAATTGTTACCTTTATCCTGTTTATCTTAGTTGTTTATGCTTCCGCTTGTATTATCTTGTTTCATAATTGTTGCTAGTTTAGTTTATTTTATAAATTGGCTAATTGTAGAGTAGTTTTAGTAGCATCCCAAGGTATTGTGGATCCTGGGGTGTTACAGTTGGTATCAGAGTGGGCTTTAGGTCCGTGGTAATTAAATTATTAAATTGACACACTGGTGCACAGTAGGATGCGATGGGTCAAGCATTGCATTTATGCTTTTGACATGTTGTGTTGATGATTTACATTATGAGATAATCTTTTATGATTATTATTTGCTCCTATGACTGTTATGAATGAGAATTGTTAACGATATTATGTAGAGGTTATATTTGCTGCCTTGGCATTGCCAGGTTATACCGCTGTTTGTAGCATGGGGATTAGCAATGCGGTTACCTCAGGTAACTTAATTGCAGATGTTGTGAATGAGTTTCTTAGGAAAGTTGTTACCCTCCTTAAGTTGATTTCGGCCAATTCCTGGCCTATTGCAGTTAATGAATTTCTTTTGAGTTTGTGGTTCTTGCAGTTGAGGGTATGCAATTGGTCTCTACCTGTTCCTTGAATGTTTCTTTTCGGAACATTTGAGGCACTTTTGCTCCTTGTGAATATTGTTGATTTGTAAGGATGGTCCCTTCGTGGGAGTTTTGTCTTGTTGTGATTCATGTCTCATTGGTTCGTTTGGTATCTTTCTTAATGAAAGTTTTATATTGCAAACTCATTAATATGTGAAAGCCTTGGATCTATGTTTTTCTTTAATTATTTCGAGTGTTGAAGTTTATTTTTCCTCTTCTTTCTGAAAGAGAGTGTTAAAATCCTTTATAGTGTTTTGCTGTGCTTAAGTGGAAGATGGTAATCATATAAACCAATTGATAGGGTATGATTTATCAAATTGAGATGTTAGCGTGGTGCATAATTAATTTCAACTGGCATCCTTGGAAGTGTAGTTGATTAATGTGATATTGTCTTGTAGTAGTTTATTGAAGAACGGTGATTAAGAAATTGCCTATACATGATTGGAACCCATGTAGTTATTGAGGAGTGTGCAAAAGAATTGCAATGATTATTATGCTTGATTAAATTTCTATCATGTTGGATAAATTGAATTATGTTTGTCTTTAGTAATTAATCTAACTGTTTGGAGTTATTAAGAAGGAGGTGTTGGAATATTGTCTTGGTAATATTGATCTTTAATCTGTCCTTCATTAGATACTTTGTGAGCATGTACAATTGCTAGTTTCATCTATCTTTCATCATGCTGAATTGTTGAAATATGTATAAAGAAATAGATGAAGGTTGATGTATTGACTTGTGAAACGTTGTCTTATAGAGCTTATAATAATATTGAAGTTTGAAGATATTTCGTTCTAATTACTGAACATAAGATGAAATGTTGAATCTATGCTCATAGTTGTTTTATGATTGTAAAACAGAGTTAGGATCATGAATGTTGGTGTGATAAAATAACAATCAATTATTGCCAGTTATAACTAGAGTACAATCAATTTGTACTAAATTAGCATTGAGCATCAATAAGAATTGAATATATGAGATCTAATAAGAGATTTATACTAGCATGTTTTGTGAGATTGCCATGTTCTAGTATCATCTTGTTTATGAGCTTTGCTCTATTATGGTGGCTTATGCACTAGGATTTCCTAGATTAAGTAGTCGCAACCTTATGTAGATAATAGAAACATGATGAAGTGATTCCTTGTGTTTCTTTTTGAAAAAGTTTGTGAAGAGATTTGAGGATATGATGATGCTTGTTAAGAATGTATTATTCTGTTGTTAGTATGATGGTTAGTATGTAGTTGTGATGATAATGTTGAATGTTCTATAAATAAAAGAATTTGATAACTTCCATGATTCTATTTAAATCAAAAGTTTTGAGAATTATGTACGCGATCTTTTTGATCTCATGATTTATGTGGTAGCTGAAATTGCTTTTAAGCAAAGTGTCGTGTTAGAGGTTTTATTTAGTTCTTAAAGAATTAATGTGTTGTGGTATTCAATTCTCTTTTGTTGGAATTGTTAAGGTGATACCGTAATCAAAGAATGTTGTTATCTTTGTTAAAAGGAAAAAGTTTGGTAAAAGTATTGGAGGTTGAAGTCGGGTTATGCAATCTTTTTGAAGTATGTTTGACTTCTTAGTTTCGCCGCCTAAGAGTTTCTTGAGCTCAAATGGCAATATTGAATTCTCTTAAGTGAGATTTGATGTTTTCTTCTTGAGGAGGCATGTGCCTTCAGCTGTGATCTTATCTTTTGTTGCCCAAGATTTATTGCTATTTCTTCTGGTCTTGTGTTTATTGCAGATGGTAACATCTTCCTTTGTGCTGGAATTTACTTCTTTTTGCCTCTCCAAGAAAGGGGTAATCAATTTGAGTTGCAAAGACCT
Organism: Bonia amplexicaulis; assembly: GCA_036346245.1. NCBI lineage: Eukaryota > Viridiplantae > Streptophyta > Magnoliopsida > Poales > Poaceae > Bonia > Bonia amplexicaulis. Next base: position 12,920,598 of record CM070738.1, on the reverse strand, counting down.
TTAAGAGATGTATGGCATCTAGTTGGTGTGTTGGGCGATGATTTGAAAATCCTTGGTTTAAGGAAGTTAAATTTCCAAAGGGAATGGATTTGGAAATTAATAATATCTCGGGCAGTAATAAGCTCTCTCGATTCTTGGTTAAACTGTGTGTTTTATGGTAGAGGTCATCTGCAAATTGAGTTGTTATATGTTGTGGTGTATTCTTTTCCAGTTAGGAAAAGAAAATGATTGTTATGGTCTGTCGAGTGATTTTCACTCTTGGCTTGTGCAGTGTGGATTCTCCAAATGTCTATTTGGAGAGTGTGAATGGTTTTGTTGTGAATTCTTTGATTTGGACCGTGGTCCTTTGAAGGAGAGCTGGTTGCTAGTGTGTTGCTTGAGAATGCTTCATTCTTCTTGTGGTGGTGTTACATTTGTAACAGTTATTGTTTGTGCTTCAAGTAATGTTATGAGTGGAATCTGAGGTTGAATTCTTTAAAAGGGGTACAATGTATTATCCCGATTATAATATATAGAGAAAAATATTCTAAGAAAGAGGATGGTATTAGATAAATGGCTTCATAGTTGTGGTGGGGAATTTTTTTGTGAGAACGGCAAGATTTGTTGGCCGCTCAGAGCCGACAAAAGAATTGCGGGCGCTCGGCGTTGACCGGCGCGTGTCGGGAGGAAGAGAGCCACCAGATATGCGGAGGCCCTCTGGACGAATCAGTCCGAGCAGGAGGTGACGTGGAGCTTGAAGTTCAAATGTAGAAGAAGGACCCGAGTTCTTCGAGGGCGGGTGAGAACCCGTAGTTGTTGTTCCCTCGTGATGTTCTATCCTTGGGATGCTCTATTCTTTGGTTGTTCTTTTCTTGATTGTTCTTTGTCTCGTGGGTTGAGGAGCGAGATTCGAGGATGAATCCTTTCAAGGTGGGGAGAATGTAATATCCCGAACGCCGTTACGGCGCAAATTTTTAAATCAATCGCGGAATCGCCGGTTTTTCGGTAAATCGCGGGAAGAGAAAAATATAAATTGTAGAACTTTGTAAAATGAATTAATTAAATTAAAATATTTAATTTGGATATTTTGGGCTGTCCAGAGGGGTGGGCCAGTCGCTTTGGGCCAGCAAGCCCAAATAGGGGCCCGTACCCCCTCTCAAACCCTAACAACCCCTTTATAAACCCCTCCTTGGCCTCCCACCCTCCCCACCCTTTGGCCGCCCCAGCCCCTTGGCGCCTCCCCTCCCTTTTGCTTCCCTAGAGCCGCCACCATTGGAGGAGAAGGAGAAGAAGGAGGAGGAGAAGGAAGGAGAAGAAGAGGAGAAAGAAGAAGAAGAAGAAGAGGAGGAAAATTTTGGGGAAAATCTTCACCTAGGTAATTTTTCCTCATCCCAAATCCTCTGTTTTAAGGATTAATTAAGGTTCTTGGCACGGAATTTGTTTGTATTTTTTTTCAAATTTTTCTACTGTGGGATCTGGGAGATACGGAGTCGGAAATACCGCTGTCCGTCAGGCGGACAGATTCGTACAGTCCGGCGGTAATCTGGATATTAAAAATAGTAAGACAATTTTCCTGCGGGTCTTCCCCAAAGGAAAGTTGTAGGGGAGTTCCATATACATCTCCTGTATTTATTTCAAATTTTTCTACCATGGGATCTGGGAGATACGGAGTTGGAAATACCGCTGTCCGTCAGGCGGACAGATTGGTACAGTCCGACGGTAATCCGGAGATTAAAAATAGTAAACAAATTTTCTGGACATGGCCGTAGTTGAGAAAGTTGTGGATAATTTAGAGATCTAGCTTAAATTTCATAATTTTTAGACCTCTGTGCTGTCGTTGGCACGCGTTTGAATACTACTGTCCAATTTGCCAGAACAGAGTTCTTCCTCTGTTTTGGGCATTAAATTACATCCAGTTGTGATCAGAATAAAAATAGGAGTTCTACACAAAAATTGTAGGTTTTTAAGTCGTGAATCCATAGAGGTATCATTTTCTGTATTTAGATTTATATTTTTAAAGATACGAAATTGTGAAGCAGCGCTGCAGAGAGAAATTTATTGAATTGTGGAGCGGAGAGGAGTGTGTGCGGGTTCGGGTTTCTAGCGATGTTTTATATATTTATGTCATGCTTGTATGCTATGGTTGTGTGCTGAGAGTTGTCTTATGGACAGGTGGTCTTGTCCCTGAGCGCTCTTGATCTTTATTGTACTTCGCTTCGTCGGAATTGAGGCAAGTGAATGTAGCGGTGGTTGCTACCGTTTAACTTGTTATTCCTTCTACTTGCAATTTACATTATTATCTTAATTTGATACATGATGCCATGATTGCATGATATTTTAATTGCGGAGATGATAGCAAATATTTATCCATTGATATGTTGATATTATGCTAGTAGACATGTGGAATTCTTGTTTAATGTTATAATGTGGACATGAAAATAGCATGTGGTGGATGTGGATATGTTGTGAGCATGATAATGCTCATTGTAGATGAATTAATGTGATTAATGAATTATCATATCATTCATGTCATATCATGTCATTTGCATATGTGGATATCGTCGCACTTAGCCGCGACCGTACCGGTACAGCATCGTATATTGCCGTAATACGATGAACTACAATTCCTGCCCTGGCAAGAGTGATGTGGAGCATAGCATGAAGCATTCAAAGTACTCTTGCTTCCCCCTCCCTACAGGTGGACCTTGAACATGCATTGGGAAGGTTAGAGTGGCACCGCACAGATGCACTTGGATGATAATCTTAATGCTGAAATAAAGTAGAAAGAATTCTAGCTCTTTGCTTAGTTATCATATTGATGAATATTTCGCCTTATTAATGTTGAACTTGGAATTGTTCCTTTGGTTATTATTGATTATGAATAATGAATTGTTACCTTTATTCTGTTTATCTTAGTTGTTTATGCTTCCGCTTGTATTATCTTGTTTAATAATTGTTGCTAGTTTAGTTTATCTTATAAATTGGCTAATTGTAGAGTAGTTTTAGTAGCATCCCAGGGTATTGTGGATCCTGGGGTGTTACACCTTCTCTCCGGCTCCCTGGATCCTCTCCTCGACAAAGTCGCCACCACTGATTTCTTAATGGAGTGGCCGAAGGTGATGACTAGGCCAATAGTAGTGACTTCAACGATGAAGAGAGGGAGAGGAGATGAACAGGAGTTAGAGTAAGGGAGAGATAACGGGAGGGTCAGCAACTCACAAGGGGGTCAAGCCTGCATGGGTGCCATCGGCCAGGGGATTTTGCTAATGCTGGTATGTCATGGTTAAGCAAGAAATTGGAAAGAAAATATGAGATCATGTGCAGATTCAATACTGCAGAAAAAGTTTATCACCGACGGTTCAAAATATTATCACAGACGGTTTTGTGAGCCGTCTGAGTTTATGGGTCAGTAATGACATAAGATCATCATAGACGGCTTTCGAACCATCTGTGATGCAACTATCATAGACGGTTTCAATAACAAACCATCTGTAATAGTTGACTATTACAGACAGTTTTAGTATAAACCGTCTATGATATATGATGTATCATAGACGATTTCAACTACAATCCATCTGTGATATATCAGATATCACAGATGATTTCTATTCAAAACCATCCATGATAGTCAACTATCCCAAACGGTTATGATTTAAAAACCGTCATTCTTTCAAATTTCTAAATCTATTTCTGTTTGTTGGCTAGGCTCAAAAAATGCTAGTCATGCCCTCTGAAACAAGCAGATCAATATAGTATACATCCAATTCACATTCATTCATTTTAGAAACAAGAACATCCATTTCACAAATCAATTAACTAAAATAAAATAAATTATCTATCCATGAACAAATACACACATGTACAATTAATTAGCTCAATCTTGTCTCAATCAAATTCATTCCACGTTGTAGAACTCCCCATCTTCTTTTATGACATTAGACATCAAAAAGTATGCACATTGTCCTCGAATTTTTTTGAGATTGGTCTGTTCCAACGGAGTTGTAGCGATGGATGCAAGCTGTCGATAGGCATATCAATGTCGTGCATATATATATATAAATTGATAAGTATAAAATAATTATTGCAAGATTGACAAACATGATGATCACTGGTCTTCGCGGAATCAAGGAGTAGTTGCATGTTGTGGCAAACATAAAATCCATAGGTGTTGTCCGGCTACTGGTGGCACTGCAAAAATAGAATTTGGGCTTGTTCTTTTTCTCCGAAGTCGACGGCTTTTGACTTTTGCTACAGTACCTAACTTTTAAACGGAGTATTTTCTCAAGATGGGGTCTACAGGTTAAACGATCTACACGTTAAAAGCCCAACATTTGTACCTGCCAAAAATCGCAAGTGAGTATCTGTCTCTCCGTAATCTGTACCGTAAACAGCTAAAATTCAAAAATTTCAGCCAAAAGCCATAAGCCGCAGCCGAAAAGAACAGACCCTTTATTAGTTCGAGAGGCATTACTACAAAATATTATATAGGATTAATGTGTATTAGCGAATACTGATAAATCTAGATCGTGTCGCGGGGAGTTGATCCTTCCTTTGGATTTTCGTACCTCTGCAACGTACGTTGCGAATGACATGTGTGATTCAAAAAAGAGCCTTAATCATTGGGAAGGAAGAAAAGACTACAATAGAGTTATATATGGAGTAAATATGTGTACCTGTTGATTAATTATTGGACAACTGTATAGTTGGTTTTGTTCTTATTTAGGGAATCAAGGTATATTAACATGTTCCATTTTGGTATAATTACAATTAGAATTCAATAGAACCTACATACATATGTCGTCATGGTCATTAAACATAAGTTTGTATTGCTTATAAAGTCCAAATTAACCAACAAGTATAGCCACTAGTGCAGCACTTACCCCTAGTTGTAGGTATAAGTATGAATTCCTTATTGCGTTGAGACATCAATGCCATCGTTATGTAACGCTTGACGAAGGATGCATCCTCCTTGATGATATCCATAGAGACCAAGCGTGGGTCGAGGAAACAAACCGGTAATTTTGTTAATCTGGCTTCAGTCACTATGTATCTATATATATTCACACATAAAAGCAATGAGTTATATATGATATTTATCAGGTTTACATGAACGTAGACCGTGATTATACACACATATAGTGTTCAACATCGAATGAGTGAGGTGTTGAGGGCGTCGAGTGTGAAGAGAAAAAATAAGTCCTTAAAAGTCACTGTGAATACACAGTCATGAATATCATGCTGAAGATGATGTTGCCTGAACTTGACGGTGACACCTAAGTGCCGTTGTCCCTCCGGCTTGTTGGCTTGTTCCATATACCATGCATGCAATATCTGGTAAGCTAGTCCTAGAGACTCTATCGGGACGACCAACGATTCTCCTAGCATGAATTGTTAGGCCATGGCAAGTAGGAGATATCATCATCGGTCTTCTTTGGTTTGTCCTTACCGCCTTAGCTGTAGGTCGACTTCACAGTAGTCGACTACGCACGAGATGTAGATGCACCATGCCCTTACCACATCGGTGCAGGTAGCTTGGGTGCGGATAGCCCCTGTGGACTTGGCACCAGTGCAGGTAGCTCTGGTGCGAATAGCACCTGTGGACTTGGTACCGATGCAGGTAGCTTTAGTGCGGATAGCCCCTGTGGACTTGGCACTGGTGTAGATAACTCTCGTGAACTTGGCACCACTACAGGAGCCTCCAGGCAGATGTTTCTCTTAGACCACTAGATGAATGTTCCAATGGCTTGCCCTAGAGTGCGTGGGGGAGGACCGGAGGAGATGTAGCCAGTAGCCAGCGGGTGTGGGGAAGGTGATGCAGCCGGTGGCGAGAGATGCGAGATATGAACCTTACTCGGAATCTTGGCCTATGAAGGAAAAAGAAACGTTGTGATGCATTCGAAAATTGGAAGTTCAAGAGGGGAGGGTTTAGATCTGACCAGTGACCAATCGCAGGGGATGGAATTGGAAGTCTAGTTGCCGGCTGTAGGCAGAGCACTAGAGGCGAGGGAAGGCACGATGGGAAGGTGATGAATGCTGGACCACTAGAGGAGCCCTATTAGCTGGAGGACCTATGGATCTGGGCGAGCCCTATTGGCCTGCTAGAACTCTAGGCTCTAGAGGAGCCCTGCTGGCTAGACCGCGGGAGCCCTAGAGGTGGAGCTCCGGTGTGGTGGAGGCGTGGAGCAGAGGAACCGTGGTGGAGCCGTGGAGGTGTTAAGTAGAGGAGGTCTCACTAAGTCATTACCAACGCCAGCGCGTATTGGGTTGGGGCATGGGGGTTGGGACTATTGGGTAATGGTGGCGGCAGCAGCGCTGGCACCAGCGTGTATTGGAGATTTGGGGCTTTCTCATTGAGTGTCTCACAAAGTCACAATCTCACCGAGTCAAAAAAAAACCCTAGTACCTCTCTATATTCCAAAAGACAATTTTGTCCATCAGTTTTCTCTTGAGAATTTCTTTAATTTAAGGGTATTTATGTCTTTTGGCCTCATGAACATAACCCGGTTGGGTCAGCCGGGTCACGTAAAACCTGGATAGATCGACCAGATTTTTTTCGGGTCAACTTCATCGGCGGTCCTATGAGCGTGCCCGATCCGGCGTAGCCTTTGGATCCAGGTTTTTCTGGTCCAGGTTTGTGATTTTCGTCGATTTTGGCTGGCAGATAATCTGTTGGATTCGTAATATGAGTTTATGATCGTTGTATGTTGTTGTAGTGCAAAAAATTTGTGAAACTTTTTTTAAGAACGATTGAAATAAGACCGATCGGTAAGTACGAGGGTAAGTGATATTGTGATGTTATTGGGAATTCGAACACGGCGAACTGGTTTGTTAATGTTGTTGGATGACTTGCTATTGGAATAATTGAATGCGAAAAGACGAGGAAATGAGCTTGTCTGAATTAAAATAGACTTTATAGTACAGTTGGGAGCAACATGCCTGTAGGGTTTTATTACACGCATAATATAGAGCATCATCTGTGACTAACCAACCCAACTGCTCGTACGACCTACTGCATGGATCGGGACCATTTTCCCTTGCGAGCTCAGCGTTGAACTTCTCGGCGGCCTCTTTTACCTTATTTGTCATTTTCCTCTTTTTTCGCGCTCCCTATGAGTGCACGCGTCGAAATGAGCTTTCATCTCTCGATGTATACACTCGGTTTTCTCATCCTTGTGGCGCTCCTCCTCCCGCATCTCATAGGACCTCATGACGTTCCACTTCTCAAAGTCGTGGGCCCACTTGTCCTTTGGGTAGATCTCAAGATCGATTCATTTGCGATAGCCACATAGGGGTTCCAGGGACTGTGGATACATGGAAGAGGTTGTTAGTGTGTACCTTATAGGTGAAAAATTAGGGGGAAACAGTGCACCTGGTCCTTACTGGTTGCCGATAGGTGGCGGTGTCTAGACGGTGGTCGGGATAGTCACTGGAGTAGTTTGCGCAACCCTAGTAACGCATACCTGGGCTGAGACGGTCTTTAGACTTGAAGAACTTGCACAGATCCCGGCACCAACAAAGGGGGGCGTCTCCCCCCTCTGGTGGATGTTGCGGTGAATGCTCGGTAGGAACTTTCGGGATGGGGTTGTTGCTACGGGTGTCATCATTGCGGGGAGCTGACCTCGTAGCACGCTGGGCTTATTCTGCCTGGGCCACAGCAGCCCTTGCTTTCTCATCGCGGGTGGCGACTAACCTTGCTAGGTCGCGGATCTCTTTCAGTTGCTTCATAATCTTGTCCCACTGCTTCTTCTGCCTCTTGTCCATTCCGGTATGATGAAGCAAGTGTCGGTGTAGTGTTGGGTTTGCTTATGTAGTGTTCTATTACAAATCTCTTCTTTTGTAGGGCCCCTTGTGGCCTTCTCGCTGCATGAAGATGCCTATGTGGTCTTGTCACTGCGCAAAGCTACCAAGTGTGGCATTGTCGGTATGCAGAACTGCCCAGTCAAGTCTTCGCACTGCGCAAAGCTGTACCCTTTGGTCTTCTCGCTACGCAAAGCTGCACCCTTTGGTCTTCTCGCTGCGCAAAGCTAGCCCTTGTGGTCTTATTGCTGCACAAAGCTGTCCTGTGTGGTTTACTCGCTGTGCAAAGGTGGACCGTTTGGTCTTCTCACTACGCAAAGCTAGCTCGTGCGGTCATATCGCTACACAAAGCTTGCACATGTGGTCTTGTCGCTGCGCGAAGGTGTCTCCTCTGGTCTTGTCACTACGCAAAGCTGGCCCGTGCGGTTATGTTGCTGCGCAAAGCTGTCTCGTCTGGTCCTATCGCTGTGCAAAGGTGTCTGGTCTAGTCTTCTCACTGCATAAAGCTGACCAGTCATGTCATTTCTCTACGTAAAGTTGGCCCGTGTGGTCTTATCACTGCGCAAAGCTGCCCTGTGTCACAAAGCACGTCGCGACATTGCAATTACACTATAAAATGAATACCCAAGCATTAATGGTAGGAACAACTATCTTCTCCGTCATAGAGTAAGCCACCATAACAGATGCTGATGGGCCAATCGAACATGGGTCACCAAGGGGGACCTTCCGCTCGAAAGAAAGGAGGACTTCGGCGTTAACTACTGCTTGTTGCCAAACAAGTGCGCTCAGCCAGTGTGGCTGAAATGTAGACACATGCAGGACACGGTGGTGCAGGTGGCAGAAGGCCATTTAGATGGCGGGCAACGTTTCTTCCGATGCCCATACTCTGGGGTACAAGTAGGTAATCATCTATTTTGTAGTACTACTAATAGAGTTTCGATGTTAACGTTCCTTTGTAGCAGATGGCTAAATGTGACTTCATGCGATGGATTGATCCTCCCTATTAATGGGACGTTGCGAGGTATGTGGATACGTTGTGGGAACGAATCGCTGATTGGTGGCACGGATTGAAAGTCTCAAAGAGCACAACGATGACCTCCGTCAGCAGATGCAGCACGAGAGAGGCAACGAGGAGGTCATCAACATAGAAGTTTGTACGACCCAACATGCTGCTACGTGAACTCTAGTTGTATATGTGCTTGCCACTACAACGACGGCCAGCCACGTCCGAGGTGGCCCCCTCAGCAACACTCCATGTGGTTACCATGAGGTTCCTTCCACCTATAGGCAATGACGTGTAAGGTAGTACCGTAGTACTCTCGCATGTTGCTCGAAATATTTTATAATGTTGTTAAGCATGTAATCGAATGGTTCATACGTCGGTGCGGTTGTCATCAATTCAATTCACTATTCGAGTGGTGCGGTCGTCAGTATGATTGCCATTAATTGAGTGGTACGGGAGTTGACACAGTAAAGAGAAGTACAACTAAGCTCGCCACAGTATTATAAACATCACTAAGTAAACAAGAAACATAAGCAGTACATAAACAACAAATGTACATGCAGCACTAACCACCCCCAACAGCATCCCCAGCCCCCCTCTGCCGCCACCCTAGCCCCCTCCGTCTCCGCGTCTGTGTCCTCCCATACAGCCCCGCTTGGCCGTCTTTCTCAGCGTCGGGTGACGGCGCTGTTGGTGATATGCCCTAGAGGCAACATGGAGATGTTGAATATATCACATACTATGTTTATGATACATTGCTTTGTTCCTTGAAATAGACATTATCATTATTGATCAATGAGTATGTGACTTATTCATGAGACTCTTAATGCCAAAATGTTGCTATTTATAAATGATCCCTGATTATATTTCATATGAGGAACAAATATGATTCAAAGATCAGCATATGTATTGATTGATGATCATGTCTCATGGATCATGGTATGGAGATGCCAAATCAATAATATGGACATGTGTTAGTGAACATATGTTGGATAGACCCGCCATGAGACACCGCAGAGATTCCAAGTGTCATCGGTTGGTCTCAAGTAGTGTTTATGTAGAATCCTTAGACTTGAGATCATCATGGTTCCCAAGCATGCGTAGTAGCTTACTTTGGGACTACTAAATACTACTCCGAATCGGGTAGTCATAAAAGTAGTCTTTGGGTTTGCCATGAAACATGTAGTGGGATGTGAATGATCAAGATAGAATTTGCCCTCCTTATGGGAGAGATATCTCGGCCCCTCGATGTAATGGATTATGAAAGTGCATGGCCATGCCAAGGTGATTGAGGAGTCAATCACGAGTTTATAATCCATCACGGAATCGAGAGAGTGATTGAGCTATTAAGAGGATGACACGGTCTCGCCTTGAGCTTAATCTATATCGTGAGGCAAAGGGATTAGTACATGAGAACATTACGTGTTCACCGATATGATCTTTACGTATACTTTGGGGTTAATATGTCTTGCTAGAGGCCGCTATTAATGTGGTGACCGGAAAGGTGTTTCGGGTCGCGACCAAGTATACGTGAACCTCTGGTCGCACACTTAATGGGTTGGAACACTAATTCGAATGTGATTCGGATATGGGCTCAATTCGGATAGAGATCCGGAAGACTCCTATTGGGCCTCGGTCCACGAGGCCCAAGTGAGGAGGTCTATATATATGGAGGCGAGGGTGAGGAACGCACCGATAATCCCGAGCTATTCGTAGCCGCCACCTCCGAGCCAAACCCTAGCCGCTCATGAGTTTGGTACACTCGCGATCGGCGCCCAACCCGGACGTGTGGATACCGGTGGGCGCGCCGTTGCGGCGTTGATCGGCATCAACAACCTACTGATTGGATCCGCTCGTGGTGTGGTTGATCGCGTGGAGGAGACGATCGGTTCGGGACGATCGACTACTTCCACTACTACTTCGACGCGTGGTTGGATCGGCTTCTCCAACTCTTCTTCATTGCACTGCGCGTCTAGTGGTAACGATCCATGATCCCTCCTTAAGCATGATGTTCTTGTGTGCGCGGTAGAAAAATTTTGTTTTCTGCTCTCGTAGCCTACTCGCGATCCATTAGTGGTATCAGAGTCATCTTGCTTAGTTTGCGATCTGGATCAGCGCATATGTTGATATGCGGTTGTAATAGATTGGATCTATTACGGACTAGATCAATCGGTCATAAGGGGTTGGAATATGTATGAGTTGATAGCATCATGTGGCCAAAAGATTAGTTCGTGCTCCTTCTTTGATGTACGCGCGACTTGCCCCTACCTACCGGTAACACCATCGGGCTAATGCGCAAGACGTCGATGAGATTGAGCCAACAGATCGAGGTCTTGTGTTGCGGTCTCCTCAAGCATACCGATCGCGATGATTGATGTGATTGATCTAATGAAAATTGAGACATTTTGAATGGCTCGGATTTGGGTTGATTTGATCGGCCCGATGAGATTTTCATAGCGATTTCATAGATGCGATCTATGTAATTTGACCGGCCAGTGGGACCGCCGTTGCGTACACGCATAGATTGTTATAGAAACACATTCATGTCGTATGGTAGAATATGTTCTACGCTTAACTTGTTTTTGAGGAATGATGTGAATGGTATGGCATAGATGCATATGTGATGCATGTGTGTCTTGGCGGCTGTGTGTCGTATTAATCACAGTAGGGTTGAGGTCGTTCTTTAATTGTATAACGACTGCGTGTCGACTTGTGATGCTTGAGCTCCTCATGTAATTCATTTGCTACCTATTAGTTGTAATAGTTTAGTTATTTGCTATGGAGGCTTCAAGCATGATGACAAAGAGGACAAGAAGTGTGGCGAAGAATATCACCGTGGAACCATGGCGATGGCGACCACTACGATACAAAATGCCATACCATTCACAAGATAATGTGATTATATGCATGTGATGTTTATTTCTTGTCATACTATTCTTTCATGCCATACCAACTAAGGGTTAGTTTTCATGATAGAATAGCTTCTCTCAAGAAAAATTAAGAATTTGTTTTGATGCCCTTCCAATTCTGCGCCTATAAGAATCATGATCATTGTTTGGTAGGTCCGCCAAAGCGAGTACCATCAACTATCTTGATCTAATAGGGTGGATGTCGGACATCCACATGCATAGTATTGGTTTACTTGACAAGGCTATCAAATTAGATTTGGGCCTTGGGGCATGGTGTTGGGAGCCGGGCATTGGATGCCACCCAACAAACAAGAGTCACATAAGATGTGATTAGCAAGTGTTGCTTACCCACGTCACTAGGTTTCTAGCAAGTGATGCCAAAGCTCACTAGAACTTAGATGAACATGGATCTTGACCACTATATGTCGTTAGAGGGAAGACGATTACAAAACATATAGTGGGAGTATCTTTGTTAAATTGTTTAATGGAAGATCAAACATGAACATAGTGCTAAACTTTGCATATTCTTTGTTGTAGATCATGTCAACTAATGCCGCATCCAGTTCTTTTAATTTGCGATCTATTCTTGAGAAAGAAAAACTCAATGGAACGAACTTTTGGATTGGTATCGCAACACGAGAATTGTTCTCAAGCAAGAGCGCAAGGAGCATGTCCTTGAGTCTCCTTATCCCGATGACTTGCCCGATAATGCTACGTGGTGCACGGAAAGCTTATGAGAAGCAAACGAATGATTACCTTGATGTGAGTGTCTCATGCTTGCCACAATGTCCTCCGAGCTTGAAGCAATATGAGAACACAGATGCCTACAATATCATTGTGGGGTTGCGTGGTATGTTTGAGAACCAAGCAAGGGTCGAGAGGTTCAACACTTCAAAGTCCTTGTTTGCGTGCGAGCTTGCGTAAGGGAATCCGTCGACCCTCATGTGATTAAGATGATTGGCTACATTGAGAGTCCGGAAAAGCTTGGTTTTCCCTTAGCCAAGAGTTGGCTCTTGATGTGATTCTTGATCGCTCCCTCGAGCTTTGAGCCATTCATTCGAACTATCACATGAACAACATGGACAAGACCTTGGTGAGTTGCATGGGATGCTAAAATCACCGAGGAAAGCATTAAGAAAAGCAGCCATCATGTGATGATGATGCGAAAGGCAAGGGCAAGCCCTATGTAAAGAAAGGCGCGGTCAAAGAAAGTTAGCTCCCGATGAGATCGCGAGCGGTTCTAAGGCCAAGCAAGTCAAGAAGGGCCCTGCTCGATGCGATTGCTACTCGTAAGCAATCGGGACATTGGAAAAGGAACGCCCAAAGTACTTGGAGGATCTTGAGAAAAGAAGGAAGTACGACTTCCGCTCCGGTATAAATGTTATAGAAATCAATCTTGCTACTTCATCTTCGATTCTTGGGTATTTGATACCGGATCGGTTGCTCACATTTGCAAATCGTTGCAGGGGCTAAGAAGAAGTAGAAGTTTGAGGAGGAGCGAAGTGGATCTTCGCGTTGGCAATGGAGCAAAAGTTGTCTGCGGTGGTCGTTGGCACCATGCCATTGTCTTTACCTTCGAGGATTAGTTTTGGAATTGAATAATTGTTATTGTGTTCCATCTCTTTCCAAGAACATTATTTCGCTTCATGTTTACAAGCGAAGGTTATGACTTTAGATCCGTGAACAATGGTTGTTCTCTTTATTTCAAAGATATGTTCTATTGTCATACTCCATTGGTGAATGGGTTATATGTTCTTACTCTTGAAGAGTCATCGGTCTATAACATTAATACAAAGAGGCAACGATCGAATGATTTGAATCCCACGCTTATTTGGCACTGCCGCTAGGTCACATAAATGAGAAACGCATGGAGAAGCTCCATAGAGATGGTATTCGCACTCATTTGATTTTGAATCATTTGAGACATGCGAATCTTGTTTACTTGGCAAGATGACAAAAGCACCTTTCACCGGTCAAGGTGAACGGGCAAGTGACTTATTGGCACTCGTACATTCTGATGTATGTGGACCAATGAGCTCAATAGCCAGAGGTGGTTTTCAGTACTTCATAACTTTTACTGATGACTTTAGTAGATATGGATATATCTACCGATGAAGATAAGTCCGAATCCTTTGAAAAGTTCAAAGAATTCCAAAATGAAGTGCAAAATCATTTAGGCAAGACAATCAAGTTTCTACGATCCGATCGTGGAGGCGAGTATTTGAGCCATGAGTTTGGTAATCATCGAAGGATTGTGGAATTGTTCCACAATTGACTCGCCTTGAACACCTCAATGGAATGGGGTATCTCGAACGAGAAATCGCACCTTATTAGATATGGTGCGCCCATGATGAGCCCAAGTGATCTTCCGTTGTCTTTTTGGGGGTACGCTCTTGAAACAGCCGCTTTCACACTAAACAGAGTTCCATCAAAATCAGTAGAAAAGACACCATATGAGATGTGGACAGGACAACGTCCTAGCTTGTCTTTTCTTAAGATTTGGGGATGTGAGACTTATGTAAAACGTTTACAATCTGATAAGCTCACCCCAAATCGATAAATGCTTCTTTATCGGGTATCCTAAGGAAACAAAAGGATATTACTTCTATAATCAAGAAGAAGGCAAAGTGTTTGTCGCCCGGCATGGTGTCTTCTTAGAGAAAGAGTTTCTCTCAAGAAGGGATAGTGGGAGCATGGTGCAACTTGAAGAAATTCGAGAAACACCAAAACGTTTCAGCTCCCTGAGAACCACAACAGATAAACAAACTGTTGAAGAACCTGTTGTGGACACACCGCACCACGTGAGGTCGAGAGATCACGTCGTGTACCTGAGAGGTACATGTTCTTGACTACTCAACAACGGGATATATTGTTGTTAGACAACGATGAACCTAAGACCTATGAAGAAGCGATGGTGGGACCAGACTGAGAAATGGCTTGAAGCCATGAGATCCGAAATTGAATCCATGCACAGCAATCAAGTTTGGAACTTGGTTGATCCACCTGATGGTGTTAAAACCATTGAGTGCAAATGGGTTTTCAAGAAAAAGATAGACATAGATGGAAATGTTCACATCTATAAAGTGCGATTGGTGGCCAAAGGTTTCAAACAAATTCAAGGTATTGATTATGATGAAACTTTTTCGCCGTCGCAATGCTAAAGTCTATTCGGATCATTCTAGCGATTGTCGCTTATTTCGACTATGAAATATGGCAAATGGATGTCAAAACAGCTTTCCTTAATGGAAATCGAGTGAGGATGTGTACATGACATGACCCACGTGTTTTGTCGATCCGCAATCGCCTAGAAAGATATGCAAGTCGCAAAGATCCATTTATGGATTAAAGCAGCATCTCGAGTTGGAACATTCGCTTTGATGAAGTAATCAAAGGGTTTGGTTTCATCAAGAACGAAGAAGAGCCTTGTGTTTACAAAAAGGCTAGTGGGAGCGCACTCGTATTTCTGGTCTTATATGTAGATGACATATTATTGATCGGAAATGACATTCCTATGTTTCGAATCATTAAGTCTTCATTGAAAAGTAGTTTCTCTATGAAAGACTTAGGAGAGGCGGCATATATTCTCGGGCATCAAGATCTATAGAGATAGATCAAAAGGTGATTGGATTAAGCCAAGATACGTACATTGACAAGGTGTTGAAAAGGTTCAACATGCAGGATTCCAAGAAAGGCTTCCTACCTATGTCACATGGTATAAATCTTAGCAAGAATCGGTGTCCTAGTACACCGATGAGCGGGATAAAATGAATGCGATTCCATATGCTTCACTATTGGATCCATTATGTATGCCATGCTTTGTACACGTCCGGATGTCTCGTATGCTTTAAGTGCTACGAGTAGATACCATCGATCCGGTGAAAGTCATGGATTACCGAAGAACATCTTGAAGTACTTGAGAAGAACTAAAGATGTGTTCCTCGTCTATGGGGTGAGGAAGAGCTCGTTGTAAATGGTTACACCGATGCTAGCTTCCAAACCGACAAAGATGATTTTAGATCGCAATCGGGATTTGTGTTCGCACGAATGGCGGTGCGGTAAGTGGAAGAGTTCCAAGCGAGAGACATTGTTGATTCTACAACGAGCCGAGTACATAGCGGCTTCAAGTCGCTAAAGAGGTTGTTTGGATCAAGAAATTTGTTTCGAGCTTGGTGTGATGGCTAGTGCCTCCACCCAATGGACCTCTCTTGTGACAACAAGTGGAGCCATTCGCAAGCCAAGGAGCCTAGATCGCACTGTAAGTCCAAGCACATTCTACGGCGATTTCATCTCATCCGCGAGATTGTGAGAGAGGCGATGTTAAGATATGCAAAGTACACACGGATTTGAACATTGCAGATCCGTTGACAAAGCCGCTTTCCCACCAAAGCATGAGGCTCACACTAGGGCAATGGGTATTAGATACATACATGGTTGACTCTAGTGCAAGTGGGAGATCTGGTGATATGCCCTAGAGGCAACATGGAGATGTTGAATATATCACATACTATGTTTATGATACATTGCTTTGTTCCTTGAAATAGACATTATCATTATTGATCAATGAGTATGTGACTTATTCATGAGACTCTTAATGCCAAAATGTTGCTATTTCTAAATGATCCCCGATTATATTTCATATGAGGAACAAATATGATTCAAAGATCAAGATATGTATTGATTGATGATCATGTCTCATGGATCATGGTATGGAGATGCCAAATCAATAATATGGACATGTGTTAGTGAACATATGTTGGATAGACCCGCCATGAGACACCGCAGAGATTCCAAGTGTCATCGTTGGTCTCAAGTAGTGTTTATGTAGAATCCTTAGACTTGAGATCATCATGGTTCCCAAGATGCGTAGTAGCTACTTTGGGACTACTAAACACTACTCCGAATCGGGTAGTCATAAAAGTAGTCTTTGGGTTTGCCATGAAACATGTAGTGGGATGTGAATGATCAAGATAGAATTTGCCCTCCTTATGGGAGAGATATCTCGGGCCCCTCGATGTAATGGATTATGAAAGTGCATGGCCATGCCAAGGTGATTGAGGAGTCAATCACGAGTTTATAATCCATCACGGAATCGAGAGAGTGATTGAGCTATTAAGAGGATGACACAGTCTCGCCTTGAGCTTAATCTATATCGTGAGGCAAAGGGATTAGTACATGAGAACATTACAGTTCACCGATATGATCTTTACGTATACTTTGGGGTTAATATGTCTTGCTAGAGGCCGCTATTAATGTGGTGACCGGAAAGGTGTTTCGGTCGCGACCAAGTATACGTGAACCTGCTGTGGTCGCACACTTAACGGGTTGGAACACTAATTCGAATGTGATTCGGATATGGGCTCAATTCGGATAGAGATCCGGAAGACTCTATTGGGCCTCGGTCCACGAGGCCCAAGTGAGGAGGTCTATATATATGGAGGCGAGGGGTGAGGAACGCACCGATAATCCCGAGCTATTCGTAGCCGCCACCTCCGAGCCAAACCCTAGCCGCTCATGAGTGCCGGTACACTCGCGATCGGCGCCCCACCGGACGTGTGGATACCGGTGAGGCGCCGCTCGTTGCGGCGTTGATCGGCATCAACAACCCTGATTGGATCCGCTCGTGGTGTGGTTGATCGCGTGGAGGAGACGATCGGTTCGGGACGATCGACTACTTCCACTACTACTCGACGCGTGGTTGGATCGGCTTCTCCAACTCTTCTTCACTGCACTGCGCGTCAAGTGGTAACGATCCATGATCCCTCCTTAAGCATGATGTTCTTGTGTGCGCGGTAGAAAAATTTTGTTTTCTGCTCTCGTAGCCTACTCGCGATCCATTAGGCGCCCCGACAAGGTAAGACGATTAGGAGACCGTCGCACACATCCTTGATCTGGGGGTACATCTCCACCCCGTACGGAGTCATGTCCTCGAGCATGGGCCGCCTGAGGCTAAAGCGCTCGAACGACCACAATGCAGTAGCGGCGGACACCCCGTGAGGACCGAGTTCGCCTTGGCCCTGACGCACGCGTCGCACAAGCCGTGATAGGTCACTGCAAGTGCGGCCAAACACCAGCTGATCTGGGGGGCCTCACCGTCTTCGATGGCCCTAGCGTGAGTGATGCGGCGTGCGTCACGGTGTTGCCATGGCTGGTGGTGAAAAGCACCTAACCAAACAGCCATAGCAAGTACGCCTCCAAGTGCCGCGAGACCTGCTGCTCCAAGTATGCCTCCGGATCCATCCGATCCACCTGAATGCAACCGAATAAGTTATTAGTACAGAACAGCGAAAATAAGAGCATACAGGATCGAACAGAAAGGGCACCAAGCACGTACCTGAAACTGTGAGAGCCACCTCAACGATGGCCCGTGTGTCTGAGCCGATCGGAAGACGTAGTACTCCTCCGCCACACCACTGAAAGGACCACCTAGAATCTGGCGAGTAGGTCTGCGCACTAACCGGCTGGGGCCTCTAGTAGGAAGGCAGCAGCTCCCGCAATGGGAAGGCCGAGCAGCAGAGACACGTTCTGTAGAGTAGGTGCCATCTCCCCGAATGGGAGGTGGAAAGTGTGCGTCTCCTGCCGGCAGCGGTCCACCAAAACTGTCAGCAGAGAGCGATCAAACGTGAAGCGTCGTGATAGCTCCACGCCATCGTCCCCATCCGCGGGCAAGGCCGGTCCGTCCTCATCGGTGGCATGCACCATCCAAGCGAGAGGGAGTAGCCCGGCATCTTGCAGCATGCAAAGCATGTAAAGGTCACCACGCAACCTACTTATGATAGTAGTACAATGTTGCCGGAGTGCTCACCTGGCTGTCCAGCAGGGTTCTAGTCTCTAGGTGACTCGAGGTGTGCATGTCCGGACCAATCCCAAGTCAGCTAGCTCCTCTGCGCTCCCTAGAGGCAGGACACAACGGGAAGCGTGATGCAGCTAGTCGACATGCTCGTCCAACAGGATGTAAGGCCAGGCCGATCTACGAAGATCACGCGTCATACCTGCAAAATGAATACAAGTTAGCATTTATGTGGAACAAAAAACATCTCATGTAAAGAAATAGTAAATAAAACTTGTAAATAAACAAAGGAAACAAAAATTGGCTACCAGCACAATACCAAAAATATTACTGAAAAAAGGGAAGTAACATAACAATTGTACAAACGGTACATGCAATATACGATACAATTAGTACAACAGTACGCAAGTCAAAAGTGCCAACTAACAAAGTACAATTTACAACAGACATTTATTTGTAGTCTCCAACAACTAGTTGTAGAAACCATGCCACTCTGCATAGTGATTAGCACATGTCTTGCATTGTCTAGCTGTGTGCCCCTCCTAACTGCTTCGCCCGCAGCGTGCACCAGGTGCTCCCGCCTGTGCTTCGTCCATATCATTTGTAATACGCAGGCTCTGTCGCCGATCCTTCCCACCCTTTAACATGTCAACATTCAGAATCTAGGTCCTTCCTGCAATATCCAAGGTGGTGAAGTTCCCCACAACCCTAAACCTCCTGAGCTCGCCACACCACGCATGCACCACCCTCTCCTTGAAGAAGTACTCCGATATAAAGTTCAAAGAATCCATGCCCATAGTCCAGCATGCAGCGAGGACATGAGAGCATAGCTTGTGAAACAGCTTTGGCTTGTTACACGAGCAGTTAGGTTCATTTACTTGATCTCCAATGCATACCTCGTGGGTAACAAGGGCATGAGCTATCCCAAATCCGGCTCTATCCCGGAGTATCATGTCGAAATGATGCTCCCTATTGCCCATGATGTGCACCGTATGCAATTGGCCCTTCTGTGACTTCGTCTCCATGTATACAGTAATTTTTTACGAGTACGATGTTTGTGGGTTGGCCGCATAAAGTGCGGTATTTGCATGCCTCTCCCTGAAGTAGCCAATTATGTTGTGCAGAACACCTTCCACGATGGTGATGAGGGGCTGAGAACGAAGGCCCCTGAGAACCCAATTATACACCTCCGCAAGGTTAGTCGTCATTATGCTGTACCTTACGTCGTCCGTGTCGTGCAGCAGCAACCACTTCTCCAATAGTTCTCCCTCGATCCACTACGAGAAGCACTTGATGTTCCTTGAGCTCCTCCTCCTTAGACCAACTGCGTTAGGCTCATCGAGTACTGTTAGGCATTTCGGTTGTGCCGCCCCAGGCATGACCGGCCCCTTGTTCCTCTCGTCGACGTGCTTCTTATTGTGCTCATCCAACAACGC
Organism: Bonia amplexicaulis; assembly: GCA_036346245.1. Taxonomy (NCBI): domain Eukaryota; kingdom Viridiplantae; phylum Streptophyta; class Magnoliopsida; order Poales; family Poaceae; genus Bonia; species Bonia amplexicaulis. The sequence continues at coordinate 12,900,687 of CM070738.1, read as the reverse complement.
CCACAAAGCATCAAATTTTCTCTTTTGGTTCTGCATAGCCAGCCTCTTGAACAGCTTCATCAATGGTTGTTTTGGGAACTGCTTGAAGAAGCTAGCCCCTAGGTGACGAATGCACCATCTATTCCTCATATCCGGCCAAGGGAAAGGCTCCTTAGGGTCGTCCTGAAATTTTCTTATGGCCTTCACAATCCCGGCGTGGAGATCATGAATTACGCACACACCAGGACGAGCGCTGACAACTCTAACCCTCACATGTTTAAGGAACCACAACTAGCTATCGTAATTCACACTTTGCATGAATGCGATGGCCAGCGGCATAATTTGATTGTTGTCGTCAACGCCAATGGCCGTCAGGATCTGGCCCTTATATTTGCTAGTCAAAAAGGTCCCGTCAACTGAGATCACGGGCAGCATGTGCCTGAATACCTCAATGCACACACCGAATGCTAAGAAGGCCCTCTACAACACCGTAAAACCTGCAACACCTGAAGCATACGAGGAACATTGTCGTACGTCGCCTCGAAATACCCGAACCATTTTTCCAATGCCTTCTGCTTCGCATACCCCAACTTCGTGTAGCTAATCTTATACTTGAATTTCTTCTCGATAGCTACCATGATGTCCATGGCCTCCATATCTTTCTTCTCCACTATCTCTTCATACATCAAACTGGCTATAAAGGTGGATGTTAGATTATGGTGCCTTGCCAAAACACTACTGAGAATGCAAGAGTGCGGCTCCACCTTCGACACAATCCAGTGAGTCTCAAACTTGGCTCTACATGCGTGCACCCTCCAAGGACAACCGGGCTACTCGCACTACATGGTGTACTGCTCCTAACTAGATTTCACGACCTGAAAATCCCGCTGCATAGACAGGGCCCACAGCTTATGGCATCCTACGGCGATGCCATGTCAGCAAACATTGAATGCAATTGAACCTCTGTCTGATGATATCCCATGGTGATTCGTGCTCGTAATGTGCGGCAACACCCTCAGCATAAAATCGGTTCCATTCCTGCAGGACGGGAGTTTCGTCCTCATCCGAACTATCCTCATCGTCCTCCTGTACAGCTTCTTCTTCAGCCCAAACCGTCTGGTCATCGTACTCCATCTAATACACTATGTACTCCATATGCTCCCCTTCATCGGCTTGTCATATACCCTTACCATGGCGTGACCATTCTCCCTCTCCTCCACATACCGCATCGGCCACCTCACAAGTAACTTCCTTCTCTTCACCAACATGTGGGCTGCCCGAGCTACTCGCACCTCCCGGATGATGGCTGTCCGCATGACCTTGCACAGTTTCTACTAGGCATGGTTGCACAAGCATCACGCACTCGTATCCACGGCGTCGGCACCCTTGCACAAACCCTTTCCATGCAATAGTTTGCATCAATGTTCTCAACTCCCATCTGATGTCCATGGGAGACCAGCTCCAAAGCCCTTATATGACAACGTTGCATACCTCGGGGTCCAACGAAAAACTACGGGTAAGCTAGTACATCACATTTGCGATTTGAGCATTCTCGCCGTTCGGGTGTACCAGAGTGGCTTGCACAAAACCGCTCAAATCCACACTATTCGGACCTTCACGAACGGTTCCAACTCTGTATTGCACTTTCAATGTAGTGGGTATCGGCATTACTGATGTCTGTCTGCATATATTTTCAATTTTGCAACTAGTCAAATCACATCGCACATCACGGAAGTACTAATGTACTGTAATTTACATTTCAACGACTGTTTGCCTCTTGTAGCCAACTACACTAACCTCGTAGCATTAACTTTCTATCGGCAGACCGCGCACCGACACCGCTCTTTTCTCACTACTCGAGCTGTCCCCTACTACAGATAATTCCTAATGGTTTCAACAATTTACATGGCATATCGATTTAAATGCCTATATACCAGTTACAACAGTACACGTGTTTTTCCAACGTACTAACATTACATTCATTCATAATTAATCATAAATATTACGTATTATTCTTTTATACAAATCAAATATTAAATTCTTACAAAAATATTGTCTGAATTTTGAATAACTACAAATTTCTACAGATGATTAATTTCTACGTAATGTTGACTAAATTTTCTACAGCTACAATTTTGTACGCATGCCAATTTGCTAACGATGCTAATTTTTTAAAACTATGTTTACTAAATTTTATACAATTACAGGCTACTACGGCTGCTAATTTTCTAAAACTACATTTATACCAAAGTTGTACTATTTTTATCTACATCTATAATATTCTATTCATACTAACACTAAATAAACTATTTACTTCATATACAACATTTAACATAAAAAATTACCTAACAAGAGTCACAAAATCTCTCCTTCTCCCCCTCCCTCTCCTTCTTCCTCTCCCTCTCCTATTCTCTCTTCTCTTTTCATTCATCTCCTTCCTCTCCTTCTCCTCTCCTCTCCTTTTCTCCCCTCTCCTCTCCTTTTCTTTTTTGTCGTGTCTGTTCACCGCGCGGTCGAGCGGACGGGCTCGCTCGACCACGCGGTCCTTTTATCTATACTTCCAGTCGTCCAACCATTCTTCCAGTCATCCAACCATTCGGTGACTGGAAGCACAACCGTCTAACCGATAGGCAACTGAAAGCAGTCGCCTGACCGTTCGACGACTACAATCAATTCACCCAACGGCCAGAGGATTACTTGCTTGTTGCGTGGCTGTTATGCGATGGCTCCAGTTGCCCGACGGTTAGGCGACTGGAGCCTATTTTTGTAAAAAAAAAATCAGCCATGTATATTTCTATTATTTCGAATAAAAAATAGATTATTCATAAAAAATCAAAAATCAGATGCTAAGTCTTAGGCGCTGCTATATATGCTGCCAACTAAAACCGACTTGGCTATCTTATATAATGCATGCACGAACGTAAATAAAGTGAACACATTCATTTTTTTTAGAAACAGAGGGCTCTACTACACCGGTTTTATTTTTATTAACGAAACCACGAGAAAAATAAATAATTAAAATTTTGCCACGTATGAAAGCATTCGTATGTCATGCTAACTCTTCTATCAGTCAATAATGGAGGAACATGTGTCACATGACCATCTTTTGTAGAGTAGATGGACTTGTACATTTATACATCTAGTGTATGAAATTAAGGGGAAAATAGATAAACACCTCCAAAGTCAACTACTTTTTTATTTTGCCCGCTATATCTCATTGTCATTTACTTTGCTCCTATAAGTTAGGTTGATGTGCAAATACACCCTAGGCCATATGTTAGCACCATCTCATGGTTCTAATTATCTTTTCGCACATATTAGAGTTGTACATTTAGACAACAAATTAACTTATAGGGGGTAACGTAAGCAAAAATGAGATTTAGGGGCAAATTGAAAATCAAGTGACTTAGGAGGCTGTTTGTGGATTTTCTCCTTTAATTAACTGTTCCCTTCCGCATGTAAAACAAACTGATTCAACAAACATGATGAATGATAATACCTTGTTTCTCTAAAACTACTACCTTTCGCAGTCCCGAATACAAATATTTGACCATAATTTTTTAATTATATGTTTTGTAAAAATTATCTTTATTATTTAATAAATTTGAGTTGGTGATTGATGTATTCTCCTTCCTCCCTTCTCAACCGTCCGATCTGAATATTGAAATCTTGGTCATCTATCTAACATCTCTCTCCCTCTCTCATATCTAACTACCCCTCCTCTCCACTTCCACCAACATTACCATCTCCCTCCTCTCTCTCATATCTAACTCAGGAAGATGTATGCGACATAATTAAGCTTTGTTGCACTTGCGATGTATCATTTGTAGGTAATCATGTTTGGACTGTATTATTTTTTATATAGTCCTGCTTGGACTGTATAATTTTTTATATGCCCTATCTTTTTTGGTGATGCAAACCTGTGAAATTTATATAGTTAGAAACTGATGAAAATTAACTCATCATCATTTGAATTATGCCTTGATTCCTCTTGCCTTTTGACAATTGATTTACACTAGCTGAATATCCATGTGTTGTTACAGATTTAAAAAATTTTAGAGTATATTTGTATACATATTCTAAAATTTTTTACTACCTATAAGTTTTTTAAAAAAATTCATAGCAACGTATGAATATTCAGCTAGTTAAAAATGTAAGACTGTGTCTCCCTTCCTACTGGTGGCACGTTCACATCGCCGCCCCGAGTCCCACTCCCACTCTCCCAGACACACCAACCATGCGCTGCTTGACTGCTGTAGAACGTGTGCACTAGCTATAGATCTAAAAAAATATAACGATGAAAATACAAAGGATTCCGGATCGCAAATCCAGAGTCTGACATGAAACATGATGAGATGCTATTTCTAATTTCTTTACAACAATATTTGGTCTCATTTTACACGCTCGGGTATAAGATGATTATATATACGTTAAGAAGTATGAAATGGCTTGTACTATAAACAATTTCAACAAGATCACGTTGTAGCTCGTGATCGATGGGAATCATGCGTAATTTCCGTGTTGGGTTGGTAATGAGAATCTGAACAGACAGGAGAGTGATTTCGTCAGAACGAAAAGATCAGACATGCTAAGGTGGTGTTCATTTGGGCTTATTTTTGGTGGCTTATGGCTGAAAAGCACAGAGTGGTGAAAAAACATCAGAATCGACAGAGGCTTATTTAACATAATTAAATTTAAAAAAATAAAAAATATAAAAAATATGTTAACCCATCACAGACAACGCAAACGAATACGGCAAAAAAAAAGAACCGGCAAAAAAGCTAAAAAAAAGCCAAAAGTTCAGAAAAAGACGAAATTATGAATAGTGAAAAATAAGCCAGAAGCTGAAACCGAAACGAGCGGGGCCTAAGTCCTAGGCGCTGCTACGCTGGCAACTAAAACCGACTTGGCTAACTTATATAATGCACGCACGAACGTAAATCAAGTGAACACATTCATATTTTTTTTAAGAAACAGAGGGCTCTACCACACCGATTTTATTTTTATTAACGAAACTGTAACAACCTGTTTTTGGGCCTTTGCAAAATTTCTGGAAATGAAATTTGAATTGTGTACTTTTCAAAATTTTGGACAAATGAAATTCAAATTCAGAATTCAAATCCAAATTCAAATACAAAAACAAAACCAAAATAAATCAAAAATAAGAATATGGGAAACCCAACTTTGGTCGGCCCATTCCCTTTTTCCTTTCTTCTATCCTTTTTCCTCCTTGGCCCACCGGTTCACCATTCCTTCTCTTTCTCTTTCTCATTATCTCTTTCTCCCCTCTCCCTTGGTGGTTGCTGCGGCTTGGCCCTGCCCCGCGTACCACGCACACCCGCGCCTGCTGCCGCGCCACATGCTCATCATTGCCACAACACCCGCAGCCCGCTTGATGCACCGCCTCGCCCCTCGTCATGTCGCCTGCGTGTGCATGAGGGACCCATGCCCACTAGGCCCGTGCCGCGCACCCACACGTTGCACTACGGGCCATGTCACGCGGTTGGTGCCACTCTATGTGCATGCACAGACCGCCACCGGCCCTAGCCGCCATGCTTTGCCCTGTGCTTGCCCTCCCCCTCAGCTATTTAAGCCATCAAGCCTTCTCCCTTCTTCCTCACCCCTCCTCCATTCCTCCCACACCTCGCTGCAACCTGCGCCGAGCTTGGAGATCTTGCCATCGTGACCACTCCAATGTGCCCACTTCTTCGGTGAGCACCTCGCCATCACCTTGCATCAATCAAGCACCTGGTCGCCTTCCTCACTATCGCTCACACAATTGGATTTTCCTCCATAGGCGGTCGACGATGTGTCATTTTATTCACCTTCAGCTGCATTCACCTCCTCCACCACCATCCCTTCTTCGGTGAGCCCCAGTCCAAATCCTCCTGGATTGGGCCCCTTTTGACCTTCCTTTGATGCTCCCCTCTCTCAATTCAGGACACCAACCACGCCCGCTCATCGTTGGCATTAAAGACCACCGCGCCGCCTCGCGTCACTGTCACCAGCTCATCTCAGACCATCTCCGACCTCGTCGTCCTCCCTAGTGAGATCCCCATGCCCCACAGATACTTGTCGTACCTTTTTTTCCTCGCTACACCACCGCCGCCATGAGTGTCTCCACTGCTGCCATATCTCACCGTTGCAGTGCCATCATCACGCAAAGGTCCCAGCAACCCATTTTAGGTGTCACCGGCGCACGCCATCACTCACCCCACCGGCGACAAGCTCAGACAGCTCGCCTCCTTTATGCTCCGGGGAGTAGCACTGTAGGGATATCATTACTGTTAATGATGTCATTAGGCCATAATTAATTAGGGTTAATGACATTCATTAGTTTAAGTTAATTTCACTGACATGTGGGCCTAGGTTATTAGAAAATATATTTAAAGCCCGGGTTATGTTGTGAGACTATGACAGGTAGGCCCATCTCTATAGCTACCATGTGGCCGCTGGCCTATACATCAGTCATTTCTTTAAGAAAAATAAATCAAAAATAAAATAAAAGCCTTGCCTAGCCTATCAATCTCTCACACCTTTTCTAGTAAGAAAAAAATTGGAAATAAATTATTTTCGTGGTCTCCGGCGTCAGTGAAAGACACTCTCTCGGTTTATTTTGTGAATTTTTCCTGATTTAAACTTTGGAAGGCCCGTTCTCACTCGTTTTAAATCCAAATTAAGTGAAACTTGTATCTAAATTCATTTGAATTCCAGATCTTTCTAAGAAGATTAAAATAATGAATATTGGAGTTTATTTGGATTTATTTGTATTTTTTTGTATTATTCAAATTTCAATGCGATCACTCAAATAACCTTGAAGACCCGGAAGAGCAGTAGTTCAAGCCCAACCAAGACCCACAATGCTTTGAGCAAGATGAGTCAATACTTTGAACAATTTTCTTCTACCTTTCAAATGAAAATTATATTATTTTAAATCATTTAATTGTATGCTTACTTTATTGTGTAAATTATATTTGTTTTGTCTCTAGTTAATTCCCTTCTAATAATTGTGTTATTACATCTCTTTCCATGGCATTGGACATAATTCCTTATCACCATAGAATTAATGGTATACATAACTAGCTCATAAGTCCATATCTAAGTGCCATACTTAGCCTTGCTCCAATACATGTGGGTATTAATTTGCCCTGACATCATTTCAAACATGAAAACTTGGTTTTAGGTAGGTATTAGAGGGAAATGGTAGGTATGTTGAACTAGAAAAGATATGGCAATGGGTGGTGCCTTTGAATTTTCCCCAAAGCATATGCCAATTCTTCACTCCAATAGCTATAGAGCTATGAAGATCAAAATTGAAAGCTAAGAGCAAAGCAACACACTCAAAAACCCGAAAGAAGAAGTTCTCGACTCCTTACTAATCTGAATGTCTGAGCATCGATAGTCTAACCGCCAGCCGATCTGATCGACTTAAAGTCAGTGGTTTGACTGATGGCCAGTTGGGCTAGGCCTAGGGGTTGTCTGGTTGCTCCCCTATTATCAGAACAGGAAATTAGCCAGAGCCAAGACCAACAAAAGGTGCAACTCCAAAAATCCTTAACAAAAGGAGACCAAACTTTACATACACCTTGCTAAAGGTCTCAAGAATGTATTGCATCCAAGGATCGCAAGGATGTTGGTCAAAGTTCCAACTTTTCCAAAAGACAAGGGAGAGAGCACCATAACCAAACAAACTTCAAGATCTTGAGAATAGCCAAAATAGTTCTAGATAAGTTCTCAGATGTCACAACAACCTATTTCTCTGGAAGATTCAAAGCAAAAACTCTGGGACCAAGAAATCTCAAGATGTCGTCAAATCCAAGCAAAACTGGGCATCTTCAACAACTTGCAAAACCTGATGCCTAGATGAATGGGATATGATCTCCATGAGTCATGTCCATCACTTATATGTCCTTGGTACATAAGAAGATTAAGAAGGGGAGAGAAGAGATCAAAACCAACAATAACAAGAGCAAATCAACCAAAACAAGGAGACACCATGAGACATAAATAAAGTTGATGTACATCTATTTGAGATGGAATGTTTTACAGCCACTCCACCTAGAGGGCTAGAGAGCACGTAACAGCACTCACTCTTCTAACCCTAACCCTAGAACACTTGGTTGGAATGGGATATGGTAGATGGTTAACAAGCAAGTCTCCATCCCAACCCATTAAATAGATGTGTAACCAGACCATATCTAACCCTAATAGATACTATCCACTAGTACAAATAGGGAAACCCATTACCCCAAACAACATGGGTTTTACTCACACACATAACTCATGCACACTTTTCAAAGTACATGAACCTGAAATCGGTAAGTCTTTAGCCTTTGATCTACTTAATCTTCTTAGCAACTCTTTGATCCAATGCATTTTTTGGTATTTGGCAAACTTACCAAAATACCCTTACTTGACCCAGTCTTCACATTCTATTGCAAGTAATCTTCATGCTGGTCGTGTGTAGGTGCACTACTGGCTTGCCATAGATTGGCAAGTCTCTCCTGTTTTAGTTATACCAAACCACGCCTGATTGGATTGACCAAGCCACTTGGTACAACCCGTGAGTTGAACATTTCCTTCAATATTTTTTTCCTTCCATGTGTCGTGCTTGAGCTCAGCCATCTCCCCCAGCATTCTTGATCCTTCTGGGCCTCGGCTCCTCCTGAGTATAGCCCCGATCCTCGTAGTTGAGCATGGTTGACTCCAAGTCTCCCTGCACATTCAAAGATAGAAAAATTATTTCTAGACGCAAGTCCTTCACAACTTGACTTATGTTAGTCAAAGCATGCTTCATGCATCATAAATGCACTAACCTAAGTCAAAACAAACCAAACCATGACCAAAATCCCAAAAATCACAAAACTAGCCGAAACGAAACATCCTTGCCAATCAGACCATTGGGCCTCTTAGTCTGGCCACTGGCAGCTATGATCAGACCATTGAGTCCACTAAGTCTGACCGGTAACCAGTCTAACCACACGCCTGGCCAGTCTGACCAGTTCCCTAATAGAGCACCCTCTAAAAAGATACAAACTCAGCAAAATTCAAATACAAACTCAACAAACTTGGCAATTATTCATCACACAAAATGTCATACCTTCTCACATGGTGTCTCACCTTGCAACCACAAGTTTATAATGGGTACAATCTAACCAGTTAATTTGCATCGACCTAACACTGGATGCACCATCCGATTGAACACAAGCAAGTGAGTCAGATGGATATCTTTGATGTGCGGCACAAGAGGGGGCTTCTGGAGCTTGTGGATGGAATCCCACGATGGTGGAAACCTTACCGAGTATAGCCACGTTGGAAGATGCATTGTAAAGGCCTTATGGCGGTCTTCTTGGCCTGCGTACCTAAGGACACATGCAGAAGATAACAAGTTGAATATGTCTTGTGGTTAAAGTGTGCAACCATTGCAAAGCAAAAACTATTCAAGAACTAGTGTGGGAACTTACTCCTTTTAGTCTCTAATTATAAAAACCATTTGTAGGTGGGATGAAAAATATGATGGGTGGATAGAACCCTAACTTTGATTTCCCAGTGCAGATGTAACCCAGTTTTTAGAATGGGTGGATGGAACCAATATTATAATAGGTAGACAAAACCCTAGAAACAAAAATAGTATATGATGGATGGAACCATGCTTTTGTAAAAGGTGAATGGATCCTGCATTACAATTATTATTGCATACTCTCATAGCCTTTAAAAACAAGGTTTAGTTAAAATGCTAAATCTTAGGATTTCTACTTACTGTAATTCAATTATGCCATTTCACAAATAAAATTATCTGAGTCTTCCTTTATTCAGCCTTGCATCTATAATATTATATCCTGTATGTTGGCTCACAGAGTATGGTTGTTTGTTCTCATCCTCGCTCACTAAAATAACGCAAAGCTTTCGGATCAAGACCCCTACACCTACTATGCTGTGTATGGACAAGATGGTGGAATCTTGGCCATTCTTGTGACAAGACAGAAGAAGATGGTGGAATCTAGGCCGTTCTCATAATCTCTTGTTCCTCCTCTGTTCAGGTAGACTTTGATTGCGGTTGTGTGCACATCTATTATCCAACCTTGGATAATAGCTTGTCGTACATCCTTTATCTCCTGTCACTTGCTTGTGGCATTGTGTTGGCCTCACCTTTGCTTTCTGCTCCTGCTTCTGCTATTGATTCTCTGTAATGTGATATTTGGCTTGATCGGCCCATTATGTAAAACTCCACCTGGTATGGATTATTTAAACTCTTTTCTGTAATACTAATATCAGGTATGGTTTGATGCGATATATGTATGTGATCCAACAATGTATCTATGTGCACTAGCTACTGATCCAGTGAATAGAACGGTGAAAACACAAAGGGTTCTGGATTGCAAATATAGAGTCTGACATGAAATGATACAAACCAACTAGTAAACTAGCTGATGCGTAGGGGTAGCCAATCTTCACAGTATGAACAATGGTGTTTTCCTTCTTCCTTACAGTTAGAGCTTCAAGAGACCTTCGTCTTCCTTACGGCCAGCAAAGAGCAAATTGGGGTTTCAGAAACCCTCCTTGACCCCTTGCGGCTATGGTGGTAGCTGAAACTCTTCTCCCTTCTTTCAACCAGCAAACAATGATTAGGGTTTTGGCCCCTCTCCCTCCTTGTGCCCAACCCCCAGGGTTTCTGGTCCGGCTTGGAGAATTCAACCGAACAGCAGCCCCCTCTTCTCTCCTTGTGGTGGTATAAATGGATAGAAGGTCATCACGCACTAATCAATAGCAATGAAGATTAGAAGCTTGAAATCAAAGCCTCTCCAAACAGTGAGCTGCAAACAATAACAAATTGAGTGAGATGAACCGTGTAGATTCTGTGGGCAATCTCAAGAACGAGATGTTCTTGTCTTGCACCAACTTCAGCAAACCCTACTTGAGAAGACCTCAACAAGAAAGCACATAATGGTGCCACAAACCAACCATTACTTTTCTTTATTTCTCAACTCATCTATTTTAATCAAACGTTACATAGGGTATGCTCCTAGGCCTTGTATTGGTGCCTCCAATGGGCACTGCCAACTCACGTACAAGCTCAGCACATGTGCCACATCCCTAGGCCATAAGGGCCGTAACTAATTTAAACACAGACCCTAGGCCATAAGGGCCAATCGGCCCTGCTCGGTTGGACTGAAAAGCTGTAGCTTATAGCTGAAATTACACTGTAACGGCTGAAATTTCATTGTAGTTGAAAGTAGCTTATTTAGCATAATTAAATTTAAAAAAAATTAAAATAGAAAAAATATGCTAGCGCATCACGGACAACGCAGACGAATACGGAAAAAAAGAACTGGCAAAAAAGCTTAAAAAAAGCAAAACGTTCAAAAAAAAGATAAAATTTACGAATAATAAAAAATAAGCTAGAAGCCAATACCTGAAACACTTGCTTCATGCTCATATAGTTGTCACGAACCTTTACATGCATACGTACTGCTCTTAGACACGGACTCAGAAGGAAATGGAAATAACAACTTGGATAACAATCTAACTGACTCAATATAGATCAACCCGAATTGGTCCTAAGTAGAAGGAGGATTCGGATCGTCCCAATGTGTATACACCATTCCTTGCTCGGTTTCTTCTGGCTAAATCCGGAAAGAATCCCTAGCTTGATTTCTTCTACAGGCTTCTTTACTTCTCCCGTCTTCTCTTCCTAACTTCCAGCTCATGGGTTCCCCTTTGGTTCGGCCTAGCTCCAAACCTCACCCCCTTGCGCACAGTTGGACTCGGTGGCGCGCTACAGGAAGCCCCACTCGGTTTCTATCGATATCCGAATATGCAAACACGTGCTTCCTTTTTCCCCCTCTGTTCTGCGGCGTGACCAGTATTTGTCTTGTCTCACGAAACGTGATGAGATGCTATTTATAATTTCTTTACAACAGTATTTGGTCTCATTTTGCACGCCCGGGTATAAGATGATTATATATACGTTAATAAGTATGAAATGGCTTGTACTATAAACAATTTCAAAAAGATCACGTTGTAGCTCGTGATCGTCAGAACAAAAAGATCAGATGCTAAGTCTTAGGCGCTGCTATGCTGGCCTTTGCAAATCAAGTGAACCCATTCATATTTTTTATATAATGCATGCACAAATGTAAATCAAGTGAACACATTCATATTTTTAAGAAACAGAGGGCTCTACCACACCGGGTTTAGTCTTATAAACGAAACTGTAACATCCTATTTTTTGGCCTTTGCAAAATTTCTGGGAATGAAATTTGAATTGGGTACTTTTCAAAATTTTGGACAAATAAAATTCAAATTTGGGACTCAAATCCAAAATGAAAATCAAAATAAATAAAAAATAAACTATGGAAAACACAACTTGGGTCGGCCTGTTCCCTTTTCCCTTTCTTCTTTCCTTTTTCCTCCTCGGCCCGCCCTTCCTTCTCTCTCTTTATCGTTCTCTCTTTCTCTTCACTCCCTCGGTGCTTGCTGTGACCCAGCCCAACCGCGCGCCACACCATGCCGCATCGTGCCTGCACCACACGCACCCTGTGCCTATTGCCGGATTGCACGCTCATACACGCCACAGCGCCCTCGACCCGCTTGGCGCACCTCCTCGGCGCTCACGTCATGTCGCCCACACGCGCACGCATGACCTATGCTTGCCACGCCCACGTTGCACCACGTGCCCACACCATGCATACTGCGCCATGCCGAATGGTGGATGACGCGCCATGCGCATGCATAGACCGCGCCGCACACACCCGCGCCTGGTCCACCTGTCAATAGCTCATGGTGTCTCTTTAAGAAAAATTCAAAAACAAAATAAAACCCTTGCAGCCCCACCTGTCAATCTTTTAAACCTTTTCTAATAAGAAAATAAATAGGAAATAAAATAATTTTGTGGGCCCCAGCTGTTAGTGAGAGACACTCTCTCCTCGGATTATTTTGGGAATTTTTCCTGATTTAAATTTTGCAAGGCCCATTCTCACTTGTTTTAAATCTAAATTGAGTGAAACTTATTTCTTAATTCTAGTTCTTTCTACCAAGAGTAAAATTATGAATTTTAGAGTTCATTTAAATTTTATTTAGATTTTCGCATATTATTCGAATTTCAATGCAATTACACGAATAGATCCCGAAGACTCGGAAGAGCAGCAGTTCAAGCCCGATCAAGACCTACAAGACTTCGAGCAAGACAAGTCAGTACTTTGATTATTTTGCACCTACATTCGAATGCAAATTATATTATTTTAAATTATTAAATTACATGCTTACTTTATTATAAAAATTATATTTGTGCTACATCGTTGTTGATTCCCTACTAATATTTGTGCTGTTACGTCCTATTCTTTGATACTGGACATAATTTCTTGTTGTCCTATAATTAGTCTAAGAACTTGTTGGGCCTGAGTGCCTTCAAGCAAAACCATTGTTGTCGAAAGATCGTTGTTAATTCCCTACTAATAATTATGCTACTACTTCCTATTCCTTGATATTGGACATAATTTCTTGTTGTCCTATAATTAATGGTATACAGTTTAAGAACTTTGTTGGGCCTGAGTGCCTTCAAGCAAAGCCATTGTTGTTGAAAGATCGTTGTTAATTCCCTCCTAATAATTATGCTATTACATCTTATTCCTTGATATTGGACATAATTTCTTGTTGTCCTATAATTAATGGTATACAGTTTAAGAACTTTGTTGGGCCTGAGTGCCTTCAAACAAAGCCATTGTTGTTGAAAGATCGTTGTTAATTCCCTACTAATAATTATTGGACATAATTTCTTGTTGTCCTATAATTAATGGTATACAGTTTAAGAACTTTGTTGGGCCTGAGTGCCTTCAAGCAAAACCATTGTTGTCGAAAGATCGTTGTTAATTCCCTACTAATAATTATGCTATTACATCTTATCCCTTGATATTTGACATAATTTCTTGTTGTCCTATAATTAATGGTATATAGTATAAGAACTTTGTTGGGCCTGAGTGCCTTCAAGAAAAAACCATTGTTGTTGAAACCGGACCAGACCATCGGTTTAGCTGGAAAAATCGTCCGCACAATTGGACCAACGGTTTTTCGTGAAACTAGCGAACCGTCTGATTTCACATGAACCGAGCAGTTCTTGCTGATGGCACGATTGCCCTCTGTTTTATACTCCATTTGGTCACAAAAGAACAACTTATTAGACATTTTTCGAAATAAATCTATATTTATCATTTTTAAAAAAATATATAGCTAAATTTATATAGTTTGATTGTATTTATGTAGAAATGTTGCTCTTTCGTAATTGGAGAGAGTATTGCTTTATGTTTTGTACCCAGGATACAATAGGTAATGAAGTCAAATAAGATTTCAGGCTTAGTTAATGGCTCTCCATCTCTCTCTCACTCGATTTCATCTCAGGCGGCGGCGAGTTGTGTCGTCGTGCCGCTGGTGACGACTAAAGCGGCGTCGGCGCGCGGTAAGGGCTCGGAGTCCGTGGCGTCGAGGCTGCAGCAAGGGCTTCACGACGGCGGCTTAGCAACGGCGGTCTCGCGGCGAATGCTACGCGGCTTCATCGTTTGATTGCTGCAGCCGGCGTGACGTGCAGTAGCCGGGAAGTGATGTAGGTGCATGGAATTACTAGTTCTTTCCACGTGTTCATCATTTTGTTTTTTTTTTGGATTTTCGATCTGAGACTCTGCCCTGTTAGTTTGGTTGCTCTGTTGTGCTTCGAACTGGAACTTGTTTGTTTCTTTGGATCTGTGATATTTGCATAATCCAATTTAATAAACTAATAATAGCGTTTAATATCAGACCTTTTTTTCATAGTAAAAATAATTTACAAATAAGGAAAATATTAATATACACGAGCCATCAGTTAATAACCAGGAGAAACACTACCACCACCTACAGCTGGCTTTTACCATCGCCTCCTCACAAGCCACCGCAGTGCCATGTGGCCTTTTATATAGCGTCTAAGCTTGATGAACCATGGGGAGGAACTGGTGAATTGTGATGCCTCTGATCGGCGAAAACCACCAAGCACAACAGCGGAGTTGTCCACCATTAGCGGATATCCGTATGCTAGAAAATTCAACTGTCTGATACACAGGGGATTCTATATATGAAAAATCAATCACGTGTAAATCACCATTTGCATTGGCCAAACACATGTACAAGAATCTTTATCATTTGATCCTTTTTAACAATATTTTTATAAAACCCCTCTAGCTTATTCTAACAGATGGTCTCTTTTCGTCACGCTGGGTAGGAAATAAGTTGGTGGGGGTTATTTTTAAAATGTTATTAAACACATTTATTAAAAATTATTCTCTCATGAATAGACATGATAGTGCTCATTTGGCCTTACAAACCCAAACTTATAGCTTTTTTCACTGCAGCGACTGTTAACTTTGTAGCGTAATTAAATTTTAAATAAAACAAATAAAAAATTATATTATCACAGGCAATACAAAGGAACGAAGGGAAAAAACAAAAAGACAAAAAACAAAAAAAATAGAAAAAGATAATATTAAAAAGCCAAAAGCGAACTATCTTACTTTTACTCACCTTGTACTTTTTCTTCAGGATCTGTACATGATAGTGCTCATTTGGCCTTATAAATCCAAGCTTATAGCTTTTTTCACTGCAGCGGCTGTTAGTTTTTTTAGCGTAATTAAATTTTAAAAAATAAAAAAAAATTATATTATCATAGGCAATACAAAGGAACGAAGGGAAAAAACAAAAAGACAAAAAACAAAAAAAATAGAAAAAGACAATATTGAAGAGCCAAAAGCGAACCATCTTACTTTTACTCACCTTGTACTTTTTCTTCAGGATCTGTGCATAGTTTTTTTTCTCGCGCTGGACGGATTATAGAGGGTATCTTGGTGTGATAGGCGCATAGGAATGTCACTCTCGCACCACCCGTTCACAAAGCGAACGTTGTCCACTACTAAGCATTCCCCTCGCAAGAATCATTCCCTTCTCCTAGGAGGCTAGGACTCTCTCTTCTATCCCGGCCTCTACTATATATGCATACATATCCCTCCAGACAAACACCTCGCCGTTGTTGTTTGGTTATTAATAGCCTGCATTGGCTGCCCTCCCTCTCTCTCTCTCTCTGTGTTAATTTGTTTTTCAAGACAGCACCTACCTGTTGCTTCATCCTCCTTGGACGGCTTAACAGACCAACCAGTCCGAGTGTGTACGTGCATTGCAAGGGTCAGCATGCAGCTCCACTCGTTGCCGGCGAGGGCATTCGGCCTCGACGGATCACGGTGGTGTACTCTTCTGAGAGGTGATCTCTGTTTCTACCATGTCTTTGTATGTGCTAGTTTTGTTTTGTTTGATAAAACGCTTCTCTCTCTCTTTCTATATATATATATATATATATATATGCTAAATATATCCAATGGGAATTGCACGGACTCTAAAAATGCATTTGCCTTTTTTTTATCGCCGTATATATTTTTTTGCCGACAGACTATGGGAATACCTTGCTATTCTTGTATCCATATGTGCTAGATTGAGATGGTTACTGCAGTTTGAGCCTATCTCTCCTCTCTGTGATCAGGCTTATCTAAAATTACACTATAGCGGTTCTTAGTTTTTTTTCAAATTATTTAATTAAAAAAATAAAAAATATTATTATATCTCTACAGATAATACAAAGGAAAAAGAAAAAAGAGTAAAAAAATAAGAAAAGAGAAAAACCCATGTTAAGAAATCAACGTGGTGTTTTAAACAGTTTTTAGCTTCTGCGCGAAGTAGAACGAGGCCTTCGTCTCATGTTCTTCTTCAGGAACTTTGTTGGGCTACCTTCAAGCAAAATTATTTAATTAAAGAAAAATAAAAAATACTATTATATCTCTACAGTAATATAAAGAAAAAAGAAAAAAGAGTAAAAAGTAAAAAAAATAAGAAAAGAGAAAAAAACCATGCTAAGAAATCAACGTGGTGTTTCAAACAGTTTTTAGCTTGTGAAAGCGCGGCGAAGTAGAACGAGGCATTCATCTCACGTTCTTATTCTCCTTATCTGTCCTGTGCCTCTGTGGAACTTGCTTGTTGTGAGGCTGGCTCTCACTCTCTGTTGGGTTTCAACAACCAGGTCCACGCCGTTTCGGCGGCAAAGATGCTGCCGCTGCCCGGGTGGGGGTCGGGCCCGCCGGCACGCGCGTCCCGGGGTGGAGGTGTCAGGCCACAGACGTATCCAGTGCTAAAGGTATTGGCTTGACTTGTGCTGGGGCCCGGTGATCTTGTGGCCGGCTTTATGCCACTTTTGTCGCTTTAGCGTTACTAGTACATTGCACACTTGCTAATCACCCTCTTTCCTCTTTGCCAACGTTTCGTTTTTGTTTCCTGCGTACCTGGTAGCTGGGACTGTTTTTTCTGAGGAGAGGAAACTAGGAGTCTGGGACTGTTGCTAAATATTTTTTTATTGCGTAGTTAGAACGCAGGAATTCAGATGGTTTGAGTTTTGATTGCTACTATACAAACCAATATTTATATGGCGACATGAAAGTAATTCCAGATTTTTTTTTCCAGAAGTGCTTACCATTTTTGCAATATTTGATAACGTATAAGTAAAAAAATTGATGGTCAAAGATGCATCATGGAGACCATATAAATGTCTAAATGACATCTAGTTAATTAGATAGAAAGGCGGGGGCTAATTTACATAAAAAGATGTGTCTTCAAAGTAAGAATGGTCATGGGCTTCTTGTTTTGCCGTAGTATAAGCTAAAACTTTATTGTGTAAAAATTTAAAATAGATTTTCCTGGCTTAACGGCCTTACAAAGTTTGCCGGGGTATAGCTTATGAGCAAATAAAAAAAAATGATTCACTTGTTCTCCAATGACCAACATGTTGGCGCTTCTCCAACAAATTTCATTGAAATTCACGTTTCATAATCGAACAAGGATTTAGCTTTTTGAACAAATCCAAAAGGACGAAAACTAAACTGGTAGTTCAAAGTCAAACCTGACGAATCAAATAGGCGTTATCACCCAAAAAAAGTTAGCTCCTTCACAGTCGAACAGTGGCTGTTCAACTGTTGACTGGGAAAGATTCTCGATGTATTATTGAAGTTGTTGCTATCAAGATCACCATATTTCAGCTAAAATCCTTGGCGAACTTTACCCAATGTCAAGCTATCTAGGTATGGGGGTTTGTCTGGGGAACTTTATCTCTTTGTGCGGCATGTTCTTTTTAGCCAAATAGCCAGTGGATCAATTTGGTTACCGAATAAAACGATCAATTATTCGACTGCGACTGGTACGTGACGTGTGTCTTAGATTTGGTACTTGCAACTAATACTCCAAAGTCAGGATTTGGTTGGACAGTAGGGGTCTCTTCATGCCAAGATAACATACCCACAAATTAAATGGAGAATCTTGCAAACTATAGTTTTATTTCGACGAAAAAAACATATAAACAGGGGCGTAAGCTGGAACAAACAAGCTTGGTTTGATTTCTCGGGGCAAAGTATCTTTACACATGTTGCCTGTCAGAGAATTCATGGCAGAAACAAAATTCTCTCTCGCTCAGTGGAAAAACACTTTTTTCCCTTCTTGTCACTGGGTTAGCAGCATCCACTGCGCGATACTTGCATCACGTGAAGTTGTAGAGAGTAATATTTTTTTAAGATTGTCTAGAGTAATGAAAATTGATAGAGAAATATTGAATCAGAATCTGGAACGTTATGTCGGTTAATTGACATGGAGGCATTATTACTCTGTTCAAAACAAATTCATGTTTCATTGGTGTCTTATGTTGGATACATATGACGATGTTGTGATGTTTGCAGCTATTGAATTTCAAGGTGACTAACATTCATGTTTGCTACTATTGAATTTAACTGTTCCTGCAGGGCTGCAAACCAAACACATCGAAAACGAGACTCGGATCACAAAATGGCCTGAGGAACCACGTGACCTTGATGACTACCACGTGATATCTGAGGTAAACTTCAAATTCTGCAGTGATTACATTTTCTTTTTCAGGAAGATTTTCTTACAATTATCATGAACAGTTGTTAATTTGCTACTGACCATGCGCTTGTATCATGGGCATTTCCATCAGGTTCATGGGACAGACCTACAGAGACTGATTGATCAAGTGAGGGCGATGCTAAGGTCGATGAACGACGGCGAGATCAGCGTCTCAGCGTACGACACCGCCTGGGTCGCCTTGGTGCCACGGCTGGACGACGGCGAGGGCCCCCAATTCCCGACCACCGTCCGGTGGGTCGTCAACAACCAGCTGCCTGACGGCTCCTGGGGCGATGCAGCCTTGTTCTCTGCGTACGACCGGATGACAAACACCCTTGCCTGTGTTATAGCACTGACAAAATGGTCTCTTGAGCCTACCAAATGCAAGAGAGGTAGTGCAAAGCTACAGATACACAGTTAGTTTCAAAATGAACTAAGATATGGCTGATTTTTGCTGAATGCATGCTGCTTAGTTGCTGAGCGTTTGTTTTCTAGGACTCTCGTTTCTCCGGCAGAACATGTGGAGGTTAGCAGAGGAAGAGCCAGAATCAATGCCCATTGGTTTTGAGATTGCATTCCCTTCCCTCATAGAGGCAGCTAGGAGCTTGGGCATCGACTTCCCATACGATCACCATGCTTTACATGGAATATATGCTAACAGGGAAGTGAAGCTTAAGAGGTATATATCCTATATATAGAGTGTGGTGCCTAACTTTTGCCTTTGTTTTCATTGGGAAAATTTGCTAACTTTCCTTTTTAAATTTCTTTTGGCTCTATAACGTAGGATTCCAAAGGACATGATGCATAGAATTCCAACATCAATTCTGCATAGCCTTGAGGGAATGCCTGGGCTGGA
Organism: Bonia amplexicaulis; assembly: GCA_036346245.1. Lineage (NCBI taxonomy): Eukaryota > Viridiplantae > Streptophyta > Magnoliopsida > Poales > Poaceae > Bonia > Bonia amplexicaulis. The sequence goes on along the minus strand of CM070738.1, from coordinate 12,880,886 downwards.
CTGGCAAAAGCTTCTAAAGCTACAATCCAGTGATGGATCCTTCTTGTATTCTCCTTCAGCTACTGCCTATGCTCTTATGCAAACTGGTGACAAGAGATGCTTTGAATATATCGACAGGATAGTCAATAAATTCGACGGAGGTGGTAAGAGATCCATGAAATTGCACTTATGACTGTTTGTGAAGTATCACAATGGATTAGATGGCATTTTGTGCCTCGTGATCTCAGATATATTGTCCATCTTGACCATTTCAGTTCCCAATGTTTACCCTGTCGATCTTTTTGAGCACCTTTGGGTCGTTGATCGATTGGAGCGTCTTGGGATCTCTCGATACTTCCAACGAGAGATTGAACATTGCATGGACTATGTGAACAGGTTTTCTTTTACAAATTTTGGTTTTTTAATACAGTTGTTTTTTCTTCACCATAGCGTGGTAATGCCTAACTATTGACACTTTATGAGGAATTTTTTTACCTCTTTTTTCATTCTGTAGGCACTGGACTGAAGAAGGGATTTGCTGGGCTAGGAACTCCAATGTAAAAGATGTGGATGACACTGCTATGGCTTTCCGACTACTACGGCTGCATGGATATAATGTCTCCCCAAGTACAACACCATTTTATCCTTTTGAATTAACATAGAAAATTTTATATTGCCTTGTTTATGCTCTGTAGATTTTATTAATTTGTTGCATCACAAACTGCTGGCGCTTGCAGGTGTGTTTAAGAATTTTGAGAAGGATGGGGAGTTCTTTTGTTTTGTAGGACAATCAACTCAAGCAGTCACGGGGATGTATAACCTCAATAGGGCCTCTCAGACAAGTTTTACCGGAGAGGATGTCTTGCGACGTGCTAGGATTTTCTCATACAAATTCCTTAGAGAAAGAGAAGCCCAGGGCATGCTTCGCGACAAATGGATCATTGCTAAAGATCTACCAGGCGAGGTAATCCAGTCCATGCTAGCACTTGATGACAATAGATGGATTGGAAAGTGGATAGAATTGTTAGTTGAATTCTTTATTGTTTGTTTCTCGAGATTTTATGCCTTCTTATCATTGTTCTAATCATATATGCACTGGCTAAAATTGTAGTATTATTCATGTTATAGGAATTGAAATTAAATATTAGAAAGTTTATAAAATTAATAAATAAACGGAACTGCTATAATATAAACATATTAGGAATGTCCAACCTATCCAATTTGGAACAGGATTAGTGTGTTACATGGAATCCAAATTGATAATGGTTGGTATATGAATCCTGCGTTCTTTGATTTGCGTAAGTACATCTGTATATATAAATGCAGTGGTTGTGGCCTATATTAGAGGTCATCATATTGAAGTCAATCAAATTAATCAATCATGCCCAGGTGGAAACAATCAGGACATGCAAAAAGGATGGATATTCGGGGTTTTTTAAATAGAAGTTTGAGTTTTCTTGAGCACCATATTCTTTTATGAAGGGAGAGTACGAGGTTTTAAAAGATTGCGGGAGCTGTGGGTGGCTGCGAGGATGTAAATGGGTTAACGTTATTAATTGATTATTTAGTATTAATCTGAACATTAATAGCTACAAAACAACTGCTTGGGATCTACCTTTCATTTGCCACGAGAAGACAACCTTGCGCTTGTCCCACTGCTACCTCACCACACCTTGCCGCCTGGCCTCAAAAGCCCACCTCTCCCGCAGCTTTCGTCACGGCTGCTAGCTCCTTCAATGCCTGCTATACCTAGACCCGTTCTTTTTCTCCGAAGCTGATAGTTTTTGACTTTTGCTACAGTACCTAACTTTTAAACAGAGTATTTTCTCAAGACGGGGTTTACAAGTTAAACGATCTACACGTTAAAAGCCCAACATCTGTACTAGTCAAAATTGCAAGTGAGTATCTGTTTCTCCGTAATCTGTACCGTAAACAGACAAAATTCAAAAATTTCAGCCAAAAGCCATAAACCGCAGCCGCACCCAAACAGGCCCTATACCTCCTGCAGTTGGCAGTGCATCCTGAAGGACCGCAATGGTAACAATGGGAAGGTAAATGATACCTTAGAGAGTTATGAAGATCAAAATTAAAAGCAAAGAACAAAGCAACAATATCAAAAATCAAAGAGCCTACGCTCTGCACCTTAGCGGTCTGACCGGCTTACTGTGGTGTTGTCTAACCAACAACAACACGGTGGTCTGACCGGTGGTGCCCTGCCGGCTTGACTGGAGACGGGTACGACCGCTCACTTGTTCACAGAACAGAAAATTTTTAGAACCGATATGGCAACAGGGGGTGAAGCTTTCAAATTTTTCTCTAAGTATTCCCCTAATCTTTACTTCAACAGCTATAGGAAGCTATAAAGATTAAGAAGCCAAAAATCCAAAAATTCTCGGAACTATTAAAATTTTTAACCTGTGAATAGTGATTTTGGCACTATTTCAAATCCGAAAAATCATGTAACTTTTAATCCATTGATCTAAAAGACTTTAAACTTGAATCACATCTTGTTCAACACCTTAGGAACTTATTCCAATAAAAAACTTGAAAGAACTTAAGAGATTTGGAATATTTTGGTTCGTAAAGCTCTGCTGACCAAAACCGGTATAAAACCTAAAATTGAGATAACTTTCAAACCAAAACTCCAAATCGTTTGAAATTTGGTACACACCTTCTATAGAATGTTAGGAACATATTACATTTAACAATTAAGCAAATTGTCCCCAAAGTTCTGACCTTTTTTAATTTGAAGGTAGATTGTATCAAAAACAGGTCAAAACATAAACGGTGAATACAACTTGCTTGTGGATGGATGATAGCCAAGATGGAACTTGATGTATTTTCACATATCATAGTAAGTTAGAATACTAAAGAAATTAAGCCAAAACCCTTAGATCAAGAAATTGCTTGAAGGATCAAAAACATGCAGAAACCGAGTTTCTTGATGAACTTGCTACTAAAGTACCTAGATGGGTGGAGATTGATTTTCTGTGATTATTTTCATCTCTTATACATTCTTGGTAAAGTAAGATCAAGAAGAGGGAAGAGAAGAGATCGATATCAACCGAATCAAAAGCAAATCAATTAAAACAAGAGATAGCTATGGAGATAATCAATGATTGTTGTATTGCCACTTGAGAAGCTAAGTTTTACAGCCACTCCACCTTGAACGACAGAGAGCATACCACAAGCATTCAACTCTCAAATCTTAACCATAAAACAAGAGAGCACACAAGAGAAGTAGGCTGGATAGTTAGCCCGCAATCCTCCATCCCAACCCCTTTAAATAGATGGGCTAGCCAGCCACATCTAAACTTAATGGATATTATTCACTTAGTACAATGGGGAAACCCATTAACCCCCCACAGGTTTTACTCACACATGTTCAGTTATATACGTTTTTTAAAGCGCATAAGTCTGAATCTGCTAAGTCCTTTAGCCTTGATCTACCTTGATCAAACTAGCTTCTTCTTGATCTAACTCGCTTGATATGCATCGGCACGTCTCTCCTATCTTGGTTCGACTGGATCACATCTCACTTGGACCGACTAAGCTACTTAGTGCAACTTGTTGCTCGAACCTTCCCTTCAAGATTTCCTACTTTTCGTATGTCATGTTGAACTCAACCATCTCATCCAGTATCCTTGACCATTTTGGTCCTCGACTCCTCCATGAGTGTAGCCCTCATCCTCGTCATTAACTATGGTTAACTCCAAAGCTTCCTGCACATCCAATGACAAAGAAATTATTTTTGGGCACAAGTTCTTCATAACTTGACACACGTTAATTAAAATATACTTCATGCAATATTAATGCACTGACTAATTATAATTTAGTTCATCCAAAAACCAATTTCCCAAAATCACGGAACCAAACTTTAGGATTCGTCTGACCAACTAGAGGCTGGTCAGACTGGCTAAACACAGTACAAACAACCTATCCTGGAAAATTGCAAACAACAATAAAACACTGGTCATACCAACTGGCAGGCAGTCAAACCACCATGGTCATACTACCCGACACGGTTTGACCTGCAACACACCCGCGGTCTGACTGGCAACAAGCCAATGGTCAAACCGATGGTTAGCTAGTGGTCAGACCGGATTGTCTAACAACAAACATGACAAAGTGCAAATTTTGTAAAATTCAAATTTTAACTCCATAAACTTGGCAGTGATTCGTCACAACATTATCCTAGATCCCTCACATCCCCTGTCTCAGTTTCTCCTCTTCCTTGCTCACCCTACATCTCTTAAATCATTGCCAACCACTCTACCTTCTATCTAACACCCAACAGTAAACCAGTAGCTGGAGGAGATGTCGTCATCCTACCACACACTACTGGAATTGTTCATGGCTCTCAGATATCTATTTTTGCAAATTTGGTATCCTTCCTGAGCTTAGTAGCCATAATACGTGTCTCTTACCGTAGTACCGTAGCTCGGTAGGAGAGCATGAGCACGGGAGGACGCCAGGGCGCAGCAGCTCTTCGACGCACACGGCAGGCCGATGGGCCCTAGCGGGTTGGCATGGTACTGCTTCTCGACAACTGCTGCCGAGCTTACCAGGCTTAGTAGGTGGCCTTAGCCTCACGATGCGACAAATGCTTGCTGACTTGCATGGAACAGCGAAAGCAAAAGATGCTGGTGACTTGCATGGAACAACAAAAGCAAAAGCAGAGCGAGAGGAGTAAATATACTTTGTGAGTAATGACTAGTATCAGAACCATGCATCCATCCACTGCTCGCTATGCTAGGCATTCACTGTTGATGCGACATAATTTTCTATTGCCCTTTCTTGCCACTGGCCTACTGTATGGGTGTGATGCAATGCCGTTGCTTTCATTAATATCTATTTGGGTCATTTTCAGATATTTTCTGGCAAACTAGTATGACTGTTGGACAGTTGTCGGTCTTATTGTTAGGTTATGTGACTGCGTCGGTCATACCACTGGGAGCGATATGACCGCAGTGGTCATACCGTAGATTACATGCCGGTTGCAATTTTTCAGAGAGGTGTAGTGGCTGTTAGCTTTTGGCTGAAATTGCACTGCAGTAGTTGTTAGCTTTTTCTAAGTTATTGAATTGAAAAATAAAGAAAAATGAGAAGTAAATAATAAAAAACACGGTTATATATTCATGGACAATGCAAAAGAATAAAGAGAAAATAAAAAGCAATAAAAACCAAAAAACTAAAAAGTCAAAATTAAGAAACCAATATGTTCGAAGTGACTTCTAAACGCTAGAAGCTGTCGAAAGTCCAAAACTGAAGCTACTTAACCTAGGAATAGATATGTTCCCATATATAATACTTCTTAAAATAGTGACGTGTCTGTCTATTCATCGTGTCAATACAATTGGAAAGCCTGTGTCATTTTCCCTATACTGTCATAATTTTTCCAGAAATATCCTGGCATATTGTCTCGTTTGCTTGGAAATTTTTAGCATTCTCTAGATACCAACAAAATATTGCTATGCATCAATAGGTACAGTATGCACTAGACTTTCCTTGGTATGCAAGCTTGCCACGTGTAGAGGCAAGAACATATCTAGATCAATATGGCGGTAACGATGATGTTTGGATTGGAAAAACACTCTACAGGTAAAGTGTCACTACTCTATTTCATATTCAAACTGTTCCATAGTATATATATATATATATATATATATATATATATATATATATTCAACAAAGTCGGTAAATTTTGCCCATATCTGATGGATGGCTGTTGCCAGGATGCCACTTGTGAATAACAATGCATATCTTGAGTTGGCAAGACAGGATTTCAACCATTGCCAAGTTGTACATCAGCTTGAGTGGCATGGTCTACAAAAGTATATGTTAATTCTTTAATTTTACTTTTATTTATCTCCTTTTCCTAGATGAACTTAGCTTAAACATGATGATATTCTTTGGCACCATATATATATTCAGGTGGTTCATTGAGAATGGCCTCGAGGCTTTTGGGGTGGCTCCAGAAGATGTTTTGAGAGCTTATTTTCTAGCTGCTGCTTGCATTTTTGAACCAAGCCGTGCCACTGAGCGACTTGCATGGGCTAGAGTGTCAGTGCTTGCCAACACTATTTCTACACACCTTCGTAGCGATATGTCGGCCAAGGAAAGGATGGAACGTTTTATGTGCAGCAGTCTCTATGAAGAAAATGATTATGTATCATGGTGAGTACTTTGCTGAACACGATTGAACATTCTAATCCGGTTATGAATCATCTTGTGACATGATAGTTGTTTCCATGGATTGCTTTTATGTTTATTCTCTCATTAGGCAAAATGGACTAATATGAGTGATTAGATAAATGATTTCCACTAATAGACAAAAAAACAATGCATATATCATAGCCAATGATTGTAAAATTTAACATTTTGATATTTACATAGAGATTATTTTACTTCGCATGAGGTCACAAAATATCTTTATACTCTTTAGAAAAAAGGCTGCAACTATATAGTATATTATCGGAAAGTAAACATTAAATATGTTACTTATGTAATTTATTACTCGCTAGGGAGTAGGCAGCATTTGATATTTCAAACCTATACAAAAAAAACACGCATTCGATTTAATTGACTTATGTTGTACCAGACCTTGCTTCTTACAACAATCTTTTTCCTAGAACTAAACATCACATATTGCTACAACACAAAGCAGGGAACAGGTTTGTGCATAAAAATAAGAAACATGCTTTCACTTCTTTTGTTGCATGTGAATACCTAACTAATCGATTCATTCTGCATTTTAAAATTTCATAGGTAAACATTTACAACTCACCAGATTCAATACGAAAATTCAAATAGAGCAATCCAGCTTTGAGTTTGGTTTGTTTGTTCCTGCCTATACGTGAGCAATAGAAAACGTGTGTCCAATGTGTTAAGGGGGACAGAAAAACTTGGTAATCTCACTTATTAAAATATAGTATAGCAAGTGTGCAAAAATCTATTTCAAAAGAAAACTCTTGATCGAAATAGCCTTTACAGTGTAAATAGAAAAGATCAAAGTACACTGTCAAACCAAAAGCATTTACCGTTGAAGTTACCAAATTTTTTTATTTTTTACAGCAATAGCCCTGTCACCATGCGGCCCATCCTTTTTGCCGTGCTATAGTACCGGTGTTCGTCAAGGCACTATAGCACCATACCGTTATTTGATAAATGAGAAAATCTAGCGAACGGTATACCGTTGACGGTATACCATCCTATCTCTCTCTCATGCTCCTCACTTCCGGCCGCCACTCTCTCTCTCTCTCCTCGCCACCGCTATAGGTCGAAGGGAGGCGGTGGCCTGGCGGTGGGGGTGATAGGTGAGTAGAAGGGTGGTGGGTGGAGCCAAAGGGCGGTGGTAGCGACGGTTGCGACATGGCGGGGTGGGGTCGGGGGCTGCGCGGCGAGGCGGCAACGGTGCTACGGCCGATGCTAGAGAAGAAGACAGGCAAGGTGGCGGGCGTGGAGAAGAGAGAAGGAGAGGAGGGCGATGGCCGGCGCAAGAGAAAGGATGGGAAGAGGACCAGAGCAAGAGAAAAGATGGAGAGGGGAGAGGAGCGGTGGTGGCGCTTCGACAAAAGAGAGGGAGGGGAGGGACGATAAAAGGGAGTATGTCGTCGGGATGCTTCCCGACGCGGTATACCGTGTCGTAGTCGCTCTCTTGGTAAATATATGTTGGATTGTGAATTTTTATTTTTCATGTGGGTTATTTACAAGAGAAACTATGACCGTCAGACTTTTTCTGAGCTTCACATTCATTCTGGCCAAACAAATATTAAATATTATGAAAGTGTCAACAGATACTAGATCCATTTTGAATATATAAAATGTTGCATGGATGGTTCAGATCAAACACTAAAGCCCACTGTATTATTCTATTTGTACTCTCATGCTCTTCCACCTTGTATTATTCTATTTGTACTCTCATGCTCTTCCACCTTGATGTACGCTGTCAAAATACGATCTTTTGAGACTTTGGGCTGAAATTTTTGAATTTTGGCTGTTTACGGTACAGATTACGAAAAAACAGATACTCATTTGCAATTTTGACTGGTACAGATGTTAAACTTTTAATGTGTACTACGTTTAACTTGTAGACCCCGTCTTGAAAAAATACTTCATTTAAAAGTTAGGTACTGTAGCGGCTGCGAAAAGCCGCCCGGCTTCTGCACAGCCGAACAGGTCCTAAGATTGAAGTTCCCACATCCCATTTTAAAGTTATTCCTCCCAGATCCATTTACCAAGTGTACGAAGCATAACTTATTAGTCAAATATTTCTTACTAGAATGAAGCATTCATACACGACTTTTGATTCAGACGTATTATAGGTTTTCATTTCTCATCACTGAAATTTAATTATAAGGAAAAACATTTTGTACAGTAGAAATTCTATTAATTTTGGATTTTTTATAAGTAAATATTTCAGCAAGATGGAATTGCATTCTTGGTACCTGAAACTTGTACCATTCTCACTTTAAACTTGAAATTAACACACTTTTGTTATTACGTACGTAATTAGCGCCATCATTCGTTAGTCACTTGGATGTTATTTAATACAAAAGCATTTAAGATGGCATGGCGTGCCTTGAGGTACACCTCGTAAGGTTCACAATAGATGTGTCTACAGAATTTGTGCCTACTATGTAATATCTGAAATCCAGTAAAGATGTTTCCCAGTGCTCTAACATAAATTATTCATTCAGCCCTAAAGGAGACGCAAAAGAAGAAATTCTTGTGAGGGCTCTTCATCGACTTATTCATTTATTGGCAGGAGAGGCACTACCTATTCGTGAAGGACCAAAGTACGTCCAAACTCTCTTAAGACACGCTGTAAGTTAAACAAAGAACCGCACCAATTTCCAAGTTATTTCAATATTTTATTCAATAATCATTCTAATGTCATTCTTTGCATTAATTCTAGTGGATTGAATGGATGATGCAGCAGATGAATATTCAGGATGACAGATATAGTAAATCCAGTTTTATGCAACCAGGGTCGTGCATGGTTCATGACAAACAAACATGTTTGCTTCTAGTACAAATTATTGAGATCTGTGCCGGACGAATTGGTGAGGCTGCATCTATCATAAACAACATGGGCGGTTCTTGGTTTATTCAACTCTCATCCTCTATTTGTGATTGTCTTCACCACAAGATGTTACTTTCTAAGGTAACCTCTATATATGTTTCACTAGTTTTATTCCCATCTTTTGTATCTAGCAATATGATTCCATCATTATTGCGTTTTTTGCCCTTGAAGAAATGAATTTGATGAGAAATCATTGAACTAATTTCACCTTTTTGGGTGGCTTACACGGATTGAATACTCCCCCCATGTGTAAACTCAAGCGGACATTTTTTTATAAAAAAATCCTGATTATCTGAAGCAACTGAAATATTTAAGGGATCTTATGTCACCCTGAAAATTTTCAAGATAAAATTTGATTGCATTTGAGAGAAATAGAAAATTTCATGCAATAGTCATCACAATAGAAAATTTTCTCTTTTTTGTTGTTGACTTAATTGAGCTGCTCATGGAACTTTGTTGAGTCATAATACTTCCATTACGCTACGCTGAGCAGCTTTCTGTAAGTATTTATGTCATGTGAAATAATATACCAGGTTAACTTGAGTTTAGACCAATACAAGATTTTGGTTGATCTTCCCCATTTCAATATGTTACTAGAAATTTTAAATTTCTAATATACAATTTTCACTACTATTATAAAAAAAACGAGTTGATAGTTGTCCATTCTCCTCCAATCGGCCTATTCCTTTAACTTCTCATCACTCTTTACTTTCGAACCGATCAAAGTAACCCTCTTTTGTAGCATCATTCTCTATACATTAAATGAGTTCTGTTGCAACACACATGTATATGACTAGTACTAGGGAAATTTGTTGGTATGGATTCGCATGCCCCCATTTGCAAAAAGTGCATGACGCATTGTTCCGAAAATACTCTAAAAATCATGGATATAGTACACATAAAGTTGTGTAAAGCTACAAAATTTTAATACGAAATTCATCTCTAGAATAAAGTACCAAAAATGATAAGTGCGTCATGTACTCGAAGCAAATGGGGGCGCCGAACCCTTGGGCACCAAAATCACATTCTTTTACTTAGCATTCAATAATATAATAAATTTCACTTTGTTTCACATTTAATGTATTATAATATAAATATAATAAATTATTCTTATGCTGATTTCCAGTTCATAAATTTGTTGTATCTTTTGCTAATTTCATAAAAAAAAACTCTCATTTAACAATTAAATCTGCTTCACTTCATGCTTATCATTGAACAGAATTAGTAAACTGTGTTGCTTACATTCAATTGGTAGTTTGAGAAACTACTAATAAAAAAAATATTAACCTTTATATTTCTATTTCGCTACCTGGTCCATGTCAAATTTTCATATACATAGAAAATAATAAAAACAATTTTCATGAGAAGTAAATCAAGCAGTTAACATTTTTTATGATATGCTACCATTCTGTGAGTTTGTTCAACATAAGTAAATTCAATAACAATTTATGTAACCTGATCCAAATATTCCTACATTAAAAACATCTATGTGTAGTTCACCTTAAAGAGCTAAGGGAATGCATTCTGCTTTTTATACTTCATTGTTTTTAACCATTCAATTAATGATGTAATTTATAGGATACCGACAAGAACAAGGCAATAATAAACCAAATTGACAAGAAAATTGAGTTGGATATGCAAGAGCTTGCTCAATATCTTCTTCAGAGATCAGATGATAGAACAAGTAACAAGAAGACCAAGCAGACCTTCTTGAATGTTGTGAAAAGTTGTTACTATGCTATTAATTGCCCGCCATATATGGTTGATAGTCATGTTTCCAAAGTTATTTTTGAGCGTATTATTTGAAATAAAGTTTTATTTGTAGGGTTGATGTGAATATTTGCACATACAGAAAATGTTCTGAAGAGTGGTATAGAGGAAAGGTGTATAAATAATAGTTCTATCATTGGAAATTAGTAGATGATAATTACAATTCAAGTTACACCCCATTTGGCTCGTAGGTATTAACCCTGGAATTATGGAATTAGAATTCAATTCGAAAGATATGGTTGTTTGGCTGCCACACAAAATTGAATTGGTGACTCCAAGGTAATTCCAAGAGAAAAATTGAATTGATGATTCCAAAGGTAATTCCAAGAGGCAAGATAGAGCACTACTACAAAGAATGCTATACTGGACGTTTCATCACAGATAGTTCCCCAGAATTCGTCAATATTGTAATTATCACAGACGGTTTTACATGTGTAACCGTCTATGTTACTAGCGATGGCTAGAACCATCTGTGATACATAATTATCACAGGTGGTTCATGTATTATAGACGTTTTGGATTAAAAACCATCTGTGATATCTGTAATTATCACAGACGATTCTGTCTGCGATATCATACATATCAAAAATGGTTGTTTTTAGAAACTGTCTGTGATATTAATCTTATATATATATAAACCAAACTCACTGTACTCGTGCGCACACTTAGGTTTTCCAACACACTCGCACGCCTTCTCAACTCCCCCTTCTCCACCTCCGGGCTGCCGCCTCCTTCTCAGCTCCTCGTCTCTATCGCCTCCTCCTCGGCTCCCCATTGCGCGACTCCTCCTCCTCAACTCCTCGTCATGCAGCTCCTCATCCTGGCTCCTCGTCGTCGTCACGTCCTCCTCGGCTCCTCATCATGTGGCTCCTCCTCTCGACTCCCTGTCGCCGTCGCTCAAGGTGTGCACCATGTATGAATGTGAGTGCCATGACATGTATAAATGGTTGATATGTGCATGAGTGTGATGCTACATTTTTGTAAGTGATCCAATTTAATAAATTGATATGTGGTAATTCATTTGGGATTCCTTTGCTAATAAATGGCAAGTAAAAATGGAATATTTGACATGTATAGAGAATACAACTTGAAAAATGAAATTCTATATGAATGTTACTACTATTAATAAACTAGAATCATAGGATTGGCTCAAAGGTTAGTATGAGGAAGGTTTTCTTTATGTCAAGCATGTCCACTTGAATATAATCCTAGATGATTATCACTCTATGAGCAAGATTCTGTAAACATGATTGATTAATCAATTCTAAGTATAGAAGCATATATACTAATGTGATTCAATTTGCTATGCTCATACTGTAGTATTAGTGTCATGTTTCATTTCACGCAAATGTATGTGCACACATGCGTGTATACGTTATAGTTTCTAAGGAAAATGATTTTCATTGAAAATAGAATGCAACCGATACCGGAGATGGCCTAGGAGCCAAATGACCATCATGGAGGTCCTTCAAGATCAGAGAACGACTTCTCTTTTGACATTGAGGTAGTAAACTACATAACATAAAGTTACAACTCATAAGTTATTTATTCTTGATTTAGATGAATGATGCCCACATTTTTATGGTAACACTAACATAGTCTTGCACACTCCACAATTTAAATGAGGTAGAGACAAAGTTTATCCCATATCACACTTGATAAAACTATGTCAGTCGGAGTAGTAGTTGTTCGAAAACACCGTTCCAATGAGATCTTGTAGCAATAATATATACCAAGATGAGAAAAAGAGAACGAATTATCCATAAATTCTTCTGGAAAGTAGTCATACTGCTCATGTTAGTATTTCTCAATGATTATACTTGGGCTTAAAAGGCATGGAGCAAATTACACACTCCAGTGTATCAGGTTCTGTGAAGTAAGTTATGGCTGCTGTCTCTTCCTCCTTATCATGATGCATGTTGGGTTTGGTTGCTATCTTGGGCGTAAAAGAACCTTTGGGTAGCCACACTCTTCATTTGTTTTTTCGTTCCACATAAATGAAGGGCGCGGCAGCCCAAAGGTTCTTTTACGCCTAAGACAGCAACTAAGTCCAACACCCAGTATGATGAGGAGCAAGAAACAACAGCTATGACCTACTTCATAGAGCCTAACACGTTAGAGTGCGTGATTTGCTTTATGCCCTTTGAAGCCTAAGTGTACAGTGCTTTAATGTTCCTCTTGTAGTTATTGAGAAATACCAACATGAGCAGCCTGACTACTTTTTAGAAGAATTTGTGGACAATTGGTTCTCATTTTTTCATCTTGGCATATATTATTTGTACATGATCTCACTGAAAGGGTATTTTAAAACAATTACTACTCTGACTATCATAGCTTCAAGTGTGATATGTGATCTGACTTTGTCTCTATCTTATTTAAATTATGGGGTGTGCAAGACTATATTAGTGTTATCATGAAATATGTGGGCATCATTGATCTAAATTAAGAATAAGTAATGAGTTGTGACTTTATGTTGTCTAGTTTACAACTTTACTCCTTGCAACAGGGCATGACAATCAGCTCAAGTATATTTGATCTTAACAAACTCTGTAATTCATTCAATTGTAACTCATTCAGTTGTACTTCATTTGTGAGATCTATGTAATGATTATCGTGTCCTATAAGATCTGTAATCTGCTTTCTTGTTTTCAGAGGCCATGGTTAGTATTTCATGAGGCTAGCTGAAATACAATTTTTTTTGCAATACAAAGAACCACCATAGACGGTTTTTTGTATTAACCATTTGTGATAAGTCACAATACAGACGATTATTTTACAAAATCGTCTGTGATATCTGACTTATCACAGATGGTTCTTTTAAAAAACATATGTATTGTGACTTTTTAGAGACGGTTCTGAGTTAATAACTGTTTGTGATAGTCTACATCATAGATAGTTTAAAAACTATCTGTGATGACCTATGTCATTACTAATCCGTAAACTCAGACGGTTCACAAAACCATCTGTGATGATCTTTTCTGTAATACAGCTAGAAGAAATTCTCAACTTGCGACCTGTTATTTAATTGGAATTCACTTTACAAAATTAAGTAAATTTTGGCATTGGAATTTCATCCCCGCGTCCACACAATAAAATTTTCACAAAATTGATTAAAATTTATTGGTGATGATTTAGTATACAGAGAAGCTAATTTGTACACATTAGTAGGCCTAGGTGCATAGGTTGCCCCCACAGCGGTGTAGAGAATGATTTCATAAAAGTTTGATATTTGGAATTTAAACCTCGTGTTCACACTATAATTTCTTTTTACAAAATTGTCTAAAATTTGATGGAGATAATTTAGCGTGTAGAGAAACTACTTTGTGCACATTGGCAGACCTAGGTGCATAGTGTAATACCCTGAGTGTCGGTACGATATAATATTTTAAAACAATCGCGGAATCGCCGGTTTTTCGGTTAAACGCGGGAAGGGAAAAAATAAAATTTGTAGAACATTAAAAATGGAATAGAATATATTAAAAAAAAATTAATTTCAATTGTGGGCTGCCAGGAGGTGGGCCGACCGCCTCGGCCAAGGCCCAAGGGGTGCGCACCTCCCCAAGCCGCACCCTTCCCCCCCCCTCTCTTTTAAACCTAACCTCCCTCTTTCTCCCCTCCCACTTGGCCGCCACCCCTGTCCCCCCCTTGCGCCTCCACTCCCCTCCCAAGGTGGTTCCCCCTCCATTGCTACCTTGGAGAAGAAGGAGAAGGAGAAGAAGGAGAAGGAGAAGAAGGAGAAGAAGAAAAAGGAGAAGGAAGGAGAAGGAAGGAGAAGAAGAAGGAGGAAAATTTTGGGGAAAATCTTCAGATTGGTAATTTTATCTCATCTCAAATCCTCTGTTTTATGGTTTAATTAAGGTTCTTAGCACAGATTTTGATGGTAGAAATTAGATCAATTGCCCGATTAGAGTTTAGTCGCGGGCTGATTTTAGATCGATTTGCGCAGCACGGCTTGTCGCGCAGTTTTGATCTAGAAAACGAATTTTCCTGCGGGTCTTCCCAAAAGGAAAGTTGTAGAGGACATCCATATGTATCTCCTTTAGTTTTTTCAAATTTTTATACCGTGGGATCTGGGAGATACGGAGTCGGAAATACCGCTGTCCGTCAGGCGGAGAGATTGGTACAGCCCGGCGGTAATTTAGAGATTTAAAATAGTAAAAGAATTTTCCTGCGGATCTTCCCAAAAGGAAAGTTGTAGAGGAAATCTATATGTATCTCCTGTATTTCTTTCAAATTTTTACACCACGATATCTAGGATATACGGAGTCGGAAATATCGCTGTCCGGCAGGCGGTCGGGTTGGAACAGTCCGACAGTAATCCGGCGTTTAAAAATAGTACATTAATTGTCTGGCCTTGGCCGTAGTTGGGAAAGTTGTAGATAATTTAGATATCTAGCTTGTGTATATATTTGGTAATTTTTAGACCTCTGTTCTGTCAGGGGTGCGCGTTTGAACGCGGCTGCCCAATTTGCCAGAGCAGAGCTTTTCCTCTGTTTTGGGCATTATTTTACTCCTAGCTTTGATTAAAATAAAAATAGATGTTCTCCATAAAAATTGTAGGTTTTTAAGTCATGAATCCAGAGAGGTATTATTTGCTATTTTTCGTCGTATATTTTTTAAAGATACAAAATTAAGAAGCAGCGCTGCTGCAGAGATTAAAATGTTGAATTGTGGAGCGGAAAGGAGTTTTCGCGGGTTCGGGTCTCTAGCGATGTTTTATATTTTTTTTGTCGTGTTTGTTTGCTGTGGTTGAGTGCTGAGAGGTGTCTTATGGACAGGTGGTCTTGTCCCTAAGCGCCTTGACTTTCGTTGTTCGTTGCTTCATCGGATTGAGGCAAGTAAGCGAGCGGTGGTTGCTACCGCTTAACCCGTTGTTCTTGTTACATTCAGTTTACATTATTATCGTAATTAGATACAATTGCTATGATATTTAATTGTGGTATTCTTGCTTAATGATTTAATTTGAAACATGAACTTATCATGTAGTGGAGATGAATATGTTGGGAGCATGTTATTGCTCCTTGTGGATGAATTAATGTGAATAATGAACTACCATATCATTCATATCATACATATCATATCATGTCCTTTGAATGTGGATGTCGCCGCTTATAGCCGCGATCGCGTCACCGACTGCGTCGTATATTGCCGTACTACGACGCACCTCTTCGCCCGTGGGAAGCGTTCGTATATTGTCGAAATACGACGCATCGCACTTCCTGCCCTGGCAAGAGTAATGTGGAGCATGGCATGAGCATTCATATGCATTTTAACGAGGACAAAATGATTGCATTCACTTGTTAATTATTTTCATGGAAGAGGATGGTAGATATCTTATTTGTGAACTTAAACGTAAAGGTGATTGTTGTAATGATGATGAGGATGTTTTAAATTGCTTGTAATTTGAATACTTGTTAAACTGTTTGCTTGCTGAGATTTTTATCTCACTCTTGCTTCCCCCTCCCTACAGGTGGACCTTGAGCATGCTTTGGGAAGGGTAGAGTGGCACCGCACTGATGCACTTGGTCTTTAATCTTAATGTTGGAATAAAGTAGAAGAATTTTAGTTCTTTGCTTAGTTATCTTATTGTCGAATTGTTTCACCTTATTAATGTTATTTCAGATCCGTTCATTTGGTTATTACATTCAAGTTGATTATGAATATTAAATTGTTCTTATTATCTCGTTATTTATTAGTTGTTTACACTTCCGCTTATACTAACTTATGTAGTCTTGTTGCTAGTTTGTTTTATTTATAAATTGACTAGTCAGAGTAGCATTAGTGGCATTCCAGGGCATTGTGGGTCCTGGGGTGTTACAGTTGGTATCAGAGTGGGCTTTAGGTCCGTAGTAATTAAACTATTAAATTGACACACTTGCACATGTAGGTTGGGGAAGGGTTGTTTATTTTGCATATACCCTGTTTAATTTATTGCATGATTGCTCGTGTTGTAAATGTTTGTTGATTCTGTTCTTGCTTGTGTGTGGATTGTGGTGGTCAGAGGATGCCGCCTAGGCGTAGTAGCCGTGGCAGTGCAGCCACGCCAAGAGCGCACCTACTGATCGAGGAGGCCGAGGGTACTCAGTCAGCAGGTGGTAGTCAGGAGGAGCTGTTGGCCACGGTGAGGGCCATGCAGCAAGAGTTGAGTGCGTTGAGGCAGGGGCAGGTGGCCCCTGGTGTTCGAGCAGTTCCAGAGCCGGAGGTTGCGACAGATGGAGCAGTTAGCGGCCTCTCACTCCGAGAGTGGGTAGGTTTGAGACTGGACAGTTTTAGCGGTGCGGCCCCTCCTGCTCGTGCCGCAGATCGGCTGTCCTTTGTGGAGGACAAGATGGAGGCATTCGAGGTGGTTGCCTCCGATCGTGCGCCACGCGCGCAACTCCGAAGGAGAGGCACATATCCGGTGGAAGGAGTGCAGATCGCCGCACGCCGCACATGGGGCACCAACGTGGGCAGAGTTCGTTCGTCAGTTCGAGAGAAGGTTCTATCCAGAGACCTTTCTGGACAAGATGAAGATCGACTGCATAAGCACGCGCAAGACAAGCAATCTGTGTCAGAGTATGAGGTGGGCTTCAACCAGATCGTCCGTTTTGTTCCGCATGTGGCGCGGGATGATGCGGACAAGGCCGAGCGATTCCGTGTGGGCTCAAACCTTCGATCCGCCACCGCTAGGTGCTTTCCCGATCACGGATTTTCGTACCTTAGTGGAGCAGGCTATGGGGCTCGAGATGCAGCAGGTGTACACAGATGATATCCGCAAGGCCACCGGAGGAGATCCGCCTCGAGGCCTTAGCGAGAGGAAGGGCTTTTCTGGAGGTCCTGCGCACAAGAGATAAAGAGTCGTCGCCACCAGCCTTACCGTGGTAGCACGGGGCAGACTAGCTCTACCGGAGATCCGCATCGGCGGGCCGACTGCACTTGGAGTGGACAATGTTCTATCTGTGGTAATAGCCACAAAGATGTGGTGTGCAGGCAGAATCCCAAGGGGAAGCTGCAGTGGGAGTTGGCGCCTACACTTTCAGCAGCTCTACACGCCCCGTCGGCACCGCGAGATGATGGTCGCGGCTCCTACCCCACGTTCTTGCCCGCGCCTACACCGCGGTACTTGCCGCGCCTTCAACACCTTCGACGCTCGTCTCGGCGCCTCCACCAGGAGGATACTGGGTCCAGCTTCCTGCGGCGCCTGTACCTCAGTGGACTCCTGCGCCGACCACCCCGGGTGCGGGAGGTTCTTCTTCAGCTGTTCCTGCGGCGTATGCCATGCCAGCGCCTGATAGCAGGGATCGTGGAGACGTGGTGACAAGTACCTTATCTGTTGATGCTTCTGTTCTTTTCGACTCCGGGGCTAGTTTCTCTTTCGTCTCGGAGGTTTTTGTTCAGCGGGCAGATTTGTCCGTGTAGTTCGTGTGGAGAGCTGTGGTTGTTAGTTCTCCTAGTGGGCTTATTTCCAGTGCCCGTGTTTGCCCTGGTTGCGTGGTGGTTCTAGCGGATGAGGAGTTCGTGGCGAACTTGGTGGTTATTCCTTTGGAGCCTTCGATGTGATCCTTGGCATGGATTGGCTCGCAAGATGTCGGTTATCTCTTGTTTCGAAGACGGTCACCTTGCGGTCTCCGCGGCGTGAAGTGGTCTTCCAAGGAGTGCCCGCAGATACTCTCTTTCGTTCTTTGTGCGTTGTTCCCCAATCGGCGAATGCGTAAGTCGGTCTTCTGTGGGCCATGGTTGAGGGACACGTCGTGTTGAGGCTGGAGGATATACCCGTGGCTTGCAGGTACCCAGATATTTTTTCGGTCGAGCTTGTGCCCGCCACCGTAACGGGAACCGATTTCCGATTGACCTTGTTCCGCACGCGGCTTATCTATAAGTCCCTCAGATCGGATGGCACCGTGGAGCGGTGGAATTGAAGAAGCGGTTGGATGACCTCCTAGCTAAGGGTTTATCGATCGAGCACGCCGCCTTGGGCTGCTCCGGTCTTGTTTGTGGGAAAGAAGGATGGCACCAAGAGGCTTTGCGTGGATTATCGTGCACTTAATCAAGTGACGATCAAAACAAGTACCCACCGCTCGCATTGAAGATCTCTTCGATCACCGAGAGGTGCCAAGGTATTCTCAAGATTGATTTGCGATCGGTTATCATCAGCTGCGAATCGAGAGGAGGATATAGAGAAGACAGCTTTTAGCACAAGGTATGGGCATTTTGAGTTTGTCGTTATGTCTTTTGGACTAACAAATGCCCCTGCTGTCTTTATGGAAGCCATGAACAGGATGCTCCATGAGTACCTGGATTCTTTTGTGGTGGTTTTCATCGATGACATTCTGATTTATTCCAAAATGGAGGAGGATCATGAGTTGCATCTCAGTTTGGTCCTTGATGCCCTTCGGAGGAATAAGTTTTATGCGAAGCTGAAGAAATGTGCTTTCTGGCTGTCCGAGGTTGGATTTCTTGGTCATACCATCAGTCAGCATGGAATTACAATGGATCCAAAGAATGTGGCATCGGTGGTGCAGTGGCGAAGGCCAACCAATGTGTCAGAGATCCGGAGCTTTCTTGGACTTGCCGGTTACTATCGGCGCTTTGTGTAGGACTTCTCCATCATCGCCAAGCCGATGACCCGACTCACGCAAAAGAGTGTTCCTTTTGTGTGGACAAATGACTGTGAGTCTGGCTTTCAGACTTTGAAGAGCAAGCTGGTGAATGCACCTATTCTATCCTTGCCCGAGAGTGGCAAGCGCTACACGGTGTACACAGATGCTTCTCGGATTGGTCTTGGTTGTGTGTTGATGCAAAAGGGCGAGTTATCGCTTATGCATTTCGACAGTTGAAGACTCATGAGCAGAACTATCCTACTCACGACTTGGAGTTGGCAGCTGTGGTTTTTGCTCTAAAGTCTTGGAGGCATTATTTATACGGGGAGCAGTGTGATATCTTTACTGATCACAAGAGCCTTAAGTACATATTCACTCAGTGAGAGCTGAATTTGAGGCAGCGGAGGTGGTTGGAGTTGATCAAAGATTATGATCTAACTATTCAGTATCATCCTGGTAAAGCCAACGTGGCGGTTGACACCTTGAGCAGGACAGGAGTCCCTCGGACAGCGATGTCCTTGATCTCAGAGTTTGAGAGGATGGGTATCTCTTTCTGTCTCACCGGGGTTGCACAGGCAGAGACGCAGATGGTTATCCAGTCCGCCATTCCCGAGCGTGTTCGAGAGGCTCAACAGCACGACCGGCTCCTTTCGGAGGTGAGGAAGAGGATCTCGGAGGGTCGCTCTCGAGATTTCAGTGTGGATGGAAGTGGTGCAGTTCTTTTCAGAGGCCGGCTGTGTGTACCCCAGAAGTCAGAGGTGAAGGATGACATTCTTCGTGAGGCTCACCGGACTCCGTACTCAGTACATCCGGGAGAAACCAAGATGTATCGGGATTTGAAGCAGGTCCTTTGGTGGAAACGCATGAGAGTGGACATTGCTAAGTATGTCGCTTCTTGTGGCGTTTGTCAGCAAGTGAAGGCCGAGCATAAGTGGCCTGCGGGATTGTTGCAGCCTTTGGAAATACCTGAGTGGAAGTGGGAGCACATTACGATGGACTTCGTGGTCGGATTGCCGCGCTCTCCTCGAGGGCGAGACGCAGTGTGGGTCGTGGTGGACAGGCTTACCAAGTCCACACACTTCATTCTGATGAAGACGACCAATACAGCGCAGGATCTGGCTCCGTTGTATATCCGAGAGGTGGTGAGACTACATGGTGTGCCTAAGTCGATTGTTTCCGACCGGGATGCCAAGTTTGTATCTAAGTTTTGGCAGAGTCTTCAGGTTGTGTTGGGCACGATAGTTTCCCTCAGTACGACTTTTCATCCTCAGACAGATGGTCAGTTAGAGCGGACCATTCAGACTCTGGAGGACATGCTACGTGCTTGTGTACTGTCATGGAAGGGCAGTTGGGAGGACCATCTGGCTTTGGCAGAGTTCGCTTACAACAACAGTTTCCAGGCAAGCATCAAGATGGCTCCTTTCGAGGCTTTGTATGGCCGAAGGTGTGTTTCCCCCCTTTGTTGGGATGCGGTTGGCGAGAGGTCTTTGCTTGGGCCAGACCTTGTTCAGCAGACTGTGGAGAAGGTGCGGGAAATTCTCTGCTGCACACATAAGGTAGTGTGCTAATCGTGTGGCAACACGAGAGGACATGTGCTGTGGGTAAAGTTACACACCTCTGCAGAGTAACAAACTATCTTGCATAGCCACGTCTACGGTCACGGACATGCTAAGTAAGGTTTTCACATATTAGACTTTGGTTTTATAAAAAACTGGTTTTAATGGAAATGTTGGAATCGTTTTGGAGAAAGATGGTTTGGGTGGGATACCCGTGGTTAGGTTAGTGTTGGGTCTATGCCTGTACTAATGATTTTATTTCAATTAATGTATTTGTTGTGGTTACAGACCAAACAGAGAGATAGTAGTATAGTAGTGGAGATGTTAGGTGAGCAATACTTTCTCTGGGTGCTCCCCAGGTCCATGACATCTTTATATATATTCACATGGGGAATATTTTACAGTTATATCCTTACACCCAAGCATCCCTCTCAAGGGCATTTAAGTCATTATACATGTCCTATTTTGGACTTTACAACCTTCTAACAGGCCGGTTGGGCTTAGGTGGGGCCACCCCTACAACAGGAGCATCTCATAGTGAAGGGCTTCACAGGCCAAAGCCATGTTGCTGAGCCATTTGGCCCCCTCCGTCCCTGTGGCCTGTAACCTTCTGTGATCTTGGGCAAAAATACCTTTGCTTAATGCGGCCGAGCTTCGCACCGAGGATGCGGATTGAATCGCTATCGGTTACCCCGGCCGCGAGGTCCTTCTACCAGAGCCGGGTTGCTGGCTCGGTGGCTCGTGGGCGGTGCTTTGATGATGCTCGGCGTGCAATGGGGATTGCACAACGTGACGGCGTGCGACCGGCGTGTTTTGCGGTGCCAGCGGTCGCTCGGCTGCATCCGCGCGCTTCTTTCCGGTGGGCCGGTGCTCATGGCTGCATGTGGTTGGAGCGTCGTGCGCTGTCAGGCCCCATCTCAAGGAGGCGGGACACGTGGCAGGACACGATTGGTGGGTCGTGGGCTGTCAGGCGGTGTAGGCGTGCATGCAACCTCGTGGCTTCGGCTTACGCAGATGTGCGCTCCCGATGGTAAGTCGACATCGGGTCGTTCATGGAGGCGAGCCGCTGTCACACACCGAGTCAAGTCGGGTCGCTCCACGAGGCGTAGTTGTTGTCGGAGCCAAGTCGCCGTCAAGCCGGAGCCAAGTGATCGGTGGCGCCCACCGACAACGCACACGGCCTCGAGAATCGCTACCGCCACCGTAATCGATGGGAGTTGGACCATGTCAGGCAGCCGTGCGATCGCGGTTTTTCATCATTCCCGAGGGGGGCATTATTAGTGTGTCATGGGATGTAAGGCATCGTGCGCGCGTGCCACTGCGACACTTGTCCTCCCGCCGGTTGCACTTCTGCCGGTTGTGCTGCCCTGCCAGGGGGGAGCGGGTACATATACTCTACTCCGCGAGTCGTAGCCGGGTACAGCTGGAATGATCCTGTTCTCAGGAATGGCCTTCCTCAGTTCACCTACATCCTCTGATAGCAGTGCTTTATGGTAGGATTAGCGTAAACAACGCTATCAGAGGATGTTGGTGAACTGATGGAGGCCTATTTGCGAGAACAGATGGGGTGCAACACGGCTTGTTCTCAAAAATAGGCATTCCTCAGTTCATCTGCATTATCTGATGATGCTGTTTTATAGCAGTATCTATTTTTGGTTTCTATCGAGACTTGGTGTTGTTGCACGTAGTACGTGGCCGGGAGTAGCTGGTATGACCATCTTGCTCTCCGAAATAGGCCCGCCTTGGTGCATCTGCATTCTTCGATAGCCCTGTTTCATAGCATGACTAGCGTTAACAACATTATCAAAGAATGTTGATGCACTGAGTGAGGCCTATTTCTGGTTTCGTGGATCAACGGTCGCACTCCCCAATCGTGGGACAAGTAGACGGTTGGATTTCCGCGATTGGCACTCCTGATCGTGGGAGGTGAGGGGGCCTTATATGCCCCTTTGTCATCGTGCCGGCGTTGTTCTTCACTTGTCCGCTGTCGGAGCCCGGTCTGCATCTGACTTCGCTCCGCAGGAATGTAGCCAAAGTGGGATGCGGAGTCGTCCTCCGTATGCGAGGCCAAATTGGAGGGTTGGCTCGACCTTCGGAGATGAAGTCGGAGTGGCTTCTAGAGTCGTCGTGCGAGCTTGCAGCCGAGGTGGACTCCAGATTTGCCATGCTGAGTTGAACCCGAGGTGCAGTCAGGTGGCTCGTGGCTCAACGACAGTGCCTTGATGATACTTGGGGCACAACGTGGACTGCGCGACCTGACAGTACGCGACCGGCGCGTCTTGCGGTTTCAGCAGCTGCGTGCCTTTTCATGGTATGGCAGGACGTGTGGCTACGCATGATTGGTGCGTCGTACGTTGTGGAACGACCGGACAACCGCCCGTCCATTCCCGAGATGGGCATGCATCGAGACATGATTGGTGCATCATGCGTTGCAGAACGACCAGACGACCGTGCCTCTTCGGCTTCAACCGGTTGCGCTTCTCGATGGTAGGGAGGCGGACAGTTGGGCTGCTGCCGATTGCGTTTCCTAATCGTGGGGAGGTGAGCGGTTTGGCTTCCGCCGGTTGTGCTTACTGGCGGTATGGGAGGTGAAGGGGTTTATATACCCCTTTGGCACCATGTCGACGCTCTCATTCAGTTGCCTCCTACCCCCTTGGTCTCTTTGACTTCCGTACTGTGTTCTCTTTTGCTGCCGCTATTCGCCACAAGCGCCGTGCTTCTCGCCGTTGAGCTCCCAGAGGGCAATGGTTCGTGGCGAAGAATGGGTTCACTGGGCCGGCGGTGGCGCCTCGTCCCGATGATCGTCGTCGACCGAGGTGGAATACGTGCTAGAAGGCCGCGATCCATCGCTGGTGAACAACTGGTGGGCCGCGGAGGAGAAGGTGGAGGGTCTATGCTCCCGCTTCTTGGGCCGGACCCTCGTGACGGAGAAGACGGTCTAGACTCTGTTGCACGAAGGGAAGCTGACGGACCGCCGTGAGGTGCGCCTGCCCACCACCAGCGAGACGGAGCCGCACCCAGAGGAGTCGGAGGCAATCGTGTTCGTCGCATATTTTGAAGCCGGCCTCCAGGTTCCAGCGGCCCTCCGGGTTCGAGCTAGCGCAAATGACCCTGAACGCCATAGCCCGCCTGGTGGTTTACAGCTGGGCGCTACGGACGGAGGCGTGTTGACCTAGCTCCTCCCTATTCGTGTTCCTCCACGACGCAAGGTGCCAGCCGAAGAAGTTGGAGGGAGGGGCGTTCTCCAACTTCAGGAGCGTCAACTTCGTTCTGCGGTCCCAGTGCTCGCAGATCTTCCCTGCCAATTCAACCTAGATGAAGTGGGAACCCAACTGGATGAGACGGTGGTTCTATCTTCATGTGGGGAGTGGCAGTAGCCTCGAGTGCATGGGCCAACCAATATCATTCAATACGTCACCGGGTGTGGCGATCGATGATGAGGACAGGAGGAGGGCGCGGAGGCTTGTAGGGATCACCCTCCGATTTAACATGCATGACCTCACCAAGGATTTTGTCATGTATGGTGTGGCGCCACTTGTCGAGCGGTGGCACGTCGAGCTCGGGGGCCTCCGGCGCGACAGTGTTCGGCCGTCGGTGTCCTTGCTGCCGAGGCCCTCTAACCCTCGTAGGTTTCTTTTTTTGAGCTTGCTTTGCCTTGCTTGCAGGATTCCTCCTGGAAGACGCGGAGCGCACGGTGGTCGTGTTCTTCGGACCGTATGTGGCCAAGGAGCACAGCTTGCGTGAAGCCACAACCAAGGAGGCGAACCTAGGGCGAATAAATCGGGCGTGCGAAGCTTTGGGTATCCTCGTGCCGGAGCACACCACTCCCACCCCATGTCAAGCGCCCGTCGCGACGGTGATGACAAGGGGAAGGGGTCGCCTTCTCGGCGGGGGACTCGGTCCCCCACGGGCGTATCTAGTTCGGTGGCCACCATTCCTGTTACTCTTGCTGGAACCGAAGGGGCGACGGCCGCCGATTCCGACTCAGCGAAGTACGTCGATTCGCACCTTGAGGCAGGGGCGGAGGAGGCGGCTGTCGGTAAGGAGTCCTTGGGTGGCACCAAGGACCAAGGGTGAAGCGCGGACATGCAGGAGGGCGAAGCGTCCTCGCCTGCGCCGGCTGCCGAGGATGAGTCCTCGCCCCGGCCTTCGAAAGCGAAGCGACCTCGAACACGATCACCCTTGCGGCCCGAGAGGGGGTTCGTTGTGGTGACCAGGATCGGGGGCCTGTTGGGGTCTGACACTGAAACAAAGGCCATGCGGACCGAGGAGCTTGTTGCCCTAGGCGGCTGTAACACCCCAGGATCCACAATACCCTGGGATGCTACTAAAACTACTCCACAACTAGCCAATTTACAAAATAAAATAAACTGGCAACATTACTAAGCAAGATAGCACAAGATAATACAAGCGGAAGCATAAACAACTAAGGGATAACAGAATAGCAATAACAATTTAATATTCATAATCATTTTCAACATATTAACCAAAGGAACAGTTCCGAATTAAACATTAACGAGATGAAACATTCATCAGCAAGATAGCTAAGCAAAGACTAGAGTTCTATCGACTTTATTTCAGCATTAAAACGAAATTCATGTGCATCAATGTGGTGCTGCTCTACCCTTCGCAATGCATACTCAAAGTCCACCTGTAGGGAGGGGGAAACAAGGGTGAGATAAAAATCTCAGCAAGCAAACTGTTTAATAGGCTATTCAAACTACAAACAATTATACATCATCATTTATAATTCCATACAACTACAACCACAATTCATGTCCATAATTATTAATCACCATAAACTACCATGAATCATACCTCTTCAATTTCAGATTTAAATGGCATAAGAATGCAGTCATTTTATCCACAACTAAATGCAAATGAAACATTTAATCTACCACAACTACAATAGATTAATCATTAATATTTAATCTTCCATAATAACAATGTTATATCCTCAACTTCAAATCACCATCAAAGACAATTAAACATATGTATGATCATCTAACTACTTCATTAATTCTCACATCCACAATTGCTATCAACAATTAATACAAGTGAAAATAATCTCATGTCACAACCACAACTCTTATCATACACAAGGAACGAATCCCATTCCACGACCACATTCACAATCTTCATACCACAAATAGCTCACATAAGCCAATTCCACATTACAACTAGAAAGTTGTATATTCCACAAAATAGCATCACCACAATATGATGCATATGTATGCAAATGATCTTTCCACAATGCAATGCATATGAATGCTTCATGCTATGCTCCACATTACTCTTGCCAGGGCAGGAAGTGCAATGCATCGTATTTCGGCAATATACGAATGCTTCCCGCGGGCGAAGAAGCGCATCGACACGGCAATATACGATGTCAGACGGGTATGGTCGCGGCTATAAGCGGCGACATCCACATACACAAAGGACATGATATGATATGAATTATATGATAATTCACCACATCCAAGAGCATTATCATACTCTTAACATAACCACATCCACCACAAATAAATTTCATGTCCCACAATATAACATTAAGCAGGAAATCCACATGTCTACTAGCAAAGTTAATAACATATCACTTGAGCAATACTTGTTACCATATCCACAATTAAAATATCATGCAATCATGACATAATGTATCAAATTACGATAATAATGTAAATTGCAAGTAGAAGGAATAACAAGTAAACAGTAGCAACCACCGCTACATTCACTTGCCTCAATCCGACGAAGCGAAGTACAACAAAAATCAAAAGCGCTCAGAGACAAGACAACCTGTCCATAGGACAACTCTCAGCACACAACCACAACATACAAGCATGATATAAATATAAAATATCGCTAGAAACCTGAACCCGCACAATCTCTTCTCCGCTCAACAATCCAACAAATTACCCTCTGCAGCAGCGCTGCTTCACAATTTTGTATCTTTAAAAATATAAATCGAAATACAGAAAATGATACCTCTCTGGATTCATGACTTAAAAACCTACAATTTTCATAGAAAATATATATTTTTATTTTAATTACAGCTAGGCGTAATTTAATTCCCACAACAGAGGAAGACCTCTGTTCTGGCAGATTGGAAAGCAGTGTTCAATCGCGTGCCAACAACAGCACAGAGGTCTAAACATTCTGAAATTTATACAGAAGCTAGATTTCTAAATTATCTACAACTTTCTCAATTACGGACATGACCAAAAAATTCGTTTACTATTTCTGAACTCTGGATTACCGTCGGACTGTACCAATCTGTCCGCCTGTCGGACATCGGTATTGCCGACTCCGTATCTCCCAGATCCCATGGTAGAAAAATCCGAACAACATACAGGAGATGCATTTGGAAGTCCTCTACAACTTTCCTTTTGGGAAGATCCGCAGGAAAATTCGTTTACTAGGTCAAATCCGCGAGGACAGACGCGCTGCACGAATTAATCTATAGGCAGACATCAGCTAATCCCTAATCAGGCAATTAATCTATTAACTACCGTCAAAATCCGTGCCAAGAACCCTAATTAATCTGAAAAATAGAGGGTTTGGGATGAGGAAAAATTACCACGATGAAGAATTTTCCCACTTTTTTCCTCCTCTTCTTCTTCTTCTTCCTTCTCCTCTCCTTCTCCTTCTTCTCCTCTCCTTCTCCTCCTTTTCCTTCTCCTCCAATGGCAGCAGCTCTTGGGGTGTTCTTCTCGGGAGGGGTGGCCACCAAGGGGAACAAGGGCAGGGGGCGGCTTGGGCAAAGGGGAGAGGGGTGAGAGGTAGGGTTTAAATGAGAGGGGAGGAGGGTGCGGCAAGGGTGGGGGGTGGTGCGCCCCTTGGGCCCCTGGCCCATGGGTGGTTGGCCCACCCCGGCAGCCCAAAACTGATTTTAAAAATAATTTTTTAATATATTTCATTCCTCTTTCAATGTTCTTCAAATTTTATTTTTCCCTTCCCGCGATTTACCGAAAAACCGACGAAACCGCGATTGTTTTAAAAACTTACGCCGTAACTACGCTTAGGGTATTACAACGGCGTTGGGGTTCCTGCGGTTCCTTCCGAGGCCGAGGGGGCATCACCACGGACCTCGTCGGTTGATGCCGAAGGTATGCTTGACTCCCTTCGTATGATCCTGCGAGGCTTCCCTAAAGTTATCTGACCAGTCTTCTCTCTATTAGCGGAGGAATAGTCCCCTGGCCTTGGGCAACCCTCGAGGGGCGGAGACGCTCCAGGAGAGGCATCGTCAGTCGGGCCTTCGAGGGATGGAGATGTCCGGGGGTGGCCTCGACAACCGAACCCTCGAGGGACGGAGATGTTCCAGGCGATAGGCGGCACCCTCAAGCTTGTTGCCACGGAGGCTATACAGCCAACTTGGCGGACTTCGTCCCTCAACATTGGCAGGGGGCCGCGGCCAATGCGGTCGTGGGCTTGGATTACCAGGCGTTGCTGACGTCTGGGTCGAAGCTCCTGGAAGGCGCGCTAGAGGCCTCGGAGATGAGAGTGAGTGCTTGACTTTGGTGATGTGCGCCGTCGACTCAGGGTTTGCTAACGAGTGCATTGCTTGAGCCCTGCAGGAGGCACGCACCCACGAGAGGGGGTGCTAGAGGACCGACTGCGTGCTGCCGAAGAGGTCCACTCCGTCAAGGACGAGTGCATCTAGTTCCTGGAGACGGAGGGCCCAAAGGCGATCTCAGACGCCCGGGCGCTCGCGGCGGAAGCACAGTGTGTGGCTGTTGAGGAGCGCTATGGCTTCCTCCATGAAATCACCGCGCTAGAGGAGGAGAAGGGACGCCTTGCGCAGCTCTTGGAAAAAAGGACGTGGCCCTGGGCGAAGTCTCGGTTGCGGCGTGGGACACCATGCTGGCTCTGGAAGGCACCCTTGAGGACCTCTCCGTCGATGTGCCGCCTCGCGCCTTCGGTCCTGAAAACCTATCACGGACGCTTCGTTGAATCGGGTAAGCTTCTGACCTCGCCCTCAGCGCCGCCAAGGCCTTCGGTAACCATTGCTCCTTCGTGACTTCGCGCCTCGCCTTCGTGCTGCTTCAGCACCGAAGCTGCTGGCACGTCAATGAGCTGGCCGACTCCCAGCTGGAGATGCCAGCTAGAGTTGGGGTGATGTCGGGTGCCGTCTACGCCTTCCGCGAGACCGTCTGGGCCTTCCACAACTAGATCTGGGGCTACATCGGGGAGGCCGTAGTGAAGGTAGCGCTACGACGGAGCCTACATGGTAGGGGGAACTTTGAACAATGGCTTGATGAAGTCCCACGGCGCAACGAAGGTGGTGCCGTCATCCCGGGGCATGGCGCGGACCCACATGTGTGATATAGGGGTCCCAGTGTAGGTGTGTGTCATGATGCATACGCTCTTTTTGTAACCTGGAGCCATGGCATCCCTTTTTTGAATAAAGCGGAAGTTACGCCCGTGTTCTGATTACTTGTGCTATCTTTGCTTCGGGCAGCTGCGTAATAGGGGCTAGTTGCTGGCCTCTGACCGCGCGGCCCGACGGCGTCTTCGGCATTGGTGGTGGGCCGAGGACTCGCTGAACTTTTGTACAAGCCGGTCCTCGGTGGGTAAGCCTCGAGAGTGTATTAAGGTTGAGTCGGACGAGTAGCGGCCCAAAGTACTCGAGGGCACTTGTAAACATTAGCTCTGCGCAGATGTCATTGCCGACTGTCCTTGCAAACATTCTTTTATGAGTGCAATAAAGACCTGAGTTGGAGTATGTGTGCCTGTTGCTTTTCATGATCGCACTTGTCTCCGACCAACTCGTAGGAGCTCGTAGTAACTCATAGGACTTCACGCCCATCCCGTACCCCTCGAAGTGGCGCGGCGGAGCTGGCGCCCAGCCGAAGTAGATGGTCGAGCGCTCTATCCCCTACCCTACGAAATGGTGGCAGCCACGGAGACCTAGGATGTTGAAGATCATAACATGAGCAATTCGGCAGATTTGGATTCCTTTTCTATATATCCACTCATGTGGTACTTCATCATACGATTCATATAAGATCCATCTGTCTAGAGATCGTCATATACATCTAGAAAGTTGTATGCTTTGGAAGAAGCTTGTATAGTTTGGGAAGGGGTAGAGCTGGTGCCTAGCTAAAGTAGACGCTCGAGCGCTCCATCCCCTACCCATCGAAATGGTGGCAGCAGAGCTGGCGCCTAGCCAAAGTAGACGCTCGAGCGCTCCATCCCCTACCCTTCGAAATGGTGGCAGCGGAGTTGGCGCCTAGCCGATGTAGGCGCCGAGCGCCCGCCCCTACCTTCGAAATGGTGCAATGAGTGGCGCCAGCAAGTAGGTGCTCGAGCGCCTGCCCCTACCCTTAGAAATGGTGGCGCGTGAGCGCGCAAGCCGGTAGACGCTCTAGTGCTCCGTCCCCTACCCTTCAAAATGGTGGCGTGAGTGGCGTCAGCAAGTAGGCACTCGAGCGCCCGACCCTACCCTTGAAATGGTGGCGTGGGCGGTACCTAGTCAAGTAGACACTCGAGCACTCCGTCTCCTACCCTTCGAAATGGTGGAAGCGGAGCTGGCACCTAGCCGAAGTAGACGCTCTAGCGCTTCGTCCCCTACCCTTCGAAATGGTGGCAGCGGAACTGGTGCATAGCCGAAGTAGACGATCGACCGCTCTGTCCCCTACCCTTCGAAATGGTGGCAGTGGAGCTGGCGTCTAGCCAAGTAGACGCCGAGCGCTCGTCCTCACCGGTAGGCGCCGAGCGCCGACCCCTACCCTTCGAAATGGTGGCAGCGGAGCTGGCACCTAGCCGAAGTAGACGCTCGAGCGCTCCGTGCCCAACCCTTCGAAATGGTTGCGGCGGAGCTGGCGCCTAGCCGAAGTAGACGCTCGAGCGCTCCGTCCCCTACCCTTCAAAATGGTGGTAGCGGAACTGGCACCTAGCCAAAGTAGACGCTCGAGCGCTGCATCCCCTACCGTTCGAAATAGTAGCAGCGGAGCTGGCATCTAGCCGAAGTAGACGCTTGAGCGCTCCGTCCTCTACCTTTTGAAATGGTGGCAGTGGAGCTGGCGTCTAGCCGAAGTAGAAGCTCGAGCGCTCTGTAGAGTGCGTGCGGCGACGCGTGTCTTAGTTATGTTTCGTGGATTGCGCGTGCGCACTCGGTGGCGTGCCCCCGCGCGTCTTATTTATACTCCGTAGAGTATTTAGACTCCGAAGAGTGCGTGCGGGCGAGCCTCGGCGCATCTTATTTAGACTCCGTAGAGTATTTTAGACTCCGAAGAGTGCGCGCGGAGGCAGGCCTCGGCGCGTCTTGTTTAGACTCCGTACAGTATTTATACTATGAAGAGTGCGCGTGGAGGCAGGCCTCGGCGCGTCTTGTTTAGACTCCGTAGAGTATTTAGACTCCGAAGAGTGCGCGCGGAGGTAGGCCTCGGTGCATCTTGTTAAGACTCCGTAGAGTATTTAGACCAAGAGTGCTTGGAGGCGGGTCGCGTGCGTCATGGCGTCTTATTTAGACTCCGTAGAGTATTTATACACCAAAGAGTGGGCGCGGGCATGCCTCGGCGCATCTTAGTTAGACTCCGTAGAGCATTTATGCTCCGAAGAGTGCGCGCGGGCAAGCCTCGGCGCGTCTTATTTAGACTCCGTACAGTATTTATACTCCGAAGAGTACGCGTGGAGGGGGGCCAAGCCTCGGCGCGTCTTATTTAGACTCCGTAGAGTATTTAGACTCCGAAGAGTGCGCGCGGAGGCGTCCCTCCACGTGTCTTATTTTATACTCACGAAGAGTGCGCGTGGAGACCACGTGTCTTATTTTATACTCACGAAGAGTGCGCTCGGAGACCGCGTGTCTTATTTAAAGTCCATAGACTATGCGCGGAGGTGGGCCTCCGCGCGTCTTATTTATACTCCGTAGAATGCGCGCGGAGGCGTGCCTCCGTGTGTCTTATTTATACTCCATGGAGTGCGCACGGAGGTGGCCCTCCGCGCATCTTATTTATACTCTGTAGAGTGCGCGTGGAGGCATGCTTCTGCGCGTCCTCTTTACGCTTAATAAGACAAGTTTTGCAAACAGTGAACTTTATTGATCTCCTGTTTGCACGGGTAAGTGATTACAAAAGATAGGATACTAACAGCGGGACGTTCGAGGGCAAGAACAGCGCTGACCCCTGTTGTTGTAGCAAGTAGGGATGGCAAAAAAGGTTGGTCTTGATTGCAAAACTAGATGAAATTCAACCTATGTTATGCTTAGTACTGCTATTCCCTATAAGAAAGTCTTTGAAAGGTTGAAGCAAATTGATATGCAGTTTCATTGTGCACCAACTACTGCTGATTGGAATTTTGCCTCAATTGTTTGTGAAAAATTAAGCCTCTTCTATGAGCTCACTAATATGTTTTCTGGAACTAAATACGTAACAGCTAACATCTTCTTCCCAAAGATATGTGAGGTCAAAGTGCATATGAATAAATGGCTGGGATGTGAAGATCCAATAATTGAGGCTATGTCTATTGAGATGATAAAAAAAGTTTGACAAATATTGGTCTGATATTCATGTTTTGATGGCTATTGCTGTTAGTCTTGATCCACGTGGAAAAATGACAATGTTACATGCATGCTATATTGCTCTCTTTGGTGAAGAAAACTCTGAAGAGAAGGTTACGGAGAGTTATAATTGCTTGTGTGAATTGATGAATGAATACCAAGTGCATAGTGAACAAGAGGGTATGGCTACATCACCTACTACTACTGCTCCAATTGGTGCTAATGAGGTGCTTTCTATATTTAAAATACTAGCTGCAAGTAAGAAAAATATTGGTGTGGTGAAGACCAAAAGTGAGTTGGATCGCTATTTGTAAGAAGAAACTCTTCCTTGCACAGATGAGGAATTTGATATACTGGGTTGGTGGAAGGTAGCTGGGACACGTTATCCTACATTGTGTATGATTGCCCGTGATATCTTGGCTATTCCAATAACAACAGTAGCTTCTGAATCAGCTTTTAGCACTAGTGGTAGAGTGCTATGAACATCGCATCGTCTCACTCCAGCTATATTGGAGGCATTGATGTGCTCACAAAGCTGGCTTCGAAATGACCTTAAAGGTATGCAACTAGTGATTTAAATATTTCAAAATTTATGTGTGATTTCTAGCTAGTGATGTAAATGTAATGCAATATTTATTTCTTAGGTGAAGGAGGAGTTGAGGCTTTATGGACATGCCTTGAAGACATTGAAGAGGAACTTAAAGATTGTTGTTCAATCTCAATTGTCGACTCTGATTAGCAAACAATTTACTAGACATGTCTTTCATCTATTTGTTGAACTGTTGAAATTGAAATATATTTTGTATGTTTCACTCTTGTTGTAAACTTAATTTGTTTATGTGTGAGGAACTATGTCAATTTGTATTTGCATTGTAGTTGTTGAATGTGTGAATTTATGATGCATTGGTGATGTTTTAAATGTGATGTACTCAGTTCGCGGGTAAACGGGTATGCCCGCGGGCGACGGGTATGGGCGAGGTTTTTTACCCGTGGTCCTTCGCGGGTATACCCGTGGGCGTAAAACAGGTCGCGGCACGGTATGGGCGAGCACTACCTGCACCGCCCGCCGATTGCCATCCCTAGTAGCAACAAGGTAGAGCGAGAGGGAAGCCTCTGGTGCTGGGGCGACCGGTGTGGGGAGCTCGGCGAGGTGCTTCCTGAGGTCACCAGGAGCCTTCGCGCGGTCGTGTCCGCCTTATGATTCTCGATGGGCCTTATGGTGCGGGCCCCGAGCACTAAGCTCTATGTGCCGGGCGAGGTCCTAGTCGCCGAATGTAGTGATGATACCTTGCTGGCATGGGAGCTTCATGCACAAGAAACCATGGTGTTGGACTGCCCCAAAGGAGTTGAGGGTTGGGCGCCCCAGTATGGCATTGTTCGGGTACGAAATGTCAATGACGTTGAAGGTGACGTCTTCGCTCCTTGCTTTGTCGTCCAGGCCAAAGGAGACTTTTAGGCGTATCTGGACCAACGCCTTGAGCGACTGACCCCCAAGCCCTGCAATGGGATTCCCGAGGGGCCCAGGCGACTCCAAGGGATCCCCATCTGGTTAAAGACCGTCGCGAATAGGATGTTCGCGGAGCTGCCTCCATCAACCAGGACGTGTTTGATGTCGCATTCTGCAATGGCGGCCTAGATGACCAGGGGATCTTGGTGAGGGAACTCCACGTCCTCAGCGTCAGCGGGCGTGAAAGTGATTTCGTGATGTGCCCACTCCAGTGGTGCTTGCGCCAGGTAAGCTGCCACATGGTGTAGCCTCCGCATGTAGGCCTTTTGTTGCTGCGCCGAGCCCCCGGAGATGATGTTTATGGTCCAGCGCTGGGCTCCCTCTGGGACCTGAATTCGCAAGGGGCCTTCCTGGGGTCGATGGCAGTGCATGTCTGCGTGTTGTGGCCACCTCGACCATGCACCTCGCACCATAGGCCGTAGAGCTGGTCTTCTTGTTCTGCACGGGGTCTATCATCACGGCCCCGACCACGCCCTCGCCCTCGGCCTCGGCGACCCCGCCTATGACCGGCGAGGGTACCGTCTTCGGAGCCGCCCTCAATGTCGAAGACGTAGCAGGCCTTCTAGGATTTACACTGGCTGCGCTTGGACTTGTCACCCGACGGGTCCCTGCGCTCTAAGCCGTCCTTGAAAGACTCTTGCCTGTGTTTGCCCTTGGAGGAGCCCTCTTTCGGTGAGTCTTCGTTCTTCGTTGAGCCTTCCGCTTGATTAGTATCGGAGTCGTCGCCTTTGCGCCGTCGCACGTCCTCCTCCGCCCTCGCATACTCTTGTTTGGCTTACGCGCGTTGTACTCGGCCAACGGCCCCGGGCGGAGGCTCTGGATTGCTGAATTGATAATGGTTGTTTCGTTGACGTCCTTGACCTGGCAGCGGACCTTCGCGAATTGCTTGAAGTATTCTCGAAGCTTCTCCGAGGGCTTTTGCTAGACGGCGAAGAGCTGATCTGCTTCAACGCGCTCGACGTAATTCCCCTGGAAGTTGTTGTAGAGGCGATCGCGGATCTGCTCCCACGCTTAGATGGAGTTTGGCTCTATGGTGAAAAACTAAGAGAGCGCCACTCCCTGTAGCGCAAGGGGGAGCCCCTTCGCTTTGGTGGTGTCATCTCCACTCGTAGCTTCGATGGCAGTCTCGTACACGCCATGCCAATTGCTGTGGGCCTACGGAGAGGGGGGACTCCGGATCCACGCGCCGCAGTGGGACGCGACTCGAGTTGGGGTCATAGCGGCTATCTGCCCGCTCTGGCGTGGGCTCCGGGGCGGCCACTGGCGGGACTTGTCGGCTCCGAGTCTCTTTATACCCCGCACGGCTCCACGGAGGTCCGCCAGCTCCCGCTTCATCGTGCCGAAGGCCGCTAGTAGAGTGTTCTCCACCATTAGCGTGGCTGCGATTGTTGGAGCAGCGGGTTGCGCCGTCGGGCTAGTAGCAACCACGGCTTGCACTCCGAAACTGCTCGGCGCGTCGATGCAGAGAGCTCCAGAGTCGGTGACGGGGCCGACCACCGCGCCAGCGGTTGGGGCGACTGTCGCGCCACGGGCGTTGAGGTCGGCAGCCGCAGCACAGGCGCTGTTGACGCGTTGCCGAGCGCCTCTTTCGTACTCCTCTTCTTCTTTGCCGCCATCGATGATAAAGCCTTTCTTGGTGCCATCATTTTTCAGATCTTGGAGCTTACTCTTGTCGTCCCCACGGACGGCGCCACTTGTTGTGGTTATAGACGAAACAGAGAGATAGTAGTATGGTAGTGGAGATGTTAGGTGAACAATGCTTTCTCTGGGTGCTCCCCAGGTCCAGGACAGCTTTATAAATATTCACATGGGG
This sequence comes from Bonia amplexicaulis, assembly GCA_036346245.1. NCBI lineage: Eukaryota > Viridiplantae > Streptophyta > Magnoliopsida > Poales > Poaceae > Bonia > Bonia amplexicaulis. The sequence continues at coordinate 12,845,103 of CM070738.1, read as the reverse complement.
AGTATTTTATAGTTATGTCCTTACACCCAAGCATCCTGTTGGATCGGAAACAGCAACAGAGAGGGGTGAATGGTGCCTTTAAAAAACACCCCTCAAGTATTCATGAAAATCTCAGCTCAAATGACAAAAGACTTGGACAAGAAACATCGGCAAAGAACTGAACTTGACACGGCAAAGAAACCGTAGAGAGCGTTGTCATGGCAAAGGATAGCTGTCGAAATCCTTGTCACAGCAAAGAGGAAATGCTGCCACGGCAAAGACTTTACGCACAATGAAAGCTTCCTTGTCACGAAAGCAGTAGCAATATTCAGCCTTAACCGAGAACCAGCAGCAGAAGAAACACAACAAAACAGCACTTCAAAAGATCAGAAACCTGCTGCTGAAAATAGAAAGATTTTTGCTGAAAGAGAATACAAAGAAAAGGTGAATGCTACCGGATGTAGACAAAAAAAACTGCAAACAGGAACTGAAATCAAGGACTTTATGCAGTCCAACAAACAGCCGAGAGACAACACAATAGGTGATGTAAAGCCAAAAGTATATCTCTCCTCAAAGGCTGAACCAAGTGAAAACAAGAACTCAACAACTCAATAGGTGCTGCTGCAAAAGAAGAAGATAGAGCAATACTTTTGATGGACAAAAGGAGAACTCCAACAAACACACTAGCATGCAGCTACCCGAGAGAAACCAATCAGTTTGGCAACCACAAAAGAATTAAAGGCAGCAGAAGAGGATTAAACCGAATGGAGACTAATGCTGGCTGAAAAACATGAAGAGCCAGCCGAAATGAACAGCAAAAAGCAGAAGATCAATCCAAAGCATAAAGTTCTCAAATTGATATTGATACGGAGATATACGCGATTACATATGAGGGATTTCTCAGCTCAGCACCCTCTCAATCTCACACTAACTAATGGGTTTACAACACACTTTACCTATTAGCTCTCAACAACTCATGGCGCTTTATCCACAATCCACTTCCTTTAGTGCAGCTTTGCGTATTCACCAAAACGCCCCTCGCACACCTTCCAGGAAGCTTCCTCATTCCTTGCCATCCAAGCCACGCAGCCACCTCGAGTCCTCGCCGTGTTCGGCACACCTCGACCGTTCTGACCTCGGCACCGCCCGCGCCTAGTCCGGTGATCCCGTGTCTTGCCACGACTCCACCTCGACATCCTACAGCCATCACAGACAAGAAACAAATCACATAGCACCGCTTGAAATATTGTAACCATACATTAGCATCATAGAAATATTAAAGCCCAAACCGATCGAAACGAAAAATAAACGACTTAAGCACGTTCGACCTAGTTCGCAAAGGTCCGACCGAAACCGACTACACCACGCAACATCTTGGCTCGAACCACTCAAATCAAACTCAAACTTTCCTAAAACCGATGTCAATTATTCATCACACACGCGGGGTCACTTCCACATGGTCTATCAATCTCCCCCTTAATGAGTATATTGACAAACCCCAGAAAAAGCGTAAAGTTGAGTTTGAAATGAAAGTCCAACATGGTCTAAAGAAGAACAAAGGCGCTCTTGACCATGTCAACAAACGGAGCAACAACAGAAAGAGCAAGTTTTTCACAAACGCTCCAAGTTGCCTTAAAAATGGCTTTTTCTTCGCTATTCTCCCACTTTTGGAAATAAAATCATCAAGGATGCAAAAGAGAGAATAAGTCATGATGGTGGATGAAATGACAGAAGTTTGTTTATTTTAAGCATTTAGAGCCATGAAGATTGTCCAAAATGACCATATGAGAATTACATCAAGCCATAACACATAAGTATGCTATCAAGATCATGACAAGACATGTATAATCAAGCTAAACCAAATAAGTCACAATCTGAAAATTAGTCGAATTGCTTAGCATGTCAAGTGGAACCAAGAAGCTAGTATTGAGTCAATCTAGAGTAGACAAGTTCAAGAATGAGACATTTGTTTAAGTACTTGAAATTTTAGCAAATTTAGCACAATTGACATGTTTTTCTTTAGAAATCTCATGATTGTTGCCAACCAGATTTTTGTTTAGTCATGTGCTAGACCTCAAGCCTTATGCGACCACTCCAAGCAAGAAGCTTAAGAAGATAGTCTTGGTCAACCAAAACTCCCCCTGAGTTCATGCCTAGTGCAATGGCAAGCCGTCTCATGAGAAAGAATTCGTGAGATCAGTTTTTTCGCACAAAAGAAATCTTTTTGCATTTTCATAAACATAAGACTTGTACTAACTCATGCGTCATCAAGAAACTAGCATAGCTCAATCTAAAGCTCAACAAAGATTCAAGACTCAACTCAGCCTATTTGACATGGCATGAATCATAAGAGGATAACTAAAGGCAGACTAATCTCAAGAGTTAACATGACATGATTTAATTCAAGTTGACAATTTTTAATTAACCAAAGACTTGACTACACATATAAAGTCATGATATATCTAGCAAGTAAGCACAGATCATGGCAAGATGTAATGCATTGTAAGACATGTTATAAACGGATCATAATCAAGGCTCCATGTAGATATATTACAATTCAAAATGACATGCAAGAAAATCCAGCTCCCCCGCAACACGTGATGCAACTTTTAGTTCAAGTTGAGTTATGACAATATTAAGATCTAGAATCTCCCAAAAGAACTCCCCCTGAACCAAAGCAATACAACGAGAAGCTGGCAATAAAAACAGAAAAGACAGTCCTTAAAGCATAGATAAGATATAGATGAAACTATGGCTCAGACTGACTCTCATCTACCCCATATGACTCCAGGACTATCAGCTACTCATCTAACACACTAAGGAGCAAACACATACCCTGTCTACCCAAGGGTGGCCCAACCCTTGCTAGAACCTATGAGAAGTGAGTGAGCTCAACCTGGTGAGAAGAGAAACAACTAATAAGCAGCATCCTAGAGTCACAAGATAAGAGTAAGAAGTCTAAACAACTAAACGTGAGAAACACTCTAATCTATGCTAGAAGGACTAACCCAAATGCACCCGCATGCAATGTAACAAAAAGGAGTAAAAGCATAATTAACATGATAAAGCAGTAAAGCACAAAGCTCCCCCTCACAACAGTCCATAAGGACAAACCACCCCAAGCTCTCTCTGCAGAGCTGAAAACCTAGAGCTATCCAAAGGCTTGGTGAAGATGCCAGCCAACTGATGGTCACTCTCCACAAACTGGAGCACTATGTCACCCTTCTCTACATGGTCTCGAAGGAAGTGATATCGGATATCAATGTGCTTGGTCTGAAAGTGTTGCACTGGGTTCTTAGCAATGTTAATCGCAGAAGTGTTATCACAAAAGAGTGGAACACTATCGATAACTATCCTAAAGTCCCACAGGGTCGAGACCATCCAAAGCACTTGGCTGCAACAACTAGCGGCAGCAACGTACTCGGCCTCTACGGTGGACTGTGCAACACCGGACTGCTTCCTCGAAGACCAGGAAACAAGAGAAGTGCCAATGAACTGACAGGTGCCCAAAGTGCTCTTCCAATCTATCCTACAGCCAGCAAAGTCTGCGTCCGAGTAGGCTCTCAAGGAAAGACAGGACGAGGAAGAGTACCAGATACCATAGTCAATGGCAACTCGAAGGTACCAAAGAATGCGCTTCACCGCCTGGCGGTGAGATACACGAGGAGAAGCCTCAAAGCGAGCACACAGACACACGGAGAAGTGTATGTCCGGTCTCGAGGTAGTGAGGTATAAGAGGGAGGCAATCATGCTGCGATACTCCTTTTGGACAACTGGCTAGCCATCCTCATCTAGATCAAGTGAAGCTGTGAATGCCATGGGAGTTGACACTGGCTTACCATCAGTCATGTCAAAGCATCTCAGGAGGTCACGAGTATACTTGCCCTGATGCAGAAAAGTACCCTCCGGAGTCTGCTTGATCTGGAAGCCAAGGAAGAAGGTCAACTCACCCATCATGCTCATCTCAAACTCGGTGCTCATGACATCCGAGAACTGTGACACGAGAGCATGAGATGAGCCGCCAAAGATGATGTCATCCACATAAATCTGGACGAGCAGAAGTTCAGTGCCATGCTGGCGAATAAACAAGGTCTTATCCACCTTACCCATCTCAAAACTATGACTCAACAGATAGGACTTAAGTCTCTCATATCAAGCTCTAGGGGCTGCTTAAGTCCATACAATGCTTTAGAAAGCTTGTAGACATGGTTTGTGTATTTGGGGTTCTTGAAACCTGGAGGCTGTCTCACATAGAGTTCTTCCTTAATAAAACCATTGAGGAAGGCACTCTTGACATCCATCTGGTAAAGCTTGAAACCCTTAGAAGCTGCAAAATTAAGCAGGATTCTAATGGCCTCAAGTCTAGCTATAGGGGCAAAGATCTTCTCGAAATCTAGATCCTCAACCTGGGAGAACCCCTGAGCTACCAGTCTAGCCTTGTTTCGAACAACCACCCCATCCTCACTCTTCTTGTTTTTGAACACCCACTTGGTCCCAATGATATTGTGACCTCGAAGGGGCTCAACAAGCGACCAGACCTTGTTTCTCTCGAAATTCTCTAACTCCACATGCATGGCATTGACCCAAGACTCGTCAAATAGAGCATGACTAACATCCTTGGGCTCAAAGGTGGCAACAAAGGCAGAATGGAGACAGAAATATGACATGCCAGACTTTGAGCGAGTGACTCGCTCAAAGAGGTCTCCAATTATCTGCTCGGAAGGATGGTCTTTCTGGATATGTCAGGGAGATCCAGGATGAGATGAAGAAATGGCCTCTACCTCATGAGTTGACAAGGTAGGAACAGAGTCACTAGCTACAGAAGAAGCAGAAGGCATGGGCTGATCTCCTTGAGGTGCGTTGGAAGAAGGCACCTCAAGGGGAGGATGAGAAACTAGATCGGGTAGATAACACTCATCTCCATCGCCCTCATCATCCACAAAGATGGTCTTGGACTGCTCTAAAGAACCTGAGATATCGGGCCTAGTCCCGAACTGGCCTCGTCGAAAGTCAGCTCACAGGTCTCTACCATTTTACTAGACTCGCAATTCCAGACCCTATACGCCCGCGAAGAAATCGAGTAACCTAGAAAGATACCACACAAGAACATGACTCGAACTTGTCTAGGTTTCCAGACTTCCGAATAAAACACTTGCAACCAAACACACGAAAATGAGAGACACTGGGCTTTTGCCCATATCTCAACTCATAGGAAGTGCGATGCAAGTGTGCCCGAAGAAAAACTCTGTTCGAAACAGGCACGTGGTCGCTATGGCCTCAGCCCAAAACTTCCTAAGTGTAGAGTACTCATCGAGCATCGTCCTGGCCATCTCGACCAAGGTACGGTTCTTTCTCTCCACATCGCTATTCTGTTGTGGGATGTGCAGAGAAGAGAACTGGTGCTCTACACCTCTCTCATTGCAAAATCTCTCAAAGTAGGAATTCTTGAAGTCCGTGCCATTGTCACTACAGATCGCTCGTAAGGCGCCCTGTAGCTCAACAGAAAGCCTACTAAAAAGACCTCGGAAATGTGTAAACGTCTCATCCTTTGAGGCTAAGAAAAACACCCAATAGTACCTCGAGAAGTCATCGACCACGACAAGAACATACCACTTCCCTCCTGCTGACTGCACTCGAGCTGGTCCAACTGTGTCCATATGGAGCAGCTGTCCTGGTGCATCGGTCAAAGTCACTGTAACCAGAGGGTGAGAAGTGGCAGTCATCTTGCCGTGCCGGCATAGAGTGCAAACGAGATCTTTGACCATCTTGAGTTTCGCCAAACCACGAATGAGATCGTGGCTGCTAACTCGGGTGAAATGGTCAAATCCAATATGACCAAGTCTCTTATGCCAGAAAGTCAAATCGTGGGACTTAGAAGCAATCAAACACTAGAGAGGATCACTAGAAGACTTAGAAAAATTAGCATGAAAGATCCTCCCAAAACGAGAAATCCCGCAAACCAGACTACCCAAAGAATCAAGAATTTTGCAATTTTCTTCTTGAAGCTCACCTCGTAACCGTCATCGGTAAGCTGAGAGACTAAAAGCAAATTATATCATAGCTTAATAACGAAGGCAACATCTTTTAAAATAAAAGACTCATTAACGCGCACTGTACCATTGGCGATGATGCGCCCAGAAGAAGTGTCTCCGAAGGTGATCGTCTCATCACCTGGAGCGTGGGCTAGGGAAGAGAACCAACGAGAGTCACCGGTCATGTGTCGTGAACACTCGGATTCTACGAGCCAAACCTCTCCCTTCCCTGCCCGGCGAACCTGAGTCAAACAGAGAGTAAAGGCTCAGTACTGGGATAAATCAAGAGTGATTTTGGCACGTAATACTGAGTAACACGTCGAGCAGCAGAAGTAGTCAAACACGACTACCCTCTAACTACCCTATGCTCTCTGTCATTCAAAAAGCGGGCAGTGCGTGAGTAGACACGAAGTCATTGGTGGTCCGATCGCTACGGAGAACGAGTCGAAACACCGGCAACACGCTGATCTCGCCGCGGGTAGCTATCTCGACGGGGGAAATGAGATCTACCCTCAGGACGGCGGAAGTCACAACCAAAGGGAGCATGAGGACGAAAGCCAGAAAACTCGAAAAAACCAAGTCCTTGTTGCTGCCCAAACCCATCAGAAACACCAGAAGCAAACCTAGACCTCGTGTTGGTCTTAGGTGCACTCAAGGTTTGGGGCTGACCCAGAGTACGCCTAAGAGCTGCAACACGGTCTCTTTGCGCGATCTTGGCGCGCTTGAAGCATCGCTTGATCGAGTGTCCATCCTTCTGACAGAAGGTGCAATGCTACTTCACCGTCTGAGAGGTAGAAGTACCATGACTAGGCTTCACCTTCTGAGAGGCCGAAGCAGTAGGTGGAATCACCTTGCTGTCAGAAATCCATTGGACAAAGCCGATTGACTTGAATTGATCTTTCTCAGTTCTAGGCTCGACCTCGATCACACCTGTGGCTATGGGTCTGAGCATGGCAGGTGGATGCTTCCTAATGTCCTCAAAGAAATCATATCCTAGACCCTGATTGAATTTACAAATCTTGGACTGGTCTAGAATAAGATTGAGCTTCTTCTTGCCTCCTACAAACCTCTCGAGAGTGTTTATAAGATACTGACACTCCCGAAAGAGAGAGGTGCGAGAAGAGCAGGGGGAAGAAGGAACAACAGAAAGTAAGGGAGCAGAAGAAGAACCAACAGCAGAGGAAAGAATGGCTTATGCATGCACAGCCGACTCAGAAGGGACAGTCCTACTGCTAGCAATTTGGTTCACGTTCCTAAGCGTCTTCACCTTACCCTTGGGCTTCTCCCCCACACCAGCACACACATTACAAGCAGATGGTGGCTTCTCTAAAAGGTCCTTAGTTAGCTTCACATATTTTTCATCTAAGGCAATCAAGTCAGATTTTAGTTTGTTACAATTAGTACATGGTGAGCTAACAGGGTCCTTACAAGCATATTGAACCAATCTGTTATTATCATCAACTAATTCTTGAAACAGTTTGGAGACAGATTCAAGTTAAGTAGTAAGCTTGGGACAATTCACACATGAAGCAATAGACTCAAGTAGAAAAGCTTGTAATTCAGCAATTTTATGATCTGTCCATTTTAGATTCATCTTCAGATTATTACAACTTTCACAAGTCTCGGGCAGATCGAGCAACATGGTATAAAGACCTCTAAACGCATTGTCCTTATCCTCACATGAGGTGCAAGAAATAGCCTCAAAAGTAGTAGATGAAAGAGGCGCTACCCTACTTATCTCTAGCTCAGCAAGAAGACTAATATTCTCCACCTTAATCGTGTCTAGCAAAGAGGACACACTATCATGCAAGGTCCTTAGTTTCTCCATGTCACCAAGCAGAGCAGTACATACATCACAATCGTCACGGGAGGGAGCAAATCTAAATGAAGTAAACTCTCGTGACAAGCTCTCTACTTCCTTCTCCAACTCGCTAACCCTATCTCTAGATCTAGCATGGAATTTACCTAACTTAAGAAAAGCATCATTAAGCTGGTCATATGAAGGGTATACCTCGTCGGAGTCGGAGTACAGCTCGTTGTCGCTCACTTCGCCCTCAAGGGCCATGAAGCACATGCTAGAGTAGTCGTTGCCGCCTGTGGGGTCTTGGTCACCCGTCCCGTCGTCGTTGCTCCATCCCTCCAGCTCGCTGAGGTCGAGGTCGTCGAAGACGGTGAGGACGCGGTGGAAGAGCTTCTTGGCTTTGCCAAGGTCGCGGAATATCTTTTTGCCTTGGGCATATGCTGAGGGCTTCTTGTTGCGGTCTTTGTCGATGTAGTCATTCTTGCTCACACCGCAGTAGTCGCGCTTGCCCTTCTCTACCTTAGGGCAGTCCGAGTCAAAAGGGTACTGCGCTATCTCCACTTGGGCCCATGGGCCTTGTAACCCTAGGGCGTACACTTTGGACGCCATCGTTCTCCATATATAGGAGCCGCCGCCTCCCTTGCTAGGACTTGGATTTCGTTGAGTTTAGGTTTAGCCATTGTGCAAACTTCTATACTTCAGTTGTGTCGGACGACCACCTGTCAAGACAGCTTCGGAATCCCAACTTTGTTATTCGCAATACCATCTACGCCTCATTCATATTCGCAATATCAGATTGCCTACGTCTTATTCTTGCTAGTTCCTGATTGCTTGCAGGGATTGAACTACGTGTTCAGGTTGATCGCGCTTCCAGCAAGGTCAATAACATCTCGGAGTTGGTTCAGCGATTGCTAAGGCGCAAGCGACGTCGTGCGTTTGTAGTCAGATCGTCAGGGTCATCTCCACCAAAATCGATAGTTATCAATCTCATCGAAAGATCGGGCACCCCGTCTCCGTCAAGTGGTATCAGAGCCCAAGGTTGCTTGGTAAGAACTTCCAGTTTATCATAGATTAGATTGTTTTCCTTTCCCTAGAGTAAAAAACAAATAGCAGTAGATCATCCCGTCCAAACCAGTCTTAACCTCGCAATTTTTCTTTTCAGTACATTGCATTGTTGAACTTTCGGTTGCATCGTCGTGTCCTTTGCTGGTCTTAGCATCTAGTTCCTTTAGAGTTTCGAGTTCTGTTCATGTTTTGTCTCACTGCTGCAGTTAGATTCGGTTTAGAAAAAAAAGGAGAAAAAAAGAGACACAGAGAGAGAAACACATAACTTTTGCATACGACCTCCGGTTGAGGCGTTTCTTGATCTGTTGGAAAGGAAACGAGAAGATACAGTGAAAAAATGAGAAGTTCGGGAAATCTGGAGAATTTAGATCCGCGTAAGCCTCTAGACATACGCGCAGCAGCTTCGACCCCAAAAAACATCGTTTAGGGCCTCAAAACGGGCCCGCAAACCGAGAAAATTCAAGTTTCTCAGAATTTGCTCAAAATTGACGGAGCCCTTCTACAAGTGATTTTAAGGTTCCCCGTGAAGACAACATCCTTTTCTGAGCTTCCGAACTCCGTGTGCAGCGTCATCTAGTTTCTTTTTGCGTGGTGTATTTCGTTTGTGTTCTAGGCTCGCGTCTCTAGTATGGTCTAGCCTAGGACCAGCACAGTATCGTCATTGAGCGATTGTTCATTTTGCATTTTCTGAATTGATTATTGCTACTCCTTGCTACCAAACTTGAGCCTTCCCAGCTACACCTTTCTACACCGTACAGGCTGAGCTTCACCTGGCAATCGCTCCATCCAATCTTCGCAGATATATTGCAATCGCTGGTTGCCGATCGCCACAGTGTGCTTGGTAAGAATTGGTAAGAATTCGATAGAAGGTTTGAGTGTGAGCGACTTTTTGAACCACCACATCCTACGGATATATTCTTGTGTTTTTGCAAACAATGGCAGGTTCTGGAGAGTTTTCAGATCAGGATACATCTCATACTCCTCGTACGAAGGGAATCATACAACATTTTAGGCGCGAAATTAATCTCCATACGGAGGGCCTTGAGGAGGATGTCAGGGTCACGAATGAGCGACTTGCTCAACTCGAGGGCGCCCAGATTGAGACAAACGTGACGCTCGCTGCGATGGAGAGAGCACAGGGTCTTACTAACGCTTCTCTAGCAGGTATTATGACGCACCTTGAGGAGATTGCCCAAGCATCCGTTGTGGTTCCTCCTGCTGCACCGGTAGAGGGACAAGATGAATTCGATCATGTGGGTGATTTCGAGGCCGACGGCAGGGCTAACCACAACAACGATCGAGCCAGTTGATAATTGTGTTTTAACCAACAAGGTATGCGGAGAGAACCCCCACGACGTGAGGTACGTGACCACGATGATGTTTTTGCTAAGGTTAAATTCACTATGCCTCCTTTTAATGGTAAATATGATCCTTCTTGATTGCGAACTAGCTGTTGATCAAAAATTTGCTTGCCATGACTTTCCTGAGAATAGACGAGTTAGAGTTGCTACTAGTGAATTTACCGACTTTGCTTCTATTTGGTGGAAAGAATATTGCCGTCAACAACCCAACAACATACCTAACACTTGGGAGGCTTTAAAATTACTTACACGCCATCGACATATGCTATGCCTGCAAATGATCCTACAGGACATGATGATGATGAATTTGAACATGAGAGACCATGTGGTGGTCATCCCGTTGAGAATGATGAGTAATTGACATCGTTTTAGTAAAGTCGAGTTTGAGTCGGTTGGTTCGGACCCTGACGTTGCGTGGCGTAACGGGCTCGGTCGGACTCGGTCAAACTTGGTCGTATGAGTTAAGGTTGCATATTCTGATGAGTCGACATGTTTGATCTCTATTTACGCTTTCATGTATCGAGCGGTGCTATTTGACGTGTTTCTTGTCTGTGTGACTGCAGGACGTCGAGGCGGAGTCGTGGCGAGACACGAGGTGACCGGACTAGGCGCAGGTGGCGCTGAGGTCAGAACGGTCGGGATGTGTCGAAGACGACATGGACTCGAGGTGGTTGCGAGGCGTGCGAGGCAAGGAGCGCGGAAGCTTCCCGGAAGGTGCAGGAGGGGCGAAACGGGAATTTCGCAAAACTGCAATAACGGGAGCGGGCGCCGTTGGACTTAGCAGGCGTAACAGGGCGGAGACCCGTTAGCCAAGGCTATAAATAGGATTGGAGGGGCTGCATACCCCTCAACCCACTTGAGAGGAATTAGGAGCTTTGTGGGTTGGTTTTGCTTTTGCTCTTTAGTTGGTGAGGACTGCAGAGAGTTTGTTTTGCTCTCTTCTACCATGTGTGCGTGAGAAAAGAATGTGGTGAGCAAGTAGAGCAGTGGTGTTTTCCTCTCGTGTGAGCTCTTCTCAAGATGAGAGACTTGGGATGAGAGGGTTGAAAAAGAACCATGCATAATCATTCATCTCTCTGTATCGGTTTCAATTTAAGAAAGATTATGTTGGCTTGATTTCATTTCTTGCTCAGTTTGTGATGGATTTTGTGTCTCTGCTGTTCTCTCTGTTCTTCCTTTTTCTCCTTGATTGAGTTTGGTTCTTGCTCAAGAAATCTCAAAGTGAGTTGCTCTTTGAAGGGAAAAATACTATAGACCACTTGGCCACTCCATTCCCGAGAGCAAATGGAAGATTCTTTGATTTCTCTTTTTCTCTGAGCTTCGTCAATTTTCCCCTGCTTCTCTTGTTCTAGGGTTTTCTTTGACAGAGGAACTTTGGTTCTCTTGAAATCCCTTAAGAAGATGGCTTGAGATTTGGGTTCTAAAGTCCTGAGATCATTGCTAAGTTGATTGCAAAAGCTCATGAGCAAAGGTTACAAGATTGATGAACAAATTGAAAATCTGTCCATTCTCAACTCACTTTTCAGGTTTCTTCACTAATCTGATTTCTTGATCTCTTTGAGTGTTCCCTTTGATACCTAAGGTCTTAATGCTATTTAGATCAAAGTCTTGCTCTTATGGCCTAAAAAGAACAGCTGCTATTCATCTAATTTCCCTGGAATCAGCAATCTCGGTTTTTATTGTTTGCTGTTTTTCAGCAGCAAATCGATTTCAGAGCTTTAGTTTGTCAGTCTAAATCTGCAGTCCATTCAGCCTATTTTCTACAGCCAGTCAGTCTATTTTCGGCAGCATCTTCAGTGTCTGATTTCGGCTTTGAATTACATCAAACCACATGCTTCCTGCTTTGCTGATTTCTCTGCCAAACTGCTCTTACAAGCAGATTTCTCACTTCCTGAAATTGCTTGGTTATTCAGCTTGAATTACTGTTTTACTTGATCTGAAAAGGGCAGAGATTTTTAGGCAACCTCTCTGTTCTTTGTCTGTATTTACTGTAGCGGCAGTTGTTCAGTAGTAGCGTTCAGTTTTGCTGCTGTCTCGGCTACTCCATCAGTCCTCTTTTTGTCGGCAATACTCCTGTTATTAGACTTCTTTGGTCTGCTGTTGCTTTCTTGTCTTTGGCTGTTACTTCTGCATTTCGGTCAGCACATTTGCTTCTCTGTTATGCGGCTAAAGTAATACCAAATTTGTATTTTCGGCTAGACCAGAGACATTGCAACGGTTAGACTATGGGCTTATTAGCAGTCCTACCAAGCGGGGTATCTGCGGTTCTTCTTTTGACTGTCTGCAGTGCCATGTCTTTAACCTTTCTCATCACAAGATCATTCTGGCAATACAGATAGAATCTCTTGGTTGTCTGGTCTGGGATCCTCTGATCGTTTGGATTTTTGTCTTCCCTCTTGTTGGACTGTGACTTTGTTTCATGCTCTGAGTTTTGTCGTCCAGTAAGCAAACCTCTTACCTCATAGCTCCTGTAGCTATCGGAGAAGATCGTGTGCGAATACTCAGGGGGATTTTTTAAACGCACCATTCACCCCCCCTCTGTTGCCGTTTCTGATCCTACAGAACATGAGGAGGAGCATGTTGGCGCTGAAGATGCCGACAAGTATTTGAGCATTATAGTGCAACGCGTACTAAGTGCTCAAGTGTCTCATGCCGATCAAAACCAGCGCCATAACTTGTTCCAAATCAAGGGCATTGTCAAAGAACGCTCGATTCGCATAATTGTTGATGGTGGGAGTTGCAACAATTTGGCGAGTATGGATATGGTGGAGAATCTTGATTTGTCGACTAAACCTCATCCCCACCCATATCATATTCAATGGTTCAACAACAGTGGTAAGTTGAAGGTAACACGGATGGTGAGAGTACATTTTTCTATGGGTTCGTACCATGATTATGTTGATTGCGATGTTGTTCCTATGCAAGCTTGTTCGTTACTATTAGAAAGACCTTGGCAATATGATACTGATTGTGTGCATCATGGTAGGAATAATCATTACTCTCTCATCTTTAAGGGAAAGAAAATTGTGCTACATCCTATGACTCCTGAACAAATTATTAAGGATGACCTTGCTAGAGCTAGTAGAGAGAAATACCTAGTGAATGATGAGAGTGAGAATCAGATTGTAGCAAAAGAGCTTGAACAACATAAAAAGAAAGAACCTAAATCTGCTCATGTGAAAAATAAAGAAATTAAATTGAAAGGTGCTTGTTTTCTTGGTACCAAATCTGATATGAATGAACTAGATGCTAGTAATTCTATTTGCTATGCATTACTTTGCAAAGATTTTTTGTTTTCATTTGAGGATATACCTTCTTCTTTGCACCTGCCGTCACTAACATTTTGCAGGACTACAAAGATGTCTTTCCGGAAGACATACCGCCGGGGCTGCCACCACTTCGTGGGATTGAGCATCAAATTGATTTAATTCCCGGTGCATCCTTGCCAAACCACGCACCATACAGGACCAATCCAGAAGAAACTAAAAAAATTCAACGCCAAGTGCAAGAGTTGCTTGATAAAGGGTATGTGCGCGAATCTCTTAGCCCTTGTGCTGTTCCGGTCATTTTAGTACCAAAGAAAGATGGATCATGGCGCATGTGTGTGGATTATAGAGCAATTAATAATATCACCATTAGGTATTGCCATCCTATTCCTAGGTTAGATGGTATGCTTGATGAATTGAGTGGCTCTGTTGTCTTCTCCAAGGTTGATTTGCGTAGTAGTTTTCATCAAATCCGCATGAAATTAGGCGATGAATGGAAAACGACATTTAAAACTAAGTTTGGGTTATATGAGTGGTTAGTAATGGCTTTTGGTTTAACTAATGCACCTAGTACCTTCATAAGACTAATGAACGAGGTTTTGCGTGCTTTCATTGGCAGATTTGTGGTGGTTTATTTTGATGATATATTGATATATAGCAAATCATTAGAGGAACATCTTGATCATTTACATGCTGTTTTTAATGCTTTACGTGGTGCACGCCTATTTGGTAACCTTGAGAAGTGCACATTTTGCACCTATTGAGTCGCGTTTCTTGGCTATGTTGTTACTCCACAGGGAATTGAAGTTGATCAAGCCAAGGTTGAAGCAATACAGAGTTGGCCGACTCCTAACACGGTCACACGGGTACGGAGTTTTTTAGGACTTATTGGGTTCTACCGCCGCTTCGTGAAGGATTTCAGCACGATCGCCGCACCATTGAATGAGCTTACCAAGAAGGGCGTGCCATTTGTTTGGAGCGCCGCACAGGAGAACGCCTTCACCACGTTGAAAGATAAGTTAACACATGCACCTCTACTCCAACTCGCTAATTTCAATAAGACTTTTGAACTACAATGTGATGCAAGCGGAATTGGCTTAGGTGGTGTGTTGTTACAAGAAGGCAAACCTGTTGCATACTTCAGTGAGAAATTGAGTGGGCCTAGTTTGAACTATTCTACTTATGATAAGGAGTTATATACTCTCTTTCGAACCTTAGAAACTTGGCATCATTATTTATGGCCCAAAGAATTTGTTATACATTCTGATCATGAATCTTTAAAGCATATTCGAAGTCAAGGTAAACTGAACCGTGGACATGCAAAGTTGGTTGAATTTATTGAGTCATTTCCTTATGTCATAAAACACAAGAAGGGAAAGTAGAATGTTATTGCTGGCGCTTTGTCTAGGAGATATGCCATGTTATCACAACTTGACTTCAAAATTTTTGGATTAGAGACTATTAAAAAGCAATATGTGCATGATGCTGATTTTTTGAAAATACTGTTGAATTGTAAAGAAGGAAAAAATGTGGAATAAATTTGTCATTAATGATGGGTTTGTGTTTAGAGCCAACAAGTTGTGCATTCCTGCTAGCTCCGTTCGTTTGTTGTTGTTACAGGAAGCACATGGAGGTGGGTTGATGGACATTTTGGTGTGAAGAAAACGGAAGATATACTTGCTGCTCATTTCTTTTGGCCAAAGATGAGACGGGACATCGAGCGCTACGTTGCTCGCTGCACTACATGTCAAAGAGCTAAGTCACGACTTAATCCTCATGGTTTATACATGCCCTTACCCGTTCCTAGCGTTCCATGGGAAGATATTTCGATGGAATTTATTTTAGGATTGCCTAGAACAAAGAAGGGGAGGGATAGTATATTCGTGGTTGTTGATAGATTTTCTAAAATGGCCTATTTTATTCTATGTCGTAAGAGCGATGATGCTACCAATATTGCTGATTTATTCTTTCGTGAAGTTATTCGCTTACATGGTGTACCTAATACTATAGTTTCAGATCGTGATGCTAAATTCCTTAGCCATTTTTGGAGAACTTTATGGGCTAAACTGGGGACTAAGCTATTATTTTCTACTACTTGTCATCCCCAAACTGTTGGACAAACTGAGGTTGTGAATAGGACTTTGTCTACAATGCTTAGGGCTGTGTTGAAAAAGAACTTAAAAATGTGGGAAGAATGCTTGCCTCATATTGAGTTTGCTTACAATCGTTCGTTGCATTCTACTACAAAGATGTGCCCTTTTGAAGTTGTTTATGGTTTTGTGCCTCGTGCTCCTATTGATTTAATGCTTATTCCATCTTCGGAGAAATGGAACCCTGATGCTAAACAACGTGCTGGATTGATTTTAAAAATACATGAGACAACTAAGGAGAATATAGAGTGCATGAATGCTAAATATAAACTTGCTGGTAGTAAGGGGAGGAAACATTTAACTTTTAAACCTGTGGATCTTGTTTGGTTGTACTTAAGAAAAGATAGGTTCCCTGAATTGAGAAAATCAAAATTGATGCCAGGAGCTGATGGTCCTTTCAAGGTGTTAGAAAAGATTAATGATAATGCATACAAGCTTGAACTGCCTACAGATTTTGGGGTTAGTCCCACTTTTAACATTGCAGATTCGAAGCCCTACTTGGGAGAAGAATACGAGCTTGAGTCGCGGATGACTCAAATGCAAGAAGGGGAGGATGATGAGGATATCCCTTCCATGGATACAACTCATCCACAGCATGTGTTGCAAGGACCACTTACTCGAGCTTGTGCTCGTCAACTTAATTACCAGGTGAATTCATTCCTTGGTTCATATGTTACTGAGAATAGACCGCTACCTAATGCAAGTGATTTAATTGTGCTTAGGAACCTGGGAAAGGACGAAGGAAAGGGATGTGGAGTCATGGACATGCATGGAAGGAATAATGGAGGTCACCACGTCACTTTGGGACCAAGTCAAGCAATAATTCGAGTTGGACTCGTTTTGGAATCGGATTCGGACTACTGCAATGGTACCAAGTTCAAACAGGCATAACTTCCTCATACGGACTCCGTTTGGGACGTTCTTGTACTTCATGGAAAGCTTATGAAGTCTACTTTCCAACGGATCCAATGTTATCTTCAAATTCCATCCGAGCCGGCCACAATCATCAAAATACTCCATGTTGGTTCTGAGTCCGAGTCAAAAGGGTACTGCGCTACCTCTACTTGGGCCCATGGGCCTTGTAACCCTAGGGCGTACACTTTGGACGCCACCTCTGGTCGTTCTCCCTATATAGGAGCCGCCGCCTCCCTTGTTAAGACTTAGATTTCATTGAGTTTAGGTTTAGCCATTGTGCAAACTTCTGTTCTACGCCTCATTCATATTCACAATATCAGATTGCCTACGTCTTATTCTTGCTAGTTCTTCAATTGCTCGCAGGGATTGAACTTCGTGTTCAGGTTGATCGCGTTTCCAGCAAGGTCAATAACATCTCGGAGTTGGTTCAGCGATTGCTAAGGCGCAAGCGACGTCGTGCGTTTGTAGTTGGATCGTCAAGGTAATCTCCACCGAAATCGATAGTTATCAATCTCATCGAAAGATCAGGCACCCCATCTCCATCAGCCGTAGTCGCCCTTGCCCTTCTCCAGCTTAGGGCAGTTTGCCCGAATGTGGTTAAGGCCATCACACTCGAAGCAGATCACGGGTCCTCCTCTCTTTCTGTCCCTCCTTCTCTTGTAAGCATGGGAAAATTTTCTGGCTAGGAGGGCTAACTGGTCATCTGCAAGCTGCTCTAACTGATTATCAGTTACGTCACAAAGAGTAGCAAGAGAGAATCCACAAAGCGACTCGAAAGAAGATCCAGGAGCTGAAGTGGGATCAGTGACTAAGGCCATCGACTGTGACTTCGACCTACGAGAGACTATGTCAATCTCGTGAGCCTTGAGGCGTGAGTACAACGCGTTAAGAGTCAAGGTCGAGAGATCGGTGGTGTCCTTGATGGTAGTCACCTTTATTTCCTAAACACGCAAATCGAGAGCCGCGAGCATCTGTCGAGCATTATCTGAGTCGGGGTATGTGAGACCGACCGCTCGGAGGTTGCTCAAAATCTTATGGAAACGCGCAAAGCACTCATCTAGGGACTCGCCAGCGAGCAATTCAAACTTGATGTAATCTCGCTTGAACTGGTCCTGTCGAACTGTCTTGATCTGGGTGGTGCCCTCATGGTACGCGTCGAGGGTCACCCAGATGTCAAAAGCCGATGTGAGATGAGATATGCGATCGAACTCGATTCGGCTCAACCCCTGGATTATGATGTTCCTTGCCTTCGCATTCGCCTCAACATCAAGCATATTTCCAGCGTTGATGTTCGCATCAGCAGGAACAACATATCGTACCTTGACCTTGCGCCAGATGGCGTACCCCTGAGCCTAGATATAAGTTTCCATCCGGCTCTTCCAGAAGGGATAATCAATCCCATCGAAAAATAGGGGGTTTGTTCGAGTACTTGTCTGTCGCTATGGCTCTAGAGACCGGTTAAGATCTATTGAAAAGAGCTAATCTTGCTCTGATACCAATTGTTGGATCGGAAACGGCAACAGAGGGGGTGAATGGTACCTTTAAAAAACACCCCTCAAGTATTCATGAAAATTTCAGCTCAAATGACAAAAGACTTGGACAAGAAACATCGGCAAAGAACTGAACTTGACACGGCAAAGAAACTACAGAGAGCGTCGCCATGGCAAAGGATAGCTGTCAAAATCCTTGTCACGGCAAAGAGGAAATGCTGCCACGGCAAAGACTTTCTGCCAGTCGAAAGCTTCCTTGCTGCCGAAAACAGGTAGCAATATTCAGCCTTAACCGAGAACCAGCAGCAGAAGAAACACAACAAAACAAAGACTTGAAGATCGAAACTGCTGCTGAAAATAGAAAGATTTTCTTTGAAGAGAATACAAAGAAAAGGTGAATGCTACCGGATGTAGACAAAAAAAAAACTGCAAACAGGAACTGAAATCAAGGACTTTATGCAGTCCAACAAACAGCCGAGAGACAACACAATAGGTGCTGTAAAGCCAAAAGTATATCTCTCCTCAAAGACTGAACCGAGTGAAAACAAGAACTCAACAACTCAACAACTCAATTGGTGCTGCTGCAAAAGAAGAAGATAGAGCAATACTTTTGATGGACAAAAGGAGAACTCCAAGAAACACACTAGCATGCAGCTACCCGAGAGAAACCAATCAGTTTGGCAACCACAAAAGAATTAAAGGCAGCAAAAGAGGATTAAACCGAATGGAGACTAATGCTGGCTGAAAAACATGAAGAGCCAGCCGAAATGAACAGCAAAAAGCAGAAGATCAATCCAAAGCATAAAGTTCTCAAATTGATATTGATACAGAGATATACGCGATTACATATGAGGGATTTCTCAGCTCAGCACTCTCTCAATCTCACACTAACTAATGGGTTTACAACACATTTTACCCATTAGCTCTCAACAACTCATGGCGCTTTATCCACAATCCACTTCCTTTAGTGCAGCTTTGCGTATTCACCAAAACGCCCCTCGCGCACCTTCCAGGAAGCTTCCTCATTCCTTGCCTTCCAAGCCACAGAGCCACCTCGAGTCCTCGCCATCTTCGGCACACCTCGACTGTTCTGACCTCGGCACCGCCCGCACCTAGTCCGGTCATCCTGTGCCTCGCCACGACTCCACCTCGACGTCCTACAGCCATCATAGACAAGAAACAAATCATATAGCACCGTTCGAAATATAGTAACCATACATTAGCATCATAAGAAATATTCAAAGCCCAAACCGATCGAAACGAAAAATAAACGACTTAAGCACGTTCGACCTAGTTCAACAAAGGTCCGACCGAAACCGATTGCACCACGCAACGTCTTGGCTCGAACCACTCAAATCAAACTCAAACTTTCCTAAAACCGATGTCAATTACTCATCACACATGCGGGGTCACTTCCACATGGTCTATCAATCTCCCCCTTGATGAGTATATTGACAAACCCCAGAAAAAGCGTAAAGTTGAGTTTGAAAAGAAAGTCAAACATGGTCTAAAGAAGAATAAAGGCGCTCATGACCTTGTCGACAAACGGAGCAACAACAGAAAGAGCAAGTTTTCCTCAAACGCTCCAAGTTGCCTTGAAAATGGCTTTTTCTTCGCTATTCTCCCCCTTTTGGCAATAAAATCATCAAGGATGCAAAAGAGAGAATAAGTCATGATGATGGATGAAATGGCAGAAGTTTGTTTATTTTAAGCATTAGAGCCATGAAGATTATCCAAAATGACCATATGAGAATTACATCAAGCCATAACACATAAGTATGCTATCAAGATCATGACAAGACATGTATAATCAAGCTAAACCAAATAAGTCACAATCTGAAAATTAGTCGAATTGCTTAGCATGTCAAGTCAACCATGATTATAGTCTAGCTAAAACTATTCAAAGATGATGCAGGCCATGTCAAAAGTCTAAGTGGAACTAAGAAGCTAGTATTGAGTCAATCTAGAGTAGACATGTTCAAGAATGAGACATTTGTTTAAGTACTTGAAATTTTAACAAATTTAGCACAATTGACATGTTTTTCTTTAGAAATCTCATGATTGTTGCCAACCAGATTTTTGTTTAGTCATGTGCTAGACCTCAAGCCTTATGCGACCACTCCAAGCAAGAAGTTTAAGAAGATAGTCTTGGTCAACCAAAACTCCCCCTGAGTTCATGCCTAGTGAAGTGGCAAGCCATCTCATGAGAAAGAATTGGTGGGATCAGTTTTTTCGCACAAAAGAAATCTTTTTGCATTTTCATGAACATAAGACTTGTACTAACTCATGCGTCATCAAGAAACTAGCATAGCTCAATCTAAAGCTCAACAAAGATTCAAGACTCAACTCAGCCTATTTGACATGGCATGAATCATAAGAGGATAACTAAAGGCAGACTAATCTCAAGAGTTAACATGACATGATTTAATTCAAGTTGAGCATTTTTAATTAACCTATCATGGCAAAAACTTGACTACACATATAAAGTCATGATATATCTAGCAAATAAGCACAGATCATGGCAAGATGTAATGCATTGTAAGACATGTCATAAGCAAGTAACCTATCATAATCAAGGTTTCATGTAGATATATTACAATGCAAAATGACATGCAAGAAAATCCAGCTTCCCCGCAACACGTGATGCAACTTTTAGTTCAAGTTGAGTTATGACAATATTAAGATCTTGAAGCTCCCAAAAGAACTCCCCCTGAACGAAAGCAATACAACGAGAAGCTGGCAATAAAAACAGAAAAGACAGTCCTTAAATCATAGATAAGATATAGAGGAAACTATGGCTCAGACTGACTCTCATGTACCCCATATGACTCCAAACTATTAGCTACTCATCTAACACACTAAGGAACAAACACATACCCTGTCTACCCAAGGGTGGCCCAACCCTTGCTAGAACCTATGAGAAGTAGTGAGCTCAACTTAGTGAGAAGAGAAACAGCTAATAAGCAGCATCCTAGAGTCACAAGATAAGAGTAAGAAATCTAAACAACTAGACGTGAAAAACACTCTAATCTATGCTAGGAGGACTAACCTCGATGCTCCCGCATGCAATGTAACAAAAAGGAGTAAGAGCATAATTAACATGATAAAGCAGTAAAGCACAAAGCTCCTCCTCACAACAGTCCATAAGGACAAACCACCCCAAGCTCTCTCTACAGAGCTAAAAACCTAGAGCTATCCAAAGGCTTGGTGAAGATGTTAGCCAACTGGTGGTCACTCTCCACAAACTGGAGCACTATGTCACCCTTCTCTACATGGTCTCGAAGGAAAGTGATATCGGATATCAATGTGCTTGGTCTGAGAGTGTTGCACTGGGTTCTTAGCAATGTTAATCGCAGAAGTGTTATCACAAAAGAGTGAAACACTGTCGATAACTAACTCAAAGTCCCGCAGGGTCGAGACCATCCAAAGCGCTTGGCTGCAGCAACTAGCGGCAGCAACGTACTCGGCCTCTGCGGTGGACTGTGCAACACCGGACTGCTTCCTCGAAGACCAGGAAACGAGAGAAGTGCCAATGAACTGACAGGTGCCTGAAGTGCTCTTCCTATCTATCCTACAGCCAGCAATGTCTGCGTCCGAGTAGGCTCTCAAGGAAAGACAGGACGAGGAAGAGTACCAGATACCATAATCAATGGAAGCTCGAAGTTGCCAAAGAATGCGCTTCACCGCCTGGCGGTGAGATACACGAGGAGAAGCCTGAAAGCGAGTACACAGACACACGGAGAAGTGTATGTCCGGTCTCGAGGCAGTGAGGTATAAGAGGGAGCCAATCATGCTGCGATACTCCTTCTGGACAACTGGCTCGCCATCCTCATCTGGGTCAAGTGAAGCTGTGGATGCCATGCGAGTTGACACTGGCTTACCATTTTTCATGTCAAAGCGTCTCAGGAGGTCACGAGTGTACTTGCCCTGATGCAGAAAAGTATCCTCCCGAGTCTGCTTGACCTGGAAGCCAAGGAAGAAGGTCAACTCACCCATCATTCTCATCTCAAACTCGGTGCTCATGACATCCGAGAACTGTGAAATGAGAGCATGAGAAGAGCCGCCAAAGATGATGTCATCCACATAAATCTGGACGAGTAGAAGATCAGTGCCATGCCGGCGAATGTACAAGGTCTTATCGATCTTACCCATCTCAAAACCATGACTCAACAGATAGGACTTAAGCCTCTCATATCAAGCTCTAGGGGCCTGCTTAAGTCCATACAATGCTTTGGAAAGCTTGCAGACATGGTTTGAGTATTTGGGGTTCTTGAAACCTGGAAGTTGTCTCATATAGACTTCTTCCTCACTAAAACCATTGAGGAAGGCACTCTTGACATCCATCTGGTAAAGCTTGAAACCCTCAGAAGCTGCAAAAGCAAGCAGGATTCTAATGGCCTCAAGTCTAGCAGTAGGGGCAAAGGTCTGCTCGAAATCTAGACCCTCAACTTGGGAGAACCCCTGAGCTACCAGTCTAGCCTTGTTTCGAACAACCACCCCATCCTCACTCTGCTTATTTTTGAACACTCACTTGGTCCCAATGATATTGTGACCTCGAGGGGGCTCAACAAGCGAGCAGACCTTGTTTCTCTTGAAATTCTCTAACTACTCATGCATGGCATTGACCCAAGACTCGTCAAATAGAGCATGACTAACATCCTTGGGCTCAAAGGTGGCAACAAAGGCAGAATGGAGACAGAAATATGACATGCCAGACATTTAGCAAGTGATTCGCTCAAAGAGGTCTCCAATTATCTGCTCGGAAGGATGGTCTTTCTGGATATGTCGGGGAGATCCAGGATGAGATGAAGAAATGGCCTCTACCTCATGAGCTGACAAGGTAGGAACAGAGCCACTAGCTCCAGAAGAAGCAGAAGGCATGGGCTGATCTCCTTGAGGTGCGTTGGAAGAAGGCACCTCAAGGGGAGGATGAGGAACTAGATCGGGTAGATAACTCTCATCTCCATCATCCTCATCATCCACAAAGATGGTCTTGGACTGCTCTAAAGAACCTGAGATATCGGGCCTAGTCCCGGACTGGCCTCATCGAAAGTCACCTCATAGGTCTCTACCATTTACTAGACTCGCAGTTCCAGACCCTATACGCCCATGAAAAACTCGAGTAACCTAGAAAGATACCACACAAGAACGTGACTCGAACTTGTCTAGGTTCCCGGACTTCCGAATAAAACACTTGCAACCAAACACACGAAAATGAGAGACACTGGGCTTTTGCCCATATCTCAACTCATAGGAAGTGCGATGCAAGTGTGCCCGAAGAAAAACTCTGTTCAAAACATGGCACGCGGTCGCTATGGCCTCAGCCCAAAACTTCCTCGGTGTAGAGTACTCATCGAGCATCATCCTGCCCATCTCGACCAAGGTACGGTTCTTTCTCTCCACGTCGCTATTCTGCTGTGGGACGTGCGGAGAAGAGAACTGGTGCTATACACCTGTCTCATCGCAAAACCTCTCAAAGTAGGAATTCTTGAACTCCGTGCCATTGTCACTGCAGATCACTCGTAAGGCACCCTGTAGCTCAACAGAAAGCCTACTAAAAAGACCTCAAAAATGTGTAAACGACTCATTCTTCGAGGCTAAGAAAAACACCCAAGAGTACTGTCGGGACACCGGATTTCCGAATCCGGACCCTCTGTGTATTACAGCACATCAGACCGCCCCTACTCCAGCGGTCAGATCGGCTTCATCCTGACAGTCAGACCGGTTGGAAGCGGTTAGACTATTTCAAATATCACTTGAATTTTGACAAAATTTAACCAAATTTAGACAAATTTCGAACGAGGACAAAAGCCAACACGCTCAGCACACCTCGAGGTGGATGGGGATGGGGAGGGTCGCCATTGGCCGAGGTGACGACGATGACAACCATGGACAACACAAAGGCTGTGCAAGGAGAGCAACAGTAGTAGGAGCTATCGGCGGCGGTGGAGACGCTGCCGAATGGTTAGGCAGAGTTGCTGATGGAGTGGATAGCGCAGAACGAGTCATTTACAATGCAGGCAACAGAATCGACCAAGGAGAAGAAAAACCACACCGGGAAGAACAACAAGAAGCACAAGAAGAAGTCGACGGTGGAGGAGATGGTGCAGCCGCGCCGTCGTTCAGCTAGAAGCTCTGCAACTCGAGCGCCTACGCGGACTACATCCCATGCTTGGACAACGAGGCCCCCGCCGACCCACCGATGTGCCTCATCCCAGCGCCGACGGCATACAAGGAGCCGATCTGGTGGCCGCTTAGCCGTGACAAGATCTGGTATCACAACGTGCCGCACACGAACCTGGCGGCGTACAAGGGGCACTAGAACTAGGTGAATGTCTCCAACGAGCATCTCACCTTCCCCGATGGCGGCACTCAGTTGGGATGGCGATGGGGAGGAAATGAGGAATGGGGAATTGGGGATTAGGGTTGAACTTGAGGCCTTGAGCCAACGATCGACAATGGCAAATGCGTGGAGCTAGGCCTAGGCTATGGCCTGTGGGAGTGCCGGAGTGGCTGTGTGGGCCGGCTGCATTGCGAGGTTTTCCTGGGTTCGGTGCCTAAATTCAAATCTTCACGAATTTTTTGACCAAATCACGTATCTTTAGGTAGACAATGAAAGAACCAAAAATATCGAATTTTTGGTGAAATTGTTAACCCTGGCTTTGAATTAAGGTTATTGAATTTGTTAGCTTGGGTTTCTTGCTTTGCCTTACCAAGTCCAAGTGGTGTGTAATATGAACTTGGTGACTATCGTAGTCATTGAGTAAAGATTTGAACACCTAAGGGGAAAAGTTTCGGGAATCATTCACCTCCTCTGGTTTGCCGGCATCGGTCCTACAATTACACAATATTTTGTTTACGTTTGTGTTTGTTGCATCGAATGAAAATTTTGTGACAAACATGGGAACTAATTGTTGTAGTTCACGAATTTTTGTTGCGGCAAATCGAGAATACTACCATCCAAATTCTCCTCCTCCCTCCCTCACTCTTTCTCCTCCACCAATTTAGAGCTCCGGCGAGCCAGTGGCGCCGATGATCGCCACCGGAGACGAGCTTCTCTCCCTCCCTGCGCCTCCAAGCCTTGAAAATAGGTCGTAACCATAGTGTCCTGAGCTCCAACGCCAACCGCTGATCCGAGATCGCCGCCACTTGTGCTCAAGGGAGGTCATCCATTGTCGCCTCCTCTTTTGACAAGATAAAGCTCTGGCAAGCTAGCGGTGGCCAGAAATTGCCACTTGAGATGAAATTTTCACTTTTTTGTTTGTGCAAAATCGGACGTTCGAGATCCATCTAAATCAGATCTACGGCTAAGTTTGGACGCTGGTCGCTCTTATAAGGGTAACAAAAATAACGATAAGATAAGGATGTCTAATGGTCGAGCGCCCCCCTCCACTCTACATCATTTGAAATGGGCTCGTGCGTAGAAGCAAACGCACGTGTAGTACGGCCTCCCATAAAGATCGAGGCTATAATTTTCTGGGAGGTCGATTGATGGGGGCGGGAGCGAATGGCTTCTTTTCAAGTGGAATCATAGGATTTTTTTCTTCGACAGTGGCTGGGCAGCAGAAGTAACTTCGGGTCGACAGGGAGCTCCATGGGAGGTTTCTAACCAACAATAATGACGATAAGATAAAGATGTCTATGATCGAGCGCCCCTCTGCACTCTGCATCTCGTGAGTAGAAGCAAACCCACGTGTAGTACGGCCCAACCCAGGTGCTTCGGCCCGGAAAGAGAAAAACCGATCATTTTCAGTTCGTGTCCTTAAATAGTGGAATCCATCGATCAAATCCCCTCCAGCTTTCTCGTCGCCTCCCTAGTTCCGGCTCCCCAAGTCCCAATCCACTCCTTCAAAAAAAAAAAAAAGTCCCAATCCACCCTACGCCATGGCCGCGGCCGGCACCATCTCCACACCCCTCCACCTCCGCCCCTCCCCGCATGTCTTCGCCTCCTCCCCCACAATGCGCTCGCTCCCCTTCCTCCGGCGCCGCCTGCGCTCCCTGGCCGTCGCCGCCGTCCAGCAGGACGCGACCGTCTGGACTGCCGCCCCCGTCTCCTCCATCGGCCCAGCCTCCGCCGATGGCTCGCTCTTCCACATCTCTGTCGAACTCTCCGAAGCCGCGGGCCTGGCCGCGTCCTACACCGCGCCGGGGCAGTACCTCTTGGTCCGCGTCCCCGGCGAGGACGAGCTCAAGCCGGCCTTCATGGCCATCGCGTCGCCGCCAGGAGAAAGCAGGTTCGAGTTCTTGGTCAAGACCGTGCCCGGCGCCACGGCGGAGAAGCTGTGCGGGCTCCACGACGGGGACGTGGTGGAGCTCGGCGCGGTCATGGGGAAGGGGTTCGCTGTCGAGAGGATATCTCCGCCGGATGCGGCGGAGACCGTGCTCCTCTTTGCCACCGGGACCGGGATCAGGTGATTTCTTGATTCTCTATTGAATCCATCTTAAGCTTTTTGTGTATATTGAAAAATTGTGAGGCTAGTGTGGTTAGTGCTGGAATAGTCACGCCGACTGCAGTAGTAGCGGTTTGCAGCTATGTGTAACATTTGCAATAACGTATGCTTGTAGGAAAATTGCCATAACAAGTTTCATACGCGTACCTGCTTATTTATATCGTCTTTTTTCAATAAATTTTTATCCCCATACTCCAACTTGTTCTTTTGATCTATTCGTCAATGGGTTGACTTATGGACTTGCTATATTCCGAAACAAGAAATAAGGCTAGAATGGCTTACATCGTGAAACACAGGTTGTGTTTAACACAGAGTCACCCCATACAAAATAACCTGAGAACTAACTAGTATAATGTATGGAGACTAAAGCTTGTGTTTTATACAGCACAGTTACAATATATATAAAAAATTTTATTTCAGTGATAACTGCATCCAAATTCAGTTTAAATTCTGGCCTTGTGGAAGAAATAGCATTGTACGCTCATGATTCTTTGTTTGGTGAGGGAGATAGGGGTCCTATGGTGTCGCAGCACCCACACTGAAATTTCTGGGGAAAAAACTTTTGTTTTGGTATGTTTGTGTAGAAGTGCAAAATTCTCTCTTTTTAAGTTATTAGGACAATAAGGGACCTCTTGAATATCTTTATGCAGGCTCCCATTGGAAAATATTTCTATCTCCACCTTCATTTTATATGTTGTCTTTAAGCTTGTCACCTTTATTCTTGTTTTGAGGCAAAAAAGGTAAAGAGAGTGGGGATTCAAACTACCCAATCTCATGTAATTGCTATTACTCACTAATCAACTGTGTCATAGAACATGTTTTTGTTGCATGGTTTGCTTGTTTTAAAACGAGAAATTGTGTTAGTTGGCGAAGGTTTAGTAAGACTGAACACCTTTTCTTAAGTCATAACTTCCAATTTTATCGGATCATGCATACTGTGGAAGGGAAAGACCTGTCATGCATGGATGTCTAAAGGGAAATATTTTAACAAGGTGCTGTTAGAGAAACTGCATAAATATCAGGAAAAGCAAAGTAAGCCGTGTTTATGCATGATTCGAGAACCATCATGCTCTTATAGCAATTTTCAAAAGAGGTGACTTAGGATGATCATATGAGAGTTGAACTTCAAAAACAAACAAGCACTTAGAATGCAATTATCTTGCTTTTTGCTGGATAATTTAATATGAGTGGCCTGGGAAGAGATAAAGAAACTTTGTTACTAATACTTTTTCATCTCAATCTTTGGTGGCCGCTGCCCTTTGGTGGTCTGGTGGTCAGCAACAACAACACCATCACCCACTGTTGGGCCGCCGACCACTCAGTGAGCTATAGACGCAGAACAGGTGAACCCTAGATGTAAATGGAACGAATCTCAAAGCAACTATTGTTGAGGGAGGTTTATGTAATGTGCATAAAAAAGACAGCCGTACTGTAGTTATCCACTTATGGCAATTTTCCTTTTTTGCTTCTATTTTTTTTTGAAGGCTTGTACTACTTTACTGGACCAAAAATGAACTGCTCCTTCACATTTGTTAGAATGCTCTGAGAAGTAAAACTCGTGCAAACTCAGCTTAACTGCCCATTTCTCGTAGTCTTGCTTGTGTTATGCTGATATGACATTCCTGACAATTCAGGTTGCCGGCTTAATGTGGCTGTCTTTCTGGTTTGACTGATCTAGTCTGATGTTCAGACCTCCTTTGATGGGATCCTTCCTGGATTAATCTTGTGTGCTATTAATGCAGTCCAATTCGTTCACTCATCGAGTTTGGTTTTGCTGCCAATCAAAGAGCTGATGTGAGACTTTACTATGGTGCCAGAAATCTCCAAACAATGGCATATCAGGTTGGAGAATTTGCTCTCATTCTCCTGTATGCAAATCATATCTTCACACAGAAACCTTTTGTTTATACTTTGTAAAACATATGTACTTTTCTGTCTGGCAGGATAGGTTTACGAACTGGGAGTCAACTGGGCTTAAAATAATACCAGTCTTGTCACGACCAGATGATAGTTGGAAAGGTGAACGGGGATATGTTCAGGTAATATATGAAATGCTCCACCATTATAGTTATCTTGTTACATGTTCATATAGGTACATCACAAACTTCTAACATCATTTCATTTTTCAGCATGCTTTCTTGAAAGCCAAGAACATTGCAAATCCTTCTTCTACTGGGGCGGTGCTATGTGGACAAAAACAAATGATTGAGGCATGCATATTCTTTGTTTTTTTGGGATTTTTTTTGCATAATATCACTGTTAAGTGTGCTATTCATGAAAGTTTCTGTTTGGTTCTTGGTGGTTATACAACTAATGCCTCAAAGTTATGTATCAATACTCTAGTAAATATTCCAAGAAGCTGCACTTTTTCAAGACCTATACCCTACCAATTTGTTTAAAAGGTATATTAGTTGAACCTACACCTACTAATTTATTTAAAAGGTATATTAGTTGACTTTGTCAGGAACAGTTATACTTTGATATTCCTTACTCCGTGCTCCCTATGATCGTCTACTGCTGCTTCTTTAGATGAAACTTATTTTATCCGCCCTGAAATTTGTTGAAGTTTGGTACTTGGCAAATGGCAATCAGGAGCCGGTAACATTGATCTTTTTTAACTTTTGAATTGTTTGTTGAAGCATTGATTTTGGTTTATTGTATTTGCAAGTATGTTGCAATGTTTTCGAGCTGATACCCCCGAGAAACTTTTACTCTCTAGCAATCAAGACATCACAACCTATGAATAGTAAATTGGAAAGAGAGAATCAGTAGGCATCAGAGAGAGACAGAAGGGAAATAGGAGAGGGAGAACAGTCGAATACAGGTTTTTTTTTCTCTTCTACAGTTTTGCACAGCACACACACCCCTCCTTGAAACCTGACTCTGACCACCGAGACCAGGGCCGCTGGTCCGTGGGTGCAGTTCACAAATGCACTGGTTCTTTCCAGCACAATTACACTTCTACTCACTACCCCACTTGTCATTGGCTACGCTACCTGGACCTATTGCTAGACTCGTCTAGTCGTCTTAGTTGAATTTCACTTGTGTGGCGCACCCATCTTGCTTCCCAACCTACTGAAGCCACCATATGCCTCCTCGCCATTCCTCTACCCTGGCATGGGCTTAAGCATGACAACTGGCATGGGCTTAAGCATGACAACTGCATGCCCAGTTGAACCTTAGTGAATGCAGGACAGCAATTTAAAGGAATTATATTTATTCAAGTTCATTCATGCTATCTTTCAAAATTTATCTTTAGGAGCTTGCATCTGAATAATTAGATAGGTTTGCTAGTTTTTTTACATCATGTTCTTTTGATTCCTAATTAAGGTATAATTCATCATGCTGGAAGTACTAGGGAAGACTCCCAACATAGATTATGCTCTCTGTCCTGATGTTGTATTCAACTGGTTTTGGGGAAAATCTCTGAGTTTCCAAAATTTTTTCAATCATTGTACATGATGATGCCCTCTGCTTTACAGGAGGTCACCTCAGCCCTTGTAGCGGATGGCGTATCACAAGATAAAATCTTGACGAACTACTAAGAAGGATGACGGACCTCCAGTAATGTTTTATGCTTCTTTCGGCCTCAGACAGAGTGTAGCCATCATTGTCCCATTCAGCTGATATTAGAAGTTCTGAGCTATTTTAAATCTGTTGGTACCACTGTTTTCATCTCTCAGCACATGGATATGTATGATCAGAGATTCTATGTACAGCTACCTTTTCAGGCTTGCCCCGCTCGGTTGGGCTGAATAACTGTGGTTTATGTCTGAAATTGCACTGAAGTGGTTAAACTTTTACTTTGGCTGAAGGTGGTTTATTTAACGTAATTAAATTTAAAAAATTTAAAAATAGAAAAATATGCTAGCTCATTACGGATTACGCAAACGAATACAGAAAAAAGAACCAGTAAAAAAGCTAAAAAAAGTCAAAAGTTTTTTAAAAAAGAAATTTATGAATAGTAAAAAATAAGCTAGAAATCAGAAGTTGAAGTCGAAACGAGCGGGGACGTAAGCTCTGAATTTCATGCCATTGAGCCCCAGAGCTTGTTTGAATTGTTTGAGCGAGGTAATACATGGATATCTAGCAAAATTGTAAACCAATTATTTGAATCATAGCTTGTAGCATGGTAACAGTTGGCTACTGGCTAACAATGATCAAAGTCATGCGTTCTTGCTTCAATTTTCCTTTTCTTATTCTTCAGCAATCTAGCAGATGAATCAGATCCGTACGATGAATTTAAGGTGAGACAACAATTAAATTGAATGGACTTGACATCGAAAATGCGGATCTACACCTGCGTTCACTTGCAACCACAATCTCTCCCCTCCATTACTACCTTGAGATTTGTGCCAAAAGAATTAGGTTAGAATGAGAAACCAATAGTGTCCCATCAAAACCATTAAATTGTCATATCATCATCTCCTAATCTCTCTTCTTATTTCGAATTTTGAATGAGCACATCAATTTTAATCCTGCAACAGTCAAGTATTTGTACAACTAGTCATGTATTATATGAATTTAGCACTTTTAGACATACAACATAAGTGGTGTACAACACTCTGATTTTTTAGATATACAGCAACATACATCATATAAAACATAGCATGTATAACTCTCAAGCATGTCTACTGTTTTTTCTTTTTTCTTGTGCAACATAGTTACACCAAAGTACCAAATTGTATGTACAAATCATATGCACAAAGAGTATGATGTGAGGAGTTGCCCAATCTGCACAACGTATGATTGGATATAACTGGACTTGTGCAACTGATGAATGACACCGTCAACCACTGTCTCTGTTACGGCAACTTGCGACACTCGATTCACTCAAACACGTGCTTCATCCCTTTTGTCTACTTACTCATGTGGAGTAAATAGATTCTTGCAATCATTGAAGCAAACGCAAAAACAACGGAGACAAGAAGTCTCAGATAATTCCTAATTCTATAAGGGGTGGAATTTATCTCACATAAACTCTAGAACAAAAACTTTTGAAATTTGAAAATTTTCAAGCTATCTTACATGGAGTTACCCTCGTATATATCGCACTCCTATGGCGGTTGCTACAGTACATCACCGCTACAATATGTTGTTGTAATAACATGCCGGTGCTACAGTACCACATTCGAGATACAACATATTCTTGCGTAGCAAGTAGGCTAGTTGGCATCATGTATTTTTGAGTGTTGATTTTCGCCTCTATTTTCTCCCTTTTGGTCCGTTCCTACTGGATCAAGCTTTCCTTTGTCTCCAATGTTTCTACCTTTTCAAACCTAATAATATATAGAGCATATGCATTAGGTAGTAATAAATTCTCATGTAAATTATTGCAGAGTACGCAATAGGTAAGTACTAGGGTTGCCCTCATCAGAGTATGCACAAATTGTATGTACAATGGTAAACGAAGGCGATGGAGAACCGACGAGGATGAGATGGGTGGAGAACCGACGAAGGCGATGTACAATTGTATGTACAATGCACCCAGGAGAGAGGTGGAGCACCGGGGATAGAGGCGGCATAGGCACACGTTGGGGCAAAGGTGCAACTGTGAGGAAGAAGACGGGCGACGCCGGTGGGCGGAGCACCTCGGAGGAGTACATGCCGGCAGTTGAGCACCTCATGGGAGTACAAGGTAACAGTAGCGAGGACCATGGCGGCGGTGGTGAATGGCGACCGATGTAAGCCAGAGCAGGTACACGTCAAAGCACCTTAGCAAGGAAGAAGAAAAGTGATGGCAGTGTACAGGTGGGAAGAATAAACGTGGATAACCTCAAGCACATCGATGGAGGAGGTGCACCGGCCGACGGTGAACTTCAATGACGACAAGATCAATGGTGCACATCAACGACGACACAAAGATAGAGATGTACACTAAAAGAAACATTGTACCACAATACTCCTATTGTACATATGCATCACCCGCGGTGGTTCACTATGCACTGGAGATGAGGAAGAAGCATATTTCTGGGTCACAGGAGGTACACAGAGGTGCACCGAGCTGAGGAACATCTGCAATTACAAGGCAAGATTAGATTATGTACCTCTATGTGTGATGTATTTGGAAGTGTACCGACATGGAGCACCTCGTTGATGCCGTGCGAGGAAGAGGATAAGTAGCTGATCTAGCACAATACACATTGACGCAGAGGATGATAATGGGGTGATACACCTCGACGCAAAGGATGGTGGTGAGTGGGCGGTGCATGTGGACATCGCCGATAGTGCAGACGACGTGGGGACAGTGCACTTTAACATGGCGGTAGTGGTGAGGACCATGGTGGGGAGGAGTACATCTATACGACGCTGAGTTGGACGACAATGGGGTGGAAGAAAATGAAGCAACGCTGAGGAGTAGGAAGATGGTGGTAGAGGGGTACATGACATCGGTGGCGGAGGAGGAGTACTTGTTGGTGACGGCGATGGAGAAGGAGTACATGGAGGTGGACCATTACATGGCGGAGGTGAGGAGATGAGTCATGGTAGTGGAAGATTACGTCTGTACTCCTTGCTGGATTGAAGGATGATGGCCCATGGCGAGGTGTACTGACCCGACGCACCTTGGCGACGCAAAGTGAAAGAAGATGGGCAGCGGAGCACCTATGCGGCTAGGTGTACAAGCCCGGAGCACCTTGGTGACGCTAACATGAAAGAACATGGGCGGTGGAGCACCTCTGTGGCAAGGTGTACCAACCTAAAACACTTTGGTAATGCCGGTGAGAAAGAAAATGGGCAGCAGAGCATCCCAGCGGCGCAGTGTCTAGCCCGAGGTACCTTGGTAATGTGGATGAGAAAGAAGACGGGCAGCAGAGCAACTCAGCGGTAAGGTGTACTAGCCTAGAGCACCTTGGCGATGCCAGAAAGAAAGAAGATTGGCGTCCGAGCACCTCGGTGGCGAGGTGTACCAGCCTAGAGCACCTTGGGGACACTGACGAAAAACAAGATGGGCGTTGGAGTTGGCACGGTACAAGTCGATGAGGATGCTGGCCAAATCCAGCAGTGGCAGGGTCGATGTTGGCCAGATCCGATGGTTGCGATGTTGAGGACCGCCAGATGCATAGCGCGTCGATGCCGTCTCACCACGGTTTTGACCGTGCCGCCATCTCCCTAGGTTCCCATCCAGCAGCCGCCCCTCCATCAATGATCACTGTCGCACCCTCCATCGCTTGTCTTCGTTGCACCCTCTATTGCAAGTGGATGTGGAGGTGTACCTTGACATCACCAGTGGAGTGGACGGCGATGTGGAGGTGTACATCAGAGTTGAGGAAGAAATGTCACACCCGTGACCTTGGGGATGGCCGGATCTAGAGGCGGCGGGGTCGGTGGCGGTTGGATCTAGAGGCGGTGGGGTCAGAGGCGTCAGGATCTGGCCTCGTCTGTGCCAAAGCACCTCGGGAGCGCCGTGGAGCGGGAGCACATCGAAGTAGTACAGGACGGAAGACCACTCGGGTGCTAGTCGGAGGCCACCTCGTTGCCAATCGCACACTCATCGGAGGCCAGCACGCTGTTACACCAAAACCATCATGGGCGGTGCATCTCAAAGAGAGGGAGAGAATGGGGAGAGAAAGAGAGAATGAATGGTAGGGATACGGGTGGTGAGAGAGAGCGATTTTGGGGGAGAGAGAACGTGATGGAACCATGTACACTGTTCATCTGATAGGATGCTTTTCTCCCTCCCATTCGAAAATTGAAAGAAAATTCTTGCATGGATCTGAGAACATTGATCAATGGCTATGATTGTGGGTACAGGTACACCCACATTCATGTAGTTCTTATTTGACTTAACATATGCTAGTTCCAACGCGAAAGGATCACAAAAATGAACCTCGTATGCGCAACCGAGCGTTACCACCATGCTTATTTGTTGGCTTTGTTCTCAGCGCATCAAATGGTTTTGTCTAGTCGTGTTTGGACTTCGGACCACGACAAAGTTGTCCCCACCTATAAAAGATGATGCACGATTTGACTACAGACGTACAAGAGAGTAAAGGTGTAGCCCCTTTTTTATTTCCTGTCAGTTTTTTATTTCGATTTTTTTCAACAATCACTATTTATTAGAGTAATAAAGTATAGTTAAAAATTAAGAATTATAAGCTATAGCCTAAAAGAATGGATCCAATAACGTTTACAAATATCTTGGCCAACTAGAAAATGGTACTGTACTGGTGCAACGACAAGCACTTAAAAACATCTGTTGCATGCATGATTTTGTGCCTCGCTTTCGTGAAATATATATAGGGGTGTTTGGCTGCTCCTCAAGTTTTGTTAAATTTTTGTGACAAATGTGGTAAGCCATTTATCCTACAGCCAGCAA
Source organism: Bonia amplexicaulis (assembly GCA_036346245.1). NCBI lineage: Eukaryota > Viridiplantae > Streptophyta > Magnoliopsida > Poales > Poaceae > Bonia > Bonia amplexicaulis. The sequence goes on along the minus strand of CM070738.1, from coordinate 12,810,277 downwards.
AGTCTGCATCGGAGTAGGCTCTAAGGGAAAGACAGGAAGAGGAAGACTACCAGATACCATAGTCAATGGTTTCGAAGGTACCGAAAGATGCGCTTCACCGCCTGGCGGTGAGACATGCAAGGAGAAGCCTGAAACCGAGCACAAAAACACACAGAGAAGTGTATGTCCAATCTCGAGACAGTGAGGTACAAGAGGGAGCCAATCATGGTTCTGTACTCCTTTTGATCAACTGGCTCGCCCTGCTCATCTGGGTCAAGTGATGCTGTAGAAGCCATCGGAGTTGACACCGGCTTACCATCACTCATGTCAAAGCGTCTCAGGAGGTCACAAGTGTACTTGACTTGATGCAAGAAAGTACCCTCTCGAGTCTGCTTGATCTGGAAGCCAAGGAAGAGGGTCAACTCACCCATCATGCTCATCTCAAACTCGGTGGTCATGACATCCGAGAACTGTGAAACCAGAGCATGAGAAGAGCCGCCAAAGATAATGTCATCGACATAAATTTGGACGAGCAGAAGGTCAGTGCCATGCCTACGAATGAACAAGGTTTTATCCACCTTACCTATCCCAAAACCATGACTCAATAGATAGGACCTAAGCCTCTCATACCAAGCTCTAGGAGCCTACTTAAGTCCATACAAGGCTTTGGAAAGCTCGTAGACATGGTTTGGGTATTTGGGGTTCTCGAAACCTGGAGGCTGTCTCACATAGACTTCTTCCTTAATAAACCCATTGAGGAAGACACTCTTGACATCCATCTGGTAAAGCTTGAAACCCTTAGAAGTTGCAAAGGCATGCAGGATTTTAATGGCCTCAAGTCTAGCTACAGGGGCAAAGGTCTCCTCAAAATCAAGACCTTCAACCTGGGAGAAGCCCTGAGCTACCAGTCTAGCATTTTTTCGAATGACTACCCCATCCTCACTCTGCTTGTTCTTCAACACCCAGTTGGTACCAATGATATTGTAACCTCGAGAGGGCTCAACAAGCGACCAGACTAATCAGAAATTCTCTAATTCTTCATGCATGGTATTTACCCAAGACTATTCAGAAAGAGCATGACAAACATCCTTGGGCTCAAAGGTGGCAACAAAGGCAGAGTAAAGACAGAAATGTGACATGCCAGACTTTAAGCGTGTGACTCGCTCAAAAAGGTCTCCAATCATCTGCTCAGAAGGATGAGCTTTCTGGATATGTCAGGGAGGTCCTGAATGAGATGAAAAAGTGGCCTCTACCTCATGAGCGGATGAGGTAGGAACAGAGCTACTAACTCTAGAAGTTGTGGAAGGCATGGGTTGATCTCCTCGAGGAGCTGTGGAGGAAGGAGGCTCCTCAGGGGGAGGAAGAACTGGATTAGGTATACAACCCTCATCTCCATCCTCCACATCATCCACAAAGATGGTCTTGGATTGCTCTAAAAAACCTGAGATATCGGGCCTAGTCCCCGGACTAGGCTCATCGAAGGTCACCTCACAGGTTTCTACCATTTTACTAGACTCGCAGTTCCAAACCCTATAGGCCCGCGAAGAAGTCGAGTAACCTAGCAAGTGTGCCCTGAGAAAGACTCTGTTGGAAATATGGCACGTGGTGGCTATAGCCTCAGCCCAAAACTTCCTCGGTATAGAGTACTCATCGAGCATCGTCCTGGCCATCTCGACCAAGGTACAATTCTTCCTCTCCACTACGCCATTCTGCTAAGGACGTATGGAGAAGGGAATTGGTGCTCTACACCTGTCTCACCACAAAACCTCTCAAAGTAGGAATTTTTGAACTCCGTGCTATTGTCACTGCGGATCGCTCGTAAGGCACCCGAGAGCTCAACAGAAAGCCTACCAAACAAACCCCGAAAATGTATAAACGTCTCATCCTTCGAGGCTAAGAAAAACACCCAAGAATACCTCGAGAAGTCATCGACCACGACAAGAACATAACACTTCCCTCCTGCTGACTGCACTCTAGCTGGTCCAACAGTGTCCACATGGAGCAGCTGTCCTAGTGCGTCTGTCATAGTTACTATAACTGGAGGATGTGAAGCGGCAACCATATTGCTGTGCCGGAATGGAGTGCAAACAAGATGTAATACCCCGAACGTCGTTACGGCGTAAGTTTTTAAAACAATCGCGGAGTCGCCGGTTTTTCGGTAAATCGCGAGAAGGGAAAAATAAAAATTTGCGAACATTGGAAAATGAATAAAATATATTAAAAATTATTTTTAATTTCTGGATTGGGCTGCCTAGGAGGTGGGCCAAGGCCCAAGGGGGTGCGCACCCCCTTCCCCATGCCGCACCCTTCCCCCCTTCTTATTAACCCTAGGGCTTCCCCTCTCCCTTTTTCCCCACACAGTGCCACCCCCCGCTCTTTTCTCTCTCTTGGTGGCCGCCCCCTCCCCAAGGTGATCACCCCAAGTGCTGCTGCCATTGGAGGAGAAGCAAGGAGAAGAAAAGAGAAGAAGGAGAGGAGAAGGAAGGAGAAGAAGAAGAGGAGGAAAAAAGTGGGGTAATTCTTCATTAGGTAATTTTTCCCCATCCCAAACCCTCTGTTTTCATGAACAATTAGGGTTCTTGGCACGGTTTATGAAGGTAGTTAATAGATTAATTGCCCGATAGAGATTAGCTGTTGTCTGCCTGTAGATTGATTCGCGCAGTGCGTCTGTCCTCGTGGATTTGACCTAGTAAACAATTTTTCCTACGGACTGTCCCAAAAGTAAAGTTGTAGAGGACTTCCAGATGCATCTCCTGTATTTTTTCAGAATTTTTGGCCGTAGGATCTGGGAGTTACGGGGTCGGGAATACTGCTATTCGTCAAGCGAGCAGATTGGTACAAACCGACGGTAATCTGTGAATTTGACGTAGTAAATGAATTTTATGCTCCTACGTAATTGAGAAAGTTATAGAGAATCTGGTAATCTAGCTAAGAATTTTTAGACTTCTTTACTGATGTTGGGACGCATTTCAATGCTGCTGTCCAATCTACAGAGTTCTTCCCCTGTTTTGTGTATTAAATTACCCCTAGCTGTGATCAAAATAAAAATATGGGTTCTACATGAAAAATGTAGGTTTTTAAGTGATGAATCCAGAGAGGTCTCATTTGCTGTATTGGATCATTATTTGTAAAGATACGAAATTGTGAATCAGCGCTGCTGTATAGGGTAATTTGCTGAATTGTTGAGCGGGGAGGAGTTTGTGCGGGTTCGGGGTTCTAGCGACGCCTTTAATTATTTTATTCATGTTTGTATGCTGTGGTTGTGTGCTGAGAGTTGTCTTTTGGATAGGTGGCCTTGTCCCTGAGCGCTCTTGATTTTTTACTTTGCTTCATCGGATTGAGGCAAGTAAACGTAGCGGTGGTTGCTACCGTTTAACTTGTTATTCCTTATACTTGTAATTTACATTATTATCATAATTTACATTCATATGCATTGCATTGTGGAAAGATTCATTTGCATACATATGCAATATATTGTGGTGATGTTATTTTGTGGAATATACAACTTTCTAGTTGTAATGTGGAATTGGCTCATGTGAGCTATTGTGGTATGAAGATTGTGGATGTGGTCGTGGAATGGGATTCGTCCCTTGTGTATGGTAAGGGTTGTGATTGTGGCATGAGATTCTTTCCTCATGTAGTAATTGTTGATAGCAATTGTGGATGTGAAAATTATTAAAGTAGTGAGATGACAATTACATATGTTTTATTGTCTTTGGTGGTGATAGTGGTTGATGTTTTAAGGTAGCCACACAGCAGAAGAGAATTCATTGGAAATCACAGATAACCGAATGAAATAAATCCAACGAGAAAAACCGATTCTGGGCTGTTCTGCCAACAAGCGGTAGTACCGCTGTGAGAAGCGGTAGTACCGCTCAACGGTCGTACCGACGAGCTGCACAGTAGTACCGCTGATGAACTCAGCTGCTGACTTAGTTCGGGTCTAACCGCAAGCGGTAGTACCGATGGAGCAGCGGTAGTACCAGAGAGCAATAGTACCGACGTGAGAATGGCGGTAGTACCGCACAGCAAGCGGTAGTACCGATGGAGCAACGGTAGTACCGGAGAGCGGTAGTACCGACATGAAAATGGCGGTAGTACCGCACGCTACAGACAAAGAACAACAGGCGCAGAATCTGCCCAAAATCCAAAATACTCAAGATTTACTGCTCTTCTCGGGTCAATTTCAACAGGACATCATCCTAAACATCATATTGACCTCATTGAGAAAAAATTGCAGACAAAGATCAAGCAATCAAAGGAAAATCGGATTTCTTGGAAAAACATAGCAGGAGAGACCAAAATCCGAAATTTGCAAGATTTTGGGATTCTTGGCTTGGGAAACTTTGAGGATAGCAAAGAAACAATCTCAGAAGAATAAGTCAAGAACCGATTTCAAGATTCCGCTAGAAAATTAAGAGAGCACTTGAGCTCTGCCTCTCAACCCTAAAAAAATGAAGTGCAGTGCGCCCGATTTGGGAAAAAGGAGACTTGATGATTCTTCCTTTCGATTTCAAAAAAACGATGCTCAGGTGATCTTGATAATCTCTCTAGTTCATAGTATCAACAAACAATAACTCGAAATCAAGAAATCACCAAAAGATGAAAGAAGGGAGAAAACTCAAGAATAACAGGGAATGAAAAGAGCAACTCAAAATCATCTCAAATCAAGATTTTTCACATAGACAAACTGTAATATCATGAACGTCGTTACGGCGTAAGTTTTTAAAACAATCGCGGAGTCGCCGGTTTTTTGGTAAATCGCGGGAATGAAAAAATAAAAATTATAGAACAATATAAAATGAATAAAATAAATTAAAAATTGAATTAAATACCAAGAGTGGGCTGCCTAGGGAGTGGGCCGACCGCCCTGGGCCAAGGCCCAAGGGGGTGGTTGCACCGCCCAGGGCCGCAGCCCCCTCTCCCATAACCCTAGCACCCCTCCCCCTTTATCTCCTAAACCAGCCGCCACCCCCACTCCCTCCACCTCATTGGCCGCCCCCTCTCCAGCAAGATCTATGCCCCCCTGCTGCTGCCATTGGAAGGAGAAGGAAGAAGGAAGGAGAAGAAGGAGAGGAGAAGGAAGAAGAAGAGAAGAAGAGGAGGAAAGAAGAGGGGTGATCCCTCATCTAGGTAATTTTTTCCATCCCAAACCCTCTATTTTTTAGAATAATTAGGGTTCTTCGCACGGATTTTGAAGGAGATTAATAGTTTAATTGCCCGATTAGAGATTACCTGCTGTCTACCTGTAGATTGATTCGCGCAGCGCGTCTGTTTGCGTGGTTTCGATCCAGTAAACGATTTTTCCTGCGTATCTTCCCAAAAGGAAAATTGTAGAGAACTTCCAGACCTATCTTCTGTATTGTTTTCAGAATTTTTGGCCGTGGGATCTGAGAGTAACAGGGTCGGGAATACCGCTGTCTGTCAGGAGAACAGATAGGGATAAACTGCTATTAAACTGTGATTTAGAGATAGTAAATGATTTTTATGATCATGGTCGCCATTGATAAAATTGTAGGGAATTCATTGATCTAGCTTCTATATAAAAATTATATTTTGGGCCCCTGTACTATTGTGGGACGCATTTGAATCTTGCTATCCAGTCTGACAGAACAAAGAACTTCCTTTGTTTTGGGCATTAAATTACACCTAGCTGTGATCAAAATAAAAATATGTGATCTACATGAAAAATGTAGGCTTTTAAGTGATGAATCCAGATAGGTATCGTTTGCGGTAATTGGCTTAATATTTTAAAAGATACAAAAATGTTAAGCAGCACTGCTGCAGTCGGTAGAATGTTGAATTGTTGAGCGGAGAGGAGTTTGTGCGGGTTCGGGGTTCTAGCGACGTCTTTAATTATTTAGTCGTGTTTGAATGCTGTAGCTTTGTGCTGAGAGATGCCTTTTGGACAGGTGGTTTTGTCCCTGAGCGCTTTTGATTTGCTTCGCTTCGTTGGTTGAGGCAAGTAAACGTAGCGGTGGTTGCTACCGTTTAACTCGTTATTCCTTCTACTTGCAATTTATATTATTATCGTAATTTGATACATTATGCCATGGTTGCATGATGTTCTAAATATGGTGATGGTAGCAAGTATTGGTCAATTGATATGTTGATAAACTGCTAGTAGTCATGTGGAATTTTGCTTAATGTGCGAATGTGGAATATGAACATAAACATGTGGTGAACTTGTGGATGTGGATATATTGTGAGCATGATGATGCTCCTTTGAAGTTGGAATTCATGTGGTTTATGATTATCATATCATTCATATCATATCATATCATGACATTTGCATATGTGGATATCGCCGCACCTAGCGCGATCAAATTCTAAGTCTGACATCGTATGTTGCCATGTCGATGCACCTCTTATCTATTTGGGAAAGAGTGATGTGGAGCATACGCATTCATATGCATTGCATTGTGGAAAGATCATTTGCATACATATGCAATGTATTGTGGTGAAGTTATTTTGTGGAATATTCAACTTCATAGTTGTAATGTGGAATTGGCTCATGTGAGCGACTTGTGGTATGAGGAATGTGGATGTGGTCGTGAAATGGGGTTCGTCCCTTGTGTATGGTAAGGGTTGTGATTGTGGCATGAGATTTTTTTCTCTTGTAGTAATTGTTGATAGTAATTGTGGATATCAGAAATAACAAAGTATTGAAGTAAGACATATATATGTTTTATTGTCTTTGGTAGTGGTAGCGGTTGAGGTTTTAAAGTAGTCAAATAAGATTTATTTGCTAATGCTTTACCGTCATTGATGGTGATTTGAGGTTGAGGATATAAACATTGTTAATTGTGGAAGATTAAATGTTGATGATTAATCTATTGTGGTTTGTAGAAGATTAAATGTTTCATTTGCATTTAATTGTGGATAAAATGATTGCATTCATATGCCAATTAAATCTGAAATTGAACAGGTATGATTCATGGATGTTTGTGGTGGTTTAAAATGGTGGACATGAATTGTGGTTGTGGTTGTATGGAATTATAGATGATGTATAACTGTTTGTATTTTGAATAGCCTGTTAAACTGTTTGCTTGCTGAGATTTTTATCTCACCCTTGCTTCCCCCTCCCTACAGGTGGACCTTGAGCATGCATTGGGAAGGGTAGAGTGGCACCGCACAGATGCACTTGGATGATAATCTTAATGCTGAAATAGAGTAGAAAGAATTCTAGTTCTTTGCTTAGTTATCATATTGATGAATGTTTCTCCTTATTAATGTTGAATTATGAATTGTTCCTTTGGTTATTATTGTTAAGTTGATTATGAATATTAAATTGTTCTCATTATTCTGTTATTTACTAGTTGATTATGCTTCCGCTTATATTATCCTGTTAATTAAATGTTGCCAGTTTAATTTATCTTGTATATTGGCTAGTTGTAGAGTAGTTTTAGTAGCATCCCAGGGTATTGTGGATCCTGGGGTGTTACAGTAGATGATATGCCAAGTGAGAATATTGCTGAAACTAATACATTAATCTCTACTTCTAATGTTGTCTCATTTAATGTGCAAGCTTATAAAGATGAGGAGTTGAACAATAAACAACCTACACCGCATGAGACAAATGATGACGAGATAGCCACGGTTGGAGATGGATTGCTTGCTGCCCCGTGGTTAGATCGTGATGACAAGCTACTTACGACACCTACATCTACTAAGGAGGACGATAAATGTAACAATATTGGTGCTAAATTCATAATTCATCAAGAAAAAGGTGAGTAATTGTGTGAACACTTGTGTAGAATTAAAGATTCTACATTCTAAATTTGATATGCTCAATTTATATAATGTGAAATTGATTACGCATAAAAAAGTTCTTACTTGGATAACCCCTGATAATTCTTTGTACTATACTATATTCAATAATCCTATAGAGTTATCTAGTGTGATTGAGAGTGAGAGACCATGTGAGGGGTGCTCCCATGTTTGTGATGAGTAATTGACGAGAGTTCTGGAAAGTTTGAGTTTGGTTTGGTCGGTTCGCGCCAAGTCAGTGAATGGCGCAGTTCGGTTCGGTTGAACCTGGTCGAACGCGGTCGAAGGTGTTTAGGACGGTTGTTCTTTTTCTCGATCAGTCGTTCGGATTTTTTTGTATGAAGTGGCTTGACTAATGCTATTGTTGATTTCATTGTCTGTGATGGCTGCAGGACATCGAGGCGGAGTCGTGGCGAGGCACGGGATGACCGGACTAGGCGCAGGTAGTGCTGAGGTCGGAGCGGTCGGGATGTGCCGAAGACGGCGCGGACTCGAAGTGGTTGCGAGGCGTGCACGACAAGGGACGAAGAAGCTTCCCGGAAGGTGCGGCGAGGCGTTTGGGAAAACGCAAGACTGCAAAAGCGGAAGCGGATTCGGTTCGAGTTAGTGGATAAAGCAATAGGGTTGTTGGCACTAATGGGTAAAGAATTGGTGTGAACCCATTAGTGGTCACTATAAAAGGAGAGGGAGAGCCATGTGGAGAGATTGAGAGTTAGGGTTTTCTTTGCTCTCTCCATGTGTGTGAGTCTTTTTCTTTTTGCTGGTGAGAGATGGTGGAAGGGTTTCCTGAGTAGTAGCAGGGTATGTTTCCTGTATGTTTGCTTCTAACTCCTTTGTGAGTTTTGGCCAGAGGGTGATGCTCAGGATGTGAGTTCATCTAGGTTGGAAACATATAGTGGGTTGGCTGTAAAGAACCCTTGTGTAATTTCTCTCCATGAATCAATATGAGAAGGATTGTGTTTAAGCCCTTTCTGTTTTCAGCGCTTCTTTGAGTTTCTGTTTCAGCACTTCCTTCTTCGTCTTTCTCTTGTTTCAGTGTTGCAGTTTTCATTCCTTTCTTTTAGTCGGCCGCTGTTTTCTGGGTGTTGGATGAACTCCCCTTAAGAAGTTGGCTTCAAATATGTGCTGCTCTACTGTGAGATCATTTCTTGATGTATTGCAAAATGTCATGAGCTAAGAATCAAAATTTCATGAGTAATCTAAAAGTTGTTGTAACACCCCAGCCAAACAATGGCCTGAAATGCTACCAATTTCTAGCCAAAATTAAAACTTCTAATAATTATTCCAAAGGATTCGACAAAGTCTTATCTATTCAATCATTAACAGAACTCTAGATAAACAGAAATAATTCTAGTTCCAAAAATAATGAACGGAAGCGATATCAAATAGTTCTAATCATTATTACATTTAAATCTGATGAATAATAAAATGAACAAATTAAGCTAACCAGCCAACAAGATTATAATGACTGTCTTTATTTCTTATTGAAAGAATAGTGCACGTGCATCTGGACTAGCCATTCATGTCCCCATGTATATTGATCTCATATTGGTACCTAAAATAAACAAACAACAACAAGGGTGAGTCCAACGACTCAGCAAGTATAAACTGTAACAAAAGCAAGCATGAACATTAACTGTCAAATTAAACATGTTTCAAATGAATTTCATGCTATGCAATATGATCAAAAGTCCTTTCTCATCTCTTCGCATTTTACCGGTAATGCAGAGTGTGCATCCGTCAATGCACACCCATGCCTGTACCCTCGGGTACAGGGACCAATTGCCCACACTCCACAAGTGTGGGGACCTCGACGCTTGATCACCACGTGACCAAGACTTCAACAATTCTCAGCATGATGCATATATGTGAATGTATCAACAAGATAAACAGGCATTCAACATACTATGCATCAATTTAATCTAAAAAAAATGCTATAATGTAAACAGAACATAAATAGCATTATCAACTCATAACTTTACTAAAATTCACAAGTAAAGCATTCATAACTCAATCATCACTCATAACATCCAAATCATCAAATCACACATATTAATCATGGCAAAGTTATACTTGCCTCAACCGTGAGACAACGAAGAACGAGCAGAAGGCGAAACCCCCAGAATCCGCTCTCCTCCTGAATAATTAATTAATAATTACTAACATAATAGTAACGGGTTTCTAGATACAAAATATCAGCAACCCCAATTACCCCAACAATTTATCTCAATTAAACTCCCCAACTCCCCTCGGCCAAATTTGCCCAACCACAGAAAGCCGACTTCAAAAATCCATAACTTCCAGTACGTAAATCCAAATTAAGCATTATTAGACTTTCTGGAAAGACAATTAAATTCTCTAAATAAACTTAGTTGGGAAGCCTCTCTGATTCTGCCATTTTCTACCCGATCCAAACCCTTTTCTAAAGCATCAACAATCACGTCGCACTCTCTGGAGAGCGCACTAAAACGATCATAACTTCCACCCAGAAACTCAGAATCCGGACTTCTTTACATTTCTGGAAAGCTAAGAAACTTACCTACAACTTTACCAATTTGAAGGACTCCTGAATCGCCACAATTCCCATCGCACAAACCGATCTACTAAAATCTGTCCAAAACTACCCCGATCTGCAGAATAGCAGCACTAGAAAATTCATAACTTTCCCTACACAAATTAGAATCACACGTTCTAGCACTCCCTGGAAAGATAATTACGTCATCTACAATTCTCTAGAAGGGGTCCAGACCTGAATCCCGACGGATCTAACCCAAAACTGCCGATTAACCCAATCTGTCACAGCAGTCCAGAAAACCGACGAAACTCTAACTTGGCTAAATTGTCCATCTAGATGGGTTAGCAGGGGTTACCCTTGATGAGACGACGATGAATGCGATGAACTCGACGAAGAACACGACGCACTCGCCCGCGATCTCCTCCGCGAACTCCTCCTCTCCTTCCTCCGGATCCACGCGGTGCAGGGACGGACGACGACGTCGGCGCACCGGGAAGGAGGAGACGTCGAGGCAGCAGTGGTACGGTACTCCGGCGACGACTCGGTGCAAGAAAACAACGACACTCCGCGGCGAAGGACGACGGCCACCCACGGCGCAGCAGCGGCAAAGCGGCGGCGGCTGGCGGCGGCAGAGGCGGCGGCAGGAGGCGCGGCGGGGAGGGGCGGGGAGGCACTGCGGCGGCTGCAGAGGGGAGGCGGCGGCTAGGGGCGGGCGGCTGCACAGGTTAAAAAGGTGGCCTCCTCCCTCTTGGGCCAAGAAACCCACAGGCGAAGCCTGGCCCAGTTGTCCTAATTTTTGAAAGACCCCTAAGCAGTTTATTTTATTCTTTCTTGCGACACCCTCTCTTTAATTAAATAAATAATTAATAAAAACATTCCGGGGTATTACAGTTGTCCTTTCGGCTTAACTTTTTGACAAAACAGCAATATCTATGGCTCAATGATCCAAACGGCCATTGAGGACAAGTCTTGCTCAATGATCAATGGCTCTAGAGCGATGTGAAATTCTGGGTCTCGCAAGTACTTCCTCAACATAGACACATGAAACACGTTATGCACTCCGCGCATAGCCTCAGGAAGATCCAAACGGTAGGCCAACTTCCCAATCCGCGCTAGTATGGTGAAAGGTCCAACATACCTCGGGCTAAGCTTCCCTTTGGTACCGAACCTCACCACACCCTTGGTAGGAGATACTCTCAAGAGCACCGATCTCCCACCGCAAACTCCAAGTCCCTCCTTCTCACATCGCATAACTTTTACGCACGCCGCCTGGGCGGCCAAAAGGTTCTGCCTCACCAAAGCCACTCTCTCAACGGTCTTCTGGACCCAATCCGGTCCTAAGACTGCTTTCTCGCCCACCGCTTCCCAACAAAGGGGCGACCTGCACTTACGGCCATACAAGACTTCAAATGGAGCTGCTTTGATGCTTGAGTGGTAACTGTTATTATAGGCAAACTCTGCCAGGGGTAATTGATCCTCCCAACTACCCTTCCAAGACAGCACACAAGATCTCAACATGTCCTCCAAAGTCTGAATGGTCCGCTCTGACTGTCCATCTGTCTGCGGGTGAAAAGCCGTGCTCAAACGAAGCTGAGTGCCCAAAGCACTCTGCAAACTCTCCAAAAACTTGGAAACAAACTTGGCATCTCTGTCGGAAATTATGGTCTTAGGCACACCATGAAGCCTCACAATTTCCCGAACATAAATAGGAGCCAGATCACTCGCTGAGTTGGTTGTGCGGATAGGAATGAAGTGCGCTGACTTACTGAACCGATCCACAACAACCCAAACTGCGTCCTTGCCTCTCGGCGACCGAGGCAACACGACCACAAAATCCATAGAAATATCATCCCACGGCCATTGAGGAACCTCCAATGGCTGCAATAATCCGGCTGGCCTCTTATGTTCAGCTTTCACTTGCTGACAAATACCACACGAGGCCACATAATTGGCTATATCCACCTTCATCCTTTTCCACCAGAAATTCTGTTTCAAATCACGATACATCTTGGTCTCTCCCGGATGAACTGTATACGGAGTGCGATGAGCTTCTCTCAAAATGTCATCCTTAACCTCCGCTTTCTGCGGCACGCATAAACGCCCTTTAAAGCGCAATGCACCTGACATATCCAAGCTGAAATCCCCTTCTTTTCCCATTTCCAACCGTTTCATAACCCTCTCAAGTGGCGGTCGATCGATTGTGCCTCCCTTTTCGCTCGGTATAGCCGACTCTAGGATCAACGGGTCTCCACTCGGCCGTACCCGCATAGCGATGAAGATATCCCCATACGATCAAAATCAGCAATCAAACAATCCAGGGTAGCAGGCGTCGCCTTGCGACTCAGAGCATCGGCCACCACATTGGCCTTGCCAGGATGATACTGAATGGTTAGATCATAATCCTTGATCAACTCTAACCATCTGCGCTGCCTCAAATTCAGATCCTTCTGGGTAAAGATGTACTTGAGACTCTTGTGATCGGTAAACACATCACAAGTCTCGCCATACAAGTAGTGCCTCCAAAGCTTCAATGCAAATACAACCGCAGCCAGCTCTAGATCATGGGTAGGGTAATTCTGCTCATGCTTCTTCAGTTGCCTCGATGCGTAAGCTAAAACCTTACCATCTTGCATAAGCACACATCCCAACCCAACTCTTGATGCATCAGAGAAAACCGTGAATCGCTTCCCTGGCTCCGGAACAGAGAGGACATGAGCGGTCACCAGCTTTTCCTTCAAAATCTGAAAACTGCGCTCACAATCATCACCCCACTGAAACCTCATGTCCTTCTGAGTAAGTCTCGACAAGGGCTTGGCGATGATGGAGAAATCTTGCACAAAGCGCCGATAATAACCCGCCAACCCGAGGAAGCTCCTCACCTCCTTGACATTGGTCGGCCTCTCCCAATCCACCACCAAGAAACTTTACTTGGATCAAGCGATACTCCCTTATCGCGATGATGTGACCCAAGAACCCCACTTGAGTCACCCAGAACTCACACTTCTTGAGCTTCGCATAGAACTTATGCTCTCTTAGTGTTGCCAACACTTGCCTCAGATGCCGTTCATGATCTGCCTCACTCTTTGAATAAATCAAGATATCATCTATGAATACGACCACAAAGTCATCCAAATATTCATGCAACATCCTGTTCATTGTCTCCATGAAAGCGGCAGGGGCATTTGTTAGTCCAAAAGACATAACTTTAAATTCAAAATGCCCATACCTCGTGGAGAATGCCGTTTTCTCAATGTCCTCCTCTCGGACCGGAATTTGATTGTATCCCGACTGGAGATCAATCTTTGAAAATACCTTAGCTCCCCTCAACTGATCAAACAAATCCTCGATACGGGGTAAAGGATACTTATTCTTGATGGTCAGCTGGTTGAGAGCACGGTAGTCAATACACATGCGCCAACTCCCATCTTTCTTCTTGACAAACAGCACTGGTGCTCCCCACGGAGACACGCTCGGGCGAATAAGATCCTTTGCTTTCAGATCATCCAACTGCTTCTTAACTCTTCTTGGAGCAGTCGAGCCAATCGGTGCGGAGTTATAGAACCGGTCGTGCTCCGGCACCAAGTCAATTCTGAACTCCACCGGACGCAGAGGTGGCATCCCTGGCAACTCTGCTGGAAAAACATCCAGGAATTCCCGGACCACCGGAATCTGCTCTACAATCAAAGAGGAATTTGGCTTTTCCACAAGGGACAAAAGAAATCCACTCTTTACCGCTCTACTACCAGGAAAAAGACTAGCCAACACACTGGGTGTGCAGGAGGGTGCACAACCCTGAAACACTATCTCTTGGTCGACGGCGATCGCAGTTATCGTCCTCCGAAGCAGGATATGACAAAGACGGTAACTATGCAACCAATCCATTCCCAAAATAACATCAAACGGTTCCATCCTCATAACCATCAGATTAGCAACAAAATGTTCTCCATCTATGGTAATCACACAACCCGGACAAACTGTGGAACTAGAAAGGATTCCACCCGGTGAATGAAATAAAACAGACTGAGAAATAGACTGCAAACTCAACCTGGCCCGGCTAGCAAACTCTACGGATGCAAAGGAAAAAGTAGCTCCGAAATCAAACAGAACAAAAGCCTCCACTGAGTCCACCAAAAGCGTACCTATCACCACATCGGGACGACTGCCGGCTCGGTAGTCGGCAAGGCGTGGGAGCCCGACGCAGAGTGCTGGGCGCGCGACACCGGATCTGACAGGCTGCCATTGCAGGAGGAGTCAAGGCGCCATCGCTGGAAACAACGCCCGCAGGAGGAGGCGGCCAAAGTACTGGAGGCGCCCGGCGAAGGGTAGTGAGGCTGGGCGGCGCCCAAGTTCGAGTAGGGCATTGCTAGCATCCGCATGCACCGAGAAGAAGCTGCTGGTCTTGAAGGTCTTGCTGAATGGTTCCCACTTGATGATCTTGGCGGGTTACGCTTACGGACCAAAGCTTTGTGGCCCTCCCGACCACAATGGCGGCAAGCTCCCCACCAAGCACACTCGACGCCCGATGCCCATCTCCACACTTGAAGCATTTCATCCCTAACCCGGACCGGACGTACCATCGAGCACCGGTGAAGGACGAAAAGTGGAAGACGCCGGGACTTGTTGAACTTAGACTTGAAAGAATTCTGCGACCCTTTGAACTTCTTGTGAACCGGTTTCGTGCACGATCCACCACCGCCAAAGCTTTTCTTCCGACTTCTCTCGAACCCTCGAGTCGCATTACCACCAGTCCCCTGGTCCTTCCCCAAGCCGCATCTCTAACTCCATGCCTCTAGCTTGCTCCACCAAGGAGCTAAAGTCACAAGCTCCAAAGCTCCCAACACTGGCGAAACTCCCGCCTCCCAACACTGGCGAAACTCCCGCCTAAGCCCTCTGCGAAACCTCTTGGCTTTCTCCACATCATTGGTAGCCACAAAGTGCAAGCGGATTATGTTGTGAAATCCCACTTCATACTCGGACACCGACATCTTGCCTCGCTTGAAGTCGTTCAACGACACCTCCATCCTCTCCACGAATGAAGCAGGGTAGTATCTGTAATACCCTGAGTGTCGGTACGATATAATATTTTAAAACAATCGCGGAATCGCCGGTTTTTCGGTTAAACGCGGGAAGGGAAAAAATAAAAATTGTAGAACATTAAAAATGGAATAGAATATATTAAAAAATGTTTTAATTTCAATTGTGGGCTGCCGAGGAGGTGGGTCGACCGCCCTCGGGCCAAGGCCCAAGGGGTGCGCACCCTCCCCAAGCCGCACCCTTCTCCCTCCCTCTCTTTAAACCTAACCTCCCTCTTTCTCCCCTCCCACTTGGCCGCCACCCTGTCCCCCCCTGCGCCTCCACCCTCCCAAGGTGGTTCCCCCTCCATTGCTGCCCTTGGAGAAGAAGGAGAAGGAGAAGAAGGAGAAGGAGAAGGAGAAGAAGAAGGAGAAGGAAGGAGAAGGAAGGAGAAGAAGAAGGAGGAAAATTTTGGGAAAAATCTTCAGATTGGTAATTTTATCTCATCTCAAATCCTCTGTTTTATGGTTTAAATAAGGTTCTTAGCACAGATTTTGATGGTAGAAATTAGATCAATTGCCCGATTAGAGTTTAGTCGCGGGCTGATTTTAGATCGATTCTTGTATTGTGACTTGTCGCGCAGATTTTGATCTAGAAAATGAATTTTCCTGCGGGTCTTCCCAAAAGGAAAGTTGTAGATGACCTCCATATGTATCTCCTGTATTTGTTTCAAATTTTCGTTGTTCGTCGCTTCATCGGATTGAGGCAAGTAAACGTAGCGGTGGTTGCTACTGTTTAACATGTTATTCTTGTTACATTCAGTTTACATTATTATCGTAATTAGATACAATTACTATGATATTTAATTGTGGTATTCTTGCTTAATGATTTAATTTGAAACATGAACTTATCATGTAGTGGAGATGAATATGTTGGGAGCATGTTATTGCTCCTTGTGGATGAATTAATGTGAATAATGAACTACCATGTCATTCATATCATACATATCATATCATGTCCTTTGAATGTGGATGTCGCCGCTTATAGCCGCGACCGTACCGGTACAGCGTCGTATATTGCCGTAATACGACGCACCTCTTCGCCCGCGGGAAGCGTTCGTATATTGTCGAAATACGACGCATCGCACTTCCTGCCCTGGCAAGAGTAATGTGGAGCATGGCATGAGCATTCATATGCATTTTAACGAGGACAAAATGATTGCATTCACTTGTTAATTATTTTCATGGAAGAGGATGGTAGATATCTTATTTGTGAACTTAAACTGTAAAGGTGATTGTTGTAATGATGATGAGGATGTTTTAAATTGCTTGTAATTTGAATACTTGTTAAACTGTTTACTTGCTGAGATTTTTATCTCACTCTTGCTTCCCCCTCCCTACAGGTGGACCTTGAGCATGCTTTGGGAAGGGTAGAGTGGCACCGCACTGATGCACTTGGTCTTTAATCTTAATGTTGGAATAAAGTAGAAGAATTTTAGTTCTTTGCTTAGTTATCTTATTGTTGAATTGTTTCACCTTATTAATGTTATTTCAGATCCGTTCATTTGGTTATTACATTCAAGTTGATTATGAATATTAAATTGTTCTTATTATACTATTATTTATTAGTTGTTTACACTTCCGCTTATACTAACTTGCGTAGTACTGTTGCTAGTTTGTTTTTATTTATAAATTGACTAGCTGTAGAGTAGCATTAGTGGCATTCCAGGGCATTGTGGGTCCTGGGGTTACAAGATATCTCTTCTGAATCGCTCGAGAACACCTCCCAAGTCGCCGCCCAAGGGCGCAGATCTGGCCGACAGACTCCTTCCCACCGAGATCCGCCGCCTTCAAATTTGAAAAGCCACAAACCGAGCCTGCTGCTCTGAGGTCAGCCCCAACACCACCAGATGCCTCTCTATGTGACGCAACCAGCTAGCAAAGATCAATCAAGCGCCCCTAGTCCATCGAAGGTGTCCAACCTCAACGTATTCCATCGATGCAAACCCATCACACCCATTGCCAAGCAAGGTCATAGGAATACGCAGCGCGGCTCGGGTGCGTGGGGTGGAGGCGGTTTCCTGAACCGTGAAGCAACCTCTTCTCTCGATCCCACAGGCGGCCTCTCTGGCGCAGAGTTGCTCATTCAGCTGGGCGGGGGCCTGACTCGCCGTCCGGCTCTACCGCCACGACCACGACCACGGCCTCTACCCCTTGCCATCTCTATAACATAAATAAATATAGAGTCACACATAACACACAATTTATAATCATAATCAACAGCAATATTTACCGATGCGATGCAACCCATCCCCATCTACTGTGCACAGTGTGTCAAATTTAATATTTTCACTACCACAGACCTACGACCGCTCGATACCAACTGTAACACCCTGTACCAAACAATGGCACGAAATGCTACCAATTTCTAGCCAAAATTAAAACTTCTAATAATTATTCCAAAGGATTCGACAAAGTCTTATCTATTCAATCATTAATGAACTCTAGATAAGCGAAGCAGTTCTAGTTCCAAAAATAATGAACGGAAGCGATATCAAATAGTTCTAATCATTATTACATTTAAATCTGATGAATAATAAAATGAACCAATTAAGCTAACCAGCCAACAAAATTATAATGACTGTCTTTATTTCTTATTGAAGGAATAGTGCACGTGCATCTGGACTAGCCATTCATGTCCCCATGTATATTGATCTCACATTGGTACCTAAAATAAACAAACAACAACAAGGGTGAGTCCAACGACTCAGCAAGTATAAACTGTAATAAAAGCAAGCATGAACATTAACTGTCAAATTAAACATGTTTCATATGAATTTCATGCTATGCAATATGATCAAAAGTCCTTTCTCATCTCTTCGCATTTTACCGTGACGCGGGTGTGCATCCGTCAATGCACACCCATGCCTGCCCTCAGTGCATGGGACCAATTGCCCACACTCCACAAGTGTGGGGACCACGTGACCAAGACTTCAACAATTCTCAGCATGATGCATATATGTGAATGTATCAACAAGATAAACAGGCATTCAGCATACTATGCATCAATTTAATCTCAAAAAAAATTCTATAATGTAAACAGAACATAAATAGCATTATCAACTCATAACTTTACTAAAATTCACAAGTAAAGCATTCATAACTCAATCATCACTCATAACATCCAAATCATCAAATCACACATATTAATTAATAATTACTAGCATAACAGTAACGGGTTTCTAGATACAAAATATCAGCAACCCCAATTACCCCAACAATTTATCTCAATTAAACTCCCCAACTCCCCTCGGCCAAATCTGCCCAACCACAGACAGCCCACTTCAAAAATCCATAACTTCCAGTACGTAAATCCAAATTAAGCGTTCTCAGACTTTCTGGAAATATAATTAAATTATCTAAATAAACTTATTTGGGAAGCCTCTCTGATTCTGCAATTTTCTACCGGATCCAAACCCTTTTCTAAAGCATCAACAATCACGTCGGACTCTCCGGACAGTGCACTAAAACGATCATAACTTCCACCCAGAAACTCGGAATCCGAACTTCTGTAACTCTCTGGAAAGCTAAGAAACGTATCTACAACTTTCCCAATTTGAAGGACTCCTGAATCGCCACAATTCCCGTCGCACAAACCGATCTACTAAAATCTGTCCAAAACTACCCTGATCTGCAGAACAGCAGCACTAGAAAATTCATAACTTTCGCTACACAAATTCAAATTACACGTTCTAGCACTCCCTGGAAAGATAATTACGTCCTCTACAATTCTATAGAAGGGGTCCAGACCTGAATCCCGACGGATCTAACCCAAAACTGCCGATTAACCCAATCTGTCACAGCAGTCCAGAAAACCGACGAAACTCTAACTTGGCTAAATTATCCATCTAGATGGGTTAGCAGGGGTTACCCTTGACGACACGACGATGAATGCGATGAACTCGACGAAAAACACGACGCACTCGCCCGCGATCTCCTCCGCGAACTCCTCCTCTCCTTCCTCCGGATCCACGCGGTGCAGGGACGGACGACGACATCGGCGCACCGGGAAGGAGGAGACGTCGAGGCAGCAGTGGTGCGGTACTCCGGCGATGACTCGGTGCAAGAAAACAATGGCACTCCGCGGCGAAGGATGACGGCCACCACCGCGCAGCTTGCGGCGGCGGCGGCTTCTGGCGGCGGCAGAGGCGGCGGCA
This sequence comes from Bonia amplexicaulis, assembly GCA_036346245.1. NCBI lineage: Eukaryota > Viridiplantae > Streptophyta > Magnoliopsida > Poales > Poaceae > Bonia > Bonia amplexicaulis. Next base: position 12,790,784 of record CM070738.1, on the reverse strand, counting down.
GGAGGCGCAGGGAGGGGCGGCAGGGAGGCACTGCAGCGGCGATCGCAGGGCGGGGGAGGCGGTGGGCAGGGGCGGGCGGCACTGGGTTAAAAAGGGTGGCCTCCCTCCCTCTTGGGCCAAGAAAAACCCACCAAGGCCGAAGCCCAGGCCTAGGTTGTCCTAATTTTTCAGAAAGACCCCCTAAACAGTTTATTTTATTCTTTCTTGCAACACCCCTCTCTTTAATTAAATAAATAATTAATAAAAACATTCCGGGGTATTACAGTTGTCCTTTCGGCTTAACTTTTTGACAAAACAGCAATATCTATTTTCAAGTGAGCTTAGCCTGCATTTCTTTGTGATCTGAGATGCTTTTGCTATTAAATCGGTAGTTTTGCTCTTTTGATGCGAAATCACAGCAATTATGCAATCATTCGCTGTGTTTTGGCTCCGCTCTGTTCTTTCACCGTACCAAAATATTGCGGTTTTTGTTTTGGTTCTGCGAGAAAATTGCATGCTCACGAATCTTTCTCGATTCACTCGTGATTTGTTTATCGCCGATAGTATTTTTGCGCACAATCGCTCCTTTTGTCAACTCGTTTTGATCTAGGGATCAATCCTTTCTTCCTTGCTAGCAGTCATAAAATGCTTTTGCAGGTTGTTCATTTCTTTGGCAGACTGTGCTCTTCTTTTCTTTTGCCTCTCTTTTCCTTCAGTTCGGCAAAGATCTGCTTCTTCCTTCTCTGCTCACTTTTGCTTTTCGGTTTACCATCTTGGCTTTACGTTTGTTGACTGCTTCTCTAAGTCTCTTTCTTTGTTTTCTTTCTCACTTGATTCCTATTTTCGACTTCTCGAATCTCGATCGACATGCGTCTTGATTTTCAGTGTTAGGCAATCTGTTTTCAGAAGCAAAATTTCTATGCATTCAATTCCCAGTTTCAGTTTTCGGTTGAGCAGCCTGTAGCCTATTGCTTCTACCAGCAGCAGTCATTGGCGCTAGTCTGCATTGTCTGCTGTTTTTTCAGTGAGCTTTTAGGTTTCCGTCTTCATAGCTTTTATAGCTATCGGAGAGAAAATTTGTGTGGATATTTGGAGGCGAATTTAAATTGGCACCATTCACCCCCCTCTGTTGGCATTTCCGATCCTACAATTGGTATTAGAGCCGGTTAGCTCTTTTCTATAGATCTTAACCGGTCTGTGAGCCATGGCGACAGACAAGTACTCGACCAAGCCTCCCGTCTTTGATGGCATCGATTACCCTTTCTGGAAGAGCCGAATGGAGATATACATCCAGGCTCAAGGGTATGCCATCTGGCGGAAAGTGAGGGTGAGATTTGCTGTTCCTGCAGATGAGGACATCAATGTGGCGAACATGCCCGATGTTGAGGCAAATGCAAAGGCAAGGAACATCATTATTCAGGGATTGAGTAGAAGTGAATTCGATCGCATCTCTCACTTGTCATCCGCCTTTGATATCTGGGTGACCCTCAATGCATACCATGAGGGCACCACTCAGATCAAGACGGTTCGACAGGACCAGTTCAAGCGAGAATACAACAAATTCGAGATGCTTCGGTGAATCCTCGGCGAGTGCTTTGCGTTTTCATAAGATCTTGAGCAACCTCCGAGCGGTCGGTCTCACATACCCCGACTCGGACAATGATCGTCAGATGCTTACAGCACTCGATCTACCAGTTTGGGAGATGAAAGTGACCACCATCAAAGACACGATAGACCTCTCGACCTTGACTCTTGACACGCTGTACTCGCGCCTCAAGACTCACGAGATTGATGTTGTCTCTCGTAGGTCGAAGTCACAGCCGATGGCCTTGGTCGCCGATCCCGTTTTTTCTTCGGGCCCCTCTTCTGATTCGATTTGCGGTTTCTCCCATGTTGCTCTCTGTGACGTAATTGATGATCAGTTAGAGCAAATTACGGATGATCAGTTGGCTCTCCTTGCTCGCAAATTTTCTCATGCCTACAAGAGAAGGAGGGACGGAAGGAGAGGAGGACCCGTGATTTGCTTCGAGTGTGGTGGCCCCAACCACATTCAGGCAAACTGCCCCAAGCTGGAGAAGGGCAAGAACGACTACGGCGATTCGGGCAAGAACGACTACACCGACAAGAACCGCAACAAGAAGCCTCCAGCTCAGACACAAGGCAAGAAGAAGTTCTGCGACTTTGAAAAGGCCAAGAAGCGTTTCCACCGCGTCCTCTCCGCGTTCGACGACCTCGACCTTAGCGAGGTGGAGGGATGGAGCGACGACGACGGGACAGGTGACCAAGACCCCAAAGGTGGCGACGACTTCTTCAGCATGTGCTTTATGGCCCTCGAAGGCGAACTGAGCGACAGCGAGCTGTACTCCGACTCCGACGAGGTGAGCCCTACTTATGACCAGCTTAATGATGCTTTCCTTAAGCTAGGTAGATTTCATGCCAAATCTAGGGCTAGGTGTGCTGAGTTGGAAAAGGAAGTAGCTAGACTATCACGGGAGCTTACTTCGCTTACATCTGCTCCCTCCCGTGATGACTGTGATACATGCATAAACCATGGGGGTTCAGTTTTGACTTAGCTTTGTGACATGTGACGCATCGCTGCACAAATCTCTCAACATCCTTCCTCATCTTTGGCCAATAGAAATGGTCGGCCAACATTTCAAAAGTCTTCTCACGGCTAAAGTGTCCCATCAAGCCTCCTACATGTGATTCCTGCAACAACAAGGGCCTAACCAAAGAATCTGGAACACATAGTTTGTTAGCCCTAAAAAGAAAACCATCATGCACATGATATTTCTCCCATCTTTTCCCATTGCGACATTTTTCATATGGTTCTAAAATGTTATCATCAACACCATACAGATTTTTTAAACTCTCAAGTCCAGGCACTTTTACTTCTAATTGATTCAACAAAGCATGTCTATGGGATAAAGCATCAGCAACCATATTTTCTTTGCCGTTCTTATATTTCACAATATATGGAAAAGTTTCAATGAATTCTACTCATTTAGCATGCCTTCTATTTAGTTTAGCTTGGCCTTTCAAATGTTTCAAAGCTTGATGATCAGAATGTACAACAAATTCTTTGGGCCATAAGTAATGTTGCCATGTATGAAGCACTCTAACTAAAGCATACAACTCTTTATCATAAACAGAATAATTCAATTGTGCACCACTCAATTTTTCACTGAAATATGCTACTGGTTTAGTTTCTTGCATTATGACACCACCAATGCCAATTCCACTAGCATCACATTCTATCTCAAAAGTTTTGGTAAAATCAGGTAAGACCAACAAAGGGAGTTCAGTTAATCATTTCTTGAGCTCAAGGAAAGCTTTTTCTTGTGGCTCATCCCATTTAAAAATAACTCCTTTCTTTGTCAATTCATTTAATGGGGCAGCAATGGTACTAAAATCCTTTACAAATCTTACGAGAAACCAGCAAGACCATGAAAGCTTTTACGACTTACATTGATAGGAGTAGGCCATTTCTTAATTGCTTCCACCTTTGATTCATCAACTTCAATGCCTTGCCCTGAAACAACATAATCAAGAAAAACAACCTTGTTTGTGCAAAATGAGCACTTTTCAATGTTAGCATATAGTTTTCCTTTCTAAGAATATTCACACTTGTTTGATATGATCGGGATGCTCGCTATGGATGCGCTATAGATTAGGATGTCATCAAAATATACAACAACAAATTTGCCGATGTACGCTCTTAAAATATGGTTCATTAATCTCATGAAAGTACTAGGCGCATTAGTTAACCCAAAAGGCATGACTAACCATTCATACAACCCAAATTTTGTTTTGAAATCAGTTTTCCATTCATCACCTTCTTTCATTCTAATCTGATGATACCCACTTTTCAAATCTATTTTAGAGAAAACAACAGAGCCACTTAGTTCATCTAGCATATCATCTAACCTAGGAATAGGATGACGATACCTAATAGTTATATTATTAATGGCTCTACAATCAACACACATTCGCCAAGTTTCATCTTTCTTAGGCACTAAAATTACGGGTACTGCACAAGGACTTAAGCTTTCACGAACATAACCTTTTTCTAAAAGCTCTTATACCTGCCTTTGTATCTCTTTTGTTTCTTCAGGGTTGGTGCGGTAGGGTGGCCGATTTGGAAGTGAAGCTCCTGGAATGAAGTCAATTTGATGTTCAATGCCACATAACGGAGGTAGACCAGCTGGAACTTCCTCCAAAAAGATATCCTTGTAATCCTGCAGGATATGTAAAATAGCATTTGGAAGACAAGTTAAGTTGTTAGTTGAAACCATAACATCCTTATACATGAGCACAAAGATCACTTGATCTGGGTTTTGTCTCACTTCTCTCAATTCTGATTTTGTAGCTAACATAACTAAGTTATCTTCCTCTCTTTTCTTTTTATCCCTCATGTTTGGTTGGTGGCGCTCATTTACTAATTTGTGGATGTCACTCAATTTTTCTCTCTCTCTCTCTTTCTCACTTCCTTTTTTTACTTCAGAAACCTTCTGCATATGCTCAGCCATGATTTGTTGCGGTGTCATGGGTCTAAACACCAAATCCTTCCCTTTCCATTTGATGGTGTATTGATTGGTTCTGCCACAATGTTGAGCTGAAAGATCATATTGCCATGGTGTTCCTAACAGCAGGTGACACACCTTCATGGGCACAACATCACACTCAACTGTGTCGATGTAATCACCAATTTTGAACTGGACCTTTAGCATATGTGTAATCTTCATTTCACCACAATCACTCAACCATTGCACGTGATATGGGTGGGGATGTTGCAGCAGCTTGAGCCCAAGTTTTTCACACATCTCTCTACTTGCAAGATTATGGCAGCTTCCTCCGTCAACTATGACTTTGCATACTTTCTCTTGGACTCTAGCTCTTGTTTGCAAAAGATTGTGCCGCTGACTATTCTCAGCTTCCTTGATCTGTACACTTAGTACCTTGGTGACAACAAGTGAAACACCTTGTTCAAAGTTGCAATAGGTTTGCTCTTCTCGTTCTGAAGCATTATCTTCTGCATCTTCTTCTAGATCACTAGCTGATTCGTACTCTCCTTCTTCTGTGACCAGCATGGTGCGGTTGTTGGGGCACTCCTTCATCATGTGACCACGTCCCTTACACTTAAAGCACACAATATCACTACTCTTGCTTGTAGATCGGATGGAAGAAGTTGTAGATGATGTAGGTTTGCTCTTCTCTTTAAAAGCTGAAATCTCATTTCCACTTGTGGCTACACTAGCATTGGAACGTGTCATGTACGGTCGCACATATGCGCAGACGCATGACGCGCCATGACGTCTTGCTGTGTGTGGGCATATTTGGCAAAGGTTGCATGAGTTAGCCCCTAGTGGCTAAAGATAGAAACTTAGAATTAGTAAGTTGTTTTGGAAATTCCTAGAATCAGGGAGAGCCTTCCCCATTCGGTTGGGCCATTGGCCATATATGCTTGTAATCGCTTGACAATCAATAAGCAAGAATTATATCTCTAATCTCTCTCCTTCTGTTAAGCCTGCGGTTGAGGGGAATAACCTCACCGGAGAAGACGGCCGACGGCTACGAGTCTGCGTGGCAGCGGGCCGGATCGGGGTTCGACGCCTTGACAACCTGGTATCACGGTCACATCGGTCCTCTCCCACCCGCTCCACCCAACCTTCCACCGCCGCCGCCATCACCCTAGCCCTCCACCTTCGCGCGGTCCGCCACCGCTTCGCGCCCTGACCGGCAGACCATGAGCGATCCCACCATCGCTGATGTTATGGCAATGTTGAAATCCATCACCACGGAGATAACAACCATGAAGGCCGACATGGCGGATATGAAGGAGAAGTCGGCCTCGTCGTCGGAACGCGGCACCGGCGGCCGCCCGGAGGGGCCGCGCGATCTTGATCGCCCAAAATTCCAGAAGTTGGATTTTCCCCGCTACGACGGCAAGACCGATCCGATGCTCTTCATCAACAAGTGCGAATCCTATTTTCGCCGCGGCAGCACCATGGCGGAGGAGCGCGTGTGGATGGCCTCGTACAATTTGGAGGATGTCGCGCAACTCTGGTACATCCAACTCCAGGAGGACGAAGGCACGCCGACGTGGGGGCGATTCACGGAGCTCCTGAACCTGCGGTTTGGACCTCCTCTCCGCTCGGCTCCGCTGTTCGAGCTCGCCGAGTGCCGACGTACAGGGACCGTGGACGAGTACTCCAATCGCTTCCAGGCCCTCCTGCCTCGCGCGGGTCGTCTGGCTGAGGCTCAGCGCGTCCAGCTCTTCACCGGCGGACTCCTACCGCCGCTCAGCCACGCCGTCCGCATCCACAACCCGGAGACGCTCGCGGCCGCCATGAGCCTGGCGCGCCAAATGGAGTTGATGGAGATCGCCCGGACGATGCCGCCTCCCCCTCGGGCACCCCCGCGTGGCCTCCTTCCAGCTCCCGCCCGGCCGGCGATCCGGCGCCCGGCGGCCGCTCGCGCCTGCCCCTCCGATGGCCGCACAGCAGGGTCGCGGCGAGGGCAACCAGAGGCGCCTCACCCGGACGAGATGGCGGGCAGCGCCGTCGGGTCTCTGTTTAAGTGCAATGAAAAATATACCCGTGGCCATAACAGGTTACACGGCGCATCTTCTTCCTCGGCGTGGAGATCGAGGACGCCGCGACGCCGCTTCGCGACGTGGAGCACGACGCCGAGGCGCCTGTTTTCCCTGCGCAGCCGTGGCGGGATTTCCATGGCGGGCACCATGCGCATCGCCGTGGCACTCGGCGCCGCGTCCCTCGTCGCCCTCACGGACTCGGCAAGACGCACAACTTCATCTCGGAGGAGGCGGCGCGGCGCTCCGGCCTACCCCTCCGCCAACGCCCCCGCCTCACAGCCTTGGTCGCCAATGGTGAGAGGGTCACCTGCGCCGGCGTCATCCGCGACGCGCCACTGCTCATCGACGGCGAGCCGTTCCCGGCCGACCTCTACGTCATGCCGCTGGCCGGGTACGACGTCGTCCTCGGCACCCGGTGGCTCGGCGAGTTGGGGCCCATTGTTTGGGACCTCGGCAACCGGCGCATGTCCTTCCAGCGCCAAGGGCACCCCGTCTCCTGGACCGGCGTGGCCAGCCCTTCTGTGCCGGCCCTGGGAGCAACGACAGAGGCCAGTTCCCTCCTGGAGGCACTGTTGCTCTCGTTTGAGGGGCTCTTCGCGGACCCCGTCGGTCTGCCCCCCAAGCGTGCGCACGACCACCGCATTATTCTCAAGCCCGACACCCAACCGGTCGCCGTCCGCCCTTACCGGTACCCTGCGGCGCACAAGGACGAGTTGGAGCGGCAGTGTGCCGCCATGATTGATCAAGGCATCGTCCGCCGCAGCGACTCGCCATTCTCGTCGCCCGTCCTCCTCGTCAAGAAGATCGATGGTTCGTGGCGCTTCTGCGTCGACTACCGGGCGCTGAACGCGCTCACAGTCAAGGATGCTTTCCCGATCCCGGTGGTCGACGAGCTACTCGACGAGCTCCATGGCGCCAAGTTCTTCACCAAGCTCGACCTCCGGTCCGGGTACCACCAGGTGCGCATGCGCCCGGAAGACGTGCACAAGACGGCGTCCCGCACCCACGACGGCTGTCACGAGTTCTGGTGATGGCATTCGGCCGTACAGCGCTCGGCGACATTCCGAGCCTTGATGAATGGCGTGCTCGCCTGTTCCTCGTCGCCGTCTCCGGTATTTTTGACGATATTCGATTTCTGACAAGGCGTGGGCGATCATCTCCGCCACATCCGGCCGTCCTCGACGAACCACGCCGCCACCAACTCTTCGTCAAGCGCACCAAGTGCTCTTTTGGTGCTTCCTCCGTCGCCTACCTCGGCCATGTCATATCCGCGGCGGGCGTGGCCATGGACCCGGCCAAGGTACAGGCAATCCTTGATTGGCCGGCTCCACGTTCGCCCCGGGCTGCACGCGGTTTCTCGGCCTCGCCGGTACTACCGCAAGTTCGTCCACAACCACGGGCGATTCTTTGCACCACCGACGGTCCTACTCAAGAAGGAGGGTTTCTCCAGGACGACGCGGCGGCGCGGCATTCATTCAGCGCTCAAGACCGCCGTCACGTCCGCCCCGTCCTCGCCATGCCCGACTTCGCCAAGCTGTTCACCGTCGAGTGCGACGCATCGACGTCCGGGTTCGGCGCGGTCCTGGTTCAGGAGGGCCATCCGGTCGCCTTCTTCAGCAGGCCTGTGGCGCCTCGCCATCGCTCGCTAGCCGCCTACGAGCGCGAGCTCATCGGCCTCGTCCATGCGGTCCGACACTGGCGCCCGTATCTCTGGGGGCGGCGCTTCATCGTCAAGACCGACCACTACAGCCTGAAGTACCTCCTCGATCAGCGCCTCGCCACGATCCTCAAAGACCACCGGTAGGCAAGCTCACAGGCTTCGATTTCTCGGTGGAGTACCGCTCGGGCACCACGAACGTCGTCGCCGATGCCCTCTCACGTCGCGACAATGACGCGGGAGGTGATGGCTATTTCGGCGCCCCGCTTTGACTTCATCGAGCGCCTCCGCCACGCCCAGGCCACTGATCCGGCCCTGGTCGCCGTCCACGATGAGATCCGGGATGGCACCCGCACCGCGCCGTGGGCGCTGGTGGACGGCATGATCGCCTTCGACGGACGCCTGTACATTCCCTCAGCGTCGCCGCTGCAGAGATCTTGGCGCGGTCCTGGCGACGCCATGAGGGCATCCACCGCACCCTCCACAGCTCCGCGGATTTTCATTTTCCCAACATGCGTCGTTTGGTGCAGGATTTCGTGAAGGCCTGCGTCACTGTCGGCGGTACAAGTCCGACCACCTCAGTCGGTAGGGTTGTTGCACCCATCGCCGGTGCCGTCGGTCGTGTGGGCGGACATCGGCATCGACTTCATCGAGGCGATGCCCAAGGTGCAAGGCAAGACGGTCATCCTCTCCGTCGTGGATCGCTTCAGCAATCGCCATTTCATTCCCTGGCGCACCCCTACACCGCCGAGTCCGTCGCTCACGCCTTCTTCGCCGACATCGTTCGCCTCCATGGCGTCCCGCAGTCCATCGTCTCGGACCGCGATCCAGTGTTCACCTCGGCGTTCTGGCAAGAGCTCATGCGGCTCATCGGGACCAACTCTACATGTCGTCCGCCTTTCATCCGCAGACGGACGGACAAACCGAGGCTGCCAACCGGGTCATCGTCATGTACTTGCGCTGCTTCACCGGCGACCGTCCCCGACAGTGGCTCCGTTGGCGCCATGGGCGGAGTACACCTACAACACCGCCTATCGGTCATCGCTCGCGAAACTCCGTTCGTGTAGTCTATGGCCGGACCCCGACCATCCGGTCCTATGAGCCCGGCGAGACTCGCGTCGCAGCGGTGGCCCAGGAGATGGAGGAGCGCGCTGCCTTCCTCGATGATATCCGCTATCGCCTTGAACAGGCACAGGCGGTACAGAAGCGCGTCTACGACCAGCACCACAGGCCGGTGTCCTTCCAGGTCGGCGATTGGGCGCTGCTTCGCCTTCGGCAGCGGGCACCAGCATCCTTACCACGCTCGGCATCAGGGAAGCTCAAGCCGCGCTATGTCGGGCCGTACCAGGTGGCGGAACTCATCAACGAGGTGGTCAGGCGCCTCTGACTTCCTCCGGCGCTCGCCTTCATAATGTGTTCCACGTCGGCGTTCTCAAGAAGTTTGTCGGTAGCCCGCCAGACGTCCCACCGCCTTGCCTCCGCCTCACGCATGGGGCTGTGGTGCCTGCACCTGCCCGAGTGACTCGAGCGCGGCTGGCCCGGGGAGTGCGCCAGGTGCTCGTTGAATGGCAGGGAGAACCAACGGCTTCGGCAACTTGGGAGGATCTGGACGACCTCCGGGCTCGGTTCCCTTCCTTTCAGCTCGAGGACGAGCTGGATTTCGAGGCGGGGAGAGATGTCATGTACGGTCGCACATATGCCAGGCGCAGACGCGCATGACGTCTTGTGCATGTGAGTATTTGGCAAAGGTTTGCATGAGTTAGCCCCTAGTGGCTAAAGATAGAAACTTAGAATTAGTAAGTTGTTTTGGAAATTCCTAGAATCAGGGAGAGCCTTCCCCATTCGGTTGGGCCATTGGCCATATATGCTTGTAATCGCTTGACAATCAATAAGCAAGAATTATATCTCTAATCTCTCTCTTCATTAAGCTGCGGTTGAGGGAATAACCTCATCGGAGAAGACGGCCGACGGCCACGAGCTGCGTGGCCAGCGGGCGGCCGGCGGTCGGGGTTCGACGCCTTGATGAACGATCGCTACCACCGAGGTGGTTGTGATGCCTCGGCCAACATTGAATTGTGGGACAAACTTGCCTCCACCTCATCGTAGCTCGAGCACCGAAAGTGGTAGACCTGTTTTGTTTGGAGTCTTCTTGCACTTGGCGTTCAGCCTTGGAAGATAAATGCACCAACTCTACAACATTACGGTAAGGCTGCAAATCAACAATTCGCTTTACATTAGGATTTAATCCATACAAAAATCATGCCATGGATTGCTCCTCATCTTCATGTATGTTGGCTCTGATCATTGCCTTTTTCATCTCCTTATGATACTCCTCAACAGACTGCTTTCCTTGTCTCAAATTCTGGAGCTTATCAAAGAGGTCTCTTTTATAATGCTTTGGGATGAATCTTGCTCTCATCTCCCTTTTCATTTCAGCCCAAGTAGCAATAACAGGTTCTCCTTCTTCTTCTCGTTGTTTCTGAACTTGTTCCCACCAGATTAGAGCATAATCTTCAAACTTAAGAGAGGCCATTGCCAACTTCTTTTCTTCGGAGTAGTTGTGTAGGTGAAATATCTTGTCAACCTTTAATTCCCAAATGAGATAAGCTTCTGGATCAGATCCACCATCAAACTTTGGCATGGTAAATTTTAGCCTACCAAACCTCTCCTCCTCGTGCCGTTTATGACCATAGTTTTGTCGTCGATGAAACCCATCATTCCAGTGTAGCCCATGTTCTTCTTCATTATATCCGTCATTAATATCAGCATGGTTGATATTCCCTCTTCCACGGCCTCTTCCCTGACCACGACCAGCAGTGGCGCCAATATAATTCCGACGACCGGCAGCAGCACCTCCATTCCCATGACCAGGAGCAGAAGGTCGAGCGGCATAGGCAGCAGCTCGATTTCTTTGTTCTTGATCCAACGAGCAGCAACTTCCTCATCGAGCTCTTCGTCTTGTCACTTGCATTTCCGGGGGCTTGACGTAGCTCTTGGATAATTTCAGCAACAAGATTAGTTCGCATTACCATGAGGTTTTGGGTCAGTTGCTGATTGACATTGTCCATAAGTTGCTGGAGGTCTTTGGACAGCTTATCTTGCTTTTCTTCAACTGGTTCAAGATTTACTCTGAATTCTCGGCGAAGATGATCACGCCATACGTTGAGGTGGAACCTTGTGATGGGTTGATTGTGTTGCCCAGCTTCCTCAACATCATAATCTTCTCCGTTTCCTGCCATGATTAGTTGTACAAATCTCTATATTATAGATATATGTATGTGGACGACTCGATTTTCACCTTCTCTTACCAACCGAAGCTCATGTAATTTCCAAGTGAGTGCAGAGTTGTGCTCCACTGTGGTGTCGGTGGTTGGTTTACAATAGGGTGATAATCAGGTGAATACAAGTTGAGAATTGCACAACCCGTGGCTATTTGTGGAGCTTGGTGGAGAATGATGCACAAGGAATACAATCTGAATTCTAGTTGTTGAAAAGCTAAGTAGCAATCCAAACTAGAAGATCGATGCCTAGTCTTGACCACAAGATATGAGTGATGTAAATGATCAACGCAGCGTAAAGAAAATTCAGATTTGATGCAAACAAGGAGTATGCTCAGGATGCAAGTGTTGCAATCAGACCCAAGCAAAATTTTGCACCAAAGAAAATATAGCAAATTGGTTACACAACTTGATGCGAGAAATTTCAGCACTTATGCACATAAACAATCTGATCCTTCACTTTCTCTTTCACAACTTTCTCTTTTTTTTTTGCAATTTGTTTTTTTTTTTTTTGACACTTTTTTTTACAATACTAACAACAAAGATCAGATATGACACTTGCACAACTTTACAATAGAAAATCAAACAAAAACCAGTAGCTATAACTTGATAGGATCAAAGTTTACGCAAAGGATGAATCGGTTACGCTCTTTCTTTTTGTGGAGATTTTCAAGTAAGATGATGCGGGAGATGCCCGATCTTCACGGAGGAGAAATATGCGTGGTGAAGATAACTAGCTGCTGGCAGCCAAGATAGTAGTGCAACCTGACAATTCTTGAGGCCAACCACTGCCTATGCAATGACCTGCAACAAGTATTCGCCCAACGACACTCTAAGTTCCCAATCCACACAACCACGCACGAAGTTGGAAGCACGTAAAGGTTTGAGTCGAGCACCGCTTTTGCAATCTCACTAGGAAAATTACAAGAGCAAAGGAAGAGAGAATTCTCATGTTTTTGGTAGCACTTGGCTAACTATTCTGAAAGCATATAGCTGAAAGTTGTCCCCTTAGAAAAAAAAGAAAGGGGTATTTATACTAGGAACAACCCCCTAGCTAGGTGTGAACATACTTCAAAATGGAATCCATTTTCGTGTGCCCTTTAGGTTCCCTAGGCTCTAGTCTTGAAACTTGCATATCTTTTAACTCAGGCCTCCAAATGATACACTGTTTGTTGTGCTAGAAAGAGGACTTAATTTCTTATCCATTTCTGCTCCCCATGCATGCTGGACACGTCCATATTTGTGTGGGAGTAGGTAGAAAGTTGGCAGTCAAATTCTGACGCTACGCATGATGGCCTGAACAGCTTGCTAGTATTCTTGATGTCCAGCTCAGCCTTATTCACATCCAACTCGTCATAGGTGAATGTTGTTAAACAATGTACTCCGGTAGCTAAGTCTTGATCCTTGTAATGAGCTCCTTCTGCTTGAATTATCTCCATAGGTGCAAACCTAAGTAAAATAAGCATACGAGACTTAGGTAGTATATAATTCTTGTCTACAATAATATTAGATTCAACTAGGCACGCATTCACCTCTTGTTGTATTTGCTTAGTACGGTTCCTACTCATGGGACCCAAATAAGCCTCTTATGTAGAAGCTTCAACTTGTAGTTGTATAGAATCTTGTGGAGTAGATGATGAATGAGTTGAGCCAGGGATGTCCTCATCACCTGGTTTTGTCCATTTCTTGGAAGAACTCGTAGCGTGTGCTTGGCAGCACGCTGCGCAAATTAGCGTTTGTTAGCAATAGGTTACCATATGAATTTTAGTAAAATATTACGATTTTGTTGGATATGGATATGTTTAATATGTCTATTTAGATGATTTGGCTATATTGTTGATTTTATTTGATGACTTATTTGAGAACGGAGAAAGATTGGAAAGCATAAATATTTTGAATAATTAAGTTGTATCTGTGTGTTAGTAGTGTTGGTGCGAACTCTATGTTATTGTATTGTATGAAGTTTCGTGTTATTTTTTTTTATATTTGAGTGAAAAGACTTGAGGACATCTTTTCTTGTTAGATTAAAGATCGTGTATACCCCATATGGGAGATACGTGGAGTACAAAACTGATGATGTTATATAAGGGAGATAAATAGGGTTGCTGAATGGGTTCGTAATATAAGTTGTACGATGAGGTAGTGCTGTAGTATGTTTTAGTTTTAGTTGGATGATGGACGTTGTATGTTGATCCGTTAAGTACAAATAATCACTATTCGGTGCTTGTAGATTTAATGGAATTATAGATCTGGAGGTACATATAACGATATAATAATAAAGTTAGGAGAGTGATTTGGTTTACCTATTTGTGTTTCGTTTCATAGCAGTAGTTTCTATTTTGCAATTGTGGTAAGGTAATTATATTTTGACGTGACTATGACATAGCAAACATATTTTTACACATTGTTTACCGTACTTTTTACAATGATGAAACTGGAAGGTTTCATTACAACGTAGGTGGTAAGTACTTTGGTATTACATAGCACGGGAAACAATCATGCAAGACTGCGGATCTGTTTGGCAAGTTAAAATCCGGTTGATTTTTGGTTTTTGTTATAGTACCTAACTTTCAAATGGAGTATTTTCTCAAGACGGGGTCTACAAGTTAAACGTAGTACACGTTAAAAGCTCAACATCTATACCAGCCAAAATCGTAAGTGAGTATCGGTCTCTCCGTAATCTGTACCGTAAACAATCAAAATTCAAAAATTTCAGTCAAAAGTCATAAGAAGCAGCCAAAAAGAACAGAACCACATAAGTTTCTATGCTATTCATACCAATGCCGTTGGTGGTTTGTACAACAGAACAACAATAGCTTTGAATAGCAAGGTTTGCTAACATTACAAGTACCAATTCTGTTTATACCTTACAAAAGGAAACCTACGGTGAATGTCTAGAATAGCCTGGTGGTAGGAAGCGATATGTCCGTGTTCGCAAAGTGACTGCTGACCTTTACTGTATGCAAAATGTTAAAGAAATGGTGTAAGTTTCTATACTGGGAGGTTATTTTGCAATGTATTAAGCATCATCGTGGGGTGGTAAGGTAGTGTAAAATACCTACTGTGGCAGATTAGTTTTGACATCAGGGAATATAACTCGTTTGTAGCTTTGTTTCTGTGTCCAGTCTGTGTTGTCCTGTAAAACAGAGGTAGTGAATGAGTGTATTAAATGAGAATTTGTAATAGTTTCAAGACTACTAGAAGCGTGTGCACGGCGTGACGCCGCGCAAGGCAACTTGTGTTAAGAATCGTTAAATAGATAAGGGTTAAATAGATAAGGGTAGTGCAGATGGCAATTTTGTATTGTCAATGAATATAATGGGTGTTGTTATTTGTTTTAACGTTGTAATACAGCAAGGAGTGATAATTGAAGAGAGAAATAGAGTATATACGTAAGATAAGGATAATTTAGTATATAAATGTATGGAGAAGTTGGTAACGTTTGGAGAATGTAATAGTCCGGAATAAATATGTATTAGTTAATATAGGGCAAACGATCAGAGTGCGTAATTCAATAGTGGTAAGTTTTTTGGGAGGCACGGGATGGGCTAACATTTTATAGAACAAAGTCAGGGCCGTGCCTAGGGCCGTGCGATCGTACAGGGCCCCCAATTTCCAGGGCCTTAAAAAATCAGCCCAACAGGAGAAGGCCTATGTATTCGTGTAAGGCCAGAGCGCCAGATAGGGGTGAAAATGGATCGGATACGGATGGATAATATCTCTACCATATTTATTTTCATATTTTTTTCGAATACGGATAACTCGAATACGAATACAAATACGAATAATATCGAATACAGATACGGATCGAATACGAATAGAAACAAATACGGTTACAAATATTTATCGGAACATGAAAACCCCTTAAACTATACATCCAAAATTAACGAAAATACATAAATAGTTCATTTTGTCAAAATATTCATGAAATCTAAACAAGCATAGTCTTTTTATCCATAATAAATATACCCAATAGTCGATCATAACATAACTACATAAGTAGCAACAACGTGCAATTCATGGAATACACATGATGACATAATAGCAATTTGAACAAGCATAAGAACATTTCATTCCTCCATTTCATCCACCAAGTCCTCCATGATAGTAATTTAAATAAGCATAAGAATACTAGGCTTACTGTATCCGTATCCGGTTTCGTATACTGGGCTAACATCCCGGATATCTGGTTTCGTATTATCCGGATTATCCGTATCCATATTCGACGGATACTAGGTTTACTGTATTCGTATCCGTATCTAATAAAAAAAATCCGTATCCATATCCGATCCGAGAACTATCCGAAAAAAATCCGATCCGACACAACCCGTATCCGTATCCGTCCGGATCCGACGGAAACTATCCGATCCGTTTTCACCTCTAGCCCCAGAGCCTAGCTCGAGTCCGCACGCGCGTCTCCGCGCGACGACTTCGCGTGCGTGGCGCTTCGTATTCTCGGCTCCGAGCCCCGAGGCCCCCACGGCGCTTCGTATTCTCTCTTGTATTCGTGACATCGTCAGTTCGTGTTCGTCTCGTCTCTGCCGATCGCCGGCCAGCCGGCTCGTCCAGTGTCCATTCATCCAGGGCCGTGCCGTTACTTAGAGCTTTTGTAACACCCCAGCCAAACAATGGCCTAAATGCTACCAATTTCTAGCCAAAATTAAAACTTCTAATAATTATTCCAAAGGATTCGACAAAGTCTTATCTATTCGATCATTAACAGTACTCTAGATAAATAGAAACAGTTCTAGTTCCAAAAATAATGAACGGAAGCGATATCAAATAGTTCTAATCATTATTACATTTAAATCTGATGAATAATAAAATAAACCAATTAAGCTAACTAGCCAACAAGATTATAATGACTGTCTTTATTTCTTATTGAAGGAATAGTGCACGTGCATCTGGACTAGCCATTCATGTCCCCATGTATGTTGATCTTACATTGGTACCTAAAATAAACAAACAACAACAAGGGTGAGTCCAACGACTCAGCAAGTATAAACTGTAACAAAAGCAAGCATGAACATTAACTGTCAAGTTAAACATGTTTCATATGAATTTCATGCTATGCAATATGATCAAAAGTCCTTTCTCATCTCTTCGCATTTTACCGACGCGGAGTGTGCATCCGTCAATGCACACCCATGCCTGTACCCTCGAGTACAGGGACCAATTGCCCACACTCCACAAGTGTGGGGACCTCGACGCTGATCACCACGTGACCAAGACTTCAACAATTCTCAAGATGATGCATATATGTGAATGTATCAACAAGATAAACAGGCATTCAACATACTATGCATCAATTTAATCTCAAGAAAAATGCTATAATGTAAACAGAACATAAATAGCATTATCAACTCATAACTTTACTAAAATTCACAAGTAAAGCATTCATAACTCAATCATCACTCATAATATCCAAATCATCAAATCACACATATTAATCATGGCAAAGTTATACTTGCCTCAACCGTGAGACAACGAAGAACGAGCAGAAGGCGAAACCCCCAGAATCCGCTCTCCTCCTGAATAATTAATTAATAATTACTAACATAACAGTAACGGGTTTCTAGATACAAAATATCAGCAACCCCAATTACCCCAAAAATTTATCTCAATTAAACTCCCCAACTCCCCTCGGCCAAATCTGCCCAACCACAGACAGCCGACTTCAAAAATCCATAACTTCCAGTACGTAAATCCAAATTAAGCTTTCTCAGACTTTCTGGAAAGATAATTCAATTATCTAAATAAACTTAGTTGGGAAGCCTCTCTGATTCTGCCATTTTCTACCCGATCCAAACCCTTTTCTAAAGCATCAATAATCACGTTGGACTCTCTGGACAGAGCACTAAAACGATCATAACATCCACCCAGAAACTCGGAATCCGGACTTCTTTATCTCTATGGAAAGCTAAGAAACTTATCTACAACTTTCCCAATTTGAAGGACTCCTGAATCACCACAATTCCCGTCGCACAAACCGATCTACTAAAATCTGTCCAAAACTACCCCGATCTGCAGAACAGCAGCACTAGAAAATTCATAACTTTCGCTACACAAATTCGAATCACGTGTTCTTGTACTCCCTGGAAAGATCATTACGCCCTCTACAATTTTATAGAAGGGGTCCAGACCTGAATCCAGACGTATCTACCCCAAAACTGCTGAGAAATAACTATTGTCCCAGCAGCCCAGAAAACCGACGAATCTGACTCGATTAAAAACTCATCTAGGGACTACCAGGGATTACCCTTGATAACACGATGACGAACACGTCGACGAACACGACGAACGCGATGAAGAACCCGATGCACTCGCCCGCGATCTCCTCCTCTCCTTCCTCCGAATCCACGCGGTGCCGCGGCAGGGAAGAACGAAGGCGACGACGACGACACCGAGAGCAGCGGCACCACGGCGTGGCAAAGGGCGGCAGGATCGCGGCGCAGGGCTGGGGCGGCGCGCCAGAGAACTGTGAGAGCGGCGCGGCCAGAAAGCTGTGAGGCGCAGCCTGGCGCTAGGGGTGGCGGCAGCTGGGGAGGTAGGGCTAGGGTTTAAAGCACCTCCCCCTTCCCTCTTGGGCCAAGAAAAACCCACCTGGGCGAAGGCCTAGGCCCAGGTTTGATTAACTTTTCAGAAAACCCCTCAAAACTCTTTTAATTTTCAATCTTTTCCTTCTAGGTCCCTCTCTCTATTTAAAAATCAAACAAACAATTGAATAATAATTAATAAAACAATCTGGGGCCTTATATTCTACCCCCCTTAAACAGAATTAGACCCAATTCTAGCGTAAACACAACAAGAAACAAAACAACCAACTAGCGAAAACACGCACCGACGTGAACAACGCCGGTCTTGCTTTCGCGCATGCGAGACTCCAACTCCCAAGTTGCCTCCTCTCGGTCTGCTGCGACCAAAGCACTTTGACATACAAAGAAAGTCTTATTTCTCAACACTTTTTTCGACCTTTCCGTAATCCGCACCGGCTTGGACTCAAAGGATGATCTTGCTCAATAACCAAAGGTTCTAGAGCGATGTGAACTTCGGGTCTCGCAAGTACTTTCTCAACATGGACACGTGAAACACGTTATGCACTCCGCGCATAGCCTCAGGAAGATCCAAACGGTAGACCAACTTCCCAATCCGCGCGAGTATGGTGAAAGGTCCAACGTACCTCGGGCTAAGCTTCCCTTTGGTACCGAACCTCACCACACCTTTGGTAGGAGATACTCTCAAGAGCACCTGATCTCCCGCTGCAAACCCAAGTCCCTCCTTCTCACATCAAGATAACTCTTACGCCTACTCAGGCGACCAACAAATTGTCTTACCAAAGCCACTCTCGGCCGGTCTTCGACCCAATTCGGTCCTAAGATCGCCGCCCACCGCTTCCCAAAGCAAAGGCGACTGCACTTACTGACCATACAAGACTTCAAATGGAGCTGCTTTGATGCTTGAGTGGTAATGTTATTATAGGCAAACTCGCCGGGGTAATTGATCCTCCCAACTACCCTTCCAAGACAAAGACACAAGATCTCAACATGTCCTCCAAAGTCTGAATGGTCCGCTCTGACTGTCCATCTATCTGCGGGTGAAAAGTCAGGTGCTCAACGAAGCTGAGTGCCCAAAGCACTCTGCAAACTCTCCCAAAACTTGGAAACAAACTTGGTATCTCTGTCGAAAATTATGGTCTTAGGCACACCATGAAGCCTCACAATTTCCGAACATAAATAGGAGCCGATCACTCACCGAGTTGGTTGTGCGGATAGGAATGAAGTGCGCCGACTTCATCGAACCGATCCACAACAACCCAAATGCGTCCTTGCCGCCGGCGACCGAGGCAACGCGACCACAAAATCCATAGAAATATCATCCCGGCCATTGAGGAACCTCCAATGGCGCAATAATCCTACTGGCCTCTTATGTTCGACTTTCACTTGTCGACAAATACCACACGAGGCCACATAGTTGGCTATATCCACCTTCATCCTTTTCCACCGTAAATTTCGCTTCAAATCACGATACATCTTAGTCTCTCCCGAATGAAGCAGTATCACGAGTGCGATGAGCTTCTCTCAAAATGTCATCCTTAAACCCCTTCATGCAGACGCATAAACGCCTTTAAAGCACAATGCACCGACATATCCAAGCTGAAATCCTTCTTTTCCCATCTCCAACCGTTTACAACCCTCGAAAGCAACGATCGATCACAGCCTCCCGACTCGCTCGGTATAGTCGACTCTAGGATCAACTGGGTCTCCACTGGCCGTACCGCATAGCGAAGATATCCCCATACGATCAAAATCAGCAATCAAACAATCCGATTAGCAAAGGCCGCCTTGCGACTCAGAGCATCGGCCACCACATTGGCCTTGCCAGGATGATACTGAATGGTTAGATCATAATCCTTGATCAACTCTAACCATCTGCGCTGCCTCAAATTCAGATCCTTCTGGGTAAAGATGTACTTGAGACTCTTGTGATCGGTAAACACATCACAAGTCTCACCGTACAGATAGTGCCTCCAAAGCTTCAATGCAAACACAAATCGCACCGACTCTAAATCATGGGTAGGGTAATTGTTCATGCTTTTTCACCGCCTCGATGCATAAGCCAAAACCTTACCATCTTGCATAAGCACACAACCCACCCAACTCTTGATGCATCGAGAGAAAGCGTGAATCGCTTCGGTTCAAACGGAGAGAACAGAGCGATCACCGACTTTTCCTTCAAAATCTGGCTGGCCACAATCATCGTCCCACTGAAACCTCATGTCCTTCTGAGTAAGCCTCGACAAGGGCTTGGCGATGATGGAGAAATCTTGCACAAAGTGCCGATAATAACCTGCCAACCCGAGGAAGCTCCTCACCTCCTTGACATTGGTCGGCCTCTCCCAGTCTACCACCGAAGAGACTTTACTTGGATCAACTGATACCCCTTATCGCCGATGATGTGACCCAAGAACCCCACCGAGTCACCCGAACTCACACTTCTTGAGCTTCGATAAAACTTATGCTCTCTTAGTGTTGCCAACACTTGTCTCAGATGCCGCTCATGATCTGCTTCACTCTTGGAATAAATCAAGATATCATCAATGAATACGACCACAAAGTCATCCAAAAATTCATGCAACATCATGTTCATGGTCTCCATGAAAGCGGCAGGGGCATTTGTTAGTCCAAAAGACATAACTTTAAATTCAAAATGCCCATACCTCGTGGAGAATGCCGTTTTCTCAATATCCTCCTCTCGGACAGGAATTTGATTGTATCCCAACTGGAGATCAATCTTTGAAAATACCTTAGCTCCCTCAACCGATCAAACAAATCCTCGATACGGGTAAAGGATACTTATTCTTGATGGTCACCGTTGAGAGCACGGTAGTCAATACACATGCGCCAACTCCCATCTTTCTTCTTGACAAAAAGACCTTTGGTGCTCCCCACGGAGACACGCTCGGACGAATAAGATCCTTTGCTTTGGATCATCCAACGCTTCTTTAGCTCTTCTTGAACAGTCGAGCCAATCAGACGGAGTTATAGAACCGGTCGTGCTCCCGGCACCAAGTCAATTCTGAACTCCACCGGACGGAGGTGGCATCCAGCAACTCGCTAGAAAACATCCACGAATTCCGGACCACCGAATCGCTCTACAATCAAAGAGGAATTTGGCTTTTCCACAAGGGATAAAAGAAATCCACTCTTTACCGCCTACTACCGTGAAAAAGACTAGCCAACACACTGGGTGTGCGTGAGGGTGCACAACCACAAACACTATCTCTTGGCTCGACGGCGATCGCAAAGTTACTGTCCTCCAGAAACAGGATATGATAGCACGGTAACTATGCAACCAATCCATTCCCAAAATAACATCAAACGGCTCCATCCTCATAACCATCAGATTAGCAACAAAATGTTCTCATCTATGGTAATCATGCAACCCGGACAGACTGTGGAACTAGAAAGAATTCCACCCGTGAATGAACCAAAAGCATCGAGCTATAGACCGCAAACTCAACTCGCCCGACTAAAAACTCTACGGAAGCAAAGGAAAAAGTAGCTCCGAATCAAATGTAACAAAAGCCTCCACCGAGTCCACCAAAAGCGCACTGTCACCACATCGGACGACTGCCGGCTCGGTAGTCGGCAAGGCGAGGGAGGACGCTGAGTGCCGGGCGCCGAAGACACCGGATACTGGCGGAGCCGCCGCGCAGAGGAGGCAAGGCGCCTGCTGAAACAACGCCGCAGGAGGAGGCGGCCAAAAGTACGTTGGAGGCATCCTCCAGCGAAGGGTAGTGAAACCGGGCGGCGCCAAGTTCGAGTAGGGCATTGCTAGCATCCGCATGCACTTCGAGAAGAAGCCGCTAGAATCGAAGGTGCCGCTCGAATCGGTTCCCACTTGATCTCGGGCGGGTTACGCTTACAGATCAAGCTTTGTGGCCCTCCCGACCACAATGGCGGCAAGCTCCCCACCAAGCACACTCCGACGCCCGATGCCCATCTCCACACTTGAAGCATTTCATCCCTCGACCCGGACCGGACGTACCATCGAGCACCACCAAGGACGAAAAGTGGAAGATGCGGGACTTGTTGAACTTAGACTTGAAAGAATTCTGCGACCCTTTGAACTTCTTGTGAACCGGTTTCAAGTGTCGATCCACCATCGCTAAAGCTCTTCTTCCGATCGCTCTTCAACCCTCAGAGTCGATACCACCAGCCCCCGCAGCCCTTCCCAAGCCGCATCTCTAACTCCATGCCTCTAGCTTGCTCCACCAAGGAGCTAAAGTCACGAAGCTCCAAAGCTCCCAACACCGCGAAACTCCTGCCTAAGCCCTCTGCGAAACCTCTTGGCTTTCTCCACATCATTGGTAGCCACAAAGGGTACCAAGCGGATTATGTTGTGAAATCCCACTTCATACTCGGACACCGACATCTTGCCCTACTTGAAGTTGTTCAACGACAACCCATCCTCTCCACGAATGAAGTGGTAGTATCTCTTCTCGAATCGCCCGAGAACACCTCCCAAGTCGCCGCCCAAGGGCGCAGATCCGCCGACAGACTCCTTCCCACCGAGATCCGCCGCTTGCCGGTGAAAAGCCACAAACCGAGTCTGCTGCTCTGAGGTCAGCCCCAACACCTCCAGATGCCTCTCTATGTGACGCAACCAGTTAGTAGCATCAACTGGCATCCCTAGTCCATCGAAGGTGTCCAACCTCAACGCATTCCACTGATGCAAACCCATCACACCCATTGCCGGCAAGGCCGCAGGAATGGCCGTAGGCGCTGCTCAGGTGCGGTGGAGACCGGTTTCGAACATTCAAGCAACCTCTTCCTCTGATCCCACCGAACTGGCCTCTCTGGCAGCAGAGTTCTGTTCAACTGGCGGGGGCACAGCCTGGCTTCGTCCGGCGCTCTGCCGGCCACGACCACGACCACGGCCTCTACCCCTTGCCATCTCTATAACATAAATAAATATAGAGTCACACAAAACACACATAAATAATCATAATCAACAGCAATATTTACCGATGCGATGCAACTCATCCCCATCTATTGTGCACAGTGTGTCAAATTTAATATTTTTTTTACAACCACGGACCTACAGCCCGCTCTGATACCAACTGTAACACCCCAGCTAAACAATGGCCTGAAATGCTACCAATTTCTAGCCAAAATTAAAACTTCTAATAATTATTCCAAAGGATTCGACAAAGTCTTATCTATTCAATCATTAGCAGTACTTTAGATAAACAGAAACAGTTCTAGTTCCAAAATAATGAACGGAAGCGATATCAAATAGTTCTAATCATTATTACATTTAAATCTGATGAATAATAAAATGAACCAATTAAGCTAACTAGCCAACAAGATTATAATGACTGTCTTTATTTCTTATTGAAGGAATAGTGCACGTGCATCTGGACTAGCCATTCATGTCCCCATGTATGTTGATCTCACATTGGTACCTAAAATAAACAAACAACAACAAGGGTGAATCCAACGACTCAGCAAGTATAAACTGTAACAAAAGCAAGCATGAACATTAACTGTCAAGTTAAACATGTTTCATATGAATTTCATGCTATGCAATATGATCAAAAGTCCTTTCTCATCTCTTCGCATTTTACCGGTACGCGGAGTGTGCATCCGTCAATGCACACCCATGCCTGCACTCCTGCAGGGACCAATTGCCCACACTCCACAAGTGTGGGGACCTCGACGCTTGATCACCACGTGACCAAGACTTCAACAATTCTCAGCATGATGCATATATGTGAATGTATCAACAAGATAAACAGGCATTCAACATACTATGCATCAATTTAATCTCAAGAAAAATGCTATAATGTAAACAGAACATAAATAGCATTATCAACTCATAACTTTACTAAAATTCACAAGTAAAGCATTCATAACTCAATCATCACTCATAACATCCAAATCATCAAATCACACATATTAATCATGGCAAAGTTATACTTGCCTCAACCGTGAGACAACGAAGAACGAGCAGAAGGCGAAACCCCCGGAATCCGCTCTCCTCCTGAATAATTAATTAAGACTCGGAACGATCATAACTTCCACCCAGAAACTCGGAATCCGGACTTCTTTACCTCTCTGGAAAGCTAAGAAACTTATCTACAACTTTCCCAATTTGAAGGACTCCTGAATCACCACAATTCCCATCGCACAAACCGACCTACTAAAATCTGTCCAAAACTACCCCTATCTGCAGAACAGCAGCACTAGAAAATTCATAACTTTCGTTACACAAATCCGAATCATGTGTTCTTGTACTCCCTGGAAAGATAATTACGCCCTCTACAATTTTCTAGAAGGGGTCCGGAACTGAATCCCGACGGATCTACCCCAAAACTGCCGTGTCCCAGCAGCCTAGAAAACCGACGAATCTGACTCGATTAAAAACTCATCTAGGCACTACCAGGGATTACCCTTGACGACACGATGACGAACACATCGACGAACACGACGAACGCGATGAAGAACCCGATGCACTCGCCCGCGATCTCCTCCTCTCCTTCCTCCGAATCCACGCGGTGCCGCGGCAGGGAAGAACGAAGGCGACGACGACGACGACACCGGAGAGCGGCGGCACCACGGCGGGCGGCGACGCAGCGTGGCAAAGGGCGGCAGGATCGGCGGCGGCGCATGGGCGGGGCGGCGGCGCGAGGGCTGAGGCGGCACGGCCAGAGAACTGAGGAGCGGGCGGCCGGAAAGCTGTGAGGCGCGGCCTGTGGGCGCAGGGGTGGCGGCAGCTAGGGAAGGTAGGGCTAGGGTTTAAACACCTCCCCTCCCTCTCGGGCCAAGAAAAACCCGTAATATCTCGAACGTCGTTATGGCATAAGGTTTTAAATCAATCGCGGAATCATGGGTTTTGATAAATCATGGGAAGGAAAATATAAATTGTAGAATATTGAAAAAATAAATAAAATAAATTAAAATAATTAATTTGGATATTTTGGGCTGTGTCTGAGGGTGGGCCACCGATTTGGGCAGTCACCCAAATGGGGCCTGCACCCCTCCCAAACCCTAGTATCCCTTTATAAACCCCTCCACCCTTTTGGCCACCACCCCACCCTCCACCTCTTGGGCGCAGCCCCACCTCCTGGTTGGTGCCCCACCTCCCCCACAAGTTGCTGCCCTTGGAGAAGGAGAAGAAGGAGAAGGAAAAGAAGGAGAAGGAGAAGAAGGAAGGAGAAGGAAGGAGAAGAAGAAGAGGAGGAAAAGATTTTGGGGAAAAATCTTCAGATTGGTAATTTTATCTCATCTCAAATCCTCTGTTTTATGGTTTAATTAAGGTTCTTAGCACAGATTTTGATGGTAGAAATTAGATCAATTGCCCGATTAGAGTTTAGTCGCGGGCTGATTTTAGATCGATTTGCAGTTTTGATCTATAAAACGAATTTTTCTGAGGGTCTTCCCAAAAGGAAAATTGTAGAGGACTCCCGGATATATCTCCTGTATTTTTTTCAAATGTTTCCTCCAAGGGATCTGGGAGATACGGGGTCGCCAAAACCGCTGTCCGGCAGGCGGCCAGATCGGTGCAGCCCGACGGTAAACCGTAGTTTAAAATTAGAAAACGAATTTTCCTGCAGGTCTTCCCAAAAGGAAAATTGTAGATTACTTCCTTATGTACCTCCTGTATTTGTTTCCAAATTTTATACCACGGGATCTAGGAGAAACGGAGACGGCAATATCGCTGTCCGGCAGGCGGTCGGGTTGTTTCAGTCCGACTGTAATCCCGAGATTAAAAATAGTAAATGAATTTTCTGGACTTGTCCATAGTTGATAAAGTTGTAGATAATTTAGTTACCTGGCTTCTGTATAAATTTGTGAATTTTTAGGCCTCTGTGCTGTCGTGGGCGCGCGCTTGATCGCGGCTGCCCAATCTGCCAGAGCAGAGCTTGTCCTCTGTTTTGGGCATTTATTTACTCCTAGCTATGATTAAAATAAAAATAGGTGCTGTCCATGAAAATTGTAGGTTTTTAAGTCATGATTCTAGAGAGGTATTATTTGCTAGTTTTCGATTTATATTTTTAAAGATACAAAATTGTGAGGCAGCGCTGCTGCAGTTGGGATTATGTTGGCTGTTGAGCGAAGTAGAGATTGCACGGGTTTCGGGTTTCTAGCGATGTTTTTTTTGTCATGCTTGTATACTGTGGTAGTGTGCTGAGAGTTGTCTTATGGACAGGTGGTCTTGTCCTGAGCGCTCTTGAATTTTGTTGACCTTCGCTCGTCGGTTTGAGGCAAGTGAATGTAGCGGTGGTTGCTACCGTTTAACTTGTTATTCCTTCTATTGGCAATTCACATTATTATCTTAATCTTTTATATGTTGCCATGATCGCATGATATTTTAATTGTGGAGATGATAGCAAGCATTGTTATGTTGATATTATGCTAGTAGACATGTGGAATTCTTGCTTATTGATATAATGTGGACATGAAAATGACATGTAGTGAATGGGGTGAGTGAATGTGAAGATGTTGAGAGCAAGATAATGCTCCTTGTGGAGGAATTAATGTGATTTTATGATTTATCATATCATTCATATCATATCATGTCATTGCATATGTGGATGTCGCCGCACCTAGCCGCGACTGTCATTACAACCTCTTCTCCGCGGAAGCAATTCCGCTACGGAAAGAGTGAAGGAAGGAAGATAGCATGAGCATTCATATGCATATATTTATTGCTAAAGAGAGTGCATTCATATGCTAAGTAAACCTGAAATTGAGAAGGTATGATTCATGCAAGTTGATGGTGATTTATTATGCGAATTCACAACTTGTGGTTGTGTATGTATGAGATTAATAATGATGTTTATTTGTTCGTAGTTTGAATTACTTGTTAAACTGTTTGCTTGCTGAGATTTATATCTCACTCTTGTTTCCCCTCCCTCTGTGGACTTTGAGCATACATTGGGAAGGGTAGAGCAACACCACATTGATTCACTTGGATAATGTTTTAATGTTGAAATAAAGTTGAAAGAACTTTAGTCTTTGCTCATTCATCTTTTGAAGCTTGTTTCATCTTATTAATGTTGAACTTGGAATTGTTCCTTTGGTTATTATTGATTATGAATAATGAATCGTTACCTTTATTCTGTTTATCTTAATCATTTATGCTTCCGCTTATATTATCTTGCTTATTTAATGTTGTCAGATTTTGTTCTTGTAAATTGACTAGCTGTAGAGTAGTTTTAGTAGCATCCCAGGGCATTGTGGGTCCTGGGGTGTTACAGTTGGTATCAGAGCGGGCTTTAGGTCCGTGGTAATTAAACCATTAAATTGACACACTTGCACAAGTAGGTTGGGGAAGGGTTGTTTATTTTGCATATACCCTGTTTAATTTATTGCATGATTGCTCGTGTTGTAAATGTTTGTTGATTCTGTTCTTGCTTGTGTGTGGTTT
This sequence comes from Bonia amplexicaulis, assembly GCA_036346245.1. Lineage (NCBI taxonomy): Eukaryota > Viridiplantae > Streptophyta > Magnoliopsida > Poales > Poaceae > Bonia > Bonia amplexicaulis. The sequence goes on along the minus strand of CM070738.1, from coordinate 12,763,339 downwards.
TGTGGTGGTCAGAGGATGCCGCCTAGGCGTAGTAGCCATGGCGTGCAGCAACACGCCAGATGGCGCCTTACGGCCGAGGAGGCTGAGGTCACTCAGTCAGCAGGTGGTAGTCAGGAGGAGTTGTTGGCCACTGTGAGGGCCATGCAGCAGGAGTTGAGTGCTTTGAGGCAGGGGCAGGTGGCCCCTGGGGATCGAGCAGTTCCAGTGCCAAAGGTGCGACAGCTGGAGCAGTTAGCGGCCTCTCACTCCGAGAGTGGGTAGGTTTGAGGCTGGACAGTTTTAGCGGTGCGGCTCCTCCTGTTCAGGCCGCAGACTGGCTGTCCTTCGTGGAGGACAAGATGGAGGCATTCGAGGTGGTTGCCTCCGATCGTGTGCGCTACTGGCGCAACCACGAAGGAGAGGCACAGATCCGGTGGAAGGAGTGCATCGCCGCACGGCCGCACATGGGGCTCCAACGTGGGCGAGTTCGTTCGTCGGTTCGAGAGAAGGTTCTATCCAGACCTTTGGACAAGATGAAGATCGACTGCATAAATGCACGCGCAAGACAAGCGATGCGTGTCGAGTATGAGGCGGGCTTCAACGGATCGTCTGCTTTGTTCGCATGTGGCGCGGGATGATGCGGAGAAGGCCAGGCAGTTCCGTCAGGGGCTCAAACCTTCGATCCGCCACCTGCTAGGTGCTTTTCCGATCACGGATTTTCGTACTTTGGTGGAGCAGGCTTCGAGGATCGAGATGCATCAGTCTTACACGGATGATATCCGCAAGGCCTTTGAGGAGACCCGCCTCGGGGCCATAGCGAGAGGAAGGGCTTCTGGAGGCCTGTGCACAAGAAGGGGAAGGGACGTCACCACCAGCCCTACCGGGGTGGCACGAGGCAGTCCAGCTCTCCTGGAGGGAGCTCCCAGCAGTACCGTGCCATGTCAAAGCCAGGTGGGCTTGGTGTGTTTTCGGTGTGGAGAACCGCATCGGCGGGCCGACTGCACTTGGAGTGGTCAGTGTTCTATCTGTGGAGGCAGCCACAGGGATGTGGTGTGCAGGCAGAACCCCAAGGGGAAGCTGCAGTGGGAGGTGGCGCCTTTGCCTTCAGCAGGCTCGACACGTCCTGTCGGCACCGTGCAGATGATGGCTGCGGCTCCTACCCCACAGTTCTTGCCCGCGGCCTCTACACCGCGGTACTTGCCGGCGCCTTCAGCACCTTCGACGCCCGTCCGGCGCCCCACCGGAGGATCTGAGTCCGGCTTCTGCGGCGCTGTACCTCGGTGGACTCTCACGACCACCCGGTGCGGGAGGTTCTTCTTCATTGTTCTGCGGCGTATGCCATGCCGGCATCGATAGCGAGGATCGTGGAGATGTGGTGACAGGTACCTTATCTGTTGATTCTGTTGATGCTTCTGTTCTTTTTGACTCCGGGGCTAGTTTCTCTTTCGTCTCGGAGGTTTTTGTTTGAGGTGTCCGTCGTGCAGTTTGTGGGGAGAGCTGTGGTTGTTAGTTCTCCCAGTGGGCTTATTTCCAGTGCCCGTGTTTGCCCTGGTTGCATGGTGGTCCTAGCAGATGAGGAGTTCGTGGCGAACTTGGTGGTTATTCCTTTGGAGCCTTTCGATGTGATCCTTGGCATGGATTGGCTCGCGCAGTATCAAGCTGTTATCTCTTGTTTCGGAAGGCGATCGACCGCAGATCTCCGTCCGGACGTGAAGTTGTCTTCAAGGAGTGCCCGCAATACTCTCTCTCGTTCTTTGTGCGGTTGTTCCCCAATCGCGAATGCGTGAGTCGGGTCTTGTGGGCCATGGTTGAGGACACGAGGCTGTTTAAGGTCGGAGGATATACCCGTGGCTTGTAGGTACCCAGATGTTTTTCCGGCCGAGCTTCCAGGCCTGCCACCAGAACGGGAACCGGATTTCCGCATTGACCTTGTTCCGGGTACGCGGCCTATCTATAAGTCCCCGTATCGGATGGCACCGGTGGAGCAGGTGGAATTGAAGAAGCAGTTGGATGACCTCCTAGCTAAGGGGTTTATCAGACCGAGCACGTCGCCTTGGGCTGCTCCGGTCTTGTTTGTGGGAAAGAAGGATGGCACCAAGAGGCTTTGCGTAGATTATCGTGCACTTAATCAAGTGACGATCAAAAACAAGTACCCACTGCCTCGCATTGAAGATCTCTTGATCGGTGAGAGGTGCCAAGGTATTCTCAAGATTGATTTGCGATCGGTTATCATCAATGCGGATCGAGAGGAGGATATAGAGAACGACTTTTAGCACAAGGTATGGGCATTTTGAGTTTGTCGTTATGTCTTTTGGACTAACCAATGCCCCTGCTGTCTTTATGGAAGCCATGAACAGGATGCTCCATGAGTACCTGGATTCTTTTGTGGTGGTTTTCATTGATGACATTCTGGTTTATTCCAAGACGGAGGAGGATCATGAGTTACATCTCAGTTTGGTTCTAGAAGCCCTTCGGAAGAATAAATTCTATGCGAAGCTGAAGAAGTGCGCTTTCTGGCTGTCCGAAGTGGGGTTTCTTGGTCATACCATCAGTCAGCATGGTATTACAGTGGACCCGAAGAATGTGGCAGCGGTGGTGCAGTGGCGGAGGCCTACCAATGTGTCGAGGTCCGAATTTCCTTGGACTTGCGGTTACTATCGGCGCTTTGTGCAGATTTCTATCATCGCCAAGCCGATGACCCGACTCACGCAAAAGGGTGTTCCTTTGTGTGACGATGATGATTGTGAGTCTGGATTTCGTCTTTGAAGAGCAAGCTAGTGAATGCACCTATCCTATCCTTGCCCGAGAGTGGCGAGCGTTTCACGGTGTACACAGATGCTTCGCAGATTGGTCTTGGCTGTGTGTTGATGCAGGATGGGCGAGTTATCGCTTATGCTTCTAGACAGTTAAAGACTCATGAGCAGAACTACCCTACTCACGACTTGGAGTTGGCAGCGGTTGTTTTTGCTCTGAAGTCTTGGAGGCATTATTTGTACGGGAACAAGATGTGACATCTTCACGATAACAAGAGCCTTAAGTACATATTCACTCGTGAGAGCTAAATTTGAGGCAGCGGAGGTGGTTGGAGTTGATCAAAGATTATGATCTAACTATTCAGTATCACCCGGGTAAAGCCAACGTGGTGGCTGACGCCTTGAGCAGGACAGGAGTCCCTCGAACAGCGATGTCCTTGATCTTGGAGTTTGACAGGATGGGTATCTCTTTCTGTCTCACTGGAGTTGCACAGGCAGAGACACAGATGGTTATCCAGTCCGCCATTCCCGAGCGTGTTCGAGAGGCTCAGCAGCACGACCGGCTCCTTTCAGAGGTGCGGAAGAGGATCTCGGAGGGTCGCTCTCGAGATTTCAGTGTGGATGGCAGTGGTGCAGTTCTTTTAAGAGGGCGGCTGTGTGTACCCCAGAAGTCAGAGGTGAAGGATGATATTCTTCGCGAGGCTCACCGGACTCCGTACTCAGTACATCCGGGAGAGACCAAGATGTATCGGGATTTGAAGCAGGTCTTTTGGTGGAAACGCATGAGAGTGGACATTGCTAAGTATGTCGCTTCTTGTGGCGTTTGTCAGCAGGTGAAGGCCGAGCATAAGCGGCCTGCGGGACTGTTGCAGCCTTTGGAAATACCTGAGTGGAAGTGGGAGCACATTACGATGGACTTCGTGGTCGGGTTGCCGCGCTCTCCTCGAGGGCGAGACGCAGTGTGGGTCGTGGTGGACAGGCTTACCAAGTCCGCACACTTCATCCCGATGAAGACGACCAATACAGCGCAGGATCTGGCTCCGTTGTATATCAGAGAGGTGGTGAGACTACATGGTGTACCTAAGTCGATTGTTTCCGACCGGGATGCCAAGTTTGTCTCTAAGTTTTGGCAGAGTCTTCAGGCTGCTATGGGCACGACAGTTTCCCTTAGTACGGCTTTTCATCCCAGACGCATGGTGGTCAGGCGGACCATTCAGACTTTGGAGGACATGCTCCGTGCTTGTGTACTGTCATGGAAGGGCAGCTGGGAGGACCATCTGGCTTTGGCAGAGTTCGCTTACAACAACAGTTTTCAGGCAAGCATCAAGATGGCTCCTTTCGAGGCTTTGTATGGCCGAAGGTGTGTTTCCCCCCTTTGTTGGGATGCAGTTGGCGAGAGGTCTTTGCTTGGTCCAGACCTTGTTCAGCAGACTGTGGAGAAGGTGCGGGAAGTCCGTTAGAACTTGTTGGCTGCTCAGAGCCGACAAAAGAGTTATGCGTACATTCGACGCCGTGAGTTGGAGTTTGCGGTTGGTGACCTTGTAATACCCCGGAAATTGTTTAATTAATTGTTTAATTAATAGAGAGAGGGACTTTTGTGAAATAATTAAATTTATAAGAGTTTTGAGGGTTTTATGAAAATTTAAGACAACCGGGCCTAGGCTTTGGCCTGTGGGTTTTTCTTGGCCCAAGAGGGGAAGGGAGGCCACCTCTTAAAACCCTAGGCAGCCCCCCACCCCCTGCGCCTCCACCCCCTGCGCGTCCACCCCAGCAGCCGCCGCCCCGTGCTGCCCCGACGTCTTCTTCCCGGTGCGCCGTCGTTGTCTTCATCGTCGTCGTCTCCTCCCCCGGTGCGCCGTCGCCGACATTCGTCGCTGTACCGCGTGGATCCGGAGGAAAGAGAGGAGGAGATCGTGGGCGTGTTCGTTGCCGTGTTCGTCGTGTTCGTCGACGTGTTCGTCGTCGTGTCGTCAAGGGTAATCCCTGGTAGTCTCTAGATTGGTTTTTAATCGAGTTAGATTCGTCGGTTTTTTGGGCTGCTGGGACAGTAGTTGTTTCTCGGCGGTTTTGATCTAGTTTCGTCAGGATTCAGGTCTAGACCCCTTCTAGAAAGTTGTAGAGGGTTTGATTATATTTCCAGGGAGTTCTAGAACACGTTATTCCGAGTTGTGTAGCAAAAGTTATGAATTTTCTAGTGCTGCTGTTCTGCAGATCGGAGTAGTTTTGGACAGATTTTAGTAGATCGGTTTGTACGACGGGTAATCGGGCGAATCAGAAATTCTTCATGTTAGGAAAGTTTTAGATAATTTTCTTAGCTTTCCATAAAGGTCAAGAAGTCCGGATTCTGAGTTTCTGGGCGAAAGTTATGCCTGTTTTAGTGCGCTGTCCAGAGAGTCCGACGTGAATTTGGATGCTTTAGAAAAGGGTTTAGATCGGTTAGTAAATGGCCGAATCAGAGAGTCTCCCAACTAAGTTTTGTAGATAATTTAATTATCTTTACAGAGAGTCCAAGAACGCTTAATTTGGAGTTACGTACTGAAAGTTATGATTTTTGGAAGTCGGCTGTCTGTGGTTGGGCAGATTTGGCCGAGGAGAGTTAGGGATTTAATTGAGATAAATTGTTGGGTTAATTGGGGTTGCTGTTATTTTATATCTAGAAATCCGCTACTGTCATGTTGGTAATTATTAATTAAATATTCAGGAGGAGAGCGGATTCCGGGGGTTGTGCCTTCTACGTGTTCTTCATTTTCTCGCGGTTGAGGCAAGTATATTTGTGATGTGAAAATCTGTGTGTTTATGGATTTGTTGAATTGTTTGGATGATGGTTGAATCATGACTGTTTAAATTGTGAGTATGAGTAAGTGATGAATTGAGAATGCTATTTATGTTCTGTTTACATTATGATATTTATGAGATTGGTTGATGCGTAGTATGGTGAATGCTCGTTATCTTTTGATACATTCACATATATGCATCATATTGAGAATTGTTGAAGTCTTGATCATGCGGTGATCAAGCATCGAGGTCCCCACACTTGCGGAGTGTGGGCAATTGATCCCTGCACCGAGGGCAGGCATGGGTGTGCATTGACGGATGCACACTCCGCGTCACCGTAAAATGCGAAAGAGATGAGAAAGAGGAGCTTTTGATCATAATGCATAGCATGAAATTCATATGTAATATGTTTAACTTGAGAGTTAATGTTCATGCTTGCATTTGTTCTGATTATACTTGCCGAGTCATTGGACTCACTCTTCGTTGTTTTGTTGTTGTTGTTTGTTTATTTTAGGTACCTTCACGAGGTCAACATGCATGGGAATAAAGAGGATTAGTATTGTTGCACTTGCACGAAATATTCACCATGGAGAAGATAGAGAACTCTAATTATTATTTGTTGATTAGTTCAAGTGGTATTTGATTATGACCTTCAGATTAAGATGTAATAATGGATTAGAACTTCTTTATATTGCTTCCGTGCTTTACTTAAGTTTTATAGATGTTTCTGCTTAGTAGCCAAATTACTTTGCTTGCGGTTATTCATACCTTTTGATAATATTGTTAGAACTTTATTTTTATCAATAAACAAAGGAGGCTCTGCTGAAATTTTTATAGAATGCCTTAGCATAGTCTTATTATGTTGTTAGTTTGGTAGCATTTCAGGCCATTGTTTGGCTGGGGTGTTACAGTTGGTATCAGAGCGGGTTTTAGGTCCGTGGTAATTAAACTATTAAATTGACACACTGGTGCACAGTAGCATGGGATGGGTCAAGCATTGCATTTATGCTTTTGACATGTTATATTGATGATTTACATTATGAGATATTCTTGTATGCTTATTGATAATCTTGTATGATTATGATTTTGCTCCTATGACTGTTATGAGTTGGAATAGTCAATGAGATGATGTAGATGTTGTGATGTGCTGCCTGGGCATTGCCAAATTATACCATTGTTTGTAGTATAAGGATTAGCAATGTAGTTACCTCAGGTAACTTAATTGTAGGTGTTGCGGGTGAGTTTCTTAGAAAAGTTATTAATATCCTCAAGTTGATTTCGGCCAATTCTTGGTGATTGCGATTAATAATTTCTTTTGAGATTGTGGTTCTTGCAGTTGAGGGTATGCAATTGGTCTCTACATTCCTTGAAGCGATTATTGTTTCTTTTGGACTCTTGAGATACTTTGCTACCGTGTTTTTTTGTTGATTTGTAAGGTTAGTTCCTTCGTGGGAGTTTGTCTTGTTGCGAATCATGGCTCATTGGTTCGCTTGGTGTTTTCTTTTATTAATGCGAATTTTGAGTTGCAAAACTCATTGTTATGTGAAAGCTTTGGATCTATGTTTTCTCTTTATCTCGAGCGTTGAAGTTTATTGTTCCTTTTCCTTTTGAAAGAGAGTGTTAAAAATCCTTGATGTTGTTTTGCTATGCTTAAGTGGAAGGTGGTAGTCATATAAATTAATTCATAAGGTTGAATTATCAAGTTGATATGTTAGCATAGTGTATAATTAAATTTTTTTTACTAGTATCCTTGGAAGTGTAGTTGTTTAATTTGATTTTGCCCTGTAATAGTTTTTAGAAGAACTATGATTAAGAATTTGTTTACTCATGATAGTAACTCATGGAATTATTGAGGAGTGTGTAATAAGAACCGGAATGATTATTATGATTGTTTAAATTTCTATCATGATTGGATAAATTGAATTATCTGTGTCTTTAGTAATTAATCCGACCGTTTGGAATGATTAAGTAAGGAGGTGTTAGAATATTACCTTGGTAATATTGACCTTTAATATGTCTTTTAATTAGATGCTTTATGAGCATGCACAATTGCTAGTTTCATCTATCTTTTACCATGCTAGATTGTTGAAGAATGTATAAAGAAATAGATGAGGGTTGAGGTATTGACTAGTAGGAACTTGTCTTACAAGCTGGTATTATTTAAGATTAAAGTCATTTTCGTTCTAGTTTCTGAATGTAAGGTAGGATACTGAATCTATGTTCATGATTGTTTTATGATTGTAAAACGAAGTTAGGATCACGAATGCCGTTGCGATAAAATAATAATCAATTATTGCCGGTAATGACTAGAGTACAATTAATTTGTGCTAAATTAAAGTTGAGCATCCATAAGAATTGAATATATGAAATCTAGTAAGAGATTTATGCTAGTATGTTTTGTGAGATTGTCATGTTCTAGTATCATCTTGTTTAAGAGCTTTGTTCTATTTATGTGGCTTATGCACTAGGTTCTCCTAGATCAAGTAGTTGCAACCTTATTTAGATATTAGAAACATGATGAAGTGACTTCTTATGTTTCTTTTGGAAAAGTTTATGAAGGGAGTTGAGGATATGATGATGCTTGTTAAGAATGTATTATTCTGATGTTAGTATGTTGGTCCATTTGTGGTTATGATGGTAATGTTGAAGGTTCATTAAATAGAAGAATTTGAATAAATTCTTTGGTACTATTTAAATCAAAAGTTTTGATAGTGTGTATGCGATCTTTGATCTCATGATTTATGTGGTAGCTGAAATTGTTTTAAGCAAAGTGTCGTGTTGAGGATTTTAATTAGTTCTTAAAGAATTAATGTGTTGTGGTCTTCAACTCTTCTTTTGTTGGAATTGTTAAGGTGATACCGTATTCAAAGAAGGTTGTTCTCTTTGTTAAAAGGAAAAGTTTGATAAAAGTTTTGAAGGTTGAAGTCAAGTTGTGCAATCTTTGTGAAGTGTGTTTGACTTCTTATTTTCACGCTTAAGAGTTTCGAGCTCAAATGACAATCTTGTATTCGTATTGGTTGAGATTTGATGTTTTCGTCTCGAGGAGGCATGTGCTTTCAACCGTGGTCTTATCCTTTGTTGTCCAAGATCTTTGTTTTCTTGGTCTTGTGTTTATTGCGAGATGGACTTTGTGCTGAAATTTCCTTCTTTGCTTCTCCAAGAAAGGGTAAGTGATTGGGTTGCAAAGACCTTTAAGAGGTGTATGGCAACTGGTTAGTGTGGTTATGTGATCGATTTTGGTGGAATTGTGGGTGTCAAGTCGTTTGAGATTCATGGAGTGATAAATTGATTTCGTCGAATAATTCTCGGTGAGGATTTGATTTAAAAGAAGATGTTGTCCTTGGGGCTAACTAGTTATATTGTCGCAACTAGAAGAACCTAGTTATGGTTCATGAGTGTTACGTTCATTTTGTTGGAACGTTGGAATTATTGAAAGTATGAGAATCTTGATCAATTTTATTGGACCATCATGATTGGGTACTTTGCAAGGATTAGAAGGACGATTATGATGGTATAGTGATGAGATTATAATTATGAAGAAGTCGGATTGTTATGGGAATTTTTGGGATAGTAGAAATTGTTGAAATTACTGTCATGTATCTTCCTACAGATAATCAGGTTGAGATTATGTTTTCATGTGGTTGTGAAGGATTGAGTATGGTTGATTGTGGAAATTTTAGTCACTGAATTTAAGAGTCTTTGTATTAAATATATCGAAGTATATGTATAGAAGCCTTGGAGATGGGAAATTTTGGGTGGATATTCTATACTAGAACCTTGGAGGCTAATGATGTGGTGTGAAAATAGTGCAACAAGTGGATTCTAAATAGTTGATGCTCATTGATAGTATTCTTTGGGTGTAGTAAATGAGTGTGGGAGCCGAGAAATTCATGTTGATTGTCCTTAAGATTTGTGGTAAAGTGATGGTGGGTGAGAATAACGATGAGATGCATTAGAAATTATTCGTTAAAGTAACATGTGGGAAGAGGAGTTGACTAGAGTATGTTATTATGAGAATAGTAGAGTCCCTCTACAAAAGTGTGTTGGATGCACTCGGTTTGAACATAGAGTTGATGTTGCCAATTTAAGAGAATTGAGCTAGTATGGTATGGGATAATTTGGAACCTCGTGATTCAAGAGGAAGTTTAATAAAAAAAATCGGTAGTAAAATGCTCCCTGATTCTTGTTTGAGCTACGTGATGAGAGAAAAGTCTTTTGTGGTTTGAGTTGACTTTTTGTTGGCTTGTGTGATTTTTCCGGTTTAGGAAAAAAAAATGGACAGGTTTGACATTTGAGTGATTCCCCTTTGATGTATGTGTTGTTTGTTTGCAAACCACCTACTTGGAAGGTGGAGAGGTTCTTATGTTGAATCCTCGATTTTCTTTTATGATTTGACCCTTTGGTGGGGAGTGGATGATGCGTGATGGCAATAAGAATCCCTTATTTTCAGTTGTATTCTGTGTGTGAAAGAGTGGGTTTATCTTGACCCCTGTGGTGTGCCCGTGTTTAAGGGGGTGCTCATTGCTAAGGTAAAGAGATCGATTGAGAATGGAAACATGATATATATGTGCTGTGCAGATTGTGTGGGTTGGTACTAAAGGGAATGATAACCCGATGTGTATTTAATCGCTTTTGTTAATTGCGAAGTTTTAGGGTTTGTGTATCACTAGGACTACCTTGGGTTCTAGTGTGGGATACCACACGCTTTGTATGACTCGGTATCGAGGAGAACTTGAAAGATCCGGGCGTGGGCTTCATTAAAACCATTGACCAACGAGTAAGACCACCACCATTCAAGAATTAAAGCTACACAATTCAAGTGTTGTAGGGGCATAAGTTCAACGAGTGGCCTTGGTGAGTCGAGAATCATTGGTGCCCAGAGCGGTGAAAAGTTATGCGATGTAAGGAGCAAGGATCGGAGGTTGGCAAACCACTTGGATCTTCAAGAACCTATGTGCGAGGTGCAAGCAATTAGAAAAAAATATTTAGTATGTCAAAGCGCTTTGGTCGCAGCAGACCGAGAGAGAAGCAACTTGGGAGTTGGAGTCTCGCATGCTTGTGGCAGCATACGGCGTTGTTCACGTCGGTGCTAGTTAATTGCTAGTTGGTTGTTTTGTTTTTGTTAAGGTTGCGGTTAGAATTGGGTCGAATTCTGTTTAAAGGGGTAGAATGTAATACCCGAAAATTGTTTAATTAATTGTTTAATTAATAGAGAGGGACTTTGTGAAATAATTAAATTTATAAGAGTTTTGAGGGTTTTATAAAAATTTAAGACAACACAGGGCCTAGGCCTTGGCCCAGCGGGTTTTTCTTGGCCCAAGAGGGAGGGAGGCCACCTCTTAAAACCCTAGGCAGCCCCCACCCCTGCGCCTCCACCCCCGCGTCCACCCCAGCAGCCGCCGCCCGTGCTGCCCCGACGTCTTCTTCCGGTGCGCCGTCGTCGTCTTCATCGTCGTCGTCTCCTCCCCCGGTGCGCCGTCGCCGACATTCGTCGCTGTACCGCGTGGATCCGGAGGAAAGAGAGGAGGAGATCGCGGGTGTGTTCGTTGCCGTGTTCGTCGTGTTCGTCGACGTGTTCATCGTCGTGTCGTCAAGGGTAATCCCTGGTAGTCTCTAGATTGGTTTTTAATCGAGTTAGATTCGTCGGTTTTTTGGGCTGCTGGGACAGTAGTTGTTTCTCGGCGGTTTTGATCTAGTTTCGTCAGGATTCAGGTCTAGACCCCTTCTAGAAAGTTGTAGAGGGTTTGATTATATTTCCAGGGAGTTCTAGAACACGTTATTCCGAGTTGTGTAGCAAAAGTTATGAATTTTCTAGTGCTGCTGTTCTGCAGATCGGAGTAGTTTTGGACAGATTTTAGTAGATCGGTTTGTACGACGGGTAATCGGGCGAATCAGAAATTCTTCATGTTAGGAAAGTTTTAGATAATTTTCTTAGCTTTCCATAAAGGTCAAGAAGTCCGGATTCTGAGTTTCTGGGCGAAAGTTATGCCTGTTTTAGTGCGCTGTCCAGAGAGTCCGACGTGAATTTGGATGCTTTAGAAAAGGGTTTAGATCGGTTAGTAAATGGCCGAATCAGAGAGTCTCCCCAACTAAGTTTTTGTAGATAAGTTAATTATCTTTACAGAGAGTCCAAGAACGCTTAATTTGGAGTTACGTACTGAAAGTTATGATTTTTGGAAGTCGGCTGTCTGTGGTTGGGCAGATTTGGCCGAGGAGAGTTGGGGATTTAATTGAGATAAATTGTTGGGTTAATTGGGGTTGCTGTTATTTTATATCTAGAAACCCGCTACTGTCATATTGGTAATTATTAATTAAATATTCAGGAGGAGAGCGGATTCCGGGGGTTGTGCCTTCTACGTGTTCTTCATTTTCTCATGGTTGAGGCAAGTATATTTGTGATGTGAAAATCTGTGTGTTTATGGATTTGTTGAATTGTTTGGATGATGGTTGAATCATGACTGTTTAAATTGTGAGTATGAGTAAGTGATGAATTGAGAATGCTATTTATGTTCTGTTTACATTATGATATTTATGAGATTGGTTGATGCGTAGTATGGTGAATGCTCGTTATCTTTTGATACATTCACATATATGCATCATATTGAGTATTGAAGTCTTGATCATGCGGTGATCAAGCATCGAGGTCCCCACACTTGCGGGTGTGGGCAATTGGTCCCTGCAGAGGAGTGCAGGCATGGTGTGCATTGACGGATGCACACTCCGCGTTACGGTAAAATGCGAAAGAGATGAGAAAGAGGAGCTTTTGATCATAATGCATAGCATGAAATTCATATGTAATATGTTTAACTTGAGAGTTAATGTTCATGCTTGCATTTGTTCTGATTATACTTGCCGAGTCATTGGACTCACTCTTCTTCGTTGTTTTGTTGTTGTTGTTTGTTTATTTTAGGTACCTTCACGAGGTCGACATGCATGGGAATAAAGAGGATTAGTATTGTTGCACTTGCGAAATATTCACCATGGAGAAGATAGAGAACTCTAATTATTATTTGTTGATTAGTTCAAGTGGTATTTGATTATGACCTTCAGATTAAGATGTAATAATGGATTAGAACTTCTTTATATTGCTTCCGTGCTTTACTTAAGTTTTATAGATGTTTCTGCTTAGTAGCCAAATTACTTTGCTTGCGGTTATTCATACCTTTTGATAATATTGTTAGAACTTTATTTTTATCAATAAACAAAGGAGGCTCTGCCGAAATTTTTATAGAATGCCTTAGCATAGTCTTATTATGTTGTTAGTTTGGTAGCATTTCAGGCCATTGTTTGGCTGGGGTGTTACAGACCTTGTGCTCCTTCGAGTGTCGTCAACTAAGGGCATTGTTCGTTTTGGTACCACCGGAAAGCTTAGCCCGAGGTACATTGGCCCTTTTCCAGTGGTTGCTCGTGTGGGCAGTTTGGCCTACCGTTTGGAGTTGCCGAGCTCGATGAGTGGTGTGCACAATGTTTTCCATGTATCGATGCTGAGGAAGTATTTGCGGGATCCCGAGCACAAGATTGACCTGGGGCAGGTCATGGTGAATCAGGATCTCACCGTGGAGAGTCGACCAGAGCGTATCTTGGATACTTCTGAGCGGGTCTTGAGGAATAAGACCATCAAGTATGTGAAGGTCCTTTGGACGTTTCAGTCCGAGAGGGAGGCTACGTGGGAGCTTGAGGATCAAATGCGAAAGAAGTACCCCGAGCTCTTCGAGGCTGGTGAGTATTCGTAGTTGTGGTGTTGTTTTTCTGTTGTTTGTTCTGTTCTTTGTTGTTCTCGTGCTTTGTGGTTTGAGGAGTTAGATTCGTGGACGAATCCTTTTAAGGTGGGGAGAATATAATATCTCGAACGTCGTTATGGCATAAGGTTTTAAATCAATCGCGGAATCGCCGGTTTTTCGGTAAATCGCGGGAAGGGAAAATATAAATTGTAGAATATTGAAAAAAATACATAAAATAAATTAAAACAATTAATGTGGATATTTTGGGCTGTCTGGAGGGGTGGGCCAGCCGATTTGGGCCAATCAGCCCAAATGGGGGCCCGTACCCCCTCCCAAACCCTAGTATCCCCTTTATAAACCCCCTCCACCCTTTTGGCCACCACCCCACCCCTCCACCTCTTGGGCGCAGCCCCACCTCCTGGTTGGTGCCCCACCTCCCCACAAGTTGCTGCCCTTGGAGAAGGAGAAGAAGGAAGGAGAAGGAAGGAGAAGAAGAAGAGGAGGAAAAGATTTTGGGGAAAAATCTTCAGATTGGTAATTTTATCTCATCTCAAATCCTCTGTTTTATGGTTTAATTAAGGTTCTTAGCACAGATTTTGATGGTAGAAATTAGATCAATTGCCCGATTAGAGTTTAGTCGCGGGCTGATTTTAGATCGATTTAGCAGCGGCTTGTCGCGCAGTTTTGATCTATAAAAAGAATTTTTCTGAGGGTCTTCCCAAAAGGAAAATTGTAGAGGACTCCCGGATATATCTCCTGTATTTTTTTCAAATGTTTCCTCCAAGGGATCTGGGAGATACGGGGTCGCCAAAACCGCTGTCCGGCAGGCGGCCAGATCGGTGCAGCCCGACGGTAAACCGTAGTTTAAAATTAGAAAAAAATTTTCCTGCGGGTCTTCCCAAAAGTACAATTGTAGATTACTTCCTTATGTACCTCCTGTATTTGTTTCCAAATTTTATACCACGGGATCTAGGAGAAACGGAGACGGCAATATCGCTGTCCGGCAGGCGGTCGGGTTGTTTCAGTCCGACTGTAATCCCGAGATTAAAAATAGTAAATGAATTTTCTGGACTTGGCCGTAGTTGAGAAAGTTGTAGATAATTTAGTTACCTGGCTTCTGTATAAATTTGGGAATTTTTAGGCCTCTGTGCTGTCATGGGCGCGCGCTTGATCGCGGCTGCCCAATCTGCCAGAGCAGAGCTTGTCCTCTGTTTTGGGCATTTATTTACTCCTAGCTATGATTAAAATAAAAATAGGTGCTCTCCATGAAAATTGTAGGTTTTTAAGTCATGATTCCAGAGAGGTATTATTTGCTAGTTTTCGATTTATATTTTTAAAGATACAAAATTGTGAGGCAGCGCTGCTGCAGTTGGGATTATGTTGGCTGTTGAGTAAGTAGAGATTGCACGGGTTTCGGGTTTCTAGCGATGTTTTTTGTCATGCTTGTATACTGTGGTAGTGTGCTGAGAGTTGTCTTATGGACAGGTGGTCTTGTCCCTGAGCTCTTGAATTTTTGTTGACCTTCGCCGTCGGTTTGAGGCAAGTGAATGTAGCGGTGGTTGCTACCGTTTAACTTGTTATTCCTTCTATTGGCAATTCACATTATTATCTTAATCTTTTATATGTTGCCATGATCGCATGATATTTTAATTGTGGAGATGATAGCAAGCATTGTTATGTTGATATTATGCTAGTAGACATGTGGAATTCTTGCTTATTGATATAATGTGGACATGAAAATGACATGTAGTGAATGGGGTGAGTGAATGTGAAGATGTTGAGAGCAAGATAATGCTCCTTGTGGAGGAATTAATGTGATTTTATGATTTATCATATCATTCATATCATATCATGTCATTGCATATGTGGATGTCGCCGCACCTAGCCGCGACCGTAGCGGTACAACCTCTTCTCCCATGGAAGCAATTCCACCTACGGAAAGAGTGAAGGAAGGAAGATAGCATGAGCATTCATATGCATATATTTATTGCTAAAGAGAGTGCATTCATATGCTAAGTAAACCTGAAATTGAGAAGGTAT
Organism: Bonia amplexicaulis; assembly: GCA_036346245.1. Taxonomy (NCBI): domain Eukaryota; kingdom Viridiplantae; phylum Streptophyta; class Magnoliopsida; order Poales; family Poaceae; genus Bonia; species Bonia amplexicaulis. The sequence goes on along the minus strand of CM070738.1, from coordinate 12,748,071 downwards.
GATTCATGCAAGTTGATGGTGATTTATTATGCGAATTCACAACTTGTGGTTGTGTATGTATGAGATTAATAATGATGTTTATTTGTTCGTAGTTTGAATTACTTGTTAAACTGTTTGCTTGCCGAGATTTATATCTCACTCTTGTTTCCCCTCCCTCTGTGGACTTTGAGCATACATTGGGAAGGGTAGAGCAACACCACATTGATTCACTTGGATAATGTTTTAATGTTGAAATAAAGTTGAAAGAACTTTAGTCTTTGCTCATTCATCTTTTTGAAGCTTTTTTCATCTTATTAATGTTGAACTTGGAATTGTTCCTTTGGTTATTATTGATTATGAATAATGAATCGTTACCTTTATTCTGTTTATCTTAATCATTTATGCTTCCGCTTATATTATCTTGTTTATTTAATGTTGTCAGATTTTGTTCTTGTAAATTGACTAGCTGTAGAGTAGTTTTAGTAGCATCCCAGGGCATTGTGGGTCCTGGGGTGTTACAAACCCACCTGGGCGAAGGCCTAGGCCCAGGTTTGATTAACTTTTCAGAAAACCCCTCAAAACTCTTTTAATTTTCAATCTTTTCCTTCTAGGCCCCTCTCTCTATTTAAAAATCAAACAAACAATTGAATAAAAATTAATAAAACAATCTGAGGCATTACAGCTTTGTACAAGGCCTCCAAATTTCACGGCACGGCCCTGAACAAAGTAATTGTTGCTGACTGGAATCTAAGTGTTGACAGTAGCGTACATGCTGGAGATATCGATATGCTGTATACAAACAGTTGTGGAGAGCATTGTAAATTATTAGGGTTTGATATTTAGTGATACTAAGTTTTCTGGGAAGTACAGCACCGTTTCCCATTCTGTACATCAAAATAAGTGTCACCAACTGGAAGAAGTCTTGCTATCAGCAAAGATGCGGATGGCATTGACAAACTACGCAGAAACAACTATGAAAAGCACTGCGGAGTTTCAGATGGATTGGACATATGGTGTTTGATTCGAGGAGAACCTTCAGTTTTCCTGTATGAAAATTATCGAAATATGTGAAGCTATCATTTTTGTTTCGGCAATAAACAGTCGTTTTGAGAAATATATTAGCATATACCTTGTGTGATGGACGATCCTTTAGATCGGGGAACAGCTCTCTTGCAAGTTTAGCTTTTTCGGTAGCTTGTATTGCTCTGTAAATAAGCATGTTTAATGAGGGCAGCAAAATGTATATGTAGATTATATTTGTTTTAGAAGTCTGGATAGTAAGGTAGAACACAATAAATTACAATAAAAGAAACTACCTTTTGTTTGACAGGATAGATGAGGAAGCTAGTTCAGTTTCTGTAGGTGTAACACACCTATGCGTTCTTTTTTCAGAGTGCGGTGATGGAGTTGCCTTGTAAAAGATATGCAAGTGATTAGAGATAAAGAAGTATGTTTAAGGAACGTAACTGTGTTATATGTGACGCTTGAGGAAAATAGATACTGATGGGTTTTTTGCCTTACTTGTAAAGTGGCAGTAGCTGTTGCTGGAGTGAGCGTTTCTGCACAGACGGTAGTAACAGGCGGACCTATTTATGGTGCAACAAAATGTTATTTATTGTGATAGTAAGTGTTGTGGTATTTATCATGTGTAGATTATGTTTTTTTGCTTACTTGGTAGTAGAAGACTGCTGTGACTTGGTTGGGCTGTTATTGATCGTACATGAAATGTTGGATTTTCAGCCTGCAGTGATCCTTCTGACATTTGGACAATAAGCTGATATTTTTGGCCTATAACTGCTTTGATCTCAGGCGGTATGTGCTGTGTTTGTCCTTCAGTTGCTGCAACCAAAAGCATAGCAGGTCTTCCAACGAGCTGTTGACCTATGTCTCCAAAGAACATGAATTCTGCATGCATAGGTTGCTGTCTTCACTGTTTTCAGGATCAACACTGTATACGTTTATTTTGTATCTGTTTGAAGATTTGAAAGGAACACTATATGTTAGCTTTGTTTTTAATCTGTTATGTACAGATTGGAAAAAAGATATAAGCCATACGAATTTGAGTAGGATTATACCTTGGTTCTCTGTTCAAAGACCGCATCTTGACATTTATATCCATCTCCATGTGGGAAAGTTTTTTTCCAACATGAAGAGCATGCTATGTACCACCATGTTGCATCGATTACTAAATATGTGATAAGGATCTTTGAGTTTATAGCTACCGTCCTGTGTATGCCATATTTGAAAACAATTAGTATCTAATCTATGTAAAATGCAAGCTGTAAATACATGTATGAAATTTAGATTTGTTTTACTAGAGCTTCGTTTGGTATGAGTTCCATTAGCTCGTGAACTGTTGTGGCTATTGGGTTGTTATGGTCATGGTTGTCTTCTTGCCATTCAATTTGATGTGGATGGCGGCTAATCCTATATATTGTATTATGGGCAAATACAAAAGAAACGTGGAAATGAGGAAAAAAGGAATGATACATGTATTCGCAGTGTAATTGTTTAGATAAAGCATGGACAATATGTGTTTCATAGCGCGTGTATTTCAGATATTGGTATATTGATATACCATTTTGATGCAGAACTGCTCTGTAATACAAGTTGACCTATATGTATATTGAAAGGAATTAAAATCAGGAAAAGATGAAATAAATTAGATACATTTTGCATGTGTTTTGTTTGATCTGTATTTTTAAACAAGGAAGGGCGGAGCAGACCTGAATATGTACCAACGAGCATCCCAACAAATAAAGCAATAATTGGCGTATCTTGGGAAACAGTGAGGAGCATTTCAGCATTGAATGATTCAACATGATGGCCCCATAATGTTATGTTGTTGTTTGACTACAAATAGGAAGAGAGAGTTTTTTTGGATTTAGTTCAAAAAAACAGTGATGTAAGTACAGGTTGTATAATACAGGACAATAGAGAGAGATAAATGGCAGAAAAAATATATACCTTCCATCAGTTATGTTTATAGTACGTTTAACAGTTGGTCCTAATGTTGTTGTTGTTTGGATAGGTTGCGAAGCAGCAGTTATGAGGACAACGGTATCTAATGAAGAAGGAAAGGCAAAGAAGGAAGCAGAAATGCGGTAGCATTAATGTATAAAGAGATACAGGAACTATGCTGAAGTAGTAATTGTTATACCTGATAACAAAGTGTTTTTTCCAATACGTTCATTCAAGACTGAAAAGGGAACCACATTGTATGCATAAACAGGAAAGCCATCCGGTTCTGCTAATATTTCTTTAATTCTGGTATATTTTGAAAACCGAGCTAGATTGTTTCCATCAACTGATTTGTATGTCTCTTTTGCTGGAAGAACTTCGAAGTATTCAATTTCATAAATGGATCCTTCATTTAATAAGGCTGTAAATTTATGAAGCCATCTTTGGGGAACCAGCCCTTCCATAACATTTCCCTAGAAATAGACAAGTTATAATTTGGGTCTAAGAACAAGAAAAGCACGTTGCATATACAAAAGAATGAAGATAAATATTCGTAATGCGCTACCAGTTGGCATATAGCGAAGATATAGATTTTGTAAAAGCGTACAAGATTGTCTATATAAATAAAAGTGTGGAGGATTGTGTATATGAAGTAAATAGAAGAGTTGGATATCATATACCTGTTCGTCAAGCATAATGAAGTCTAGGCGATATATATCTGTTGTATTCTGCGGGTTTCTAAATTCCCAAACTCGTGGTAAGCGGACAAGGATCTTCCATTTGTGCGAAGCTTGGTTTACGCAGCTGAGCAATGTATACGCCATATGCAACCTACATATCATAAAGAGGTTAGATCATAAACAGTGTGTGTATAAAGAGAACATTATAGTGATAAATCTGGTATGGCGTAAACTGGATGAAGATCTTTGTAGAATACAGTGAAAAGCAAGCGAATTATATCATTGAAAAAGATAAATAGGTATATAGGAAAAGAAAGTCCGAAAAGAGTTGAATAACATAAGTAATGTAAACAACTCAGTAAGAATCCAATAGAGGCTGTGATATATATAGGTGGGCAGATAGATATGTATGCTATTTGGATGTACAGGGAAAAATATATAAGTTAGTTTCCTAGAGACAGTGTATGATTGGGAGATGTAATGAAACATGAGCAGAAAATATGTATGAGAAGAGTCGAATAACCTAAGCGATGCACAGAATCAAAGGACAAAGCATTATCATCTGTTGTATGCATAAGCAAACATATGAATTTGGCTATTGTTTTTTGGTACAAGGAAAAAATATATAAAGTCATTTCAAGATATAGTAAAGTAATTGCAGACATGTATAAAACTAAGAAAGTATGTATTTGATATATGTCAGGAGGTAGACAAACATACATCATAATGTGAGGTATAAAAATGAAGATCTATGTAGACACAGACAAGTAAAGCACAGAGCAGTGACTGCGTTGTACACATAAACACATATATGAAAATACGCATTGTTTTTTAGTAGAAGGAAAAAGTATATGAAGTCATAGGAAGATATATTAAAGCAGCTGCAAACATATATAGAAGTAACAAAGAATGGGCTTCATATAGTTTTTTCAATAAGGAGAGTGAATTAAAAGAGATAGGAATAATGATGATGAAGACCATTAAATAGAAGCAAGGACTTCTTTGTAGACTATATTTTTGGTTTGATTACAAGCAGCACCATTTTCATCTTCAATGAGTATTTTTAAGCCTGAACGTGATGTAACACATGATATTGTGAGAGACCATGTGGAGGTCATCCCATTGTGAGTGATGAGTAATTGACATCTGTTTCCAAAAGTCGAGTTTGAGTCGGTTTGTTCGGACCCTGACGTTGCATGGGTGTAACGGGCTCGGTCGGACTTTGGTCAAACTTAGTCGTATGGGTTAGGATGTATATTCTGATATTACGACATGTTTGATCTTGTTTATGCTATTTGCGCGTTCATGTATCGAGCGGTGCTATGTGACGTGTTTTCTTGTCTGTGTGACTGCAGGACGTCGAGGCGGAGTCGTGGCGAGACACGGTGGACCGGACTAGGCGCAGGTTGCGCTGAGGTCAGAACGGTCGTGATGTGTCAAGCGATGTGGACTCGAAGTGGTTGCGGCGTGCGAGACAAGGGCGCGAAGCTTCCGGAAGGTGCGAAGGGGCGGCGGGAATTTCGCAAGACCGCACAAGCGGAGGCGGCTCCGTTAGGGTTTAGCCGGCGTAACGGGTTGGAGACCCGTTAGCCAAGGGCTATAAATAGAGATGAGGGGCTGCATACCCCTTAGGACACTTGAGAGTGAGTTAGGGTTTTGAGAGCTCATTCATCCCTTTGTGTGGGTTGTGTTCCTCCCAAGAAGCATGTGAGGCTCTTGGTGTTCTTGAGGATTGAGAGAGAGAGAGTATGTATGAATGTTCTTGGTTTGTGTCTCTCCTTGTTTGTATGGAGTAGAGTTCTTATCTTTCAAGCATGTATGAGAGACTTTGTTTATGATCTGGGTTTATTCAGTTTCTCTCTGTGATTCTTTTCCTTTGTTAGTCTTTTCTCTTTTTGATGGTTTAAGTTCTATTTGCTATTTGAGTTTCTGTTCAGCCAACTTATGAAGGACAACATTTGAGTTTCTTGTTTGGCCGAAGATCTGATTGGTCAAGTTTTGAGGGGCTGCAGTAATTTAATCTCTTTCGGCATCATATTTCTTGGGATTTCTTTCTCTGCCGACATCTATAAACTGCCTCCCATTCTAGTCTTTCTTTTGTTGCTAGGCAGTTCCCCTTTTTTGGTGGCTATAGTCTATATTCTCGGTTGTGTTTCAATCTGTGTTCATGTTCTTTCAGCTGTTCTTGGTTTTGCTTTCTCTTCTAGTCTTTGTTTTGTCTGTGCAATAAATCTTGTTCCCTCTCGGCAGCAGGTTTTGGTCAGTTGAATCTTTAGCTTCAGATTAAACAAAAATACTGCTACTCTTTTGCTAGAAACAGCCAACTGCTCACAGTTCTTTTTGCAGTTTTGGTCAGCTGCTTTCCTTTTGCTTTTTAGCTGAACCATGTGCATGTTGTTGGTGGCAGCGACATTTGGTTTCAGTTCAGTTTGCTCGAATTCGATCCAGTAGCTTCCGATTTGTGCTTTGTCATTTCGGTGTAGTCTTCATGTTTCAAACACTTTGATTCTCTAGCAAAATCTCCACTCATGTTACATCCATTTTAGCTCTTGCGGCGATTTTAGCTTTGCCAACTGCATTACGATTTTCAGTCAAGATATTAGGACTTTAATCGTCATCCCTTAAGTCTGAAAGAGGGCAGCAGTTTCTTGGCATTCTTTCGGTTTTGCGTTTCATTGCATTCTTGTTCTGAAGTTGCCACCTGTTTGTTTTGCTCGGCATTTCGATTGATTTTGTCTCGTTCTTTGAATCTGCAGCTCATATTGTCTTCACGGCTGTGCAGATTTTAGTTCCTTGCCGTGGTAGTTGATTTGCTGTGTCGTGGCAGCAGTCTTCAGTACTACTCTCGGCTGGTAGCAGAAACAACGTTTTTCTTGCCGTGGCAGCCGTGGCAGTTGATTTGGTGTGTCGTGGTAGCCGATTTTCAAGTATCTGCTGCCGTGAAAATGCTTTGAGCACAATGTCTGCCGTGACTTTGTTTTGAGCTCAGTTGTCTTAATCTTGTTAGCGCTCATTCCTTTTCAACTTCATAGCTACCATAGCTATCGGAGTTGAGTTTTTCCTGGATACTTTGGGGGTCGATTTTAAAGAGGCACCATTCACCCCCCCTCTGTTGCCATATCCGGTCCTACAATTGGTATCAGAGCCGGTTAGCTCTTTCTCATAGATCTTAACCGGTCTCCAAGAGCCATGGCAATGGACAAGTATTCCACCAAGCCGCCCGTTTTCGATGGCCTGGATTACCCCTTCTGGAAGAGCCGGATGGAAACTTAAATCTAGGCTCAGGGGTATGCCATCTGGCGGAAGGTGAAGATACAGTTTGTTGTCCCTGCCGATGAGAACATCAATGCCGGGAATATGGCTGATGTTGAGGCGAATGCTAAGGCAAGGAACATCATCATTCAGGGGTTGAGTAGAAGCGAGTTCGATCGCATCTCTCACCTGTCGTCCGCCTACGACATCTGGGTGACCCTCGATGCATATCATGAGGGCACCACCCGGATCAAGACAGTTCGACAAGACCGGTTCAGCGAGAATCTGATGAAATTCGAGATGCTTGCCGGTGAGTCCCTTGACGAGTGCTTTTCTCGCTTTCACAAGATTTTGAGCAACCTCCGAGCCGTCGGTCTCACATACTCCGACTCGGATAACGCCGTCAAATTCTTTCTCGCACTCGATCTTAGGGTTTGGGAGATGAAGGTGACTACCATCAAGGACACCACGGACCTCTCGACCTTGACTCTTGATGCGCTTTACTCGCGCCTCAAGACTCACGAGATTGACATAGTCTCTCGTCGGTCGAAGTCTCAGTCGATGGCACTAGTCACCGATCCCGCTTCTGGATCCACTTCTTCCGAGCCATCTTGCGGATTCTCCTCGGCGCTCTCGTGACATAGCGATGATCGAGATAGAACGACTTGCGGATGAGCGGCTAGCCCTCCTCGCGGAGATTCTCCCATGCTTACAAAGGGAGGAGGGACGGAAGGAAAAGAGGACCCGTGATTTGTTTGAGTGTGGTGGCCCCAACCACATCCGAGCAAACCGTCCCAAGCTTGGGAAGGGTAAAGGTGACTTGCGGTTCGGGCAAGAACGACTACATCGACAAGAACCGCAACTCGAAGCCCTCGGCCGGCCCGGAAAGAAGAAGTTCGCGACCTTGGGAAGGCCAAGAAGCTCTTCCACAGCGTTCTCGCCGCTTTCGACGACCTCGACCTCACCAAGGTGGAGGGATGGAGCGGCGACGACGGACCGGTGACCAAGACCCCAAGGGCGACAGCGACTTCTCGGGATGTGCTTCATGGCCCTTGAGGCGGCGGCGGCAGCGATCTCTATTCGACTCCGATGAGGTATGTCCTCTTATGACCAACTTAATGAAGCCTTTCTTAAGTTAGGAGGTTTTCATGCTAGAGCTAAGACTAGATGTAGCGAGTTGGAGAAGGAAGTAGAGATTATCACGGAGCTTACTTCACTTATATCCGCTCCCTCCGTGATGGTGTGATACATCTTGTGCTTTGATCGGTGATATGGAGAAGCTAAGGACCTCACATGATAGTCATCGTCCTCGAGCTTGATGCAATTAAGGTGGAGAATGTTAGTGCGCTTGCGATTTAGAATTGAGTAGGATGGTGTTACCCTACTTACTCTCGATGAGACTATTGCTCCCACCTCATGTGAGGATAAGGACTTTAATGCTAGAGGACCTTATGCCATGCTTACGGATCTGCCCGAGTCTTGTGTAAATTGTGATAACTTGAATATGAAACTAAAGCAGGCGGATCATAAAATTGCGAATTTCAAACCTTCTTACTTGAGCCTATTGCTTCTTGCGTGAATTGTCCCAAGCTTCTTCTTGAACTTGAAGTCGTCTCCAAGCAGTTTCAAGAATTAGTTGATGACAATAACAAATTGGCCAAGTTTGCTTCTAAGGACCCTGTTAGCTCACCATGCAATTGTTGTAACAAACTAAAATCTGAATTGGTTGCATTAGATGAAAAATGTGTGAAGCTAACTAAGGATCTTATAGAAAAGCAACCATCTGCTTGCATTGTGTGTCTTGGGAAGAAGCATGAGGGTTTGGTAGAGGCGCCTAGCGACGTGAACCAATTGGCTAGCGATGGGGCTGTCCTTCACGAGTCGGTGTGCGTGCACAAGCCAATCTTTCCTCTATTTGTTGGTTCTTCTTCTACTCTCTTACCTCTGCTGTCTCTTCTCTTCCCTGCTCTTCTTGTGCCTCTCTCTTTCGGGAGTGTCAGTACCTTATGAACACTCTCGAGAAATTTGTAGGAGACAAGAAGAATCTCAATCTTATTCTAGACCAATCAAAGATTTGCAAGTTCAAACAGGGTCTAGGATATGATCTCCGTGAGGATGTGAGGAAACATCCACCTGTCGTGCTCAGACCCATAGCCACAGGTGTGATTGAGGTCAAGCCAAGAACAAGAAAGTTCAATTTAAATCGTGGGCTTTGTCCAAGGTTTCGGCGACAAGGTGATTTTACTGCAGCTCGACCCCTCGAGGCGAGTATCATTGCACCTTCAGCCGGAAGGATGGGCATTTATTTGACCATTGCTTCAAGCGCGCCAAGATCGCGCCAGAGACCGTGTTGCAGCTCTTAGGCGTATTCAGGGTCAGCCCCAGACCTTGAGTGCACCTAAGACCAACACGAGGTCTAGGCTCGCATCTTGTTGGTAGCTTTGGGCGACATCGAGGACTTGGTTCTTCCGAGTTTTACGTTTTTCGTCCTCATGCTCCCTCGGTCGTGACTTACTGCGTCACGAGGGTAGATCTCGTTTCCATCGAGATAGCTACCCGCGGCGTGATCGGCGTCTTGCCGGTGCTCGACTCGCTCTCCCATAGCGGTCGGACCCAAAGAATGACCAGTGCGCACATAGACCCTCTGCCTCTTTGAGCGACGGAGAGCGTAGGGTAGTTAGAGGTCAGTCGTGTGTGACTACTTCTTCTGCTCGACGTGTGACTCAGTATTGGGTTCCAAATCTATTTTGATTTATCCCAGTACTGAGACTTTGCTCTCTTGTTGACTCAGGCTCGCCGGGCGGGGAAGGAAAGGTTTGGCTCGTGACTCGGGTGTTCACGACACATGACCGGAGATTCACGTTGGTTTTCTTCCTATCCGAGCTTGGTGATGAGACTATCACCTTTGGAGACTCTTAAATGCAGGCGCGTCATCGCCAAAGGTCTTGTCTTGGCGTTAATGACTCATTTGTTTTAAAAGATGTTGCCTTGGTGAGTAAAGCGCATTACAATTTGCTTTCGGTTTCTCGACTTACCGATGACGGTTTCGAGGTAAGTTTTAAGAAAACGCGCAAAATTGTTGATTCTTGAGTAGTCCGGTTTGCGGGATTTCACGTTATGGGAGGATCTTCGTGCTGATTTTATTGAGTCTTCGGTGATCCTCTCCGGTGTTTGGTTGCTACGAGTCCATGACCTTTCCTTCGGCATAGGAGACTTGGTCATATTGGATTTGACCATTTGACCCGAGTTAGCGGCCACGATCTCATTCATGGTCCGCGAAACTCAAGATGGTCAAAGATCTTGTTTGCGCTCCATCTTGCACGGCAAGATGGTTGCCGCTTCTCATCCTCCGATCCACGATTACTATGACCGATGCACGGGACAGTTGCTCCACATGGACACCGTTGGACCGGCTCGAGTGCGGTCGGCGGGAGGGAAGTGGTGCGTTCTTGTTGTGGTCGATGACTACTCGAGGTACTCTTGGGTGTTTTCTTAGCCTCGAAGGATGAGGCGTTTACACATTTCGAGGTCTTTTCGATGGGGTGTCTGTTGAGCTTCCGGTGCCTTACGAGCGATCCGCGATGACAATGGCACGGAGTTCAAAATTCCTACTTTGAGAGGTTCTGCGATGAGGCGGTGTAGAGCACGGTTCTCTTCTCCATCGTTCCTCGGCGAGAATGGCGTAGTGGAGAGGAAGAACCGTACCTTGGTCGAGATGGCGGGGCGATGCGATGAATACTCTACACCGCGGAAGTTTTGGGTGAGGCTATAGCTACCGCGTGCCATGTTTCTAATCGAGTTTTCTTGGGCACACTTGCACCGCACTTCTTCGAGTTGAGATATGGGCGAAAGCCGGTGTTTCTCACTTCGTGTGTTTGGTTGCAAGTGCTTTATTCTCAAGTCAGGGAACCTAGATAAGTTCGAGTCACGTTCTTGTGATGGGATCTTTCTAGGCTACTCGACTTCTTGGCGGCCTATAGGGTGCAGGCTGCGAGTGTAGCAAAATGGTAGAAACACGTGAGGTGACTTTCGATGAGGCGGTCAGGGACTGGGCACGATATCTCGAGTTCTCTAGAGCGGTCGAGACCATCTTTGTGGATGATGAGGATGATGGAGCGAGGGTTGTCTACGATCCGGTCCCTCATCCACCCCTTGAGGTGCCTTCTTCTACCGCACCTCAAGGTGATCGACCATGCCTCTGACTTCCTCTAGAGCTAGTGGCTCTGTTCCTACCCGTCAGTCACGAGGTGAGGTCACTTCTTCATCTCATCCTGGACCTCCTAGACATATCGAGCTCATCCTTGAGGCGGATCATTGGAGACCTCTTGAGCGGGTTACCCGCTCAAAATCAACTTATCTCAATTACATCTCCATTATGCTTTCATTGCCTCCTTTGAGCCCAAAGATGTTTCTCATGCTCTTTCTAACGAGTCTTGGATCAATGCCATGCATGAGGAGCTGGAGAGTTTCGAAAGAAATAACGTCTGGACGCTTGTTGAACCCCCTCGAGATCATAATATCATTGGAACCAAATGGGTGTACAAGAACAAGCAAAGTGAGGATGGGGTAGTCATTCGAAACAAGGCTAGGCGGTTGCTCGGGGTACTCCGGGTTGAGGTCTAGATTTCGAGGAGACTTTTGCCCTATAGCTAGACTTGAGGCCATTAGAATTACGCTTGCCTTTGCAGCTTCTAAGGGTTTCAAGCTTTACCGATGGACGTCAAGAGTGCCTTTCTCAATGGCTTCATTGAGGAAGAAGTCTATGTCGACGACCTCGAGTTTCGAGAACCCCAAATACCTAGTCATGTCTTCAAGCTTTCCAAAGCGTTGTATGGACTTAAGCAGGCCCCTAGAGCTTGGTATGAGAGGCTTAAGTCCTATCTATTGAGACATGATTTTGAAATGGGTAAAGTTGACAAGACCTTGTTCATTCGCGGCTTGGCAATGATCTCTGCTCGTCCAAATTTATGTCGATGACATCATCTTTGGGGCTCTTCCATGCTCTAGTTTCACAGTTCTCGGATGTCATGAGCACCGAGTTTGAGATGAGCATGATGGGTGAGTTGACATTCTTCCTTGGCTTCCGGATCAAGCGAGACTCGGGAGGGTACCTTCTTGCATCAAGGCAAGTACACTCGAGACCTCTGAGGCGCTCGACATGAGTGATGGAAAGCGGTGTCGACTCGATGGCTTCTCTGACCGTCCTAGACCCGAGATGAGGACGGTGAGCGGTCGATCAAAAAGAATTCAGAAGCATGATTGGCTCTCTCTTGTACCTCACTGCCTCGAGACCGGACATACACTTCTCCGTGTGTCTTTGTGCTCGGTTTCAGGCTTCTCCTCGCGTGTCTCACCGCCCGGTGTGAGCGCATCTTCGGTACCTTTGAGCTACCATTGACTATGGTATCGGTACTCTTCCTCCTCTGTCTATCCCTTAGAGCCTTTTGGATCGAGACTTTCTTTGGTGTAGGATAGATAGGAAGAGCACTCGGCACTGCCGGTTTATTGGCACTTCTCTCGTTTCTTGGTCTTGAGGAAGCAATCCGGTGTTGCACAGTCCACCGCAGAGGCCGAAATGCGTTCTTTGCGACCGATTCTTTGTAGCCAAGTGCTTTGGATGGTCTCGACTCTGCGGGATTTTGGGTTAGCTATCGATCGTGTTCCGCTCTTTTGCGATAACACATCTGCGATTAGCATTGCTAAGAACCCAGTGCAGCACTCTCGGACCAAGCACATAGATATCAGATATCATTTTCTTCGAGACCATGTAGAGAAGGGTGACATCGTGCTCGGTTTGGAGAGTGACCACCGGTTGGTGATATCTTCACCAAGCTTTTGGATAGCACGAGATTTTCACTCTCTGGGAGAGCTTGGGGTGGTTTGTCCTTACGGACTGTTGTGAGAGGAGCTTTGAGCCTTCGCTTTATCATATTATTTATGCTTCGTCTCCTTACTTTTGCTTTGCATTTGTGGGTGCATTGGGTTTAGTCCTTCGGCATAGGTTAGAGTGTATCTCTTGCTGAGTTGCTTAGACTCCTTACTCTTATCTTATGCTTTCAGGATAGCTGTTTCTTATCTCACTAGATTGAGCTCACTCACTTCTTGCGATCTAGCGGTCGGGCCACCTTCGGGTGAGGCAGAGTGCGTGTTTGCTCTCTAGTGTGTGTTTTTATGGTCAGCTATTAGTCCTGGAGTCATATGGGGTAGATGAGAGTCAGTCTGAGCCATAGTATCCTCTATATCTTATCTATGCTTTAAGGACTGCCTGTTTTCTTTGCCAGCTTCTCGTTTTTATTGCTTTGGTTCAGGGGGAGTTCATTTGGGAACTTCTAGATTTTAATGATGACATAACTCAACTTGAACTAAAAGTTGTATCTCAAGTTAAGGGGGAGCTGAATTTTCTTCATTTGATTTGTAACATAACTTAATGGAGCCTTGATTATTATCCTTTCATGACATGTTTTCATTATATTATATCTTGCCATGATTTATGCTCCATTGCTAATTTGATCATGACTTTATATGTGTAGTCAAGTCTTTGCCATGATAGGTTAATTAAAATGCTAAATTTTGACCTAATTCATGTCTTGTTCATATTTGAGACTAGTCAGCTTTGTGTTATCTTTTTATGGTTCTTGCCATGTCAAATAGGCTGAGTTGAGTCTTGAATCTTAGTTGAGCAATAGATTGAGCTATACAGTTTCTTGATGAAGATCTTTGTAGAATACAGTGAAAAGCAAGCGAATTATATCATTGAAAAAGATAAATAGGTATATAGGAAAAGAAAGTCCGAAAAGAGTTGAATAACATAAGTAATGTAAACAACTCAGTAAGAATCCAATAGAGGCTGTGATATATATAGGTGGGCAGATAGATATGTATGCTATTTGGATGTACAGGGAAAAATATATAAGTTAGTTTCCTAGAGACAGTGTATGATTGGGAGATGTAATGAAACATGAGCAGAAAATATGTATGAGAAGAGTCGAATAACCTAAGCGATGCACAGAATCAAAGGACAAAGCATTATCATCTGTTGTATGCATAAGCAAACATATGAATTTGGCTATTGTTTTTTGGTACAAGGAAAAAATATATAAAGTCATTTCAAGATATAGTAAAGTAATTGCGAGACATGTATAAAACTAAGAAAGTATGTATTTGATATATGTCGGGAGGTGACAAACATACATCATAATGTGAGGTATAAAATGAAGATCTATGTGACACGAGACAAGTAAAGCACGAAAGCGTTATTGCGTTGTACACATAAACACATATATGAAAATACGCATTGTTTTTAGTAGAAGGAAAAAGTATATGAAGTCATAGGAAGATATATTAAAGCATTGCAAACATATATAGAAGTAACAAAGAATGGGCTTCATATAGTTTTTCAATAAGGAGAGTGAATTAAAGAGATAGGAATAATGATGATGAAGACCATTAAATAGAAGCAAGGACTTCTTTGTAGACTATATTTTGGTTTGATTACAAGCAGCACCATTTTCATCTTCAATGAGTATTTTTAAGCCTGAACGTGATGTAACACATGATATTGTGAGAGACCATGTGGAGGTCATCCCATTGTGAGTGATGAGTAATTGACATCTGTTTCCAAAAGTCGAGTTTGAGTCGGTTTGTTCGGACCACGGCGTTGCATGGGTGTAACGGGCTCGGTCGGACTTTGGTCAAACTTAGTCGTATGGGTTAGGATGTATATTCGATATTACGACATGTTTGATCTTGTTTATGCTATTTGCTGCGTTCATGTATCGGCGGTGCTATGTGGCGTGTTTTCTTGTGCGTGGATTGCGGGGCGTCGAGGCGAGTCGTGGCGAGACACGGTGGACCGGACTAGGCGCAGGTTGCGCTGAGGTCAGAACGGTCGTGATGTGTCGAAGACGATGTGGACTCGAAGTGGTTGCGAGGCGTGCGAGACAAGGAGCGCGGAAGCTTCCCGGAAGGTGCAGAAGGGGCGAAACGGGAATTTCGCAAGACTGCACAAGCGGGAGACGGCTCCGTTAGGGTTTAGCCGGCGTAACGGGTTGGAGACCCGTTAGCCAAGGGCTATAAATAGAGATGAGGGGCTGCATACCCCTTAGGACACTTGAGAGTGAGTTAGGGTTTTGAGAGCTCATTCATCCCTTTGTGTGGGTTGTGTTCCTCCCAAGAAGCATGTGAGGCTCTTGGTGTTCTTGAGGATTGAGAGAGAGAGAGTATGTATGAATGTTCTTGGTTTGTGTCTCTCCTTGTTTGTATGGAGTAGAGTTCTTATCTTTCAAGCATGTATGAGAGACTTTGTTTATGATCTGGGTTTATTCAGTTTCTCTCTGTGATTCTTTTCCTTTGTTAGTCTTTTCTCTTTTTGATGGTTTAAGTTCTATTTGCTATTTGAGTTTCTGTTCAGCCAACTTATGAAGGACAACATTTGAGTTTCTTGTTTGGTAGAAGATCGATTAGTCAAGTTTTGAGGGCTGCAGTAATTTAATCTCTTTCGGCATCATATTTCTTGGGATTTCTTTCTCTGCCGACATCTATAAACTGCCTCCCATTCTAGTCTTTCTTTTGTTGCTAGGCAGTTCCCCTTTTTTGGTGGCTATAGTCTATATTCTCGGTTGTGTTTCAATCTGTGTTCATGTTCTTTCAGCTGTTCTTGGTTTTGCTTTCTCTTCTAGTCTTTGTTTTGTCTGTGCAATAAATCTTGTTCCTCTCGGCGAGGTTTTGGTCGGTTGAATCTTTAGCTCAGATTAAACAAAATCTGCTACTCTTTTGCTAAAGCGACCAGCGCTCACAGTTCTTTTGCGATTTTGGTCATTGCTTTCCTTTTGCTTTTTAGCTGAACCATGTGCATGTTGTTGGTGGCAGCGACATTTGGTTTCAGTTCAGTTTGCTCCAGAATTCCAGTCCTGTAGCTTCCGATTTGTGCTTTGTCATTTCGGTGTAGTCTTCATGTTTCAGCACTTTGATTCTCTAGCAAAAATCTCCAGCTCATGTTCTGTCCATTTTAGCTCTTGCAGCAGTTTTAGCTTTGCCAATCTGTTCTGATTTTCAGTCAAGATATTAGGACTTTAATCGTCATCCCTTAAGTCTGAAAGAGGGCAGCAGTTTCTTGGCATTCTTTCGGTTTTGCGTTTCAGCTGCATTTACTGTTCCTGAAGTTGCCACCCTGCTGTTTTGCTCAGCATTTCAGATTCAGATTTTTGTCTCGTTGCTGAATACTGCAGCTCATATTGTCTTCACGGCTGTGCAGATTTTAGTTCCTTGCCGTGGTAGTTGATTTGCTGTGTCGTGGCAGCAGTCTTCAGTACTACTCTCGGCTGGTAGCAGAAACAACGTTTTTCTTGCCGTGGCAGCCGTGGCAGTTGATTTGGTGTGTCGTGGTAGCCGATTTTCAAGTATCTGCTGCCGTGAAAATGCTTTGAGCACAATGTCTGCCGTGACTTTGTTTTGAGCTCAGTTGTCTTAATCTTGTTAGCGCTCATTCCTTTTCAACTTCATAGCTACCATAGCTATCGAAGTTGAGTTTTTCCTGGATACTTTGGGGGTCGATTTTAAAGAGGCACCATTCACCCCCCCTCTGTTGCCATATCTGGTCCTACATATTGCCACATATAGTTGTCCATGAGAAAAGACCGGGCTGCGTAGATAAATCCCAACTTTATTTAAAGTTTGGCCTTGGCTTTTGTTAATAGTCATTGCATATGAGAGCGCAATTGGAAACTACCGTTGTTGTAGTGTAAAAGGCCATTTAGGACTTGTTGCATTTAATACAATTCTAGGTATACAAACAGCTTGCCCAATATTGGATCCAGTGATAATATTTCCTTCAAGAATTCGATCACCAAGCCTTGTGATAATCAAGCGTGTTCCATTACAAAGACCGATAGATTGATTTATATTTCTTAGTAACATTACTGGAACACCTATTTTGAGATGAATAGCATGATGTGGGAAGCCATTGACTGTTATAGAATTTAAGAATTCTGGTGGATATAGTAGATTGGCATCACCGATTTGAGTATCAGACTGGGAAATACAATCAAAACTGAGGTATTCTTTAGTATGATCAGGGATCTTATCAAAAGCGGCTTTGTTTACTTCATCAGCAATAGCATTAGTTGGACAAATAATTGCACGTTGCGCTAGATATTCACTACTCTGATAGTTGGTAGAGAAAGAATCATAGATAACATCCACAGTTGTATTCATATTGTTATTGATTGGCAGTAAGAGAAGGTCATCAAATATAGTTATCCATGTAGCATGAATCTCTCCTGGTTTTTTTATCATTGGTAGTAGACCATTGCCAATATCAAGTACCCACTGAGCGAATGTAGAGAGAGCTTCACGTTCTGCAAATTGCAGCTTTGGATCATGAAGCCTCATATTTGTAGATAGTTTTAGTACTTCAACGTGTTGCCAAAGCGATGACTTAATGAGTGAAGCTTCAATAATCTCCGCTTTAGTACCACCTTCAATGACAGGTAAGATTTGGCGGAAGTCTCCACCAAGAACAACAAGTTTTTCTCCAAAAGGCATATTCATGTAAGCATTGTCTTGAACAGCCATAATATCACGTAATGTTCTATCGAGTGCTTCAAAACAGTGTCTATGGGTCATAGGCACTTCATCCCAGAGAATTAGAGAAGCTTTGCTAATAAGTTCAGCAAGCATTGTTCCACGGCCTATATTACATAAGGTTCTTTGACTGATATCAAGAGGTATTTTAAAGCGAGAATAAGCTGTGCGACCACTTGGAAGTAGATGCGAAGCTATTGCAGATGAGGCTACAGCAAGAACTATTTGAGCTTGAGCTCTCAGTGTGGTTATGATGGCATTCCAAAGGAATATTTTCCCGGTGCCACCATGTCCTGATACAAAGTAAAAGCCACTGGCCTTCTCAGCAACACATGCTATAATTTGGGTGTATATGGCAGATTGTTGAGCATTGAGTCTAGCAGATAATGAGGTAGCATGTGTTGATAAAATACTTCTATCATACGCCAGCTCTTCAGCAAGAAGTCTATTACCAGAAGTAGCGCTATCGTATGTGGATTCAGTGCTTATGTTGTATATGCCAAAACTGAGCCCATTTCTTGAAAATATAGCAAACAATTCATTTATTAACTGGTTTTGCAAATAACTATCTGGTATGGGGTAGGTTTGATTTTGCAATCCTTGCCGTGTTTTATATGCTATATCATCAGCAAGGAAGCACCAATACTTATCAAATAGATTTTGAGGACTAACAACACTACAGAAGAACAAAACTACCATGAAGAGGTGCCTAAGCTGATGTGTAGTGGCCCAAATAATTGCTTCATCGAAGAGTAAGAACCACTCAGTATCATCACCAACTAATCCACGAGCTTTGCAAGCTTCTTTAAAGGTAGCATGGTGCACACCATTAAACGTTCTAATATCTCCATAGCTCTATGCACCAGAAACTACCATTAAAAGCATTCTCAAGTAGAATAACTCGCCAGTACTTGGATGCACATTATATATGCGGCCAATTTTTAGTGTTTTGCGTTTCCTTTTACCCATTTTACGTTATCCTTGTCCCATCTCGGTTTGATGGGGGCGGTATCGTGAAGACCTTGCCTCTACATATTGTTGATTTGCAATAAACCATTCAGTCAGAGTAGTCTTGTAAGTTCTTGGATCAGCAACAATTTGTTCTAAGTGGGTTTCTTCATGATATATAACTCTATTCATACCAGGCATATGAACAGCCAATCGTTCTACGGAAGGTATTCGACCATGTATTTCAAATTCAAATAATCACCAAATTGCTTCACATGATGATAGGTACCTACAGAATTGTTTTATAAGTAAAAGGATTAGCGTAGGATGTAGAAGAAAAAACAGAAACAGCTATGCTACGAAAAAACTATAATCTACTGTATGAGGAAGGCATTACCTGCATCTGATATAATCTGCAATTTCATCTATTCCTTATTTAGCTTGTGTATGAGCTGTGTTTGATGCTTGGTCAGCAGTACAAAAATTTATTTTTGCTTTGTCTTGACCTTTAGTGAGATACTTGAATAAATATTTCACAAGATTTGTTTTGTTACACCATTCAACATTGATGTGGGCTTGAAATTTCTTTAGTAAATTGATATTGTATGGAACAACCCATCTATTGTCCAATCTGATTCCATTTTTTATAATGAAATGATTAGTATCGCGGCGATGATACATTGGAAAGCCAAATTCATTAATAATTGTTTCTGGGTTAAACTCTTTGGGGTATCGCTTTGAGCACACTCCATTTTTCATACATGGACACTTTCTATTAAGATTTCCGCATGGACCATGTATCATAAATTCTTCAACAAGAGCGTAACCAAGTGGATCGATAACTGGATCAGGAATTTCAGCACATATAAGAGTATCTATAAATTGAGTAGGCATATTCATTAGACGGTTAGCAAGCCATATAAGGGTATGAACATGAGGCAACCCTCTTTTTTGAAACACAATTGTGTATAAAAGTGATGAACCATGTGGAAGTGACTACATGTGTATGATGAGTAATTGACATTGGTTATGAGAGTCGAGTTTGGTTTGAGTGGTTCGGAGTCGAGTCGTTGCGTGGCGCAATCGGGCTCGGTCGGACTTGGTCGTATGGGATTAGGATGCATATTCTGATGATTCGACAGTTTTGGACTCTAATTATGCTTTCATGTATCGAGCGGTGCTATTTGATGTGTTTCTTGTCTGTGTGGCTGCAGGACATCGAGACGGAGTCGTGGCGAGACACGGTGGACGGACTAGGCGCGGTGGCGCCGAGGTCGAACGGTCGGATGTGTCGAAGGCGGCGTGGACTCGAGGTGGTTGCGAGGCGTGCGAGGCAAGGGGCGGAAGCTTCCGGAAGGTGCGGGAGGCGAAATGGTCATTTCGCGAGGTCGCTAAGTGGGAGCGGGCTCCGTTAGGGTTAGCTGGCGTAACGGGTTGGAGACCCGTTAGCCAAGGACTATAAATAGAGGTGAGGGGCTGCATGCCCCTTAGATCACAATAGAGAGAGTTAGGGTTTTAAGAGTTCATTCCTTGTGTGTTGTGTTCCTCCCAAGAAGCTTGTGAGGCTCTTGGTGTTTTTGAGGATGAGAGAAGGAGAGGGATTGAGTAGAGAATCCATGTAATCAACTCTTGTTCTAATATCCATGCGTATGGGGGCATAGTTTGGGGTCTCTCTTGTAATCTTTCATGGATATGAATTTATCTGAGATACCTTTTGTTTGAGATAATCTGAAGCCTGTTCTGCAATTTCTCTCTTACGGCATGATTTCCTCTATTTGGCAAGAACTTCATTTTCGGCTTTGAACAGTGTTGACTGCACTGAAATTCTTTCAGTTGCTCTGTCCTCTATTTTTTGTTTTGCTTCTTGAGCAGTCCCAAACCAAGTTGCTATTTGTTTCTTGTTTGCATTTCTTCCCTGGTATTTCCTGTTCTTCAATCGTCTTCTGTTCCTGTCTTCCCGCCAGGCTGCTGTTCCTTTTGATCTGTTTCTCCTTTCATAGTTGTGTTTTGTTCTTGTCTTTTTATTTCTTTTACTGATGTTTGATGATTTTGCATGCAGATCAAACGGCAATATTTTCTGCTGAAATTTTTACTGATTACTCTCTGATTTATGCTGAATTTTTTAGTATCGCATGTGTTCCAGTTTTTAGCAGAATTAATTTTCTGTGAGTTGACTCGTACTGCATTTGTCTGAAATATCACTGTACGAATTCTCGTGGGCGATTTTAAAAGAGAACGACATTCACCCCCCTCTGTCGCCATTTCGGTCCTACAAAAACTGTTAGAAATAAAGAAGATAACTTAGTGAAGAAGTAATGTGTCTATATTAAAAGGGAAGTAGTATTATCAGACCGGAAATAGTAAATTGGGAAGGCAGTAAACTAACCTGCTCGTATGATTCCAAAAGTATGGCCACTCTTTATATCAGAAATATATTCAGTAAGCTTCATATGGAATACTCGAGTTACAATATCGAGGCGGTGCAGTATAGTTTTGTCCAGGTTCGTATTTAAGTGCATCTATAATTTCTGGCCTTCTTGAATTGCATGTGAAAGAGTCGGATGGAGACCTACATCCAGGCTCAGGGCTACGCCATCTGGCGAAAGGTCAAGGTTCGGTTTGTTGTTCCTGCCGATGAGGACGTCAATGTTGGAAACATGGCTGACGTTGAGGCAAACACTAAGGCAAGGAACATCATAACCCAGGGCCTGAGTCGTAGTGAGTTTGACCGCATATCTCATCTTCCGTCCGCCTTCGATATTTGGGTGACCCTCAATGCTTACCATGAGGGCACCACCCAAATAAAGACGGTGCGATAGGACCACTTCAAGCGAGATTACAACAAGTTTAAAATGCTCGCTGGCGAGTCCCTTGATGAGTGTTTTGGCGTTTTCACAAGATCTTGAGCAACCTCGGCGGTCGGTCTCACGTGCCCGACTCGGACAACGCTCGTCGGATGCTCACCGCACTCGATCTGCGTGTTTGGGAGATGAAAGTGACCACCATCAAAGACACGACAGACCTCTCGACCACGACTCTTGACGCCTTGTACTCACGCCTCAAGACTCACGAGATTGGCGTTGTCTCGTGGAGGTCGAAGTCACGATCGATGGCCTTGGTCACCGATCCGTTTCTTCTTGGGCCCCTCTTCGATTCGACTTGCGGTTTCTCCCTTGCGCTCTCGTGGCGTGGCGATGATCGGTTAGAGCGACTGCGGATGATCGTTGGCTCTCCTTGCTCGCAAATTTTCTCATGCTTACAAGAGAAGGAGAGCGGAAGAGAGGAGGACCCGTAATTTGCTTCGAGTGTGGTGGCCCCAACCACATTGGACAACCGCCCCAAGCGGAGAAGGGCAAGAACGACTACGGCGGTTCGGGCAAAACGACTACACCGACAAGAACCGCAACAAGAAGCCTCCAGCTCAAACGCAAGGCAAGAAGAAGTTCCGCAACTTTGGCAAAGCCAAGAAACTCTTCCACCGCATCCTCACCGCGTTTGACGACCTCGACCTCAGCGAGGTGGAGGGATGGAGCGACGACGACGGGACGGGTGATCAAGACCCCAAAAGCGGCGACGACTTCTCCGGCATGTGCTTCATGGCCCTCGAGGGCGAATCGAGCGACGACGAGTGTACTCCGACCCGACGAGGTGAGCCCTACTTATGACCGACAATGATGCTTTCCTTAAGCTAGGTAGATTTCATGCCAAGTCTAGGGTTAGGTGTGCTGATTTGGAGAAGGAAGTAGTTAGACTATCACAGGAGCTTACTTCGCTTACATCTGCTCCCTCTCGTGATGACTGTGATACATGCTGTGCCTTGATTGATGATATGGAGAAATTAAGGACCTCTCATGCTAGTCGGTCTTCTGAGCTTGATTTGATTAAGGTGGAGAACATTAGTCTTCTTGCTGAGCTTGAGATGAGTAGGGTAGTTCCTGTTTCATCTTCTACTGTTGAGATTATTTCTTGCACCTCATGTGAGGATAAGGATAATGCTTTTAGAGGTCTTTATACATTGCTTCTCGATCCGCCCGAGGCGTGTGAAAGTTGTAATAACTTAAAGATGAATCTAAAGCAGGCAGATCATAAAATTGCTGAGTTACAAGCTTTTCTACTTGAGCCTATTGCTTCATGTGTAAATTGTCCTAAGTTAACTACTGAACTTGAATCTGTCTCAAAACAGTTTCAAGAAATGATTGACTACAATAAGAAAATGGCTCAAGATGCTTCTAAGGACCTGTTAGCTCACCATGCAAAATTGTGATAAACTAAAATCTAACTTGATTGCTTTGGATGATAAATGTGTGAAGCTAACTAAGGACCTCCTAGAAAAATCACGTCTGCTTGTGCCTTACGTCTTTGAGGTGTTGGAAAAGGATAAGGACATGGTGAGCGTTTAGGAAGGGTTACGAAGACCAAATGGCTAGGATTAGGACTGCTCCTGTGTGTCTGCGAAGCCCTCAAGGTTGAGGTGGCCGTGCATAAGGAGAAATATGCACGTGCTATTCGCTCTTCTGCTATTGGTTCTTCTCCTTCCTCTCCTCCTGCTGTCTCTTCTTCTTCTCCTTGCTCTTCTTGCACCTCTCTTTCGGGAGTGTCAGTACCTTATGAACACTCTCGAGAAATTTGTAGGAGGTAAGAAGAAACTCAATCTTATTCTAGACCAATCAAAGATTTGCAAGTTCAAACAGGGTCTAGGATATGATCTCCGTGAGGATGTGAGGAAGCATCCACCGCCGTGCTCAGACCCGTAGCCGCAGGTGTGATTGAGGTCAAGCCCAAGAACAAGAATGTTCAATTTAAATCAATGGGCTTTGTTCAAAGTTTACGACGACAAGGTGACTTCACTGCAGACTTGACCTCTCGGAAGGTGAAGCCATCTCATGCTACTTGACCTCTCGGAAGGCGGTATCATTGCACCTTCCGCCGAAGGATGGACATTTGATTGACCATTGCTTCAAGCGCGCCAAGATCGCCAGAGACCGTGTTGCAGCTCTTAGGCGTATTCGTGGTCAGCCCGGACCTTGAGTGCACCTAAGACCAACACGAGGTCTAAACTTACTCTTGTTGGTGGATTTGGGCAGCATCGAGGACTTGGTTCTTCCAAGTTTTCTGGTTTTCGTCCTCATGCTCCTTTCGGTCATGACTTCCGCCATCCTGAGGGTAGATCTCATTTTTCCAATCGAGATAGCTATCCGCGGCGAGATCGACATGTTCTTAGGTGCTTGACTCGCTCTCCGTAGCGATCGGATCCGACATGCGACTTGTCTGCATTCACGGACCTTCCGCTTCTTTGAGCGACGGAGGCGTAGGGTAGTTAGAGGTCGATCGTGTGTGACTACTTCTTACGCTCGATGTGTGACTCAAGTTGGGTTCCAAAATCTATTTTGATTTATCGATCGAGACTTTACTATCTGTTTGACTCAGGTTCACCGGGCAGGGAAGGGAAAGGTTTGGCTCGTAGACTCCGGGTGTTCACGACACATGACCGGAGATTCACGTTGGTTTTCTTCCCTAGCCCGAGCTTCAGGTGATGAGACTATCACCTTTGGAGACTCTTAAATGCAGACGCGTCATCGCCAAAGTCTTGTCGCGTTAATGACTCATTTGTTTTAAAAGATGTTGCCTTGGTGAGTAAAGCTGCGGTACAATTTGCTTTCGGTTTCTCGACCACCGATGACGGTTTCGAGGTAAGTTTTAAGAAAAACGCCGCAAAATTGTTGATTCTTGAGTAGTCGGTTTTGGATTTCTCGTTATGGGAGGATCTTCGTGCTGATTTTATTGAGTCTTGGTGATCCTCTCCGGTGTTTGGTTGCTTCGAGTCCGCGACCTTACCTTCCGGCATAGGAGACTTGGTCATATTGATTTGACCATTTGACCCGAGTTAGCGGCCACGATCTCATTCGTGGTCCGCGAAACTCAAGATGGTCAAAGATCTTGTTTGCGCTCCATGCCCAGCACGGTAAGATGGTTGCCGCTTCTCATCCTCGGTCCACGATTACTATGACCGATGCACCGGACAATTGCTCCATATGGATACGGTTGGACCGGCTCGAGTGCAGTCAGCAGGAGGGAAGTGAGTATGTTCTTGTCGTAGTCGATGACTTCTCGAGGTATTCTTGGGTGTTTTTCTTGGCCTCAAAGGATGAGACGTTTACACATTTCGAGGTCTTTTCAATAGGCTTTCGGTTGAGCTTCCGGTGCCTTACGAGCGATCCGGTGACAATGGCACGGAGTTCAAGAATTCCTACCGAGAGGTTACGTGTTGAGGCAGTGTAGAGCACCGGTTCTCTTCTCCGCACGCCCCCAATGAGAATGGCGTCGTGGAGAGGAAGAACGCACCTTGGTCGAGATGGCCTGGACGATGCTCGATGAATACTCTACACCGTGGAAGTTTTGGGCTGAGGCAATAGCTACCGCGTGCCATGTCTCAAATCGAGTTTTTCTCAGGGCGCACTTGCACCGCACTTCTTACGAGTTGAGATATGGGCGAAAGCCCAGTGTTTCTCATTTTCGTGTGTTTGGTTGCAAGTGCTTTATTCTGAAGACCGGTAACCTAGATAAGTTCGAGTCACGTTCTTGTGATGGACTCTTTCTAGGCTACTCGACTTCGTCGCGGGCCTATAGGGTCTGGAACTGCGAGTCTAGTAAAATGGTAGAGACCTGTGAGGTGACTTTCGATGAGGCTAATTCGGGGACTAGGCCCGACATCTCAGGTTGTTTAGAGCAGTCCGAGACCATCTTCGTGGATGATGAGGATGATGGAGATGAGGGTTGTCTACCCGATCCAGTCCCTCATCCACCCCTTGAGGTGCCATCTTCCACCGCACCTCGAGGCGATCAGCCCATGCCTACAGCTTCCTCTGGAGCTAGTGGCTCTGTTCCTACCCCGTTAGATCATGAGGTAGAGGCCACTTCTTCATCTCATCCTAGACCTGCAAGACACATCCAAAAATCTCATCCTTCTGAGCAGATGATTGGAGACCTATTTGAGCGAGTCACACGCTCCAAGTCTGGCGTATCACTCTTCTGTCTCCACTCTGCCTTTGTTGCCTCTTTTGAGCCTAAGGATGTTTGTCATGCTCTCTCCGACGAGTCTTGGATAAATGCCACGCATGAAGAATTAGAGAGCTTCGAGAGAAACAAGGTCTGGACGCTTGTTGAGCCCCCTCGAGGTCACAATATCATTGGGACTAAGTGGGTGTTCAAGAACAAGCAGAGTGAGGATGGTGTGGTTATTCGAAACAAGGCTAGACTGGTAGCTCAGGGGTACTCCCAGGTTGAGGGTCTAGATTTTGAGGAGACCTTTGCCCCTATAGCTAGACTTGAGGCCATTAGAATACTGCTTGCCTTTGCAGCTTCTAAGGGTTTCAAGCTCTACCAGATGGACGTCAAGAGTTCCTTCCTCAATGGCTTTATTGAGGAAGAAGTCTATGTGAGACAGCCTCCTGGTTTCGAAAACCCCAAATGCCCAAACCATGTCTACAAGCTTTCTAAAGCGTTGTATGGACTTAAGCAAGCCCCTAGAGCTTGGTATGAGAGGCTTAAGTCCTATCTCTTGAGTCATGGTTTTGAAATGGGTAAAGTAGACAAGACCTTATTCATTCACGGCCATAATGACCTTCCTTTCGCTAAAATTTATGTCGATGACATTATCTTTGGCGGCTCTTCTCATGCTCTAGTTTCACAGTTCTCGGATGTCATGAGCACCGAGTTTGAGATGAGCATGATGGGTGAGTTGACTTTCTTCCTTGGCTTCCAAATCAAGCAGACTCGGGAGGGTACCTTCTTGCATCAAGGCAAGTACACTCGAGACCTCTGAGGCAACCGACATGAGTGACGGTAAGCGGTGTCAACTCCTATGGCTTCTCTGACCGTTCTAGACCCGAGATGAGGACGGCGAGCGGTCGATCAAAAGGAATTCAGAAGCATGATCGGCTCTCTCTTGTACCTCACTGCCTCGAGACCAGACATACACTTCTCCTTGTGTCTTTGTGCTCGGTTTCAGGCTTCTCCTCGCGTGTCTCACCGTCAGGCGGTGAAGCGCATCTTTCGGTACCTTCGAGCTACCATTGACTATGGTATCTGGTACTCTTCCTCCTCCTGTCTATCCCTTAGAGCCTTTTCGGATGCAGACTTTGCAGGCTGTAGGATAGATAGGAAGAGCACTTCGGGCACCTGCCAGTTCATTGGCACTTCTCTCGTTTCTTGGTCTTTGAGGAAGCAGTCCGGTGTTGCACAGTCCACCGCAGAGGCCGAGTACGTTCTGCTGACCGATTCTTTGTAGCCAAGTGCTTTGGATGGTCTCAACTCTGCGGGACTTTGGGTTAGCTATCGATCGTGTTCCACTCTTTTGCAATAACACGTCTGCGATTAGCATTGCTAGGAACCCAGTACAGCATTCTCGGACCAAGCACATTGATATCAGATATCACTTTCTTCGAGACCATGTGGAGAAGGGTGACATTGTGCTCCAGTTTGTGGAGAGTGACCACCAGTTGGCTGATATATTCACGAAGCCTTTGGATAGCTCTAGGTTTTCAGCTCTGCGGGGAGAGCTTGGGGTGGTTTGTCCTTATGGACTATTATGAGGGGGAGCTTGTGCTTTATTGCTTTATCATATTAATTATGCTTCTGTCTCATTTCTGTTGCATTGCATCTGCGGGTGCATTTGGGTTTAGTCCTTCCAGCATAGGTTAGAGTGTGTCTCTTGCTGAGTTGCTTAGACTTCTTACTCTTATCTTGTGCTTCGGGATAGTGTTTCTTATCTCACTAGGTTGAGCTCACTCACTTCTTGTAGGTTCTAGCGAGGTTGGGCCACCCTCGGGCAGAGCAGTGCGTGTTTGCTCTCTAGTGTGTGTTTTGCTCGACAGCTGTTCGTCCTGGAGTCATATGGGGTAGATAAGAGTCCGTCTGAGCCATTAGTCTTCTCTATCTTATCTATGCTTTAAAGGACTGCATGTTTTCTGCTTTCTTTGCCAGCTTCTCGTTTTTATTGCTTTGGTTCAGGGGGAGTTCATTTGGGAGCTTCTGGAGCTTAATATTGACATAACTCAACTTGAACTAAAAGTTGCATCACATGTTGAGGGAGAGCTGGCTTTTCTGCATTACATGCTGCATTGTAATATAACTACATTTGAGCCTTGATTATTATCTGTTTCTGACATGATTACAATGCTTTACTCTTTGCCATGACTTGTGCTTATTTGCTAGATTTATCATGACTTCATATGTGTAGACTAACTTTTGCCATGATAAGTTAATTAAACTTGCTAGATTTGAACTAAAACTTGTCATGTTAGCACTTGAGATTAGTCTTTCTTGAGCTATCGTTTTATGATCCATGCCATGTCAAATAGGCTGAGTTGAGCGTCGAATCTCTATTGAGCCTTAGATTGAGCTGTCTTAGTCTCTTGATGATGCACAAGTCAGTACAATTATTTCAAAAGCAAAAAGATCTCTTTTGTGCGAAAAAACTGATCTCACCAAATCTTTCTCATGAGACGGCTTGCCATTGCACTAGGCATGAACTCAGGGGGAGTTTTGGATGACCAAGATCATTTTCTTAAGCTTCTCGCTTGGTATGATCGTATAAGGCTTGAGATCTAGCACATGATAAAAATATTGGTTGGAAACAACCACAAGTTTCATAAGAAAATATGTCATTTGTGCTCGATTTGCTTAAGTTACAAAAGAACCAAGTATTTGAACCAATGTTTCCTTCTTGAGCATATAGCACTCTATTTGGACTCAACTGTAGCTTCTTGGTTCCGCTTAGCTTATTGACATGGCCTGTATCATCCTTGGATATCTCTAGCTAGACTTTGCTTATTGATGACTTGATATGATCACAAATTGCACTATATTTCAGATTGTCATCTCTTTGGTTTAGCTAGCTTATACATATGTTGTCATGATCCTGATAGCGTTTTCTTGAGTTATGGCTTGGTGTAGTACTTGTTGGTCATATTGGACAATTCTCATGGCTCAAAATGCTTAGAAATAATCAAACTTCAGCCGTTTCATCCATGTTTGTGATCTTATTCTCTCCTTTGCATTCTTGATGCGTTTATTGCCAAAAGGGGGAGAATAGAGAAGAAAAAGCTAGTTGGGATCATTCTAGAGCTTTGGAGAACAAATTTCTCTTTCAGTTGTTGCTTCACTTCTTCCTTTGGACCATGTTGGTTTTGTCAAACTCAAACTCTTCTTTGCGCTTTTTCGGGGTTTGTCAATATACTCATCAAGGGGGAGATTGATGATCCATGTGGAGGTGACTACATGTGTATGATGAGTAATTGACGTTGGTTATGAGAGTCGAGTTTGGTTTGAGTGGTTCAGAGTCGAGTCGTTGCGTGGCGCAATCGGGCTCGGTCGGACTTGGTCAAACTTGGTCGTATGGGATTAGGATGCATATTCTGATGATTCG
The DNA here is from genome assembly GCA_036346245.1 of Bonia amplexicaulis. Taxonomy (NCBI): domain Eukaryota; kingdom Viridiplantae; phylum Streptophyta; class Magnoliopsida; order Poales; family Poaceae; genus Bonia; species Bonia amplexicaulis. The sequence goes on along the minus strand of CM070738.1, from coordinate 12,719,244 downwards.
ACAGTTTTGGACTCTAATTATGCTTTCATGTATCGAGCGGTGCTATTTGATGTGTTTCTTATCTGTGTGGCTGCAGGACATCGAGACGGAGTCGTGGCGAGACACGGTGGACCGGACTAGGCGCAGGTGGCGCCGAGGTCGAGCGGTCGGATGTCGAAGATGGCGTGGACTCGAGGTGGTTGCGAGGCGTCTGCGAGGCAAGGGCGGAAGCTTCCGGAAGGTGCGGGAGGGGCGAAATGGTAATTTCGCGAGGTGCCTAAGTGGGAGCGGGCTTCGTTAGGGTTAGCCGGCGTAACGGGTTGGAGACCCGTTAGCCAAGGGCTATAAATAGAGGTGAGGGGCTGCATACCCCTTAGGACACAATAGAGAGAGTTAGGGTTTTAAGAGTTCATTCCTTGTGTGTTGTGTTCCTCCCAAGAAGCTTGTGAGGCTCTTGGTGTTTTTGAGGATTGAGAGGAGAGGGATTGAGTAGAGAATCCATGTAATCAACTCTTGTTCTAATGTCCATGCGTATGGGGACATAGTTTGGGGTCTCTCTTGTAATCTTTCATGGATATGAATTTATCTGAGATACCTTTTGTTTGAGATAATCTGAAGCCTGTTCTGCAATTTCTCTCTTACGGCATGATTTCCTCTATTTGGCAAGAACTTCATTTTCGGCTTTGAACAGTGTTGACTGCACTGAAATTCTTTCAGTTGCTCTGTCCTCTATTTTTCGTTTTGCTTCTTGAGCAGTCCCAAACCAAGTTGCTATTTGTTTCTTGTTTGCATTTCTTCCCTGGTATTTCCTGTTCTTCAATCGTCTTACATTCTGTCTTCCGCTTGTTCTTTGTTCCTTTTGATCTGTTTCTCCTTTCAGAGTTTGTCTCCTCTTTGGTGTTAGTTTTCCTTTTGGGGCAGTTGAGCAGTCAAAATCTTTGTCTCCTTTTGGGGCTAGCCGAGTAGATTGTGTGTTCTGTTTTCAGCTAGCCGAGTAGTTCAATTTCTTTGCAGTTTACAATCTTCGGCTTGCAGTTCATTTCCACCTGCCGAACTGCATCTTCTCTGCAGTGTTTCTAGTCTTGATGTGTCTGGGATAAGTCTGCACTCAAAAACAAAAATCTGAATCCTGCTGCTGCTCTCAGTCTGCGTGATTCCTTTCTTTTCCCTTTTTGCTTTTAGTTATTTGCCGCTGCAGTTTGGGCTAGTAATCTCTTTCTGTTGGGCAGCATGCAGCTGATACCTTGTGGTTGTGTTTTGTTCTTGTCTTTTTATTTCTTTTACTGATGTTTGATGATTTTGCATGCAGATCAAACGGTAATATTTTCAGCTGAAATTTTTACTGATTACTCTCGATTTATGCTGAATTTTTAGTATCGCATGCGTTCAGTTTTAGCGAATTAATTTTCTGTGAGTTGACTCGTACTGCATTTGTCTGAAATATCACTGTACGAATTCTCGTGGGCGATTTTAAAAGAGAACGATATTCACCCCCCTCTGTCGCCATTTCGGTCCTACAAAAACTGTTAGAAATAAAGAAGATAACTTAGTGAAGAAGTAATGTGTCTATATTAAAAGGGAAGTAGTATTATCAGACCGGAAATAGTAAATTGGGAAGGCAGTAAACTAACCTGCTCGTATGATTCCAAAAGTATGGCCACTCTTTATATCAGAAATATATTCAGTAAGCTTCATATGGAATACTCGAGTTACAATATCAGAGCGGTATGTATAGTTTTGTCCAGGTTCGTATTTAAGTGCATCTATAATTTCTGGCCATCTTGAATTGCATGTGAAAGTAGAGAATAGATCAGGAGGGCCGTATTCACGACAAATAGCCATAGCATCTTGATAATTGAGTGTGTTATATCGACGACTACCAGTAAAGCTTGAAGGAAGTAAGATTCTAACACCAATATTTTTACCTTCTGATGTACCTTCACCGAGCGCATCCGAAATGCCTTGATATGTATCTGAGTGTAAGATATCTTGATTGAAGAAATGAAATGACAGGCGATTTGCTTCAAGACATGAATAGCAATCAACCTCTATCTGACTCGAAAGACGGCCACAGCATGTGTAAGGATTTGGTTCGTATCTTTGATAATGACATTCATAACAATAATATTCAAGCATTGACACTTCATCTCTAACAGGAGTTAAGCTGTCATCGATTGCTTTGTACTTCATACCAAGATGGAAGCCTCTTTCGCCATGCGGAAATAGTAATGGGTATTGAAGAGACATCAAAGCGGGATTAAGAGGTGAGATCTGTTTTAGTTCACCCAGGTGAGTTTCAACAATTATATCAAATTTGCTATTTTCTGAGGAGAGATCACCGACAATCAATGCGGCTAGTTCAGGCACAGTTGGTAAAGAATACCGACTATCATGACTGTCAGATGAACCAATAAGGCGAATATGAACCTCTGGATTTTCTTGAGAAAATAACCGGTCACGTGCCATTCTGAATTGTTTTACTAATGGATTAAAATAGTTAAGCATAATAATTAAGGCAGCAATTATACTGGTATCTGCTTCATTATATGTATCATCTTCTTTATCGAAGAGACATAGTCTGTTCTGAATTTCGTTGTATGTGTCATACATGTATAGCTGTGCATACTGTGGTTTTCAACCTGGTTTAGGAATCAGTGAACCAATGCGATGATGAACAACACCATTTATACGGAAGACATAAGGGCCTCCACCATCGTTAATGGTTTTATCAACATCTACACCCAAGGAAGTAAATGCAAATAGGGAATTGTAGTGACGAATCGAGCGCATAAATTCATTTGATTGTGGGCTTTTATTAAAACCAACGAGGTCTCGAAGTGGATATGAGAATTGTTTATGTGGTGGAAGGGAAACTTTACCACTCCGGCAACATTTATTGTAAATAATTTGTTGATGTCGAGAAGAACTTCTATGCTAAGATCTCTCTTGAAACCAAAAAAATAGCACCACATTTATTACACTCATAATCTGGACCACCATAGTACGATCGGTCATTATAAGTAGCTGAAACGATATAAAACAAGTAGTATAAAAGAAGAAAAAATAAGTAAATTTATCAAGGATATAAAACGCATGGAGACATAATAGTAAAAAAAGGATTAAAAACGATATAAAATGAATTATATCGCCGAACCTTTCAGATAGGAAATATATTCCTTAGAAAAAGAAATGACTGGTTCTCTAAGTGGGTTTGAATTAAAAGGTGACGTGCTACCTGAAATATAAAAAAAATATAATGACAACCACAAAGGAACAGAGGATAAAATATGTATGCGTAAAGGGGACAGGAAACGCAAAACAAAAGATCTATAAAACGAAATAGCAAAAGAAAGCAACCTGTTTTAGCAGCAGCGCTGCAAGTTGGATAATTTTCTTTTTTTCCTATTGCTGGCTGCTTCAAGGGAACTAACCAACGGGCAAAAATGATCTCCTATCATGTAGGCAACAATAATAAACAAACGAAGAATGAAAAACTGTATAGCAGAACTAATAGGAAAGGAAAAAAATAAATGGTTGTAAAGAGTGTGAATAACCACGTTGACGTTTCCATCTAGGAATCATAGTAGCATCTCTGATAAGTGCTGCAGGAGAATAAATGAAAACGAAACAAAATATCAATATGGAAGTAGATTTTTTTAAAAAGGATACAAATGGGGAAAGCAAACTGTGTATAAAATCTGTAAGATAAGCAATGACTATACATGGTTGTGGTGGCAGCTGGGTAAGTACTGGGGCTGGAATATTAGGCAAAACAGATGGAGATAATGGCGCAGAAACTGTAGGGCTGATTGGTTGCTTTCCACGAAGAATTTCTTGACGGTGGGCTCTAACAGAGTGTGATTGATCCATAAAACTAAATAACAAGAAGCGATATCAACGATGCAGGCAAAAAGATAATATTGCAAAAGACCAAAACAAGTAGAAAAAGTGAGTAACTAAATAATTTAGTTATAAGATCAAAAATGATAGAGCGAAATGGGAAAGATAGAAAACAGAAAGCTAATTTTATTACTACGAAAACAAAAAAACATGTGTGAACTATATAACAGAAAGAAGTACTGATGTTTATAAGAATAGATGTATCTAATGCAGAAATATTTATATAAGCAAGCATGGAAAATATAAAAGCATATGTATCAGTGATAAAAACAAATCGATACTAATATATATCTAAAAAATAAGAAGAAGAAGAAATTGATGCGAATACTGCAAAAATTAGGTGAGATTTACAATAAGTAAAGAGCTAATTAGGAAAGGAAGGAAATTTGTAAATAGGAACAGAAGTGTAATAATTAGATAAGTTTTATAATAAGTAAAGAGCTAATTAGGGGAAGAGGCAAGCTTCTAAATAGGAACAAAAGTGTAATAATTAGGTAAGATCTACAATAAGTAGAGAGCTAATTAGGAAAAGAGGGAAATTTCTAAATAGGAACAGAAGTGTGGTAACTATGTAAGATTTATAATAAGAAAGAGCCTATTAGGAAAACAGTGAACTTTGTAGCCAGAAACAAAAGGGCAAGAAATAAAGTTTAGATAATAGAAGCATAGCGAAAGATCGTATAATTTGGTACACTGTAATAGTTAGCTGCTATACAGTTTGTAGTTTAGCATAACATAATCATCATGTGATAGTATATATAAATAACCAGCCTACATAAGTAACATAATATAGACTATAACTATAAGGACAGTGTAATATTTACGTAAGACTTATAATAAGTAAAGAGCCAATCAGGAAAACAGGGAAGTTTGTAAATAGGAATAGGAGTGTAATAATTAGGTAAGATTTATAATAAGTAAAGAACCAATCAGGAAAAGAGGGAAATTCCTAAATAGGAACAGAAGCGTAATAATTAGGTAAGATTTACAATAAGTAGAGAGCTAAGTAGGAAAAGAGGGAAATTTCTAAATAGGAACAGAAGTGCGATAATTATCTAAGATTTATAATAAGAAAGAGCCTATTAGGAAAAGAGTGAACTTTGCAAGCAGAAAGAAAATGGTAAGAAATAAAGTTTAGATAACAGAAGCATAGCGAAAGACCGTATAATTTGGTATACTGTAATAGCTAGCTGCTATACAGCTCGTAGTTTAGCATAACATAACCATCATGCGATAGTATATATAAATAAGCAGCCTACATAAGTAACCTAATATAGGCTATAACTATAAGGACAGTGTAATAATTAGGTAAGATTTATAATAAGTAAAGAGCCAATCAGGAAAAGAGGGAAGTTTGTAAATAGAAACAGAAGTATAATAATTAGATAAGATTTATAATAAGTAAAGAACCAATCAGGAAAAGAGGGAAATTCCTAAATAGGAACAAAAGTGTAATAATTAGGTAAGATTTATAATAAGTAAAGAACAAATTAGAAAAAGAGGGAAGTTTCTAAATAGGAAGAGGAGCGTAATAATTAGATAAGATCTATAATAAGCAAAGAGGGAATTAGGAGAAGAGGGAAGTTTCTAAATAGGACCAAAAGTGTAATAATTAGGTAAGACTTATAATAAACAAAGAGGCAATCAGGAGAAGAAGGAAGTTTCTAAATAAGAACAGAAGGCTAAGAAGTAAAGTTTAGATAATAGAAGCGTAGCGAAGCATGATATAATTCGCTATATTGTAATAGCTAGCTAGTAAACATCTGTAGTTTAGCATAACACAATCATCACGCGATAGTATACATAAATAGTCAGGTTATACAAATAACATAGCGAACAAGACATAAAAAACGCAAATAATGTAATAGGAATTACTATACGAAATGTAGAAAGAAGAAGTATAATGTGAAAAAAAGCAATTATCAATATAGAAGCACTCACTAAGCTGTCGCAGGAAAGCAGAACAAATTTACCGAACGGTCCTTAACCAATATGTAACACAAACGATATCAGCACTGCGAAACCACGGTGGAACCCAGAACGATCCTGTGTTTATAACAGAATAACGGTAAATACGTAAAGAAAATACCATGGAACAACAATGGATAAGCTAATAATAAACAAAAAGGAAAAGAAAAATAAGACAGCAAGAGTAAACATGTAAATAAAAAACTGTAATTAATACATTGTAAGAATTAGACGGTAAATAATTTGAAGTAATCTAGAAAAAAACTGTAATTAATACATTATAAGAATTAAATGGTAAATAATCTGAAGTAATCTATAAATCAATACAATATAATAATCAAATGGTAAATATCCGGCAGCCTAAAACAGGATCTATCCTATGGAAGCATCAGCCGAAAAGTTGTAGCAAGAAGAAAGCATAAACACTACGTTACAGATGCAGGAACGCAAAAACTGGAACTATTACCAGAATGAAATTCAGCGAGGATGATGTGGAGTGCAAGCGCAGGCACAATCGAATAAAACCAACGGCTGTTGTATAGTAGATAACCCGACAAAAATAACCGGCGAAGAACAATGATGCAAGGCAGGATGGAGCTGCACTATGAAAAGAGTGAAATGAGTAGCCTGTACGTATAGGTACAAAAAATTTATAAAAGCGCTATAACATAAAAGACGAAAATACCTAACTGACTAAATTACCAGCCGAACGATCTTAATAGTGCACGAAAAATAGGCAGGATTAGGAACAAAGAACGATGATTCAATCGACAACACCGCTGCATTTATAAGAAAGCAGCAGTAAAAGCGTAGCAAGACTACGAAAAGGATACGAAATGGCGGGTAAAGAAACACTCCTGCATCTATAACGCAGTAACAGGAAACGCATAGAACAACAAAAAAACACCACCTATACGTATGAACAGAAAGGTAAAATATGAAAGAACGGAAATCAGCAGGTGGTTAATACGAAGAACCTATTGTACGCCACGAGCTGTTTTACTGACAAAAAGGTAGACTGAAAACAAATAGAGGGGAAACAGAAAGATTTAGAAAGAACACCTGCGCATCGATAAGAAAACAATGTAATAAAGCTATGCCATGAACCCTTTCGGTGACAAACACCTGTGCATCTATAAGAAAACAATGTAATAAAGGCATGCCATGAACCCTTTCGGTGACAAAAAGGTACACCCAGAACAAACAAAGGGCAAACAAAAAGATTTAGAAAGAACACCCTTACACTTATAAAAAAACAAAGGGTAAAATACCAAACAATGCAAATCAGCAGGCACCTAATATGAACAACCTATTGTACGGCGCGAGTTTTTGACTAACAAATGAAAGAATGCAAATTAGCAAGAACCTAATATGGAGAACTTACTGTACGCCAGAAGGGCAAACCAAAAGACTTACAAAAACACGAAGCACAAAGAAACAGCAAGAGCCGAAAAGACAAAACGGAGAGGCGAGACGGAACCAAGAGCTCAAAAGGCAACCGAAAAAAATGAGAGACAAAGACTTGCACAGGCAGCGATAGACAAATCCATCCCGAAGCGCTCGCACACGCGCGGAGACACAGCCGGACACAAAAACAAAGATCCAGAAAGAAAGAACAAAAAGTTTCAGAAAGAAAGGAACCAGAAGTAAACAGACTATACTGAACCCAACACGAAAAACACAACAAAAAAATGAAGCACCAAGAGAAAGCTGTTGGTGATATGCCCTAGAGGCAACATGGAGATGTTGAATATATCACATACTATGTTTATGATACATTGCTTTGTTCCTTGAAATAGACATTATCATTATTGATCAACGAGTATGTGACTTATTCATGAGACTCTTAATGCCAAAATGTTGCTATTTCTAAATGATCCCTGATTATATTTCACATGAGGAACAAATATGATTCAAAGATCAGCATATGTATTGATTGATGATCATGTCTCATGGATCATGGTATGGAGATACCAAATCAATAATATGGACATGTGTTAGTGAACATATGTTGGATAGACCCGCCATGAGACACTGCAGAGATTCCATGTGTTATCAGTTGGTCTCAAGTAGTGTATATGTGGAATCCTTAGACTTGAGATCATCATGGTTCCCAGCATGTGTAGTAGCTTATTTTGGGACTACTAAACACTACTCCGTGAATCGGGTAGTCATAAAAGTAGTCTTTGGGTTTGCCATGAAACATGTAGTGGGATGTGAATGATCAAGATAGAATTTGCCCTCCTTATGGGAGAGATATCTCGGGCCCCTCGATGTAATGGATTATGAAAGTGCATGGCCATGCCAAGGTGATTGAGGAGTCAATCACGAGTTTATAATCCATCACGGAATCGAGAGAGTGATTGAGCTATTAAGAGGATGACACAGGTCTCGCCTTGAGCTTAATCTATATCGTGAGGCAAAGGGATTAGTACATGAGAACATTCTGAGTTCGGTAGATATGATCTTTACTTATACTTTGGGGTTAATATGTCTTACTAGAGGCCGCTATTAACACGGTGACCGGAAAGGTATTTTCGGTCGCGACCAAGTATACGTGAACCTGCTGTGGTCGCACACTTAACGGGTTGGAACACTAATTCGAATGTGATTCGGATATGGGCTCAATTCGGATAGAGATCCGGATAGACTCCTATTGGGCCTCGGTCCACGAGGCCCAAGTGAGGAGGTCTATATATATGGAGGCGGTGAGGAACGATCCGATATTCCCGAGCTAAACCCCGCCGCCACCTCCGAGCCAAACCCTAGGCGCTCGCGAGTCTTTGGTACACTCGCGATCGGCGTTCCACCCAGACGTGTGGATACCGGTGGAGGCGCTACTCGTTGCGGCGTTGATCGGCATCAACAACCTCTGATTGGATCGCTCATGGTGTGGTTGATCGCGTGGAGGAGACGATCGGTTCGGACGATCGACTACTTCCACTACTACCTCGACGCGCGTGGTTGGATCGGCTTCTCCAACTCTTCTTCATTGCTGCTGGCGTCTAGTGGTAACGATCCATGATCCTCCTAAGCATGATGTCCTTGTGTGCGCGGTAGAAAAGTTTTGTTTTCTGCTATCGTAGCCTTCGCGCAATCCATTAAAAGCGACAGCGAACAAGAGGAGATACCAGGGAAAGAGACGCCAAACATTCCATAAACAAAAGCGAGAACAACCGGAAGCAAACGCAACCACGAATGAGAAGCAGCGCACATGGAGATGCAGCTCGAAAAGCGCAGGAGAGGAAACGTAACCAAGAACCGAGAACACAGCAGACAGGAGCGAGACGCAGCGAAGAACCCAAAAGGCAGCTGAAAAGGCACAGACGGACGCTTCGCGCGGAGTAAAACACGAGACAAATCCGTGCGGCGTCGCGGCGCGCACAACCATCGGCGCCGCCAAAGACACGCGTCGAGACCAAAAAGAAGAAGCGGATGGAGGCGGACGACACAGCAAAACCGCGGGCCGGTATCATGTCCCGCACATACGCCGAGGCGAAAACCGCGCCCCGCTATGAGAGAGTTTATCGACGGCGAGCGTCGCGCGACGCATAGAGGGCAGAACGGAGCGACGAACGAAGCGGCAGCTGGAACACGCACACACGCGTCGAAGCAAGAATGGACAACGCAGACGTGGCATGCACGGGCGCTCGTAGAGCCCCCGGTATCCTTCAAATCCTTATACCCGGGATTCCGGATGGCCGGTAACGCCGTCGCCCGTAGGCCTCATCCTCGCGTGGCGGCCGATTTCGCGTACGGTCGGGGGAGCCGTTTTGCGAAAAAGCTCCTGCGTTTTTCCGAAATTACGTACAGGTCCTTGGTCCTCGCGAAAAGGTCCCTAGCAGTTTTTTTTAGCCCCTCCATTTTGCAGGATGGCCCCCCGCGGTTTCGAAAATTGCGCACGGGTCCCTGCTTCTCGCAAACAGGTCCCTGCCATGATTTTTTGTAGGATTTTTTGTAGGTAGCGCCCCGCGGTTTCCAAAAATATGTATAGGTCCTTGTTTAGTTACGTATAGGTCCTTGCGGGGCCCTATTTTTTGCGAAAAAACCCTTTGATTCCTCTGAAAAATACGTACACGCATAGATTGTTATAGAAACACATTCATGTCAGGGCGGTAGAATACGTTCTACGCTTAACTTGTTTTTGCAGGGAATGATGTGAATTGTATGGCATAGATGCATATGTGATGCATGTGTGTTTTGGCGGCCTGTGTGTCGTATTAATCACAGCCGGGTTGAGGTCGTTCTTTAATTGTATAACGACTGCGTGTCGACTTGTGATGCTTGAGCTCCTCATGTAATTCATTTGCTACCTATTAGTTGTAATGGTTTAGTTCTTTGCTATGGAGGCTTCAAGCATGATGACAAAGAGGACAAGAAGTGTGGCGAAGAATATCACCGTGGAACCATTGCGATGGCGACCACTACGATACAAAATGTCATACCATTCACAGTATAATGTGATTATATGCATGTGATGTTTATTTCTTGTCATACTATTTTTTCATGTCATACCTATAGAGGGTGTGTTTTTCATGATAGAATAGCTTCTCTCAAGAAAAATTAAGAATTTGTTTTGATGCCCTTCCAATTGTCGCGCCTATAAGAGTCATGATCATTGTTTGGTAGGTGCGCCAAAGCGAGTACCATCAACTATCTTGATCTAATAGGGTGGATGTCGGACATCCACATGCATAGTATTGGTTTACTTAACAAGGTTATCAAAAGCAGTTTTGGACCTTAGGGCATAGGTTGGGGCGGGACATATTGATGTCACCCAACAAGCAAGAGTCACATAGGGATGTGATTAGCAAGGTGTTGCTTACCCATGTCACTAGTCTTCTAGCCGTGATGCCAAAGCTCACTAGGAACTAATGAAATGAGGATCTTGACCCACTATGTAACTTAGAGGGAGTTTTGTTGCAAAACACATAGTGGGAGTCTTTTGTTAAATAGTTTAATAAAAGATGAACATAAACATAGTGCTAAACTTTGCGTATTCTTTGTTGTAGATCATGTCAACTAATGCCGCATCCAGTTCTTTTAATTTGCGATCTATTCTTGAGAAAGAAAACTCAATGGAACGAACTTTTGGATTGGTATCGCAATTTGAGAATTGTTCTCAAGCAAGAGCGCAAGGAGTATGTCCTTGAGTCTCCTTATCCTGATGACTTGCCTGATAATGCTACTGTGGCTGCACGGAAAGCTTATGAGAAGCAAACGAATGATTACCTTGATGTGAGTCGTCTCATGCTTGCCACAATGTCCTCTCGAGCTTGAAGCAATATGAGAACACGATGCCTACAATATCATTGTGGGGTTGCGTGGTATGTTTGAGAACCAAGCAAGGGTGAGAGGTTCAACACTTCAAAGTCCTTGTTTGCGTGCGAGCTTGCGTAAGGGAATCCGTCGACCCTCATGTGATTAAGATGATTGGTTACATTGAGAGTCCGGAAAGCTTGGTTTTCCCTTAGCCAAGAGTTGGCTATCGATGTGATTCATCGATCGCCCTCGAGCTTTGAGCCATTCATTCGAACTATCACATGAACAACATGGACAAGACCTTGGTCGAGTTGCATGGGATGCTAAAATCACCGAGGAAAGCATTAAGAAAAGCAGCCATCATGTGATGATGATGCAGAAAGGCAAGGGCAAGCCCTATGTAAAGAAAGGCGCGGTCAAAGAAAGTTAGCTCCCGATGAGATCGCGAGCGGTTCTAAGGCCAAGCAAGTCAAGAAGGGCCCCTGCTCGATGCGATTGCTACTCGTAAGCAATCGGGACATTGGAAAAGGAACGCCCAAAGTACTTGGAGGATCTTGAGAAAAGAAGGAAGTACGACTTCCGCTCCGGTATAAATGTTATAGAAATCAATCTTGCTACTTCATCTCTCGATTCTTGGGTATTTGATACCGGATCGGTTGCTCACATTTGCAAATCGTTGTGGGCTAAGAAGAAGTAGAAGTTTGAGGAGGAGCGAAGTGGATCTTGGCGTTGGCAATGGAGCAAAAGTTCTGCGGTGGTCGTTGGCACCATGCCATTGTCTTTACCTTCGTGATTAGTTTTGGAATTGAATAATTGTTATTGTGTTCCATCTCTTTCCAAGAACATTATTTCGCTTCATGTTTGCAAGCGAAGGTTATGACTTTAGATCCGTGAACAATGGTTGTTCTCTTTATTTCAAAGATATGTTCTATTGTCATACTCCATTGGTGAATGGGTTATATGTTCTTACTCTTGAAGAGTCATCGGTCTATAACATTAATGCAAAGAGGCAACGATCGAATGATTTGAATCCCACGTTTATTTGGCATCGCCGCTAGGTCACATAAATGAGAAACGCATGGAGAAGCTCCATAGAGATGGTATTCGCACTCATTTGATTTTGAATCATTTGAGACATGCGAATCTTGTTTACTTGGCAAGATGACAAAAGCACCTTTCACGGTCAAGGTGAACGGGCAAGTGACTTATTGGCACTCGTACATTCGATGTATGTGGACCAATGAGCTCAACGACCGAGGTGGTTTTCGATGCTTCATAACTTTTATCGATGACTTCAAGAGATATGGATATATCTACCGATGAAGATAAGTCCGAATCCTTTGAAAAGTTCAAAGAATTCCAAAATGAAGTGCAAAATCATTTAGGCAAGACAATCAAGTTTCTACGATCCGATCGTGGAGGCGAGTATTTGAGCCATGAGTTTGGTAATCATCTCGAAGGATTGTGGAATTGTTCCACAATTGACTCGCCTTGGAACACCTCAATGGAATGGGGTATCTCGAAGCGAGAAATCGCACCTTATTAGATATGGTGCGCTCCATGATGAGCCACGTGATCTTCCGTTGTCTTTTGGGGTACACTCTTGAAACGACCACTTTCACACTAAGCGTGGTTCCATCAAAATCGAGAAAAGACACCATATGAGATGTGGACGGGACAACGTCCTAGCTTGTCTTTTCTTAAGATTTGGGGATGTGAGACTTATGTAAAACGTTTACAATCGATAAGCTCACCCTAAATCGATAAATGCTTCTTTATCGGGTATCCTAAGGAAACAAAAGGATATTACTTCTATAATCAAGAAGAAGGCAAAGTGTTTGTCGCCCGGCATGGTGTCTTCTTAGAGAAAGAGTTTCTCTCAAGAAGGGATAGTGGGAGCATGGTGCAACTTGAAGAAATTCGAGAAACACCTGAAAACGTTTCAGCTCCTACAAAACCACAACAGGATGAACAAACTGTTGGAGAACCTGTTGTGGACACACCGACACCACGTAGGTCAGAGAGGTCACGTCGTGCACCTGAGAGGTACATGTTCTTGACTACTCAACAACGGGACATATTGTTGTTAGACAACGATGAGCCTAAGACCTATGAAGAAGCGATGGTGGGACCAGACTACGAGAAATGGCTTGAAGCCATGAGATCGAAATTGAATCCATGCACAGAATCAAGTTTGGAACTTGGTGATCCACCGATGGTGTTAAAACCATTGAGTGCAAATGGGTTTTCAAGAAAAGATAGACATAGATGGAAATGTTCACATCTATAAAGCGTGATTGGTGGCCAAAGGTTTCAAACAAATTCAAGGTGTTGATTATGATGAAACTTTTTCGCCCGTCACAATGCTAAAGTCTATTCGGATCATTCTAGCGATTGTCGCTTATTTCGACTATGAAATATGGCAAATGGATGTCAAAACAGCTTTCCTTAATGGAAATCGAGTGAGGATGTGTACATGACACAGCCCACGGTTTTGTCGATCCGCAATCGCCTAGAAAGATATGCAAGCTGCAAAGATCCATTTATGGATTAAAGCGAGCATCTCGGAGTTGGAACATTCGCTTTGATGAAGTAATCAAAGGGTTTGGTTTCATCAAGAACGAAGAAGAGCCTTGTGTTTACAAAAGGCTAGTGGGAGCGCACTCGTGTTTACGGTCTTATATGTGGATGACATATTATTGATCGGAAATGACATTCCTATGTTTCGAATCATTAAGTCTTCATTGAAAATAGTTTTCTATAAAAGACTTAGGAGAGGCGGCATATATTCTGGGCATCAAGATCTATAGAGATAGATCAAAAAGGCTGATTGGATTAAGCCAAGATATGTACATTGACAAGGTGTTGAAAAGGTTCTACATGCAGGATTCCAAGAAAGGCTTCCTACCTATGTCACATGGTATAAATCTTAGCAAGAATCAGTGTCCTAGTACACCTGATGAGCGGGATAAAATGAATGCGATTCCATATGCTTCACTATTGGATCCATTATGTATGCTATGCTTTGTACACGCCCGGATGTCTCGTATGCTTTAAGTGCTACAAGTAGATACCGTCGAGATCCGTGAAAGTCATGGATTATCAGAAGAACATCTTGAAGTACTTGAGAAGAACTAAAGATGTGTTCCTCGTCTATGGGGTGAGGAAGAGCTCGTTGTAAATGGTTACACCGATGCTAGCTTCCAAACCGACAAAGATGATTTTAGATCGCAACTGGATTTGTGTTACGCCGAATGGCGGTGCGGTAAGTCGGAAGAGTTCCAAGCAGAGACAGCATTGTTGATTCTACAATGAGCCGAGTACATAGCGGCTCAAGTCGCTAAAGAGGTTGTTTGGATCAAGAAATTTGTTTCGAGCTTGGTGTGATGGCTAGTGCCTCCACCCAATGGACCTCATTGTGACAACGGTGGAGCCATTGCGCAAGCCAAGGAGCCTAGATCGCACGTAAGTCCAAGCACATTCTACGGCGATTTCATCTCATCCGCGAGATTGTGGAGAGGCGATGTTAAGATATGCAAAGTACACACGGATTTGAACATTGCGATCCGTTAACAAAGCCGCTTCCCACCAAAGCTTGAGGCTCACACTAGGGCAATGGGTATTAGATACCTACATGGTTGACTCTAGTGCAAGTGGGAGATGTTGGTGATATGCCCTAGAGGCAACATGGAGATGTTGAATATATCACATACTATGTTTATGATACATTGCTTTGTTCCTTGAAATAGACATTATCATTATTGATCAATGAGTATGTGAGTTATTCATGAGACTTTTAATGCCAAAATGTTGCTATTTCTAAATGATCCCTGATTATATTTCATATGAGGAACAAATATGATTCAAAGATCAAGATATGTATTGATTGATGATCATGTCTCATGGATCATGGTATGGAGATACCAAATCAATAATATGGACATGTGTTAGTGAACATATGTTGGATAGACCCGCCATGAGACACCGCAGAGATTCCATGTGTCATCGTTGGTCTCAAGTAGTGTATATGTGGAATCCTTAGACTTGAGATCATCATGGTTCCCAAGATGTGTAGTAGCTTATTTTGGGACTACTAAACACTACTCCGTAACTGGGTAGTCATAAAAGTAGTCTTTGGATTTGCCATGAAACATGTAGTGGGATATGAATGATCAAGATAGAATTTGCCCCTCCTTATGGGAGAGATATCTCTGGGCCCCTCGATGTAATGGATTATGAAAGTGCATGGCCATGCCAAGGTGATTGAGGAGTCAATCACGAGTTTATAATCCATCACGGAATCGAGAGAGTGATTGAGCTATTAAGAGGATGACATGGTCTCGCCTTGAGCTTAATCTATATCGTGAGGCAAAGGGATTAGTACATGTGAACATTACTGTGTTCACCGATATGATCTTTACTTATACTTTGGGGTTAATATGTCTTACTAGAGGCCGCTATTAACACGGTGACCGGAAAGGTATTTCTGGGTCGCGACCAAGTATACGTGAACCTACAGGGTCGCACACTTAACGGGTTGGAACACTAATTCGAATGTGATTCGGATATGGGCTCAATTCGGATAGAGATCCGGATAGACTCCACTGGGCCTCGGTCCACGAGGCCCAAGTGAGGAGGTCTATATATGGAGGCGAGGGTGAGGGAACGATCCGATATTCCCGAGCTAAACCCTGGCCGCCGCCTCCTGAGCCAAACCCTAGGCTCGCGAGTCTTTGGTACACTCGCGATCGGCGTTCCCACCCGGACGTGTGGATACCGGTGGAGGCGCGCTCGTTGCGGCGTTGATCGGCATCAACAACCTCTGATTGGATCCGCTCGTGGTGTGGTTGATCGCGTGGAGGAGACGATCGGTTCGGGACGATCGACTACTTCCACTACTACCTCGATGCGCGCGTGGTTGGATCGGCTTCTCCAACTCTTCTTCATTGCGCTGCTGGCGCCTAGTGGTAACGATCCATGATCCCTCCTTAAGCATGATGTCCTTGTGTGCGCGGTAGAAAAATTTTGTTTTCTGCTATCGTAGCCTTCGCGTAATCCATTAAAAGCGACAGCGAACAAGAGGAGATACCAGGGAAAGAGACGCCAAACATTCCATAAACAAAAGCGAGAACAACCGGAAGCAAACGCAACCACGAATGAGAAGCGCAGACATGGAGATGCAAACAAAAGCGCAGGAGAGGAAACGCAACCAAGAACCGAGAACGCAGCAGACAGGAGCGAGACGCAGCGAAGAACCCAAAAGGCAGCTGAAAAGGCACAGACGGACGCTTCGCGCGGAGTAAAACACGAGACAAATCCGTGCGGCGTCCGCGATGCGCACAACCATCCCGAAGCGCTCGCCCAGCACACGCGTCGAGACCAAAAAGAAGAAGCGGATGGAGGCGGACGACACAGCAAAATCGCGGGCCGGTATCATGTCCCGCACATACGCCGAGGCGAAAACCGCGCCCCGCTATGAGAGAGCTCTACTGACGAAGCGTCGCTCGCACGCATAGAGGGCAGAACGGAGCGACGAACGAAGCGGCAGCTGGAACACGCACACACGCGTCGAAGCAAGAATGGACAACGCAACGTGGCATGCACGGGCGCTCGTAGAGCCCCCGGTATCCTTCAAATCCTTATACCCGGGATTCCGGATGGCTCGCGGTTACGCCGCCCGCTGAAGGCTCATCCTCCGTGGCGGCCGATTTCAGACGGTCGGGAGCCGTTTTGCGAAAAAGCTCCTGCGTTTTTCCGAAATTACGTACAGGTCCTTGGTCCTCGCGAAAAGGTCCCTAGCAGTTTTTTTTAGCCCCTCCATTTTGCAGGATGGCCCCCCGCGGTTTCGGAAATTGCGCACGGGTCCCTGCTTCTCGCAAACAGGTCCCTACCATGATTTTTTGTAGGTAGCGCCCCGCGGTTTCCAAAAATACGTATAGGTCCTTGTTTAGTTACGTATAGGTCCTTGCGGGTCCCTATTATTTGCGAAAAAACCCTTTGATTCCTCTGAAATTACGCATCCCTCCTCGGTTTTTTCAAAAGAACCGTCCCATGAATTTTCGTCTCTTTTATTTCGGTCCACATGGTGGCTAGCACGGCGTGGCGCCGTGCTTATGTTCCCAGTAATAAGGAGATTATGAGCAATAACGACCAGTACAATAGGTTGTGGTAAACTACCTTTTTTTTGTTTCTTTAAGTGAGTCACGTAAGTCGGTTTCAGCAGACGCAGTAGCTTCATGCATTCTCTTTTCGGATCGTGATGGGAACGTATGCTTGTAATGTGTACACAAATAGTTATATGTAAAGAGAGGATATGACTGAAGTAGAATTTATATAGTTTATATTCTGTATGATAATATGAAGAAAGAAATTCTAATTTGAATATATTTGTTACCTCTAAAGAGGCAGCTTGTAACGCCCCCATTTCTGGAGATATTACTGAACTCCATAACCATACAAGAATGAACAGTTATGGCGTTCTAAATATGAGCGATTATCACAACAGTACAAGCTTACAACAAAAGATCTAACTTTATTACAACATACGGATGTCACCAGTTTTACTAGCGGGCGCGTAAGCCCACAAACCACAATACATTACAAAAACACCCCAGGCGGCCTGAGCGAGGCTAAGACCTAAGACCAAATATCCTCCGCAGAGAAGGGCTCCTCGGGAACTTTGCCTTCATCTGGAATTTCCTGATTCTATGGGTCTTCTGTTAAATTGTTTAGCAAGTCATGAGTACCACCGTACCCAGCAAGCCACAAGGGTAATCATGTCTTACTACTTGCAAGGATATTCAAGGATGGGAGTATACTGGTTTTATTATGTTGAGTGGATGCAATTTTATTTGCAAACAAATAAAGTTAAAATATTTTCTCCTTAAGATCAGGGGGTTTTATCAGATAAATGTTCATCATTAACCAAATTAACACATCAGAAAATTACTTATGCCTCGTTGTTGGAATCACCCATTAACACAGCTTCATTAACCGGAAGCACGGTGTATTCTAATACCATTTATTTTATTCTGCAGAGTTGCTCAACTTTACCCACACGATCCCTTAACTCTCTCGACAGAATTAAGAAAGTCAGGTCGTTTCACTGCTCAATTCTCTATATAGTCTCTACCTGGTAGCGTCACTCAATTAGGCAAAATTTAATTCACTTCCTTACCGTGTGAGTGACCTCTACCGTTGTTAGGTACCCGCAGCATACCTGACTCTTCATCATCAAACCACCTCAGCCTGTAGAGGTTCAATTGAATTGAGTAGTTACTAAACCAGTGTTGACAAGTCAACTCATATGGTCTGAGCGATCACTATATCTTTTACTTAGCACAAGATTCTTGTTCTTATATTTTCACCTGAGGCAACCAACCACAATCTTACACTGTGCTCAACAGCACTAGCCACCACCATTCCAACCAGCCTCCCTCCTGAGGATTGGTCGTGGGCTTGGATCACTCTTGTGATGCCCCACATTCACACTCCTACCTTAGTACTAGTTTTTAAATCCTATTAGCCAACGGCCAAATCACTTAGTAGTATAAAATGTTGTATGAGATGATCATATGATTATTTGTACGATATTTTAATTCTTACTAAGATTGTCAAGGTGAATATGGCTATCAATCAAGGCAGGGTATTTTTCAGTGGTAGGAGTAACTAATTAGCATGCCATTCTAAATATTTTATTTTAAGCAATTAATATTTCAAAACTATCCATAATGCAAATACATTAATTAAATAATGTAATTTCATGGGATTCAATATGATCAAAAACTTGTAACTTGCCTTGCTGCGCTGGGATCTCTACAACGTCGTACAGTTGGCTGACCGGCTCCGGCTCGGCGACTGCGACTTCGGTGAACTCCGAAGCTAACGTAAACACATAAAATAATAACATAAGTCCAAACTTTATTCTAATCAAGTTAGGAAAATAATCTAATCAAAAAGAAACAAATTGCATAAAATCTCAATTAAAGAATTTGGCAATCGAAGGAATCGAAGGGATTTGAATTTATAAAATTTGAATTTTTGAGAAATGGAGGTCATATTTGGGTTCTAGAAATTAATCTGGTCAAAATGGTGTATTTTTGGGATTTTTGGAAATTTTGGAATTTTCTATATTTTTCTGGGATTTTTAATAAATTTTCTGAATTTTTAAACTCATATGAACAAGATGTGAGCTACCGATGAACAAGATGGCCCACCGCCGCTTTCCTGCTGGTGAAAGCAGCCGAACGCCCACGCGAGCGCGCCGCAGAGGCGTGCTGCAGGCTACAAGACGTCCGCTCGATGGGCGATGCGCGGCGGTGTGGAGGGGCGCGAGCACGAGCGCTCAGATGGATGGCCCGACATCGATGGCCGAGATTTGAACAGGCGCGGAGCGCCCGGATGAAACGGCGCCGATGGTCGCGATGCGACCACGTCGCCCCCGGGAGGTCGTCTTCAACCTTCGAAGTTCCTCCTGGCAGGAAAACAGAGCCCGCCGCTTACGGCGAGGCGGCGACGGTGGGGTTTTTTTAGGGGAATGGGTTTCACAGAGAGGGGCGGTTTGGGCTTGAGTTTCCATTTTGGCACTTTGGAAAGTGAGTGGACGAACAACGGCGGCTGGCGACGGTCGGGAAGGCGACGGCCCCCACGGCGGCGCTATGGTACTCCGGTGGTTCTTCGGCCAAATTGGCCGCGGTTTCCCCATCTACGAGACATCAGGAATACGCTAGAGGTGACGGCTTAGCTCGGGAACAGCTCAGGCGAGCTAGCCACGGAGAGGGTCCTACGGCCGACGGCGAAATCAGCTACCAGCACTCTACTATGATCAGCATGTAACAGGGACCATACTAGAGCAAGGAATCGAAAAATAATCGACGGAATCGAAGGAATGGCGCTAGGGTTCACCGGTAGGACTGTGCATTGGTTAGTTCGGTAAAATCGGTTCGGTATATACGGTATATACAGTATTGTTAGTTCGGTAGTATACGGTATTTTTAAAAATACGTTTCGGTATCGGTAAATCCCAATTTATTTCGGTACGGTATCGGTAAATACCATATTTACCAAAATTAACGTAAATTACAAACGATATAGTGACTAACGAGACAAGTAGATGATAATATATATACTACGAGCCGTCATAACGCGGCTACTACGAGTGTATTCACATACACTACAGTACTATACGTCTGCGCTGGAGACCACGCCTGCACGCTAAAATGGCAAGGGCACTGCCACACGAAACCCCAGCCCCGAGGAAAGTAAAAAGAAACGGCAATAGTACTCCGCTCCGCTGCTGCCGCCGCTTGGGACCGGCGAAAGAACAACCACCGTGCCGTTCAAGGAATCCGCCGTCGTGCGCGCAGGCGCAAAAAATCCTCCAATCCTCCAAGCCTCAAGAGTCAAGATATCACATTCTTTACTGTTAGTTACACATATCCGTGCAAGAAGACAGATCGGGACTGTGAGGTGCGGCGGCGACCACTCATACATTGTTCAATTCGTCCATAGGCTGTGCAATTCTGAACTCCGTTACGCTGTTCTGCACCCTTTACTCTTCAATCTACATTCTACAATGAGACATATGTTCGTCAGATCGAAATACTGACACGAATTGATAGATGGGAGATTCAGGATTACATGAACGTAAATGATTACAAGAACATATAGAAATTGATCTATACTCAGAGGAGATCTCAACTAATGTGAACATTGAGAAATTTATCTTTAACAAGAGATCTTGAGATAGTCCAACAGATTATTCTTGCAAAAAAATTCTTTTAGTAGTTCAATCTGTCCGAGAAAAACGCACAAAAATATCACAAGGTACATTCAATTCCAGATCAATCTGCAAAAAACCATGGCAGGCACGCTGCATTCACCTATCCACATCAATAACAAAACAGGTCGACATCCATGCGCGTCAATAAGACAAGAGTCCTTTCTTCCAAAGAATACTCAACCAAACTCAGATCTGCAGAAGACTAAACTCATACTTGGCCCAATTTGCTTCGTACCTTGGATCTGGACAGTGGAAGGTGCCCTGGACGGCGGAGGTGCGGGTTGGGAGGTGGCGGCGTCTGGAGGACGGCGGCGGCGCCGTCGTAGTCGAGAGGGATGTGGCGACCTCGAGACGGCAGCCTCGGGGCGTCGGGACGGCGGCAGGAGGATGGATGGAGAGGCCGGACTTGGAGGAAGACGGAGAGGCAGCGCTTTACAAAGCAAGCAAGCAAAAATGGGATAGGAGGTTCAGCCGGGGTTGGATTGGTGGATAAATTTACTGACGCCTTCCGGTTCCGGTTTTTTCGGTTTTTAGTCGGTTTTTTCTGAAAAAACCGAACACAGAAAAACCATTAATATAAAAACCAAACCGAATATCGAAAACCGGTCAAACCGAGTTGACCGGTTTGGTTTGGTTTGGTTTTTTCGGTTCGGTTGAGATGTGCACAACCCTACTCACCAGGATCAGGGGCAGCGCTCGGCGGCGACTCAGACGAAGAGAGGCGAATCGGTTGCTCTGGGAGGTCCGTGAGGGTGCTAGGAGGCGATCCACTGTGGCCAGGGGGCTTTATATCGCGCGTGCAACGCTGGCCACAGAGAGGCGGTGCGGGGAAGCATCTCCCACGCGGGCGCGGGGAGAGGGGTTGCACTGGCGCGCTGCAGAGGCTGTGAGGGGGAGGCGGCGCGTCCTCTGAGCGCGATGTGACGGGAGTTTGACCCATGTGAGGGGCGGAAGCAGCGAGAGAGGGAGTGAGTTGCAACGGCGGGAATAGGCACGCGTGCGACGGTGCTTTGCGCGAGGCGGGCGCAGAGGAGGGGGTGGCTGACCGGTGGGACCAGTTGAACTGGGAGGGCGCGGACGCAGAGGCGGTGACCGCTGTCCCGTGCGAGGAGGTGCCAACGCGTGCGGCAGTGCCTTCGGGAAGGCGTCGGGGAGGCGGCGTGCAAGCGAAGGCGCTAGGGAGGAGGAGAAGGCGTAAAAGCCAGAAGGGGAAAGCGTATTTTCCTCAGGGATTGCCAAATCGAGTAAAAATTTGAAATTCAAGCAAAATTCACAATAAATTCCAAATTTGAAATTTTTGAGGTGTTTCACAGCTGTTGTTGGTGTTAAAGGAGTGGATGGTAGTATAAGGGCATGTTCTTTACCGGCTTCTAAAAGTGGCTTTTGGTTTTTACTACAGTATCTAACTTTCAAACGGAGTATTTTCTCAAGATGGAGTCTACAAGTTAATTGTAGTACACGTTAAAAGTCCAATATCTGTATCAACCAAAACGCAAGCCAGTATCTCTCTCTCTCTGTAATCTATATCGCAAACAGCTAAAATTCAAAAATTTCAGCCAAAAACTATAAGCCGCAGCCATATCAAACATGCCCTAGATGCAGTAGCATTGGTGCCTGCTGTTGCATCAAAATAGAATGAGGTTGTTGTTCATGACTTTTATCCTTCTGTGCTTCCTGAATCATTGATGATGAAGCTTCAGAATTGTCTAGTAAAAGCAGTGTAGCAAGATTTGCTTGAGATACCATTGACCACACATGAAATGTAGGTGTATCACTTTGCAGTGATCCTTCTGACATTTGGACAATGACTTCATATGTGCGTCCAATAATTGTTGTTATTTCTGGTGGAATATAATCTGTTGACCTTCAGCTGTTGCAACTAAAAGTATGGGAGGTTTTTCAACTAAAGCTTGGCCTACATCACCGAAAAAGACGAATTCTGCAGTAACTGACTTTTCTTTGCTATCGGTATTGGGATCAGCACCGTACATGACTTTGTATCTATTTTACAATTCAGATAATGTGTTAGATTTTATACTATTTTGAGAATTGCAAGCTATAACTATGAGTGTAGACATGAGATGTACAAAACCAGATTGATGATTGTACCTTGGTTCCATTGTTTTAACGCCACATCTTCGACATTCATAACCATCTTTATGTGGGAAAGTTTTTTTCCAACATAAAGAACATGCTATGTACCACCATGATTAGTTTGGCACCAGATTTTTTATAACAATGGTGAGTTTGTATGAGAAGCCTTATTTATGGCATAGTTATGAAGAACACAAAATAAGTAATCTATGTGGAAAATACGTTGTAGACATATGTATAAGGTTTTACTTTATTTTCAGACCATAGCTTCATTAGGTATGAGTTCTATGAGCTCGTGAACTGTTGTCGTAATTGGATTGGATTGATCATGGTTTCCTTCTTGCCATTTGATGCGGTGTGGACGATTACTAATCCTATTTAATAGAGTGTTACTTAGGACAAATTGACTGCAGATAAATAAAGCAATGTATGATGTGGTGTTTGTAACAAAAAATAGAACTTTCGAGAATAAAGTCGTTGAATAATACATGTTGTGAAGAGCGTGTATTTCAGGTATTGGTATATTAATATACCACTTGGATGCAGAATAGCTCTGTAATGTCAATTGCCCTACATATGTATAAAGGAGCACTCTAAAATAGTATTAACTTGTAGTGAAATAAGTTGAATTACATCATGTATGCTTTATTTGGTGTTAGTTAGATATATGTCTGTAAGAAATAACTATTGTAACAGACCTGAATATGTACCAACTAATATGCCAACTAATAGAGCTATGATCGGTGTGTTTTCGGATGTGTTTTACAGGATTTCAACATTGAATGTCTCAGCGTGCCGACCCCATAAAAGTTAAGATTCCACATTCACTGTGTTACATTTTCTGTACTGTGACTATTTGTGTATGAAAAGTAATATGATAGAAATGTAAGGTAAAATCAGCGAGTATTCTATTTGGAAGAAAGTATATTACATAGGGAGCAAGAATACCTTCCATCAGTCATTTTAACTAGCCTCATAGGCGCGGCGCCACGCCGCGCCAGCCACCGTACGTACAAAAATAAAAGAGGCGATAATTCGTGAGGAGTTTTTTTAAAAAAATCGAAGGCAAAATGCGTATTTTCGAAAAAGGCGAAGGGCTTTTTCGCAAGAAAATAAGGACCTGTACGTAAACAAACGGGGACCCGTGCGCAATTTCAAAAACCGCGGGGGGCTATCCTGCAAAGTGGAGGGGCTAAAAAACCGACAGGGACCTTTTCGTGAGAACCAAGGACCTGTACGTAATTTAAGAAAAATGCAGGGGCTTTTTCACAAAAACGCCTCCCCCGACGAAGATTCCGCCGACACGCGGCGGGCGGAGCGTGGCGCGGGCTGGCGTGGCGTGGCCTCCGCGCGGCGTTTCCCCCGGGCGTAATAGGGGATGATAGTGTGTTTAACAGTTGGGCCTAATTTTATAGTTGTATTGATAAGTGAGGAAGCGGCGGTTATGAGGACAATAATATCTAGTAGATAAGTAAGTTTACAAGAAAGGAAGGTAAGAGTAAATGAGTTCAATTAAATAGGTATGTTACAATAATAGCATTGCTGTAGTAAATGGCGTACCTGATAATGGTCAGAGCGGAGAAAGGGACTGCATTGTACGCACAAATAGGAAAAGCTGGTGGTGTTGGCAAGATTTTTGTAATCTTAGTATACTTTGAGAACCACACTAAATTATTTCCATCAACAGATCTGTAAGTTTCTTTTGCTTCAATAACTTTGAAGTATTCAATTTCATAAACAGATCCTTCTTTTAGCAAGCTTGTAAATTTATGTATTTGAGGGACTAATCCTTCCATGACACTTCCCTAAGTAAAGGTAAACAGTAGTGCTAGTAATAAATATAAGCTCAATAATTTATAAGAGGAGTGGACAGCAGTGAATATATTTACTAAGCTGTAAATAATAAAATATGTAGTAATTGTACAAGACTAACACATTAAATATGTAAATACAATAGAACTTTAGAAGGTGTCAAACATGCTCGTCTAACATGATGAAATCCAAATGGTATACATTTGTTAGATCTTGTGGGTTTGCAAATTCCTAGACATGGGCAAATCGCGCAAGAAGTTTCCATCTGTGGGAGCTTTATTCACATCTTTTAGTTGAGTATGCCATGTAGAATCTATGTAATAAGTAAACACTATGTGTTAATTGATGTAGTTATAAGGGAAGTACTGTATGAATAGAATTTTAGAAGCATAAAGAGTAAATAAAGATATGTATAATACTAACAGCATAATATAATGGATATTGCTGAAGGTAAGAAAAGTGCAGTGAATAAACAAATGGAGACAAAGGAGAAAGGGCACACACTATGTAAGTAGGCAGAATGCAAAAGGGAAAACACATATTACATACATGTGAATAAGCACATACATATGTATCATGATACAGATCCTAGAGGAAAAGTATAGTTGGTAAACTTTATGTATGCATTTGTTGTGCCTAATAGGAATGAGAATAGTATAAGAGAATCTTAGAGATTAGAATAAGCGCATTACAAAAGCCGATAATGATCATAGTGAAAATTACTAAACAGAAGCAAGTACTTCTTTATATACTATGTTTTTTGTTTTAGCACAAGGAGTGCCTTGGTCATCTTCAATTAGCATTTTCAGTCCTGAACGTGATGTAACTCTTGATACTACAACATATAGTTGTCCATGGGAAAAGATCGGACTTCGTAGATAAATTCCGACTTTGGTCAAAGTTTGGCCTTGGCTTTTGTTAATTGTCATAGTATATGCTAATTTCACTGGAAATTGACGCCGCTGTAATGTGAAAGGCCATTGAGGGCTTGTTGCATTTAGCACAATTCTTGGAATGCAAACCAACTGGCCTATATTTGTTCCAGTGATGATCCGGCCTTCAAGAACTTGATCACCAAGCCTTGTGATTATGAGGCGAGTTCTATTGCATAAACCCATAGATTGATTTATGTTTCTCAATAGCATTACTGAAATGCCTATTTTAAGATCAATGATATGATGAGGGAAATTGTTGATTACTATAGAATTCAGGAACTCGGGTGGGTATAAAAGATTAGCATCACCAATGTGAGTATCTAATTGCAAAATAAAATCATAACTACAATACTCCCTACCATGGCCAAGAATCTTGCTGAAAACAACTACGATTAACTCATCGGCAACAATATTTGTTGGGCAGATGATTGCACATTGTTCTAAGTATTCACTATTCTAATAGTTTGCATAGAATGAATCGTAGATAGCATCCACAATTATGTCCATATTGTTGGCATTTGGCATTAGCAAAAGATCGGTAGGTATATTTATCCAAGATGCATGAACCTCTCATATTTTTTTGGTTGTGGGTAGCTGACCGTTTCTGTCAAGGGCGTCGAACCCCCGACCGGCCGGCCCGCGGCTACGCAGCTCGTAGCCGTCGGCCGTCTTCTCCGGTGAGGTTATTCCCTCAACCGCAGCTTAATGTAGGAGAGAGATTAGAGATATAATTCTTGCTTATTGATTGTCAAGCGATTACAAGCATATATGGCCAATGGCCCAACCGAATGGGGAAGGCTCTCCCTGATTCTAGGAATTTCCAAAACAACTTACTAATTCTAAGTTTCTATCTTTAGCCACTAGGGCTAACTCATGCATACCGCCTTCAGCTTTCGGCCACACATGCAAGACGTCATGGGCGCGTCTGCGCCTGGCATATGTGCGACCGTACATGACATCTCTCCCCGCCTCGAAATCCAGCTCGTCCTCGAGCTGAAAGGAAGGAACCGAGCCCGAGGTCGCCCGATCCTCCCAAGTTGCCGGCCGTTGGTTCTCCTCGCCATTCAACGAGCACTGGCGCACTCCCGGGCGGCCGCCGAGTCACTCGGGCAGGTGCAGGCACCACAGCCCCATGCAGGAGCGGAGGCAGCAGCGGTGGGACGTCTGGCGGGCTACCGACAAACTTCTTGAGAACGCCGACGTGGAACACATTATGAAGGCGAGCGCCGGGAGGAAGCTGTAGGCGCACAGCCACCTCGTTGATGAGTTCCGCCACCTGGTACGGCCCGACATAGCGCGGCTTGAGCTTCCCTGATGCCGAGCGTGGTAAGGATGCTGGTGCCCGCTGCCGAAGGCGAAGCAGCGCCCAATCGCCGACCTGGAAGGACACCGGCCTGTGGTGCTGGTCGTAGACGCGCTTCTGTACCGCCTGTGCCTGTTCAAGGCGATAGCGGATATCATCGAGGAAGGCAGCGCGCTCCTCCATCTCCTGGGCCACCGCTGCGACGCGAGTCTCGCCGGGCTCATAGGACCGGATGGTCGGGGGGTCCCGGCCATAGACTACACGAAACGGAGTTTCGCGGAGCGATGACTGATAGGCGGTGTTGTAGGTGTACTCCGCCCATGGCAGCCAACGGAGCCACTGTCGGGGACGGTCGCCGGTGAAGCAGCGCAAGTACATGACGATGACCCGGTTGGCAGCCTCGGTTTGTCCGTCCGTCTGCGGATGAAAGGCGGACGACATGTAGAGCTTGGTCCCAGTGAGCCGCATGAGCTCTTGCCAGAACGCCGAGGTGAACACTGGATCGCGGTCCGAGACGATGGACTGCGGGACGCCATGGAGGCGAACGATGTCGGCGAAGAAGGCGTGAGCGACGGACTCGGCGGTGTAGGGGTGCGCCAGGGGAATGAAATGGCAGTACTTGCTGAAGCGATCCACGACGGAGAGGATGACCGTCTTGCCTTGCACCTTGGGCATCGCCTCGATGAAGTCGATGCCGATGTCCGCCCACACAGCCGACGGCACCGGCAGTGGCTGCAGCAACCCGGCCGGCCTGAGGTGGTCGGACTTGTACTGCTGACAGGTGACGCAGGCCTTCACGAAATCCTGCACCAAACGACGCATGTTGGGAAAATGAAAATCCCGCCGGAGCCTGTGGAGGGTGCGGTGGATGCCCTCATGGCCGCTGCTAGGACCGCGGCCAAGATCTCCTGCAGCAGCGGCGACGCTGAGGGAATGTACAGGCGTCCGTCGAAGGCGATCATGCCGTCCACCAGCGCCCACGGCGCGGTGCGGGTGCCATCCCGGATCTCATCGTGGACGGCGACCAGGGCCGGATCAGTGGCCTGGGCGTGGCGGAGGCGCTCGATGAAGTCAAAGCGGGGCGCCGAAATAGCCATCACCTCCCCTTCGTCATTGTCGCGACGTGAGAGGGCATCGGCGACGACGTTCGTGGTGCCCGAGCGGTACTCCACCGAGAAATCGAAGCCCAGGAGCTTGCCTACCCAGTGGTGCTGAGGGATCGTGGCGAGGCGCTGATCGAGGAGGTACTTCAGGCTGTAGTGGTCGGTCTTGACGATGAAGCGCCGCCCCCAGAGATACGGGCGCCAGTGTCGGACCGCATGGACGAGGCCGATGAGCTCGCGTCAGAGGGCGGCTAGCGAGCGATGGCGAGGCGCCACAGGCCTGCTGAAGAAGGCGACCGGATGGCCCTCCTGAACCAGGACCGCGCCGAACCCGGACGTCGATGCGTCGCACTCGACGGTGAACAGCTTGGCGAAGTCGGGCATGGCGAGGACGGGGGCGGACGTGACGGCGGTCTTGAGCGCTGTGAATGCCGCGGCCGCCGCGTCGTCCCAGGAGAAACCCTCCTTCTTGAGTAGGACCGTCAGTGGTGCAGCAATCGCCCCGTAGTTGTGGACGAACTTGCGGTAGTACCCGGCGAGGCCGAGAAAACCGCGTGCAGCCCGGGGCGAACGTGGAGCCGGCCAATCAAGGATTGCCTGTACCTTGGCCGGGTCCATGGCCACGCCCGCCGCGGATATGACATGGCCGAGGTAGGCGACGGAGGAAGCACCAAAAGAGCACTTGGTGCGCTTGACGAAGAGTTGGTGGCGGCGTAGTTCGTCGAGGACGGCCCGGATGTGGCGGAGATGATCAGCCCACGTCTTGCTGTAAATCAGAATATCGTCAAAAAATACCAGGACGAAGCGACGTAGGAACGGGCGGAGCACGTCATTCATCAAGGCCTGGAATGTCGCCGGAGCGTTGCACAGCCCGAATGCCATCACCAGGAACTCGTACAGGCCGTCGTGGGTGCGGAACGCCGTCTTGTGCACGTCTTCCGGGCGCATGCGCACCTGGTGGTACCCGGACCGGAGGTCGAGCTTGGTGAAGAACTTGGCGCCATGGAGCTCGTCGAGTAGCTCGTCGACCACCGGGATCGGGAAAGCATCCTTGACTGTGAGCGCGTTCAGCGCCCGGTAGTCGACGCAGAAGCGCCACGAACCATCGATCTTCTTGACGAGGAGGACGGGCGACGAGAATGGCGAGTCGCTGCGGCGGACGATGCCTTGATCAATCATGGCGGCACACTGCCGCTCCAACTCGCCCCAGCGCCGCAGGTACCGTAAGGCGGACGGCGACCGGTTGGGTGTCGGGCTTGAGAATAATGCGGTGGTCGTGGCGCACGCTTGGGGGCGACCGACGGGTCCGCGAAGAGCCCTCAAACGAGAACAAAGTGCCTCCGTGAGGAACCGCCTCGCGTTGCTCCTGTGGCCGGCAGAAGAAGGGCCGCGCCGTCCAGAGACGGGTGCCCTTGGCGCTGGAAGGACATGCGCCGGCTGCCGAGGTCCCAAACAATGGGCCCCAACTCGCCGAGCCACCGGGTGCCGAGGACGACGTCGTACCCGGCCAGCGGCATGACGTAGAGGTCGGCCGGGAACGGCTCGCCGTCGATGAGCAGTGGCGCGTCGCGGATGACGCCGGCGCAGGTGACCCTCTCACCATTGGCGACCAAGGCTGTGAGGCGGGGGCGTTGGCGGAGGGGTAGGCCGGAGCGCCGCGCCGCCTCCTCCGAGATGAAGTTGTGCGTGCTGCCGGAGTCCAGGAGGGCGACGAGGGACGCGGCGCCGAGTGCCACGGCGATCTGCATGGTGCCCGCCATGGAAATCCCAGCCACGGCCTGCAGGGAAAAACAGGGCGCCTCGGCGTCGTGCTCCACGTCGCGAAGCGGCCCGCGGCGTCCTCGATCTCCACGCCGAGGAAGAAGATGCGCCGCAGAACTCGTTATGGCCACGGTATATTTTTCATTGCAATTAAAGCAGAGACCTGACGGCGCCGCTCCGCCATCTCGCCCGGGTGAGGCGCCTGTTGCCCTCGCCGCGACCCGCCAGGCGGCCATCGGAGGGGCAGGAGCGGTAGCGGCCGCCGGGCGCCGGATCGCCGGCCGGGCGCGGAGCCGGAAGGAGGCCACGCGGGGGTGCCCGAGGGGGAGGCAGCATCGTCCGGGCGATCTCCATCAACTCCATTTGGCGCGCCAGGCTCATGGCGGCCGCAAGCGTCTCCGGGTTGTGGATGCGGACGGCGTGGCTGAGCGGCGGTAGGAGTCCGCCGGTGAAGAGCTGGACGCCGAGCCTCGCCCGACGACCCGCGAGGCGGGAGGGCCTGGAAGCGATTGGAGTACTCGTCCACGGTCCCTGTACGTCGGCACTCGGCGAGCTCGAACAGCGGAGCCGAGCGGAGAGGAGGTCCAAACCGCAGGTTCAGGAGCTCCGTGAATCGCCCCCACGTCGGCGTGCCTTCGTCCTCCTGGAGTTGGATGTACCAGAGTTGCGCGACATCCTCCAAATTGTACGAGGCCATCCACACGCGCTCCTCCGCCATGGTGCGCTGCTGGCGAAAATAGGATTCGCACTTGTTGATGAAGAGCATCGGATCGGTCTTGCCGTCGTAGCGGGGAAAATCCAATTTCTGGAATTTTGGGGGGCGATCAAGATCGCGCGGCCCCTCCGGTCGGCCGCCGGTGCCGCGTTCCGACGACGAGGCCGACTTCTCCTTCATATCCGCCATGTCGGCCTTCATGGTTGTTATCTCCGTGGTGATGGATTTCAACATTGCCATAACATCGGCGATGGTGGGATCGCTCATGGCTGCTGGCTGTGGCGCGGAAGCGGTGGCGGACCGCGGCGAAGGTGGAGGGCTAGGGTGATGGCCGGCGGCAGTGGAAGGTTGGGTGGAGCGGGTGGGAGAGGACCGATGTGACCGTGATACCAGGTTGTCAAGGGCGTCGAACCCCGACCGCCGCCCGCGGGCTACGCAGCTCGTGGTCGTCGGCCGCCTTCTCCGTGAGGTTATTCCCTCAACCGCAGCTTAATGTAAGAGAGAGATTAGAGATATAATTCTTGCTTATTGATTGTCAAGCGATTACAAGCATATATGGCCAATGGCCCAACCGAATGGGGAAGGCTCTCCCTGATTCTAGGAATTTCCAAAACAACTTACTAATTCTAAGTTTCTATCTTTAGCCACTAGGGCTAACTCATGCAGGCCGCCTTGGCCTTTCAGGCCATGGCACAAGACGTCATGGGCGCTGCGCTACCGGCATATGTGCGACCGTACATGACAGTTTCCAACAGCAAGTACCCACTAAGCAAATGTGGTAAGAGCATTCTGTTCAGCTGCTGGGACAGTGGGATCGTGAAGTCTCATATTAGTACATAGTTTTGAGTACCTCAACATATTGTATGAAAACCGTTTGTGATATGTTTCCCACCTCGTAATCCCCTAAAATTTCATAATCTCCCGCCTGAGTCTGAGTAGGATTCAGTTTTGAGACACCTTAAGTAAAACGGGTATAATTTTTGCATACGGTGTCTGTTTTCCACGTTCTTGTACTTGTTGGAAAGCTAACGACAAGCCCGATTCAAAAAATGACAGACTAACGCCAGTCGCTATCTAAGACCCTCAAAATCAGCCATCTTTAGCCCCAAATTTACGTTTTAAGTTTTTGTTTTTGCAAAAAAATTTGATCTTTCCTTCGAAATTTTGGTTTTTCCTCAACTGCAAAGTTGTAGATCTCGTCGAAACCTTTCAAACGAGTATATATAAGCCATATAAAATTTTGCTATTTTATCTTTTGAGACTAGCTATTTATATGTACCGAGATATTGTCTTTGAGACTAGCTGTTATCATAGACGGTTTTTGTTATGAATCATCTGTGATGTCTCTATCATAAACGGTTTGTAATCTGAACCGTCTGTGATGTTCCGCTACGTCACCGATCCGCTGCATATCCCTCAAGATCCCGATCTTACCCGTCTATTCTCTCTGCATCGAACGACAGGCATCGTTCTTCTCCCCACCTCTCACCCCTTATTAACCCCCTCCCTACCCGTAGAACCAATACCACCAGTACTACTCCAACTCGTTTATGCGCGGCGAGGGTGGGAAGGGGTTCGGCAAGGGCGACTGAAATTTCGTTTGAAACAAGATAGAAAGAATGAAGGCAATGGCAAGTCTGCACTATTCTAAGCCGTCGGCATAGAAACTATTGATTTTGTCATGGAAGCTAAAAATAGCGTTCGTTGCTTTTTTGTTTCTTCTACTTGAAAATTTTTCCGCACCATTTGTTTTAGATTGTAGTTTAATGAAGGATGGGTAAGTCTAACTTGCATTATGTACCAACCGTCTGTGATACTCACACATCATAGACGGTTCTAGCTACCAACCGTCTGTGATGTATCACAGACGGTTGGTAGTTAGAATCGTCTATGATAGTGTTATTCACATATGGTTCTAGTTATAAACCGTATGTGATGTATTTATCACAGATAGTTCACAAACCGTCTGTAATCTTGTTTAGAAGTCGTATAAAAAGGGTGGAGTCTTGTAACCAATGTACGCCGAGAAAAAAGAAAAGAAACAAAGAGAAGAGGAGAGAAAACCAGCAAGTATCGACTACATTGTGATCTCGCAAGACGTGGTCGAAGTCGACCTACGACCACGGCAAATGTGGTTGGAGGGAATTACGACCACGGTAAATGTTGGCAGGCGTGGTCGAAAGGTGTTTAACTACGGCAACGCTGAAGAAGACGCCGTCGGGAGGCAATACGACCACAGCGGAGAAAGTATAGGCGTAACCGGAAGACATACGACCGCGGCAAAACAACAGCAGGCTTGGCCATAGAAGCTATCGACCACGTTAAAGGAGTGCAGAACGTGGTCGTAAGGGTTATTAACCACGGCATAAAAGCTACGACTACATTGGAGGCTTTACGACCACGCTGTAAAGACTCGAGAAGGTTTCGATCACAGCAGGAAGCGGTCGGTAGAGTGATTGAGTGTCGTATCTCAGCGGGAGGCGACCAGAAGCGATCGGAACCGGTCGTAAGCACCCAGAAGCGGTCGTAAACGATCTTAACCGGTCGTAATCGATTCTGGGGAGGTGGTAAGACTTCCAACAATAGAAGCCTAGAAGATCCCAGGAAGCATCGTATGTAAGAGACGTATAAAACCCTAATGAGTGTAGTATCTGAGGCAACCTAACCCGAAAACAAGATGGCAGGGAAGAAGCCTAGAAGACCCCGGTGAGCATCGTATGTAAGGAACGTACAAAACCCCGGTGAGTGTAGCATGTAACCCCGAGGAGCAATACCTCACACGGAGGCACCCACGGAGGTAGATCGACGCGTGCACGAGCAGGAGAAGCAAGAGGAGCTGGGAGAACTGCAACCACGCCCAAGGCGAACCACAACACACAACAATATGTAAGCTCAGAGGACTGGAAGCATGAGCAAGACGGCTCGCAACGTAGCACAGGCTGAGGAACGCATGAACCGAGGCGAGAGCAGAAACCGTAGAGCCACACGGAAGCCAAACCATCCGTAGGAGCACTCACGAAGGCCGATCCTGCACCTAAGACTGAACACACAACAGGAACTGAACTGACGAATGGAGTGCAGCCAACAGCGCGACGAACGGATTCCCTTTGAAGCCAACCCGCGTGGACAAAGCGATGGGCCAAAAAATAATAACAGCCGCATGGAGCACTGTGAGACGAACTCCTCTGGAAGCCAATCCGCGTGGGCAGAGCGATGGGCCAAACACTAACAGCAACCGCATGGAGCAATGAGGCCGTGGGCTCATAAGCAAAGCAGCTAAACCGCGCGAGCAGGTGCACAACGCTGAGCATGGAGACTAGAGGTACAGTAGCGGAGACACATGGATGCAACCATCGGCGAAGCATTCCCTCAGGTTTAATATAGGAAGTGTTTCTTAGGTGGCTTGAGAGCCGTCAGGAGGTTGATGGGCTGCGCAGTAACAAATATACGTTGTACCAGCGCACGACACCGAGCCGGGGGGTAGGTGACCCTTCCAACCCACCAACTGTGCACGCGACTTATCATGAAGATATTGATGGAACATGAGGTAGAGCTACATTAGTATAAATTAAATTTTTTATCATATAAATTTAAAAACTATATAGTAAAAGATTATAGATCATTATCACTATACGTGCATTGCAGTTGGAAAAAAGTTGAAGCAGTTCGGTTCAACGTAGCACGCGTCGATGTAATAGAAGTAGTCGATCATCCACAAGCAGTAATATCTCTTCATGAGTCAATCGTCTCCTTCTCGTAATCATCCGGATCACCGCCTCAGTCACAGCAACATCTCTACCGAAGTTCACACATCTAGAGATAAAACAACGTGAGTCGGTGTGCTAGCACAAGCATGCACAGCAGGGGTTTGAGAGGTGGCAGCTAGAGTTTTGATGGTGTCTCTAGATCTCCTCTGATCCTGGGTTTTTTTACAACTCTCAGCCCCACACCTCTCTCTCAGTATGTAGCCTCCTATCGGATTCTCATCTGATACGATTAGAGATCATATCCAACTCAGAGAGTCTCCGACTAAATTTTTATCTAATACGAGTAGATATCATATCCCACTTGAAGTCTATAACTTAGACTCTTAATATTCTAACCCATTAAATGTGTGATCATATAGGTTCATATATACTTCGTTATAACCCGGAAAAACCTTTCCGGTCACTGGTCAGTAGTAGTCCCTAGCAGGACATATCGACCCCTAAATATCCACAAAGATCAATCTGGACAAATCTTATGCAATATGATCTATAATCAGGTCCTAACCACTCATGATCAGCTCATAACTCCTTATAACCATATCGTATATGGTCACGACTAGTTCGTATCCCTATATGACCAGTACAAACCAGTCTATGATATGTTTGACTAGGTCATGACTAGTCAATATACTCATACTACCAGTAGGGTGGGAAACGGTAACAGATAATCTATTTTATCCGATATTCGTATCTGAGACAACACAAATGTGGTAAGCAAAATCCGTATTAAAAATATTCGTATTCGTATTCGAGAATATTTGTATCTGTATTTGAGAATATTCGTATTCACATTCATCTTCGAGAATATTCATATTGGTATTCGTATTCGAGACTATTCGATTTGTATTCGATTCGTTTCCAGAATCCGGGAAAAAACCAGATGAATTTTGTGATTCGAAATTTGAATTTGGGAGGTTTGAAACCGGTAACCGTTCTGGTTGAAAAACTGGCATAACCACTAGGAATTTATTCTACCAAAATTTGTTATAGACGTTGTAGGAGGATATTCATATTCGACCGAATTAGGTACATATTCAATTAAAAAACCGGTAAAACTACTAGGAATTTGTTCTACCGGGATTTGTTACAAAAGTTGTAGGAGTATATTCGTATTCGACCGAATTAAGTAATATTCGATTCGAATTCATATCCGTTACGACATTTAATTCGTATTTGTATTCGTGAATATTCATATTTTTATTCATTTTAAAAATATGGATTCGTATTCGTTTGAGATTATTCGGTCGTATCCGATCCATTTCCATCCCTAACTACCAGTATGCATCAGTCGGACCTATCAACCTATTTATGTATTCTCCTTTTGCCTCACGATATCCGATCGAACTTTAGATGAGAAACGTGTTATCCATAGACTATTCAATCTTTTCCCATTCTATTGATGGATAACTTCATGTGGTCTTCTCTTCAAATACCATATTTGACTAGGCACTTTCTTTATCCGATCACATTAAGGGGCCAGTGATATCTCTTCTATTATGTAGGAAAGGCAAATCCCATATTTGACTAGGCACTTTTTCTCTCGTGTTTTATAGTATACCTGAAAGTTACCTTTATAATTACCTAGCTACGAAGTAGCGTTTGACAACTCTTAAGTGTACTATTATACATGTAGAAAACTATACTAATCTTAGGTATAAAGATTATACATTATTGACGCTTAAGACAATTGATGACACATAAGACATAACAATCTCAATAGTGTTTGAAGGTGGATCAATCCAACACCATGTTCTCTAACATATGTCCACATTATTGATTTGATATCCTCATATATATGACTGGTGAAACGTGATCATCAATCAATACATATGCTGGTCTATAAGTCACTAGTGTCTCGACTAGTGTATCAGATCTTTTAGAATGATATCATTCAACAATTAAAGAGCTTCACCAACAAGTCACATGTTTGCCAATCTTTATAAATGATAATTTATTCAAATAACATAATAGTATTTATTCACAAGATTATAAATGTAGAAGTAATACAATCATCTCCATGATTACTCTAGAGCATATCACAACCAGATATTGTAGGTGCACCCGTTTAAGGAGGCTAAGAGTAATCGGAAGGCCCAGGTAACATAGGGGAACTCTACTTGCGTCCCTTGGAAGGGTTGTAACACCTCATTGACATCAATTTCTTGGCATCTCATGAGTGTGGCCGTGATTTTCTAGAAGTTTACTTGTAGCCCCGTCCCTTGACAGAAGTGCTGGATGATTTGAATAGCAAATTTGCTAATGCACAAGCGCCTAAAAATATATTAAGTTTCAGTCGATTTTCCTGACCATTAGATTTGCTTTGAGATGTGTATTGTTCTAGCCTAGGATTAACGGGCTTGCGGTGCTTGTCGGTTGTTTTGTGGAAAGCCGACCCATTATTTTGTTACCCATAACTCACTTCGTTTTGTCTATCATTTTTTCTTTTGTTTTCCTTGAGTTGCGTCACTTCCTTGCCCCGAGGGGGCGTCGGGGTCCGGCGATGGTGGTGCTTGGCGGTAAGCGGTGACAGGTGGCTGGGCTGCTCGATGGTGTCCACTCTCTGCGCTCAACTCTTGGGTTGTTGATACGGGGAGGGGTCCCGATCTTTTCAGTGAGGAACCGTGGATAGTTGATGCGAAGTAGACGATGTCGCTAGTTGAACACTCGTGCCAATGCACAAACCCTCAATTCTTTGGAATACGCCCAAAATACACTGGATAATTGTTCGTCGCGAGACCACGAACGACGAACGCCAAGTCCCCAATTCCCAATGGAACGACGGCTTGACCTAAATTGTGGAACAAAACAATGGATCGCCTAATTCTCTCTCAAAGTCCTCGCATGAACTCTGGTGTCGAAAGAACAAGCAATAGCTATGTTTCAATCTTATGCATGAATTGGTCTGCCCCTAAAGGCTGCCAATACAAGGCTTATATATCCCCTTGGGACGTCCATATGGTTCCCAAACCAAGTACAACTCAACCCTATATGGTTTGGATATGAACTCTCACAAAAAGGAAACTATATTTTTCACCCGTCATATTGTTTTAGTCATAAATTTTTATCCATGATGCATTTGAAGGTTGGACCAGATCCATTGCGTAGTCCTTGAAATTATCTTTCCAACGAGTACAAGAACACCTGAATCGGACTCCGTTTGTGAAAGTTATGGCATTTTTAGTAACTGCCATCAGGCTGTCCCGAACCGAATCCGAATTGAATCCTGAGTTTGAATTGGGTTGAGCATGTGGGAAGTCCGAATTTGGCTTGAAAATCTTATCCAAACTTGTAGTTTAAGTCCTTGGACTCCTCCCTTTTGCTCTTCCAAGTCTTCACATGAGTCATACCTAAGAATACATAAAATACTAGCATGAGGTAGCATTCCAAGTTCATCATCAATTAAAGGAAACTCAAGGAATAAAAACACATGTTTGTTTAAACGCTTGGCTCTTGCCCTCGTCATTGGGCCCTCTGGTTATTGGTTATTGTCATGCATGCTTGGAGTGGAAGATGTATATGTAATAGAGATGTCCGCATCAGTATGTGCATGACCACTATAAGAGAAGATGTATAAGTGTTAGGGATGCCCTCATCATCCTCCCCCTCTTGAAAAGGCGCCGTCCTCGACGCTGGATCGTCACCACCAAAGAAAGGTGATAAATCAGCGACATTGAACGTAGAGCTCACACCATAGTCATCGCCGGAAAGCTCTAGCTTGTAGGTATTGTCGTTTATCTTCGCAAGCACCTTGAAAGGCTAATCACAGCGCGGTAGTAACTTAGACTTGTGACGTTCTGAAAAACGATCCTTGCGGTAGTGTACCCAAACCAAATCACCTGGTTGAAAAATCATCTTCTTCCTTTTCTTGTTCGCCTTCTCAGCATAGTACTTGACCTTGCGCTCTATCAGTTCTTTTGTCTTTAGATACAATTTCTTCACATATTCAGCTCGCTTGGACGCCTCCATATGAGTATGGTGTTGACTAGGAAGCAGCAACAAATCAAGCGGCGTAAAGGGCTTGAAACCATAAACTACCTCAAATGTCCACAACTGCGTAGTGGAATGCACGACCTGATTATAAGCGAATTTCACGTGCGGCAAACAATCCTCCCACTCGCGCAAATTCTTCTTGATCGTGGTCCGGAGTAGCATCGAAAGTGTGCAGTTCACCACCTCTGTTTGACCATCAGTTTGGAGATGACAAGTTGTGCTGAATAACAACTTCGTCCCCAGTTTACCCCAAAGTGTCTTCCAGAAATACCTCATGAACTTCACGTCGCGATCCGACACAATAGTACGTGGCACGCCATGTAGCCTCACGATCTCCCTAAAAAACAAGTCAGCAATATGCGACGCATTGTCGCTCTTGTGGCACGGAATAAAGTGTGCCATCTTCGAAAAACTGTAACACCCCAGGACCCACATTACCTTGGGATGCTACTAAGACTGCTCTACAACTAGCCAATTTACAAGATAAATTAAACTGGCAACATTTACTAAATAAGATAGTATAAATGGAAGCATAAACAACTAAGAAATAACAGGACAGTGATAGCAATTCACTATTTAAAACATCCTCCAATATTTTAATCTAAAACATAGTTCACAAATTTAACATTATTAAGATAACGTTTAACAGGCTATTTAAACTACAAACAATTATACATCATCATTTATAATTCCATACAACTACAACCATAATTCATGTCCATAATTATTAATCACCATAAATATCCATGAATCAAACATCTTCAATTTCAGATTTAATTGGCATATGAATGCAGTCATTTAAATAACAATTATAAGCATATGAAACATTTAGTCTTCCACAACTACAATAGATTAATCCTCAACATTTAATTTTCCACAAATAACAATGTTATATCCTCAACTTCAAATCACCATCAAAGACAATAAAACATATGTATGATCATCCCACTACTTTATTAATTCTCACATCCATAATTGCTATCAACAATTAATACAAGTGAAAAGAATCACATGCCACAACCACGACTCTTACCATACACAAGGGACGAATCCCATTCCATGACCACATCCACAATCTTCATACCACAAATAGCTCACATAAGCCAATTCCACATTACAACTAGAAAGTTGTATATTCCACAAAATAACATCACCACAATATATATTGCATATGTATGCAAATGAATATTTTCACAATGCAATGCATATGAATGCTTCATGCTATGCTCCACATCACTCTTGGCAGGGCAGGAATTGTAGTTCATCGTATTACGGCAATATACGATGCTTCCGCGGGTGAAGAGGTGCATCGTATTACGGCAATATACGATGCTGGACCGGTACAGTCGCGGCTAAGTGCGGCGACATCCACATATGCAAATGACATGATATGACATGAATGGTATGATAATTCATTAATCACATTAATTAATCCACAAGGAGCATTATCATGCTCTCAACATATCCACATCCGCCACATGTTATTTTCATGTCCACATTATAACATTAAGCAAAAATTCCACATGTTTACTAGCATAATACCAACATATCAATGGATAAATATTTGCTATTATCTCTACAATTAAAATATCATGCAATCATGACATCATGTATCAAATTAAGATAATAATGTAAATTGCAAGTAGAAAGAATAACAAGTTAAACGGTAGCAACCACCACTACGTTCACTTGCCTCAATCCGACGAAGCGAAGTACAACAGAGATCAAGAGCGCTCAGAGACAAGACCACCTGTCCATAAGACAACTCTCAGCACACAACCACAGCATACAAGCATGACATAAATATATAAAACATTGCTAGAAAGCCGAACCCGCACAATCTCCTCTCCGCTCAACAATTCAACAAATTACTCTCTGCAGCAGCGCTGCTTCACTTTTTTGTATCTTTAAAAATAATGATCCAAATCCAGCAAATGATACCTCTCTGGATTCACGGATTAAAAACCTACAATTTTCATGCAGAACACCTATTTTTATTAGGATCACAACTAGATGTAATTTAATGCCCTAAACAGAGGAAACTCTCGGATCTGGCAGACTGGACAGCGAAACTAAATCACGTCCCAACGACAGTACAGAGGTCTAAAAATTCTGCAAATTATACAGAAATTCGAGCTCTGAATTATCTACAACTTTCTTAATAACGACCATGACCATAAAAATCATCTACTATTTTTAAAACCCATATTACAGTCGGACTGTACCAATCTGTCCGCCTGACGGATAGCGGTATTACCGACTCCGTATCTCCCAGATCCCACAGCAAACAATTATGAAAAAATTACAGGAGATGCATCTGGAAGTTCTCTACAACTTTACTTTTGGGAGAGTCTGCAGGAAAATTCGTTTACTAGGCCAAATCTATGAGGACAGACGCACTACGCGAATCAATCTACTAACAGACAGCAGGTAAACCCTAATCGGGCAATTAATCTATTAACTACCATCAAAATCCGTGCCAAGAACCCTAATTATTCCTACGAACAGAGGGTTTGGGATGAGGAAATATTACCAAGATGAAGATTTTCCCCACTTTTTTCCTCCTCTTCTTCTTCTTCTTCTTTCTTCTCCTCTCCTTCTCCTTTCTTCTTCTCCTTCCTTCTCTTTTCTTCTCCTCCAATGGCAGCAGCACTTGGGGCACCAATGGCAGCAATAGGGGGGAGGAGGAGGCGCCAAGGGGTGGAGGCGGCCAAGGGGTGGGGAGGGGTGGAGGGGCAAGGAGGGGTTTATAAAGGGGTGTTAGGGTTTGGGAGGGGGTACGGGCCCCCATTTGGGCTGGCTGGCCCAAAGTGGCTGGCCCACCCCTCCAGACAGCCCAAAATATCTAAATTAATTATTTTAATTTATTTAATTTATTTTACAATGTTCTACAATTCATATTTTTTCCTTCCCGCGATTTATCGAAAAACCGGCGACTCCGCGATTGTTTCAAAAACTTACGCCGTAACGACGTTCAGGGTATTACAAAAACGATTCACAACGACAAAAACAGAATCACTCCCCTCTTAGTTCTAGGCAATCGTAAAACAAAATCCATATTAATATCCTCCCATGGGGCATTGGGAGCTGGTAAAGGGGTATACAAACCATGTGGATTAAACTTCGATTTCGCTTTGTGGCAAGCAATGCATCGCTGCATATACCTCTCCATATCTCGCCTCATTTTAGGCCTCTAAAACACAGTTTAATAGCAGTCTATTCCAATCTGTTCGCCTGATGAACAACGGAATTCCCGACCCTGTAACTCTCAGATACCATGGCCACAAATTCCGAAAAAATACAGGAGATGTATTTCGAAGTACTATACAACTTTCCTTTTGGGAAGATCATGGGTCGAAACCACGCAAGAAGACGCGCTGCGCGAATCAATCTACAGGCAGACAACAGGTAATCTCTAATCGAGCAATTAATCTATTAATCCCCTTCAAATTCCGTGCCAAGAACCCTAATTACTCCATAAAATAGAGGGTTTGGGATTAGAAAAAATTACCTAGAGGATCCCTTGGGGATCATCCCTCTTCTTTCCTCCTCTTCTTCTCATTCTCTTCTTCTTCCTTCTCTTCCCTTTCTTCTTCTTCCTTCTCTTTCTCCTTTGCTCCAATGGATGACAGCTTGTGGGGGGTGATGGAGGGGGGGGGGAGGCTGCGCCCAAGGGTGGAAAAAAGGGGAGAGGGGCCAAGGGAGGGGATTTATAAAGGGGTGCTAGAGTTTGGGAGAGGGTACAGGCCCCCTGTTGGGCTGGCTGGCCCAAAGCGGCTGGCCCACCCCTCCGGACAGCCCAAAGCATCCAAATTAATTGTTTTAATTTTTTTTTAAATTTTGCACAATTCTGCAATTTAATTTTCACCTCCCGTGATTTACCGAAAAATCGGGAATCTCCGTGATTATTTTAGGAACCTACGCCGAATCGACGATCAGGATATTACAATCTTGTCTACCATTCATCCACGAACAAGTTATATTCACCGGTTATGGGTTTTGATCTATTTTTGGTGCAATGTATCTTCAAACCGAAAAAATGTTAGAACTTTGGTAACAATTTTCTTGATCGCTGCTTATAATAGATTCATGACATCCTAGAGAAGATGCATACCAAATTTCAAGTGATTTAGAGTTTTGGTTTGAGAGTTATCTCATTTTTAGGTTTTAGCTCGGTTTTGGTGCAGCAGAGCTTCACGAACCAAAATATCCAAATTCTCTCATGTTCTTTCAAGCTTCTTGATTGGAATAGGTACCTAAGGTCATGAACTAGCTAAGTTTTAAGTTTCACCCCCACTCTGTTGCCATACCATTCCTACACTCTCCTTATTTAATTAAAATATTGGACAGGTTCTTTTGGTCTTAAATTTGGCTTATTTTTGTACTGTCTACAGTAACTAGCTTTTAAATAGTGTGTTCTTTCAAGGCGGGATCAATAGGAAAATTATAGTAAAAAGTGTACTGAGTTCAACTATACTGGCCAAAATTGCATGCGACTATTTTCCTCTGCGTACTGTCTCTCGCGAACAGGTTGAATTCAAATATTTAAGCCATAAACCATAAGCCATCAGCCCAAAAGAACCCACCCATTGTAGAGGTCTCCCCTACGATTTCTCCTAAAAAGAGGTGATTATGCTTAAACTGCATATCATCCTCCTTCATAATCGTTTACTACATGATTAATCAACCCCATCAGCAAGTTATTGTATTAGCGGTGTAAAAGTTTAATATTAATATTAGCTGAATGCACGTGCTTTGCTACAGAAATTGATTCACTCTTATGAAGCAACAAGAAAGAAGGGATCAATCGAGGATTCAATATTTTATTCCACGGAAGAAGTATCCTGCAAATCATTGATTTAGTTTAGAGTAATAAACTAATAAAACCTTAATCAAAACTACTCAACTAGCCTAAAAAGAAAAACCACCCTTCAATGGAAGAGTATACGTTTTTTTTGCAAAAATTCTGTAAGTTCGAAGTTGAACTTAATTGAACAAGTCAAGCAATTCTATTTGCTCACAAGAAATTTGTCCCCCGCCATATTTTCTTTCCCTCTGTTTGTCCACTACCTCGCCTGAACCTCAGCAAAAGAGGTCCAAGAGACAGACCCGAATAAAGAAAAGAAGAAATAGTAATCTTTGACGAATAGGAAGAAAAATGATTCTTATTTCGATACAAGAAGAATCGACACAAGAAAAAGGCAAAAAAGCCTTTTTCTTGTGCCCAATAGAGGATTAAGAAGACCAGCAATCCCTCCTAAAAGGAAGAAATCCTTTTATTGTTCCCCCCTTTGCCTTGAATTCTCTTCTTTTGCATGAGATAGAAATAAGGAATTCCAGACACCTCGCAAACGAAAAACAGTTTAAACAAAAAAAGGATTTCCAAAATAGATCATAGATAATTCTAGCAATCGCCAATAAATCGCGGCTTTTTACCAATTTGATGGTAAGAAATCCCGGGCCCTAGAAATTCATTTCGTACAATTGAACCTTTTCAAACTGTTTCTTTTTGAGAACCAAAAAAACTTGTGCCAAAATAACGGATGCGAAGAAGAATAAAAGGCCTTGGACGCGTAATGGATCCTGAAGCACTATTTCTGCATCCCCCTGACCAAACCCTCCCACCGCTATGGAGGATGTTGCTTAAATTTCCAGTATGAATTATGC
Organism: Bonia amplexicaulis; assembly: GCA_036346245.1. NCBI lineage: Eukaryota > Viridiplantae > Streptophyta > Magnoliopsida > Poales > Poaceae > Bonia > Bonia amplexicaulis. The sequence continues at coordinate 12,675,207 of CM070738.1, read as the reverse complement.
TGGCGTATGGAAATTTGCAAATTGGAGATGAACAAGTGCAGGAAGGAGAAAAGGAATTTCATGATTGCTAGGTCTCGGAGTGATCTTTTTCCTCTTTGAGATAACTAGCTGAGTTATATATTGTTCTTGGATTAAGCAGATCTAGAGACATTGAGAAACGGGGCCCTTTTGTTGCTGTATTTTTTATATTTCTTTTTTGTTGACAGAATGTCTGAGCTCATTGCTTTGTTGCTTACAGACCCACCATGATACGGGGTAAACCTTTTTGTATTAGGGATAACAGAGATAACATTTGCTCAATCCAGACCCACCATGATATGTTTGAGCTCACTGCTCATTGCACTGGAGCAGGGATAACATTTGCTCAATCCAGTTGGAGCAATAGAGCCCAGCTGAAAAATAATGGACACGACACCAATTTTTTTTTTTGACATGTTAGTAGGTCAACCCATCTAAAAATTGCAAGCCCGATAAGCAACAAGTCAGTCCAAAACAGCTCAACAAAGAAACAGAACCAGAAACAGCAGAGACAACCGTTGGAAGGTGATCAAATGGACAAAAAAATCGACTGAGATTTTAAAAAAATTAGGCAACTGAGGAATAGACAGCTCTTTTTTAAAAGATTGGATTGCCCGGCTATATTAGAGATATTATTTTTAGTGCTGTTAGATGTGTAAGCCTAAGAGATGACAACAGATTAGCCCACCCTCTCGCGAACAGTCGCGCAGCCTTCCAAACTCTGTTTTGAAGTGCCAACCATGCAGCTGTCGCGCGGACCACGCTTTCCAAATCAGACGATTGAAAAGGCGAGAAGATGGAGGCAATGAATTGCATCCGGAAGCTGATTTAGCAGTGTACTCTCCGGTATTGGTTAGGATCCAAGCTATGCTGAATGCTGTCCTCCCACGTGTCATCTAGCTGTATATTTGCTACAGCTCCCAGACCATGACATTCCCCATAGGACCACTGTCAAGTTGTCATTGATGTCATGAATCCAGTTACTGTTTTGGATTTGCAACTGTCCTGTTCTTCCCTTTGGAATGCCGATATAGCCGTGCCACAACATATCTCAGAGCAGGACCTTGCAGCAGGCTGCAATTCCAGAAGCTCGCCATCTTCCATTTCCTATGCTCACTCTTGTGGCCGCGGCAAACAATGCAGTCAGTCTCGTCGCATGGCGTCTCCATGCGTACGCATGGCTTGTCCGTGAAAAGAAAGGATTTGGCTTCTGCACTACATACAGTAGTTGCAGTCTGTTTATATATTGCCGTCCCGGATCATGTACAGTACATGCTATTTGTGAAGGAGAATAGATAGACTACGCTAGCTACAACAATTGATTTTCTACCGTGTTCAACCAGGAAACATGCGTGTAGGGAGTCATGGATAGTTACCACTGGATGCGCTGCGCAGTGGAAGAAGAGTTGGAGCAGCCCGGTCCAACGTAGTTACGCGTTGATGAAGAAGAAGCAGTCGATAGTTTTACGAACTGAATGTCTCCTCCTCGAGTCCTATGCAATAGCCTTGCGCTTCTCGCCAATCAGCACAGCAGCGGCGCCTCCACGGAGTCCACACGTTCGGGATGGAACGTCGTGAGTTGATGTGCTAGCACCGCGCGCCCGGCTAGGGTTTCGGGATACGGCTGAGGGGAGGTGGCGGCCAGGGGTTTAGAGCATGGTTACTACCTGCAGCCCCGCCTCCACATATTTATAGAGCATGCTAATGGGCTTCCACGTTATAGGCCCATTAAAACCCTAATCTGAGAGACCATGTGGAGGTCATCCCGTTGTGTATGATGAGTAATTGACATCGGTTTAGGAAAAGTCGAGTTTGAGTCGGTTGGTTCGGACCTAGACGTTGCGTGGCGTAACGGGCTCGGTCGGACTTGGTCGAACCTAGTCGTATGGGTTTATGTTGCATATTCTGATGAGTCGACAGGTTTGATCTCTATTTACGCTTTCATGTATCGAGCGGTGCTATTTGATGTGTTTCTTGTCTGTGTTGGCTGCAGGACGTCGAGGCGAAGTCGTGGCGAGACACGAGGTGACCGGACTAGACGCAGGTGGCGTTGAGGTCAGAACGGTCGGATGTGTCGAAGACGGCGGAGATTCGATGTGGTTGCGAGGCGTACACGACGAGGAGCGCGGAAGCTTCCCGGAAGGTGCAGGAGGGGCGAATCGGTAAATTCGCAAGGCTGCACAAGCGGGAGACGGCTCCGTTAGGGTTTAGCCGGCGAACGGGTTGGAGACCCGTTAGCCAAGGGCTATAAATAGGTGTTGGGGTTGCATACCCTTTGAGGATCACAAGTGTTTTAGTGCTCATTCATCACTTTGTGTGTGTGTTCCTCCCAAGAAGCATGTGAGGCTCTTGGTGTTCTTGAGGATTGAGAGGGAGAGGATGGATTAAAAATCTTGTAATCATTTCTTCTTGTTCTAATGTTCATGCGTATGGGGACTCATCTGTAGTCATCTCTCTTTAATTTAAGGATGATTTTGTTGGCTAATTCTTTCTGTGTTTCATCTTTGTTGATTTTTCTTCTCTTGCTCCCCTAGTATGAGTGTCTCCTTTTTGTTGTGATGTTGTAGATGGCAGACAGTGGTAACACTTAGTTCCTTCTTGCCGTGTGTAAACCTCTTCAGTTTGTCTAGCTTTGCTCTGTGTTTCGGCTGCAGCTGCCTTCTTGATTTGGTCTGCTGCTTGCCGCTCATTGTCTGCTATTTTTCCTGCTGGCGAGTGTTTCTTCTGCCTTCAAAAATTGCTGCTCTCTCAAATTGCTGCTCACGGTTTGTTTCTTGCCGAACAGCAGCAGTTCGGACAGCAGCAGCATACAGCTGTAACCTGTTTTCTGCTTGGACACAGGTTCGGACAGCAACTAGCATGTCCATTTCTGGTTTCATTTGTCTGTTCGGTTTTGCTGTTCCTATTTTTCTTTGTGCAGCAGTAGGTACTTTCGGCAGTGAGTCTACTGGCAGCTTTGATTTTCCTTTCTGTTTTTGCTTTCTTCTTTTTCTTTCTTCTCTGCCGAATGCATTGCTGCATGCTTTATCATCTTCTCTGTAGCAGCAGCCGGCAGTATTGGCTCAAAGTCACTTTTCTTTTATTTCCTTTTACCGATCTTTGACAATTTTGCATGCAGATCAAACAGCGGTTTTTTCAGTTGAATTTTTTACTGGCTGGTCTCTAATTTATGCTGAATTTTTCAGTGTCGCATGCGTTCCAAATTTCAGCAAGATTAAATTTAATTTTCAGTGAGGTGCTTTGTTTTGCATCGTTTTGAAAAACAGTGTCGAATTCTCGGGGTGATTTTAAAAGAGAGCGACATTCACCCCCCTCTGTCGCCATTTCAGTCCTACAATTGGTATCAGAGCCGGTTAGCTCTTCTTGATAGATCTTTAACCGGTCTCAAGAGCCATGGCGACGGACAAGTACTCGACCAAGCCCCCGATCTTCGATGTGATGGATTTTCCATTCTGGAAGAGTCGGATGGAGACCTACATCCAGGCTCAGGGCTATGACATCTGGCGAAAGGTCAAGGTCCAGTTTGTTGTTCCCGTCGATGAGAACATCAATGCCGGGAACATGGTCGATGTTGAGGCAAACGCAAGGGCGAGGAACATCATCATTCAAGGATTGAGCGGTTTAATTTGATCGCATCTCTCACCGACGTCGGTTTTCGATATTTGGGTGACCCTCAATGCTTACCATGAGGGCACCACCCAAATAAAGACGGTGCGACAAGACCAGTTCAAGCGCGAATACAGTAAATTCGAGATGCTTGCTGGTGAGTCCCTTGACGAGTGCTTTTCTCGCTTTCATAAGATTCTGAGCAACCTCCGAACCGTCGGTCTTACATACTCCGACTCGGATAACGCTCGACAGATTCTTTCCGCACTCGATCTTAGGGTTTGGGAAATGAAGGTGACTACCATCAAGGACACCACGGACCTCTCGACCGACTCTTGATGCGCTTTACTCGCCTCAAGACTCACGAGATTGACATAGTCTCGTCGGTCGAAGTCTCAGTCGATGGCTCTAGTCACAGATCCCACTTCAGCTTCTGGTTCTTCAGCTGATTCTCTTTGCGGGTTCTCCCTATCTGCTCTCTGTGATGTAACTGATGATCAGTTAGAGCAGCTAGAGGATGAACAGCTGGCCCTCCTAGCTCGGAAGTTTTCCCATGCTTACAAGAGGAGGAGGGACGGAAAGAGAAGAGGACCAGTGATTTGCTTTGAGTGTGGTGGCCCCAACCACATTTGAGCAAACTGTCCCAAGCTGGGGAAGGGCAAAGCAGACTACGGCGGTTCGGGCAAGAACGACTACTCCGACAAGAACCGCAACAAGAAGCCCCCAGCTCAGACGCAAGGCAAGAAGACGTTCCGCGACTTTGGGAAGGCTAAGAAGCTCTTCCACCGCGTCCTCGCCGCCTTCGACGACCTCGACCTCAGCGAGAAGGAGGGATGGAGCGACGACGCCGGGACGGGTGACCAAGATCCCAAGAGCGGCGACGACTTCTCTAGCATGTGCTTCATGGCCCTCAAAGGCGAGATCAGCGACGGCGACCTCTACTCCGACTCCGACGAGGTATGTCCCTCTTATGACCAACTAAATGAAGCTTTTCTTAAGTTAGGAGGATTTCATGCTAGATCTAGAGCTAGATGTAGCGAGTTGGAGAAGGAAGTAGATAGATTGTCACGGGAGCTTACTTCACTTATATCTGCTCCCTCCCGTGACGACTGTGATACATGCTGTGCCTTGCTTGGAGACATGGAGAAACTAAGGACCTCTCGTGCTAGTCTGTCCTCTGAGCTTGATGAGATTAAGGTGGAGAATGTTAGTCTACTTGCTGAACTTGAGATGAGTAGGGTAGCTCCTGTTTCATCTTCTACTGTTGAGACTATTTCTTGCACCTCATGTGAGGATAAGGATAATGCTTTTAGAGGTCTTTACACTATGCTTCTCGATCTGCCCGAGACTTGTGAAAGTTGTAATAATTTGAAGATGAACCTAAAACGGGCAGATCATAAAATTGCTGAATTACAAGCTTTTCTATTTGAGCCTATTGCTTCATGTGTGAATTGTCCTAAACTGACTGCTGAGTTTGAATCTGTTTCCAAACAGTTTCAAGAAATGATTGATCATGATAAGAAGTTGGCTCAGTTTGCTTCTAAGGACCCTGTTAGCTCACCATGCATTAGCTGTAATAAACTAAAATCTAACTTGATTGCATTAGATGAGAAATGTGTGAAGCTAACTAAGGACCTACTAGAGAAGCCACCTTGTGCTTGTAATGTGGTTGTGGAGAAGGGGAGAAGCCCTGCAAGGTAGAGACGCTTAGCGACGCGAACCAACCCGCTAGCGATGGACTGTCCCTTCTAAGTCGGCCGTATGCGTACACAAGCCAGTCTTCCCTCTGCTGTTGGTTGTTCTTCTGCTCCCTTACCTTCTGCTGTTTCTTCTCCTCCTTGCTCCTCTTGCACCTCTCTCTTTCGGGAGTGTCAGTACCTTATGAACACTCTCGAGAAATTTGTAGGAGGCAAGAAGAAGCTCAATCTTGTTCTAGACCAATCAAAGATTTGCAAGTTCAATCAGGGTCTAGGATATGATTTCCATGAGGATGTGAGGAAGCATCCACCTGTAGTGCTCAGACCCGTAGCCGCATGTGTGATTGAGGTTAAGCCCAAGAACAAGAAAGTTCAATTTAAATCAGCGGGCTTTGTCCAAGAGATTTCGACGACAAGGTGATTTCACTGCAGCTTCACCTCTCGTATATGGCCATCTCATGCTACTTCACCCCTCGTATGGTATCATTGCACCTTCCGCCGAAGGATGGGCATTTATTTGACCATTGCTTCAAGCACGCCAAGATCGCGCATAGAGACCGTGTTGCGCTCTTAGGCGATTCGTGGTCAGCCCCGCACCTTGAGTGCACCTAAGACCAACACGAGGTCTAGGCTTGCTCTTGTTGGTAGCTTTGGGCGCATCGAGGACTTGGTTCTTCCGAGTTTTCGCTTTTTGTTCTCATGCTCCTCCGGTCGTGACTTCCGCTGCTCGAGGGTAGATCTCGCTTCCCATCGAGATGCCTACCCGCGGCGTGATCGCTTGTCGCCGGTGCGCCGACTCGCTCTTCCGTAGCGATCGGACCAAAGAATGACTTGTGTCCGCACACATACCTTCGCTTCTTTGAGCGACGGAGGCGAGGGTAGATAGAGGTCATCGTGCTTGACTACTTCATCCGCCGACGTGTTACTCAAGATTGGGTGCCAAAATCGCTGTTGATTTACCCCAAGATCGAGACTTTACTGCTTAACTCAGTTCGCGGGTGGAAGGAAAGGTTTGGCTCGAGACTCCGGTGTTCACGACACATGACCGGAGATTCACGTTGGTTTTCTTCCCTAGCCCGAGCTTGGTGATGAGACTATCACCTTTGGAGACTCTTCGTCTGGACGCCATCGCCAAAGGTACTTGGCGTTAATGACACATTTGTTTTAAAAGATGTTGCCTTGGTAAGTAAGTCGCATTACAATTTGCTTTCGGTTTCTCACCACCGATGACGGTTTCGAGGTAAGTTTTAAGAAAACGCCGCAAAATTATTGATTCTTCTGTAGTCCGGTTTATGGATTTCTCGTTATGGGAGGATCTTTCGTGCTGATTTTATTGAGTCTTCTAGTGATCCTCTCCTGTTTGGTTGCTTCGAGTCCCGCGACCTTACCTTCTGGCATAAGAGACTTGGTCATATTGGATTTGACCATTTGACCCGAGTTAGCGGCCACGATCTCATTCGTGGTCTGCCGAAACTCAAGATGGTCAAAGATCTTGTTTGCGCCCGCGTCAAGACGGCAAGATGGTTGCCGCTCACCCTCCGGTCACAAAGTGACTATGACCGATGCACCGTGTCACCGCTCCACATGGACACGGTCGGACCAGCTCGAGTGCAGTCTGCAGGAGGGAAGTGGTATGTTCTTGTCGTGGTCGATGACTTCTCGAGGTATTCTTGGGTGTTTTTCTTGGCCTCGAAGGATGAGACGTTTACACATTTCCGAGGTCTTTATAGTAGGCTTTCTGTTGAGCTTCCGGGTGCCTTGCGAGCGATCCGTAATGACAATGGCATGGAGTTCAAGAATTCCTACTTCGAGAGTTTCTGTGATGAGACAGGTATAGAGCACGAGTTCTCTTCTCCGCACGTCCCACAGCAGAATGGCGTCGTGGAGAGGAAGAACCGTACCTTGGTCGAGATGGCCAGGACGATGCTCGATGAATACTCTACACCGCGGAAGTTTTGGGTGAGGCTATAGCCACCGCGTGCCATGTTTCAACGAGTTTTTCTCGTGGCACACTTGCACCGCACTTCTTATGAGTTGAGATATGGGCGTAAACCCAGTGTTTCTCATTTTCGTGTGTTTGGTTGCAAGTACTTTATTATGAAGTCTGGAAACCTAGATAAGTTCGAATCACGTTCTTGTGATGGGATCTTTCTAGACTACTCGACTTCTTGGCGGGCTTATAGGGTCCAGAACCTGAGTCTAGTAAAATGGTAGAAACCTGTGAGGTGACTTTCGATGAGGCCAGTCCGGGGACTAGGCCCGATATCTCAGGTTCTTTAGAGCAGTCCGAGACCATCTTCGTGGATGATGTGGAGGATGGAGACGAGGGTTGTCTACTTGATCCAGTCCCTCATCCACCCCTTGAGGTGCCTTCTTCCACCGCACCTCGAGGTGATCAGCCCATGGCTTCTGCTTCCTCTGGAGCTAGTGGCTCTGTTCCTACCCCGTCAGCTCACGAGGTAGAGGCCACGTCTTCATCTCATCCTGGACCTCCCAGACATATCCAAAAATCCCATCCTTCAGAGCAGATCATTGGAGACCTTTTTGAGCGAGTTACTCGCTCAAAATCTGGCATGTCACTCTTTTGTCTCCATTCTGCCTTTGTTGCCTCCTTCGAGCCCAAAGACATTTGTCATGCTCTATCTGATGAGTCTTGGGTCAATGCCATGCATGAGGAGCTAGAGAATTTCGAGAGAAACAAGGTCTGGACGCTTGTTGAGACCCTCGAGGTCACAATATCATTGGGACCAAATGGGTGTTCAAGAACAAGCAAAGTGAGGATGGGGTAGTCATTCGAAACAAGGCTAGACTGGTTGCTCAGGGGTACTCCCAGGTTGAGGGTCTAGATTTTGAGGAGACCTTTGCCCCTGTAGCTAGACTTGAGGCCATTAGAATTCCGTTTGCCTTTGCAGCTTCTAAGGGTTTCAAGCTCTACCAGATGGATGTCAAGAGTGCCTTTCTCAATGGTTTTATTGAGGAAGAAGTCTATGTGAGACAGCCTCCAGGTTTCGAGAACTCCAAATACCCTAGTCATGTCTACAAGCTTTTCAAAGCATTGTATGGACTTAAGCAGGCTCCTAGAGCTTAGTATGAGAGGCTTAAGTCCTATCTTTTGAGGCATGATTTCGAGATGGGTAAAGTTGACAAGACCTTGTTCATTCGCCGGCTTGGCAATGACCTTCTGCTCGCCCAAATTTATGTCGATGACATTATCTTTGGCAGCTCATCTCATGCTCTAGTTTCACAGTTCTCGGATGTCATGAGCACCGAGTTTGAGATGAGCATGATGGGTGAGTTGACTTTCTTCCTTGGCTTCCAAATCAAGCACTGGAGGGTACCTTCTTGCATCAAGGCAAGTACACCGTGATCTCCCGAGACGTTTCGACATGAGTGATGGAAAGCCGGTGTCGACTCGATGGCTTTACACACCGCACTTGACCCTGTATGAGGACGGCGAGCCGCTTGATCAAAAGGAGTTCAAGTATGATTGACTCTCTTGTACCTCACCGCCTCGAGACCGGACATACACTTTTCCGTGTGTCTATGTGCTCGGTTTCAGGCTTCTCCTCGCGTGTCTCACCGCCAGGCGGTGAAGCGCATCTTTCGGTACCTTCGAGCTACCATTGACTATGGTATCTGGTACTCTTCCTCCTCCTCTCTATCCCTTAGAGCCTTTTCGGATGGAGACTTTGCCGGCTGTAGGATAGATAAGAAGAGCACTTCGGGCACCTGCCAATTCATTGGCACTTCTCTCGTTTCCTGGTCCTCTAGGAAGTAGTCCTGTTGCACGCCCACCGTAGAGGCCGAGTACGTTGTCGCCGCCGCTGTCGCAGCCTGTGTACTTTGGATGGCGCCGACCTTGCGGGACTTTGGGTTAGCTATGATGTGTTCCACTCTTTTGTGATAACACTTCGCAATCAACATTGCTAAGAACCCGTGCAACATTCTCGGACCAAGCATATTGATATTCGCTATCACTTCCTTAGAGACCATGTGGAGAAAGGTGACATCGTGCTCCAGTTTGTGGAGAGTGACCACCAGTTGGCTGACATTTTCACCAAGCCTTTGGATAGCTCGAGGTTTTCAGCTCTGCGGGGAGAGCTTGGGGTGGTTTGTCCTTATGGACTGTTGTGAGGGGGAGCTTTGGGCTTTACTGCTTTACCATATTATTTATGCTTCTGTCTCCTTACTATTGCACTGCATTTGTGGGTGCATTGGGTTTAGTCCTTCCAGGATAGGTTAGAGTGTGTCTCTTCTCGAGTTGCTTAGACTTCTTACTCTTATCTTGTGCTTTCGGGATAGTGTTTCTTATCTCACTAGGTTGAGCTCACTCACTTCTTGTAGGTTCTAGCGAGGTTGGGCCACCCCGGCAGGCAGTGCGTGTTTGCTCTCTAGTGTGTGTTTTCTCGACGTTGTTCGTCCCGAGTCATATGGGGTAGATAAGAGTCGATCGAGCCATTAGTATCCTCTACATCTTATCTATGCTTTAAGGACCGCTTTTTATCTTTCTTTGCCAGCTTCTCGTTTTTATTGCTTTGGTTCAGGGGGAGTTCATGTGGGAACTTCTAGATCTTAAAATTGACATAACTCAACTTGAACTAAAAGCTGCATCACATGTTGAGGGGGAGCTGGATTTTCTGCATGTTATTCTGTATTGTAATATAACTACATGGAGCCTTGATTATTATCCATTGATGACATGTTTAAACTGCTTTACACCCTGCCATAACTTGTGCTTATTTGCTACATTTATCATGACTTTATATGTGTAGACTAGCTTTTGCCATGATAAGTTAATTAAACTTGCTCAATTTGAACTAAAACTTATCATGTTAGCACTCGAGCCTAGTCTTTCTTGAGCTATCCTTTTATGATCCATGCCATGTCAAATAGGCTGGGTTGAGCGTTGAATCTCTATTGAACCTTAGATTGAGCTGTTTTAGTCTCTTGATGATGCATAGGCTAGTACAATCATTTAAAAAGCAAAAAGATCTCTTTTGTGCGAAAAAACTGATCTCACCAATTCTTTCTCATGAGACGGCTTGCCATTGCACTAGGCATGAACTCAGGGGGAGTTTTGGATGACCAATATCATTTTCTTAAGCTTCTCGCTTGGTATGATCGCATAAGGCTTGAGATCTAGCACGTGATAAAAATATTGGTTGGAAACAACCACAAGTTTCATAAGAAAATATGTCATTTGTGCTCGATTTGCTTAAGTTATAAAAGAACCAAGTACTTGAACCAATGTTTCCTTCTTGAGCATATGGCACTCTATTTGGACTCAACTGTAGCTTTATGGTTCCGCTTAGCTTATTGACATGGCCTGCATCATCCTTGGATATCTCTAGCTAGACTTTGCTCATTGATGACTTAATTTGTTCACAAATTGCACTATAATTCAGATTGTCATCTCTATGGTTTAGCTAGCATATACATATCTTGTCATGATCTAGATAGCATTCTATTGAGTTATGGCTTGATGTAATTCTTAAATGGTCATTTTGGATAATTCTCATGGCTCTAAATGCTTAGAATAATCAAACTTCAGCCATTTTATCCATTTGCATGGCTTATTCTCCTTCTTGCATTCTTGATGTGTTTATTGCCACAAGGGGGAGAATAGCGGTAGAAAAAGCCATTTTGGGAGCTTTGAGGAAAACTTGTTCTTTCTTTTGCTCCTTCTGTCGACATGGTCATTAGCTTCATTCTGTTTCTTATGGACCATGTTAGACTCTTCAAACTCAACTTTATGCTTTTTCGTGTTTGTCAATATACTCATCAAGGGGGAGATTGAGAGACCATGTGGAGGTCATCCCGTTGTGTATGATGAGTAATTGACATCGGTTTAGGAAAAGTCGAGTTTGAGTCGGTTGGTTCGGACGTAGACGTTGCGTGGCGTAACGGGCTCGGTCGGACTTGGTCGAACCTAGTCGTATGGGTTTATGTTGCATATTCTGATGAGTCGACAGGTTTGATCTCTATTTACGCTTTCATGTATCGAGCGGTGCTATTTGATGTGTTTCTTGTCTGTGTTGGCTGCAGGACGTCGAGGCGAAGTCGTGGCGAGACACGAGGTGACCGGACTAGACGCAGGTGGCGTTGAGGTCAGAACGGTCGGATGTGTCGAAGACGGCGGAGATTCGATGTGGTTGCGAGGCGTACACGACGAGGAGCGCGGAAGCTTCCCGGAAGGTGCAGGAGGCGAATCGGTAAGTCGCAAGGCTGCACAAGCGGGAGACGGCTCCGTTAGGGTTTAGCCGGCGTAACGGGTTGGAGACCCGTTAGCCAAGGGCTATAAATAGGTGTTGGGGGCTGCATACCCCTTTGAGGATCACAAGTGTTTTAGTGCTCATTCATCACTTTGTGTGTGTGTGTTCCTCCCAAGAAGCATGTGAGGCTCTTAGTGTTCTTGAGGATTGAGAGGGAGAGGATGGATTAAAAATCTTGTAATCATTTCTTCTTGTTCTAATGTTCATGCGTATGGGGACTCATCTGTAGTCATCTCTCTTTAATTTAAGGATGATTTTGTTGGCTACTTCTTTCTGTGTTTCATCTTTGTTGATTTTTCTTCTCTTGCTCCCCTAGTATGAGTGTCTCCTTTTTGTTGTGATGTTGTAGATGGCAGACAGTGGTAACACTTAGTTCCTTCTTGCCGTGTGTAAACCTCTTCAGTTTGTCTAGCTTTGCTCTGTGTTTCGGCTGCAGCTGCCTTCTTGATTTGGTCTGCTGCTTGCCGCTCATTGTCTGCTATTTTTCCTGCTGGCGAGTGTTTCTTCTGCCTTCAAAAATTGCTGCTCTCTCAAATTGCTGCTCACGGTTTGTTTCTTGCCGAACAGTAGCAGTTCGGACAGCAGCATCATATAGCTGTAACCTGTTTTCTGCTTGGACACAGGTTCGGACAGCAACTAGCATGTCCATTTCTGGTTTCATTTGTCTGTTCGGTTTTGCTGTTCCTATTTTTCTTTGTGCAGCAGTAGGTACTTTCGGCAGTGAGTCTACTGGCAGCTTTGATTTTCCTTTCGTTTTTGCTTTCTTCTTTTTCTTTCTTCTCTACCGAATGCATTGCTGCATGCTTTATCATCTTCTCTGTAGCAGCAGCCGGCAGTATTGGCTCAAAGTCACTTTTCTTTTATTTCCTTTTACCGATCTTTGACAATTTTGCATGCAGATCAAACAGTGGTTTTTTCAGTTGAATTTTTTACTGGCTGGTCTCTGATTTATGCTGAATTTTTCAGTGTCGCATGCGTTCCAAATGTCAGCAAGATTAAATTTAATTTTCAGTGAGGTGCTTTGTTTTGCATCGTTTTGAAAAACAGTGTCGAATTCTCGGGGGTGATTTTAAAAGAGAGCGACATTCACCCCCCTCTGTCGCCATTTCGGTCCTACATAATCCCATATGGATCAATATCCCTCTTAGCCTATAAAACTAAATTGTTTATGATTGCCTCTTGGGCACATCACTAACAATCTCCCACTTGCACTAGAGACAATCATATAGGCAAGCTCTCCAATTCCAACCCCTTAAGTGTGTGACCCGTTAGGTTCATGTGTAGACAGCTATGACCCGAAAACCCTTTTCAAGTCATAAGTCAATAGTGGCACCTAGCAAGGCATATTGACTCCCGAATACACATAAAGATCATATCGGCTAAACCTTGATATACACATACTTGGGTCCCTTTGCCACATGATGCCAGTCGAACTTACGGCGAGATTCATGCCACCCTTGTGATAGCTCAACCATTCACTCGATCTTGTGGTGGATTACAACTCATGACTAACCCTTTAGTCACATTGTGATTAACTCTTTAATCACCTTGGTATGGCCATGCACTTTCCTAATCTAACCACATCGAGGGGCCAGAGATATCTCTCCTGTTATGTAGGAGGGGCAACTTCCATCTTAATCCGCTCACATCCCATTCCATGTTTCATGATACACCTGAAGACCACTTTTATAGCTACCCAGTTACGGAGTAGTGTTTGGCAGCCCCAAAGCGGTCGAAGGATCCAGTAGGTATACCACTCAAGATCGCTTGATGGCACATATTAACATAACAATCCCAGCAACGTCTCAGAGTGGGTCAATCCAACACCATGTTTTCTAACATGTGTCCACATTATTGATTTGATATTCCAATATCCATGATCCGTGAAACCTGATCATCAATCAATACATGTGCTAGTCCATAAATCATTGTTGTCCCACGTAATGACATAAGACTAGGGATCTTTAGAATAACATTAAATAAAACAAAGAGTTTCACGAATAAGTCACATACTTGTCAATCAATGCATACAATCATTATTCAAGGAACCAAATAACACCTTATTCAAAATTTTATAAACATAGACTTGATACAATTATCTCCCACTCATACTAGAGTCAATCATGTAAGTATCTAATACCCATTGCACTCGTGTGTGCCTCATGCTTTGGTTGTGTGAGAGGCTTTGTCAACGGATCAGCAACGTTCAAATCCGTGTGCACCTTGCAAATCTTCACTTCACCCCTATCAATGATCTCACGGATAAGGTGATAGCGTCGAAGTATATGTTTGAACTTTTGGTCTGACCTAGGCTCCTTTGCTTGCGCAATGGCTCCACTATTATCACAATAGAGATCCACTGGACTGGATACACTAGGGATCACACCCAACTCAAAAACAAATTTTTTGATCCAAACAGCTTCCTTGTAGCTTCAGAAGCTGCAATATACTCGGCCTTAGTTGTCGAATCAGCTACCGTCTCTTGCTTGGAACTTTTCCACCACCGCCTCCATTGAGGCGTAACACAAAACCGCATCATGATCCGCTATCATCTTTATCAGTTTGGAAACTAGCATCGGTGTAATATTTTACAACGAGCTCTTCTTCACCTCCAAAAATAAAGAGCATATCCTTAGTCCTTCTAAAGTACTTAAGAATATTCTTTACAGCCACCCAGTGAACTAGACTGGGGCTAGATTGATACCTGCTCGTAACACTTAGAGCATATGAAACATCTGGGCGCGTACAAAGCATAGCATACATGATGGATCTGATGGCTAAGGCATACGAAGTCGCACTCATCTTCTTTTGCTCATCAAGTGTTGAAGCACACTGAGTCTTGCTAAGACGAATGCCATGTGACATAGGCAAGAAACCTTTCTTGGAATCTTGCATATTGAACTGTTTCAATACCTTATCAATGTATGTACTTTGGCTTAATCCAATTAGCCTCTTCGATCTATCTCTATAGATCTTTATGCCCAAAATGTAAGCTACCTCTTCGAGATCTTTCATTGAGAAACTTTTTCTCAAGGAAGACTTCACAGCTTCTAGCATTGGAATATCATTTCTGATCAATAATATGTCATCTACATACAAGACCAGAAAAACAAGTGCGCTCCCACTAGCCTTCTTGTAAATACAAGGCTCTTCTTCATTCTTGATGAAGCCAAACCCTTTGACTACTTCATCAAAACGAAGATTCCAACTCCGAGATGCTTGCTTCAATCCATAAATAGACTTCTGAAGCTTGTATATTCTCCCAGCATTTTTCGGATCAACAAAACCCTCAGGCTGTGTCATGTACACATCCTCGCTTAGGTTTCCATTTAGGAAAGCTGTTTTGAAATCCATCTGCCAAATCTCGTAGTTGAAACAGGCAACAATCGCTACGAGGATCCGAATAGACTTTAGCATAGCGACGGGCGAAAACGTTTCATCATAATCAACACCTTGAATTTGCTTGAAACCTTTCGCCACCAATCGTGCCTTATAGATGTGTACATTTCCATCCATGTCTATCTTTTTCTTAAAAACCCATTTACACTCAATAGTTTTTACACCATCAGGTGGATCCACCAAGTTTCAAACTTGATTATCATGCATGGATTCTATTTCGGACCTCATGGCTCCAAGCCATGTTTCAGAGTTTAGTCCCATCATTGCTTCCGTGTAGCTCTTGGGCTCATCATTGTCCAACAACAACATGTCGCGTTGTCCCGTGGTTAGGAGCGTGAACTTTTTAGTTACGCGACGTGCCCTTGTAGACCTACGTGGGGGCGGTGCCTCCATAACCGATTGTACAACATCTTGTACGTCCTATTGAGGTTTAATAGGAGCTGAAATATTTTCAGGTGTTTCCCGAATTTCTTCAAGCTGCACCTTGCTCCCACTAACACCCTTTGAAAGAAACTCTTTTTCCAAAAAGACACCGTTCCGAGCGACAAACACTTTGCCTTCTACCCGATTGTAAAAATAATATCATTTGGTTTCCCTAGGATACCCAACAAAGAAGCATTTATAAGATTTAGGATGGAGCTTATCAGATGTCAAACGTTTCACATAAGTCTCACTAATGGATTTGCGTGAGGCTACGCAAGCGTAAAACAAAATTTTCTACCGCACACAAGGACATCATGCTTAAGGAGGATCATGGATCGTTACCACTAGACGCAGCAGCAATGAAGAAGAGTTGGAGAAGCCGATCCAACCACGCGCGTCGAGGTAGTAGTGGAAGTAGTCGATCGTCCCGAACCGATCGTCTCCTCCACGCGATCAACCACACCACGAGCAGATCCAATCTGTAGATTGATGCCGATCAACGCCGCAACGAGCGCGCCTCCACCGTATCCACACGTCCGGTCGGAACGCCGATCGCGAGTGTACCAAAGACTCATGAGCGCCTAGGGTTTGGCTCAGAGGTGGCGGCTGTGGTTTAGCTCGGGATTATCGATGCCACCCTCGCCCCTTGCCTCCATATATATACCTCCTCACTTGGGCCTCATGACCGAGGCCCAATAGGAGTCTATCCGATCTCTATCCGAATTGAGCCCACATCCCAATCACATTCGAATTAGTGTTCCAACCCGTTAAGTGTGCGACCAGAGGTTCACGATACTTGGTCGCGACCGTAAACACCTTTCCGGTCACCCTGTTAATAGCGGTCTCTAGTAAGACATATTAACCCCAATGTATACGTAAAGATCATATCGGCTGAACCTGTAATGTTCTCATGTACTAATCCCTTTGCCTCACGATATAGATTAAGCTCAAGGTGAGACCTGTGTCATCCTCTTAATAGCTCAATCACTCTCTCGATTCCGTGATGGATTATAAGCTCGTGATTGACTCCTCAATCACCTTGGCATGGCCATGCACTTTCATAATCCATTACATCGAGGGGCCCAGAGATATCTCTCCCATAAGGAGGGGCAAATTCTATCTTGATCATTCACATCCCACTACATGTTTCATGGCAAACCCAAAGACTACTTTTATGACTACCCGCCACGGAGTAGTGTTTAGTAGTCCCAAAATAAGCTACTACGCATGCCGGGAACCATGATGATCTCAAGTCTAAGGATTCCACATAAACACTACTTGAGACCAACCGATGACACATGTAATCTGCAGTGTCTCATGGCGGGTCTATCCAACATATGTTCACTAACACATGTCCATATTATTGATTTGGTATCTCCATACCATGATCCATGAGACATGATCATCAATCAATACATATGTCGATCTTTGAATCATATTTGTTCCTCATATGAAATATAATCGGGGATCATTTAGAAATAGCAACATTTTGGCATTAAGAGTCTCATGAACAAGTCACATACTCATTGATCAATAATGATAATGTCTATTTCAAGGAACAAAGCAATGTATCATAAATATAGTATGTGATATATTCAACATCTCCATGTTGCCTCTAGGGCATATCACCACAGCCTCCCACTTGCACTAGAGTCAACCATGTAGGTATCTAATACCCATTGCCCTAGTGTGAGCCTCATGCTTTGGTCGGGAAGCGGCTTTGTTAACGGATCCGCAATGTTCAAACCGCTTGTACTTTGCATATCTTAACATCGCCTCTCCACAATCTCGCGGATGAGATGAAATCGCCAGAGAATGTGCTTGGACAGTGCGATCTAGGCTCCTTGGCTTGCATGAATGGCTCCACCGTTGTCACAAGAGAGGTCCATTAGGTGGAGGCACTAGCCATCACACCAAGCTCGAAACAAATTTCTTGATCCAAACAAACCTCTTTAGCGACGTGCCGCTATGTACTCGGCTCGTTGTAGAATCAAGAACTGTCTCTCGCTTGAACTCTTCCACCACCGCACCGCCATTCAAAGTAACACAAATCCAGATTGCGATCTAAAATCATCTTTGTCGGCTTGAAGCTAGCATCGGTGTAACCATTTACAACGAGCTCTTCCTCACCCCATAGACGAGGAACACATCTTTAGTTCTTCTCAAGTACTTCAAGATGTTCTTTACAGTAATCCGATGACTTTCACCGGATCTCGACCGGTATCTACCGTAGCACTTAAAGCATACGAGACATCCGGACGGTACAAAGCATGGCATACATAATGGATCCAATAGTGAAGCATATGGAATCGCATTCATTTTATCCCGCTCATCGGTGTACTAGGACACCGATTCTTGCTAAGATTTATACCATGTGACATAGGTAGGAGCCTTTCTTGAATCTCGCATGTTGAACCTTTTCAACACCTTGTCAATGTACGTATCTTGGCTTAATCCAATCAGCCTTTTGATCTATCTCTATAGATCTTGATGCCTGAATATATGCCGCCTCCTAAGTCTTTCATAGAGAAACTATTTTCAATGAAGACTTAATGATTCGAACATAGGAATGTCATTTCCGATCAATAATATGTCATCCACATATAAGACCGTAAACACGAGTGCACTCCCACTAGCCTTTTGTAAACACAAGGCTCTTCTTCGTTCTTGATGAAACCAAACCCTTTGATTACTTCATCAAAACGAATGTTCCAACTCGAGATGCTCGCTTTAATCCATAAATGGATCTTTGCGCTTGCATATCTTTCCGGTGATTGCGGATCGACAAAACCCGTGGGTGTGTCATGTACACATCCTCACTCGATTTCCATTAAGGAAAGCTGTTTTGACATTCATTTGCCATATTTCATAGTCGAAATAAGCAAGAATCGCTAGAATGATCCGAATAGACTTTAGCATTGCGACGCTGAAAAAGTTTCATCATAATCAACACCTTGAATTTGTTTGAAACCTTTGGCCACCAATCACGCTTTATAGATGTGAACATTTCCATCTATGTCTATCTTTTTCTTGAAAACCCATTTGCACTCAATGGTTTTAACACCATCAGGTGGATCAACCAAGTTCCAAACTTGATTACTGTGCATGGATTCAATTTCGATCTCATGGCTTCAAGCCATTTCTCAAAATCTGGTCCCACCATCGCTTCTTCATAGGTCTTAGGCTCATCGTTGTCTAACAACAATATGTCCCGTTGTTGAGTAGTCAAGAACATGTACCTCTCAGGTGCACGACGTGACCTCTCTGACCTACGTGGTGCGGTGTGTCCACAACAGGTTCTTCAACAGCTTGTTCATCCTGTTGTGGTTCTCAGAGAGCTGAAACGTTTGTGTGTTTCTAATTTCTTCAAGTTGCACCATGCTCCCACTATCCCTTCTTGAGAGAAACTCTTTCTCTAAGAAGACACCATGCCAAGCGACAAACACTTTGCCTTCTTCTTGATTATAGAAGTAATATCCTTTTGTTTCCTTAGGATACCCGATAAAGAAGCATTTATCGATTTAGGACCGAGCTTATCGATTGTAAACGCTTTTACATAAGTCTCACATCCCCAAATCTTAAGAAAAGACAAGCTAGGACGTTATCCCGTCCACATCTCATATGGTGTCTTTTCTATCGATTTTGATGGAACCCCGCTTAGTGTGAAAGCTACTGCTTCAAGAGCGCACCCCAAAAGACAACGGAAGATCACCGTGGCTCATCATGGAGCGCACTATATCTAATAAGGTGCGATTTCTCGCTCGATACCCCATTCCATTGAGGTGTTCCAATGAGTCAATTGTGGAACAATTCCACAATCCTTCGATGATTACCAAACTCATGGCTCAAATACTCGCCTCCACGATCGATCGTAGAAACTTGATTGTCTTGCCTAAATGATTTTGCACTTCATTTTGGAATTCTTTGAACTTTTCAAAGGATTCGACTTATCTTCATCGTAGATATATCCATATCTACTAAAGTCATCAAGAAAGTTATGAAGCATCGAAACCACCTCGGTCGTTGAGCTCATTGGTCCACATACATCGAATGTACGAGTGCCAATAAGTCACTTGCCCGCTCACCTTGACCGGTGAAAGGTGCTTTTGTCATCTTGCCAAGTAAACAAGATTCGCATGTCTCAAATGATTCAAAATCAAATGAGTGCGAATACCATCTCTATGGAGCTTCTCCATGCTTCTCATTTATGTGACCCAAGCGACAGTGCCAAATAAACGTGGATTCAAATCATTCGATCGTTGCCTCTTTGCATTAATGTTATAGACCGATGACTCTTCAAGAGTAAGAACATATAACCCATTCACCAATGGAGTATGACAATAGAACATATCTTTGAAATAAAGAGAACAACCATTGTTCACGATCTAAAGTCATAACCTTCGCTTGTAAACATGAAGCGTAAATAATGTTCTTCAAAGAGATGGAAAACAATAACAATTATTCAATTCCAAAACTAATCTCGAAGGTAAAGATAATGGCATGGTGCCAACACCACCGCAAAGAACTTTTGCTCCATTGCCAACGCCGAAGATCCACTTCGCTCCTCCTCAAACTTCTACTTCTTCTTAGCCCCCGCAACGATTTGCAAATGTGAGCAACCGATCCGTATCAAATACCCAAGAATCGAGAAGAAGTGGCAAGATTGATTTCTATAACATTTATACCGGAGTGGAAGTCGATTCCTTCTTCTCCTTAAGATCCTCCAAGTACTTTGGGCGTTCCTTTTCCAATGTCCCGATTGCTTACTGAGTAGCAATCGCATCGTGAGCAGGCCCTTCTTGACTTGCTTGGCCTTAGAACCGCCGCGATCTCATCGGTAGCTAACTTTCTTTGACCGCGCCTTTCTTTACATAGGGCTTGCCTTGCCTTCTCGCATCATCATCACATGATGGTGCTTTTCTTAATGCTTTCCTCGGTGATTTTAGCATCCCATGCAACTCACCAAGGTCTTGTCCATGTTGTTCATGTGATAGTTCGAATGAATGGCTCAAAGCTCGAGGGAGCGATCAAGAATCACATCAAGAGCCAACTCTTGGCTAAGGGAAAACCAAGCTTTTCCGGACTCTCAATGTAGCCAATCATCTTAATCACATGAGGGTCGACGGATTCCCTTCGCAAGCTCGCACGCAAACAAGGACTTTGAAGTGTTGAACCTCTCACCCTTGCTTGGTTCTCAAACATACCACGCAACCCCACAATGATATTGTAGGCATATGTGTTCTCATATTGCTTCAAGTTCAGAGGACATTGTGGCAAGCATGAGACACTCACATCAAGGTAATCATTCGCTTGCTTCTCATAAGCTTTCCGTGCAGCCACGTAGCATTATCGTGCAAGTCATCGGGATAAGGAGACTCAAGGACATACTCCTTGCGCCTTGCTTGAGAACAATTCTCAAGTTGCGATACCAATCCAAAAGTTCGCTCCATTGAGTTTTTCTTTCTCAAGAATAGATCGCAAATTAAAAGAACTGGATGCTGCATTAGTTGACATGATCTACAACAAAGAATACGCAAAGTTTAGCACTATGTTTATGTTCATCTTTTATTAAACTATTTAACAAAAGATACTCCCACTATATGTTTTGTAATCGTCTTCCCTCTAACAACATCTTGTACATCCTGTTGAGGTTTAATAGGAGCTGAAATATTTTCAGGTGTTTCCCGAATTTCTTCAAGCTGCACCTTGCTCCCACTAACACCCTTTGAAATAAACTCTTTTTCCAAAAAGACACCGTTCCGAGCGACAAACACTTTGCCTTCTTCTCGATTGTAAAAATAATATCATTTGGTTTCCCTAGATACCCAACAAAGAAGCATTTATAAGATTTAGGATGGAGCTTATCAGATGTCAAACGTTTCACATAAGTCTCACTAATGGATTGCGCGTAGGCTACGCAAGCAGAAAACAAAACTTTTCTACCGCGCACACAAGGACATCATGCTTAAGGAGGGATCATGGATCGTTACCACTAGACGCGCAGCGCGGCGGAAGAAGAGTTGGAGAAGCCGATCCAACCACGCGCGTCGAGGTAGTAGTGGAAGTAGTCGATCGTCCCGAACCGATCGTCTCCTCCACGCGATCAACCACACCACGAGCGATCCGATCCGTAGATTGATGCCGATCAACGCCGCAACGAGCGGCGCCCACCGGTATCCACACGTCCGGTCGGAACGCCGATCGCGAGTGTACCAAAGACTCGCGAGCGCCTAGGGTTTGGCTCAGAGGTGGCGGCGTGGTTTAGCTCGGGATTATCGATGCCACCCTCCCCCTTGCCTCCATATATAGACCTCTCACTTGGGCCTCGCGACCGAGGCCCAATAGGAGTCTATCCGGATCTCTATCCGATTGAGCCCACATCCGAATCACATTCGAATTAGTGTTCCAACCCGTTAAGTGTGCGACCAGAGGTTCACGATACTTGGTCGCGACCCGTAAACACCTTCCGGTCACCCCGTTAATAGCGGTCTCTAGTAAGACATATTAACCCCAATGTATACGTAAAGATCATATCGGTGAACTCGTAATGTTCTCATGTACTAATCCCTTTGCCTCACGATATAGATTAAGCTCAAGGTGAGACTGTGTCATCCTCTTAATAGCTCAATCACTCTCTCGATTCCGTGATGGATTATAAGCTCGTGATTGACTCCTCAATCACCTTGGCATGGCCATGCACTTTCATAATCCATTACATCGAGGGGCCGTAGATATCTCTCCCATAAGGAGGGCAAATTCTATCTTGATCATTCACATCCCACTACATGTTTCATGGCAAACCCAAAGACTACTTTTATGACTACCCGCCACGGAGTAGTGTTTAGTAGTCCCAAAATAAGCTACTACGCATGCTGGGAACCATGATGATCTCAAGTCTAAGGATTCCA
This sequence comes from Bonia amplexicaulis, assembly GCA_036346245.1. Taxonomy (NCBI): domain Eukaryota; kingdom Viridiplantae; phylum Streptophyta; class Magnoliopsida; order Poales; family Poaceae; genus Bonia; species Bonia amplexicaulis. The sequence continues at coordinate 12,652,884 of CM070738.1, read as the reverse complement.
CATAAACACTACTTGAGACCAACTGATGACACATGTAATCTCTGCAGTGTCTCATGGCGGGTCTATCCAACATATGTTCACTAACACATGTCCATATTATTGATTTGGTATCTCCATACCATGATCCATGAGACATGATCATCAATCAATACATATGCTGATCTTTGAATCATATTTGTTCCTCATATGAAATATAATCAGGGATCATTTAGAAATAGCAACATTTTGGCATTAAGAGTCTCATGAACAAGTCACATACTCATTGATCAATAATGATAATGTCTATTTCAAGGAACAAAGCAATGTATCATAAACATAGTATGTGATATATTCAACATCTCCATGTTGCCTCTAGGGCATATCAAAAACAGTCTCCCACTTGCACTAGAGTCAACCATGTAGGTATCTAATACTAGTGTAAACGTAGCAGTTTCTAGAGCATATCCCCAGAAGGACAATGGAAGATCAGATTGGCTTATCATTGACTGAACCATGTCTAACAAGGTCCGGTTCCTCCGTTCAGATACCTCGTTCCACTGAGGCGTGCTAGGCGGAGTCAGTTGTGGAACAATTTCACACTGTTTTAGATGTTCACCAAATTCATGGCTCAAATATTCACCTCGATGATCAGATCGCAGAATTTTAATTGTCTTGCCTAGCTGATTTTGTACTTCATTCTGACATTCTTTGAACTTTTCAAACGATTCAGACTTGTGCCTCATTAAGTAGATGTATCCATATCTACTAAAGTCATCAGTAAAAGTAATGAAATACTGAAAACCACCTCTGGCTATTTAGCTCATTGGTCCACATACATTGGTATGTACAAGTCCCAACAAGTCACTTGCCCTCTCACTATGACCGGTGAAAGGCGCCTTTGTCATCTTGCCAAGTAAACAAGACTCGCATGTCTCAAATGATTCAGAATCAAATGAGTTGAGTAGATTAACTTTATGGAGCTTCTCTATGCGTTTCTCGTTTATATGACCTAAGCGACAATGCCGAATAAAAGCGAGATTCAAATCATTAGGCCGCAGCCTCTTTGCATTAATATTATAGATAGGCTTATCCTCAAGATCAAGAACATATAACCCATTCATCAATGGACAATGTGCATAGAGTATATTATTCAAATAAATAGAACAATATTTGTTCTTTATTACGAACTTATAACCACCATCTTCCTCCAAACATGAAGAAGAGATGATGTTTTTACTCAATGCTGGAATGTAATAACAATTATTTAATTCCAAAACTAATCTCAAGGTAATGACAAGTGATAAGTGCCGATACCAAGACAAAGAACCTTTGCTCCATTGCCGACACGCACGTCCAACTCGCCTCTCGCAAAATTTCTAGTCCTTCTTAGACCCTGCAACGATTTGCAAGTATGAATCATTGAACCGATATCAAATACCCAAGATTCACCAGAAGAAATTGCAAGATTAATTTCTATAACATTTATACCTGAAGTAGAAGTCTCGCTTCCCTTCTTTTTTTTCAGATCCTCCAAGTATTTCTTACAATTCCTAGACCAATGCCCCTTGACATGGGAGTGCTAGCATTCATCATCAGGAGAAGGGCCAGATTTGACCTTCCCATTTGGCTTTGGCTTAGAGCTAGGGTGCTCGTTAGGAACCTTTCCTTTGCCTTTGCCTTTGGGCGTCCAACGCTTCCTCCTTTTATTCTCCTTCTGAACCATCATCACATGATTGGTGTTTTTCTTAATTCTTTCATCTGCTGTCTTAAGCATCCCATGCAATTCAGTCAATGATTTCTCCATGCTATTCATATGAAAGTTCATAATGAACTGCTCATAGCTCTGAGGAGAGATTGGAGAACAACATCCGTAGCGGATCAGATTAAGGGGAGAACCAAGCTTCTCCAAGCTCTCAATGTAACCAATCATCTTGATCACATGAGGACCGATCGACTACCTTCCGCCACTTGCAAAGAAACAAGGACTTGAAATGTTAAACCTCTCGGTCCTAGCTTGGTTCTCAAACATGTTACGCAATCCTTCAATCATAGTGTGAGCATCTCATTCTCATAATGCTTCAAGCTCGAGAGGACATGGTAGCAAGCATGAGACAACTAACGCCGAGTGAATCATTGCGGTGCTTTTTATAAGCTTTATGGTGGCAACGCTTGCACCCTCGTGGAGTTCATCGGGTAGGGTTGCTCAAGAACGTATTCCTTTTTTCTTGTCTGAGAATAATTCTCAGGTTGCGATACCAATCAATAAAATTCGTTCCATTGAGTTTTTCTTTCTCAAGAACAGATCGCAAGTTAAAACCGTAATTGTTACTAGAAGCGACCATGATCTACAATGTAAAATAAACAAGCAAAGTTCAAGACTATGTTCATGTTTGATCTTCCATTAAACAATTTAACAAAAGACACTCCCACTATATGTTTTGCAATCGTCTTCCCTCTAACGACATATAGTGGTCAAGATCCATGTTCATCTAAGTTCTAGTGAGCTTTGGCATCACCGCTAGAAACCTAATGACGTAGGTAAGCAACACTTGCTAATCACATCTTATGTGACTCTTGTTTGTTGGGTGGCACCCAATGCCCCAGCTCCCAACACCATGCCCCAAGGCCCAATCCAATTTGATAGCCTTGTCAAGTAAACCAACACTATGCATGTGGATGTCCGACATCCACCCTATTAGATCAAGATAGCTGATGGTACTCTGCTTTGGCAGACCTACCAAACAATGATCGTAATTCTTATTGGCGCAACAATTGGAATGTCATCAAATAAATTATTAATTTTTCTCAGAGAAGCTATTCTGTCATGAAAAATACATCCTCTACATGTATGGCATGAAAGAATAGTATGATAGGAAATAAACATCACATGCATATAATCACATTATACTGTGAATGATATGGCCTTTTGAATCGTAGTGGTCGCCATCGCCATGGTTCCACGGTGATGTCCTTCGCCACACTTCCTATCCTCTTTGTCGTCATGCTTGAAGCCTCCATGGTAAAAAACTAAACTATTACAACTAATAGCTAGCAAATGAATTACATGAGGAGCTCAAGCATCACAAGTCAACACGCAGGTCGTTATACAATTAAAGAACAGCCTCAACCCAGCTGTGATTAATACGACACACAGGCCGCCAAAACACACATGCATCACATATACATCTAAGCCATACCATTCACATCATTCCCTACAAAAACAAGTTAAGCGTAGAACGCATTCTACCACCCTGACATGAATGTGTTTGTATAACAATCTATGCGTGTACGCAACGGCGGTCCCGAATTACATAGATCGCATCTATGAAATCGCTATGAAAATCTCATCGGGCCGATCAAATCAACCCAAATTCGAGCCATTCAAAATGTCTCAATTTTCATTAGATCAATCACATTGATCATCACGATCGGTATTCTTGAGGAGACCGCAACACAAGGCCTCGATCTGTTGGCTTGATCTATTGACTGTGCGCGCAGTTAGCCCCGATGGTGATTTCAGCCGGTAGGGGCAAGTCGCGCATACATCAAAGAAGGAGCACGAACTAATCTTTTTGGCCATATGATGCTATTAACTCATCAATATTTCAACCCCTTATGACCGATTGATCTAATCAACCCGTGCAACGAAAGATCCATCACATGAACCTAGCATAAAAACAGTAATAGATCGCATCTACTACAAACAACATATGATCTACAAGCGCATGATCCAGACCACATACTACGCAGTTTTGCTCTGATACCACTGAATGAGAACGGGTAGGCTACGCTAGCTACAACAATTGATTTTCTACCATGTTCAACCAGGAAACATGCGTGTAAGGGAGTCATAGATAGTTACCACTGGATGCGCTACACAGCGGAAGAAGAGTTGGAGCAGCCCCCGGTCCAACGTAGATGCGCGTTGATGAAGAAGAAGCAGTCGATCATTTCACGAATTGAATGTCTTCTCCTCGAGTCCTATGCAATAGCTTTGCGCTTCGCCAATCAAGATAGCAAAGAATAAAGCAAGCGCGCCCACGTAGTCCACACGTTCGGGATGGAACACCGTGCGCTGGTGTGCTAGCACCGCGCGCCCGGCTAGGGTTTCGGGATACGGCGAGGGGAGGTGGCGGCCAGGGATTTAGAGCATGGTTACTACCTGCAGCCCCTCCTCCACATATTTATAGAGCATGCTAATGGGCTTTCATGTTGTAGGCCCATTAGAACCCTAATCCTATATGGATCAATATCCCTCTTAGCCTATAAAACCGAATTGTTTATGACTGCCTCTTGGGCACATCACTAACAGTTTGTTACAGCAGATATCATTACAGACATTAGTATTCAAAGCTACATTACAGCCTGTATTTATCTATAGTTTAAACCAATCTAATCTACCGAACACAATCATATCTTGACCTCTTAACACCCCTCCTCAATCTGAACGGGACAAAAAAAGGAACGTGCAGATTGTCTTCTGAAGTATGCAGCAGAGAAACGCTGAACTGCAGAAACTACAACTTGACTTGCAGCATATTTCTGAATAATGAAGCGAAGAATGATGAACTGCAGAGAAAACCGCAAATCGGCTAAAAAACTGCAAATCGGCTTGATGAAGCACACCCCTCCTCAAGCTGGACGGGATGAAAGAACGTTCAGGTTGTCTCTGAACCGAATGAAGTGCTGTGTCGGCAACTGTTTAGTAAGCACATCAGCAAGTTGATCTGCAGAGGAAATAAATTGCACATCAAGATCCTTGCGGGCAACTTGCTCACGCACAAAATGATAATCAATTTCAATATGCTTGGTCCTAGCATGAAACACCGGGTTGGCTGTTAAGTATTTAGCGCCAAGATTATCACCATAATACTGGCGGCTGTGAAATGGATTCACCAAGTTTAGAGAGAAGAGCTCGAAGCCATATAAGCTCAGCAGTGGCATTAGCAAGCGACTTGTATTCTGCTTCCGTGCTGGAATGGGAAACGATCGGTTGTTTGCGAGAGCTCCAAGACACAAGATTGGGTCCTATGAAAACGGCATAATCGCCGGTGCTGCGTCGGTCATCGAGGCACCCGACCTAGTCTGCATCAGAGAAAGCATTGAGCAGTTCTGTCCCTGATCGACGAAGAAGTAAACCAAGGTGAGCAGTATCCTTCAGATAGCGTAGGATACGTTTTACGACAGCCCAGTGAGTATCTGTCGGAGCTCGAAGGTACTGACATACCTTCTTTACACTATAAGAAATGTCAGGTCGAGTGAAAGAAAGGTATTACAGTGCACCAACAGTGCTCCTGTACTTGGTGACGTCAGCTGCTGATAACGGTGTCCCAGCTGTTTGAGATAACTTGTCAGCAACACTTGCAGGAGTAGAAACGCCTTTGGAATGAAGCATACTTGTCTTCTGTAACAGGTCTTGGATATAGCGCTGTTGCGAGAGAAGAATACCATTATCATGCTGCTGCACATGGACACCAAGAAAGTAGCTAAGAACACCTAGGTCTTTTACTACAAAGTCTTTCTTGAGCTGATGCAGAAGTCGTTCGGTAGCCTGAGCTGATGAACTGATGATGATTATGTCATCAACATAAATAAGCATATACATCTGAACATCCTGTTTGCTGAAGATGAACAAAGAGACGTCTGCTCGAGAGGGGCGAAAACCCAAGTCCAATAATTTGTGGACTCGCACGACTTGAACGAACTAAAAATTAGAACTACGGATCTAGATGGACGCAATGAAAGACTCACAAAAAATAACTAAAGACTGGCTCAAAAGAAATCAGTAGCAGAAATATGGAAGACTCAAAACCTGACCCCTCTCTCTCTCCACCCACTCCCGTCGCACTCAAAAACCCGACCCCCTCTCTATCTCTTCACCCACTCCCGTCGCACACTCCCCTCCTCACTTCCGCCCGCTCGCTGCGACTCATCTCCTTCCTCGCTCTTCACCTCGCCCTCCCAGCGGCCGAAGGGGCGACGCGGGGGCGGGAGGAGGCGGCCGTTAGGCGGATCCCGGATCCGAAGATGACAGTAGAGGCGATGGAGAGTGGCGGATCCTGCCAGGGCGGTCGGATCCGGGCCGAGCGGTGCAGCGGCGGCCGGATCCAGCACGAAGACGACCGGATCCAGGCGGGGCGAGGCCAGATCCGAGCTCGGCAGCGGCGAAGACGGTCGGATCCGACGGATCCGGGAGGAGCGGATGGATCCGGACGGAGATGGCGACCACGGCGGGCGGCTTTGAGCGATCGTGCGGCGGCCGAATCCGGCGTGGAGGTGACCGGATCCGACGAATCCGGCGAGGAGCGGACGGATCCCGGGAGACGGCGACTACAACGGCCGTGAGTGATCCTCGGCGGCGGCGGCGGCCTCAAAGCGGCGGCGGCTTCGAGCGGCCGAGGCTGAGGCAATGGTCGTCGGCGGCCGGATCGACGGTGGGTCGTCGTCGCCGAGCGGCGCCCGATCGGTGCAGCGTGGAGGCCACGGGCGCAGGCACCAACGGCGACGGCGTCGGAGCGCCAGCGAGAAGCGGAAGGAGGTGGCCGCCCCAGGAGTGGAGCACATTCCTCCCAGGGGTGCGGCGATAGCGGTGGCTGGCGGTGACCGGCGGCGGCCGGAGCGGAAGTAGATCGAGGTTAGGGTTTTAATCTAAGCTCTGATACCATGTTATGAATATTATGTGTATATTGAAGAAACCCAATAGACAATATATATAGTGAGTACAAAGGGATATTACAGGGGAATATGCCACATGGGATAAGGAAAGAGAGGCATATAAAGAAAGGAATAATACAATTCATATTCTATCTCTAATACCCTTAACATCTCTAAGTGAAAAAAAAGTGACTGAAAATATTAGAAATTTTCAGGCGACTGTGAAATAGTCAGCCCCTTTGAACAGTTGTTTCAACGTCAGCTTTCGTCTGGTTGACGAAAATAATCACGTCGTCCGCATAAAGTGGAACCTGCACCTCACTCGTCGTCTGTGCAGCGGTGAGATTGCTCTGGACACAGTGGCTTGGTCGAAGAGAGACCGTAAGGGGTCGATGGTGAAGATGAAAAGGTATGGGGACAAGGGGTCTCCCCGCCGAAGTCCCTGTTCATGCTGAATTATCTGTCCCGGCCATCCGTTGGGCAGAATTGAGGAGGCTGCAGTGCTAAGGATTAAGGATATCCAGTCTCTCCATTTAGCACCGGCGTCATATCGCTGTAACTTTGAGATGGAATACGACAAGAGTCTCTACATCTCAAAAGAAAAAAAAGAAAAGGCCCTTGATTGCCTTTCACCATTTGGGCAAAGTAGGTTTGAGTGTCCTGCAATGAAAGAATATCGGTACTGGCCGTTAGGGCTGGAATGATTCACCACAATCATAAAAGATAGCGATAGACAGTGATAGTGGTGGAAACGGTTGAGGCTACGCATAAAGTTACAAAATTTGGTGAGTGGCGACCACTTACGAGGAAAGTGCGTATTCGGTTTGTTTAATTAGCTACTTCATGCTAGCTAAATAAACTAATAGGAGTACCAAGCTACAAGTAATTTTAAATGGTTCAGCTACAAATTTACTTCGGCAATGCATCAAGTATAGTGGTACAGACTCAACAGTATACAAATTGGTATTCTTGTAAAAAGAATACATTTTAAACGTGTTTGAATTTTTTTTTCTGATTTCTGCACGAACTGAACTATTTTCTCTAAAATTCTCGCATTTCGAACATGTCTCAATCGGTGGTAGCCAAACTTCTCTAATGATCTAATAAGCTGGAGGACGCACGAGAGAGGTGTTTTTCTAGACTTGCTTAAGAGGGACTTTCTTAGCCATATTGGAGGTTCCTGTATGTTTACGAGACAAATAAGCACCCATAAGGAGGTGCTTGTGCCAGAGGTTTGCAATCCACGTTAACTTAACAATTGAGTGCTGACTGTCTCTACAAAAGATGATGAAGCTGTTCCCTCCCTTGATCTCACCCCGGCAATTAATTAAGCATCTCTTCTATAGTGCTTAGATGCTATATTATTTTTAATTAGATATAGTTATACACATAAGCATCTGCTAAACATCGATGCTTATTTAAGCATCGATATTTTAAAATAAAAGTCTTATCTATTGTATGTGGTAAAAAAATTAATTTTTAATTACTAAATATTTCTCTGAGCATTTATATTGTACGTACGTGCCCTCCGTCCTCAATCATTAGATCCAAAAGGCTCCACCACCACCTCGAGCTAAAAGCCCACGCCACAAATGAAACCGCCAGCACGTGCTCCCCAGCCACGCCCCCATCCATTGCATGATCCACCAACACCAGTCGGCACTCACTTGGGACCCCATGACCCATCCTTTCATCATGCCTGTTAACCTGTGTTAATTGATTAATCCATGGAAACCTAAACCCTTCAGATAGAATCATAGCGTGTGTGTGTGCAAGCTCCAAACTAACTACTGTGGCACGCAATAACCTACCCTGTAGTCTCTCCTCTGCAGTGGAGGTATCACTGGATGTGCCGCAGATCATCCAATCAAATAAAACAAGGCATGGCCAGGTTGCCAAATATTGGCCATATTCTTCTTATATTTAAAGTATCTTTTAATTTTTAACTTCTCACAACAATTACTATTTATTTAACTAATAAACTATAGCCTAAAAAACAGACCCAATTTATCAACTTGTCCTTCATGATTTATATTAAATTTTCAGCCATCGATGCGACGGTCCTAAATGTATCTTGTGCTTTCATTAGGTGATTCTTAGTTGCTCGATCCGTAGAACCAGGGGCGTAGTCACCGGAGGAGCTTAGTGAGGCTTGAGCCTCACATCCCCCCATGGCGATTTTGTATATAGTAAAAATAAAGAGAGATTAATAAACCTAAAGAGAAGCTAGCTCTCTCTGATGGGAAGGTTAACAACAAGCATGCAATTAAAGAAGACGACGATAAGGAGGAGGAGGAGGAGAAGTGAAAATCATAAAATTAAAGAAGAGCTAATCAATGAATCAAAGAAAGAAAGAAAGAAAGTGAAATAATATATGTAAATTATAAAATTAAAGAAGAAGAAGAGGAGAAGTAGTGAAAATCATAAAATTAAAGAAGAGATAATCAATCAAAGAAAAAAAGAAGAAAGAAAGTGGAATATATATGAACCTTCTTGAGTTCGGGGATGACGGTGGAGAGCTCGATGAACCTCTGGTTGATCTTCTCCCTCCGCCACCGCTCCGCGATGATGTGGTCCTGCACGTGCCCCGAAGGCACCACCGCCGCCGAGCCCACCGCTGTGAAAATGATAAGAACATTCGACAGAGTGTGGAAAAAGATGCCGTATTTTATTTTTATTGACTCATGTTTAAATTAGCTTAATCCTAGTATGTTTCATATGATCTAAAATTCCATTGTTATTCATAATTTTCTATTATATCACTAATTTTGATATGTTTTATACATAAGTGACTTATCGCTACTCCGCACTCATGTCGCTTTCTATTATCAAGGTACCTACTTTCTATTTCTCTATTTTTCATTGTTTGTCTCCATCTAATTTATAATTTCTATATAAATTTGAAATTTTATAAGAGTAAAAGACTAATTTTGTGTCAACTTAATTTAGACTTATAAATAGTTTAGCCCACACTCAATTTTATTCTTAGCTTCGCCACTGCGTAGAACTAACTCAATTTTATGGGCCTGTTCTTTTTAGCTGCGCCTTACGGCTTTTGACTAAAATTTTTGAATCTTGGCTGTTCGCGACAGAGATTGCGGAAAGAGAGATACTCACTTGCGATTTTGGTTTATACACTTGTTAGGCTCTTACGTGTACTACAATTAACTTATAGATCTCGTCTTGAGAAAATACTTTATTTGAAAGTTATGTATTATAGCAAAAATCAAAAATCGCTTTTAGAAACCTTAAAAAGCATGTTATAGCATTTTGCTAGAACAATATTCCCTTTTTACAGTGCTTTTCGGCACAGTAGTCTGCTCCTGTGTTTTACCGTTTCAACTCTTCTTTTGTACGGTGATCCTTTGCCTGTGCTGCCCCAAAGGCGGACATGACAGGGATCCAACGGTCTAGATATGTTCAGTAGGCCTGCAGTAACGATGGTACTGCAGACGTGCTGAGTCCCACAGCATATGGCGTAAGAATATTGTCAGCTCTAGCACACCAACCACCTTGTTCCAATTTTTTTTTTAAAAAAGACCTTCTTATTCCTGTTTCTCTCTCTCCTTCATGGTGCAACGCTGCCGAGCAGCAGAACTGCAGAAAGAAGCTGGAGAGACCGACCAGCACAGCAACACCAGAAAAAAAGGAACAGAGGAAGGGCGTGGCATGGGGTCCCCAAGGCGGCCAGGAGTGTGATGAAGCAGGGCATCTGGCGCCGCAGGATCGGCGCGCCGTTTGCCGTCGTCCTCGTCGCCGCCGTCGTCGCCGTCGTCGTCTTCTCCGGGCAGTTCGCGCAGGGCCCTAATGGTCAGTTTGGATGGTTTCTTGCTGAAGTGTAAAAATGCTTGCTTTTTCCCCTTTTTTTCCGCCCTTATTAGAGGTTTCTCTTAGCTTCCTCGCAATTCATTCCGGTACATGTGGACGACACCCTCCGGCCAGTGCGCGATAAGCCAGTCTCCACAGATCAAGGCAAGAAGAACAAATCCATATGGTTTCAAATATTTTTGCAGTTCTTCGTCCTGTTTCTTTTTCTTGAGATGGTTGCTTGTGTTGTTCAGACTTGGAAAGATCGGTTTCCTCAAAGCAAAAAGGGAGGGCAGTGAACAAAAAATGGTAAGATTAAAGAGAGGAAAGGGGATTTTCCTTTAATTACTGAAGCTCGTGGATTTCAGAATCCAAACCGGATTAGTAGAATTTTATGGTTTGGTTTTGGAGATGCAGAGCTTCGTGAATCTCCCAACAAGGAGGCAACCGAAGAGCAGAAACCATCTCTGACAGCAACACCTGATCAAGAGGACAATAATACTTTAAATCCTGGTGCGGCATGGTTCTTGTACTACTGTTTCATGTCCCAATTTGACGGATCAGATAGTTTTTAGTTCTTAATTCTTGTGAGTTGGAGACAAAATGTAGAGGCCAGAAGAGCTTCCCAAGATACAACACCAGCAAACGACTCAGTCGGCGAGGGAGGGACGGCGACCCCGGTTCCAACCCAAGAAGAAGAAAGGAGCACAGGAAGATCTGGTAAGACTTGCTATTTTCATTGCAATTAAGTTAGGAATTGTTAGTTCTTTAGCTTTTCACTTTGTTTTTACTCCCGATCAGAGTCTTTGGGGAAAGAATCTCCCCCGCAAGATCAGGAAGGCAAAGAAGGCACTGCGAAAGCAGGTACTGTACAGATACATCCTTAATAGACTTGTTTGTTTGTGTGCTTCAGTGCTTGTGATACACTGCTGGTGCTGGGTAGATACAAATGTGCTGTCCTGGAACTAGTACAACACAGACAGTGTGTTCCAGCTTCACTACACAATCCAGAGAGAGATTAAAGGGGGAGTTTTAATGCGGGCAAAGCTGTATTGGTAGTAGTAAAGCTGATCCTTGCGGTGGACTAAAGCTAACAGTGAGTAATATGCTTTAGATGCACCACATGGAAATGTGTTTGCTAGCAAGTAGCAGCTTACTATTCATACTGGTGGTCCACATTTGGAAGGCTTGTGCTGCACACTGACAAAAAGTTGTTGGGGAATAGAACTGAAGTGCTCGACTGTGAAATTTAAGCAAGGAAAAAGTTTCACGGTTCTAGCTAATATCGTAGAATGAAGGTCTAAAGATTAGGCGGGCATGACTGTGGCACAAATTTCCTTTTATCAATTTCATGTATACTTTTGTTCTAGGCAGCTGGCTTGTTATCTGGTGGCAATAATTCAGTTAGGCTAGGATGTGAAGTGGTGAGCAAGCCTGATTTTTTTCAAGTTATTGAGTTAGCCTGATTGATATGGTGAGCATATTTCAATTTTTTAGCTTACGAAGAATTTACTGTTTGTCACTAGATTAATAATAATTTTGGTCATAAACACTGGAAACCTCTAAATTATAGCAAAAAAAGAACTATTTTATTTTTCTTGTTCATCTGTCATTTGTGAATTGCACAAAATCAAAAACAATATTTAGATAGGGAACGAATTATATTTTATTTGTCAAATTATCACAGCAAAAAAAAAAAAACAAATCTTTCTTTTTCTAAAAAATAAGTAGCACAATTTTAGCCTTTTTTTGGTTTAGAGGACAACATAGTTTTATTTACCCAGAAATAACAGAAGTTCCTATTATGTTATATAAGGGCATGGTGCCTCAGTAGAAGAAACAAAAAATACATAATTTATTGTCAAGATAGAAATGCATATGCTTATGCGAAAATTCTATCCAATCTGAGTGAAATCGCAGTTCTATTGTTGGATAGCACTACATGACGCTCTCTGTTCCTAATTTTGTATGGTGCTGCACTGTACAAAATTCATCATGCATTGTCAAATGTTATGATCATACTGTGATTTGTTGACCATAAACTAACTAGATGGAAACATTACAATGGCACGAGTGACCGCTCATTTCACGAGAAGTGCAGAAAAATCCCATCCATACATAGGTTGTTGTTAAAGCCTACCTATCATGTCCTTTTTGATACAGCAGTAGAGCTTATTCCATTTATTCCCTCTTCTGTTTCTAGATGTCTCCATGACGTGGTGCTCTCCCCATATTCTTACCTTAATTTGCACAAACTTTAGTTGCAACAACTCTGTCGCAGTCAAATATTTTTCTTTGTTCCCATTTACAGTTACAATTATTCTGCGAATTGACACCATCCACTTGAAAACTCATGGAGTTATTTCACACTGACATGTACTGACAATTCAATCAGTGATCTCCTATTATTGTCAAACAGATGCAGCACCGTACACCAAGTGCACACCTCCACCTGGCGCAACGGTCTGCTACTTCTCCAACCCACGCTTCGACATCTGTGAGCTGTGCGGCGATGCTCGCACCATTGGCCAGTCCTCCTCTGTCGTGTATGTCCCACAGTCCCGCACTTCCGACGGTGAAGAGTGGAGTGTCCGGGCACAGTCCCGAAAGCACCTTCCCTGGATCAAGAAGGTGACCGTCAAATCCCTGAATGCCTCCCAGCCAGAGCCAAGATGCACCTCCAAGCATGCCATGCCAGCCATTGTCTTCGCACTCGGTGGACTCACAGCGAATGTTTGGCATGACTTTAGTGATGTCCTGGTTCCGCTGTTCCTCACTGCCCGCCAGTTCGATCGAGATGTCCAGCTCCTCATCACCAATAATCAGCCCTGGTTTATCAAGAAGTACTCAGCAATCTTTAGTCGGCTCACCCGGCATGACATTATCGACTTTGATGCAGACGATCAGGTCAGGTGCTATCCGCATGTCATTGTTGGTCTCAGGAGCCACCGAGACCTTGGCATTGACCGAACTCTTCACTACAGAATTATACAATGGTGGACTTCCGGTTGTTTGTACGGGAAGCCTATGGACTGCCTGCAGCTGAAGTGGGCATACCCTACAAGGCTGACAAAGATGACCCTGACAAGAAGCCCAGGGTAATGCTCATTGATCGGGGCAAAACCCGGCGGTTCATCAATGCACCACACGTTGTACAAGGACTGGGTTGGTTTGGTTTCGAGGTGGTCAAGGTTGACCCAAAGATCGACTCTAATCTTGATGAATTTGTCCACCTCGTTGACTCATGTGATGCAATCATGGGCGTGCATGGTGCAGGCTTGACTAACATGGTGTTCCTGCGGTCGGGGGGAGTGGTGGTGCACATTGTGCCATACGGGATCGAGTTCATGGCCGATGGGTTCTATGGTGCACCTGCACGGAACATGGGTCTCAGACATGTCCAGTACAGCATCAGTCCAGAGGAGAGCACATTGCTAGAGAAATACGGTTGGAACCATACTGTGATAAAAGATCCTGAAGCCATAAGGAACAGTGGATGGGAGAAGGTTGGGGAGTTCTACATGTCCAAACAGGACATTATGCTCAATATGACAAGGTTTGGGCCTAGCTTGTTGAAGGCAATAGAGTTCATCATGTAGGTTGATGAGTTTTTGAGTGTGTGTTTGCTACACCATTTTAACAGTTTTTACTCAAAAAATCAAATTTACAGTACAATTTTTTGGGGAATACTGTTCACCTGTTCTTTTAGTGCTGCTTCTGTATAGGATTGGAGTTGTAAGATTTGATTAACCATGATGTGGATGTTACAGGAAAGTTGACAATAAAATGTGGTGGAGTGCTGAGTTCAGTTTTACTTTACTAACCTTGTCTTCAGCGTGCTCTCTTCATTGTTTTATGTTCGAATTGTAGTCATATGCTTGCAGGTGAAATGAGATAGTGAACATGCTCAGTACGAAGACAAATCTAATTTTAACCAGTCTTTGATGTTCTCTTCGTAGGCATGTTCTTCCGATTCTCAAATACTTCTATTGTCATGTGACAAAACTTTTGTCTATGCATTATTGTTTTGCTCCATAGTTGCACAAACCGAAGACACTACTACAGAAAAGGTCATCATAGACGGTTCAAAAACGTCATCACAGACGGTTTTGTGAACCGTCTGAATTTATGGGTCAGTAATGATACGAGGTCATTACAGACAGCTATCGAACCGTCTGTGGTGCAAAATATTACAGACGGTTTTTAGTTAAAAACCGTCTGTGATAGCTGATAATCACAGACGGTTTTTAACTAAAAACGTCTGTGATATCCTGTTTATTGGCTAGCCTCAGGAAATACTAGCCATGCCCTCTGAAACAAGCAGATGAACAAGTAAATGTATACATACAATTCACATCTCAATTCATTTGACAAACATAAAACATCCAATTCACATCACATTTCATTTCACAAACATAAAGCATCCATTTCGCAAATCAATTAATTGAAATGAAATAACATATCCATTAACAAATTCACAATTACAAAAGTTGTAAATTGCATTTGCACTTAGATAGTAACATTGTATTTTTTATTGCTCTATCACTCCGGAATCGAGGTTACGCGAGACCTCGATTCCGGAGTGATAAGAGTAATAAAAAATCATGGTGCGCAGTGGAACTCTCCTTGTGACTGTATGACTACAGCCACCGAAAAGTACGCCAACTCTCCTCTAATTCTTGAAAGGTCAGGCTGTTTCAATGCAGTTGACGGGATGGACGCAGCCTGTCGATAGAAATATCAATGTGCGTATATATGTACCATGATAAGTATGAAGTAATTATGAGAAGATTGACAAACCTTGGAATTGGTGATCCTCGAGGAATCGAGGAGTAGTTCCATATGGTGGCAAACGTAGAAACCACATGTGTTGCTCGGCGGCTGCTGGTGGCACTACAAAAAATGGAATGTGTTAATTCAAGAGGCATTACTACCAACTATTAATTAATGTGTAATAGCGAATACTTTAAAATCTCGAGCATGTGTCAGGCCTTTGGCCCCTTGCGCCGAGGCACCTCCAATTGTAACGTACATTGCGAACGCCCTACGTGATTCGAAAAAGTTAACCTTAGTCATTCGGAAGGAAAGAACGAGTACAATATTATGTATGGAGAAAATGTACTTACTTATCGATTACTTGGCTGACAATTGTGAAGTCCATTTTATTCTTACTAAGGGAATCAAGGTAATATACCTTGTTCCATTTTGGTACAATTACTTTTAAAATCCAATAATAGTTCTGATTGTAGGGCATAAGTACATATTCCTTATTGCGTTGAGCCAGCAGTCCTGCTGCAATGTACCTCTCGACGACGGACGTATCCTCGTTGATGGTATACTTGGCGACCAAGCGTGGGTCCAACAAACCAACCGATGATGATTTTGATGTTCTAGCTTTAGTCAGCATGTGTCTATACATATATAGACGAAAGCAACAAATTATATATGATATTTATCGGTATGACATGAACGGAGACTGTGATTGTACACACTTATAGTGTCCAACATCGAATGAGTGAGACGTCGAGAGCGTTGAGCGTGAAAAGATCGAATAAATCCTCAAAGGCGACAACGAAGACACACTCTTGAAGATTGTGATGTAAATG
Organism: Bonia amplexicaulis; assembly: GCA_036346245.1. NCBI lineage: Eukaryota > Viridiplantae > Streptophyta > Magnoliopsida > Poales > Poaceae > Bonia > Bonia amplexicaulis. The sequence continues at coordinate 12,636,838 of CM070738.1, read as the reverse complement.
ATCTGGCGTAAATTTGACAGTGATACCTGAGCTCCGTTCTCCCTCTGGCTTATTGGACTGTTCCACGTACCACTTGTACAATTGCTGGCAACTAATTGCTAGGGGTGGAGACCCTTTTTTCTCGAGCAACGGCTCACCAAGCACGAATTTGCGGGCCAATGGCAGGTACGGGATATTATTATTGGTTTTCTTTGCTTTACCCTTGCTTCTCTTGCTGCCTCGGCTGTAGGTCGTCTTTAAAGATAGCACCGATGGTGGAAATTGCACTAGTGGAAATTGCTGCAGCAGAATAGAGCCCGTGAACATGAAACCAGTGCAGGTAGCTGATCTTGTTCAGGTTACCCTTGTGGAGATGGCACCAGTGCACGTAGCTAATCTGGTTCAGGTTGCCCTTGTGGAGATGGCACCAGTACACGTAGCTGATCTGCCACCGGTGAAGAAGCCTCTAGACAGATATCGCTTTTGGGCCACTGGATGAAGGATCCAATGGCTTGCCCTAGAGTCACGAACTCATCGTTGGTGGGTTTCGGTAGCGGGACGACCTCGAAATTGGTGTGTACACCATCTACTGACACTTTTTCGAAGCTTGTCGCTAAAGCTTGACGATGCAGCATGACCCCTTCAGTAGACGGATATGCCATGCCCCAAGCAGCGCACAAGGCAACGGAGGCATATCTCACTTGGAGCTTGCACTGCGTAGGCTCCTACATAACGATACAAAATTAGCTACTCCAATTAATAGGCCTATCAATGGAGCAAGCATTCGAGCGATAATAATTATTACCAGGATGTCGTCCACAGGAAATCTGGCCTCACTTTCCGTCAGATTGGATGCACAACTACTCGAACAGGTGTGCGGGCTAGCTAGCACAGGAGCGGCGGCGGTCTCTGATTTTTCAGATATTTCGCATCTCATCTCTGACATAATCACCTAGCTCATCTCTTAGCTCCTCTCTAAGAGATGCCTTGATCTCTTCTCGTAGCCATGCCTCACGCTCGGCTTTGGTTCTCTTCCTACGGCGATACATCTCGGAGTCGTCTTGGAAACCATGTTTCCAAGGAACGTAAAGCCCAAGGCCTCTCGTACGACCCGGGTGCTCCTTGTTTCCTAGGGCCGCGAAGAGCATATCATTCTGCCTTGTTCCCTGGAATGATCCTAGGGTAGATTGAAAATTCAGCTCTTCCTGCAAGAGCACGACATGTCATTTCACTTCGTACGAAGTTGTGGAGTAATTACAAGCTACATAGTTCGATCGATATCTTACCAGGCGCTGGGACACTTGCTGGTCTGCAAGGTTTCGAAAGGAGACGTCCCACGATGTCGTTGTAGATGACCTTGCTCTAATCCAATTTCGAGCGCGGTCATCCGAGATATTGGCAAATGGCGGGGCGATGTCCTCCTGGGCTGCCAGTTCATCCTCCCTCCTCCACTGTGGGATTTTACCCGCATACCCAGCTGTGCCAAGTCTGTGGGGGTGTGTGTGTTTTGCCTGGAGGGCCTTGTGCGCCGCACTTGTACTTTTGAAATCTTCGGTCGTCTTCATCGCCTTGAACTCTTCCCGTTGTGGTTCCAGGAATGGGTATTTATGAAAGTGCGTTTCGTCCATCTCCACGTATTTCTTGACAAGCGTGCTCTTGAAGTTCTTCCATGCTTTGCACGCCCCTAGCAAGGTTTGTTGTTGTACGACGTCTTGGTGTTCTTCTGGGATCTCGAACGATGCCAAAATTTCGGTCAGCAACTTACGTTTTCGAGTCTTAGGCACGTTCTTCCATGAATTGAATGTGATCTCAATTCGTTCTCGTGCAACTATTCTGACCATTCTTCGGAATGCGCTTACTGCTTTGGGAGGAAGGTGAGGGGTCCCAGATCCATTGACCTCTGTGATGGTAAATCGGCCATCAAGCTTCTTCGATAGCCCTCTTCCTCGGCATTGTGATTTTGGAGCGGACGCATCTGGCGATGATGTTGAAGAATACGTGGATGACATGTTGCTCAATTTGTGGGTCTATTAGGATAAGATAATTGATTATATTGAATTGGAAGATGAGGAAGCAAAAAAGTGAAACATGATGCTCAATGTTAGGAAGAGAGGAGAGGAGTAGAGGGGAGGGGGTGATGTGCCTATCTTAGCACCTACTTTAGTTGCTAATACTATATACTAACACTCACAATAAGCAAAAGACAATTTACTATGCTACTGCAGTAAACAATTTACTATGAACATTACAAAATAAATCAAATAGCAAACTATGCTATTGCATTTGTACAAGATCTGGACACACTCAAGGCACATTATCTGGCAATCCCTGATTAAACAAGATGTACAAACATTTGTAAACAATATCTACAAGCATTTGTAAGCCTAATGTCATGGTCATGCACCGTGGTGCCTAGGGTTACCTCGGGGGGACAGCGGCGGCGACGGGCCCGAGGGAAGAGGACAGTGACGGCCTCGGAGGGACGGCAGCGGTGATGGGCCTGAGGAAGGAGGACGGCGACGGCCTCGGGGGGACAGCAGCGGCAACGGGCCTGAGGGAGGAGGACGGCGACGGCCTCGGGGGGACAGCAGCGGTGACGGGCCCGAGGGAGGAGAACGGTGACGACCTCGGGGGGACGGTAGCTGGCTCGGGGATCGACGGAGGTGACCGGTGACGGGCTCGAGGGACGGCGGCGGCAACGGGCTCGATCGGGATCTAGCTAGAGCAACTAAGTGTTGGTTTGCTAATAACTGCAGTACGCGCAAAACCCTAGCGGGAGTTATATACAAAGGATTATTGTAGACGGTTCTATTTAAGAACCGTCTGTGATATTTAGGTTCTAAGTTAAGAACCGTCTGTGATAATAAATATCACAGACGGTTCTATTTTTAGAACCGTCTATGATAGTATAACTATCACAGACGGTTATCTTTACTATTCTAAAAGAAGGAGTTGGTGGTTGGTGCGGCTTCTTCCACCTTTCTCACCTCTTTTGACAAAAAAAGATACGGTTTTCTTAAGCAACGGACAAAAAAGATACTTATAATTCATATGCCCTAACTTAAATTTTTCCTTGTGCCTTCTTAAGCAACGGTGTAACAATACGTACAAACAACATAATTTTGATTTCTTTTTTTGCGCAAATGTTTGGTGGCCATGGTGACACACATGTATGGCCAAGATAGGCGTGCTTATGTGCTGTCCTATATAAAATTGGTGTTTTCGTTGCAACGCACGGGTACTATACTAGTTAACTTAGAATCGTCTGTGATATGTATATCACAGACGGTTCTAAACTGAGAACCGTCTATGATAAGCCCTTTCCCCCGCGGTAGTTATTAATACAAACACCAACCAGCATTCATATACATCACCTACCAGCATTCATACACATTTTCTCATATAAACACCAACTAGCATTCAAAATTCATCTACCTCACATATGTAACACCCCAGGATCCACATTACCCTGGGATGCTACTGAAGCTGCTCTACAACTAGCCAATTTACGAAAATAAAATAAACTGGCAACAATTACAAAACAATACAGTATAAGCGGAAGCGTAAACAACTAAGATAAACAGAATAGATAACAAATCATTAATCATAATCAACTATAACAAAACATCTATAGGAACGGTACACAAATTTAATATTACTAAGAAGAAATTTGTCAATAAAATAGCTAAACAAAGACTAGATTTCTTTCAACTTTATTTCAGCATTAAGATTATAATACAAGTGCATCGCATGCGGTGTCGCTCTACCCTTCCCGATGCATGCTCAAAGTCCACCACAGGGAGGGGAAGCAAGAGTGAGATAAAAATCTCAACAAGCAAACTGTTTAACAAGTTATTCAAACTACAAGCAATTTAAACATCATTATTATAATTTCATACATCCACAATTACAATTTATGTTCATAAATATTATACCACCAAAACTTTATGAATCATACCTCTTAAATTTCAGATTTAATTAACATATGAATGCAATCATTTTATCCCGTATTAAATGCAAAAGAAAATATTTATTCCTCCACAAACCACAATAGATTAATCAACCACATTTAATCTTCCACAATTAACAATGTATATATTCTCGACCTCAATTCACTATCAATGACGGTAAAACACTAACAATTAATTCATGATTGACTACTTTAAATCCTCAACCACTACCACTACCAAAGGCAATAAAACATATGTATGTCTTACTTCAATACTATATTACTTCTCATATCCACAATTACTATAAACAAGTAAAGTAAGAGAAAGGAGTTTATGCCACCATCACAATCACACAAGGGACGAACCACATTTCAAGATCACAACCACAACCTTCATTCCGTCCATAGCTCACAAGAACCAATTCCACATTACAACTATGAAGTTGTACATTCCACAAAATAACTTCACCACATTAGATTGCATATGTATGCAAATGATCATTCCACAATGCAATGCATATGAATGTATATGAATGCTCATGCTATGCTCCACATTACTCTTGCCAGGCGGTGAAGTGCAATGCATCGTATTTCGACAATATACGAATGCTTCCCAGGCGAAGAGGTGCGTCAGACACGGCAATATACGACGTTGTACCGGTACGGTCGCGGCTATAAGCGGTGACATCCACATACACAAAGGACATGATATAACTTGAATGATTGAATGATATGAAAATTCATTAACCACATTAATTCATCCGCAAGGAGCATTATCCTGCTCTCAACATGATCACATCCACCACATACTAATCTCATGATCCACATTATAACATTGAGCAAGAATTTCACAATTAAAATATCATGCAATCATGGCAATTGTATCAAATTACGATAATAATGTAAAACTGAAAGTAGTAGGAACAACAGGTTAAACGGTAGCAACCACCGCTACGTTTACTTGCCTCAATCCGATGAAGCGACGAACCACAAAAATCAAGAGCGCTCAGGGACAAGATCACCTATCCATAAGACACCTCTCAACACTCAACCACAGCATACAAACACGACATAAATATATAAAACATCGCTAGAGACCCGAACCCGCGAAAACTCCTCTCCGCTCCACAATTCAACATTTATTCTCTGCAGCAGCGCTGCTTCATAATTTTGTATCTTTAAAAATATAGATCAAAAAATAGCAAATAATACCTCTCTAGATTTATGATTTAAAAACATACAATTTTCACGCAGAACACCTATTTTTATTTTAAGTACAGCTAGGAGTAATTTAATGCCCAAAACAGAGGAAGAACTCTGCTCTGGCAGATTGTGCAGCCGCGTTCAAACGCGTGCCCACGACAGCACAGTGGCCTAAAAATTCCTAAATTTATACAGAAGCTATATATCTAAATCATCTATAACTTTCCCAACTACGGCCAAGGCCAGAAAATTTGTTTACTATTTTTAAACCCCGGATTACAGTCGGACTGTACCAATACGTCCGCCTACCGGACAGCAATATTGCCAACTCCGTATCTCCCAGATCCCATGGTATAAATATTTTAAACAAATACATTAGATACATATGGAAGTTATCTACAACTTTCCTTTTGGGGAGACCTGCAGGAAAATTCGTTTACTAATTTTAAACTCTGGTTTACCATCGGGCTGTACCGATCTGTCCGCTTTCCGGACAGCAGTATTGCCGACCCCGTATCTCCCAGATCCCTTGGTAGAAAAAATTGAAAAACCTTCAAGAGATAGATCTAGAAGTTATCTACAATTTTCCTTTTGGGGAGATCTGCAGAAAAATTCGTTTTCTAGATCAAAACTGCGAGACAAGCCGCGCTGCGTGAATAGATCTAAAACCAATCCGCGACAAAACTCTAATCGGGCAATTGATCTAATATCTACCATCAAATTCCGTGCCAAAAACCCTAATAAATGCATAAAACAGAGGATTTAGGATGGGAAAAAATTACCTAGATGAAGAATTCCCCAATTTTTCCTCCTCTTCTTCTTCTCCTTCTTCTCCTTCTCCTCCTTCTCCTTCTCCTTCTCCTTCCTCTCTTCCCTTTCTTTTCTTCCTTGGAACCATGGCAGCCTCAAGGGGGGAGAAGGAGGGGCGCCCAAGGGGGTGGTGGTGGCTGGTTTGGGGTGGAAAGAGGGAGGGGCCAAGGAGGGTTTATATTGAGGGTGCTAGGGTTTGGGAGGGGGCAGGCCCCATTTGGGTGGATGGCCCAAGTGGCTGGCCCACCCCTCCGGACAGCCCAAAATATTCAAATTAATTATTTTAATTTATTTAATTTATTTTACAATATTCTACAATTTATATTTTTCCTTCCCATGATTTATCGAAAACCCATGATTCGCGATTGACTTAAAATCTTATGTCAGAACGACGTTCGGGATATTACATTCTCCCTACCTAAAAAGGATTCGTCCTCGAATCTCGCTCCTCAACCCACGAGACAAAAAGAATAGTCAAGGAAAGAACAACCAAAGAATAGAGCATCCCAAGGATAGAACATCACAAGGGAACAACAACTACGGGTTCTCACCGCCTCAAGAACTCGTGTCCTTCTTTACATTTGAACTTCAAGCTCCACGTCACCTCCTGCCGGGATCGATTCGTCAAGAGGGTCTCCGCATATCTGGTGGCTCTCTTCCTCATGTCCAACTCTGATGAGTCCACGGCACACGCCGGTCAACGTCGAGCGCCCGCAATTCTTTTGTCGGCTCTGAGCGGCCAACAGATCCTGCCGTCTCACAAAATTTTTCGCCACAACTATCAAGCCACTATCTAATACCATCCTCCTTAAAACATTTTCCTTTTTTTATAATAATCGGGATAATACATTGTACCCCTTTTAAAGGATTCGACCACAGATTCCACTCATAACATTACTCGAAGCACAAACAATAGCTTTGCAAAAGGAACGCAACCAAAATAGGAATAAATGATTCTCAAGCAACACACTAGCAAACAACCTTCCTTCAAAGAACCACGATCCAAAACAGTGCATTCACAACCACACCATTCACACTCTCCCAAATAGACATTTGGAGAATCCACACCGCACAATCCAAGAGTGAAAATCACTCGACAAACCAAAACAATCATTTTCTTTTCCTAACTGGAAAAGAATACACCACGACATATGACACTCAATTTGCAGATGACCTCTGCCATAAACACACAGTTTAAATAACAATCAAGAGAGCATATTACTGCTCGAGATATTATTAATTTCCCAATCCATTCCCTTTGAAAATTTAACTTCCTTGAACCAAAGATTTCCAAATCATCGCCCAACACACCAACTAGATGCCATACACCTCTTAAAGACTTGCAACCCAAATTAATTACCCCTTTCTTGGAGAGGCAAAAGAAGTAAATTCCAGCACAAAGGAAAATGTTACCATCCATAATAAACACAAGACCGAATAAATAGCAATAAATCTTGGACAACAAAAGATAAGATCACAGCTGAAGGCACATGCCTTCTCAAGAAGAAAAAACCAAATCTCAAACAAATAAGAATACAGTATTGCCATTCGAGCTCAAGAAGCTCTTATGCAGCGAATATATTGCCATTTGAGCTCAAGTAACTCTTATGTGGCGAGAATAAGAAGTCAAACACACCTCAAAAGAAATGCACAACTTGACTTTAACCTCCAATACTTTTACCAAACTTTTCTTTTAACAAAGAGAACAACCTTCTTTGATTACGGTATCACCTTGACAATTCCAACAAAACAGATTTGAAGACTGCAACGCATTAATTCTTTAAGAACCAATAAAACCTCTCAACACGACACTTTGCTTAAAACAATTTCAGCTACCACATAAGTCATAAGATCAAAAGATCGCGCACGCAAATTTCAAAACTTTTGATTTAAATAGTATCACGGAAGTTATCAAATTCTTTTATTTATAGAACAATCAACATTATCATCACAACCACCTACTGACCATCATGCTAACATCAGAATAATACATTCTTAACAAACATCATCATATCCACTAATCATGTCATAAACTTTTCCAAAAGAAACACAAGAAATCACTTCATCATGTTTCTATTATCTAGATAAGATTGCGACTATTTAATTAAGGAAATCCTAGTGCATAAGCCACCATATTAAAGCAAAGCTCTTAAACAAGATGATGCTAGAACATGGCAATCTCACAAAATATGCTAATATAAATCTCTCATTAAATTTCATATATTCAATTCTTATCGATGCTCAACTCTAATTTAGCACAAATTGATTGTACTCTAGTCATTACTAGCAATAGTTGATTATTATTTTATCATAACAACATTCATTATCTAGCTCTATTTACAATCATAAAACAATCATGAACATAGATTCAATATTTCTCCTTACGTTCAGAAATTAGAACGAAATAACTTTAATCTTCAATAATAGCAGATTTGTAAGACAAGATTCTACAAGTTAATACGTCAATCTTCATCTATTTCTTTATACATATTTCAACAATTTAGCATGGTGAAAGATAGATGAATCTAGCAATTGAACATGCTCATAAAGTATCTAAATAAATGACAGATTAAAGGTTAATATTACCAAGACAATATTCCAACACCTCCTTACTTAATCATTCTAAATGGTCAGATTAATTACTAAAGACAATAGTACTTCAATTCACCCAACATGATAGAAATTTAATCAATCATAATAATCATTGCAATTCTTTTGCACACTCCTCAATAACTCCATGAGTTCTAATCATAAATAGACAAATTCTTAATCATAGTTCTTCAAGAAACTATTACAAGGCAATATCAAATTAATAAACTACACCTCCGAGGATGCTAATTATAATTAATTATGCACCACACTAACATCTCAACATGATAATTCATACCTTATAAATTAATTTATATGATTACCACCTTCCACTTAAGCATAACAAAACACCATAAAAGGTTTAACACTCTCTTTTAGAAAAGAGATGAAAAATAAACTTCAACACTCGAAATAATCTAAAAGAAAAACATAGATCCAAGACTTTCACATTTTAATGAGTTTTGCAACTCAAAACTTGCATTTATAAAAGAAAATACCAAGCGAACCAATAAGCCATGATTCACAACAAGACAAACTCCCACAAAGGAACTAACCTTACGAGCCAACAATAAGCACAGGTAGCAAAAATATCTCATTAGTCCGGAAAGAAACAATAACTGCTTCAAGGAACAGGTAGAGACCAATTGCATACCCTCAACTGCAAGAATCACAAACTCAAAAAAAAAATTCATTAACTGCAATAGGCCAAGAATTGGCCAAAATCAACTCAAGCAAGATAGCAACTTTTCTAAAGAAACTCACTCACAACATCTGCAATTAAGTTACCTGAGGTAACTACATTGCTAATCCCCATGCTTCAAACAGTGGTATAACCTGGCAATTGCCAAGACAGCACAAACAATCTCTACATATTAACACTGACAATTCTCACTCATAACAGTCATAGGAGCAAAACATAGTCATACGAGATTATCTCATAATGTAAATCATCAATACAGCATGTCAAAAGCATAAATGCAATGCTTGACCCATCCCATCCTATTGTGCAAGTGTGTCAATTTAATAATTTAATTACCACGGACGTAAAGCCCGATCTGATACCAACTGTAACACCCCAGGATCCACATTACCCTGGGATGCTACTGAAGCTGCTCTACAACTAGCCAATTTACGAAAATAAAATAAACTGGCAACAATTACAAAACAATACAGTATAAGCGGAAGCGTAAACAACTAAGATAAACAGAATAGATAACAAATCATTAATCATAATCAACTATAACAAAACATCTATAGGAACGGTACACAAATTTAATATTACTAAGAAGAAATTTGTCAATAAAATAGCTAAACAAAGACTAGATTTCTTTCAACTTTATTTCAGCATTAAGATTATAATACAAGTGCATCAGTGCGGTGCCGCTCTACCCTTCCGATGCATGCTCAAAGTCCACCAGAGGGAGGGGAAGCAAGAGTGAGATAAAAATCTCAGCAAGCAAACTGTTTAACAAGTTATTCAAACTACAAGCAATTTAAACATCATCATTATAATTTCATACATCCACAATTACAATTTATGTTCATAAATATTATACCACCAAAAACTTTATGAATCATACCTCTTAAATTTCAGATTTAATTAACATATGAATGCAATCATTTTATCCCGTATTAAATGCAAAAGAAAACATTTATTCCTCCACAAACCACAATAGATTAATCAACCACATTTAATCTTCCACAATTAACAATGTATATATTCTCGACCTCAATTCACTATCAATGACGGTAAAATACTAACAATTAATTCATGATTGACTACTTTAAATCCTCAACCACTACCACTACCAAAGGCAATAAAACATATGTATGTCTTACTTCAATACTATATTACTTCTCATATCCACAATTACTATAAACAAGTAAAGTAAGAGAAAGGAGTTTATGCCACCATCACAATCACACAAGGGACGAACCACATTTCAAGATCACAACCACAACCTTCATTCCGTCCATAGCTCACAAGAACCAATTCCACATTACAACTATGAAGTTGTACATTCCACAAAATAACTTCACCACATTAGATTGCATATGTATGCAAATGATCATTCCACAATGCAATGCATATGAATGTATATGAATGCTCATGCTATGCTCCACATTACTCTTGCCAGGGCAGGAAGTGCAATGCATCGTATTTCGGCAATATACGAATGCTTCCCGCGGGTGAAGAGGTGCGTCGACACGGCAATATACGACGACATTTGTCGGTACTGATCGCGGCTATAAGCGGCGACATCCACATACACAAAGGACATGATATGACTTGAATGATTGAATGATATGAAAATTCATTAACCACATTAATTCATCCGCAAGGAGCATTATCCTGCTCTCAACATGATCACATCCACCACATACTAATCTCATGATCCACATTATAACATTAAGTACAGCTAGGAGTAATTTAATGCCCAAAACAGAGGAAGAACTCTGCTCTGGCAGATTGTGCAGCCGCGTTCAAACGCGTGCCCACGACAGCACAGAGGCCTAAAAATTCCTAAATTTATACAGAAGCTATATATCTAAATCATCTATAACTTTCCCAACTACGGCCAAGGCCAGAAAATTTGTTTACTATTTTTAAACCCCGGATTACAGTCGGACTGTACCAATCCGTCCGCCTGCCGGACAGCAATATTGCCAACTCCGTATCTCCCAGATCCCATGGTATAAATATTTTAAACAAATACATTAGATACATATGGAAGTTATCTACAACTTTCCTTTTGGGGAGACCTGCAGGAAAATTCGTTTACTAATTTTAAACTCTGGTTTACCATCGGGCTGTACCGATCTGTCCGCTTTCCGGACAGCGGTATTGCCGACCCCGTATCTCCCAGATCCCTTGGTAGAAAAAATTGAAAAAACTACAAGAGATAGATCTGGAAGTTCTCTAAAATTTTCCTTTTGGGGAGATCTGCATAACAATTCGTTTTCTAGATCAAAACTGCGAGACAAGCCGCGCTGCGCGAATAGATCTAAAACCAATCCGCGACAAAAATCTAATCGGGCAATTGATCTAATATCTACGATCAAATTCCGTGCCAAAAACCCTAATAAATCCATAAAACAGAGGATTTAGGATGGAAAAAAATTACCTAGATGAAGAATTCCCCAATTTTTCCTCCTCTTCTTCTTCTCCTTCTTCTCCTTCTCCTTCTCCTTCCTCTCTTCCCTTTCTTTTCTTCCTTGGAACCATGGCAGCAGCAAGGGGGGAGAAGGAGGGGCGCCCAAGGGGGTGGTGGTGGCTGGTTTGGGGTGGAAAGAGGGGAGGGGCCAAGTGAGGGGGTTTATATTGAGGGGTGCTAGGGTTTGGGAGGGGGGTACGGGCCCCCATTTGGGCTGACTGGCCCAAAGTGGCTGGCCCACCCCTCCGGACAGCCCAAAATATCTAAATTAATTATTTTAATTTATTTAATTCATTTTACAATATTCTACAATTTATATTTTCCCTTCCCGCGATTTTCCGAAAAACCGGTGATTCCGCGATTGACTTAAAATCTTATGCCGTAACGACGTTCGGGATATTACAACATAGTGTACTAATTCTTTACACATTTTCTCATTCTCATATACATCACATCACATTCTTTACATAAATGCCAATTCACATATACATCACATACATGCATTGTTATATACATAAATGCAAATGCCCACATATATGTCATACATTCTCATTCCACTTGCATAACCTTCGACGATGCTGCCCTCCGTCCGAGATCGATTCCGTACGTACGACTTGAGAATTCCCATGAACCTCTCAAATGGGTACATGCTACGTAGGAATACGGGCCCACACATTTTTATCTCTCACACAACGTGAACAATGAGATGGACCATGATATCGAAAAACGAAGGAGGGAAATACATTTCAAGATGACATAGAGTCATCACCACCTCGTCCTGCAGAGCATCTAGTCCTTCGGGATCGATGACCTTCTGAGCAATTGTGTTAAAGAAATAACATAGCCTCATGATTGTCTCTCGGACTTTGATTGGCAAAATATTTCTAATTGCAACAGGGAGTATCTGTGTCACCAGCACATGACAATCATGAGACTTCATGCCATTTAACTTTAAATCTTGCATCGAAACAAGTTTCTTCACGTTGCCGGAGTAACCAGACAGAACTTTGACACCATGCAAGCACTGGCACAGTTCTGTTTTATCGTCCTTGGACAGACTGTAACACGCAGGGGGAAGGTACGTTCGTCCATTATCAGTGCATGTCGGTGCTAACTCAGGCTTGATGTCCATATCAGCCAAGTCAAGCCGTGCGTTGACGCTGTCCTTTGTTTTATCACGAATGTTCAGTAAGAGACCAATCAAGCTGTCGCATACATTCTTTTCTACGTGCATGACGTCGATGAAGTGTTGAACATCTAGGTACTCCCAATAAAGTAAGTCCCAAAATATCGATCTCTTTCTTTCAGGTGTTCTTCTCATGAGCCCTCAATTTACGTCCCTTTCCGAGGACAACATCTAAATCCTTAACCATATTACAAACCTCTTTTCCCCTTAAATGCCTTGGAGCTGAACCGTCTTCCTTCTCTCCATCAAATTATTTCTTCATCTTGCGGTATGGGTGACCCCTCCGAAGGAACCGGCGATGACGCATGTAGACGGTTTTGCGTGAGTGTTTCAGCCACACACTCTCGGTACCATCTAAAAAGTGAGTACAAGCTTTGGCACCTTTTGTACTATGACCCGATAGGTTACCAAGGGCAGGATAATCATTTATAGTGCAGAACAATAAGGAGCGCAAAGTGATGTTCTCTCGTTTGTATGCATCCCATACCTATACCCCTTCGTTCCATAGTACTTTTAGATCTTTCACCAACGGTGCTAGGAACACATCAATATCATTCCCAGGTTGCTTTGCCCCTTGGATAAGTATCGACAGCAAAATATACTTTCGCTTTATACACAACCAAGGAGGAAGGTTATAGATGCAGAGAGTCACGGGCCATGTGCTATATCGGCTGCTCATGCTACTAAAAGAATTCATTCCATCTGTACTCAGTCCAAACCTTATATTCCTTGGTTCTGCACCGAAGTCTACAAAACTCCTATCGATGTTTCTCCACTGGATGAAATCAGCAATGTGTCTTAACATTCCATCCTTCTTGCGCTCCTCCGAGTGCCAACGCAGCAGTTTTACCTCCTTTGGATTTGCCGGACCAACCGTTGCTTGCCTTCAATTTCAACAGTTCAAGCACGGCCGACAACCTCGTGTACTTTGATCTGCAGCACGTGAACAAAGGTTTCTTTGAGTCCTCTATCAAGCCCCGAAATTTAACATACTCTCTCTCATCATAGTTCTCTTCTACATCGCGAAGCATCTGATCCAGATTGTCATCGTGCAACCCATCCGAATCCTAACCACAATCGACATCATCCGGTGGCATATCATTCACTTCACTGCGATGTCATCCCGCGGCATATGATCATTCACTTCGCCATGACTGGTCCAACACGTATAATCTTTTTTGAAACCTATCCGAATCAAGTGTGCTTCAATTTGCCCTCGGTTCTTAAACATCTTTAAATTATCGCAGTCAGTGCATGGACAGTACATATATTCCACCCCCTTATTCAACATATCCTCCTCAGCAGCTCTTGTAAAAGCAGACACGCCATTAGTGTACTCTTCACTCACACGGCTCGCGGCATACATCCAACTTCGGTCCTACGTTATGTATGAATATAACAATTTAGTATTAAAAATTGAATTAATTGATTATTACTACATATATATATACCACATGCATTCAGGCTTTGCTAGCTTAATTCATATTATAAACACAACATCTATTATATAACCAACAATTTTGCAAACCATCTTCAATAACACTCACCAATTACTTACATCTAAATTGTAATGCAAAGAAAAATAAATTTCATTACTAACCATATCTAGAGCAACCAGGAAAGTATGAATCTTCAAAGCTCAATCTTCGCCTCCTTCCACCTAATTAATTGGCCTGAAATCGCCTAGCTTGCCTCCTGAGCGAAAGAGTGAAGCACCGGCTAGATCTGGATCGAAATAAAGACACATACGGTTCTGAGCAGCGCAATAAATGCCTAGGGTCATTATCACAGACGGTTTTTAACACAAAACCATCTGTGATACAAAATTATCACAGACGGTTCATCGGTAAGAACGGTCTGTGATATTCGTTTTCTCCGATGCCACCAACACAGACGGTGTCTAAATTAAAACCGTCTGTGTTAGTGTCGATCACAGACGGCTTTGTCAAATCGTCTGTGATTGGCCGTCTAGTATTAGACTTTCTGTAGTCGTGAGAGTTGCTTTACGCCTTACTGTGTATATCAATCTAGCTGAAATAATTGTCTAAGACTGAAGCGCATGAATTGTTCAAACATTCAATTAAATTCTACTATCATTTCTACAAATAGTGCCTGAATTTTTTTATAGCCCATCATGCTTTTTGATAGATTGAGCGGCGGAGCCAAGAATTAGAGATAACAGGACTAAATAAGGCCATGGCCCCCACTAGCCCCTCCTCAATAAGAAAATACCATCGCAAAAGGCCCAAGACTTTCCAACATTGCAAACACCAGAAATTATGGAACAAATACATCCGCCATCTACTAGGGATGTAAAATGACATTTTTGCCCTTGTCTTCTTTGCCTCCTTCCAATCAGGTGCACATCACCCAACTCAGGCGACGCAATGGGGAAGTGGCACTGTTGAAAATTTGGGCAATATTTTAATTCTAATTTTAATAAGTAGACAAATACAATAAACTAGTTATGCAAAACTTACTACTAACAATAGGCTACTCATCATACTTCAGAATATACTCAAGAAAAATATATTAACAAAGACGTATGTGCGCGCGAATGACTTACTAGTTAGCCTGATGAAGAATGTAAAGCGCAGCAGCTTGACGCGAGGCGTAACGTAGATGACGCAGTGAAGTGAGCGGTCGCGCAGATGCGTTGCTCAGAAACCTTATTGCCGCCCCGTACAGGTACTCTCTGCGGCAACGGTTCAGAGATAGCCGCTCTCCCTCCTTCCAGGTGCACGCTAGGAAGAAAGGTCGACGAGATTTAGACAGCACAGTACTCGAACACAAAATCACAGAGAAGAAGAAAATGGAGGCAGTGAGATTCTCACACTCACTCTGGACGTCTCCAAGCATATATATAGACAGACTGATAACTGACATGATTAAAACAGTCATTTACCCACTAGTAACTGACACATTCAACCAGCCATTTATCCACTAGTAACTGTCTATCATCAAACCTCAGTAAAGCCTCAAATTCAAACGTTTGAATCACATTCAAACACACACAGAGAGAGAGGTGCAGGTTTAAGCAAAAATAAAGATGTACTTGGTCTGCAAAAATCGCATTCAAACACACACAGAGAGAGAGAGTCAGAAGTTACGCGATTTTCAAGTGAAAATACGTGCGCGTGCGTGCGTATGCGCGTGTGTGACTAGACAGTACCCTCCTCATACCATCTCTATCCATATTCAAGGAGTGGTAAGCACTCCACCTTATAAATTGGTCTTCCTTACCTTTCCTTAGCAATATGGTACTAAACTATGCATGCTTTGGAATTAAGAAAATGGGCCATAAATATGGGCCAATTTCTAACAATCCCCCACCAATTCCAAAGCAAGAAGTAAACAGATGACAAAGATATTGTGCTGAAGTACTGTTGAACTTGCACCTAGAATGACAATATTCATCTTTTCACAGCTGATGAATGGATTATGCCTTGAATTCACAGCTTTTTGTGATCAGATTTCATTTGAAATCTCAACTAGTACTAGGCTGCCAATGAACCATGCCTAAACAGAGCGTTATATGGTTATGCTCCCTTATCTGCTCATGAGCTTTCTAGAGAATGCTCCGTTCTCGTGAACTGCGACTACATAGTTAAGCTCAAGTAGATGTATTCTTTCTAGATATCCTGTAGGCTAATACCTTTTCCTCATTTGGACAACAGAATACATTAAGGCTTTATGTCAACCTTTCCAATAGTCGAAAGTACATTGTTTATTAGGACATGGGTACAATAAATATGTACTCTCTTATTACACCATCAATTTGATTTTCCCATTGCCTAAGTTACGGGATCTCCGATCAAGAAGGTATGGGTTACCATTGTGATGTAACTTAAATGGGCCTCATTCCCATATCCATAGATACAACAGAAATCGCTTTTCGTGCTAACCCCTTTGTAAAAGGGTGTAATACCCTGAACGTCGTTACGACGTAAGTTTTTAAAACAATCGCGGAGTCGCCGGTTTTTCGGTAAATTAAAAATTGTAGAACATTGAAAAAGGAATAAAAATATACTAAAAATTATTTTAAAATTCAGAAGTGGGCTGCCTGGGAGGTGGGCCGACCACCCTTGGGCCAAGGCCCAAGGGGGGGCGCCACCCCACACCCTTGGCCGCACCCCCTCTCCTCCCATATAAACCCTATGTTTCCTCCCTCTCCCCTCTCCCCTTCCCCCTCCAACCAGCCACCACCCCACCCTTGGCGCCTCCCCTCCCCTATTGCTGCCATTGGTGGTGCCCCAAGTGCTGCTGCAATTGGAGGAGAAGAAAAGAGAAGGAAGGAGAAGAAGGAAGGAGAAGGAGAGGAGAAGAAAGAAGAAGAGGAGGAGGCGGAAAAAGTGGGGAAATTCTTCATCGTGGTAATTTTCCCCCAACCCAAACCCTCTGTTTTTTAGATTAATTAGGGTTCTTAGCACGGATTTTGATGGTAGTTAATAGATTAATTACCAGATTAGAGATTAGCTGCCGTCTGCCTGTAGATTAATTCGTGCAGCACGTCTGTCCTCGCGGATTTGACCTAGTAAACGAATTTTCCTACGAACTCTCCCAAAAGGAAAGTTGTAGAGGACTTCCAGATACATCTCCTGTAATGTTTTCGTAATTTTTGGCTGTGGGATCTGGGAGATACGGAGTCGGGCGGACAGATTGTTACAGTCCAACTGTAATACGGGATTTTAAAATAGTAGATAATTTTTATGGTCATGTCCGTAATTGAGAAACTTGTAGATAATTCAGAGATATAGTTTCTGTATAATTTTTAAAATTTTTAGAACCTCTGTACTGTCGTTGGGACGTGATTTAGTTTCGCTGTCCAGTCGGTCAGATCAAAGAGTTTCCTTTGTTTTGGGCATTAAATTACCCCTAGCTGTGATCAAAATAAAAATATGTGTTCTACATGAAAATTGTAGTTTTTTAAGTCATGATTCCAGAGAGATATCATTTGCTGTATTTGGATCATTATTTTTAAAGATAAAAAATTGTGAAGCAGCGCCACTGCAAAGGGTTTTTGCTGTTTAGCTGAGCGGGGGAGGGTTTGAGCGGGTTCGGGGTTTAGCGACGCTTATAATTATTTTTGTCATGTTTGTATGCTGTGGTTGTGTGCTAAGAGTTGTCTTTTGGATAGGTGGTCCTGTCCCTGAGCGCTCTTGATTTTACTTCGCTTCATCGGATTGAGGCAAGTGAATGTAGCGGTGGTTGCTACCATTTAACTTGTTATTCCATCTAGTTGCAATTACAATATTTTCTTAATTTGATGCATTATGCCATGATTATATGATAATTTAATTATGGAGATGGTAGCAAATATTTATCCATTGATATGTTGATAATATGCTAGAAGACATATAGAATTCTTGCTTAATGTTATAATGTGGAACATGAAATATAACATGTGGTGGATGTGGATATGTTGAGAGCATGATAATGCTCCTTGTGGACGAATTAATGAGATTTATGAATTTTCATATCATACATATCATATCATGTCATTTGCATATGTGGATGTCGCTGCATTTAGCCGCGACCGTACTGGTACAGCATCGTATATTGCCGTAATACGATGCACCTCTGCGCCCGTGGAAGCATCATATATTGCCGTAATACGATGAACTACAATTCCTGCCCTGGCAAGAGTGATGTGGAGCATAGCATGAAGCATTCATATGCATTTAATTGATATTTAAATGACTGCATTCATATGCCATTTCAATCTGAAAATTGAAGAGGTTTGATTCGTGGAAGATTGTGGTTGTGAATGTATGAATTAAATGATGATGTTTATTTGTTCGTAGTTTGAATAGCTTGTTAAACTGTTTACTTGCTGAGATTTTTATCTCACCCTTGTTTCCCCCTCCCTACAGGTGGAATTTGAGCATGCATTGGGAAGGGTAGAGCAGCACCACATTCATACACATGGATTTTGTTTTAATGCTGAAATAAAGTTGAAAGAACTCCAGTCTTTCCTTAGCTATCTTGTTGATGAATGTTTCATCTTATTAATGTTCAATTCAGAACCGTTCCTTTGGTTATTATGTTCAAGTTGATTATGAATATTAAATTATTGTTACTATTCTGTTATCTCTTAATTGTTTATGCTTCCGCTTGTATTATCTTGTTTAATTAATGTTGCCAGTTTAGGTTATCTTGTAAATTGGCTAGTTGTAGAGCAATAATAGTAGCATCCCAGGGTAATGTGGGTCCTGGGGTGTTACAGTTGGTATCAGAGCGGGCTTTAGGTCCGTGGTAATTAAACTATTAAATTGACACACTTGCACATATAGGTTGGGGAAGGGTTTGTATATTTTGCATATACCCTATTGAATTTATTGCATTATTGCTTGTGCCTTTTTGGCTTGTTGTTATTGTTCTTGCTTGAATGTGGATTGTGGTGGCTGCAGGTTGCCGCCTAGGCGTAGTAGCCGTGGCCGTGCAGCTACGCCAGTAGCACAGCCAGCGGTCGAGGAGGCTGAGGTTACTCAATCAGAGGGTGGTAGTCAGGAGGAGTTGTTGGCCACTGTAAGGGCCATGCAGCAAGAGTTGAGTGCGTTGAGGCGAGGCGGTGGCCCCGGTGTTCGTGGCCGATCCGATGGGAGGTTGCGTCGATTCTGGCAGATTAGCGGCCTCTCGCTCCGTGAGTGGGTAGGTTTGAGGCTGGACAGCTTTAGCGGTGTGGCCCCTCCTGTTCAGGCCGCAGACTGGCTATCCTATGCGGTGGACAAGATGGAGGCATTCGAGGTGGTTGCCTCCGATCGCGTGCGCTACGCGGCGCAACTTCTGAAAGGAGAGGCTCAGATCTGGTGGAAGGGAGTGCGGACTGCTCACACGGCTGCACATGGAGCACTGTCGTGGGTGGAGTTCGTTCGGCAGTTCGAGAGGAGGTTCTACCCAGAGACCTTTCTGGACAAGATGAAGATCGATCGGCGGTACTGCAAGACAAGCCGCATGCGTGGCGGTATGAGGTAGGCTTCAACCAGATAGTCCGCTTCGTTCCACATGTGGCGCGGGATGATGTGGAGAAGGCCAGGCAGTTCCGTCAAGGGCTCAAATCTTCGATCCGCCACCTGCTAGGTGATTTTCCGATCACGGATTTTCGTACTTTGGTGGCGTAGGCTTCGGGGATCGCGATGCAGCAGGCTTACACAGATGATATCCGCAAGACCACTAGAGGAGACCCGCCTCGAGGCCATAGCGAGAAGAAGGGCTTTTCTGGAGGCCCTGCGCACAAGAAGGCGAAGGGTCGTCGCCACCAGCCCTACCGTGGTAGTACGGGGCAGTCCAGCTTTACTGGAGGGAGCTCTCTGCAGTACCGTGCCACGGTGAAGCCCGGGCTTGGCTTGGTGTGTTTTCGGTGCGGAGATCCGCATCGGCGTGCCGACTGCACTTGGAGTGGACAGTGTTCTATATGTGGTAATAGCCACAAGGATGTGGTGTGCAGGCAGAATCCCAAGGGGAAGCTGCAGTGGGAGTTAGCGCCTTCACCTTCAGCAGGCTCGACTCGTCCTGACGGCACCGTGCAGATGATGGCTGCGGCTCCTACCCCGCAGTTCTTGCCCGTGGTCCCTGCACCATGCAGTATTTGCCGGCGCCTTCAAGACCTTTCGCTCGTCCGGCGCCTCGCACGGAGGATCTGGGTCCGGCATCCGCTCTGCGGCGCCTGTACCTCAATGGACTCCTTCGCCGACTTTCGTGGGCGCCGGAGGTTCTTCTTCTCCAGCTGTTCCTGCGGCGTATGCCATGCGCTTGTTTGATGGCAGGGATCATGGAGACGTGGTGACATGTACCTTATCTGTTGATTCTGTTGATGCTTCTGTACTTTTCGATTCCGGGGTTAGTTTCTCTTTTATCTCAGCGGGTAGGGCTGTCCGTGCAGTTTGTTGGGAGAGCTGTGGTTGTTAGTTCTCCCGGAGGGCTCATCTCCAGTGCCCGTGTTTGCCCTAGTTGCGTGGTAGTTCTAGTAGATGAGGAGTTCGTGGCGAACTTGGTGGTTATACCCCTGGAGCCTTTCGATGTGATCCTTGGCATGGATTGGCTCATGTGATATCAAGTCGTTATCTCTTGTTTCTGGAAGACGGTCACTTTGCAGTCTCCGTCTGGACGTGAAGTTGTCTTCCAAGGGAGTGCCCCGCGGTACTCTCTCTCGTTGCTCTGCCAGTTGTTCCCCAATCGGTGAATGCAGAAGTCAGGTCTTCTGTGGGCCATGGTTGAGGGACACGAGGCTATTTTGAGGCTGGAGGATATACCTGTGGCTTGCAGGTACCCAGATGTCTTTCCTGTTGAGCTTCCAGGTCTGTCACTAGAACGGGAACCGGATTTTCGTATAGACCTTGTTCCGGGTACGCGGCCTATTTATAAGTCCCCTATCGGATGGCACCTGTGGAGCAGGTGGAGTTGAAGAAGCAATTGGATGAACTGCTAGCTAAGGGGTTTATCAGACCGAGCACATCGCCTTGGGCTGCTCCAGTCTTGTTTGTGGGAAAGAAGGATGGCACCAAAAGGCTTTGTGTGGATTATCGAGCACTTAATCAAGTGACGATCAAGAACAAGTATCCACTGCCTCGCATCGAAGATCTCTTCGATCAGCTGAGAGGTGCCAAGGTATTCTCCAAGATTGATTTGCAGTCTGGTTATCATCAACTGCGGATCAGAGAGGAGGATATAGAGAGGACAACTTTTAGCACAAGGTATGGGCATTTTGAGTTTGTCGTTATGTCTTTTGGACTAACAAATGCCCCTGCTGTCTTTATGGAAGCCATGAACAGGATGATCCATGAGTACCTAGATTCTTTTGTGGTGGTTTTCATCGATGACATTCTGATTTATTCCAAGACGGAGGAGGATCATGAGTTGCATCTCAGTTTGGTCCTTGATGCCCTTCAGAGGAATAAGTTTTATGCGAAGCTGAAGAAGTGTGCTTTATGGCTGTCCGATGTTGGATTTCTTGGTCATACCATTAGTCAGCATGGTATTACAGTGGATCCGAAGAATGTGGCAGCGGTGGTGCAGTGGCGAAGGCCAACCAATGTGTCAGAGATCCGGAGTTTTCTTGGACTTGCCGGTTACTATCGGTACTTTGTGTAGGATTTCTCTATCATCGCCAAGCCGATGACCCGACTCACGCAAAAGGGTGTTCCTTTTGTGTGGACAAACGACTGTGAGTCTGGCTTTCAGACTTTGAAGAGCAAGCTGGTGAATTCACCTATTCTATCCTTGCCCGAGAGTGGCAAGCGCTACACGGTGTACACAGATGCTTCTTGGATTGGTCTTGGTTATGTGTTGATGCAAGAAGGGCGAGTTATCGTTATGCTTCTCGACAGTTAAAGACTCATGAGCAAAACTATCCTACTCACGACTTGGAGTTGGCAGCTGTTGTTTTTGTTCTAAAGTCTTGGAGGCATTATTTGTACAGGGAGCAGTGTGACATCTTTGCTGATCACAAAAGCCTTAAGTACATATTCACTCAGCGAGAGCTGAATTTGAGGCAGCGGAGGTGGTTGGAGTTGATAAAAAATTATGATCTGACTATTCAATATCATCCTGGTAAAGCCAACGTGGTGGCTGACGCCTTGAGCAGATAGGAGTCCCCCAGACAGCGATGTCCTTGATCTCAGAGTTTGAGAGGATGGGTATCTCTTTCTGTCTCACTGGAGTTGCACAGGCAGAGACACAGATGATCATCCAGTCCGCCATTCCCGAGCGTGTTCGTGAGGCTCAGCAGCACGACCGGCTCCTTTCAGAGGTGCGGAAGAGGATCTCGGAGGGTCGTTCCCGAGATTTCAGTGTGGATGAGAGTGGTGCAGTTCGCTTCGGAGGCCGGCTGTGTGTACCCCAGAAATCAGAGGTGAAAGATGATATTCTTCGTGAGGCTCATCGGACTCCGTACGCTGTACATCCGAGAGAGACCAAGATGTATCAAGATCTGAAGCAGGTCTTTTGGTGGAAACGCATGAGGGTGGACATTGCTAAGTATGTCGTCTCTTGCGGCGTTTGTCAGCAGCTGAAGGCTGAGCATAAGCGGCCTGCTGGTTTGTTGCAGCCTTTAGAAATTCCTGAGTGGAAGTGGGAGCATATCACTATGGATTTCGTGGTCGGATTGACGCGCTCTCCTCGAGGGCGATATGCAGTTTGGGTCGTGGTGGACAGACTTACCAAGTCCGCGCACTTCATTCCGATGAAGACGACCAATATAGCGCAAGATCTGGCTCCGTTGTATATCCGAGAGGTGGTGAGACTGCATGGTGTGCCTAAGTCAATTGTTTCTGACTGGGATGCCAAGTTTGTCTCTAAGTTCTGGCAGAGTCTTCAGGCTGCGTTGGGCACGATAGTTTCTCTCAGTACAGCTTTTCATCCACAGACGGATGGTCAGTCAGAGCGGACCATTCAGACTTTGGAGGATATGCTCCGTGCCTGTGTACGGTCTTGGAAGGGCAGTTGTGAGGACCATATGCCTTTGGCAGAGTTCGCTTATAACAATAGTTATCAGGCGAGTATCAAGATGGCTCCTTTTGAGGCTCTGTATGGCCGAAGGTGTGTTTCCCCTCTTTGCTGGGACGCAGTGGGTGAGAGGTGTTTGCTTGGTCCAGGCCTTGTTCAGCAAACCGTGGAGAAAGTGTGGGAGGTTCGTCAGAACTTGTTGGCTGCTCAGAGCTGACAAAAGAGTTATGTGGACATTCGACACCGTGAGTTGGAGTTTGCGGTTGGTGACCTTGTGCTCCTGCGAGTGTCGCCAACTAAGGGCATTGTTCGTTTTGGTACCAGTGGTTGCTCGTGTGGGCAGTTTGGCTTACCATTTGGAGTTGCCGAGCTCGTTGAGCGGTGTGCACAACGTCTTCCATGTGTCTATGCTGAGGAAGTATTTGCGGGATTCCGAGCACAAGATTGACCTAGGGCAGGTCACGGTGGATCAGGATCTTACTTTGGAGAGTCGCCCAGAGCGCATCTTGGATACTTCAGAGCGGGTCGTGAGGAATAAAACCATCAAGTATGTGAAGGTCCTCTGGACGTTTGTAGGATCGAAAATGGCAACAGAGGAGGGTGTGAATGGTGCCTTTTAAAAATCGCCCCCAAGTATTCTCACAATTTTTCTTCTCTGATAGCTATAGTAGCTAGGGAGACAAAATAAGTTTGTTCACTGGAAGTCAAAAACCATTTTGCCGAAGATTGACGGAACTAAGAAATCAAATGCTACAAAACGAAAATGAAGCTATTGTTTCATACGCTGCAGAACAACTAGAAAGAAGATAGAATCAGCAAACTTGTTGTAATCGCACAGCAGGAATTAAAGCTATCGACAAATAGAGAACAGGAAACTGCTGCCAAGAACAAACTGTAGAGACTAGAAATGAACACTGTAATCACTGTAGAATCTGCCGAAAAACTGAAATGCTGAAAAACCTGTTGGCGCTTGAAACTTCAGACATGCCCAGCTAAAACCGAAAGGCAGAAATCATTGGAAAGAGCCGGAAACAATGAACACTACTAGCTGCATGTAAAGATCAACCGAAAATAAAAAACACAGATTAAAACTGAAAGAAAATAGCGGTCGGCAGAAGAAGTTCAGAGCAGCAGAGCGAAAGTACTTTCCATTTTGCATCCTGAAAACCGAAAATAGATGGGACTGGAATAGAGAAAAACTGACAACAAAGCAAAAGGAAAAGCAACGTTGCTGCTGCACAGGCTGAAAACCAAAAGCTAACATCTCAGAAAGCAAAAACCGAAAGCGCTGCCCAAAAGGAAAACATGAAACTAATAAAGAGAAAAGATTTCATGACTGCTTTGCTTCTCAGGACAAACCGACAGGATTCCAAGCAAGAAAGCAAACTAAACTCGGAAAGAGGGAAAGATAACCAAAGATCAATTCGGCAGAGAACTACAGAAGAATTATCGGCCACAAGAACTTGAAATTTTCAGACTCCAAATTACAGAGATGAGAAGTAGATTGCTAACTGAAGGCAAAGACTGAAGCGCCTGACCGCTGAGAGAGTAAGATTCAGAGATTTTCCAATTTGGTCAAAGGAATTTAACCAATGAAAGAACACTCTTTCTAACAAAGGAAGTTCAGGCAGCTTGACATTTTCTTTACCAAAACAAGGAAAATCAAATCCAATAGAGAGAAGGCAGATCTTACAACCGAGACATCTGATTCTAGGATACTCGCATGCCTTCGATCAAGAGACTTTAAACACAACTGGGATTCATTTTCTGACCGACAAAAAACAAGAAATCATCTCAGAATGGTAAGAATAAATAAAAACAGGGCAGAGAGAACTGAAGACAAAGAAGAAGTAAAAACACAGAAAAGAGAAAGAACAACATGAAATCACTCAAACGCAAGAATTCTCATATGGATGGAGATGTATGAGTACATAAGTTTCTACAGCCATATCTTCCCATACGTGATTGGGAAAGGAGAATTTACACAAGAAACATGAAGAGAAAAACACAAAAAGAACTCTCATGGAGAGAAAGAAACCCTAACTGTCAACCTCTCCACATGCCTCTACCTCTCCTTTTATAGTGGCCACTAATGGGTTCACAACATCACTTTACACATTAGTGCCAACAACCCTATTGCTTTATCTGCTAACTCAAACTGAATCCGCTCCCGCTTTTGCAGTCTTGTGCTTTTCCCAAAACGCCCCTGCTGCACCTTCCGGGAAGCTTCCTCGTTCCTTGCTGTGCACGCCTCGCAACCACTTCGAGTCCGCGCCGTCTTCGGCACATCCCGACCGCTCCGACCTCAGCACCACCTGCGCCTAGTCCGGTCATCCGTGCCTCGCCACGACTCCGCCTCGATGTCCTGCATGCCATCACAGACAAGAAAACACATCACATAGCACCGCTCGAGATAACGAAATCAACAATAGCATTAGTCGAACCACTCTCACACGAAAAAGTCCGAACGACCGATCGAAAAATAGAACAACCGTCATAAACACCTTCGACCGCGTTCGACCAGGTTCAACCGAACCAAACTACGCCATTCACTGACTTGGCGTGAACCGACCAAACTCAACCTTTCCAGAACTCTCGTCAATTACTCATCACAAACATGGGAGCACCCCTCACATGGTCTCTCAACGTTTCAGTCCAAGATGGAGGCTACGTGGGAGCTTGAGGATCAAATACGAAAGAAGTACCCCGAGCTCTTCGAGGTTGGTGAGTACTCGTAGTTGTGGTTTTGTTTTTCCTATGGATTGCTCTTTTCTTTGTTGTTCTCTTGCTTTGTGGTTTGAGGTGTTAGATTCGAGGATGAATCCTTTTAAGGTGGGGAGAATGTAATACCCTGAACGTCGTTACGGCGTATGTTTTTAAAAGAATCGCGGAGTCGCCGGTTTTTTGGTAAATCGCGGGAAGGGAAAAATAAAAATTGTAGAACATTAAAAAAAGAATAAAAATATACTAAAAATTATTTTTAAAATTCAGAAGTGGGCTTCCTGGGAGGTGGGCCGACCACCCTTGAGCCTTGGCCCAAGGGGCGCCACCCCACCCTTGGCCGCACCCCTCTCCCCATATAAACCCTAGGTTTCCTCCCTCTCCCCTTCCCCCTCCAACCAGCCTCAACCCCACCCCTTGGCGCCTCCCCTCTCCCCTATTGCTGCCATTGGTGCCCCAAGTGCTGCTACCATTGGAGGAGAAGAAAAGAGAAGGAAGGAGAAGAAGGAAGGAGAAGGAGAGGAGAAGAAAGAAGAAGAAGAGGAGGAGGAAAAAAGTGGGGAAATTCTTTATCGTGGTAATTTCCCCCATCCCAAACCCTCTGTTTTTCAGATTAATTAGGGTTCTTGGCACGGATTTTAATGGTAGTTAATAGATTAATTGCCCGATTAGAGATTAGTCATTTATGCACTTCAGTAGATTGATTCGCATTGTACATATCATCTCATGGATTTGACCTAGTAAAAGAATTTTCCTGCGTACTCTCCCAAAAGGAAAGTTGTAGAGGACTTCCAGATGCATCTGCTGTCAGTTTTTTGTAATATTGGATGTGGGATCTGGGAGATATGGAGTCGGTAATACCGCTGTCCGTCAGGCGGACAGATTGGTACAGTCCGATTGTAATACGGGTTTTAAAAATAGTAGATGATTTTTATGGTCATGGCCGTAATTGAGAAAGCTGTATATAATTCAGAGATCTAGTTGCTGTATAATTATTAGAAGTTTTAGACCCCTGTACTGTCGTTGGGACACGATTTAGTTTCGCTGTCCAGTCTGCCAGATCAGAGAGTTTCCTCTGTTTTGGGCATTAAATTAACCCTAGCTGTGATCGAAATAAAAATATGTGTTCTACATGAAAATTGTAGGTTTTTAAGTCATGATTCCAGAAAGGTATCGTTTTCTGTATTGGATCATTATTTTTAAAGATACGAAATTGTGAAGCAACACTACTGCAGAAGGGTTTTTGCTGTTTAGCTGAGCGGAGGAGGGTTTGAGCGGGTTCGGGGTTTAGCGACGCTTATAATTATTTTTGTCATGTTTGTATGCTGTGGTTGTGTGCGGAGAGTTATCTTTTGGATAGGTGGTCTTGTCCCTCAGTGCTCTTGATTTTACTTCGCGTCATCGGATTGATGCAAGTGAATGTAGCGGTGATTGCTACCATTTAACTTGTTATTCCATCTACTTGTAATTACATTATTGTCTTAATTTGATACATTATGCCATGATTGCATGATAATTTAATTGTGGAGATGGTAGAAAATATTTATCCATTGATATGTTGATAATATGCTAGAAGACATGTGGAATTCTTGCTTAATGTTATAATGCGGAACATGAAATATAACATGTGGTGGATGTGGATATGTTGAGAGCATGATAATGCTCCTTGTGGACGAATTAATGAGATTTATGAATTTTCATATCATACATGTCATATCATGTCATTTGCATATGTGGATGTCGCCGCACTTAGCCGCGATCGTACTGGTACAGCATCGTATATTGTCGTAATACGATGCACCTCTTCGCCCGCGGAAGCATCGTATATTGCATTGGGTTGTGAATGTATGAATTAAATGATGATGTTTATTTGTTCGTAGTTTGAATAGCTTGTTAAACTGTTTGCTTGCTGAGATTTTTATCTCACCCTTGTTTCCCCCTCCCTACAGGTGGAATTTGAGCATGCATTGGGAAGGGTAGAGCAGCACCACATTCATACACATGGATTTTGTTTTAATGCTGAAATAAAGTTGAAAGAACTCTAGTCTTTGTTTAGGTATCTTGTTGATGAATGTTTCATCTTATTAATGTTCAATTCAGAACCGTTCCTTTGGTTATTATGTTGAAGTTGATTATGAATATTAAATTGTTGTTACTATTCTGTTATCTCTTAATTGTTTATGCTTCCGCTTGTATTATCTTGTTTAATTAATGTTGCCAGTTTAGGTTATCTTGTAAAATGGCTAGTTGTAGAGCAGTTTTAGTAGCATCCTAGGGTAATGTGGGTCCTGGGGTGTTACAAAGGGTCTGTCAGATTTTTCTCAGTGTGAATATAGTTCACAGCGATCACTCCGGAGTTTCTCAGTTTTCTGACAAATTTAAGCCTACGGTTCACATGTCTAGAGGACTTCATATTATCCTTTGTACTTGTGACTTTGGCCAACACTATTTGATTATCACAATACATCAGGATTACATGTATTGGTTTCTCAACTAATGGCAAGTCCAATAGAAGCTCTTTCAGTCATTCAGCCTCAATTGTGGCTGTGTCAAGTGCTACAAGTTCTGCTTCTATGGTTGACCTCATCAATATGGTCTGTTTGCAAGACCTCCATGAAAAGCTATGACACCGGCTAAAGTGAATACATAACCACTTGTAGCTTTGATCTCATTCTCATCAGAGATCCAATTAGTCACTGTATCCTTCTAATACAGAAGGGTGTCCAGTATAATGTATTCCAAAAGATGTTGTGTCTCTCAAGTAGCGCAACACTCTTTCAAGTGTCTCCTAGTGATCATCTCCTGGGTTAGAAGTAAACCGACTTAATTTGCTCACAACAAATGAAATGTCAGGTCTTGTAGCACCAGCTTAATTCGCGAGGCCGAAGAGTAACGCCTCGTACTCGGCCATATTGTTGGTGGCTGAAAATCCAAGGCGCGCCGAGTATAGCGGGTGGTGCCCCTTCGGTGTAGTGACCACTGCGCCCACGCCGACGCTAGAACCGCCGTAAGCTCCATCAGTGTGGAGCATCCACACCGGGTCCTCTGGCTGCTGGACGTGTTGGGCCGGCGGAGTCCATTCCGCGAGGAAGTCCGCAAGGACTTGGGATTTAATCATCGTTCGCGAGGCGTGTGTCAAGGAGAACGGCGCGAGCTCGACCGCCCACTTGCCAACCCTGTGGACTCCTTGTTATGCAGCATCTCCGCTAGAGGGAACGAGGATGGCACCGTGATTGGATGGGCCAGGAAGTAATGCCGAAGCTTCCTCGAGGCCATGACCAGCGCGTATGCCAACTTTTCCAGCTCCGTATACCGCGTCTTGGTGCCCAGGAGGGCCTCGGAGACGAAGTATACGGGGCGTTGTATGGCACCCTCCTCAAGGACAAGGACAACACTAACCGTTGTTGTCGTAGCAGAGAGGTAAAGTAGGAGGGGAGCCTCTGGCGCCTGAGCGACCAAAGTGGGGAGGCTTGCGAGGTGTCTCTTGAGGTCGTCAAAGGCCTTCGCACAGTCGCCATACTAGTGAAACCCGTTGTAGCCATGGAGGGTCATGAAGAATGGCAGGCCCCACTCCGCTGCCCTGGACAGGAAGCGGCTTAGAGCAGTCATGCGGCCAGCGAGCCCCTGGACTTCCCGTGTCATCTTGGGTGGCTCCGTAGCGAGGATCGCGTCGACTTTATCGGGGTTCAGCTGGATGCCCCGCCCGGATACGAGGAATCCCAGGAGCTTGCCTACTTGCACGCCGAAGACACACTTGTCCGGATTGAGCTTGATGCCTGCTCTCCTGAGGTTGTCAAAGGTCTCTTGGAGATCCTGCCCGTGGGATGCGAGCTTCTTAGTTTTGACGACTACGTCGTCGACGTAAGCCTCCATGTTCCTCCCGAGTTGTGAGGCCAGCGCAAGCGCGATGAGCCGGGGGAATGTTGCCTCCGCATTCTTCAAGCAGAAGGGCATCCTGACGAAGCAATATGTCCCCTCGGCGTGATGAAGCTGGTCTTATCTTCGTCGTCCTCGGCCATGTAGATCTGATAGTAGCCGGAGTAGGCATTCAAGAAGCTCATGAGCTCGCACCCCGCGGTGGCATCAACTAGTTGAACTATGCGCGGGAAGGGGTAATCGTCCTTCGGGCATGCCTTGTTAAGGGTGGTGAAGTCGATGCACATGTGCCAGGCACCGTTGGCCTTTTTCACCAACACCGGGTTGGTAAGCCGATCCGGGTGTTGGACCTCGCGGATGACTCCAGCCTGGAGGAGCTTCGCTATCTCCACCTTAGCCGCTTGCTGTCGGTCGATGGACATGGACATGCGCCGAAGCCTCTGCTTGACCGGTTTGGCGTCGGGGCGGACCGCTAGGTTGTACTCGATGAGGGCGCAGTCCACGCCTTTAATGTCCTTCGGGGACCACGCGAAGACATCTGCATTGGTCCGGAGAACCCGGAACAAGTCATGCTCGACCTTCGGTGGAAGGCCCTCGCCGATGGACACGAACTGACCTTCGGCTTGGAGAGGCACCCTCTTGACCCCACCCACCAGCTGGGGTTTAGGCGTCCAACCCAGGGCAAACGGCGTGTCCGCCTTTGACCTGTTGGTGAGGACGTGCACCTTGCGGTGCGGGCTCTCAGCACCAGACTCCACATGCCGGGCAAGGTCCTGGTCACCGAAGATGGTGATGACGCCTCGCGGGCCCAGGAGCTTCATACATAAGAAGCCGTGGTGTGGGACTGCACTGAAGGAATTGAGGGTTGGACACCCCAATATGGCATTGTACGGGTGCGGGATGTCGACGACGTGGAAGGTGATGTCTTCGCTCTTAGCATTGTCGTCCTGGTGAAAAGAGACTTGGAGGCGTACCTGGTCCAGCGCCTTCAGCGGCTGACCACCGAAACCCTGAAGTGGTATTTGCGATGGACCCAAGCAACTCCGAGGGATCCCCGTCTGGTCGAAGGCCGCCGCAAATAGGACGTTCGCGGAGTTGCCCCCATCGACTAGAACACGCCTAACGTCGCAGCCCGCGATGGCGGCTTGGACGACCAGGGGATCTTGGTGGGCAAGCTCCACGCCGTGGGCGTCGGCGGGCATGAAAGTGATTCCGCAATGCGGCACCCCCGAAGGTGCTTGCGCCGAAGGGGCCTCCAGCGAGGAGCCTCCGGAGATGACGTTGATGATCCGGCACTGGGTTCCTTCTTGGGCCTGAGCTCGTGATGGGCTCCCTTGTGGCTGCCACGCATGGGCCATGACAGAGGGCGCCGCTTGTAGGGCTCGGGCCCTAGCGATGGCCTGTCGTAGTGCGACGATTGCGGTGCATGCCCGCGTGAACTGGTCACCACGGCCATGCACCTCACACCACACGTCGTAGTCCTGGTTTTCTTGTTCTACGTGGGGTCTTTCGTCACGGCCCTGGCCGCGTTCCCGTCCCCAGCCTCCGCGGCCCCTCCCACGAGAGGCGGTGACGACGTCCTGGGAGGTGCTCTCTTTGTCGAAGACATAAGGGGCCTTTCGGGGTCTACGCTGGCTGCGCTTGGGCTTGGGCTTGCCGTTCGATGAGCTCTGGTTGTGCTTGGCGTCGTTGCGCTCAGGGGCGCCACTCGTCGACTCTTGCTTGCGCTTGCCCTTCGAGGAGCCTTCCTTCGGCGAGTCTTCGTCCTCCATCAAGTCCTCTGCCTGATTGGTGTCGGGGTTGTCGCCTTGGTGCCGTCGCGCGTCTTCCTCTGCTTTGGCATACTCTTCCATCTTGTCGAAGAGCTTCGCCACTGTCTTGACTGGCTTTCGAGCGTTGTACTTGGCCAGCGGCCCAGGGCAGAGGCCCTGCATCGCTGTGTTGATGATGGTTGTCTCGTTGACATCCTTGACCTTGCAGCGGACCTTCGCGAAGCGCTTGAAGTACTCCTGGAGCTTCTCAGGGTTTTGCTAATGATGAAGAGTCGATCTGCGTCGACGCGCTCGACGTAATTACCTTGGAAATTGTTGTAAAGACAGTCGCGGATCTGCTCCCATGCGTAGATGGAGTTTGGATCTGGCAAAAAACCAAGAGAGCGCCACCCCCTATAGCGCGAGGGGGGGCCCCTTCGATTTGGTGGAGTCGTCTCCGCCTGCAGTGTCGATGGCGGTCTCGTACACGCGCACGAACTCCCGAGGGTTCGAGTCGCCTTTGTACGCTTTGATGGCGCTGGGGAACTTGAAGTCCTCCGGCCATGTCGATTGATGTAGGCCCGTGGAGAGGGGGGACTCTGGATCCACGCGTCGCAGCGGGACGCGACTGGACGTAGGGGCCTCGCGGCTGTCCACCCGCTCCGGCGTGGGCTCTGGCGCAGCCATCGGCGGGATCTGCTGGCTCCGAACCTCTTGCATATCTTGCACGGCTCCGCGGAGGTCCGCTAGCTCCCTTTGGAGCATGCCGACGACCGTCAGTAGAGTGCTCTCCACTGTCACCGTGGCTGGGGCCATCGGCACGCCCAGTTGCACCGTCGGGACCGCAGCAACCACAGCCTGCACTCCTGAGCTGCCTGGCGCGCTGGTGCGGTGGACTTCGGAGTCGGTGATGAGGCCGACGTTGCCGCCGGAGCCGCTCGCTGCTCCCGCACCGAGCGTAGGGACGGTGGCCGTGCCAACATGGGCATCGGCGTTACCGCTCCCGACAACCCGATCAGTGCCACCAGTGCCGACCGTCGCGCCAGCGGTAGGGTCGATCGCCGCGCCGTGAGCGTCGTCGTTCGTAGCTGCGATGCCGGTGTTGGTGCTTGCACTCGCGATCGCCGATGCTGAAGCCCTGGTGTTGACACGTGTCTCCGTCGCGTCCCTCTTCTTCTTCTCTACCGCCGATGAAGCTTTCTTCGGTGCCATCCTTCTTCAGATTTTGAGGCTTGCTCTTGTCTTCCCCATGGACAACACCAGCTGTTGTGGCTACAGACCAAACAGAGAGAGAGTATGGTAGTGGAGTTAGGTGAGCAATGCCCTAGGGTCTCCACTGTAGGGCCCCAGATTTTACTATCTGGAATCCTCTGTGAGTTAATGCACTATTCCCTGGATCAGTAGATAGTGCTCACGATTCTAAAATGAATATCAAATACATACCATGCGGAAGCATAAATAAAATAGTAAACTTACTCATGGACCGATTAGGCGAAATCGAGAATTGCGGCGGAAGAACGAAGCACACGGTGGGACCTTCAGACATGCCCACAGCGACCAAGCTGGAGGTTCGCGACCTAGCCCTTGACATCTTCATCTTCTTCGCCATCATGAACAATGGTGTTGCTGAGGCGCAGTGATCTGATTAGTGATTCTAGATTTGTTGTGAGAGCGAGTGTGAGCACACTAACCACCGTGCTCCGCGAGCCAATACACATAATGCAAATATATAGTATGCATGGCTTATCAAAGGAAAGGCTCGGGTTGTTTTATTTGTCGAGAATCGCTTTTTGTAGCATTGTTATTATTAAACCATAGTGTTATTGTTGCTACTTAGAACTTCACACGGCGATTGCCATAATTGACTCACTCCACCAAATGCCATAATTGACCTAATCCGTCAAAGACACAATTTCTTTACTAATTGCTGTCTAAGACTCCAAACAGTGAGTGACATCATTTAGTTAACCCACTGATCATATACTTTCTATATATTTATTTTGAATCTACCAATACTTTTTGTATTCCAAATTTCTTAATAATCCAATCTTTTAATTGCTATCCACCAGCTCCTCACCTCTGAATTCTAATGATTCTCTAACCTAGTTACTTTTTTAAAAAAAAACCACCGAAATCATTTGTATCAGAATACTCTATCAATTCTATCCTTTTTGGTTAATAATCCAAATCCATAATTTGCTCTTTCCATAATCAACCTTATTTTCCATTACTATCTCCAACCAATTCATCAATATTTTTCCACCAAGAATATTATTAATCGAGTTTATACCCCAATTATCATATCTCCAAATTTCCGCTAATTCAAGTCATCCATCAAGATCAGATCCTTTTAATCCCATTAGATCAAGTCTACGACTCACTAGTATACATCCACTAATGTTATCATTGATCAAGATTATACTCCCGTTTTTGTTATTGTTCCTCCAAACTCCCAAAAATTCAATTCATCCTTCGAGTATTTGGTTAAATCCTAATAATCCCATTATTGCTAACCTCACCCAAGAATTTATATTCGTCATCAGTATTGTAATCCAGCAATTCCCTTTACACTCCCTAATTCTCCCAAAATCATTTAGATCATCTATCTAACCTATATCTATTCATTTAGGCTAGAATCCACGCTATCATTCCCTTTTTATGATCGATCTGAATCCACTAGCATCTTTTATATTTTTACCATAACAACTATCTCCTTCTCTACACCTCTGTTTATTCTTCCTGACCTTTGGTTTGGGGAGAAGTATTATCATCATTTAAAAATATAATACATAGAAATCTCCTGAGACTTAGCAGTTTGAACAAAAACATAATATGTGTGAGAATGCAATAATATTAGCGATTCAGATTCCATCCACCGTTACATGGCATCTGCACCATATGCTTAATTCTTCAGCGTTATAACCGCTTAACTTATCACTGGAGCGACACCCAGGACAACTCAAATCAGGGCCTTGCACTGCCCTCCTCTTTTTCCATTCCCGCCCACAAAGTTTTTGAAATAGAACTATATCTGGTTAAGTTCCCATGTCCGCCCATGACCGTGGGCACGGCTATTCGAATAGTTTTGACTCTGCAGAGTTTGTACACTTTCACCACAAGAGACAATCAACTCGTTGTCCTACACGATTCCTTAGTCATGTGGTTGAGCAGACCATCACAGTGAAAAACTTCACCCTCCCCTTGGTGTCCCTTTAGGCCTCCCCTTGCCCTTGCTTATCCACTTCACTCCACTACCAGTGAGATGAGTCCAGGAGTTTCGATACAACTACTTAGCCAAGTTGTACTTACTGAGACTTGTGGTTGCCTTTGTTTTACGTGGGAGATCATGACAAGATTCGGTCCTTAGCGGTATCTCGGGCGGTTCTTCCACTAACCACATTGTGCTTCCACCGCACCACTCACACACCCTCGAACCATCCGCCCAGATATTCAAGCAAGTAGAGTTTTGGGAACATAAAATAATCATATCGAACATATACCAGTCATTACCACCATGACTGCCCAACCAAATCTTCTCATGATTAAAAGCGATGCTTGGGCGTTTTCACGCCCATGAATATCTATGCAACACTACGCATGGCGTATAAATTACGGACTTATTTTCAAAAGGTTACTATCATA
This sequence comes from Bonia amplexicaulis, assembly GCA_036346245.1. Classification (NCBI taxonomy): domain Eukaryota; kingdom Viridiplantae; phylum Streptophyta; class Magnoliopsida; order Poales; family Poaceae; genus Bonia; species Bonia amplexicaulis. Next base: position 12,601,534 of record CM070738.1, on the reverse strand, counting down.
ATTTCGCTAGGGCGACAAAGCTCACATAATCAATCATTCCAAAGGAGGCATAATATTAATCAAGGTAAGCAATGGGCATATAACTAAATTCTTGATTTAAACATGTATTTGTATATAAGATAACAGCATGCAATTTGATAATTTAAACAAAAGTAATTTGCAGAAAATGTAGGTTCAACATGATCAAAGTATTGACTACTTCGGTGCGGTTTATCATGGTCTTGAGCTCACACAATGCTTTCTCTTGAGCTTTTGGTCTCTATCTTCTCTTCGAGCTCGACCTCGTTTGATCCTCTAAATCTTCACGACTTCCAATTTCTAATTACGCGCTAGATGACTGAATCCAAATAAAAGCAAATAACTCAAAAGATCCAAATAAATCCGAATAAACTCGACTTAGTTTTATTATGAGTTAATGGGTGATTGGAGGCAAAGTCGGTGGTAGTATATGATGATTTGATCTTTTTATTAGCAATCTCTTTTATTATTTTACATTTATTTATGAAGTTCCATGAGGTAGGTTAGACCTATGAATTGGTGTATTTTGCCAAGCGCTAATATTCAGGGCTTATGCTAGATGCGATGTATACAATTTTTAGCTTACCGAATTAATGTTAGAATCGGTGTGACATTTTGTGGTGCGATATTTTATGTACCCTTAGTTATCACCAGGTTAAGTTTAATTTGAATTAGTGTCAATTTATGCGGGTCCTATCTTGTTATATACATTTATGCTTAATATTATTATTCATTAAATTTATTGTTAAGATTTAATTAAATGCACTGTTATTATCTTGCCTATACTTTATTTACTATCAGGCTTAGCTTTATTTCTAATTTAATTTAAATGTAGTTTTCTAGGTAAAGCTTGTTTTACATAGTTATATTTCAATATTTGTTATTTAGTAAAAATTTACCACTAAGATTTATTTTACAGGGGCATGATAAATGTTATGGCACATATGTATATACTATAATTAAGGGTAGTTCTTATTAAATTGGGACATTTAGTCAAAGCCACTTTTTCTTTAGTAATGCCTTTAATTAATAATTAGGTTCTTGGATAATTACTCAAACCATAGTAGTTAATCATATATGAACTAATCTAATCAAAATTTAAACCCTAAATAATCTCACTTACCTTCTATTTAAATTTTATTAGCCCTTCTAAGTTGTTCTATAATTTTTCCCGGTTTTCTTTACTTGAATTGGATTCAAGAAATCAAGATAAAAAAAAAGAAAAGGAGGTGCGACTATGTGAGTCGAACTCGGGACCTCAGGGGAGTGTGCTACGCAACAGGGCTGGTGACCAAATGAGCGGCGGCCGACTTGCGTTTTGAAGGGGGGAAACAACTAGAAGAGGCAACCACGGCTTGGGGCAAAACAGAGCACCTCCGGCGGCCTTCGGTGGTGAATTCGCCGGCGGCGGTCGGTGGCCGGGGAGGCGGTAGTACCCAGCAAAATGCGTTACTCTGTGGGTGGGGAAACCCCCGGTGGTGTAGTCACGGGTCGTGGTGGCGTCGGGGTGGCGTGCCTTGGCGGCCGGAGGAGGGGACGGGTTAGGCGCCGGTCTTGTGGTGGGAGAGGGTGGAGTTGGGGAGCAGCGTGCGTATGAATGCGTCGTGGGGAGCTCGCCGTGGAGCTTACCAAGCGAAGGAGGTCCAGGTGGGCGCGGCGCGGACCAGTGGCGGAAGGGCTCATGCCGCCAGCGAGCTGGGGTGGGCGGCAGCTCCGGACCGATGGCGGGATGACTTGGCGTCGAGATGTCGCTCCCATCTGCCGACTGACCCAGGACCGACGGCGGAAAGAACGGAGATGGAAGTGGCGGTGGCGGCCCGCACAGTGGAAGGAGTGGGGGAAAAAGGGAAATAGAGTAGCGTGCATGCGGAGGAAGGGAATGGGGGAGCCTTGGCTTCTTGTAGCTACAGAGAGGCGGGGGAGCGCCGTGGCGGAGGACCGGTCGGAGGCGGCAGACCACGGGCAAAGACCGACGCGGGGGGCTCGGCGCGGAGGGCGGGGCTCGTGGTGATGCGACCGGGCGATGGCGAGTCAGAGCGAGAGGAAGGCAGCGCGTGCAAAGATTTGGGCGCGATTCGGCGTAGGGGAGAGAAGAGAAGGGGAGACGTGGATGGTGCTCCACCGCATAGGGGAGAAGAAGAAAGAAAAGAGGCAGCGGCATTCGCAGAGAAAGGAGGAGGGAGAGAAGAGAGGAATGGGGCCCGGGCGCAGGAGAGGAAAAGAGGGAAAAGGGAGAGAGAGAAAAAAAATTGTGGGGTCCACATGTAATAGAGAAAAATTGTTAGAGAATGAGAGAAAAGTGGATAGCTTTTGGATTTGTAATTGGGACTTCTATTTTCGGATTTATGTTTATTGATTCTAATTTTGAAATCTTCATTCAATTATCTTGATACAAAATATACCAGTTTTCTGTTTCGATTTTATTTAACTTTTGCTACAAATTGTATTTACAAATTTTCGAATGTCCAAATTCTAGATTTTTGTATGCTATTATTTCCATAATGAGATTTTATATTTTAACTTAGATTTCTCCCTCCAATGCTAGATCATCTTTTCAGATTTGTATTTAAAATTTTAGTTTTCTATTATTTGCATATTTTCTTTTATAGCATCACTAATGTTTGTTTTGTTTTTCATGAATTTCTTTAATTATCAGAATCTCAACCAAAGTTTTAAGAAACACTACAAAAATCCAAATTCAAATAGAATATACGGCAAAAATAATTCAAAAGCTTCATATTTTCAAATTTAAATTTTTGGGATGTTACATCCCCCATGGCCTGGATGGCGCGTATATATATTCACATGAGGATTATTTTATAATTATGCTCTTACACTAAAGTATCTCTCCTAAGGGCATTTATGTCCTTGTACATGTCCCATCTTTGGGCTTAGTAACCTCCTAACAGGCCGGCTGGGCTTAGGTGGGGGCCACCCCTACAACACCTTCTTTTCTATCAGTATGAAACCTGACTTTGAATACCAAAACTAGCACTGGAATATGTAGCACTGAAAGTTTTAATTGTTTTCATGCAGATTTATTAATGTCATATCCTAGATTAATCTAAACTTCTGTGATTATTTTTCTGTATATGTCAAAACTTTTTGCGGATTTATTAATGACATAGCCTCGAATGTAACTTTCCTGGTCAGTATGAAAACTTGCATAGAAGTTTAACTTAATTTTCAGTTATAGGTATTACGCAAGTTTAGTTCAAATTCTGTGCTGCGCAATCTTTCATATTTGTATTTAGATAAACTTCAGTAGTTCAGTATATGTTTTAGTTTATTCTTTATGTCTTAGTAATATGTAAGGGTTCACAGATAATTGGTTATATTTTTTCTAGGTTGAAAATTTAATTTGTTTCTATCTTTTATGTAGGGTTCCAATGCTTTGCTGCACAAGGTTACATGTGTTAGTTCGACCATTATTTTTCTACATCCTGTGTCATAGCAGCTCCATGGATTTCTCTGACTTGATTGCAAATGTGGAAGAAGAGAAAAATCTTCATTTTTTTAATGTGATTCTTTTAAGATGGACAATGGAGAACAATTATAGGAGTCGGGATGGCAATACTAATCTGCATTTTTTTAATGTGATTCTTTTAAGATGGACAATACTGCTATCAAGTATTCTAATTAGCTTGCAATTCTTAGCGTATTGTTGCTTCTTAAAGATTAGTAGCACACAGTTGCTCCCAAGTTAAAAAATGCATTGAAGTTGTTTATTTTTTTTGGATGTCTCTTTACATGTCATTTATAATATAATCTATCTGTAAATTAAATTTTAGTTACTGCATGGAAAGATATTTGTAATGTCTTTCCAACACATGTTATTTGTGATGTTTACCTTTCTCTCGTTGAATGTTGTTCTCCTGGTAAGTAGAAGTCTATGTACCATTCATTACCATCGAAAAATCTGAATAAAAAATAGTAAATGTCAGTGTCATCATAAAAAATTTCCATTCATTACCTACTATTTGTTTTTGATCATGTCCCTTAACAAAGGGGTTCACCAAAGGAATAATTTTGCCTAGCTTAGAATTTTTTTGCATCTTTTATTTGTCGGGGTTCACAAGTTAGGATAGTTTTGTTTTTGGCTCGCTTTTGTAGGGTTTAACAAAGGTTAGGGTAATTTTGCCTAACTTAGAATAACTTCTTTTGCTTTATCTTTTTTAGTGGTTTACTAAAGGTTGGGATAATTTTGCCTAGGTAAGAATAATTTCTTATGTTTGTCTTTCTCAATTTCTTGGTAATGGCCGTGAAGCCAGTTTTTGGCATAGTCGATAGCTTCAAAAAGAGGCCCCAATGAATATCACTCCCAACCTCTACAAGATAGCTACCAGGAAGCACAGAATTGTACACAAAGAATTGCAAGGAAATAACTAGATCAGATCAGTGAGGAGAATTCACATGACGGTTCAACTCCGCTAGTTCATAGTGCTCTATGCCAAAATTCAGAGTGTTGAACTCGACCACCATGCGGAGGATGACATAGTTTATAATGGAACGCCAGATGGCCAATATTCCGCAAAATCAGCATATCTCTAGCAATTCTAAGGAAGCATGCGATGTAACAACTCAAACCTAGTATGGAAGGCGCAAACGGAGAACAAGTGCAAATTCTTTGCTTGGCTTCTGTGCCAGGACAAAATCCTTACAACAGATAATTTAGCAAAAAGGGGCTGGCCTCATCAACTGATGTTTGTTTTGTGCAACCAAACACCTGAAACAGCAAGTCATATATGCCTGCTCTGCCCCTTCGCTCAGCAGGTCTGGACCAAGGTCCTATATTGGACAGGTTGTGACATTCCCACCTGAGTTAGCCTCTAGGTTTTGGTACCTTAGTGCAATGGTGGCAGCAAGCCAGCAAAGGGTTGGCCAAAAAAGACAAGAGGAAATTCAACGGATTAGTCATCTATATTTGCTGAAATTTGTGGAAGGAAAGAAATAGAAGGACTTTCCAAAATCAAATGTTGTGTGCACAACGAGTTGCATACCTAGTTAGAGAGGACCTACAACAGTAGGGAAGAGCATGCAAATCCCTAATCTCCTAGTTCTTTTAGTTTCTTTCTCCCCTTTGTCGCTAGCCTTTTGCCCCTGGGTTGCTATGGGCTGCTGCCCCAATCGGGTTTTTCTTAACCTTTTTCCTTTCTCTCATCTTTTGATCCTGTTTTTGTATGCTTGTTTCTTCCTACTATAAAGAGTCTTAGGTAGAGCTCCTGCCTCTTTTGATCAAATTTTTTTGATATTATATATGCTAAGTTTTCTTTTTTTTTTCTTTTTTGCATTCTATCGCGCATTCGTGCCATGTTTGATTTGACTTTTGTCAGTATAGTAATATAGTCCTTTAGGTTATCATTCTTTGCTTGTACTGTCATCTATTTGTAGGAGTTAGAAGGTTCAAAGGAAGGTCATTCAGCTGTAGTGCTTTTTGTGTCATCTTTAGATGTTGTGTCGGAACCCGGATTTCCAAATCCAGCCCCTCTGTGTATTACAGCACTAGTCCCAGATCAAAGCTAGTGCACACAGTCAAACAGTGATGATTACATTGCCAACAACGAAATTACATTAATAAAGAGTGTACAGGTCGAAAAGACCTTTATTACAACGAGGTTACAAGACCTCGCACTCACACAAGAGATAAAGCACAGCGGAAGCAAAAGTAAATCCAGCGGAGAAGACCCATCAATTCGCCACGAGGCAATTGGTGGGAAAGCGACCTAGAACTCTGAAAGCCTTCGTCGAATCCATAAGCTCCGTAGTCGAACGTTCCATCTTGAGCTTCATACTCTTCTGAGTATTATTTTAAGTGTAGTATGTGAGTACATAAAGTACTCCGCAAGTCTTGGGAAGATGCGATAGATGCAGGGTTTAATCAAAGGAGGGTTATACGGTTCTTTTGCACAAAACAGCATTTTATTTCAAATACCATTAGTTATCTTTAAAACTCTGCCTCCTGACTCTGGATAAGCTGAGCACGGAGAGTCTCGAGTCTTGGTAGTGGAAGTGAGGCGTCCAAGTGTCAATCTCCTCCAAGGCGTGGCGTATGTGGTGACATCGCCTAGTAAGTGAACACGATGTGACAGACGGGGATCATCCATGGTAATCTTGAAGGGTTCTGGATATCTCTGTCCAGCTCTGGTGGTTGGAAAGAAGCAGAAAGGCGTCTGCCGCAGGATATCCTTATGAATCCGGCACAAGTCAGCTAGTGCCAGACGAGCTGCATCCTGGATGGCGTCTGAACGATCCGTCCGAGGATGTTCGATAGGGTATGTGGGAGGTTGAATTCTCCTTCCGTGCATACAGGAATACCTCCATCGACCAAGAATCTCGGTCCATGATCTTGACTTTCCGCCCCGAAGATAGGCGGTTGGGGATACCGAGATCTTGCATAAGGCGACGAAGGAGGCCAACAAATGCTCAATGTTCTCGCCATGAGTGAAGTAGTCCAAAGAGTCATCGGAGGATGAACCGCCATCTACAATTTTGGAAATAATAGAGAAGATCAGTAAAGACATTTTAAACAAGTGAATATAAGATCAAGAATGGAGCAGAAGTAAAGAGATATAGAAAATTTTCACATATATTTTAATAAATATAGGTCCTTAAGGTTTTTACCATTCCAATCTAGGTCACGTCCTACAGTCAAATTGGCTCTGATACCATCTCTGTCGGGACCCGGTTTCCAAATCCGCCCCTCATGTATTACTGACACTAGTCCCGGATCAAAGCTAGTGCACACGGTCAAGCGATGATGATTACATTGCCAACAACGAAATTACATTAATAAAGAGTGTGCAGTCGAAAAGACCTTTATTACAACGAGGTTACAAGACCTCGCACTCACTGAGATAAAGCACGGCGGAAGCAAAAGTAAATCCAATGAGAAGACCCATCAATTCGCCACGGGCAATTGGTAGGGAAGCGCGACCTAGAACTCTGAAAGCCTTCGTCGAATCCATAAGCTCCGTAGTCGAGCGTTCCATCTTGAGCTTCATACTCTTACGAGTATTATTTTAAGTGTAGTATGTGAGTACATAAAGTACTCCATAAGTCTTGGGAAGATGCGATAGATGGGGGTTTAATCAAAGGAGGGTTATACGGTTCTTTGCACAAAACAACATTTTATTTCAAATACCATTAGTTATCTTTAAAGGCATCAATTTAGCAAAGTGTTTGTTTCAATAAAATCTATTAAGTTAAATAGTGAAGGTTACAACCACCAACACTTGAAATCTTGGCTAGCGCCAAAATTCAAAACCACGGGTTACACCACCCCTCGGCTACAAGCGCCGGGACAACCCGGAAGTTCCATCCACTTCGGTTCCCAAATCTTTATTTTTAAAACCAAGACAATGATCTACCATGTGTATGCATTCCTTGCCGCCCTTGACCGTGGGCATGGCTATTCGAATAGTTTTACACTCTGCAGAGGTTGTGCGACTTTACCCACAAGAGATAAGTCATCTTAATAGTCAACACGCTTCCTTTGGCATGAGACCCGGATAAATTATCACAAAGCTTTTACCTTACTCTAGTCTAGCAGATTACCACCACCGAGGTTTCACCGTGAAGGGTTAAACCACCCAGACAAAAGCCCCCTCTTGCGCCGTATGAGTACAGTAAACCTTGTCCCTCACTGTGAATAACCAGTACACCCTGGCATCCACTTTCCACTGGTGGCACCTAGACTAAACTATCATAAGTTAATCAGCTAGGTCGTACCCATATAGACATGTGGTTGTACGGTAGTGCTCAGTCTGGACAAACACAAGCGTCGGTCCTTAATTGACTAGGGCGGAACATACACTTTACAAGTTCTCGTGCTAAGCGCACCAAACCAAACTTACCATCCGCCCGGTCTAGACCAACTCTCACATTTTATTTTATTTTAAAGATCGGTGGCAACATCAATCGCCACTAAATTTCTAAACAAAAGTCTAAATCAAAGACATAATATTTTCTCAATCCAAGGTTACAAAAGTTTATGTTGCATGACTAAGCTTTCTACTACCGGTACAATATTTACCAAAGTTATATAATAATCTCATTATTGAGACAAGGGAATTCCTAGGGTGTCGATGGTACATGGCATTCAACATCAAATGAGGGTATAATCAATAGTTGGATTAACTAGCATTTCTTAAACAAAAATTATCATTTTATGTAACATAGCATGCATTAATTTAAAATAATTAAAACATTTCTTAAACATAGGTTCAAGATGTTCAAAGGAGACTTGCCTTCGTGTGTGAGCTCTTGATTGTCTTCTTTGCAGTCGGCAAAGTTTTCAGCGACGTCGGATTCTACGCGCGGAAAAAGACAAAGCAACAAAGCAAATAAATACACATAAATCAAATAAAATTCAAAAATTGAAAAAGAATGTATTTTTGAATAGATTATGATTTTAGAAAAATTTAGAAATTTGAACGGGTCAAATCGGAGTTAAAACGAAAAAGATATGACCTCGGGAAGATTTAATTGAAAGAAAAAGAAAAGGGCCGAATTTCCGAATTATTTTATATTGAAAACCATAATTATGACATCATCATATTTTGAATTTTGAAAATTGACGCAGCGTGGGCCGGTCCACGGTGGACCAGAAGTCCACGACCGGCGCTGAGCCGAGGTGGCATCTGTCACGACGTGGCGCCACGCGTGCGCCACGCATGCGCCACTCGGCCCTGCCTCGGGCGGTGAGGGTGGCAGCCAACCGCACCATGGCATGGCCTTGCAGGCGGCGTGGTGACGCCTGGCCGGGGGGCGGCGGCGGGGCAAGGCGGGGCTCACGAGCTCACCGGTGGTGGGCGGGGCCGGGCGGCGGAGGATGGCATGGAGAAGTAGCCGGCGGTGGCTCTTGGCGGTGGTAGAGGCACGGGGAAGGCGGTAGAGATGGAGAGAGTAGGGAGGTTTGGGGATGCCAAGGATGGTCTCGGGGGCTTTTATAGGGCGAGGAGGAGAGGAGGGGCGGCCATGCGCGTGGGAGGCGGTTTTACCGAAATGATGGGGATTAAGAGGAAGCAGTAGGAGTGATGGAGGAGTGATTAGGGGTTTGATTGCGCAATTTAATCGGGTTTAAAGGCACAAAGCTACCGAATTGAAAAGCTCCATTCGGCTCTAATGGTGGAAGAGAGAGAGTGGGAGGAGGAAGAAGAAGAGGTTGAAGATGAATATGACATGTGGGGCCCACATGTCGGTGAGAAAAGAAGTGAAGAGTGCAGGTAGTTGGATGCTTGACACGTGTCAAGTGAATTGATCATGCCCATTGGATTTAAGTGAAAGGGATGGCTTGGATTAAATCCACGAAGGGGTATCGGCCGTCGGATGAGCGACACGTGGCGGCCTGAGATTTAATTGATTTTATTTTCGGATTAGAATTTGAAAATACTAGAAACCATATATTTGCTTGGAAAAATAATAAATAATATCTAAAATTCCAGAAAAATTATAGAATATTCCTGGAAACATTTTAGACTTAATAAAAATATTTATATTTTCAGATTTGCTTTTAATAATTTTATAAAATTCCTTTTATCTTTTAAAATTAATTTTTAATTCCAGAAAATTCTCAAAATTTATTTAAAAGTTCTGGGAAGTTTAGGAAAAATAAAATGAACACTTTTTGGCTTTTATAAAATATTTAAAATACATTTTCTTGATTTAAACTTTGAAATAAACTCGGAAAAACCCGAAAAATCCAAATAAAAGCCAATTGTTTCAAAATAATTAATTTGAATTTAAAATTTTCAAAACTCAAAATTTGGGATGTTACAAACCTACCCCCTTAGAATGAATCTAGACCCGAGATTCGGACGAACTAGGAAAAAGATCAGGGAACTCTGCTCTTAGATCTTCTTCACGCTCCCAAGTTGCTTCTGACTCTGTATGATTACTCCACTGCACTTTACAGAATTTGATGCTCTTGTTTCTTGTCTGGCTCTGCTTCATCCAAAATTTTGTTGGATACTCGGATAAGATAGGTCCTCTTTCAAAGATACTTCTTCTAAAGACATTTGCTCTCCTGGCACTCTGAGGCACTTTCTTAACTGGGACACATGGAAGACGTTGTGCACACTTGACAACCGAGGTGGAAGTTCAAGCGATAAGCAACTTCTCCCTTTTCGCTACCACAGAAATGGTCCAACGAATCTTGGAGCAAGCTTCCCAGAAACGTGGAAACGACACATCCCTTTGAGAGGTGAAACCTTCAGATACACATGATCTCTGGTACAAATTCTAGTGCTCTTGACGATTGTCCGCATAACTTTTCTGTCTTGTTTGTCTTTGTTTTAATCATCACGAATCGACGGACTTGTTCTTCTGCTTGTCTTAACACATCTGGTCCAAAGACTAGTCCTTCCCCAGTTTCTTTCCAATACAACGGTGTCCTGCATTTTCTACCATACAAAGCTTCAAACGGAGACATCTGTAGACTGGATTGATAACTATTATTATAAGAAAATTCTGCATAGGGTAAACTTTGATCCCAACTTGATTTATTTGCCAGAGCACAGGCTCTCAACATGTCTTCTAGTATTTGATTTACTCTTTCCGTTTGACCATCATGCTGGGATGGTATCTTTGTCTTGAAATTTAGATTGGTGCCCAAAATCTCGTGAAGCTTCTGCCAGAATCTTGAGGTGAATTGAGATCCTCGATCTGACACAATCTTCTTTGGAACTCCATGTAAACACACAATTCTTGACATATATAACTCTGCGAGTCTATCTCCAGAATAAGTGGTCTTTACTGGAATGAAATGTGCGACCTTTGTCAGTCGGTCCACAATAACCCAAATTGAGTCATACCCTGATTTAGTTCTTGGAAATCCAGTTATAAAATCCATTCCAATTTCTTCCCATTTCCACTCGGGTATCTGCAAAGGTTGCGAGTCCGGCAGTCTCGATGTTCGCTTTAACTCGTTGGCATACATCGCACAAGGCTACATATTCAGCAATTTCTCTCTTCATCTTGGTCCACATGTACCTTTCTTTAAGATCTTGATACATCTTTGTACTTCGAGGTGAATTGAATATCCGATTCATGAGCTTCCTTGAGGATTAACTCTTTTATTTCCTTCTTCTCGGGTACAAAATTCTTTTCCATACCAAAGGATACCTTCTTCATCTTACGAAAATCGGTGCTTTTCCTTTCTTCATATTTTCTTTGATATCCTTAACATAATTATCCTCTTTTTGAGCTGCCTTGATTTGATCTTGTAAAGTTGGCTGAACCTCCAAAGTAGCTAGGAATCCTCCTCTACTACTTCTAAATTAAGCCGTTGAAACTCTTCATGAAGTGCGGGTCTTGAACTTGAATCAACAGTTATTACAATAACTTTTCTTGCTTAAGGCATCAGCTACAACATTAGCCTTTCCTGGATGATAGTGGATTCCAACATCATAGTCCTTTATCACTCAAGCCATCTGTTGTCTCAAATTAAGGTCGGGTTGGTGAAAATATACTTCAAACTCTTATGATCCGTGTAAATCTCACAATGATTCATCGATCAAGTAATGCCTCCATATTTTAGAGCATGCACAATGCACTAGCTCTAAATCATGAGTCGGATAGTTACGCTCATGCGGTGCAATTGCCTTGAAGCATAGGCTACGACTTTTCCTTCTTGCATTAAAACACAGCCCAATCCTTGCCTTGAAGCATCACAGAATACCTCAAAATCCTTTCTAATATCTGGAAGTGTTAACACTGGTGCAGATGTTAATCTCCTTTTTAGTTCTTGAAAACTGTCCTCACAAGATTTACTCCATTCGAACTTCTTCTCCTTCTTTAGCAACTGAGAGGTCTTGCGAGTTTGGAAAATCCTTCTATAAAACGACGATAATATCCTGCTAATCCCAGAAAACTTCTGATCTCTGTTACTGACTTGGGTTGCGTACAATTGAGTACGTCTGTTACCTTAGCTGGGTCTACAGACACTCCTCCTGCAGAAATCACATGACCCAAGAAAGCTACTTTCTTCAACCAAAACTCACACTTGCTGAACTTGGCATACAGCTGATGCTCTCTGAGTTTTTCCAAAACTATCCTCAGATGTTCTGCATGATCTTCCTCATTCTGGGAGTAGATCAGAATGTCATCAATAAATACGACAACAAACTTATCCAAATACTCCATGAACACTTTATTCATCGATTCATAAAGTATGCGGGAGCATTGGTCAATCAAAAGACATTCAGTAAACTCATACGGTCCATATCGAGTGGAAAATCTTTGTCTTTGGTATATCTTCTGGTCTAATCTTCATTTGATGATATCCTGACCGGAGATCAATCTTGGAGAAGACACATGATCCTTTTAACTGATCAAACAGGTCATCTATCCTGGGCAATGGATACTTGTTCTTAACTGTTGCATCATTCAGGGATCTATAATCCACACACATCTGACGACCGCCATCCTTCTTCTTCACTAAATCTTGGTGCACCCAAAGCGAAGAACTTGGTCTTATAAAACCTCTTTCTTGCGGTTCCTCAATCGCTTTTAACTTGACCAAGTCATTTGCGGACATCGGTAGGGTCTCTTGGAAATCGGAGCCGTTCTGTACCAGTTAATGACAAATTCGACTTCTCTATCGGCGGCATTCGGCAAATCTTCCGAAACACATCTGGATATTCCTTACTATATGCACCTTTTCGGTGTTATTCCTTCAAGTCGTTCAATCCACAATTATTCGAGAAGAAGGCTTTGACTTGTACCTCACTTGAATTCCTTGAGTTGGTAAGAGTGATGGCACGATTGGCACAATCTATCGCCCTTTATACTTGGTTAACCAATCCATACCAAGTATTACATCTAGGCTCTTAGAGTCTATTATAATTAAATTCGCTAGGAATTTTACTCCATTTATATCTATGGTTGCTCTAGGGCATACCGTACTAGTCTTCATTTCATTTCCGGGTGATTGGACTAGCATAGGGTTCTTTAGCAATCGAACATCCCAATTATATCTTTCCACAAAATCTTTTGATACAAAAGAATGCGAAGCTCCAGAATCAAATAATGCTGATGCAGGTACTGAGTTGACAAGAAACTTACCGAGCGACGTCGGTGCATCTTGAGTCGCTCAGCGGTGACATGATTAACATGCCCTCATTCCTTCTTGTGGTGTCCTTGGAGTCGAGGTGCTCCACGGCCTTGTCTGCAAGTGGGGCTCGTGGTGTAGTCCCAGTTGAAGCGAGCAGAGTCACGGTGGGCGCTTTGTGGACAATTATTGGCATAATGTCCCATGTTCTTGCGGTTATAACACTGCACTCCGACCATTGAAGTCTTGTTCACTGAGGCGAGCTGCATTATTTGGTCGAGGAGCTTGGGGAATCGGGCGAGGTCCACCGAGCGGTGTCCTCGGCACATTTGGCATGGAGGCTGTTGAAGTGAGGTGGATTAGGGCGGTGCGGAACCGCTTGCACCCTGCTTGAGCTTGAAACTTCCTCTTAGGACCTCATACGGTGACGTGAGCTTCCTCTTGTATTATGGCCTTGTTTACCATATCTTTGGAAAGTTGGGAAATCATTTGACACCATTGCACCTTGAGATTGGGTTCAAGTCCTGCATGAACCTCCAGTTTTCTTGCATCTGTTGCAACATCTTCAGAAGCATACCTGGATAGTTGAGTGAACCTATTCGGTATTACAGTAACTTGAGGTTTCCTTGCTGCAGTTTATGAAATTCCATTCTTTTCATTTCCATTACTCCGGTAGGAACATGTGCGATCGGAAAGCTTCCTCAAATTCACCCGGTGATAGTGCGCACATTCGATGGGCGTGCGATAATTTTCCCACCAAGTAGTCTGCGATTCCTTTTAGCTGGTGAGCAGCATAAAGTACTTTCTCGTTATCATTGCACTGAGCTAAAATCAGCTTCCTCTCCACATCCTTGATCCAATCATCCGCTTCCATTGGATCTACCGCACCAGAAAAGGTTGGCGGTCTGGTTCTCATGAACTCTCCCAGCTTGGACTGGGGTGCCTGAAAGGGAGCCTGTGGAGCTTGCTGCACTTGATTTTGGGCCAAAGCTTGAAGCAGTTGCAGTTGCATGGCCATCATCTATTCCATGCTAGGAGCTTGAGCAGGGGGTGGCGGCATGTTGTTCTCTGGCTGAGCATTGGCACCACGGTGTCTCGGCATTGCTCCTTGTGTTCACCATCCAGGCGGCAGCGAGCGAGCAAAAGATAAGGGGGAAGTAGCACAGGTAAGAAGCAAGGGGCAAACTAAATAACATCCCAAACCAACACACAAGAGAGAACACAACAACTTAGAAGAAACTTTATCTTTGAAATTAATATAATTTTGAGAATGGCTGTACCACAAGTGCACATGGCATTGGTACAGTCCATCTAGCACACCAACATAATATAAAAACGTTCTAAGGAAGGTAAACAATTTTATTTGGGTACTCATCGTCTCGCAACTACTTGTCCTCCTCGAAGACAAGCTCCTCAAGGTCCTCCTCTGGATCCTCCTCTAGATCCTCCTCTAAGATACCCGTGGCGCGACCTACAACCACACTCGGGCGGTTGCAAGAGGCTCGGGAGTGAAGATGGTCGCCTCTTCTTGGAGGCGGTCGGCGGAGAGTAGGAACGGAACGAGAGAGGCTGCGTCTCTTCTGGAGTCTCCGATGTCGATGTCGGGCAACGGACTAGGACGCCGCACACTCTTGCGCGCTGTGATTATGATACGAGGTCCTGTGCGTCGAGGTGGCACTGTGTTGTCGGGGACGGCGGTGAGTGCAGGTGTGGATGGCGTGTAGTCCTCTGGAGGCGGTGCTGTCTCGAAGGCGTCTCGGCTCAAACTCGCCTCCCGACTCGGATAAGCCGAGCACGGAGAGTCTCGAGTCTTGGTAGGCTGGAAGTGAGGCGTCCGGCTGTCAATCTCCTCCAAGGCTGGCGTATGTGGTGACATCGCCTAGTAAGTCGAACACGATGTGATGACGGGATCATCCATGGTAATCTTGAAGGGTTACGGATATCTCGTCCGACTCGGTGGTTGGAAAGAAGCGAAAAGGCGCCGCGGGATATCCTTATGAATCCGGCACAAGTCGGCTAGTGCCGACGAGCCGCATCTGGATGGCGTCTCGAGCGATCCGTCCGAGGATGTTCGATAGGGTATGTGGGAGAGTTGAATTCTCCTTCCGTGCATACGAGAATACCTCCATCGACCAAGAATCTCGGTCCATGATCTTGACTTTCCGCCCCGAAGATAGGCGGTTGGGGATACTTCGACATCTTGCATAAGGCGACGAAGGAGGCCAACAAATGCTCAATGTTCTCGCCATGAGTGAAGTAGTCCAAAGAGTCATCGGAGGATGAACCGCCATCTACAATTTTGGAAATAATAGAAGATCGGTAAAGACATTTTAAACAAGTGAATATAAGATCAAGAATGGGCGTAAGTAAAGAGATATAGAAAATTTTCACATATATTTTAATAAATATAGGTCCTTAAGGTTTTACCATTCCAATCTAGGTCACGTCCTACGGTCAAATTGGCTCGATACCATCTCTGCCGGGACCGGTTTCCAAATCCGCCCCTCGTATTACAAACACTAGTCCCGGATCAAAGCTAGTGCACACGGTCAAGCGATGATGATTACATTGCCAACAACGAAATTACATTAATAAAGAGTGTACAGGTCGAAAAGACCTTTATTACAACGAGGTTACAAGACCTCGCACTCACACAAGAGATAAAGCACGTGAAGCAAAAAGTAAATCAATGGAGAAGACCCATCAACCGCCACAGGCAATTGGTGGGAAGCGCGACCTAGAACTCTGAAAGCCTTCGTCGAATCCATAAGCTCGTAGTCGAGCGTTCCATCTTGAGCTTCATACTCTTCTGAGTATTATTTTAAGTGTAGTATGTGAGTACATAAAGTACTCCGCAAGTCTTGGGAAGATGCGATAGATGCAGGGTTTAATCAAAGGAGGGTTATACGGTTCTTTTGCACAAAACAACATTTTATTTCAAATACCATTAGTTATCTTTAAAGGCATCAATTTAGCAAAGTGTTTGTTTCAATAAAATCTATTAAGTTAAATAGTGAAGGTTACAACCACCAACACTTGAAGTACTGGCTAACTGCCAAAATTCAAAACCACGGGTTACACCACCCCTACTGGCTACAACTGCCAGGACAACCCCGGAAGTTCCATCCACTTCCGGTTCCCAAATCTTTTATTTTTAAAACCAAGACAATGATCTACCATGTGTATGCATTCCTTGCCCGCCCTTGACCGTGGGCACGGCTATTCGAATAGTTTTACACTCTGCAGAGGTTGTACAGCTTTACCCACAAGAGATAAGTCATCTTAATAGTCAACACGCTTCCTTTGGCATGAGACCCAGATAAATTATCACAAAGCTTTTACCTTACTCTAGTCTAGCTACATTACCACCGCGAGGTTTCACCGTGAAGGGTTAAACCACCAGACGAAGCCCCTCTTGCGCCAGTATGAGTACAAGAACCTCGTCCCTCACTTGTGAATAACCAGTACACCCTGGCATCCACTTTCCACTAGTGGCACCTAGACTAAACTATCATAAGTTAATCAGCTAGGTCGTACCCATATAGACATGTGGTTGTGCGGTGGTGCTCGATCGGACAAACACAAGCGTCGGTCCTTAATTGACTAGGGCGGAACATACACTTTACAAGTTCTCGTGCTAACTGCACCAAACCAAACTTACCATCCGCCCCAGTCTAGACCAACTCTCACATTTTATTTTATTTTAAAGATCAGTGGCAACATCAATCGCCACTAAATTTCTAAACAAAAGTCTAAATCAAAGACATAATATTTTCTCAATCCAAGGTTACAAAAGTTTATGTTGCATGACTAAGCTTTCTACTACCGGTACAATATTTACCAAAGTTATATAATAATCTCATTATTGAGACAAGGGAATTCCTAGGGTGTCGATGGTACATGGCATTCAACATCAAATGAGGGTATAATCAATAGTTGGATTAACTAGCATTTCTTAAACAAAAATTATCATTTTATGTAACATAGCATGCATTAATTTAAAATAATTAAAACATTTCTTAAACATAGGTTCAAGATGTTCAAAGGAGACTTGCCTTCGTGTGTGAGCTCTTGATTGTCTTCTTTGGTTCAAGAAAGTTTTCAATGACGTCGGATTCTACGCGGAAAAAGACAAAGCAACAAAGCAAATAAATACACATAAATCAAATAAAATTCAAAATTGAAAAGAATGTATTTTGAATAGATTATGATTTTAGAAAATTTAGAAATTTGAACGGGTCAAATCGGAGTTAAAACGAAAAAGATATGACCTCGGGAAGATTTAATTGAAAGAAAAAGAAAAGGGCCGAATTTCCCGAATTATTTTTATATTGAAAAACCATAATTATGACGTCATCATATTTTTGAATTTTGAAAATTCGGCGTGGGCGGTCCACGGTGGACCGAGTCCACTGACCGGCGCTGAGCCGAGGTGGCATCTTACGACCGACGTGGCGCCACGCGTGCGCCACGCATGCGCCCTCGGGCTCGGGCCGGTGAGGTGGTGGCCGGCATGGCATGGCAACCAGACGCCGCACCGCCCGCAGGCATGCGGTGGACGCCGGCCGGTGTGGCGGCGGCGGGGGCAAGGCGGGAGGCTCATGAGCTCACCGGTGGTGGCGGGGGGCGGGCGGCGGAGGATGGCGGCGGCGAGAATGGCCGGCCGGTGGCTCTGGTGGCAGAGAGAGGGCAGGGAAGGCGGTAGAGATGGAGAGAGTAGGGAGGTTGGGATGCCAAGGATGGTCTCGGGGGCTTTTATAGGCGAGGAGGAGAGGGGAGGCCGGCCATGCTGCGTGGGAGGCGGTTTGGTACCGAAATGATGGGGATTAAGAGGAAGCAGTAGGAGTGATGGAGGAGTGATTAGGGGTTTGATTGCATAATTTAATCGGGTTTTAAAGGCACAAACTACCGAATTGAAAAGCTCCATTCGGCTCTAATGGTGGAAGAGAGAGAGGTGGGAGGAGGAAGAAGAAGAGGTTGAAGATGAATATGACATGTGGGGCCCACATGTCGGAGAGAATAAGTGAAGAGTGCAGGCGTTGGATGCTTGACACGTGTCAAGTGAATTGATCATGCCCATTGGATTTAAGTGAAAGGGATGGCTTGGATTAAATCCACGAAGGGGTATCGGCCGTCGGATGAGCGACACGTATGCCTGAGATTTAATTGATTTTATTTTCGGATTAGAATTTGAAAATACTAGAAACCATATATTTGCTTGGAAAATAATAAATAATATCTAAAAATTCCAGAAAAATTATAGAATATTCCTGGAAACATTTTAGACTTAATAAAAATATTTATATTTTCAGATTTGCTTTTAATAATTTTATAAAATTCCTTTTATCTTTTAAAATTAATTTTTAATTCCAGAAAATTCTCAAAATTTATTTAAAAGTTCTGGGAAGTTTAGGAAAAATAAAATGAACACTTTTTGGCTTTTATAAAATATTTAAAATACATTTTCTTGATTTAAACTTTGAAATAAACTCCAGAAAAACCCAGAAAAATCCAAATAAAAGCCAATTGTTTCAAAATAATTAATTTGAATTTAAAATTTTTCAAAACTCAAAATTTGGGATGTTACATGTTGCAAGTCTGCTCTTTTACAGAACTTTTAGTAGGATGCTGCTATTTTTGGAGGTCTGAAATTAGTAATTACTTCAGTAAGCAAAAGTAGTGAACTGAAGGTGTTTGAGGAGTCAATCGCTACTAACGGTGTTGATTAGTTGGCTATAGAGATGCAAGCAAGTCAATGTAGCAATTATCATAGTCTTGTCATAAAAGTAGCAAGTCCATGATTTTATTGGCATATATCCCTAAACATTTTGTTTTAAGTGAACAGATTTTGATTTAAATTTGTATTTTGACTGTTTAATTTGTAAGGGTTCACCAAGAGTACATATTTGTCTAGCTTAGAATCTAAATTCTATCTTTGTCCTTTGTCTGAGTTCACCAAGTTTGGATAATTTTGTTTAGATTAGAATCTTTTTGTTGTTTCTGTTCTTTTTTCGATCTGTTAATGGCCCACCTATCTCATGTCTTTGTCTTTGTACCTTTTTCTGGGTTGTTTGTTTTTGTCATTGTAGCTAGGGGTTCACCAAGCCTAACATATTTCTATATAGCTTAGAAATTGTTTTGTTTCTATTTTCCGACTTTCACGCTTTTAGCCCCTACATCATCTAGTATAAGATTGTAACTTCAAATCCGCATCGGCAAGGAAGTCGATGTAAATGTGACTACCCTGCATCATCTAGTATAAGATTATACACATGTGTTTGCTGGATATAAATAATAAAATAGTTCTATTTTGCCGTCTTCAATGTGCAGAAGTGGGCGCCCCTTTGTTATATTTTTCTAGCTCCATCCTTGCTTGTGCCTATTCTTTGATTTGCCCTCACCTCTGCCTCCTACAGTCAATTAACTAACATATATGTACAGTTAACTAACATATATGTGATTACCTAGCATGTAGCATGTGTATGTAGTATAATTTGGAGCATAGTGTTTGGTTCATAGACTTGACAAGAATATTTCTTCCTCAGTTGTCACCCTTGATTAGATACGTAGGTCAGTAGATAATAGAGATGGTATTTGCCAAAATTATAGTGATATAGAGATATGTAATTCTGTCTCTTATTAGAGTAACCAAGTAGCTTGTGTACTAAGTAACTCTAGCTGATATGCTGATGCAGTCATGTACAATGTATTCTCCATCTTGGTTTTGTATTGTGATTTCATTATCCTTTGTAAATACCCGCCACATGGAAAATTGCACAGTATGTGAGTTCAAATTGCAATGCTAAGTAATGTGTAATATTATACAATCTTTATTGCAATTTTGTAGTCTTTTTCATGAAGTGGTTTCAATTATGAGTAGATTAATTATTGTAGTTTCAGCAATTCTTATTCTATCTCCTCATTTATTTTCCCTATGAGCAGTAAGTTATTTATATTACTCTTTGTATTAGGATTTATGTACTTTCTTATTCATCTTAAGAGGAACTTTTTCAGTTGGAGCTTGCAGTTTCTATTTGCAACATACTTTGTCTCAATGTTGAAATACCTGCCTCATGGAAAATTGCAGTGTGTCTAAGCTAATATTGTAGTGCTAACTTATTTGCAGTTTTCTAGTCTTGCAATGTTCTTGAGTTTCGTGTTGCTATTTTTTTATCCTACAGTAGTCAATCTGCTTATGAACCATTGTTGCATATATAGTTTTCTCATTGATTTGAATAGTGCAGATTTTACATTTTTGTGTCCTATAGCACATCTATTATTTCTAGCCAAACATAGCATGTATTTATTTTATTTCCTTGCAGTACTCGATGTACTATTATTTCTTCTCTAAGCTTAAGAGTACCCACCTACTAGGTAAGAAGTTGCAGTAGGCTTATATGAATTTTGCAGACTTATTTGAGGTGCAATTTTAATATTTTTATCTATAAATTTCTCAATATGAAATTATTCATACTAGCTTTATTATCTCCATGTTTCTTGAACATAAACCCTTTTTTGCACAAGCCTATGGGTACATATTTGCCATAGGTAAACCTAAACATTAGTGAGAAATAATTATATCCATTTGTATATGCAATGCAATGTAAGTTTATTTGGTTAGTTTAATTTTCTGACATACAAGGAGTTCTCAGTGTACATATGTGGGGTTCACAATTTCTGTCATGTTTTTTTCCAGCTTGACTAAGATAGATTTGTTTCTATTTTTGTAGGTTGTTCACCAACCATTCTCTTTATCTTTGCCCTGCTTAGAAATAACTTTTCTCCTTTAATTTATGTTTTTAGGGGTTCACCAAGGTTCTATTTGATTTTATAGGAGTTGTCTACTTGTCTCTGTATTTTGTATGGGTTCCCCAACCTAAACTTTATTTTCTGTCTAGCTTAGAAAAAATGGTTGTCTTTATATTTTGTTTTGGTTCACCAACCTTTCATTTTCTGTCAAGATTAGAGAAAATTAGGTGCCTTTGAATTTTGTCTGAACTCACCAACCTTAAGTTTATATTGTCAAAGTTACAAAATTGGTTGCGTCTGTAATTGGTTTTGATCTGAAGAGCCGCTTGCTGGAAAGTCAATTTTTCATTTGGAAAGTCTTCATGTGGAAACTTCCATGACTAGCTACTATGTTAACTCTTCATCTGGAAAGTTCAATTTTTAGTTAATCAGCCCATGGTCATGCCATCTGAAGACGTATATGGCACCATTACTAGCTACTACATACTACTATGACTAGCTACTACGTACTAATGAACCCGTTTTTAGATTGATCTCTTTAATGCTATAAAGTCGTGTTAGTCAGGATGTGAATCCACGTTAATGTAGGCAGATATTCTGACTCAATTCGTTAATTATGGTCTAGTTCTAACTTTTGTACCCAATTTTTGATTATTACATGTTTTTCAGTTATAAATTTGCTAATGTTGGATGAAGGTTAGGTGTACACAAGGAGGATACTTTCCGAGAATAGATGAAAATCTTCATCCATATGATCCACGAGTAATTCTTCGCTGTTTGTTAACGGGCCATTTTGTTTGTGGGTCTTTATTCCTTGTGCTCATCATGCTTCCTACACCCTTCATACCCACGGATTGGCCTTATTTTTTTATATGCTATGAATTGGACTTATTTTTTATAGGATGAATTGGGCTTATTCTTTTTATAGGACGAATTGGGCATATTCCTTTTATAGGACGAATTGGAGTTTGTTTGTTATAGGGCCAATTGGGTTTAATTAATTGCAGTGCAACTGATGAAGTCAGCATGCACATAACAGCCCAAAAATCGTGGTCCACAGAGACGGCCCAAAAGTGCAACACACAAAAATAATAGCCCGCAATCGAATGAGTACGAGTTTTAAATTATCTGGCCAGGCAACAGCACCATTAACGGCCTGTGGCCCAAAACAACCTTAATGGGTACAAAAACAAAACATTCTTCTTGGTTCACCAACCTTAAGTTCATATTTTATATTTTGTAGGGGTTCCCCAACCTAAACTTTATTTTCTGTCTAGTTTAGAAAAATGGTTGTCTTTATATTTTGTTTTGGTTCACCAACCTTAAGTTCATATTCTATCAAGGTTAGAGAAAATTAGGTGCCTCTAAATTTTGTCTGAATTCACCAACCTTAAGTTTATGTTGTCAAAGTTACAAAATTGGTGGCGGCTGTAATTTGTTTTGATCTGAATTGTTTTGATCTGAAGAGTCGCTTGCTGGAATGTGAAATTTTCGTTTGAAAAGTCTTCGGGTGGGTTTTTTTGGCTGTGACTTATAACTTTTGGTTTAAAATTTTGAATTCTGCCTATCCATGAGAGATAATACGGAGAGACATACTCGCATGCAATTTTGGCTGGTATAGATGAAGTCATGATAGTGTATACTGTTGTAATATTTGCGGTATAAGCATATTTTCAGTTTTAATTCCAATAATAATTATAATAATAATCACCCAAGCATGGCATATGAATGACTTAAACAACAAGTTAACATAGGAATCATTTGAGTTCAAAATCAACATGGCATTACGTATATTAATGTATCTACATGCAAATCTCATTGAAGACTTAACATATATGACCAAATCAAGCATATATTCAGATTTAAGATAATAACATGCTGTCATCAAATATAGCCAAACATATATGACTAACATCAACATGTTTTGATTTGTTTTAATTGCTCTCAGATGTAGGGTTGCACAAGATTTCAATCCTGGCCGTCTCGCTACTTTGGTCTATACTCTTCACAAATTGAATATGTCAAATGAGATTCAAATTATTGAGCTCTAAACATCAATTTGCCAATCTCAGTTTTGAAATGTCATCAATAAATACTTTCGGCCAGCAGGGAAGGCAGGTTTATTGATCACAAGAACAGCAAGCAGATTAATCAAAGAATTTAATATGCTTCCAAAATTTGGAATCTCAGTTTTAGCAAGTTACATTTAACAAGCCGAATTGACTAATCAAGGTGCAGACAGCACATAACAAGTGATCAGTATAGATAAACTTCCGAAAATACCTTACTGAAGAATAGGGAAACAGATGACAGCAAAGGCATTCAATTTCAGTATTAGACCACAATTATCCTCATCGAGCATATGACAGACCCACAAGCATCTCTTTCTACAGCCGATTACTGAAACAACAGAGATGAAACTCACTGTGCAGTGATATTCGAAATCACTTGAAGTAACCGAAGATAGCAAGGCACGATGAAATCGCTGTCCTAGAAAACCTAGCAACCCATCGTAACAAGTAGGAAGATGGTTCACGGAGATACAATGCCGCACTTCCTCTCTCAGACGAAGCCAAGAAGAAAGCCGAGGTACAGGGATGCCGCACAAGACCACAAGAGTGTTCCGGCCAAGAACACTCAAATCACAAATCAACACTCCAAATCTCTCAGTGATTTCCTCGGTCCAAGGCTAGATCAAGACCCCTAATCAAGGGTCAAATCCCTCGGCTGCCAGCGGAGCACGGAGAACCAGCCAACAGCCCAAGGACCAAGAATCGCCGACGGAGATTATAGCAAGGAGGGGAAGAGAGCTCACTCGTTTTCGGATGCCCAGAGGAGAGGAGAAGCCCGAGCTTTTATAGCGGAGCCGAGAGAGGAGGGACCGGCGGGCTGCGGTGCGGCTGGCACCGAAACGCTCGCGCCGACGCCACCTCCGTCACCATCGCCCCATGACCCGGCCGCCACCGTCGCCTCCGAGGGAGTCGCCAGATCCAGATGGACTGCGTCGCTCGCAACCGCCTGTGGGGAGGAGACGAAGCGTCTCCTTATCTCCTCCCTCGGCCCACCGACAGGTGGGCCCAATCTGATTCTTTTTTTTCTTTTCTCAAATTGGGAAATAACTGAAATGCCCTTAGTATTTCAACAGTCCCCACCAATTTGTCAATTTGACAAAGATATTCGAATGTCTTGTTTGATATACAGTTGTTCGACTATGGGTACCTTGCGGGTTTGAACTTAAAACCTAGCAACAAGGACTACGACTCTGCACAGACAAAGGAGGACTTCACCTTGATCCAATGCCTTGGTGTGAGAATTTTCGCTCAAGTCACATTCTGTACTGGCCGGCTTGCCCTTTCCCTCTCGGGTTGGGACGTTACGGTCATGTCCCCGTATCTAGCTCATGAGTGCTTAAGAAAGTATACCCTTATCTTTCTTTGATTGCGACCTCACAATCACACTCACGTAGGTGAACTCTTCTAGGAGTCCTGTAGGACGACTCCATAAGTCATATAGACCTCGAGTTCATTAAGAGCCAATGCTCAACCTTCCATACAGAAAGAGCACTGCAGCTAATGGGATCCATTAGATGTGCTCTCTAATCTCACACAGTTTGTTGTCCTAGAGCTTAGTTCACGGGATCTTCGATCTCCTAGGATAGGTTATGTAGGACCGAAATGGCAACAGAGGGGGGGGGGGTGAATGGTGCCTTCAAAAATAACCCTCAAAGTACTCGGAAAGAATTTCTTCTCCTATAGCTATGGAAGCTATGAAAAAGAAAAGCAAATACTCTCTAAAAACTGTTAACAAGACTGACCAGAAACTAAAAAAAAATCAGTCGGATACCCAGAAGAGTTTCAGAAAAATGGCCGAACAGAGGAGAGGAACGTTCGGACCAAGCGAAAGAAAAAAAAATCGTTCGGACCGTCCGGTAGATCAACTCACCAACGATAGGATCGGTCACACGTTCGGACTGGCCGAAGAGCGCGTAGCGATCGAGCAAAGGGGACGATCGGATCGGCCGAACAGAACTACTGATCCAACGGTCTGTAGTTCCTTCCGATCGTACTTGGCCGATCGAACTGCTTCCACTACCGTTGATCAACCGAACCAAAAGACCAAGAGAAAATGAAATCGAACGGTTATCGTCGCTCCCGACAGAAATGGCCGATCGGACTGGGCGAACGAAACAAGCGATCGAACGGCTTTCGTTGCCCCCGAGCGAAGTGGCCGATCGGATGGCCGATCGGACGAGCTTCTCGATCCCGATCGACGACGCGTTTTGCTCGCGAGAGGTGGCCGATCGGATGGGCGATCGAACAGCCTTCTCAGATGCAGAGAAAAGAAATCGAACGCCTCTCCTTGCTCCCGATCAAAATGACCGATCGGTGGCGAATAAAGCAAAGAAAAAAGCGTGATGAGAAAGAACCGAAAACTTCAAGCAAAGCGAAATACCCAAGAGAAAAACTGAAATCTTGCGGGAACCAGATCAAAACCCAAATTGCTTGCCAACCTTGAATCCTTGGGACAAGAAACTTTGAGGAAAGCTAAAGGAAAGCTTCTGGGAGACAAGTTTCAAGCCAACACGAGAAGGAACAAAGTGGCTGGAAAATACAAAGGGTTGCCCAAGAAATCAAAATTCTATTCCTACTCGATCTTTTGGCTAAGTGATTTTGCGAGATATCTTGGCAATAGATACCGACTCTCAACCCAAGATTCAAGCCATTACGAGAGAAGGAACCAAGATTTGAGGCAAAACCCTAGAAATGAGCGAGAAGAACAAAGAAAGCCCAAAATACCAAATCTGAGATTGAAACTTGATTTGCTCTTGGGAAAACTTGATCAAATGATCTTGAGGCACTATCCCATCATGGAGCAACCCGTTTTACACCTCAAAGGGCAAAAACCACCAGAAATAGCAAATCTCAGAAATCAAGAACAGAGGACATCGAAGGAAAAAAGAGTGCACAGGAAAAACACTTCAGCTTTTCATTCCAAATCGAAAGATGAGTACAAAGGAGTCCCGATACAAGAGAACATCGAACAAGATAAAAGATTACAAGACTCTCAACTCATCTCTCCTCTCAATCCTCAAAATCACCAAGAACTCTCCATAGTTCTTGGGAGGAACACAGACAGAAGAGATAACGTGGGGACAACTCGAATACTCAACAACTCTCCACCCACTAAAGACTAAAGCCAAACAACCTCTCCAAAGGTTCTTTTGACTCTATGTAACCCTAACTCTCTCTCAAGTGTCCTGAGGGGTATGCAGCCCCTCACCTCTATTTATAGCCCTTGGCTAACGGGTCTCCAACCCGTTACGCCGGCTAAACCCTAACGGAGCCGTCTCCCGCTTGTGCGGCCTTGCGAATTACCGATTCGCCCCTCCGCACCTTCCGGAAGCTTCGCGCTCCTTGCCTCGCACGCCCGCAACACGTCGAGTCCACGTCGTCTTCGACACCTCATGACCGTTCGACCTCGGTGCCACTGCGCCTAGTCCGGTCCACCGTGTCTCGCCACGACTCCGCCTCGCCGTCCTGCGGACACACAGACAAGAAAACACGTCACATAGCACCGCTCGATACATGAACGTGTAAATAGCATAAACAAGATCAAACAAGTCGCAATAATAAAATATACATCCTAACCCATACGACTTCGCTTGACCAAAGTCCGACCGAGCCCGTTGCACCAAGCAACGTCTGGGTCCGAACAAACCGACTCAAACTCGACTTTTGAAAACAGATGTCAATTACTCATCACTCACAATGGGATGACCTCCACATGGTCTCTCAATCTCCCCCTTGATGAGTATATTGACAAACACCAAAAAAGCACAAAGTTGAGTTTGAAGAGTCTAACATGGTCCATAAGTAAAGAGTGAAGCTAATGACCATGTCGACAGAAGGAGCAAAAAGAAAGAACAATTTTTCTTCAAAGCTCCCAAGTGGCTTTTCTACCACTATTCTCCCCTTTTGACAATAAACCCATGAAGAAGGAAGGAAGGAGAAAAGTCATGAAAATGGATGAAAGGCGATTTGATCATTTTAAGTATGTAGAGCCATGAGAATTATCCAAATGACCATCATGCATTACATCAAACCATAACATACAAATATGCTATAAAGATCATGACTAAGTATGTAAAGAGAAGCTAAGCAACATAAGGTATAATCTGAATTTTAATTGAAGTGCTTAGCAAGTCAAGTCAAATATGATTTTAGTCTAGCTAATGATATCCACAAATGATGCAAGCCATGTCAATAAGCTAAATGGAATCAAGAAGCTAGTGTTGAGCAAACTAGAGTGCTATTTGTTCAAGAATGATACAATTGTTGGAGTACTTTGACATTTTTGCAATTGAGCACAAATGACATTTTTCTTTAGAGATCACATGGTTGTTTTCAACCATCTTTTTATTCAGTCATGTGCTAGACCTCAAGCCTTATGCGATCATTCCAAGCGAGAAGCTTAAGGAAATGATCTTGGTCATCAAAACTCCCCGAGTTCATGCCTTGTGCAATGGCAAGCCGTCTCATGAGAAAGAATTGGTGAGATCAGTTTTTTCGCACAAAAGAGATCTTTTTGTTTTTAGTAGATTGTACTAACTTATGTGTCATCAAGAAACTGTATAGCTCAATCTATTGCTCAACTAAGATTCAAGACTCAACTCAGCCTATTTGACATGGCATGAACCATAAAAAGATAACACAAAGCTGACTAGTCTCAAATATGAACATGACATGAATTAGGTCAAAATTTAGTATTTTAATTAACCTATCATGACAAAGACTTGACTACACATATAAAGTCATGATCAAATTAGCAATGGAGCATAAATCATGGCAAGATATAATATAATGAAACATGTCATGAAAGGATAATAATCAAGGCTCCATTAAGTTATGTTACAAATCAAATGAAGAAAATCCAGCTCCCCCTGAACTTGAGATACAACTTTTAGTTCAAGTTGAGTTATGTCATCATTAAAATCTAGAAGTTCCCAAATGAACTCCCCCTGAACCAAAGCAATAAAAAACGAGAAGCTGGCAAAGAAAAACAACGACAGACAGTCCTTAAAGCATAGATAAGATATAGAGGATACTATGGCTCAGACTGACTCTCATCTACCCCATATGACTCCGGGACTAATAGCCGACCAGTAAAACACACACTAGAGAGCAAACACGCACTGTCTCACCAGAAGGTGGCCCGACCCTCGCTAGATCGCAAGAAGTGAGTGAGCTCAATCTAGTGAGATAAAAACCAGCTAATAGAGCATCCTGAAAGCATAAGATAAGAGTAAAAAGTCTAAGCAACTAGACAAAAGAACCACTCTAACCTATGCTGGAAGGACTAAACCCAATGCACCCATATGCAATGCAATAGTAAGGAGACAGAAGCACAAATAATATGATAAAGTAGTAAAGCCCAAAGCTCCCCCTCACAATAGTCCATAAGGACAAACCACCCCAAGCTCTCCTCGCAGAGCTGAAAACCTCGTGCTATCCAAAGGCTTGGTGAAAATATCAGCCAACTGGTGGTCACTCTCCACAAACTGGAGCACGATGTCACCCTTCTCTACATGATCTCGAAGAAAGTGATATCTGATATCAATGTGCTTGGTCCGAGAATGTTGCACTGGGTTCTTAGCAATGCTTATCGCAGACGTGTTATCACAGAAAAGCGGAACACGGTCGATAGCTAACCCAAAGTCCATGAGTCGAGACCATCCAAAGTACACAGCTACGAGAATCGGGCTGCGACAACATACTCGGCCTCTGCGGTAGACTGTGCAACACCGGACTGCTTCCTCGAAGACCAAGAAGCGAGAGAAGTGCCAATGGTGGCGGTGCCAGTGCTCTTCCTATCTATCCTCTGACCAAACAAAATCGCATCAGAAAAGGCTCTAAGGGATAGACAGAGGAGGAAGAGTACCGATACCATAGTCAATGGTAGCTCGAAGGTACCGAAGATGCGTTTCACCGCTGGCGGTGAGATCGCGAGGAGAAGCTCGAAACCGAGCACAAAGACACAGAGAAGTGTATGTCCGGTCTCGAGGCGTGAGGTACAAGAGGAGCCAATCATACTCTGAACTCCTTTTGATCAACTGGCTCGCCGTCCTCATCAGGGTCAAGTGTGGCCGTAGAAGCCATCGGAGTTGACACCGTCTTTCCATCACTCATGTCAAAACGTCTCAGGAGGTCACGGGTGTACTTGCCTTGATGCAAGAAAGTACCCTCCCGAGTCTCGCTTGATTTGGAAGCTAAGGAAGAAAGTCAACTCACCCATCATGCTCATCTCAAACTCGGTGCTCATGACATCCGAGAGGCGTGAAACTAGAGCATGAGAAGAGCCGCCAAAGATAATGTCATCGACATAAATTTGGACGAGCAGAAGGTCATTGCCAAGCCGGCGAATGAACAAGGTCTTGTCAACTTTACCCATCTCAAAATCATGCCTCAAAAGATAGGACTTAAGCCTCTCATACCAAGCTCTAGGAGCCTGCTTAAGTCCATACAACGCTTTGGAAAGCTTGTAGACATGACTAGGGTATTTGGGGTTCTCGAAACCTGGAGGCTGTCTGACATAGACTTCTTCCTCAATGAAGCCATTGAGAAAGGCACTCTTGACGTCCATCGGTAAAGCTTGAAACCCTTAGAAGTCGCAAAGGCAAGCGAATTCTAATGGCCTCAAGTCTAGCTACGAGGGCAAAGGTCTCCTCGAAATCCAGACCCTCAACCTGGGAGTACCCTTGTGCAACCAGTCTAGCCTTGTTTCGAATGACTACCCCATCCTCACTTTGCTTGTTCTTGAACACCCATTTGATTCCAATGATATTGTGATCTCGAGGGGGCTCAACAAGCGTCCAAACCTTGTTTCTTTCGAAACTCTCCAGCTCCTCATGCATGGCATTGATCCAAGACTCGTCAAATAGAGCATGAGAAACATCCTTGGGCTCAAAGGAGGCAATAAAAGCAGAATGAAGACAGAATTGAGATAAGCCAGATTTTGAGCGGGTAACACGCTCGAAAAGGTCTCCAATAATCTGCTCAGAAGGATGAGATTTTTGGATATGTCTAGGAGGTACAGGATGAGATAAAGAAGTGGCCTCTACCTCGTGATCTGTCAGGATAGGAACAGAGCCACTAGCTCCAGAGGAAGCAGAAGGCAAGGGCTGGTCTCCTCGAGGTGCGGTGGAAGAAGGCACCTCAAGGGGAGGAGGAACTGGATCGGGTAGACAACCCTCATCTCCATCATCCTCATCATCCACGAATATGTTCTCGGACTGCTCTAGTGAACCTGAGATATCGGGCCTAGTCCCCGGACTGGCCTCATCGAAAGTCACCTCACAGGTTTCTACCAATTTGCTAGACTCGCAGTTCCAGACCCTATAGGCCCGTGAAGAAGTCGAGTAGCCTAGAAAGAGTCCATCACAAGATCGTGACTCGAACTTATCTAGGTTCCCGGACTTTAGAATAAAACACTTGCAACCAAACACACGAAAATGAGAAACACTGGGCTTTCGCCCGTATCTCAACTCATAAGAAGTGCGGTGCAAGTGTGCCCGAAGAATAACTCGATTAGAAACATGGCACGCGGTGGCTATAGCCTTAGCCCAAAACTTCCGTGGTGTAGAGTACATCTTGACCAAGGTACGGTTCTTCCTCTCCACAACGCCATTCTGCTGTAGGACGTGCGGAGAAGAGAACTGGTGCTCTACACCTGTCTCACCACAGAACCTCTCGAAGTAGGAATTCTTGAACTCCGTGCCATTGTCACTGCGGATCGCTCGTAAGGCACCTGGAAGCTCAACGGAAAGCCTACTGAAAAGACCTCGGAAATGTGTAAACCCAAGAGTACCTCGAGAAGTCATCAACCACAACAAGAAGATACCACTTCCCTCCTGCTGACTGCACTCGAGCTGGTCCAACTGTGTCCATATGGAGCAGCTGTCCTGGTGCATCGGTCATTGTAACTGTGACCGGAGAATGAGAAGCGGCAACTATCTTGCCATGCCAGCATGGAGTGCAAACAAGATCTTTGACCATCTTGAGTTTCGGCAGACCACGAATGAGATCATGGCCGCTAACTCGAGTCAAATGGTCAAATCCAATATGCCCAAGTATCCTATGCCAGAAAGAAAGGTCACAGGTCTCTGAAGCACCTAAACACCGGAGAGGATCACCAGAAGACTCAGAAAAATCAGCACGAAAGATCCTCCCATAACGAGAAATCCATAAACCGGACTACAGAAGAATCAAGAATTTTGCGTTGTTTTCTTAAAGCTCACCTCAAAATCGTCATCGGTGGTCGAGAGACGGAAAGCAAATTATCGCAGCTTACTAACTAAGGCAACATCTTTCAAAATAAATGAATCATTAATGCGCACAGTACCTTTGGCGATGACGCGCCCAGATGAAGCATCTCCAAAGGTGATCGTCTCATCACCTGGAGCACGGGCAAGGGAAGAAAACCAACGGGAATCTCCGGTCATGTGTCGTGAACACCCGGAGTCTACAAGCCAAACCTTTCCCTTCCCTGCCCGGCGAACCTGAGTCAACAAGAGAGCAAAGTCTCGATCTTGGGATAAATCAAGAGTGATTTTGGCACCCAATACTGAGTAATACGTCGAGCAGATGAAGTAGTCAAGCACGAGTGACCTCTATCTACCCTACGCTCTCTGTCACCCAAAGAAGTAGAAGGTGCGTGTGTAGACTGAAGGCATTGTTGGGCCCGGCGCTATAGAGGAGCGAGTCAAGTCACCAAACAACAAAAGTCGAACACGCCACGGGTAGCTATCTCGACGGAAAACGAGATCTACCCTCGTGACGGCGGAAGTCACGACCGACGGAGCATGAGGACGAAAAAGAAAACTTCGGTAAAACCAAGTCCTCGATCTTGCCCAACACCAATAGAAGAAACAACTCTAGACCTCCTGTTGGTCTTAGGTGCACTCAAGGTCTGGGGCTGACCCTGAATACGCCTAAAAGACTCAACATGGTCTCTCCGCGCGATCTTGGCGTGCTTGAAGCATCGATCGACTGAATGTCCATCCTTCTGACAGAAGGTGCAATGATACTTCGCCTTTTGACGGGGGGAGTAGCATGAGATGGCTTCGCCGAGAGGTCAAGCTGCAGGAGGACTCACCCTCTTGTCGGATATCATTTGGACAAAACCCATGAGACTTAAATTTGATTTTCTCGGTCCCGGGCTTAGTCTCGATCGCTTTTGGTGCTATGGATCTCGAGCACGGAAGCGGATGCTTCCTCATGTCTTTTAGAAAATCATACCCTAGACCTTGATTGAACTTGCAAATCTTGGACCGGTCAAGGATAAGATTAAGCTTCTTCGCCTCCTACAAATTTCTCAAGAGTGTTCATAAGATCCGACACTCCCGAAAAGAGAGGCGCAAGAAGTGCGGGGAAGAGAAGAGACAGCAGGAGGTAAGGAGTAGAAGAAGAACCAACAGCAGAGGAAAGATTTGCTTGTGCACGCACGGTAGACTCGGGAAGGACAGTCCCCATCGCTAGCCAATTGGTTCACGTCGCTAGACGTCTCTACCAAACCCTCATGCTTCTTCCCGGCACACACAATGCAAGCGGATGGTTGCTTTTCTATAAGATCCTTAGTTAGCTTCACACATTTTCATCTAATGCAACCAATTCAGATTTTAGTTTGTTACAACAATTGCATGGTGAGCTAACAGGTCCTTAGAAGCAAACTTGGCCAATTTGTTATTGTCATCAACTAATTCTTGAAAGCTGTTTGGAGCGACTTCAAGTTCGTGATAACTTGGGACAATTCACGAAGAAGCAATAGGTTCAAGTAAGAAGGTTTGAAATTCTGCAATTTTATGATCGCCTGCTTTAGTTTCATATTCAAGTTATCACAATTTACACACGACTCGGGCAGATCCAAAAGCATGGCATAAGGTCCTCTAGCATCAAAGTCCTTATCCTCACATGAGGTGGGAGCAATAGTCTCATCGGTAGTAAGTAGGGTATGACCATCCTACTCAATTCTAAATCGACAAGCGGACTAACATTCTCCACCTTAATTGCATCAAGCTCGGAGGACGAGACTATCATGTGAGGTCCTTAGCTTCTCCATATCACCATCAAAGCACGGCATGTATCATAGTAAATCACGGAGGGAGCAGATATAAGTGAAGTAAGCTCCGTGACAATCTCTACTTCCTTCTCCAACTCGCTACATCTAGTCTTAGCTCTAGCATGAAAACCTCCTAACTTAAGAAAGGCTTCATTAAGTTGGTCATAAGAGGGACATACCTCATCGGAGTCGGAATAGAGATCGATGTCGCTCAGTTCGCCCTCAAGGGCCATGAAGCACATTCCGAGAAGTCATTGTCGCCCTTGGGGTCTTGGTCACCGGCCCCGTCGTCGTCGCTCCATCCCTCCACCTCGGTGAGGTCGAGGTCATCAGCAGCGAGAGCGGTGGAAGAGCTTCTTGGCCTTCCCAAGGTCGCGGAACTTCTTCTTTCCGGTGGTCTTTGAGAGCTTGAGTTGCGGTTCTTGTCGATGTAGTCGTTCTTGCCCGAACCGTGAAGTCACCTTTACCCTTCCCAAGCTTGGGACGGTTTGCTCGGATGTGGTTGGGGCCACCACACTCGAAACAAATCACGGGTCCTCTTTTCCTTCCGTCCCTCCTCCCTTTGTAAGCATGGGAGAATCTCCGTGCGAGGAGGGCTAGCTGCTCATCCGCAAGTCTGCTCTATCGATCATCGGTTATGTCACGAGAGCGGCGAGGAGAATCCGCAAGATGGCTCGGAAGAAGTGGATCGAAGCGGGATCGGTGACTAGTGCCATCGATCGAGACTTCGACCGGCGAGACTATGTCAATCTCGTAAGTCTTGAGGCGCGAGTAAAGCGCATCAAGAGTCAAGGTCGAGAGGTCCGTGGTGTCCTTGATGGTAGTCACCTTCATCTCCCAAACCCTAAGATCGAGTGCGAGAAAAGAATTTGACGGCGTTATCCGAGTCGGAGTATGTGAGACCGACGGCTCGGAGGTTGCTCAAAATCTTGTGAAAGCGAGAAAAGCACTCGTCAAGGACTCACCGGCAAGCATCTCGAATTTCTTGTATTCTCGCTAAAGCGGTCTTGTCGAACCGTCTTGATCGGGTGGTGCCCTCATGGTATGCATCGAGGGTCACCCGGATGTCGTAGGCGGACGACAGGTGAGAGATGCGATCGAACTCGCTTCTACTCAACCCACGAATGATGATGTTCCTTGCCTTAGCATTCGCCTCAACATCGCCATATTCCGGCATTGATGTTCTCATCGGCGGGAACAACAAGCGTATCTTCACCTTCCGCCGGATGGCATACCCCGAGCACGGATGTAAGTTTCCATCCGGCTCTTCCAGAAGGGGTAATCCAGGCCATCGAAAACGGGCGGCTTGGTGGAATACTTGTCCGTCGCCATGGCTCTTAAGACCGGTTAAAGATCTATCAAAGAAGAGCTAACCGGCTCTGATACCAATTGTAGGACCGAAATGGCAACAGAGGGGGGGTGAACGGTGCCTTCAAAAATAACCCTCAAAGTACTCAGAAAGAATTTCTTCTCCTATAGTTATGGAAGCTATGAAAAAGAAAAGCAAATACTCTATAAAAACTGTTAACAAGACTGGCCAGAAACTAAAAAAAATTCAGTTGGACACCCAGAAGAGTTTCAGAAAAATGGCCGAACAGAGGAGAGGAACGTTCGGACCAAGCGAAAGAAAAAAAAATCGTTCGGACCGTCCGGTAGATCAACTCACCAACGATAGGATCGGTCACACGTTCGGACTGGCCGAAGAGCGCGTAGCGATCGAGCAAAGGGGACGATCGGATCGGCCGAACAGAACTACTGATCCAACGGTCTGTAGTTCCTTCGATCGTACTTGGCCGATCGAACTGCTTCCACTACCGTTGATCAACCGAACCGAAAGACCAAGAGAAAATGAAATCGAACGGTTATCGTCGCTCCCGACAGAAATGGCCGATCGGACTGGGCGAACGAAACAAGCGATCGAACGGCTTTCGTTGCCCCCGAGCGAAGTGGCCGATCGGACTGGCCGATCGGACAGGTTTCTCAGATCCCGATCGGACGGCGTGTTTTGCTCGCGAGAGAGGTGGCCGATCGGACTGGGCGATCGAACAACCTTCTCAGATGCAGAGAAAAGAAATCGAACGCCTCTCCTTGCTCCCGATCAAAATGACCGATCAGACTGGCCGAATCGAGCAAAGAAAAAAAACGTGACAGAGAAAGAACTGAAAACTTCAAGCAAGAAACAGAAATACCCAAGAGAAAAACTGAAATCTTGCGGGAACCAGATCAAAACCCAAATTGCTTGCCAACCTTGAATCCTTGGGACAAGAAACTTTGAGGAAAGCTAAAGGAAAGCTTCTGGGAGACAAGTTTCAAGCCAACACAGAGAAGGAACAAAGTAACTGGAAAATACAAAGGGTTGCCCAAGAAATCAAAATTCTATTCCTACTCTGATCTTTTGGCTAAGTGATTTTGCAGATATCTTGGCAATAGATACCAGACTCTCCAACCCAAGATTCAAGCCATTACAGAGAAGGAACCAAGATTTGAGGCAAAACCCTAGAAATGAGCAGAAGAACAAAGAAAGCCCAAAATACCAAATCTGAGATTGAAACTTGATTTGCTCTTGGGAAAACTTGATCAAATGATCTTGAGGCACTATCCCATCATGGAGCAACCCGTTTTACACCTCAAAGGGCAAAAACCACCAGAAATAGCAAATCTCAGAAATCAAGAACAGAGGACATCGAAGGAAAAAAGAGTGCACAGGAAAAACACTTCAGCTTTTCATTCCAAATCGAAAGATGAGTACAAAGGAGTCCTGATACAAGAGAACATCTGAACAAGATAAAAGATTACAAGACTCTCAACTCATCTCTCCCTCTCAATCCTCAAAATCACCAAGAACTCTCCATAGTTCTTGGGAGGAACACACAGACAGAAGAGATAATGTGGGGGACAACTCTGAATACTCAACAACTCTCCACCCACTAAAGACTAAAGCCAAACAACCTCTCCAAAGGTTCTTTTGACTCTATCTAACCCTAACTCTCTCTCAAGTGTCCTGAGGGGTATGCAGCCCCTCACCTCTATTTATAGCCCTTGGCTAACGGGTCTCCAACCCGTTACGCCGGCTAAACCCTAACGGAGCCGTCTCCCGCTTGTGCAGCCTTGCGAAATTACCGATTCGCCCCTCCTGCACCTTCCGGGAAGCTTCCGCGCTCCTTGCCTCGCACGCTCCGCAACACGTCGAGTCCACATCGTCTTCGACACCTCATGACCGTTCTGACCTCAGCGCCACCTGCGCCTAGTCCGGTCCACCGTGTCTCGCCACGACTCCGCCTCGCTGTCCTGCGGACACACAGACAAGAAAACACGTCACATAGCACCGCTCGATACATGAACGTGTAAATAGCATAAACAAGATCAAACAAGTCGCAATAATAAAATATACATCCTAACCCATACGACTTCGCTTGACCAAAGTCCGACCGAGCCCGTTGCACCAAGCAACGTCTGGGTCCGAACAAACCGACTCAAACTCGACTTTTGAAAACAGATGTCAATTACTCATCACTCACAATGGGATGACCTCCACATGGTCTCTCAGGTTACTACCAATGCGAGCCTTCATATGGGTATAAGCCCCATTCCCCGAGATGCTGCAAGGATGACCTTCTGTGCCAATCCTTTAGTGAAAGGATCTGCCAAGTTCCTTTCAGACTAGATGTATTCTACAGAAATAACACCCGTCTCTCTAGCATACCTTACCGACTTAAGTCGTCTCTTTATGTGTTTTGAGGACTTCATATTGTCCTTCCTACTCTTCGCCTTAACCAGAACGGTTTGGTTATCGCAGTAGATTAATATAGCTGAAATAGGCTTTTCCAGCACAGGTAGATCAGAAAGGAGTTCTTGAATTCATTCTGCCTCTACAGCCGCTGAATCAAGTGCAACTAACTCAGCCTCCATGGTGGATCGTGTAAGGATAGTCTATTTTGAAGACTTCCAAGAAACGGCCACACCTGCTAGAGTGAATACATAACCACTCGTAGCCTTCATGTCATCCGAGTCACTGATCCAGTTAGAATCAATGAATCCTTCCATGTAGGGGTGGAAAAAAAGCTTGTTAGTGAGGCTCGTTAGCTTGGTTCAAAATTGCTTCAATTATACTTGTTAATTAGTTAAACATTAAAATGAGTTGATTTCAAATGAATTTGAATTTTGCACTAGCTCGGCTCAGCTCGTTAGCCTGTTTCTAAAAATACTTTTAAATTATACGTAAAATGATATTAAATCAAACTATGTCAGTTTTAGAAAAAGCTCGATAAAACGAGGAGTTGGCTTGATATCCACCCCTACTTCCAAGACTGCTGGATGACCAGAATAGTGTATTCCCAATTTAGAGGTTCCCTTCAGATATCTGAGTACTCTTTCTAGTGCTATCAATGATCATCTCCTGGATTGGACGTATAACGACTCAATCTGCTAACATCATATGAGATGTCTGGCCTCGTTGCACTAGTTAGATATATCAGGGATCCTATAATTTGAGAATATTTAAGCTGGTCCTTCCCATGCCTAGTGTTCTTATGTAGCTTTGCATTTGGATCATAGGGTGTGGCTACTGGCTTGCAGTCCATAAACCCAAATCTGGTTAGGACTTTATCCACATAACGGGATTGTGAAAGAGTAATCCCATTCTCACCTTCGCCCCCGTTAAACCAATAGTAGACACATTTATCGGCTTTGTTCACACAAAAGCCGACTGATATCATCGTACTATCAAATTTCTCATGCCATTGCTTAGGAGTTTGGTTTAGACCATACAGGGATTTAATCAATCGACATACTTTCTTTTCTTGCCCTTCAACCACAAATCCTTCAGGTTGTTGCATATAAATCTTCTCATCCAACTCTCTGTTTAGGAAAGCGGTCTTTACATCCATTTAATGTACTTGGAGCTTGTATACAGCAGCTAGTGCTAAACGCACTCGAATCGTGGGTAAACGAGCCACAAGAGAGTATGTGTCAAAGTAGTCCTCTCCTTCTTTTTGCGTGAAGCCTTTAGCCACTAACCGGGCCTTGTACTTTTCAATAGTACCATCAGGTCTATGCTTTCTCTTAAAGATCCATTTGCAGCCTACTGGCTTACAACCAGTCGGGAGATCTGAAATTTTCCAAGTTCTGTTAGCTATGATGGAATTCATCTCGCTGCGGTATCCTTCCAGTAATCCACATACGGAGATATGTATGCCTCTGAAAGGGTTCGTGGTTCATCATCCACGACATAGGTGACAAAATCATCGCCAAGTGATTTTTCGGTTCTCTGTCTCTTACTCCTCCTCAACTCCAAGTCTGGAGCAGTGTTATCCACATTAGGAAGAATAGTGAGTTCATCTAAGCCATAATGGTCACTGACTTCATTCGGTCTCATAGGAAACACATGCTCAAAGAATGTCGCATCACGAGATTCCATCACTATATTTGTAGTGATATCACTCACCTCGGATTTGACCACTAAGAATCTATAAGTCGTGCTATGAATAGCATATCCTAGAAAGACACAATCAACGGTCTTAGGACCAAGCTTCCTTTTCTTCGGTAACGGTACATGCACTTTTGCAAGGCATCCCCATGTTCGAAGAAATGATAAGTTGGGTTTTCTCCCATTCCATCCTTCATAGGACGTTTCCTCCTGATTGCGAGGTGGAACCCTATTCAGAACATAATTAGCTGTGAGAACTGCCTCACCCCACCAATAGTCCAGCATACCTGAACTCTAAAGCATGGCATTGACCAAGTCATAGAGAGTTTGGTTCTTCCTTTCGGCTATTCCATTGGATTGGGGTGAATATGGTGGAGTAATTCATGAATTATTCCACTTTCTTTACAGAATTGGGAGAACTCATGTGAGACATATTCACCGCCTCGGTCCGATCTTAACCGTTTGATTTTCTTTTCTAGTTGATTTCAACTTCAGCTTTATAGATTTTGAAGTGTTCAAGTGCTTCATCTTTCGACATAAGTAGATAAATGTAACAATACTTAGTCGCATCATCTATGAGAGTCAAGAAGTATCGTTTGCCACCTTTAGTTAATATTTCATTCATCTCACAAAGGTCAGAATGAATTAGTTCAAGTAGTTGGCCGTTACAAAGGACTTATTCCCATTATCTCCTTCGGAGTATTTCTCATCAAGCTCGTCCCAGAGATGCTCGGCATTCGTGAAGTTGACATAGACGTCAAACAAACAGTTAGACAGGATGGCCAGCAAACGAGCTAAGACTGCATTATTTGCCTCTTCCCATCGCATCGTTTCAGGGGAAACGCCGAAGGACTTGAAATGACCCAGAAGAGTCTAAGATCAGTCAGCCAAAGCTTAGTCCTCGCCTGCCAACGCTTGAAGTTGACACCGTCAAACACTTCGGGCTTTACGACGTCAGATGAGGAAGCTATTTCTTTAATTATAGGTTTTTCTGGATTGTTGTAATATTTGCGGTATAAGCATATTTTCAATTTTAATTCCAATAATAATTATAATAATAATCACCCAAGCATGACATATGAATGACTTAAACAACAAGTTGACAAAGGAAACATTTGAGTCATTGCAAAAGGAATATATGCTCAACATAAATGTCATATATGAGTTCAAAATCAGCATGGCATTACGTATATTAATGTATCTACATGCAAATCTCATTGAAGACTTAACATATATGACCAAATCAAGCATATATTAAGATTTAAGATAATAACATGCTGCCATCAAATATAGCCAAACATATATGACTAACATCAACATGTTTTGATTTGTTTTAATTGCTCTCAGATATAGGGTTGCACAAGATTTCAATCCTGGCCGTCCCGCTACTTTGGTCTATACTCTTCCCAAATTGAATATGTCAAGTGAGATTCAAATTATTGAGCTCTAAACATCAATTTGCCAATCTCAGTTTTGGAATGTCATCAACAAATACTTTCAGCTAGCAGGGAAGGCCGGTTTAGTGATCACAAAAACAGCAAGCAGATTAATCAAAGAATTTAATATGCTTCTAAAATTTGGAATCTCAGTTTTAGAAGTTACATTTAACAAGCCGAATTGACTAATCAAGGTGCAGACAGCACAGAACAAGTGATCAGTATAAATAAACTTCCGAAAATACCTAACTGAAGAACAGGGAAACAGATGACAGCAAAGGCAAAACCTAGAGCTCAAAATTTGATCATTCAATTTCAGCATTAGACCACAATTATCCTCATCGAGCATATGACAGACCCACAAGCATCTCTTTCTACAGCCGATTACTGAAAGAACAGAGATGAAACTCACTGTGCAGTGATATTCAAAATCACTTGAAGTAACCGAAGATAGCAAGGCACGATGAAATCGTTGTCCCAGAAAACCTATCAACCCACTATGACAAGTAGGAAGATGGTTCACAGAGATACAATGCCGCACTTCCTCTCTCAGCCAAAGCCAAGAAGAAAGCCGAGGTACAGGGATGCCGCACAAGACCACAAGAGTGTTCCGGCCGAGAACACCCAAATCACAAATCAACACTCCAAATCTCTAAGTGATTTCCTCGGTCCAAGCCCAGATCAAGACCCCTAATCAAGGGTCAAATCCCTCGGCTGCCGGCGGAGCACGGAGAACCGCCTAACAGCCCAAGGACCAAGAATCGCCGACGGAGATTATAGTAAGGAGGGGAAGAGAGCTCACTCGTTTTTGGATGCCCAAAGGAGAGGAGAAGCTCGAGCTTTTATAGCGGACCCGAGAGAGGAGGGGACCGGCGGGCTGCGGTGTGGCTGGCGCTGAAACGCCCGCGCCGACGCTGCCTCCGTCGCCATCACCCCATGACCCGGCCACCGCTGTCGCCTCCGAGGGAGTCGCCAGATCTAGATGGACCACGTCGCTCGCAACCGCCTGTGGGGAGGAGACGAAGCGTCTCCTTATCTCCTCCCTCGGCCCACCGATAGGTGGGCCCCAATCTGATTCTTGTTTTTCTTTTCTCAAATTGGGAAATTACTGAAATGCCCTCATTATTTCAACATATACTACAATTGACTTGTAGACTCCATCTTGAAAAAACACTCTATTTGAAACCTAATTATTGTAGAAAACTAAGCCATAAAACTAAAAAAACTCACCCAAAGCATGTGGAAACTTCCATAACTAGCTGCTATGTTAACTCTTCATCTGGAATGTTCAATTTTTTTTGTTAATTGTGATCCCATGGTCATGCCATTTGAAGATGTATATGGCACCATTACTAGCTACTACATACTACTATGACTAGCTACTATGTACTAATCAACATGTGGCAAACAAGAAGTTATGAATGTTATGAATATTGTGTGTATATTGAAGAGCCCAAATAGGCAATATATAGGGAGTACAAAGGGATATAAGGAAAGGAATAATACAATTCATATTCTATCTCTAATACCCTTAACACCCCCTCAAATACAAGGCGTATGCAATAGCATTGCATTTGAAAAAATATAAGGTTAACACTAAAATAAGATAAATCCGAAATCCGAGTCTTGATGATGTCATCGTTGCGTGCAGTTTTTGAATAAACTATCAAATCAAGCCGAAGAGGAATAAATAGATGCATGACGGCGCAGATCGAAGCCCAAGAGGCAGTGGCGCAGTGCACAGAGGACGCGTGGCTGCCTTTGAAGCTCGGGGCGGCGGCTAGAGAAGCGATGGCATCATAACGACTTCTACGATCTTCACGCGGCTCAAAGAGTAGAGCGGTGGCTGCTGCCATGCAAAATAAAATTCTTACACTTCTATGACTGACAATAAAATTGCGGACTCGCACGGCTTGAACGAACTAAAAAATTAGAGACAACGGATTTGAATGGACGCAGCGAAAAACTCACGAGAAAAATAACTAAAGACTGACTAAAAATCAGCAGTAAAAAAAATAACTCGAAGACTCCGAAACAAATTTCACCGCATATCAAAAAGCCAGTCGAGCCATCTCTCCTCTCTCTATTCTGTCTCACTCGCGAGCGAGCGCGAGCTCTCTCCCCGCACTCTCTTCCCTTGCACTCGCTCATCTCCTCCCTCTCTCGCGGGCGCGGAAGTGCGGGCGTGGAGGCTTGGGGCGGCCGCAAGAAGCGACGGAGGAGAGGGAACAGCGGCCGAACGCGGCGGCGCGGGCACGGAGGAGGCACAAGACGACCCGAGCAGCAGCGGCGACCACGGGAGATGGCGGGGAGGCCGGATCCAGCGGCGGAGAGGCTGGATCCGGGCTTGCGGTGAAGGCGAGTCGAATTTGGTGCGGGTCGCCGGATCCGGCGACCGAGAGGCCGGGCGGTCGAGGCGGCGAGATCGATGGCGGCGACCATGGAGGCGGCGGGAGGCCGGATCCGCGGCGAGAGGCCGAGGGCGAGATCCGCGGCGCAACCACGGAGACGGCGGAGACGGCGGATCGGCGGCCGGGCGGATCCGGACTGGCGGCATCGGAGGTGGCTGATCCGGCGTCGCGCGGTGGGGACGACTTCGGCGGTAGCGGCAACAACGGCTGGATCCGGCGTGAGGCGGGCGGATCCGCAGATCCGGCGGAGAAGTCGGCGAGGCGAAAAGTGGGCGGCCGGTGGCGACGCCGAGGCGAGCGGCCGCGGCGGCGGCCAAGGCGGCGCGCCGACCACGGGCATGCACGACCGGCGGCGCTGGCACCATCTTCGGGCGCTTCGGATCCGGCGACGACGGTGAGCCGGAGACGTGGAGGCGGTGGCGCAGCCCAATAAGATGGCCACCCCCTGGAGAGATCAATCCTCCCAGGGGCAGCAGATGCGGAAGATTGATGAGGTTAGGGTTTTAACCTAAGTTCTGATACCATGTTATGAATATTGTGTGTATATTGAAGAGCCCCAATAGGTAATATATATAGGGAGTACAAAGGGATATAAAAAAGAAAGGAATAATACAATTCCTATTCTATCTCTAATACCCTTAACAATGAATATGCAACATATTACTAGCTACATGTGGTACTGTTACTAGGTGCATGCTTTTTTTATGAATTTCCTTTAGTAGTTGCTGCTTGTTCTTATGCTAACCCTTTTTTAGATTGAACCCCTTAATGTTATAAAGTTGTGTCACTCAGGATGTGAATCTACGTCAGTGGAGGCAGATGTTCTGACTCAGTTCGTTAAATATGGCCTAGTTCTAACTCTTATACCCAACTTTTGATTATTACGTGTTTTTCAATTATAATTAAGCTAATGTTGGATGAAGCTTAGGTGTACACAAGTAGGATACTTTCTGAGAATAGATGAAAATTTTCATCTATACAACCACGAGTTATTCATCTATGCGATCTGGGCTCGTGTTTCTTAGGACTCAACTGAAGCCTGGAAACTTCGTACTTTCTTTTCTTGCACAATGGGTTGGACCGGTTCCCTTTGTGCTACTATGGCCGCTTCATCTCTTTCTTTTCATCTTTTGCTTGGGCCACTTTCATGTCAGCTCCCGATACTTCAAGCTGCATTTTGTGCATTCATTACTCAACGGTGATCTTCTGAGATTGCGATAATGAGTACACTCACACACTAGCATATACTGCAGTGTTTGAAATACATTAGCAATGCCATGTAATGCGGGGAACATGCCTTTCCATTAGGACATACTCAGGCGTGCGTAAATGATGCGGTCAAGAATACAATTACTACCTTGATTTGTGCTTTACCTATGCAATCTGAAGTTACAAAGCCAAGTGATGCTAATTTGAGCTGTGACAAGGAGAAAACAAGCTTGGCCAAAGGAAGAGAGGGAGGCCAGCCAAGGGAAGCATCGTGCGCATGGAACGTATGGAAAAGACAAGTGGTGCTAATTTGTGTTTCCATCTTGGCGTGTGTTCTGACTTTGTGCGTCCAGTTTGGCCGAGTGTTTACGTGGCAAAGTCTTTGTATGATCATTTGTAAGCTGGTTTTTGGGAGTTCTCTTCCAAAACCAGATTGGTTTAATTAGGGAGTCTGGTTTTTAGGAGAAGCTAGAGTCAGACCAGAGTCCGAACTACTAGTGCATGAGTTGGAGTTGGTTTAGGCTTTGTGCGTGCGTGATGTGTTGGTCATGCCTCCTAGGGACCAATATTAGGCCAGGGCATATCCCATTGTAAATGTTATATCAGAATTTTGGGAAGAAAAATCTAAAAGCTATGGAAAACTGTGGCGCAATCGTGTGCGTGATTCTTGAGAGTTTCTCGAGTAGGGTTTGAGAGGATTTTGCAGGTCAAAGCTAAAGGGCTTGGATTGCAAAATTGAACCTATATGGTTCATCCTCCTAAATTCGTGATCAAGTGCTTTGCTCACGGTTTTGGGGAGTTTCTGGTTGATTGCTTCCTCTTAGCATCGCTGCTGATTGGTGCTAATTCAGGCCTATCATCTTACTTTAATTCGGCGCAAGGAGGAAGATCAAGAACTGCTGGCCGCAAGGAGAATAAGGGGAACTAAACCCTAGCTAGCTTCCCTATTCTGCAAGAGGAAA
Organism: Bonia amplexicaulis; assembly: GCA_036346245.1. Classification (NCBI taxonomy): domain Eukaryota; kingdom Viridiplantae; phylum Streptophyta; class Magnoliopsida; order Poales; family Poaceae; genus Bonia; species Bonia amplexicaulis. The sequence continues at coordinate 12,557,162 of CM070738.1, read as the reverse complement.
GTCTCATTGTTGCCTTGGCTGCTGAACCACAAGGAGAAGCATATTTGGTTGCTGCGCAAGGAACAAGGAGAAGCAAGAAGGAAGCCACTATAAGCATTGCTGCAAAGGGAGAAGGAAAGCACCGCTGTTCGTAGCGTGAAGATCAGGCCACCCTACATATCAGCTAGTTTACTAGTTAGTCCCTATTAGTAAACGTGGGCATCCAAGGATTGATCCCAGTGGACTGAATCGAAGTTTTGCACCTCCATAATCTAATAAACAGCTAGTTCCCCAATTCATTGGATACTTTTATAAGTGTACCCCTTTAACAATATATGTAAGTCGTATTATGTCTGTGCTGGTTGGATAATTTTAGACTTGACCACCAATATAAAACGATATTTAGATTAGCCACATAAAATTGGTATTAATTGGTTATTCATGAAATCATACCTGTATTACTCCCCGCGGGATCCGCGAGCGCTCGCGCTAGCCACGTCCCCCCGCGCTGCCTCTCCACCCGACGCGTGGATTTGGAATATTAGTACGGTCTGGGGAGCAGTTTTGCAAAAAAAAACCCTACGTTTTTCTAAAATTACGTACATGTCCTTGGTTCTCGCGAAAAGGCCCCTAGAAATTTTTTTTTGCCCCTCCATTTTGCAGGACGGCCGCCCGCGTTTTCGGAAATTGCGCACGGGTCGCCGTTTTTTTACGTACAGGTCCTCGGTTTTTTCAAAAAAGCCCTCCGCCTTTTTCGAAAATGCGTTTTTGCCCCCGGTTTTTTTTGAAAAACTCCTCACGAATTATCGCCTCTTTTATTTTGGTACGTACGGTGGCTGGCGCGGCGTTGCGCCGCGCCTACGAGGCTAGTATAATTAAACTGGCCAAACTTTCCACGCAATTGTACGGCTAGATATATGTTAATATCTAAACATGGAGTTGTCCCAATACAAGCTGTAATGCTTATGATGAAAATACAGTTGTAGCAACTCTCATATATATATATATATATATATATATATATATATATATATATATATATATATATATATACACACATACATACACACATACATACATATATATATACATATACATATATATATAGTCTCTTTTCTACTCCCGGGTGTAATTACACCCTATGTCGTATCTCACAACGTAGGGAGTATATCGTATAACGAAGGGTAAGTACATGTAGTATACGGGTATTTAAGACCATTTTGGTGGCATGAACAATTTTTCAGAGGTGGTATGTATATTTTTTCAACATACTTCTTTTTATGTACGTATATGATGGTATTGAAAAAATACGCTAAAAACTATGGACTCCCTTGCAATTTTTCATGTGATTCGCATTGGAATATCTTATAATTAGTATACGAGTATACCTAAAGTGATAAAAGAGTATCTCAAGTTTGTTTAGGTGGTATATTAGAGGTGGGTGTAATTACACCCGGGAGTAAAAGATATTTTTCCCTTTTACTCCTGGGTGTAATTACACCCACCTCTAATATACCACCTAAACAAAATAGAAATACTACTTTATCACTTTAGGTATACTTGTATACTGATTATAAGATACTCCAATGTGAACTACACGAAAAAATTACAAAGGAGACCATAGTTTTTAGCGTATTTTATAAATACCTTCATATATGCATATAAAAAAGAGTATGTCGAAAAAATGTACATACCACATCTGAAAAAAATTTCATACCACCTAGATAGTCTTAAATACTCGAATACTTGAGAGACCATGTGGTGGTCATCCAGTGTGTATGATGAGTAATTGACATCGGCTTAGGGAAGTCGAGTTTGAGTTGGTTGGTTCGGACCTAGACGTTATGCGGTGTAACGGGCTCGGTCGGACTTGGTCAAACCTGGTCAATGAGGTTAGGATGCAATTCTGATGATTCGACAGGTTTGGACTTCATCACTAGTAAGTATGATGTTATTTATGTTTTCATGTATCGAGTGGTGCTATTTGATGTGTTTCTTGTCTGTGCTGACTGCAGGACGTCGAGGCGGAGTCGTGGCAAGACACGAGGTGACCGGACTAGACACAGGCGGTGTCGAGGTCAGAACGGTCGGATGCGTCGAAGACGGCGGAGATTCGATGTGGTTGCGAGTCGTGGACGACAAGGAGCGGAAGCTTAGGGAAGGTGCGGGAGGCGAATCGGTAAGTCGCAAGGTGCACAAGCGGGAGACGGCTCCGTTAGGGTTAGCCGGCGTAACGGGTTGGAGACCCGTTAGCCAAGGGCTACAAATAGGTGTTGGGGGCTGCATACCCCTTTGAGGATCACAAGGGTCTTAGTGTTCATTCATCACTTGGTGTGTGTGTGTTCCTCCCAAGAAGCATGTGAGGCTCTTGGGTTTTGAGGATTGAGAGGGAGAGGATGGATTGAAAATTTTGTAATCTTTCTTGTTCTAATGTCTATGCGTATCAGGACTCATCCTTGGTTGATTTCAAATGCCCTCTTCTTTTCTGAGATGGATGTTAGTTTCAGTTTGTCCCCTGAGATTCCTTGACTTGTTTTTATGGTTCCTGTTTTGTTGATTTCTTCTCCTTGCCTTCATTTGAGTCGTCCCTGTGCTCATTTGTGTTTCCTCTCAGGTTAATTTATAGCCGTATAAAGAAAATCAAACAAAGCTTGCTTCCATGTTGGTTTGTATTTTCGGCAGTCTGTTCCTCTTTTTGCTGCAGTTTTCTTTTTGTTTGTCAGCCCTTAAAACTTATGTTTCCCTTTCATCTCTCGGCAGCAAAGATAGTTCTTGGGCAGCAGTAAAAATCATGTGTGCTGCTTCTTTTGGACTGCTGTTTTAAGGTGAAGTTCAAAACTCACAGAGAAAGAAAGAAGCTCACGACCCGTGACATCTGATTTTCTTTGATTCTTCAGTTTGCAGTCTATTTCTTTTCAACCGAGTTGGTCTTCCTGTTCTTCATTTCGTTTCCTGTGTCAGCAGTTTGAAATCTCTTGGATATCTTAGCTGCAGTTTCAGTTATTTTCCGCAGTATCAGATTACGGTTTCAGCACTTACGGTTTTCCTTTTTCTCCTTTTTCTTTGTGGCAGCACAGCTTGTTCTCTCTGTCAAAGTAGCCTGCAAGTGCTTTTGCTCAACAGTTTGTTTCCTTTTTCCTTTCTGTTCAAAATTCAGTAAAGAAGTCTGAGTAGTACTGCTGCTTTGTCTTTTGTTTCCAACAGCAAACGTAAATTTTCTTGTTGGAAATTAGTTCTCGGTGCAGTTCAGTTTTCATTCTTCTTCTGATTTTCCGCCCTTCCGCATGCAGTCTAAACGGCATTATTTTCAGCTAAAATTTTTACTGACTACTCTCTGATTTATGCTGAATTTATTAGTATCGCATGCGTTCCAGTTTTCAACAGAATTAATTTTCGGTGAGTTGCTTCGTTCTGCATCTTTTTGAGTAATCAGTGTACTAATTCTCGGAGGCGATTTTTCAAGAGAACGACATTCACCCCCCCTCTGTCGCCATTTCGGCCCTACAATTGGTATCAGAGCGGGTTAGCTCTAATCCATAGATCTTAACCGGTGTCAAGAGCCATAGCGACGGACAAGTACTCGACCAAGCCGCCTGTTTTCGATGGCATCGATTACCCCTTCGGAAGAGCCGAATGGAGACATACATCCGAGCCTGTGGGTATGCCATCGGCGCAAGGTCAAGGTCCGGTTTGTTGTTCCTGCCGATGAGAACGTCAATGCCGGGAACATGGCTGATGTTGAGGCGAATGCTAAGGCAAGGAACATCATTATCCAGGGGCTGAGTCGTAGTGAGTTTGACCGCATCTCTCATCTTTCGTCCGCTTTCGATATCTGGGAGACCCTCGATGCATACCATGAGGGCACCACCCAGATTAAGGCGATGAGACAGACCGATTCAAGCGAGATTACAACAAGTTTGAAATACTCGCTGGCGAGTCCCTTGATGAGTGCTTTGCGCGTTTTCACAAGATCTTGAGCAACCTCCGAGCGGTCGGTCTCACGTACTCCGACTCGGATAATGCTCGTCAGGTGCTCACTGCACTCGATCTGCGTGTTTGGGAGATGAAAGTGACCACCATCAAAGACACGACAGACCTCTCGACCTTGACTCTTGACGCGCTGTACTCGCGCCTCAAGACTCACGAGATTGACGTTGTCTCTTGCAGGTCGATGTCACAGTCGATGGCTCTGGTCACCGATCCCGTTTTTTCTTCTGGTCCTTGTTCTGATTCGATTTCCGGTTTCTCCCTTCCTGCTCTCTATGACATAACTGATGATCGGTTATAGCAGCTTGCGGATGAGCAGTTAGCCCTCCTAGCTTGGAGATTCTCCCATGCTTACAAGAGGAGGAGGGACGGAAAGAGAGGAGGACACATGATTTGCTTCGAGTGTGGTGGCCCCAACCACATTCGGGTAAACTGCCCCAAGCTGGAGAAGGGCAAAGGCGACAACAGCGGTGTGAGCAAGAACGACTACACCGACAAGAACCGCAACAGAAAACCTCCAGCTCAGACGCAAGGCAAGAAGACGTTCCGCAACTTTGGCAAAACCAAGAAGCTCTTCCACCGCGTCCTCACCGCCTTCGACGACCTCGACCTCAGCGAGGTGGAGGGATGGAGCGACGACGACGGGACGGGGGACCAAGAACCCAAGGGCGGTGACGACTTCTCTAGGATGTGCTTCATGGCCCTTGAGGGCGAGATCAGCGACAGCAAGCTCTACTCCGACTCCGACGAGGTACTTCCCTCCTATAACGAACTTAATGAAGCTTTTCTTAAACTAGGAGGATTTCATGCTAGATCTAGAGCTAAGTGTAGCGAGTTGGAGAAGGAAGTAGATAGACTGTCACGGGAGTTTACTTCACTTACATCTGCTCCCTCCCGTGACGACTGTGATACATGCTGTGCCTTGCTTGGTGACATAGAGAAATAAGGACCTTGCATGATAGTGTGTCCTCCGAGTTTGATATTGTTAAGGTGGAGAATGTTAGTCTGCTTGCTGAGTTGGAGTTGAGTAGGATGGCTGTTACCCTACTTACTACTGATGAGACTACTTCTCCCACCACATGTGAGGTTAAGGACATTTCTGCTAGAGGACCTTATGCCATGCTCCTGGATCTGCCCGAGACTTGTGAAAGTTGTAATAATTTAAAGATGAATCTAAAACGGGCAGATCATAAAATTGCTGAGTTACAAGCTTTTCTACTTGAGCCTATTGCGTCATGTGTAAATTGTCACCAAACAGTTTCAAGAATTTGTTGATGATAATAACAGATTGGCTCAATATGCTTCTAAGGATTCTGTTAGCTCACCATGCAATAGTTGTAATAAACTAAAATCTGAATTGATTGCATTGGATGAAAAATGTGTGAAGCTAACTAAGGACCTTCTAGAAAAATCACGTCCTGCTTGTGCCTTCTGTGCTGAGGTGTTGGAAAAGGATAAGGACATGGTAGAGACGTTTAGGAAGAGTTACGAAGACCAAATGGCTAGGATTAGGACTGCCCCTTGTTCCTGCGAAGCCCTCAAGGTTGAGGCGGCCGTGCATAAGGAGAGATACGCACGTGCCATTCGCTCTTCTACTGTTGGTGCTTCTTCCTCTCCTCCTGCTGTCTCTTCTCCTTCCCCTTGCTCCTCTTGCACCTCTCTCTTTCAGGAGTGCTAGTACCTTATGAACACTCTTGAAAAATTCGTTGGAGGCAAGAAAAAGCTAAATCTTATTCTAGACAAATTCAAGATTTGCAAGTTTAATCAAGGTCTAAGATATGATTACTTAGAGAATGTGAGGAAGCATCCACCTACCGTGCTCAGACCCGTAGCCGCAGGTGTGATCAAGGTCAAGCCGGGGCGAGAAAGTTCAATTCAAATCGTGAGCTTTGTCCAAGGATTTCGGCGACAAGGTGAGTCCACCGTAGCCGGCCTCTCAGAAGGCGAAGCCTCATCATGCTACTTCTACCTCTCAGAAGGTGAAGTATCATTGCACCTTCTGTCAGAAGGATGGACACTTGGTTGTGATGCTTGAGCACGCCAAGATCACGCCAGAGACCGTGTTGCGGCTCTTAGGCGTATTGTGGTCGACCCGGACCTTGAGTGCACCTAAGACCAACACGAGGTCTAGGCTTGCTACTATTGGTGGATTTGGGCAGCATCGAGGACTTGGTTCTTCCGAGTTTTCTGGTTTTCGTCCTCATGCTCCCTTGGTCGTGACTTCGCCGTCACGAGGGTAGATCTCATTTCCCTGTCGAGATGGCTACTGCGGCGAGATCGGCGTGTTGCCGGTGCTCACTCGCTCTCCGTAGCGGTCGGACCCGAGAACGACCAGTGCGCTCACGGACCTGCCGCTTTTGAGCGACGGAGGCGTGGGGTAGTTAGAGGTCGATCGTATGTGACTACTTCTTACGCTGACGTGTGACTCAAGATTGGGTTCCAAAATCTATTTTGATTTATCCCGATCTTGAGACTTTGCTCTCTTGTTGACTCAGGCTCGCCGGGCAGGGAAGGGGGAGTTTGGCTTGTAGACTCCGGTTGTTCTCGACACATGACCGGAGACTCCGTTGGTTCTCTTCCTAGCCCGAGCTCCGGTGATGAGACTATCACCTTGGAGACTCTTCGTCGGACGCGTCATCGCCAAAGGTACCGTCTTGGCGTTAATGATTCATTTTTTAAAAGATGTTGCCTTGGTGAGCAAGTCGTATTACAATCGCTTTGGTTTCTCGACCACCGATGACGGTTTCAAGGTAAGCTTTAAGAAAAATGCTTGCAAAATTATTGATTCCTCGGGTAGTCTGGTTTGCGGGATTTCTCGTTATGGGAGGATCTTTCGTGCTGATTTTGTTGAGTCTTCTGGTGATCCTCTCCGGTGTTTGGTTGCTTCTGAGTGCCGTGACCTTACCTTCTGGCATAGGAGACTTGGTCATATTGGATTTGACCATTTGACCCGAGTTAGCGGCCACGATCTCATTCGTGGTCTGCCGAAACTTAAGATGGTCAAAGATCTTGTTTGCGCTCCATGCCAGCACGGCAAGATGGTTGCCGCTTCTCACCCTCCGGTCACAGTAACTATGACCGATGCACCGGGACAGCTGCTCCACATGGACACTGTTGGATCAGCTCGAGTGCAGTCTGCAGGTGGGAAGTGGTATGTCATTGTCGTGGTCGATGACTATTCGAGGTACTCTTAGGTGTTTTTCTTAGCCTCGAAGGATGAGACGTTTACACATTTCCGAGATCTTTTAAGTAGGCTTTCTTTTGAGCTTCTGGGTGCCTTACGAGCGATCCGTAGTGACAATGGCACGGAGTTCAAGAATTCCTACTTCGAGAGTTTCTGCGATGAGACAGGTGTAGAGCACCAGTTCTCTTCTCCATACGTCCCTCAGCAGAATGGCGTTGTGGAGAGGAAGAACCGTACCTTGGTCGAGATGGCCAGGACGATGCTTGATGAGTACTCTACACCGCGGAGGTTTTGGGCTGAGGCTATAGCTACCGCGTGCCATGTTTCAAATCGAGTTTTTCTTAGGGCACACTTGCACCGCACTTCTTACGAGTTGAGATATGGGCGAAAGCCCAGTGTATCTCATTTTTGTGTGTTTGGTTGCAAGTGCTTTATTTTGAACTCCATGAACCTAGATAAGTTCGAGTCACGTTCTTGTGATGGGATTTTTCTAGGCTACTCGACTTCTTCACGGGCTTATAGGGTCTAGAATTGCGAGTCTAGTAAAATGGTAGAGACCTGTGAGGTGACTTTCGACGAAGCCAGTCCGGGGACTAGGCCCGATATCTCAGGTTCTTTAGAGCAGTCCGAGACCATTTTCGTGGATGATGAGGAGGATGGAGATGAGGGTTGTTTACCCGATCCAGTCCTTCATCCACCCCTTGAAGTGCCTTCTTCCACCGCACCTCGAGGCAATCAGCCCATGCCTTCAGATTCCTCTGGAGCTAGTGGCTCTGTTCCTACCTCATCAGCTCACGAGGTAGAGGCCACTTCTTCATCTCATCCTGGACCTCCCAGACACATCTAGAAAGCTCATCCTTCAGTACAGATTATTGAAGACCTTTTTTAGCGAGTCACTCGTTCAAAATCTGGCTTGTCACATTTCTGTCTCCATTCTGCTTTCATCGCCTCATTTGAGCCCAAAGATGTTTGTCATGCTCTATCTAATAAATCTTGGGTCAATGCCATGCCTGAGGAATTAGAAAATTTCGAAAGAAACAAGGTCTGGTTGCTTGTTGAGCCCCCTCGAGGTCACAATGTCATTTGGACCAAGTGGGTGTTCAAGAACAAGGAGAGTGAGGATGGGGTAGTCATTCGAAACAAGGCTAGACTGGTAGCTCAGGGCTTCTCCCAGGTTGAGGGTCTCGATTTTGAAGAGACCTTTGCCCCTGTAGCTAGACTTGAGGCCATTAGAATCCTGCTTGCCTTTGCAGCTTCTAAGGGTTTCAAGTTTTACCAGATGGATGTCAAGAGTGCTTTCCTCAATGGGTTTATTGAGGAAGAAGTCTATGTGAGACATCCTCCAGGTTTCGAGAACCCCAAATACTCAAACTATGTCTATAAGCTTTCCAAAGCCTTGTATGGACTTAAGCAGGCCCCTAGAGCTTGGTATGAGAGGCTTAAGTCCTATCTGTTGAGTCTTGGTTTTGAGATGGGTAAGGTGAATAAGACCTTGTTCATTCGTAGGCATGGCACTGACTTTCTGCTCGTCCAGATTTATGTCGATGACATTATCTTTGGTGGCTCTTCTCATGCTCTAGTTTCACAGTTCTCGGATGTCATGAGCACCGAGTTTGAGATGAGCATGATGGGCGAGTTGACTTTCTTCCTTGGCTTCCAGATCAAGCAGACTCGGGAGGGTACCTTCTTGCATCAAGGCAAGTACACTCGTGACCTCCTGAGACGCTTTGACATGAGCGATGGTAAGCCGGTGTCAACTCCTATGCCTACCTCAGCTTCACTGAATCTAGATGAGGATGGCGAGTCAGTTGATCAGAAGGAGTATCACAACATGATTGGCTCCCTCTTGTACCTCACTGCCTCGAGACCGGACATACACTTCTCCGTGTGTCTTTGTGCTCGGTTTCTGGCTTCTCCTAGCGTATCTCACCGCCAGGCGGTGAAGCGCATCTTTCGGTACCTTTGAGCTACCATTGACTATGGTATCTGGTACTCTTCCTCTTCATGTCTTTCCTTGAGAGCCTACTCGGACGCAGACTTTGCTGGCTGTAGGATAGATAGGAAGAGCACTTCCGGCACTTGCCAATTCATTGGCACTTCTCTTGTTTCTTGGCCTTCTCGGAAGCAGTCCGGTGTTGCACAGTCCACCGCAGAGGCCGAGTACGTTGCTGCAGCCAGTTGTTGCAGTCAGGTACTTTGGATGGCGGCGACCATGCGGGACTTTGGGTTAGTTATCGACAGTGTTCCACTCTTTTGTGATAACACTTCTGCGATTAACATTGCTAAGAACCCAGTGCAGCATTCTCGGACCTAGCATATTGATATCAGATTCCACTTCCTTCGAGACCATGTGGAGAAGGGTGACATAGTACTCCAGTTTGTGGAGAGTGACCACCAGTTGGCTGGTATCTTCACCAAGCCTTTGGATAGCTCGAGGTTTTCAGCTCTGCGGGGAGAGCTTGGGGTGGTTTGTCCTTATGGACTGTTGTGAGGGGGAGCTTGGACTTTACTGCTTTACTATATTTATTATGCTTTTACTCCTTTCGGATTGCATTGCACACGGGTGCATTGGGTTTAGTCCTTCTAGCATAGGTTAGAGTATTTCTCTTGCCGAGATGCTTAGACTTTTTACTCTTATCTTGTGTTTCTAGGATGCTATTTATTAGTTGTTTCTTATCTCACTAGGTTGAGCTCACTCACTTCTTGTAGGCTCTAGCGAGGGTTGGGCCACCCTCGGGTAGACAGGGTACATGTTTGCTCTCTAGTGTGTGTTTTTCCGTCAGCTAATAGTCATGGAGTCATATGGGGTAGATAAGAGTCAGTCTGAGCCATATTATCCTCTATATCTTGTATATGCTTTTAGGACTGCCCTCTTTGTTTTCTTTGCCAGCTTCTCGATCTTATTGTTTTGGTTCAGGGAGAGTTCATTTGGGAGCTTCTGGAGCTTAATATTGACTTAACTCAACTTAAACTAAAAGCTGCATCACATAATGAGGGGGAGCTGGATTTTCTGCATGTCATTCTGCATTGTAATATAACTACATGGAGCCTTGATTATTATCCATTGATGACATGTTTAAAATGCTTTGCACCTTGCCATGACTTGTGCTAATTTGCTACATTTATCATGACTTCATATGTGTAAACTAGCTTTTACCATGATAAGTTAATTAAACTTGCCATGTGTGTTCCTCCCAAGAAGCATGTAAGGCTTTTGGTGTTTTGAGGATTGAGAGGGAGAGAATGGATTGAAAATCTTGTAATCTTTTTTGTTCTAATGTCCATGCGTATCGGGACTCATCCTTGGTTGATTTCAAATGCTCTCTTCTTTTCTGAGATGGATGTTAGTTTCAGTTTGTCCCCTGAGATTCCTTGACTTGTTTTTATGGTTCCTGTTTTGTTGATTTCTTCTCCTTGCCTTCATTTGAGTTGTCCCAGTGCTCATTTGTGTTTCCTCTCAGGTTAATTTATAGCCGTATAAAGAAAATCAAACAAAGCTTGCTTCCATGTTGGTTTGTATTTTCGGCAGTCTGTTCCTCTTTTTGCTGCAGTTTTCTTTTTGTTTGTCAGCCCTTAAAACTTATGTTTCCTTTCATCTCTCGTGACAAAGATAGTTCTTGGGCGTGATAAAAATCATGTGTCTTGCTTCTTTTATCTTCTTTGTTTTAAGGTGAATTTCAAAACTCTGTTGTGAGAAAGAAAGAAGCTCACGGCCAGCAGCATACAGTTTTCTTTGATTCTTCAGTTTGCAGTCTATTTCTTTTCAACCGAGTTGGTCTTCCTGTTCTTCATTTCGTTTCCTGTGTCAGCAGTTTGAAATCTCTTGGATATCTTAGTCTGCGATTTCGATTATTTTCAGATGTCGATTACGGTTTCAGCACTTACGGTTTTCCTTTTTCTCCTTTTTCTTTGTGGCAGGACAGCTTGTTCTCTCTGTCAAAGTAGCCTGCAAATGCTTTTGCTCAACAGTTTGTTTCCTTTTTCCTTTCTATTCAAAATTCAAGAAAGAAGTCCGAGTAGTCTTCTTTGCTTTGTCTTTTGTTTCCAACAAAGAACGTAAATTTTCTTGTTGGAAATCGGTTCTCGGTGCGATTCGGTTTTCATTCTTTTCGATTTTCCTCCCTTCCACATGCGTCTAAACGGCATTATTTTCTTTGAAATATTCTTGTTGCTCTCGATTTATCTTTGAATTTATTAGTATCGCATGCGTTCCAGTTTCACAGAATTAATTTTCGGTGAGTTGCTTTGATTCGCATCTTTTGAGTAATCAGTGTACTAATTCTCGGAGGCGATTTTCCAAGAGAACGACATTCACCCCCCCTCTGTCGCCATTTCGGTCCTACAATACTACGCGCACGTACCCTCCGTTACGCGAGATACTTCCTATGTTGTGAGATACGATAAAAAGTGTAATTACACTTGGGAGTAGAAAAAAGCTTTATATATATATATATATATATCTATATTATGTGTGTGTGGACTATTCAGTGCTAACATACAAACGCGAATCAGGACCTTTGGATATATCTTCTACGGTTCGAATTCGTGAGGTGGAAGCTCCTAATCACTTATGCGATTTTTCCGCAAAACCCCCTGGCTCCTTCTCCCCTTTCCTGATCACGCCGCCTCCAATCCCCAAACACATAACCCCTGCCTCCTGAGTCCCGACCCCTCCACGGCGCTTCTAGGGTTTGCAGGCTGCTGGCCACCGCCTCCTCCAGGCCTCCCGTGGCTCTCTCGGCTCCCTCCCCGGCGCCGCTGTCTCTGGCCTCCTGCGGCTCCCTCCACAGCCCATCGCGCCCCCGGCCCTCAGCAACGCCACCTCCCTCGCTGCACCGCCGCCGCCCCGCTCGCCGGCCTCACCAGTTGCTCTGCGCCTCACCACTCGTGTCACCGTCCGCCGCCTCCCTCGGACCCAGAAGGTCTTTGTGAGGAATCAGGAGGTAAAGAGCTTTGTCTGGGGTTTGTGGATATCTATCTTTAGTTGCTGATCTCTTCTTTCCTACCTGGCCCATGCGTATATTGTAGTGGTTCTACATATCCCTGGGGCACGGAAATGCATGCTCCTATCATCTTTTTCTGTACTTGCCAATTACCGTGGTGATTTGATATCTAGGTTCACACCATATATAGAACTGGTTGCTGTGTTCACTTCTATTCTTTTTCTAAAAGAAACAAGAACCGAAGTACAAGAGATAATTGATCTTTTGCCACATCCTTCATTGCATTTGATGATTTGCCTTATGATGTCTCATTGACATGTAGGTCCAAGGCCCACGTGTCAATGAGACAAATGGGGCAAATCATCAAATTCCATGTTTATGCATGGGGCAAATACTCCAATCTCTTGTTAGGATTGTGGTTGAGTCTAATCAAGAAAGCCCACAGTTTCAGGCTCTAGATTTATGATTAGGTTAGGCCATAAGAAGCAATCCTATAATGTTGTCTTATGCATTGCTGTTGAACACTATGCGATACATAATGTTGCAATAGTTATGTACAATCTTTTCATTTCCCCCTGTATATTGCATATGAACATTACTTTTGATTGTTTTGCACCAGCACATGTAATTTGTTTTGATGAATATGTATATGTGATTTGTTTTAATGATCCAGAGTATCTTACTAGTCAAGATTAGAGTTCTGTAATTATGGCAGAAAAGTTCCAGTTATGTTTTAGAAATCAAGGCAAAGAAGTGTATATGTCTTTCTATTGTATAGTGTCTGCCTTATATGTCCATTATTGTCTGATAATTCAGGAGTTGGGAACTTGGGAAACCATGTGTATACACTCATTTACAAAGGTGATATTCGACCATTACCACTAAAACTAGCTTTGAATGATTTCTGTACATGATGAATATTGGAATGATTTTCTGCCAGTAGTCTAAGATTCAGGAAGAATAGGACAATTAATAATTAACTTACTTTGTCTCATTTTGTCTCAAATTGCAGCGATAGTCTCAATTATGCTCACTAACGTTTCATGTGGTCAATTTATGCTGCAGACTGCCTAGATGAATTGGACAAGTATTGGATGATGTTTGAGATGAAGTAGTCAATTGTGCTTCAGATCACTGCTTTGTTCACGGTTGAATTTGGCCTACTCTGCACACCTGGATCATGCATGCAAGGATGTAGATGAACTAAATATTGATGTATTTGTGTTGTGAAACTGAACCAAGTGTTTCAGGTTATACTGATTGTTTTAACTGAATATTGATGCTTCAATTGTATGTTTCAATTGTGAATGAATTATTATTGATGAAGCAGTGCTTCACTACCAGCCTACTCTTTTGTTAAACCAAGCTAGGGATGCTGCGCAATGGATGCGTCAATGTATCAAGTGTAAAAAGAAGAGATCAACAATCTGTCATTGTTGTGTCTTCGTATTTCTTGGCACATGACAGATTCAAAGACACAACAATGACAGATTGTTGGTCTCTTTTTTTTCTTGAGAGAATTGCTGATGTTAAATACAGATGCAAACCAAGAAGTTGCATTTGGGGGGAAAACCCGTAGCTTACTGTCATTGTTGTTCCATTTGGTGATGTTTCCTTACAGGCAATTAAATAAGTGTTTGATACAGTATAGACAACGTAAGAAAAACAGGCACATTGCTCATGCTTTATTTTCTCTCTACCATTACTATTTATTTGTTTCCAATTTGGAGTAAATTACCTTAGTCATGGCATCCAAATATATATAGTGAGGAGGTTCTGTTTTACCTAGCTAAGGAGTATACTACAGCAATACTGAGAACTAAGATTTATATCATATTTAAAGGGTACATTTTACACTTGTAATTTTCTAAAAGTAACAGATGCCAAATTGGCTGAAAAGAAAAATCAGTCTGAGAGATGACTTGATCCAGGATAACGATACTCAGAGGCAGAGCTCTCCTAGGGCAAGTGGGCATCCTTTGCTCATGGTTGATATAACAGGATTTTCAAACCTTCTTCCCTATACCAGCAAGCATCAATATTCAGTTAAAACATTCAGTATAACCTGAAACACTTGTTCAGTTTCACAACACAAATACATCAATATTTAGTTCATCTACATCCTTGCATGCATGATCCAGGTGTGCAGAGTAGGCCAAATTCAACCGTGAACAAAGCAGTGATCCGAAGCACAATTGACTACTTCATCTCAACTTCATGCAATACTTGTCCAATTCATCTAGGCAGTCTGCAGCATAAATTGACCACATGAAACGTTAGCAAGCATAATTGAGAGTATCGCTGCAATTTGAGACAAAGTAAGTTAATTATTAATTGTCCTATTCTTCCTGAATCTTAGACTACTGGCAGAAAATCATTCCAATATTCATCATGTACAGAAATCATTCAAAGTTAGTTTCAGTGGTAATGTTCGAAGATCACCTTTGTAAATGAGTGTATACACATGGTTTCCCAAGTTCCCAACTCCTGAATTATCAGACAATAATGGACATATAAGGCAGACACTGTAAAATAGCAAGACATATACACTTCTTTGCCATGATTTCTAAAACATAACTGGAACTTTTCTTCCATAATTACAGAAATGTAGTCCTCGATATCATCTAATCTTGACTAGTAAGATACTCTGGATCATTAAAACAAATCACATATACATATTCATCAAAATAGATTACATGTGCTGGTGCAAAACAATCAAAAGTAATGTTCATATGCAATATACAGGGCGAAATGAAAAGATTGTACATAACTATTGCAACATTATGTATCGCATAGTGTTCAACAGCAATGCATAAGACAACATTATAGGATTGTTTCTTATGGCCTAACCTAATCATCAATCTAGAGCCTCAAACTGTGGGCTTTCTTGATTAGACTCAACCACAATCCTAACAAGATTCATGACTTTGTTAATGGAAGATCGCTTTCAGTAGCCACCTGCCGAATAGTCAAATGGCACCTGTACGAGGCATACTTTCTAATGGAAGAAAGCTTGTGATAGAAATTTCATGCCTTCTTTTGACGGAAAGAAATTTCATGCCTTTGTACTGCGGTTCTTGTTTCTTTTAGAAAAAGAATAGGAGTGAACACAGCAACCAGTTCTATATATGGTGTGAACCTAGATATCAAATCACCGCGGTAATTGGCAGTGCCCCAGGGATATGTAGCACTAGGGGTGGAAACGGATCGGATACGGTCGAATAGTATCAAATACGAATACGAATCCATATTTTTAAAACGAATATGAATACGGATTCGAATATTCTCAAATACGAATACGAATATTCTCGAATACGAATACGGATATTTTCGAATACGGATTTTCTCGGATACGAATATCGGATAAAACGGATTCCTAGCTATTTTGCCGATTTTCACCGGTTTTTGACCGGTTACCGGTTTTAAACCACCTAAATTCAAATTTTGAATCACAAAATTTGTACGAATTTTTCATGGGTTCTAAAAACGGATCGAATACGAATCGAATAGTCTCGAATACGGATACGGATACGAATATTCTCGAATACGAATGCGAATACGAATACTCTCAAATACGGATACGAATATTCTCGAATACGAATACGAATATTTTCGAATACGGATTTTTGCTTACCATATTCGTGTTTTCTCGGATACGAATATCGGATAATACGAATTATCCGTTACCGTTTTCCACCCCTATATAGCACCACTACAATATACGCATGGGCCAGGTAGGAAAGAATAGATAAGCAACTAAAGATAGATATCCACAAACCCCAGACAAAGCTCTTTACCTCCTGACTCCTCACAAAGACCTTCCGGGTCCGAGGGAGGCGGCGGACGGCGACACGAGTGGGTGAGGCGCAGATGTAACATACCAGAAATTTGAATTTTGAACAGTATAGCCTTTGATTTATTTGGAATAAAATTTCTTGCAAATTTGAAAAATTTTATGGTGTTTCTTAAATTTTGGCGGAGGTTCCAATAATTAAAGAAATTCATAAAACATAGAAACAACATTAATAAGCCATAAGGAAAATATGGAAGTAATGGAAATCTATAATTTGAATTCGAAACTGAAAAGATGATCCATCAAAAGGAGGGAGAAACTTGAATTAAAATATAAAATTATATACACAAATACACATACAAAATAAAATTTAAAATAAGACAAAAATGGGGAAATGAAGTCAGGCCGGCCGAAACGGCCTGGCCCAACTCCATTCTCCTCCTTCTTTCTTCAGCTTCGGCAGAACCGAAGCTCTGATCGCCGTCGCCGATCGGCCGCTCACCACCAAACCTCGCCGGTCACCGCCGCCCACGGTCTCTGCTGCGTCGCCCACAGTTTCCCTTGCCCTGTCACATCACCTAAGGGGAGAATGAGGAACTGGATCAGGTAGACCACCCTCATCTCTATCCTCTTCATCATCCACCAAGATGGTCTCGGACTGCTCTAAAGAACCTGAGATATCGGGCCTAGTCCCTGGACTGGCCTCATCGAAGGTTACTTCGCAGGTTTCTACCATTTTACTAGACTCGTAGTTCCAGACCCTATAAGCCCGCGAAGAAGTCGAGTAGCCTAGAAAGATCCCATTACAAGAACGTGACTCGAACTTATCTAGGTTCCCAGACTTCAGAATAAAACACTTGCAACCAAACACACGAAAATACGAGACGCTGGGCTTTCGCCCATATCTCAACTCATAAGAAGTGCGATGCAAGTGTGCCCTAAGAAAAGCTATTCGAAACATGACACGCAGTGGCTATAGCCTCAGCCCAGAACTTCCTCGGTGTAAAGTACTCATCAAGCATCGTCCTGGCCAACTCGACCAAGGTACGGTTCTTCTGCTGGGGGACGTATGGAGAAGAGAACTGGTGATCTACACCTGTCTCATCGCAGAACCTCTCGAAGTAGGAATTCTTGAACTCCGTGCCATTGTCACTCCGGATCGCTCGTAAGGCATCTGAAAGCTCAACAGAAAGCCTACTAAAAAGACCTCGAAAATGTGAAAATGTCTCATCCTTCGAGGCTAAGAAAAACACCCAAGAATACCTCGAGAAGTCATCGACCACGACAAGAACATACCACTTCCCTCCTGCTGACTGCACTCTAGCTGGTCCAACAGTGTCCATATCGAGCAGCTGTCCTGGTGCATCTATCATAGTCACCGTAACTGGAGGATGTGAAGTGGCAACTATCTATCATAGTCGTGCCGGCATGGAGCGCAAACAAGATCTTTGACCATCTTGAGTTTCGGCAGACCACGAATGAGATCATGGCCGCTAACTCGTGTCAAATGGTCAAATCCAATATGACGAAGTCTCCTATGCCAGAAAGTGAGGTCGCAGGACTTAGAAGCAATTAAATGAGAGGATCACCAGAAGACTCAACAAAATCAGCACAAAAGATCCTCCAAAATCTAGAAATCCCACAAACAAGACTCCCTGAAGAATCAAGAATTTTGCAAGCGTTTTTCTTAAAGCTCACCCCGAAATCGTAATCGGTAAGCTGGGAAACTAAGAGCAAATTGTACTGTAGCTTACTTACTAAGGCAACGTATTTCAAAATAAATGAATCATTAATACGCACAGTACCTTTCGCGATGACGCGCCCAGACGAAGCGTCTTCAAAGGTGATAGTCTCATCACCTGGAGCACGGGCTAGGGAAGAGAACCAACGGGAGTCTCCAGTCATATGACGAGAACAACCGGAGACTACAAGCCAAACCTCTCCCTTCCCAGCCCGGCGAACCTACCCTACGCTCTCTGTCGCTCAAAGAAGCAGAAGGTCTATGTGCGAGACTGAAGGCATTCGGGTCCGACCGCTATGGGAGAGCGAGTCAGAGCACCGACAACACGCTGATCACGCCGCGGGTAGCCATATCGACGGGGGAAACGAGATCTACCCTTAGAACGGCGGAAGTCACGACCAGGGGAGTATCGAGGATGAAAACTAGAAAACTCAGAAAATCCAAATCCTCGATGCTGCCCAAACCCATCAGCTGAAGCAACCCTAGACCTCGTGTTGGTCCTAAGAGCGTCAACACTGTCTCTACACGCGATCTTGGCGCGCTTGAAGCATCGATCGATCCACTGTCCATCCTTCTGACAGAAGGTACAATGGTACTTCACTTTCTGAGAGGTAGAAGTAACATGATGAGGCTTCGTCTTCTGAGAGGCAGAAGCAACAGGTGGAATCACCTTACTGTCAGAAATCCCTTACAAGCTCCGGGGTGCCTTACGAGCGATCCGCAGTGACAATAGCACGAAGTTCAAGAATTCCTACTTTGAGAGGTTTAGTGGTGAGACAGGTGTAGAGCACCAGTTCTCTTCTCCATACGTTCCCCAACAGAATGGCGTAGTGGAGAGGAAGAACCGTACCTTGGTCGAGACGGCCAGGACGATGCTCGATGAGTACTCTACACCGAGGAAGTTTTGGGCTGAGGCTATAGCCACCGTGTGCCATATTTCCAACAGAGTCTTTCTCAGGGCACACTTGCATCGCACCTCTTATGAGTTGAGATATGGGCGAAAGCCCAGTGTATCTCATATCCGTGTGTTTGGATGCAAGTGCTTTATCTTGAAGTTCGGGATCCTAGACAAGTTCTGTAGGACCGGATGAGGCAACAGAGGGGGGTGAATGGTGCCCATAAATTTTTCCTCTAAATATTCACATATTCCTTATTCTCCAATAGCTACAAAGCTATGAAGATCCAAGATATGAGGTCTAGTAGAAGACAGAGGAATTCAGACTATCTAATGACCAAATCAGAGCACTGTGTGGTTAGATTACGACCACTTGGCGGAAGCTCAAACGTAGTCGAATACATCCGCTCCGCAGAGACACAGGGCTGTCGGTAACAGGCGACGTTTGTTGGGAAGACAACGTAGTCTAGACCGACACCATGGTCGAAACCGACAACTTGGTTGATAGCCTGTACAGTGGTCGTAACTTTGACCACTCGACCGAAGAGCATCTTGGTAGGCAATCGATGATCAAACAGAATTCAATGAAGTCGATAGCCACCAAAACAAGACTGACAAGATCGAAAGATGAGTCCGGTCGGAACCGTCGTGGTCGTAAGCCAATGGCATGGTCGACGATCAACATGGTGAAGACCGACTTGCACCTATAATCGATCGCGGTCGCAGACACCTCATGAGACCGTGGGGGCACACGACTACGAGATATACGACCATCAAGCACTCGGAAACCAGTGCAAAAGAAAGCAGATGATCTATGTCTTGGCTGGTCGAAAATCAGAGAAGAGCAGAAGGCCAAGACTTCGTGATCGCAAGCTGTGGTCAAATCTCCAAAGGAAAGCCAGTCGACCGATGAAACCCGAGAAGACCAGCAGCTTCACACTAAGTCTTTTCCGTGATCGATCAAGTGCCAAGAAGGAGAAAGCCTTGGAGAACACACGGATGATAATGATAAGGACGAGCGTCGACTTATCATGAGCAAGGTAAAAACTTATTATGACCTTGGCCTTGTCCAAGATGAATATACTTGCTCTTCGGGATATTGTGAGGTGCCTAGATTATAAATTGCTAGATTGTTCTTGCTAGGTTGAAATCTCATTTCTCATGTGTAGGTTGTGAGTCTTTCTCTCAGAGCGGTGAAAATTTAATTTCTCTACTTGAATGTTAAAATCGCAAATGAGAAATTAAAACTTTGACTCACTGCACATGTGTAGAGGAGTGTGAGCTTGCTAGAGTGTAGTAAAGCTGAGTTCCTCTGCTGTGTCGTCGTTATAGTCGTAATGCATTACGACCACAACTTCGGCTTCTCGACATAGTCGTAGCTGCATACGATCATGCCTGCTGGCGGACACTTCCGCTTGTTACCGTGGTCGAAAGTCCCTACGATCACGACTGCTAGTTCTGAGCGCGCTGCTGCTCGATTACCGTGGTCATAACTGACTTACGACCATACCTGCAATTCCCAGTCGTGGTTGTAATGACCAACGATCACATCTCTCTACCGTAGTCGTTCAAGACTATGCCTCTCGTGCTACGACCACGCTCATTTCTTCTCAACCGTAGTCGAGTGATGCGTAACGACCACTCTTTTTCTGGCCGAGTGGCGTGTGTCGGTCTTGGGGTCTCAAACATTTGCTTACTAACCCTTGGGATCCAAGACTTGGGCACTTTGTTCTTGTCTTTGTAGGTGTCCAGACGTTGGATGGAGAACATAGGATCGAATGGATTTTAGTCTTCTGCTTCATCACGTGACTAGAATATTTGTTGGTTCTCCACTTCATGGCCTCCAAGAGGTATGTACCTTCACGTTTGGCGTCTCCACCTACTTTGTGAGCTACTCTATACCCTCATGCCCTTATACTCATGTTTGACCATATTGGCATGTTGTGCTTGTTCATGTGCTCACATGTTCCATCTTGGCATGTTTTCTCTCAATGCTTTCATGTCATGCCTTTATGTGTATGTTGCTTAAGTATCCATGTACCTTGTTGTATTTGTTAGATACTTAAGCTTTGACTTGACTTCATGAGCTAAGTAGAATGTGTGTATTAGAAGTCAAGTATCATCATGACCTTGTGCTCGTAGTATCTATCATGGTTCACATCTTGCTCATTATGTTCATTCATCATTATTTATACATGTTAGCATACTTTTCATGATTTTGATTTGTCATGTTGTATGTCTACATGATGTATGCATATGTATGGACAAGATGAGCTTGGGTATATCTTGGATAATTTCTACGTGTCATGATCTGCGCTTATTCATGCCTTTGTATTTTTTCTATTATACATGCTTTTATCCATGCGAGCATATGCTACGTGATCTGTTCTGTCACCTGCTATGTGTATGGTTGTGATTCATTGTGATACATGTATATCTTGATCTTATTCATTTAAGTTTTGGCATGAAATAAACTGTACAACATCTTTGTAGCATTAGTCGTGCTTATGCTTAGATATCATGAGATTTGTGGTTAGGTCACAAGCTTCTTCTAGTATTTGGTGGCTCTAGGCTTCTGCTCTAGATGCTTTTGTTGAGGGCTAGATTGAGCTTGTGGCGGTGCGTGTTCTCATGTGTTCTATGTCTTTAATACTAGTGATGCTCTTGTTGTTATCATTTGTCTCGATCTTGGTTCCATGTTGTATATCATTTACCCCAGTACTAGGACACCGATTGTTCCCCTATGATTAAACCGCAGTCGTATGAATGAGGGAGAGTGATACTGTTGTTCTGACCGCTCCTCGGTCATTACGACCACGTCGAGGAACCACGACCATGGTGCGGACCTCGGCCGAACTCGTGTTACGACTTCGGCCAAGGACGCAACGATCCAGACTCATCTACTTCCACGACTCGGACAATTCACAGATACGACTACGACTACGACCATGGTCCAGACCATTACGCGTCTTCGATCACTTCATCACGGTGCGGACTCGGATACAACCGCGAACTCGGACTCGACTTTGAACACGAGAAGGACGCGACTACGACAACGTCGACTTGACTACGACCACGTTCGGACATGGAATTCGGCCACGACTACGGCTTAAACAACCGAGCAACTGCTACAAAGGTTGGTTCTCCTTATGATTTTCGATGCTCGCTTCCCGCCACTTGGCTTTGCATAGTATATGTCTTCTAGTGGTAAGAAGGGTCTTTTGGACGAGAGGAGCCAACTCTAGGTGATGTTGTCTCATTCACACCTCTCATCCAAATGGTTCTCTAGGATTATTTACTACCTAGTTTGGGCTTTGGTTCTCTAGGATTCTCTTCTACCTAGGTTGAACTTTTCTTGGCCACTAGAGTCTTTTGCATTGACATAGTGTGCTTTTGCCCGTGGTATGAGGTTATAGACTAGAGACCATGAGGATAGGATGTGTTTGGGAATCACCTCTTTGAGCTAGAACCTTCTCTTTCGGATTTTGTGCCAAATTTCTTGGTTCTTCTCTTTTTGCCTTCTCTAGGGGGGGTTGGATTCTTTCTGTCTATTCGGGCTATGTTTCAGGGGGAGTTCATCTCATGTGCATTTTTTTTTGGTCAATAGTGCGTAACATTCACATGAATGCCTGTACAGTCTTGGAGCCCTGAATATTATCTTTATGTGACATGATATCATGATTTATATCTTGCCATGTCTTGTGATAGCTTGATTTATCATGCCCTTCTATGTGTTGCTTAGCTCTTGCCATACTAGCTTAATTAAATGTGAACAACTTGAATCAAATCATGTCTTGTTCAATCTTATGAATAGTCTGGCTTTAGTGATCCTCTCTTGATTCAGGCCATGTCGAATAGGCTAAGTTGAGTCTTGAATCTGTTTTTGAGGTTTAGATTGAGCTAAGTTAGTTCATTAATGATGCATGAGTTAAGTTTTTAACTCTTTGTTCATGAACTAATTCAAGTAAATGCAAAAAGATCTCTTTTGTGCGAAAAAACTGATCTCACCAATTCTTTCTCATGAGACGGCTTGTCATTGCACTCGGCATGAACTCAGGGGGAGTTTTGGATGACCAAGATCACTTCTTTAAGCTTATTGCTTGGAGTGATCACATAAGGCTTGAGATCTAGCACATGGCTAAGAAAACAAATCTTTGTGAAAAATGGTTGGAGCCAACCATTAATTTATGAAAAGTGCCGAATGTGCTAATTTTGCTCAGCTACAAGTGGTATCCAAAGTACTACAAGTAATGAATTACTTGTGATATCTAGTGCTTGAACAAAATGTCTCATTTTTGAACTTATAGCACTCTAAATTGACTCAACTATAGCTTCTTGGTTCCACTTAGAATATTGACATGGCTTGACTCACTTTTGGATACCTTCTTCTAGACTATAATCTTGAGTGACTCGACATGCTAATCAAACCATTTAATTTAAAGATCATGACTTATTTGGCTTGAGCTTGGCAATACATGGTTTGTTATGATCTAAATAGCATTGTTACATTTTATGGCTTGGTATAACTTTCTGTGAAGTCACTTTAGATAATCTACATGACTCCCTTAGCTCTTATCGCTTAAATCAAATCAAATGCCGGCACTCCATTTCATTCATACTCTATTGCTCTTCCTTGCATCTTGATGACTCTATTGCCAAAAGGGGGAGAAGAATAGAGAAAAAGGTTTAAGAGATGGGAAAAGGATAAAAAGCTTTTAGGAAAATGTTTAGTCATCTTGCTATGACAATGGTCATGTGAGCATCTGCTTTTTGGACCATGAGCAAGATTGGACTTTCTGTATGATTTGGAGATCTTTCTCTGTCTGCTCCATTGCATTCCTTGTCAACATGGTCATGAGTTCCTTCTTTGTTCTTTTTAGACCATGTGTGGCTTTTGCTTCTCTTTCTTTTCTTCTTTTCAAAACAAACTCATCTTCATGCCTTTTTCGGTGTTTGTCAATATACTCATCAAGGGGGAGATTGTGAGACCATGTGGAGGTCACCCCATGGTTGTGATGAGTAATTGACTCTTGATCTAGAAAGATTGAGTTTGGTTTTTGAGGTTTGAGCTGGCGTATATGACCATTCTGGGCGTGATCGGAAGTCTCTCGGGGAGTCTACGACCACGTTACGGCTTCATCGATCAGATTGGCCGTGGTCGGAAGCGAGTCAGACACTTATTACCACGTTGAGAGCAATCGGGTTGTTTCCGGATGTCATACGACCACGTTGGTCGTGGTTGATAGGTTATACGACCACGTTGCTGGCCGGGAGGCGTTCGAGTACTATGACCGTGGTCGGAAGGCTACACGACCACGTTGGTGATATCGATAACCAGGAGGTAGCGTACGACCACGTTGTGGTCTCTACGACTACGTTGGCCGTGGTCGGAGGTCTCTAGGGCCATCTACGACCACGTTGTGAAGTTTCGACCGCGTTGGTCGTGATCGGTAGTCGGCGCCAGGGTTTACGACCACGTTGAGCGCTTGGGAGCGTCGACCACGTTGGGCGCCTGGCGTTTCGACCACGTTGTGGCGCGTGGGTCTTTGACCATGTTGGGAGATCGGGCGTTCGATCACGTTGGGCGCTCGCTGTTTCGACCACGTTAGCGGATGTCTGACCGTGGTCGATGGAGCTCATTAAAACCGGTCGTGTGGGCACATATGGTGTCCGATTATGGTGGGAATCGGTCGGTTGGGTTTCTGGTGATGTTGTGGACCTTGTGGACTTGTTGGTTCATCTTCTTGACAGGGTTTGTCAATGTCTATTTTCGAGGAAAAGGTGTGAGCTCATTGAGTGTCTGTAGTCTGTTTGTTGGTTTGAGCGGTGCTATGTGATGGTTTGCTTGTCTTGTGGCTGCAGGACTTCGGAGCTATTTCATGGTGAGGCGTGGGAGGACCGGGACTAGGCACAGGAGGTGTTGAGGTCCAGACGGTCGGAGACGCCAAGATGATCGAGGTGGTGAGGTGGTTGAGCCGGGAGATGAGGAACCAGCTGTAGCTACCCATGATGGACACGACAGCAACGACGAGGAGGATCGGGACTAGGCTCGGGGAGGAGCTAAGGTCCGATGGTCGGAGGTCGGGTGCGATCGTGTGTGACGAGATGGACGAGACAAGTCTTGGTGAGGCTTGGAGTGGTCGGGACTAGACATGGGAGATGTTGACGCCCGAGCGATGGGTGAAGTCAAAGAAGACTTGAAGCTCAAGGTGGCTGATGAGGAACCGGAGCTGGTGCAGCCGGTCGGAGATAGGTCTGGCGAGGCTAGGATGGTCGGGACGAGACACAGGTGGTGTTGGGGTCCAGAACGACTGGGGGAAGCCGAAGGAGACCTAGTCTTGCGAGGTGGTTGCAAGGGTGGACAGGAAGGCAGTGTGAGGGCATTCGAGAAATGCCAAAGCCGCAAAGGAAGCTTCGGAGGCGGTTGGAGGGTATTTTGGAGAAATGTCAAAGGCGCAAAGGAAGCCCCGCCCACCGGGAAAGCATCGATAAAAGAAGTGGATTCGATTGGCGCTAACGAGCAAAGTGCGGGTCTGTTGGGATAGCAGGCAAAGCATTTGAGTTAGCGGGCAAAGTGAGTGTTAAAACCCGGTGTTAGATGGGGTTTTCGGGTTATCCCCAGTATGAACTAATGGATGGATCCATTAGGGTTAGTCTCAGGTGTGAGGCTATAAAAGGGAGAGGGGAGGCAAGTGTTCTGGGAGAGTTGATCGGCTAGGCCTTGGAGGCCGCCCTCCCTCCCTTGGGAGTGTATCTGTGTGTGTGTGCTCTAGGGCTAGAGCTTGTCCTCCTGTGGGGAGTGGTTGCGAAACCTCCGTGTTATGATTTGAGAGGACTCATCTCTCGTACTTGTTAGAGTTTATCTATGAGATGGGT
The DNA here is from genome assembly GCA_036346245.1 of Bonia amplexicaulis. Classification (NCBI taxonomy): domain Eukaryota; kingdom Viridiplantae; phylum Streptophyta; class Magnoliopsida; order Poales; family Poaceae; genus Bonia; species Bonia amplexicaulis. The sequence goes on along the minus strand of CM070738.1, from coordinate 12,531,764 downwards.
CCGTGTTTGTGATCCGGGTTGAGAGGTCGTTCTTGAGATGTTTTCATTGATTTATTTGCCATCTCTTCATTCTTAGTTCCTTCTGTATTTCCTTTGAGAGTTGGCTTTTATTTGTTTTGCTCAGAACTGGGAATCTGTCTCAAGGCTAGTTGGCAGTTCATTCCAGAGCGGAAGTTGATTTGGAAAATCCTCGTGTCTTTCGATCTGCCGCCGATGAGTCTCTGTTCTATTTTTCGATCGCATCAATTTTCTTTGGCCGAAACAAAGACTTTCCTTTTTCTTGGTAAATTCACTTCTAGAGATCATATACAAGTTAGAATTCAAGTCTCGTTGGTTTCGACCTCGTGCAAAAGATTCCTCAAATTTTGCTCTGCGGTCGCATGCTGACGACAAAATAGAGTATTCTTCATTCGTCATCCGATTTTCGGTTTTACGACCAATCTTTGTTGAATCGAGTCTTTCGGTTGTGTGGTCGAGCGACAGTCGGATTCGACTGCAGATATCTTCTCGGCTTTGGTTATCGACCACAAGTTGGCGATCGGCCACGGCTAAGTGTATCTCCAATGGCATGGTCGTACGATCAACATGGTCGAAGATGATGAGGAAGATGGAGATGAGGGTTGTATAGCTGATCCAGTTCTTTCTCCCCCTGAGGAGAGCATCCTTCTTCCACCGCTCCTCAAGGAGATCAGCCCTTGCCTTCTGCACCTTCTAGAGCTAGTGGCTCTGTTCCTACCTCATCAGCTCATGAGGTAGATGTCACTTCATCTCATCCAGGACCTCCCCGACATATCCAGAAAGCACATCCTTCCAAACAGATGTTGGAGACCTCTTTGAGCGAGGCACACGCTCAAAGTCTGGTATGTCACTTTTCTGTCTCCACTCTGCCTTCGTTGCTACCTTTGAGCTCAAGGATATTTGTCATGCTCTTTCTAATGAGTCTTGGGTCAATGCCATGCATGAGGAATTAGAGAATTTCGAGAGAAACAAGGTCTGGTCGCTTGTTGAGCCCCCTCGAGGACACAATGTCGTTGGGACCAAGTGGGTGTTCAAGAACAAGCAGAGTGAGGATGGGGTAGTCATTCGAAACAAGGCTAGACTGGTATCTCAGGGCTTCTCCCAGTTGAGTGTCTCGATTTTGAGGAGACTTTTGCCCCTGTAGCTAGACTTGAGGCCACTAGAATTCTGCTTGCCTTTGCAGCTTCTAATGGTTTCAAGCTTTACCAGATAGATGTCAAGAGTGCCTTCCTCAATGGGTTTATTGAGGAAGAAGTCTATGTGAGACAGCCTCCAGGTTTCGAGAACCCCAAATACCCAAACCATGTTTACAAGCTTTCCAAAGCTTTGTATGGACTTAAGCAGGCCCCTAGAGCTTGGTATGAGAGGCTTAAGTCCTATCTGTTGAGTCATGGTTTTGAGATGGGTAAGGTGGATAAGACGTTATTCATTCGTAAGCATGGCACTGACCTTCTGCTCGTCCAAATTTATGTCGATGACATTATCTTTGGCGGCTCTTCTCATACTCTGGTTTCATAGTTCTCGGATGTCATGAGCACCGAGTTTGAAATGAGCATGATGGGTGAGTTGACTTTCTTCCCCGGTTTTCAGATCAAGCAGACTCGGGAGGGTACTTTCTTGCATCAAGGCAAGTACACTCGTGACCTCTTGAGACGCTTTGACATGAGTGATGGTAAGTCGGTGTCAACTCTGATGGCTTCTACAGCTTCACTTGACCCAGATGAGGATGGCGAGCCAGTTGATCAAAAGGAGTATAGAAGCATGATTGTCTCCCTTTTGTACCTCACTGCCTCGAGACCGGACATACACTTCTCTGTGTGTCTTTGTGCTCGGTTTCAGGCTTCTCCTCGCGTGACTCACCGCCAGGCGGTGAAGCGCATCTTTCGGTACCTTCGAGCTACCATAGACTATGGTATCTGGTACTCTTCCTCTTCCTATCTTTCCCTTAGAGCCTACTCCGATGCAGACTTTGCAGGCTGTAGGATAGATAGGAAGAGCACTTCTGGCACTTGCCAATTCATTGTCACTTCTCTTGTTTCTTGGTCTTCTAGGAAATAGTCCGGTATTGCACAGTCCACCGTAGAGGCTGAGTACGTTGCTGCCCCCAGTTGCTGCAGCCAAGTACTTTGGATGGCTTCGACCTTGTGGGACTTTGGGTTAGCTATAGACAGTGTTCCACTCTTTTGTGATAACACTTCTGCAATTAATATTGCTAAAAACCTAGTGCAGCATTCTCGGACCAAGCATATTGATATCAGATTCCATTTCCTTAGAGACCATGTAGAGAAAGGTGACATAGTGCTCCAGTTTGTGGGGAGTGACCACCAGTTGGCTGATATCTTTACCAAGCCTTTGGATAGCTCTAGGTTTTCAGCCCTGCGGGGAGAGCTTGTGGTGGTTTGTCCTTATGGACTGTTGTGAGGGGGAGCTATGTGCATCATGGTTTATTTTATTTATTGTGCTCTTGCTCCTTTCTGTTGCATTTCATAGGGATGCATTTGGGTTAGTCCTTCTAGCATAGGCTAGAGTAGTTGTCTTGCGTAGCTGCTTAGATTGTTTTCTCTCATCTTGTGGTTCTAGATTGCTGCTTCTAGTTGCTTCTCTTCCCACTAGGTTGAGTTTACTCACTTCTTGCGATCTAGCGAGGGTCGGACCACCCTCGGGTAGACAGGGAACGTATTTACTCCCTAGTGTGTTAGTAGACCAGCTTTTAGTCCTAGATCCATATGGGGTAGATGAGAGTCAGTCTGAACCATAGTCCTCTCTATGTCTTGTCTATACTTTAAGGACTGCCTTTTGATATCTTGCCAGTTTCTCGTTTTATTGCTTTGGTTCAAGGGGAGTTCATTTGGGATTTTCTGGATCTTAATGTTGACATAACTTTATTTGAACTAAAGATGTTTTACATGATGAGAGAAAGCTGGATTTTCTTGCATTATAATATAACTATATGGAGCCTTGATTATTATCCTGTTGTGACATATTTACAATGCATTACATCTTGCAATGATATGTGCTTATTTGCTAGATCTATCATGACTTTATATGTGTGGACTAGTCTTTGCCATGATAAGTTGATTAAAATGCACAACTTGAACTAATTCATGTCATGATAGCTTTTGTGACTAGTCTGTCTTTAGTTATCCGTTTATGATTAATGTCATGACAAATATGCTGAGTTGAGTCTTGCATCTTAATTGAGCCTTAGAGTGAGCTATGCTAGTTCTTTTATGAAGCATGAGTTAGTTTTTAACTCATTGTTCTTGAACTAGATTCAGCATAAGCAAAATTGATCTCTTTAGTGCGAAAAAACTGATCTCACCAATTCTTTCTCATGAGACTGCTTGCCATTGCACTCGGCATGAACTTAGGGGGAGTTTTGGATGACCAAGATCATTTCCTTAAGCTTCGAGCTTGGAATGGTCGCATAAAGCTTGAGATCTAGCACATGACTTAACAAAAATCTGGTTACAAACAATCATGAGTTTCAAAAGGAAAAACAAGTCAATTGTGCTAAATTTGCCTAATTACAACAAGATCAAGTACTTGAACAAATGTTTTCATTCTTGAACTTGTAGCACTCTAAGTTGGCTCAAATCTAGCTTCTTGGTTCCACTTAGAATAATTGACATGACTTGCATCATCTTTGGATACCTTTAGCTAAACTATAATCTTGGATAACTTGACATGTTAAGAAATTCGATCAAATTTCAGATTATGACTTATTTGGCTTAACTTGTCTATACATACATTGTCATGATCTAGAGAGCATTCTATGGTGTTATGGCTTGGTGTAATACTTCACAAGTTATTTTGGATAATCTTCATGGCTCTACTACTTAACTTGAATAAAATATAGCCATTTCATTCAAACCGTGGCTTATTTTCTCCCTTACTTTCTTGATGGTATTATTGCCAAAAGGGGGAGAATAATGAAGAAAAAGGTAGTTCATGTGAGATTTTCTAGAGCTTTTGAGGAAAATTTGCTCTTTCTGTTTTCGCTCTAGTATTCTCATTTGTCAACATGGTCATAAGCCTCTTTGTATTTCTTAGGACCATGGTTGACTTTCAAACTCAAATTTATATACTTTTCGGTGTTTGTCAATATACTCATCAAGGGGGAGATTGAGAGACCATGTGAGTGGTGCTCCCATGTTTATGATGAGTAATTGACTCGTATGCTGAAAGTTTGCGAAATGGATCGCTGCTGCCTCCAGATTTCCCTGTGTGGAACTACCGCTGTTTACACGACGGTACTACCGCTTTGGGGAGCGGTACTACCGCATACACGCAGACCAGAGCAGTGAGCGCATAATACTTGAGTTTGATTTGGTTGGTTTTGCGGTTGGTGCATATGTTAATTCCATTATCTTGAGCGGTTCTTTGTGATGTGTTTCTTGTCTGTGTTGATTGCAGGACATCGAGACGGAGTCGTCGCAAGGCACGGGATGACCGGACTAGGCACAGGTGGTGCTGAAGTCAGAACGGTCGGGATGTGCTGAAAACGGCGCGGACTCGAGATGGTTGCAAGGTGCGAGGAAGCTTCCTGGAAGGTGCAGCAGGAGCGTTTTGGAAAAAGCGCAAGACTGCAAAAGTGGAAGCGGATTCGGTTCGAGTTAGTGGATAAAGCAATAGGGTTGTTGGCACTAATGGGTAAAGTGTTGTTGTGAACCCATTAGTGGACACTATAAAAGGAGAGGGAGAGACATGTGGAGAGAGTGAGAGTTTAGGGTTTCTTTCTCTCCATGTGTTGTATCATTTCCTTTTTCCTTTCTGTTGAGAAGTGGGTGAGGAAGGGTAGAGGCTGTTTCTCCCTTGTCCCCATGGTGTTGTGTTCTTGATTTCTTCTTCTCTTCTGAATGTACATGCGTATGGGGACGTATCTTGGAATGAATTGGTTGTAGCAACTCTTGCGATCATTCATCTCTGTTTGTCTATGTGAAAAATCTTGATTTGAGATGATTTTTGAGTTGCTCTGTTCGTTTCCTGTTCTTCTTGGCCCTTCTCATTTCTTGCTCTTTTGGTGATTTCTTGATTTTCTAGTTATTGTTTGTTGATGCTATGAACTAGGGAGATTATCAAGATCACCTGAGCATCCCATTTTCGAAATCAGAAGGAAGAATCGTCAAGTCTCCTTTTCCCAAATCGGGCGCCTGTACTTCGGTTTTTCTAGGGTTATGAGGCAGAGCTCAAGTGCCCTCTTGATTTTCTAGTGGAATCTTGAAATTAGTTCTTGGCTTATACTTCTGAGGTTGCTTCTTTGCTATCCTCAAAGTTTCCTAAACCAAGAATCCAAGAATCTTGCAAATTTTAGATTTTGGTCTCTCCTGCTAAGTTTTTCTAAGAAATCTGATTTTCCTTGTCAATATGATGTTTATGATGATGTCCTGTTGAAATTGACCCGAGAAGAGTAACAAATCTTGAGTATTTTGGATTTTGGGCAGATTTTGCGCCTGCTGTTCTTCGGTCTGTAGCGTGCGGTACTACCGTCGTTTACACGTCGGTACTACCGCTCTCCGGTACTAGCGCTACTCCATCGGTACTACCGCCTGCGGTCAGACCAGCGCTGACTCAGCGACTGAGTTCATCAGCGGTACTACCGTGCAGATCGCCGGTACTACCGTTGAGCGGTAATATCGCTTCTCACAGCGGTACTACCGCTTGCTGGCAGAACAACCCATAATCGGTTTTTCTCTCTAGATTTATTTCATTTGCTTATCTGTGATTTTCAGTAAGTTCTCTTCTGCTGTGTGAATACTTGAGGGGAGGATTTTATTTTTGAAGGCACTATTCACCCCCACTCTGTTGCCATTTCGGTCCTACATCATCTAACACAGATCCTCGTATGGTAAGTATAGATTTGTTAAGTTATATGTGTACGCTCTTTCGGTTAGGGAGTTCACCATTTGCTGATCAGTTCTTTAGAATTGAGCGTGGTTGTTTGAAAAAAAATAGTCTTATGCAGATTTGTGTTATGTTTGTTCTAATTTTCTGCAAATTAGGAAAGGGAAACTAACTCAAACAATTTCTGTGAGCCATGTTGCTTGTTTACATTCCATTCAGTTATTCATATAAATTTCAGTTTCTCTGTTTTCCTACTCTGCTTCCAGTGCAAGATGGGAAAGTTTTCTATTATCTACAAAAACTGATATGCAAAATACTATGCGTTTAAAAATATCATAGTTAATTTCCTTTAAATAATCTTAGTTAAAATTTATACAAGTTACAATCATTCACCCATTTTAATTGCCACCGGCGATTCTATAGAACTCGAGCCCATTCTCTTTTATCAAGACAGTATTGAGTCGACTAGTGTACGTCCCTCCTTTGTTTGGAACGAATTAATTTCACGGGTATTTTCACTCGTAACTAGGAAGAGCATTGAGGTACCTTACAAGAACAAAAAACATGTAATATTCCCTTGCTAATCCTCCACATGACCAAATCCAAACAGACCACGTTGTTTATTGGTACTTTTCTTTATCTTTTTCTTCCATTCAATGAGTAAAAAGTCTTGTAAAAAACAATTACAATGATGTATGCACAAAAGCTCCATTGGCCATTTGCAAACAGACGTTCTATATTCTAGCGATACATCATGAGTTTACAAAGGAACTCCATGCGTTTCTCGTTTCTATGTGCACCAACATGCCTATATACCATGATTAGATTATTTAGGAAGTTCGGTCATTGTCTCCGAAGACTAATAACACAGTTAGACGCCCATGAATTTCCCTGCAAGAGAGAGGAGAGAGAGAGAGAGAGAGAGAGAGAGAGAGAGAGAGCCCAGGAACTGTTAAGCATTTCAATGGATTGTACCTTGAAAAATGAAAAGGAATTTCATGAGGAAAAAACTTCAATGGAACATTAATTAGGCAGTGGCTCAGAATATATGACCTTAAAAAGAATTAATAAACCTTCTTCTTTTGTCCTTTTGAGAGATTTAGTTAAATCGAGAGAGCCAAATTTGGACTGTGTGAAGCGTCCTATCGCTTTCACCATGTCGTATTGATCAAGCCTAACATATATAGTTAGGCAGAGCATGAGCTATTGTTGAACGATCCTGAGAAGTGAAATATGACCCGCCATGATCGGAAAGCATTTTTCCTTTTGCGAGGAGATGAGGGAAAAAGAGTCAAAGAAAATTTGGTTTTCTCTGTCCTTTTCATTCGTCTCTCCTCAGTCAAACATGGGGCCGTACATAGAGCCCTCTGTTGCCCAGTCGGAACTCATTGACAAAACCACATGCAAATATTTTTCATTGCGTCGATGTTAATCAAATTACTGTAGTACCTTCTAGCCTATATTATTGCGAAATAAATCTGCTTGTTCAGGTAGATCGCTAGCTTTAGCTACGGTCCTATAGATCTAGCTTTGGATTGGTAGATAATCTATTGCTGATTTAGATCTACTTTTGGATGAGAACTACAAATTTTAGAAAACATAATTTTTCAATCGTATCGCAAAAATATAAAGTATGCAAGGAAATTTAATAATGTTTTATGTCTTTTCTGCCCTTATCTATCTTCGTTCTCTCTAGCACTTATTAATATATACATTCATACTATCTGCAATATTCTGGATCTTGTTCTCGAGACATTTGTACCAGAAATATTACGGTCATTTTTCTATAATATTTTCTTGCCCTGAGTGCTTGATCAAAATGCAAGTTATAAAATACAACGGAAGCAGTAATGTTTTGGTAAATCGAAATACTGTAAAACATGCTACGCATAATATCCTCAAGCGTCTCCCGTCTTCCTTGCAAAGTTGAAATGAAGCTGAAAAGTAATCAGAAAATGTTCATCCATTGGGACAGAAGACTGACCAGGGAATCTAAAGGATTGGTGTTGTTGGGATACGGGTAGGCTACACTATGTAGATTAAAACTTTTCTACCATGTAAACCAGAAAGCCATGTGAGTAAGAGATCATAGATCATTACCACTAGACGCGCAGTGCATCGGAAGTAGGGTTGAAACAACCGATTCAACGAAGAGCGTGTCGGTGTTGCGGTAGTAGTCGAGCGTCCTCCGTCCAACTGTAATATCCCGGAAGAGTTCCATTAGTTAATCGATTTAATAAAGAGAGGGACCTTAAGGGAAAGAATTAATTATCAACCTTTTTGAGGGGTTTTCTGAATTTTCAGGACAACTGGGCTCGGCACAGGCCTTGGCCTGTGGAAGTTTTTGGCCCAAAGGGGGAGAGGAGGCACCTCCACCTCCTAACCCTAGCCGCCCCCTCCTTCCCCATGTGCACCGCCACCCCTCCTTTCCCTCCCTTGCGCAGCCCCCTCCTCCTCCTGCCCCCTTGCGCCACCTCCTCCTCTAGCAGATCCACCCCTCCCTCTCCTCCATTGTTGGCGAAGAAGGCTCCACCGGCTGCCCGATCAAGCGGAGGAAGGAAGGCATTCGGATCCAAAGGGAAGGAGAAGGGAAAAAGAAGAAAAGAAGAAGAGGTGGAATTCGTTGGGAGTTCATCATGTTCATCATGTTCTACAACGATTCGTCAAGAGTAATTCTCGTTTTCCCAATTAGATGTATATTTTGATTGTGCTAGCAATATCGATTTTCTGGACCGCTAGAACAGTTTGTGTTAGACGGCTATTTTGGGATAGATCCGTGGGGGTTCAGGTCTGTACCTCTTATATAGAATTGTAGAGGACGAAATTATCTTTCCATGAAGTCCTAGAACGCGTGATTCGGACTTGCGTAGCAAAAGTTATGATTTTTCTAAGTTGACTGTTCTGCATCTCGGAGGGTTTTCCGACGGGTTTCGGTAGATCGATTTTGGTAATTAGAAAACGGGAGAATCAGAGTATCTTCATATTAGGAAAGTTGTAGATAATTTTCTTAGCTTTCCAGAAAGGTCAAGAAATACAAATTCCGACTTTCGGGGTTGAAGTTATGACGTTTTTAGTGCGCTGTCCAGAGACAATTACAGTTTTAGGAAAACTGGTTGGATCGGGTAGAAGATGGCTGAATCTGGAAGGCTCCCCAAATAGGTTTAGTTAGATAATTTAATTATCTTTCCAGAGAATCTGAGAACGCTCCATTGGACCTCTGTATCAAAAGTTATGAATTTTTGAAGTTGAATGTCCGTAGACAAGGGCAGGAAGGCCGAAAGAAAATTGGGAATTAAGTTTAGATAAACGTGTTGGTCTAGTTTGGGGTTGTTGTTATATTATTTAAAGACCCATGGTACAGGCATGGGTGTGCATTGAAGGATGCACACTCCGCATTACCGGTAAAAATGCGAAAGAGAAGAGATAAAGAGATTTTTGATCATGTTGCATAGCATGGTTCGTTGTATGATTGATGGATAAATTGTGAGATGATGTTCATGGTTGTTCTTGTTATTACTTATTATACTTGCTGAGTCATTTGAACTCACTCTTGCTTTTCTGGTTGTTGTTGTTGTTGTTGTTGTTTGTTTTAGGTACCTTCGCGAGATCAGCATGCATGGGAATAAAGAGGGATTAGTGTTGTTGCACTTGCACGAGTTATTTACCTTGGAGGAATTAAAGAACTTTAATTATTGGTTGTTGGCTACTTTAAGTGGTATTTGATTCATGGCCATTCAGATTATAATGTAATAATGAATTAGAGCTCTCTAGTTTGCTTCCGCGTTTTAATTAAGTTTCGTAACTATTTGCTTAGCAATGCTTAAATATCATATGGTTAAATTATATGTTTGATTATATCTGTTGGAACCTCAATTTTTATCGATAAACAAAGGAGGCTCTGCCGAAATTTTATAGAATGCTTTAGCTTAGCTTTGTTATGATGTTAGTTTAGTAGCATTCCAGGCCATTGTTGGACCTGGGTGTTCTGATTAGTATCGAGCGGTCAGTAGGTCCGTGGTTGATGAAATATTAAACTTGACACACTAAGCACTGTAGTGGGGAATGAGATCCTATATAGTGCTTATGTACTAATCCCTTAGCCTCATAATATCAGATCGAACTTAAGGCGAGAAACGTGCCATCCTATGATAGCTCGATCCTTCACTCGAATCTATAGTGGATTACTCAGTTATGATTGACTCCTCAACCACATTTGGCATGGCTATGCACTTTCTTAATCCAACCACATCGAGGGGCCCAGAGATATCGCTCCTGTTATATAGGAGGGGCAAATTCTATCTTGATTGCTCATATTCCTCCGCATATTTCATAGCAAACCCGAAAGCTACCTTTATTACCACCCAGTTACGAAGTAGTGTTTGGTAACCCCTAAGCAAACTATTACACATGTAGGAAACAATGACGACCTCAGGTCTAAGGATTCTACATACACTATGTATGAGACCAACTGATGACACTTAAGAATATAACAATTCTCGCAGTGTCTCATGATGGGTCAATCCAACATCATGTTCTCTAACATGAGTCCACATTATTGATTTGACATCTCATATCCATGATCCGTGAAACATGATCATCAATCAATACATGTGCTGATCTATAAATCATAATCGTCTCACATAATGATATAAGATCAGGGATAATTTAGAATAACATCAAAACATGAATAAAGAGTTTCACGAACAAGTCACATACTTGTTGATCAATATAAAAGATATTTATTCAAGGGACAAAATAACATTTTATTCAAACATTTATAAATATAGAAGTGATATAATTATCTCCATGATTGCCTCTAGGGCATATCACTAACAGGTGTTTTCTGGGAAAGTTCATTTGCATAATACTTCTACTTCAGCTCTAATGGGATGATGGCAGCAAAATTGATCTTTGGAGTTTTCTGCTGGTGCTCATCCGTGTAAGCTGTTCCACTGCTCCATGGGAACATTTTTTACGGACCTGTGCAAATGCACCGAGATAACTAGCCAGAGCTTTCGCGCTTTTCTTCCTTAGTTTTGAGATCCAGAGCGTGGACACTTGGCCTTAGTTTTGAGATCCAGAGCGTGGACACTTGGCCCTGTCTAGAATATAGGAATTTTACAGGGAACTAAGAAAGATGGTGAGAATCCACAAGCCGAGCAATTCATTGCCTCACCATATAAAGAGTACATCGTGTACACGGGTTAAGAGTTTACATCTAAAAAACGCACGTTCCATGCAAAAACGGCAAGACAAGTGTCACATGTCTAACAGAAACAATTTGATTCCCATAGGGATCTTCTTTTAGGGCACCTCCAGTGTATAATGCAAAAGCCTTAGGGTGTGGTGACGTGTCTATTACTATTTTCCTTTAATGAATAAAGCTCAAGTGGGTATTAAGGGCATGATAATAAAATAACCACCCCACCACCCTCTTCCCCTCAACTCTCTCCCCATCAGACTATTTGATTTCCTTCACCACAAGCACTAGCCCCGCCAGCTACTAGAGTGGGCCTGTTCTTTTTGGCTACGGTTGGCTTATGGCGTTTGACTGCGGCTTATGGTTTTTGGGGCTGTTTGTGCGAGAGATTACAGAATAACAGAAACTCACGTACGGTTTTTGCTGATATAAATGAAGTCGGTAAAGCATTACTATAATTAACCAGTAGACCCTATCTTAAAAATATACTTCGTTTAAAAGCTAGTTATTATAAAAAAACCAAAAAACAGTTTTTAGAAGCTAAAAAACAGGGTCTATAGCTACTTTTGCTACTTGACTCTCCTTATTGGACTCCGTTATGCAATTTTTCATGGTCAATTCCTCGGGGACACGCGGCATGCGAGCGGCGACCTCCGCATACAGCCGCCTCTCCTCCTTTATTTCTCTCCGTCTCCTCTTCTCCATGAAGTGCTCCCTAACCTCTGTGCGGCCGGATCCAATGACGACGAATGTCGAAAATGCATTCCCCAGCCTTCACACACCGATATTGGAGCCTGTTTTATGTTTTTTATTGTTAGAACCTGGCTCCAAGTTTGTAAGCGGTTCCAAGCTTTTTTTTCACCATTTGTATTCGACTGTCCCTCCAATGTTTGGAACCAGTCCAATGCACTTCTCTCTCCGTTTTCACCTCCCTTACAGTGATATTGGGTGGTTTTTTTGACTTATAACTTAGCTTTCTACTACTAGTAACTCTCTCTCCTCTGAATAAGTCAGGCTCTGTTAGCCTGGGCTGAGATGGGGGTAACGAGTCGCCCCGATTGAAGCCCCCAACGTTCTGTCTTTTCGAGACGAAATCTACAAGTCGATTGTAGTAGACACTGTTCTGACTTTATTTATATCAGCAAAAATCGCACATGAGTATCGCTCTCTGTACCCTCTCTTAGGAACAACCAGAATTCAAATTTTTAAAACAAAATCATAAATCACAGCGTAAAAGAATCCACACATTAAAGTTACACTTTTCACACAACACTATCATATCACTATCCTTGCTACATGGCCTATGTGGGACAAATGGCGCATAGCTCGCGATTTGAACCGAACACCGTTTTTATTCACTACATAGCTGTTTGTGATAATGTTGGTCAAGCTTTTAACATACCTTATGTAACAAATTTGAAAAAAAATGTGCCCTATACTTAGTATTACTTAAACAATGCGGAACCAAGTAATATAGATATTTTCAAATATGTTTGCCGCAAAGTAAATACCATACGGTAATTGATAGAAAAAGTTATTTATTACGGGAGTTACAAATGCAATATATAGAAGTATTTTATAACCACATGTCCACATGGATACTACAAATGCATTTGCCCAACTTGACAATAGTCTGTTACTGACAAGAATTAACTAATAGAACTTTACCTCTATAACCTATCAGTTACATGTAAACATGGATTGGTCTGCGTGTGATGATAATCGTTCTACTTTTCCAATAAGGAAGCATGAGTACTTCAGGCTATAAGTAATGAGGACATGCCTGTTTTTGCTTTGATCTGAAACAAAAATTGTGCTGTCATTTGTATATATCCGCATGAGTTGGCTGTGCACAACTCACGAGTCACACAGATCCACAACGTTGAAGCAATAGCAAACCATATTTAAGCGAGGAAGATAAGTATGCACTTCGCAACTGTAGAGTCCAAAAGGTAACATGCAAATGGAAAAAGTTGGCAGTGACATTCATGTACATTGTAACATCCCAAAATTTGTGATTTTTGAAAATATAAATTCAAATTAAATATTTTAAAGTATTTGGATCTTAATTGAATTTTTCTGAATTTTTCCAGAATTTAAAATCAATTTCTAGAATTAAAAAGAAATCTTAATTTGAAAATATAATACCAAAATAACTTGAAAATATTTTAACTAAGCTCAAAATACCCCCAGAAACTTATGTAAATTTTTCTAGAATTTTTGGAAGTAATTTCATATTTTTCTGAGGCTTAACGAATTTTCTAGGATTTTCTGAAAATCAAAAACTAAAAAGAAAAACATTAATTTCCACGTGGACGGCCAGATCGCGTCCACGTCGCCGCCATCCCCACCACCCGCCGGATCCCGCCTTCCCTCCCGATGCCCGCCACGTCGCTCCCGAACCCATCCGCTCCCGCCGCCACTTAACGCCTCGGTACCGCTGATCCACGCCCTGGCGTGGCGCCATCTCGACCGCCCGCACCCTTCTCTCTCCCTTCACGACAAGCCGGGCCCGCCTGTCGGCCGTCTCCCTCTCCGCGCCTTCTCCTCTCGCCGCAGCCGCAACCGCCGCCCGCCATTTCCGCCCCATCTTCCCACCTTCCCCACCTTCCCACGTGCGCCCACCTCCCTCTCTTTCCGCACGACGCGCCCACTTCCCCTCTCCCGCACCCCATCTCCCCACCTTTCCCGCAACCGTCATCCACCTCCCACTCCGTGAGAAATTTCACGCCCGTTGCTCCCGAGCCTATAAAACCCTCCCGAGCATTCCCATTCTCCACTCCACCTCCCCCTCCACTTTCCTCTCCTTCCTGGCCGCTCCATCGCCGCCGCGTCGAAGCACCCGAGGCGCCGCTGCTTTCCCCTTGCCGCCGGCCGCCTCCGTTCATCGCCGAGCTCCGCGCCAAGGTGAAATGAGTTCCTCCTTCCCTCTCTCTCTTCCGCCGCCCTGGCCGCGTGCCGTTCGCCGTGCTCACGGCGAGCTCGCCGTGCGCCTACGGCCTCTCCCGTGCCTACGTGGCGGCGGCGTGGCGCGCGGCGCCGCCACCTCGGCATCCCTCGCCTGCGTCGGCCGGCCGCCACCGTGCCACCTCGGTAGTCCTTCCTCCGTGGACTCGGTCTATGGACCAGGGCCCACTGTCAGCCGGCCCACCTCAAGGCTGAGGTCATGTTGGCGCAATAAATCCGATTTTTCAGTACAAAAATAATTCAGCCAAAATTAAATCCTCTGCTGATGTCATAATTCTGATTTTCTTTTAGAAAAATAATTCTAAAAATTCAGTTTATTTATTTTCTCTGATTTTAAACTTCGGAGAACCCGTTCTCCTTCATTCTAACTCCGATTTAGTCCATTCAAATTTCTAAATTCATAAAAAATTCCAAACTATCCATTTCTACCCTCCTTTTAAATTTTTGAAATTTATTTGATATTTTTGAATTTAAATCTGAAATTTCTGTATCCAATTCATTTTCAAAACCTCAGTTCCATCCCAAATTTTCTGTACATTTCCAAAGATCCAACTTCAACTTTGTAAAATATCCATAAAATTTATATTATTTTTCTGAGATCAAATATTTTATATTTAAATTCTTTTTCATTTAATCTTCCAAAAATCCTTCCTCCCTCGTTTGAACTCCGAATCCGTTGAAACTTTCTCCTAAATTCATATAAAATTATAAACTCCTTTCCAGTAGATACATTATATTTTTGTAATATTATTTGTATTTATTTATTCGTTTATTTTATCATTTTGTGCGTAGAATCCAACGTTGTTGAAGAATTCGAAGACCCGTAGCAAAAAAGTCAGGATATCGCACACGAATGCAAGTCTCCTTTGAACATTTTGAACCTATTTTTGTGAAATGTTTTCGATTATTTTAAATTTAATGCATTGCTATGTTATATAAAATGATAATTTATGTTGTAAGGATAATAGTTAAACCGATAATTGGTATGCCCTCATTTGACATTGACAACCATGTACCCTTGTCACCATAGATCTTTTTTTGTCTCAATATTGAGATTATTATGAATGTGATAATTTTAGAACGGTAGTAAATGTTTAGACAAACTAGTAGATCAATATAACCCTTGGGTGGAAAATGGATATGAATGATTTCATCTAGTAGCAATCAATATTGTTGTTGTTGTTAAGATGGTGAAAGCTGTTTTAGACTTGGGTGGATGGTAAGATTGGATTGGTGCTGTTTAGCACGAGAACTTAAAAAGTGTATGTTCCACCCAAGTCAATTAAGGACCGACGCTTGTGTGTGTCTAAACTGAGCACTACCGTACAACCACATGTTTATATGGGTATGACCTAACTGATTAACTTACAATAGACTAGCTCAGGTACCCCCAGTGAAAAGTGGATGCCAGGGTGTACTGGTTATTCATAGTGAGGGACAGGTTTACTGTACTCATACGGCGCAAGACGGGGCTTCTGAATGTGGTGGATTTAAAACCCTTCAGCGGTGAAACCTCAGCGGGTGGTAACTAGCTAGACTAGAGTAAGGTAAAGGCTTTGTGACGAATTATCTGGGTCACATGCCTAAGGAAGCATGTTGGCTATTAAGATAGCTTGTCTCTTATGGGTAAAGTTGTACAACTGTAATATCCCGAACGTCGTTACGGCGTAGGTTTTTAAAGCAATCGCGGAATCGCCGGTTTTTCGGTAAATTGCGGGAAGGGGAAAAATATAAATTGTAGAACATTAAAAAATAAATAAATTAAATTAAAATAATTAATTTGGATATTTTGGGCTGTCCGGAGGGGTGGGCTAGCCGATTTGGGCCAGCCAGCCCAAATGGGGGCCCGTACCCCTCCCAAACCCTAACACCCCTTTATAAATCCCTCCTTGGCCCCTCTCCCGTTTTCCACCCCTAGCCGCCCCCACCCAGATTTCGCCCCCTCTCTCTTGGCTGTGCCTCCTCCCCCGCAAGGTGATTCCCCCCATTGCTACTCTTGGAAAGGAGAAGGAGAAGGAGAAGAAGGAGAAGAAGGAGAAGGAAGGAGAAGAAGAAGAGGAAAAGATTGGGGAAAAGTCTTCATCTAGATAATTTTTCCTCATCCTAAATTCTCTGTTTTATGGATTAATTAGGGTTCTTGGTACGAAATTTGATGGTAGATAATAGATCAATTTATCGATTAGAGTTTAGTCGCGGGCTGATTTTAGCTCTATTCGCACAGCGCGGCTTGTCTCACGGTTTTGAACTAGAAAATGAATTTTTCTGTGGGTCTTGCCAAAAGTAAAGTTGTAGAGGACATCCAGATGTATCTCCTATATTTTTTTCAAATTGTTCTACCGTGGGATATGGGAGATACAGAGTCGGCAATACTGCTATCCGTCAGGCGGATAGATTGGTATAGTCCGGCGGTAATACGGAGATTTAAAATAGTAAACGAATTTTCATACGGGTATTCCCAAAAGGAACGTTGTAGAGGACTTCCATATGTATCTCCTGTATTTTTTACAAATTTTTCTACTGTGGTATCTGAGAGATACGGAGACGGCAATATCGCTATCCGTCAGGCGGACAGATTGGTATAGTCCGATAGTCATCCTTATATTACAAATAGTAAACGAATTTTCCTGTGGGTCTTCCCAAAAGAAACGTTGTAGGGGACTTCTATATGAATATCCTGTATTTATTTCACATTTTTCTACCGTGGGAACTGGGAGATACGGAGTCAGAAATACCGCTGTCTGTCAGGCGGACAGATTGGTACAGTCCGACGGTAATCCGGAGATTAAAAATAATAAACGTATTATCTGGACATGGCTATAGTTGAGAAAGTTGTGGATAATTTAGATATCTAACTTCTGTATAAATTTCATAATTTTTAGACCTCTGTGCTGTCGTTGGCACGCGTTTGAATACTACTGTCCAATCTGTCAGAACAGAGTTCTTCCTCTGTTTTGGGCATTAAATTACATCCAGTTGTGATCCGAATAAAAATAGGAGTTCTACATAAAAATTGTATGTTTTTAAGTCATGAATCCATAGAGGTATCATTTGCTGTATTTTGATTTACATTTTTAAAGATAAAAAATTGTGAAGCAGCGTTGCTGCAGAGGGTAATATGTTGGTTTGTTGAGCGGAGAAGAGATTGTGCGGGTTCGGGTTTTTAGCGATGTTTTATATTTATGTCATGCTTGTATGCTGTGGTTATGTGCTGAGAGTTGTCTTATGGACAGGTGGTCTTGTCCCTGAGCGCTCTTGATTTTTGTTGATCTTCGCTTCGTCGAATTGAGGCAAGTGAGCGTAGCGGTGATTGCTACCGTTTAACTTGTTATTCTTTCTACTTGCAATTTACATTATTATCTTAATTTGATACATTATGTCATGATTGCATGATATTTTAATTGTGGAGATGGTAGTAAATATTTATCCATTGATATGTTGATATTATGCTAGAAGACATGTGGAATTCTTGCTTAATGTTATAATGTGGAACATGAAAATAATATGTGGTGGATGTGGATATGTTGAGAGCATGATAATGCTCCTTGTGGATGAATTAATGTGATTAATGAATTATCATATCATTCATGTCATATCATGTCATTTGCATATGTGGATGTCGCCGACTTAGCAGAACCGTGCAGCACAAGATCGTATATTGCCGTAATACGATGCACCTCTTCGCCCGCGGAAGCATCGTATATTGCCGTAATATGATGAACTACAATTCCTGCCCTGGCAAGAGTGGTGTGGAGCATAGCATGAAGCATTCATATGCATTGCATTGTGGAAAGATTCATTTGCATACATATGCAATATATATTGTGGTGATGTTATTTTGTGGAATATACAACTTTTTAGTTGTAATGTGGAATTGGCCCATGTGAGCTATTTGTGGTATGAAGATTGTGGATGTGGTCGTGGAATGGGATTCATTCCTTGTGTATGGTAAGAGTTGTGGTTGTGGCATGAGATTCTTTTCACTTGTATTAATTATTGATAGCAATTGTGGATGTGAGAATTATTAAAGTAGTGGGATGATCATACATATGTTTTATTATCTTTGATGGTGATTTGAAGTTGAGGATATAACATTGTTATTTGTGGAAGATTAAATGTTGATGATTAATCTATTGTGGTTGTGGAAGACTAAATGTTTCATATGTTTTAAATTGCTATTTAAATGACTGCATTCATATGCCAATTAAATCTGAAAATTTAAGAGGTATGATTCATGAAAGTTTATGGTGGTTTAATAATTAGGAACATAAATTGTAATTGTGGATGTATGGAATTATAATGATGATGTTTAATTATTTATAGTTTGAATAACTTGTTAAACTGTTTGCTTGCTGAGATTTTTATCTCACCCTTGCTTCCCCCTCCCTACAGGTGGACCTTGAGCATGCATTGGGAAGGGTAGAGTGGCACCGCACAGATGTACTTGGATGATAATCTTAATGCTGAAATAAAGTAGAAAGAATTCTAGTTCTTTGCTTAGCAGCTATCTTGTTGATGAATGTTTCATCTTATTAATGTTGAACTTGGAATTGTTCCTTTGGTTATTATTGATTATGAATAATGAATTGTTATCTTTATTTTGTTTACCTTAGTTGTTTACGCTTCCGCTTATACTATCTTGCCTAGTATTGTTGTCAGTTTATTTTATTTTGTAAATTGGCTAGTTGTAGAGTAGTTTTAGTAGCATCCCAGGGTATTGTGGATCCTAGGGTGTTACAACAACCTCTGTAGAGTGTAAAACTATTCGAATAGCCGTGCCCACGGTCAAGGGCAGGCAAGGAATGCATTCACATGGTAGATTTTTGGTTTTAAAATAAAGTTTTGGGAATTTGAGAGTGGAGGGAACTCTCGGGGTTGTTCTGGTAGTTGAAACCAGTGTGGGTGGTTGGAATCCATAGACTTGAACTTTGGTGAATGGAGCCAGTTATCTAGTGATGGTGGATAGAACCTTCACTATAAAAATGTTGAATAGTTTCAATCAAGATAATTACTTTGTTAAATTTCTGCCTTCAAAAATATTTGATGGTATTAAAATAAAATATTACTTTGTGCAAAAGAACCATATAACCCCCTTTGTTAAAGCCTTACATCTACTGCATTTTTCCAAGACTTGCGGAGTACTTTATGTACTCACATGCTACACTTAAAAATAAAATCTCATAGGAATACGACTATTTTGCGTGTGGATTTGACGAAGGATTTCCGGAGTACTAGGTTGCGCTTCCCCAGTCATTTGCCTGTGGCGTATTGATGGGTCTTTATCAAAGTTTATTTTGCTTCCGCTGTGTTTGTTTATTTGCGAGGTCTCGAAACCTCATTTGTAATGAAGAGACCGTTTCGGTCTGTACTCTTTATTAATGTAATATTCGTTGTTGGTTATGTAATCATCACTGTTTAACTATGTGCACTAGCTTTGATCTGGGACTAGTGCTGTAATACACAGAGGGTCCGGATTCGGAAATCCGGGGTCCCGACAGAGATGGTATCAGAACATGGGACATTATGCCAATAATTGTCCTCACAAGCGCCCAGATGTGACCCCTATTCATTTCAACTTGGGGACTACACCAGCACGACCCCACCTGCAGGACAAGGCCGTGGGACATCTCAAGCTCCAAGGACTCCGTAAGGGATGAATAGAGGACATGTTAATCATGTTACTGCGGAAGCGGCCCAGGATGCACCAGACGTAGTTCTGGGTAAGTTTCTTGTCAACTCAGTACCTGCATCAGTATTATTCGATTCTGGAGCTTCGCATTCTTTTGTTTCCAAAGGATTTGTTGAAAGATATAATTGGGATGCTTGTTTGTTAAAGAATCATATGTTAGTCCAATCACCAGGAAAAGAAATGAGGACTAACACGGTTTGCCCTGGAGCAACCATAGAGATAAATGGGGTTAGATTCCTAGTGAATCTTATTATAATAGACTCCAATAGTCTAGATGTAATATTTGGTATGGATTGGTTAACCAAGTATAAAGGGCATATAGATTGTGCCAAACGTGCCATTACTCTTACCAACTCTGAAGGAATCCAAGTAGAGTGTAAGCCGAGCTTATCCTCAAGTAATGGATGTGAGTTGAACAGTTTGAAAGAAATAACTCTGGAAAAGGTACCCATAGTAAGAGAATATCCAGATGTGTTTCCTGAAGAATTACCAGGAATGCCACCGGATAGAGAGATTGAATTTGTTATTAACCTGGTACCTGGAATAGCTCCAATTTTCAAGAGACCCTACCGTATGTCTGCAAATGACCTAGCAGAAGTTAAGAAACAGATTCAGGAACTCCAAGAGAAAGGTTTTGTTAGACCAAGTTTTTCTCCATGGGGAGCCCCGATACTTCTAGTGAAGAAGAAGGATGGCAGTCTTCGTATGTGTGTGGACTACAGATCCTTGAATGATGCGACAATTAAGAAAAAGTACCATTTGCCCAGGATAGATGACCTTTTTGATCAGTTAAAAGGATCATGTGTCTTCTCCAAGATTGATCTCCGGTCGGGATATCATCAAATGAAGATTAGACCGGAAGATATACCAAAGACAACATTTGCTACTTGTTATGGACTATACGAGTTTACAGTGATGTCTTTTGGCCTGACCAATGCTCCCGCATACTTTATGAATCTAATGAACAAAGTGTTCATGGAATATTTGGACAAGTTTGTTGTCGTGTTTATTGATGACATTCTAATCTACTCCCAGAATGAGGAAGAACACGCTAAACATCTGAGGATAGTTTTAGAAAAGCTTAGAGAACACCATTTATATGCCAAGTTTAGCAAGTGTGAGTTCTGGTTAAAGAAAGTAGCTTTCTTAGGTCATGTGATTTCTGTAGGAGGAGTGTCTGTAGATCCTGAAAAGGTAACATATGTGCTCATTTGGACACAACCCAAATCAGTAACAGAGATCAGGAGTTTTCTGGGTTTAGCCGGATACTATCATCGCTTTATAGAAGGATTTTCCAAGCTTGCAAGACCTCTCACCCAATTGCTAAAGAAAGAAAAGAAGTTTGAATGGAGTAAATCTTGTGAATACAGTTTTCAAGAGCTGAAAAGAGGTTAACTGCACGCAAAGGTCTTCGACTTCCAGATATTAGAAAGGATTTTGAAGTTTTCTGTGATGCATCCAGACAAGGACTGGGTTGTGTTTTGATGCAAGAAGGAAGGGTAGTAGCATATGCTTCAAGGCAATTGCGCCCGCATGAGCAGAACTATCTAACCCATGATTTAGAGCTAGCTGCCGTTGTGCATGCTCTAAAAATATGGATGCATTATTTGATCAGTAATCGTTGTGAGATTTACACGGATCACAAAAGTTTGAAGTATATATTTACCCAACCTGACCTCAATCTGAGACAGCGAAGATGGCTTGAGTTAATAAAGGATTATGATGTTGGAATACATTACCATCCAGGGAAGGCTAATGTAGTAGCAGATGCGTTGAGCAGAAAAAGTTATTGTAATAATCTGATGATGAAAGATAGTCAGCCTGCACTTCATGAAGAGTTTCAGCGACTCAATTTAGAAGTGGTAAATAAAGGATTTCTAGCTACTTTGGAAGTTCAACCAATTTTAGAAGACCAGATCAAGGAAGCTCAAAGAGAGGACAATTATGTCAAAGAAATCAAAGAGAATATGAAGAAGGGTAAAGCACCAGGATTTACAGAAGATGAAGAAGGTATTCTTTGGTTTGGAAAAAGAATTCTTGTACCCAAGAGAAAAAAAATAAAAGAGTTAATTCTGAAAGAAGCTCATGAATCCGGATATTCAATTCACCCTGGAAGTACCAAGATGTACCAATATCTTAAAGAAAGGTATTGGTGGTCAAGTATGAAAAGAGAAATTGCTGAATATGTAGCCTTTTGTGATGTGTGCCAGCGAGTTAAAGCTGAACATCAAAGACCTGCTGGACTTTTACAACCTTTGCAGATACCTGAGTGGAAATGGGAAGAAATCGGTATGGATTTTATAACTGGATTGCCAAGAACAAAGTCAGGGTATGATTCCATTTGGGTTATTGTACACCGACTAACAAAAGTCGCACATTTCATTCCAGTGAAGACCACATATTCTGGAGACAGACTCGCAGAACTATATATGTCAAGAATTGTGTGTTCACATGGAGTTTCAAAGAAGCTGCATGAGATTTTGGGCACAAACTTAAATTTCAGTACAGAATATCACCCACAGACTGATGGTCAAACAGAAAGAGTAAATCAAATATTAGAAGACATGTTGAGAGCCTGTGCCTTGGCAAATAAAGCTAGCTGGGATCAAAGTTTGCCCTATGAAGAGTTCTCCTATAATAATAGTTATCAATCTAGCTTGCAAATGTCTCCGTTTGAGCTTTTGTATGGCAGAAAGTGTAGAACACCGTTGTATTGGAAAGAAACCGGAGAAGGGCAAGTGTTTGGACCTGATGTGTTGAAGCAAGCAGAAGAGCAAGTTCGTCTGGTTCAGGACAGATTAAAGACAGCTCAAACAAGACAGAAAAGCTATGCGGACAATTGTCGAAGAGCGTTAGAATTTGTACCTGGAGATCATGTGTATCTGAAAGTTTCACCTCTCAAGGGAATGCGTCGTTTCAGCGTTACTGGGAAGCTTGCTCCAAGATTCATTGGACCATTTCCTATTTTAGCCAAAAGGGGAGAAGTTACTTACCAGTTGAAGCTTCCACCTTAGTTGTCAAATGTGCACGACGTCTTCCATGTGTCCCAGTTAAGAAAGTTTCTCAGAGTGCCAGTAGAACAAATGCCCTTAGAAGAAGTAACTTTGAAGTAAGACTTATCATATCCAGAGTATCCAGTCAAGATTTTGGATGAAACAGAGCGTCGTACAAGAAATAAAAGCATCAAATTCTGTAAAGTGCAATGGAGTAATCACTCTGAGTCCGAAGCAACTTGGGAGCGTGAGGAAGATTTGAGATCAGAGTTCCCTAACCTTTTTCCCAGTCCATCCGAATCTCGGGGACGATATTCATCCTAAATCCCAAAATTTGTGATTTTTTAAAAATATAAATTCAAATTAAATATTTTAAAGTATTTGGATCTTAATTGAATTTTTTTGAGTTTTTCCAGAATTTAAAATCAATTTCTAGAATTAAAAAGAAATCTTATTTTGAAAATATAATACCAAAATAACTTGGAAATATTTTACCTAAGCTCAAAATACACCCATAAACTTATGTAAATTTTTCTAGAATTTTTGGAAGTAATTTCATATTTTTCTGAGGCTTAAACGAATTTTCTAGGATTTTTGAAAATAAAAAACTAAAAAGAAAAACATTAATTTCCCTCCCCTCCCCTCCGGCCGCCACATAGACTTGAACTTTGGTGAATGGAGCTAGTTATCTAGTGATGGTGGATAGAACCTTCAGTATAAAAATGTTGAATAGTTTTAGTCAAGATAATTACTTTGTTAAATTCTTGCCTTCAAAAATATTTAAAGGTATTAAAATAAAATATTGCTTTGTGCAAAAGAACCATATAACCCCCTTTGTTAAAGCCTTACATCTACTGCATTTTTTCAAAACTTGCGGAGTACTTTATGTACTAACATGCTACACTTAAAAATAAAATCTCAAAGGAATACGAAGCTCAGGAAGGAGACTACGACTATTTTGCGTGTGGATTCGATGAAGGATTTCTGGAGTACTAGATTGCGCTTCCCCAGTCATTTGCCTGTGGCGTATTGATGGGTCTTTATCAAAGTTTATTTTGCTTCCGCTGTGTTTGTTTATTTGCGAGGTCTCGAAACCTCAGTTGTAATGAAGAGACCTTTTCGGTCTGCACTCTTTATTAATGTAATATCCGTTGTTGGTTATGTAATCATCACTGTTTAACTGTGTGTACTAGCTTTGATCTGGGACTAGTGCTGTAATACACAGAGGGTCCAGATTCGGAAATCCGGGGTCCCGACATACAGTTGAGCATGAAAGCAACATAATATTCTTTTCCAGTAATAATAATAGATTAATCAATTTGTATTAATTACCACAACTGTTTATAGAAAAATAACTTAGCTATGAGTTTGTGCAGGAAATAAATAGGGGCGTGAGATGTAATGAAAAACTAATTGTTGAAATACGAAATTATGGTATTTGAAAGAAAAATGTTTGAGCTATAATTATTCTGTCCACTACATAGCTAGGTTCCATATGTTCCTTTTCAGTGTACTTATTTTTAAGTATACTAATAATACAGTCGATCGGTATATTTATTGATTACTCATTTCATTTTATGTTGTACAAAAAATTAGATAAAAAATAAAGATATATAAATATTCCTGTTGACACTGGGACACTATATAAAAATATCAATAGGTTACACATTTTATCCCGATTAATGTGGATCCTTTTCCAGTCTCAACACCCCAAGTTGTAGCATAGAGTGTTACAAATAGATACCCTGATACCAAAACATATGGAAATTTAAAACACCATTTGAATCTACATTGTTTATTCTTGTTGCAAAACTAAAAAGAAATAATCGTGCTAGCTAGGTCGAGTCAGGTCTGGTCTCCTACAATGAGAGAAATTTTGGCCAATCTGGCCTCCCCGAGTGTCGTAATTCCCGATCTAGCCACCGGCGCTGTGAAATGCCGAGAATGGCTCCCGGCGTGCTCAGTCACTACACGGGTGTGGTGGCACGCTCGGGCACCACGCAGGTGCAGTGGCGTGCTCAGGCCCCACGCAGGGTGGTGTGGTGCAGCCAGGTGGCGCGCGGATGGGGTGGCTCGGCCGGCTACTACGCAAGGTGGGTTGGCACGCCGGGTGCTGCGTGAGGTGCCTGACCCGTGCCACTATTCTGATTTTTTCTGTTTTTTTAGAAAAGAAATTATAGTAGTTTTGTAGGAAAACAAATTAAAAAAATTGTAGAAGTTTGTAGGTATAGAAAATTAGCTGCAAAAATAAATTTTAATTTGTGGAGTGCCGTAACACAATTTGTTTTCAAATAATTTGTCTATAGGTTGTTATTTTTCTGAAAATAAAAGGGCAGGCAAGATAGGTTGGTCCTTTTATGATTTTCATAGATTCTAAAGGGTACGAAATCTGTTAGACTCATAATAACATTTTGTGATTGTCGTATTTTGTTGTAGTGCGATAAATTTTTGAAGAATTTTGTCGGGACAATCGAGGTGCCAATGATTCATAAGTACGAAAGTAAGTGATATTGCGATACAACAAGGAATTCATACATGGAGAACTTAAGATAAATGCCGTAATGATAACAACACGACAGTTCATTCGACAAGGGATTACGTGGCACGTAGGCTAACAAACTAAGGATAGTACACGTATGCCTTTAGAGAATTAGAAATACATGGAACATACGGATGAACAGGGTCAAACTACTGCATGGACCGTGCCTATTTTCCCTTCTTGCTGAGGTCGGCGTTGTAGTCCTCGCTGGCCACCCTGGCCTTGGTCGCTAGTTCACACTTTATCTCGCGCTCCTCGTGAGCCTCGTGCTCCCTATGCCTACACGCCTCCAGGTGAACTTGTGTCTTCTAAAAGATATGCTCGCTTTGATCTTTGGTGTGCCGCTACTTCTCCATCCCCTCGCGTGTTGTCTATGCATACCACTCCTCCAGTCCAACTACCACTGGTCGTGCTGGTGGATCTCGTGGTCAATCCATTAACGGTAGATGTATAATGGATCCAGAGACCGCAGGAAGAGGAGAGAGCTTGTCAGTGTGTGCCATAGAAGAGAACTAATACAAGAATATATTGTGACCCATCCTTACCGGCTACAGATAGCGGGTTGTGTCCCACGCTGGTAGGGATAGTCTCGGTGTAGTTACCGCAACCCCAGTAGCGCATGCCCAAACTCAGCCGGTCCTTAGACTTGAAGAACTTGCATACATCCCTACACCAGCAGAGAGGGGGCATCTCCCCCATGGGCGGGTCCTGCGGCGAATGCTCGGTAGGAATGTGTAGGTATGGGTTAGGGTTGGAGGTATGGGGGGCTTCGTTTCTAGGAAGTGGCCTTCTGGTACGGTTCGCTTGTTCATCCCGGGCTGCTGCAGCCATTGCGAGTTAGGTGATCTCCTCATATTGTTTCTCCATGGTAGCGATGTGGTGTTTTAGCCATGGTGTAGCAAACAAAGTGCGGAAGGGTAGTACTTATAGGCTAAGCTGATGTGGCATACACTTTGCAAATCCAATTCGGTTCGGGCAAATTTGCATCCGCGAGGCAGGGCCACGCCAGACAATTCGTGGAGCAGCGTAGCATTACATCGCTGCACAAAACTGCCCCATTTGGTCTTGTCAATGCACAAGTCCATCTTGTTTGGTCTTGGCAGTGCAAAAAGTAGGTTCGTTGGGTGACGTCATGGGCCTGAGGAGGTATGTAGCGGCAGCGTTGGGTCTTCTCAGTGAGAAAAGCTGATTCGTCGGGTCACATCACTGCAAAAAGGTAACTCGTTGGGTCACATCACTGTGCAAAATTCCCTCTCTAAGATAGCGATAGGACGGTTATTATTTCATGCAAAATTGCATTTTATCATGGCTCTTTCATCGAAGATGTTACTTACACGAAATGATGTCATTTTATGTAGCTTGTAGTAATGTTCGGATATGATGAAAAAGATAGTGACATACAAATTGTTTTTGAGATACATCAAATTCACGTGGAAGGTATACTTGAATTTAGATTGTATTATGCGGATATACAATGCGACGCTACTAAAGAGATTATCCATAAAGTCATGGTGCACCCGGCCGCTGCGGCCTCAGATGGCGTAGGTGATCCTCGAAGAAGGTGAACTTGGCAGGGGTGGCGTGCGTCTTAGAGCTTATAGTGCGAGGCCTGTGTCGAAGGCAGGGCTGGGGATAACTCTGTGTAGGGGTACGGCGAAGGGCCAAGAATAGTACTAAGCCAGTCGGTCGTAGATGGGTCAACATCCTACACAGATGGTACAATTGGGTTAGGGCAGATGTTGCAACATTTGCAGTGTGTAGTATTGTTGGAAGGCATGTACATGGAGAGTGCGAAATGCGAACAATGAACCTTGTTCTTGATGACCAAGCTACACTATCCAGACCTGTGGATTTTGTGCGATGCATTAGTGCAGCGCAGTATGGACACATGGTATATTATGTATGTTAGAGTGTATCGGTGTATGTGGCTGTGCGGATGATGATCCTCTAGCACAATCATCGCTGTAGTGCTACATAGTATACCCTTGGTACATATGGGTGAACCAGGTGTCACCCCCACGCAGGTCGGACAGAGCCCCATGTGTGAACGTGGGCAACACATTGTCACGATGCGATGGAGAGTTGGGGTCGCTATCTACACTCGGTTCCTATTGGCCCAATGAGGAAGTCCATTTGTGTATCTCCCTCCGTGATGAAGATGGTTGTAGAAGAGTGTTGTCCCCTATCAAATGCTACAAGAACAAACGGTAGTGAGAGGTACGTTACAATGGAGTACACAAACAAAAAAAGAGGACAACATCTGCAAATTCCCATACTGCTGGCCCGAAGCACATGGAGGAGGAACAATCGTAGCTACGGTGACTGCCAGAGTGCGATGGACGTGTAGATGGAGGTGTGGAGGGTGGTGTGAGGGAGGCGCGGAGGGCGGTAGGGTTGGAGGCTGTCCTCAGTGTCCGTGCCATGGCACGACAACATTGTTGTGCCGACCACAATTAATGGACCTCAGTCTCACCCTTGCGTCGTCGTAGATGGAACACATCATACCTAGGAGCCGTTCGATGGTAGTGTTCCTCCCACAGCATAGAGCGTCAGCAGCATCGCGGTGGACATGATCGAGGTGATCATACTATAAGGAAAATGTGAACTAGTTAGAAATGTCTTACCGTCAAAAAATTATACTAAGATTGGCTTACTGCCTCATCACAGCGTGCCACCTGGTGAGTGTCTAGACCTACTCATACAATGTCATCGTGTGTGATGTCGGCTGGACAGTGTGGCACCGGCCCAGTAAGCCTACTCCAATGTGCAGAACATACCACATTAAGTACGAAGTGTATGTGTCCATGTCATATAGTCGTGCCTCCTACACACCATTGATTGTCACCCGCTCGGTCCACTGCGTGGTGTACGATAGCTGATCCTGGGTCCAGTCGTCGCTTTTTCACCCTTTTGTTGTTTGCCTACAAGTCAGTACAGATGTCGTAAAATCAAAAAGAGAGATGTAGGAAGTAGGGAAATGGATGAAAACAGATGAGGACACACCTATGCGCTTGCTCTCGATGCGGTCATCCCTGTGCCAATGGCACCTACTGGTATAGCCCGAACTATTTCAGGACCCACTGTTGGTTGTATGGCTTGACTATGTGGGAGAATACCAAGTGTTAGGTCATAAGCCAGTACGTGCGATCTTGAATGCACTGAGAGGACAAGCCATGGGGGGTTGTGGCTACAAGGAATTGTGCAGTCCATGGCCACCATATGACCTCATCCTCGTGGAGAGTCTCAAACAGGTTATGAAACTCAAAGTACACACGTGTTGGGTCTCACCTGGCCCACCCTAGGTGAGCACGTGTTCAACGCATGCCTAGTGTGGGCCTGTCAATGGGGTTCTTACCAGCACCCTTAGGGTACATCTCGAGGCTCAACTGGAAAGGGTGCACGAGGCTGCGGAAGTATGGTCGGCCAACCATGAAATGGTCCTAGAACCACAACTACATTAGCGTGTATCATACGATGAGTCCTATCGAAAGTATAACATCAAGTTAGTCCAAACTCAAAATGTGAGAAACATCGAACAATCGCGGTGCAGTTCTAGCTCTCCTCGACGATCACAATGATCGGTAGGGAGCACACACCCTTTAGGACACCGTTGTACACCTCAGACATATTTGTCATCGTGACTCCGTATCTTGCACCACCGGAGTTGTGCAACAAAGATCACTTCTCCAATCAGGCGTGTGCGTGTTCACCTACTACGTGAACTCCCCAACTCTTGCGAAATTGCTCGTCACTGCCCCTGGTTCACAATCTTCAGAGTACGTGACATGCTTGCTGGTGTCCTCATCGAGCTATCTCCACACGACCTGGTTCTGTATGTAGAGCTTCTTGAACATCTTCATCAATTCCTTGCTTCGAAATCTTCTATGGAAGTTCGCCATGAGATAGCTCATGCACCAACAGTGTTGCACCCCATTCTGCATCGTGCTCACCATGGAAAGCAACCCAACGTTATGGTCCGAGATGACGCACACAACCACGCGGTCTTGAACCACTGCCTGCATCACATTCGCCAAGAACCACAACTAGCTCTCCGTGTTCTCACTCTCCACAATTGTGAATGCCATAGGGAGTAACTGGTTGTTGGCATCAGCTACAACCGCGGTTAGGATGGTACCCTTGTACTTTCCAAATGGGAAGTGCCATCCATGGTTAGCACAGGACAGCAAAACTTGAACCCGTCGATCGCCTAACGGAAGGCCCAAAACACTGTATAAAAAATGAAGCAATTTGGCCCCTTTATGGGATGCGGCCGCTCCATCTTGTTTATGTATGTCCCGGGATTTGATTCTGCAATTTGGTGAAGCAATCTTGGGACTAGGTCATAGGCATGTTCGTATGTACCGCACATATGATCTAGGAGCTTCTATTTTGCCTGTCATACCATTTTGTAGCTAACCTTGAAGCCCACCGTGTTGACAACATCTGCCTACAAAAGCTTTGGCAAAATGGAAACATCTGCGATGACTAGGTTGCTGATTAGGCTTGTAATATAGGAGGATTGCTATGCATTCAAAGAGGCTTAGCAAGCTCGCACATGTTATCCTTCAGCACCGTGATTTGAAAGTCCATGGCTTTGCCCCTTGACCACTAAGCACGGACCTTACTAAGGCAGGACTTGTCCACACACTTCACGATATAAGTGTCAG
Source organism: Bonia amplexicaulis (assembly GCA_036346245.1). NCBI lineage: Eukaryota > Viridiplantae > Streptophyta > Magnoliopsida > Poales > Poaceae > Bonia > Bonia amplexicaulis. Next base: position 12,501,850 of record CM070738.1, on the reverse strand, counting down.
GGTTCGACCTATGCACCAGTACGTCTGGCTGATGGTCACACATATCTGGCAATGGCCTGCTAGGCAGCACTCTTGTTAGGGATGCGCTACCCTAAGAGTAAAATATCTTCGTTGAAGCCCCACTGTGCCTTCTCTGGCTGCGACAGAACCAGCAATGCCGCTACGATGTCGTCCAATCTACAGGTGACATAAGCGTCGTTGGTGGTAACAACACCACTAACTACACCTCCCGCAACAGCTTCTCCATCTCCCTCATCAGTAGAACTAGATGTTTGCACATTCTCCTCCTGTAATACCCCGGAAATTATTTAATTAATTGTTTAATTAATAGAGAGAGGGTTTTTTATGAAATAATTAAATTTGTAAGAATTTTGAGGGGTTTTATGAAAATCTAAGGCAACCTGGGCCTAGGCCTTGGCCCAGGTGGGTTTTTTTAGGCCCAAGAGGGAGGGAGGCCACCTCTTAAAACCCTAGGCAGCCCCCACCCAAGGAGCCGCCACCCGCCTCCCCGCGCCTCCCTGCTGCCCTCGTGCCGCTGCCGCCGCCGCCGGCCAGGCGCCCGCCACCCGGCGCCCCGCCGCCGCGCTGCCCTGCTGCCGCGCCGTCTCCACCGTGCCGCGTCGTCGTCCTCGCTGCGCCGTGGTGCCTCTGTCTCGTCGCCGCCGCCGCCGTCGCCGTCTTCGTCGTCGTCTCCTCCCGGGCGCCGCGTCTTCGTTAAATCGCCGTGTCGCGTGGATCCGGAGGAAGGAGAGGAGGAGACCGCGGGCGTGTTCGTCGCCGTGTTCGTCGTGTTCGCCGACGTGTGCGCCGTCGTGTCGTCAAGGGTAATCCTGGTAGTCTCTAGATTGGTTTTAATCAAGTTAGATTCGTCGGTTTTCTGGGCTGCTGGGACAGTAGTTGTTTCTCGGCGGTTTTGATCTAGTTTCGTCGGGATTCAGGTCTGGACCCCTTCTAGAAAGTTGTAGAGGGTTTAATTATCTTTCCAGGAAGTACAAGAACACGTGATTCTGATTTGTGTAGCGAAAGTTATGAATTTTCTAGTGTTACTGTTCTGCAGATCGGGGTAGTTCTGGACCGAGTTTAGTAGATCGGTTTGTGCGACGGAAATAGTTGCGATTCAGGAGTACTTCAAATTGAGAAAGTTGTAGATAAGTTTCTTAGCTTTCAATAGAGGTAAAGAAGTCCGGATTCCGAGTTTCTGGGCGAAAGTTATGCCTGTTTTAGTGCGCTGTCCAGAGAGTCCGACGTGAATTTGGATTCTTTAGAAAAGGGTTTGGATCGGTTAGTAAATGGCAGAATCAGAGAGTCTCCCCAACTAAGTTTTTGTAGATAATTTAATTGTCTTTAGAGAGAGTCCAAGAACGCTTAATTTGGAGTTACGTACTGAAAGTTATGATTTTTGGAAGTCGGCTGTCTGTGGTTGGGCAGATTTGGCCGAGGGGAGTTGGGGATTTTAATTGAGATAAATTGTTGGGGAATTTGGGGTTGCTGATATTTTGTATCTAGAAACCCGTTAGTGTTATGTTAGTAATTATTAATTAAATATTCAGGAGGAGAGCGGATTCCGGGGGTTGTGCCTTCTACGCGTTCTTCATTTTCTCGCGGTTGAGGCAAGTATATTTATGATGTGAAAATCTGTATGTCTATGGATTTCTTGAATTGTTTGGATGATGGATGAATCATGATTGTTTAAATTGTGAGTTTGAGTAAGTGATGAATTGAGAATGCTATTTATGTTCTGTTTACATTATGGCATTTATGAGATTTGTTGATGCGTAGTATGGTGAATGCATGTTATCTTGTTGATACATTCACATATATGCATCATATTGAGAATTGTTGAAGTCTTGGTCATGAGGTGATCAAGCATCGAGGTCCCCACACTTGCGGAGTGTGGGCATTGGTCCCTGCACTGAGGGTGCAGGCATGGGTGTGCATTGACGGATGCACACTCCGCATTACCGGTAAAATGCGAAAGAGATGAGAAAGAGGAGCTTTTGATCATATTGCATAGCATGATGTTCTATGTTAATTGTTTAACTTGTCGTTAATGATCATTGTTATCGATGTTGATATACTTCTCGAGTCGTTGGACTCACTCTTCTTTGCTTGTTTATTTGTTTTAGGTACCAATGTGAGAATGGCATACATGGGATCAAAAGGATTAGTTTAGTTGCACGTGCACTATTCCTTCAATAAGAAATAAAGACGATCATGATAATCTTGTTGGCTGTTAGCTTAATTGGTTCGGTTTATATTTCATCGATTAAATGTAATAAAGACTTAGTACCATTTGTTATTATCTTTCCGTTCATTATTTAGAACTTGTGCTATTCATGCTTGTCGGAACTGTTATTGCGTTAATAAACAAAGGAGGTTATGCCAAAATTTTTAGGTAATTTATATTAGTTGCTGATATGTTATGGATAGTTAGTAGCATTTCAGGCCTATGTTAGGCTGGGGTGTTACACCTCCCCACTCTCCACTTCTTCCACCTGGCCAGCCAAGTACTTGTGGCAATCAATATTGGCCGCCCACCATCCCTGTATGCCTTCGTTGGGCTCAAAATTGTCAGCAAGCCTCCTCAGGTCTCCATCACCCACCGCCTCGCCCGCATCTCCCCCAGCAGCATCATCTACATCAGCACCAGAGACCAACCTAGGCACTACATCAGCAACACCTGCATTGGAACCAGCTGCTCGATGATTTCATTCCACTCCATGAACTAAACATACACCGTCAGTCTGGCATATATGGCAGCAGCAGGTTGCACACAACCTGCATGTAATTGGCCTATGACACATCACATGTCACCTTCAGAAGTTGCCAAAAGGTTTCCCCTGAACCACCCACCATGGAGGCGTACAACGCCTCGATGCACAGCTTGTTCCTTGTAATGACGCGATCAAATGTGGAGTGGATGCACCTCCTGAGCTCTGAGAGACTGATGTCCTTTAGACCAAGTGCCTGGATCACGTTCCAGTCATAATTTGATAGGTCCTCTCTGTATGGTTCGTTACGTATGAGACCATTTCCATGGAATAGGAACAGATCTTGAATGCTGGACATGGTATACCTACAAAATTTTCCACAATGTGTAACGTTATGTTACAGCTTTCCTCAATATTTTTACCACTGCTAAACTAACCATTTCGGAGGATTGCATACGGGAATTACTTTGCCACTGTAGAAAATAGGAAAACTATTTAATAACGAGAAAATTGATTCTGTGCCACTTAGTAACATATGGTTCTAAAAATTGGCTCTAAAAATACTCTCCATATTATATGTCATATAATTTCACAAAATTTATATTATATATCATTGGCATAGTTACCCTACGTTTGGCCCTCGAAATAGACGATTTTGCCCATTGTTCAAAATCAGTCCGTACAATAAAAAATATATATAGGGCAAATTTACTTAGCCAAAATTACTAAATTTTTTTGCTAGACTGTGGAAGTAGTGTACAATGCAAATATTAAATTTCATGAACTGAACCTTCGGTTTCATTACTTTTTGAAATTCATCTCAAAATTAGCCTATTTGGCCTATTTTATTAACTGCGACAAATTAATTTCACAAAAAAAGTAAAATAAAAAATTTTTGGTGCTATTTCACATCTTACGAGCATGTCAGAAGTTTTTTATAATTTTTACACATTATTTACTCTTTGTTTGTAAATAGTGGCATTTATTAGCATTTAAATTAATAATCTTAAAAGTTTCTTTCAACTGAGAGACCATGTGGAGGTGCTCCCATGTTTGTGATGAGTAATTGACACGTGTTCTGAAAGTTTGAGTTTGATTTGTGTGGTTCGTGCGTGAGTTAGCGACTAGCGCAAATCTTGATTCTATTATCTCGAGCGGTGCTATGTGATGTGTTTTCTTGTCTGTGATGGTTGCAGGACTTTGAGGTGGAGTCGTGACGAGGCACGGGATGACCGGACTAGGCACAGGTGGTCCTCAGTTCATTCTCTGTTCTTAGTTTCAATGTCTTGGTTCTTTCTTGTTTTGATGGTTTCTTGATTCTCGAGCTGCTGAATCTTTATGCTTTGAACTGGGAATATACTCAAGGTCACTTGATCAATCCATTTCCGAGAGCAAAGGAAGATTCAAAGTTTCGGATTTTTCTCAAAATCCTACACCAGTTCTTGCTCCGTCTTGCTGTTTTTAGGGTTAGAATGTGCTCTTTGATTTTCTGCGAGGAATCTTGAAATTGGAACTTGGCTAATTCTTCTGAGATCATTTCCTTGCTATCTTCAAAATTTCTCAAGCCAAGAACCCAAGAATATTGAGAATTTCGGATTTTGGACTCTACCTGTAACAGCACAGTTGTTTATCTCACATTTTTGGTGTAAAAAAAATTAAAATATTAAAATTAAATTAATTTGGTTTAGAATAAAAATAAGAGTTTTTTTTTGTGTGAAATTTGAATTTTGTTTTGCCCTGATTTTCTGCTTTTAAGAAAGCTAGATTTGAAAAGTAATTTGAAGTAAAAACATAAAAATATTATTAAATAAAATGATATTTTGATTTTCTGTAAAAATCATATGTCATATTAATTATTTGGATTTATTTAGATTTTATGAGTTTTTTTGGAGTTTCAAAATTTATTTTGAAAATAAAAAGTATTTTAAGTATGAAAATTATAATACCAAAATATGTTGGAAATATTTTATCTAAGTCTAAAATATCTCCAGGAACTTCTGTGAATTTTTGGAATTTTTGGAATTTATTTCATATTTTTCTAAGCATTTATAAATTTTCTAGGCTTTTTTGAAAATCCAAAAATCAAAAAGAAAAATACAAATCCCAACCCCTCCCTCCGGCCGACGCGTGGACGGCCCAGATCCGCCCACGTCACCGCCCGGATCCCTCCTTCCTCCCTCCCCGCCGCCACGTGTGCACTCACGATTGCGTTACGCCTCCTTTCCCGCCCAATCTGCCCCGTCCACCCCCCTTCCCTTCCCTCGGCCGCCCGATCCGTTCCTCGACACGTGGCACGATCCCCGCCGCCCGCACCCATTTCCCCCTCTCTCCCTCTACCGACCGGGCCCTACCCATCAACATCTTCTTCCTCCTCTCCTCCTTCTCCGCGCAATCGCCGCCACCATTCTTGCTGCTCCCCACGCGCCCGGATCCCTTTCCTTCTCCCCCTCTTTTCTTCCCCCGCAAGCCCCGCGCTCTTTCCTTCTTCTCCTCCCGATTTCTTTCCTTCACGACCGCACCTTTCCATTTTCTCCCCGCGATCGCCGCCCGAGAAATCCAATGAGCAATTCACGCCGCCCGCGCCTCTCCGCCCCAATTAAAATCCTCCTCGGCTCCACCTCCTTCCGCACCACCTCCCTCCGCCCTCAATTCTCCCCCTCTGCCACTCGAACTCGCCCACGCTGTGCTCCCCCACCTCCGTCGCTGCCATGAACTTCGGCGAGGAATCGTCTTCATCTCGGCCATCCTTGCGCCTCACCGTCGACCCCTTCGGCTTCACCACGAAGCCCGTGAGCCCCTCGACCGTGACCCAATCCCGTCGGAGCGCCGTTCCCGTCGCCACCCGAGCGTCGCCGCCGCCCCTCCTCTCCGGTAACTTCCGTGTCCACCCCTGGATTCCCTCGGTCTCCTCTCCTCCTCCGCCACTCACCGTCGGCCGCCACCCGCCAGAGCACCTGGCGAGCCCTTGGTCCCCGAGCTCGTACCGCCGACGCCACCTCGCCGGGAAGCCGGCGCTTGCTGCCGTGTGGCGCCCGGTGGCAAGCCACGCCCGCTCGGACAGCTCCACGCCAGCGCCACGCCTGTCGGACAGCGCCACCTACCCCTTTGGCCGCGTGGATGCCACGTGTGAGGCCACCTCAGTAGACCCGACCCACGTGGCAGCCACATCAGCGCCACATGGATGCCATGTCAGCAAAATGGCATACCCAGGGCTGACACCAGCTGACGCCATAAATCTGATTTTTCAGTTGAAAAATAATTCAGCCGAAAAGAAATCCCTCTGCTGACGCAATAATTCGATTTTCCTTTAGAAAAATAATTCCAAAAATCCAGTTTATTCATTTTATTTGATTTTAAACTTCCGAGAGCCCGTTCTCCTTCATCCTAACTCCGATTTAGCCCATTCAAATTTCTAAACTCATCAACAATTCTAAATTATGCATTTCTGCCATCCTTTTAAATATTTGAAATTTATTTGGAATTTCCAAATTTAAATTTCAAATTTCAATACCTAGTTGATTTTCAAAGCTTCAGTTCCATTCCAAATTTTCTGTGCACTTCCAAAATTCAAATTCAAACCTTGTAAATTCTTGATAAATCCATTCTATTTTTCTGAGCCCAAATATGTTTTCCAATAAATTATTTTTCAATTAATCCTCCAGATATCCATTCTCCCTCGTATGAACCCCGAATCCGTTGAAACTTTTCCTAAATTCATATAAAATTATAAGCCTTCTTCCAGTAAATATATTATACTCTTTGTAATTTTATTTGTATTTATTTGTTCGTTTGTGTTATTGTCTTGCGCGTAGAACCCGACGTTGTCGAAGAATTTTCAGACCCGCAGCAAGAAAGTCAAGATATTGCACACGAAGGCAAGTCTCCTTTGAACATCTTATACCTATGTTTACCAAAATCGTTTTATTATTTTAAATGTAATGCATTTGCTATGTTACATAAAATGATAATTTCTGTTGTAAGGGTAATAGTTAAACCGATAATTGTTATGCCCTCATTTGATATTGACAGCCATGTACCTTTGACACCATAGGTTTCTTTTGTCTCAGTATTGAGATTATTGTGTAATTGTTAATTTTAGAACAGTAGTAATTGCTTAGACAAGCTAGTCGGTCAATATAACCCTTCGGGTGGAAAATTGATATGAATGATGTCATCTTTTTATTTAGTGGCAATAAGTATTACTGTTGTTTCTAAACTAAAATAAAATGGTGAAAATTGTTTTAGACTTGGACGGATGGTAAGTTTGGATTGGTGCGGATTTAGCACGAGATCTTGTAAAGTGTATGTTCCGCCCTAGTCAATTAAGGACCGACGCTTGTGTTTGTCCAAACTGAGCACTACCGTACGACCACATATCTATATGGGTACGACATAGCTGAATAATTTACAATAGTCTAGTTTAGGTACCACCAGTGGAAAGTAGGTGGCAGGAATTTACTGGTTATTCACAGTGAGGGACAGGGATTTACTGTACTCATATGGCGCAAGAGGGGGCTTCTGTCTGGGTGAATTTAACCCTTCAGCGGTGAAATCTCAGCGGGTGGTGATTAGTTAGACTAGAGTAAGGTAAAAGCTTTATGATATTTTATCTGAGTCTCATGCCAAAGGAAGCGTGTTGACTATTAAGATAACTTGTCTCTTGTGGGTAAAGTTGTACAACCTCTGTAGAGTGTTAAAACTATTCGAATAGCCGTGCCCATGGTCAAGGGCGGGCAAGGAATGTATTCACATGGTAGATCTTTGGTTTTGGTTTAAAAGTAAAAGTTTTGGAAACCCGAGAGTGGATGGAACTCTCAGGGTTGTCCTGGCGGATGGAGCCAGTGTGGGTGGATGGAACCCGTAGTCTTGAACCTTGGTGGATGGAGCCAATTATCTAGTGATGGTGGATAGAACCTTCACTATAAAATGCTTAATAATTTCAGTCAAGATAATTACTTTGTTAAATTCACGCCTTCAAAAATATTTAATGGTATTGGAAATAAAATATTGCTTTGTGCAAAAGAAACATATAACCCTCCTTTGTTGAGCCTTGCATCTACTGCATTTTTCCAAGACTTGCGGAGTACTTTATGTACTCACATGCTACACTTAAAACAAAATCTTAGAGGAATACGAAGCTCAGGAAGGAGATTACGACTATTTCGTGTGTGGATTCGACGAAGTCAATTGCCTGTGGCGTATTGATGGGTCTTTATCAGAGTTTATTTTGCTTCCGCTGTGTTTTGTGTGTTTGCGAGGTCTTGAAACCTCATTTGTAATAAAGAGGCCTTTTGGTCTGTACTCTCTATTATTGTAATAAAGCGTTGTTGGTTATGTAATCATCACTGTTTAACTGTGTACACTAGCTTTGATCTGGGACTAGTGCTGTAATACACAGAGGGTCTGGATTTGGAAATCCGGGTCTCGACACTACCTGCTGTGTTCTTCAACAAAATCCGAATTTCTTATTTCCAGTTGATCTTTGTCAGTGATTTCTTCTCAATGAGGTCAATATGTTGTTTAGGATGATGTCCTGTTCGATTGACCTAAGAAGAGCAGCGTGAAATTAATCAATTTTCAGTTTTTGGATCTGCTGTCGCCTGATTTCTTCGTGCGGTACTACCGTTGTTCATCTGCGGTACTACCGCTAGTCACAGCGGTACTACCGCTTGTGCACAGACCTGTTCTGAATCTGCTTTTCTGGTTGTTTCTCTCTGGATCGGATTTTTGTTTGTTGCTGTGACTTCCAGTGAGCGCACATCTTCTGTCTTCGTAGCTTCCATAGCTATTGGAGAAGAAGCATATGTAACACCCCAGCCAAACAATGGCCTGAAATGCTACCAAACTAACAACATAATAAAACTATGCTAAGGCATTCTATAAAATTTCGGCAGAGCCTCCTTTGTTTATTGATAAAAATGAAGTTCTAACAATATTATCAAAAGGTATGAATAACCGCAAGCAAAATAATTTGGCTACTAAGCAGAAACATCTATAAAACTTAAGTAAAGCACGGAAGCAATATGAAGAAGTTCTAATCCATTATTACATCTTAATCTGAAGGTCATAATCAAATACCACTTGAACTAATCAACAAATAATAATTAGAGTTCTCTATCTTCTCCATGGTGAATATTTCGTGCAAGTGCAACAATACTAATCCTCTTTATTCCCATGCATGTCGACCTCGTGAAGGTACCTAAAATAAACAAACAACAACAACAAAACAAAAGCAAGAGTGAGTCCAACGACTCGGCAAGTATAATCAGTAACAAATGCAAGCATGAACATTAACTCTCAAGTTAAACATATTACATATGAATTTCATGCTATGCATTATGATCAAAAGCTCCTCTTTCTCATCTCTTTCGCATTTTACCGTGACGCGGGTGTGCATCCGTCAATGCACACCCATGCCTGTACCCTCAGGTACAGGGACCAATTGCCCACACTCCGCAAGTGTGGGGACCTCGATGCTTGATCACCGCATGATCAAGACTTCAACAATTCTCAATATGATGCATATATGTGAATGTATCAAAAGATAACGAGCATTCACCATACTACGCATCAACCAATCTCATAAATGCCATAATGTAAACAGAACATAAATAGCATTCTCAATTCATCACTTACTCATACTCACAATTTAAACAGTCATGATTCAACCATCATCCAAACAATTCAACAAATCCATAAACACACAGATTTTCACATCACAAATATACTTGCCTCAACCGCGAGAAAATGAAGAACACGTAGAAGGCACAACCCGGAATCCGCTCTCCTCCTGAATATTTAATTAATAATTACCAACATGACAGTAGCGGGTTTCTAGATATAAAATAACAGCAACCCCAATTAACCCAACAATTTATCTCAATTAAATCCCCAACTCCCCTCGGCCAAATCTGCCCAACCACAGACAGCCGACTTCCAAAAATCATAACTTTCAGTACGTAACTCAAAAGTAAGCGTTCTTGGACTCTCTAGAAAGATAATTAAATTATCTACAAAAACTTAGTTGGGGAGACGCTCTGATTCTGCCAATAACTAGCCGATTCAAACCCTTTTCTAAAGCATCCAAATTCACATCGGACTCTCTGGACAGCGCACTAAAACAGGAATAACTTTCGCCCAGAAATTCGGAATCCGGACTTCTTTACCTCTATTGAAAGCTAAGAAACTTATCTACAACGTTCTCAATTTGAAGGACTCCTGAATCGCAACTATTTCCGTCGCACAAACCGATCTACTAAACTCTGTCCAGAACTACCCCGATCTGCAGAACAGTAACACTAGAAAATTCATAATTTTCGCTACACAAATCCGAATCACGTGTTCCTGTACTCCCTGGAAAGATAATTAAACCCTATACAACTTTCTAGAAGGGGTCCAGACCTGAATCCCGACGAAACTAGATCAAAACCGCCGAGAAACAACTACCGTCTCAAGAGCCCGTAAACCGACGAATCTAACTTGATTAAAACCAATCTAGAGACTACCGGGATTACCCTTGACGACACGACGGCGAACACGTCGATGAACACGACGAACACGGAGACGAACACGCCCGCGATCTCCTCCTCTCTTTCCTCCGGATCCACGCGTGACAGCGACGAACGCCGGCGACGGCGACCGGGGAGGAGACGACGACGATGAAGACGACGGCGGCGACCGGGAAGAAGACGTCGGGGCAGCACGGGCGGCGGCTGGCTGGGGTGGAGGCGCAGGGTGGAGGCGCAGGGTGGGGGCTGCCTAGGGTTTTAAGAGGTGGCCTCCCTCCCTCTTGGGCCAAGAAAAACCCACCGGCCAAGGCCTAGCCCAAGTTGTCTTAAATTTTCATAAAACCCCTCAAAACTCTTATAAACTTAATTATTTCACAAAGTCTCCTCTCTATTAATTAAACAATTAATTAAACAATTTTCGGGTATTACATTCTACCCCTTAAAGCAAATCGACCCCAATTCTAACCGCAACCTCAACGAAAACAAAACAACCAACTAGCAATTAACTAGCACCGACGTGAACAACGCCGGGCATCGCTCACGCATTCGAGACTCCAACTCCCAAGTTGCTTCTCTCTCGGTCTGCTGCGACCAAAGCGCTTTGACATACTAAATATTTTTTCTAATTGCTTGCACCTCGCACATAGGTTCTTGAAGATCCAAGTGGTTTGCCAACCTCCCGATCCTTGCTCCTTACATCCGCATAACTTTTCACCGCTCGGGCGACCAATGATTCGACTCACCAAGGCCACTCGTTGAACTTACGCCCCTACAACACTTCGAATTGTGTAGCTTTAATTCTTGAATGGTGGTGGTCTTACTCGTTGGTCAACGGTTTTAATGAAGCCCACGCCCGGATCTTTCAAGTTCTCCTCGATACCGAGTCATACAAAGCTACTGTATCCCACACTAGAACCCAAGGTAGTCCTAGTGATACACAAACCCTAAAACTTCGCAATTAACAAAAGCGATTAAATACACATCGGGTTATCATTCCCTTTAGTACCAACCCACACAATCGCACAAGACATATATCTCATGTTTCCATTCTCAATCGATCTCTTTACCTTAGCAATGAGCACCCCTTAAACACGGGCACACCACGGGGTCAAGGTAAACCCACTCTTTCACACACGAATACAACCGAAAATAAGGGATTCTTATTGCAATCACGCATCACCCACTCCCACCAAAGGGTCAAATCATAAAGAAAATCGAGGATTCAACATAAGAACCTCTCCACCTTCCAAGTAGGTGGTTTGCAAACAAACAACACATACGTCAAAGGGAATCACTCAAATGTCAAACCCGTCCATTTTTTTCCTAAACCGGAAAACCACACAAGCCAACAAAAGTCAACTCAAACCACAAAAGACTTTTCTCTCATCATGTAGCTCAAACAAGAATCGGGAGCATTTTACTACCGATTTTTTATTAAACTTCCTCTTGAATCACGAGGTTCCAAATTATCCCATACCATACTAGCTCAATTCTCTTAAATTGGCAACATCAACTCTATGTTCAAACCGAGTGCATCCAACACACTTTTGTAGAGGGACTCTACTATTCTCATAATAACATACTCTAGTCAACTCCTCTTCCCACATGTTACTTTAACGAATAATTTCCAATGCACCTCATCGTTATTTTTCACCCACCAACACTTCACCACAAATCTTAAGGACAATCAACATGAATTTCTCGGCTCACATACCCATTTACTACATCCAAAGGATACTATCAAGGAACATCATAATATTCGAATCCACTCCTTCCACTATTCTCACGCAATAACATTAGCCTCCAAGGTTCTAGCATAGATCACCAACCAAAATTTCTCATCTCTAAGGCTTCTATACATATACTTGATATATTTAATACAAAGACTCTTAAATTCGGTGACTAAAATTTCCACAATCAACCATACTCAATCATTAACAACCATATGAAACATATTCTCAACTTGATTATCGTAGAAAGATTCTAACTCCTAGAGGGTTACTCACCGAGCTAAGTTATACATGGCAAAATTCAACAATCCTTACTATCCCAATAATTCCCACAACGGTTGGGCTTCTTCACAATTATAAACTCATTAACTACACCATCATAATCATTCTAATAATCCTTGCAAAGTACCCCATCATGATGCTCCAATAAAATTGATCAAGATTCCCATACTTTCAATAATTCCAACGTTCAAACAAAATGAGCGTAACACTCATGAACCACGTTAGGTTCTTCTAGTTGCAACAATAAAACTATTTAGCCCCAAGGACAACATCTTCTTTAAATCAAATCCTCATCGAGAATTATTCAACGAACAATTTATCACTCAAAGAATCTCAAGTATCTTGATACCCACAATCTCACCCGGACTAATCACAAAACCACACCAACCGGTTGCCATACACATCTTAAAGGTCTTTGCAACCCAAAGCTGCGTACCCTTTCTTGGAGAAGCAAAGAAGAAAATTTCAGACAATGTCCATCTGCAATAAACACAAAACCAAGAAAACAAAGATCTTGGACAACAAAGGATAAGACCACGGTGAAGGCGCATGCCTCCTCGAGGCGAAAACATCAAATCTCAACCAATACGAATACAAGATTGTCATTTGAGCTCGAAACTCTTAAGCGGCGAAAATAAGAAGTCAAACACACTTCACAAAGATTGCACAACTTGACTTCAACCTTCAAAACTTTTATCAAACTTTTCCTTTTAACAAAGAGAACAACCTTCTTTGAATACGGTATCACCTTAACAATTCCAACAAAAGAAGAGTTGAAGACCACAACACATTAATTCTTTAAGAACTAATTAAAATCCTCAACACGACACTTTGCTTAAAACAATTTCAGCTACCACATAAATCATGAGATCAAAGATCGCATACACACTATCAAAACTTTTGATTTAAATAGTACCAAGGAATTTATTCAAATTCTTCTATTTAATGAACCTTCAACATTACCATCATAACCACAAATGGACCAACATACTAACATCGAATAATACATTCTTAACAAGCATCATCATATCCTCAACTCCTTCATAAACTTTTCCAAAAGAAACATAAGAAATCATTGCATCATGTTTCTAATATCTAAGTAAGGTTGCAACTACTTGATCTAGGAGAACCTAGTGCATAAGCCACATAAATAGAACAAAGCTCTTAAACAAGATGATACTAGAACAAGATAATCTCGAAATCATGCTAGTATAAATTTCTTACTAGATTTCATATATTCCATTCTTTATTGGTGCTCAACTCTAACTTAGCACCAATTGATTGTACTCTATTCACTATTGGCAATAATTGATTATTATTCGGTCATAACAACATTCATGATCCTAACTCCATTTTACAATTATAAGACATTCATGAGCATAGATTTTGTATCCTACCTTACATTCAGAAATTAGAATAGAAATGACTTTAAACTTCAATGATACCACTCGTAAGACAAGTTTCTACAAGTCAATGCATCAACCTTCATCTATTCCTTTATACGTATTTCAACAATCTAGCATGGTAAAAGATAGATGAAACTAGCAATTGTGCATGCTCATAAAGCATCTAAATAAAAGACATATTAAGGGTCAATATTACCAAGGTAATATTCTAACACCTCCTTACTTAATCATTCCAAGCGGTCGGATTAATTACTAAAGACACAGATAATTCAATTTATCCAATCATGATAGACATTTTAACAATCATAATAATCATTCGGTTCTTATTACACACTCCTCAATAACTCCATGAGTTACTATCATGAGTAAACAAATTCTTAATCATAGTTCTTCTAAAACTATTACAGGCAATATCAAATTAAACAACTACACTTCCAAGGATACTAGTAAAAATTTAATTATACACTATGCTAACATATCAACTCGATAATTCAACCTTATGAATTAGTTTATACGACTACCACCTTCCACTTAAGCATAGCAAAACAACATAAAGGATTTTAACACTCTCTTTCAAAAGGAAAAGGAACAATAAACTTCAACGCCGAGGTAAAGAGAAAACATAGATCCAAAGCTTTCACATAACAATGAGTTTTGCAACTCAAAATTCGCATTAATAAAAGAAAACACAAAGCGAACAATGAGCCATGATTCGCAACAAGACAAACTCCCACGAAGGAACTAACCTTACAAATCAACAAAAAGCACGGTAGCAAAGTATCTCAAGAGTGGGAAAGAAACAATAATCGCTTCAAGGAACGGTAGAGACCAATTGCATACCCTCAACGCAAGAACCACAATCTCAAAAGAAATTCATTAACTCCAATCACCAAGAATTGGCGAAATCAACTTAAGGATAATAACAACTTTTCTAATAAATTCACCCAACACCGCAATTAAGTTACCCGAGGTAGCTACATTGCTAATCCTCATACTACAAACAATGGTATAATCTGCAATACCAAGGTAGCACATCACAACATCTACATCATATCATTGACTATTCTCGGTCATAATGATCATAGGAGCAAATCATAATCATACAAGATTATCAATAAGCATACAAGATTATCTCATAATGTAAATCATCAATATAACATGTCAAAAGCATAAATGCAATGCTTGACCCATCCCATCCTCATGCACCGGTGTGTCAATTTAATAGTTTAATTACCACGGACCTAAAGCCCGCTCGATACCAATCTGTAACACCCACCAAACAATGGCACGAAATGCTACCAAACTAACAACATAATAAAACTATGCTAAGACATTCTATAAAATTTCGCAGAGCCTCCTTTGTTTATTGATAAAATGAAGTTCTAACAATATTATCAAAATGTATGAATAACGCAAGCAAAATAATTTGGCTACTAAGCGAAACATCTATAAAACTTAAGTAAAGCACGGAAGCAATATGAAGAAGTTCTAATCCATTATTACATCTTAATCAATGTCATAATCAAATACCACTTGAACTAATCAACAAATAATAATTAGAGTTCTCTATCTTCTCCATGGTGAATATTTCGTGCAAGTGCAACAATACAAATCCTCTTTATTCCCATGCATCTCGACCTCGTGAAGGTACCTAAAATAAACAAACAACAACAACAAAACAAAGAAGAGTGAGTCCAACGACTCGGCAAGTATAATCGTAACAAATGCAAGCATGAACATTAACTCTCAAGTTAAACATATTACATATGAATTTCATGCTATGCATTATGATCAAAAGCTCCTCTTTCTCATCTCTTTCGCATTTTACCGTGACGCGGGTGTGCATCCGTCAATGCACACCATGCCTACCCTCGGTGCAGGGACCAATGCCCACACTCCGCAAGTGTGGGGACCTCGATCTTGATCACCGCATGATCAAGACTTCAACAATTCTCAATATGATGCATATGTGAATGTATCAAAAGATAACGAGCATTCACCATACTACGCATCAACCAATCTCATAAATGCCATAATGTAAGCAGAACATAAATAGCATTCTCAATTCATCACTTACTCATACTCACAATTTAAACAGTCATGATTCAACCATCATCCAAACAATTCAACAAATCCATAAACACACAGATTTTCACATCACAAATATACTTGCCTCAACCGCGAGAAAATGAAGAACACGTAGAAGGCACAACCCCGAATCCGCTCTCCTCCTGAATATTTAATTAATAATTACCAACATGACAGTAGCGGGTTTCTAGATATAAAATAACAGCAACCCCAATTAACCCAACAATTTATCTCAATTAAATCCCCAACTCCCTCGGCCAAATCTGCCCAACCACAGACAGCCGACTTCCAAAAATCATAACTTTCAGTAGGTAACTCCAAATTAAGCGTTCTTGGACTCTCTAGAAAGATAATTAAATTATCTACAAAAACTTAGTTGGGGAGACTCTCTGATTCTGCCATTAACTAGCCGATTCAAACACTTTTCTAAAGCATCCAAATTCACGTCGGACTCTCTGGACAGCGCACTAAAACAGGCATAACTTTCGCCCAGAAATTCGGAATCCGGACTTCTTTACCTCTATTGAAAGCTAAGAAACTTATCTACAACTTTCTCAATTTGAAGGACTCCTGAATCGCAACTATTTCCGTCGCACAAACCGATCTACTAAACTCTGTCCAGAACTACCCCGATCTGCAGAACAGTAACACTAGAAAATTCATAACTTTCGCTACACAAATCCGAATCATGTGTTCTTGTACTCCCTGGAAAGATAATTAAACCCTATACAACTTTCTAGAAGGGGTCCAGACCTGAATCCCGACGAAACTAGATCAAAACCGCCGAGAAACAACTACCGTCTCAGCAGCCCAGAAAACCGACGAATCTAACTTGATTAAAAACCAATCTAGAGACTACCAGGGATTACCCTTGACGACACGACGACGAACACGTCGACGAACACGACGAACACGGCGACGAACACGCCCGCGATCTCCTCCTCTCTTTCCTCCGGATCCACGCGGTACAGCGACGAACGTTGGCGACGGCGCACCGGGGGAGGAGACGACGACGATGAAGACGACGACGGCGCACCGGGAAGTAGACGTCGGGGCAGCACGGGGCGGCGGCTGCTGGGGTGGGCGCAGGGGTGGAGGCGCGGGGGTGGGGGCTGCCTAGGGTTTTAAGAGGTGGCCTCCCTCCCTCTTGGGCCAAGAAAACCCACCGGCCAAGGCCTAGGCCCAGGTTGTCTTAAATTTTCATAAAACCCCTCAAAACTCTTATAAACTTAATTATTTCACAAAAGTCCCTCTCTCTATTAATTAAACAATTAATTAAACAATTTCCGGGGTATTACAGCATAGGTGTGGATACTTGTGGGGCGATTTTTGAAGGCACCATTCACCCCCCCCTCCATCTGTTGCCATTTCGGTCCTACATCAACAGTGCCTTCAAATATTCCCCTACCTCACTCACATATTGAACAACAACTCTGGAATTTTTAGAGTTTTTGGAAGTTGCTTTCTATTATAAATAAATTGGTCTTTGGTCTTTCGTACGTGATTTCAATATTGCTTATATTTCCCATAGTCTAAAATATTTTTATTTTCAACACAATTATCACAGTTTACCCTCCATCCAAACGAACCTAAAATATTTCACAGAGTGTCCAATATTAAGTTACACCATTTTTGCACTATTTTTTACCGTTGCTACACTATGTACAACTAAGCATATCACACATGTACCACCCTAGAATTCATAAATTAGTGCTAACAGTACTGCATTATATTTCTAAGTAGACAGCTACAATGATATTCAATTTTTAATATAACAGTAATACGACAATTGACCATTAACTAAAATCTGCACAAAGCACAACAATTTAACCAAAATATGCATGTCTAATAGTTTGTACAAAACATCATATAAAATGCATACTAACTTTTTCCAAATACAGAAAAAAATACAATGTGGTTCCCATGTAAACAAAATAATCTAGGCATAAACAACATCATTCATATAATTAGCGTGACTAATAAGCATTTCACGACACTAACAATGATGCTTCTTCGACGTCAACTAAAGCCACTACCCAATTACAAAGGCTAACTACCACATTTTCATACTAACAAATTACCATTTTTAATTACATACTAATCACATTGCTAAAAAATTGCCGCATATCGAGAAAAATTACCTCTTTCGGATGCTCCAAAGCCGATCTGCATCTTTTCCAAATGCGCAAACTTGAAATTAAAATTGAAAACCACTAAAAAATCTAATGTTGCCTCTCTCGGTTTCTTGCTATTGATACAAAATATCACTGTTGCCTCCTCCAAAGAACAAATCCTTGCACCATTTAAGCATGCAATCAGCGGAGGGGAGGAGGGCCAGTCGCGTCGGCGCTGCCACCTAAGGAACGCGCACGCGTGGGGAGGAGGGCCGACTGGGCGGGCGTTGATGAATGGAGGAGGGCACCTCACGCGGTGGGTGACAGCGCCATGGGCACAAGCCGTGCGGTCGGAGACAACGCCAAAAGGCTCGCGCGATGGGTGGATGCGCAAGGAGGAATTGTGACACCCCAACCCATGTTGGCTCATGTGCGTGTGCACATGAATTTTTGGGTTAGTCCCACCTTGCTAGCTTACCTTGAGAAACACTTATATAAGCCTAGGAGTTCCAATGGTAGCACCCCCACTTAACCGTTTTACGCGAAGCGAGGACGAAAGTGCAAGCGGGTTGCTACGTGTGCGTGGCCTATCCAGAATGGGGTTAGGCCTAAGCCGGTTTGGACCATAGGGCGTTACAAATGGTATCAGAGCCGACTCTCACGGTTATATGGGCGCGTGCGGGTCAGGGGCGCGGGCATATGGCGCATGGCGCGTGTGGGTCCGGAGTGGACACACGCATGGCATATGTGCTGGTACTGAACGCGCGGACATGTGCCAAGAGGGGAGATCCTTATCATTTGCCCCAGTGTGGGTATGTTGGTCCGACGAGGACATCGGGTTCTTTGAGGGGGGTGTATGTGACACCCCGGCCCATGTTGGCCATGCCGTGTGTCCACTCCGGACCCACACGCGTCATACGCCGTATGCCCATGTAACTGCGAGAGTCGGCTCTGATACCATTTGTAACGCTCTAGGGTCCAAACCGGCTTAGGCCTAACCGTATTCTGGATAGGCCACGCACATGTAGCAACCCGCTTGCACTTTCGTCATCGCTTCACGCAAAACGGTTAACCAGGAATGTTAACATTGGAACTCCTAGACTTATATGTAAGTGCTTCTCAATGTAAATTAGCAAGGTGGTACTAACCTAAAAATTCATGTGCACATATATATAGGCCAATATGGGCCAGAGTGTCACAGGAATCGCATGGGAGGGGCCGCGCCAGGTGGGCAAGCGCGATGGGGGGTGCGCCACGTGGGCTTTGCGGTGGGGGGCATCAAGAGGCCAAAATAGGTATTACGTGGAAAGAGCGGTCACTTTTGGAATTTCTATGTAACGGAGGCTAAATTGTCCAAAATTCGCAACGTAAGCGCACGCACCAATGAAGCCGTTGTTTCTTTGGAACGGGAAAGTCCGCAGAGCTCCCATCACTCCACTCTGCCAAACAAACACGGAGACAGAACAACAGACACGGGGCAGGGAAGAGAAAAGGAGAGCTAACGAGAGGGGCAAGGAAGCGCGGCTTAGCCCAGGCCCAGCATCCAGCCCCCACGCAAGCGGCTCGCCTAACTCCTTCCCCATGCAAGCGGCTCGCCTAACTCCCTCCCCACACCCCGTCCGTGGTCAAATACTGACGCTCGAATGCTTCCTCCTCTGCTCTCTCATCCACTCTGTTCCGTATTCGATTCCCTCTCTCCCCGGGAGTTTGATAGCTAGCTAGGTAGTAGTAGGCGCGAGCTCGGTTTAGTGGGAGGGCAAGAAGCACGAGGAGGAGGAGATGAAGCCGGGGGAGCGCGCGAAGCTGGTCCGGAGCCTCCGGCAGGAGTCGCGGTGGCTGCGGCTGCTCGTCCTCGTCACCGGCTTCTTCCTCGTCACCCTCACCTTCGTCGTCGTCTCCAAGCCCGACGCCCTCCTCTTCAACCGTACGGCCGTTTCTTCACCATTTCTTCTTCCTGGATTCTTGGGATCGATGCTAACCAAAGGAGAACTCGCTCGTTTCTTGCGCGCACAGTGAACGGCCGGCTGTTGGTGGACCAGGCGCCGCGGTCGTTCCTGATCCGCCAGCGGGTCGACGCCGACTCACGGAGATCCGCTGACGCTCTTCCCGCCGCCGAGGACCCCAAGATGGTGGATGGCGACGACGGCGAGGATGCCAACGCCAAAGGTGAAATCTTTAGAGCTAATTACCACCGTCACATCGTCAAATCATCATCAAATCTTGGGGCCTACCCTATAGAGAAAAACTAGAGAACGGTATACCATTCCCCTCTCTCTTAGACTTCTTCTCACTCTCAGCCACCGCTCCCTCCCTCTCGCTCACATTTGTCGCTCCCTCCCTCCCTGCCGCCGTCATTCCCTCACTCTCCTTCACCACCGAAAGAAAATTCGGCTCCTGTGCTACAGGTTAACCTTTCCCTAGGCACAGAAGGAGGTTGAGGGGAGGCGGTGACCCAGAGGTGCATGACAGCCGGGGCGATGGGTAGGGCAAGAGGGTGGTGGCAACAGCAGCTGTGGCAGTTAGGTTGGTTGGGGCGGCGCGGAGGAGAGGGGTCGAAGCTGGGCTGGCACTAGAAAGAAGGCGAGGAGGGTGGCGCTGAGAAGAGAGAGGAAGGGGAGGCAAGCGGTGAAGAAGAAGGCGAGTAGAGGCTAGAGCGGCATTGGTTAGATGCTATATTGTTCGAATTGATCTGAGCGATATAGCGTGGCATAGTAACTCTCCTTTAGAAAAAAACTAGCGAGTGGTATACTGTTCGAACGGTATACCATCCCTCTTTCTCACTCCTAGTAGCCGCTCCCTCCCTCTGGTGCTCCATCTCGCTCCCGTCTGTTGCTCCCTCCCTCCTCGCCTCCGTTATCCCCTCACTCTCCTTCATTATTGCAGGGAAATTTGGCTCCACCGTTACAGGTTCACCCTTTCCCCCGGTATAGAATGAGGTCGGGGGTAGATGGTGGGCGGTGGCGGGGGCAACGGGCAGGGTAGGAGGGCTGTGGCAGCGGCGGTTGTGGCAATTAGATTGGGTTGGGTGGCGCGACAGGAAAGGGTCAAGAGGTTGCATGGCGAGGTGGCGACAGCATCGCCGGCCGCAGGTGGTGGTGGAGGGGGTAGGGGGCGGCGGAGGAGACGTGTGGAGCTGGGCTGAAGTTGGAGAAGAAGGCGAGAGAATGGCGCTGAGAAGAGAGAAGAGGGGGAGGGGGAGGGGGAGCAGCAGAGAAGAAGACGAGTAGAGGCTAGAGCGGCGCTGGTTAGATACTATACCGTTCATAGCGTGGTGTAGTCGCTTTCTAGCCTTTACTGCTGTACCTATTTATCTTATAATTTTTCGATTAAGATGTCGTATGGTACCGACGCTGCTTGACAGGGATCAGTGAGGAGAAGAGAGTGCTCACTAGTGAGCCCGAGCAGGGCAAAAAGGAGGCGGCGGCCACTGCATCTGAGCTGTTAGGTGAGCCGTCACCTTCGGATCCGTCAATAATTTATTTGTCTAGCTCCGTCTTCGGATGCCCACCGAGTTCGTTCCGCTCGGATTCGATTCACGGGGTTCGAGATCGCAAGAGATTTGGGCTCTACGAATTGATGCCTGCTTTTTCTGTGAAACTTTGGTGGTGGGATCTGTACTGGTATTGTAGGTGGTGGAGGTGAAGAGCAGAAGAAAGGAGAGGAGGGGCACCAAGAGCATCACAAGGTGGCACTCCCAACTGTTTCCAACTATACCATCCATGACGCCGAAGGCAGCCACAATGGAAAGCAAGAAGGTAGCAGGAGCCGATACTTCTTGTGTTTCTTGGTCTAGCTATTGGTGGTTTTGATTACAGTTCAAAGAATTGATTGATTAATCACTTTAGACTGTCAATTAATTCATCCTTAAATTAGATTGAGGATGCTTTACACACTCACAATGGGATGTTGATATGTCCAACTCTTCTTTCTATTTCTTCTGTTTCAATGATGATACTCCATTTTGCAGCCACGGACTATGTGGAGTCGGACAGGAAGCCTCTGTGTGATTTCTCAAATTTCAGAGCCAATGTCTGTGAGATGCGAGGCAATATTAGGATTCACCCGAATGCAAGTTCGGTCATGTACATGGAACCTGCCGGTTCAAAGAGAGACGAGCTACGGAAAATTAAGCCTTACCCTCGTAAAGGTGATGAATTCTGCCTCAGCCATATTACAGAGCTGACGGTGAAATCGAGCAAAGTGGCACCTGAGTGTACCAAGTACCACGATGTGCCTGCCGTGGTCTTTGCTCTGACTGGATACACTGGAAATCTATTCCATGACTTCACCGATGTGCTTGTCCCTCTTTTCACGACTGCAAGCGAGTTCAATGGTGAGGTTCAATTCCTAATCACAGACATGGCTATTTGGTGGACAGGGAAGTACAAGGTGGTGTTTGACAAGCTATCCAAGTACCCTTTGATTGATTTCAACAACGATGATCAAGTGCATTGCTTCAAGCATGCCATTGTTGGCCTTCATGCTTACATGGAGTTCACAATTGACACGTCAAAGGCTCCGCACAACTACTCAATGATGGATTTCAACAGGTTCATGCGCAGGACTTACTCATTGCCTAGGGATGCAGTGACCGCACTTGGTGAGATCCCCAAGACCAAACCGAGGCTGCTCATTATCTCAAGGCAGAGGACAAGGATGTTCCTCAATCTCAACGAGATCGTGGCAATGGCTGAGGAAATGGGTTACGAGGTTGTGGTTGAAGAGGCCAATGTGAGCTCTAACCTCTCCCATTTTGCCAATGTAGTTAACTCTGTCGATGTGATGATGGGTGTCCATGGCGCTGGGCTCACAAACTGTGTGTTTTTGCCACCTAAAGCCACGTTGATTCAGATTGTGCCATGGGGTGGCCTAGACTGGATATCCCGAATTGATTTCGGCAACCCAGCGGAGCAAATGGGCCTGCGGTACAAGCAGTACAGCATCGGTGTACACGAGAGCAGCCTCACCGAGCAATACCCGCTTGATCATGAGATCTTCACAAAGCCGCTTTCGCTTCACAAGCATGGATTCGGGTTCATCAGGCAGACCTTCATGGCTAAGCAGAATGTCAGGCTTGATTGCAATCGGTTCAGACCGATGCTCTTGGAGGCCCTTGAGCAATTAAACCAATAAAGAATACTGATTTGTTGTTGGGGCACTGTATTAGGCGTTCTCTTTACAATTTTTTGGTTTCATCATTCTTCTCTTTAGTAAAATTTGTTTGTCATCTTCTGATTACATGAGGAAGGAGAAAAAAATTAATTATTTGTCAAAAATGTAGAAAATGTTGCTGCCACATGGATTGAAATTCAGATATTCATGATTTGTCATTTAGATCATTTTTCTTGATTGGAAATAGAAAAAATATTTTCTCTCGTAAATTGTTATACTCTTATGGTTGAATTGAGCATGGAAATATCGAGTTTTTGGCTGATTTGACAATATTGCGAGCGGTAATTACAAAAGTAGCGCCCGCGACGAAGAAATAGCAGATTTGCTACGAAGTCCGCGTGGCCACCGTGCGGAGACGCCTCGCGGTCGACACACGCCCCTGCCACACGATCATTGTGCAATGGAGCCAAAACCACATGACTACCATGCGATGTTGGCCAGTCCTGCACGGCCACAGTGCATTTGTCAATTAGATGGGGTCATTAGCCGTGTTAATTTATGATTAACGAATTTATTTAAGTGTAGTGCCTATAGCAATTTTTAAATATAGCAAGTGAGCTTAAAAATATACAAAACTTTTTTTAAATTGGGGAGATGGTCGTTCATGGTGATAGGGCTCCAATTAAACGGAGGGGGAGAAAGAAGACAAGTAGCGACACGAAGTGGCGCGGTCGGATTGGACGAGCTTGGAGAGGCAGGTCACCGGGCGCGGGTGGCGCTGAGCTTAATGGCGGGGAGGAAGAAGGAGCGAAGGGGAAGGCACAGGGAGCAATGGAGGAAGCCTTGGCTACTTATAGGAGTGGTGGGGGTCGCTGTGGAGGCCCTATTGCCGTTGACAAAAGAACAGGGAGCGGCATGGCCTGGCGAGGTAGGGTGACGTGAGCCGCACGACACGTGTGGGCACACCCGGGATTCACGCGGCGTGCAAGCGGGGCGCAGAGACGATGACGTGGTGGCATCACAGTGATGGCCACGTAGGGTGACGCGATGGAGCCGGGGCTGGTGCTGCGACGTGAGCTAGCGCCAGGACGTGCGAACGAAGGCGACAGGAGCAGGGCGTGGTGATGACATGGGAACAGTGGAGTGGTAGGGCATGGCGGAAGGGCGGCGATGTCGACGGGAGTAGGCGCGGAGGCGACAGGCGTAGGCACGGTGACAGGGGCAGGCGCGGCTAACGCAAAAAGGACAGAGGAACGAGCGCATAGCAGAGAGACAAGGAAAAGAGGAGAATGGGAGCAGGGAGAGGAAAGGGAAGGTGGGCCCGCACGCAGAGAGGAAAAAGAAAGAGGGAGAGAGAAGAGAGGAAGGGAGAGAAGAAATGGGCCCTGTATGCAAGAGAAGGAAAAAGGGTGAGGGAAGGAAAAAGGGAAAAAGAAGGGCTCAAGCATTATTTTAAAATTTAAAATTTTAATTTGCATTAGGATTTACTGATTTTTGGAGTTTTATATGACATTCAAAATATAAATTTTCAGTTACGTTTTGTATTCAAGTTTTGGATTTTCAATTCAAGTCTTGGCTCACACATCTAGATACAAAAGCTAACATTCAACTATTTTTATTTTAATTATTTGCCCTTGGATTTTTTTTATTTTGATATTTCTTTATTCTAAATTGTATAATTAATTTTTTTTAATATCCAGCCTTAGGTTTTGTATGGTAGTTGAACTAAAAGAAGGGGTTTTTGGTTTCATTTTATTGACTTAAATTTGAATTTAGAATTTCGGTATTTTGAATTCATGATTTGTAAAGTCATTTCCCCTTTTTACTATTTACATGATCATTATTTGCACTTGGGATTATTCTTGATTATTAATTCGCATAGCATGAAACTTAGAAAATTTTAGATAAATATTCAGAAGGAATTCGAACGTTAACAGAATGCAAGAAAAAGTTTTAAAAAATCCTATATTTTCGAACACCCAAATTTTAGGATGTTACATATCAAAACCTATGTGAGAATGAGGGCCACATAGCCAAATTGAGTGAGAGTATTAAAAAGAGTGAACTATATGATTCGACCATATGTAAGGTTAAGAGCATATAAATTGAGAGTGTGAGAATACACCAAAATAAAAAAGAGAAATAAAAGATAGGAAAAGTGAGGTTGATTATGAAACTAACACATTAATATCTACTTCTAGTGTTGCTTCATATATTGTGTAGGTTGAAATTGAAGTCAAGGCGTTGAACGTTCAACAACCGGCACCATTGAAAGTAAAAGATGAGGAGATAACTGTAATACCCCGAAAACGATTCGAGAGATAGTCTATTAATTGGAGGGAGGGACCTTTTAGAAAAGAATTAAATAATAGTTTTAGTGGGGGGATTTCTGAAAATTTCTGGCAACCTGGGCCTGGGCTTTGGCCCAGGTGGAATTCGGCCACGAGGGGGAGGGCTCCCACCCCTCCCCCCAACCCTAGCTGCTCCCACCCTCCCCTTGCGCCTCCCTTGCCTCGGGGCAGCCGCCACCCCTCCCTCATTGCGCTCCTCCCCTCCAGCAGCGCCTCCCTCCCCTCTCCTCCATTGTTGGTGAAGAAGATTCCCGGTGCTACCGATTGAGCGGAGAAAGGAGATCAAGCGCAGCACGACGATTGGATCCGGAGGAAGGAAAGAAGAGAAGGAAAAGAGGAAAAAGAGAAGAGGTGAAATTCGTGGGGTGTTCGTCGTGTTCTTCATCGTTTCTACAAGGGTAATCCCTGTTCTCCCCAATTAGATTGATAATTTAGTTGGGCTAGCAATGTCGGTTTTCTGATCTATTAGAACAGATCGTGTTAGCCGTCTGTTTTGGGTTAGATCCGTGGGGATTCAGGTTTGGACCTCTCCTAAAGAATTGTAGAGGACGAAATTATCTTTCCATGAAGTCCTAGAACGCATGATTCAGACTTGCGTAGCAAAAGTTATGATTTTTCTAAGTTGACTGTTCTGCATCTCGGAGGGTTTCCCGACGGGCTTCGGTAGATCGATTTTTAGAAATTAGTAAACGGGAGAATCAGAGGATCTTCATATTAGGAAAGTTGTAGATAATTTTCTTAGCTTTCTAGAAAGATCAAGAATTCCAAATTCCGACTTTCTGGGTGGAAGTTACGGCGTTTTTAGTGCGCTGTCCAGAGACAAATACAGATTGAGGAAAACTGGTTGGATCGGGTAGAAGATGGCCGAATCTGGAAGGCTCCCCAAATAGGTTTGGTTAGATTATTTAATTATCTTTCCAGAGAATCTGAGAACGCTTCATTGGACCTTCGTATCAAAAGTTATGAATTTTTCAAGGTGACTGTCTGTAGAAGGCAGGGGTTGGCCGAGAGAAGATTTGAGTTTGGGTCATGTTAAATATGTTGGGTTAGTTTAAGGGTGTTTTTATTTTATCCATAGACTCGTTTCTGTTGTCTTAGAAAATATTATATTAATGTTCAGGAGGAGGACGGGTTCACGGGGCTGCACCTTCTACTCATCCTCCGTTTTCACGTGGTTAAGGCAAGTATAATGATGGTTGAAATTTTATAGTGTGATTGTTGATGAATGATGGTTTGGGGATGTTTGATCGGTATTATGAGTGTATGCGATCTTGATTGTGATAATGATATGTTGGTGCATGGATATGGTGAATGCAAGTTTTTATTCATTAAGACGTTCACATATATGCATCATGCTGCAATTGAAGTTGTTTATGAGAAGTTATGATGCATGGATATGGTGAATGCAAGTTTTTATTTATTGAGACATTCACATATATGCATCATGCCGATATATTGAAGTCTTGGTCACGAGATGACCAAGCGTCGAGGTCCCCGTCATGTTGATGACATGACGGGCTAAAGGTCCCCATACTTGTGGAGTATGGGCAATTGGTCCCTGTACCAGATGGTACAGGCATGGGTGTGCATTGACGGATGCACACTCCGTATTACCGGTAAAATGCGAAAGAGAAGAGATAAAGAGATTTTTTATCATATTGCATAGCATGGTTCATTATGTGATTGATGAATAAATTTGTGAGATGATGTTCATGATTGTTCTTGTTACTACTTATTATATTTGCTGAGTCTTTGTACTCACTCTTGCTGTCGTTGTTGTTTGTTGATTGTTTTAGGTACTTTCATGAGGACAGCTTGCATGGGGATAAAAGAGGATTAGCGTTGTTGCACTTGCACGAATTATCCATCATAGAAGAAATAGAGAACTTTCGATATTAATTATTCTTTTGCTAAAGTAGTATTTGTTGTATGACTACTAGGTCTAAAATGTAATAAAGGTTTAGAACTTTTATATTACTTCCGCGCTTTGGTTAGTTTGATAGCAGTTTTGTTTATTACTGATTACCATGCTTATGGTTATTTATACCTCTTGATTATAATTGTTAGAACTCGGTTTTAGTTAATAAACAAAGGAGACTCTGCCGAAATTTGGTAGAATGAAACCAGTTAGATTTATTATTTGGTTAGTTTAGTAGCATTTCGGGCCAATGTTTGGCTGGGGTGTTACAATAACCATGTTGAGGATGAAGTATTTGCTGCTCGTAGTCAAATCATGATGACTTGATACTTCTAGCATCAATATCATCTGAGGAGAATGATAAATGTAACAATAATGATGTTAAATTTAATCGTGAAAAGGTGAGTAATTGTGATAACTCAAGTGTTCAACGAGAAATTCCACATTCTGAAATTTCTGCGCTCAATTAACATAATATGGAATTGATTACTCATAAGAAAATTCTTATTCGAATATCTCCTAGTGATTCTTTGTAATATATCATGTTTGATGATCTTAGAGAGCTATCTAGTGTGATTGAGAAACTTACTGAAATTTCATGTTTAAAATCACTAGTTAGTGTTTATGCCTACACATATAAGTTTAATTTGATTGGAGATTATAGTGTAGATGACAAGTTCTATGTTTATCGATATGTATTACATGTGATAAACTTACTGAATTGAAATTGCATATTTTAGATAAATAATCTTTTGTGGCATATCATGATCACAGTGAGATGAGTTTCAATAATAATGCTTGCTATTTTATAAGATTTCTTAAGCCTACTTGTTTACTCTTTGATGTGCAGTCATGTACAAGTAATCAGAATAGCACAGTTGAAGCATGGAAGTTAGTAAAAATTTTCTCCTCATATATTAAACAACTTGGTCGGATTTTGTCCTTTGATATCTTGCCTATGTCCTTCGAAAAGTGAAGACGGCTTTTCTCATGGGAGGGATAATGATGTGAATGATATTATTGCCATGTATACATCTTATGGTGACTGTTGTACTAACTGGTTTATGCAAAATAATGAGAATGACACAATAATTGATTTATACATACACTATGCATATGTGTTATTCTTTTTATTTACTACGCTTCAGATGCTTATGATGTGCCAAACAGGACAAGTATAATTGATAAATATATATACCATGCATACACGTTTTATTCTTTATTTAAAACATTTTCAGGCTATCAAAAGTCGAGGACAATTTTTCTTGAAGAAGGGGAGGATGATGTGGATATGCCTATGTCTTACGCTTTTCAGTTAAATATATTATTTAATTGGAAATAATTATTGAGTTGTATTAAATATTATCAAGTGAACTTATTCTTTAGGGAGCTTATTTTTTATGAGAATTTGCTAGTAACTAATGCTAGTGTTGTTTGCATAATTAAGTACGAAGAGGGAACCGAGACCGAAGCAATTTAGAAGAACTCCAGGAGGAGGTCCATGCGTTCAAAAAAGTCAGCCCAAGTCAACAGACCAGCGCATGCAATGGAGATAACACCAACCGAAAGTCCCCAGTCACATGATCCAACTGCATGGAACAGAGGGAAGGCATCCACACCACTCATGATATGAACAACACGGCAAGAGGCCAATGGCCGAGATGTATTCCCAGGCCTGCGTGCTAATCACGTTTTGAACATGGTGGGAGTCCTAGTTACTTTAATGTTGGGAATTGTGAGCGCGATAGGGCTTTACTTTGTGCGTGATGTCCGATGTGTGTGTTCTCGCGAATTAAAAGCGTTTGTTCCATCATTGGTAACGGAGAATCACTACGATTCGATAGGTAACTTATGAGTATCTTGATCTTACATTAAGAAGATCGGGTCACCCCGTATCTACTTAGATGTCAGGTGCTAGAACTTGAGACCAACCTTTTGAATCCTGCGCATCAGAAGCCATGTTTTGGTACTTGGTAATACACTCGAATAAAAAAGTCAACAAAAGAAAGAAAGGCAGGAAAAGGTGGCAAACGAAGCTTAACATGTGCCAACATACATACAGCTCACCATCAATGGCAGTAATCCATGTCGCGACAGAACGCCAAACTGGATGGCATCCCAGAAAGCTTCAATCGAGAGATAACAGCTTGCCACATGCAACGGTGCTCTGCTTTCCTGCCCCTCTCTTTCAGAAAGCGCATTTGATCGGTCTGATTGTGCTGAAAGCTGGCTGATGCAAAGAAGTCTTATCTATTATCTTTATCTTTATCTAGTGCCTAGCTTGCTTGGTTGCCTTCTCCTATCCTAGTAAGCTTATGGAGTATTAATTCCATGCCATTGACAAAAGTATGAATGTAATGCAAATTGTGATCCAGTCCGGAGTAGAAGAGTAACAGTAAAAGGAGATAAGGCAGGCACATGTGGAGCACACGAATGCCGTGCAGCTTGGCCTAATTAAGCTAGGTTGGTAATGA
Organism: Bonia amplexicaulis; assembly: GCA_036346245.1. Lineage (NCBI taxonomy): Eukaryota > Viridiplantae > Streptophyta > Magnoliopsida > Poales > Poaceae > Bonia > Bonia amplexicaulis. Next base: position 12,472,156 of record CM070738.1, on the reverse strand, counting down.
ATTCTAAAATCTGTTTTTTTAAGTAAATGATTTTTTTAGTACCTAACTTTTAAATAAAGTATTTTTTAAGACGGGATCTATTAATTGATTATAATAACACTACAGTAATTTTATTTATATCGACCAAAATAGTATATAAGTATCTCTCTATAAGCTATTACTATTTATAAGATAAAGATAGAATCTAAAACCAAATTTCCGGACCTAAGGCTCCTGTGTCTCGCCGGCTCACAAGGGCCTCTCACCTTGCCAAGTGCCGACTTGCCCTGCTCGTTTCGGCTTCAGCTTCTGGTTTATTTTTCATTATTCATAAATTTCGTCTTTTTCTGAATTTTTTGTTTTTTAGCTTTTTTGCCGGTTCTTCTTTTCCGTATTCGTTTGTGTTGTCCGTGATGAGCTAGCATATTTTTTCTATTTTTAAATTTTTTAAAATTTAATTGCGCTAAATAAGGCACCTTCAGCTACAGTAAAATTTCAGCCGCTATAGTGCAATTTCAGTCATAAGCTACAGCTTTTCAGCCCAACCGAGCAGGGAACCATCGAGACCTGGCTGCTCGGAAGGGCCCTGTGTCGGTTGCTATAAGAATAATGGGATTTTGGAATTGCAACACTACAAGAGGTTTAGGTAAGGAAAGTATTATAGAAAATCGATTCCTCGTATTTAAAATCGTTTCAGATGTCCAGCACCAGCAGTGTGGATGTGTGATGTTGATGGAGGAGGCTCCGGCGATTCGTCGCACTTTAGTTACGTGGATAGCGTGGGATTACGCGTGATTTGCGATCGATGTTGTCTGATCTCCCAATTTACTAATGGTTCATGACCTACTTAGAACATACGTTTTGTAGGAACCTGAAAAGGATTAGCCATATTTTTAGTAAAACCAGCTGAATTTTCTACATAACTACACAACTAGATACGATAGTGCATATATTTACATTAAAACATAGAATTATATTTGTTATACAACTATAACGCTTATAATGAAAATGCTGATGCCTTCGTTAGACAATTTAAACAGGTCTAGTAACTGATGAGGATATGCACATGCTTAACACATTTCAGTCAAATACATTATTTCACTGGAAAGAAGTATTGAGCCGTATTAAATATTGTCAGGTGAATTTGTTTCTTAATGAATTTTCTTCTATTCGTGGGAACGATATACTACATTATGTCAAATTCTAGTTTATTATTAGTTTTGAATATTTTTATGATTCCGGGGCCAAAGCAATGGAGAAGCACAAGGAGGGTAATCGTATTTGCTACCAAGAACAAAAAGCTCAAAGCCCATTGGGATGGAAAGGAGAAAGCCAAGTAGCCCATGCAGCTGATCAAGGTGGAAAGAAGCCCATGCAGTGGGAGAGCAACAGGGTAGAAGCCCAAGAACTTAATGCCCAAGTTTTGGATAAGGTTTTGAAGGCTAATTCGGATTTCCCACATGTACCACCGAATTCAAACTCGGATTCAACTCAGAACTCAATTCGGATTCGGTTCGGGATAGCCCAACAGGCATATACTAAAACGGTCATAACTTTTACAAACGGAGTCCGATTGAGGTGTTCTTGTACTATATGGAAAGCTCTTAAAGTCTACTTTCAGATGGATTTGACCTCACCTCCAAATTCCCTATGAGTCGATCAGAAACTGCGAAATAAATCACATCACTATTTCAGTCCGAATCAAAGTAGGCCTAGGGCTTTGTAATCGAGTCCTATTCGGCCTCCAAGTGTTTGGCCGACTCTCCACCCCTTGTATCTCTTTAAAAGACAGCCGGTACCCTTGTAAAATACAGACCACGTTTGAGAAAAATTAATCTACTAAAGTTTGTTCGAGTTTAGCATTACTGCCGAAGTTCCATAGGGAATTAGGAGTGATTTCTTCAATCAAGATCGTTCAGCCTTTTCGCTGGGAATTGGGTGCATGATAGATCTTTGTTTGGTGGTCGGCGAAATCAACATGAGTGTGTTTTGGCGGATTAAAGTGTAACACCCTAGGACCCATGATACCCTGGGATGCCACTAAAACCACTCCACAACTAGCCAAATTACAAGATAAAATAATCTTGCATCAATTCCTAAACAAGATAGGATAAGCGGAAGCATAATCAATTAAGCGAAACATGATAGTGATAATCAATTTAATAATTTAAAACAACCTCCAACAATCTAACTAAAGAATAGTTCACAAGTTTAACACTAATAAGTTAAAGTAAACTTTAACGAGATAGCTAGGCAAAAGACTAGAATCACTTTGTCTTTATTACATCATAAATCTATGATCCAAGTGCATTATTGTGGTGCCGCTCTACCCTTCCCATGCATGCTCAATGATCACCTGTAGGGGGGAAACAAGGGTGAGATAAAAATCTCAGCAAGCAAACTGTTTAACAAGCTAATTAAACTACAACAGTTTAATCATCAATATTTTATTTTCCACAATGACCACGTTTATATCCTCAACCGCAATACACCACTAACAACGGTAAAACAATAGCAAATAAATCTTATTTGACTACTTTAAAACCTCAACCACTACCACTACCAAGACAATAAAGCATATGTATGTTTTACTTCACTATTTTATTGTTTCTCATATCACAACTGCTATCAACAATTACTACAAGTGAAAAGAATCTCATGCCACAATCACAACCCATACTATACCACAAGGGACAAACCCCATTTCACGACCACAGCCACATTCCTCATACCACAAGTAGCTCACATGTGCCATTTCCATATTACAACTATGAAGTTGTATATTCCACATTATAACTATGAAGTTATATATTCCACATTACAACTATGAAATTGTATTTGACTGCAAAATAACTTCACCACAATACATTGCATAGGTATGTAAATAATCTTTCCACAATGCAATGCATATGAATGCGTATGTTTCACAGCACCCTTACCCAACAAGGTAAGAGCGTGCATCGTATTACGGCGATATACGATGATGTACCGGTACGGTCGCGGCTAAGTGCGGCGACATCCACATATGCAAATGTCATGATATGGTATGTATGATATGATAATCATAAACCACATGAATTCCAACCTCAAAGGAGCATCAACATGCTCACAACATATCCACAACCACATATCCACCACATATTTGTTTTCATATTCCGCATTAGCATACTAAACGAATTTCCACATGATTACGAGCAATTTATCCAACATATCAATTGATCAATAATTGCTACCATCACAACCATAAGTATTCACTAAGAATACTACCACTTAGACCACAATATACTCGTAAAGTTTTCTACTCCGCAACTATATTGATTCATCAATAACAATTCCGCATATTCACAATTAAACCATCAAGATGGTAAACAATTAAACCATCAAGATCACCCCTCTTCTTTCCTCCTCTCTTCTTCTTCCTTCTCTTCCCTTTCTTATCTTCCCTTTCGTTTTCTCCTTGGCACCAATGGCAGCAGCTGTTAGGGGAGGTGGAGGAAAAGGGGGGTGGCGGCTGTGGGAGAAAAAAGGAGGGGGCGGCTAGGTCAAGGGGAGGGGGGTGCGGCCACACCCTTGGGCCTTGGCCCAAGGCGGTCGGCCCACTCACAAGGCAGCCCACTCTGAGTTTTTTATTTAATTAATAATTTATTTTATTTATTTTACACTATTTCATAATTTTTATTTTTTCTTTCCCGCGATTTAGCGAAAAACCGACGACTCCGCGATTATTTTAAAAACTTATGCCGTATCGACGATTGGGATATTACATAAAGAGTGTTCGTCTCTTGCACTGGCATTGGAGGATCATTACGATTCATCAGGACTTCCGTGAGTATGCATCCTACGTCGAGAAGATCGGGCGACCCCGTATCAGTAACTATATCTGATTAATATGCACTGTTATAATTCAAACCCACCATAATTGATTGTGTAGATATTCTTTATTTCCTTCCTATTAACGTGGGAATTTCTAATGCTTGAGAGCAAATATAGTTGCTTATTTTTATATAGTTTTAATAATATAATAGATACATTCTATAATTTTTCTTATATTTTTAGGACACTCAAAACAAGATAGACCAAGATAACGATAGAAAGTATTTCTTGATTTTCCACCTTTTTAGATTTTTATCTTTCTTTAAAGCTCAGTACGAAACAAATCCATGAATACACTTGTTTGTATTCAATAGTAATATTGGATGTATTCTTTTTTGTTACAGCTTATAGTTTATGGATGTAGTTAATGGTTTTTTTGTCCTAGCGTAAGTGCTTGTATAAATGAACCGAATGTCTATAAACTGCTTTAAAAAATTGTCTCGATAAATCGATTCAAAAAAGTAACAAAAAAATTATCTTATTTATTTATTAGTGGGAAGTCATATGCTAGGAAGAACGGCCCTATTACCTGCTGGAAGATGACAATCGAACGATTTGAAATGTCCTTAATATAACTAGCATGCTTAGCGCCGGCGCCGCCTAATGCTTGACGAAACCGTGGGCCGCTATCTAGTGCTGCAGCAAATGCGCGACCGTATACGCAGCGGGAGGCGAACAGTAAAAGAGAGCGTATACACGAGGCAGGCGCAGCGGAAGCGAGAGCGCACGCACACGTCGACCGCAGGGAAAGCGAAGCCAACGTGTACACGGTCGCTGGCTGGGAATCCCCCGGCTTTGTTTTATGGATTAATTATATCTGCCCGTTGATTGCAAACCCCCGTGGAAATCACTCTGAGCTTGATTTTCCCCCTGTATCTCATTTTTTTAGCATGTGGCCCCATGCCATTAATTCTTTCACTGCTTTGAGCGAAAATGACAGACGTCGCTCTGTTTGCGTTTACGGGTTTGACGGGAAGAGGGTAGCGGTGCCGGTGCTGGTGGACGTTGTCACCAATGCCGACGCTCTAGCGCCCTGTACCTGAGCCAGATGTAAGAGCCAGTTTTGTAATGCATCTAAAATAGAAATTTTTTTATAAATATTCTATTTTTATTTAAAATAACATAAATATATCCGCATGAATATTTTTTACAGAAATAGACCCCAGTCACCTAACCGTCGGGCGATTGGAGCTTATCGCCCAACGGTCGCGTGACAAGAAAGCTGTCTGTAAGCCGTTAGGCGATAGGCTCCAGTAGCTCGAAGCTTGGGCGACTAGAGCATGTCACCTAGTGTGCAGTGACTGCAAACAAAAGGCGGTGTGGGTTAATCTATTTGTGATTTTCGTAGATTATGAATGATAGATAATCTATTGAATTCGTAATAAGAGTTTATGATTCGTAAAACTTTTTTTAAGAATGATTGAAATAAGAACGATTGGTAAGTATGAGGGTAAGTGATATTGTGATATTACCGAAAATTCGTACACAGAGGAGAACTGGTTTGTTAATGTTGTTGGATGACTGGCTATGGAAATAATTGAATGCGAAAAGATGAGGAAATAAGCTTGTCTGAATTAAAATAAACTTCATACTACAGTTAGGAGTAACATGCCGCGTAGGGTGACTAACCAACCCAACTGCTCGTACGACCTACTGCGTGGATCGGGGTCATTTTTTCTTCCTTGCAAGCTCGGCGTTGAACTCCTTGGCTGCCTCTTTTGCCTTGGTCGCCGTATTCTTTTTTTTCTCGCACTCTCTCGCGAGCCTCGTGCTGCCTGCGCGTGCACGCCTCAAGATGAGGTTTCGTCTCCTAATGTGTATGCTCGGCTTGCTTGTCCTTGCGGCGCTCCTTCTCCTTCAGATTTATCATGTTCCTTTGGATCATTAGTAGCAGCAGCTCTCGCCCTATCGGCCTCTATAATCTCAGCTGGGGTCAAAGCGGTAAAGTAACTTTCTTTCCTTATGCATAAAAGTGTATGTGTTACTACTACCATGGTGTAAAGCATCATTATCAAATTCCCAAGGTCGACCCAATAAAAGAGAGCATGCTTGCATGGGAACCACATCACAATCAACATGATCAACATAAGCACCAACGGAAAAATGGACTCGGCATGTTTGCGTTACCTTAGCTTTTCCAGAGTCATTTAACCATTGAATATGGTATGGATGTGGATGCGGTCGCGTGGTCAAGCCAAGCTTCTTGACCAAATCAAAACTCACCAAGTTGTTGCAACTTCCTCCATCAATGATGACACGTGCACGCCGGTTCTTGATTGCAAAGAAGGTCTGAAACAAATTATGGCGTTGAAGTTTATCGGGTTGTTGTACTTGCGTGCTGAGGACGCGTTGCACAATGATGCTCCGTAGCATCGCTGTGGACGCCCCACCAAGGACGAGGTCATCATCACCACCGCCATTGTCGTCCGAGGCAGACAACATCATCATCCTCCTCGACATCCGGTCTGATGTAGCCTCCATCTTACGTGGCGATGTATGCCCGTTGGCTAGGGCAATTCTTCTGCACATGACCAAGTCCATGGCAGCGGTGGCACTGAATGCCGGAGGAGCGGCCCGTTGAAGCCACGGAAGAAGAACTCTTAGCTGGACCCTGCAAGGAATTTTTTGTAGAATCGCAAGGCGTGTCGTGGAAGGTGGCTTGTGTGGCGCTGCCATCTTGTTCACGGTGGTGGGCGAGCAGCTTCAAGAAGACTTGGGCGGTTCCGTCGATGTAGTCGTTCGCGGCGTGTAGAAGGGTCGTCCGGTGCGTGCCTTAGCTGATTACGTGCGTCCCCGCAATTCTTTTTCTCGCAAGCATAGCAAGGTGTAACAAGCGGTTGTGATGAAAATTCTTTATAATCAACAATGTCACGAATTTCACGCCAGAACCCCCGTAGAAACGACAAATCTTATCCTCCGTGTCCTCAACAACCCCACAACGCACCATACCCTTTTGAAGCTCAGCATAATAGTCTTGAACAGAACTATCACCTTGTTCTAAGCGCTGCAATTTTTTCTCAATTCAAGTTTATATGAGGGAGGAACAAAGCGATTACGCATAGCTTCTTTTAACCGCTCCCATGTATCGGGTTGTAGCGCATGGTACTTAGTTCATTCCACCGGATAATAGCAAAGTCCTTAAACTCACTAGTAGCTTGTCTAACTCTATGTTGCTCGGGAACTAAGTGAGAGTTAAACTTACGCTCAACCGTCATCTCCCAATCAAGATATATTTCAGCATCATAAAGACCGAGAAAAAGATGGGATGGTAAACTTGACTTTAGCAAAGGGTCATCGTTACCATGACGGTTCGGTTATTACCTCCCATACCATGTCGGTTTCTTTGAAGGCGACGGCGTAGTCGATCAATGTTGCCATCGCATCATACTGCGTGGCGTCATCATGATGATGGCCGTCATTGATAGGTGGTAGGCGTGCCTCCAATGTGTCCATCCGACCGGTGAGGTCGACCATCCGCCGCTCCACCCGCTCAATGCCTTCCGTTGTGTTCAAGCGGGTAATGACGGCGACGATGGTGTCCAATCTCGCGCGAGATCGATGAGTGAAGCGTTTTGTTTGTCGGCGCAGACTTGTAGGCGGCGCGACTAACACACTCATTGAAATCGACCGGTGTCCCGTCCTCTTCGTTTCGACATGGTTGGTGGAAATACGGGGAAAACAAAAGGATTATCCTATCAACTATAAAGGAAGGCGGTGGGAACCCGCAAAGGAAGTGACTTACCAAGCTCTTACAAGTGTTCTTATCAAAGCAAGGCAAAGGATACCGGAGAGTGTGATCCGCGATTGCAAGGGTCGAAGCGTGCTATCCGAAAGTAGGTATATGGAGCTTGGCGGGCCAATTATATTAGTGGAACACAAATCAATAATGAGATAGTAATCTTGAATAAATGTCCAAAATCTTGGTCCTAGTTCTTTGGTCTAAATGTGTCCTATAACGGTATGATATGATGAACAAGGAGTCAAGAACGAATAGTAAGGCAAAGACGACAACAAAGATGGCGAGCAATGAGAACTCTACTCGACATAGCACAAAACAATTGAGGCTCGGCACCTAAAGCGTGCTCATCACGCTTTTTTTTTCTCTTTTTTTTTTTTTTTGTAGCCACGGATGGCACTCATGACACTATCGTAGGTGCGAAATTTTTTCTTTTTTATTTTTGTATTTTTTCACAAAGCGAGCACAGGAATAGGAACCACACAAAGTTTCACGTCAATCGATATAAGGTGTGGCCTACGAAAATGATGAATGTGCTAAAAAGTCGGTGACGAAATTTGAGCTCGAGTACTACACTTTCCAGGCCGAATTTGGGCAAGATAAATTCGCGAAACCAACGTTGTCGGTTTGATTTGGATGTAAGATTTAATTTCACCCAACTTCAAAAAAAATCGCTGATTTCGAGTCCGTATGAGAAAGTTATGGCCGTTTGAAGTAAGGTCTTGAGTTATGGTTTGTGTGGAGGCGAAGCGAAAATCGGGCGGAGTAAATTGGTGGAATTGGGGTGGAAGCTCGGGAAAGGTGGGTGATGGTTCGGGAGATCACGAGATGCGATGGGTGACTCAAACAGAGGGTGGGATATGGGTGGGAAAACAAAAATTGACGGCTTGGGTTTGTATGAAAGGTAGCGGAAGCAAAACAACCCGAAACAAAACACGATCTAAACCAGCAACACAACTCGACTAAGGACACAAACTCAACACTACGGACTCTGGAATCAAATTGTGCAAAAGGCTAAACACGATCTAGGATAGGAAACAACCTATGACTACAATTTTTTTAGGGCTTTTTCTTGGACTCTAGGATGAAATCGAAAACAACAAGATGGGTAAACTCGAACCTGGAGGAACACCTGAAGCTCTGATACCACTTGATGGGAGCGGGGTCCCGATCTTCCAACAGGTTCTGGATATGTTCGATTTGGTGGAGGCGCGACACAAATCGATCCGGCTTTCGAACAACACGTCCCGAACCCGCAATCGCAGCACCACGTCTCCTCAGGTTATCAACCGTGCGCAGCCCGGTTGACCTCGCCAAGAAGGCTAATCCTTGCCTGCGAATCGAAGAACACAAGCAAGAACAAGAAAGATCACAACTGAATTGCAGATATATTGATGTAGCACTCGATAATTGGGGTCTCACAAACCGATGAACGGCGAAACTGTTCAAAGACAGATTTAATCTAAGCAAAACCCAACCCTAATGGTGGGGGTGGCGGCTGTATATAAAGGAGTAAGGGGCGTGTAAAACCCTGGACGCGTCCTTAATGGACTCCAACACGATACAAAGCGAGCGGCCTAAAAGGCGGTGTCGCAGCACCCGATGATTCTGAACGTCCACTTGTTTCGATGATTTCCGTCGACTCAGAAGGAATTTTGACATGGGACCAGATCCATTGGAAAGGTTATCTTCTCAGCTTTCCATACATATATGGAACGTCCAAAACGGAGTCCGGATGCGATCTGGGCGTCCGTTTAGTGCAACCTGGTCCTGGACTCCGAGTTGGATTCGAAGTCGGCCACCCTGACAGATTCTGAATATCCACTTGTTTCGACGATTCCCGTTGACACAGAAGGAATTTTGACATGAGACCAGAGCCATTGGAAAGGTTATCTTCTCAGCTTTCCATACATATGTGGAACGTCCAAACGGAGTCCGGATGCGATCTGGGCATCCGTTTTAGTGCAGCCTGGTCCTGGACTCCGAATTGGATTCGAAGTGGCTTGAGTTGGACATCCAACATGATTTGACCACCCTTGCTGGACTTGTGCGCCTCGTATCCCTTCTCCAAGTACTTCCTGATCCTCTCCATGGTTCCTAATCATAATTAAATCATTAGGTAGTAATCGATTCTCAAATGAACAAAAAGAAGTACTTAGGAACGAGTTCACCTGTAAATTCAATTGTCGGGCGCGAGCTCTAGTGATTGGTCCTTGAATATCAAGTGGAGGAGTGTTGTGTATATCCGAAGAAGTGATGTCCTCATCATCCTCCCCCTCTTGAAGCGGAGTTGTCCTCAACTCAGCCTCATTTTCTTCTCCCAAGTATGGCTTCAAATCTGAAATGTTAAAGGTGGGACTAACCCCAAACTCGGGAGGAAACTCAAGTTTATATGCATTATCATTTAGCTTCTCAACTATCTTAAAAGGACCAGCAGCTCTAGGCATCAATTTTGACTTTCTTAACTCAGAAATCTATCCTTTCATAAGTGCAACCAAACAAAATCACCGGTTCAAGTTTAACTTCCTTTCTACCTTTACTACCAGTAATCCTATATTTTCATTCATCTTTTCAATATTTGCCTTAGTAGTCTCTTGCATTTTGATAATAAAATCAGCACGCTCCTTAGCATCATTATGAACCCTCTCACTAGTAGGCAAAGGTAAAATATCAATAGGGCCACGGGGATTGAATCCATACACTACTTGAAAAGGACTTACCTTGGTGGTGGAGTGTTCCGCTCGATTATATGCGAACTCAACATGCGGCAAACACTCTTCCCACACTTCAAATTGTTCTTCAAAATAGCTCTCAACATGGTAGACAATGTGCGGTTCACCACCTCGGTTTGGCCATCGGTTTGTGGGTGACATGTGGTGAGAACAACAACTTTGTACCCAACTTGTTCCATAGAGTACGCCAAAAGTGACTCAAGAACTTGACATCACGATCGAAACAATAGTAGAAGGCATACCATGCAAACGAACTATCTCTTTAAAAAAGAGGTCAGCAATATGAACGGCATCATCGGTTTTATGACATGGTATAAAGTGAGTCATCTTAGAAAAACGATCCACAACAACAAAAATGCTATCAAGAGAAAATAAAGCATCTTTGCACACAAAAGCATAGCATGTATTATTAACTTCATCAACTACGACAAGGTCTGATTTTGTGGCAAGCATAACAGAATTTTTCAAATGGAGTACTTGCTGTTTTTCAGATTTATCATGTTCCTTTGGATCATTAGTAGCAGCAACTCTCGCCCTATCGGCCTCTATAATCTCGGTGGGGTCAAAGGCGGTAAAGTAACTTTCTTTCCTTATGCATAAAAGTGTATGTGTTACTACTACCATGGTGTAAAGCATCATTATCAAATTCCCAAGGTCGACCCAATAAAAGAGAGCATGCTTGCATGGGAACCACATCACAATCAACATGATCAACATAAGCACCAACGGAAAAATGGACTCGGCATGTTTGCGTTACCTTAGCTTTTCGAGTCATTTAACCATTGAATATGGTATGGATGTGGATGCGGTCGCGTGGTCAAGCCAAGCTTCTTGACCAAATCAAAACTCACCAAGTTGTTGCAACTTCCTCCATCAATGATGACACGTGCACGCGGTTCTTGATTGCAAAGAAGGTCTGAAACAAATTATGGCGTTGAAGTTTATCGGGTTGTTGTACTGCGTCTCGAGGACGCGTTGCACAATGATGCTCCGTAGCATCGCTGTGGGCGCCCACCAGGACGAGGTCATCATCACCACCGCCATTGTCGTCCGAGGCAGCAGCAACATCATCATCCTCCTCGACATCCGAAGTGCTGATGTAGCCTCCATCTTCTGTGGCGATGTATGCCCGTTGGCTAGGGCAATTCTTCTGCACATGACCAAGTCCATGGCAGCGGTGGCACTGAATGCCGGAGGAGCGGCCCGTTGAAGCCACGGAAGAAGAACTCTTAGCTGGACCCTGCAAGGAATTTTTTGTAGAATCTGCAAGGCGTGTCGTGGAAGGTGGCTTCGGTGGCGCTGCTGCCATCTTGTTCACAGGTGGTGGAGCAGAACGAAAACTCGAAGAAGACTTGGGCAGTTCCGTCGATGTAGTCGTTCGCGGCGTGTAGAAGGGTCGTCCGGTGCGTGCCTTAGCTGATTACGTGCGTCCCGCAATTCTTTTCGCAAGCATAGCAAGGTGTAACAAGCGGTTGTGATGAAAATTCTTTATAATCAACAATGTCACGAATTTCACGCCAGTAACCCCCGTAGAAACGACAAATCTTATCCTCCGTGTCCTCAACAACCCCACAACGCACCATACCCTTTTGAAGCTCAGCATAATAGTCTTGAACAGAACTATCACCTTGTTCTAAGCGCTGCAATTTTTTTCTCAATTCAAGTTTATATGAGGGAGGAACAAAACGATTACGCATAGCTTCTTTTAACTGCTCCCATGTATCAGGTTGTAAGCGCATGGTACTTAGTTCATTCCACCAGATAATAGCAAAGTCCTTAAACTCACTAGTAGCTTGTCTAACTCTATGTTGCTCAGGAACTAAGTGAGAGTTAAACTTCGCTCAACCGTCATCTCCCAATCAAGATATATTTCAGCATCATAAAGACCGAGAAAAGATGGGATGGTAAACTTGACTTTAGCAAAGGGTCATCGTTACCATGACGGTTCTGGTTATTACCTCCCATACCATGTCGGTTTTGCTGAAGGCGACGACGTAGTCGATCAATGTTGCCATCTGCATCATACTCTGTGGCGTCATCATGATGATGGCCGTCATTGATAGGTGGTAGGCGTGCCTCCAATGTGTCCATCCGACCAGTGAGGTCAGCCATCCGCCGCTCCACCCGCTCAATGCCTTCCGTTGTGTTCAACTGGGTAATGACGGCGACGATGGTGTCCAATCTCGCGCCGAGATCAGTGAGTGAAGCGTTTTGTTTGTCGGCGCAGCTTGTAGCGGCGCGACTAACACACTCATTGAAATCGACCGGTGTCCCGTCCTCTTCGTTTCGACATGGTTGGTGGAAATACGGGGAAAACAAAAGGATTATCCCTATCAACTACAAAGGAAGGCGGTGGGAACCCAAAGGAAGTGACTTACCAAGCTCTTACAAGTGTTCTTATCAAAGCAAGGCAAAGGATACCTGGAGAGTGTGATCCGGCGATTGCAAGGGTCAGAACTGTGCTATCCGAAAGTAGGTATATGGAGCTTGGCAGGCCAATTATATTAGTGGAACACAAATCAATAACAGATAGTAATGTTGAATAAATGTCCAAAGTACTGGTCCTAGTTGCTGGTCTAAATGTGTCCTATAACAGGTATGATATGATGAACAAGGAGTCAAGAACAGAATAGTAAGGCAAAGACAGCAACAAAGATGGCCAGGCAATGAGAACTCTACTCAGCATAGCACAAAACAATTGAGGCTCTGGCACCTAAAAGCGTGCTCATCACGCTTTTTTTTCTCTTTTTTTTTCTTTTTTTTTTGTAGCCACGGATGGCACTCATGAAGACTATCGTAGGTGCCGAAATTTTTTCTTTTATTTTTTTTGTATTTTTTCACAAAGCGAGCACAGAATAGGAACCACACAAAGTTTCACGTCATTCTGATATAAGGTGTGGCCTACAGAAAATGATGAATGTGCTAAAAAGTCGGTGACGAAATTTCAGAGCTCGAGTACTACACTTTCCAGGCCGAATTTGGGCAAGATAAATTCGCCGAAACCAACGTTGTCAGTTTGATTTGGATGTAAGATTTAATTTCACCCAACTTCAAAAAAAAATCGCCTGATTTCGAGTCCGTATGAGAAAGTTATGGCCGTTTGAAGTAAGGTCTTCGAGTTATGGTTTGTGTGGAGGCGAAACGAAAATCGGCGGAGTAAATTGGTGGAATTGGGGTGGAAGCTCGGGAAAGGTGGGTGATGGTTCGGGAGATCACGAGATGCGATGGGTGACTCAAGCAGAGGGTGGGATATGGGTGGGAAAACAAAAATTGACGGCTTGGGTTTGTATGAAAGGTAGCGGAAGCAAAACAACCCGAAACAAAACACGATCTAAACCAGCAACACAACTCGACTAAGGACACAAACTCAACACTACGGACTCTGGAATCAAATTGTGCAAAAGGCTAAACACGATCTAGGATAGGAAACAACCTATGACTACAATTTTTTAGGGCTTTTCTTGGACTCTAGGATGAAATCGAAAACAACAAGATGGGTAAACTCGAACACGGAGGAACACCAAGCTCGATACCACTTGATGGGAAGCGGGTCCCGATCTTCCAACAGGTTCGGATATGTTCGATTTGGTGGGGCGCGACACAAATCGATCCGCTTCGAACAACACGTCCGAACCCCGCAATCGCAGCACCACGTCTCCTCGGGTTATCAAGCGTGCGCAGCCGGTTGACCTCGCCAAGAAGGCTAATCCTTGCTGCGAATCGAAGAACACAAGCAAGAACAAGAAAGATCACAACTGAATTGCAGATATATTGATGTAGCACTTTCGATAATTGGGGTCTCACAAACCGATGAGCGGCGAAACTGTTCAAAGACAGATTTAATCTAAGCAAAACCCAACCCTAATGGTGGGGTGGCGGCTGTATATAAAGGAGTAAGGGCGTGTAAAACCCTGGACGCGTCCTTAATGGACTCCAACACGATACAAAGCCGAACGGCCTAAAAGACGGTGTCGCAGCACCCTGATGATTCTGAACGTCCACTTGTTTCGATGATTTCCGTCGACTCAGAAGGAATTTTGACATGGGACCAGATCCATTGGAAAGGTTATCTTCTCAGCTTTCCATACATATATGGAACGTCCAAAACGGAGTCCGGATGCGATCTGGGCGTCCGTTTTAGTGCAGCCTGGTCCTGGACTCCGAGTTGGATTCGAAGTCGGCCACCCTGACAGATTCTGAATGTCCACTTGTTTCGACGATTCCCGTTGACACAGAAGGAATTTTGACATGAGACCAGAGCCATTGGAAAGGTTATCTTCTCAGCTTTCCATACATATGTGGAACGTCCAAAACGGAGTCCGGATGCGATCTGGGCGTCCGTTTTAGTGCAGCCTGGTCCTGGACTCCGAATTGGATTCGAAGTGGCTTGAGTTGGACATCCAACATGATTTGACCACCCTTGCTGGACTTGTGCGCCTCGTATCCCTTCTCCAAGTACTTCCTGATCCTCTCCATGGTTCCTAATCATAATTAAATCATTAGGTAGTAATCGATTCTCAAATGAACAAAAAGAAGTACTTAGGAACGAGTTCACCTGTAAATTCAATTGTCGGGCGCGAGCTCTAGTGATTGGTCCTTGAATATCAAGTGGAGGAGTGTTGTGTATATCCGAAGAAGTGATGTCCTCATCACTAACAATTATAATCAAGAGGTATAAATAATCATAAGCATTGTAATTAGTAATAAATAAAACTACTATCAAGCTTAACCAAAGCGCGGAAGCAATATAAAAAGTTCTAAACCTTTATTACATTTTAGACCTAGCAGTCATAAAACAATTACCACTCTAACAAAAGAATAATTAATGTCGAAAGTTCTCTATTTCTTCTATGGTGGATAATTCGTGAAAGTGCAACAACGCTAATCCTCCTTTATTCCCATGCATGCTGATCTCACATTGGTACCTAAAATAGACAAACAACAACAAGAGTGAGTCCAACGACTCAGCAAGTATAACTGTATCAAATGCAAGCATGAACATTAACTCTCAAGTTAAACATATTACATATGAACTTCATGCTATGCATTATGATCAAAAGCTCCTCTTTCTCATCTCTTTCGCATTTTACGTGTAACGCGGGTGTGCATCCGTCAATGCACACCCATGCCTGTACCCTCGGTGCAGGGACCAATGCCCACACTCCGCAAGTGTGGGGACCTCGATCTTGATCACCGCATGACCAAGACTTCAACAATTCTCAATATGATGCATATATGTGAATGTATCAAAAGATAACGAGCATTCACCATACTACGCATCAACCAATCTCATAAATGCCATAAGGTAAACAGAACATACATAGCATTCTCAATTCATCACTTACTCATACTCACAATTTAAACAGTCATGATTCAACCATCATCCAAACAATTCAACAAATCCATAAACACACAGATTTTCACATCACAAATATACTTGCCTCAACCGCGAGAAAATGAAGAACGCGTAGAAGGCACAACCCCCGGAATCCTCTCTCCTCCTGAATATTTAATTAATAATTACTAATATGACAGTAGCGGGTTTCTAGATATAAAATAACAGCAACCCCAATTAACCCAACAATTTATCTCAATTAAAACCCCAACTCCCCTCGGCCAAATCTGCCCAACCACAGACAGCTGACTTCCAAAAATCATAACTTTTAGTACGTAACTCCAAATTAAGCGTTCTTAGACTCTATGTAAATATAATTAAATTATCTACCAAAACTTAGTTGGGGAGACTCTCTGATTCGGCCATTTACTAACCGATCCAAACCCTTTTCTAAAGCATCCAAATTCACGTCGGACTCTCTGTACAGCGCACTAAAACAGGCATAACTTTCGCCCAGAAACTCGGAATCCGGACTTCTTTACCTCTATTGAAAGATAAGAAACTTATCTACAACTTTCTCAATTTGAAGGTCTCCTGAATCGCAACTATTTCCGTCGCACAAACCGATCTACTAAACTCTGTCCAGAACTACCCTGATCTGCAGAACAGTAGCACTAGAAAATTCATAACTTTCGCTACACAAATCCGAATAACATGTTCTTGTACTCCCTGGAAAGATAATTAAACCCTCTACAACTTTCTAGAAGGGGTCCACACCTGAATCCCGACAAAACTAGATCAAAACCGCCGAGAAACAACTTCTGTCCCAGCAGCCCAGAAAACCGACGAATCTAACTTGATTAAAAACCAATCTAGAGACTACCAGGGATTACCCTTGATGACACGACGACGCACACGTCGACGAACACGACGAACATGGCGACGAACACGCCCACGGTCTCCTCCTCTCCTTCCTCCGGATCCACGCGACACGGCGGCGAGCGGCGGCGGCGGCGCTCCGGGAGGAGGCGACGGCGACGGCGGCGGCGGCGGCGAAGCAGAGGCACCACGACGCAGCGAGGGCGGCGATGCGGCACGGTGGAGACGAGCGGCAGCAGGGCGGCGTGATGGCGGGGCACACGGCGGCGGGCGCGACGGCGGCCGGGCGCCGGCCGGTGGCGTGGCGTGGCAGCACAGGGGCAGCAGGGAGGCGCAGGGGAGGCAGGGGGTGGCGGCTCCTTGGGGTGGGGGCTGCCTAGGGTTTTAAGAGGTGGCCTCCCCTCCCCTCTTGGGCCTAAAACCCCACAGGCCAAGGCCTAGGCCCGGTTGCCTTAGATTTTGAAAACCCTCAAAATTCTTACAAATTTAATTATTTCACAAAGACCCCTCTCTATTAATTAAACAATTAATTAAATAATTTACGGGTATTACATTCTACCCCCTTAAGCAATTCGACCCAATTCTAACCGCAAACACAAGAAATCAAAACAACCAACTAGCAAAACACGCTTTTGGCGTGAACAATGCGGTCATGCTCGCGCATGCGAGACTCCAACTCCCAAGTTGCCTCTCTCTCGGTCTGCTGCGACCAAAGCACTTTGACATACAGCAAAGTCTTGTTTCTCAACACTTTTTCTGACCTTTCTAGAATCCGCACTGGCTTGGACTCAAAGGACAAATCTTGCTCAATAACCAAAGGTTCTAGAGTGATGTGAACTTCCGGGTCTCGCAAGTACTTTCTCTACATGGACACGTGGAACACGTTATGCACTCGCGCATAGTCTCGGGAAGATCCAAGCGGTGGCCAACTTCCCAATCCGCGCTAGTATGGTGAAAGGTCCAACGTACCTCGGGCTAAGCTTCCCTTTGGTACCGAACCTCACCACACCCTTGGTAGGAGATACTATCAAAAGCACCTGATCCCACACTTCAAATTCCCGATCCCTTCTTCTCACATTCACATAGCTTTTCGCACATACAGGCGCCAATGATTCTATCTCACCAAGTCCACTCGTTCAACTATCTTTTGGACCCAAAGCGGTCAACCTCCGAATCCTCGCAACTAACCGAAGCAATTAAATACACAGCGGGTTAACGTTCCCTTTGGTATCAACCCACACAATCTGCACAACACAAAAATCTCGTGCTTTGCACTCTCAATCGTTCTCTTTACCTTAGCAATGAGTACTTCCTTTAACTATGGATGCACAAAAGTGCTCAAGGTAAACAAACTCTTTTACACACAGAATACAGCTGAAAATAAGGGATTCTTATTGCAATCACGCATCACCCACTCCCCACCAAAGGGTCAAATCATAAAAGGAAATCGAGGATTCAACATAAGAACCTCTCCACCTTCCAAGTAGGTGGTTTGCAAACAAACAACACATACGTCAAAGGGAATCACTCAAATATCAAACCCGTCCATTTTTTTTCTTTCTTTTAGGAATAAACTTCCTCTTGAATCACGAGGTTCCAAATCATCTCATACCCTACTAGCTCAATTCTCTTAAATTGGCAACATCAACTCTATGTTCAAACCGAGTGCATCCAACACACTTTTGTAGAGGGACTCTACTATTCTCACAATAACATACTCTAGTCAACTCCTCTACCCACATGTTACTTTAACGAATAATTTCTAATGCATCTCATCGTTATTCTCACCCACCATCACTTTACCACATATCTTTAAGGATAATCAACATGAAATTCTCGGCTCGCACACTCATTTACTACATCCAAAGGATACTATCAAGGAACATCATAATATTCAGAATCCACTCCTTCCACTATTCTCACATAATAACATTAGCCTCAAGGTTCTAGCATAGATCACCAACCAAAATTTCCCATCTCCAAGGCTTCTATACATATACTTCGATATGTTTAATACAAAGACTCTTAAATTCAGTGACTAAAATTTCCACAATCAACCATACTCAATCCTTCACAACCACATGAAAACATAATCTCAACCTGATTATCTGTAAGAAGATTCTAACTCCTGGAGGGTTACTTTCTGAAGCCAAGTCATACATGGCCATAATTTCAACAATTTCTACTATCCCAAAAATTCCCATAACAGTCCGACTTCTTCACAATTATAAACTCATTAACTACATCATCATAATCATCCTGCTAATCCTTGCAAAGTACCCAATCATGATGCTCCAATAAAATTGATCAAGATTCTCATACTTTCAATAATTCCAACGTTCGACAAAATGAACGTAACACTCTTGAACCACAATTTACTATAGGTTCTTCTAGTTGTAATAATATAACTAGTTAGCCCCAAGGATAACATCTTCTTTAAATCAAGTTCTCACCGAGAATTATTCGACAGAATCAATTTATCACTCCAAGGTTGTCAAACAACTTGATACCCATAATCTCACCCAAATCAAGCACATAACCACACCTACCAGTTGCCATACAAATTCTAAAAGGGCTTGCAACCCAAATCGGTTACCCCGTTCTTAGAAGAGACATAAAAGAGTAAATTTCAGCACATAGGAAGGCATTATCGTTCGCAATAACCACCCGACCAAGGGTAATGGCGAAAATCTTGAAAAACACAATACAAGATCACAGTTGATGGCACACGCCCCTCAAGGAGGGAAATATCAAATATCAACCGATAAAACACGACATTGCCATTTTAAACTCAAGAAACTCTTATGCGGTGAAAATAGGAAGTCAAACACACCTCTAATGAGTTACACAACTTGACTCCAACCTCAAATAATTTTTTTCCATAATCTTTCTTTTAACAAAGAGAACCACCGTCTTCGATTACGATATTACCTTGTCAATTCCAACGAAAGAGATTTGAAGACCACAACTCATAAATCTTTTAAGGCGATAAAACTTCTCCACGCGTCAGTTTACTCAAAATAATTTCAGCTACCACCTAAGTCATGAGGTCTAAAAGGTCGCATACGCAAATTCCAAAGCTCTTGATTTAGATACTATCATGGAAGTCATTAAATTCTTTTATTTGTAGAACATTCACATTTTCATCAAACCACGTCTTGACAATCGGGGCTAACATCAGAGTAGTACACTCCTAACAAGAATTATCATATTCTCATATCCATTTATAACTTTTTCAAAAGGAACATATTAATTCATTTCATCATGTTTCTATTATCTAAACAAGATTGCAACTACTTGATCTAGGAAAAGCCTAGTGCAGGAGCCACCATATTAGAACAAAGCTCTTTAACAAGATGATACTAGAACATGGCATTCTTGCAAAACATGCTAGTATAAATCTCTCATTAAGTTTCATATATTCAATTCTTTTGATGCTCAACTCTAATTTAGCTCAAATTGAATGTACTCTCGTCATTACTAGCAATAGGCGAGAATTATTTTATCATAACAACATTCATGATCTAACTCCGTTTTATAACCACAAAACAATCATGAGCATAGATTTAATATCCCACCTTACGTTCGGAAAATAGAACGAAATAGCTTTAAACTTCAATAATACCGACTTTGTAAGGCAAAATTCTACAAGTCAATACATCAATCTTCATCTTTTCTTTATACATGTTTCAACAATTTAGCATGGTGAGGATAGATGAATCTAGCAATTGTACAAGCTCATACAAGTATCTAAATAAATGATGATTAAAGGTTAATATTACCAAGACAATATTCCAACACCTTATTCTTAATAATTCCAAGCAGTTAGATCAATCACTAAAGACAAACATAATTCAATTCATCCAACATGATAGAAATTTAATCAATTACAATAATCATTGTAATTCTTTTGCACCCTCCTCAATAACTACATGGGTTCCAATCATGTATAGGCCATTTCTTAACCACAGTTCCTTAATAACCTATTACAAGGCAATATCAAAATTAATCAACTACATTTCCAAGGATGCTAGTTAGAATTAATTATGCACCACGCTAACTTCCCAACTTGACAATTCATACCTTATGAATTAGTTTATATGATTACCACCTTCCACTTAAGCATAGCAAAAGCGCTACGAAGGGTTTTAACACTCTCTTTTCGAAAGGAAGGAATTAAACTTCAACACGAAATAATCCAAAGAGATTCATTGATCCAAAGCTTTCCTATGTTAACAAGTTTACAACATAAAACTTTCATTAATAAGAATACCAAGCGAACAAATGAGACATATTTTACCACAAGATAAAACTCCCACGAAGGGACCAACTTTGCAAATCAACAATGTTCCCAAATGGCAAAAGTGTCTCAATAGTTTGAAATACAATAATTGCTGCAATGAACATGTAGAGACCAAATGAAAACCCTCAGCTGAAATGAATCACGACCCCAAAAGAAATTCATTAACTGCAATCAGCCAAGAATTGGCCGAAATCAACTTAAGGATAATAACAACTTTTCTAATAAATTCACCATAACACTGCAATTAAGTTACCGAGGTAACTACATTGCTAATCCTCCTACTACAAACAATGATATAATCTGGCAATGCCAAGGTAGCACATCACAACATCTACATCATATCATTGACTATTCTCAGTCATAACAGTCATAGGAGC
Source organism: Bonia amplexicaulis (assembly GCA_036346245.1). Taxonomy (NCBI): domain Eukaryota; kingdom Viridiplantae; phylum Streptophyta; class Magnoliopsida; order Poales; family Poaceae; genus Bonia; species Bonia amplexicaulis. Next base: position 12,450,942 of record CM070738.1, on the reverse strand, counting down.
AAATCATAATCATACAAGATTATTAATAAGCATACAAGATTATCTCATAGTGTAAATCATCAATATAACATGTCAAAAGCATAAATGCAATGCTTGACCCATCCCATCCCACGTGCACCGGTGTGTCAATTTAATAGTTTAATTACCACGGACCTAAAGCCCGCTCGATACCAATCTGTAACACCCACCAAACATTGGCACGAAATGCTACTAAACTAACCATAAAACAAATCTAACTAGTTGCTTACTACAAAATTTGGTGAGTCTCCTTTGTTTATTGACTAAAGCGAGTGCTAACAATTATAATCAAGAGGTATAAATAATCATAAGCATTGTAATTAGTAATAAATAAAACTACTATCAAGCTTAACCAAAGCGCGGAAGCAATATAAAAAGTTCTAAACCTTTATTACATTTTAGACCTAGCAGTCATAAAACAATTACCACTCTAGCAAAAGAATAATTAATGTCGAAAGTTCTCTATTTCTTCTATGGTGGATAATTCGTGAAAGTGCAACAACGCTAATCCTCCTTTATTCCCATGCATCTTGATCTCACATTGGTACCTAAAATAGACAAACAACAACAAGAGTGAGTCCAACGACTCAGCAAGTATAACTGTATCAAATGCAAGCATGAACATTAACTCTCAAGTTAAACATATTACATATGAATTTCATGCTATGCATTATGATCAAAAGCTCCTCTTTCTCATCTCTTTCGCATTTTACCGGTAATGCGGAGTGTGCATCCGTCAATGCACACCCATGCCTGCACCCTCGGTGCAGGGACCAATGCCCACACTCCGCAAGTGTGGGGACCTCGATCTTGATCACCGCATGACCAAGACTTCAACAATTCTCAATATGATGCATATATGTGAATGTATCAAAGATAACGAGCATTCACCATACTACGCATCAACCAATCTCATAAATGCCATAAGGTAAACAGAACATACATAGCATTCTCAATTCATCACTTACTCATACTCACAATTTAAACAGTCATGATTCAACCATCATCCAAACAATTCAACAAATCCATAAACACACAGATTTTCACATCACAAATATACTTGCCTCAACGCGAGAAAATGAAGAACGCGTAGAAGGCACAACCCCGAATCCTCTCTCCTCCTGAATATTTAATTAATAATTACTAATATGACAGTAGCGGGTTTCTAGATATAAAATAACAGCAACCCCAATTAACCCAACAATTTATCTCAATTAAAACCCCAACTCCCCTCGGCCAAATCTGCCCAACCACAGACAGCTGACTTCCAAAAATCATAACTTTAAGTACGTAACTCCAAATTAAGCGTTCTTAGACTCTATGTAAAGATAATTAAATTATCTACCAAAACTTAGTTGGGGAGACTCTATGATTCGGCCATTTACTAACCGATCCAAACCCTTTTCTAAAGCATCCAAATTCACGTCGGACTCTCTGGACAGCGCACTAAAACAGGCATAACTTTCGCCCAGAAACTCGGAATCGGACTTCTTTACCTCTATTGAAAGCTAAGAAACTTATCTACAACTTTCTCAATTTGAAGGTCTCCTGAATCGCAACTATTTCCGTCGCACAAACCGATCTACTAAACTCTGTCCAGAACTACCCCGATCTGCAGAACAGTAGCACTAGAAAATTCATAACTTTCGCTACACAAATCCGAATCACATGTTCTTGTACTCCCTGGAAAGATAATTAAACTCTCTACAACTTTCTAGAAGGGGTCCACGCCTGAATCCCGACAAAACTAGATCAAAACCGCCGAGAAACAACTTCTGTCCCAGCAGCCCAGAAAACCGACGAATCTAACTTGATTAAAAACCAATCTAGAGACTACCAGGGATTACCCTTGATGACACGACGACGCACTGCGTCGGCGAACACGACGAACACGGCGGCGAACACGCCCGCGGTCTCCTCCTCTCCTTCCTCCGGATCCACGCGACACGGCGGCGAGCAGCGGCGGCGGCGCTCCGGGAGGAGGCGACGGCGACGGCGGCGGCGGCGGCGAAGACAGAGGCACCACGACGCAGCGAGGCGGCGATGCGGCACGGTGGAGACGGCGGCGGCAGCAGGGCGGCGCGGTGGCGGGGCGCCACGGCGGCGGGCGCACGGCGGCCGGCGCCGGCGGCGGCGCCGCGGCGCGTGCGGCAGGCGGCACGGGAGGCAGGGAGGCGCAGGGGGAGGAGGGGGTGGCGGCTCCTTGGGGTGGGGGCTGCCTAGGGTTTTAAGAGGTGGCCTCCCCTCCCATCTTGGGCCTAAAAACCCCACCTGGGCCAAGGCCTAGGCCCAGGTTGCCTTAGATTTTCAGAAAACCCCTCAAAATTCTTACAAATTTAATTATTTCACAAAAGACCCTCTCTCTATTAATTAAACAATTAATTAAATAATTTCTGGGGTATTACAGAACGTTTGGAATAGGGTTGTCGCTACGGGTGGCGTCATTGCGGGAGTCGACGGTATAACGGCTTGTTACGCTTGGGCATGACAACCCTTCATTTCTCATCGCGGGCAGTAGCTATAACATCCCAAAAATTTGAAATTTGAAAATGTGAAGCTTTTAAATTATTTTGCAATATATTTCTATTGATATTTGAATTTTGTTGGATTTCTTTGAATTTTGGTCAAGGTTCCAATAATGGAAGAAACTTGTGAACAATAAAAGGGATTAAAGTTTTAAAAATCGAATCTGGAAAGATGATCCATTAAAAGAGGAATACAACTTGAACACAAAAATTTAGAAATTCTACTTTAGGGTTGCAATAATAAATAGATAAGTAAAAATAAAAATAAAATATAAAGAAATAACAAAAATAAAAAATGTAAGAATAATAGAAATGAAGAAATATATGCAAAGAATTTTTCATACAAAAATGTGTATAAAAATAAGCTTGGAAATATACATAAATCTATAAAAAGGGACTTATGTAGTGAATCGGCCCACCACCATTCAAAGCCACCCTGTTCCCCTTCTTCCTCCCCTGCTCTCGCTCGGACTAGGGTCAAGCTCCCTCTCCTCGCCTCATCGCCACAGCCCAGCTTGCCTCCTCCCGACAACGCCTCTTCGGACCGACCGTCCCCGGCTCGCCCCGAGCTCGCATCACCAGGGCCCACCGCCGTCCCGTCGAGGTCGTATTCCCCGCTCTACCGCGCCGCTCAGTCACACGGCTCAAGGCCCCGTCGCCTCACCTATCTTGCGTGGCGCTCGGCGCCCCTTCCCTGTCGCTTGGCATGCGCGACGCCAGGTGTAGGCCATCATGCCCCGGATCTCTTCTCCAAATCCTCCGCCGCCTACAACACCGCTTGCGACACGACCGCATGGGCGGAGTCCCGATGCCAGCCCTACCCACTCGCCTATAAGAGCCGCCGAGGCCTCCGTTTAACTCCCCACACATCGCCCTCCCTCCCACAGCAACCAATTGAGTCCCGAGCACCTCAATCGCCGGCGAGCCCAACTTCTCCCCCAACTCCGGCCACCGAGCTCCCCATCATTCCATACCGTGAGAGTTCGATTCCCCGTGCCAGCGCCATCTCCGGAACACCGCAGAGCCATCCTCGACCTCGCCCGAGTCTCTCATCGCCCGTACCTCGCCGTCACCGAGCGCCTCCACGAGCTCACCGCCGCCGCACGCCGACACCTCCGTTGGCTTCCTCGTGACCCCAACAACCCGTTTTGCCCCTCACCGACAGCCCCTTGCCGGCAACCTCGCAGCCTACCGCCTCCGGCTTCCTCTGCTTCGGCCCCTGCTATCGCTCAGCTTAACTACCTTATTTCCCCTCTTTAGTCAGGTAACACCTGAGAGTATATTGGCTATCAGAGCGAGCGCTCGCCTCGGCTGCCCGCGTTCGAGCCCTCGCTCTGCAGCGCCGAGGCAGAGTGCTGGCTCCATTTTTGTTTCTTTCTTTTTGTTGCTAAGCAATTTTAGCACAGAAAAATCTAGGAAAAATAAAAAAATAATCCATAAGTAATGCAAAAATTTATTTAGTATATAAGGGATGCTTTGTAAACAATTAACCATGGTTAGTCATATATGCTAACAAATAATATGCCTTGAGTAATTATTTTGAATCCTTACCAATTAAAAAGGCCTAGTAGGAATATTGTTTAGGTAAATGCTCACCTAGAATGACAACCTAGCAAATAAAAAGTTACTAAACAACAAATCATAAATCATTGCATGATAGTAAGATTGTAGAACTAACCACCACATAGCTAAAACATAAATATTAACCCTATGCCCTAGCAAAGATGAGAACTCTTTGTCGACTATAATACTCAAATTAAATTAGAGAATATAGAGAATCTAATAAAAATTAACTAGGATGTACATGAGACTATTTATATATTGGACTAGTTCATGTATGCATAATTAACATGGTTTGAGCAATCATCTAGGAGGCTAATTATTAATTCAAAGCAATAGTAAAGAAATATGACTTGATTAAATATTCAAACTTAATAAAGATTACACTTGATTATAATGTATGCCCTAACATTTAACATACCGTCGTTAAACAAATTTCCATGGTAGATTTAATTAAGTAGCTATATTAATATATGAACCCGTATGACAAGCCTTGATAAATAAATTCGAACTAAAGATAACACTAAGCTTAATAAGAACAAAGGTGTGGACAAAACGATAATGGTGCCAGTGATTATATCTTAACGTTAGATTTAGTAAATAATAATGTTGAGCATGACTAAATGTAGCAAGCTAGGACCTGAACAAATGGATCCTAATTCAAAATAAGTTATGTCTAGTAATAACTAAGTGTACATAAAATGTTGCACCGCAAAATGCTGTCAACCCGGATTCTAAAATTAATCAGTAAGCTAAAAATTGTATACATCACATATAGCATACGCCCTGAATATTAGTGCTCGACAAAGTAATGCGCCACTAATCTCGTGCACCAATTCATGGGTCTAACCCGACTCATGGAACTTTCTTGATAAATATAAAAATAATAAAAGAGGTTAGTAATAAAAAGATCGAGTCATCACCGACCTTACCTCAAATCACCCGAATCACCTATTGACTCATAATAAAGCTAAATTGAGTTTACTTGGATTTATGTGGGTTTTATGAGTTATTTATTTTTATTTGTTTCCAGTCATTTAGCACGTAATTAGAAATTGGAGCCCCGAAGAATCAAGGGATTAAGCGTGGTCAAGAGCAAAGTGAAGATAGAGATCAAAAGCTGAAGAAAAAGCATTGTGTGAGCTCAAGACCGCGGTAAACCACGCAAGGCGAGTCAATACTTTGATCATGTTGAACCTATATTTTCTGTAAATTACCTTTGTTTAAATTATCAAATTGCATGCTATTATTTTATATACAAATACATATTTAATTTAAGATTCTAGTTATATGCCTATTGTTTACCTTGATTAGTATTACACCTCCTTTGGAATATTTGAATATGTGAACCTTGTCGCCCTAGCAAAATTATGATAATAACCTTTCGAAAATAAGTCCGTAATTATACGCCATGCTTAGTACTGCGTAGATACTCGGGGGCGTTGAAATGCCCCAAGCATCATTATCATTTCTAATCATGAGAAGCTGGTTTGGGAAGTCATGGTGGTAATGACTGGTATATTTGGATATGATTATTTTATGTTCCCAAAAACCCCAACTTGCTTAAATATCTGGTGTGTGGTGTAGTGGAAGCACAAAATGGATAGTTGTAGAACCGCTCAGATACCACTAAGGGCTGAATTTTGTCATGACCTCCTAAGTAAAAAAGTACAACCACAAGTCTACAAAGTGCAACCTGGCTAAGTAAATTTATCGAAACCCCCCGACTCATCTCACGGGTAGTGGATAGGAGTGGATATGCAAGGGCAAGGGGAGGCCTAAAGGGATACCGAGTGGAGGGTGAAGTTTTCCAGTCGTACTAGCGTTGTGGGGAGTGGAGCCCGAATAGCGCTAGTAACTGTGGTGAACATCCCGTGCAACATATGGGATCCACCGCAAGTGGGAGCGGCCATAGGGTGAGATGACAAAGGAGGCTAGATATTTTGAAAAGTTACTGTAATGGTCTACTCAACCACATGACTAAGGAATCGTGTGGAGCAACGAGCGGATTACCTCTTGCGGTGAAAGTGTACAAACTCTACAGAGTCAAAACTATTCGAATGCCGTACCCACGGTTATGGGCGGACATGGGAACTTAACTAGATATAGTTCTATTTCCAAATGATTTATGGGTGGTTTGGAAAAGTGGAGGGCAGTGAAAAGCTCTGATTTGTGTTGCCCTGGGTGTCGCCCCAGTGATAATGTAAGCGATTATAACGCTTAAAGGTTAGTGTATGGTGCAGATATCATGTAACGGTGGATGGAATCTGGATCGCTATTATTATTGCATTCTCTTACACATTATGTTTTTGTTCAAAACTGCTAGATCTCAGGAAATTTCTATGTTTTATATTTTTGAATAATGATAATACTTCTCACAAAAAAATGTCAGGAAGAGTAAATAGAGTCGTAAGAAAAGAAAATGGTTGTTTGTGGTAAACACATAAAGATGTTGGTGGATTCATGTCGATCATAAAAAGGGAACGATAGTGAGGATTCTAGGAGAAATAAATTGGTGGAGCCTAAATGAATAGATAGGCTAGATAGATGATTTAAATGATTTTTAGAGAATTAGAGAGTGCAAAGGTAATTGCTGGATTACGACACTGATAACTAATATAAATTCTTGAGAGATGTTGGTAATAATGGGATTAATAGGATTTGATCAAATACTAGATGGATGAATTGAATTTTTGGAAATTTAGAGATATGATAATTAGAGTATAAACTTGATCAATGATATTCTTGGTGGAGGTATACTAGTGAATTAGTTAGAGATAGATAATGGAAAATAAGGTTGATTATGGGAAGAGCAAATTATAATTTTGGATCATTAATAGAAATGATTGAATTGTTAGAAAGTCCTGATACGAATGATTTCGGTGGATTAAAAATTAATTATGTTAGAGAATCATTAGAATTCAGAAGTGAAGAGTTAATGAATAGCAATTACAAGATTGGATTATTAGGAAGTCGGAATACAAAAGATATTTGTAGATTCAAAATAAATGATGACATTCGTTGTTTGGAGTCTTAGACAGCAATCAATATAGAAGGTGTATGTTCAGTGGATTAAATAAATGGTGACATTCGTTGTTTGGAGTTTAGACATAAATCAATATAGAAAGTGTATGTTCGGTGGATTAAATAAATGATGACACTAGCTGCTTGGAGTTTTAGACAACAATCAATATAGAGAGTGCATGATCGGTGGATTAGATAAATGATGACACTCGCTGTTTGGAGTCTTAGGCAGCAATGAGTGTGTGATCGGTGGATTACATAAATGATGACACTCGCTGTTTGGTTTTTTAGGCAGCAATAATAACACTATGATTAAATAATAAAAATGATGCTAAAAACAATTTCTGGCAAATAAAACAACCTGAGCCTCTCCTTTGATGAGCCCTGAATATTATTTATTTGCATTCTGTGTATTGGCTCGCGGGGCATGGTGGTTAGAGTGCTCACACTCGCTCTCACAACAAATCCAGAGTCAGGAATCGGATCACTACGCTTCAGCAATACTTGGTCATGATGGCAAAGTGTAACACCCTATCCAAACAATGACCTGGCATGCTACCAAACTAGTAACATAAGAAGGATAAACTAAAAACGTCTCACAAAATTTTGCCAGAGGGTTCAACAAGCAGAATTAATAAGAATAGATATCCAACGGGTATTTCGACCAGGACTAAACAAAATTGACTATAGGTTACTAGGACATTCATAGAACTAGCATCTAGATAAAGAACGAGGACACCATAAATACTCTAGTAATTTATTACAATTTAATTTTCAGCAAGCAATGATCATAAAATACTTAAAGTAATTCAATTCTTCTACTATTTAATTTCTTCCTTTCTTTGCATTATGGATTGATCGTGCAAAGTGCAACAAGACTAATCCTTCCTTTTCCCATTCATGCCGATCTCATAAGGGTACCTAAAACACAACAAACAACAAGGGTGAGTCCAACGACTAAGCAAATATAATAAATGGTAACAACAGGATACATGTGCATCATTCATAAGAACATCCAACAGTTACTTGTAAACACATGCTATGCTTACATGTACCACATTCCATAAAAACATCCAACAGTTACTTATCAACAAATGATATGCATACATGTGCACCATTCTATAAGAACATCCAACTGTCACTTCAAAACACATGCTATACAATATGATCAACAATATATTTATCTCTTTCTCTTTTGTATTTTACCGATAATGCAAAGTGCGCATCTGTCGATGCACACCCATGCCTGTACCATCTGGTACAGGGACCAATTGCCCACACTCCGCAAGTATGGGGACCTTTAGCCCATCTTCAACATGACGGGGACCTCAGCAAATGCTTGGTCATCACATGACCATGTCTTCAATAAACCAACATGATGCATATGTATGAAGGTTTCATTTTAATAAAAACATGCATCCATAACAACTTTGCACAAGGAATAGTCATGAATTTCATAACTCATCAACAACCATGAACATTATTAGGTACTCCTTCACCCAACCATGAACACAATTGCTCACCATATAAGTCAAACAATGACATTCCACAATATCAATGTAAACCATCATTATACTTGCCTTTACCGAAGGAGCGAAGGGATCAAGCACGATCAGGAGCGAAGCCACCTATTCACAAGGCAAAACTTAGCACAAAACCATAATACAATATTCAAAACTGAGAAGTAAATGCCTCTACGCCCAAAATCGGCAATTCCCTCTCCGTTTAACGGTTCTACACTCTGCCCGCTGCAGCAGCGCTGCTTAATTTTTTGTATCTTTAAGATTATTAAACCATTTACAAAGATAGATATATTTATGGATTCCTCACTTAAATACCTTCACTTTTCATGTAGATCGCTTATTTTTATTTCATTACTATCAAGGTGTAACTTAACACGTAAAACAGAGGACGTTCTCTGTTCTAGCAATCTGGGCAGCCTGATTCAACGCATCCCAACCACAGTGTAAAGCGCTAAAAATTATGATTTTTATACAGTAGTTAGATTACTAAATTCACCATATTTTTCTCAATTGTGACCAAAAATATAAAAATCATCTACTACTCCTAAATCACACATGAACATCAATCTGCCCCAGTCTGCACTCCTGACAGACAGCGAGGTTCCTGACCCTGCTGCGCCCAAATCCCACAGCCAAAACTTCTAAAACTAATACAGTAGATGGGATTCGACGTCCTTTACAATTTTCCTTTTGGGAAGACCCGCAGGAAAAATCGTTTCGTAGGTCTAAATTGCGTAAACAGTCTCACTGCGCAGATTGATCTACAGATAGACAGCATGATTTCCCTAATTGAGGAATCTAATTGCTAATCCCTACTAATTGTTAGGCTAAGAACCCTAATTACAGAAATAACAGAGAGATTTGAGATGAGAGAGTTACCTAGGGGATCCCCTTGGGATCACCCCTCTTCTTCCTCTTCTTCCTCCTCCTTCCTTTCTTCTCCTTCCCTCCCTTCTTCTTCTTTCCTTCTCGCTTTCTCCTAGCACCAAGGGACAGCAATAGGGGTGAGGTGGCGGCGCAGGGAGGAGAGGAGAGGGTGCGTCCAGGGGGAGAGGAGGGGGGAATAGGGTGGTGGCTAGGGATTGGGGGGCGCCTCCCCTTTTGGCCGACCTCCACTTGGGCCAAGGCCCGAGCCAGTTGTTGGGATTTTCAGAAATCCCGCCTCTAAAAATTCTTGTTAAATTATTTTTTATATGGCCATTCCCTCCAATTAATCGATTATCTCTCGAATCGCTTCTGGGGTATTACATTCTAACCCCCTTAAACAGAATTCGACCTCGAATTCTATCCACAGTTACCCCAAAGTTTAATCACAGCTAAAACTTATTCCTATTAACACGCACCTGTTGCGAATAATTCTAGATATTACTCATGCATGCGAGGCTCTAATTCCCAAGTGGCTTCTCTCTCTGTCTGCTGCGACCAAAGCACCTTGACATACTCTATAGTTTTATTCCTCAATGCTTTTTCTGATCCTTCCAGGTTTGGACTCAAAGGACAGATCCTGTTCAAAGGTTAACAGTTCTAGTGAAATGTGAGGTTTCGGATCTCGTAGGTACCTCCTCGACACCGGGTCATACAAAAACGTTGTGTATCCCACTCTAGGACCCAAGGCGGTCCTAGCGATACACCAACCTCCAAATCCTCACAACTAAGAGATGCGGTTAATTATAACTTGGGTTATCATTCTCTTTGGTGCCAAGCCACACAATTTGCACAACAACCGAAGCTCTTGTTCTAAATCTCAATCGATCTCTTTACCTTAACAAGGAGCACCTCCTTTAACCCTGGACACACACAGAGCTCGTTGTAAACAACCTCTTTTACAAACAGAATCCAACTGAAAATAAAAGATTCTCATCACAACCACACTTTACCAACTCCCCACCAAAAGAATCAAATCTAACAAAATCAAGGATTCAACATGAGAACCTCTCCACATTCCAAATTTGCAAATAAATAACATATAAGTCAAAGGTGAATCAATCCAATGCCAAACCCTCCCTTTGTTTTTCTGAACCGGAAAAACCACACATAGCAACATAAAGTCAACTCAAACCACAAAAGACTTTTGCTATCATCACATAGCTCAAACAAGAATCAAGAAAGCATTTTACTACCCGAGAAAATATTGTTTTTTTTCTTTTGGAAATCTCTGTGCCCTCTATTCTTGTTATTGCAATTGGCTAGCGTCTCTCCTAGTACTTGTACAAATCGAGCTATTTCGTTATTAGTTTCAGATTGCTTTCAACTAGCTCATTCCTTTGTTTGCATTATGTCACATTGATCTTTACGTGTGCGTTCATATACTTCACTTAAACCTATTGGATCAGCACTTGGGCAAAGTTTCTAGCTTAGATTATTACTTAATCTTACAACATCATGAAATTCAGATTGTGTAGCATACCCACTTTCCTACCAAGCTCCACCATATAACCGTTGTTGTGCAAGTAGTGAACAGTCTTAAATTCGCTTGATCATCATTGTGTTGCTGTCACTTCTACCAGGTGTAAGTTTTTTATGGGCTTTAATTCACTTCGGAAGGGTAAGAACTTTACTTGGGAGAGAAAAAAACAGTGAGATTGAGTGATTTCCGTAAAGCATTTGTTTCTTGCATAGCTAACCATGTCAGGTGGAGGACAACACCATGATGAGAGTGGTGAGGCAAATGAAACTCAAGCATTCATCAAGCAATATCAATTTGGGGCACTCCGCGAACACTTTCAACGTGAGCTACGCCAAGGGCTCGATCAACTCCATGAGAAGCATGATGCTTTCGCTGATCAAATTGCACGGGAGATGCAAAACATGGAGATACAAGCTGATGAAAACATGTTCGCTGATCACTAGGCTCATACAAGCTCGCAATGGTGGTGATGAAGCAAGTGTTCAAGAGGAGACGCTGCTGCACATGTACCTCCTGAACCGCAACATCGAGTGGCTGCCAACGTGGTGCATCGACCACATATTGGAGGATGAGGAGGAGGCCATGGAGGGCGTGGCCAAGGCCTAGGTGGTGGCCGTGGTGGTGCTGCACATACAATGGAATGGGATGGTGATTTTGCTTTGCATCGCAATGACCAATATCGTCGTCCACGCAATGAAGATGATGGATTGGGCAAGCTCAAGTTTTCCATGCCCAAATTTGTAGGTGGGACTGATCCCGAGGAGTATCTCACTTGGGAATTGAAGGTCGACAAGATATTTCGTATGCATCACTATTCAGATGAGAGAAAGATACAGTTGGCATCTCTTGAGTTTGAAGGTTATGCTTTGGATTGGTGGGAACAAGTGATCACTCAAAGAGCTGAGAAAGGGGAAAAACCTGTTGCATCATGGCAAGAGATGAAGCGAGAAATGAGAGCCCGTTTTGTTCCTCATCATTACAAACGTGATCTATTTGATAAATTATAGAATATGAAGCAGGGAGCATGTTCTGTGGAGGAGTACTACAAGGAGATGGTGCTAGCCATGATTCGAGCCAAGATTCAAGAACAAGAAGAACAAACCATGGCACGCTTCCTCTCAGGTTTGAACCATCAAGTCAAACGAATTGTCAATTTTCAACTCTATAACAATCTTTATGAGTTAGTGCATCAAGCTACAAAAGCAGAACGACAATTGCAAGAGGATGCTAAGTTTGCTAGATCAACGTCCTTTGCTGCCCGTACACCGTCCATCGGAGAAAGATATGGTTCCAAATCACAAATAAGCCAAAGAGCAGCTCCAAATGGTGGTTCAAGCTTTCGCCCATCATCTAGCAAGAAGGAAGAAGCCACTCCAAGTGCAAGGAGGCCATCAAATCCAGCAGCTTGTGGTGTCTCTTCTGTGGTTGTATAGCAAAAAGTAGCGGCATACAATGCTTCAAATGCATTGGTCGTGGTCATATGCAAAAGGATTGCCCAAATAACAAGGTGATGTTGATGTTAGAGACAAGTGATACAGGGTCGCCCGATCTTCTCGACGTAGGATGGATACTCACGGGAGCCTTGATGAAACGTAATGATCCTCCACTGCCAATGCAAGGGACGAACACTCTAATCCGCCAAAACACACTCGTGTTGATTTCGCCGACCGCCAAGCGAAGATCTATCGTGCACCCAATTCCCAACGGAAAGGTTGAACGATCTTGATTGAAGAAAATCACTCCTAATTCCCTATGGAACTTATGCAGCAATACTAAACTCGAACATACTTTAGTAGATTGATTATTCTCAAACGTGGTCTCCTTACAATGGGGGTCTAACCCTCAATATATAGTTCCCTGTCCACCTCATGGCTGGCCAAGAGGTCCTAAACCAACTCCAACTCATCCCTACATGTATTTGGAAACAAACTCACACAAAAGGAAAAACCTAAAATTAAGCTGTCACAATGTTTTGGTCATAACTTTTTATCCGTGACTAATTTGAAGGTGGAGTAGGATCCATTGCGTAGCCCATGAAATTATCTTTCCAACGAGTATAAGAACACCAGAATCGGACTCCGTTTGTGAAAGTTATGGCCTTTTTAGTAACTGCCTGTCAGGCTACCCCGAACCGAATCCGAATTGAATTCTGAGTTGAATATGAGTTTGAATTGGATTGAGCACGTGGGAGGTCCGAATTTGGCTTGAAAATCTTATCCAAAACTTGTAGTTTAAGTCCTTGTGCTCCTCCCTTTTGCTCTCCCAAGTCTTCACATGAATCACACCTAAGAATACATAAAATAATAGCATGAGGTAGTATTCCAAGTTGATCATCAATTAAAAGAAACTCCTTAAGAAACAAATTCACCTGACAATATTTAATGCGGCTCAATAGTTCTTTCCAGTAAAATAATGTATTTGACTGAAAAGTGCTAAGCTTGTGCGTATCCGCATCATCGTCCACTTCTTCAAGAAAAGCCGTCCTCGGCTTTTGGTAGCCTGAAATTGTACTAAGCAAAGAATACAACGTATATGCATGGTATATATATTTGTCATCAATACTTCTTTTGCTTAGCATATCAAGAACATCTGAAGGCGTAGTAGATAAAAAGAACAACACATATGCATGGTATATGTATGAATCAACTATCGCGTCATTCTCGTTTTTCCACACAAACAAATTAATATAACAGCAACCATAAGATGTATACATTGCAACATTGTCTTTCATATCATTCTACCTTCCATGAGAGAAAGTCGTCCTCGACTTTACTAAGCACATGTACAAGTCATTAATGGGCCAAACCAAATTAAGTTGTTCAAATATGGGGGAGAAAATTTTTAGCTCCTTCCATGCTTCAACTGCGCTACTCTGATTATTTGTACATGATTGTCCATTAAAGGATGAATAAGTAGGCTTAAGAAATCTTTTAAAACATGAAGCACTATTGTTGAAACTCATCTCATTGTGATCATGATAAGGCACAAAAGATTGTTTATCCAAAATATGCAATTCAAGTCAGCAAACTTATCACATGTAATGCATATTCGGTAAACATAAAACTTATCATCTATTCCATAACTTCCAATCAAATTAACTTATATGTATACGTATAGGTACTAACTAGTGATTTTGAACATGAAATTTCAGCAACATTCTCAATCACACTAGATAGTTCTTTAGGTTCATCAAACATGATATAATATAAAGAATCATCAGGAGATATTATCGTAAGAACTTCCTTATAAGTAATCAATTCCACATATGAGTTCTCACAAGTACTCACCGTTTCACAATTAGTTTCAGCACCAATATTGTTACCTTTATTGTTCTCCTTAGTTGATATAGGTGTTGTAGGTATTAAATCATCATAATGTAACAACAGGCCGGCAAGTACTTCATCTTTAACTATGATTATCTCCTCATCGTTTATCTCCAATGGAGCCAGTTGTTGAACATTTGGCTCCTCTTCTTTAATATCAACCTGCACAATATGAGAAACAATACTAGAAGTAGATATTAATGTGTTACTTTCAAAATCAATCTCATTTTGTCTATCTTCTACTTCTCTCTTTTCTTTTGGTGTATCTCTCACACTCTCAATTTGTATGCTCTCAAACTCACATATGGTGGAATCACACACCGCTCTTTTAACACTCTCACTCAATTTGGCTATGTGGCTCTCATTCTCACATAGGTTTTTATGCATCTAAATTGTTGTATGTATCATTGGGGCAGCACAAGACGTCTCCTTTACCGAAGGAAAAGTCCCATGCTCGGTCATCTTCTCATGTGTCACACTAGCAGAACCATAAGAGTTGAAGAGTGGATATGGATTGAACCGTGATGTACGTCTCTCCATAAGTCTCTCTTCTTGCTTAATAGCATAATTCACAAGATCATGCATGCTACTAAAATATGTATGTCGAAGTGTAGTGGTAATCTCAGAATTCAAGCCTCCTTTGAAGTATGCCATCTCTTTGAATTCACTAGTGACTCCTGCACGACGCAACGCATCTTGCGGTGAAAATAATAATCTGAATCAGATTACTCCTTGTGTGATACTTTCCAAATAATGGAGCAATCCCCACTTATAATAGGATGGCACAAACTCGTTTCTCATGATCACCTTCAAACCTTCCCAAGATCTAATGAATCGTTTTCGATATAATTGTTGCCACCAACTATAAGCATAGTCTTTAAACTGTATAGTGGCTCGCATCACTTCTTGGTCTTTGGGAAGCTTCTGAACTCTAAAATCTTTCTCCAATCGCCATTCCCACTCAAGATACTCCTCTGGATCTTCACTTCCATAGAACAGAAGAGACAAATTTTTGGGTTTGGAATCGCACCATGAGGAACGAAATACTGAAGATTCATTCCTATTTGGTTCACACTGAGAGAAACGAATTGTTGAATATCCTGTCATGGTTAGTTATGCAACATATATATGTGGAAACACTCAATCTCACTATTTTCTCTTCCAAGTAAAGTTCTTACCTTTCCAAAGTGAATTGAGGCCAAAAGAAACTTACACTTGGTGGTGGCTATAATAACAAGTGATGATCAAGCGGATTTAAAAGTGACTCACAATTGCACGGCAAATGATATTTTGTGGAGCTTGGTTAGGAAGTATTTATCCTACACGATCTGAATTTCTCGATGTTGTAAAATTAAGTAATAATCCAAGGTAGAAAGTATTGCCAATGTGCTGATCCAAAAGATTTAAGTGAAGTACATGAACGCACACGCAAAGATCAATGTGACTCGATGCAAACAAAGGAATGAGCTAATCTGAAATTAAAGATTAGATAGCTCGTTTTGCACCAAGTACTAGAAGAGACGCTAGCCAATTGCAATGATATGAATGTAAGGGCACAAGATTGCTCAAAGGAATTAAATACACAAGCTAAAATTATATAGTAGAATTAGCTAACCCCAATTTGGCCAATGCTCACTTTCCCTTTTTTTTGTCGGCTGCCTTCTTTCTTTTTTCTTTCCTTCTTTCTTTTTTTTAACTTGTTGTTGGCACTAAGGTTTAGCTTTCCTTTCCACAAAAGAGTAAAATTTTAGCAGGTGAAGAACTTAAGTAAAGCGCGGAAGCAATATAAAGAAGTTCTAATCCATTATTACATCTTAATCTGAAGGTCATAATCAAATACCACTTGAACTAATCAATAAATAATAATTAGAGTTCTCTATCTTCTCCATGGTTAATATTTCGTGCAAGTGCAACAATACTAATCCCTCTTTATTCCCGTGCATGCTGATCTTGTAACACCCCAGCCTGACATAGGCCTGAAATGCTACTAACTATCCATAATATATCAACAACTAATATAAATTACCTAAAAATTTCGGCATAACCTCCTTTGTTTATTAACGAAATAACAGTTCCGACAAGCATGAATAGCACAAGTTCTAAATAATAAACGGAAAGATAATATCAAATGGTGCACGTGAACCAATTAAGCTAACAAGCCAACAAGATTATCATGACTGTCTTTATTACATTTAATCTGATGAAATATAAACTGAACCAATTAAGCTAACAAGCCAACAAGATTATCATGACTGTCTTTATTTCTAATTGAAGGAATAGTGCACGTGCAACGTAACTAATCCCCTTTTGATCCCATGTATGCCATTCTCACATTGGTACCTAAAACAAATAAACAAACAGCAAGAGTGAGTCCAACGACTCAGCAAGTATACCAACATCCTAAACAATGATCATTATCTGACAAGTTAAACAATTAACATAGAACATCATGTTATGCAATATGATCAAAAGCTCCTCTTTCTCATCTCTTTCGCATTTTACCCAGACGCGGAGTGTGCATCCGTCAATGCACACCCATGCCTGTACCCTCCGTGCAGGGACCAATTGCCCACACCGCAAGTGTGGGGACCTCGATGCTTGATCACCACATGACCAAGACTTCAACAATACTCAATATGATGCATATATGTGAATGTATCAACAAGATAACATGCATTCACCATACTACGCATCAACAAATCTCATAAATGCCATAATGTAAACAGATCATAAATAGCATTCTCAATTCATCACTTACTCAAACTCGCAATTTAAACAATCATGATTCATCCATCATCCAAACAATTCAAGAAATCCATAAACATACAGATTTTCACATCATAAATATACTTGCCTCAACCGCGAGAAAATGAAGAACGCGTAGAAGGCACAACCCCCGGAATCCGCTCTCCTCCTGAATATTTAATTAATAATTACTAACATAACAGTAACGGGTTTCTAGATACAAAATATCAGCAACCCCAATTACCCCAACAATTTACCTCAAATAAATCCCCAACTCCCCTCGGCCAAATCTGCCTATCCACAGACAGCCGATTTCAAAAATTCATAACTTCCAGTACGTAAATCCAAATTAAGCGTTCTCAGACTCTCTGGAAATATAATTAAATTATCTAAATAAACTTAGTTGTGGAGCCTTCCAGATTCTGCCGTTTTCTACCCGAACCAAACCCTTTTCTAAAACATCAACAATCACGTCGGACTCTCTTGACAGCGCACTAAAATGATCATAACTTTGACCCAGAAACTCGGAATCTGGACTTCTTTATCTCTCTGGAAAGCTAATAAACTTATCTACAACTTTCCCAATTTGAAGGACTCCTGAATCGCCACTATTCCCGTCGCACAAACCGATCTACTAAAATCTGTCCAGAACTACCCCGATCTGCAGAACAGCAGCACTAGTAAATTCATAACTTTCGCTGCACAAATCCGAATCACGTGTTCTTGTACTCCTTGGAAAGATAATCACGTCCTCTACAATTTTCTAGAAGGGGTCTAGACCTGAATCCTGACGAATCTACCCCAAAACTGCCGACTAACAACTTCTGTCCTGGCAGCCCAGAAAAACCGACGAATCTAACTCGATTAAAAACTCATCTAGAGATTAACAGGGATTACCCTTGACGACACGACGACGAACACGTCGACGAACACGACGAACTTGATGAACACACCCGCGATCTCCTCCTTTCCCTTCTTCTTCCTTGGTCTCCCGACCCCACGGCGCAAAGGAGAGGAGGCGGCGCTGCAGGGAGACAAGGCGGCGGTGCTGCAGGGAAACACGGGCGGCGCAAGCAGCAGCAGGCGTGGCTGGGCGGCGCAGCAGGCGGCGGCTGCAATGGGGTGGGGCGCATGGGGGTGGGGCGCAAGGGAGGGCTTTAGGGTTGGGAGGGGGCTCCCCTCTTGGGCCAGAAAAATCCCACCTGGGCCAAGGCCCAGGCCCAGGTTGTCCTAATTTTTCAAAAAACTCCCCCTAAGACTGGTTATTTTAATTCCTTTCGAAAAGGTCCCTCCCTCCAATTAATAGACTATCTCTCGAATCGTTTTCGGGGTATTACAGATCTCGTGAAGGTACCTAAAATAAACAAACAACAACAACAAAAACAACAGCAAGAGTGAGTCCAATGACTC
The DNA here is from genome assembly GCA_036346245.1 of Bonia amplexicaulis. Classification (NCBI taxonomy): domain Eukaryota; kingdom Viridiplantae; phylum Streptophyta; class Magnoliopsida; order Poales; family Poaceae; genus Bonia; species Bonia amplexicaulis. The sequence continues at coordinate 12,432,407 of CM070738.1, read as the reverse complement.
AGCAAGTATGATAAGATAGTAACATAATCAACCATGAACAACATTGTATCATATTAATAACCATGGTATGCAATATGATCAAAAATCTCTTTTTCTCTTCTCTTTCGCATTTTACCGGTAATGCGGAGTGAGCATCCGTCAATGCTCACCCATGCCTGTACCATCTGGTACAGGGACCAATTGCCCACACTCCATGAGTATGGGGACCTTTAGCCCGTCATGACCTCAACATGACGGGGACCTCGACGCTTGGTCATCTCGTGACCAAGACTTCAATAATCAACATGATGCATGCATGTGAATATCTCGATAAATAAACTTGCATTCACACTATCTATGCATCATAAATTCTCATGAACATAATAATTGCAATTGATCATAAACAATAACAACAAATCATTAACATATTCATGAGCATACACATCCATAACATTGTAACAATCATCAACAAGCATCAATCACACTCGATATGCACTATCAATTTAAAACCACACATGTACTTGCCTTAACCACGCGAAAACGAAGGATGAGTAGAAGGTGCAGCCCCGGGAACCCTTCCTCCTCCTGAACATTAATATAATATTTTCTAATACAACAGAAACAGGTCTATGGATAAAATAAAAACACCCTTAAACTAACCCAACATATTTAACTTGACCCAAACTCACATCTTTGTTTCCCCCTGGTGAACAGTATATGGGGTGCGATGAGCCTCTCTCAAAATGTCACCCTTGACCTCCGCTTTCTGTGGCACACAGAGGCGTCCTTTAAAACGCAAAGTACCAGACTCATCCAAACTGAAATCCCCTTCCTTGCCCATTTCCGAACGTTTCCTGACCCTCTACAGTAACGGATCATGTTGCTGTGCCTCCCGCACACGCTCTGGAATAGCTGACTCTAAGATCAAATGTGTCTCCACTCGTGCCGTGCCCGCATAACAATAAGATATTCCCATGCGGTCAAAATCAGCAATAAGACAATCTAGAGTAGCGGGTGTCGCCTTGCGACTAAGAGCATCGGCCACCACATTGGCCTTACCCGGATGATACTGAATGGTGAGGTCGTAATCCTTAATCAACTCCAGCCATCTGCGTTGCCTCAAATTCAAATCCTTCTGGGTGAAAATATACTTAAGACTCTTGTGATCGGTGAACACATCACAAGTCTCGCCGTACAGATAGTGCCTCCAAAGTTTCAATGCAAACAAACAGCAGCCAACTCTAAATCATGGGTTGGATAATTCTGCTCGTGTTTCTTCAGTTGCCTCGATGCATAAGCCAACACCTTTCCATCCTGCATGAGAACACATCCCAGCCCGACTCGTGAAGCATCGGAGAAAATCGTGAAACGCTTTCCTGGTTCCGGGACAGTGAGAACCGGAGCGATCACTAGTCTTTCCTTCAAAATTTGAAAGCTACGCTCACAATCATCATCCCATTGAAACCTCACATCCTTCTGAGTGAGCCTGGACAATGGCTTGGCAATGATGGAGAAATCTTGCACAAATCTCCGATAGTAGCCCGCCAGCCCGAGAAAACTCCTCACTTCCTTGACGTTGGTCGGTCTTTCCCATTCCACCATTGAAGAAACTTTGCTTGGATCAACTGATATTCCCTTATCGCTGATGATATGTCCCAAAAATCCCACCTGAGACACCCAGAACTCGCATTTCTTGAATTTAGCGAAGAACTTATGCTCTCTTAGTGTCTCCAATACAAGCCTCAGATGATGCTCATGATCTGCTTCGTTCTTTGAGTAAATCAAGATGTCATAAATGAATACGACTACGAAGTCGTCCAGGTACTCATGCAACATCCTGTTCATTATCTCCATGAAGAGAGCAGAGGCATTCGTTAGTCCAAAAGACATAACTTTAAATTCAAAATGCCCATACCTCGTGGAGAATGCCGTTTTCTCGATATCTTCCTCTCGTACAGGAATCTGATTATATCCCGACTGGAGATCGATCTTGGAGAATACCTTGGCTCCTCTCAATTGGTCAAATAAATCTTCAATGCGGGGTAATGGGTACTTATTCTTGATGGTCAACTGGTTGAGAGCACGATAATCAATACACATGCGCCAACTTCCATCTTTCTTCTTGGTAAACAGCACCGGTTCCCCCCACGGAGACACGCTCGGTCGAATAAGATCCTTTGCTCTCAAATCATCCAACTGCTTCTTTAATTCTTCCTGAAAGGGTCGAGCCAAACGGTACGGGGTCATAGAAACTGGTCGTGCCCCCGGCACTAAATCAATCCTGAACTCCACCGGTCGCGGAGGCGGCATCCCTGGCAACTCTGCTGGAAACACATCCAAGAATTCCCGAACTATCGGGATACTTTCTGCAAGCAAGGAGGAATTTGGCTTTTCCACTAAGGATAAAAGAAATCCACTCTTTGCTGCTCTACTACCAGGATACAAGCAAGCCAGCACACTAGATGAAAAAGAGGGAGCACTACCCTGAAAAATTATCTCTTGGCCCGATGGAGCTTGAAGAGCTACCGTCTTCCAAAAACATGATATGACAGCATGGTAATTATGTAACCAATCCATCCCCAGAATAACATCAAACGGCTCCATATTCATGATCATCAAATTAGCAATAAAATCCTCCCCATCTATTGTGAGCACACAACCAGGACAGACTGTAGAACTAGAAAGAATTCCCCTAGGCGAGTGGACCAAAACAGACTGAGAAATAAACTGCAAACTCATATTGGCCCGACTAGCAAACTCTAGGGATGCAAAGGAAAAGGTAGCCCCAGAATCAAATAAAACGTAAGCCTCCACCGAATCCACCAAAAGCGTACCTGTCACCACATCGGGACGACCCGCCGACTCGGCGGATCGGCAAAAGCGTAGGGAGCGATCTTTGGGCGGCGGTGCCCCAACACCCGAGTAAGGCAGAGTTGCTGCAGTAGGAGGCGCAGGAGGTGCTGAAGGCGACACAGCTGGGAAGAATGCCGCGGGAGGAGGCGGCCAAAAGTACCCTGGTGGCATCGCGCCAGGAGTAGGGTAGTGAGGCGGAGGCGGCGCCCAAGTCTGAGTGGGAGCGGCTGCTAACATCTGCACTGACCCCCGAGAAGAAGCTGCTGGCACTGAAGACGGTGCTTGATCTGATTCCCATCTGATAATGCTAGCAGGATTGCGCTTGCACACCAGTGCCTTGTGGCCCTCCTGACCACAATGGAGACAAGCTCCAACCCAAGCACACTCTGAAGCACGGTGACCATCTCCACACTTGAAGCATTTCATCCCCTATCCTGGGGCGGGCGCACCATAGGGACACTCCCTGAAGACCGGAAAGAAGAAGATGCCTGGGGCTTGGTGAACCTGGACTTGAATGAACTTTGCGGACCCTTGAATCTCTTGGGAACTGGCTTCAACGCTGACCCACTGCCTCCATAACTCTTCTTATGACTGCTCTCCGTAACCTCGGAAGCCACTGTACCTCCAGTACCTTGCAAACCTTCCCCAAGCTACATCTCTAACTCCATGCCCCTAGCTTGTTCCACCAGAGAGCCAAAATCACGAAGCTCCAAAGCTCCCAACACTTGGCGAAACTCCTGCCTGAGCCCTCTGCGAAACCTCTTGGCTTTCTCCACATCACTGGTAGCCACAAATGGTACAAAGCGGATTAAATTATTAAAACCCACTTCGTACTCTGACACTGACATCTTGCCCTGCTTGTAACTGTTCAAAGTCACCTCCATTCTTTCCACAAATGATGCAGGATAAAATCTCTTCTTGAATTGCTCCACAAACACCTCCCAAGTCGTTGGCCCAAGGGCAGCAGTTCTGGCTGACAGGACTCCTTCCCACCAGAGATCCGCTTGCCCTTTCAGCTGAAAGGCCACAAACTGCACCTGCTGCGTTGACGTCAGTCCCAACACTCCCAGGTGCCTCTCTATGTGCCGTAACCAGTTAGCAGCATCAACTGGTGTGCCCAAACCATCAAAAGTGTCCAACCTCAAAGCATTCCACTGCTGTAGTCCCATAGCATTCATCGGAGCCGTAGGTGCGGCCCTAGGTACAGCGGGAGGGATTTGGCTCCCCTGAACTGCCGAAGCAACCTCCTCCTCGGATCCCACTGAATTAGTCTCCTCTGAGAATATTGCATTTCGGTGAGGGCAGTAGGGCCTCGCTGGCGACACCGCCGACCACTGACCACGACCACGACCTCTACCCCTTGCCATCGCTATAACACAAACAAGCATAGAGTCACACATATAAACACAATCAATTGCAATAAACAACAATAACATATTGATTCAATGCAAATCCCATTCCCACCTACTGTGCTTAGTGTGTCAAGTTTAATAGTTTCATTAACCACAGACCTACAGCCCGCTCTGATACCAACTGTAACACCCTAGCCAAACAATGGCCTAGAATGCTACCAAACTAACAACATAATAAAAACTAAGCTAAGGCATTCTATAAAATTTTGGCAGAGCCTCCTTTGTTTATTGACAAAAAAAGAAGTTCTAACAAGTATTATCAAAAGGTATGAATAACCGCAAGCAAAGTTATTTTGTTACTAAGCAGAAACATATATAAAACTTAAGTAAAGCGCGGAAGCAATATAAAGAAGTTCTAATCCATTATTACATCTTAATCTGACGGTCATAATCAAATACCACTTGAACTAATCAACAAATAATAATTAGAGTTCTCTATCTTCTCCATGGAGAATATTTCGTGCAAGTGCAACAATACTAATCCCTCTTTATTCCCGTGCATGCTGACCTCGTGAAGGTACCTAAAATAAACAAACAACAACAACAAAAACAACGAAAGAAGAGTGAGTCAATGACTCGCAAGTATGATAAGATAGTAACATAATCAACCATGAACAGCATTGTATCATATTAATAACCATGGTATGCAATATGATCAAAATCTCTTTCTCTTCTCTTCGCATTTTACCGTGTGCGGAGTGAGCATCCGTCAATGCTCACCCATGCCTGTACCATCTGGTACAGGGACCAATTGCCCACACTCCATGAGTATGGGGACCTTTAGCCCGTCATGACCTCAACATGACGGGGACCTCGACGCTTGGTCATCTCGTGACCAAGACTTCGATAATCAACATGATGCATGCATGTGAATATCTCGATAAATAAACTTGCATTCACACTATCTATGCATCATAAATTCTCATGAACATAATAATTGCAATTGATCATAAACAATAACAGCAAATCATTAACATATTCATGAGCATACACATCCATAACATTGTAACAATCATCAACAAGCATCAATCACACTCGATATGCACTATCAATTTAAAGCCACACATGTACTTGCCTTAACCACGCGAAAACGGAGGATGAGTAGAAGGTGCAGCCCCGGGAACCCGTCCTCCTCCTGAACATTAATATAATATTTTCTAAGACAACAGAAACGGGTCTATGGATAAAATAAAAACACCCTTAAACTAACCCAACATATTTAACTTGACCCAAACTCAAATCTTCTCTCGGCCAACCCCTGCCTTCTACAGACAGTCACCTTGAAAAATTCATAACTTTTGATACGAAGGTCCAATGAGGCGTTCTCAGATTCTCTGGAAAGATAATTAAATTATCTAACTAAACCTATTTGGGGAGCCTTCCAGATTCGGCCATATTCTACCCGATCCAACCAGTTTTCCTCAATCTGTATTTGTCTCTGGACAGCGCACTAAAAACGCCGTAACGTCCACCCCGAAAGTTGGAATTTGGACTTCTTGACCTTTCTGGAAAGCTAAGAAAGTTATCTACAACTTTCCTAAAATGAAGATACTCTGATTATCTCGTTTACTAATTTCTAAAATCGATCTACCGAAACCCGTGGGGAAACCCTCCGAGATGCAAAACAGGAAATTTATAAAAATCATAACTTTTGCTACGCAAGTCTGATTGACGCTTTCTCGGACTTCATGGAAAGATAATTTCGTCCTCTACAATTCTCTAGAAGAGGTCCAGACCTGAATTCCCACGGATCTAACCCCAAAACAGCCGTCTAACATGTTCTGTCCTAGTAGTCCAGACTTACGAAATAGCTATCAAAATCAAAGAATAATATTCTAATGGGAAACAAGGATTACCCCTTGACGAATGGATGAAGAACACGAAGATCTTCCCACAAATTCTTCCTCCTCTCTTCCTCCTTTCTTCCTCTTGTTCTTCCCTTCCTCCGGATCCGAAGGCTTTGCAAGAACGATCTCCTTCCTCCGCTTAATTGGGCAGCATCCAGGGACCTTCCTTGCCAACAATGGAGGGGGTGGAGCTGCTTGGGGAGGAGGAAGCGCAAGCGAGGAGGGAGGGGAGGGAGGTGGCGCAAGGGAGGAAGTGGGATGGGGGTGCGGTTGCTAGGAAGGGAGTGGGGTGCAATTGGGGAGGCGGTTGGGGAGCAATTGGGGTAGCAGTTGGGGAGCAATTGGGGAGCAATTGAGAGAGGTGGCGGCTGCTAGGGGGGAAGGGGTGCGGCTAGGGTTGGGGCGCCTCCCCCCTGGCCGAATCCCACAGGCCAATGCCTGTGCCCGTGTTGTCTGGAAAAATCATAAACCCCCTCCAAACTTGTTATTTTTAAACTTTACTTTAAGGTCCTCCTCTCAAATGAATTGCTTAATTAATAAAGCTCTCCCGGGATATTACAGTAGCTGCACTATTCACGGTACTATAGCGATCGGATTTTTTTTTTGAATTTTGGATTGGACACAAAGATTAAGTGACACAAAGGAACACGACGATCAGCACGTAAACAAAAATTCTAATGGACGAAAACTTAACAAAACTCACGAAAATAACAGATGCAAAAACTAGGGTTTGGATTTTTTTTGTTTGTTTTTGTTTTATGGACTATAGGACAGCAAGTAATAAACTGAAATTTAAAGGGATCAGATCCTACCGAGTAAACCGCGCTCTGATGAATCGTAATGATCCTTCAATGCCAATGCAAGGGACGGACACTCTTTAATCCGCCAAAACACACTCGTGTTGATTTCGCCGATCACCAAGCGAATATCTATTGTGCACCCAGTTCCCAACGGAAAGGCTAAACGATCTTGATTGAAGAAAATCAATCCTAATTCCCTATGGAACTTAGGCAGCAATGCTAAACTCGAACATACTTTAGTAGATTGATTATTCTCAAACGTGGTCTCCTTACAATGGGGGTCTAACCCTCAATATATAGTTCCCTGTCCACCTCATGGCTGGCCAAGAGGTCCTAAACCAACTTCAACTCATCCCTACATGTATTTGGAAATAAACTCACACAAAATGAAAAACCTAAAATTAAGCCGTTACAATGTTTTGGTCATAACTTTTAATCCGTGATGAATTTTAAGGTGGAGCTAGTTCCATTGCGTAGCCCTTGAAAGTATCTTTCTAACGAGTACAAGAACACCTGAATCGAACTCCGTTTGTGAAAGTTATGGCCTTTTTAGTAACTGCCTCTCAGGCTATCCCGAACACAATCCGAATTGAATTCTGAGTTGAATCCGAGTTTGAATTGGATTGAGCACGTGGGAGATCCGAATTTGGCTTGAAAATCTTATCCAAAACTTATAGTTTAAGTCCCTGTGCTCCTCCCTTTCGCCCTCCCAAGTCTTCACATGAATCATACCTAAGAATACATAAAATAATGTCTTCGCCTGAAAAGTGCTAAGCATGTGCGTATCTGCATCACGACCCAACATGCTGCTGCGTGAACCCTAGTTGTATATGTGCTTGCCACTACAATGACGGCCAGCCACGTCCGAGGCGGCCCCCTCAGCAACACTACATATGGGTACCACGAGGCTCCTTCCACCTATATGCAACGATGTGTAAGGTTGTACCGTAGTACTCTCGCTTATTGTTCGAAATATTTTTCAATATCGTTAAGCATATAATCGAATGGTTCGTGCGTTAGTACGGTTGCCATCAATTCAGTTCACTATTCGATGTGATTGCCATTATTCAGTGGTACGGGCATCGATACGGTAAAGAGAAGTAATACTTAGCTCGCCACAATATTGTAAACAACACTAAGTAAATAATAAATGTAAGCAGTACACGAACAACAAGTGTACATGCAGCACTAACCACTCCCAACAGCATCCCCAACCCCTCCTCCACCACCCTGGCCCTCACCGTATCTGCATTTGTGTCCCCCTATAGGCCTCACTTGGCTGTCTTCCTCAGCACCGGGTGACGGTGTCCCGACAAGGTAAGATGGTTAGAAGACCATTGCACATGTCCCAATGTTGGTGGAGAGGACTGCATCGTCGCCTGTGTGGCCACCGGTGCACCGATGAGGACACTCTCGGAGAGAAGATCCAGGGGTGTGGCTTGAGGTGCGGAGCCCGTCGCTTGGCTGGCCCAGTCTGAAAAGTACTGGTCCGTGTCGTCCTGGCCCGGGGAGACCCCACATCCCTTGCCTGGGAGGACAAGACCTGGAGTGCAAATATTGTTAGTTCGTTAGATAAATGTAACACCCCAGGATCCACAATACCCTGGGATGCTACTAAAACTGCTCTACAACTAGCCAATTTATAAAAAAACTAAAACTAGCAACAATACTAAGCAAGTTAGTATAAACGGAAGCGTAACAACTAAGGAAAAACAGAATAATAATAATTCAATAATCATAATCAACTATAACAAAATATCTATAGGAACGGTACACAAATTTAATATTACTAAGAAGAAACACTTGTCAATAAGATAGCTAAACAAAGACTAGATTTCTTTCAACTTTATTTCAGCATTAAGATTATAATACAAGTGCATCTGTGCGGTGCCGCTCTACCCTTCCCAATACATGCTCAAAGTTCACCTGTAGGGAGGGGAAAGCAAGAGTGAGATAAAAATCTCAGCAAGCAAACTGTTTAACAGGTTATTCAAACTACAAGCAATTTAAACGTCATCATTATAATTCCATACATCCACAATTACAATTTATGTTCATAAATATTAAACCACCATAAACTTTCATGAATCATACCTCTTAAATTTCAGATTTAATTAGCATATGAATACAATCATTTTTATCCCGTATTAAATGCAAAAGAAACATTTATTCCTCCACAAACCACAACAGATTAATCAACAACATTTAACCTTCCACAATTAACAACGTATATATTCTCGACCTCAATTCACTATCAATGACGGTAAAACATTAACAAATAAATTCATGTTTGACTACTTTAAATCCTCAACCACTACCACTACCAAAGGCAATAAAATATATGTATGTCTTACTTCAATACTATGTTACTTCTCATATCCACAATTACTATAAACAATTAAAGCAAGAGAAAGGAGTTTCGTGTCACCATCACAATCACACGAGGGACGAACCACATTCCAAGATCACATCCACAACCTTCATTCCGTCAATAGCTCACAAGAGCCAATTCCACATTACAACTATGAAGTTGTACATTCCACAAAATAACTTCACCACATTATATTGCATATGTATGCAAATGATCATTCCGCAATGTAATGCATATGAATGCTATGCTCCTCATTACTCTTGCTAGGGCAGGAAGTGCACTGCATCGTATTTTGGCAATATACGATGCTTCCCGCGGGCGAAGAGGTGCGTCAGACACGGCAATATACGACGTTGTCTTGCAGACGGTCGCGGCTATAAGCGGCGACATCCACATACACAACGGATATGATATGACATGAATGATACGAATGATATGAAAAGTCATTAATCACATTAACCATCCGCAAGGAGCATTATCATGCTCTCAACATATTCATCTCCACTACATACTAATTTCGTGATCCATATTAAAACATTAAGTAAGAATACCACAATTAAATATCATGCAATCATGGCAATTGTATCAAATTTCAACAATAATGTAAACTGAAAGTAGTAGGAACAACAGGTTAAACGGTAGCAACCACTACTACGTTTACTTGCCTCAATCCGACGAAGCGAAGTACAACAGAGATCAAGAGTTGTAATACCCCGGAAATTATTTAATTAATTGTTTAATTAATAGAGAGAGGGACTTTTGTGAAATAATTAAATTTATAAGAGTTTTGAGGGGTTTTATGAAAATTTAAGACAACCTGGGCCTAGGCCTTGGCCTGTGGGTTTTCTTGGCCCAAGAGGGAGGGAGGCCACCTCTTAAAACCCTAGGCAGCCCCACCCCTGCGCCCACCCAGCAGCGCCGCCCCTGCTGCCCGGACGTCTTCTTCCGGTGCGCCGTCGTCGTCTTCATCGTCGTCGTCTCCTCCCCGTGCGCCGTCGCCGACGTTCGTCGCTGTACCGCGTGGATCCGGAGGAAAGAGAGGAGGAGATCGCGGGCGTGTTCGTCGCCGTGTTCGTCGTCGTGTCGTCAAGGGTAATCCCTGTTAGTCTCTAGATTCGTTGTTTCTCGGCTGTTTTGATCTAGTTTCGTCGGGATTCAGGTCTGGACCCCTTCTAGAAAGTTGTAGAGAGTTTAATTATCTTTCCAGGGAGTACAAGAACACGTGATTCGGATTTGTGTAGCGAAAGTTATGAATTTTCTAGTGTTACTGTTCTGCAGATCGGGGTAGTTCTGGACAGAGTTTAGTAGATCGGTTTGTGCGACGGAAATAGTTGCGATTCAGGAGTCCTTAAAATTGCGAAAGTTGTAGATAAGTTTATTAGCTTTCAATAGAGGTAAAGAAGTCTGGATTCCGAATTTCTGGGCGAAAGTTATGCCTGTTTTAGTGCGCTGTCCAGAGAGTCCGACGTGAATTTTGGATGCTTTAGAAAAGGGTTTGGATAGGCTAGTTAATGGCAGAATCAGAGAGTCTCCCCAACTATGTTTTTGTAGATAATTTAATTATCCTTCTAGAGAGTCTAAGAACGCTTAATTTGGAGTTACGTACTGAAAGTTATGATTTTTGGAAGTCGGCTGTCTGTGGTTGGGCAGATTTGGCCGAGGGAGTTGGGGATTTAATTGAGATAAATTGTTGGGTTAATTGGGGTTGCTGTTATTTTATATCTAGAAACCCGCTACTGTCATGTTGGTAATTATTAATTAAATATTCAGGAGGAGAGCGGATTCCGGGGGTTGTGCCTTCTACGTGTTCTTCATTTTCTCGCGGTTGAGGCAAGTATATTTGTGATGTGAAAATCTGTGTATTTATGGATTTGTTGAATTGTTTGGAGGATGGTTGAATCATGACTGTTTAAATTGTGAGTATGAGTAAGTGATGAATTGAGAATGCTATTTATGTTCTGTTTACATTATGGCATTTATGAGATTGGTTGATGCGTAGTATGGTGAATGCTCGTTATCTTTTGATACATTCACATATATGCATCATATTGAGAATTGTTGAAGTCTTGATCATGCGGTGATCAAGCATCGAGGTCCCCACACTTGCGAGTGTGGGCAATTGGTCCCCGCACCGAGGGTACAGGCATGGTGTGCATTGACGGATGCACACTCCGCGTACCGTAAAATGCGAAAGAGATGAGAAAGAGGAGCTTTTGATCATAATGCATAGCATGAAATTCATATGTAATATGTTTAACTTGAGAGTTAATGTTCATGCTTGCATTTGTTACTGATTATACTTCTTTGAGTCATTGGACTCACTCTTCTTTCGTTGTTTTGTTGTTGTTGTTTGTTTATTTTAGGTACCTTCACGAGGTCGCATGCATGGGAATAAAGAGGATTAGTATTGTTGCACTTGCACGAAATATTCACCATGGAGAAGATAGAGAACTCTAATTATTATTTGTTGATTAGTTCAAGTGGTATTTGATTATGACCTTGATTAAGATGTAATAATGGATTAGAACTTCTTCATATTGCTTCCGTGCTTTACTTAAGTTTTATAGATATTTCGCTTAGTAGCCAAATTACTTTGCTTGCCGTTATTCATACCTTTTGATAATATTGTTAGAACTTCATTTTATCAATAAACAAAGGAGGCTCACGAAATTTTATAGAATGCCTTAGCATAGTTTTATTATGTTGTTAGTTTGGTAGCATTTCGGGCCATTGTTTGGTGGGTGTTACTGATTGGTATCGAGCGGGCTTTAGGATTATTGATAATCTTGTATGATTATGATTTGCTCCTATGATGTTATGGTGAGAATAGTCAATGATATGATGTAGATGTTGTGATGTGCTACCTTGGTATTGCCGATTATATCATTGTTTGTAGTATGAGGATTAGCAATGTAGCTACCTCGGGTAACTTAATTGCGGTGTTGGGTGAATTTATTAGAAAAGTTGTTATTATCCTTAAGTTGATTTCGCCAATTCTTGGTGATTGGAGTTAATAATTTCTTTTGAGATTGTGGTTCTTGCAGTTGAGGGTATGCAATTGGTCTCACATTCCTTGAAGCGATTATTGTTTCTTTCAGGACTCTTGAGATACTTTGCTACCGTGCTTTTTGTTGATTTGTAAGGTTAGTTCCTTCGTGGGAGTTTGTCTTGTTGCGAATCATGGCTCATTGTTCGCTTGGTGTTTTCTTTTATTAATGCGAATTTTGAGTTGCAAAACTCATTGTTATGTGAAAGCTTTGGATCTATGTTTCTCTTTACCTCGGCGTTGAAGTTTATTGTTCCTTTTCCTTTTGAAAGAGAGTGTTAAAATCCTTTATGTTGTTTTACTATGCTTAAGTGGAAGGTGGTAGTCGTATAAACTAATTCATAAGGTTGAATTATCAGTTGATATGTTAGCATAGTGTATAATTAAATTTTTTACTAGTATCCTTGGAAGTGTAGTTGTTTAATTTGATATTGCCCTGTAATAGTTTTTAGAAGAACTATGATTAAGAATTTGTTTACTCATGATAGTAACTCATGGAGTTATTGAGGAGTGTGTAATAAGAACCGAATGATTATTATGATTGTTAAAATGTCTATCATGATTGGATAAATTGAATTATCTGTGTCTTTAGTAATTAATCCGACCGTTTGGAATGATTAAGTAAGGAGGTGTTAGAATATTACCTTGGTAATATTGACCCTTAATATGTCTTTTATTTAGATGCTTTATGAGCATGCACAATTGCTAGTTTCATCTATCTTTTACCATGCTAGATTGTTGAAATACGTATAAAGGAATAGATGAAGGTTGATGCATTGACTTGTAGAAACTTGTCTTACGAGCTGGTATCATTGAAGTTTAAAGTCATTTCCATTCTAATTTCGAATGTAAGGTAGGATACAAAATCTATGCTCATGAATGTCTTATAATTGTAAAATGGAGTTAGGATCATGAATGTTGTTATGACCGAATAATAATCAATTATTGCCAATAGTGAATAGAGTACAATCAATTGGTGCTAAGTTAGAGTTGAGCACCAATAAAGAATGGAATATATGAAATCTAGTAAGAAATTTATACTAGCATGATTTCTGAGATTATCTTGTTGTAGTATCATCTTGTTTAAGAGCTTTGTTCTATTTATGTGGCTTATGCACTAGGTTCTCCTAGATCTAGTAGTTGCAACCTTACTTAGATATTAGAAACATGATGCAATGATTTCTTATGTTTCTTTTGGAAAAGTTCATGAAGGGAGTTGAGGATATGATGATGCTTGTTAAGAATGTATTATTCGATGTTAGTATGTTGGTCCATTTGTGGTTATGATGGTAATGTTGAAGGTTCATTAAATAGAAGAATTTGAATAAATTCCTTGGTACTATTTAAATCAAAAGTTTTGATAGGGTGTATGCGATCTTTGATCTCATGATTTATGTGGTAGCTGAAATTGTTTTAAGCAAAGTGTCGTGTTGAGGGATTTTAATTAGTTCTTAAAGAATTAATGTGTTGTGGTCTTCAACTCTTCTTTTGTTGGAATTGTTAAGGTGATACCGAATTCAAAAAAGGTTGTTCTCTTTGTTAAAAGGAAAAGTTTGAGAAAAGTTTTGAAGGTTGAAGTCAAGTTGTGCAATCTTTGTGAAGTGTGTTTGACTTCTTATTTTATTTAAGAGTTTCGAGCTCAAATGACAATCTTGTATTCGTATTGGTTGAGATTTGATGTTTTCGTCTCGAGGAGGCATGCGCCTTCACCGTGGTCTTATCCTTTGTTGTCCAAGAACTTTGTTTTCTTGGTTTTGTGTTTATTGCGATGGACATTGTCTTGAAATTTTCTTCTTTTGCTTCTCCAAGAAAGGGGTACGCAGTTTGGGTTGCAAAGACCTTTAAGATGTGTATGGCAACTGGTTGGTGTGGTTTTGTGATTAGTCTGGGTGAGATTGTGGGTATCAAGATACTTGAGATTCTTGGAGTGATAAATTGTTCTGTTGAATAATTCTCGATGAGGATTTGATTTAAAGAAGATGTTGTCCTTGGGGCTAAATAGTTTTATTGTTGCAACTAGAAAAACCTAGCTGTGGTTCATGAGTGTTACGTTCATTTCTTTGGAACGTTGGAATTATTGAAAGTATGGGAATCTTGATCAATTTTATTGGAGCATCATGATGGGGTACTTTGCAAGGATTATTAGAAGGATTATGATGGTGTAGTTAATGAGTTTATAATTGTGAAGAAGCCCAACCGTTGTGGGAATTATTGGGATAGTAAGGATTGTTGAATTTTTGCCATGTATAACTTAGCTCAGTGAGTAACCCTCTAGGAGTTAGAATCTTTCTGAGATAATCAAGTTGAGAATATGTTTCATATGGTTGTTAATGATTGAGTATGGTTGATTGTGGAAATTTTAGTCACTGAATTTAAGAGTCTTTGTATTAAATATATCAAGTATATGTATAGAAGCCTTAGAGATGGGAAATTTTGGTTGGTGATCTATGCTAGAACCTTGGAGGCTAATGTTATTGCGTGAGAATAGTGGAAGGAGTGGATTCGAATATTATGATGTTCCTTGATAGTATCCTTTGGATGTAGTAAATGGGTATGTGAGCCGAGAAATTCATGTTGATTGTCCTTAAGATTTGTGGTGAAGTGTTGGTGGGTGAAAAATAACGATGAGGTGCATTGGAAATTATTCGTTAAAGTAACATGTGGGAAGAGGAGTTGACTAGAGTATGTTATTATGAGAATAGTAGAGTCCCTCTACAAAAGTGTGTTGGATGCACTCGGTTTGAACATAGAGTTGATGTTGCCAATTTAAGAGAATTGAGCTAGTATGGTATGGGATAATTTGGAACCTCGTGATTCAAGAGGAAGTTTAATAAAAAAATCGGTAGTAAAATGCTCCCGATTCTTGTTTGAGCTACGTGATGAGAGAAAAGTCTTTTGTGGTTTGAGTTGACTTTTGTTGGCTTGTGTGGTTTTTCGGTTTAGGAAAAAAAATGGACGGGTTTGACATTTGAGTGATTCCCTTTGACGTATGTGTTGTTTGTTTGCAAACCACCTACTTGGAAGGTGGAGAGGTTCTTATGTTGAATCCTCGATTTTCTTTATGATTTGACCCTTTGGTGGGGAGTGGGTGATGCGTGATTGCAATAAGAATCCCTTATTTTCAGTTGTATTCGTGTGTGAAAGAGTGGGTTTACCTTGACCCCGTGGTGTGCCCGTGTTTAAGGGGTGCTCATTGCTAAGGTAAAGAGATCGATTGAGAATGGAAACATGAGATATATGTCTGTGCAGATTGTGTGGGTTGGTACTAAAGGGAATGATAACCCGATGTGTATTTAATCGCTTTTGTTAATTGCGAAGTTTTTGTAATACCCCGGAAAATGTTTTATTAATTGCTTAGTTAATAGAGAGAGGGACTTAAGTGAAAAGATTTATTAAAAGAGTTTTGGGGGGGTTTTCTGGAAAGTTAAGACAACATGGGCTTGGGCTTGGCCTGTGGGATTTTCTAGGCCCAAGAGGGAGGAGGCCACCACTTAAAACCCTGGCAGCCCCCCTGCGCCTCCACCCCCTAGCCCCCGCCCCGCCGCCGCCTCCTGCGCCTTCTTTGCGCCGCCTTCTTGCCGCTGCCGCCGCCTGTGCCGCCGCCAGGCGCCCGCCGCCGTGCGCCCTGCTGCCGCGCCGTCTTCTCCGTGCCGTGTCGTTGTCCTCGCTGCGCCGTGGTGCCTTCGTCTTCGTCGTCGCCCGTCGTCGCCGTCTTGTTCCCGGAGCGCCGTCGTCGACGTTCGTCGCTATACCGCGTGGATCCGGAGGAAGGAGAGGAGGAGATCGCGAGTGTGTTCGTCGTCGTTCGTCGTCGTGTTCGTTGACGTGTTCGTCCTCGTGTCGTCAAGGGTAACTCCGTTGGTCCTCTAGATGAGTTTTAATCAAGTTGGATTTCGTCTGTTTTCTAGACCGCCGTGATAGTTTGGGTTAATCGGCTGTTCTGGGTTAGATCCGTCAGGATTCAGGTCTGGACCTCTTCTAGAAAATTGTAGAGGACTTGATTATATTTCCAGGGAGTGCTAGAACGCGTTATTCCGAGTTGTGTAGCAAAAGTTATGAATTTTCTAGTGCTGCTGTTCTGCAGATCGGAGTAGTTCTGGACAGATTTTAATAGATCGGTTTGTGCGACGGGTAATCGGGCGAATCAGAAATTCTTCATGTTAGGAAAGTTTTAGATAATTTTCTTAGCTTTCCATAAAGATCAAGAAGTCCGGATTCCGAGTTTCTGGGCGAAAGTTATGCCTGTTTTAGTGCGCTGTCCAGAGAGTCCGACGTGAATTTGGATGCTTTAGAAAAGGGTTTGGATCGGTTAGTAAATGGCCGAATCAGAGAGTCTCCCCAACTAAGTTTTTGTAGATAATTTAATTATCTTTACAGAGAGTCCAAGAACGCTTAATTTAGAGTTATGTACTGAAAGTTATGATTTTTGGAAGTCGGCTGTCTGTGGTTGGGCAGATTTGGCCGAGGGGAGTTGGGGATTTAATTAAGATAAATTGTTGGGTTAATTGGGGTTGCTGTTATTTTATATCTAGAAACCCGCTACTGTCATGTTAGTAATTATTAATTAAATATTCAGGAGGAGAGCGGATTCCGGGGGTTGTGCCTTCTACGCGTTCTTCATTTTCTCGCGGTTGAGGCAAGTATAACCTTGCTATGATTAATCCGTGTGATTGAGTGATTTGGATGATATGAGTGGTGTTTGAGTTATGAATGCTTTACTTATGAATTTGAGTAATTTTCTGAGTTGTTAATGCTATTTATGTTCTGTTTACATTATGGCATTTATGAGATTTGTTGATGCGTAGTATGGTGAATGCATTTTATCTTGTTGATACATTCACATATATGCATCATATTGAGAATTGTTGAAGTCTTGGTCATGTGGTGATCAAGCATCGAGGTCCCCACACTTGTGGAGTGTGGGCACTGGTCCCCTGCCGGAGGGTGCAGTGCATGGGTGTGCATTGACGGATGCACACCGCGTTACCGGTAAAATGCGAAAGAGATGAGAAAGAGGAGTTTTGATCATAATGCATAGCATGAATTTCATATGTAATATGTTTAACTTGAGAGTTAATGTTCATGCTTGCATTTGATACTGATTATACTTTTTGAGTCGTTGGACTCACTCTTGTTGTTGTTTGTCTATTTTAGGTACCAATGTGAGATCGGCATACATGGGGACATGAATGGCTAGTTGATTCACGTGCACAATTCCTTCACTAAGAAATAAAGACAGTCATGATAATCTTGTTGGCTTGATAGCTTAATTGGTTCGGTTTATATTTCATCGATTAAATGTAATAAAGACTTAGTACCTTTTGATATTATCTTCCGTTCATTATTTAGAACTTGTGCTATTCATGTTTGTCGGGCTGTTATTTCGTTATTAAACAAAGGAGGTCATGCCGAAATTTCTAGGTGATTTATATTAGTTGTTGTTATATTGTGGATAGTTAGTAGCATTTCAGGCCTATGTTAGGCTGGGGTGTTACAGTTGGTATCAGAGCGGGCTGTAGGTCCGTGGTAGTGAAAATATTAAATTTGACACACTGTGCACAGTAGATGGGAATGGGTTTTGCATCGCATCTGTATCATTGCTGCTGTTTCTGATAATTAATTGTGTGTCATGTGTGACTCTATATTTATTTATGTTATATAGAGATGGCAAGGGGTAGAGGCCGTGGTCGTGGTCGTGGCCGCAGAGCGCCGACGAAGCCAGTGTGCCCCGCCTTGATTGAATGCAATCACGCGCAGAGGCGAGTCCGGTGGGATCAGAGGAAGAGGTTGCTTCAGCGGTTCAGGGAAACCAGTCTCACTACCCTTCTCCTGGAGGGATGCCTCCGGTACTTTGGGCCGCCTCCTCTGCGGCGTTGTTTCAAAGTGGCGCCTTGCTCCTCCTGCGGTGGCGGCTCCGCCATACCCGGTGTCTGCGGCGCCCGGCACTCCAGCGTCAGTCTCCTACGCCTTGCCGACGGCCGAGCCGGCAGGTCGTCCCGATGTGGTGACAGGTACGCTTTTGGTGGACTCAGTGGAGGCTTATGTTCTGTTTGATTCCGGTGCTACTTTCTCTTTTGCTTCCATAGAGTTTGCTAGTCGGGCCAGGTTGAGTTTGCAGTCTATAGCTCAGTCTGTTTTGGTTCATTCGCCGGGTGAAATTCTTTCTAGTTCCACAGTCTGTCCGGGTTGTACGATTACCATAGATGGAGAGCATTTTGTTGCTAATCTGATGGTTATGAGGATGGAGCCGTTTGATGTTATTTTGGGAATGGATTGGTTGCATAGTTACCGTGTTTGTCATATCTTGTTTTGGAAGACAGTAACTTTGCAATCGCCGTCGCCCAGAGTTAGTGTTTCAGGGTAGTGCACCCTCCTATACACCCAGTGTGTTGGCTAGTCTTTTATCCCTTGTGGAAAAGCCAAATTCCTCTTTGATTGTAGAGCAGATTCCGGTGGTCCGGGAATTCGTGGACGTTTTTCCAGCAGAGTTGCTGGGATGCCACCTCGCGTCCGGTGGAGTTGAGAATTGACTTGGTGCGGGAGCACGACCAGTTCTATAACTCCGCACCGTTTGGCTCGACTGTCCAAGAAGAGTTAAAGAAGCAATTGGATGATCGAAGGCAAAGGATCTTATCCGTCCGAGTGTGTCTCCGTGGGGAGCACCAGTGTTATTTGTCAAGAAGAAAGATGGGAGTTGGCGCATGTGTATTGATTACCGTGCTCTCAATCAGTTAACCATCAAGAATAAGTATCCTTTACCCCGTATCGAGGATTTGTTTGATCAGTTGAGGGGAGCTAAGGTATTTTCAAAGATTGATCTCCAGTCGGGGTACAATCAAATTCCTGTCCGAGATGAGGACATTGAGAAAACGGCGTTCTCCACGAGGTATGGGCATTTTGAATTTAAAGTTATGTCTTTTGGACTAACAAATGCCCCTGCCGCTTTCATGGAGACAATGAACAGGATGTTACATGAATATTTGGACGACTTTGTGGTCGTAATCATTGATGATATCTTGATTTATTCCAAGAGCGAAGCAGATCATGAGCAGCATCTGAGACAAGTGTTGGCAACACTAAGAGAGCATAAGTTTTATGCGAAGCTCAAGAAGTGTGAGTTCTGGGTAACCCAGGTGGGGTTCTTGGGTCACATCATCGCGATAAAGGAGTCTCCGTTGATCCAAATAAAGTTTCTTGATGGTGGATTGGGAGAGGCCGACCAATGTCAAGGAGGTGAGGAGCTTCCTCGGATTGGCAGGTTATTATCGGCGCTTTGTGCAAGATTTCTCCATCATCGCCAAGCCCTTGTCGAAGCTTACTCAGAAGGACATGAGGTTTCAGTGGGACGATGATTGTGAGCGATAGCTGGATTTTGAAGGAAAAGCGGTGACCGCCCTGTTCTCACCGTTCGAGCCGAGAAGCGATTCACGCTTTTCTCGATGCATTAAGAGTTAGGGTGGGTTGTGTGCTTATGCAAGATGGTAAGGTTTTGGCTTACGCATCGAGGCGGTGAAAAAGCATGAAGCAATTACCCTACCCATGATTTAGAGTGGCTGCGATTGTGTTTGCATTGAAGCTTTGGAGGCACTATCATGCGGTGAGACTTGTGACGTGTTTACCGATCACAAGAGTCTCAAGTACATCTTTACCCGAAGGATCTGAATTTGAGGCGCAGCAGATGGTTAGAGTTGATCAAGGATTATGATCTAACCATTCAGTATCATCCGGGTAAGGCCAATGTGGTGGCCGATGCTCTGAGTCGCAAGGCGACCTGCTACTGGATTGTTTGATTGCTGATTTTGATCGTATGGGGATATCTTCATCGCTATGCGGTGCGCCCCAGTGGAGACCCAGTTGATCCTAGAGTCGGCTATACCGAGCGAAAAGGGAGGCTGTGATCCGATCGGTTGCTTGAGAGGGTGATGAAACGGTTGGAGATGGGAAAGAAGGATTTCAGCTTGGATATGTCGGTGCATTGCGCTTTAAAGGGCGTTTATGCGTCTTGCATGACGGGGTTAAGGATGACATTTTGAGAGAAGTTCATCGCACTCCGTATACAGTTCATCCGGGAGAGACTAAGATGTATCGTGATTTGAAGCAGAATTTCTGGTGGAAAAGGATGAAGGAGGATATAGCCAATTATGTGGCCTCGTGTGGTATTTGTCGACAAGTGAAAGTTGAACATAAGAGGCCGGTAGGATTATTGCGACCATTGGAGGTTCCTCAATGGCCGTGGGATGATATTTCTATGGATTTTGTGGTCGCGTTGCCTCGGTCGCCGAGAGGCAAGGACGCAATTTGGGTTGTTGTGGATCGGTTCGAGAAGTCCGCGCACTTCATTCCTATCCGTACAACCAACTCGTGAGTGATCTGGCTCCTATATATGTTCGGGAAATTGTGAGGCTGCATGGTGTGCCTAAGACCATAATTTCCGACAGAGATGCCAAGTTTGTTTCCAAGTTTTGGGAGAGTTTGCAGAGTGCTTTGGACACTCAGCCGTTTGAGCACTGCTTTCCACCAGCAGATCGATGGACGGTCAGTGGACTATCCAAACTTTGGAGGACATGTTGAGATCTTGTGTCTTTGTCTTGGAAGGGTAGTTGGGAGGATCAATTACCTCCGCGAGTTTGCCTATAATAACAGTTATCACTCTAGTATCAAAGCAGCTCCATTTGAAGTGTTGTATGGCCGTAAGTGCAGGTCGCCCCTTTCTTTGGGAAGCGGTGGGCGGCGATCTTAGGACCGGATTGGGTCGAAGACCGTTGAGAGAGTGGCTTTGGTGAGGCAGATTTGTTACGCCTGAGTAGGCGGAAGAGTTATCTTGATGTGAGAAGGAGGGACTTGGAGTTTGCGGTGGGAGATCGGGTGCTCTTGAGAGTATCTCCTACCAAGGGTGTGGTGAGGTTTGGTACCAAAGGGAAGCTTAGCCCGAGGTGCGTTGGACCTTTCACCATATTAGTGCGGATTGGGAAATTGGCTTACCGTTTGGATCTTCCTGAGGCTATGCGCGGAGTGCATAACGTGTTTCACGTGTCCATGTTGAGGAAGTACTTGCGAGACCCAGAAGTTCACATCGAGCTAAAACCTTTGATTATTGAGCAAGATCTATCCTTTGAGTCCAAGCCAGTGCGGATTCTGGAAAGGTCAGAAAAAGTGTTGAGAAATAAGACTTTGCTATATGTCAAAGTGCTTTGGTGCATCGGGCGAGAGGGAGGCAACTTGGGAGTTGGAGTCTCGCATGCGAGCTGCACCCGTTGTTCACGTCGGTGCGTGTTTTTCTAGTTGGTTGTTTTGTTTCTGTTGTGGTTGCGGTTAGAATTGGGGTCGAATTACATTTAAGGAGGGTAGAATGTAATACCGGGAAAATGTTTTATTAATTGCTTAGTTAATAGAGAGAGGGACTTAAGTGAAAAGATTTATTAAAAGAGTTTTGGGGGGGTTTTCTGGAAAGTTAAGACAACATGGGCTTGGGCTTGGCCCAGGTGGGATTTTCTAGGCCCAAGAAGGGAGGGGAGGCCACCACTTAAAACCCGGCAGCCCCCACCCTGCGCCTCCACCCCTAGCCCCTGCTCCCTACAGCCGCCGCCTCCTGCGCCTTCTTTGCCGCTGCCGTCTTCTTTGCCGCGCCGCCGCCGGCCGCCGCGCGCCCGCCGCCCGGCGCCCTGCTGCCGCGCCATCTTCTCCGTGCCGTGTCGCCGTCCTCGCTGCGCCGTGGTGCCTTCGTCTTCGTCGCCGCCCGTCGCCGTCGTCTTGTTTCCGGGCGCCGTCGTCGGCGTTCGTCGCTATACCGCGTGGATCCGGAGGAAGGAGAGGAGGAGATCGCGAGCGTGTTCGTCGTCGTTCGTCGTCGTGTTCGTCGACGTGTTCGCCCTCGTGTCGTCAAGGGTAACTCCGTTGGTCCTCTAGATGAGTTTTAATCAAGTTGGATTTGTCATTTTCTAGACCGCCGTGACAGTTTGGGTTAATCGGCTGTTCTGGGTTAGATCCGTCAGATTCAGGTCTGGACCTCTTCTAGAAAATTGTAGAGGACTTGATTATCTTTCCAGGGAGTGCTAGAACGCGTTATTCCGAGTTGTGTAGCAAAGTTATGAATTTTCTAGTGCTGCTGTTCTGCAGATCGGAGTAGTTCTGGACAGATTTTAATAGATCGGTTTGTGCGACGGGTAATCGGGCGAATCAGAAATTCTTCATGTTAGAAAAGTTTTAGATAATTTTCTTAGCTTTCCATAAAGATCAAGAAGTCCGGATTCCGAGTTTCTGGGCGAAAGTTATGCCTGTTTTAGTGCGCTGTCCAGAGAGTCCGACGTGAATTTGGATGCTTTAGAAAAGGGTTTGGATCGGTTAGTAAATGGCCGAATCAGAGAGTCTCCCCAACTAAGTTATTGTAGATAATTTAATTATCTTTACAGAGAGTTCAAGAACGCTTAATTTAGAGTTATGTACTGAAAGTTATGATTTTTGGAAGTCGGCTGTCTGTGGTTGGGCAGATTTGGCCGAGGGGAGTTGGGGATTTAATTAAGATAAATTGTTGGGTTAATTGGGGTTGCTGTTATTTTATATCTAGAAACCCGCTACTGTCATGTTAGTAATTATTAATTAAATATTCAGGAGGAGAGCGGATTCCGGGGGTTGTGCCTTCTACGCGTTCTTCATTTTCTCGCGGTTGAGGCAAGTATAACCTTGCTATGATTAATCCGTGTGATTGAGTGATTTGGATGATATGAGTGGTGTTTGAGTTATGAATGCTTTACTTATGAATTTGAGTAATTTTCTGAGTTGTTAATGCTATTTATGTTCTGTTTACATTATGGCATTTATGAGATTTGTTGATGCGTAGTATGGTGAATGCATTTTATCTTGTTGATACATTCACATATATGCATCATATTGAGAATTGTTGAAGTCTTGGTCATGTGGTGATCAAGCATCGAGGTCCCCACACTTGTGGAGTGTGGGCAATTGGTCCCTGTACCAGAGGGTACAGGCATGGGTGTGCATTGACGGATGCACACTCCGCATTACCGGTAAAATGCGAAAGAGATGAGAAAGAGGAGTTTTTGATCATAATGCATAGCATGAATTTCATATGTAATATGTTTAACTTGAGAGTTAATGTTCATGCTTGCATTTGATCTGATTATACTTGCCGAGTCGTTGGACTCACTCTTGTTGTTGTTTGTCTATTTTAGGTACCAATGTGAGATCGGCATACATGGGGACATGAATGGCTAGTTGATTCACGTGCACAATTCCTTCATTAAGAAATAAAGACAGTCATGATAATCTTGTTGGCTTGATAGCTTAATTGGTTCGCTTTATATTTCATCGATTAAATGTAATAAAGACTTAGTACCTTTTGATATTATCTTCCGTTCATTATTTAGAACTTGTGCTATTCATGTTTGTCGAACTGTTATTTCGTTATTAAACAAAGGAGGTCATGCCGAAATTTCTAGGTGATTTATATTAGTTGTTGTTATATTGTGGATAGTTAGTAGCATTTCGGGCCTATGTTAGGTCGGAGTGTTACTGCTTTAGGGTTTGTGTATCACTAGGACTACCTTGGGTTCTAGTGTGGGATACCACGCTTTGTATGACTTCGGTATCGAGGAGAACTTGAAAGATCCGGGCGTGGGCTTCATTAAAACCGTTGACCAACAGTAAAACCAGCCACCATTCAAGAATTAAAGCTACACAATTCAAGTGTTGTAGGGCGTAAGTTCAACGAGTGGCCTTGGTGAGTCGAGATCATTGGTACGCCCAGAGCGGGCTGAAAAGTTATGCAGATGTAAGGAGCAAGGATCGGGAGGTTGGCAAACCACTTGGATCTTCAAGAACCTATGTGCGAGGTGCAAGCAATTAGAAAAAAATATTTAGTATGTCAAAGCGCTTTGGTCGCAGCAGACGAGAGAGAAGCAACTTGGGAGTTGGAGTCTCGCATGATGGCGAGACCCGGCGTTGTTCACGTCGGTGCTAGTTAATTGCTAGTTGGTTGTTTTGTTTTCTGTTGAGGTTGCGGTTAGAATTCGGTCGAATTCTGTTTAAGGGGTAGAATGTAATACCGGAAATTGTTTAATTAATTGTTTAATTAATAGAGAGGACTTTGTGAAATAATTAAATTTATAAGAGTTTTGAGGGTTTTACGAAAATTTAAGACAACTGGGCCTAGGCCTTGGCCGGTGGGTTTTCTTGGCCCAAGAGGGAGGGAGGCCACCTCTTAAAACCCTAGGCAGCCCCCACCCCCGCGCCTCCCCCTGCGCCTCCACCCCAGCCGCCGCCCGTGCTGCCCCGACGTCTTCTTCCGGTGCGCCGTCGTCGTCTTCATCGTCGTCGTCTCCTCCCCGGCGCGCCGTCGCCGGCGTTCGTCGCTGTACCGCGTGGATCCGGAGGAAAGAGGAGGAGATCGCGGGCGTGTTCGTCACCGTGTTCGTCGTCGTGTCGTCAAGGGTAATCCCTGGTAGTCTCTAGATTGGTTTTTAATCAAGTTAGATTCATCGGTTTTCTGGGCTGCTGGGAAGGTAGTTGTTTCTCGGCGGTTTTGATCTAGTTTCGTTGGGATTCAGGTCTGGACCCCTTCTAGAAAGTTGTAGAGGGTTTAATTATCTTTCCAGGGAGTACAATAACACGTGATTTGGATTTGTGTAGCGAAAGTTATGAATTTTCTAGTGTTACTGTTCTGCAGATCGGGGTAGTTCTGGACAGAGTTTAGTAGATCGGTTTGTGCGACGTAAATAGTTGCGATTCAGGAGTCCTTAAAATAGAGAAAGTTGTAGATAAGTTTCTTATCTTTCAATAGAGGTAAAGAAGTCCGGATTCTGAATTTCTGGGCGAAAGTTATGCCTGTTTTAGTGCGCTGTCCAGAGAGTCCGACGTGAATTTTGGATGCTTTAGAAAAGGGTTTGGATCGGCTAGTTAATGGCAGAATCAGAGAGTCTCCCCAACTAAGTTTTGTAGATAATTTAATTATCTTTCTAGAGTGTCCAAGAACGCTTAATTGGAGTTACGTACTGAAAGTTATGATTTTTGGAAGTCGGCTATCTGTGGTTGGGCAGATTTGGCCGAGGGGAGTTGGGGATTTAATTGAGATAAATTGTTGGGTTAATTGGGGTTGCTGTTATTTTATATCTAGAAACCCGCTACTGTCATGTTGGTAATTATTAATTAAATATTCAGGAGGAGTGCGGATTCCGGGGGTTGTGCCTTCTACGTGTTCTTCATTTTCTCGCGGTTGAGGCAAGTATATTTGTGATGTGAAAATCTGTGTGTTTATGTATTTGTTGAATTGTTTGGAAGATGGTTGAATCATGACTGTTTAAATTGTGAGTATGAGTAAGTGATGAATTGAGAATGCTATTTATGTTCTGTTTACATTATGGCATTTATGAGATTGGTTGATGTGTAGTATGGTGAATGCTCGTTATCTTTTGATACATTCACATATATGCATCATATTGAGAATTGTTGAAGTCTTGATCATGCGGTGATCAAGCATCGAGGTCCCCACACTTGCGGGTGTGGGCACTTGTCCCTGTGCCGAGGGTGCAGGCATGGTGTGCATTGACGGATGCACACTCCGCGTCTACGGTAAAATGCGAAAGAGATGAGAAAGAGGAGCTTTTGATCATAATGCATAGCATGAAATTCATATGTAATATGTTTAACTTGAGAGTTAATGTTCATGCTTGCATTTGTTACTGATTATACTTGCTTGAGTCATTGGACTCACTCTTCTTCGTTGTTTTGTTGTTGTTGTTTGTTTATTTTAGGTACCTTCACGAGGTCGACATGCATGGGAATAAAGAGGATTAGTATTGTTGCACTTGCGAAATATTCACCATGGAGAAGATAGAGAACTCTAATTATTATTTGTTGATTAGTTCAAGTGGTATTTGATTATGACCTTCAGATTAAGATGTAATAATGGATTAGAACTTCTTCATATTGCTTCCGTGCTTTACTTAAGTTTTATAGATGTTTCTGCTTAGTAGCCAAATTACTTTGCTTGCGGTTATTCATACCTTTTGATAATATTGTTAGAACTTCATTTTTATCAATAAACAAAGGAGGCTCTGCCGAAATTTTATAGAATGCCTTAGCATAGTTTTATTATGTTGTTAGTTTGGTAGCATTTCAGGCCATTGTTTGGTTGGGGTGTTACAAGAGTGCTCAGGGACAAGACCACCTGTCCATAAGACAACTCTCAGCACACAACCACAACATACAAACACGACAAAAAATATATAAAATGTCGCTAGAGACTCGAACCGGCGTAAACTCCTCTCCTCTCCCCAATTCAACAAATTATCCTCTGCAGCAGCGCTGCTTCACAATTTCGTATCTTTAAAAATATAGATCGAAATACAGCAAATGATATCTCTCTGGAATCATGACTTAAAAACCTACAATTTTCATGGAGAACACCTATTTTTATTTTAAAAAAACCCAAACGTGTTCAAACAGAGGAAGAACTCTGCTCTGGCAGATTGGGCAGCCGCGTTCAAACGTGTGCCTATCACAGCACACAGGTCTACAAATTATGAAATTTATACAGAAGCTAGACCTCCAAATTATCCACAACTTTCTAAATTACGCCCATGTCCAGAAAATTCGTTTACTATTTGTAATCTCCGGATTACCGCCTGACTGTACCAATCTGTCCGCCTGACAGACAGCGGTATTTCCGTCTCTGTATCTCCCAGATCCCACGGTAGAACAATTTGAAACAAATACAGGAGATACATCTGGATGTCCTCTATAACTTTCCTTTTGGGAAGACCCGCAGGAAAATTCGTTTTCTAGATCAAAACCACGAGATAAGCCACGCTGCGCGAATAGATCTAAAATCAGCCCGCGACTAAACTCTAATCGGGTAATTGATCTTTTAACTATCATCAAATTCCGTGCCAAGAACCCTAATTAATCCATAAAATAGAGGATTTGTGTTGGGGAAAAATTACCTAGATGAAGAAATTTCCCCAATCCTTTTCTCCTCTTCTTCTTCTCCTTCCTTCTCCTTCCTTCTTCTCCTTCTCCTTCCTCTCCTTGGCTCCAATGGCAGCAGCACTTGGGGGCATCAATGGCAGCATCGTGGGGGGGAGGCGCCCAAAGGGTGGAGAGGGAAGGGGTGTGGCTGCCAAAGGGGAAAAGGGGAGGGGTGGGGTTTCTAGGGTTAAAGGAGGGGTGGCGCCTCCCCTTGGGCTTTGGCCCATGGGTGGTTGGCCCACTTCCCGGTAGCCCAAAATTAAATTTAAATATAATTTTAATATATTTTATTCAATTTTTAATGTTCTACAAATTTTATGTAACACCCCAGCCAAACAATAGCCTGAAATGCTACCAAACTAACAACATAATAAAACTATGCTAAGGCATTCTATAAAATTTTGGCAGAGTCTCCTTTGTTTATTGATAAAAATGAAGTTCTAACAATATTATCAAAAGGTATGAATAACCGCAAGCAAAGTAATTTGGCTACTAAGCAGAAACATCTATAAAACTTAAGTAAAGCACGAAAGCAATATGAAGAAGTTCTAATCCATTATTACATCTTAATCTGAAGGTCATAATCAAATACCACTTGAACTAATCAACAAATAATAATTAGAGTTCTCTATCTTCTCCATGGTGAATATTTCGTGCAAGTGCAACAATACTAATCCCTCTTTATTCCCATGCATGCTGACCTCGTGAAGGTACCTAAAAGATAACGAGCATTCACCATACTACGCATCAACCAATCTCATAAATGTCATAATATAAACAGAATATAAATAGCATTCTCAATTTATCACTTACTCATACTCACAATTTAAACAGTCATGATTCAACCATCATCCAAACAATTCAACCAATCCATAAATACACAGATTTTCACATCACAAATATACTTGCCTCAACCGCGAGAAAATGAAGAACACGTAGAAGGCACAACCCCCGGAATCCGCTCTCCTCCTGAATATTTAATTAATAATTACCAACATGACAGTAGCGGGTTTCTAGATATAAAATAACAGCAACCCCAATTAACCCAACAATTTATCTCAATTAAATCCCCAACTCCCCTCGGCTAAATCTGCCCAACCACAGACAGCCGACTTCCAAAAATCATAACTTTTAGTACGTAACTCCAAATTAAGCGTTCTTGGACTCTCTAGAAAGATAATTAAATTATGTACAAAAACTTAGTTGGGGAGACTCTCTGATTCTGCCATTAACTAGCCGATCCAAACCCTTTTCTAAAGCATCCAAATTCACGTCGGACTCTCTGGACAGCGCACTAAAACAGGCATAACTTTCGCCCAGAAATTCGGAATCCGGACTTCTTTACCTCTATTGAAAGCTAAGAAACTTATCTATAACTTTCTCAATCTTAAGGACTCCTGAATCGCAACTATTTCCGTCACACAAACCGATCTACTAAACTCTGTCCAGAACTACCCCGATCTGCAGAACAGTAACACTAGAAAATTCATAACTTTCGGTACACAAATCCGAATCATGTGTTCTTGTACTCTCTGGAAAGATAATTAAACTCTCTACAACTTTCTAGAAGGGGTCCAGACCTGAATCCCGACGAAACTAGATCAAAACCGCCGAGAAACAACTACCGTCCCAGCAGCCCAGAAAACCGACGAATCTAACTTGATTAAAAACCAATCTAGAGACTACCAGGGATTACCCTTGACGACACGACGACGAACACGGCGACGAACACGCCCGCGATCTCCTCCTCTCTTTCCTCCGGATCCACGCGGTACAGCGACGAACGTCGGCAACGGCGCACCGGGGGAGGAGACGACGACGATGAAGACGACGACGGCGCCGGGAAGAAGACGCCGGGGCAGCAGGCGGCGGCTGGCTGGGTGGAGGCGCAGGGGTGGAGGCGCGGGGGTGGGGGCTGCCTAGGGTTTTAAGAGGTGGCCTCCTCCCTCTTGGGCCAAGAAAAACCCACCTGGGCCAAGGCCTAGGCCCAGGTTGTCTTAAATTTTCATAAAACCCCTCAAAACTCTTATAAATTTAATTATTTCACAAAAGTCCCTCTCTCTATTAATTAAACAATTTCCGGGGTATTACATTCTACCCCCCTTAAACAGAATTCGACCCCGAATTCTAACTGCAACCTCAACAGAAAACAAAAACAACCAACTAGCAATTAACTAGCACCCGACGTGAACAACGCCGGGTACTGCTCGCGCATGCGAGACTCCAACTCCCAAGTTGCTTCTCTCTCGGTCTGCTGCGACCAAAGCGCTTTGACATACTAAATATTTTTTTTCTAATTGCTTGCACCTCGCACATAGGTTCTTGAAGATCCAAGTGGTTTGCCAACCTCCCGATCCTTGCTCCTTACATCGCATAACTTTTCGACCGCTCTGGGCGACCAATGATTCGACTCACCAAGGCCACTCGTTGAACTTACGCCCCTACAACACTTCGAATTGTGTAGCTTTAATTCTTGAATGGTGGCTGGTCTTACTCGTTGGTCAACGGTTTTAATGAAGCCCACGCTCCAGATCTTTCAAGTTCTCCCTTGATACCGAGTCATACAAAGCTGTGTATCCCACACTAGAACCCAAGGTAGTCCTAGTGATACACAAACCCTAAAACTTCGCAATTAACAAAAGCGATTAAATACACATCGGGTTATCATTCCCTTTAGTACCAACCCACACAATCACAAGACATATATCTCATGTTTCCATTCTCAATCGATCTCTTTACCTTAGCAATGAGCACCCCCTTAAACACGGGCACACCACAGGGGTCAAGGTAAACCCACTCTTTCACACACGAATACAAGCGAAAATAAGGGATTCTTATTGCAATCACGCATCACCCACTCCCCACCAAAGGGTCAAATCATAAAGAAAATCGAGGATTCAACATAAGAACCTCTCCACCTTCCAAGTAGGTGGTTTGCAAACAAACAACACATACGTCAAAGCGGAATCACTCAAATGTCAAACCCGTCCATTTTTTTCCTAAACCGGAAAAACCACACAAGCCAACAAAAGTCAACTCAAACCACAAAGACTTTTCTCTCATCACGTAGCTCAAACAAGAATCAGGGAGCATTTTACTACCGATTTTTTTATTAAACTTCCTCTTGAATCACGAGGTTCCAAATTATCCCATACCATACTAGCTCAATTCTCTTAAATTGGCAACATCAACTCTATGTTCAAACCGAGTGCATCCAACACACTTTTGTAGAGGGACTCTACTATTCTCATAATAACATACTCTAGTCAACTCCTCTTCCCACATGTTACTTTAACGAATAATTTCCAATGCACCTCATCGTTATTTTCACCCACCAACACTTCACCACAAATCTTAAGGACAATCAACATGAATTTCTCGGCTCACATACCCATTTACTACATCCAAAGGATACTATCAAGGAACATCATAATATTCGAGAATCCACTCCTTCCACTATTCTCACGCAATAACATTAGCCTCCAAGGTTCTAGCATAGATCACCAACCAAAATTTCCCATCTCTAAGGCTTCTATACATATACTTGATATATTTAATACAAAGACTCTTAAATTCAGTGACTAAAATTTCCACAATCAACCATACTCAATCATTAACAACCATATGAAACATATTCTCAACTTGATTATCGTAGAAAGATTCTAACTCCTAGAGGGTTACTCACCGAGCTAAGTTATACATGGCAAAATTCAACAATCCTTACTATCCCAATAATTCCCACAACGGTTGGGCTTCTTCACAATTATAAACTCATTAACTACACCATCATAATCATTCTAATAATCCTTGCAAAGTACCCCATCATGATGCTCCAATAAAATTGATCAAGATTCCCATACTTTCAATAATTCCAACGTTCGACAAAATGAGCGTAACACTCATGAACCACAGCTAGGTTCTTCTAGTTGCAACAATAAAACTATTTAGCCCCAAGGACAACATCTTCTTTAAATCAAATCCTCATCGAGAATTATTCAACGAACAATTTATCACTCCAAGAATCTCAAGTATCTTGATACCCACAATCTCACCCGGACTAATCACAAAACCACACCAACTAGTTGCCATACACATCTTAAAGGTCTTTGCAACCCAAGCTGCGTACCCTTTCTTGGAGAAGCAAAGAAGAAAATTTCAGCACAATGTCCATCTGCAATAAACACAAAACCAAGAAAACAAAGATCTTGGACAACAAAGGATAAGACCACGGTGAAGGCGCATGCCTCCTCGAGACGAAAACATCAAATCTCAACCAATACGAATACAGATTGTCATTTGAGCTCCGAAACTCTTAAGCAAATGAAAATAAGAAGTCAAACACACTTCACAAAGATTGCACAACTTGACTTCAACCTTCAAAACTTTTATCAAACTTTTCCTTTTAACAAAGAGAACAACCTTCTTTGAATACGGTATCACCTTAACAATTCCAACAAAAGAAGAGTTGAAGACCACAACACATTAATTCTTTAAGAACTAATTAAAATCCTCAACACGACACTTTGCTTAAAACAATTTCAGCTACCACATAAATCATGAGATCAAAGATCGCATACACACTATCAAAACTTTTGATTTAAATAGTACCAAGGAATTTATTCAAATTCTTCTATTTAATGAACCTTCAACATTACCATCATAACCACAAATGGACCAACATACTAACATCGAATAATACATTCTTAACAAGCATCATCATATCCTCAACTCCTTCATAAACTTTTCCAAAAGAAACATAAGAAATCATTGCATCATGTTTCTAATATCTAAGTAAGGTTGCAACTACTAGATCTAGGAGAACCTAGTGCATAAGCCACATAAATAGAACAAAGCTCTTAAACAAGATGATACTAGAACAAGATAATCTCGAAATCATGCTAGTATAAATTTCTTACTAGATTTCATATATTCCATTCTTTATTGGTGCTCAACTCTAACTTAGCACCAATTGATTGTACTCTATTCACTATTGGCAATAATTGATTATTATTCGGTCATAACAACATTCATGATCCTAACTCCATTTTACAATTATAAGACATTCATGAGCATAGATTTTGTATCCTACCTTACATTCAGAAATTAGAATGGAAATGACTTTAAACTTCAATGATACCCATTTCGAAGACAAGTTTCTACAAGTCAATGCATCAACCTTCATCTATTCCTTTATACGTATTTCAACAATCTAGCATGGTAAAGATAGATGAAACTAGCAATTGTGCATGCTCATAAAGCATCTAAATAAAAGACATATTAAGGGTCAATATTACCAAGGTAATATTCTAACACCTCCTTACTTAATCATTCCAAGCGGTCGGATTAATTACTAAAGACACAGATAATTCAATTTATCCAATCATGATAGACATTTTAACAATCATAATAATCATTCGGTTCTTATTACACACTCCTCAATAACTCCATGAGTTACTATCATGAGTAAACAAATTCTTAATCATAGTTCTTCTAAAACTATTACAGGCAATATCAAATTAAACAACTACACTTCCAAGGATACTAGTAAAAATTTAATTATACACTATGCTAACATATCAACACGATAATTCAACCTTATGAATTAGTTTATCGACTACCACCTTCCACTTAAGCATAGCAAAACAACATAAAGATTTTAACACTCTCTTTCAAAAGGAAAAGGAACAATAAACTTCAACGCCGAGGTAAAGAGAAAACATAGATCCAAAGCTTTCACATAACAATGAGTTTTGCAACTCAAAATTCGCATTAATAAAAGAAAACACCAAGCGAACAATGAGCCATGATTCGCAACAAGACAAACTCCCACGAAGGAACTAACCTTACAAATCAACAAAAAGCACGGTAGCAAAGTATCTCAAGAGTCAGGAAAGAAACAATAAGCGCTTCAAGGAACAAGTAGAGACCAATTGTATACCCTCAACTGCAAGAACCACAATCTCAAAAGAAATTCATTAAGCGCAATCACCAAGAATTGGTGAAATCAACTTAAGGATAATAACATCTTTCCTAAGAAACTCACCCGCAACACCTGTAATTAAGTTATCTGAGGTAACTACATTGCTAATCCTCATACTACAAATAATGGTATAATTTGGCAATGCCAAGGCAGCACATCACAACATCTACATCATCTCATTGACTATTCCAACTCATAACAGTCATAGGAGCAAATCATAATCATACAAGATTATCAATAAGCATACAAGATTATCTCATAATGTAAGTCATCAGTATAACATGTCAAAAGCATAGATGCAATGCTTGACCCATCCCATCCTACTGTGCACCAGTGTGTCAATTTAATAGTTTAATTACCACGGACCTAAAGCCCGCTCTGATACCAACTGTAACACCCCAGCCAAACAATGGCCTGAAATGCTACCAAACTAACAACATAATAAAACTATGCTAAGGCATTCTATAAAATTTCGGCAGAGTCTCCTTTGTTTATTGATAAAAATGAAGTTCTAACAATATTATCAAAAGGTATGAATAACCATAAGCAAAGTAATTTGGCTACTAAGCGAAACATCTATAAAACTTAAGTAAAGCACGGAAGCAATATGAAGAAGTTCTAATCCATTATTACATCTTAATCGAAGGTCATAATCAAATACCACTTGAACTAATCAACAAATAATAATTAGAGTTCTCTATCTTCTCCATGGTGAATATTTCGTGCAAGTGCAACAATACTAATCCTCTTTATTCCCATGCATCTTGACCTCGTGAAGGTACCTAAAATAAACAAACAACAACAACAAAACAACAGAAGAGTGAGTCCAATGACTCGGCAAGTATAATCTTGTAACAAATGCAAGCATGAACATTAACTCTCAAGTTAAACATATTACATATGAATTTCATGCTATGCATTATGATCAAAAGCTCCTCTTTCTCATCTCTTTCGCATTTTTAGGTAATGCGGGTGTGCATCCGTCAATGCACACCATGCCTGTACCCTCGGTGCAGGGACCAATGCCCACACCCGCAAGTGTGGGGACCTCGATCTTGATCACCGCATGATCAAGACTTCAACAATTCTCAATATGATGCATATATGTGAATGTATCAAAGATAACGAGCATTCACCATACTACGCATCAACCAATCTCATAAATGTCATAATGTAAGCAGAACATAAATAGCATTCTCAATTCATCACTTACTCATACTCACAATTTAAATAGTCATGATTCAACCATCATCCAAACAATTCAACCAATCCATAAACACACAGATTTTCACATCACAAATATATTTGCCTCAACCGCGAGAAAATGAAGAACACGTAGAAGGCACAACCCCCGGAATCCGCTCTCCTCCTGAATATTTAATTAATAATTACCAACATGACAGTAGCGGGTTTCTAGATATAAAATAACAGCAACCCCAATTAACCCAACAATTTATCTCAATTAAATCCCCAACTCCCTCGGCCAAATCGCCCAACCACGACGTACCGACTTCCAAAAATCATAACTGTCAAGACGTAACTCCAATTAAGCGTTCTTGGACTCTCTAGAAATATAATTAAATTATCTAGAAAAACTTAGTTGGGGAGACTCTCGATTACGCCACTAACTAGCCGATCCAAACCCTTTTCTAAAGCATCCAAATTCACATCGGACTCTCTGGACAGCGCACTAAAACAGGCATAACTTTCGCCCAGAAATTCGAATCGGACTTCTTTACCTCTATTGAAAGCTAAGAAACTTATCTACAACTTTCTCAATTTTAAGGACTCCTGAATCGCAACTATTTCCGTCACACAAACCGATCTACTAAACTCTGTCCAGAACTACCCCGATCTGCAGAACAGTAACACTAGAAAATTCATAACTTTCGCTACACAAATTCGAATCACGTGTTCTTGTACTCCCTGGAAAGATAATTAAACTCTCTACAATTTTCTAGAAGGGGTCCAGACCTGAATCCCGACGAAACTAGATCAAAACCGCCGAGAAACAACTACCGTCCCAGCAGCCCAGAAAACCGACGAATCTAACTTGATTAAAACCAATCTAGAGACTACCAGGGATTACCCTTGACGACACGACGATGAACACGGCGACGAACACGCCCGCGATCTCCTCCTCTCTTTCCTCCGGATCCACGCGGTACAGCGACGAGCGTCGGCGACGGCGACCGGGGAGGAGACGACGACGATGAAGGCGGCGGCGGCGCGGGAAGAAGGCGTCGGGGGCAGCAGGCGGCGGGCTGCGGGTGGAGGCGCGGGGTGGGCGCGGGGTGGGGGCTGCCTAGGGTTTAAGAGGTGGCCTCCCTCCCTCTTGGGCCAAGAAAAACCCACACGGCCAAGGCCTAGCCCAGGTTGTCTTAAATTTTCATAAAACCCTCAAAACTCTTATAAATTTAATTATTTCACAAAAGTCCCTCTCTCTATTAATTAAACAATTTCCGGGGTATTACATTTTATTTTTTCCCTTCCCGCGATTTACCGAAAAACCGATGATTCCGCGATTGTTTTAAAAATTTACACCGAACGACGATCAGGGTATTACATTCTCCCCACCTTAAAATGATTCATCCTCGAATCTCGCTTCTCAACCCACGAGACAAAAAGAACAATCAAGTAAAGAACAACCAAAGAATAGAGCATCCCAAGGATAGAACATCACGAGGGAACAACAACTACGGGTCCTCACCCGCCTCGAAGAACTCGGGTCCTTCTTCAACATTTGAACTTCAAACTCCACATCACTTCCTGCTCGGACTGATTCGTCAAGAGGGCATCCACATCAACTCCGATGAGTCCACGACCTGCGCAGGTCAACGCCGAGTGCCCGCAATTCTTTTGTCGGCTCTGGGCGGCCAACAGATCCTGCCGTTCTCACAAAAATTCCTACCACAACTACCAAGCCACTATCTAATACCATCCTTCTTATTAGAATATTTTCCTCTCGAAACGTAAACAATTAATGTTACAAAAGTAACACAACCACAAGAAGAATGAAGCATTCTCAAGCAACACACTAGCAAACAACATTTCTTCAAAGGACCACGATCCAAAACAAAGGATTCACAACAAAACCATTCACACTCTCCAAATAGACATTTTGGAGAAACCACACTGCACAAGCCAAGAGTGAAAATCACTTGACAGACCAAAACAATCATTTTCTTTTCCTAACTGGAAAAGAATACACCACAACATATGACAACTCAATTTTGCAGATGACCTCTGCCATAAACACACAGTTTAAACAAGAACCAAGTGAGCATATTACTGCTCGAGAAATTATTAATTTCCCAATCCATTCCCTTTGGAAGATTAACTTCCTTGAACCAAGGATTTCCCAATCATCGCCCAACACACCAACTAGATGTCATACACTCTTAAAAGACTTTGCAACCCAAATGTAACACCCCAGCCAAACAATGGCCTGAAATGCTACCAAACTAACAACATAATAAAACTATGCTAAGGCATTCTATAAAATTTCGGCAGAGCCTCCTTTGTTTATTGATAAAAATGAAGTTCTAACAATATTATCAAAAGGTATGAATAACCATAAGCAAAGTAATTTGGCTACTAGCGAAACATCTATAAATCTTAAGTAAAGCACGGAAGCAATATAAAGAAGTTCTAATCCA
The DNA here is from genome assembly GCA_036346245.1 of Bonia amplexicaulis. Classification (NCBI taxonomy): domain Eukaryota; kingdom Viridiplantae; phylum Streptophyta; class Magnoliopsida; order Poales; family Poaceae; genus Bonia; species Bonia amplexicaulis. Next base: position 12,395,478 of record CM070738.1, on the reverse strand, counting down.
TTATTACATCTTAATCTGAAGGTCATAATCAAATACCACTTGAACTAATCAACAAATAATAATTAGAGTTCTCTATCTTCTCCATGGTGAATATTTCGTGCAAGTGCAACAATACTAATCCCTCTTTATTCCCATGCATGCGACCTCGTGAAGGTACCTAAAATAAACAAACAACAACAACAAAACAACGACAAGAGTGAGTCCAATGACTCGTAAGTATAATCGTAACAAATGCAAGCATGAACATTAACTCTCAAGTTAAACATATTACATATGAATTTCATGCTATGCATTATGATCAAAAACTCCTCTTTCTCATCTCTTTCGCATTTTACGGTGACGCGGTGTGCATCCGTCAATGCACACCCATGCCATACCCTCGGTGCGGGGACCAATGCCCACACCGCAAGTGTGGGGACCTCGTCTTGATCACCGCATGATCAAGACTTCAACAATTCTCAATATGATGCATATATGTGAATGTATCAAAAGATAACGAGCATTCACCATACTACGCATCAACCAATCTCATAAATGCCATAATGTAAGCAGAACATAAATAACATTCTCAATTCATCACTTACTCATACTCACAATTTAAATAGTCATGATTCAACCATCATCCAAACAATTCAACAAATCCATAAACACACAGATTTTCACATCACAAATATACTTGCCTCAACCGCGAGAAAATGAAGAACACGAGAAGGCACAACCCGAATCCGCTCTCCTCCTGAATATTTAATTAATAATTACCAACATGACAAGAGCGGGTTTCTAGATATAAAATAACAGCAACCCCAATTAACCCAACAATTTATCTCAATTAAATCCCCAACTCCCTCGGCCAAATCGCCCAACCACGGACGACCGACTTCCAAAAATCATAACTTTCGACGTAACTCCAATTAAGCGTTCTAGGACTCTCGGAAAGATAATTAAATTATCTACAAAAACTTAGTTGGGAGACTCTCGATTCCGCCATTAACTAGCCGATCCAAACCCTTTTCTAAAGCATCAATATTCACGTCGGACTCTCTGGACAGCACACTAAAACAGTCATAACTTTCACCCAGAAACTCGGAATCCGGACTTCTTTACATCTATTGAAAGCTAAGAAACTTATCTACAACTTTCCCAACTAGAAAATTCATAACTTTTGCTACACAGATCCAATAATGTGTTCTTGTACTCCCTGGAAAGATAATCAAACCCTCTACAACTTTCTAGAAGGGGTCCGGACACGAATCCCGACGAAACTAGATCAAAACCGCCGAGAAACAACTCGTCCAAAGAGCCCAAAAACCGGACGAATCTAACTCGATTAAAACCAATCTAGAGACTACGGGGATTACCCTTGGCGACACGACGGCGAACACGTCGGCGAACACGACAACACGGCGGCGAACACGCCGCGATCTCCTCCACTCTTTCCTCCGGATCCCGCGGTACGGCGGCGAGCGTCGGCGGCGGCGACCGGGGAGGAGGCGACGACGATGAAGACGACGACGGCGCACGGGAAGAAGGCGTCGGGCGGCAGCGGGCGGGCTGGCGGGTGGGCGCGGGGGTGGAGGCGCGGGGTGGGGGCGCCTAGGGTTTTAAGAGGTGGCCTCCCTCCCTCTTGGGCCAAAAAACCCACAGGCCAAGGCCTAGGCCCAGGTTGTCTTAAATTTTCGTAAAACCCCTCAAAACTCTTATAAATTTAATTATTTCACAAAAGTCCCTCTCTCTATTAATTAAACAATTAATTAAACAATTTCCGGGGTATTACATTCTACCCCCTAAAGCAATTCGACCCCAATTCTAAGCGCAACCTCAACAGAAAACAAAACAACCAACTAGCAATTAACTAGCACCCACGTGAACAACGCCGGTCTTGCTTTCAGCGCATGCGAGACTCCAACTCCCAAGTTGCTTCTCTCTCGGTCTGCTGCGACCAAAGCGCTTTGACATACTAAATATTTATTTTTTTTTCTAATTGCTTGCACCTCGCACATAGGTTTTTGAAGATCCAAGTGGTTTGCCAACCTCCCGATCCTTGCTCCTTACATCTGCATAACTTTTCGGCCCGCTCTGGGCAGCCAACAGATTCTGACTCACCAAGGCCACTCGTTGAACTTACGCCCCTACAACACTTCGAATTGTGTAGCTTTAATTCTTGAATGGTGGCTGGTCTTACTCGTTGGTCAACGGTTTAATGAAGCCCACGCTCCGGATCTTTCAAGTTCTCCTCGATACCGAGTCATACAAAGCTGTGTATCCCACACTAGAACCCAAGGTAGTCCTAGTGATACACAAACCCTAAAACTTCGCAATTAACAAAGAGATTAAATACACATCGGGTTATCATTCTCTTTAGTACCAACCCACACAATCTGACACACATATATCTCATATTTCCATTCTCAATCGATCTCTTTACCTTAGCAATGAGCACCCCCTTAAACACGGGCACACCACAGGGGTCAAGGTAAACCCACTCTTTCACACACGAATACAAGCGAAAATAAGGATTCTTATTGCAATCACATAAAACCAACTCCCCATAAAAGGATCAAATCAAAGAAGAGAAAATGAGGATTCAAACGAAAAACCTCCCCACTTTCAAGTAGGTAGTTTGCACATAAGCAACATATACGTAAACGGGGAATCACTCAAATATCAAACCCGTCTATTTTTTTTTCTTTTAGGAATAAACTTTCTCTTGAATCACGAGGTTCCAAATCATCCCATACCCTACTAGCTCAATTCTCTTAAATTGGCGTCATCAACTCTATGTTCAAACCGAGTGCATCCGACACACTTTTGTAGAGGGACTCTACTATTCTCACAATAACATACTCTAGTCAACTCCTCTACCCACATGTTACTTTAACGAATAATTTCTAATGCATCTCATCGTTATTCTCACCCACCATCACTTTACCACATATCTTTAAGGATAATCAACATGAAATTCTCATTCGCACACTCATTTACTACATCCAAAGGATACTATCAAGGAACATCATAATATTAGAATCCACTCCTTCCACTATTCTCACGCAATAACATTAGCCTCCAAGGTTCTAGCATAGATCACCAACCAAAATTTCCCATCTCCAAGGCTTCTATACATATACTTCGATATATTTAATACAAAGACTCTTAAATTCAGTGACTAAAATTTCCACAATCAACCATACTCAATCCTTCACAACCACATGAAAACATAATCTCAACCTGATTATCTGTAAGAAGATTCTAACTCCTGGAGGGTTACTTTCTAAAGCCAAGTCATACATGGCCATAATTTTTCAACAATCCTTACTATCCCAACAATTCCTGTAACGGTTGGGTTTCTTCACAGTTATATACTCATTAACTACACCATCATAATCATCCTACTAGTCCTTGCAAAGTACCCAATCATGATGGTCCAATAAAATTGATCAAAATTCTCATACTTTCAATAATTCCAACGTTCAAACAAAATGAGCGTAACACTCATGAACCATAACTAGGTTCTTCTAGTTGCGACAATATAACTAGTTAGCCCCAAGGATAACATCTTCTTTTAAATCAAATCCTCACCGAGAATTAGTCGTGACATCAATTTATCACTCCAAAAAAAATCTCAAGCATCTTGATACCCACAATCTCACCCAAACCAATCACAAAACCACACCAACCAGTTGCCATACATATCCTAAAAGGGCTTGCAACCCAAATCGGTTACCCCTTTCTTAAAGAGGCAAGAAGAAGTAAATTCAACACATGGGAAGGTGTTACCAATCGCAATAAACACTAGACCAAGGGAAAGAGCAAAAGATCTTGGACAACAAAGCGTTAAGACCACAGCTGAAGGCGCATGCCTCCTCGAGAAGAAACCATCAAATCTCAACCAATACGAATACATTATTATCATTTGAGCTCAAGAAACTCTTAAGCGGCGAAAATAAGAAGTCAAACACACTTCACAAAGATTACACAACTTGACTTCAACCTCCAAAACTTTCATCAAACTTTTTCCTTTTAACAAAGAGAACAACCTTCTTTGATTACGGTATCACCTTAACAATTCCAACAAAGAAGAGTTGAAGACCACAACACATTAATTCTTTAAGAACTAATAAAACCCCTCAAACACTTTGCTTAAACAATTTCAGCTACTACATAAGTCATGAGATCAAAGATCGCATACACACTATCAAAACTTTTGATTTAAATAGTACCATAGAATTTATTCAAATTCTTATATTTAATGAACCTTCAACATTACCATCATAACCACAAATTGACCAACATACTAACATCAAAATAATACATTCTTAACAAGCATCATCATATCCTCAACTCCCTTCATAAACTTTTCCAAAAGAAACATAAGAAATCATTGCATCATGTTTCTAATATCTAAGTAAGGTTGCAACTACTTGATCTAGGAGAACCTAGTGCATAAGCCACATAAATAGAACAAAGCTCTTAAACAAGATGATACTAGAACAAGATAATCTCAGAAATCATGCTAGTATAAATTTCTTACTAGATTTCATATATTCTATTCTTTATTGGTGCTCAACTCTAACTTAGCACCAATTGATTGTACTCTATTCACTATTGGCAATAATTGATTATTATTCGGTCATAACAACATTCATGATCCTAACTCCATTTTACAATTATAAGACATTCATGAGCATAGATTTTGTGTCCTACCTTACATTCAGAAATTAGAATGGAAATGACTTTAAACTTCAATGATACCAGCTCGTAAGACAAGTTTCTACAAGTCAATGCATCAACCTTCATCTATTCCTTTATACGTATTTCAACAATTTAGCATTGTAAAGATAGATGAAACTAGCAATTGTGCATGCTCATAAAGTATCTAAATAAAAGACATATTAAAGATTAATATTACCAAGACAATATTCCCACACCTTCTTCTTAATATTTCCAAACAGTTAGATTAATCACTAACGACAAACATAATTCCATGTATCCAACATGATAGAATTTTAATCAATCATAATAATCATTGTAACCCTTTGCACTCTCCTCAATAACTACATGGGTTCCAATCATGTATAGGCAATTTCTTAATCACGTTCTTTAATAAACTATTACAAGCAATATCAAAATTAATCAACTACACTTCCAAGGATGCTAGTTGGAATTAATTATGCACCACGCTAACTTCACAACTTGACAATTCATACCATACGAGTTAGCTTAGATGATCACCACCTTCTACTTAAGCATAGCAAAATAACATAAATGATTTTAACACTCTCTTTCAAAAAGAAGAGGAACAATAAACTTCAACGCTCGAGATACAGAAATACAAAGATCCAAAACTTTCACATAACAATGAGTTTTGCAACTCAAAACTTGCATTAACAAGAGAAAATACCAAGCGAGCCAATAAGTCATGATTCACAACAAGACAAAAGTCCCACGAAGGAACTAACCTTACAAATCAACAATAAGCACAGGTAGCAAAGTATCTCAGTAGTCCGGAAAGAAACAATAACTGCTTCAAGGAACAAGTAGAGACCAATTGTATACCCTCAACTGCAAGAACCACAATCTCAAAAGAAATTCATTAACTGCAATCAGCCAAGAATTGGTCGAAATCAACTTAAGGATAATAACATCTTTCCTAAGAAACTCACCCGCAACACCTGTAATTAAGTTATCTGAGGTAACTACATTGCTAATCCTCATACTACAAATAATGGTATAATTTGGCAATGCCAAGGCAGCACATCACAACATCTACATCATCTCATTGACTATTCCAACTCATAACAGATCATAGGAGCAAATCATAATCATACAAGATTATCAATAAGCATACAAGATTATCTCATAATGTAAGTCATCAAGTATAACATGTCAAAAGCATAGATGCAATGCTTGACCCATCCCATCCCATCTGTGCACCGGTGTGTCAATTTAATAGTTTAATTACCACGGACCTAAAGCCCGCTCGATACCAATCTGTAACACCCGACCAAACAATGGCACGAAATGCTACCAAACTAACAACATAATAAAACTATGCTAAGGCATTCTATAAAATTTCAAGAGCCTCCTTTGTTTATTGATAAAAATGAAGTTCTAACAATATTATCAAAAGGTATGAATAACATAAGCAAAGTAATTTGGCTACTAAGCGAAACATCTATAAATCTTAAGTAAAGCACGGAAGCAATATAAAGAAGTTCTAATCCATTATTACATCTTAATCAAGGTCATAATCAAATACCACTTGAACTAATCAACAAATAATAATTAGAGTTCTCTATCTTCTCCATGGTGAATATTTCGTGCAAGTGCAACAATACTAATCCTCTTTATTCCCATGCATGCCGACCTCGTGAAGGTACCTAAAATAAACAAACAACAACAACAAAACAAAAAGAAGAGTGAGTCCAATGACTCGGCAAGTATAATCGTAACAAATGCAAGCATGAACATTAACTCTCAAGTTAAACATATTACATATGAATTTCATGCTATGCATTATGATCAAAAGCTCCTCTTTCCCATCTCTTTCGCATTTTACCGGTGACGCGGGTGTGCATCCGTCAATGCACACCATGCACTACCCTCTGGTGCGGGGACCAATGCCCACACTCCGCAAGTGTGGGGACCTCGATGCTTGATCACCGCACGATCAAGACTTCAACAATTCTCAATATGATGCATATATGTGAATGTATCAAAAGATAACGAGCATTCACCATACTACGCATCAACCAATCTCATAAATGCCATAATGTAAGCAGAACATAAATAGCATTCTCAATTCATCACTTACTCATACTCACAATTTAAACGGTCATGATTCAACCATCATCCAAACAATTCAACAAATCCATAAACACACAGATTTTCACATCACAAATATACTTGCCTCAACGCGAGAAAATGAAGAACACGTAGAAGGCACAACCCCGAATCCGCTCTCCTCCTGAATATTTAATTAATAATTACCAACATGACAGTAGCGGGTTTCTAGATATAAAATAACAGCAACCCCAATTAACCCAACAATTTATCTCAATTAAATCCCCAACTCCCCATGCCAAATCTGCCCAACCACGGACAACCGACTTCCAAAATCATAACTTTCAGTACGTAACTCCAATTTAGCGTTCTTGGACTCTCTGGAAAGATAATTAAATTATCTACAAAAACTTAGTTGGGGAGACTCTCTGATTCCGCCATTAACTAGCCGATCCAAACCCTTTTCTAAAGCATCAATATTCACGTCGGACTCTCTGGACAGCGCACTAAAACAGTCATAACTTTCACCCAGAAACTCGAATCCGGACTTCTTTACCTCTATTGAAAGCTAAGAAACTTATCTACAACTTTCCCAATTTGAAGGACTCCTGAATCGCCACTATTTCCGTCGCACAAACCGATCTACTAAACTCTATCCAGAACTACCCGATCTGCGAACAGTCGCACTAGAAAATTCATAACTTTTGTTACAGATCCAATAATGTGTTCTTGTACTCTCTGGAAAGATAATCAAACCCTCTACAACTTTCTAGAAGGGGTCCAGACCTGAATCCCGACGAAACTAGATCAAAACCGCCGAGAAACAACTATCGTCCCAAAGAGCCCAAAAACCGAGCGAATCTAACTCGATTAAAAACCAATCTAGAGACTACCAGGGATTACCCTTGACGACACGACGGCGAACACGTCGGCGAACACGACGAACACGGCGACGAACACGCCCGCGATCTCCTCCTCTCTTTCCTCCGGATCCACGCGGTACAGCGGACGAACGTCGGCGACGGCGCCGGGGAGGAGACGACGACGATGAAGACGACGACGGCGCACCGGGAAGAAGACGTCGGGCAGCGGGCGGCGGCTGCTGGGGTGGAGGCGCGGGTGTGGAGGCGCGGGGTGGGGGCTGCCTAGGGTTTAAGAGGTGGCCTCCCTCCCTCTTGGGCCAGAAAAACCCACAGGCCAAGGCCTAGGCCCGGGTTGTCTTAAATTTTCAGTAAAACCCTCAAAACTCTTATAAATTTAATTATTTCACAAAAGTCCCTCTCTCTATTAATTAAACAATTAATTAAACAATTTCCGGGGTATTACACCAAATTAATTGCCCCTTTCTTGAGAGGCAAGAAGAAGTAAATTTCAACACAAAGAAAAAATTTACCAACCGCAATAACACAAGACCAAAAGAAGAAGCAATAAAATCTTGGACAACAAAAGATAAGATTACAACTGAAAGCACATGCCTCCTCAAGGAGAAAGCATCAAATCTCAACCAATTAAGAATGCGATATTACCATTTGAGCTCAAGAAACTCTTAGGCGGCGAAAATACTGCCATTTGAGTTCAAGAAGCTCTTACTCAAAACAATTTCAGCTGCCACAAAAGCCATAAGATCTAAAAGATCGCATACGCAAATCTCAAAACCTTTGATTTAAATAGTAACATGGAAGTTATCATATTCTTTTATTTAAATAACATTCAACATTATCATCATGACCACATGCTGACCAACATGCTAACATCAGAATAATATATTCTTAACAGGCATCATCATATCCACTAACCACGTCATAAACTTTTCCGAAGAAAACACAAGAAATCTCTTCATCATGTTTCTATTATCTAGATAAGATTGCGACTATTTAATCTAGGAAAACCTAGTGCATAAGCCACCATATTAAAACAAGCTCTTAAACAAGATGATGCTAGAACATGGCAATCTCACAAAACATGCTAGTATAAATCTCTCATCAAATTTCATATATTCAACTCCTATTGATGCTCAACTCTAATTTAGCACACAATGCTTGTACTCTAGTCATTACTAGCAATAGTTGATTATTATTTTATCATAACAACATTCATGATCTAACTCTATTTACAATCATAAGACAATCATGAACATAGATTCAATATTTCTCCTCACGTTCAGAAATTAGAACGAAACAATTTTAAACTTCAATAATACCAGTTTGTAAGACAAGATTCTACAAGTCGATACATTGACCTTCATCTATTTCTTTATACATGTCTCAACAATTTTAACATGGTGAAAGATAGATGAAAATAGCAATTGTACATGCTTATAAAGTATCTAATGAAGGACAGATGAAAGGTCAATATTACCAAGGCAATATTCCAACACCTGCTTACTTAATAATTTCCAAACGGTCAGATTAAATACTACGAACAAAAATAATTAATTTATCCAACATGATAGAAATTTAAGCAATTATAATAATCATTCTAATTCTTTTGCATAATTCTCACTAACTCCATGAGTTCCAATCATATATAGACAAATTCTTAATCACAGTTCTTCAAGAAACTATTACAAGGCAATATCAAATTAATGAACTACACTTCTGAGGATGCTATTTAAAATTAATTATGCACCACACTAACATCTCAACATGATAATTCATACCTTATGAATTAATTTATATGATTACCACTCTCCACTTAAGCATAGTAAAACACCATAAAGGGTTTAACACTCTCTTTCAGAAAGGAGTGAAAATAAACTTCAACACTCAAAATAATCCAAAAGAAGTACGTAGATCCCAGGCTTTAACATATTAATGAGTTTGCAACATAAAACTTTCATTAAAAGAAATACCAAGCGAACTAATGAGTCATGATTCACAACAGGACAAACTCCCACGAAGGAACTAACCTTACAAGTCAACAATAAGCACAGGTAGCAAAAGTATCGCATTAGTCTGGAAAGAAACAATAACTGCTTCAAGGAACAGGCAGAGACCAATTGCATACCCTCAACTGCAAGAACCACAAACTCAAAAGAAATTCATTAACTGCAAGAGGCCAAGAATATGCCAAAATCAACTCAAGTAAGATAACGATGTTTCTAAAGAAACACACTCACATCATCTGCAATTAAATTACCTGAGGTAATTTCATCGCTAATCCCCATGCTACAAACAGTGGTATAACCTGGCAAATGCCAAGGCAGTAAAAACAATCTCTACATACTAACATTGACAATTCTCACTCATAACAGTCATAGGAGCAAAACATAATCATACGAGATTATCTCATAATGTAAATCATCAATACAACATGTCAAAAGCATAAAAGCAATGCTTGACCCATCCCATCCTACTGTGCACGAGTGTGTCAATTTAATAGTTTAATTACCACAGACCTAAAGCTCGCTCTGATACCAACTGTAACACCCCAGGATCCACAATACCCTGGGATGCTACTAAAACTGCTCTACAACTAGCCAATTTATAAAAAAAAACTAAAACTAGCAACAATACTAAGCAAGTTAGTATAAACAGAAACGTAACAACTAAGGAAAAATAGAATAATAATAATTCAATAATCATAATCAACTATAACAAAATATCTATAGGAACGGTACACAAATTTAATATTACTAAGAAGAAACACTTGTCAATAAGATAGCTAAACAAAGACTAGATTTCTTTCAACTTTATTTCAGCATTAAGATTATAATACAAGTGCATCTGTGCGGTGCCGCTCTACCTTCCCAATGCATGCTCAAAGTTCACCTGTAGGGAGGGGGAAGCAAGAGTGAGATAAAAATCTCAGCAAGCAAACTGTTTAACAAGTTATTCAAACCAGAAGCAATTTAAACGTCATCATTATAATTCCATACATCCACGATTACAATTTATGTTCATAAATATTAAACCACTATAAACTTTCATGAATCATACCTCTTAAATTTCAGATTTAATTAGCATATGAATACAATCATTTTTATCACGTATTAAATGCAAAAGAAACATTTATTCCTCCCAAAATTAAATTTAAATATTATTTTTAATATATTTTATTCAATTTTTAATGTTCTAGAAATTTTATTTTTTCCCTTCCCGCGATTTACCGAAAAACCGGCGATTCCGCGATTGTTTTAAAAATTTACGCCGAACGACGATCAGGGTATTACAATAAAGTAATAGGATAGAATCGAAAGAAGGTGAAGCGTAGCCTCAGCTAGCTCCATGGAGTGCTCGAAGCCATCTGGAGGGATGTACGGCACGGAGTACGTGCCCTGTATGGGGAAGCTGGAGATGTACAGAGGAAGGGAAAGAAGAGCCCCCCGCGTGGTGCCATGCCGGTGGGGCGGCCCAGGTGGATGCACCGTGTGTGCACCGGGCGCGGGCGTGCATGATGTGTAACACCCCAGCCAAACAATGGCCTGAAATGCTACCAAACTAACAACATAATAAAACTATGCTAAGGCATTCTATAAAATTTCGGCAGAGCCTCCTTTGTTTATTGATAAAAATGAAGTTCTAACAATATTATCAAAAGGTATGAATAACCGCAAGCAAAGTAATTTGGCTACTAAGCAGAAACATCTATAAAACTTAAGTAAAGCACGGAAGCAATATAAAGAAGTTCTAATCCATTATTACATCTTAATCTGAAGGTCATAATCAAATACCACTTGAACTAATCAACAAATAATAATTAGAGTTCTCTATCTTCTCCATGGTGAATATTTCGTGCAAGTGCAACAATACTAATCCCTCTTTATTCCCATGCATCTTGACCTCGTGAAGGTACCTAAAATAAACAAACAACAACAACAAAACAACGAGAAGAGTGAGTCCAATGACTCGGCAAGTATAATCGTAACAAATGCAAGCATGAACATTAACTCTCAAGTTAAACATATTACATATGAATTTCATGCTATGCATTATGATCAAAAGCTCCTCTTTCTCATCTCTTTCGCATTTTACCGTGACGCGGGTGTGCATCCGTCAATGCACACCCATGCCTATACCCTCGGTGCAGGGACCAATTGCCCACACTCCGCAAGTGTGGGGACCTCGATCTTGATCACCGCATGATCAAGACTTCAACAATTCTCAATATGATGCATATATGTGAATGTATCAAAGATAACGAGCATTCACCATACTACGCATCAACCAATCTCATAAATGCCATAATGTAAACAGAACATAAATAGCATTCTCAATTCATCACTTACTCATACTCACAATTTAAACAGTCATGATTCAACCATCATCCAAACAATTCAACAAATCCATAAACACACAGATTTTCACATCACAAATATACTTGCCTCAACCGCGAGAAAATGAAGAACGCGTAGAAGGCACAACCCCCGGAATCCGCTTTCCTCCTGAATATTTAATTAATAATTACCAACATGACAGTAGCGGGTTTCTAGATATAAAATAACAGCAACCCCAATTAACCCAACAATTTATCTCAATTAAATCCCCAACTCCCTCGGCCAAATCTGCCCAACCACGACAGCCGACTTCCAAAATCATAACTTTCAGTACGTAACTCCAAATTAAGCGTTCTTGGACTCTCTGGAAAGATAATTAAATTATCTACAAAAACTTAGTTGGGAGACTCTCTGATTCTGCCATTAACTAGCCGATCCAAACCCTTTTCTAAAGCATCAATATTCACATCGGACTCTCTGGACAGCGCACTAAAACAGTCATAACGTTCACCCAGAAACTCGGAATCCGGACTTCTTTACCTCTATTGAAAGCTAAGAAACTTATCTACAACTTTCCCAATTTGAAGGACTCCTGAATCGCCACTATTTCCGTCGCACAAACCGATCTACTAAACTCTGTCCAGAACTACCCCGATCTGCAGAACAGTTGCACTAGAAAATTCATAACTTTTGCTACACAGATCCAAATAATGTGTTCTTGTACTCCCTGGAAAGATAATCAAACCTTCTACAACTTTCTAGAAGGGGTCCAGACCTGAATCCTGACGAAACTAGATCAAAACTGCCAAGAAACAACTACTATCCCAGCAGCCCCAAAAAACCGACGAATCTAACTCGATTAAAAACCAATCTAGAGACTACCAGGGATTACCCTTGACGACACGACGACGAACACGTCGACGAACACGGCGACGAACAGGCCCGCGATCTCCTCCTCTCTTTACTCCGGATCCACGCGGTACAGCGACGAACGTCGGCGACGGCGCACCGGGGGAGGAGACGACGACGATGAAGACGACGGCGGCGCACCGGAAGAAGGCGTCGGGCAGCACGGGCGGCGGCTGCTGGGTGGAGGCGCGGGGTGGGGGCTGCCTAGGGTTTTAAGAGGTGGCCTCCCTCCCTCTTGGGCCAAGAAAACCCACAGGCCAAGGCCTAGGCCGGGTTGTCTTAAATTTTCATAAAACCCCTCAAAACTCTTATAAATTTAATTATTTCACCAAAGTCCCTCTCTCTATTAATTAAACAATTTTCGGGGTATTACATTCTACCCCCCTTAAACAGAATTCGACCCCGAATTCTAACTGCAACCTCAACAGAAAACAAAAACAACCAACTAACTAGCACCCGACGTGAACAACGCCAGGTACTGCTCGCGCATGCGAGACTCCAACTCCCAAGTTGCTTCTCTCTCGGTCTGCTGCGACCAAAGCGCTTTGACATACTAAATATTTATTTTTTTCTAATTGCTTGCACCTCGCACATAGGTTTTGAAGATCCAAGTGGTTTGCCAACCTCCCGATCCTTGCTCCTTACATCGCATAACTTTTCACCCGCTCTGGGCCAATGATTCTGACTCACCAAGGCCACTCGTTGAACTTACGCCCCTACAACACTTCGAATTGTGTAGCTTTAATTCTTGAATGGTGGCTGGTCTTACTCGTTGGTCAACGGTTTTAATGAAGCCCACGCCCGGATCTTTCAAGTTCTCCTCGATACCGAGTCATACAAAGCTTGTGTATCCCACACTAGAACCCAAGGTAGTCCTAGTGATACACAAACCCTAAAACTTCGCAATTAACAAAAGAGATTAAATACACATCGGGTTATCATTCTCTTTAGTACCAACCCACACAATCTGCACAGCACATATATCTCATGTTTCCATTCTCAATCGATCTCTTTACATTAGCAATGAGCACCCCTTAAACACGGGCACACCACGGGGTCAAGGTAAACCCACTCTTTCACACACGAATACAACTGAAAATAAGGGATTCTTATTGCAATCACGCATCACCCACTCCCCACCAAAGGGTCAAATCATAAAGAAAATCGAGGATTCAACATAAGAACCTCTCCACCTTCCAAGTAGGTGGTTTGCAAACAAACAACACATACGTCAAAGGGGAATCACTCAAATGTCAAACCCGTCCATTTTTTTTTCCTAAACCGGAAAAACCACACATGCCAACAAAAAGTCAACTCAAACCACAAAAGACTTTTCTCTCATCACGCAGCTCAAACAAGAATCAGGGAGCATTTTACTACCGATTTTTTTTTATTAAACTTCCTCTTGAATCACGAGGTTCCAAATTATCCCATACCATACTAGCTCAATTCTCTTAAATTGGCAACATCAACTCTATGTTCAAACCGAGTGCATCCAACACACTTTTGTAGAGGGACTCTACTATTCTCATAATAACATACTCTAGTCAACTCCTCTTCCCACATGTTACTTTAACGAATAATTTCCAATGCACCTCATCGTTATTTTTCACCCACCAACACTTCACCACAAATCTTAAGGACAATCAACATGAATTTCTCGGCTCACATACCCATTTACTACATCCAAAGGATACTATCAAAGAACATCATAACATTCAGAGTCCACTCCTTCCACTATTCTCACGCAATAACATTAGCCTGCAAGGTTCTAGCATAGATCACCAACCAAAATTTCCCATCTCTAAGGCTTCTATACATATACTTCGATATATTTAATACAAAGACTCTTAAGTTCAGTGACTAAAATTTCCACAATCAACCATACTCAATCATTAACAACCATATGAAACATATTCTCAACTTGATTATCGTAGAAAGATTCTAACTCCTAGAGGGTTACTCAACGAGCTAAGTTATACATGGCAAAATTCAACAATCCTTACTATCCCAATAATTCCCACAACGGTTGGGCTTCTTCACAATTATAAACTCATTAACTACACCATCATAATCATTCTAATAATCCTTGCAAAGTACCCCATCATGATGCTCCAATAAAATTGATCAAGATTCCCATACTTTCAATAATTCCAACGTTCAACAAAATGAACGTAACACTCATGAACCACAGCTAGGTTCTTCTAGTTGCAACAATAAAACTATTTAGCCCCAAGGACAACATCTTCTTTAAATCAAATCCTCATCGAGAATTATTCAACGAACAATTTATCACTCCAAGAATCTCAAGTATCTTGATACCCACAATCTCACCCAGACTAATCACAAAACCACACCAACCAGTTGCCATACACATCTTAAAGGTCTTTGCAACCCAAACTGCGTACCCCTTTCTTGGAGAAGCAAAAGAAGAAAAATTTCAGCACAAGATCCATCTGCAATAAACACAAAACCAAGAAAACAAAGATCTTGGACAACAAAGGATAAGACCACAGCTGAAGGCGCATGCCTCCTCGAGACGAAAACATCAAATCTCAACCAATACGAATACAAGATTGTCATTTGAGCTCGAAACTCTTAGCGCGAAAATAAGAAGTCAAACACACTTCACAAAGATTGCACAACTTGACTTCAACCTTCAAAACTTTTATCAAACTTTTCCTTTTAACAAAGAGAACAACCTTCTTTGAATACGGTATCACCTTAACAATTCCAACAAAAGAAGAGTTGAAGGCCACAACACATTAATTCTTTAAGAACTAATAAAATCCCTCAACACGACACTTGGCTTAAAACAATTTCAGCTACCACATAAATCATGAGATCAAAGATCGCATACACACTATCAAAACTTTTGATTTAAATAGTACCAAGGAATTTATTCAAATTCTTCTATTTAATGAACCTTCAACATTACCACAAATGGACCAACATACTAACATCAGAATAATACATTCTTAACAAGCATCATCATATCCTCAACTCCCTTCATAAACTTCTCCAAAAGAAACATAAGAAATCACTTCATCATGTTTCTAATATCTAAATAAGGTTGCAACTACTTGATCTAGGAGAACCTAGTGCATAAGCCATATAAATAGAACAAAGCTCTTAAACAAGATGATACTAGAACATGACAATCTCACAAAACATACTAGCATAAATCTCTTACTAGATTTCATATATTCAATTCTTATGGATGCTCAACTTTAATTTAGCACAAATTAATTGTACTCTAGTCATTACCGCAATAATTGATTATTATTTTATCGCAACGGCATTCATGATCCTAACCGTTTTACAATCATAAAACAATCATGAACATAGATTCAATATCCTACCTTACATTCGAAACTAGAACGAAATGACTTTAATCTTAAATAATACCCGACTTGTAAGACAAGTTCCTACTAGTCAATACCTCAACCCTCATCTATTTCTTTATACATTCTTTAACAATCTAGCATGGTAAAAGATAGATGAAACTAGCAATTGTGCATGCTCATAAAGCATCTAATTAAAAGACATATTAAAGGTCAATATTACCAAGGTAATATTCTAACACCTCCTTACTTAATCATTCCAAACGGTTGGATTAATTACTAAAGACACAGATAATTCAATTTATCCAATCGTGATAGAAATTTAAATAATCATAATAATCATTCGGTTCTTATTACACACTCCTCAATAACTCCTTGAGTTACTATCATGAATAGACAAATTCTTAATCATAGTTCTTCTAAAACTATTACAGGCAATATCAAATTAATCCACTACACTTCCAAAGATGCTAGTTGGAATTAATTATGCACCACGCTAACATATCAACTTGATAATTCAAACCTTATGAATTAGTTTATATGATTACCACCTTCCACTTAAGCATAGCAAAACAACATAAAGGATTTTAACACCCTCTTTCAAAAGAAGAGGAACAACAAACTTCAACGCCGAGATAAGGAAATACATAGATCCAAGACTTTCACATATCAATGAGTTTTGCAACTCAAAACTTGCATTAACAAGAGAAGATACCAAGCGAACCAATAAGCCATGATTCGCAACAAGACAAACTCCACGAAGGAACTAACCTTACAAATCAACAAAAAGCACGGTAGCAAAGTATCTCAAGAGTCAGGAAAGAAACAATAATCGCTTCAAGGAATGGTGAGACCAATTGCATACCCTCAACCGCAAGAACCACAATCTCAAAAGAATTTCATTAATCGCAATCGACCAAGAATTGGCGAAATCAACTTAAGGATAATAACAACTTTTCTAATAAATTCACCATAACACTGCAATTAAGTTACACGAGGTAACTACATTGCTAATCCTCATACTACAAACAATGATATAATCTGCAATACCAAGGTAGCACATCACAACATCTACATCATATCTTTGACTATTCTCGGTCATAATAATCATAGGAGCAAATCATAATCATACAAGATTATCAATAAGCATACAAGATTATCTTATAATGTAAATCATCAATATAACATGTCAAAAGCATAAATGCAATGCTTGACCCATCCCATCCTACCGTGCACCAGTGTGTCAATTTAATAGTTTAATTACCACGGACCTAAAGGCCGCTCTGATACCAACTGTAACACCCCAGCCAAACAATGGCCTGAAATGCTACCAAACTAACAACATAATAAAACTATGCTAAGACATTCTATAAAATTTCGGCAGAACCTCCTTTGTTTATTGATAAAAATGAAGTTCTAACAATATTATCAAAAGGTATGAATAACCGCAAGCAAAGAAATTTGGCTACTAAGCAGAAACATCTATAAAACTTAAGTAAAGCACGGAAGCAATATAAAGAAGTTCTAATCCATTATTACATCTTAATCTGAAGGTCATAATCAAATACCACTTGAACTAATCAACAAATAATAATTAGAGTTCTCTATCTTCTCCATGGTGAATATTTCGTGCAAGTGCAACAATACTAATCCCTCTTTATTCCCATGCATGCTGACCTCGTGAACATTAACTCTCAAGTTAAACATATTACATATGAATTTCATGCTATGCATTATGATCAAAAGCTCCTCTTTCTCATCTCTTTCGCATTTTACCGGTAATGCGGAGTGTGCATCCGTCAATGCACACCCATGCCTGTACCCTCCTGCAGGGACCAATGCCCACACTCCGCAAGTGTGGGGACCTCGATCTTGATCACCGCATGATCAAGACTTCAACAATTCTCAATATGATGCATATATGTGAATGTATCAAAAGATAACGAGCATTCACCATACTACGCATCAACCAATCTCATAAATGCCATAATGTAAACAGAACATAACTAGCATTCTCAATTCATCACTTACTCATACTCACAATTTAAACAGTCATGATTCAACCATCATCCAAACAATTCAACAAATCCATAAACACACAGATTTTCACATCACAAATATACTTGCCTCAATCGC
This sequence comes from Bonia amplexicaulis, assembly GCA_036346245.1. NCBI lineage: Eukaryota > Viridiplantae > Streptophyta > Magnoliopsida > Poales > Poaceae > Bonia > Bonia amplexicaulis. The sequence goes on along the minus strand of CM070738.1, from coordinate 12,377,094 downwards.
GAGAAAATGAAGAACGCGAGAAGGCACAACCCGAATCCGCTTTCCTCCTGAATATTTAATTAATAATTACTAACATAACAGTAACGGGTTTCTAGATACAAAATATCAGTAACCCCAATTAACCCAACAATTTATCTCAATTAAATCCCCAACTCCCCTCGGCCAAATCTACCCAACCACGACAGACCGACTTCCAAAAATCATAACTTTCAGTACGTAACTCCAATTAAGCGTTCTTGGACTCTCTGGAAAGATAATTAAATTATCTACAAAAACTTAGTTGGGAGACTCTCGATTCTGCCATTAACTAGCCGATCCAAACCCTTTTCTAAAGCATCAATATTCACGTCGGACTCTCTGGACAGCGCACTAAAACAGTCATAACTTTCACCCAGAAACTCGGAATCTGGACTTCTTTACCTCTATTGAAAGCTAAGAAACTTATCTACAACTTTCCCAATTTGAAGGACTCCTGAATCGCCACTATTTCCGTCGCACAAACCGATCTACTAAACTCTGTCCAGAACTACCCGATCTGCGAACAGTCGCACTAGAAAATTCATAACTTTTGCTACACAGATCCAATAATGTGTTCTTATACTCCCGGAAAGATAATCAAACCCTCTACAACTTTCTAGAAGGGGTCCAGACCTGAATCTCGACGAAACTAGATCAAAACCGCCAAGAAACAACTATCGTCCCAGCAGCCCAAAAACCGACGAATCTAACTCGATTAAAACCAATCTAGAGGCGCGGGGATTACCCTTGACGACACGACGGCGAACACGTCGATGAACACGACGAACACGGCGGCGAACACGCCCGCGATCTCCTCCTCTCTTTACTCCGGATCCACGCGGCGGCGACGAACGTCGGCGGCGGCGCACGGGGAGGAGCGACGGCGATGAAGACGATCGCGGCGCGGGAAGAAGGCGTCGGGGCAGCGGGCGGTGGCTGCTGGGTGGAGGCGCAGGGGTGGAGGCGCGGGGTGGGGGCTGCCTAGGGTTTTAAGAGGTGGCCTCCCTCCCTCTTGGGCCAAGAAAACCCACAGGCCAAGGCCTAGGCCCGGTTGTCTTAAATTTTCATAAAACCCTCAAAACTCTTATAAATTTAATTATGTCACAAAAGTCCCTCTCTCTATTAATTAAACAATTAATTAAACAATTTCCGGGGTATTACATGATGTGGACATCTCTTCCATGGATACAACTTATTCACATCATGTGTTGCGAGGACCACTTACTCAAGCTCGTGCTCATCAACTTAATTACCAGGCGAATTCATTCCTTGGTTCATATGTAAGTGATTTAATTGTGCTTAGGAACCTAGGAAAGGACGAAGGAAAGGGACATCGAGTCATGGACATGCACGAAAGGAATAATGGAGGTCACCACGTCACTTTGGGACCAAGTCAAGCAAGAATTCGAGTTGGACTCGTTCTGGAATCAGATTCGGACTGCTACAATGGTACCAAGTTCAAACGGGCATAACTTCCTCATACGGACTCCGTTTGGGATGTTCTTATACTTTATGGAAAGATTATGAAGTCTAATTTCCAACGGATCTAACCACATCTTCAAATTCCATCCGAGCCAGCCGTAATCATCAAAATAGTCCACATTGGTTTCTGAGTCTGAGTCAAAAGGGTACTGAGCTACCACCACTTGGGCCCATGGGCCTTGTAACACTAGGGCATACACTTTGGACGCCACCTCTGGTCGTTCTCCCTATATAGGAGCCGCAGCCTCCCTTGCTAAGACTTGGATTTTGTTGAGTTTTGGTTTAGCCATTGTGCAAACTTCTGTTCTTCAGTTGTGTCGGACGACCACCTGTTAAGACAGCTTTGGAATCCCAACTTTGTTATTCGCAATACCATCTATGCTTCATTCATATTCGCAATATTAGATTGCTTACGTCTTATTCTTGCTAGTTCTTCGATTGCTCGCAGGGATTGAACTTCGTGTTCAGGTTGATCGCGCCTCCAGCGAGGTCAATAACCTCTCGGATCGTTTGTAGTCGGATCGTTAGGGTCATCTCCACCAAAATCGATAGTTATCAATCTTATCGAAAGATCGGGCACCTCGTCTCCATCAATCAAAAGATCCGTGTAAGCATACAGGCATACGCGCAGCAACTTCGACCCCAAAAACGTTGTTTAGGGCCTGAAAACGGGCCCGCAAACCGAGAAAAATTCAAGTTTCTCAGAATTTGCTCAAAATTGACGAAGCCCTTCTACAAGTGATTCTAAGGTTTCCCATGTAGAGAACATCCTTTTTCGAGCTTTTAAGTGATGAATCCAGAGATGTATCGTTTGCTGTAATTGGATCAATATTTTTAAAGATACAAAAATGTTAAGCAGCGCTGCTGCAGAGGGTAGTTTGCTGAATTGTTGAGCGGAGAGGAGTTTGTGCGGGTTCGGAGTTCTAGCGACGTCTTTAATTATTTAGTCGTGTTTGTACGCTGTAGCTGTGTGCTGAGAGTTGCTTTTTGGACAGGTGGTTTTGTCCCTGAGCGCTCTTGATTTTGCTTCGCTTCGTCGGTTGAGGCAAGTGAACGTAGCGGTGGTTGCTACCGTTTAACTTGTTATTCCTTTTACTTGTAATTTACATTATTATCGTAATTTGATACATTATGCCATGACTGCATGATATTTTAATTGTGGAGATGGTAGCAAGTATTGATCAATTGATATGTTGATATTTTGCTAGTAGACATGTGGAATTCTTGCTTAAAGAGATATATTGTGGAATATGAAAATAAGCATGTGATGAACTTGTGAATGTGGATATGTTGTGAGCATGATAATGCTCTTGGAGGATGGATTAATGTGATTTATGAATATCATATCATTCATATCATATCTTGTCATTTGCATATGTGGATGTCATGGGACCTAGCATGACCGAACCGTCTGACATCGTATATTGCCGTAATATGATGCACCTCTTATCCCGCTGGGAAAGAGTGATGTGGAGCATAGCATGAAGCATGCATATGCATTTATTTGTGGATAAATTGATTGCATTCATATGCTAATTAAATGTCAAATTGAAGAGGTATGATTCATGGAAGATTGTGGTGGTTTAATAATTGTGGACACAAATTGTGGTTGTGTATGTATGGAATTATAAATGATGATGTTTAATTGTTTGTAGTTTGAATAGCTTGTTAAACTGTTTGCTTGGTGAGTGTAACACCCTAGGACCCACATTACTCTAGGATGCTACTAAAACTACTCAACAACTAGCCAATTTAGAAAATAAAATAAACTGGCAACATTACTAAGCAAGATAGTACAAGATAATACAAGCGGAAGCATAAACAACTAAGGGATAACAGAATAGCAATAACAATTTAATATTCATAATCATCTTCAACATATTAACCAAAGGAACGGTTCCGAATTAAACATTAATGAGATGAACATTCATCAACAAGATAGCTAAGCAAAGACTAGAGTTCTATCGACTTTATTACAGCATTAAACTATGATCCAAGTGCATCAGTGTGGTGTCGTTCTACCCTTCCCATGCATGCTCAATATCCACCTGTAGGGAGGGGGAAACAAGGGTGAGATAAAATCTCAGCAAGCAAACTGTTTAACAGGCTATTCAAACTACAAACAATTATACATCATCATTTATAATGCCATACAACTACAACCATAATTCATGCCCATAATTATTAATCACCATAAACATCCATGAATCAAACCTCTTCAATTGCAGATTTAATTGGCATATGAATGCAGTCATTTAAATAGCAATTAAAAGCATATGAAACATTTAGTCTTCCAGAACTACAATAGATTAATCATCAACATTTAATTTTTCACAAATAACAATGTTATATCCTCAACTTCAAATCACCATCAAAGATAATAAAACATATGTATGATCATCCCACTACTTTATTAATTCTTACATCCACAATTGCTATCAACAATTAATACAAGTGAAAAGAATCTCATGCCACAACCACGACTCTTACCATACACAAGGGACGAATCCCATTCCATGACCACATCCACAATCTTCATAGCACAAATAGCTCACATGAGCCAATTCCACATTACAACTAGAAAGTTGTATATTCCACAAAATAACATCACCACAATATATATTACATATGTATGCAAATGAATCTTTCCACAATGCAATGCATATGAATGCTTCATGCTATGCTCCACATCACTCTTGCCAGGGCAGGAATTGTAGTTCGTCGTATTACGGCAATATACGATGCTTCCATTAAGCGAAGAGGTGCATCGACACGACAATATACGATGTCTTTGTCTGCACGATCGCGGCTAAGTGCGGCGACATCCACATGTGCAAATGACATGATATGACATGAATTATATGATAATTCATTGATCACATTAATTCATCCACAAGGAGCATTATCATGCTCTCAACATATCCGCATCCACCACATGTTATTCTCATGTTCCACATTATAATATTAAGCAAGAATTCTACATGTCTACTAGCATAATATCAACATATCAATGTATAAATACTTGCTATCAACTCCACAATTAAAATAACTTGCAGTCATGGCATAATGTATTAAATTAAAATAATAATGTAAATTGCAAGTAGAAAGAATAACAAGTTAAACGGTAGCATCCACTGCTACGTTCACTTGCCTCAATCCGATGAAGCGAAGTAAAATCAAGAGAGCTTAGGGACAAGACCACCTATCCAAAAGACAACTCTCAGCACACAACCATAGCATACAAACAAGACTAAAATATTTAGAATGTCGCTAGAACCCCGAACCCGCACAAACTCTTCTCCGCTCAACAATTTAGCTAATTACCCTCTGCAGCAGTACTGCTTCACAATTTTGTATCTTTAAAAATATAAATTGAAATATAGCAAATGATACCTCTCTGGATTCATGACTTAAAAACCTACAATTTTCATGGAAAACAACTATTTTTATTTTAAACACAGCTAGGTGTAATTTAATGCCCAAAACAGGGGAAGAACTTTGTTATGGCAGAATGGACAACAGTGTTCAATCGCGTGCCAACAACAGCATAGAGGTCTACAAATTCTGAAATTTATACAGAAGCTAGATCTTTAAATTATCTACAACTTTCTCAATTACGGCCACGACCAAAAAATTCGTTTACTATTTCGAAACTCCAGATTACCGTCGGACTGTACCAATCTGTCCCCCTGACGGACAGCGCTATTGCCGACTCCGTATCTCCCAGATCCTACGGTAGAAAATTCCAAAAAAATTATAGGAGATGCATCGGGAAGTCCTCTAAAACTTTTCGTTTGGGAAGACCGGCAGGAAAATTCGTTTTCTAGATCAGACAGACAGCAACTAAACTCTAATCGGACAATTAATCTATTAACTACTATCAAAATCCGTGCCAAGAACCCTAATTATTCCATAAAACAGAGGATTTGGGATGAGGAAAAATTACCTAGGTGAAGATTTTCCCCAAAATTTCCTCCTCTTCTTCTTCTCCTTCCTTCTTCTTCCTTCTTCTCCTTCTCCTTCTTTTCCTTCTCCTTCTTCTGCTTCTCCAAGGGCGGCAGTGGGGGGGACTCCTTGGGGTGGAGGCGCAGCCACCAGGGGAGGAAGAGGGCAGGGGGGTGCGGCTGGTTTGGGGGAGGAGAAGGGGCCCCTAGGGTTAATATGAGAGGGGGAGAGGTGGGGTGGGGTGCGGCCAAGGTGGGGGTGGCGCACCCCCTTGGGCCCTTGGCCCAAGGGTGGTTGGCCCACCTCCCAGGCTGCCCAAAATCTGAATTTTAAAATAAATTTTATTATATCCTATTCCTTTTCTAATGTTCTACAATTTATATTTTTCCCTTCCCGCGATTTACCGAAAACCGGCGATTCCGCAATTGATTAATAACTTACGTTGTACCGACGTTTAGGATATTACAGTGAGATTTTTATCTCACCCTTGTAAAGCCAACGTGGTGGCTGACGCCTTGAGCAGGACAGGAGTCCCTCAGACAGCGATGTCCTTGATCTCAGAGTTTGAGAGGATGGGTATCTCTTTCTGTCTCACTGGAGTTGCCCAGGCAGAGACATAGATGATTATCCAGTCCGTCATTCCCGAGCGTGTTCATGAGGGTCAACAGCACGATCGGCTCCTTTCAGAGGTGCGGAGGAGGATCTCGGAGGGGCGTTCCCGAGATTTCAGTGTGGATGAGAGTGGTGCAGTTCGTTTCAGAGGCCGGCTGTGTGTACCCCAGAAATCAGAGGTGAAGGTTGATATTCTTCGTGAGGCTCACCGGACTCCGTACTCTGTACATTCGGGAGAGACCAAGATGTATCAAGATCTGAAGCAGGTCTTTTGGTGGAAACGCATGAGGGTGGACATTGCTAAGTATGTCGCTTCTTGTGGCGTTTGTCAGTAGGTGAAGGCCGAGCATAAGCGGCCTACAGGTTTGTTGCAGCCTTTGGAAATACCTAAGTGGAAGTGGGAGCATATCACGATGGACTTCATGGTCGGATTGCTGCGCTCTCCTCGAGGGCGAGGCGCAGTTTGGGTCGTGGTGGACAGGCTTACCAAGTCTGCACACTTCATTCCGATGAAGACAACCAATACAGCGCAGGATCTGGCTCCGTTGTATATCCGAGAGGTGGTGAGACTGCATGGTGTGCCTAAGTCGATTGTTTCTGACCGGGATGCCAAGTTCGTCTCTAAGTTCTGGCAAAGTCTTCAGGCTGCGTTGGGCACGACAGTTTCCCTCAGTACGGCTTTTCATCGTAAGACAGATGGTCAGTCGGAGCGGACCATTCAGACTTTAGAGGATATGCTCCATGCTTGTGTACTGTCCTGGAAGGGCAGTTGGGAGGACTATCTGGCTTTGGTAGAGTTCGCATATAACAAAAGTTATCAGGCGAGCATCAAGATGGCCAGTAGGTGATAGATCTTTGCTTGGTCCAGACCTTGTTCAGCAAATTGTGGAGAAAGTGCGGGAGGTCCATTAGAACTTGTTGGTTGCTCAGAGCCGACAAAAGAGTTGTGCGGACGTTCGATGCCGTGAGTTGGAGTTTGCGGTTGGTGACCTTATGCTCCTTCAAGTGTCGCCAACTAAAGGCATTGTTCGTTTTGGTACCACCGGGAAGCTTTGCCCGCGGTACATTGGCCCTTTTCCAGTGGTTACCCGTGTGGGCAGTTTGGCATATCGTTTGGAGTTGCCAAGCTCGTTGAGTGGTGTGCACAACGTCTTCCATATGTCTATGCTAAGGAAGTATTTGCGGGATCCCGAGCACAAGATTGAGCTGGGGAAAGTCACGGTGGATCAGGATCTCATTGTGGAGAGTCGACCAGAGCGTATCTTGGATACTTCAGAGCGAGTCTTGAGGAATAAGACCATCAAGTATGTGAAGGTCCTCTGGACATTTCAGTCTGAGAGGGAGGCTACGTGGGAGCTTGAGGATCAAATGCGAGAGAAGTACACCGAGCTCTTCGAAGATGGTGAGTACTCGTAGATATGGTTCTGTTTTTTCTGTGGATTGCTCTTTTCTTTGTTGTTCTCTTGCTTTGTGGTTCGAGGAGTTAGATTCGAGGACGAATCCTTTTTAGGTGGGGAGAATGTAATATCCTGAACGTCGTGACGGCGTAAGTTTTTTAAAACAATCGCGAAGTCGCCGATTTTTGGGTAAATCGTGGGAAGGGAAAAATAAAATTTGTAGAACATCGAAAAATGATTAAAATATATTAAAAATTATTTTGAAAATTTAGATTGGGCTGCCTGGGGAGTGGGCCGACCGCTCTTGGGCCAAGGCCCAAGGGGTGGCGCACCTACCCCCAAGCCGCACCCCACCTCCCCTTTAACCCTAGACCCTCCCCTCCTCCACCTTTTCCCCACACCCAGCCATACCCCTCCTCCCTTTCTCCCCTTGTGGCCGCCCCTCTCCCAGGAATTGGCGCCCCATTGCTGCCGCCCTTGGAGCTAAGGAGAGGAAGGAGAAGGAGAAGAAGGAAGGAGAATAAGAAGAGGAGGGAAAAAAAGGGGTGATCCATCCTGAATAATTAGGATTCTTGGTAGGATTTTGAAGGGAGATTATAGATTAATTGCCCGATTAGAGATTACCTGCATGCGCTTTGTAGATTGATTCGCTTGTGCGTCTGTTCGCGCGGTTTAGACCTAGTAAATGATTTTTCCTGCGGACCATCCCAGAAGGAAAGTTGTAGAGGACTTCCAGACGCATCTTCTGTATTTTTTCGGAATTTTTTGCCGTGGGATCTAGGAGTTACAGGGTCGGGAATACTGCTGTTCGTCAGGCGAGCAGATTAGTACAGACCGACATTAAACTGTGAATTTGAGGTAGTAAATGATTTTTAAGATCATGGCCGTAATTTAGAAAGTTGTAGAGAATCTAGTAATATAGCTGCTGTGAAATATTCAGAATTTGTAGAACCCTGCTGATAGGGGAAAGCCCGATCTTCTCAGTGAGGAACCATGGATAGTTGATGCGAAGTAGACGATGTCACTAGTTGAACATTCGCGCCAATGCACAGACCCTCAACTCTTCGGAATACGCCCAAAACACACCGGATAATTGTTCGTCGCGAGACCACAAACGACGAACGCCAAGTCCCAAATTCCCAATGGAACGACGGCTTGACCTTGAATTGCAGAATGAACAATGGATCACCTATTTCTCTCTCAAAGTCCTCGCATAAACATTGGTGTTGAAAGAACAAGCAATAGCTATGTTTCAATCTTATGCATAAAATTGGTCTGCTTTACAATGGGGGTCTAACCCTCAATATATAGTACCATGTCCACCTCATGGATGGCCAAGAGGTCCTAAACCAACTCCAACTCATCCCTATATATATTTGGAAACAAACTCACACAAAAGGAAAAACCTAAAATTAAACCATCACAATGTTTTGGTTATAACTTTTTATCTGTGATGAATTTGAAGGTCGGGCCAGATCCATTGCGTAGCCCTTAAAATTATCTTTCCAACGAGTACAAGAACACCTGAATCGAACTCCGTTTGTGAAAGTTATGACCTTTTTAGTAACTGCCTGCCAGGCTGTCCCGAACCGAATCCGAATTGAATTCTGAGTTGAATCCGAGTTTGAATTGGATTGAGCACGTGGGAGCTCCGAATTTGGCTTGAAAGTCTTATCCAAAACTTGTAGTTTAAGTCTTTGGACTCCTCCAAAACTTGTCCCGTCTGCCAGAACAGAGATCTTCCTCTGTTTGGGCATTAAATTACACCTAGTTGTGATCAAAATAAAAATATGTGTTCTACATAAAAAATGTAGGCTTTTAAGTGATGAATCCAGAGAGGTATTGTTTGCTGTAATTGGATCAATATTTTTAAAGATACGAAAATGTTAAGCAGCGCTGCTGTAGAGGGTAGTTTGCTGATGTCTTTAATTATTTAGTCATGTTTGTATGCTGTAGCTGTGTTCTGAGAGTTGCTTTTTGGATAGGTGGTTTTGTCCCTGAGTGCTCTTGATTTTGCTTCGCTTCGTCGGTTGATGCAAGTGAACGTAGCGTGGTTGCTACCATTTAACTTGTTATTCCTTCTACTTGCAATTTACATTATTATCGTAATTTAATACATTCTGCCATGATTGCATGATAATGCTAGCAAGTATTGTGGTGATGGTAGCAAGTGTTGATCAATTCATATGTTGATATTGTGCTAGTAGATATTATGGAATATGAAAATAAGCATGTGATGAACTTGTGAATGTGGATATGTTGTGAGCATGATAATGCTCTTGGAGAATGGATTAATGTGATTTATGAATTATCATATCATTCATGTCATATCATGTCATTTGCATATGTGCATATCGCCGCACATAGCCGCGACCGTACCGGTACAACATCGTATATTGCCGTAATACGATGCATGATACGGGGTCGTCCGATCTTCTCGACGTAGGATCAAGATACTCACGTGGATTTGATGAACCGTAGTGATCTCCCGTTGCCAATGCAAGAGTTAGCACTCTATAATTCGCCCAACCACACGTGCTGAACTTCACGACCACCGATGAAGTTTCATCGCGCTCCCAATTCCCAATGGAAAAGGTTAAACGATCTTGATTGAAGAAAATCACTCCTAATTTCCTATGGAACTTCGGTAGCAATGCTAAACTCGAACAAACTTTAGTAGATTCATTATTCTCAAACGTGCTCTCCTTACAATGGGGGTCTAACCCTCAATATATAGTTCCCTCTCCACCTCATGGCTGGCCAAGAGGTCCTAAACCAACTCCAACTCATCCCTACATGTATTTGGAAACAAACTCACACAAAAGGAAAAACCTAAAATTAAGCCATCACAATATTTCGGTCATAACTTTTAATCTGTGATGAATTTGAAGGTGGGGCTGGATCCATTGCATATCCCTTGAAATTATCTTTCCAACGAGTATAAGAACACATGAATCGGACTCCGTTTGTGAAAGTTATGGCCTTTTTAGTAACTGCCTGTCAGGCTGTCCCGAACCGAATCCGAATTGAATCCTGAGTTGAATCCGAGTTTGAATTGGATTGAGCACGTGGGAGATCCGAATTTGGCTTGCAAATCTTATCCAAAACTTGTAGTTTAAGTCCTTGTGCTCCTCTCTTTTGCTCTCCCAAGTCTTCACATGAATCATACCTAAGAATAAATAAAATAATAGCATGATGTAGGATTCCAAGCTCATCATCAATTAAAAGAAACTTCTTAAGAAACAAATTCACCTAACAATATTTAATGCCGCTCAATACTTCTTTCAAGTGAAATAATGTATTTGACTGAAAAGTGCTAAGCTTGTGCGTATCCGCATCATCCTCCCTTTTTTCAAGAAAAGCCGTCCTCGGCTTTTGGTAGCCTGAAATTGTACTAAGCAAATAATACAACGTATAAGCATGGTATATATATTTGTCATCAACACTTCTTTTGCTTAGCATATCAAGAACATCTGAAGGCGTAGTAGATAAAAAGAACAACACATATGCATGGTATATGTATGAATCAATTATCTTGTCATTCTCGTTGTTCCACACAAATAAATTAATATAACGGCAACCATAAGATGTATACATTGCAACATTGTCTTTCATATCATTCTCCCTCCCATGAGAAAAAGTCGTCCTCGGCTTTACTAGGCTTATGGACAAGTCATTCATGGGCCAAACCAAATTAAGTTGTTCAAATATGGGGGAGAAAATTTTTAGTTCCTTCCATGCTTCAACTGCGCTACTCTGATTATTTGTACATGATTGTACATTATGTAAATTGAGCAAAGAAATTTCAGAAAATAGAATTTTCATTCGTATATATGAGTTCTCACAAGTACTCACCGTTTCACAATTAATTTCAACACCAATATTGTTACCTTTATTGTTCTCCTTAGTAAATGTAGGTGTTGTAGGTATTAAATCATCATGATGTAACAACGGAAAAGCAAGTACTTCATCTTTAACTATGATTATCTCCTCATCGTTTATCTCCAATGGTGCCAATTGTTGAACATTTGGCTCTTCTTCTTTAATATCAACCTGCACAATGTGAGGAACAACACTAGAAGTGGATATTAATGTGTTACTGTAATACCCCGAAAATTGTTTAATTAATTGTTTAATTAATAGAGAGAGGGACTTTTGTGAAATAATTAAATTTATAAGAGTTTTGAGGGGTTTTATGAAAATTTAAGACAACTGGGCCTAGGCCTTGGCCGGTGGGTTTTCTTGGCCCAAGAGGGAGGGAGGCCACCTCTTAAAACCCTAGGCAGCCCCCACCCCTGCGCCTCCACCCCTGCGCCTCCACCCCAGCAGCCGCCGCCCGTGCTGCCCGACGTCTTCTTCCGGTGCGCCGTCGTCGTCTTCGTCGTCGTCGTCTCCTCCCCGTGCGCCGTCGCCGGCGTTCGTCGCTGTACCGCGTGGATCCGGAGGAAAGAGAGGAGGAGATCGCGGGCGTGTTCGTCGCCGTGTTCGTCGACGTGTTCGTCGTCGTGTCGTCAAGGGTAATCCCTGGTAGTCTCTAGATTGGTTTTTAATCAAGTTAGATTCGTCGGTTTTCTGGGCTGCTGGGACGGTAGTTGTTTCTCGGCGGTTTTGATCTAGTTTAGTCGGGATTCAGGTCTGGACCCCTTCTAGAAAGTTGTAGAGGGTTTAATTATCTTTCCAGGGAGTATAAGAACACGTGATTCGGATTTGTGTAGCGAAAGTTATGAATTTTCTAGTGTTACTGTTCTGCAGATCGGGGTAGTTCTGGACAGAGTTTAGTAGATCGGTTTGTGCGACAGAAATAGTTGCGATTCAGGAGTCCTTAAAATTTAGAAAGTTGTAGATAAGTTTCTTAGCTTTCAATAGAGGTAAAGAAGTCCGGATTCCGAATTTTTGGGCGAAAGTTATGCCTGTTTTAGTGCGCTGTCCAGAGAGTCCGACGTGAATTTGGATGCTTTAGAAAAGGGTTTGGATCGGCTATTTAATTGCAGAATCAGAGAGTCTCCCCAACTAAGTTTTTGTAGAGAATTTAATTATCTTTCCAGAGAGTCCAAGAACGCTTAATTTGGAGTTATGTACTGAAAGTTATGACTTTTGGAAGTCGGTTGTCTGTGGTTGGGCAGATTTGGCCGAGGGGAGTTGGGGATTTAATTGAGATAAATTGTTGGGTTAATTGGGGTTGCTGTTATTTTATATCTAGAAACCCGCTACTGTCATGTTGGTAATTATTAATTAAATATTCAGGAGGAGAGCGGATTCGGGGTTGTGCCTTCTACGTGTTCTTCATTTTCTCATGGTTGAGGCAAGTATATTTGTGATGTGAAAATCTGTGTGTTTATGGATTTGTTGAATTGTTTGGATGATGGTTGAATCATGACTGTTTAAATTGTGAGTATGAGTAAGTGATGAATTGAGAATGATATTTATGTTCTGTTTACATTATGGCATTTATGAGATTGGTTGATGCGTAGTATGGTGAATGCTCGTTATCTTTTGATACATTCACATATATGCATCATATTGAGAATTGTTGAAGTCTTGATCATGCGGTGATCAAGCATCGAGGTCCCACACTTGCGGAGTGTGGGCAATTGGTCCCTGCAGGAGGGCAGGCATGGGTGTGCATTGACGGATGCACACTCCGTACACACGGTAAAATGCGAAAGAGGAGCTTTTGATCATAATGCATAGCATGAAATTCATATGTAAAATGTTTAACTTGAGAGTTAATGTTCATGCTTGCATTTGTTACTGATTATACTTTGCGAGTCATTGGACTCACTCTTCTTTGTTGTTTTGTTGTTGTTGTTTGTTTATTTTAGGTACCTTCACGAGGTCGGCATGCATGGGAATAAAGAGGATTAGTATTGTTGCACTTGCACGAAATATTCACCATGGAGAAGATAGAGAACTCTAATTATTATTTGTTGATTAGTTCAAGTGGTATTTGATTATGACCTTGATTAAGATGTAATAATGGATTAGAACTTCTTCATATTGCTTCGTGCTTTACTTAAGTTTTATAGATGTTTCGCTTAGTAGCCAAATTACTTTGCTTGCGGTTATTCATACCTTTTGATAATATTGTTAGAACTTCATTTTATCAATAAACAAAGGAGACTCTGCGAAATTTTATAGAATGCCTTAGCATAGTTTTATTATGTTGTTAGTTTGGTAGCATTTCGGGCCATTGTTTGGTGGGGTGTTCTGATTGGTATCGAGCGGGCTTTAGGTCCGTGGTAATTAAACTATTAAATTGACACCTTGGTGCACAGTAGGATGGGATGGGTCAAGCATTGCATTTATGCTTTTGACATGTTATATTGATGATTTACATTATGAGATAATCTTGTATGCTTATTGATAATCTTGTATGATTATGATTTGCTCCTATGACTATTATGACCGAGAATAGTCAATGATATGATGTAGATGTTGTGATGTGCTACCTTGGTATTGCAGATTATATCATTGTTTGTAGTATGAGGATTAGCAATGTAGCTACCTCGGGTAACTTAATTGCGGTGTTGGGTGAATTTATTAGAAAAGTTGTTATTATCCTTAAGTTGATTTCGCCAATTCTTGGTGATTGGAGTTAATAATTTCTTTTGAGATTGTGGTTCTTGCAGTTGAGGGTATGCAATTGGTCTCTACCTGTTCCTTGAAGCAGTTATTGTTTCTTTCCGGACTACTGAGATACTTTGCTACCGTGCTTTTTGTTGATTTGTAAGGTTAGTTCCTTCGTGGGAGTTTGTCTTGTTGCGAATCATGGCTCATTGTTCGCTTGGTGTTTTCTTTTATTAATGCGAATTTTGAGTTGCAAAACTCATTGTTATGTGAAAGCTTTGGATCTATGTTTTCTCTTTACCTCGGCGTTGAAGTTTATTGTTCCTTTTCCTTTTGAAAAGAGTGTTAAAATCCTTTATGTTGTTTTGCTATGCTTAAGTGGAAGGTGGTAGTCGTATAAACTAATTCATAAGGTTGAATTATCAGGTTGATATGTTAGCATAGTGTATAATTAAATTTTTTACTAGTATCCTTGGAAGTGTAGTTGTTTAATTTGATATTGCCCTGTAATAGTTTTTAGAAGAACTATGATTAAGAATTTGTTTACTCATGATAGTAACTCATGGAGTTATTGAGGAGTGTGTAATAAGAACCGGAATGATTATTATGATTGTTAAAATGTCTATCATGATTGGATAAATTGAATTATCGTGTCTTTAGTAATTAATCCGACCGTTTGGAATGATTAAGTAAGGAGGTGTTAGAATATTACCTTGGTAATATTGACCCTTAATATGTCTTTTATTTAGATGCTTTATGAGCATGCACAATTGCTAGTTTCATCTATCTTTTACCATGCTAGATTGTTGAAATACGTATAAAGGAATAGATGAAGGTTGATGCATTGACTTGTAGAAACTTGTCTTCTGGTGGTATCATTGAAGTTTAAAGTCATTTCCATTCTAATTTCTGAATGTAAGGTAGGATACAAAATCTATGCTCATGAATGTCTTATAATTGTAAAATGGAGTTAGGATCATGAATGTTGTTATGACCGAATAATAATCAATTATTGCCAATAGTGAATAGAGTACAATCAATTGGTGCTAAGTTAGAGTTGAGCACCAATAAAGAATGGAATATATGAAATCTAGTAAGAAATTTATACTAGCATGATTTCTGAGATTATCTTGTTGTAGTATCATCTTGTTTAAGAGCTTTGTTCTATTTATGTGGCTTATGCACTAGGTTCTCCTAGATCAAGTAGTTGCAACCTTACTTAGATATTAGAAACATGATGCAATGATTTCTTATGTTTCTTTTGGAAAAGTTTATGAAGGGAGTTGAGGATATGATGATGCTTGTTAAGAATGTATTATTCTGATGTTAGTATGTTGGTCCATTTGTGGTTATGATGGTAATGTTGAAGGTTCATTAAATAGAAGAATTTGAATAAATTCCTTGGTACTATTTAAATCAAAAGTTTTGATAGTGTGTATGCGATCTTTGATCTCATGATTTATGTGGTAGCTGAAATTGTTTTAAGCAAAGTGTCGTGTTGAGGATTTTAATTAGTTCTTAAAGAATTAATGTGTTGTGGTCTTCAACTCTTCTTTTGTTGGAATTGTTAAGGTGATACCGTATTCAAAGAAGGTTGTTCTCTTTGTTAAAAGGAAAAGTTTGATAAAAGTTTTGAAGGTTGAAGTCAAGTTGTGCAATCTTTGTGAAGTGTGTTTGACTTCTTATTTTATTGCTTAAGAGTTTCGAGCTCAAATGACAATCTTGTATTCGTATTGGTTGAGATTTGATGTTTTCGTCTCGAGGAGGCATGCGCCTTCAGCTGTGGTCTTATCCTTTGTTGTCCAAGATCTTTGTTTTCTTGGTTTTGTGTTTATTGCAGATGGACATTGTGCTAAAATTTTCTTCTTTGCTTCTCCAAGAAAGGGTCTGCAGTTTGGGTTGCAAAGACCTTTAAGATGTGTATGGCAACCTGGTTGGTGTGGTTTTGTGATTAGTCGGGTGAGATTGTGGGTATCAAGATACTTGAGATTCTTGGAGTGATAAATTGTTCGTTGAATAATTCTCGATGAGGATTTGATTTAAAGAAGATGTTGTCCTTGGGGCTAAATAGTTTTATTGTTGCAACTAGAAGAACCTAGGCGTGGTTCATGAGTGTTACGTTCATTTCTTTGGAACGTTGGAATTATTGAAAGTATGGGAATCTTGATCAATTTTATTGGAGCATCATGATGGGGTACTTTGCAAGGATTATTAGAATGATTATGATGGTGTAGTTAATGAGTTTATAATTGTGAAGAAGCCCAACCGTTGTGGGAATTATTGGGATAGTAAGGATTGTTGAATTTTTGCCATGTATAACTTAGCTCAGTGAGTAACCCTCTAGGAGTTAGAATCTTTCTACAGATAATCAAGTTGAGAATATGTTTCATATGGTTGTTAATGATTGAGTATGGTTGATTGTGGAAATTTTAGTCACTGAATTTAAGAGTCTTTGTATTAAATATATCAAGTATATGTATAGAAGCCTTAGAGATGGGAAATTTTGGTTGGTGATCTATGCTAGAACCTTGGAGGCTAATGTTATTGCGTGAGAATAGTGGAAGGAGTGGATTACGAATATTATGATGTTCCTTGATAGTATCCTTTGGATGTAGTAAATGGGTATGTGAGCCGAGAAATTCATGTTGATTGTCCTTAAGATTTGTGGTGAAGTGTTGGTGGGTGAAAAATAACGATGAGGTGCATTGGAAATTATTCGTTAAAGTAACATGTGGGAAGAGGAGTTGACTACAGTATGTTATTATGAGAATAGTAGAGTCCCTCTACAAAAGTGTGTTGGATGCACTCGGTTTGAACATAGAGTTGATGTTGCCAATTTAAAAGAATTGAGCTAGTATGGTATGGGATAATTTGGAACCTCGTGATTCAAGACGAAGTTTAATAAAAAATCGGTAGTAAAATGCTCCCGATTCTTGTTTAAGCTACGTGATGAGAGAAAAGTCTTTTGTGGTTTGAGTTGACTTTTGTTGGCTTGTGTGGTTTTTCGGTTTAGGAAAAAAAATGGACAGGTTTGACATTTGAGTGATTCCCTTTGACGTATGTGTTGTTTGTTTGCAAACCACCTACTTGGAAGGTGGAGAGGTTCTTATGTTGAATCCTCGATTTTCTTTATGATTTGACCCTTTGGTGGGAGTGGGTGATGCGTGATTGCAATAAGAATCCCTTATTTTCGGTTGTATTCGTGTGTGAAAGAGTGGGTTTACCTTGACCCCGTGGTGTGCCCGTGTTTAAGGGGTGCTCATTGCTAAGGTAAAGAGATCGATTGAGAATGGAAACATGAGATATATGTGTTGTGCAGATTGTGTGGGTTGGTACTAAAGGAATGATAACCCGATGTGTATTTAATCGCTTTTGTTAATTGCGAAGTTTTAGGGTTTGTGTATCACTAGGACTACCTTGGGTTCTAGTGTGGGATACCTGACGCTTTGTATGACTTCGGTATCGAGGAGAACTTGAAAGATCCGGGCGTGGGCTTCATTAAAACCGTTGACCAACGAGTAAGACCACCACCATTCAAGAATTAAAACTACACAATTCGAAGTGTTGTAGGGCGTAAGTTCAACGAGTGGCCTTGGTGAGTCGAATCATTGGTCTGTCCAGGCGGGTGAAAAGTTATGCGGATGTAAGGAGCAAGGATCGGAGGTTGGCAAACCACTTGGATCTTCAAGAACCTATGTGCGAGGTGCAAGCAATTAGAAAAAAATATTTAGTATGTCAAAGCGCTTTGGTCGCATGACGAGAGAGAAGCAACTTGGGAGTTGGAGTCTCGCATCTTGAGCAATACCGGCGTTGTTCACGTCGGTGCTAGTTAATTGCTAGTTGGTTGTTTTGTTTTCTGTTGAGGTTGCGGTTAGAATTCGGGGTCGAATTCTGTTTAAGGGGGGTAGAATGTAATACCCCGAAAATTGTTTAATTAATTGTTTAATTAATAGAGAGAGGACTTTTGTGAAATAATTAAATTTATAAGAGTTTTGAGGGTTTTATGGAAATTTAAGACAACCTGGCCTAGGCCTTGGCCGGTGGGTTTTCTTGGCCCAAGAGGGAGGGAGGCCACCTCTTAAAACCCTAGGCAGCCCCCACCCCTGCGCCTCCACCCCTGCGCCTCCACCCCAGCCGCCGCCCGTGCTGCCCGACGTCTTCTTCCGGTGCGCCGTCGTCGTCTTCGTCGTCGTCGTCTCCTCCCCGTGCGCCGTCGCCGGCGTTAAATCGTTGTACCGCGTGGATCCGGAGGAAAGAGAGGAGGAGATCGCGGGCGTGTTCGTCGCCGTGTTCGTCGTGTTCGTCGACGTGTTCGTCGTCGTGTCGTCAAGGGTAATCCCTGGTAGTCTCTAGATTGGTTTTTAATCAAGTTAGATTCGTCGGTTTTCTGGGCTGCTGGGACGGTAGTTGTTTCTTGGTGGTTTTGATCTAGTTTAGTCGGGATTCAGGTCTGGACCCCTTCTAGAAAGTTGTAGAGGGTTTAATTATCTTTCCAGGGAGTACAAGAACACGTGATTCGGATTTGTGTAGCGAAAGTTATGAATTTTCTAGTGTTACTGTTCTGCAGATCGGGGTAGTTCTGGACAGAGTTTAGTAGATCGGTTTGTGCGACAGAAATAGTTGCGATTCAGGAGTCCTTAAAATTGAGAAAGTTGTAGATAAGTTTCTTAGCTTTCAATAGAGGTAAAGAAGTCCGGATTCCGAATTTCTGGGCGAAAGTTATGCCTGTTTTAGTGCGCTGTCCAGAGAGTCCGACGTGAATTTGGATGCTTTAGAAAAGGGTTTGGATCGGCTAGTTAATTGCAGAATCAGAGAGTCTCCCCAACTAAGTTTTTGTAGAGAATTTAATTATCTTTCCAGAGAGTCCAAGAACGCTTAATTTGGAGTTACGTACTGAAAGTTATGACTTTTGGAAGTCGGCTGTCTGTGGTTGGGCAGATTTGGCCGAGGGGAGTTGGGGATTTAATTGAGATAAATTGTTGGGTTAATTGGGGTTGCTGTTATTTTATATCTAGAAACCCGCTACTGTCATGTTGGTAATTATTAATTAAATATTCAGGAGGAGAGCGGATTCGGGGTTGTGCCTTCTACGTGTTCTTCATTTTTCATGGTTGAGGCAAGTATATTTGTGATGTGAAAATCTGTGTGTTTATGGATTTGTTGAATTGTTTGGATGATGGTTGAATCATGACTGTTTAAATTGTGAGTATGAGTAAGTGATGAATTGAGAATGCTATTTATGTTCTGTTTACATTATGGCATTTATGAGATTGGTTGATGCGTAGTATGGTGAATACTCGTTATCTTTTGATACATTCACATATATGCATCATATTGAGAATTGTTGAAGTCTTGATCATGCGGTGATCAAGCATCGAGGTCCCCACACTTGCGGAGTGTGGGCATTGGTCCCTGCCTGAGGGTGCAGGCATGGTGTGCATTGACGGATGCACACCAGACACGGTAAAATGCGAAGAGATGAGAAAGAGGAGCTTTTGATCATAATGCATAGCATGAAATTCATATGTAAAATGTTTAACTTGAGAGTTAATGTTCATGCTTGCATTTGTTCTGATTATACTTTGCGAGTCATTGGACTCACTCTTCTCGTTGTTTTGTTGTTGTTGTTTGTTTATTTTAGGTACCTTCACGAGGTCGAGCATGCATGGGAATAAAGAGGATTAGTATTGTTGCACTTGCACGAAATATTCACCATGGAGAAGATAGAGAACTCTAATTATTATTTGTTGATTAGTTCAAGTGGTATTTGATTATGACCTTCAGATTAAGATGTAATAATGGATTAGAACTTCTTCATATTGCTTCCGTGCTTTACTTAAGTTTTATAGATGTTTCGCTTAGTAGCCAAATTACTTTTCTTGCGGTTATTCATACCTTTTGATAATATTGTTAGAACTTCATTTTTATCAATAAACAAAGGAGACTCTGCCGAAATTTTATAGAATGCCTTAGCATAGTTTTATTATGTTGTTAGTTTGGTAGCATTTCAGGTCATTGTTTGGCTGGGGTGTTACAGTTACTTTCAAAATCAACCTCACTTTGTCTATCTTCTACTTCTCTCTTTTCTTTTGGTGTATCTCTCACACTCTCAGTTTGGATGCTCTCAAACTCACATATGGTGGAATCACACAGCTCGCTCTTTTTAACACTCTCACTCAATTTGCCTATGTGGCACTCATCCTTACATGGATTTTGATACATCTCAAGTGTTGTTTGTAGCAATGGGGCACTACATGTCTCCTTGACCGAAGGGAAAGTCCCATGCTCAGTCATCTTCTCACATGACACACCAGCAGCGGCATAACAATTGAAGGATGGACTTGGATAGAACTGTGTTGTATGCTTCTCCAAAAGTCTCTTCTCCTGCTTCATATTGTGCAATTTATCAAATAGATCATGCTTGTAATGGCGAGGAACAAAACAAGCTCTCATTTCTCGCTTCATCTCTTGCCATGATGCCACTGGGTCTGCTCCATTCTCAGCTCTTTGAGTTACTTGTTCCCACTAATCCAAAGCATAGCCTTTAAACTCAAGTGATGCCAACTGTATCTTTCTCTCATCCGTATAGTGATGCATACGAAATATTTTGTCAACCTTCAATTCCCAAGTGAGATACTCCTCGGGATCAGTTCCACCTACAAACTTGGGCATGGAAAACTTAAGCAAGCCCAATCCATCAAACTTGAGCAGCCCTAGATGCAATATTCAACAGCTAGTCTCAATTGATGAAAAACGTATCAGCAAGAATTTTTTTTTTGGATTTTGGATTGGACACAAAGATTAAGCTACGCAAATAAACACGAACGATCAGCACCTAAACAAAATTCTAATGGATTAAAACCTAACAAAACTCACAAAATTAACAGATGCAAAAACTAGGGCTTGGATTTTTTTGTGGCAATTTTCGGTTTTAATGGACTATAGGAACAGAAGTAAACAATCTAAAAGTATGGGTAAATAATCCTACCGAGTAAACCGCGCTCTGATACCAAGATGATAGGGGTAGCCCGATCTTCTCGACGTAGGATCAAGATACTCACGTGGATTTGATGAACCGTAGTGATCTCCCGTTGCCAATGCAAGAGTTAGCACTCTATAATTAGCCCGACCACACGTGCTAAACTTCACGACCACCGATGAAGTTCCATCGCGCTCCCAATTCCCAATGGAAAGGTTGAACGATCTTGATTGAAGAAAATTACTCCTAAGTTCCCATGGAACTTCGGTAGCAATGGTAAACTCGAACAAACTTTAGTAGATTCATTATTCTCAAACGTGCTCTCCTTACAATGGGGGTCTAACCCTCAATATATAGTTCCCTCTCCACCTCATGGCTGGCCAAGAGGTCCTAAACCAACTCCAACTCATCCCTACATGTATTTGGAAACAAACTCACACAAGGAAAAACCTAAAATTAAGCCCTCACAATGTTTTGGTCGTAACTTTTAATCCGTGCCGAATTTGAAGGTGGGGTAGGATCCATTGCGTAGCCCGTGAAATTATCTTTCCAACGAGTACAAGAACACCTGAATCGGACTCCGTTTGTGAAAGTTATGGCCTTTTTAGTTAATAGCGGTGGTTGCTACCGTTTAACTTGTTATTCATTCTACTTGCAATTTACATTATCATCGTAATTTGATACATTATGTCATGATTGCGTGATATTTTAATTGTGGTGATGGTAGCAAGTATTGATCAAGTGATATGTTATTAACTTTGCTAGTAGACATGTGAATTTCCTGTTTAATGTTATAACGTGGAACATGAAACAAATATGCGGTGGATGTGGAGATGTTGAGAGCATGATAATGCTCCTTGTGGATGAATTAATGTGATTTATGATTTATCATATCATAGCATGTCATTTGCATATGTGGATGTCGCCGCACCTAGCCGCGACCGTACCGGTACAACCTCTTCTCCCGCGGGAAGTAATTCCCTGCCCTGGAAAGAGTGAAGGAAGGAAGATAGCATGAGCATTCATATGCATATATTTATTGCTAAAGAGAGTGCATTCATATGCTAAGTAAACCTGAAATTGAGAAGGTATGATTCATGCAAGTTGATGGTGATTTATTATGCGAATTCACAACTTGTGGTTGTGTATGTATGAGATTAATAATGATGTTTATTTGTTCGTAGTTTGAATTACTTGTTAAACTGTTTGCTTGCTAAGATTTATATCTCACTCTTGTTTCCCCCTCCCTACAGGTGGACTTTGAGCATACATTGGGAAGGGTAGAGCAGCACCACATTGATTCACTTGGATAATGTTTTAATGTTGAAATAAAGTTGAAAGAACTTTAGTCTTTGCTCACTCATCTTTTTGAAGCTTGTTTCATCTTATTAATGTTGAACTTGGAATTGCTCCTTTGGTTATTATTGATTATGAATAATGAATCATTACCTTTATTCTGTTTATCTTAATCATTTATGCTTCCACTTATATTATCTTGTTTATTTAATGTTGTCAGATTTTGTTCTTGTAAATTGACTAGCTGTAGAGTAGTTTTAGTAGCATCCCAGGGCATTGTGGGTCCTGGGATGTTACAAAGACATCCTAAACCAACTCCAACTTATCCCTACATGTATTTGGAAACGAACTCACACAAAAGGAAAAATCTAAAATTAAACCGTCACCATGTTTCGGTCATAACTTTTTATCCGTGAAGAATTTGAAGGTGGGACGGATCCATTTACGTAGCCCTTGAAATTATCTTTCCAACGAGTACAAGAACACCTGAATCGGACTCCGTTTGTGAAAGTTATGGCCTTTTTAGTAACTGCCTGTCAGGCTGTCCCGAACCGAATCCGAATTGAATCCTGAGTTGAATCCGAGTTTGAATTGGATTGAGCATGTGGAAAGTCCGAATTTGGCTTAAAAATCTTATCCAAAACTTGTAGTTTAAGTCCTTGGACTTCTTCCCCTTTTGCTCTCCCAAGTCTTCACATGAATCATACCTTAGAATACGTAAAATAATAGGATGATGTAGTATTCCAAGTTCATCATCAATTAAAAGAAACTCCTGAAGAAACAATTCACCTGACAATATTTAATGCGGCTCAATACTTGTTTCCAGTGAAATAATGCATTTGACTGAAAAATGCTAAGCTTGTGTGTATCCGCGTCACCGCGTAGAAAGTGTAACACCCCAGGACCCACATTACCCTGGGATGCTACTAAAACCCCTCCTCAATTAACCAATTTACAAGATAACATAAACTGGCAACAATTACTAAATAAGATAATACAAGCGGAAGCATAAATAATTAAGGGAAAACAGAATAAAGATATCAATTCAATATTCATAATCAAATCCAACATAATAACCAGACGGACAGATCCAAATTTAACATTATTAAAATGAAACATTCATCCACAAGATAGCTAAGCAAAAGACTAGAGTTCTTTCAACTTTATTTCAGCCGACAAAAAAAAGGGAAAGTGAGCATTGGCCAAATTGGGCTAACTAATTCTAATATATAATATCAGCTTGTGTATTTAATTCCTTTGAGCAATCTTGTGCCCTTACATTCATATCGTTGCAATTGGCTAGTGTCTCTCCTAGTACTTGGTGCAAAACGAGCTATCTAATCTTTAATTTCAGATTGCCTCTAGTTAGCTCATTCCTTTGTTTGCATCGAGTCAAATTGATCTTTGTGTGTGCGTCATATACTTCACTTAAATCTTTTCGATCAGCACTTAGGCAAAGTATTCTAACTTGGATTATTACTTAATTTTACAACATCGAGAAATCAGATCGTGTAGGATAAATACTTCCTAACCAAGCTCCACAAAATATCCTTTACCGTGCAATTGTGAGTCACTTTTAAATCCGCTTGATCATCACTTGTTATTATAGCCACCACCAAGTGTAAGTTTCTTTAAGCCTCAAGATATTCAACAATTCGTTTCTCTCGGTGTGAACCAAATAGGAATGAATATTCAACATTTCGTTCATCATGGTGCGATTCCAAAAAATTGTCTCTTCCGTTCTGTGGAAGTAAAAATCCAGAGGAGTATCTTGAGTGGGAATGGCGATTGGTGAAAGAGTTTAGAGTTCAGAAGCTTTCCAAAGACCAAGAAGTGATACGAGCCACTATACAGTTTAAAGACTATGCTTATAGTTGGTGGCAACAATTATCTGGAAAACGATTCATTAGATCGTGTGAAGGTTTGAAGGTGATCATGAGAAATGAGTTTGTGCCATCCTATTATAAGTGGGGATTGCTCCATCATTTGGAGAGTATTGCACAAGGGAGTAATACAGTTCAGGATTATTATTATCAACTGCAAGATGCGTTGCGTCGGGCAATAGTCACTAGTGAATTAAAAGACATGGCATACTTCAAAGGAGGCTTGAATTCTGAGTTCAACGCTGCACTTCAACATAAATATTTTAGTAGCATGCATGATCTTGTGAATTATGCTATTAACCAGGAGAAGAGACTTATGGAGAGACGTACATCACAGTTCAATCCATATCCATACTTCAGCTCTTATGGTTCCACTAGTGTGACACATGAGAAGATGACCGAGCATTTGACTTTCCCTTCGGTAAAGAAGACATCTTGTGTTGCCCCAATGATACATATAACAATTGAGATGTGGCAAAACCCATGTGAGAATGAGAGCCATATAGCCAAATTGAGCGAGAGTGTTAAAAAGAGCGAGCTGTGTGATTCCACCATATGTGAGTTTGAGACCATCCAAATTGAGAGTGGAGAGATACACCAAAAGAAAAGAGAGAAGTAGAAGATAGACAAAGTGAGGTTGATTTTGAAACTAACACATTAATATCTACTTCTAGTTTTGTTTCTCACATTGTGCAGATTGATATTAAAGAAGAGGAGCCAAATGTTCAACAACTGACACCACTGGAGATAAATGACGAGGAGATAATCATAGTTAAAAATGAAGTACTTGCTGCCCCGTTGTTACATCGTGATGATTTAATACCTACAACACCTACATCAACTGAGGAGAACAATAAAGGTAACAATATTGGTGCTGAAATTAATTGTGAAATGGTGAGTACTTGTGAGAACTCAGATATACAAATGAAAATTCCATGTTCTGAAATTTCTTTGCTCAATTTACATAATGTGGAATTAATTACTCATAAGGAAGTTCTTACGAGAATATCTCCTGATGATTCTTTATATTATATCATGTTTGATGATCCTAAAGAACTATCTAGTGTGATTGAGAATGTTGCTGAAATTTCATGTTTAAAATCACTAGTTAGTATCTATGCATATACATATAAGTTCAATTTGATTAGAAATTATGGTATAGATGATAAGTTTTATGTTTACCGAATATGCATTACATGT
Source organism: Bonia amplexicaulis (assembly GCA_036346245.1). NCBI lineage: Eukaryota > Viridiplantae > Streptophyta > Magnoliopsida > Poales > Poaceae > Bonia > Bonia amplexicaulis. The sequence continues at coordinate 12,351,715 of CM070738.1, read as the reverse complement.
GATAAGTTTGCTCAATTGAAATTGCATATTTTAGATAAACAATCTTCTGTGCCATATCATGATCACAATGAGATGAGTTTCAACAATAGTGCTGCATGTTTCAAAAGATTTCTTAAGCCTACTTATTTATCCTTTAATGTACATTCATGTACAAATAATCAGAGTAGCGCAGTTGAAGCATGAAAGGAACTAAAAATTTTCTCCCCCATATTTGAAAAACTTATTTTGGTTTGGCCCATTAATGACTTGTCCATATGCCTAGCAAAGTCGAGGACGACTTTTTCTCATGGAAGGAAGAATGATATGAAAGACAATATTGCAATGTATACATCTTATGGTTACCGTTATATTAATTTTTTTCTGTGGAACAACGAGAATGACACGATAATTGATTCATACATATACCATGCATATGTGTTGTTCTTTTTATCTACTACGCCTTCAGATGTTCTGTAACACCCCAGCCAAACAATGGCCTAGAATGCTACCAAACAAACAACATAATAAAAACTAAGCTAAGGCATTCTATAAAATTTCGGTAGAGCCTCATTTGTTTATTGACAAAAAAAGAAGTTCTAACAAGTATTATCAAAAGGTATGAATAACCGCAAGCAAAGTTATTTTGTTACTAAGCAGAAACATCTATAAAACTTAAGTAAAGCGCGGAAGCAATATAAAGAAGTTCTAATCCATTATTACATCTTAATCTGAAGGTCATAATCAAATACTACTTGAACTAATCAACAAATAATAATTAGAGTTCTCTATCTTCTCCATGGTGAATATTTCGTGCAAGTGCAACAATACTAATCCCTCTTTATTCCCGTGCATGCTGACCTCGTGAAGGTACCTAAAATAAACAAACAACAACAACAAAAACAACAGCAAGAGTGAGTCCAATGACTCAGCAAGTATGATAAGATAGTAACATAATCAACCATGAACAACATTGTATCATATTAATAACCATGGTATGCAATATGATCAAAAATCTCTTTTTCTCTTCTCTTTCGCATTTTACCGTGTCGGAGTGAGCATCCGTCAATGCTCACCCATGCCTGCACCATCCGGTGCAGGGACCAATTGCCCACACTCCATGAGTATGGGGACCTTTAGCCCGTCATGACCTCAACATGACGGGGACCTCGACACTTGGTCATCTCGTGACCAAGACTTCAATAATCAACATGATGCATGCATGTGAATATCTCGATAAATAAACTTGCATTCACACTATCTATGCATCATAAATTCTCATGAACATAATAATTGCAATTGATCATAAACAATAACAGCAAATCATTAACATATTCATGAGCATACACATCCATAACATTGTAACAATCATCAACAAGCATCAATCACACTCGATATGCACTATCAATTTAAAGCCACACATGTACTTGCCTTAACCACGCGAAAACGGAGGATGAGTAGAAGGTGCAGCCCCGGGAACCCGTCCTCCTCCTGAACATTAATATAATATTTTCTAAGACAACAGAAACGGGTCTATGGATAAAATAAAAACACCCTTAAACTAACCCAACATATTTAACTTGACCCAAACTCAAATCTTCTCTCTGCCAACCTCTGCCTTCTACAGACAGTCACCTTGAAAAATTCATAACTTTTGATACAAAGGTCCAATGATGCGTTCTCAGATTCTCTGGAAAGATAATTAAATTATCTAACTAAACCTATTTGGGGCGCGATACAGATGCGGCCATCTTCTACCCGATCTAACCAGTTTTCCTCAATCTGTATGTCTCTGGACAGCGCACTAAAAACGCCGTAACTTCCACCCCGAAAGTTGGAATTTAGACTTCTTGACCTTTCTAGAAAGCTAAGAAACTTATCTACAACTTTCCTAATATGAAGATCCTCTGATTCTCCCGTTTACTAATTTCTAAAATCGATCTACCGAAACCCGTCGGTAAACCCTCCGAGATGCAAAACAGTCAACTTATAAAAATCATAACTTTGCTACGCAAGTCCGATTGACGCATTCTAGGACTTCATGGAAAGATAATTTCGTCCTCTACAATTCTCTAGAAGAGGTGCAGACCTGAATCCCCACGGATCTAACCCCAAAATAGCTGTATAACATGTTCTGTCCTAGCAGTCCAGACTTACGAAATTGCTATCAAAATCAAAGAATAATATTCTAATGGGAAACAAGGATTACCCCTTGACGAATGGATGAAGAACACGAAGATCTTCCCACAAATTCTTCCTCCTCTCTTCCTCCTTTCTTCCTCTTGTTCTTCCCTTCCTCCGGATCCGAAGGCCTTGCGAGAACGATCTCCTTCCTCCGCTTGATTGGGCAGCAGCCGGGACCTTCCTTGCCAACAATGGAGGGGGAGGAGCTACATGGGGAGGAGGAGGCGCGCAGGGGGAGGGAGGGAGGTGGCGCAAGGGAGGAAGTGGGATGGGGGTGCGGCTGCTAGGGAGGGAGTGGGGCGCAATTGGGGAGGCGGTTGGGGAGCAATTGGGGAGCAGTTGGGGAGCAATTGGGGAGCAATTGGGAGAGGTGGCGGTGCTAGGGGAGGGTGCGGCTAGGGTTGGGCGCCCCCCCTGGCGAAATCCCCACAGGCCAAGGCCCGTGCTCGGTTGTCTGGAAAAATCATAAACCCCCTCCAAACTTGTTATTTTTAAACTTTACTTTAAGGCCCTCCTCTCAAATGAATTGCTTAATTAATAAATCTCTCCCGGGATATTACATGTTCTTGATATGCTAAGCAAAAGAAGTGTTGATGACAAATATATATACCATGCATATACGTTGTATTCTTTGCTTAGTACAATTTCAAGCTACCAAAAGCCGAGGACGGCTTTTCTTGAAGAAGGGAGGATGATGCGGATACGCACAACTTAGAACTTTTCCGCAAGGCCACTGGAGGAGATCAGCCTCGAGGCTATAGCGAGAGGAAGGGCTTTTCTGGAGGCCCTGCGCACAAGAATTGGTAAGAATTTGATAGAAGATTTGAGTGCGAGCAACTTTTGAACCACCACGGATATATTCTTTTGTTTTTGCTAACAACGGCAGGTTCTGGAGAGTTTTCATATCAGGATACATCTCATACTACTCGTACGAAGGGAATCATACAACATTTCAGGCGTGAAATGAATCTCCGTACGGAGGGCCTTGAGGAGGATGTCAGGACCACGAATGAGCGACTTGCTCAACTCGAGGGCACCCAGATTGAGACAAACACACCGCTTGCTGCGATGGAGAGAGCACAAGGTGTCACTAATGCTTCTCTAGCAGGTTTTATGGCGCGCCTTAAGGAGATTGCCCAAGCATCCGCTGTGGTTTCTCCTACTGCACCGGTAGAGGGACAAGGTGAATTCGATGATGTGGGTGATTTCGAGGCCGACGGTAGGGCTAACCACAACAACGATCGAGCTCATCGACAATTGCGTTTTAACCGACAAGGTATGAGAAGGGAACCCCCACGACGTGAGGTACGTGACCACGATGATGCTTTTGCTAAGGTTAAATTCACTATGCCTCCTTTTAATGATAAATATGATCCTGATGGTTATCTTGATTGGGAACTAGCTGTTGATCAAAAATTTGCTTGCCATGACTTTCCTGAGAATAGACGAGTTAGAGCTGCTACTAGTGAATTTACCGACTTTGCTTCTATTTGGTGGAATGAACATTGCCGTCAACAACCCAACAACATACCTAACACTTGGGAGGCTTTAAAATTACTTATGCGCCATCGATTTGTTTCCTCATATTATGCTCGTGATTTGTTAAATAAACTGCAACGCTTACAACAAGGTGCAAAATCTATGGAAGAATATTATCAGGAATTGCAAATTGGTATGTTGCGTTGTGGGTTAGTTGAGGATGAGTTTCGCTCTATCTTCTCATTTGCTTTCCAACGGATCAAGAATCGCCTCAATCGGAGGTCGTACGCAAAAGTTAGGTGTTTCTCTCTCCTCTCTCCTTTTTTTATATATATATATGCCGCGGCTCTTTTAATGCGGCTGCCTGTTCCTTCTCTTTTTTTTCTTTTCTTTTTCTTTTTTTTCACACACGACGAGGCTGAAACCAACTCCAAGATCGTGTCCTACTCCGAAACCAACTAAGGCAAAGCCTCCCTTGAAATCGAGTTCTCCCCATTTTCTACCCACGTGGCAGTTCGGATCTAACTGCAACGGTGAGACCAAAACGTGAACAGAACTCGAAACTCTAGACGAACTAGACCCTAAGACCAGCAAAGGACACGACGATGCAACCGAAAGTTCAACAATGCATTGTACTGAAAAGAAAAATTGCGAGGCTAAGGCGGTTTGGATGATTGATCTCGCTATTTTTTTGTTTTGCTTTTGTGTACTCTAGGTAGATAAAATCAATCTAATCTTTGGTAAACTGGAAATTCTCACCGAGCAACCTTGGGCTCTGATACCACTTGATGTAGACGAGGTGTCCGATCTTCCGATGAGATTGATAACTATCGATTTTTGGTGGAGGTGACTCTCACGATCCGACTACAACCGTACGACGACGCTTGCGCCTTAGCAATCGCTGAACCAACTCTGAAGTGTTATTGATCACGCTGGAGGCGTGATCAACCAGAACACGAAGTTCAATCACTGCGAGCAATCGAAGAAGTAGCAAGAATAAGACATAGGCAATCAGATATTGCGAATATGAATGAAGCATAAATTGTATTACGAATAACAAAGATGGGATCTCGAAGCTGTCTTGACAGGTGGTCGTCCGACACAACTGAAGAACAAAGTTTGCACAATGGCTAAACCTAAACTCAACGAAATCCAAGTCTTAGCAACGGAGGCGGCGCCTCCTTTATAGGGAGAATGACCAGGGGTGGCGTCCAAGTTACAAGGCCATGGGCCCAAGTGGTGGTGGCGCAGCACCCTTTTTGACTCGGACTCAGAAACTAACGTGGACTCTTTTGATGATTGCGGCCGGCTCAAATGGAATTTAAAGATGAGGTTGGATCCGTTGGAAAGTAGACTTCATAAACTTTCCACGAAGTACAAGAACTTCCCAAACGGAGTCCGTATGAGGAAGTTATGCCTATTTGAACTTGGTACCATCGCAGGAGTCCGAATCTGATTCCAGAACGTGTCCAACTCGAATTCGTGCTTGACTTGGTCCTAAAGTGACGTGGTGACCTCTATTATTCCTTCCATGCATGTCCATAACTCCATGTCCCTTTCCTTCATCCTTTCCCAAGTTCCTAAGCACAATTAAATCACTTGCATTAGGTAGCGGTCTATTCTCAGTAACATATGAAACTAGGAATGAGTTCACTTGGTAATTAAGTTGACGAGCACTAGCTCGAGTAAGTGGTCCTTGCAACACTTGCTGTGGATGGGTTGTATCCATGGAAAGGATGTCCTCATCAATGGACATGGATTGAACCGTGATGTACGTGTCTCCATAAGTCTCTTCTCCTCCTTAATAGCACAATTCACAAGATCATGCAAGCTACTAAAATATTTATGTTGAAGTATAGTGGCGATCTCAGAATTCATGCCACCCTTGAAGTATGCTTTCTCCCTTGATGGACTAGTGACACCGGCACGACACATCGCATCTTGCAGTTCAAAATAGTAATCTTGGACAGTATTACTACCTCGTGTGATATTCTCCAAATGATGAAGCAATTCCTGCACATAATAGGATGGCACAAACTCGCTCCTCATGAACGCCTTTAAATCTGACCAAGATTTAATGAATTGTTTTCCGATTAGTTGTTGCCACCAACTATAAGCATAGTCTTCAAACTCCCTCGTGGCACGTTTCACCTCTTGATCTTTGGAAAATTTCGGAAATCTAAACACTTTCTCCATTTGCCATTCCCACTCAAAATACTCCTCTGGATCATCACTGCCATAGAAAGGAACAAAGCTATCTTCTTCTTGTTGTGGACGAAGTGCTCACACAATATCATTCACGATGTTTTTATGTATCACCTTCATTTGTTGATTGAGCTCAATGCAGAAATCCTGCATATCCACCTGAAGTTGTACATGCTTATCAGTGGTGCCTGAATGGAGCTCTTGTTGCAATGTACTTCTCAATGCCTGATGCTGAAATCGAGTCATCGGGGTATTAAGATTAACTTTAATCTCATCATTGTAGTTATCTTCTCTACCTGCCATGGTTAGATTGTACAAAGAAAACACCAAAACCACAAATATATGGGCAATATGCGGAGTTCACTCAATCTCACTTTTTCTCTCCCAAGTAAAGTTCTTACCTTTCTGAAGTGAATTGAGGCCAAAAGAAACTTACACTTGGTGGTGGCTATAATAACAAGTGATGATCAAGTGGATTTAAAAGTGACTCACAATTGCACGGCAAAGGATATTTTGTGGAGCTTGGTTAGGAAGTATTTAATCTACACGATCTGATTTCTCGATATTGTAAAATTAAGTAATAATCCAAGCTAGAAAATATTGCCTATGTGCTGATCCAAAAGATTTAAGTGAAGTATATGAATGTACACACAAAGATCAATGTGACTCGATGCAAACAAAGGAATGAGCTAACTAGAGGTAATCTGAAATTAAAGATTAGATAGCTCGTTTTGCACCAAATACTAGGAGAGACGCTAGCCAATTGCAATGATATGAATGTAAGGGCACAAGATTGCTCAAAGGAATTAAATACACAAACTAAAATTATATATCATAATTAGCTAACCCCAATTTGGCCAATGCTCACTTCCTTTTTTTTGTCGGCTGCCTTCTTTCTTTCTTTATTTCCTTCTTTCCTTTTTTTTAACTTGTAGTTAGCACTAAGGTTTAGCTTTCCCTTCCACAAAAGAATAAAATTTCAGCAGGTGTAAATTAATATCAACAACAGCCCTTAATGCAATTATCAAAGACTAGTCTCAAAGATGAACAAAAAAATTAAGGATATCTGTAACAGAAACAGCGACAGTGTAGATTTTTTTCACATGGCACTGTCGCAGCATTGTTCACGGTACTATAGCGATCGGATTTTTTTTTTGAATTTTGGATTGGACACAAAGATTAAGCTACGCAAATAAACACGCACGATCAGCATGTAAATAAAATTTCTAATGGATCAAGACATAATAAAAGTCACGAAAATAGCAGATGCGAAACTAGGGTTTGGATTTTTTTTGTGTGTTTTCGGTTTATGGACTATAGGACAGTAAGTAATAAACTGAAATTTAAAGGGATAAGATCCTACCGAGTAAACCGCGCTCTCATACCAAGATGATACGGGGTCGTCTGACCTTCTCGACGTAGGATGGATACTCACGGGAGTCTTGATGAATCGTAATGATCCTCCAATACCAATGTAAGGGACGAACACTCTTTAATCCGCCAAAACACACTCGTGTTGATTTCGCCGACCACCAAGCAAAGATCTATCGTGCACCAGATTCCCAACGGAAAGGCTGAACGATCTTGATTGAAGAAAATCACTCCTGATTCCCTATGGAACTTCGGCAGCAATGCTAAACTCGAACAAACTTTAGTACATTCATTATTCTCAAACGTGGTCCGCCTTACAATGGGGGTATAACCCTCAATATATAGTTCCCTCTCCACCTCATGGCTGGCCAAGAGGTCCTAAACCAACTCCAACTCCAAACTCACACAAAAGGAAAAACCTAAAATTAAGCTGTCATAATGTTTCGGTCATAACTTTTTATCCGTGACGAATTTGAAGGTGGGGCTGGATCCATTGCGTAGCCCTTGAAATTATCTTTCAAACGAGTACAAGAACACCTGAATTGGACTCCGTTTGTGAAAGTGTGGCCTTTTAGTAGCTGTCGTCAGTTGTCCCGAACCGAATCGAATTGAATTACGAGTTGAATCCGAGTTTGAATTGGATTGAGCACGTGGGAGATCCGAATTTGACTTGAAAATCTTATCCAAAACTTGTAGTTTAAGTCCTTGCGCTCCTCCCTTTTGCCCTCCCAAGTCTTCACATGAATCATACCTAAGAGTACATAAAATAATAGCATGATGTAGTATTCTAAGTTCATCATCAATTAAAAGAAACTCCTTAAGAAACAAATTCACTTGACAATATTTAATGCGGCTCAATACTTCTTTCCAGTGAAATAATGTATTTGACTGAAAAGTGATAAGTTTGTGCGTATCCGCATCCCATGTCTAACAGAAACAACTTGATTCCCATAGGGATCTTCTTTTAGGGCGCCTCCAGTGTATGCTGCAAAAGTAAGGCTTAGGGTGACAGGGTGTGGTGACGTGTCTATCACTATTTTCCTGTAATGTATAAAGCTTTAGTGGGAATTAAAGGCATGACAATAAAATAACCACCCTTTTCCCTTCAACGTTCTCTCCCCATCAGACTCACATGTAGGGGTGCAAACGGGTCGGATTAATCCCGACCGATCCGGCACCGAATCCGATTAGTACAAAATCCGGAGAAAAAATATGGGTTAGGATATGGTAACAGCAATATCCGTCCGAATCCGATATGTCTTCAAGTTTGATTTCAGGTTAGTGCTACTATTTGACGTTTTATTTTCTTTTGCAATGGTAAAATAAAATCTTCCACATCAGCTATTAAGTAGTAACATCAAGTTCTTGACAGTACGTCCTCCTACTCCATTTGTTGTACTGCATGCATTCCTTACAAACAAGTAGGGGTGCAAACGGCTCGGGTTAATCCCGACCGATCCGGCACCGAATCCGATTGGTACCGAATCCGGAGAAAAATATGGGTTAGGATATGGTAACAACAATATCCGTCCGAATCCGATCCGTTTGCACCCCTACCCACATGCAACTCGCGACCTCCCCACATAGCCGCCTCTCCTCTCCTTCGTACCTCCCCGCCTCCTCTTCTCCATGAAGTGCTCCCTGGCCTCTGTGCGGCCAGATCCAGTTGTAGTAAATGTCAAAAATGCATTCCCCAGCCTTCACACACTGAAATTGGAGGCGGTGGGCGGCGAGGATAGCCTCCCTGGCGACAACACAATTCCGGGCAGCTAGATCCAAAGGCAGTGGCCAGTGAGGACAACTGGATCTGGAGGTAGTGGCTGGTAAGCATGGCCTACCAGCGACGCAGTTATCTGCTTCGCTCCCGGCGGCAACCACTATATCATCTTCGCGCCATTTGACGGCCTAACAACAACTGGGCCCAATTTCTTTCTTTATTTGCTAAGCGTGGGCCATATGTCCCGTTTGGTTGGACTGAAAAACTGTAGCTTATGGTTGAAATTTTATTGTATTAGCTGAAATTTCACTGTAGCTAAAGGTGGCTTATTTAGCGTAATTAAATTTAAAAATTTAAAAATAGAAAAAAATATGTTAGCCCATTACGGACAACGCAAACGAATATGGAAAAAGAACTGACAAAAAAGCTCAAAAAAGCCAAAAATTCAGAAAAAGACGAAATTTATGAATAGTAAAAATAAGCCAGAAACTAAAGTCGAAACGAGCAGAGCCTTAAACCTAAGGTCCACTCATACGTTTAGGGGGTGCTCATTTGTGCTTTTGAAGCTCAAACTTCTAGTTTTTGATCTATCAGGCTTTTTTTGCAAGTAAGTCTTTGGTAGCTTTTAGTGTAATTAATTTTTTGAAAAATAAAAAATATTATATTATCACAAGCAAAAGATAAGAAAAAAAGGAAATATAAAATCCCAAAAACCGAAAAAAAGATAACATTAAAAAATTAGAAATTAAAACCTTTAAGTCCAAATAAGCTCAACCTTCATATGCTAAGGCCGACCTCCACAATGTGGGCATGTTTGGCAGGTAAGAAGCCGGACGGTTTTTGGCTTTTTGCTATAGTACCTAACTTTTAAATAGAGTATTTTTTCAAGACAGGGTCTACAAGTTAAACATAGTCCACGTTAAAAGCTCATCATCTGTACCAACTAAAATCGTAGGTGAGTATCAGTCTCTCCATAATCTGTACCCTAAATAGCTAAAATTTAAAAATTTCAGCCAAAAGTCATAAATCGCAGTCTAAAAGAACAGGCCCTACTTTTCCACTAAGTTGTGGATGCCCTTATGCCCTCGGAGAATTCCCGAATATAGGAAAGTTCCTCATTCCAAAAGGGGCTTTGGTGCTTTAGTTACAGTATATTTGTAAGAGCAACTCTGATGTATAAAGTCTATCTATAGGTGCTAAAATAAGTTTACGAGTGCTAAACTTACGAAGGTTAGCACTTTTTTTTGCAATGTATACCCCATCTGTTGAGTTCAAAGATAGTCACATTTCAATTTTTCATTTGTTTGGACCGGTATGTAAGATTAGCATCAACTCTAAGCATTTTTGTTAGAGCAACTCTAATATATAGATTTTCTAGAGGTGTTAAATATCAAACCCACAGTGGGTAACAACGTCAGCACATTTTGCTGTGAGGTTTAGGTCCTCTAGTCAACTCCGAGATAAATCCACAGGAATTAAAATAAAAGAAAGAAAAACATCACTCACTCACTCTCTCTCTGTCCTGACATGTTGTCCTGTTTTATGTTTTTTATTCGTTAGAACCTGGTTCCAAGCATTTTTTCCTCCTTTGTATCGACACGTCCCTCCAATGTTTGGAACCTAACCCATGCACTTCTCTCTCTCTTTGTCACCTCCCTTACAATGGTATCGAAGTTACACTTTGCACACAGCACTATCATATCACTATCCTCGGTAGAGGTAAGAAACAGCCGTCCTTTTTTTGGGCTAATTTGAGGCACAGTTAGCCCAACATAGTCTGACGTGACATACTGTACTCGGGCCAGCCCAGCTCGGCAAGCACAGCTGGCACCAGGGGCACACCAGCGCTGGGTGCCGCCTCGGCCTCACCTCCCATGACTCACAGTCATCATCTCAATACAAGCCATCACAAAGCAGAGAGAGAGAGAGGGAGTACAGGGGAAGGATCAAGGAGTATACTGGACTACCAGAGGGAGTGGACGACGGTATCGTAGCAGAGTGCTCTAAGGTTGTCGACGACGGTATCGTAGTAGAGTGCTCTAAGGTTGTCGACGACGGCGTGGCGGATGCCGGCCTTCTTCCTGCCACTAGTTGAAGCGATTGCAGCCTCCCTGTCGGTGCTCCGCTCCTCCTCCCGCGCCGCCACTCCGTCTCCCGTGCCGCCACTCTCCTTCCCGCGCCACAGCTTCGGCCTCGCCCGCCGCAATGCCTCCGGTGCCGCCGTTCCGCCTCCTGAGTCGGTGCTCTACCTCCCACCCGTCACTCCGCCTCCTGCACCGCCGCTACGCTCCGCCTCCCGCCGGCGTAGAGGAAGCCAAAGGGCTGAGCTGGAAACCGAGAGAGGAAGCGGGATGAAGGGAGGGAGCGAAGAGATCTAGATCTGACTAGAGGGGAGAAGGGGATGAGAAAAAGGGGAAATGAAGGGTGAGTCGTGTCGGCAGGGTCACGAGTAGAAGAACAAGGATAGAGGAGAAAAGAAAAAGGGAAAAAGGGGAAAAAAGAAAAAAATGAAAATGAAAATAAATAAAATTACAAACCAGATTTAGCAAATGCAGGCTAAGAGAATATTTCATAAAATCTGGCTAACACTGATTACCTTGTGAAAATTTAGTAGCAAGCCTGCACGTTATTAAAAGTTGAACAACATGTCATTAGTAGACCGAAAAGGGGAATTAGCAACCACTTATTAAATAAATATATTGCTACTAGTTTATTCAGACACTCATTAAATATTCGATTCAATGATTATAATTACCAAGACCGATTTAAGTCGACCAAAGCATCACTCATAGGAGCACAAGCACATCAATCTATCAGAATACGGAGCTATGGTTAAAACTTATGGACCAAAGCATCACACATATACTTTTCCTAACACCTAATAACTAAAGAAATTATACATACATGTATATAAATACAAAATACTGGTTAACACCTTAATGCATCATACATACATAATTTATTGGGCTATCCTTGCACTAGTTAGATTATATATATTTGAGTAGATACTAGGTACACATGTTGCTATAGTTAGTATGTACGCATATTGTTACTATACTATTTTCATTACTCGAGAAACCCTACTCTGGGTGTAAGGTTTTTAACGAGGCAATAACATTGTATCTTTAAAATATCAAGAAAATTCTACTTTTTCTCCAAAATATTTACGTCATTACGTACTATGTTTTTACGCAACTAATTCAATTTTAACTAGTTTTTTAACAAAACGGATATGAGAAAAATGAAGATGATGGTCGCCACCACCATCTCGCCATCACCTTCGTCATGTATAGTTACTTCGGGCTAGGCTTTGGCTGGCACGGCATGAACGTCGGCACGGTCGGCTTTGGGCCGTGCCTGGGCCTGGTCGAAGGCGAGGCGGGTCAACACGGCACGACACAGTGGGATGACCGGGCCGAGCCGGTACGGCATGACGCGGCACGAAGCACGGTGTAACACCCCAACCAGCCATTGGCCTGGAATGCTACCAAACTAAGTAATGTAACAAAGATAAACTAAACACACCTCACAAAATTTCAGCAGAACCTCCTTTGCGTGGTTGTCTTTGTCGGAGGTTTCAACAAACAGTATAATAATTATAGATAAACCAATTTGTAATATGATAGCAGGTAAACATCTAGAATATAAATCATGAGCATCCTAAATCTTCTATTCATTTATTACAGATTACTTCCAGAAAGCAATAAACATAAAAGTACTTAAAGTAAATCTTTCATCAACTATTTAGTTTTTCTTTCTTTCCACGGTGGTTAGATTGTGCAAAAGTGCAACAGGACTAGTCCTTCCTTTCCCCCATGCATGCCGATTTCGTAAGGGTACCTAAAACACAACAACAACAAGAGTGAGTCCAAAGACCCAGCAAATATAACAAAGGGTAACAATAGCATGCATGAACACAACACCATAAGAGACACCCAACAGATGCATTACAATGTATGCTATGCAATATGCTCAACAAGTTCTTTATCTTTTCTCTTTCTGATGCGGATACGCACATGCTTAGCACTTTTAAGTCAAATACATTATTTCACTGGAAAGAAGTATTGAGCCGCATTAAATATTATCAAGTGAATTTGTTTCTTAAGGGGTTTCTTTTAATTGATTATGAACTTAGAATACTACATCATGATATTATTTTATATATTCTTAGGTATGATTCATGTGAAGACTTGGGAGGGCAAAAGGGAGGAGCACAATGACTTAAACTACAAGTTTTGGATAAGATTTTCATGCCAAATTCGGATCTCCCACGTGCTCAATCCAATTCAAACTCGGATTCAACTCAGAATTCAATTCGGATTCGGTTCGGGACAGCCTGACAGACAGTTACTAAAAAGGCCATAACTTTCACAAACGAAGTCCGATTCATATGTTCTTATACTCGTTGGAAAGATAATTTCAAGGGCTACGCAATGGATCCAGCCCCACCTTCAAAATTCATCACGAATTAAAAGTTATGACCGAAACATTGTGACGGCTTAATTTTAGGTTTTTCCTTTTGTGTGAGTTTGTTTCCAAATACATGTAGGGATGAGTTGGAGTTGGTTTAGGACCTCTTGGCCAGCCATGAGGTGAAGAGAAAACTATATATTGAGGGTTAGACCCCCATTGTAAGGCAGACCACGTTTGAGAATAATGAATCTACTAAAGTTTGTTCGAGTTTAGCATTGCTACCGAAGTTCCATAGGGAATTAGGAGTGATTTTCTTCAATCAAGATCGTTCAGCCTTTCTGTTGGGAATTGGGTGCACGATAGATCTTCGCTTGGTGGTCGGCGAAATCAACACGAGTGTGTTTTGGCGGATTAAAGAGTGTTTGTCCCTTGCATTGGCATTGGAGGATCATTACGATTTATCAAGACTCCCGTGAGTATCTATCCTACGTCGAGAAGATCGGGCGACCCCGTATCACTTTCTCTTTTGCATTTTAGCGGTAGTGCAAAGTGTGTATCCGTCGATGCACACCCATGTCTGTACCATCTGGTACCGGGACCAATTACCCATACTCCGCAAGTATGGGGACCTAAGCCCATGCTCTTCAAGCATAGAGACATTTAGCCCGTCATCAACATGACGGGGACCTCAGCAATTGCTTGGTCGTCACATGACCAAGACTTCAATGTGCCAACATGATGTATATGTATGAAAGTCTCAGTTTAATAAAAAATGTGCATCCACAATAACTTTACACTAGGAATACTCATGAATTTCATAATTTTCAAACAACCATAAACATTACCAAGTACGTCTTCATCACAATCATGAACACAATTGCGCATAATATAAATCAAATATTGACATTCTATAACTTTCAAACAACCATGGAAACACTTAGCGCATGCCAATTACGTCATCATCACAATCATGGACACACAGTTGCTCAAAGTATATAACAAACATTGCCATTCCACAGTATCTATTAAAACCATCATTATACCGCGAGAGAACGAGGGATGTGCAGAAGGTGTTGCCCCCGGGACCAGTCCACCACCTGAATAATAATTATAATGCATGCTAAGATAACAGTAATGGACCTTAGACTATATAAAAACAATCACGAACTCGCAAAAATGTCTAACTCTGTTCCAACAGGTCGATCTGCCCCCTCTATGGATAGTCAACTTCAAAAATCCATATCTATTGGTACGGGAGTCCAATAAGATGTTCTTAGACTTTCTAGAAAGGTAAGTAAATTCTCCAACTAAACCTAGTTGGTGAACCTCCCTGAATCGGCCAAATTATACCCGCACAAGCCAGTTTTCTAAAACATCAATTTCACGTCGGGTTCTCTGGACAGCCTACTAAAATACCATAACTTTCAGCACGAGTGTCCGAATCACGAGTTATTGAGCTTTCTGGAAAGCTGAGACAATGACCTACAACTTTCATTATACTGAGCTCCTCTGATTCTCCCTTTTTTTCTAATCGCCCAACTCACTTTACCAAAACCTGACAGAAAACCCATAGATCTGCAGAACAGTCCCACTAATAAAATCATAACTTTTGCTAAAGAGTTACACCGACATATTCTAGCACTTCACGGAAAGATGACGACGTCCTCTACATTACTCTAGAAGACGTCTAGAACTGAATCCACACAAAACTACCCCAAAATGACCGTCTACCGCAATCTATCCTGAGCAGACTACAATACCGATATTGCTACAACAATTAAATATGCATCTAACTGGGGGAAACATGGGTTACTCTTGACAAACCACTAAAGAAAATGATGAATACCACGCGATCTCTCTCCCCTTTCTTTTCCCTTCTTCCCTTTCTTCTTCCGGGTCAAAAATACCTCCCGGCGATCGATCTCCTTCCTCCGCTCGACCAACAGCAATGGGGACCTTCTTCACCAGCAGCAGGGGGCTTTAATGGAGGATGAGGTGTTGCTGGACAAGGTGGAGGCGCAAGGGAGGAGAGAGGGGCGGCGGCCATCAAAAAGAAAAGGGGGGAAAGATTTTGGGGAGGGGCGCCTCCCCCTTTTGGCCGGCCACCTCTTGGGCCAAGGCCTAGGTTGCCGGGTTTTTGCAGAAATCCCCCCCTAAAAATCCTCGTTAAACTCTTTTCTAATTGGTCACTCTTTCCAAATAATCTATTATCTCTCGAATCACCATTTGGGGTATTACACACGGTGGGATCATGCCGGCACAGCACGGCTCAGTGCCCACCTCTAATCCTTGCTACATGGCTGTAACACCCCAGGACCCACATTACTCTGGGATGCTACTAAAACCACTCCACAACTAGCCAATTTACAAGATAAATTAAACTGACAACAATTACTAAACAAGATAGTATAAGCGGAAGCATAAACAACTAAGGAACAACATGATAATGATAGCAATTCAATATTTAAAACATCCTCCAACATTTTAATCTAAAATATAGTTCACAAATTTAACATTATTAAGATAATGTAAACAAAGCTATGCAAAGGTCTAGAATCATTTCAACTTTATTACAGCATAAAAATATGATTCACGTGCATCAGTGTGGTGCCGCTCTACCCTTCCCATACATACTCAAAGTCCACCTGTAGGGAAGGGGAAATAAGGGTGAGATAAAATCTCAGCAAGCAAACAGTTTAACAGTCTATTCAAACAACAAACAATTATACATCATCATTTATAATTCCATACAACCACGACCACATTTTGTGTCCACAATTATTAAACCACCACAGACTTCCATGAGTCATACCACTTCAATTTTAGATTTAAATGGCATATGAATGCAGTCATTTATCCACAAATAAATGCATATGAATGCTTTCATGCTATGCTCCACATCACTCTTTCCCAGCGGGATAAGGGGTGCATCATATTACGGCAATATACGATGCTGTGCCGGTACGGTCGCGGCTAGGTGCGGCGACATCCACATATGCAAATGGCATGGTATGACATGAATGACATGATATTCATAAATCACATTAATCCATTCTCAAAGGAGTATCATCATGCTCACAACATATACACATCCACCACATCTTATTTTCATGTTCCGCATTATCACCTTAAGCAAGAACTCCATAAGACTACTAGCAATTTATCCAACATGTCAATTGATCAATAATTGCTACCATCACCACATTTAGAATATCATGCAACCATGGTACAATGTATCAAATTTCGATAATGATGTAAATTACATGTATAAGGAATAACGAGTTAAACGGTAGCAACCACCGCTACGTTTACTTACCTCAACCGACGAAGCGAAGCAAATCAAGAGCGCTAAGGGACAAAACCACCTATTCAAAAGGCATCTCTCAGCACAAAGCCATAGCATACAAACATGACTAAAATAATTAAAGACGTCGCTAGAACCCCGAACCCGCACAAACTCCTCTCCGCTCAACAATTCAACAAACTACCCACTGCAGTAGCTCTGCTTAACATTTTCGTATCTTTAAAAATATTGATCGAATTACAGAAAAAGATACCTCTCTGGATTCATCACTTAAAAGCCTACATTTTTCATGTAGAATACATATTTTTATTTTGATCACAGCTAGGTGTAATTTAATACCCAAAACAGAGGAAGATTTCTGTTCTGGCAGACTGGACAGCAACATTCAAATGCGTCCCAACAACAGTACAGGGGTCCAAAAAAATATAATTTTTGTACAGTAGCTGGATTACCAATTTTTCTACAACTTTCTCAATTACGACCCTGATCATAAAAATCATTTACTACCTCCAAATCACAGTTTAATAGCAGTTTGTCCCAATCTGCTCGCTTGACAAACAACGGAATTCCCGACCCTGTAACTCCCAGATCCCACAGCCAAAAATTCCGAAAACAATAAAGAAGATGTGTTTCGAAGTCCTCTACAACTTTCCTTTTGGGAGGGTCTGCAGAAAAAATTGTTTAGTAGGTCTAAACCGCGCGAACAGACGCGCTGCGCGAATCAATCTATAGGCAGATAGTAGGTAATCTCTAATCGGGCAATTAATCTATAATCTCCCTTCAAAATCCATGCCAAGAACCCTAATTTCTCAGAAAAACAGAGGGTTTGGAATGGAGAAAAATTACCTAGATGAGGGATCACCCCTCTTTTTTCCTCCTCTTCTTATTCTCCTTCCTTCTCCTCTCCTTTTTCTCCTTCCTTCTCCTTTCTTCTCCTTCCAATGGCAGCAGCAGGTGGTGCCAATCTGGGATAGCAGGGGCGCCCAAGAGGTGTAGAGAGAAGGGGGGGCGGCAGATTGGGAGAAAATGGGGAGGGAGTGCTAGGGTTAAAGGGGGGAGGGGGTTCGGCCTTGGGGGGTGCGGCCACCCCCTTGGGCCTTGGCCCAGGGCGGTCGACCCACTCCCCAGGCAGCCCACTCTGAGTTTTTAATTTAATATTTATTTTATTTTATTCATTTTATACTGTTCTATAATTTTTATTTTTCCCTTCCCGTGATTTACCAAAAACCGACGACTCCGCGATTGTTTTAAAAAAACTTACGCTGTAACGATGTTCAGGATATTACATTCTCCCCACCTAAAAAGGATTCATCCTCGAATCTAACTCCTCAACCCACGAGACAAAAGAACAGACAAGGAAAGATCAATCCAACGGATAAAGCATCCCAAGGATAGAACATCCCAAGGGAACAACAACTACGGGTACTCTCCTGCCTCGAAGAACTCGGGTCCTTCTTCTATAGTTGAACTTCAAACTCCCACGTCACCTCCCGCTCGGACGGATTCGTCAAGAGGGCCTCCACATACCCGGTGGCCCTCTTCCTCATGACCAACTCCGACGAGTCCACGACACGCACCCGCAACTCTTCTGCCGACTCTGAGCGGCCAACAGATCCTGCCTTTCTCGCAAAATTACTCGCCACAACTATCAAGTCACTATCTAAAACCATCCTCCTTAAAATATTTCATCTACTTATTATAATCGGGATAATACATTGTACCCCTTTAAAGAATTTGACCACAGATTCTACTCATAACATTTTACTCGAAGCACAAACAATAGCTTTTACAAAAAGTGCTCAACCACAAGAAGAATAAAGGATTTCCAAGCATCACACTAGAAACCAGCTCTCCGTCAAAGGACCACGGTCCAAATCAAAGGATTCACAATAAAACCATTTACACTCTCCAAATAGACATTTGGAGAATCCACATTGCATAAGCCAAGAGTGAAAATCACTCGACAGACCAAAACAATCATTTTCTTTTCCTAACTGGAAAAAAATATGCCTCAACAAAAAAAAACAACTCAATTTGCAGATGATATCTGCCATAAACACACAGTTTAAACAAGAATCAAGAGAGCATATTACTGCTCGAGATATTAATAATTTCCCAATCCAATCCCTTTGAAAATTTAACTTCCTTGAACCAAGAATTTCCAAATCATCGCCCAACACACCAACTCATTTATCTTAAGTTGGCAACTTCGACAATGCGCTCAAACTGAGTACATCATCCACACCCTTACAGAGAGACTCTACTGTCTCCACAAAATACATTCTAGCCAAACCCTCGACCAATGGAATTACTTTGACAAATAATTCCTAAAACACCTCAATCCCTTAAGGATACAACTCGAAATTCATATCACACCCACACATACTCATTCACTGCATCCCAAGGAAGCTATCTCGATCATCACACTATTTGGATTTCACTCTGATCCACTATTCCCACACAGAGACGCTGAGCCTCTAAGGTTCCAGCGTAGACCGCCAAACCAAAATTTTCCATCTCCAGGACTCCAATGGATGTCAAACAACTTTGCCACCACAATCTCACCAAGATCAATCACATGACCACACCAACTAGTTGCCAAATACCTCTTAAAGGACTTTGCAACCCAAAACTTTCATCGATAAAAATACCAAGTGAACCAATGAGTCATGATTCACAACAAGACAAAATTCCCACAAAGGAATCATCCTTGCAAATCAACAATATTCACAAGTAGCAAAAGTGTCTCGATAGTCCGAAAAACAATAATTGCTTCAAAGGACAGGTAGAGACCAATTGCAAAACCTCAACTGCAATGAACCGCTATCTCAAGAGAAATTCATTAACCACAATAGGCCAAGAATTGGCCAAAATCAACTCAAGGAAGATAACAACTTTTCTAAAGAAACTCACTCACAACATCTGCAATTAAGTTACCTGAGGTAACTACATTGCTAATCCCCATGCTACAAAAAGTGATATAACCTAGCAATGCCAAGGCAGCAAACACAACCTCTACATCTTATAATTGACTATCCTCACTCATAACAGTCATAGGAGCAAATCATAATCATACAAGATCATCTCATAACGTAGATCATCAATATAATATGTCAAAAGCATAAAATAAAATGCTTGACCCATCCCATCCTACTGTGCACCAGTGTGTCAATTTAATAATTTAATTACCACGGACATAACGTCCGCTCTAATATCAACTATAACACCCAAGGACCCACATTACCCTAGGATGCTACTAAAACCACTCCACAACTAGCCAATTTACAAGATAAATTAAACTGGCAACAATTACTAAACAAGATAGTATAAGCGGAAGCATAAACAACTAAAGAACAACAGGATAGTGATAGCAATTTAATATTTAAAACATCCTCCAACATTTTAATCTAAAACATAATTCACAAATTTAACATTATTAAGATAATGTAAACAAAGCTATGCAAAGGTTTAGAATCTTTTCAACTTTGTTACAGTATAAAAATATGATTCACGTGCATCAGTGTGGTGCCGCTCTACTCTTCTCATGCATACTCAAAGTCCACCTGTAGGAAGGGGGAAACAAGGGTGAGATAAAATCTCAGCAAGCAAACAGTTTAATAGGCTATTCAAACTACAAACAATTATACATCATCATTTATAATTCCGTACAACCACAACCACATTTTGTGTCCACAATTATTAAACCACCACAGACTTCCATGAGTCATAACTCTTCAATTTCAGATTAAAATGGCATACGAATGCAGTCATTTTATCCACAAATAAATGCATATGAATGCTTTCATACTATGCTCCACATCACTCTTTCCCAGCGAGATAAGAGGTGTATCGTATTACGGTAATATACGATGCTGTACCGGTACGGTCGCGGCTAGGTGCGGCGACATCCACATATGCAATGACATGATATGACATGAATGATATGATATTCATAAATCACATTAATCCATTCTCAAAGGAGCATCATCATGCTCACAACATATCAACATCTACCACATCTTATTTTCATGTTCCGCATTATCACATTAAGCAAGAACTCCACAAGACTACTAGCAATTTATCCAACATGTCAGTTGATCAATAATTGCTACCATCACCACATTTAGAATATCATGCAACCATGGCATAATGTATCAAATTATGATAATAATGTAAATTACAAGTAGAAGGAATAATGAGTTAAACGGTAGCAACCACCGCTACGTTTGCTTGCCTCAACCGACGAAGCGAAGCAAATCAAGAGTGCTCAGAGACAAAACCACCTCTCCAAAAAGCATCTCTCAGCACAAAGCCACAACATCACAGTTTAATAGCAGTCTGTCCTAATCTGCTCGCCTGACGAATAGCGGAATTCCCGACCCTGTAACTCCCAGATCCCATGGCCAAAAATTTCAAAACAAATACAGGAGATGCGTTTCGAAGTCCTCTACAACTTTCCTTTAGGGAGGGTCTACAGGAAAAATCGTTTACTAGGTCTAAACTGCGCGAATAGACGTGCTGCGCGAATCAATCTACATGCAGACAGCAGGTAATCTCTAATCGGGCAATTAATCTATAATCTCCCTTCAAAATCCGTGCCAAGAACCCTAATTTCTCAGAAAAACACAGGGTTTGGAATGGGAAAAAATTACCTAGATGAGGGATCACCTCTCTTTTTTCCTCTTCTTATTCTCCTTCCTTCTCTTTCCTTCTCCTTTCTTCTCCTTCCAATGGCAGTAGCAGGTGGCGCCAATCTGGGATAGCAGGGGCGGCCAAGAGGTGGAGAAAGAGGGGGGGGGGCGGCGGCCGATTGGGAGAAAAGGGGAGGGAGCGCTAGGGTTAAAGGAGGAGGGGGGTTCGGCCTTGGGGTGCGGCCACCCCCTTGGGCCTTGGCCCAGGGCGGTCGGCCCACTCCCCAGGCAGCTCACTTTGGGTTTTTAATTTAATTTTTAATTTATTTTATTCATTTTATACTGTTTTACAATTTTTATTTTTCCCTTCCTGTGATTTACCGAAAAACCGGTGACTCCGCGATTGTTTTAAAAAAACTTACGCCGTAACGACGTTCAGAATATTACAATGGCCTATGTGGGACAAATGGCGCATAGCTCGCGATTTGAACCAAACACCGTTTTTATTCACTACATAGCTGTTTGTGATAATTTTGGTCAAGTTTATAACATAACTTATGTAACAAATTTGAGAAAAAGTGCCCTATACTTAGTATTACTTAAACAATGCGGAACCAAGTAATATAGATATTTTCAAATATGTTTGCCGCAAAGTAAATACCATACGGAAATTGATAGAAAAAATTATTTATTAAGGAAGTTACAAATGCATTATATAGAAGTATTTTACAACCACATGTCCACACGGATACTACAAATGCATTTGCTCAACTTGACAATATATAGTCTATTACTGGCAATAATTAACTAATAGAACTTTATAACCTATCAGTTACATGCAAACATGGATGGGTCTGCGTGTGATGATAATCGTTCTACTTTCCCAATCAGGAAGCATGAGTACTCCAGGCTATAAGTAATGAGGACATGGCTGTGTTTTGCTTTGATCTGAAACGAAAATTGTGCTGTCATTTGTATATATGCGCATGAGTTGGCTGTGCACAACTCACGTGTCACACAGATCCACAATGTTAAAGCAATAACAAACCATATTTGAGCGAGGAAGATAAGTATACATTTTGCCACTGTAGAGTCCAAAAGATAACATGCAAATAGAAAAAGTTGGCAGTGATTCGCGTATATGTTGTGTATGTTGAGCATGAAATAACATAATATTCTTTTCCAGTAATAATAATAGGTTAATCAATTTATATTAATTACCACAACTGTTTATAAAAAATAACTTAGCAATGAGTTTGTGCAGGAAAGAAATAGGGGCGTGAGATGTAATAAAAAAATTGTTGAGAAAAAATTGTGTGAGCTTGTAGATTAATCTGATTATATGTTGTATTTGATTGAAATACGAAATTATGGTATTTGAAAGAAAAATGTTGGAGTTATAATTAATTATTCTGTCCACTACATAGCTAGGTTCCATATGTTCCTTTTAGTGTACTTATTTTTAAGTATACTATTGATACAATCGATCGGTATATTTATTGATTACTCATTTCATTTTGTGTTGTACAAAAAATGAGAAAAAAAATAAAGATATATAAATATTCCTGTGGACCTTGGGACACGATATAAAAATATCAATAGGTTACACATTTTATCCCGATTAATGTGGATCCTTTTCCAGTCTCACCATCCCAAGTTGTAGCATAGTGTTACAAATAGATACCCAGATCGTAAAACATATGAAAATTTAGAACACCATATGAAACTACAGTGTTTGTTCTTGTTGCAGAACTACAAAGAAACGTCGCGCTAGCTAGGTTGTGTCTGGTCTGGTCTCCCGGAACAACAAAGCGGCAGAGCTCCCATCGCTCCACTCTGCCAAACAAACACGGAGACAGGGAGGAGAAAAGGAAAGCTAACGAAAGAGGCAAGGAAGCACAGCCTTTGCCCAGCATCCTTCCCCTTCCCACCTCACCTCGAATGCTTCCTCGTCTGCTCTCGCATCCACTCCGTTCCGTGTTCGATTCCCTCTCTCTCCTCGGGAGTTTGATGGCTAGCTAGGTAGTAGTGGGGCGAGCTCGGTTTAGTGGGAGGGCAAGAAGCACGAGGAGGAGGAGGAGATGAAGCCGGGGGAGCGCGCGAAGCTGGTCCGGAGCCTCCGGCAGGAGTCGCGGTGGCTGCGGCTGCTCGTCCTCGTCATCGGCTTCTTCCTCGTCACCCTCACCTTCGTCGTCGTCTCCAAGCCCGACGCCCTCCTCTTCAACCGTACGGCCGTTTCTTCACCATTTCTTCCTCCTGGATTCTTGGGATCGATGCTAACCAAAGGAGAACTCGCTCGTTTCTTGCGCGCACAGTGAACGGCTCTCTGTCGGTGGACCAGGCGCCGCGGTCGCTCCTGATCCGCCAGCGGGTGGACGCCGACTCACGGAGATCCGCCGACGCCCTCCCCGCCGCCGAGGATCCCAAGATGGTGGATGGCGACGACGGCGAGAACGCCAACGCCAATGGTGAAATCTTTAGAGCTAATTACCACCGTCACATCGTCAAATCTTGGGGCCTAGCCTTTACTGGTGTACCTGTTTATCTTAGAATTTTTCGATTAAGATGTCGTATGGTACCGACGCTTCTTGACAGGGACCAGTGGGAAGGAGAAGAGGGTGCTAACTAGTGAGCCCGAGCAGGGCAAAAAGGAGGAGGAGGCCACTGCATCTGAGCTGTTAGGTGAGCCGTCACCTGCGGATCCGTCAATAATTTCTTTGTCTAGCTCCGTCTTTGGATGCCCACCGAGTTTGTTCCTCTCGGATTCGATTCACGGGGTTCGAGATCTTAAGAGATTTGGGCTCTTTGAACTTATGGTTGCTTTATGTGTGAAACTTTGGTGGTGGGATCTGTACTGGTATTGCAGGTGGAGGAGGTGAAGAGCAGAAGAAAGGAGAGGAGGGGCTCCAAGAGCATCACAAGGTGACACTCCCAACTGTTTCCAACTATACCATCCATGACGCCGAGGACATAGACAATGGCAAGCAAGAAGGTAGCAGGAGAAGATACTACTTGTGTTTCTTGGTCTAGCTATTGGTATAGCCGTTTTGGTACTTACTTGCTCTTGGTGGGTGTGGTGGCCCTGCTTTTTTTGTCTGCAGATGGCAAAAAAGACGCTGAAATTAAACTCGAAACTGACACGGACAAGAGTGACGGCAGGGACAGATCTCAGCAACCAGGTTAGTATGGTAGATCAGAAACGTGTGCCATGAGACGAATGTATCATCTGAATCTGGTGGTTTTGATCACAGTTCAAAGAATTGATTGATTAATCATTTTAGACTGTCAATTAATTCGTCCTTAAATTAGATTGGGGATTCTTTGCACATTCACAATGGGATATTGATATGTCCAACTCTTTCTATATCTTCTGTTTCAATGATGATACTTCATTTTGCAGCCATGGATTATGTGGAGTCGGACAGGAAACCTCTGTGCGATTTCTCAAATTTCAGAGCCAATGGCTGTGAGATGCGAGGCAATATTAGGATTCACCCAAATGCAGGTTTGGTCATGTACATGGAACCTGCCGGCTCAAAGCGAGATGAGCTATGGAAAATTAAGCCTTACCCTCGTAAAGGTGATGAACTCTGCCTCAGCCATATTACAGAGCTGACGGTGAAATCAAGCAAAGTGGCACCTGAGTGTACCGAGTACCATGATGTGCCTGCCGTGGTCTTTGCTCTGACTGGATACACTGGAAATCTATTCCATGACTTCACCGATGTGCTTGTCCCTCTTTTCACAACTGCAAGCGAGTTCAATGGTGAGGTTCAATTCCTAATCACAGACATGGCTATTTGGTGGACAAGGAAGTACAAGGTGGTGTTTGACAAGCTATCCAAGTACCCTTTGATTGATTTCAACAAGGATGATCACGTGCATTGCTTCAAGCATGCCATTGTTGGCCTTCATGCTTACATGGAGTTCACAATTGACTCATCAAAGGCTCCACACAATTACTCAATGGTAGATTTCAACAGGTTCATGCGCAGGACTTACTCATTGCCTAGGGATGCAGTGACCGCACTTGGTGAGATCCCCAAGACCAAACTGAGGCTGCTCATTATCTCAAGGCAGAGGACAAGGATGTTCCTCAATCTCAGCGAGATCATGGCAATGGCTGAGGAGATGGGTTACGAGGTTGTGGTTGAAGAGGCCAATGTGAGCTCTAACCTCTCCCATTTTGCCAAGGTAGTTAACTCTGTCGATGTGATGATGGGTGTCCATGGTGCTGGGCTCACAAACTGTGTGTTTTTGCCACCTAAAGCCACGTTGATTCAGATTGTGCCATGGGGTGGCCTAGATTGGATATCCCGAATTGATTTCGGCAACCCAGCGGAGCAAATGGGCCTGCGGTACAAGCAATACAGCATTGGAGCACACGAGAGCAGCCTCACCGAGCAATACCCACTTGATCATGAGATCTTCACAAACCCACTTTCGTTTCACAAGCATGGATTCGAGTTCATCAGGCAGACCTTCATGGATAAGCAGAATATCAGGCTTGATTGCAACCGGTTCAGACCTATACTCTTGGAGGCCCTTGATCAATTAAACCAATAAAGAATACTGATTTGTTGTTGGGGCACTGTATTAGGCGTTCTCTTCACAATTTTTTGGCGTCACCATTCCTCTCTCTAGTAAAATTTGTTGATCATCTCCTGATTACATGAGCAAGGAGAAAAAAATTAATTATTTGTCTAAAATGTAGAAAATGTTGCCGCCACATGGATTGAAATTCAGATATTCATGATTTGTCATTTAGACCACATTTCTTGATTGGAAATAGAAAAATATTTTCTCTTGTAAATTGTTGTACTCTTATGGCTGAAATATCAGTGTATGAATCATAGGGATCAGCTGCTACCACATAATTGAGGAAAGTAGAATGTTCCAGGCCTGACAGCAAGGACATCAACTATAGCACCAATAGGAATGTAGTAAGTGGAGAGCACCATTTTTGTGCTGTCTGATTCGTTCTTATTTTTCACTTTTAATTCGTGCACAAGAAGAAAGCCTAAGGTTGATGTACTTAGGTGTCAGGTGCTAGAAATTGAGCTGACCAACCTTTTGAATCCTGCACATCAGAAGCCATGTTTTGGTGCTTGGTAATACACTCGAATAAAAAAACTCGAATAAAAAAAGTCACAAAAAGAAGAAAGGCAGGAAAAGGTGGCAAACGAAGCTTAACATCAGCAAGCAATTAGTTTAGTAGCAACATGGAACAACTGATACCCAATGACGCGATAGGACACTTACAATTTTCTTTTCTAAGAGCAGGCAGCACCATTTTTTCTTTCAGAACGAAAAAATTGAAAGCACTGTTTACAAGTTAATATTTCTTTAAGAGAATTGCGAGAGGTCATAGGACACACAGTCATCCCCCCCCCACTAACAAAAGTGGGAAGTTGACGGCATCCCGTTAGTCGCATCGTCTAGTCTAGAAAATCAGGAGGTGCCAGTTTTGCAGCAAACTGGATTACTAAAACGTCATTGTACAGTCCGTAATTGAAGAACTGATCTTATGAGGTACCATATTTTTTCCTCAATTTATTTTCTTCAATCTCTTTTCTTTCCTTTGGCTGCATGTGCCAACATACATACAGCTCCACTAATCCAGGCCGCGACAGCACGCCAAACTGGATGGCATCCCAGAAAGCTTCAATCGAGAGACAATTGCTTGCCACATGCAACGGTGTTCTGCTTTCCTGCCCCTCTCTTTCAGAAAGCGCATTTAATCGGTCTGATTATGCTGAAAGCTGGCTGATGCAAAGCTATTAGGTTAGAATTGGACAAGCTACTGAAAGCAGACTTTGTAAGAGAAGTCAATCACTTAGAGTGGTTGGCTAACCCTGTAATGGTTAAGAAGTCTAATGGTAAGTGGCATATGTGCATAAGACTATACCGATCTTAATAAAGCTTCTCTAAAAGATGATTACCCACTTCCTCGTATCGATCAATTAGTCGATTCTACTGCTGGTTGTGAAGTATTAAGTTTTCTACATGCATACTCTGGTTATCATCATATTAGTATGTGTTCAGAAGATGAATAAGAGAACATTGTATTTATTACACCATTTGGGATATTTTGTTATGTCAAAATGCCATTTGGTTTGAAAAATGCTGGTCCAACATTTCAACATTTGATGCAATTAACTTTTTCACTTCAGCTAGGCCAAAATTTGGAAGCCTATGTTGATGACCTTGTCGTAAAAAGCATGAACGACTTGATCACATTTCAGACCTACAGGAAATATTTGACAAGCTCAAAAAACACCGTTTGAAACTCAATCCTGAGAAGTGTGTGCATGGACTTTCTTCAAGGAGATTGCATGGATTCTTTATTTTGGCAAGAGGTATCGAAGCAAATCCTAAAAAGATAGAGGGCATTGATCAAATGCGCCCTCCGACCACTAAGAAAGAAGTCCAGAAGCTCACAGGGTGCATAGTGGCTTTAAGTCATTTCATTGCATGACTGGAGACAAAAGGATTTCCTTTCTTCAAACTTCTACTGATGCGGATACGCACAAGCTTAGCACTTTTCAGTCAAATACATTATTTCACTGGAAACAAGTATTGAGCCGCATTAAATATTGTCAGGTGAATTTGTTTCTTAAGGAGTTTCTTTTAATTGATGATGAACTTGGAATACTACATCATGCTATTATTTTATGTATTCCTAGGTATGATTCATGTGAATACTTGGGAGAGCAAAACGGAGGAGCACAAGGACTTAAACTACAAGTTCTGGATAAGATTTTCAAGCCAAATTCGGATCTCCCACGTGCTCAATCCAATTCGAACTCGGATTCAACTCAGGATTCAATTCGAATTCGGTTCGGGACAGCCTGACAAGCAGTTACTAAAAAGGCCATAACTTTCACAAACGGAGTCCAATTCAGGTGTTCTTGTACTCGTTGGAAAGATAATTTCAAGGGCTACGCAATGGATGTGGCCGCACCTTCAAATTCATCTCGGATAAAAGTTATGACCGAAACATTCTGACGGGTTAATTTTAGGTTTTTCCTTTTGTGTGAGTTTGTTTCCAAATACATGTAGGCATGAGTTGGAGTTGGTTTAGGACCTTTTGGCCAGCCGTGAGGTGGACAGGGAACTATATATTAAGGGTTAGACCCCCATTGTAATGGGACCACGTTTGAGAATAATGAATCTACTAAACTTTGTTCGAGTTTAGCATTGCTACCGAAGTTCCATAGGGAATTTGGAGTGATTTTCTTCAATCAAGATCGTTCAGGCTTTCCGTTGGGAATTGGGTGCACGATAGATCTTCGCTTGGTGGTCGGCGAAATCAACACGAGTGTGTTTTGGCGGATTAAAGAGTGTTCGTCCCTTGCATTGGCATTGGAGGATCATTACGATTCATCAAGACTTCCGTGAGTATCCATCCTACGTCGAGAAGATCGGACGACCCCGTATCATCTTGGTATCAGAGCGCGGTTTACTCGGTAGGATCTTATCCCTTCAAATTTCAGTTTATTACTTAATGTCCTATAGTCCATAAGCCGAAAACACAAAAAAAAATCGAAACCCTAGTTTCGCATCTGCTATTTTCGTGAGTTTTATTATGTCTTGATCCATTAGAAATTTTGTTTACGTGCTGATCGTTCGTGTTTATTTGCGTAGCTTAATCTTTGTGTCCAATCCAAAATTCAAAAAAAAATCCGATCGCTACGAGGCGTGAACAAGATCGCATCGCAAAAAATGATATTTTTACTTCATCAATTGAGACTAGCTGTTTAATATTGTATCTAGGGCTGCCCTTGAGTATTCTGCATCTTGCTGAATATTTGTGACCTGTGCAAAATCAAAGAGACAATTAAACCTAGTTCGGCCCTTGAAAAAAAAAGAAGAAGAAGAAGAGGAAAAAAAGATAGCTAAAAAAAAGAAGAAAAAACATTGGCCGAATTTAGGATGAGTTCTTAGTCCATAAATTCAGCTTGTGTAGTTAATTCCTTTGAGCAATCTTGTGCCCTTACATTCATATCATTGCAATTGGCTAGCGTCTCTCCTAGTACTTGGTGCAAAACGAGCTATCTAATCTTTAATTTCATATTGCCTCTAGTTAGCTCATTCCTTTGTTTGCATCGAGTTACATTGATTTTTGTGTGTGCGTTCATATACTTCACTTAAATCTTTTGGATCAGCACTTAGGCAAAATATTCTAACTTGGATTATTACTTAATTTTACAACATCGAGAAATTAGATCGTGTAGGATAAATACTTCCTAACCAAACTCCACAAAATATTCTTTGCCGTGCAATTGTGAGTCACTTTTAAATCCGCTTGATCATTACTTGTTATTATAGCCACCACCAAGTGTAAGTATCTTTTGGCCTCAATCCACTTCGGAAAGGTAAGAACTTTACTTGGGAGAAGAAAAAGTGAGATAGAGTGAACACATAATACCCATATATTTGTGGTTTTGGTGTTTCCTTGTGCTACTAACCATGTCGGTGGAGACGACAACATGGGAGAGGAGCATGGTCCAATTCCCGGTGACTCGTTTGCAATTCCAAGCTTTGAGGGGAACTTTGCGCAATGAGTTCATCGCCACTACTTCGGCCTTAAAGGAGCAACTCAAGGCAGAGATCAACAATTCCACACAAGACATGCGCATTGAGATGAACCAACAAATGAGCGTGCTACGTACCAACATTGTGAACGATGTGGTGCGCGCGCCGACCACAACAAGAGGAAGGCGGTGTTCATCGTGGGGTGGCATCCTCCGCGAGATGAGGAAGCGGCGTTGCTCGAGGTGGCCAAGATGCTGCAACAGCGAGACCGCGTGGTGGCAAACGCCATCGTCGACCCATCCACAGGAGAGGTGCGGGCGGCTTTCATGGTCCGGGAGGGCCATGGACATGGAGGCCGTGGTGGGGGAGCACTTCACTTTGACGACGATGACTTTCCGCACCATGACGACGGCTACCACCGCCGTAATCGTTACGGCGAAGAATGACCACACGAGGAGAAATTTGGTAAGCTCAAATTTACGATGCCTTCATTTTCAGGTACACATGAGCCCGAAGAATACCTCACTTGGGAGCTCAAGGTGGACAAGGTGTTCGCTTGCACAACTATTCAAGAGAAAAAATCCATATGGCGGGACTAGAATTCAATGATTATGCCTTGGTTTGGTGGGAGCAAATGCAAAACCAAAGGATGAGGAATAATGAGCCACCCATCACTACATGGGAAGAGATGAAGTACCATATGAGAGCAAGGTTTGTACCTACACATTACAAGCGTGACCTCTTTAATAAATTGCGAATTTGAAGCAAGGGAGTTTCACAATTGAGGAGTACTACAAAGAAATGGAAATGGCTATGATAAGGGCTAATGTTTATGAACAAGAAGAGCAAACTATGGCCCGATTCCTTGCTGGTTTGCATCCTTCCATCAAGCGAATCGCAATTTCAACCCTACAACAACTTGGTGGAGTTGGTGCATCAAGCCACTAAGGTGAGAGGCAAGTACAACAGACATGAGGGTTTCAAGATCATCTTCCTACACTTCCCGTACAACACCTACAGGAGGTAAAACCACATCTCGTTTCAATTCATTTAAAACTAACCCATCTAGTGGAAGTTTTACTCCTAGTGCACGTGCTGCCCCGAGTGCCAAGAACGCCACTCCTTCCTTTCCAAAGAGAGGACCAGTCCCCTCTTCATCATCCTCTATTGGTTCTACGGCCAAGAGTAGCTCCATCCAATGCTTCAAGTGTCTTGGTCGTGGACATATGCAAAAGGATTGTCCAAATAACAAGGTAATGTTGATAAGCGAGAATGGAGAATATGATTCTGCTAGTGAGGAAGATGGAGAGCACCTTGCTGATATCGAGGCGCATGAAGATGGCTATGAGAGAGAAAGCGAAGAAGAAGCACATAGGGATGGGTATTGTGACCCCGAGTCCGGTCCTATCCTTGTGTGCACCCCTTCGGTATTGAGCGTTCAAGCAAAGCCCAACCATGAACAACGCTGCAATCTTTTCCAAACAAGAGCTCAGGTGAGTAAAGATGGTAAGTGTTGCAAAGTTATTATTGACAGAGGTAGTTGTCATGACTTAGCTAGCAAAGAACTTTGCACTAAACTTGGTTTGAAATATAAGAAACACCTACATCCATATCAAATTCAATGGTTAAACAATAATGGTTCTATGAATGTTGGGTACAGTTGATGTTAGCTTTGATTGGTTCTTATCGTGATACTATAGAATGTGATGTTGTGTCCATGGAAGTATGTCACTTGTTATTAGGTAGACCATGGCAATATGATCGTTCTGTGATTCATGATGGAAGAACTAATCAATACAAGTTCATCTGGAATAATAAAGAAATATTGTTACGACCTTTAACTCCTTCTCAAATTATACATGATAACATGCAAAGGGTTGAGGTCAAAGTGGAGAGTGAGAAGGTGAAGGAGCAAAAATGTGTGATTCCACAAAATGTGAGTGAGAGCCATAAACAAAAACTGAGTGGGAAAAGAAAGGGTGAGGGAGAGAAAAAGTTAGTCATCATAGCCACCAAATCTGATTTGCGAGAGATGAGAGATGATCCCACTTTGGAGCATTTAGTATTGCTGTATAAAGAAGTTTTGCTTTCTACTAATGACTTAACATCTCTTCCTAGTGTGGTTTCTCATGTGTTACAAGATTATGAGGATGTTTTTCCGGAGGACGTCAATTTGGTCTCACGACCCGTTCGAGGCATCGAACATCAAATTGACTTGGTACCGTGAGCTCCACTTCCCAACCGTGCGCGTCTTGCACAAACCCGGAGGAGACAAAGGAAATTCAGCGACAAGTTCAAGCACTCATGGAAAAAGGGTATGTACGCGAAAGTCTTAGCCCTTGTGCCGTTCCTGTCATTCTTTCTCCTAAGAAAGATGGTACATGGAGAATATGTGTAGACTGTAGAGCTATCAATAACATTACCATTTGTTATCGTCATCCTATCCCTAGGTTAGATGATATTCTTGATGAATTGAGTGGCTCTACTATCTTTTCTAAGATTGATTTATGAGCGGATATCATCAAATTCGAATGAAACATGGTGATGAGTGGAAGACAGCTTTTAAAACAAAATTTGGGTTGTATGAATGGTTAGTTATGCCTTTTGGTTTATCTAATGCCCCTAGTACATTCATGCGATTAATGAACCATGTTTTGAGACACTTCATTGGAAAATTTGTGGTAGTCTATTTTGATGACATTTTGATATATAGCCGCTCATTGCAAGAACATGTTGAACACATTAGACAAGTGCTACAAGTGCTAAGAACCGAACAATTGTATGCTAATCTTGAGAAGTGTACCTTTTGCACAAACAAAGTGGTGTTCTTAGGCTATGTTGTTTCAGCTCAAGGAATTGAAGTAGATGAATCTAAAATTGAAGCTATTCGAAATTGGTCTACTCCTGTCAATGTTAGTCAAATTCGTAGCTTTCATGGAAAAGATTTTAGTACCATTGCTGCCCCATTAAATGAATTAACTAAAAAAGGAGTCACGTTTGAGTGGGGAGAAAAATAAGATAAAGCTTTTGCTGAATTGAAGAAATGTTTAACTGAAGCACCATTGCTTGTTTTACCTGATTTCACTAAAACCTTTGAGATTGAATGTGATGCTAGTGGTATAGGTATTGGTGGTGTTTTGATGCAAGAAAGAAAACTTGTTGCATATTTCAGTGAGAAACTTCATGGTGTACAATTAAATTATCCTGTTTATGACAAAGAATTGTATGCTCTTGTGCACGCATTAGAGACTTGGCAACATTATCTTTGGCCTAAAGAGTTTGTCATTCATTCTGATCATGAAGCTTTGAAATATTTGAAAGGTCAAGCTAAACTAAACCGTAGACATGCTAAGTGGGTTGAATTCATTGAGACTTTTCGATATGTTGTTAAATACAAGAAAGGCAAGAAAAATGTGGTAGCTGATGTATTGTCTAGAAAACATGCGCTTTTTACTCAATTGGAAGTAAAGATTCTAGGGCTAGAATGTTTGAAGGATTTATATGCTTCTGATCATGACTTTTCAGCACCATATTCTAATTGCAAAGATGGGAAAGGGTGGGATAAGTTTCATATTCATGATGGTTTTCTATTTCGCATGAACAAACTATGCGTTCCAGATTCTTCTGTGCGTTTGCTACTATTACAGGAGTCTCATGCAGGAGGATTGATGAGTCACTTTGGAAGAGAGAAGACGTACATAATGTTGGCCGATCATTTCTATTGGCCTAAGATGAGGCGAGATATCGAGAGGTTTGTTCAACGATGCGTGACGTGCCATAAAGCGAAGTCAAAGCTCAATCCACATGGTTTGTATACTCCACTTCCAGTTCCTAGCACTCCTTGGGAAGATATTAGTATGGATTTTGTTTTAGGATTGCCTAGAACTAAGAGGGGGAGGGATTCTGTACTTGTAGTTGTGGATAGGTTTTCTAAAATGGCTCATTTTATTCCCTGTCATAAGAGCGATGACGCGTCGCATGTAGCTGACTTGTTTTTCAGGGAAATTGTTAGACTGCATGGCATGCCAAGAACCATTGTATCTGATCGAGACATCAAATTTATGAGCTACTTTTGGAAGACTTTGTGGGCCAAACTTGGTACAAAGTTGCTCTTTTCGACAACTTGTCATCCACAAACCGATGGACAAACAGAGGTCGTGAACCGTACACTCTCAATCTCTGCGGACAATGATAAAAAGAATTTAAAGAGTGGGAAGATTGCCTACCGCATGTTGAATTTGCATATAATCGGGTGGTGCATTCTACAACTCAACTATGTCCATTTGAGGTGGTGTATGGTTTCAAACCGATCACGCCACTTGACTTGATGCCACTTCCGTTACAAGAACGTACAAATATGGAGGCTTCTAAGCGTGCTGATTTTGTGAAAAAGCTCCATGAAAAGACTAAAGAGGTAATTGAAAAGAAGGTACGTGCTTATGCTTCTAAGGCTAACAAGACAAGAAAGAAAATGCTATTTGAACCAGGTGATCAAGTATGGGTACACCTTCGCAAAGAACACTATCCGGAGAAGCGTAAATCAAAATTGATGCCCCGTGGTGATGGTCCTTTTAAAGTGCTTGCCAAGATCAATGATAATGCATACAAGATAGAGCTTCCAGGAGACGATTATGGGGTGAGCACTACTTTCAATGTTGCTGATTTATCACCATTCTTTGGACAAGATGGCGCAGAGTCGAGGACGACTCCTTTTCAAGAGGGGGAGGATGATGAGGACATCTCTACTACATATTCATCGTCCACTTCAAATGTGCATGTCAAAGCTATTGATAAGGCTCCGGAAGGTCCTATGACAAGAGCAAGAGCTAAGCTACTTCAACAACAGGTGCTTTTGTTCCTTAGAGATTCTTCTATTACGTTAGATGAGAATAACATACTACCTAATGCAAATATGTTATGCGTTCTCAGATTTGAAGCAACAGAAGGTCAAGTGGAGAAGGACCAACCTACCACGAGTCATGAGAAGGAGAGTCCATGCTGGCAAGGAGCTATGATATATCTGGCCAACAATTTCTCAATCAAGTAGCCCATGCGGTTGATCAAGGAGGAAAGAAGCCCGTTTGATGGGAGAGCAAAAGGGGAAGAAGCCCAAGGACTTAAACTACAAGCTTTGGATAAGATTTACAAGCCAAATTCGGACTTCCCATGTGCTCAATCCAATTCAAACTCGGATTCAACTCAGAATTCAATTCGGATTCGGTTCGGGACAGCCTGACAGGCAGTTACTAAAAAGGCCATAACTTTCACAAACGGAGTCCGATTCAGGTGTTCTTGTACTCGTTGAAAAGATAATTTCAAGGGCTACGCAATGGATGTGGCCGCACCTTCAAATTTGTCTCGGATAAAAGTTATGACCGAAACATTCTGACGGGTTAATTTTAGGTTTTTCCTTTTGTGTGAGTTTGTTTCCAAATACATGTAGGCATGAGTTGGAGTTGGTTTAGGACCTCTTGGCCAGCCATGAGGTGGACAGAGTACTATATATTGAGGGTTAGACCCCCATTGTAAGGCGGACCAAGTTTGAGAATAATGAATCTACTAAAGTTTGTTCGAGTTAGCATTGCTACCGAAGTTCCATAGGGAATTAGGAGTGATTTTATTCAATCAAGATCGTTCAGCCTTTCCGTTGAGAATTGGGTGCACGATAGATCTTCGCTTGGTGGTCGGCGAAATCAACACGAGTGTGTTTTGGCGGATTAAAGAGTGTTCGTCCCTTGCATTGGCATTGGGGGATCATTACGATTCATCAAGACTTCCGTGAGTATCCATCCTACGTCGAGAAGATCGGGCGACCCCGTATCAGATTTCTGCATTGAGCTCAATCAACAAATGAAGGTGATACATGAAAACATCGTGAATGATATTATGCGAGCACTTCGTCCATAACAAGAAGATCGGTTTGTTCCTTTCTATGCCGGTGATGATCCAGAGGAGTATCTTGAGTGGGAATGGCAAATAGAGAAAGTGTTTAGATTTCCGAAACTTTCCAAAGATCAAGAGGTGAAACGTGATGTGGATACGCACAAGCATAGCACTTTTCAGTCAAATACATTATTTCACTAGAAAGAAGTATTGAGCCGCATTAAATATTGTTAGGTGAATTTGTTTCTTAAGGAGTTTCTTTTAATTGATGATGAACTCAGAATACTACATCATGCTATTATTTTATGTATTCTTAGGTATGATTCATGTGAAGACTTGGGACGGCAAAAGGGAGAAGCACAAGGACTTAAACTACAAGTTTTGGATAAGATTTTCAAGCCAAATTCGGATCTCCCACGTGCTCAATCCATTTCAAACTCGGATTCAACTCAGAATTCAATTCGGATTCGGTTCGGGGCAGCGGGACAGCCTGACAGGCAGTTACTAGAAAGGCCATAACTTTCACAAACGGAGTCCGATTCAGGTGTTCATCATGGCAAGAGATGAAGCGAGAAATGAGAGCCTGTTTTGTTCATCGTCATTACAAGCGTGATCTATTTGATAACTTGCAGAATATGAAGCAGGAGAAGAGACTTTTGGAGAAGCATACAACACAGTTCTATCCAAGTCCATCCTTCAGTTCTTATGCCGCTGCTGGTGTGTCATGTGAGAAGATGACCGAGCATGGGACTTTCCCTTCGGTCAAGGAGACATGTATCAAAACCCATGTAAGGATGAGTGCCACATAGCCAAATTGAGTGAGAGTGATAAAAACAGTGAGTTGTGTGATTCCATCAAACATGAGGTTGAGAGCATCCAAATTGAGAGTGAGAGAAATACACAAAAAGAAAAGAGGGAAAGAGATGATAGGAAAGTGATATTACTTTTACTAACAACTTACTCTCTACTTCTGGTGTTGCTTCTCATGTTATGAAGGTTGACATTAAAGCTGAGGAGTCGAATGTTGCACAACCGGTACCATTGCAAGTCAAAGATGAGAAGATAACCACAGTTGAAGATGAAGTACTTGCTGTCCCGTTTTTACATTATGATGATTTAATATCTACAACACTGACATCAACTGAGGAGAACAATAAAGGTAACAATATTGGTACTGAAATTAATTGTGAAACGGTGAGTACTTGTGAGAACTCATATATACGAATGAAAATTCCATGTTCTGAAATTTCTTTGCTCAATTTACATAATGTGGAATTGATTACACATAAGGAAGTTCTTACGAGAATATCTCCTGATGATTCTTTATATTATATCATGTTCGATCATCCTAAAGAACTACCTAGTGTGATTGAGAATGTTGCTAAAATTTCATGTTCAAAATCACTAGTTAGTACCTATGCATATACATATAAGTTCAATTTGATTGGAAACTATGGTATAGATGATAAGTTTTATGTTTACCGAATATGCATTACATGTGATAAGTTTGCTGAATTGAAATTGCATATTTTGGATAAACAATCTTTTGTGCCATATCATGATCACAATGAGATGAGTTTCAACAATAGTGCTTCGTATTTTAAAAGATTTCTTAAGCCTACTTATTCATCATTTAATGTACAATCATGTACAAATAATCAGAGTAGCGCAGTTGAAGCATGAAAGGAACTAAAAATTTTCTCCCCTATATTTGAACAACTTAATTTGGTTTGGCCCATTAATGAGTTGTCCATGTGCTTAGAACGTCGAGGACGACTTTTTCTCATGGGAGGGAGAATGATATGAAAGACAATGTAGCAATGCATACATCTTATGGTTGCTGTTATATTAATTGGTTTGTGCGGAACAACGAGAATGACACAATAATTGATTCATACATATACCATGCATATGTGTTGTTCTTTTTATCTACTACGCCTTCAGATGTTCTTGATATGCTAAGCAAAAGAAGTGTTGATGACAAATATATATATCATGCATATACGTTGTATTCTTTGCTTAGTACAATTTCAGGCTACCAAAAGCCGAGGACGGCTTTTCTTGATGAAGGGGAGGATGATGTGGATACGCACAAGCTTATCACTTTTAAGTCAAATACATTATTTCACTGGAAACAAGTATTGAGCCGCATTAAATATTGTCAGGTGAATTTGTTTCTTAAGGAGTTTCTTTTAATTGATGATGAACTTGGAATACTACATCATGCTATTATTTTATGTATTCTTAGGTATGATTCATGTGAATACTTGGGATGGCAAAAGGGAGGAGCACAAGGTCTTAAACTACAAGTGTTGGATAAGATTTTTAAGCCAAATTCGGATCTCCCACGTGCTCAATCCAATTCAAACTCGCATTCAACTCAGAATTCAATTCGGATTCGGTTCGGGACAGCCTGACAGGCAGTTACTAAAAAGGCCATAACTTTCACAAACGGAGTCCGATTCGGGTGTTCTCATACTCGTTGCAAAGATAATTTCAAGGACTACGCAGTGGATCTGACCCCACCTTCAAATTTGTCATGGATTAAAAGTTATGACTGAAATATTGTGACGGCTTAATTTTAGGTTTTTCCTTTTGTGTGAGTTTGTTTCGAAATACATGTAGGGATGAGTTGTAGTTGGTTTAGGACCTCTTGGCTAGCCATGAGGTGGAGAGGGAACAATATATTGAGGGTTAGACCCCTATTGTAAGGCAAACCACGTTTGAGAGTAATGAATCTACTAAAGTTTGTTCGAGTTTAGCATTGCTACCGAAATTCCATAGGGAATTAGGAGTGATTTTTCTTCAATCAAGATTGTTCACCTTTCCATTGGGAATTGGGAGCGCGATGAAACTTCATCGGTGGTTGTGAAGTTCAGCACGTGTGGTTGGGCGAATTATAGAGTGCTAACTCTTGCATTGGCAACGGGAGATCACTACGGTTCATCAAATCCACGTGAGTATCTTGATCCTACGTCGAGAAGATCGGGCGACCTCGTATCAAAACGTGCCACGAGGGAGTTTGAAGACTATGCTTGTAGTTGGTGGCAACAACTAATTGGAAAACAATTCATTAAATCTTGGTCAGATTTAAAGGTGTTCATGAGGAGCGAGTTGTGCCATCCTATTATGCGCAGGAATTGCTCCACCATTTGGAGAATATCTGATGCGGATACGCACAAGCTTAGCACTTTTCAGTCAAATACATTATTTCACTGGAAAGAAGTATTGAGCCGCATTAAATATTGTCTGGTGAATTTGTTTCTTAAGGAGTTTCTTTTAATTGATGATGAACTCGGAATACTACATCATGCTATTATTTTATGTATTCTTAGGTATGATTCATGTGAAGACTTAGGACGGCAAAAGGGAGAAGCACAAGGACTTAAACTACAAGTTTTGGATAAGATTTTCAAGCTAAATTCGGATCTCCCACGTGCTCAATCCAATTCAAACTCGGATTCAACTCAGAATTCAATTCGGATTCGGTTCGGGACAGCCTGACAGACAGTTACTAAAAAGGCCATAATTTTCACAAACGGAGTCCGATTCAGGTGTTCTTGTACTCGTTGGAAAGACAATTTCAAGGGCTACGCAATGGATCTAGCCCCACCTTCAAATTTGTCATGGATAATAAGTTATGATCGAAAATGGTGACGGTTTAATTTTAGGTTTTTCCTTTTGTGTTAGTTTGTTTCCAAATACATGTAGGGATAAGTTGGAGTTGGTTTAGGATCTCTTGGCCAGCCATGAGGTAGAGAGGAAACTATATATTGAGCATTAGACCCCCATTGTAAGGGACCACGTTTGAGAATAATGAATCTACTAAAGTTTGTTCAGCCTTTCCGTTGGGAATTGGGTGCACGGATTATAGAGTGTTCGTCCCTTGCAATGGCATTGGTGGATCATTACGATTCATCATAACTCCCGTGAGTATCCATCCTACGTCGAGAAGATCGGGCGACCCCGTATCATCTTGGTATTAGAGCGCGGTTTACTCGGTAGGAATCAGAGAGAAATGCCTAACGAATGCTAAGAGTGAGAATCAGATTGTAGGAAAAGAGCTTGAGCAACATAAAAAGAAAGAAACTAAATCTGCTCATGTGAAAAATAAAGAAATTAAATTGAAAGTTGCTTGTTTTCTTGCTACCAAATCTGATATGAATGAACTAGATGCTAGTAATTCTATTTGCTATGCATTAATTTACAAAGAAGCTTTGTTTTCATTTGAGGATATACCTTCTTCTTTGCCATCTGCTGTCACTAACATTTTGCAGGAGTACAAAGATGTCTTTCAAAGGACATCCACGGGCTGCCACCGCTTCGTGGGATTGAGCATCAAATTGATTTAATCCCCGGTGCATCATTGCCCAACCGAGCACCGTATAGGACCAATCCAGAAGAAACTAAAGAAATTCAGCGCCAAGTTCAAAAATTGCTTGATAAAGCGTATGTGCGTGAATCTCTTAACCCTTGTGTTGTTCCGGTCATTTTGGTAACAAAGAAAGATGGATCATGACGCATGTGTGTGGATTGTAGAGCAATCAATAATATCACCATTATGTATCGTCATCCTATTCCTAGGTTAGATGATATGCTTGATGAATTGAGTGGCTCTGTTGTCTTTTCCAAGGTTGATTTGCGTAGTGGTTATCATCAAATCCGTATGAAATTAGGCGATGAATGGAAAACGGCTTTTAAAACTAAGTTCGGGTTATGAGTGGTTAGTAATGCCTTTTGGTTTAACTAATGCACCTAGTACTTTCATGAGACTAATGAATGAGGTTTTGCGTGCTTTCATTGGTAGATTTATGGTGGTTTATTTTGATAATATATTGATATATAGCAAATCATTAGAGGAACATCTGGACCATTTACGTGCTGTTTTTAAGGTTTTACGTGATGCACGCCTATTTGGTAACCTTGAGAAGTGCACCTTTTGCACCGATCGAGTCGCGTTTCTTGGCTATGTTGTTACTCCGCAGGGAATTAAAGTTGATCAAGCCAAGTAAACCACGCTCTGATACCAAGATGATACGGGGTCGCCCGATCTTCTCAACGTAGGATGGATACTCACAGGAGTCCTGATGAATCGTAATGATCTTCCAATGCCAATGCAAGGGACGAACACTCTTTAATCCGCCAAAACACACTCGTGTTGATTTCGCCGACCACCAAGCGAAGATCTATCGTGCGCCCAATTCCCAACGGAAAGGCTAAACGATCTTGATTGAAGAAATTCACTCCTAATTTCCCATGGAACTTCGGTAGCAATGCTAAACTCGAACAAATTTTAGTAGATTCATTATTCTCAAATATGGTCTCCTTACAATGGGGGTCTAACCCTCAATATATGGTACCCTCTCCACTTCATGGCTGGTCAAGATGTCCTAAACCAACTCCAACTCATCCCTACATGTATTTGGAAACAAACTCACACAAAAGGAAAAACCTAAAATTAAACCGTCACCATGTTTCGGTCATAACTTTTTATCCGTGATGAATTTGAAGTGAGGCCAGATCCATTGCGTATCCCTTGAAATTATCTTTCCAACGAGTACAAGAACACCTACATCGGACTCCGTTTGTCAAAGTTATGGCCTCTTTAGTAACTGTCTGTTAGGCTGTCCCGAACCGAATCCGAATTGAATCCTGAGGCCAGATCCATTGCGTATCCCTTGAAATTATCTTTCCAACGAGTACAATAACACCTGAATCGGACTCCGTTTGTCAAAGTTATGGCCTCTCCACCTCATGGCTGGCCAAGAGGTCCAAAACCAACTCCAACTCATCCCTACATGTATTTGGAAACAAACTCACACAAAAGGAAAAACCTAAAATTAAGCCGTCAAAATGTTTCGGTCATAACTTTTAATCCGTGATGAATTAAAGGTGGGGCTGGATCCATTGCGTATCCCTTGAAATTGTAATACCCCAGAAATTGTATAATTAATTGTATAATTAATAGAGAGAGGGACTTTTGTGAAATAATTAAATTTATAAGAGTTTTGAGGGGTTTTCTGAAAATTTAAGACAACCTGGGCCTAGGCCTTGGCCCATGTGGGTTTTTCTTGGCCCAAGAGGGAGGGAGGCCACCTCTTAAAACCCTAGGCAGCCCCACCCCTGCGCCTCCACCCCTGCGCCTCCACCCCAGCAGCCGCCCCGTGCTGCCCCGACGTCTTCTTCCGGTGCGCCGTCGTCGTCTCTCCGTGCGGCACCGCTTGGATCCGGAGGAAGGAGCGGAGGAGTTCGCGGAAGGATCACGGGCGTGTTCTTCGTCGTCGTGTTCGTCGTCGTGTTCGTCGACGTGTTCGTCATCGTGTCGTCAAGGGTAACCCCTGTTAATCTCTAGATGAGTTTTTAATCGAGTTAGATTCATCGGTTTTCTGGGCTGCCGGGATAGAAGTTGTTAGTCGGCAGTTTTGGGGTAGATTCGTCGGGATTCAGGTCTGGACTCCTTCTAGAAAATTGTAGAGCACGTGATTATCTTTCCAGGGAGTACAAGAACACGTGATTCGGATTTGTGTAGCGAAAGTTATGAATTTTCTAGTGCTACTGTTCTGCAGATCGAGATAGTTCTGGACAGAGTTTAGTAGATCGGTTTGTGCGACGGAAATAGTGGCGATTCAGGAGTCCTTCAAATTGGGAAAGTTGTAGATAAGTTTCTTAGCTTTCCAGAGAGGTAAAGAAGTCCAGATTCCGAGTTTCTGGGTGAAAGTTATGACTGTTTTAGTGCGCTGTCCAGAGAGTCCGACGTGAATATTGATGCTTTAGAAAAGGGTTTGGATCGGCTAGTTAATGGCCGAATCAGAAAGTCTCCCCAACTAAGTTTTTGTAGATAATTTAATTATGTTTCCAGAGAGTCTAAGAACGCTTAATTTGGAGTTACGTACTAAAAGTTATGATGT
This sequence comes from Bonia amplexicaulis, assembly GCA_036346245.1. Taxonomy (NCBI): domain Eukaryota; kingdom Viridiplantae; phylum Streptophyta; class Magnoliopsida; order Poales; family Poaceae; genus Bonia; species Bonia amplexicaulis. Next base: position 12,309,106 of record CM070738.1, on the reverse strand, counting down.
TTGGAAGTCGGCTGTCTGTGGTTGGGCAGATTTGGCCGAGGGGAGTTGGGGATTTAATTGAGATAAATTGTTGGGTTAATTGGGGTTGCTGTTATTTTATATCTAGAAACCCGCTACTGTCATATTGGTAATTATTAATTAAATATTCAGGAGGAGAGCGGATTCCGGGGGTTGTGCCTTCTACGTGTTCTTCATTTTCTCGCGGTTGAGGCAAGTATATTTGTGATGTGAAAAATCTGTGTGTTTATGGATTTATTGAATTGTTTGGATGATGGTTGAATCATGACTGTTTAAATTGTGAGTATGAGTAAGTGATGAATTGAGAGTGCTATTTATGTTCTGTTTACATTATGGCATTTATGAGATTGGTTGATGCGTAGTATGGTGAATGCTCGTTATCTTTTGATACATTCACATATATGCATCATATTGAGAATTGTTGAAGTCTTGATCATGCGGTGATCAAGCATCGAGGTCCCCACACTTGCGGAGTGTGGGCAATTGGTCCCTGTACCCGAGGGTACAGGCATGGGTGTGCATTGACGGATGCACACTCCGCATTACCGGTAAAATGCGAAAGAGATGAGAAAGAGGAGTTTTTGATCATAATGCATAGCATGAAATTCATATGTAATATGTTTAACTTGAGAGTTAATGTTCATGCTTGCATTTGTTACAGTTATACTTGTTGAGTCATTGGACTCACTCTTCGTTGTTTGTTGTTGTTGTTTGTTTATTTTAGGTACCTTCACGAGGTCGACATGCATGGGAATAAAGAGGATTAGTAATGTTGCACTTGCACGAAATATTCACCATGGAGAAGATAGAGAACTCTAATTATTATTTGTTGATTAGTTCAAGTGGTATTTGATTATGACCTTCAGATTAAGATGTAATAATGGATTAGAACTTCTTTATATTGCTTCTGTGCTTTACTTAAGTTTTATAGATGTTTCTGCTTAGTAGCCAAATTACTTTGCTTGCGGTTATTCATACCTTTTGATAATATTGTTAGAACTTCATTTCTATCAATAAACAAAGGAGGCTCTGCCGAAATTTTATAGAATGCCTTAGCATAGTTTTATTATGTTGTTAGTTTGGTAGCATTTCAGGCCATTGTTTGGCTGGGGTGTTACAGAAATTATCTTCCCAACGAGTACAAGAACACCTGAATCGGACTCTGTTTGTGAAAGTTATGACCTTTTTAGTAACTGCCTGTCAGGCTGTCCCGAACCGAATCCGAATTGAATTCTGAGCTGAATCCGAGCTTGAATTAGATTGAGCATGTGAGAGATCCGAATTTGGCTTGAAAATCGTATCCAAAACTTGTAGTTTTAGTCCTTGTGCTCCTCCCTTTTGCTCTCCAAAGTCTTCACATGAATCATACCTAAGAATACATAAAATAATAGCAATAGGTAGTATTCCAAGTTCATCATCAATTAAAAGAAACTTCTTAAGAAACAAATTCACCTGACAATATTTAATGCGGCTCAATACTTCTTTCCAATTAAATAATGTATTCGCCTGAAAAGTGCTAAGCATGTGTGTATCCGCATCATCCTCCCCTTCTTCAAGAAAAGCCATTTTCGGCTTTTGGTAGCCTGAAATTGTACTAAGCAAAGAATACAATGTATATGCATGGTATATATATTTGTCATCAACACCCCTTTTGCTTAGCATATCGAGAACATCTGAAGGCGTTGTAATACCCCGGAAATTGTTTAATTAATAGAGAGAGGGACTTTTGTGAAATAATTAAATTTACAAGAGTTTTGAGGGGTTTTATGAAAATTTAAGACAACCTGGGCCTAGGCCTTGGCCTGTGGGTTTTTCTTGGCCCAAGAGGGAGGGAGGCCACCTCTTAAAACCCTAGGCAGCCCCCACCCCTGCGCCTCCACCCTCGCGCCTCCACCCCAGCAGCCGCCGCCCGTGCTGCCCCGACGTCTTCTTCCGGTGCGCCGTCGTCGTCTTCATCGTCGTCGTCTCCTCCCGGTGCGCCGCCGCCGACGTTAAATCGCTGTACCGCGTGGATCCGGAGGAAAGAGAGGAGGAGATCGCGGCGTGTTCGTCGCCGTGTTCGTCGTGTTCGCCGACGTGTTCGCCGTCGTGTCGTCAAGGGTAATCTCTGGTAGTCTCTAGATTGGTTTTTAATCAAGTTAGATTCGTCGGTTTTCTGGGCTGCTGGGACGGTAGTTGTTTCTCGGCGGTTTTGATCTAGTTTCGTCGGGATTCAGGTCTGGACCCTTCTAGAAAGTTGTAGAGGGTTTAATTATCTTTCCAGGGAGTACAAGAACAAGTGATTCGGATTTGTGTAGCGAAAGTTATGAATTTTCTATTGTTACTGTTCTGCAGATCAGGGTAGTTCTAGACAGAGTTTAGTAGATCGGTTTGTGCGACGGAAATAGTTGCGATTCAGGAGTCCTTAAAATTGAGAAAGTTGTAGATAAGTTTCTTAGCTTTCAATAGAGGTAAAGAAGTCCGGATTCCGAATTTCTGGGCGAAAGTTATGCCTATTTTAGTGCGCTGTCCAGAGAGTCCGATGTGAATTTGGATGCTTTAGAAAAGGGTTTGGATCGGCTAGTTAATGGCAGAATCAGAGAGTCTCCCCAACTAAGTTTTTGTAGATAATTTAATTATATTTCTAGAGAGTCCAAGAACGCTTAATTTGGAGTTACGTACTGAAAGTTATGATTTTTGGAAGTCGGCTGTCTGTGGTTGGGCAGATTTGGCCGAGGGGAGTTGGGGATTTAATTGAGATAAATTGTTGGGTTAATTGGGGTTGCTGTTATTTTATATCTAGAAACCCGCTACTGTCATGTTGGTAATTATTAATTAAATATTCAGGAGGAGAGCGGATTCCGTGGGTTGTGCCTTCTACGTGTTCTTCATTTTCTCGCGGTTGAGGCAAGTATATTTGTGATGTGAAAATCTGTGTGTTTATGAATTTGTTGAATTGTTTGGATGATGGTTGAATCATGACTGTTTAAATTGTGAGTATGAGTAAGTGATGAATTGAGAATGCTATTTATGTTCTGTTTACATTATGGCATTTATGAGATTGGTTGATGCGTAGTATGGTGAATGCTCGTTATCTTTTGATACATTCACATATATGCATCATATTGAGAATTGTTGAAGTCTTGATCATGCGGTGATCAAGATCGAGGTCCCCACACTTGCGGAGTGTGGGCATTGATCCCTGCACCGAGGGTGCAGGCATGGGTGTGCATTGACGGATGCACACCCGCACACCGGTAAAATGCGAAAGAGATGAGAAAGAGGAGCTTTTGATCATAATGCATAGCATGAAATTCATATGTAATATGTTTAACTTGAGAGTTAATGTTCATGCTTGCATTTGTTACGATTATACTTGCCGAGTCATTGGACTCACTCTTCTCGTTATTTTGTTGTTGTTGTTTGTTTATTTTAGGTACCTTCACGAGGTCAACATGCATGGGAATAAAGAGGATTAGTATTGTTGCACTTGCACGAAATATTCACCATGGAGAAGATAGAGAACTCTAATTATTATTTGTTGATTAGTTCAAGTGGTATTTGATTATGACCTTGATTAAGATGTAATAATGGATTAGAACTTCTTCATATTGCTTCCGTGCTTTACTTAAGTTTTATAGATGTTTCGCTTAGTAGCCAAATTACTTTGCTTGCGGTTATTCATACCTTTTGATAATATTGTTAGAACTTCATTTTATCAATAAACAAAGGAGGCTCCGAAATTTTATAGAATGCCTTAGCATAGTTTTATTATGTTGTTAGTTTGGTAGCATTTCGTGCCATTGTTTGGGTGGGTGTTACTGATTGGTATCGAGCGGGCTTTAGGTCCGTGGTAATTAAACTATTAAATTGACACACTGGTGCACAGTAGGATGGGATGGGTCAAGCATTGCATTTATGCTTTTGACATGTTATATTGATGATTTACATTATGAGATAATCTTGTATGCTTATTGATAATCTTGTATGATTATGATTTGCTACTATGATTATTATGACCGAGAATAGTCAATGATATGATGTAGATGTTGTGATGTGCTACCTTGGTATTGCCGATTATATCATTGTTTGTAGTATGAGGATTAGCAATGTAGCTACCTCGGTAACTTAATTGCGGTGTTGCGGGTGAATTTATTAGAAAAGTTGTTATTATCCTTGTTGATTTCGCCAATTCTTGGCTGATTGGAGTTAATGAATTTCTTTTGAGATTGTGGTTCTTGCAGTTGAGGGTATGCAATTGGTCTCTACCTGTTCCTTGAAGCAGTTATTGTTTCTTTCCAGGACTCTTGAGATACTTTGCTACCGTGCTTTTTTGATTTGTAAGGTTAGTTCCTTCGTGGGAGTTTGTCTTGTTGCGAATCATGGCTCATTGTTCGCTTGGTGTTTTCTTTTATTAATGCGAATTTTGAGTTGCAAAACTCATTGTTATGTGAAAGCTTTGGATCTATGTTTTCTTTACCTCGAGCGTTGAAGTTTATTGTTCCTTTTCCTTTTGAAAGAGAGTGTTAAAATCCTTTATGTTGTTTTGCTATGCTTAAGTGGAAGGTGGTAGTCGTATAAACTAATTCATAAGGTTGAATTATCAGGTTGATATGTTAGCATAGTGTATAATTAAATTTTTTACTAGTATCCTTGGAAGTGTAGTTGTTTAATTTGATATTGCCCTGTAATAGTTTTTAGAAGAACTATGATTAAGAATTTGTTTACTCATGATAGTAACTCATGGAGTTATTGAGGAGTGTGTAATAAGAACCGGAATGATTATTATGATTGTTAAAATGTCTATCATGATTGGATAAATTGAATTATCTGTGTCTTTAGTAATTAATCCGACCGCTTGGAATGATTAAGTAAGGAGGTGTTAGAATATTACCTTGGTAATATTGACCCTTAATATGTCTTTTATTTAGATGCTTTATGAGCATGCACAATTGCTAGTTTCATCTATCTTTTACCATGCTAGATTGTTGAAATACGTATAAAGGAATAGATGATGGTTGAGGTATTGACTTGTAGAAACTTGTCTTACGAGCTGGTATCATTGAAGTTTAAAGTCATTTCCATTCTAATTTCTGAATGTAAGGTAGGATACAAAATCTATGCTCATGAATGTCTTATAATTGTAAAATGGAGTTAGGATCATGAATGTTGTTATGACCGAATAATAATCAATTATTGCCAATAGTGAATAGAGTACAATCAATTGGTGCTAAGTTAGAGTTGAGCACCAATAAAGAATGGAATATATGAAATCTAGTAAGAAATTTATACTAGCATGATTTCTGAGATTATCTTGTTCTAGTATCATCTTGTTTAAGGGCTTTGTTCTATTTATGTGGCTTATGCACTAGGTTCTCCTAGATCAAGTAGTTGCAACCTTATTTAGATATTAGAAACATGATGAAGTGATTTCTTATGTTTCTTTTGGAGAAGTTTATGAAGGGAGTTGAGGATATGATGATGCTTGTTAAGAATGTATTATTCGATGTTAGTATGTTGGTCCATTTGTGGTTATGATGGTAATGTTGAAGGTTCATTAAATAGAAGAATTTGAATAAATTCCTTGGTACTATTTAAATCAAAAGTTTTGATAGTGTGTATGCGATCTTTGATCTCATGATTTATGTGGTAGCTGAAATTGTTTTAAGAAGTGTCGTGTTGAGGGATTTTATTAGTTCTTAAAGAATTAATGTGTTGTGGTTTTCAACTCTTCTTTTGTTGGAATTGTTAAGGTGATACCGTATTCAAAGAAGGTTGTTCTCTTTGTTAAAAGGAAAAGTTTGATAAAAGTTTTGAAGGTTGAAGTCAAGTTGTGCAATCTTTGTGAAGTGTGTTTGACTTCTTATTTTCACGCTAAGAGTTTCGAGCTCAAATGACAATCTTGTATTCGTATTGGTTGAGATTTGATGTTTTGTCTCGAGGAGGCATGCGCCTTCCATCGTGGTCTTATCCTTTGTTGTCCAAGATCTTTGTTTTCTTGGTTTTGTGTTTATTGCGATGGACATTGTGCTGAAATTTTCTTCTTTGCTTCTCCAAGAAAGGGTACGCAGTTTGGGTTGCAAAGACCTTTAAGATGTGTATGGCAACCTGGTTGGTGTGGTTTTGTGATTAGTCCGGGTGAGATTGTGGGTATCAAGATACTTGAGATTCTTGGAGTGATAAATTGTTCGTTGAATAATTCTCGATGAGGATTTGATTTAAAGAAGATGTTGTCCTTGGGGCTAAATAGTTTTATTGTTGCAACTAGAAGAACCTAGCTGTGGTTCATGAGTGTTACGTTCATTTCTTTGGAACGTTGGAATTATTGAAAGTATGGGAATCTTGATCAATTTTATTGGAGCATCATGATGGGGTACTTTGCAAGGATTATTAGAATGATTATGATGGTGTAGTTAATGAGTTTATAATTGTGAAGAAGCCCAACCGTTGTGGGAATTATTGGGATAGTAAGGATTGTTGAATTTTGCCATGTATAACTTAGCTCGGTGAGTAACCCTCTAGGAGTTAGAATCTTTCTGAGATAATCAAGTTGAGAATATGTTTCATATGGTTGTTAATGATTGAGTATGGTTGATTGTGGAAATTTTAGTCACTGAATTTAAGAGTCTTTGTATTAAATATATCAAGTATATGTATAGAAGCCTTAGAGATGGGAAATTTTGGTTGGTGATCTATGCTAGAACCTTGGAGGCTAATGTTATTGCGTGAAGAATAGTGGAAGGAGTGGATTCTGAATATTATGATGTTCCTTGATAGTATCCTTTGGATGTAGTAAATGGGTATGTGAGCCGAGAAATTCATGTTGATTGTCCTTAAGATTTGTGGTGAAGTGTTGGTGGGTGAAAATAACGATGAGGTGCATTGGAAATTATTCGTTAAAGTAACATGTGGGAAGAGGAGTTGACTAGAGTATGTTATTATGAGAATAGTAGAGTCCCTCTACAAAAGTGTGTTGGATGCACTCGGTTTGAACATAGAGTTGATGTTGCCAATTTAAGCGAATTGAGCTAGTATGGTATGGGATAATTTGGAACCTCGTGATTCAAGAGGAAGTTTAATAAAAAAAAATCGGTAGTAAAATGCTCCCTGATTCTTGTTTGAGCTACGTGATGAGAGAAAAGTCTTTTGTGGTTTGAGTTGACTTTTGTTGGCTTGTGTGGTTTTTCGGTTTAGGAAAAAAATGGACGGTTTGACATTTGAGTGATTCCCTTTGACGTATGTGTTGTTTGTTTGCAAACCACCTACTTGGAAGGTGGAGAGGTTCTTATGTTGAATCCTCGATTTTCTTTTATGATTTGACCCTTTGGTGGGGAGTGGGTGATGCGTGATTGCAATAAGAATCCCTTATTTTCAGTTGTATTCTGTGTGTGAAAGAGTGGGTTTACTTTGACCCCTATGGTGTGCCCGTGTTTAAGGGGGTGCTCATTGCTAAGGTAAAGAGATCGATTGAGAATGGAAACATGAGATATATGTGCTGTGCAGATTGTGTGGGTTGGTACTAAAGGGAATGATAACCCGATGTGTATTTAATCGCTTTTGTTAATTGCGAAGTTTTAGGGGTTTGTGTATCACTAGGACTACCTTGGGTTCTAGTGTGGGATACACAGCGCTTTGTATGACTCGGTATCGAGGGAGAACTTGAAAGATCTGGAGCGTGGGCTTCATTAAAACCGTTGACCAACGAGTAAGACCACCACCATTCAAGAATTAAAGCTACACAATTCAAGTGTTGTAGGGGCGTAAGTTCAACGAGTGGCCTTGGTGAGTCGAATCTGGTCGCCGAGAGCGGTGAAAAGTTATGCGATGTAAGGAGCAAGGATCGGGAGGTTGGCAAACCACTTGGATCTTCAAGAACCTATGTGCGAGGTGCAAGCAATTAGAAAAAAATTTAGTATGTCAAAGCGCTTTGGTCGCAGCAGACCGAGAGAGAAGCAACTTGGGAGTTGGAGTCTCGCATGATTGAGCAAGACCGGCGTTGTTCACGTCGGGTGCTAGTTAATTGCTAGTTGGTTGTTTTGTTTTTGTTGAGGTTGCGGTTAGAATTTGGGACAATTCATTTAAGGGGTAGAATGTAATACCCGGAAATTGTTTAATTAATAGAGAGAGGACTTTTGTGAAATAATTAAATTTATAAGAGTTTTGAGGGTTTTATGAAAATTTAAGACAACCCGGCCTAGGCCTTGGCCTGTGGGTTTTCTTGGCCCAAGAGGGAGGGAGGCCACCTCTTAAAACCCTAGGCGCCCCCACCCCTGCGCCTCCACCCCCGCGCCCCCCCCAGCCGCCGCCCGTGCTGCCCGGACGTTGATGGGAACGGGTCCCGATCTTCCAACAGTTCGGATATGTTCGATTTGGTGGAGGCGCGACACAAATCGATCCGGCTTCCGAACAACACGTCCGAACCCCGCAATCGCAGCACCACGTCTCCTCAGGTTATCAACCGTGCGCAGCCCGGTTGACCTCGCCAAGAAGGCTAAACCTTGCCTGCGAATCGAAGAACACAAGCAAGAACAAGAAAGATCACAACTGAATTGCAGATATATTGATGTAGCACTCGATAATTGGGGTCTCACAAACCGATGAACGGCGAAACTGTTCAAAGACAGATTTAATCTAAGCAAAACCCCACCCTAATGGTGGGGGTGGCGGCTGTATATAAAGGAGTAAGGGGCGTGTAAAACCCCTGGACGCGTCCTTAATGGACTCCAACACGATACAAAGCCGAACGGCCTAAAAGACGGTGTCGCAGCACCCTGATAGATTCTGAACGTCCACTTTTTTCGACGATTCCCGTTGACTCAGAAGGAATTTTGACATGTGACCAGATCCATTGGAAAGGCTATCTTCTCAGCTTTCCATACATATGTGGAACGTGCAAAACGGAGTCCGGATGCGATCTGGGCGTCCGTTTTAGTGCAGCCTGGTCCTGGACTCCAAGTTGGATTCGAAGTCGGCCACCCTGACAGATTCTGAACGTCTACTTGTTTCGACGATTCCCGTTGACACAGAAGGAATTTTTACATGAGACCAGAGCCATTGGAAAGGTTATCTTCTCAGCTTTCCATACATATGTGGAACGTCCAAAACGGAGTCCGGATACGATCTGGGCGTCCGCTTTAGTGCAGCCTGGTCCTGGACCCGAATTGGATTCGAAGTGGCTTGAGTTGGACATCCAACATGATTTGACCACCCTTGCTGGACTTGTGCGCCTCGTACCCCTTCTCCAAGTACTTCCTGATCCTCTCCATGGTTCCTAATCATAATTAAATCATTAGGTAGTAATCGATTCTCAAATGAACAAAAGAAGTACTTAGGAACGAGTTCACCAGAATTCAATTGTCGGCGCGAGCTCTAGTGATTGGTCCTTGAATATCAAGTGGAGGAGTGTTGTGTATATCCGAAGAAGTGATGTCCTCATCATCCTCCCCCTCTTGAAGCGGAGTTGTCCTCAACTCAGCCTCATTTTCTTCTCCCAAGTATGGCTTCAAATCTGAAATGTTAAAGGTGGGACTAACCCCAAACTCGGGAGGAAACTCAAGTTTATATGCATTATCATTTAGCTTCTCAACTATCTTAAAAGGACCAGCAGCTCTAGGCATCAATTTTGACTTTCTTAACTCAGGAAATCTATCCTTTCGCAAGTGCAACCAAACAAAATCACCCGGTTCAAGTTTAACTTCCTTGCTACCTTTACTACCAGTAATCCTATATTTTTCATTCATCTTTTCAATATTTGCCTTAGTAGTCTCTTGCATTTTGATAATAAAATCAGCACGCTCCTTAGCATCATTATGGACCCTCGCACTAGTAGGCAAAGGTAAAATATCAATAGGGCCACGGGGATTGAATCCATACACTACCGAAAAGGACTTACCTTGGTGGTGGAGTGTTCGCTCGATTATATGCGAACTCAACATGCGGCAAACACTCTTCCCGACTTCAAATTGTTCTTCAAAATAGCTCTCAACATGGTAGACAATGTGCGGTTCACCACCTCGGTTTGGCCATCAGTTTGTGGGTGACATGTGGTAGAGAACAACAACTTTGTACCCAACTTGTTCCATAGAGTACGCCAAAAGTGACTCAAGAACTTGACATCACGATCGAAACAATAGTAGAAGGCATACCATGCAAACGAACTATCTCTTTAAAAAGAGGTCGACAATATGAACGGCATCATCGGTTTTATGACATGGTATAAAGTGAGTCATCTTAGAAAACGATCCACAACAACAAAAATGCTATCAAGAGAAAATAAAGCATCTTTGCACACAAAAGCATAGCATGTATCATTAACATCATCAATTGCAGCAAGGTCTGATTTTGTGGCAAGCATAACAGAATTTTTCAAATGGGTTACTTGCTGTTTTTCAGATTTATCATGTTCCTTTGGATCATCAGCGACTCTCGCCCTATCGGCCTCTATAATCTCAGCTGGGGTCAAAGGCAGTAAAGTAACTTTGTTTCCCTTATGCATAAAAGTGTATGTGTTACTACTACCATGGTGTAAAGCATCATTATCAAATTCCCAAGGTCGACCCAATAAAAGAGAGCATGCTTGCATGGGAACCACATCACAATCAAGATGATCAACATAAGCACCAATGGAAAAATGTACTCGGCATGTTTGCGTTACCTTAGTTTTCCGAGTCATTTAACCATTGAATATGGTATGGATGTGGATGCGGTCGCGTGGTCAAGCCAAGCTTCTTGACCAAGTCAGAACTCACCAAGTTGTTGCAACTTCCTCCATCAATGATGACACGTGCACGCCGGTTCTTGATTGCAAAGAAGGTCTGAAACAAATTATGGCGTTGAAGTTTATCGGGTTGTTGTACCTGCGTGCTGAGGACGCGTTGCACAATGATGCTCCGTAGCATCGCTGTGGACGCCCCACCAAGGACGAGGTCGTCATCACCACCGCCATTGTCATCCGAGGCGCAGCAACATCATCATCCTCCTCGACATCCGGCGTCGATGTAGCCTCCATCTTCGTGGCGATGTATGCCCGTTGGCTAGGGCAATTCTTCTGCACATGACCAAGTCCATGGCAGCGGTGGCACTGAATGCCGGAGGAGCGGCCCGTTGAAGCCACGGAAGAAGAACTCTTAGCTGGACCCTGCAAGGAATTGTTTGTAGAATCTGCAAGGCGTGTCATGGAAGGTGGCTTCGGTGGCGCTGCTGCCATCTTGTTCACAGGTGGTGGAGCAGAACGAAAACTCGAAGAAGACTTGGGCGTTCCGTCGATGTAGTCGTCGCGGCGTGTAGAAGGGTCGTCCGGTGCGTGCCTTAGCCGATTACGTGGCCCTCGCAATTCTTTTTTCGCAAGCATAGCAAGGTGGAACAACGGTTGTGATGAAAATTCTTTATAATCAACAATGTCACGAATTTCACGCCGTAACCCCGTAGAAATGACAAATCTTATCCTCCGTGTCCTCAACAATCCCACAACGCACCATACCCTTTTGAAGCTCAAAGATAATAGTCTTGACAGAACTATCACCTTGTTCTAAGCATCGCAATTTTTCTCAATTCAAGTTTATATGAGGGAGGAACAAACGATTACGCATAGCTTCTTTTAAGCGCTCCCATGTATCAGGTTGTAAGCACATGGTACTTAGTTCATTCCACCAGATAAAAGCAAAGTCCTTAAACTCACTAGTAGCTTGTCTAACTCTATGTTGCTCGGGAACTAAGTGAGAGTTAAACTTACGCTCACCGTCATCTCCCAATCTAGATATATTTCAGCATCATAAAGACCAGAAAAGATGGAATGGTAAACTTGACTTTAGCAAAAGGATCGTCGTTACCATGACGGTTCTGGTTATTACCTCCCATACCATGTCGGTTTTGCTGAAGACGCCGACGTAGTCGTGCATCTTGTGTCGCCTGCTGATCAATGTTGCCATATGTATCATGCAGTGTGTCATCATCATGATGATGGCCGCCATTGACAGGTGGCAGGCGTGCCTCCAATGTGTCTATCCGACCAGTGAGGTCAGCCATCCGCCGCTCCACCCGCTCAATGCCTTCCGTTGTGTTCAACTGGGTAATGGCGGCGACGATGGTGTCCAATCTCGCGCCGAGATCAGTGAGTGAAGCGTTTTGTTTGTCAAGCGCAGCTTGTAGCTGGCCGCGACTAACACACTCGTTGAAATCGACCGGTGTCCCGTCCTCTTCGTTTCCTGACATGGTTAGTGGAAATACAGGGAAAACAAAAGGATTATCCCTATCAACTACAAAGGAAGGGCAGTGGGAACCCGCAAAGGAAGTGACTTACCAAGCTCTTACAAGTGTGATCCGGCGATTGCAAGGGTCAGAACTGTGCTATCCGGAAGTAGGTATATGGAGCTTGGCAGGCCAATTATGTGAGTGGAACACAAATTAATAACAGATAGTAATGCTGAATAAATGTCCAAAGCACTGGTCCTAGTTGCTGGTTTAAATGTGTCCTATATCAAGTATGAGATGATGAACAAGGAGTCAAGAACAGAATATGAAAGCAACGACAGCAACAAAGATGGCCAGGCACTGAGAAGCTCAATTCAGCATAAGCACAAAACAAATAAATTGTTGGCACCTAAAACTGTGCTCTGTTTGGTTTTCTTTTTTTTTTTTTTTTTGTTGCGGCCAAGGATAGCACTCTCTCTCTTCTCTACTATAGCCGAAATTTTTCTTTTTTTTGTATTTTTTATATATTTTTTTCACAGAGCAGAGCACAGAAATAGGAACCACACAAAGTTACAACTCAATCGGATGTAAGGAGTGGCCTACGAAAATAATGAATGTCTTGTAAATTCGGTGATTCAATTTTGAGCGAGTACTACACTTTCAGGCCGAATTTCGGAAAATAATTACCGAACCCAACAAAGTTGGGGAGTTTCGGATGTAAAATTTAATTTCACCCAATTTCAAAAAAAGCAACGATTTCGAGTCCGTATCACGAAAGTTATGGCGTTTGAAGATGGACCTCCAAGTTATGGTTCTTTGTGGAGGTCAAAACGAAGATCGGTGGGGAAATTTGTGGAATCTGGTGGCGGAAGCTCGGGAAAGGTGGGGATGATGCGGTGTGATCACGAGACGTGATGGATGATGAAAACAGAGGGTTAACAGAGGGTGGGATATGGGTGGGAAAACAAAAGCAGAGGGTGGAGGAAACGCGGCGTGACGGCTAGGGTTTGAAGGGTGGTAGCGGGTGGGAAAACAACTCGAACAAAACACGATCTAAACCAGCAACACAACTCGACTAAGGACACAAACTCAACACTACGGACTCTGGAATCAACTTGTGCAAAGGCTAAACGAGATCTAGGACAGAAACAACCTATGACTACAATTTTTTGTAGGGCTTTTCATGGACTCTAGGACGAAACCGAAAATAACAAAGGAGGGTAACTCAACACGGAGGAACACCAAGCTCGATTACCACTTGATGGGAACGGGTCCCGATCTTCCAACAGGTTCTGATATGTTCGATTTGGTGGAGGCGCGACACAAATCGATCCGCTTCCGAACAACACGCCCGAACCCCGCAATCGCAGCACCATGTCTCTCAGGTTATCAACCGTGCGCAGCCCGGTTGACCTCGCCAAGAAGGCTAATCCTTGCCTGCGAATCGAAGAACACAAGCAAGAACAAGAAAGATCACAACTGAATTGCAGATATATTGATGTAGCACTCGATAATTGGGGTCTCACAAACCGATGAACGCGAAACTGTTCAAAGACAGATTTAATCTAAGCAAAACCCCACCCTAATGGTGGGGGTGGCGGCTGTATATAAAGGAGTAAGGGGCGTGTAAAACCCCTGGACGCGTCCTTAATGGACTCCAACACGATACAAAGCCGAACGACCTAAAAGACGGTGTCGCAGCACCCTGATAGATTCTGAACGTCCACTTGTTTCGACGATTCCCGTCGACTCAGAAGGAATTTTGACATGGGACCAGATCCATTGGAAAGGTTATCTTCTCAGCTTTCCATACATATGTGGAACGTGCAAAACGGAGTCCGGATGCGATCTGGGCGTCCGTTTTAGTGCAGCCTGGTCCTGGACTCCGAGTTGGATTCGAAGTCGGCCACCCTGACAGATTCTGAACGTCCACTTGTTTCGACGATTCCTGTTGACACAGAAGGAATTTTGACATGAGACTAGAGCCATTGGAAAGGTTATCTTCTCAGCTTTCCATACATATGTGGAACGTCCAAAACGGAGTCCGGATACGATCTGGGCGTCCGTTTTAGTGTAGCCTGGTCCTGGACTCCGAATTGGATTCGAAGTGGCTTGAGTTGGACATCCAACATGATTTGACCACCCTTGCTGGACTTGTGCGCCTCGCACCCTTCTCCAAGTACTTCCTGATCCTCTCCATGGTTCCTAATCATAATTAAATCATTAGGTAGTAATCGATTCTCAAATGAACAAAAAGAAGTACTTAGGAACGAGTTCACCTGTAAATTCAATTGTCGGGCGCGAGCTCTAGTGATTGGTCCTTGAATATCAAGTGGAGGAGTGTTGTGTATATCCGAAGAAGTGATGTCCTCATCAGACGTCTTCTTCCCGGTGCGCCGTCGTCGTCTTCATCGTCGTCGTCTCCTCCCCCGGTGCGCCGTCGCCGACGTTCGTCGCTGTACCGCGTGGATCCGGAGGAAAGAGAGGAGGAGATCGCGGGCGTGTTCGTCACCGTGTTCGTCGTGTTCGCCGACGTGTTCGCCGTCGTGTCGCCAAGGGTAATCTCTGGTAGTCTCTAGATTGGTTTTAATCAAGTTAGATTCGTCGGTTTTCTGGGCTGCTGGGACGGTAGTTGTTTCTCGGCGGTTTTGATCTAGTTTTGTCGGGATTCAGGTCTGGACCCCTTCTAGAAAGTTGTAGAGGGTTTAATTATCTTTCCAGGGAGTACAAGAACACGTGATTCAGATTTGTGTAACGAAAGTTATGAATTTTCTAGTGTTACTATTCTGCAGATCGGGGTAGTTCTGGACAGAGTTTAGTAGATCGGTTTGTGCGACGGAACTAGTTGCGATTCAGGAGTCCTTAAAATTGAGAAAGTTGTAGATAAGTTTCTTAGCTTTCAATAGAGGTAAAGAAGTCCGATTCGAATTTCTGGGCGAAAGTTATGCCTGTTTTAGTGCGCTGTCCAGAGAGTCCGATGTGAATTTGGATGCTTTAGAAAAGGGTTTGGATCGGCTCGTTAATGGCAGAATCAGAGAGTCTCCCCAACTAAGTTTTTGTAGATAATTTAATTATCTTTCTAGAGAGTCCAAGAACGCTTAATTGGAGTTACGTACTGAAAGTTATGATTTTTGGAAGTCGGCTGTCTGTGGTTGGGCAGATTTGGCGAGGGAGTTGGGGATTTAATTGAGATAAATTGTTGGGTTAATTGGGGTTGCTGTTATTTTATATCTAGAAACCCGCTACTGTCATGTTGGTAATTATTAATTAAATATTCAGGAGGAGAGCGGATTCGGGGTTGTGCCTTCTACGTGTTCTTCATTTTCATGGTTGAGGCAAGTATATTTGTGATGTGAAAATATGTGTGTTTATGGATTTGTTGAATTGTTTGGATGATGGTTGAATCATGACTGTTTAAATTGTGAGTATGAGTAAGTGATGAATTGAGAATGCTATTTATGTTCTGTTTACATTATGACATTTATGAGATTGGTTGATGCGTAGTATGGTGAATGCTCGTTATCTTTGATACATTCACATATATGCATCATATTGAGAATTGTTGAAGTCTTGATCATGCGGTGATCAAGCATCGAGGTCCCCACACTTGCGAGTGTGGGCAATGGTCCCCTGCACTGAGGGTGCAGGCATGGGTGTGCATTGACGGATGCACACACCGCATTACTGATAAAATGCGAAAGAGATGAGAAAGAGGAGCTTTTGATCATAATGCATAGCATGAAATTCATATGTAATATGTTTAACTTGAGAGTTAATGTTCATGCTTGCATTTGTTCTGATTATACTTCTTCGAGTCATTGGACTCACTCTTCTTCGTTGTTTTGTTGTTGTTGTTTGTTTATTTTAGGTACCTTCACGAGGTCGACATGCATGGGAATAAAGAGGATTAGTATTGTTGCACTTGCACGAAATATTCACCATGGAGAAGATAGAGAACTCTAATTATTATTTGTTGATTAGTTCAAGTGGTATTTGATTATGACCTTCAGATTAAGATGTAATAATGGATTAGAACTTCTTCATATTGCTTCCGTGCTTTACTTAAGTTTTATAGATGTTTCTGCTTAGTAGCCAAATTACTTTGCTTGCGGTTATTCATACCTTTTGATAATATTGTTAGAACTTCATTTTTATCAATAAACAAAGGAGGCTCTGCCGAAATTTTATAGAATGCCTTAGCATAGTTTTATTATGTTGTTAGTTTGATAGCATTTCAGGCCATTGTTTGGCTGGGGTGTTACAGGCGTAGTAGATAAAAAGAACAACACATATGCATAGTATATGTCTGAATCAATTATCGTGTCATTCTC
Source organism: Bonia amplexicaulis (assembly GCA_036346245.1). Classification (NCBI taxonomy): domain Eukaryota; kingdom Viridiplantae; phylum Streptophyta; class Magnoliopsida; order Poales; family Poaceae; genus Bonia; species Bonia amplexicaulis. Next base: position 12,292,589 of record CM070738.1, on the reverse strand, counting down.
GTTGTTCCACACAAACAAATTAATATAACAACAACCATAATATGTATACATTTCAACATTTTCTTTCATATCATTCTCCCTCCCATGAGAAAACGTCGTCCTCGACTTTGCTAGACACATGGACAAGTCATTAATGGGCCAAACCAAATTAAGTTGTTCAAATATGGGGGAGAAATTGTTTAGTTCCGTCCATGCTTCAACTGCGCCACTCTGATTATTTGTATATGATTGTACATTAAAGGATGGATAAGTAGGCTTAAGAAATCTTTTGAAACATGCAGCACTATTATTGATACTCATCGCATTGTGATCATGATATGGCACAGACGATTGTTTATCCAAAATATGCAATTTCAATTCAGCAAACTTATCACATGTAATGCATATTCGGTAAACATAAAACTTATCCTCTTGTAACACCCCAGCCAAACAATGGCCTAGAATGGTACCAAACTAACAACATAATAAAACTAAGCTAAGGCATTCTATAAAATTTCGATAGAGCCTCCTTTGTTTATTGACAAAAATGAAGTTCTAACAAGTATTATCAAAAGGTATGAATAACCGCAAGCAAAGTTATTTTGTTACTAAGCGGAAACATCTATAAAACTTAAGTAAAGCGCGGAAGCAATATAAAGAAGTTCTAATCCATTATTACATCTTATTCTGAAGGTCATAATCAAATACCACTTGAACTAATCAACAAATAATAATTAGAGTTCTCTATCTTCTCCATGGTGAATATTTCGTGCAAGTGCAACAATATTAATCCCTCTTTATTCCCGTGCATGCTGATCTCGTGAAGGTACTTAAAATAAACAAACAGCAACAACAAAAACAATTGCAAGAGTGAGTCCAATGACTCAGCAAGTATGATAAGATAGTAACATAATCAACCATGAACAGCATTGTATCATATTAATAACCATGGTATGCAATATGATCAAAAATCTCTTTTCCTCTTCTCTTTCGCATTTTACCGGTAATGCGGAGTGAGCATCCGTCAATGCTCACCCATGCCTGTACCATCCGCACAGGGACCAATTGCCCACACTCCATGAGTATGGGGACCTTTAGCCCGTCATGACCTCAACATGACGGGGACCTCGACGCTTGGTCATCTCGTGACCAAGACTTCAATAATCAATATGATGCATGCATGTGAATATCTTGATAAATAAACTTGCATTCACACTATCTATGCATCATAAATTCTCATGAACATAACAATTGCAATTGATCATTGACGGATTGACGCGTTCTAGGACTTCATGGAAAGATAATTTCGTCCTCTACAATTCTCTAGGAGAGGTCTAGACCTGAATCCCCACGGATCTAACCCAAAACAACCGTCTAACATGTTCTGTCCTAGCAGTCCAGACTTACGAAATTGCTATCAAAATCAAAGAATAATATTCTAATGGGAAACAAGGATTACCCCTTGACGAATGGATGAAGAACACGAAGATCTTCCCACGAATTCTTCCTCCTCTCTTCTCCTTTCTTCCTCTTGTTCTTCCCTTCCTCCGGATCCGAAGGCCTTGCGAGAACGATCTCCTTCCTCCGCTTGATTGGGCAGCAGCCGGGGACCTTCCTTGCCAACAATGGAGGGGGAGGAGCTGCTTGGGGAGGAGGTGGCGCAAGGGAGGAAGTGGGATGGGGGGTGTGGCTGCTAGGGAGGGAGTGGCGCGCAATTGGGGGAGCAATTGGGGGAGGCAATTGGGGGAGCAATTGGAGGAGCAATTGGGGGAGGTGGCGGCTGCTAGGGGGGAGGGGTTGCGGCTAGGGTTGGGGCGCCTCCCCCCTGCTGGCCAAAATCCCCACCTGGGCCAAGGCCCAGGCCCAGGTTGACTGGAAAAATCATAAACCCCCTCCAAACTTGTTATTTTTAAACTTTACTTTAAGGTCCTCCTCTCAAATGAATTGCTTAATTAATAAATCTCTCCGGGGATATTACATTCTACCCCCCTTAAACTGAATTCGACCCCGAATTCTAACCATACGCTAACCGAAGATTAAATACAAGTAAACTTAATCGTAAAGCACATACCTGAAGCGAATAACTCTGGATATTGCTCGCGCATGCGGGACTCCAATTCCCACGTAGCCTCCTCTCGGTCTGCTGCGACCAGAGTACCTTGACATATTGTAAAGTTTTATTCCTCAACACCTTCTCTGATCTTTCTAGAATTCGCACCGGCTTGGACTCAAAGGACAGATCTTGCTCAATTATTAATGGCTCCAGGGTGATATGAAGTTCTGGATCTCGCAGGTACTTCCTCAACATAGACATGTGAAACACGTTATGCACCCCGCGCATAGACTCAGGAAGATCCAAACGGTATGCCAACTTCCCGATTCGTGCTAAAATCGTGAAAGGTCCAACGTACCTCAGGGCTGAGCTTCCCTTTGGTACCGAATCTCACCACACCCTTGGTGGGTGATACCCTCAAAAGTACATGATCCCCCACTTCAAATTCCAAATCTCTTCTCCTCACATCGGCATAACTTTTCTGCCTGCTCTGGGCGGCCAATAGATCTGTCTCACCAAGGCCACTCTCTCAACTGTCTTCTGGACCCAATCTGGTCCCAAAATTGCCTTCTCGCCCACCGCTTCCCAGCAAAGGGGTGACCTGCATTTACGGCCATACAATACCTCAAACGGTGCAGCTTTGATGCTTGAATGATAGCTGTTATTATAGGCAAACTCCGCCAGGGGTAACTGATCCTCCCAACTACCCTTCCAAGACAACACACAGGACCTCAACATGTCCTCCAAGGTCTGAATAGTACGCTCCGACTGCCCATCTGTCTGTGGGTGAAATGCCGTACTCAATGCACTCTGCAAACTCTCCCAGAACTTGGAAACAAACTTGGCATCTCTGTCAGACACTATGGTCTTCGGCACACCGTGAAGTCTCGCAATCTCCCGCACATAAATAGGTGCCAAATCACTTGCAGAGTGGGTCGTGCGGATGGGAATGAAATGCGCTGACTTGCTGAATCGATCCACTATTACCCAAACCGCATCCTTGCCCCGCGGTGACCGAGGCAACGCCACCACAAAACCATAGAAATGTCATCCCATGGCCACTAAGGGACCTCTAATGGCTGCAACTACCCTGCCGGTCTTTTATGTTCTGCCTTCACTTGTTGGCAAATACCACAAGAGGCTACATAATTGGCTATGTCCACTTTCATTCTTTTCCACCAGAAATTCTGCTTCAAGTCACGATACATCTTTGTTTCCCGGGTGAACAAAGTATATGGGGTGCGATGAGCCCTCTCAAAATGTCACCCTTGACCTCCGCTTTACATGGCACACGAGGCGTCCTTAAAACGCAAACCGACTCATCCAAACTGAAATCCCTTCCTTGCCCATTTCGAACGCTCTCGACCCTCTGCGCAGAACGGATCATGTGTTGTGCCTCCCCACACGCTCTGGAATAACTGACTCTAAGATCAAATGTGTCTCCACTCGTGCCGTGCCCGCATAACAATAAGATATTCCCATGCGGTCAAAATCAGCAATAAGATAATCTAGAGTAGCGGGTGTCGCCTTGCGACTAAGAGCATCGGCCACCACATTGGCCTTACCCGGATGATACTGAATGGTGAGGTCATAATCCTTAATCAACTCCAGCCATCTGCGTTGCCTCAAATTCAAATCCTTCTGGGAGAAGATATACTTAAGACTCTTGTGATCGGTGAACACATCACATGTCTCATCGTACAGATAGTGCCTCCAAAGTTTCAATGCAAACACAACAGCAGCCAACTCTAAATTATGGGTTGGATAATTCTGCTCATGTTTCTTCAGTTGCCTCGATGCATAAGCCAACACCTTTCCATCCTGCATGAGAACACATCCCAGCCCGACTCGTGAAGCATCGGAGAAAACCGTGAAACGCTTTCCTGGTTCCGGGACAGTGAGAACCGGAGCGGTCACTAGTCTTTCCTTCAAAATCTGAAAGCTACGCTCACAACATCATCCCATTGAAACCTCACATCCTTCTGAGTGAGCCTGGACAATGGCTTTGCAATGATGGAGAAATGTTGCACAAATCTCCGATAGTAGCCCGCCAGCCCGAGAACACTCCTCACTTTCTTGACGTTGGTCGGTCTTTCCCATTACACCACTGAAGAAACTTTGCTTGGATCAACTGATATTCCCTTATCGCTGGTGATATGTCCCAAAAATCCCACCTGAGACACCCAGAACTCGCATTTCTTGAATTTAGCAAAGAACTTACGCACTCTTAGTGTCTCCAATACAAGCCTCAGATGATGCTCATGATCTGCTTCGTTCTTTGAGTAAATCAAGATGTCATCAATGAATACGACTACGAAGTCGTCTAGGTATTCATGCAACATCCTGTTCATTGTCTCCATGAAGGCAGCAGGGGCATTCGTTAGTCCAAAAGACATAACTTTAAATTCAAAATGCCCATACCTCATGGAGAATGCCGTTTTCTCGATATCCTCCTCTCGTACAGGAATCTGATTATATACCGACTGGAGATCGATCTTGGAGAATACCTTGGCTCCTCTCAATTGGTCAAATAAATTTTCATTGCGGGGTAATGGGTACTTATTCTTGATGGTCAACTGGTTGAGAGCGCGATAATCAATACACATGCGCCAACTTCCATCTTTCTTCTTGGTAAACAGCACGGTGCCCCCACGGAGACACGCTCGGTCGAATAAGATCCTTTGCTCTCAAATCATCCAACTGCTTCTTTAATTCTTCCTGAAAGGGTCGAGCCAAACGGTACGGAGTCATAGAAACTGGTCGTGCCCCGGGCACTAAATCAATCCTGAACTCCACTGGTCGCGGAGGCGGCATCCCTGGCAACTCTGCTGGAAACACATCCAAGAATTCCCGAACTATCGGGATACTTTCTGCAAGCGAGGAATTTGGCTTTTCCACTAAGGATAAAATAAATCCACTCTTTGCTGATCTACTACCAAGATACAAGCAAGCCAGCACACTAGATGAAAAAGAGGGAGCACTACCCTGAAAAATTATCTCTTGGCCCGATGGAGCTTGAAGAGCTACCGTCTTCCAAAAACATGATATGACAGCATGGTAATTATGTAACCAATCCATCCCCAGAATAACATCAAATGGCTCCATATTCATGATCATCAAATTAGCAATAAAATCCTCCCCATCAGGTGAGCACACAACCGTGACGATCAGAACTGGAAAGAATTCCCCCAAGCGAGTGGACCAAAACAGACTGAGAAATAAACTGCAAACTCATATTGGCCCGACTAGCAAACTCTAGGGATGCAAAGAAAAAGGTAGCCCCAGAATCAAATAAAACGTAAGCCTCCACTGAATCCACCAAAAGCGCACCTGTCACCACATCGGGACGACCCGCCGACTCGGCAGTCGGCAAAACGTAGGAGCCTGATGCTGGGGCAGCCGGTGCCCCAACACCCGAGTAAGGCGGGCTGCTGAGGGAGGTCTTGAAGGTGCCACAGTGGGAAGAATGTCAGGAGGAGGCGCCATGAGACTGGTGGCATCACGCCAGAGTAGGGTAGTGAGGCGAGGCGGCGCCAAGTCCGAGCGGAGCGGTGCTAACATCTGACCGACCCCAGAAGAAGCTGCTGCATCAAGACGGTGCTTGAACTGATTCCCAGCTGATAATGCTAGCAGGATTGCGCTTGCACACCAGTGCCTTGTGGCCCTCCTGATCACAATGGCGACAAGCTCCAACCCAAGCACACTCTGAAGCACGGTGACCATCTCCACACTTGAAGCATTTCATCCCTGTCCTGGGGCCGGGCGCACCATAGGGACACTCCCTGAAGACCGGAAAGAAGAAGATGCCTGGGGCTTGGTGAACCTGGACTTGAATGAACTTTGTGGACCCTTGAATCTCTTGGGAACTGGCTTCAACGCTGACTCACTGCCTCCATAACTCTTCTTATGACTGCTCTCCGTAACCTCGGAAGCCACTGTACCTTCAGTACCTTGCAAACCTTCCCTAAGCTGCATCTCTAACTCCATGCCCCTAGCTTGTTCCACCAGAGAGCCAAAATCACGAAGCTCCAAAGCTCCCAACACTTGGCAAAACTCCTGTCTGAGCCCTCTGCGAAACCTCTTGGCTTTCTCCACATCACTGGTAGCCACAAATGGTACAAAGCGGATTAAATTATTAAAACCCACTTGCATCGACACCGACATCTTGCCCTGCTTGTAACTGTTCAAAGTCACCTCCATTCTTTCCACAAATGATGCGGGATAAAATCTCTTCTTGAATTGCTCCACAAACACCTCCCAAGTCGCTGGCCCAAGGGCAGCAGTTCTGGCTGACAGGACTCCTTCCCACCAGAGATCCGCTTGCCCTTTCAGCTGAAAGGCCACAAACTGCACCTGCTGCGTTGACGTCAGTCCCAACACTCCCAGGTGCCTCTCTATGTGCCGTAACCAGTTAGCAACATCAACTGGTGTGCCCAAACCATCAAAAGTGTCCAACCTCAAAGCATTCCACTGGTGTAGTCCCACAGCATTCACCGGAGCCGTGGGTGCGGCCCCACGTCTGCGGGAGGGGTTTGGCTCTGAGCTGCCGAGCAACCTCCTCCTCGGATCCCACTGAATTAGTCTCCTCTGCTACAGAATATTGCATTTCAGGCGGGGGCACAGCCGGGCCTCGCCTGGCAGCCTGCCGGCCACGGCCACGACCACGACCTCTACCCCTTGCCATCGCTATAACACAAACAAGCATAGAGTCACACATATAAACACAATCAATTGCAATAAACATCAATAACATATTGATGCAATGCAAATCCCATTCCCACCTACTGTGCTTAGTGTGTCAAGTTTAATAGTTTTATTAACCACGGACCTACAGCCCGCTCTGATATCAACTGTAACACCCCAGCCAAACAATGGCCTAGAATGCTACCAACCTAACAACATAATAAAACTAAGCTAAGGCATTCTATAAAATTTCGGCAGAGCCTCCTTTGTTTGTTGACAAAAATGAAGTTCTAACAAGTATTATCAAAAGGTATGAATAACCGCAAGCAAAGTTATTTTGTTACTAAGCGGAAACATCTATAAAACTTAAGTAAAGCGCGGAAGCAATATAAAGAAGTTCTAATCCATTATTACATCTTATTCTGAAGTTCATAATCAAATACCACTTGAACTAATCAACAAATAATAATTAGAGTTCTCTATCTTCTCCATGGTGAATATTTCGTGCAAGTGCAACAATACTAATCCCTCTTTATTCCCGTGCATGCTGATCTCGTGAAGGTACCTAAAATAAACAAACAAACAACAACAAAACAATAAAGAAGAGTGAGTCCAATGACTCAGCAAGTATGATAAGATAGTAACATAATCAACCATAAACAGCATTGTATCATATTAATAACCATGGTATGCAATATGATCAAAAATCTCTTTTTCTCTTCTCTTTCGCATTTTACCGGTAATGCGGAGTGAGCATCCGTCAATGCTCACCCATGCCTGTACCATCTGGTACAGGGACCAATTGCCCCACTCCATGAGTATGGGGACCTTTAGCCCGTCATAACCTCAACATGACGGGGACCAAGACTTCAATAATCAACATGATGCATGCATGTGAATATCTTGATAAATAAACTTGCATTCACACTATCTATGCATCATAAATTCTCATGAACATAATAATTGCAATTGATCATAAACAATAACAGCAAATCATTAACATATTCATGAGCATACACATCCATAACATTGTAACAATCATCAACAAGCATCAATCACACTCGATATGCACTATCAATTTAAAGCCACACATGTACTTGCCTTAACCACGCGAAAACGGAGGATGAGTAGAAGGTGCAGCCCCGGGAACCCGTCCTCCTCCTGAACATTAATATAATATTTTCTAAGACAACAGAAACGGGTCTATGGATAAAATAAAAACACCCTTAAACTAACCCAACATATTTAACTTGACCCAAACTCAAATCTTCTCTCGGCCAACCCCTACCTTCTACAGACAGTCACCTTGAAAAATTCATAACTTTTGATACGAAGGTCCAATGAGGCGTTCTCAGATTCTCTGGAAATATAATTAAATTATCTAACTAAACCTATTTGGGGAGCCTTCCATATTCGGCCATCTTCTACCCGATCCAACCAATTTTCCTCAATCTGTATTTGTCTCTGGATAGCGCACTAAAAATGCCGTAACTTCCACCCCGAAAGTCTGAATTTGGACTGCTTGACCTTTCTGGAAAGATAAGAAAATTATCTACAACTTTCCTAATATGAAGATCCTCTGATTCTCCCGTTTACTAATTTCTAAAATCGATCTACCGAAACCCGTCGGGAAACCCTCCGAGATGCAAAATAGTCAATTTCTAAAAATCATAACTTTTGCTACACAAGTCCGATTGACGCGTTCACGGTCTTCATGGAAAGATGATTTCGTCCTCTACAATTCTCTAGGAGAGGTCCAGACCTGAATCCCCACGGATCTAACCCAAAACAGCCGTCTAACATGTTGTGTCCTAGCAGTCCAGACTTACGAAATTGCTATCAAAATCAAAAAATAATATTCTAATGGGAAACAAGGATTACCCCTTGACGAGTGGATGAAGAACACGAAGATCTTCCCACGAATTCTTCCTCCTTTCTTCCTCTTGTTCTTCCCTTCCTCCGGATTCGAAGGCCTTGCGAGAACGATCTCCTTCCTCCGCTTGATTGGGCAGCAATGGGACCTTCCTTGCCAACAATGGAGGGGAGGAGCTGCTTGGGGAGGAGGTGGCGCAAGGGGCGGGGAGGGAGGGAGGTGGCGCAAGGGAGGAAGTGGGATGGGGGTGCGGTGCTAGGGAGGGAGTGGGGCGCAATTGGGGAGCAATTGGGGAGGCGGTTGGGGAGCAATTGGGGAGCAATTGGGGAGGAGGCGGTGCTAGGGGAGGGTGCGGCTAGGGTTGTGGCGCCTGCGCCTGTCGAATCCCACAGGCCAAGGCCCAGCCCAGTTGTCTGGAAAAATTATAAACCCCCTCCAAACTTGTTATTTTTAAACTTTACTTTAAGTTTCTCATCTCAAATGAATTGCTTAATTAATAAATCTCTCCCGGGATATTACACATCTATACCATAATTTCCAATCAAATTGAACTTATATGTATATGCATAGGTACTAACTAGTGATTTTAAACATGAAATTTCAGCAACATTCTCAATCACAGTAGATAGTTCTTTAGGATCATCAAACATGATATAATATAAAGAATTACCAGGAGATATTCTCGTAAGAACTTCCTTATGAGTAATCAATTCCACATTATGTAACTTGAGCAAAGAAATTTTAGAACATAGAATTTTCATTTGTATATATGAGTTCTCACAAGTACTCACCGTTTCACAATTAATTTCAACACAAATATTGTTACCTTTATTGTTCTCCTCAGTTGATGTAGGTGTTGTAGGTATTAAATCATCATGATGTAATAACGGGGCAGCAAGTACTTCATCTTTAACTATAATTATCTCTTCATCGTTTATCTCCAATGGTGCCAGTTGTTGAACATTTGGCTCCTCTTCTTTAATATTAACCTGCACAATGTGGGAAACAATACTAGAAGTAGATATTAATGTGTTACTTTCAAAATCAACCTCACTTTGTCTATCTTCCACTTCTCTCTTTTCTTTTGGTGTATCTCTCACACTCTCAATTTGGATGCTCTCAAACTCACATATGGTGGAATCACATAACTCACTCTCACGTGGGTTTTGATGCATCTCAAATGTTGTATGTATCATAGGGGCAGCACAAGATGTCTCTTTTACCGAAGGGAAAGTCCTATGCTCGGTCATCTTCGCATGTGTCACACTAGTGGAACCATAAGAGCTGAAGTATGGACATGGATTGAACCATGATGTACGTGTCTCCATAAGTCTCTTCTCCTCCTTAATAGCACAATTCACAAGATCATGCAAGTTACAAAAAATATTTATGTTGAAGTATAGCGGCGATCTCAGAATTCAAGCCACCGTTGAAGTATGCCTTCTCCCTTGATGGACTAGTGACACCGGCACGACACATCGCATCTTGCAGTTCAAAATAGTAATCTTGGACAGTATTACTACCTTGTGTGATATTCTCCAAATGGTGAAGCAATTCCTGCGCATAATAGGATGGCACAAACTCGCTCCTCATGAACGCCTTCAAATCTGACCAAGATTTAATGAATTGTTTTCCAATTAGTTGTTGCCACCAACTATAAGCATAGTCTTCAAACTCGCTCATGGCACGTTTCACCTCTTGATCTTTGGAAAGTTTTAGAAATCTAAACACTTTCTCCATTTGCCATTCTCACTCAAGATACTCCTCTGGATCATCACTGCCATAGAAAGGAACAAAGCTATCTTCTTCTTGTTGTGGACGAAGTGCTCACACAATATCATTCACGATGTTTTTATGTATCACCTTCCTTTGTTGATTGAGCTCAATGCAGAAATCCTGCATATCCAACTGAAGTGGTGCCTGATTGGAGCTCTTGTTGCAATGTACTTCTCAATGCCTGATGTTGAAATCGAGTCATCGGGGTATTAAGATTAACTTTAATCTCATCACCATAGTTATCTTCTCTACCTGCCATGGTTTAGATTATACAAAGAAAATAACAGATGCAAAAACTAGGGTTTGGATTTTTTTTGTGTTTTCGGTTTATGGACTATAGGATAGCAAGTAATAAACAGAAATTTAAAGGGATAAGATCTTACCGAGTAAACCACGCTCTGATACCAAGATGATACGGGGTCACCCGATCTTCTCGACGTAGGATGGATACTGATGCGGATACGCACAAGCTTAGCACTTTTCAGTCAAATACTTTATTTCACTGGAAAGAAGTACTGAGCCGCATTAAATATTGTCGTAAGAACTTCCTTGTGAGTAATCAATTCCACATTATGCAAATTGTGCAAAGAAATTTCAGAATATAGAATTTTCATTCGTACATATGAGTTCTCACAAGTACTCACCATTTCACAATTAATTTCAGCACCAATATTGTTATCTTTATTGTTCTCCTCAGTTGATGTAGGTATTGTAGGTATTAAATCATCATGATGTAACAACGTAGCAGCAAGTACTTCATCTTTAACTATGATTATCTTCTCATCGTTTATCTCCAATGGTGCCAGTTGTTGAACATTTGGCTCCTCTTCTTTAATATCAACCTGCACAATGTGAGGAATAACACTAGAAGTAGATATTAATGTGTTAGTTTCAAAATCATCCTCACTTTGTCTATCTTCTACTTCTCTCTTTTCTTTTGGTGTATCTCTCATACTCTCAGTTTGGATGCTCTCAAACTCACATATGGTGGAATCACATAGCTCGCTCTTTTTAACACTCTCACTCAATTTGGCTATATGGCTATCATTCTCACATGGGTTTTGATGCATCTCAATTGTTGTATGTATCATTGGGGCAGCACAAGATGTCTCCTTTACCGTAGGGAAATTCCCATGCTCGGTCATCTTCTCATGTGTCACACTAGCGGAACCATAAGGGCTGAAGTATGGATGTGGATTGAACCGTGATGTACGTCTCTCCATAAGTCTCTCTTCTTGCTTAATAGCATAATTCACAAGATCATGTATGCTACTAAAATATGTATGTCGAAGTGTAGTGGTAATCTCAGAATTCAAGCCTCCTTTGAAGTATGCCATCTCTTTGAATTCACTAGTGACTACTGCACGACGCAACGCATCTTGCGGTGAAAATAATAATCTGAATCAGTATTACTCCCTTATGTGATACTTTCCAAATGATGGAGCAATCCCCACTCATAATAGGATGGCACAAACTCGTTTATCATGATCACCTTCAAACCTTCCCAAGATCTAATGAATCGTTTTCGAGATAATTGTTGCCACCAACTATAAGCATAGTCTTTAAACTGTATAGTGGCTCGCATTACTTCTTGGTCTTTGGGAAGCTTCTGTACTCTAAACTCTTTCTCCAATCGTCATTCCCACTCAAGATACTCCTCTGGATCTTCACTTCCATAGAACGGAAAAGACAAATTATTGGGTTTGGAATCACACCATGAGGAACGAAATACTGAAGATTCATTCCTATTTGGTTCACACCGAGAGAAACGAATTGTTGAATATACTGTCATGGTTAGTTATGCAACATATATATATATGCCAAAAGAAACTTACACTTGGTGGTGGCTATAATATCAACTGATGATCAAACGGTTTTAAAAGTGACTCACAATTGCACGGCAAAGGATATTTTGTGGAGCTTGGTTAGGAAGTATTTATGCTACACGATCTGATTTTTCGATGTTGTAAAATTAAGTAATAATCCAAGTTAGAATACTTTGCCTAAGTGCTGATCCTAATGGTTTAAGTGAAGTGTATGAACGCACACGCAAAGATCAATGTGACTCGATGCAACAAAGGAATGAGCTAAATAGAAGCGATCTGAAATTGAGAATTCAATAGCTCGTTTTGCACCAAGTACTAGGAGAGACGCTAGCCAATTGCAATGATATCAATGTAAGGGCACGAGATTGCTCAAGAAATTAAATCACACAATCTGAATTTATGGACAAGGAACTCTCCCAAATTCGGCCATGTTTTTTTTCTTTTTCTCTTCTTTTTTTCAGTTGTCCTTTTTTTGTAAAGGCCGAACTAGCATTAATCGTTCCTTTGATTTTTTTTTGTGGGTCACAAATATTTAGCAAAGAGTAAAATACTCAAGAGCAGCCCTAGATGTATTATTCAACAGCTAGTCTCAATTGATGAAAAAAATATCAGCAACATTTTTTTGGATTTTGGATTGGACAGAAAGATTAGGCTACGCAAATAAACACGAACGATCAACACATAAACAAAATTTCTAATGGATCAAGACATAATAAAACTCACGAAAATAGCAGATGCCAAACTAGGGTTTGGATATTTTTTTGTGTGTTTTCGGTTTATGGACTATAGGACAGTAAGTAATAAACTGAAATTTAAAGGGATAAGATCCTACCGAGTAAACCGCGCTCTGATACCAAGATGATACCGGGTCGCCCGATCTTCTCGACGTAGGATGGATACTCACGGGAGTCTTGATGAATCGTAATGATCCTCCAGTGCCAATGCATGGGACGAACACTCTTTAATCCGCCAAAACGCACACGTGTTGATTTCGCCGACCACCAAGCGAAGATCTATCGTGCACCTAATTCCCAATGGAAAGGCTGAACAATCTTAATTGAAGAAAATCACTCCAAGTTCTCTATGGAACTTCGGTAGCAATGCTAAACTCGAACAAACTTTAGTAGATTCATTATTATCAAACGTGGTCTGCCTTACAATGGGGGTCTAACCCTCAATATATAGTTCCCTCTCCACCTCATGGCTGGCCAAGAGGTCCTAAACCAACTCCAACTCATCCCTACATGTATTTGGAAACAAACTCACACAAAAGGAAAAACCTAAAATTAAGCCGTCACAATGTTTCGGTCATAAATTTTAATCCGTAACGAATTTGAAGGTGGGGCTGCATCCATTGCGTAGCCCTTGAAATTATCTTTGCAACGAGTATAAGAACACCTGAATCGGACTCCGTTTGTGAATGTTATGGCCTTTTTAGTAACTGTCTGTTAGGCTGTCCCGAACCGAATCCAAATTTAATTCTGAGTTGAATCCGAGTTTGAATTGGATTGATAGCATGATGTAGTATTCCAAGTTCATCATCAATTAAAAGAAACTCCTTAAGAAACAAATTCACCTGACAATATTTAATGCGGCCCAATACTTCTTTCCAATGAAATAATGCATTCGCTTGAAAAGTGCTAAGCATGTGCGTATCCGCATCAAAGCTAGAACTTTTAGAATCAAGCAAAGTTCTTCCATATAATCATATCTCAATTGAGAAATAACAAATTTATCTAGCATGGGTGAAAAGATTTGTAAGTTCTTCCATAATTCATCATCTTTATTGAGATTGCCCATGCTAGATGGTGCAAAAAGAGATGAACACATAAGCACTAGATGAGTACTAAATTTTCTAAATTTTACTTCCCTCTCACACTGAACAAAATTCAGCACATCAGAATTGTTGTCCCAGATAGCAAGTTTCAATTCATCGACGTGATCGCAAGTTATGCATATTCGATATACATGAAATTGATTTTCTACACCATAATCTCCAATCAAATTAAACTTATACCTAGGGGTGTAGGCACTACACAAGAATTTCGAACATGCAAGTTCAGAAACTTTCTCCATAGCATGTGACAATTTCATATGTAGATCCAACATGATGTAACACAACGAATTAGCAGGAGAAATTTTAGTCAAAACTTCTTTATATCTAACCAAAGCCACATGATCATTGTATGCGATTAATTCATCACATCAAAACAGCAGACATTTCAATTATTTTTTGATAAAGGTGTTGGTGATATGCCCTAGAGGCAACATGGAGATGTTGAATATATCACATACTATGTTTATGATACATTGCTTTGTTCCTTGAAATAGACATTATCATTATTGATCAATGAGTATGTGACTTATTCATGAGACTCTTAATGCCAAAATGTTGCTATTTCTAAATGATCCCTGATTATATTTCATATGAGGAACAAATATGATTCAAAGATCAGCATATGTATTGATTGATGATCATGTCTCATGGATCATGGTATGGAGATACCAAATCAATAATATGGACATGTGTTAGTGAACATATGTTGGATAGACCCGCCATGAGACACCGCAGAGATTCCATGTGTCATCGTTGGTCTCAAGTAGTGTTTATGTGGAATCCTTAGACTTGAGATCATCATGGTTCCCAAGATGCGTAGTAGCTTATTTTGGGACTACTAAACACTACTCCGTGAATCGGGTAGTCATAAAAGTAGTCTTTGGGTTTGCCATGAAACATGTAGTGGGATGTGAATGATCAAGATAGAATTTGCCCCTCCTTATGGGAGATATCTCGGGCCCTCGATGTAATGGATTATGAAAGTGCATGGCCATGCCAAGGTGATTGAGGAGTCAATCATGAGTTTATAATCCATCACGGAATCGAGAGAGTGATTGAGCTATTAAGAGGATGACACAGGTCTCGCCTTGAGCTTAATCTATATCGTGAGGCAAAGGATTAGTACATGAGAACATTACGTGTTCACCGATATGATCTTTACGTATACTTTGGGGTTAATATGTCTTACTAGAGGCCGCTATTAACGGGGTGACCGGAAAGGTGTTTCGGTCGCGACCAAGTATATGTGAACCTACTGTGGTCGCACACTTAACGGGTTGGAACACTAATTGAATGTGATTGGGATATGGGCTCAATTCGGATAGAGATCCGGATAGACTCCTATTGGGCCTCGGTCCACGAGGCCCAAGTGAGGAGGTCTATATATGGAGGCGAGGGCTGAGGGATGCATCGATAATCCCGAGCTAAACCACCGCCGCCACCTCCGAGCCAAACCCTAGTCGTCATGAGTGCCGGTACACTCGCGATCGGCGTTCCCAAACCGGACGTGTGGATACCGGTGGAGGCGGCGCTCGTTGCGGCGTTGATCGGCATCAATAACCTCTGATTGGATCTGCTCGTGGTGTGGTTGATCGCGTGGAGGAGACGATCGGTTCGGGACGATCGACTACTTCCACTACTACCTCGACGCGTGGTTGGATCGGCTTCTCCAACTCTTCTTCATTGCTGCTGGCGTCTAGTGGTAACGATCCATGATCCCTCCTTAAGCATGATGTTCTTGTGTGCGCGGTAGAAAAGTTTTGTTTTCTGCTATCGTAGCCTTCGCGCAATCCATTAGTGGTATCAGAGCCATCTTGCTTAGTTTGCGATCTGGATCAGCGCATATCTTGATATGCGGTTGTAATAGATTGGATCTATTACGGACTAGATCAGTCGGTTCATGTGATGAATCATTGGTAGCACGGGTTGATTAGATCAATCGGTCATAAGGGGTTGGAATATGTATGAGTTGATAGCATCATGTGGCCAAAAAGATTAGTTCATGCTCCTTCTTTGATGTACGCGAAACTTGCCCCTCTGGTGGTAACACCATCGGGGCTAATGGCAGACGATCGAGAGATTGAGCCAACAGATCGAGGTCTTGTGTTGCGGTCTCCTCAAGCATACCGATCGCGATGATCAATGTGACTGATCTAATGAAAATTGAGACATTTTGAATGGCTCGGATTTGGGTTGATTTGATCGGCCCGATGAGATTTTCATAGCGATTTCATAGATGCGATCTATGTAATTCCGTGAGATTTGGGACCGCCGTTGCGTACATGCATAGATTGTTATAGAAACACATTCATGTCAGGGCGGTAGGATACGTTCTACGCTTAACTTGTTTTTGCAGGGAATGGTGTGAATGGTATGGCATAGATGCATATGTGATGCATGTGTGTTTTGGCTACTGTGTGTTGTATTAATCACGGTAGGGTTGAGGTCGTTCTTTAATTGTATAACGACTGCGTGTCGACTTGTGATGCTTGAGCTCCTCATGTAATTCATTTGCTACCTATTAGTTGTAATAGTTTAGTTCTTTGCTATGGAGGCTTCAAGCATGATGACAAAGAGGACAAGAAGTGTGGCGAAGAATATCACCGTGGAATCATGGCGATGGCGACCACTACGATACAAAATGCCATACCATTCACAGTATAATGTGATTATATGCATGTGATGTTTATTTCTTGTCATACTATTCTTTCATGCCATACCTATAGAGGGTGTGTTTTCATGATAGAATAGCTTCTCTCAAGAAAAATTAAGAATTTGTTTTGATGCCCTTCCAATTCTTTGTGCCTATAAGAATCATGATCATTGTTTGGTAGGTGCGCCAAAGCGAGTACCATCAACTATCTTGATCTAATAGGGTGGATGTCGGACATCCACATGCATAGTATTGGTTTACTTGACAAGGCTATCAAATTGGATTTGGGCCTTGGGGCATGGTGTTGGGAGCCGGGGCATTGGATGCCACCCAACAAACAAGAGTCACATAAGATGTGATTAGCAAGTGTTGCTTACCCACGTCACTAGGTTTCTAGCGGTGATGCCAAAGCTCACTAGAACTTAGATGAACATGGATCTTGACCACTATATGTCGTTAGAGGAAGACGATTACAAAACATATAGTGAGAGTATCTTTGTTAAATTGTTTAATGGAAGATCAAACATGAACATA
Organism: Bonia amplexicaulis; assembly: GCA_036346245.1. NCBI lineage: Eukaryota > Viridiplantae > Streptophyta > Magnoliopsida > Poales > Poaceae > Bonia > Bonia amplexicaulis. Next base: position 12,275,375 of record CM070738.1, on the reverse strand, counting down.
GTGCTAAACTTTGCATATTCTTTGTTGTAGATCATGTCAACTAATGCCGCATCCAGTTCTTTTAATTTGCGATCTATTCTTGAGAAAGAAAAATTCAATGGAACGAACTTTTGGATTGGTATCGCAACTTGAGAATTGTTCTCAAGCAAGAGCGCAAGGAGTATGTCCTTGAGTCTCCTTATCCTGATGACTTGCCTGATAATGCTACTGTGGCTGCACGGAAAGCTTATGAGAAGCAAGCGAATGATTACCTTGATGTGAGTGTCTCATGCTTGCCACAATGTCCTCTCGAGCTTGAAGCAATATGAGAACACAGATGCCTACAATATCATTGTGGGGTTGCGTGGTATGTTTGAGAACCAAGCAAGGTGAGAGGTTCAACACTTCAAAGTCCTTGTTTGCGTGCGAGCTTTGAAGGGAATCCGTCGACCCTCATGTGATTAAGATGATTGGCTACATTGAGAGTCGGAAAAGCTTGGTTTTCCCTTAGCCAAGAGTTGGCTACCGATGTGATTCTTGATCGCCCCTCGAGCTTTGAGCCATTCATTACGAACTATCACATGAACAACATGGACAAGACCTTGGTGAGTTGCATGGGATGCTAAAATCGATCGAGGAAAGCATTAAGAAAAGCAGCCATCATGTGATGATGATGAGAAAGGCAAGGGCAAGCCCTATGTAAAGAAAGCGCGGTCAAAGAAAGTTAGCTCTGATGAGATCGCGAGCGGTTCTAAGGCCAAGCAAGTCAAGAAGGGCCTGCTCCCGATGCGATTACTACTACGTAAGCAATCGGGACATTGGAAAAGGAACGCCCAAAGTACTTGGAGGATCTTAAGGAGAAGAAGAAAGTACGACTTCCACTCCGGTATAAATGTTATAGAAATCAATCTTGCCACTTCTTCTCGATTCTTGGGTATTTGATACGGATCGGTTGCTCACATTTGCAAATCGTTGCAGGGGCTAAGAAGAAGTAGAAGTTTGAGGAGGAGCGAAGTGGATCTTCGCGTTGGCAATGGAGCAAAAGTTGCTGCGGTGGCTATTGGCACCATGCCATTGTCTTTACCTTCAGGATTAGTTTTGGAATTGAATAATTGTTATTGTGTTCCATCTCTTTCCAAGAACATTATTTCTGCTTCATGTTTACAAGCAGAAGGTTATGACTTTAGATCTGTGAACAATGGTTGTTCTCTTTATTTCAAAGATATGTTCTATTGTCATACTCCATTGGTGAATGGGTTATATGTTCTTACTCTTGAAGAGTCATCGATCTATAACATTAATGCAAAGAGGCAACGATCGAATGATTTGAATCCACGTTTATTTGGCATCGCCGCTAGGTCACATAAATGAGAAACGCATGGAGAAGCTCCATAGAGATGGTATTCTGCACTCATTTGATTTTGAATCATTTGAGATATGCGAATCTTGTTTACTTGGCAAGATGACAAAAGCACCTTTCACCGGTCAAGGTGAACGGGCAAGTGACTTATTGGCACTCGTACATTCTGATGTATGTGGACCATTGAGCTCAAAAGCCATAGGTGGTTTTCAGTACTTCATAACTTTTACTGATGACTTTAGTAGATATGGATATATCTACCGATGAAGATAAGTCGAATCCTTTGAAAAGTTCAAAGAATTCCAAAATGAAGTGCAAAATCATTTAGGCAAGACAATCAAGTTTCTACGATCTGATCGTGGAGGCGAGTATTTGAGCCATGAGTTTGGTAATCATCTGAAGGTGTAATACCCCGGAAATTGTTTAATTAATTATTTAATTAATAGAGAGAGGGACTTTTGTGAAATAATTAAATTTATAAGAGTTTTGAGGGTTTTATGAAAATTTAAGACAAACTGGGCCTAGGCCTTGGCCGGTGGGTTTTCTTGGCCCAAGAGGGAGGGAGGCCACCTCTTAAAACCCTAGGCAGCCCCCACCCCTGCGCCTCCACCCCTGCGCCTCCACCCCAGCAGCCGCCGCCCGTGCTGCCCGACGTCTTCTTCCCGGTGCGCCGTCGTCGTCTTCATCGTCGCCGTCTCCTCCCCGGTGCGCCGCCGCCGACGTTCGTCGCTGTACCGTGTGGATCCGGAGGAAGAGAGGAGGAGATCGCGGGCGTGTTCGTCGCCGTGTTCGTCGTGTTCGTCGACGTGTTCGTCGTCGTGTCGTCAAGGGTAATCCCTGGTAGTCTCTAGATTGGTTTTTAATCAAGTTAGATTCGTCGGTTTTCTGGGCTGCTGGGATGATAGTTATTTCTCGGCGGTTTTGATCTAGTTTCGTCAGGATTCAGGTCTGGACCCCTTCTAGAAAGTTGTAGAGGGTTTAATTATCTTTCCAGGGAGTACAAGAACATGTGATTCGGATTTGTGTAGCGAAAGTTATGAATTTTCTAGTGTTACTGTTCTGCAGATCGGGGTAGTTCTGGACAGAGTTTAGTAGATCGGTTTGTGCGACAGAAATAGTTGCGATTCAGGAGTCCTTCAAATTGAGAAAGTTGTAGATAAGTTTCTTAGCTTTCAATAGAGGTAAAGAAGTCCGGATTCCGAATTTCTGGGCGAAAGTTATGCCTGTTTTAGTGCGCTGTCCAGAGAGTCCGACGTGAATTTGGATGCTTTAGAAAAGGGTTTGGATCGGCTAGTTAATGGCAGAATCAGAGAGTCTCGCCAACTAAGTTTTTGTAGATAATTTAATTATCTTTCTATAGAGTCCAAGAACGCTTAATTTGGAGTTACGTACTGAAAGTTATGATTTTTGGAAGTCGGCTGTCTGTGGTTGGGCAGATTTGGCCGAGGGGAGTTGGGGATTTAATTGAGATAAATTGTTGGGTTAATTGGGGTTGCTGTTATTTTATATCTAGAAACCCGCTACTGTCATGTTGGTAATTATTAATTAAATATTCAGGAGGAGAGCGGATTCGGGGTTGTGCCTTCTACGTGTTCTTCATTTTCTCGCGGTTGAGGCAAGTATATTTGTGATGTGAAAATCTGTGTGTTTATGGATTTGTTGAATTGTTTGGATGATGGTTGAATCATGACTGTTTAAATTGTGAGTATGAGTAAGTGATGAATTGAGAATGCTATTTATGTTCTGTTTACATTATGGCATTTATGAGATTGGTTGATGCGTAGTATGGTGAATGCTCGTTATCTTTTGATACATTCACATATATGCATCATATTGAGAATTGTTGAAGTCTTGATCATGCGGTGATCAAGCATCGAGGTCCCCACACTTGCGGGTGTGGGCATTGGTCCCTGCACCGAGGGTGCAGGCATGGTGTGCATTGACGGATGCACACTCCGCATTACCGGTAAAATGCGAAGAGATGAGAAAGAGGAGCTTTTGATCATAATGCATAGCATGAAATTCATATGTAATATGTTTAACTTGAGAGTTAATGTTCACGAGGTCAGCATGCATGGGAATAAAGAGGGATTAGTATTGTTGCACTTGCGAAATATTCACCATGGAGAAGATAGAGAACTCTAATTATTATTTGTTGATTAGTTCAAGTGGTATTTGATTATGACCTTCAGATTAAGATGTAATAATGGATTAGAACTTCTTCATATTGCTTCCGTGCTTTACTTAAGTTTTATAGATGTTTCTGCTTAGTAGCCAAATTACTTTGCTTGCGGTTATTCATACCTTTTGATAATATTGTTAGAACTTCATTTTTATCAATAAACAAAGGAGGCTCTGCCGAAATTTTATAGAATGCATTAGCATAGTTTTATTATGTTGTTAGTTTGGTAGCATTTCAGGCCATTGTTTGGCTGGGGTGTTACAGTTGGTATCAGAGCGGGCTTTAGGTCCGTGGTAATTAAACTATTACATTGACACCTTGGTGCAGTAGGATGGGATGGGTCAAGCATTGCATTTATGCTTTTGACATGTTATATTGATGATTTACATTATGAGATAATCTTGTATGTTTATTGATAATCTTGTATGATTATGATTTGCTCCTATGATTATTATGGTGAGAATAGTCAATGATATGATGTAGATGTTGTGATGTGCTACCTTGGTATTGCGATTATATCATTGTTTGTAGTATGAGGATTAGCAATGTAGCTACCTCAAGTAACTTAATTGCGGTGTTGCGGGTGAATTTATTAGAAAAGTTGTTATTATCCTTAAGTTGATTTCGCCAATTCTTGGTGATTGGAGTTAATGAATTTCTTTTGAGATTGTGGTTCTTGCAGTTGAGGGTATGCAATTGGTCTCTACATTCCTTGAAGCGATTATTGTTTTTTCGGACTCACCGAGATACTTTGCTACCGTGTTTTTGTTGATTTGTAAGGTTAGTTCCTTCGTGGGAGTTTGTCTTGTTGCGAATCATGGCTCATTGTTCGCTTGGTGTTTTCTTTTATTAATGCGAATTTTGAGTTGCAAAACTCATTGTTATGTGAAAGCTTTGGATCTATGTTTTCTCTTTACCTCGGCGTTGAAGTTTATTGTTCCTTTTCCTTTTGAAAGAGAGTGTTAAAATCCTTTATGTTGTTTTGCTATGCTTAAGTGGAAGGTGGTAGTCGTATAAACTAATTCATAAGGTTGAATTATCGAGGTTGATATGTTAGCATAGTGTATAATTAAATTTTTACTAGTATCCTTGGAAGTGTAGTTGTTTAATTTGATATTGCCCTGTAATAGTTTTTAGAAGAACTATGATTAAGAATTTGTTTACTCATGATAGTAACTCATGGAGTTATTGAGGAGTGTGTAATAAGAACCGGAATGATTATTATGATTGTTAAAATGTCTATCATGATTGGATAAATTGAATTATCTGTGTCTTTAGTAATTAATCCGACCGTTTGGAATGATTAAGTAAGGAGGTGTTAGAATATTACCTTGGTAATATTGACCCTTAATATGTCTTTTATTTAGATGCTTTATGAGCATGCACAATTGCTAGTTTCATCTATCTTTTACCATGCTAGATTATTGAAATACGTATAAAGGAATAGATGAAGGTTGATGCATTGACTTGTAGAAACTTGTCTTACGAGTGGTATCATTGAAGTTTAAAGTCATTTCCATTCTAATTTCTGAATGTAAGGTAGGATACAAAATCTATGCTCATGAATGTCTTATAATTGTAAAATGGAGTTAGGATCATGAATGTTGTTATGACCGAATAATAATCAATTATTGCCAATAGTGAATAGAGTACAATCAATTGGTGCTAAGTTAGAGTTGAGCACCAATAAAGAATGGAATATATGAAATCTAGTAAGAAATTTATACTAGCATGATTTCGAGATTATCTTGTTCTAGTATCATCTTGTTTAAGAGCTTTGTTCTATTTATGTGGCTTATGCACTAGGTTCTCCTAGATCAAGTAGTTGCAACCTTACTTAGATATTAGAAACATGATGCAATGATTTCTTATGTTTCTTTTGGAAAAGTTTATGAAGGGAGTTGAGGATATGATGATGCTTGTTAAGAATGTATTATCCTGATGTTAGTATGTTGGTCCATTTGTGGTTATGATGGTAATGTTGAAGGTTCATTAAATAGAAGAATTTGAATAAATTCCTTGGTACTATTTAAATCAAAAGTTTTGATAGTGTGTATGCGATCTTTGATCTCATGATTTGTGTGGTAGCTGAAATTGTTTTAAGCAAAGTGTCGTGTTGAGGATTTTAATTAGTTCTTAAAGAATTAATGTGTTGTGGTCTTCAACTCTTCTTTTGTTGGAATTGTTAAGGTGATACCGTATTCAAAGAAGGTTGTTCTCTTTGTTAAAAGGAAAAGTTTGATAAAAGTTTTGAAGGTTGAAGTCAAGTTATGCAATCTTTGTGAAGTGTGTTTGACTTCTTATTTTCGCTGCTTAAGAGTTTATGGAGCTCAAATCACAATATTGTATTCGTATTGGTTGAGATTTGATGTTTTCGTCTCGAGGAGGCATGCGCCTTCAGCTGTGGTCTTATCCTTTGTTGTCCAAGATCTTTGTTTTCTTGGTTTTGTGTTTATTGCAGATGGACATTGTGCTGAAATTTTCTTCTTTGCTTCTCCAAGAAAGGGTACAGTTTGGGTTGCAAAGACCTTTAAGATGTGTATGGCAACTGGTTGGTGTGGTTTTGTGATTAGTCTGGGTGAGATTGTGGGTATCAAGATACTTGAGGTTCTTGGAGTGATAAATTGTTCTGTTGAATAATTCTCGATGAGGATTTGATTTAAAGAAGATGTTGTCCTTGGGGCTAAATAGTTTTATTGTTGCAACTAGAAGAACCTAGCTGTGGTTCATGAGTGTTACGTTCGTTTTGCTGGAACGTTGGAATTATTGAAAGTATGGGAATCTTGATCAATTTTATTGGAGCATCATGATGGGGTACTTTGCAAGGATTATTAGAATGATTATGATGGTGTAGTTAATGAGTTTATAATTGTGAAGAAGCCCAACCGTTGTGGGAATTATTGGGATAGTAAGGATTGTTGAATTTTGCCATGTATAACTTAGCTCGGTGAGTAACCCTCTAGGAGTTAGAATCTTTCTCTGAGATAATCAAGTTGAGAATATGTTTCATATGGTTGTTAATGATTGAGTATGGTTGATTGTGGAAATTTTAGTCACTTTGAATTTAAGAGTCTTTGTATTAAATATATCAAGTATATGTATAGAAGCCTTAGAGATGGGAAATTTTGGTTGGTGATCTATGCTAGAACCTTGGAGGCTAATGTTATTGCGTGAGAATAGTGGAAGGAGTGGATTCGAATATTATGATGTTCCTTGATAGTATCCTTTGGATGTAGTAAATGGGTATGTGAGCCGAGAAATTCATGTTGATTGTCCTTAAGATTTGTGGTGAAGTGTTGGTGGGTGAAAAATAACGATGAGGTGCATTGGAAATTATTCGTTAAAGTAACATGTGGGAAGAGGAGTTGACTAGAGTATGTTATTATGAGAATAGTAGAGTCCATCTACAAAAGTGTGTTGGATGCACTCGGTTTGAACATAGAGTTGATGTTGCCAATTTAAGAGAATTGAGCTAGTATGGTATGGGATAATTTGGAACCTCGTGATTCAAGAGGAAGTTTAATAAAAAAAAATCGGTAGTAAAATGCTCCCGATTCTTGTTTGAGCTACGTGATGAGAGAAAAGTCTTTTGTGGTTTGAGTTGACTTTTGTTAGCTTGTGTGGTTTTCGGTTTAGGAAAAAAAAATGGACGGTTTGACATTTGAGTGATTCCCTTTGACGTATGTGTTGTTTGTTTGCAAACCACCTACTTGGAAGGTGGAGAGGTTCTTATGTTGAATCCTCGATTTTCTTTATGATTTGACCCTTTGGTGGGGAGTGGGTGATGCGTGATTGCAATAAGAATCCCTTATTTTCGGTTGTATTCGTGTGTGAAAGAGTGGGTTTACCTTGACCCCCGTGGTGTGCCCGTGTTTAAGGGGTGCTCATTGCTAAGGTAAAGAGATCGATTGAGAATGGAAACATGAGATATATGTCTTTGTCTTGATTGTGTGGGTTGGTACTAAAGGGAATGATAACCCGATGTGTATTTAATCGCTTTTGTTAATTGCGAAGTTTTAGGGTTTGTGTATCACTAGGACTACCTTGGGTTCTAGTGTGGGATACCTGACGCTTTGTATGACTCGGTATCGAGGAGAACTTGAAAGATCGGGCGTGGGCTTCATTAAAACCGTTGACCAACGAGTAAGACCATCACCATTCAAGAATTAAAGCTACACAATTCAAGTGTTGTAGGGGCGTAAGTTCAACGAGTGGCCTTGGTGAGTCGAATCATTGGCTGCCCGAGGCGGTGAAAAGTTATGCAGATGTAAGGAGCAAGGATCGGGAGGTTGGCAAACCACTTGGATCTTCAAGAACCTATGTGCGAGGTGCAAGCAATTAGAAAAAAAAATATTTAGTATGTCAAAGCTCTTTGGTCGCAGCAGACCGAGAGAGAAGCAACTTGGGAGTTGGAGTCTCGCATGCTGAGCGATGACCGGCGTTGTTCACGTCGGGTGCTAGTTAATTGCTAGTTGGTTGTTTTGTTTTTGTTGAGGTTGCGTTAGAATTCGGGGTCGAATTCTGTTTAAGGGGGGTAGAATGTAATACCCCGGAAATTGTTTAATTAATTGTTTAATTAATAGAGAGAGGGACTTTTGTGAAATAATTAAATTTATAAGAGTTTTGAGGGGTTTTATGAAAATTTAAGACAACCTGGGCCTAGGTGCGCCGTCGTCGTCTTCATCGTCGTCGTCTCCTCCCCCGGTGCGCCGTCGCCGACGTTCGTCGCTGTACCGCGTGGATCCGGAGGAAAGAGAGGAGGAGATCGCGGGCGTGTTCGTCGTGTTCGTCGACGTGTTCGCCGTCGTGTCGTCAAGGGTAATCCTGGTAGTCTCTAGATTGGTTTTAATCAAGTTAGATTCGTCGGTTTTCTGGGCTGCTGGGATGGTAGTTGTTTCTCGGCGGTTTTGATCTAGTTTCGTTGGGATTCAGGTCTGGACCCCTTCTAGAAAGTTGTAGAGAGTTTAATTATCTTTCCAGGGAGTACAAGAACACGTGATTCGGATTTGTGTAGCGAAAGTTATGAATTTTCTAGTGTTACTGTTCTGCAGATCGGGGTAGTTCTGGACAGAGTTTAGTAGATCGGTTTGTGCGACGGAAATAGTTGCGATTCAGGAGTCCTTCAAATTGAGAAAGTTGTAGATAAGTTTCTTAGCTTTCAATAGAGGTAAAGAAGTCCGGATTCCAAATTTCTGGGCGAAAGTTATGCCTGTTTTAGTGCGCCGTCCAGAGAGTCCGACGTGAATTTGGATGCTTTAGAAAAGGGTTTGGATCGGCTAGTTAATGATAGAATCAGAGTCTCCCCAACTAAGTTTTTGTAGATAATTTAATTATCTTTCTAGAGAGTCCAAGAACGCTTAATTTGGAGTTACGTCTGAAAGTTATGATTTTTGGAAGTCGGCTGTCGTGGTTGGGCAGATTTGGCCGAGGGAGTTGGGGATTTAATTGAGATAAATTGTTGGGTTAATTGGGGTTGCTGTTATTTTATATCTAGAAACCCGCTACTGTCATGTTGGTAATTATTAATTAAATATTCAGGAGGAGAGCGGATTCCGGGGGTTGTGCCTTCTACGTGTTCTTCATTTTCTCGCGGTTGAGGCAAGTATATTTGTGATGTGAAAATCTGTGTGTTTATGGATTTGTTGAATTGTTTGGATGATGGTTGAATCATGACTGTTTAAATTGTGAGTATGAGTAAGTGATGAATTGAGAATGCTATTTATGTTCTGTTTACATTATGACATTTATGAGATTGGTTGATGCGTAGTATGGTGAATGCTCGTTATCTTTTGATACATTCACATATATGCATCATATTGAGAATTGTTGAAGTCTTGATCATGCGGTGATCAAGCATCGAGGTCCCCACACTTGCGGAGTGTGGGCAATTGTCCCCCATGCAGGAGTGCAGGCATGGTGTGCATTGACGGATGCACACCGCGTCACCGGTAAAATGCGAAAGAGATGAGAAAGAGGAGCTTTTGATCATAATGCATAGCATGAAATTCATATGTAATATGTTTAACTTGAGAGTTAATGTTCATGCTTGCATTTGTTACTGATTATACTTGCCGAGTCATTGGACTCACTCTTCTTCGTTGTTTTGTTGTTGTTGTTTGTTTATTTTAGGTACCTTCACGAGGTCGACATGCATGGGAATAAAGAGGATTAGTATTGTTGCACTTGCACGAAATATTCACCATGGAGAAGATAGAGAACTCTAATTATTATTTGTTGATTAGTTCAAATGGTATTTGATTATGACCTTCAGATTAAGATGTAATAATGGATTAGAACTTCTTCATATTGCTTCCGTGCTTTACTTAAGTTTTATAGATGTTTCGCTTAGTAGCCAAATTACTTTGCTTGCGGTTATTCATACCTTTTGATAATATTGTTAGAACTTCATTTTATCAATAAACAAAGGAGGCTCACGAAATTTTATAGAATGCCTTAGCATAGTTTTATTATGTTGTTAGTTTGGTAGCATTTCAGGCCATTGTTTGGCTGGGGTGTTACAGAAGGATTGTGGAATTGTTCCACAATTGACTCCGCCCGGAACACCTCAATGGAATGGGGTATCTGAACGGAGAAATCGCACCTTATTAGATATGGTGCGCTCCATGATGAGACACAGTGATCTTCCGTTGTCTTTTTGGGGGTACGCTCTTGAAACAGCCGCTTTCACACTAAACAGGGTTCCATCAAAATCAGTAGAAAAGACATCATATGAGATGTGGACAGGACAACGTCCTAGCTTGTCTTTTCTTAAGATTTGGGGTTGTGAGACTTATGTAAACGTTTACAATCGATAAGCTCGGTCCTAAATCGATAAATGCTTCTTTATCGGGTATCCTAAGGAAACAAAAGGATATTACTTCTATAATCAAGAAGAAGGCAAAGTGTTTGTCGCAAGCATGGTGTCTTCTTAGAGAAAGAGTTTCTCTCAAGAAGGGATAGTGGGAGCATGGTGCAACTTGAAGAAATTCGAAACACCGAAACGTTTCAGCTCTCTGAGAACCACAACAGGATGAACAAGCTGTTCAAGAACTGTTGTGGACACACCGCACCACGTAGGTCAGAGAGGTCACGTCGTGCACCTGAGAGGTACATGTTCTTGACTACTCAACAACGGGACATATTGTTGTTAGACAACGATGAGCCTAAGACCTATGAAGAAGCGATGGTGGGACTAGACTCTGAGAAATGGCTTGAAGCCATGAGATCCGAAATTGAATCCATGCACAGTAATCAAGTTTGGAACTTGGTTGATCCACCTGATGGTGTTAAAACCATTGAGTGCAAATGGGTTTTCAAGAAAAGATAGACATAGATGGAAATGTTCACATCTATAAAGCGCGATTGGTGGCCAAAGGTTTCAAACAAATTCAAGGTGTTGATTATGATGAAACTTTTTCGCCCGTCGCAATGCTAAAGTCTATTCGGATCATTCTAGCGATTGCTGCTTATTTCGACTGTGAAATATGGCAAATGGATGTCAAAACAGCTTTCCTTAATGGAAATCTGAGTGAGGATGTGTACATGACACAGCCCACAGGTTTTGTCGATCTGCAATCAGCTGGAAAGATATAAAAGCTGCAAAGATCCATTTATGGATTAAAGCAGGCATCTCGGAGTTGGAACATTCGTTTTGATGAAGTAATCAAAGGGTTTGGTTTCATCAAGAACGAAGAAGAGCCTTGTGTTTACAAAAAGGCTAGTGGGAGCGCACTCGTGTTTCTGGTCTTATATGTGGATGACATATTATTGATCGGAAATGACATTCCTATGCTCGAATCATTAAGTCTTCATTGAAAATAGTTTCTCTATGAAAGACTTAGGAGGCGGCATATATTCTGGCATCAAGATCTATAGAGATAGATCAAAAGGGTGATTGGATTAAGCCAAGATACGTACATTGACAAGGTGTTGAAAAGGTTCAACATGCGAGATTCCAAGAAAGGCTTCCTACCTATGTCACATGGTATAAATCTTAGCAAGAATCAGTGTCCTAGTACACCTGATGAGCGGGATAAAATGAATGCGATTCCATATGCTTCAGCTATTGGATCCATTATGTATGCCATGCTTTGTACACGTCCAGATGTCTCGTATGCTTTAAGTGCTACAAGTAGATACCAGTCAGATCCAGGTGAAAGTCACTAGATTACCGTAAAGAACATCTTGAAGTACTTGAGAAGAACTAAAGATGTGTTCCTCGTCTATGGGGGTGAGGAAGAGCTCGTTGTAAATGGTTACACCGATGCTAGCTTCCAAACTGACAAAGATGATTTTAGATCGCAATCTGGATTTGTGTTACTGCCGAATGGCGGTGCGGTGAGTGGAAGAGTTCCAAGCAGGAGGCATTGTTGATTCTACAACGAAGTTTAGCACGTGGCGGCACGAAGGCGCTAAAGAGGCTGTTTGGATCAAGAAATTTGTTTCTGAGCTTGGTGTGATGGCTAGTGCCTCCAGCCCAATGGACCTCTACTGTGACAACAGTGGAGCCATTGCGCAAGCCAAGGAGCCTAGATCGCACCAGAAGTCCTAGCACATTCTACTGCGATTTCATCTCATCCGCGAGATTGTGGAGAGGCGATGTTAAGATATGCAAAGTACACACGGTTTGAACATTGCAGATCCGTTGACAAAGCCGCTTCCCCAACCAAAGCATGAGGCTCACACTAGGGCAATGGGTATTAGATACCTACATGGTTGACTCTAGTGCAAGTGGGAGGATTGGTGATATGCCCTAGAGGCAACATGGAGATGTTGAATATATCACATACTATGTTTATGATACATTGCTTTGTTCCTTGAAATAGACATTATCATTATTGATCAATGAGTATGTGACTTATTCATGAGACTCTTAATGCCAAAATGTTGCTATTTCTAAATGATCCCGATTATATTTCATATGAGGAACAAATATGATTCAAAGATCGACATATGTATTGATTGATGATCATGTCTCATGGATCATGGTATGGAGATACCAAATCAATAATATGGACATGTGTTAGTGAACATATGTTGGATAGACCCGCCATGAGACACTGCAGAGATTCCATATGTCATCAGTTGGTCTCAAGTAGTGTTTATGTGGAATCCTTAGACTTGAGATCATCATGGTTCCCAGCATGCGTAGTAGCTTATTTTGGGACTACTAAACACTACTCCGTGGCGGGTAGTCATAAAAGTAGTCTTTGGGTTTGCCATGAAACATGTAGTGGGATGTGAATGATCAAGATAGAATTTGCCCTCCTTATGGGAAAGATATCTCGGGCCCTCGATGTAATGGATTATGAAAGTGCATGGCCATGCCAAGGTGATTGAGGAGTCAATCACGAGTTTATAATCCATCACGGAATCGAGAGAGTGATTGAGCTATTAAGAGGATGACACGGGTCTCGCCTTGAGCTTAATCTATATCGTGAGGCAAAGGGATTAGTACATGAGAACATTACAGGTTCAGCCGATATGATCTTTACGTATACTTTGGGGTTAATATGTCTTACTAGAGGCCGCTATTAATGTGGTGACCGGAAAGGTGTTTCGGTCGCGACCAAGTATACGTGAACCTCTGGTCGCACACTTAACGGGTTGGAACACTAATTCGAATGTGATTCGGATATGGGCTCAATTCGGATAGAGATCCGGATAGACTCCTATTGGGCCTCGGTCCACGAGGCCCAAGTGAGGAGGTCTATATATGGAGGCGAGGGGGAGGGGATGCATCGATAATCCCGAGCTAAACCACGCCGCCACCTCCGAGCCAAACCCTAGTCGCTCGCGAGTCTTGGTACACTCGCGATCGGCGTTCCACCCGGACGTGTGGATACCGGGGTCGGCGCTGCTCGTTGCGGCGTTGATCGGCATCAACAACTTATAGATTGGATCTGCTCGTGGTGTGGTTGATCGCATGGAGGAGACGATCGGTTCGGGACGATCGACTACTTCCACTACTACCTCGACGCGTGGTTGGATCGGCTTCTCCAACTCTTCTTCATTGCTGCTGGCGTCTAGTGGTAACGATCCATGATCCCTCCTTAAGCATGATGTTCTTGTGTGCGCGGTAGAAAAGTTTTGTTTTCTGCTATCGTAGCCTTCGCGCAATCCATTAAAAGGGCACTCAACTCATTCTCAACACTCAAATCATTGCAGTGTGACTTCTCTACTTGAAATATGGGTGTGTCAGAATTGTTTTCCACAAAGTTTTGCTCTAAAATAGCATGAACATTGCATAATTGTAATTCATCACAAGCATACTCACCGTGAGTGATGATAGTACCATGATCTTTACCTTTTTGGCTTCCCTCAGATGATGTAGGTGCATTCATCTTCGTTCTCAACCAATGGAGTCGATGGTTTAATCAGCTCACGCTCTTCTTCGACATGGTTCTCATCTACCTGCATGTTGTTAGTCACAGAAAAAGGCACATACACAGGTTTGTTCTCATGTTTCTTATCATCAAGCACTCTCAATTTCACCTGAATCTGACTTTCAGCCTTACAAGCAAGTATAACAAATGAGGGAGAGAATTATATTCTTCGTGCATAAGAAGATCTTGAATTTCTTTATTAAGCCCACGCAAGAATCTATTCTCTGTAGCTTCAGCATGTCCCTCTAAGCCACAACGCAACAAACGAGTTTTTAATTCATGATAATATTCTCTTACAGTTCTACTTCGTTGTTTTAAATGTTGCAATCTAGTTAGCAAATAATTAGCATGATATTTAGGAACAAATTGATCTCTCAAAAGTTTCTTTAATGGATTCCAAGTTTGAGGCACTTGACCATGTCTACCCAAATACTTCCACCAAAGTATTGCATAATCAATAAAAGCACTAGTGGCAGCTCTAATCTTTTGCCTATCAGACCAATCATAACATTCAAATTCTTTATCTAGTGCTATCTCCCAGCCAATATAGGCATCAGGATCAAATTCGCCAGCAAAGGATGGCAAAGTGATTTTAGTTTTACAGGAGATACTATCACGATCATATACCTCCCATGGTGAAGAAACTTGTCTCAATCGTGCATCTTCCTCGCGAATATTTTTGAGCTCCCGGTCAATGGCTCGATGAAGATGTGGATCTATCTCGTAATCATCCCGTGAACCTGCCATGGTTAGTAGAAAACAAGGAAATAAATCACAAGTATATGTTCCTATCAACTATTAGGATATGGAGGCTCAAATCAACTAACGTATCTCTCAAGCTCTTACCAAATTCTTACAAGTTCTTACCAAAGCAAACAGGTGGTGCAACCGGTGGCTGGTTCGTGATAAACCTGACTTTGGATTGGTATAGCGATTGCTGGTATAGCGAGACCTGTTTGGTTAGTTGAGAAGTGGAGCTCGGATAGGCTATGTATTTTGTTGCAAGGGAAAACAATCAATTAATTTCAAAAATTGCAAAGAATTGAATTATAATTCATATCTAGCACTTAGCCTATGTTGCTGATCAAACAAGGATGGATGAAGGCCAAATAAGTGTATAACAAAGCATATGAGTGATAGACACAAGATAATTCAATAGAATGCAATTTGGAATTGAAGAACACAAGGATTGACCCAAATATGGAAACTGAAGATTTCTGTCCTCTGGATAGTACGTCGGTATTTTGACCGTAACTTTTTATCAGTTGCCTTTTTTTTCAATGATTCTTTTTCCCTGTTTCCTGACGGCTTTTTCTACAACTTTTGTTTTGGGACAAAGTTCTGAAAACCGACTGAAAAATTTGAACTCCACATATTGCCCATATATTTGTGATTTTGGTGTCTTCTTTGTACAATCTAACCATGGTAGGTGGAGAAGATAACTATGGTGATGATATTAAAGTGGGTATGAAGGATTTCTACATTGGGCTCAATCAACAAATGAATGTGATACATAAAAACATCGTGAATGATATTGTGCGAGCACTTCGTCCACAACAAGAAGAAGATAGCTTTGTTCCTTTCTATGGCAGTGATGATCTAGAGGAGTATCTTGAGTGGGAATGGCAAATGGAGAAAGTGTTTAGATTTCCGAAACTTTCCAAAGATCAAGAGGTGAAACGTGCCACGAGGGAGTTTGAAGACTATGCTTATAGTTGGTGGCAACAACTAATTGGAAAACAATTCATTAAATCTTGGTCAGATTTGAAGGTGTTCATGAGGAGTGAGTTTGTGCCATCCTATTATACGCAGGAATTGCTTCACCATTTGGAGTATATCACACAAGGTAGTAATAGTATCCAAGAATGCTATTTTGAACTGCAAGATGCGATGTGTCGTGCCGGTGTCACTAGTCCATCAAGGAAGAAGGCATACTTCAAGGATGGCTTGAATTCTGAGATCGCCGCTATACTTCAACATAAATATTTTAGTAACTTGCATGATCTTGTGAATTGTGCTATCAAGGAGGATAAGAGACTTATGGAGACACGTACATCACGGTTCAATCCATGTCCATACTTCAGCTCTTATGATTCCACTAGTGTGACACATGCGAAAATGACCGAGCATGGGACTTTCCCTTCGGTAAAGGAGACATCTTGTGCTGCCCCAATGATATATACAACAAATGAGATGCATCAAAACCCATGTGAAAATAAGAGCCACATTGCCAAATTGAGTGAGAGTGTTAAAAATAGTGAGCTGTGTGATTCCACCATATGTGAGTTTGAGAGCATCCAAATTGAGAGTGTGAGAGATACACCAAAAGAAAAGAGAGAAGTAGAAGATAGACAAAGTGAGGTTGATTTGAAAGTAACACATTAATATCCACTTCTAGTATTGTTTCTCACATTGTGCAGGTTGATATTAAAGAAGAGGAGCCAAATGTTCAACAACTGGCTCCATTGGAGATAAACGATGTGGAGATAATCATAGTTAAAGATGAAGTATTTGCTGGCCCGTTGTTACATCATGATGATTTAATACCTACAACACCTATATCAACTGAGGAGAACGATAAAGGTAGCAATATGGTGCTGAAATTAAATGTGAATGTAACACCCCAGGACCCACAATGCCCTGGGATGCCACTAATACTACTCTACAGCTAGTCAATTTATAAAAATAAAATAAACTAGCAACAGTACTAAGCAAGATAGTATAAGCGGAAGCGTAAACAACTAATAAATAACAGAATAACAAGAGCAAATTAATATTCATAATCAACTTAAACATAATAACCAAAGGGACGGTTCCAAAATAACATTAATAAGTTGAAACATACATCAATATGATAACTAAGCAAAAGACTAGAATTCTTCCAACTTTATTTCAGCATTAAGTTTATAATACAAGTGCATCGGTCGGTGCGCTCTACCCTTCCCAATGCATGCTCAAAGTCCACACAGGGGAGGGAAGCAAGAGTGAGATAAAAATCTCAGCAAGCAAACTGTTTAACAAGTTATTCAAACTACAAGCAATTTAAACATCATCATTATAATTTCATACATCCACAATTACAATTTATGTTCATAAATATTAAACCACCATAAACTTTCATGAATCATACCTCTTAAATTTCAGATTTAATTAGCATATGAATGCAATCAGTTTATACCGTATTAAATGCAAAAGAAACATTTATTCCTCCACAAGCCACAATAGATTAATCAACAACATTTTAATCTTCTATAATTAACAACGTATATATTCACGACCTCAATTCACTATCAATGACGGTAAAACATTAACAATTAATTCATGATTGACTACTTTAAATCCTCAACCACTACCACTACCAAAGGCAATAAAACATATGCATGACTTACTTCAATACTATATTACTTCTCGTATCCACAATTACTAAAAACAATTAAAACAAGAGAAAAGAGTTTCAAGCCACCATCACAATCACACAAGGGACGAACCACATTCCAGGACCACAACCACAACCTTCATTTCATCAATAGCTCACAAGAGCCAATTCCACATTACAACTATAAAGTTGTACATTCCACAAAATAACTTCACCACGTTATATTGCATATGTATGCAAATGATCATTCCACAATGCAATGCATATGAATGCATATGAATGCTCATGCTATGCTCCACATTACTCTTGCCAGGGCAGGAAGTGCGATGCATCGTATTTCGGCAATATACGAGTGCTTCCCGCGGGCGAAGAGGTGCGTCAGACACGGCAATATACAACGCTGACCGTGCGGTCGCGGCTATAAGCGGCGACATCCACATACAAAGGACATGATATGACATGAATGATTGAATGATATGAAAATTCATTAATCACATTAGTTCATCCGCAAGGAGCATTATCATGCTCTCAACATAATCACATCCACCACATACTAATTTCATGATCAACATATTAACATTAAGCAAGAATTTCACAATTAAAATATCATGCAATCATGGCAATTGTATCAAATTATGATAATAATGTAAACTGAATGTAATATGAACAACAGGTTAAACGGTAGCAACCACCGCTACGTTTACTTGCCTCAATCCGATGAAGCGACGAACAACAAAAGTCAAGGGCGCTCAGGGACAAGACCACCTGTCCATAAGACACCTCTCAGCACTCCATCACAGCATACAAACACGACATAAAAACATAAATCAACGCTAGAGACCAGAACCTGCGAAAACTCCTCTCCGCTCAAAATCTGCATTCTAGCCTCTGCAGCAGAGCTGCTTCTTAATTTTGTATCTTTAATTATATGCATCGAAAAATAGCAAATAATACCTCTCTGGTTTCATGACTTAAATATCTACATTTTTCATGGAGAACACCTATTTTTATTTTAATCATAGCTAGGAGTAATTAAATGCCCAAAACAGAGGACATGCTCTGCTCTGCAGATTTGGGCAGCCGCATTCAAATGCGCAGCCCCGACAGCACAGAGGTCTAAAGATTACCAAAATTTTACAGGAGCTAGATCTCTAAATTATCTACATTTTTCCCAACTACGTCCAAGGCCAGAAAAATCATTTACTATTTTTAAACACCGAATTACAGTCGGTCTGTAACAACCCGACTGCCTGCCGGACAGCGTTAATTCCGTCACTGTTTCTCCTAGATCCCGTGGTATAAAATTTTGAAAAAAATAAAGGAGGTAGATATGGAAGTAATATACAACTTTCCTTTTGGGAAGACCCGCAGGAAAAATCTTTTTCTAATTTTAAACTACGGTTTACCGTCGGCTGCGCAGATCTGGCCGCCTGCAAATCAGCGAGTTTGCCGACCCCGCATCTCCCAGATACCTTGGTGAACAAAATTGAAAAAAATACAGTAGCTAGATCTGGACGTCCTCTACAGTTTTCCTTTTGGGGAGACCCTCAGGAAAAATCTATTTCTAGCCCAAAACTGAGAGACAACCGACGCTGCGCGAATAGATCTAAAACCAATCCGCGGCAAAATTCTAATCGGGTGATTGATCTAATATCTATCCATGAATATCGTGCCAAGAACCCTAATAAAACCAATAAACAGAGGATTGGGATGGGGATGGATTACCTAGATGAAGAAATTTTCCCAATTTTTCCTCCTCTTCTTCTTCTCCTTCTTCTCCTTCTCCTCCTTCTCCTTCTCCTTCTCCTTCTCCTTCCTCTCTTCCCTTTCTTTTCTTCCTTGGAACCATGGCAGCAGCAAGGGGAGAAGGGGCGCCAAGGGTGGTGGAGGCTGGTTTGGGGTGGAAAAGAGGGAGGGGCCAAGGAGGGTTTATAAAGAGGGTGCTAGGGTTTGGAAGGGGGTACGAGCCCTCATTTGGGCTGACTGACCCAAAACAGCTGGCCCACCCCTCCGGACAGCCCAAAATATTTAAATTGATTATTTTAATTTATTTAATTCATTTTACAATGTTCTACAATTTATATTTTTCCCTTCCCGCGATTTACCGAAAAACCGACGATTTCGCGATTGATTTAAAATCTCATGCCGTAACGACGTTCGGGATATTACAGTGAAACGGTGAGTACTTGTGAGAACTCATATGCACGAATGAAAATTCCATGTTCTGAAATTTCTTTGCTCAATTTACATAACGTGGAATTGATTACTCATAAGGAAGTTCTTACGAGAATATCTCCTGATGATTCTTTATATTATATCATGTTTGACGATCCTAAAGAACTATCTAGTGTGATTGAGAATGTTGCTGAAATTTCATGTTTAAAATCAGTAGTTAGTACCTATGCATATACATATAAGTTCAATTTGATTGAAAATTATGGTATAGATGATAAGTTTTATGTTTACCGAATATGCATTACATGTGATAAGTTTGCTAAATTGAAATTGCATATTTTGGATAAACAATCTTTTGTACCATATCATGATCACAATGAGATGAGTTTCAACAATATGCTGCATATTTTAAAAGATTTCTTAAGCCAACTTATTCATCTTTTAGTGGACAATCATGTACAAATAATCAGAGTAGCGCAGTTGACGCATGGAAGGAACTAAAAATTTTCTCCCCTATATTTGAACAACTTAATTTGGTTTGGCCCATTAATGACTTGTACATGTGCTTAGCAAAGTCGATGACGACTTTTTCTCATGGAAGGGAGAATGATATGAAAGAAATGTTGCAATGTATACATCTTGTGGTTGCTGTAATATTAATTTGTTTGTGTGGAACAACGAGAATGACAAGATAATTGATTCATACATATACCATGCATATGTGTTGTTCTTTTTATCTACTACGCCTTCAGATGTTCTTGATATGCTAAGCAAAAGAAGTGTTGATGACAAATATATATACCATGCATATACGTTGTATTCTTTGCTTAGTACAATTTCAGGCTACCAAAAGCTGAGGACGGCTTTTCTTGAAGAAGGGGAGGGTGATGCGGATACGCACATGCTTAGCACTTTTCAGGCGAATGCATTATTTCATTGGAAAGAAGTATTGAGCCGCATTAAATATTGTCAGGTGAATTTGTTTCTTAAGGAGTTTCTTTTAATTGATGATGAACTTGGAATACTACCTCATACTATTATTTTATGTATTCTTAGGCATGATTCATGTGAAGACTTGGGAGAGCAAAACGGAGGAGCAAGTTTTGGATAAGATTTTCAAGCCAAATTCAGACCTCCCACGTGCTCAATCCAATTCAAACTCGGATTCAACTCACGACTCAATTCGGATTCGGTTCAAGACAGCCTGACAGGCAGTTACTAAAAAGGCCATAACTTTCACAAACGGAGTCCGATTCAGGTGTTCTTGTACTCGTTGGAAAGACAATTTCAAGGGCTACGGAATGGATCCGGCCCCATCTTCAAATTCGTCACAGATAAAAAGTTATGACCGAAACATGGTGACGGTTTAATTTTATATTTTTTCTTTTGTGTGAGTTTGTTTCCAAATACATGTAGGGATGAGTTGGAGTTGGTTTCAGACCTCTTGGCCAGCCATGAGTGGAGAGGAAATTAAATATTGAGGGTTAGACCCCCACTGTAAGGGACTACGTTTGAGAATAATGAATCTACTATATTTTGTTCTTGTTTAGCATTGCTACCGAAGTTCCATAGGGAATTAGGAGTGATTTTCTTCAATCAAGATCGTTCAGCCTTTCCGTTGGGAATTGTGTGCACGATAGATCTTCACTTGGTGGTCGGCGAAATCAATACGAGTGTGTTTTGACGGATTAAAGAGTGTTCGTCCCTTGCACTGGCATTGGAGGATCATTACGATTCATCAAGACTCCCGTGAGTATCCATCCTACGTCGAGAAGATCAGGCGACCCCGTATCATCTTGGTATCAGAGAGCGGTTTACTCGGTAGGATCTTATCCCTTTACATTTCAGTTTATTACTTGCTATCCTATATTCCATAAAACAAAAACACACAAAAAAATCCAAACCCTAGTTTTTGCATCTGTTATTTTCGTAAGTTTTGTCAAGTTTTCGTCCATTAGAATTCTTTGTTTACGTGCTGATCGTCGTTTCCTTTGCGTCACTTAATCGTTGTGCCCATATAAATCCTAAAAAAAGAATTGCTACTTGAATCCTCGATTAGCACATAAAAAAAATCGATCTGCTACAGTTCGTGACTGCTATAGTAATCTGCGTATCTATAGTGTTTTTTCCGCGGTTGCTACAGTGATTCGGTATTTGCTACAGTACTGCATCGCAAAAAATCTGATATTTTTATTTCATCAATTGAGACTAGCTGTTGAATATTGCATCTAGCGCTGCTCTGGAGTATTTTACATCTTGCTGAATAATTGTGACATGTGCAAAATGAAAGAGACAGTTAAACCTAGTTCGGCCCTTGAAAAAAAAAGAAGAAAAAAGATAGCTAAGAAAAAAAGGAAAAAAACATTGGCCGAATTTAGGATGAGCTCTTAGTCCATAAATTCAGCTTGTGTATTTAATTCCTTTGAGCAATCTTGTGCCCTTACATTCATATCATTGCAATTGGCTACCGTCTCTTCTAGTACTTGGTGCAAAACGAGCTATCTAATCTTTAATTTCAGATTGCCTCTAGTTAGCTCATTCCTTTGTTTGCATTGTGTCACATTGATCTATGCGTGTGCGTTCATATACTTCACTTAAATCTTTTGGATCGGCACTTAGGCAAAGTATTCTAACTTGGAATATTACTTAATTTTACAACATCGAAAAATCAGATCGTGTAGGATAAATACTTTCCTAACCAAGCTCCATAAAATATCCTTTGCCGTGCAATTGTGAGTCACTTTTAAATCCGCTTGATCATCACTTGTTAGAAAGCGAAATCTACAGAATTGAAAGCGATCTAGATGTAGACAATTCAATCTACTAATGCTTCGATAATTACCTTTCGATTCACTAGAGCGGTTCGTGCTGATAACGTGTGGAGAAACCGTCGTTGGCGAGTCCAGTCTGATCGATTTCTCTCCTATACAAATAGACAGATTAATCACAGAAGACACAAATAGTATATTGAAACACATAGATAGAGGGAGGAATGGAAGCATGAGTTAGCATGAGGGAATGAAGGCGAAGCCAAACAACACAAGTGCCAAGGTCAAAGCTAACAAAAACGGGCAAAATAGGGCGGCGGAGGTGTGGCGTGCTCCAGTCAGCTTGGCGGACCGCGACAACGGCGTTCTGTCCTCCCTGTGGGGAAGCAAGCAGAGGGGAGGTGAGCGTAATGGAGGGAAAGTCAAGGGCGACAACAATGCGCGGCAAGGCGAGGGCCATGCTTACCCCAACCGACGAAATTTGATGAGCAGCTGGAATTGGCGAAGAAGGCTTTGTGTGACCAAATTCGTCTCAATACAAGGAGGAAACAAGGGGAGGAAGCGTAGAGGAGTAGGAGAAGACGTTGCCATAGCAGCATTGGGCAAAGGTTAAATAGAGAAGGGGAGGAAGGCGAGCGCGGCGGCGCAGAGTCAGTTCCGACATGAGATTTCAAGAGCGGCATGCGTGAGCTAGCTTGTGGGAATGCATCCGTGATTGACAAGGTCGCGACGTCATGGGAGCCCGAGGCGTTCTGCGCGACGTGGCGTAGGTAAGAGCGATTGGCGAAGCCACGAGTGCCAGGCAGTGCGCGCGGGGAGGGAAGGAGGCAGGGAAGGGAAGAACTAGCTGAGGGAAGGAAAAAAGGTTTGCATTTATTACAAAATGCATATTTGAGTCCTGTTCAAATTTTGTTTTTGGAATTCAAATTCTGATGCCAAATTTTACCAAGAAACTTCACAAATGCAAAGCACGTTTTTAAAATTTGCAAAATTTTCAAATGATTTCAAACTTGAGTGAAATTTGGGGATGTTACACCCATCGAAGCAGAATCCGTGACCATTCTTTTGGGTTCGGATTTGCTAGAGAGAACAATCTTTCAGGCACAATCGTAGTTCCAATGAAAGAAATCTCACACGTACACATCGGTTTGCCATCCGTGTTTCAGAAAAAAAAAGCCTATTAAGGCCTCATTCAGATGAGCCGGGATCTCTTTCAAGATACCCATCTACATTACATAAATATTATTTTGTTGATTCAGTTGGACAAACTCTTACAAGATAGTACTTGAAGATCACCTCACTCTTCTAGCTCTATCACTAGGGCTCCAAAAACAAGCAGTGCATGACATATTGCTGCCGGAAACGAGCTAATTGAACTATAACAACGGTTGTTTCTAGTTCAGTTAGTTGATCGACTTTAAATGTCAGAACTCAGAACCAGTAGGTCATTCTAACTAACAAAATAATGTTACGCCGACAACAAACCCTCCGCTATCATTTTTCTCTGTTGCTAAAGAATATTAATCGGACAACAACCTAAATTTAACAAGGTGGGCAGAGCAAAGCACAAATTAAGGAGTTCGCCTGATTGGCATCCAATCTAACCTAGGAATTTGGATGAGGCGTCCAGCTTCTCAGAGCAGTGCGGAGTATAGCCCCTGTGGTTGTTGTTCCTCTTCAGCGCCATCTTCTCCTCCATCGGCAGCTCGAAGAACTTCTTGCTCTCCGCAAACACCCTCTCCAGGCATGCCTACCAGACCAATATCACTCGCGTTATGCTTGCTGTGTTCATCAAATCAAACAAAGACCTCGAAGAAATTTTGAGAAGGAGAATAGAGAGGAACAGATTCCGAACCTGCCGCATGGATTTGGCGACAGCGTGGAGGTCGGAGGATGCGACGTTCACCACAGGGAGGTCCAGACTACCGGCCATCTCTGCTGCTTCGTCCGCGTCTGTTGCTATCTTGGGCTGTTTCTATGGCTTACGGCGGATTCTTTTGACTTGAGTGTTATGATTTTTAGTTTATGTATTTTAATTTTGGCTGTTTATTAGAGATATTATATAAAAAATATGATATGTGATTTTGATTGATATACTAAACTTAATGTAGTATGCACTATAATTTATCTATAGACTCCGTTTAAAAAATGGCACTTAGAAACTATTTAATATAGAAATAGAAACTATAGCCTACGTGTAAACCTAAAAGAAGATTTATATCCCTCACTAAACTGAACATCTTGCTCGCCAGGTTCACAAAAAAAATTCGATTTAGGGTGGAACCACGGCTTTGAAACCAAAACACAAGAGCCATCCAGAACGCAAAGATTTTGTAGAAATTTTATAGTAATTTTTATAGAAACAATTTAATTTCTGTAAGAATCGTAAAAAATTATATACATACACAAAAGAGTATGAATAAGACAATGATTTGCAGGGATTGGAATACTGTACACTACCAAGCTAACAACTCCTAACCAATACCATTAAGATTGGATTTTTTTAACCACAAGCAGAGATTAACAAAACTAAGCAGAGATGCAATAGAGTCGATGACAATGTTTTGGATAAGACAAACTTGTGTCAATCCTATTACATGACAGCACAATCAAACCACATTTGAGATTGCTGAATTATAAATCTGCCAACTCCGAATGTCGATCCTTGCCGTATATAGCTTCAGTCGCCACTGGTCTCAGCGTGTTTTAATTGGCCAGAGGTGGTGGTTTTTTTTGTTAGAGTTTTTAGTTTTTAGCTGAAATAGAATAGTAATAGAAGAAAGAAGTAGTTTTTAAAATAAAATTTGAAAAATAGCTTTTGAAAGACACGGATGCAGAGGAGATGACGAAGGCCGGCCAACGACTTTTCCAAAGCAGCTTGAAGAGAATATGAATGCAATGCAATGCTATTGCATACGCCTTGAATTTGAGGGGGTGTTAAGGGTATTAGAGATAGAATATGAATTGTTTTATTTCTTTCCTTATATGCTCGCTTTCCTTATCCGCATATGGCATATTCCCTTGTAATATCCATTTGTACTCCCTATATATATTGCCCATTGGGCTTCTTCAATATATACACAATATTCATAACAAATGCAACCCCTGTTCTTTTCGGCTTATGGCTTATATCTTATACCTTCTCCAAACAAACAAGCAGAACGACTTCTTTACCATCATTTTGAAACTGCTTATCGAGACAGCTTTTTTGAAGTGGCTTATTAGCTTATCAATATTCGGTTCATTCGTACAAGCGCTCACGCTAGGGTGAAAATCATCACCGCAATTAAAAGAACGCATACTAGCTATTTCACGTGATCTTCTTGTCCGTGTTCTTGTTCTTGTAAAAAAAGAGATTTTTTTATTCTTTTTAAGACCAAATGCACCTAAGGAAGCTATCATGGAAAACAATCTAAACTATAGAGAAGCATAAAACTATAAAATAAAATAAAAGGGAGAGCTGAGGACACATACATGATACATGAGAGATAAAGCAGTAACATCTTCTTTACCTACTCCAGCGCTCTTTAGGTGATGAGGGCATGAGGCATCTACTGACAATAAAGCACCCCTCGAGGGTATAGACTGCAAGGGAACAAAATCACATTATAGACTGTAGGATGAAAGAAAGCAGTTCTATGTAAACGCATATTTAAAAACAACTAATATAATGGCTGCACAAAAACTAAAAGTATTTTATGAGTCTATTGACCTGTCGCACCATGTCAATGGATCATTCCACTTCTTCTGGGATAGCAGTGGGTAGCTAAATCAGAGCGTTGCATTCTTTCAGGATGGCTAACCCTAGGCGTTCCTCGAAGCTGCCTAGTGCCCAGACTGTGAGTTTGATTCTTCCCGCTGATCAGGAGGAGACAATGTGGGTATCTGCTGCCCAAACACTTTTTGGTATAGTGTAAGGAGATATCGCTCCATATTCTTGACCTGTTGCGCCAATGCGGCAGTGGACTGTAAAATCGAAGTAAACTAGTAAGCACTGGGGAAAGAGCAAATTAACAACACTTCTTAGGCAAAGAAGTTATATCTGGCATTGGATTCTCATGTGACAGGTTGACTGGACCAGTGTTAGGCCCAAACCTTTCTCCAGGGAGCCACACACTTCCTACTGATCCTTGAGGTGCGTCTCTAGTTGCAGAATCTGCATCAGGCCATCATATGAGAATACATTATAGGGAATTCAGCAGCAAAGAAATAAATGAGGATTTGCATAAAAGCACAAATGGTAGTTCCCCAGCTTCGAACTATGGAAAATTAGTTATGACATTGCAACAATTTCCACTTTATTTATATGACAATTACAGGAGCAGTAAACCACAAGTCGGGTTCTCCCTTACTGTTTTCCGTCAAAAAAAGTCACACAACAACAAAACATAAAAAATTGGTGATGTCAAATCCCAAGTAGGACCACTCTTTGTGGCGCTGTTGTCACCAGTGTTGTTATGCAGGAAATACGGATGGGTAGCTGGTGGACAGGAATGTCCACGACGAGAAGGCTCCGTGATGCAACAGAGAGATAACCAGAAGTAGCAAGGATTGGAAGATAGATGAGGAAGCAGAGCTGCGAGAAGTAATCTCTATTGAGTTTCCTGAACACAGAGGTATCTCCTTTATATAGATTTACATCCCCTAGCATAACATAAATATATCCTATTCATACTATGACTCGGACTCCTATTCAAAGTATACTAAATCTCCTGACGCAACCGCTGGTCACTCGGACTCCACTTCGGATTGCCTTCTGCAGACTTTTCCTTTTGCCGAACCGACTGTAGACCATCACACCGTGCCGTTTGCCGATATGGATTCCGATAATGCTTGCAGCGGCTTCCTTGATCTTCTTGCATATGCTTGCCCCCAATACGAATCCACAACATGCACATGGAGCATATGAGCTATGCATGGATTATTAAACCTAAGCCAATATTAACTTTTACCCTTACAATCATGCTGACAGAGGGATAAAATGGTGAACCATCTACACCCAAAGAAGATAATAACTACTTGCTGTAAATAAAAAAATTCAATAGGTAAAACCCTACAATGCAACAGGTAATATCATAGGGGTGGAAAACATGCATTTATGTGCATTATCTAGCATGCCGCTCCAGGAAAGACAAGAACGGATAGTAAAAAGTGTGAAGAACAAGCTGCACAAGTATGCACATCTGACAACTAATTGCTTACCAAAAAGGAGCCTTTCTGGCTTGGCAGAAACACGGTCATAGCCCCTCGTTACTATGGGCCTTATCAAGTTCTGGATAAAGTGGGGGATGTGGCATATCGCCTCCAATTACCGCCCAAAGCTCGGATACACGATGTGTTTCATGTAGGAGTGCTCAAACCATATCATGGCACCCCGCCAGACCAGCCACCCGCCTTGCCCGAACTCCATCATGGTCGCATTGCCCCAACGCCACAACAGGTGATTCATGCTCGATGGAGCAATGGGATGCGGGAAATTCTCGTGCAGTGGGATGGTTTACCAGCCTCTGAAATGACATGGGAGTCCCTCGAGTCATTTCGTCGCCAATATCCAACCTTCAAGCTCGAGGACGAGCTGCTTGTCGAGGAGGGGAGAAATGTCAGGACTGGGAGATTCGGGAATGTCTATGGAAGGAGAACAAGCACCCTGCAGCCTCTGGCAAGAACGGCAGGGGATGAGACGGCAGGATCATCAGGTTAGATTATATTCCGTTTTGGAATCAGAGTCCGTATTGCAGTCGGTCAAGCATGTGAGTCGGAGTCCATTGTAATCTCGGCTTAGCCAAGCACCCTCTCTATATATAAAGGGGTAGGGGTATTCTAATAAAGCAATCAAGGAATTACTATTACTTACCTCCTCTCGGTCATGCTTCCCAATCCCTAATCCTCAAGTCCGGTCACCTCTCTAACCGCCGGCATTGTCTTCTTTCCTCTCCTCTAGTTCTCCACTCAACAGCACGGCACCACCGGTGTCTTCCAGTTCCAAGCCGATTGTGGCTCACTCATACAACCTGAGATCGCGACGTGACAATTTGGTATCAGAGCATATGGCTGACGATCGAATAGGCGAGATACTCGAGGAGCTAGCTACGCTGACGGCTAACACATCAAAGCAGATGGATGAGTTATGGGATCGCCTTGACAAGCAACAGAACAGGGGGGATGAAATCGGAGATAGACTCATGGCAATGGAACGACGATTGCTTGGCAATGGATTACTACCAGAGCTGGCTGGAACCTTGCAAGCATCAAACAACCACGGAAACGTGACTTGGATGGCAAATGAAAGACAACCTCGTTTCCACAGGCTGGAATTTCCATCATATGATGGGCAAGGTGACCCAATGAGTTGGATGCAGCGCTACGAACAATTCTTTCGAGGGCAGAAAACACCAGAAAACGAGAAGGTATGGCTTGCATCATATCATTTGATTGGAGTAGCTCAACAATGGTACTTTCAGCTGGAAAGAGATGAAGGTGAACCGGATTGGCCACGCTTCAAAGAATACATCAACTTACGCTTTGGACCGTCAATCCGTCACAATCCTCTTGGCGAACTTCGAGAGCTTACACAGACTGGCACGGTGGAGGACTATCAACAACAGTTCCTTGCGATTTTGTGCCGGACGGACTACCTCCAACCACGGTAGCAGATCCAGCTGTTCACGTCAGGATTGCGTGAACCCATCCGCACAGACGTCGAACTGCAGAACCCAGCAGGACTTCAGATGGCAATGGCCCTAGCTAGGGCTTATGAGCACCGGGCACAAGTTACAGGACAGGAAACGACAGTCACGCTCAAAAGACCAACATCGACACTTCATATGCCATCCACAACAACGACAACACCAGCAGCGCCAACACGACCAACACTGCCCAACAGAGTCAACCCGCTAGCACTCTCAGCTCCACCAACCGGCAACACTGGAGGACTCGGCCAGGGCATCGGACGTCCGCGGAGGACGATGCAGCGCCGCTTCCTCTCACCAGAAGAGATGGAACAGCGCAGGGCAGGAGGATTATGCTTCAACTGCGACGAGAAATTCACTCCTGGCCATCGCTGCAAACGGCTATTCCTTCTGTTGGCGCCCAGCGGATGCTCTGACGAGGAGGACGATATCGGAACTGCACAAAGCGAAGGAGAACCAAGTATTTCGCTATATGCGGCGACTTGTATCACTCCGCACGCCGGACAAACAATGCAGTTCCATGTGCAAGTAGGCGGAGAAACATTGTTAGCACTACTAGACTCGGGCTCGACACACAACTTTATCACATCGGCGGCTGCTCAACGCTCCAAAATACCAGTCCAACCACGCCACGGCTCATGGGTAGTGCAAAAATAACGGAGACAAAGTCGGAGATGTGGTTTTGTCAAGAATTGGTATTACATATCAATGAAGAGGCATTCACGGTAGACTGTTATTCCCTTCCCCTGGATGGCTTCAACTTAGTTCTTGGGGTCCAATGGCTACGCACACTTGGCCCAGTCCTTTGGGACTTCGACACCCTTAGCATGACTTTTTGGCGAGGAAATCGCAGGGTGCAGTGGCAGGGAATACAGACCACACCACAGAAACAGCAGGCTTATTCCGTCTCAGGACCCGATCTGATGGATGTATTGCTGCAAGAGTTTGCCGGCTTATTCAGTGCTCCGCATGGATTACCTCCTCCAAGAGCGCACGACCATCACATACAACTCTTACCAGAAACAACCCCGGTCTCTATCCGTCCTTATCGATACCCTCAGTTGCTCAAAGACGAGCTCGAACGGCAATGTGGGGAAATGTTGCAACAAGGAATCATTCGCCCAAGCACTTCGGCCTATTCTTCGCCCGTCTTACTTGTCAAGAAGCACGATGGCACTTGGCACTTCTGCGTCGACTACCGTGCTCTCAACAGTATAACAATCAGAGACAAATTCCCAATTCCGGTAGTGGATGAACTCCTGGATGAACAACGAGGTGCCAAGTTCTTCACCAAATTGGATCTACGGTCGGGATACCACCAAGTGAGAATGTATCCCCCAGATATTGAGAAGACGGCCTTCCATACCCATGAAGGCCTCTTTGAATTTCTGGTCATGCCTTTCGGTCTAACAAATGCTCCAGCAACATTCCAGGCACTCATGAACAGTATCCTTCGCCCTTACTTACGCCGGTTTGTATTGGTATTCTTTGACGACATCCTCATCTACAGTCCTTCATGGGTAGAACATTTGCGTCATGTTCGGGTAGTCCTTCGGATTTTGCAGCAACATCAGCTCTTCCTCAAACGCTCCAAATGTTTCTTTGGCAAACCAACGGTGGCCTATTTAGGACATGTCATTTCAGCCGAGGGAGTCGCCATGGATGATTCCAAGGTGCAAGCGGCTAGGGGGTGGCCAGTTCCAAGTTCTGTACGGGCTCTTCGCGGATTCCTCGGTCTGGCCGGCTATTACCGCAAGTTCATCCACGGATTTGGGACTATTGTGGAACCGCTCACCCGCCTACTAAAAAAAGATGCTTTCGCATGGACAACAGAGGCCGCAGAAGCATTCCAGACCCTCAAAGAGGCGCTCACAGCAGCACCTGTACTACAACTCCCAAACTTTGAACTGGAATTCATAGTGGAATGCGATGCATCCGGAACCGGCGTCGGGGTTCTTCAGCCGGGTATTAGCTGCTCGTCACACCGACCTGGCAGCATATGAGTGGGAATTAATGGGCCTCATGATGGCAGTCAGACACTGGCGCCCTTATCTATGGGGACGCCGGTTTGGGGTTCAGACTGATCATTATAGCCTCAAATTCTTACTCGATCAACGCCTCTCCACCATTCCGCAACATCACTGGGTCAACAAACTTTTTGGCTACGATTTTCATATGGAATTCAAACCAGGCCGATTGAATATTGTGGCGGATGCATTATCACGATGTGCGGAAGGAACTGAGTCAATCTTTGCACTCTCTGGACCGGATTTTGTACTTTTCCAAGATCTGCGGCTGGAAACCACTTCGGTACCAGCACTAGTAGCACTACGTTCACAGATTGAGGACGGGTCCTTAGGGTCACCATGGCAGATTGTCGACAGACTGCTTCTCTACAATCATCGTGTCCATGTGTTACCATCATCTCCACTGCTGCCATCCATCCTGAATGCAGTCCATACAGCATTTTATTTATATGACAATTACAGGAGCAGTAAACCACAAGTCGGGTTCTCCCTTACTGTTTTCCGTCAAAAAAGTCACACAACAACAAAACATAAAAAATTGGTGATGTCAAATCCCAAGTAGGACCACTCTTTGTGGCGCTGTTGTCACCAGTGTTGTTATGCAGGAAATACGGATGGGTAGCTGGTGGACAGGAATGTCAAGATGGACTAAGAAGTGTGTTACTTCTATTCTGAATTACCTTTTTTTGTAGTAGCAGTGACTCCTTTGTTTGAGTCAAATGAAAGAAAGTTATGACATTCTCAAGTGCTAGCCTGTTACTCAACCAATAATTAAGGTGCCATCTAAAGAGTGTGCTACTTCTGCCAAAATCTTTCACCATTGTAGGTTCTGCATGAACAGTGCTAGATATTATAAACAAGGTTGCTTGCTGCACTTAAAGCTAAATATTCTATGAGATCACATGATTTGTTGCACAGATAATACTTTTGAATTCTAATGGAGCATGATGGCAAAACCTAAATATCAGAAATCAGAGAAAATAAAATGGATTATAGCTACTGGGGAGATACCTCAGCCTTGCTTTCTCTATTTGTCACAGCATCCAAAAAAATTGTGCATCCACTTGCGTGGGAAATAGTGCAGATAATGCACATAGTAGTGAAAGCTCAGTCAGTCAATATATCAACATAGAGCACTCAGTAAGGGATTCTATTGCACCAGGAGATTATTGAATATTCATTAGGTTTTGCATTCCTCTCACGGTACATATGCAATAATTTAGGCAGTAATCAACGAAAACAGAACCAATGATCTTTGCACTACAACCTTACGGACTGCATCAATCAGATTACCTGCGTTCTTTACCTAAATAGGTACAGAGGTTACGAAAGATGCTGTTGTCAATATTCAAGTAGCCATTACGAAGCGGATGTGAAATGAATCAGCAGCTTAAAATAGGAGCAGGTGAGGGAAATTTTGGGATGCAGACCACTCATGCTAGTGGTAGCATCTTGGGGAAACGTGAATGTTAGCTAGCCGCTTCACATGATCTTCTTGTTCTTGTAAAAAAAAGTGATTTTTTCGTTCTTTTTAAGACCAAATGCACCTAAGGAAGAAATCTAAACTATAGAAAAGCATAAAACTATAAAATAAAATAAAATAAAAGGGAGAGCTAAGGATACATACATGAGAGATAAAGCGGTGCCATCCTCTTTTAGCTACTCCAGCGCTCTTTAGGTTATGATGGCATGAGACATCAACTGCCAATAAAGCACCCTTCGAGGGTATAGGCTGCAAGGCAACAAAATAAACATTTATAGCTGTAGTACGAAAGAAAGCAGTTCCATTTAAACGCATATTTAAAAACAACTAATATAATGGCTGCAAAAAAATAAACGTATTTGATGGGTATATTGACCTGTCGCACCATGTCAACGGATCATTCCACTTCTTCTAGGATGGCAGTGGGTAGCTAGATCGGAGCATTGCATTCTTTCAAGATGGCTTAACCTTAGGCATTCCTCGAAGCTGCCAAAACGGAGCTTGATGCTTCCCGGTGATCAGGAAACAATGTGGGAACTTGCTGCCCAAACACCTTCTAGTACAGTGTAAGGAGATATCGCTCCATATTCTTGACCTCTAGCGCCAATGCAGTGATCTCCCTTTTATCAGTTCTTTAGTGGACTGTAAAATCAAAGTAAACTAATAACCATTGCGGAAAGAGCAAATTAACAACACTTCTTAGCAAAGGAGTTATATTTGGCATTGGATTCTCATGTCACATATTGACTGGAGCTGTGTTAGGCCCCAAACCTTTCTCCAGGGCGGCACACACTTCCTACTGATCCTCGAGGTGCTTTTCTAGTTGCAGAATCTGCATCAGGCCATCATATGAGACTACATTATAGGGAATTCAGTAGCAAAGAAAGAAATGAGGATATGTAGAAAAGCACAAATGGTAGTTCCCCAACTTCCAACTATGGAAAATTAATTTGCAGCATCTCAGAGCAATACAAATAGTTGAAAATACATAGGCAGAGAGAAGGATGACAACATACTGAGTAAAAACTAGTAATCTTGTATAGAGGATAGTACATTTTTTTATGACAGCAAGAATACCTGTAGAAGA
Source organism: Bonia amplexicaulis (assembly GCA_036346245.1). NCBI lineage: Eukaryota > Viridiplantae > Streptophyta > Magnoliopsida > Poales > Poaceae > Bonia > Bonia amplexicaulis. The sequence continues at coordinate 12,241,864 of CM070738.1, read as the reverse complement.
TGAATGTGTTGGCCGCAAGGAAAAAGAAGACATACAATACATCACTAGAACAAAAAAGGCATCTATATGTTTATGATTAAAAGCACACCAAATGCTAATGTTGGACCATGGTCATCTTTAGTCAACTCATGGTCAAATGCTACACAGCATGATAAAGAAGTTAGGACAACAAAGAATGCACTTCAAAAGATGAATGTGGGCAGATATTCCGCCAATAAATAAAGTCAAGATGGACTAAGAAGTGTGTTACTTCTATTCTGAATTCCCTTTTTTTTGTAGTACCGGTGACTCCTTTGTTAGAGTCAAATGAAAGAAAGTTTTGACATTCTCAAGTGCTAGCTGTTACTCAACCAATAATTAAGGTGCCATCTAAAGAGTGTGCTACTTCGCCAAAATATTTCACCATTGTAGGTTCCGCATGAGCAGTGCTAGATATTATAAACATGGTTGCTTACTGCACTTAAAGCTAAATATTCTATGAGATCACATGATTTGTTGCAGAGATAATACTTTTGAATTCTAATGGAGCCTGATGGCAAAACCTAAATATCGAAATAAGAGAAAATAAAATGGATTAGAGCTCTTGGAGAGATACCTCACCTTGCTTTCTATGTCACAAGATCCAAAAAATTGTGCATCCACTTGCATGGGAAATAGTGTAGATAATGCACATAGTAGCAAATGCTCAGTCAGTCAATATATTAACTATGGAAAATTAGCTTGCAGCATCTCAGAGCAATACAAATAGTTGAAAATACATAGGCAGAGAGAAGGATGACTACATCTTGAGTAAAACCTAGTAATCTTGTAGAGAGGATAGTACATTTTTATGACAACAAGGATACAGTAGAAGATGAATGTGTTGGCCGCAAGGAAAAAGAAGACATACAATACATCACTAGAACAAAAAAGGCATCTATATGTTTATGATTAAAAGCACACCAAATGCTAATGTTGGACCATGGTCATCTTTAGTCAACTCATGGTCAAATGCTACACAGCATGATAAAGAAGTTAGGACAACAAAGAATGCACTTCAAAAGATGAATGTGGGCAGATATTCCGCCAATAAATAAAGTCAAGATGGACTAAGAAGTGTGTTACTTCTATTCTGAGTTCCCTTTTTTTTGTAGTACCAGTGACTCCTTTGTTAGGGTCAAATGAAAGAAAGTTTTGACATTCTCAAGTGCTAGCCTCGTTACTCAACCAATAATTAAGGTGCCATCTAAAGAGTGTGCTACTTCTGCCAAAATATTTCACCATTGTAGGTTCTGCATGAACAGTGCTAGATATTATAAACATGGTTGCTTACTGCACTTAAAGCTAAATATTCTATGAGATCACATGATTTGTTGCACAGATAATACTTTTGAATTCTAATGGAGCCTGATGGCAAAACCTAAATATCAGAAATAAGAGAAAATAAAATGGATTAGAGCTACTGGAGAGATACCTCACCTTGCTTTCTATGTCACAACATCAAAAAAAAATGTGCATCCACTTGCATGGGAAATAGTGTAGATAATGCACATAGTAGCAAATGCTCGGTCGGTCAATATATTAACTATGGAAAATTAGCTTGCAAGACATCTCAGAGCAATACAAATAGTTGAAAATACATAGGCAGAGAGAAGGATGACTACATACTGAGTAAAACCTAGTAATCTTGTATAGAGGATAGTACATTTTTTATGACAGCAAGGATACCTGTAGAAGATGAATGTGTTGGCCGCAAGGAAAAAGAAGACATACAATACATCACTAGAACAAAATAGGCATCTATATGTTTATGATTAAAAGCACACCAAATGCTAATGTTGGACCATGGTCATCTTTAGTCAACTCATGGTCAAATGCTACACAGCATGATAAAGAAGTTAGGACAACAAAGAATGCACTTCAAAAGATGAATGTGGGCAGATATTCCGCCAATAAATAAAGTCAAGATGGACTAAGAAGTGTGTTACTTCTATTCTGAATTCCCTTTTTTTTGTAGTACCAGTGACTCCTTTGTTAGAGTCAAATGAAAGAAAGTTTTGACATTCTCAAGTGCTAGCCTGTTACTCAACCAATAATTAAGGTGCCATCTAAAGAGTGTGCTACTTCTGCCAAAATATTTCACCATTGTAGGTTCTGCATGAACAGTGCTAGATATTATAAACATGGTTGCTTACTGCACTTAAAGCTAAATATTCTATGAGATCACATGATTTGTTGCACAGATAATACTTTTGAATTCTAATGGAGCCTGATGGCAAAACCTAAATATCAGAAATAAGAGAAAATAAAATGGATTAGAGCTACTGGAGAGATACCTCAGCCTTGCTTTCTCTATGTCACAGCATCCAAAAAAATTGTGCATCCACTTGCATGGGAAATAGTGTAGATAATGCACATAGTAGCAAATGCTCAGTCAGTCAATATATTAACTATGGAAAATTAGCTTGCAGCATCTCAGAGCAATACAAATAGTTGAAAATACATAGGCAGAGAGAAGGATGACTACATACTGAGTAAAACCTAGTAATCTTGTAGAGAGGATAGTACATTTTTTATGACAACAAGGATACCTGTAGAAGATGAATGTGTTGGCCGCAAGGAAAAAGAAGACATACAATACATCACTAGAACAAAAAAGGCATCTATATGTTTATGATTAAAAGCACACCAAATGCTAATGTTGGACCATGGTCATCTTTAGTCAACTCATGGTCAAATGCTACACAGCATGATAAAGAAGTTAGGACAACAAAGAATGCACTTCAAAAGATGAATGTGGGCGATATTCGCCAATAAATAAAGTCAAGATGGACTAAGAAGTGTGTTACTTCTATTCTGAGTTCCCTTTTTTTTGTAGTACCAGTGACTCCTTTGTTAGGGTCAAATGAAAGAAAGTTTTGACATTCTCAAGTGCTAGCCTGTTACTCAACCAATAATTAAGGTGCCATCTAAAGAGTGTGCTATACGCCAAAATATTTCACCATTGTAGGTTCGCATGAATAGTGCTAGATATTATAAACATGGTTGCTTACGCACTTAAAGCTAAATATTCTATGAGATCACATGATTTGTTGCACGATAATACTTTTGAATTCTAATGGAGCCCGATGGCAAAACCTAAATATCGAAATAAGAGAAAATAAAATGGATTAGAGCTACGAGAGATACCTCACCTTGCTTTCTCTATGTCACAAAGATCAAAAAATGTGCATCCACTTGCATGGGAAATAGTGTAGATAATGCACATAGTAGCAAATGCTCGGTCGATCAATATATTAACTATGGAAAATTAGCTTGCGACATCTCGAGCAATACAAATAGTTGAAAATACATAGGCAGAGAGAAGGATGACTACATACTGAGTAAAACCTAGTAATCTTGTATAGAGGATAGTACATTTTTTATGACAGCAAGGATACCTGTAGAAGATGAATGTGTTGGCCATAAGGAAAAGAAGACATACAATACATCACTAGAACAAAATAGGCATCTATATGTTTATGATTAAAAGCACACCAAATGCTAATGTTGGACCATGGTCATCTTTAGTCAACTCATGGTCAAATGCTACACAAAGCATGATAAAGAAGTTAGGACAACAAAGAATGCACTTCAAAAGATGAATGTGGGCAGATATTCCGCCAATAAATAAAGTCAAGATGGACTAAGAAGTGTGTTACTTCTATTCTGAGTTCCCTTTTTTTTGTAGTACCAGTGACTCCTTTGTTAGGGTCAAATGAAAGAAAGTTTTGACATTCTCAAGTGCTAGCCTGTTACTCAACCAATAATTAAGGTGCCATCTAAAGAGTGTGCTACTTCTGCCAAAATATTTCACCATTGTAGGTTCTGCATGAACAGTGCTAGATATTATAAACATGGTTGCTTATCGCACTTAAAGCTAAATATTCTATGAGATCACATGATTTGTTGCCTGAGATAATACTTTTGAATTCTAATGGAGCCTGATGGCAAAACCTAAATATCAGAAATAAGAGAAAATAAAATGGATTAGAGCTACTGGAGAGATACCTCAGCCTTGCTTTCTCTATGTCACAGCATCCAAAAAAATGTGCATCCACTTGCATGGGAAATAGTGTAGATAATGCACATAGTAGCAAATGCTCGATCGGTCAATATATTAACTATGGAAAATTAGCTTGCGACATCTCGAGCAATACAAATAGTTGAAAATACATAGGCGAGAGAAGGATGACTACATCTTGAGTAAAACCTAGTAATCTTGTATAGAGGATAGTACATTTTTATGACAACAAGGATACCGTAGAAGATGAATGTGTTGGCATAAGGAAAAGAAGACATACAATACATCACTAGAACAAAATAGGCATCTATATGTTTATGATTAAAAGCACACCAAATGCTAATGTTGGACCATGGTCATCTTTAGTCAACTCATGGTCAAATGCTACTGACATGATAAAGAAGTTAGGACAACAAAGAATGCACTTCAAAAGATGAATGTGGGCGATATTCCGCCAATAAATAAAGTCAAGATGGACTAAGAAGTGTGTTACTTCTATTCGAGTTCCCTTTTTTGTAGTACCGGTGACTCCTTTGTTAGGGTCAAATGAAAGAAAGTTTTGACATTCTCAAGTGCTAGCTGTTACTCAACCAATAATTAAGGTGCCATCTAAAGAGTGTGCTATCGCCAAAATATTTCACCATTGTAGGTTCTGCATGAAGCAGTGCTAGATATTATAAACATGGTTGCTTCGCACTTAAAGCTAAATATTCTATGAGATCACATGATTTGTTGCACAGATAATACTTTTGAATTCTAATGGAGCACGATGGCAAAACCTAAATATCGAAATAAGAGAAAATAAAATGGATTAGAGCTCTTGAGAGATACCTCACCTTGCTTCTCTATGTCACAACATCCAAAAATGTGCATCCACTTGCATGGGAAATAGTGTAGATAATGCACATAGTAGCAAATGCTCAGTCAGTCAATATATTAACTATGGAAAATTAGCTTGCAGCATCTCAGAGCAATACAAATAGTTGAAAATACATAGGCAGAGAGAAGGATGACTACATACTGAGTAAAACCTAGTAATCTTGTATAGAGGATAGTACATTTTTTATGACAGCAAGGATACCTGTAGAAGATGAATGTGTTGGCCGCAAGGAAAAAGAAGACATACAATACATCACTAGAACAAAAAAGGCATCTATATGTTTATGATTAAAAGCACACCAAATGCTAATGTTGGACCATGGTCATCTTTAGTCAACTCATGGTCAAATGCTACACAGCATGATAAAGAAGTTAGGACAACAAAGAATGCACTTCAAAAGATGAATGTGGGCAGATTGTAATATCCCGAACGTCGTTACGGCATAAGATTTTAAATCAATCGCGGAATCACCGGTTTTTCGGTAAATCGCGGGAAGGAAAAATATAAATTGTAGAACATTGTAAAATAAATTAAATAAATTAAAACAATTCATTTGAATATTTTGGGCTGTCCGGAAGGGTGGGCCAGCCGATTTGGGCCACCGGCCCAAATGGGGCCCATACCACTCCTAAACCCTAGCACCCTTTTATAAACCCCTCCTTCCCCTCTCTTTTTTTTGCCCACCTTGGGCGCAGCCCTTTCTCCCTCTTTCCCCACGGCCACCCCCCTTATCCCTAGGAGAAGGAGAAGGAGAAGGAGAGAAAGGAGAAGAAGAAGAAGAAGGAAGGAGAAGGAAGGAGAAGAAGAAGAGGAGGAAATTTTGGGAAATTCTTCAGATTGGTAATTTTCCCTCATCCCAAACCCTCTGTTTTTAGGAATAATTAGGGTTCTTGGCACGGATTTTAATGGAGGATTATAGATTAATTGCCCGATTAGAGTTTATTCATGGGCTGATTCTAGATCTATTCGCGCAGCGCGTCTTGTTTTGCGGTTTTGATCTAGTAAACGATTTTTCCTGTGGTTCTTCCCAAAAGTAAAATTGTAGAGGAGTTCTAGATACGTCTGCTGTAATTTTTGCGGATTTTTCTGTCGTAGGATCTGGGAGATACGGTGTCGGGAATATAGCTGTCCGTCAGGCGGGCAGTTTGTTACAGTCCGACTGTAATTCGAATTTTAAAAATAGTAGATGATTTTTATGGCTAGCGTCGTAATTGAGAAAGTTGTAGATAATTCAGAGTTCTAGTTCATGTGTAATTTTCGGGATTTTAGACCTCTGTACTGTCGTGGGGACGCGATTTGGTTTCGCTGCCCAGTTTGCCAGATCAGAAAGTTTTCTCTATTTAGGGCATTAAATTACATCTAGTTCTGATCCGAATAAAAATAGGAGTTCTACATGAAAATTGTAGGTTTTTAAGTCATGATTCCAGAGAGGTATTGTTTACTATATTTGGATCATTATTTATAAAGATACGAAATTGTGAAGCAGCGCTGCTGTAGAAGGGTTCTTGCCATTTTGCTGAGCGGAGAGGAGTTTGTGCGAGTTGAGAATTTAGTTAAGATAAATTGTTGGGGTAATTGGGGTTGTTGATATTTTGTATCTAAATACCCGTTACTGTTACGTTAGTAATTATTAATTATTATTCAGGAGGAGAGCGGATTCCAGGGGTTGCACCTTCTGCTCGTTCTTCGTATTCTCGCGGTTAAGGCAAGTATAATGATGGTTGAAATTTTATAGTGTGATTGTTGATGAATGATGGTTTGTGGATGTTTGATCGGTATTATGAGTGTATGCGATCTTGGTTGGGATAATGACATGTTGGTACTGTTTATGGTATTTGCAATTGAAGTGGTTTATGAGAATTTATGATGCATGGATATGGTGAATGCAAGTTTTTATTCATTAAGACATTCACATATATGCATTATGCTGCAATTGAAGTGGTTTATGAGAATTTATGATGCATGGATATGGTGAATGCAAGTTTTTATTCATTAAGACATTCACATATATGCATTATGCTGCAATTGAAGTGGTTTATGAGAATTTATGATGCATGGATATGGTGAATGCAAGTTTTTATTCATTAAGACATTCACATATATGCATTATGCTGCAATTGAAGTTGTTTATGAGAAGTTATGATGCATGGATATGGTGAATGCAAGTTTTTATTTATTGGGACATTCACATATATGCATCATGCCGATATATTGAAGTCTTGGTCACGAGATGACCAAGCATCGAGGTCCCCGTCATGTTGATGTCATGATGGGCTAAAGGTCCCCATACTTGTGGAGTATGGGCAATTGGTCCCTGTATCGATAGTGCGAGGCATGGGTGTGCATTGACGGATGCACACTCCGCGTCACGGTAAAATGCGAAGAGAAGAGATAAAGAGATTGTTGATCATATTGCATAGCATGGTTCATTATATGATTGATGGTTAAATTGTGAGATGATGTTCATGGTTGTTCTTGTAATTACTTATTATATTTGCTTGAGTCGTTGGACTCACTCTTCGTTGTTGTTGTTGTTTGTTGTTTGTTTTAGGTACCTTCATGAGATTGGCATGCATGGGATTAAAGGAAGACTAGAGTTGTTGCACTTGCACGAATTATTCACCATGGGAGGAATATAGAAATTAGATTATTTGTTGAGTAGCTCAAGTGAGATTTGGCTTATGACTAAGAGGTTAATTTGTAACAAAGAACTAGAACTTGCTTATTTTTGCTTCCGCTCATTAATTAAGTTTTATAGCTGTTCTACTTAGTATAGCTTATATTGCTTTCGATTAATTATATCCTTTGATTATGCTTGTTGGAACCTCGGAGTTAGACAATAAACAAAGGAGGTTCTGCCGAAAACTTGTAGGGTAATTTAGTTTATCTTTATTATGTTGTTAGTTTGGTAGCATTCCAGGTCATTCTTTTGGCTGGGGTGTTACACAGATATTCCGCCAATAAATAAAGTCAAGATGGACTAAGAAGTGTGTTACTTCTATTCTGAGTTCCCTTTTGGTGCCTATGATTTGACTATGTGACTGTTATGTGTGGTGATAGTTAATATCGAGAGATAGAGGTTGTGGTGCGGCCATAGCCATGGCCAAGTTATAGCACTATTCGTGGTATTGAATTGGTGAGGGATATTTCCTTGGGCAACTTAATTTCAGAAGTTAGGAATGAGTTCTTTAGAAGAGTTTATTCTCTTCCTTAAGCTGAATTGGTCAATTCTTATCCAGTGGTGGGAGAAGAATTTATTTTGGTATGATGGTTCATTGCAGTCGAGGGTTTACATGTGGTCTCTATCTGTTCTTTGAAGCAAATATTGTTTTTCAGTCTATTGAGACACTTTTGCTATTTGACAAAATTATTGATTTGCAAGGTTGGTCCTTTCGTGGAGTTTTATCTTGTTGTGAAACATGTCTTATTTGTTCGCTTGGAACTTTTATTAATGAAAGTATTATATTGCAAATTGTAAACATGGGAAAGCCTTGGATCTTTGCATTTATTTGTATTATGCCACATGTTACAGTAGATGTATATTTTAATTGCGATAGCAATGTCGGTATTCTGGACTGCTAGGGCAGATTTTGGTAGACAGATGTTTTGGGGTAGTTTCGTCGGGATTCAGGTCTGGACCCCTTCTAGAAAATTGTAGAGGACTTAATTATCTTTCCAGGGAGTGCTAGAACGCGTTATTCTGATTTGTGTAACAAAAGTTATGAATTTTCTAGTGCTGCTGTTCTGCAGATCGGAGTAGTTCTGGACAGATTTTAGTAGATCGGTTTGTGCGATGGGCAATCGGGCGAATCAGAAATTCTTCATGTTAGGAAAGTTTTAGATAATTGTCTTAGCTTTCTAGAAAGGTCAAGCAATCGTGATTCGGACACTCGGGGTGAAAGTTATGATAATTTTAGTGCGCTGTTCAGAGAACCCAATGTGAAAATTGATGTTTTAGGAAAAGTGGTTGGTGTGGGTAGAAGATGGCCGATTCAGGGAGGCTCACCAACTAGGTTTAGTTAGGGAACTAGAATGAATATTATGATTATTTAAATTTCTATCCTATTGGATAAATTGAAATTAATCTTGTCTTCGATAATTAATCTGACCGTTCGAGATGATTAAGTAAGGAGGTGTTAGAATATTACCTTGGTAATATTGACCCTTAATATGTCTTTTATTTAGATGCTTTATGAGCATGCACAATTGCTGGTTTCATCTATCTTTTACCATGCTAGATTGTTGAAAAATATATAAAGAAATAGATGAAGGTTGATGTATTGATTTGTAGAAACTTGTCTTACAAGCAGGTATTATTGAAGTATAAAGTCATTTCCGTTCTAATTTCTGAATGTAAGGAAGGATACAGAATCTATGCTCACGATTGTTTTATGATTGTAAAACGAAGTTAGGATCGTAAATGTTGTTGTGACCAAATAATAATCAATTATTGCCAATAGTGAATAGAGTACAATCAATTTGTGCTAAGTTAGACTTGAGCATCAATAAGAATTGAATATATGAAATCTAGTAAGAAATTTATACTAGCATGTTTTGTGAGATTATCTTGCTCTAGTATCATCTTGTTTAAGAGCTTTGTTCTCTGTGTGGCTTATACATTAGGTTTTCTAGACTAAGTAGTTGCAATCTTACTTAAATATTAGAACATGATGAAATAATTTCTTATGTTTCCTTTGGAAACGTTTATGAAAGGATTTGAGGATGTGATGATGCTTGTTAAGAATGTATTATTCTGATATTAGTATGTTGGTCAATTGGTGGTTATGATGGTAATATTGAATGTTCATTAAATAGAAGAATTTGAATAAATTCTATGGTACTATTTAAATCAAAAGATTTGATAGTTGCATGCGCGATCTTTTGATCTCATGACTTATGTGGTAGCTGAAATTGTTTTAAGCAAAGTGTCGTGTTGAGGATTTTAATTAGTTCTTAAAGAATTAATGTGTTGTGGTCTTCAACTCTTCTTTTGTTGGAATTGTTAAGGTGATACCGTATTCAAAGAAGGTTGTTCTCTTTGTTAAAAGGAAAAGTTTGATAAAAGTTTTGAAGGTTGAAGTCAAGTTGTGCAATCTTTGTGAAGTGTGTTTGACTTCTTATTTTCGCTGCTTAAGAGTTTATGGAGCTCAAATGACAATATTGTATTCGTATTGGTTGAGATTTGATGTTTTCTTCTCGAGGAGGCATGCGCCTTCAGCTGTGGTCTTATCCTTTGTTGTCCAAGATCTTTGTTTTCTTGGTTTTGTGTTTATTGCAGATGGACCTTGTGCTGAAATTTTCTTCTTTTGCTTCTCCAAGAAAGGGGTAAACAGTTTAGGTTGCAAAGACCTTTAAGAGGTGTATAGTAACTAGTTGGTGTAGTTATGCGATTGATTTTAGTGAGATTGTGGGTGTGATATGAATTTTGAGTTGTTATCCTTAAAAGGATTGAGGTGCTTTAAGAATTATATGTCAAAGTAATTTTATTGGTCGAGGTCTTGGCTAGAATGTATTTTGTGGAGACAAGAAAGTCTCTCTGCAAATGTGTGGATGATGTACTCGGTTTAAGCGTAATGTCGAAGTTGCCAACTTGAGATAAATGAGTTGGTGTGTTGGGCGATGATTTGGAAATCCTTGGTTCAAGGAAGTTAAATTTTTTTCAAAGGGAATGTATTGGGAAATTATTAATATTTCGAGCAGTAATATGCTCTCTTGATTCTTGTTTAATTGTGTGTGTTTATGGCAGAGGTCATCTGCAAATTGAGTTGTTTGTTGTGAGGTGTATTCTTTTCCGTTAGGAAAAGAAATTGATTGTTTTGGTTTGTCGAGTGATTATCACTCTTGGCTTGTGCGATGTGGATTCTCGAATGTCTATTTGGAGAGTGTGAATGGTTTGTTGTGAATCCTTTGTTTTGGATTGTGGTCCTTCGAAGGAAGGCTGTTTGCTGGTGTGTTGCTTGAGAATGCTTTATTCTTCTTGTGGTTGTGTTACATTTGTATGATTATTGTTTGTGCTTGAGTAATGTTATGAGTGGAATCTGTGGTCGAATTCTTTAAAGGAGTACAATGTATTATCCCGATTATAATAAATAGGGGAAAAAGGTTTTTTAAGAAGGATGGTTTTAGCTAGTGGCTTGATAGTTTTGCGAGAAAGGCAGGATCTGTTGGCCGCTTAGAGTCAGTAGATGAGTTGCGAGTGCTCGGCGTTGACTGGCGCGTGTCGTGGACTGGTCAGAGTTGGACATGAGGAAGAGAGCCAGCAGATATACGGAGGCCCTCTTGACGAATCAGTCCGAGCAGGAGGTGACGTGGAGCTTGAAGTTCAAATGTAGAAAAAGGACTCAAATTCTTGAGCGAGTGTGAACCCGTAGTTGTTGTTCCCTTGTGATGTTTTATCCTTGGGATGCTCTATTCTTTGATTGTTCTTTCCTTGGTTGTTCTTTTGTCTCGTGTGTTGAGGAGCGAGATTCGAGGACTAATCCTTTTAGGTGGGAGAATGTAATATCCCGAACGTCGTTCTGACATAAGATTTTAAATCAATCGCGAATCGCGGTTTTTGATGAATCGCGGGAAGGAAAAATATAAATTGTAGAACATTGTAAAATAAATTAAATAAATTAAAACAATTCATTTGAATATTTTGGGCTGTCCGGAAGGGTGGGCCAGCCGATTTGGGCCAGCCAGCCCAAATGGGGGCCCATACCCACTCCTAAACCCTAGCACCCCTTTTATAAACCCCCTCCCTTCCCCCTCTCTTTTTTTTTGCCCACCTTGGGCGCAGCCCTTTTCTCCCTCTTTTCCCCACGGCCACCCCCCTTATCCCTAGGAGAAGGAGAAGGAGAAGGAGAGAAAGGAGAAGAAGAAGAAGAAGGAAGGAGAAGGAAGGAGAAGAAGAAGAGGAGGAAATTTTGGGAAATTCTTCAGATTGGTAATTTTCCCTCATCCCAAACCCTCTGTTTTTAGGAATAATTAGGGTTCTTGGCACGGATTTTAATGGAGGATTATAGATTAATTGCCCGATTAGAGTTTATTCGCGGGCTGATTCTAGATCTATTCGCGCAGCGCGTTTTGTTTTGCGGTTTTGATCTAGTAAACGATTTTTCCTGTGGTTCTTCCCAAAAGTAAAATTGTAGAGGAGTTCTAGATGCGTCTGCTGTAATTTTTGCGGATTTTTCTGTCGTAGGATCTGGGAGATACGGTGTCGGGAATATAGCTGTCCGTCAGGCGGGCAGTTTGTTACAGTCCGACTGTAATTCGAATTTTAAAAATAGTAGATGATTTTTATGGCTAGCGTCGTAATTGAGAAAGTTGTAGATAATTCAGAGTTCTAGTTCATGTGTAATTTTCGGGATTTTAGACCTCTGTACTGTCGTGGGGACGCGATTTGGTTTCGCTGCCCAGTTTGCCAGATCAGAAAGTTTTTCTATTTAGGGCATTAAATTACATCTAGTTCTGATCCGAATAAAATAGGAGTTCTACATGAAAATTGTAGGTTTTAAGTCATGATTCCATAGAGGTATTGTTTACTATATTTGGATCATTATTTATAAAGATACGAATTGTGAAGCAGCGCTGCTGCAGAAGGGTTCTTGCCATTTTGCTGAGCGGAGAGGAGTTTGTGCGAGTTGGGAATTTAGTTAAGATAAATTGTTGGGGTAATTGGGGTTGTTGATATTTTGTATCTAAATACCCGTTACTGTTACGTTAGTAATTATTAATTATTATTCAGGAGGAGAGCGGATTCCAGGGGTTGCACCTTCTGCTCGTTCTTCGTATTCTCGCGGTTAAGGCAAGTATAATGATGGTTGAAATTTTATAGTGTGATTGTTGATGAATGATGGTTTGTGGATGTTTGATCGGTATTATGAGTGTATGCGATCTTGGTTGGGATAATGACATGTTGGTACTGTTTATGGTATTTGCAATTGAAGTGGTTTATGAGAATTTATGATGCATGGATATGGTGAATGCAAGTTTTTATTCATTAAGACATTCACATATATGCATTATGCTGCAATTGAAGTGGTTTATGAGAATTTATGATGCATGGATATGGTGAATGCAAGTTTTTATTCATTAAGACATTCACATATATGCATTATGCTGCAATTGAAGTGGTTTATGAGAATTTATGATGCATGGATATGGTGAATGCAAGTTTTTATTCATTAAGACATTCACATATATGCATTATGCTGCAATTGAAGTTGTTTATGAGAAGTTATGATGCATGGATATGGTGAATGCAAGTTTTATTTATTGGGACATTCACATATATGCATCATGCCGATATATTGAAGTCTTGGTCACGAGATGACCAAGCATCGAGGTCCCCATCATGTTGATGTCATGATGGGCTAAAGGTCCCCATACTTGTGGAGTATGGGCAATTGGTCCCTGTATCAGATGGTACAGGCATGGGTGTGCATTGACGGATGCACACTCGCGTCACGGTAAAATGCGAAAGAGAAGAGATAAAGAGATTGTTGATCATATTGCATAGCATGGTTCATTATATGATTGATGGTTAAATTGTGAGATGATGTTCATGGTTGTTCTTGTAATTACTTATTATATTTCTTTGAGTCGTTGGACTCACTCTTTTTGTTGTTGTTGTTGTTTGTTGTTTGTTTTAGGTACCTTCATGAGATTGGCATGCATGGGATTAAAAGAAGACTAGAGTTGTTGCACTTGCACGAATTATTCACCATGGGAGGAATATAGAAATTAGATTATTTGTTGAGTAGCTCAAGTGAGATTTGGCTTATGACTAAGAGGTTAATTTGTAACAAAGAACTAGAACTTGCTTATTTTTGCTTCCGCTCATTAATTAAGTTTTATAGCTGTTCTACTTAGTATAGCTTATATTGCTTTCGATTAATTATATCCTTTGATTATGCTTGTTGGAACCTCGGAGTTAGACAATAAATAAAGGAGGTTCTGCCGAAAACTTGTAGGGTAATTTAGTTTATCTTTATTATGTTGTTAGTTTGGTAGCATTCCAGGTCATTCTTTTGGCTGGGGTGTTACACAGATATTCCGCCAATAAATAAAGTTAAGATGGACTAAGAAGTGTGTTACTTCTATTCTGAGTTCCCTTTTTTTTGTAGTACCAGTGACTCCTTTGTTAGGGTCAAATGAAAGAAAGTTTTGACATTCTCAAGTGCTAGCCTGTTACTCAACCAATAATTAAGGTGCCATCTAAAGAGTGTGCTACTTCTGCCAAAATATTTCACCATTGTAGGTTCGCATGAGCAGTGCTAGATATTATAAACATGGTTGCTACGCACTTAAAGCTAAATATTCTATGAGATCACATGATTTGTTGCACAGATAATACTTTTGAATTCTAATGGAGCCCGATGGCAAAACCTAAATATCGAAATAAGAGAAAATAAAATGGATTAGAGCTTTGAGAGATACCTCACCTTGCTTTCTCTATGTCACAAAGATCCAAAAAATGTGCATCCACTTGCATGGGAAATAGTGTAGATAATGCACATAGTAGCAAATGCTCAGTCAGTCAATATATTAACTATGGAAAATTAGCTTGCAGCATCTCAGAGCAATACAAATAGTTGAAAATACATAGGCAGAGAGAAGGATGACTACATACTGAGTAAAACCTAGTAATCTTGTATAGAGGATAGTACATTTTTATGACAACAAGGATACCAGTAGAAGATGAATGTGTTGGCCATAAGGAAAAGAAGACATACAATACATCACTAGAACAAAAAGGCATCTATATGTTTATGATTAAAAGCACACCAAATGCTAATGTTGGACCATGGTCATCTTTAGTCAACTCATGGTCAAATGCTACACAGCATGATAAAGAAGTTAGGACAACAAAGAATGCACTTCAAAAGATGAATGTGGGCAGATATTCCGCCAATAAATAAAGTCAAGATGGACTAAGAAGTGTGTTACTTCTATTCTGAGTTCCCTTTTTTTTGTAGTACCAGTGACTCCTTTGTTAGGGTCAAATGAAAGAAAGTTTTGACATTCTCAAGTGCTAGCTCGTTACTCAACCAATAATTAAGGTGCCATCTAAAGAGTGTGCTACTTCGCCAAAATATTTCACCATTGTAGGTTCTGCATGAACAGTGCTAGATATTATAAACATGGTTGCTTACTGCACTTAAAGCTAAATATTCTATGAGATCACATGATTTGTTGCACAGATAATACTTTTGAATTCTAATGGAGTGTAACACCCCAGCCTAACATAGGCCTGAAATGCTATTAACTATCCACAATAAAACAACAACTAATATAGGTTACCTAAAAATTTCGGCATAACCTCCTTTGTTTATTAACCAGATGGCAGTTTAAATAAGCATGAATAGCACAAGTTCTAAATAATGAACGGAAAGATAATATCCAATGATACTAAGTCTTTATTACATTTAATCGATGGAAAATAAATCGAACCAATTAAGCTAACAAGCCAACAAGATTATCATGACTGTCTTTATTTCTTATTGAAGGAATAGTGCACGTGCAACGAAGCTAATCCCTTTTTGATCTCATATATGCCATTCTCACATTGGTACCTAAAACAAATAAACAAACAGCAAGAGTGAGTCCAACGACTCAGCAAGTATAACTGTATCAAATGCAAGCATGAACATTAACCCTCAAGTTAAACATATTACATATGAATTTCATGCTATGCATTATGATCAAAGGCTCCTCTTTCTCATCTCTTTCGCATTTTACCGTGACGCGGGTGTGCATCCGTCAATGCACACCATGCCTGCACCCGGTGCAGGGACCAATGCCCACACTCCGCAAGTGTGGGGACCTCGATGCTTGATCACCACATGACCAAGACTTCAACAATTCTCAATATGATGCATATATGTGAATGTATCAACAAGATATCATGCATTCACCATACTACGCATCAACAAATCTCATAAATGCCATAATGTAAACAAAACATAAATAGCATTAACAACTCAGAACATTACTCAAATTCATAAGTAAAGCATTCATAACTCAAACACCACTCGTATCATCCAAATCACTCAATCACACAGATTAATCATAGCAAGGTTATACTTGCCTCAACCGCGAGAAAATGAAGAACGCGTAGAAGGCATAACCCCCGGAATCCGCTCTCCTCCTGAATATTTAATTAATAATTACTAACATGACAGTAGCGGGTTTCTAGATATAAAATAACAGCAACCCCAATTAACCCAACAATTTATCTCAATTAAATCCCCAACTCCCTCGGCCAAATCTGCCCAACCACAGACAGCCGACTTCCAAAAATCATAACTTTCAGTACGTAACTCCAAATTAAGCGTTCTTGGACTCTCTGTAAAGATAATTAAATTATCTACAAAAACTTAGTTGGGGAGACTCTCTGATTCGGCCATTTACTAACCGATCCAAACCCTTTTCTAAAGCATCCAAATTCACGTTGGACTCTCTGGACAGCGCACTAAAACAGGCATAACTTTCGCCCAGAAACTCGAAATCCGGACTTCTTGACCTTTATGGAAAGCTAAGAAAATTATCTAAAACTTTCCTAACATGAAGAATTTCTGATTCGCAACTATTTCCGTCGCACAAACCGATCAACTAAACTCTGTCCAGAACTACCCCGATCTGCAGAACAGTAGCACTAGAAAATTCATAACTTTTGCTACACAACTCAAAATAACGCGTTCTAGCACTCCCTGGAAAGATAATTAAGTCCTCTACTATTTTCTAGAAGAGGTCCAGACCTGAATCCTGACGGATCTAACCCAGAACAGCCGATTACCCCAACTGTCACGGCGGTCCAGAAAACTGACGAATCCAACTTGATTAAAACTCATCTCCTTCCTCTCGGATCCACGCGCACGGCGATGAACGACGACGACGGCGCCCGGGAGGAGACGACGACGACGAAGACGGAGGCACCACGGCGCAGCGAGGACGACGACACGGCACGGAGAGCAGCGGCACCACGGCAGCGGCGGCACGGCGCGGCAACGCGCTGGCAGCGGCGGCGGGCTGGCGCGGCAGAGGCGGCGGCGGCGGCGGCGGCAGCAGAGGTCGGGGCGGCGGCTGCTAGGGCAGAGGCGCAGGGGGTGTAGGCGCAGGGTGGGGGCTGCGGGGTTTTAAGTGGTGGCCTCCCTCCCTCTTGGGCCTAGAAAATCCCACAGGCCAAGCCCAAGCCAGGTTGTCTTAACTTTCGAAAACCCCCAAAACTCTTTTAAGATTAATCTTTTCACTTAAGTCCCTCTCTCTATTAATTAAACAACTAATAAAACATTTTCCGGGGTATTACATTCTACCCTCCTTAAACAGAATTCGACTCCGAATTCTAACTGCAACCACAACAGGAAACAAAACAACCAACTAGAAACAAAAACACGCACCTGACGTGAACAACGCCGGGTGCTGCTCGCGCATGCGAGACTCCAACTCCCAAGTTGCCTCCCTCTCGGTCTGCTGCGACCAAAGCACTTTGACATACAGCAAAGTCTTATTTCTCAACACTTTTACGCCCTTTCCGAGTCGACCGGCTTGGACTCAAAGGACAAATCTTGCTCAATAACCAAAGGTTCTAGAGCGATGTGAACTTTCGGGTCTCGCAAGTACTTTCTCAACATGGACACGTGAAACACGTTATGCACTCCGCGCATAGCCTCAGGAAGATCCAAACGGTAAGCCAATTTCCCAATCCGCGCTAATATGGTGAAAGGTCCAACGTACCTAGGGCTAAGCTTCCCTTTGGTACCGAACCTCACCACACCCTTGGTAGGAGATACTCTCAAGAGCACCTGATCTCCCACCGCAAACTCCAAGTCCCTCCTTCTCACATCAGCATAACTCTTCGCTACTACAGGCGCCAACAAATTGCCTTACCAAAGCCACTCTCTCAACGGTCTTCGGACCCAATCCGGTCCTAAGATCGCCGCCCATCGCTTCCAAAGCAAGGGGCGACTGCACTCTGACCATACAACACTTCAAATGGAGCTGCTTTGATACTAGAGTGATAAGCTGTTGTTATAGGCAAACTCGCCAAAGGTAATTGATCCTCCCAACTACCCTTCCAAGACAAAGACACAAGATCTCAACATGTCCTCCAAAGTTTGGATAGTCCGCTCTGATCGTCCATCATCTGCGGGTGGAAAGCCGTGCTCAAGCAGCCGAGTGCCCAAAGCACTCGCAAACTCTCCCAAAACTTGAAACAAACTTGGCATCTCGTCGGAAATTATGGTCTTAGCCACACCATGCAGCCTCACAATTTCCGAACATAAATAGGAGCGGATCACTCATTGAGTTGGTTGTGCGGATAGGAATGAAGTGTGCGGACTTCATGAACCGATCCACAACAACCCAAATTGCGTCCTTGCCTCTCGGCGACCGAGGCAACGCGACCACAAAATCCATAGAAATATCATCCCACGGCCATTGAGGAACCTCCAATGGCTGCAATAATCCGGTGACCTCTTATGTTCACTTTCACTTGTCGACAAATACCACACGAGGCCACATAATTGGCTATATCCACCTTCATCCTTTTCCACCGTAAATTTCGCTTCAAATCACGGTACATCTTAGTCTCTCCGGATGAGCGTATACGAGTGCGATGAGCTTCTCTCAAAATGTCATCCTTAACCCCGCTTTCTGCAAGACGCATAAACGCCTTTAAAGCGCAATGCACCGACATATCCAAGCTGAAATCCTTCTTTTCCCATCTCCAACCGTTTCATAACCCTCAACCGACGATCGGTTGTTGTGCCTCCCTTTCGCTCGGTATAGTCGACTCTAAGATCAACGGGTCTCCACTCGGCCGTACCGCATAGCGAAAGATATCCCATACGATCAAAATCAGCAATCAAACAATCCGGGGTAGCGAGCGCCTTGCGACTCGAGCATCGGCCACCACATTGGCCTTACCGGATGATCTTGAATGGTTAGATCATAATCCTTGATCAACTCTAACCATCTGCGCGCCTCAAATTCAAATCCTTCTTGGTAAAGATGTACTTGAGACTCTTGTGATCGGTAAACACGTCACAAGTCTCACCGTCTGATAGTGCCTCCAAAGCTTCAATGCAAACACAAGCTATGACCGACTCTAAATCATGGGTAGGGTAATTGTTCATGCTTTTCACCGCCTTGATGCGTAAGCCAAAACCTTACCATCTTACATAAGCACACAACCCAGCCCAACTCTTGATGCATCAGAGAAAACTGTGAATCGCTTCCCTGGCTCTGGAACGGTGAGAACAGGGGCGGTCACCAGCTTTTCCTTCAAAATCTGAAAACTGCGCTCACAATCAACGTCCCACTGAAACCTCATGTCCTTCTGAGTAAGCCTCGACAGGGGCTTGGCGATGATGGAGAAATCTTGCACAAAGCGCCGATAATAACTCGCCAACCGAGGAAGCTCCTCACCTCCTTGACATTGGTCGGCCTCTCCCAATCCACCACCAAGAAACTTTACTTGGATCGTGATACTCCCTTATCACCGATGATGTGACCCAAGAACCCCACCGAGTCACCCGAACTCACACTTCTTGAGCTTCGCATAAAACTTATGCTCTCTTAGTGTTGCCAACACTTGTCTCAGATGCCGCTCATGATCTGCTTCACTCTTGGAATAAATCAAGATATCATCAATGAATACGACCACAAAGTCGTCCAAATATTCATGTAACATCCTGTTCATTGTCTCCATGAAAGCGGCAGGGGCATTTGTTAGTCCAAAAGACATAACTTTAAATTCAAAATGCCCATACCTCGTGGAGAACGCCGTTTTCTCAATGTCCTCCTCTCGGACAGAATTTGATTGTACCCGATCGAGATCAATCTTTGAAAATACCTTAGCTCCCCTCAACTGATCAAACAAATCCTCGATACGGGGTAAAGGATACTTATTCTTGATGGTCAGCTGGTTGAGAGCACGGTAGTCAATACACATGCGCCAACTCCCATCTTTCTTCTTGACAAAAAGCACTGGTGCTCCCCACGGAGACACGCTCGGGCGAATAAGATCCTTCGCTTTTAGATCATCCAAGCGCTTCTTTAGCTCTTCTTGGAGCAGTCGAGCCAAGCAGTGCGGAGTTATAGAAGCGGTCGTGCTCCGGCACCAAGTCAATTTCGAACTCCACCGGACGCGGAGGTGGCATCCCCGCAACTCGCTGGAAAACGTCCACAATTCCCGGACCACCGAATCGCTCTGCAATCAAAGAGGAATTTGGCTTTTCCACAAGGGATAAAAGAAATCCACTCTTTCTTGCTCTACTACCAGGAAAAAGACTAGCCAACACACTGGGTGTACAGGAGGGTGCACTACCCTGAAACACTAACTCTTGGCCTGACGGCGATTGCAAAGTTACTGTCTTCCAAAAACAAGATATGACAAAGACGGTAACTATGCAACCAATCCATTCCCAAAATAACATCAAACGGCTCCATCCTCATAACCATCGATTAGCAACAAAATGTTCTCCATCTATGGTAATCGTACAACCCGGATGCATCGTTGAACTAGAAAGAATTCCACCGTGAATGAACCAAAAGCAGATGAGCTATAGGCGCAAACTCAACTCGCCCGACTAGCAAACTCTATGGAAGCAAAGAGAAAGTAGCTCGGAATCAAGCAGAACATAAGCCTCCATCGAGTCCACCAAAAGCGTACTGTCACCACATCGGGACGACTGCCGGCTCGGTAGTCGGCAAGGCGTGGGAGATCGATTTGAGTGCCGGCGCGCAGACACCGGGTATGGCGGAGCCGCCACCGCAGGAGGAGTCAAGGCGCCATCGCTGGAAACAACGCCGCAGGAGGAGGCGCCAAAAGTACTGGAGGCATCCTCTAGGCGAAGGTAGTGAGACCGGGTCGGCGCCAAGTTCGAGTAGGGCATTGCTAGCATCTGACCGACCCCGGAAGAGCATCTGCTGACCGACCCGGAAGAAAGCTGGCGCCGATCGAGTACTCGAATCGCTCCCACTTGATGATGCTGGCGGGATTACGCTTACAGACCATTGCCTTGTGGCCCTCCAGACCACAATGGCGACAAGCTCCCGACCAAACACACTCTGCCGCACGATGTCCCTCATCACACTTGAAACATTTCATCCCCTGACCCGGGACCGGACATACCATCGGAACACCAGCTAAAGGACGAAAAGTGGAAGACGCCTGGGACTTGTTGAACTTAGACTTGAAAGAATTCTGCGACCCTTGAACTTCTTGTGAACCGGCTTCAGCCGACCCACCACCGCCAAAACTCTTCCTCTCGGCTACTCTGTACCCTCGGGAGCCGCATGACCACCGGTCCCATGCGATCCCTCCCAAGCCGCATCTCTAACTCCATGCCTCTCGCTTGCTCCACCAGGGAGCTAAAGTCACGGAGCTCCAAAGCTCCCAATACCTGTCGAAACTCCTGCCTAAGTCCTCTGCGGAACCTCTTGGCCTTCTCCACCTCATTGGTAGCCACAAAGGGTACGAAGCGGATTATGTTGTGGAATCCCACCTCGTACTCTGACACTGACATCTTGCCCTGCTTGTAATCGTTCAATGAAACCTCCATCCTCTCCACAAATGAGTCGATAAAACCTCTTCTGAATCGCCCGAGAACACCTCCCAAGTCGCGGCCCTAAGGCGTGGATCTAGTGACAGGACTCCTTCCCACCGAGATCCGCCGCCTTCAACCGAAAGGCCACAAACCGAGCTCTTTGCTCGATGGTAGCCCCAACACCTCTAGATGTCTCTATGTGACGCAACCGTTAGCGATCAATCAAGGCGTCCCTAGTCCATCGAAGTATCCAACCTCAACGCATTCCATCGATGCGGACCCATCACACCCACCGCCAAGCAAGGCGCAGGAATGACCGCAGCGCGCTCTGGGTGCAGGGGTGGAGACCGGTTTCCTTGAACCGTGAAGCAACCTCTTCCTCGATCCCACCGGATGGCCTCTTTGGCGTGATTACATTCAATCTGGCGGGGCACACAGCTTCGTCCGGCGCTCTGCCGGCCACGACCACGACCACGGCCTCTACCCCTTGCCATCTCTATATAACATAAATAAATATAGAGTCACACATAACACACAATTAATAATCAAAATCAGCAGCAATGATACAGATGCGATGCAAAACCCATCCCCATCTACTGTGCACAGTGTGTCAAATTTAATATTTTTCACTACCACGGACCTACAGCCCGCTCTGATACCAACTGTAACACCCCAGCCTAACATAGGCCTGAAATGCTACTAACTATCCACAATAAAACAACAACTAATATAGGTTACCTAAAAATTTCGGCATAACCTCCTTTGTTTATTAACCGGATGGCGTTAAAATAAGCATGAATAGCACAAGTTCTAAATAATGAGCGGAAGATAATATCCAATGATACTAAGTCTTTATTACATTTAATCTGATGGAAAATAAACTGAACCAATTAAGCTAACAAGCCAACAAGATTATCATGATTGTCTTTATTTCTTATTGAAGGAATAGTGCACGTGCAACGAAGCTAATCCCTTTTTGATCCCATATATGATATTCTCACATTGGTACCTAAAACAAATAAACAACAAAGAAGAGTGAGTCCAACGACTCGGCAAGTATAATCGTATCAAATGCAAGCATGAACATTAACCCTCAAGTTAAACATATTACATATGAATTTCATGCTATGCATTATGATCAAAACTCCTCTTTCTCATCTCTTTCGCATTTTACCGGTAATGCGGAGTGTGCATCCGTCAATGCACACCCATGCCTGTACCCTCGGGTACAGGGACCAATTGCCCACACTCCGCAAGTGTGGGGACCTCGATGCTTGATCACCACATGACCAAGACTTCAACAATTCTCAATATGATGCATATATGTGAATGTATCAACAAGATATCATGCATTCACCATACTACGCATCAACAAATCTCATAAATGCCATAATGTAAACAAAACATAAATAGCATTAACAACTCGAACATTACTCAAATTCATAAGTAAAGTATTCATAACTCAAACACCACTCGTATCATCCAAATCACTCAATCACACAGATTAATCATAGCAAGGTTATACTTGCCTCAACCATGAGAAAATGAAGAACGCGAGAAGGCACAACCCCGAATCCGCTCTCCTCCTGAATATTTAATTAATAATTACTAACATGACAGTAGCGGGTTTCTAGATATAAAATAACAGCAACCCCAATTAACCCAATAATTTATCTCAATTAAATCCCCAACTCCCCTCGGCCAAATCTGCCCAACCACAGACAGCCGACTTCCAAAAATCATAACTTTCAGTACGTAACTCCAAATTAAGCGTTCTTGGACTCTCTGTAAAGATAATTAAATTATCTACAAAAACTTAGTTGGGGAGACTCTCTGATTCGGCCATTTACTAACCGATCCAAACCCTTTTCTAAAGCATCCAAATTCACGTTGGACTCTCTGGACAGCGCACTAAAACAGGCATAACTTTCGCCCAGAAACTCGAAATCCGGACTTCTTGACCTTTATGGAAAGCTAAGAAAATTATCTAAAACTTTCCTAACATGAAGAATTTCTGATTCGCAACTATTTCCGTCGCACAAACCGATCTACTAAACTCTGTCCAGAACTACCCCGATCTGCAGAACAGTAGCACTAGAAAATTCATAACTTTTGCTACACAACTCGAAATAACGCGTTCTAGCACTCCCTGGAAAGATAATTAAGTCCTCTACAATTTTCTAGCAGAGGTCCAGACCTGAATCCTGACGGATCTAACCCAGAACAGCCGATTACCCCAACTGTCACGGCGGTCCAGAAAACTGACGAAATCCAACTTGATTAAAACTCATCTCCTTTCTCTGGATCCACGCGGCACGGCGATGAACGACGACGACGGCGCTCCGGGGAGGAGACGACGACGACGAAGACGGAGGCACCACGGCGCAGCGAGGACGACGACACGGCACGGAGAGCAGCGGCACCACGGCGAAGCGGCGGCACGGCGCGGCAACGCGCGGCAGCGGGGCGGGGCTGGCGGCAGAGGCGGCGGCAGGCAGGCGCGGCAGCAGAGGCGGGGCGGCGGCTGCTAGGGCGAGGCGCAGGGGTGTAGGCGCAGGGTGGGGGCTGCTGTGGTTTTAAGTGGTGGCCTCCCTCCCTCTTGGGCCTAGAAAATCCCACAGGCCAAGCCCAAGCCCAGTTGTCTTAACTTTCCAAAACCCCCAAAACTCTTTTAAGATTAATCTTTTCACTTAAGTCCCTCTCTATTAATTAAACAACTAATAAAACATTTTCCGGGTATTACATTCTACCCTCCTTAAGCAGAATTCGACCCAATTCTAACCGCAACCACAACAGAAACAAAACAACCAACTAGAAACAAAACACGCTTTTGACGTGAACAACGCCGGCAAGCTTTGCGCATGCATCGAGACTCCAACTCCCAAGTTGCCTCCCTCTCGGTCTGCTGCGACCAAAGCACTTTGACATACAAAGAAAGTCTTATTTCTCAACACTTTTTCGCCTTTTCCGAGTGACCGGCTTGGACTCAAAGGACAAATCTTGCTCAATAACCAAAGGTTCTAGAGCGATGTGAACTTCCGGTCTCGCAAGTACTTTCTCAACATGGACACGTGAAACACGTTATGCACTCAGCGCATAGCCTCGGGAAGATCAAACGGTAAGCCAATTTCCCAATCCGCTAATATGGTGAAAGGTCCAACGCGTACCTAGGGCTAAGCTTCCCTTTGGTACCGAACCTCACCACACCCTTGGTAGGAGATACTCTCAAGAGCACCGATCTCCCACCGCAAACTCCAAGTCCCTCCTTCTCACATCAAGATAACTCTTACATCTACTCGGGCGCCAACAAATTGTCTTACCAAAGCCACTCTCTCAACGGTCTTGGACCCAATCCGGTCCTAAGATCGCCGCCCACCGCTTCCCAAAGCAAAGGCGACTGCACTCTGACCATACAACACTTCAAATGGAGCTGCTTTGATACTAGAGTGATAAGCGTTGTTATAGGCAAACTCGCCAAAGGTAATTGATCCTCCCAACTACCCTTCCAAGACAAAGACACAAGATCTCAACATGTCCTCCAAAGTTTAGATAGTCCGCTCGACCGTCCATCGATCTGCGGGTGGAAAGCCGTGCTCAAACGAAGCTGAGTGCCCAAAGCACTCTGCAAACTCTCCCAAAACTTGGAAACAAACTTGGTATCTCTGTCGGAAATTATGGTCTTAGGCACACCATGCAGCCTCACAATTTCCGAACATAAATAGGAGCCGATCACTCACGAGTTGGTTGTGCGGATAGGAATGAAGTGTGCGGACTTCATGAACCGATCCACAACAACCCAAATTGCGTCCTTGCCTCTCGGCGACCGAGACAACGCGACCACAAAATCCATAGAAATATCATCCCACGGCCATTGAGGAACCTCCAATGGCTGCAATAATCCGGTGGCCTCTTATGTTCGACTTTCACTTGCTGACAAATACCACACGAGGCCACATAATTGGCTATATCCACCTTCATCCTTTTCCACCAGAAATTCTGCTTCAAATCACGGTACATCTTAGTCTCTCCGGATGAATCTGATACTGAGTGCGATGAGCTTCTCTCAAAATGTCATCCTTAACCCCGCTTTGCGACGCATAAACGCCTTTAAAGCGCAATGCACCGACATATCCAAGCTGAAATCCTTCTTTTCCCATCTCCAACCGTTTCACAACCCTCTCAAGCAACCGATCGATCTGTTGTGCCTCCCTTTTCGCTCCGGTATAGCCGACTCTAAGATCAACGGGTCTCCACTCGGGCCGTACCGCATAGCGTAAAGATATCCCCATACGATCAAAATCAGCAATCACGGCGGTCCAGAAAACTGACGAAATCCAACTTGATTAAAACTCATCTAGAGGACCAACGGAGTTACCCTTGATGATACGAGGATGAACACGTCGGCGAACACGACGACGAACGATTTACGAACACGACGGCGAACACGCCCGCGGTCTCCTCCTCTCCTTCCTCTCGGATCCACGCGCACGGCGGCGAGCAGCGAAGACGGCGCTCGGGAGGAGGCGGCGGCGAAGACGACGACGACGAAGACGGAGGCACCACGGCGCAGCGAGGACGACGACACGGACGGAGAGCGGTGGCACCCACGGCGGCGGCACGGCGCGGCAAGCGCTGCACATGGCGGGCGGCGCGGTGGCAGCAGGCGGCGCAAGAAGGCGCGCAGCAGCAGAGGTCGGGGCGGCTGCTGCTAGGGCAGAGGCGCAGGGGTGTAGGCGCAGGGTGGGGGCTGCTGGGGTTTTAAGTGGTGGCCTCCACTCCCCTCTTGGGCCTAGAAAATCCCACCTAGGCCAAGCCCAAGCCCAGGTTGTCTTAACTTTCCGAAAACCCCCAAAACTCTTTTAAGATTAATCTTTTCACTTAAGTCCCTCTCTCTATTAATTAAACAACTAATAAAACATTTTCCGGGGTATTACATGGAGCCTGATGGCAAAACCTAAATATCAGAAATAAGAGAAAATAAAATGGATTATTGCTACTGGAGAGATACCTCAGCCTTGCTTTCTCTATGTCACAGCATCCAAAAAAAATGTGCATCCACTTGCATGGGAAATAGTGTAGATAATGCACATAGTAGCAAATGCTCAGTCAGTCAATATATTAACTATGGAAAATTAGCTTGCAGCATCTCAGAGCAATACAAATAGTTGAAAATACATAGGTAGAGAGAAGGATGACTACATACTGAGTAAAACCTAGTAATCTTGTATAGAGGATAGTACATTTTTATGACAAAGAAGGATACCGTAGAAGATGAATGTGTTGGCCGCAAGGAAAAAGAAGACATACAATACATCACTAGAACGAAAAAGGCATCTATATGTTTATGATTAAAAACACACCAAATGCTAATGTTGGACCATGGTCATCTTTAGTCAACTCACGGTCAAATGCTACACAAAGATGATAAAGAAGTTAGGACAACAAAGAATGCACTTCAAAAGATGAATGTGGGCAGATATTCCGCCAATAAATAAAGTCAAGATGGACTAAGAAGTGTGTTACTTCTATTCTGAGTTCCCTTTTTTTTGTAGTACCAGTGACTCCTTTGTTAGGGTCAAATGAAAGAAAGTTTTGACATTCTCAAGTGCTAGCCTGTTACTCAACCAATAATTAAGGTGCCATCTAAAGAGTGTGCTATACGCCAAAATATTTCACCATTGTAGGTTCGCATGAGCAGTGCTAGATATTATAAACATGGTTGCTTCGCACTTAAAGCTAAATATTCCATGAGATCACATGATTTGTTGCACGATAATACTTTTGAATTCTAATGGAGCCTGATGGCAAAACCTAAATATCAGAAATAAGAGAAAATAAAATGTATTTGAGCTAGTGGAGAGATACCTCAGCCTTGCTTTCTCTATGTCACAGCATCCAAAAAAATTGTGCATCCACTTGCATGGGAAATAGTGTAGATAATGCACATAGTAGCAAATGCTCGGTCGGTCAATATATTAACTATGGAAAATTGGCTTGCGAGATCTCGAGCAATACAAATAGTTGAAAATACATAGGCGAGAGAAGGATGACTACATCTTGAGTAAAACCTAGTAATCTTGTATAGAGGATAGTACATTTTTATGACAGACAAGGATACCAGTAGAAGATGAATGTGTTGGCGCAAGGAAAAGAAGACATACAATACATCACTAGAACGAAAAAGGCATCTATATGTTTATGATTAAAAGCACACCAAATGCTAATGTTGGACCATGGTCATCTTTAGTCAACTCACGGTCAAATGCCACACAGCATGATAAAGAAGTTAGGACAACAAAGAATGCACTTCAAAAGATGAATGTGGGCGATATTCGCCAATAAATAAAGTCAAGATGGACTAAGAAGTGTGTTACTTCTATTCTGAGTTCCCTTTTTTTTGTAGTACCAGTGACTCCTTTGTTAGGGTCAAATGAAAGAAAGTTTTGACATTCTCAAGTGCTAGCCTGTTACTCAACCAATAATTAAGGTGCCATCTAAAGAGTGTGCTATACGCCAAAATATTTCACCATTGTAGGTTCTGCATGAACAGTGCTAGATATTATAAACATGGTTGCTTACTGCACTTAAAGCTAAATATTCTATGAGATCACATGATTTGTTGCACAGATAATACTTTTGAATTCTAATGGAGCCTGATGGCAAAACCTAAATATCAGAAATAAGAGAAAATAAAATGGATTAGAGCTACTGGAGAGATACCTCAGCCTTGCTTTCTCTATGTCACAGCATCCAAAAAATGTGCATCCACTTGCATGGGAAATAGTGTAGATAATGCACATAGTAGCAAATGCTCAGTCAGTCAATATATTAACTATGGAAAATTAGCTTGCAGCATCTCAGAGCTATACAAATAGTTGAAAATACATAGGCAGAGAGAAGGATGACTACATCTTGAGTAAAACCTAGTAATCTTGTATAGAGGATAGTACTTTTTATGACAAGAAGGATACCGTAGAAGATGAATGTGTTGGCGCAAGGAAAAGAAGACATACAATACATCACTAGAACAAAAAAGGCATCTATATGTTTATGATTAAAAGCACACCAAATGCTAATGTTGGACCATGGTCATCTTTAGTCAACTCATGGTCAAATGCTACACAGCATGATAAAGAAGTTAGGACAACAAAGAATGCACTTCAAAAGATGAATGTGGGCAGATATTCCGCCAATAAATAAAGTCAAGATGGACTAAGAAGTGTGTTACTTCTATTCTGAGTTCCCTTTTTTTTGTAGTACCGTGACTCCTTTGTTAGGGTCAAATGAAAGAAAGTTTTGACATTCTCAAGTGCTAGCTGTTACTCAACCAATAATTAAGGTGCCATCTAAAGAGTGTGCTATTCGCCAAAATATTTCACCATTGTAGGTTTCGCATGAACAGTGCTAGATATTATAAACATGGTTGCTTACTGCACTTAAAGCTAAATATTCCATGAGATCACATGATTTGTTGCACAGATAATACTTTTGAATTCTAATGGAGCCTGATGGCAAAACCTAAATATCAGAAATAAGAGAAAATAAAATGTATTTGAGCTAGTGGAGAGATACCTCAGCCTTGCTTTCTCTATGTCACAGCATCCAAAAAAATTGTGCATCCACTTGCATGGGAAATAGTGTAGATAATGCACATAGTAGCAAATGCTCAGTCAGTCAATATATTAACTATGGAAAATTAGCTTGCGACATCTCGAGCAATACAAATAGTTGAAAATACATAGGCAGAGAGAAGGATGACTACATCTTGAGTAAAACCTAGTAATCTTGTATAGAGGATAGTACATTTTTTATGACAGCAAGGATACCTGTAGAAGATGAATGTGTTGGCCGCAAGGAAAAAGAAGACATACAATACATCACTAGAACGAAAAAGGCATCTATATGTTTATGATTAAAAGCACACCAAATGCTAATGTTGGACCATGGTCATCTTTAGTCAACTCACGGTCAAATGCCACACAGCATGATAAAGAAGTTAGGACAACAAAGAATGCACTTCAAAAGATGAATGTGGGCGGATATTCCGCCAATAAATAAAGTCAAGATGGACTAAGAAGTGTGTTACTTCTATTCTGAGTTCCCTTTTTTTTGTAGTACCAGTGACTCCTTTGTTAGGGTCAAATGAAAGAAAGTTTTGACATTCTCAAGTGCTAGCTGTTACTCAACCAATAATTAAGGTGCCATCTAAAGAGTGTGCTATACGCCAAAATATTTCACCATTGTAGGTTACGCATGAACAGTGCTAGATATTATAAACATGGTTGCTATCGCACTTAAAGCTAAATATTCCATGAGATCACATGATTTGTTGCACAGATAATACTTTTGAATTCTAATGGAGCCTGATGGCAAAACCTAAATATCAGAAATAAGAGAAAATAAAATGTATTAGAGCTAGTGGAGAGATACCTCAGCCTTGCTTTCTCTATGTCACAGCATCCAAAAAAATTGTGCATCCACTTGCATGGGAAATAGTGTAGACAATGCACATAGTAGCAAATGCTCGGTCGGTCAATATATTAACTATGGAAAATTAGCTTGCGACATCTCGAGCAATACAAATAGTTGAAAATACATAGGCGAGAGAAGGATGACTACATCTTGAGTAAAACCTAGTAATCTTGTATAGAGGATAGTACATTTTTTATGACAGCAAGGATACCTGTAGAAGATGAATGTGTTGGCCGCAAGGAAAAAGAAGACATACAATACATCACTAGAACGAAAAAGGCATCTATATGTTTATGATTAAAAACACACCAAATGCTAATGTTGGACCATGGTCATCTTTAGTCAACTCACGGTCAAATGCTACACAACATGATAAAGAAGTTAGGACAACAAAGAATGCACTTCAAAAGATGAATGTGGGCGATATTCGCCAATAAATAAAGTCAAGATGGACTAAGAAGTGTGTTACTTCTATTCTGAATTCCCTTTTTTTTGTAGTACCAGTGACTCCTTTGTTAGAGTCAAATGAAAGAAAGTTTTGACATTCTCAAGTGCTAGCCTGTTACTCAACCAATAATTAAAGGTGCCATCTAAAGAGTGTGCTACTACGCCAAAATATTTCACCATTGTAGGTTCGCATGAGCGAGTGCTAGATATTATAAACATGGTTGCTTACTGCACTTAAAGCTAAATATTCTATGAGATCACATGATTTGTTGCACAGATAATACTTTTGAATTCTAATAGAGCCTGATGGCAAAACCTAAATATCAGAAATAAGAGAAAATAAAATGGATTAGAGCTACTGGAGAGATACCTCAGCCTTGCTTTCTCTATGTCACAGCATCCAAAAAAAATGTGAATCCACTTGCATGGGAAATAGTGTAGACAATGCACATAGTAGCAAATGCTCAGTCAGTCAATATATTAACTATGGAAAATTAGCTTGCAGCATCTCAGAGCAATACAAATAGTTGAAAATACATAGGCAGAGAGAAGGATGACTACATACTGAGTAAAACCTAGTAATCTTGTATAGAGGATAGTACATTTTTATGACAAGAAGGATTCTGTAGAAGATGAATGTGTTGGCCGCAAGGAAAAAGAAGACATACAATACATCACTAGAACAAAAAAGGCATCTATATGTTTATGATTAAAAGCCCACCAAATGCTAATGTTGGACCATGGTCATCTTTAGTCAACCCATGGTCAAATGAAAGAAAGTTCTGACATTGCCTGTTACTCAACCAATAATTAAGGTCAAACATTGGAGAGGCTATTCACTAATTCCCTCAATGGTACTGATTAAATATAGCTAGTAAAAAACTCAAAGGAACCAAAAAGGAGAGCTAACACAAATCACATCGACTAGTAAAAAACTCAAAGGAACCAAAAAGGAGAGAGGACACAAATCACTTCGATAATTATCTGATTCAGAAGCTCACCTCCACAAACTATTAGCTGATTCATAAGAAGTTATGACATCTGAAAGGGAGTGAATTGAACCTTAATGACTGCAAGAAGCAAGTAAAGAACTAATGAACTGTAGATTATGTACAAAATGAATTAAAAACCTGTATTGCACTTATCTTAAGCACAAAAACATCCAAAACTGAAACACAAAAACCAAAGTCTAGTCGCACTAATCATCATAAGGGACAGGAACATGTCAAGCACTAAGCCAATTACACTAGAAGCAAATCAAATTTACCACTCAGGTCAGTTTCCACACCGTACAGAGATCTTTTCGTACGGACCGATTTATCCAAACCAAAGGGCAAATCAGATAGGCAGCATTGCACTCCACCCAGAAAGGACAAAGAGAACCAGAACTAAAACAAAATCGCATGCTCGTTTCGTCCTAGCATCCAAGTCGCAAGGAACACAATCGGACACAAGAAAAGTTATTCAGAACAAACGAAACAACCCAATCCACCATTCAGGACGCGCCTCTACAAATTCCACTGCTAATCACGCGCGAGTGGATGAACCGATAAAAAAACAAGCAGAAGCTAAGCAAATCAATAGTTCAAATACTGGCATCGAGCCCTAGGCACCAAAAACCCCACAACGAACAGAGAGAAAAGAAAACGCTAACCTAAACAGAATTAAACGAGGCAAGCAAATCCCACTGCTTAAACTGCTCTCCCACCAGCTTAGGAGAGAGCGCACGAACGAATCCAAGCAAACCAGCACTAAACCAAACTAGAATGGAAACAAAACGAACGCCTCGCCGCATCGTCACAAACTTAAGCGCAGATAAGAGGCTAGTCGGATCCCACCCAACCAAACCCAACCCAAACGATAGCATCTAATCCTCCCAACATCGACTAAAACAA
This sequence comes from Bonia amplexicaulis, assembly GCA_036346245.1. Classification (NCBI taxonomy): domain Eukaryota; kingdom Viridiplantae; phylum Streptophyta; class Magnoliopsida; order Poales; family Poaceae; genus Bonia; species Bonia amplexicaulis. The sequence continues at coordinate 12,209,593 of CM070738.1, read as the reverse complement.
AGCAGAATGGTCAAAACGGGCAGTGTCGAAGGAGACATGGCGGCGCCGTCTCGTCGTTGTGGAAGCAGCCGGCCTCCCTATCGCTGGTGCGTGAAGGAGACGAGGCGCCGAGACCAGCATCGAGTGCAGCGTGCCGCCACACCCACCTCTCCGCCTCAGGGCACGCGCCCCCGCCTCCTTGACATCGACGGGGAAGAAGCTGGACACGCCATCGCCGTCGAGGGAAGCGCCCCCGCGCCACGGCCAGCATCGTCTCCGCCGTGCCGCCTAAACCGCAGCGCGGCGTCGCGCCCACCGTCTCCGCTTCAGGCTGCAATTGTAGCGCGCTCCAATCCAATCGCGAACGCTTCCCTGTGCCCGACGGCTCCGCTTCCAGCTGCAATGCCGCTCCGCAACGCATCGGCACTACTCCGCAACCTCTCTAAATGGATGGATGGGTCGGCGTCTAGGGTTGTGGGTGGGACATAAGAGGAGGTCGGATGGGATGGGGGAAAGAAAAGGAAAGCCTCGACTTCGATCGATTCGAAATCGGGATCCCAACAGTAAAATGCCCGAGCCCAACACGAGCTCCTCTTAACCCAACCCGAACTAGCGCTGCGCTTTCCTTTCCACTGCTAGTTTCTATAGCAAGGAGGAGATCCAGCTCCTCGAGGCGTTGTGGGAAAGGAAAGGACTAAGAGAGGTACGTGGCATTTGACCGTTGGTAAGAGCGCTGCTCTGCTGCAGTGCTGCTTCATGTCATGCGGCTCTGATTGCTCTCTGCTCCACGCTGCTTCTCGTTTCTACCCTTTTAATTTCATCTTTTTTAGTTTTTAGGATTTTTAGGTTTTTTTATCTTTTTTCTCTTGTTCCTTTGTATACTCTATGATGATATAATTTTTTATTTTTTAAATTTAATTACGTTAAAAAAGCTAACAGCAATTATAATGTATTTTCAGTTGCTACAGTAAAAAAGCTAGAAGCCTGGACTTATGAACCCAAATAAGCACTAACTAATTATAGGGCATGTTTGGGTGCGGCTGTGGCTTATGGCTTTTAGCTGAAATTTTTGAATTTTGACTGTTTATGATACAGATTACGGAGAGACAGATACTCACTTACGATTTTGGCTGGTACAGATGTTACGCTTTTAACGTATAGATCATTTAACTTGGAGACTCCGTCTTGAGAAAATACTCCGTTTGAAAGTTAGGTACTGTAGCAAAAACCAAAAGCCGTCAGCTTCGGAGGAAAAGAACATGCCCATATTCAGGTCCCGTTCTTTTATTCAAAATATTCTAATTTTTATTCGAAATAACAGAAAAATACCCGTAGCAACATTTTTTTACAGAAATAGGCTCCATCGACCCCCTCGCTGGGTGACTGGATCCAATCGCCCAACGGCCAGGCGACACGCAGGCATTCCGCTGGCGTTGGGCGAATAATTATTGTCGCCATACTGTTGGGCGACTGGTGGTCCAATTGTCGAACGGTTGGGCGACTAGAGTCTAGTCATGTCAGACCCGGATTTTTCAATCCAGAATCTCCTGTGAATTACTGCATTATTCCCTGGATCAATAGATAATGCACACAGGTACATTGCTGTATCATCTCATACATCGCATATACATGAATATTGCAGACTAGAGTTGTAAATTATACCACGTCGGGCAACAATTTTACAAGAGCGGCCCATAGGCCGAATATTATCATTACAACCAAACAGCGGAAACGGAAACAAAAGCGAGGACAAATCCACAGGCAAGCGACTGGGAGTAAGGTGAACATATATGTTACCTAGGCTTAGGTAACATACGTGCTCACGATACCAAAGGTCTAGCTTGTCTATGTTTAGAAATCGTAATTAACGTCCTAATGTCCTTCTTCATTTCTTCCTTCAGTGGCGGGGGCATCTTCATGTGCATAATGATCCTGCGTCCCTGTTTCTGTTTTTGGTAATGCGAGTGTGAGCACACTAACCACCGTGCTCAGCGTGTTAACACACAGAAATGCAATTTATAACATGCTAGGCTATTCAAGGAAAGGCTTGGGTTTGATTTCTTTTGCCAGAAATTGCATTTAAATAAGATACTTAGAAAACTCCTATGACTTAGTAGTTTTGAACAAAAACGTAATGTTTAGGAAAATATCACTTTATTAGCGGTCCAGATTCCATCCATCGTTACATGGCATCCGCACCATATAGCGTCTTTCAGCGTTATAGCCGCTTAATTTACCACTGGAACGACATGCAGGACAATTCCAAACTAGGGCTTTCCACTGCCCTTCATTTTTCCAATTTCACCCACAAATCATTTTGAAACAGAACTATATCTAGTTAAGTTCCCATGTCCGCCCATAACCGTGGGCACGACTATTTGAATAGTTTTGACTCTGCAGAATTTGTACACTTTCACCACAAGAGACAGTCAACTTGTTGCCCCACATGATTTCTTAGTCATGCAGTTGAGCAGACCATCACACTGACTTTTCAAAATACCTTGCCCCTTCCATCATTTCACCGTATGGATCGCTCCCACTTGCGATGGGTCCCATACGTTGTGCGGGATGTTCTCCTTCTTAACGTCTAGCAGCTGGTCTTGTCCCTGCTAGCCCGCCACAGCAGAACTTCACCCTCTGCGAGTGTCCCATTCAAGCCATCACGCAGACAGCCGCTTGCACTACTTCACATCCTCCTCCTGTGAGGATGACTTTCAGGGTTCGGTAAATCTACTAGGCCAAGTTGTAATTTACAGAATTGTGGTTGCACTGTTTTACGTGGGAGGTCATGACAAGATTCGGTCCTTAGGGGTATCTGGCGGTTCTACCACTAACCATTTTGTGCTTCCACTGCACCACACATCAGCCCCCAAATCGTCCGTCCAGATATTTAAGCAAGTTGGAGTTTTTGGGTAGCATAAAATAACCATTCCAATATTTTCCAATCATTCCCACCATGACTGCCCAAATCATTTTCATACTTGTGAGTGGCGAATTTTTGGGGTATGTAAGTACCCCCGGTTCACTAGCAATACTAAGCAATTGCGATACTATAAACTTATTTGTGAAAACTACATTTAACATAGTTTACTACGGCGACAAGGTTCAGTCATCCAAGAGTGTCAACGGATAATACTAGCAAGCATAATACTGGGATCATAGCTAGAATTGAAAAGTGAACGTAAAGCTATCACATAAAATAATAGCATGCATTTGATTAATGTAAAAGAAACTAACTTTGCATAACATGGGTTCAATACGATCAAAGTGTTAACTCGCCTTGGTCACAGAAGTCTGGCTCTTGAGTGTCGGGATCTGCAGCAGCTGCGGCTTCCTTTTCTTAGGCCTCGTACGCTATTTTTACGTGCAAGATAATCAAAATATCACAACAAAATTCAAATGAACTTCAAAAATACTGGTTCTGGTTCCATTGGATAATCCTTGAATTTAGATGGATTTAGAAATTTGTTTCATTTAATTTGGAGTTAAAATGAATAAGTTATGCCTATTTTAAGCCTTTCGATTTAGTTAAATCTCAAAAATATCAAAATCGGCGGTGGGGCCCTTTGGCGATGGATCGGCGCTCATGCGGGCGCCGACGAGCGGGCCGGTGGCGCGACCTCTCTCTCCCCTTCCACCTCGGCAAGGGGGCCCATTGTCACCGGTGAACTGCTGTGGTCACGCAGTGGGACCCACATGTCGGCCGGGAAATAAAAGAGATGGGCTCAACCTCGGTACTGCGTGAGCGGGGGTTCGAACGCGCGCGGCCGAGGAAGCCCGGTGGGGGAAAGATATTAGTGGTGCTAACTAGGGGAGACTCGGGTTTTATCTTACCCATATAGGGTAATATACCCACTTAAACCGTCGCGGCTCACCTGTGGAACAGAGAAGCTCGGGGACCGGCGGTGGGCGACGGTGGCGCCGGCGAGGGTCGGGGTTCGCCGGAGGTGGGTCGGCGGCGTGCGGCGGCAATGAGCTCGGGGAGGCGTTCGGTGCCGACGAGGTACGGGCGACGAGGTGCTTGGGTGAGGCCGGGAGGAGGTCGGCGACGCACCGGAGATGGTGTAGGGGCGGGTATTGGGTTGCTACGGCGAGGAGCGGTGGAAATCGCAGAAGACGCCGGCGGCCGGAGTTGGGGAAGAAGGAGAAATGCCGTCTATTTGGTGGCTCCAAGGCCGATTCCTTTCGGTGGGACGATGAGGAGGCCGTGGCGATGCTTTTGGGAGGCGTCCCGGGCTTTATAGCCGGCAGGATTTGGCCGGCCATGGAGGACCCCGCGCGAGACAAGCTGGGTGTCGGGCGGCGGTGTTGGTAGCGGCGACAACGGGCGGCGGAGGCGTGCACCGAGGTTTGAGGGCGGCGCCATCATGTCCTCCCCCACATCGCTGCCCCCCAGCTGGATTCGCGCGGCCTTGTCGCGCGGTCCTGGCTGGAGCGGAGCAGCAGAGAGGGGGGTCAGGACGAACGCGAGAAGGAGGAGGAAGAAGGGCCCGCGGGTGGGACCCGCCGGTCAGAGAGAGATTGAGAGAGAGCGGTGGGGGTGCGGAGTTGGGTGGGCAGCTACTGTTTCGCTCCCCATTTTTCTTTTCTTTTTCTTTTTACATTTTCTTTTTAACTTTTGGTTTGGATGTTTTGTGTTTGTATATATCTAAATTTTTATATTTGGATAATTTTGTTTTTATGCCAAGTATCTCCCTTATTTTCATGGATCATCTTTTCAGATACGAATTTTGTTTTCAGAGGGGGGAGAAGAGGAGTGGAATGTCGCAAAGTCCTCTGAGATCCGGGAGGAGCACCGCAAGAACGAGCAAACCCTGCGTATACAACGCGAGACGAAAGCTCATCTCGAAGCGTGCACGCATAGGAAGCGGGAGGCTCGTGACAAATAGCGCGAGAAAAAAGAGAAATAGCGACCAAGGCAAAGAGGCCGCCGAGGAGTTCAACGTCGATCTGGCAAGGAAAGGAAAATGGCCCTGGTCCACACAGTAGGTCGTACGAGCAGTTGAGTGGGTTAGTCGCACATGATGATACATGATATGCATGTAATCAAAAACTAAGCGGCATATTACTCCCAACTGTATTATGAAGTCTATTTAAATTCAGACAAGCTTATTTTCTTGTCTTTTCGCATTCAATCATTCACATAGCAAGTCATCCAACAATATTAACTTACTACTCTTTCTCCGTATATGAATTCCAGTAACATCACAATATCACTTACCAACGTACTTACCGATCGTTCTAAGGTCAATAGTTCTTAAAAAAGGTTTCACAAAATTTTTTACGCTCCTACACCATACAATGACCTTAAACTTTTATTACAGATCCAGCAGATTATCTTCCAGTTATAATCTACACAATTCACAAAATCTACGAAATTCACGAGTGCGACTTGTAGTCGCTGAGCCATTAGGCGACTCGGATGCGATCGCCTGTGGTCGGGCGACTAGAACTCTGTTGTCTGGCCATTAGGGGATTGGCCCCAGTCGTCCAATGGGGCGATCGGGCGTATTCTATAAAAATTTTGCGGTATATTTACATTATTTGAATAAAAATAGATTATTCGTACAAAAAATTCTGTTAATGGAAGTGTAACACCCCAGCCATATATTGGCCTGAAATGCTACTAACTAAACGATATAGCAATTCTAACTAGCTGCAATCTACAAAATTTCGGCAGAATCTCCTTTGTTTATTGACTAAAACTGAGTTCTAACAAGTATAATCAAGAGCTATAAGTAACCGTAAGCATTGTAATCGATAATAAGCAAAAGCGCTATCAAACTTAATCAAAAGCGGAAGCAATATAAAGAGTTCTAAACCTTTATTACATTTTAAACCTGATAGCCATAAAACAAATACCACCTTAGTAATTGAATAATTAATATTCAAAGTTCTCTATTTTCTCCTATGATGGATAATTCGTGCAAGTGCATCAACGCTAATCCTTCTTTATTCCCATGCATGCTGTCCTCATGAAAGTACCTAAAACAATCAACAAACAACAACAACAACAACGAAAGAAGAGTGAGTACAAAGACTCAAAGAAATATAATAAGTAGTAACAGAAGCAATCCTGAACATCATTTAACCAATTTATCCATCAATCATGTAAATGAACCATGTTATGCAATATGATCAAAAATCTCTTTATCTCTTCTCTTTCGTATTTTACCGGTAATGCGGAGTGTGCATCCGTCAATGCACACCCATGCCTGTACCATCTGGTACAAGGGACCAATTGCCCATACTTTACAAGTATGGGGACCTTTAGCCCGTCATGACATCAACATGACGGGGACCTCGACGCTTGGTCATCTCGTGACCAAGACTTCAAAATATCAGCATGATGCATATGTGTGAATGTCTCAACAAATAAAAACTTGCATTCACAATATCTATGCATCATAAATTCTCATGAACATCTTCAGTTTCAATCGACCATAAATAGTAACAACAAATCATTATCATAACCAAGATCATTTGAACACACAATTTAGAACAATCATCTCCAAGCATCAATCATCCACAATTCACACTATAGTTTTATCACCTCAATTATACTTGCAATAGCAATAAACCATAACCTGTACCACATAGCATTTTCATAAGCACGAACACACGTAATCATATCATAAATCACACATCCACATTCATTATTCATCCACAATCCATACTATAAGAATTAACCATTATTATACTTGCCTTAACCGCGAGAATACGAAGAACGAGCAGAAGGTGCAACCCCTGGAATCCGCTCTCCTCCTGAATAATAATTAATAATTACTAATGTAATAGTAATGGGTATTTCGATACAAAATATCAACAACCCCAATTACCCCAATAATTTATCTTAACTAAACCCCGAACCCGCACAAATTCCTCTCCGCTCAGCAAAAAGGCAAGAACCCTTCTGCAGCAACGCTGCTTCACAATTTCGTATCTTTAAAAATAATGATCCAAATATAGTAAACGATACCTCTCTGGAAACATGACTTAAAAACCTACAATTTTCATGCAGAGCTCCTATTTTTATTCGGATCAGAACTAGATGTAATTTAATGCCCTTAACAGAGAAAACTTTCTGATCTGGCAGACTGGATAGCGAAACCAAATCGCGTCCCCACGACAGTACAGATGTCTAAAAATCCTGAAAATTACACATAAACTAGACATCTAAATTATCTACAACTTTCTCAATTACGGCCCTAACCATAAAATTTATCTACTATTTTTAAAATCCAAATTATAGTTGGACTTTAACAATCTGCCCGCCTGACAGACAGCTGTAATCCCGACTCCGTATCTCCCAGATCCCACGATATACAAATCTGAAAAAAAATACAGCAGACGCATATGGAAATCCTCTACAACTTTCCTTTTGGGAAGAACCGTAGAAAAAATCGTTTACTAGATCAAAACCGCGAAACAAGACGCGCTGCGCGAATAGATCTAAAATCAGCCCGCGACTAAACTCTAATCGGGCAATTAATCTATAATCCTCCTTTAAAATCCGTGCCAAGAACCCTAATTATTCCTAAAAACAGAGGGTTTGGGATGAGGGAAAATTACCAATCTGAAGAATTTCCCCAAAATTTTCCTCCTCTTCTTCTTCTCCTTCCTTCTCCCTCCTTCTTCTTCTTCTTCTCCTTTTTCTCCTTCTCCTTCTCCTAGCACCAAGGGACAAGGGGGTGGCCGTGGGGAAAAGAGGGAGAAGGGGGCTGCGCCCAAGGTGGGAAAAAAGGGAGAGGGGGCCAAGCGAGGGGTTTTATAAAGGGGGTGCTAGGGTTTAGGAGTCGGTATGGGCCCCTATTTGGGCTGGCTGGCCCAAATCGGCTGGCCCACCCCTCCGGACAGCCCAAAATATTCAAATTAATTGTTTTAATTTATTTAATTCATTTTACAATGTTCTACAATTTATATTTTTCCTTCCCGCGATTTACCCAAAAACCGGCAATTCCGCGATTGATTTAAAATCTTATGCCGTAACGACGTTCGGGATATTACATTCTCCCCACCTAAAAAGGATTCGTCCTCGAATCTCGCTCCTCAACACACAAGACAAAAAGAACAACCAAGGAAAGAACAACCAAAGAATAGAGCATCCCAAAGATAGAACATCACAAGGGAACAACCACTACGGGTTCACACTCGCTTCGAAGAATTTGGGTCCTTTTTCTACATTTGATCTTCAAGCTCCACGTCACGCCCCGCTCGGACCGATTCGTCAAGAGGGCCTCGCATATCTGCTGGCTCTCTTCCTCATGTCCAACTCGACGAGTCCACGACACGTGCCGATCAACGCCGAGCACTGCAACTCTTCTCACGACTCTAAGCGGCCAATGATCTGCCTTTCTCGCAAAACTATCAAGCCACTAGCTAAAATCATCCTTCTTAAAAAAACTTTTTCCCCTATTTATTATAATCGGGATAATACATTGTACCCCTTTTAAAGAATTGACCACGATTCCACTCATAACATTACTCAAGCACAAACAATAAGCATTACAAATGTAACACAACCACAAGAAGAACAAAGCATTCTCAAGCAACACACCGAAGAAATGACCTTCCTTCAAGGACCACAATCCAAAACAAAGGATTCACAACAAACCATTCACACTCTCCAAATAGACATTCGAGAATCCACCTCGCACAAGCCAAGAGTGATAATCACTCGACAAACCAAAACAATCAATTTCTTTTCCTAACTGGAAAAGAATACACCTCACATCAAACAACTCAATTTGCAGATGACCTCTGCCATAAACACACACAATTAAACAAGAATCAAGAGAGCATATTACTGCTTGAAATATTAATAATTTCCCAATACATTCCCTTTGAAAAAAAAAATTAACTTCCTTGAACCAAGGATTTCCAAATCATCGCCCCAACACACCAACTCATTTATCTCAAGTTGGCAACTTCGACATTACGCTTAAACTCAGTACATCCACACACTTGCAGAGAGACTTTACTGTCTCCACAAAATACATTCTAGCCAAGACATCGACCAATAAAATTACTTTGACATATAATTCTTAAAGCACCTCAATCCTTTTGAGGATAACAACTCAAAATTCATATCACACCTGTAATACCCCGGAAATTGTTTAATTAATTGTTTAATTAATAGAGAGAGGGACTTTTGTGAAATAATTAAATTTATAAGAGTTTTGAGGGGTTTTATGAAAATTTAAGACAACACAGGCCTAGGCCTTGGCCGGTGGGTTTTCTTGGCCCAAGAGGGAGGGAGGCCACCTCTTAAAACCCTAGGCAGCCCCCACCCCTGCGCCTCCACCCAGCAGCCGCCGCCCGTGCTGCCCCGCGTCTTCTTCCGGCGCCGTCGTCGTCTTCATCGTCGTCGTCTCCTCCCCCGGTGCGCCGTCGCCGACGTTCGTCGCTGTACCGCGTGGATCCGGAGGAAAGAGAGGAGGAGATCGCGGGCGTGTTCATCGCCGTGTTCGTCGTGTTCGTCGACGTGTTCGTCGTCGTGTCGTCAAGGGTAATCCCTGGTAGTCTCTAGATTGGTTTTTAATCAAGTTAGATTCGTCGGTTTTCTGGGCTGCTGGGACGGTAGTTGTTTCTCGACAGTTTTGATCAAGTTTTGTCGGGATTCAGGTCTGGACCCCTTCTAGAAAGTTGTAGAGGGTTTAATTATCTTTCCAGGGAGTACAAGAACACGTGATTCGGATTTGTGTAGCGAACGTTATGAATTTTCTAGTGTTACTGTTCTGCAGATCGGGGTAGTTCTGGACAGAGTTTAGTAGATCGGTTTGTGCGACGGAAATAGTTGCGATTCAGGAGTCCTTAAAATTGAGAAAGTTGTAGATAAGTTTCTTAGCTTTCAATAGAGGTAAAGAAGTCCGGATTCCGAATTTCTGGGCGAAAGTTATTCCTGTTTTAGTGCGCTGTCCAGAGAGTCCGACGTGAATTTAGATGCTTTAGAAAAGGGTTTGGATCTGCTAGTTAATTGCAGAATCAGAGAGTCTCCCCAACTAAGTTTTTGTAGATAATTTAAGTATATTTCTATAGAGTCCAAGAACGCTTAATTTGGAGTTACGTACTGAAAGTTATGATTTTTGGAAGTCGGCTGTCTGTGGTTGGGCAGATTTGGCCGAGGGGAGTTGGGGATTTAATTGAGATAAATTGTTGGGTTAATTGGGGTTGCTGTTATTTTATATCTAGAAACCCGCTACTGTCATGTTGGTAATTATTAATTAAATATTCAGGAGGAGAGCGGATTCGGGGTTGTGCCTTCTCGTGTTCTTCATTTTCTCGCGGTTGAGGCAAGTATATTTGTGATGTGAAAATCTGTATGTTTATGGATTTGTTGAATTGTTTGGATGATGGTTGAATCATGACTGTTTAAATTGTGAGTATGAGTAAGTGATGAATTGAGAATGCTATTTATGTTCTGTTTACATTATGGCATTTATGAGATTGGTTGATGCGTAGTATGGTGAATGCTCGTTATCTTTTGATACATTCACATATATGCATCATATTGAGAATTGTTGAAGTCTTGATCATGCGGTGATCAAGCATCGAGGTCCCCACACTTGCGAGTGTGGGCAATTGGTCCCTGCACCGAGGGTGCAGGCATGGGTGTGCATTGACGGATGCACACTCCGCGTTACGGTAAAATGCGAAAGAGATGAGAAAGAGGAGCTTTTGATCATAATGCATAGCATGAAATTCATATGTAATATGTTTAACTTGAGAGTTAATGTTCATGCTTGCATTTGTTACTGATTATACTTGTTGAGTCATTGGACTCACTCTTCTTTGTTTTGTTGTTGTTGTTTGTTTATTTTAGGTACCTTCACGAGGTCGCATGCATGGGAATAAAGAGGATTAGTATTGTTGCACTTGCACGAAATATTCACCATGGAGAAGATAGAGAACTCTAATTATTATTTGTTGATTAGTTCAAGTGATATTTGATTATGACCTTCAGATTAAGATGTAATAATGGATTAGAACTTCTTCATATTGCTTCCGTGCTTTACTTAAGTTTTATAGATGTTTCTGCTTAGTAGCCAAATTACTTTGCTTGCGGTTATTCATACCTTTTGATAATATTGTTAGAACTTCATTTTTATCAATAAACAAAGGAGGCTCTGCCGAAATTTTATAGAATGCCTTAGCATAGTTTTATTATGTTGTTAGTTTGGTAGCATTTCAGGCCATTGTTTGGCTGGGGTGTTACAACACCCACAATCTCACTAAAATCAATCGCATAACTACACCAACTAGTTGCTATACACCTCTTAAAGGTCTTTGCAACCCAAACTGTTTACCCCTTTCTTGGAGAAGCTAAAGAAGAAAAAATTTCAGCACAAAGACCATCTGCAATAAACACAAGACCAAGAAAACAAAGATCTTGGACAACAAAGGATAAGACCACAGTTGAAGGCACATGTCTCCTTAAGAAGAAAACATCAAATCTCAATCAATAAAAATACAATATTGTCATTTGAGCTCAATAAACTCTTAAGCGGCGAAAATAAGAAGTCAAACACACTTCAAAAAGATTGCACCTCTTGACTTCAACTTCCAAAACTTTTATCAAACTTTTCCTTTTAACAAAGAGAACAACCTTCTTTGATTACGGTATCACCTTAACATTTCCAACAAAAAGAATTGAAGATCACAACACATTAATTCTTTAAGAACTAATAAAACCTCTCAACACGACACTTTGCTTTAAAACAATTTCAGCTACCACATAAGTCATGAGATCAAAAGATCGCGTATGCTACTATCAAAGCTTTTGATTTAAATAGCATCATGGAAGTTATCAAATCCTTCTTATTAAATGAACATTCAACATTATCATCACAACCACATGCTGACTATCATACTAATATCAGAATAATACATTCTAAACAAGCATCATCACATCCTCAAGTCCTTTCATAAATGTTTCCAAAGGAAACATAAGAAATTACTTCATCATGTTCTAATATTTAAGTAAGATTGCAACTACTTGGTCTAGAAAACCTAATGTATAAGCCACACAAGAGAACAAAGCTCTTAAACAAGATGATACTAGAGCAAGATAATCTCACAAAACATGCTAGTATAAATTTCTTACTAGATTTCATATATTCAATTCTTATTGATGCTCAAGTCTAACTTAGCACAAATTGATTGTACTCTATTCACTATTGGCAATAATTGATTATTATTTGGTCATAACAACATTCACGATCCTAACTTCGTTTTACAATCATAAAACAATCATGAGCATAGATTCGTATCCTACTTTACATTCGAAATTAGAACGAAATGACTTTAAACTTCAATAATACCAACTTGTAAGACAAGTTTCTACAAGTCAGAACATCAACCTTCGTCTATTTCTTTATACATATTTCAACAATTTAGCATTGTAAAGATAAATGAAACTAGCAATTTTGCATGCTCATAAAGTATCTAAATAAATGACATATTAAAGGTTAATATTACCAGGGCAATATTCGAACACCTCCTTACTTAATCATTCCAAATGATCAGATTAATTACTAAAGACCAAGATAATTCAATTTATCCAACATGGTAGGAATTCAAACAATCATAATAATCATTCTAATTCTTTTTGCACACTCCTCAATAACTCCATGAGTTACTATCATGAGTAGACAAATTCTTAATCATAGTTCTTCAAAAAACTATTACAAGGCACTATCAAATTAAACAACTACACTTCCAAGGATACTAGTAAAAAAATTAATTATACACTACGCTAACATATCAACTTGATAATTCAAACCTTATGAATTAGTTTATATGATTACCACCTTCCACTTAAGCATAGCAAAACAACATAAAGGATTTTAACACTCTCTTTCAAAAAAGAAGAGGAACAATAAATTTCAACGCTCAAGATAAAGAAATACATAGATCCAAAGCTTTCAAGTAATAATGAGTTTTGCAACTCAAAATTTGCATTAATAAAAGAAAACACCAAGCGATCCCATGAGCCATGATTCGCAACAAAACAAACTCCCACGAAGGAACTAACCTTACAAGTCACAATAAGCACAGGTAGCAAAAGTATCTCATTAGTCCGAAAAGAAACAATAACTGCTTCAAGAAACAGGTAGAGACCAATTGCATACCCTCAACTGCAAGAACCACAAACTCAAAAGAAATTCATTAACTGAAATAAACCAAGAATTAGCCGAAATCAACTTAAGGATAATAATAACTTTTCTAAGAAACTCACCCGCAACACCTGCAATTAAGTTACCTGAGGTAACTACACTACTAATCCTCATACTACAAATAATGGTATAATCTGGCAATGCCAAGGCAGCACATACAACATCTACATCATAGCATTGACTATCCTTACTCATAACAGCCATAGGAGCAAATCATAATCATACAAGATTATCTCATAATGTAAATCATCAATGCAACATGTCAAAAGTATAAATGCAATGCTTGACCCGTCCCATCCTACCGTGCACCAGTGTGTCAATTTAATAATTTAATTACCACGGACCTAAAGCCCGCTCTAATACCAACTGTAACACCCCAGCCATATATTGGCCTGAAATGCTACTAACTAAACGATATAGCAATTCTAACTAGCTGCAATCTACAAAATTTCGGCAGAGTCTCCTTTGTTTATTGACTAAAACTGAGTTCTAACAAGTATAATCAAGAGCTATAAGTAACCGTAAGCATTGTAATCGTAATAAGCAAAGCGCTATCAAACTTAATCAAACGGAAGCAATATAAAGAGTTCTAAACCTTTATTACATTTTAAACCTGATAGCCATAAAACAAATACCACCTTAGTAATTGAATAATTAATATTCAAAGTTCTCTATTTTCTCCTATGATGGATAATTCGTGCAAGTGCATCAACGCTAATCCTTCTTTATTCCCATGCATGCTGTCTTCATGAAAGTACCTAAAACAATCAACAAACAACAACAACAACAGCAAGAGTGAGTACAAAGACTCTATAACATGTGATTTACTGAAGTGCTCTCTAGTTTGGTGGTACCTGCTTTAGTTCCAATTATTTCTATGGCTCATGGTTGTATTTTTTTTCTAACTACAAAGGGATGAGATGGGAAGCAATCAAAATTCAGTGCACTTTGTTTAGAACTTAGAAGGCTTTCTTCAGCATTTTAGTTCTCCAAGTGTTCAGGTAAACTAAATATTTTTTATGTTCATAATGTAAATGCAGAGCCGATTGCTATAGAAAATAGATTTCAACGATGTAATGCCCATGAGGTGTCGCTTTGTGTCCTATATTAATCATAGGAAAGTTTTGATACAATTTTGTGCATCCACAATCCAACTGGCTTGATGCATTGCTATAAAATATATGTCTTGTTTAAAAACACTACCCTTTCGTCTTATTTCTCAACTGTACGAAGCCATTGTGGATAAATGAGCTGCTAGTTCTAATTCCTTGACATGTCATATTGCTTAACTTGATTAGTAGAAAGTTTTTTTAGCTTTTTTTCTAGGCCCAATCATGCTGGAGAGATCATATTTGATCTTTCTATCCTCTATTACAGTGACCTTCTAGCATTGTCAACTTGGCATCTAGCTCACTAATGTTATTGGCCATACATTGTAATACCCCGGAAAATGTTTTATTAATTGCTTAGTTAATAGAGAGAGGGACTTAAGTGAAAAGATTTATTAAAAGAGTTTTGGGGGGGTTTTCTGGAAAGTTAAGACAACCTGGGCTTGGGCTTGGCCCAGGTGGGATTTTTCTAGGCCCAAGAGGGGAGGGGAGGCCACCACTTAAAAACCCTGGCAGCCCCCCACCCCTGCGCCTCCACCCCCCTGCGCCCCCTGCTCCTGCAGCCGCCGCCTCCCGCCTTCTTGCCGCCGCCGCCGCTTCTTTGCCGCCGCCGCCTGTGCCGCCGCCGTGCGCCCTGCTGCCACGCCGTCTTCTCCGTGCCGTGTCGCCGTCCTCGCTGCGCCGTGGTGCCTTCGTCTTCGTCGTCGCCGCCGTCGTCGTCGTCTTGTTCCCCGGGCGCCGTCGTCGGCGTTCGTCGCTATACCGCGTGGATCCGGAGGAAGGAGAGGAGGAGATCGCGGCGTGTTCGTTGTCGTTCGTCGTCGTGTTCGTCGACGTGTTCGTCCTCGTGTCGTCAAGGGTAACTCCGTTGGTCCTCTAGATGAGTTTTAATCAAGTTGGATTTCGTCTGTTTTCGGGACCGCCGTGACAGTTTGGGTTAATCGGCTGTTCTGGGTTAGATCCGTCAGGATTCAGGTCTGGACCTCTTCTAGAAAATTGTAGAGGACTTGATTATCTTTCCAGGGAGTGCTAGAACGCGTTATTCCGAGTTGTGTAGCAAAAGTTATGAATTTTCTAGTGCTGCTGTTCTGCAGATCGGAGTAGTTCTGGACAGAGTTTAGTAGATCGGTTTGTACGACGGAAATAGTTGCGAATCAGAAATTCTTCATGTTAGGAAAGTTTTAGATAATTTTCTTAGCTTTCCATAAAGGTCAAGAAGTTCGGATTCCGAGTTTCTGGGCGAAAGTTATGCCTGTTTTAGTGCGCTGTCCAGAGAGTCCGACGTGAATTTGGATGCTTTAGAAAAGGGTTTGGTTCGGTTAGTAAATGGCCGAATCAGAGAGTCTCCCCAACTAAGTTTTTGTAGATAATTTAATTATATTTACAGAGAGTCCAAGAACGCTTAATTTGGAGTTACGAACTGAAAGTTATGATTTTTGGAAGTCGGCTGTCTGTGGTTGGGCAGATTTGGCCGAGGGGAGTTGGGGATTTAATTGAGATAAATTGTTGGGTTAATTGGGGTTGCTGTTATTTTATACCTAGAAACCCGTTACTGTCATGTTAGTAATTATTAATTAAATATTCAGGAGGAGAACGGTTTGGGGTTGTGCCTTCTCGCGTTCTTCATTTTCTCGCGGTTGAGGCAAGTATAACCTTGCTATGATTAATCTGTGTGATTGAGTGATGATACGAGTGGTGTTTGAGTTATGAATACTTTACTTATGAATTTGAGTAATGTTCGAGTTGTTAATGCTATTTATGTTTTGTTTACATTATGGCATTTATGAGATTTGTTGATGCGTAGTATGGTGAATGCATGATATCTTGTTGATACATTCACATATATGCATCATATTGAGAATTGTTGAAGTCTTGATCATGTGGTGATCAAGCATCGAGGTCCCCACACTTGCGGTGTGGGCATTGGTCCTGCACGAGGGTGCAGGCATGGGTGTGCATTGACGGATGCACACCGCGTCACGGTAAAATGCGAAAGAGATGAGAAAGAGGAGCCTTTGATCATAATGCATAGCATGAAATTCATATGTAATATGTTTAACTTGAGGGTTAATGTTCATGCTTGCATTTGATACTGATTATACTTCTTGAGTCGTTGGACTCACTCTTCTTTGTTGTTTATTTGTTTTAGGTACCAATGTGAGAATGGCATATATGGGATCAAAAGGATTAGCCGTTGCACGTGCACTATTCCTTCAATAAGAAATAAAGACAGTCATGATAATCTTGTTGGCTTGTTAGCTTAATTGGTTGATTTATTTTCCATCGATTAAATGTAATAAAGACTTAGTATCATTGGATATTATCTTTCCGTTCATTATTTAGAACTTGTGCTATTCATGCTTATTTAAACTGTCATCTGGTTAATAAACAAAGGAGGTTATGCCGAAATTTTTAGGTAACCTATATTAGTTGTTGTTTTATTGTGGATAGTTAGTAGCATTTCAGGCCTATGTTAGGTGGGGTGTTCTGATTGGTATCGAGCGGTGTAGGTCCGTGGTAGTGAAAATATTAAATTTGACACACCGTGCACGATAGATGGGGATGGGTTTTGCATCGCATCCGTATCATTCTTCTTGTTTCGATAATTAATTGTGTGTCATGTGTGACTCTATATTTATTTATGTTATATAGAGATGGCAAGGGTAGAGGCCGTGGTCGTGGTCGTGGCCGGAGGCCGGACGAAGCCGGTGTGTGCCCGCTTGATTGAGCAATCACGCCGAGAGGCCATCCGGTGGGATCGAGAGGAAGAGGTTGCTTCACGGTTCAAGGAAACCGTCTCCACCCCCGCACCCGAGCCGCGCTGCGGTCATTCCTGCGACCTTGCCGGCGGTGGGTGTGATGGGTGCGCATCGGTGGAATGCGTTGAGGTTGGATACTTCGATGGACTAGGGGCGCTTGATTGATCGCTAAGCGGTTGCGTCACATAGAGAGACATCTAGAGGTGTTGGGGCTACCATCCGAGCAAGAGCTCGGTTTGTGGCCTTCGGTTGAAGGGCGGCGGATCTCGGTGGGAAGGAGTCTGTCACTAGATCCACGCCTTAGGGCCGGCGACTTGGGAGGTGTTCTCGGGCGATTCAGAAGAGGTTCTATCGACTCATTTGTGGAGAGGATGGAGGTTTCATTGAATGATTACAAGCGGGCAAGATGTCGTGTCGAGTACGAGGTGGGATTCCACAACATAATCCGCTTCGTGCCCTTTGTGGCTACCAATGAGGTGGAGAAGGCCAAGAGGTTCCGCAGAGGACTTAGGCAGGAGTTTCGACAGGTATTGGGAGCTTTGGAGCTCCGTGACTTTAGCTCCCTGGTGGAGCAAGCGAGAGGCATGGAGTTAGAGATGCGACTTGGGAGGCGCATGGGATGGTGGTCATGCGACTCGGAGAGTGCAGAGTAGCCGGATGAAGAGTTTTGGCGGTGGTGGGTCGGCTGAAGCGGTTCACAAGAAGTTCAAGGGTCGATAATTCTTTCAAGTCTAAGTTCAACAAGTCCCAAGCGTCTTCCACTTTTCGTCCTTGTTTGGTGTTCGATGGTACGTCCGGTCCCGGTCGGGATGAAATGTTTCAAGTGTGGTGAGGGACATCGTGCGGCGAGTGTGTTTGGTGGGAGCTTGTCGCCATTGTGGTGCGGAGGCCACAAGGCAATGGTCTGTAAGCGTAATCCCGCCAAAGATCATCAAGTGGGAGCCGATTCGAGCGGCTCGATCGGCGCAGCAGCTTCTTCCGGGGTCGGTGCAGATGCTAGCAATGCCCTACTGAACTTGGCGCCGACCGGTCTCACTACCCTTCTCTGGAGGGATGCCTCCGGTACTTTTGGCCGCCTCCTCCTGCGGCGTTGTTTCCAGAAGTGGCGCCTTGACTCCTCTGCGGTGGCGGCTCCGCCATATCCGGTGTTCTGGCGCGGCACTCCAGCGTCGATCTCCTACGCCTTGCCGACTACCGAGCCGGCAGTCGTCCCGATGTGGTGGCAGTGCGCTTTTGGTGGACTCGGTGGAGGCTTATGTTCTGTTTGATTCGAGCTACTTTCTCTTTTGCTTCCATAGAGTTTGCTAGTCGGGCGAGTTGAGTTTGCGGTCTATAGCTCGATCTGTTTTGGTTCATTCATGGGTGGAATTCTTTCTAGTTCAACGATCGTCCGGGTTGTACGATTACCATAGATGGAGAACATTTTGTTGCTAATCGATGGTTATGAGGATGGAGCCGTTTGATGTTATTTTGGGAATGGATTGGTTGCATAGTTACCGTCTTTGTCATATCTTGTTTTGGAAGACAAGTAACTTTGCAATCGCCGTCGAGCAAGAGTTAGTGTTTCGGGTAGTGCACCCTCCTGTACACCCAGTGTGTTGGCTAGTCTTTTTCCGGTGGTAGAGCAAGAAGAGTGGATTTCTTTTATCCCTTGTGGAAAAGCCAAATTCCTCTTTGATTGCAGAGCGATTCGGTGGTCAGGGAATTCGTGGACGTTTTCGGCGAGTTGCTGGGATGCCACCTCCGCGTCCGGTGGAGTTCGAAATTGACTTGGTGCGGGAGCACGACCGGTTCTATAACTCCGCACTGTTTGGCTCGACTGCCCAAGAAGAGTTAAAGAAGCAATTGGATGATCGAAGGCAAAGGATCTTATCCGTCCGAGTGTGTCTCCGTGGGGAGCACCGGTGTTATTTGTCAAGAAGAAAGATGGGAGTTGGCGCATGTGTATTGATTACCATGCTCTCAATCGATTAACCATCAAGAATAAGTATCCTTTACCCGTATCGAGGATTTGTTTGATCGGTTGAGGGAGCTAAGGTATTTTCAAAGATTGATCTCGATCGGTACAATCAAATTCTGTCCGAGAGGAGGACATTGAGAAAACGGCGTTCTCCACGAGGTATGGGCATTTTGAATTTAAAGTTATGTCTTTTGGACTAACAAATGCCCCGCCGCTTTCATGGAGACAATGAGCAGGATGTTACATGAATATTTGGACGACTTTGTGGTCGTATTCATTGATGATATCTTGATTTATTCCAAGAGCGAAGCGGATCATGAGCGACATCGAGACAAGTGTTGGCAACACTAAGAGAGCATAAGTTTTATGCGAAGCTCAAGAAGTGTGAGTTCGGGTGACCCGGTGGGGTTCTTGGGTCACATCATCGCGATAAAGGAGTCTCCGTTGATCCAAGTAAAGTTTCTTGATGGTGGATTGGGAGAGGCCGACCAATGTCAAGGAGGTGAGGAGCTTCCTCGGATTGGCGAGTTATTATCGGCGCTTTGTGCAAGATTTCTCCATCATCGCCAAGCCCTTGTCGAAGCTTACTCGAAGGACATGAGGTTTCGATGGGACGATGATTGTGGCGCATTTCGGATTTTGAAGGAAAAGGCGGTGACCGCCTGTTCTTACCGTTCGAGCCGTGGAAGCAATTCACGGTTTCTCGATGCATCAAGAGTTGGGTGGGTTGTGTGCTTATGCAAGATGGTAAGGTTTTGGCTTACGATCGAGGCGGTGAAAAAGCATGAATGCAATTACCCTACCCATGATTTAGAGTCGGCTGCGATTGTGTTTGCATTGAAGCTTTGGAGGCACTATCATGCGGTGAGACTTGTGACGTGTTTACCGATCACAAGAGTCTCAAGTACATCTTTACCCGAAGGATCTGAATTTGAGGCGTAGAGATGGTTAGAGTTGATCAAGGATTATGATCTAACCATTCGGTATCATCCGGTAAGGCCAATGTGGTGGCCGATGCTCGAGTCGCAAGGCGCGCTGCTACTGGATTGTTTGATTGCTGATTTTGATCGTATGGGGATATCTTTCGCTATGCGGTGCGGCCGAGTGGAGACCCAGTTGATCTTAGAGTCGGCTATACCGAGGCGAGTGCGGGAGGCTGTGATCGATCGGTTGCTTGAGAGGGTTATGAAACGGTTGGAGATGGGAAAAGAACGGATTTCAGCATGGATATGTCGGGGCATTGCGTTTTAAAGGCGTTTATGCGTCTTGCAAAGCGGAGGTTAAGGATGACATTTTGAGAGAAGCTCATCGCACTCCGTATCTGATTCATTCGGGAGAGACTAAGATGTATCGTGATTTGAAGCGAAATTTACGGTGGAAAAGGATGAAGGTGGATATAGCAAATATGTGGCCTCGTGTGGTATTTGTCGACAAGTGAAAGTCGAACATAAGAGGCCGGTAGGATTATTGCAGCCATTGGAGGTTCCTCAATGGCCGTGGGATGATATTTCTATGGATTTTGTGGTCGCGTTGCCTCGGTCGCCGAGAGGCAAGGGCGCAATTTGGGTTGTTGTGGATCGGTTCGAAGAAGTCCGCGACTTCATTCCTATCCGCACAACCAACTCAATGAGTGATCGGCTCCTATTTATGTTCGGAAATTGTGAGGCTGCATGGTGTGCCTAAGACCATAATTTCCGACGAGATGCCAAGTTTGTTTCAAGTTTTGGGAGAGTTTGCGAGTGCTTTGGGCACTCGACTCGTTGAGCACGGCTTTCCACCCGCAGATCGATGGACGGTCGAGCGGACTATCCAAACTTTGGAGGACATATTGAGATCTTGTGTCTTTGTCTTGGAAGGGTAGTTGGGAGGATCAATTACCTCTGGCGAGTTTGCCTATAACAACAGATTATCACTCTAGTATCAAAGCAGCTCCATTTGAAGTGTTGTATGGTCAGAGTGTAGGTCGCCTTTCTTTGGGAAGCGGTGGGCGAGAAAGATCTTAGGACCGGATTGGGTCCGAAGACCGTTGAGAGAGTGGCTTTGGTAAGATGTAATTTGTTGGTCGCTCGAGTAGACGGAAGAGTTATCTTGATGTGAGAAGGAGGGACTTGGAGTTTGCGGTGGGAGATCGGGTGCTCTTGAGAGTATCTCCTACCAAGGGTGTGGTGAGGTTTGGTACCAAAGGGAAACTTAGCACGAGGTACGTTGGACCTTTCACCATATTAGCGCGGATTGGGAAATTAGCTTACCGTTTGGATCTTCCTGAGGCTATGCGCGGAGTGCATAACGTGTTTCACGTGTCCATGTTGAGGAAGTACTTGCGAGACCCGAAGTTCACATCGAGCTAGAACCTTTGATTATTGAGCAAGATCTATCCTTTGAGTCCAAGCCGGTGCGGATTACGGAAAGGTCGAAAAGTGTTGAGAAATAAGACTTTGTTTGTATGTCAAAGTGCTTTGGTCGCATCGCATCGAGAGGGAGGCAACTTGGGAGTTGGAGTCTCGCATGCGAGCCGCACGGCGTTGTTCACGTCGGTGCGTGTTTTTCTAGTTGGTTGTTTTTTTTCTGTTGTGGTTGCGGTTAGAATTGGGTCGAATTACATTTAAGGAGGGTAGAATGTAATACCCGGAAAATGTTTTATTAATTGCTTAGTTAATAGAGAGAGAGGACTTAAGTGAAAAGATTTATTAAAAGAGTTTTGGGGGTTTTCGGAAAGTTAAGACAACTCGGCTTGGGCTTGGCCGGTGGGATTTTCTAGGCCCAAGAGGGAGGGAGGCCACCACTTAAAACCCCGGCAGCCCCCACCCTGCGCCTCCCCCCCTGCGCCCCTGCCCTGCAGCCGCCGCCTCCTGCGCCTTCTTTTGCGCCGTCTTCTTTGCCGCGCTGCCTGTGCCGCCGCCGTGCGCCCGGCCGCCGTGCGCCCTGCTGCCACGCCGTCTTCTCCGTGCCGTGTCGTCGTCCTCGCTGCGCCGTGGTGCCTTCGTCTTCGTCGTCGCCGCGTCGTCGCCGTCTTGTTCCCGGAGCGCCGTCGTCGGCGTTCGCCGCTATACCGCGTGGATCCGGAGGAAGGAGAGGAGGAGATCGCGAGCGTGTTCGCCGTCGTCGTCGTCGTGTTCGTCGACGTGTTCGCCCTCGTGTCGTCAAGGGTAACTCCGTTGGTCCTCTAGATGAGTTTTAATCAAGTTGGATTTCGTCTGTTTTCGGGACCGCCATGACAGTTTGGGTTAATCGGCTGTTCTGGGTTAGATCCGTCAGGATTCAGGTCTGGACCTCTTCTAGAAAATTGTAGAGGACTTGATTATATTTCCAAGGAGTGCTAGAACGAGTTATTCCGAGTTGTGTAGCAAAAGTTATGAATTTTCTAGTGCTGCTGTTCTGCAGATCGGAGTAGTTCTGGACAGAGTTTAGTAGATCGGTTTGTGCGACGGAAATAGTTGCGAATCAGAAATTATTCATGTTAGGAAAGTTTTAGATAATTTTCTTAGCTTTCTATAAAGGTCAAGAAGTCCGGATTCCGAGTGTCTGGGCGAAAGTTATGCCTGTTTTAGTGCGCTGTCCAGAGAGTTCGACGTGAATTTGGATGCTTTAGAAAAGGGTTTGGTTCGGTTAGTAAATGGCCGAATCAGAGAGTCTCCCCAACTAAGTTTTTGTAGATAATTTAATTATATTTACAGAGAGTCCAAGAACGCTTAATTTGGAGTTACGTACTGAAAGTTATGATTTTTGGAAGTCGGCTGCTGTGGTTGGGCAGATTTGGCCGAGGGGAGTTGGGGATTTAATTGAGATAAATTGTTGGGTTAATTGGGGTTGCTGTTATTTTATACCTAGAAACCCGTTACTGTCATGTTAGTAATTATTAATTAAATATTCAGGAGGAGAACGGATTTCGGGGGTTGTGCCTTCTACGCGTTCTTCATTTTCTCGCGGTTGAGGCAAGTATAACCTTGCTATGATTAATCTGTGTGATTGAGTGATGATACGAGTGGTGTTTGAGTTATGAATGCTTTACTTATGAATTTGAGTAATGTTCTGAGTTGTTAATGCTATTTATGTTTTGTTTACATATGGCATTTATGAGATTTGTTGATGCGTAGTATGGTGAATGCATGATATCTTGTTGATACATTCACATATATGCATCATATTGAGAATTGTTGAAGTCTTGATCATGTGGTGATCAAGATCGAGGTCCCCACACTTGCGGTGTGGGCATTGGTCCCATGCCGAGGGTGCAGGCATGGGTGTGCATTGACGGATGCACACTCCGCGTCACGGTAAAATGCGAAAGAGATGAGAAAGAGGAGCCTTTGATCATAATGCATAGCATGAAATTCATATGTAATATGTTTAACTTGAGGGTTAATGTTCATGCTTGCATTTGATACAGTTATACTTGCCTTTGAGTCGTTGGACTCACTCTTCTTTGTTGTTTATTTGTTTTAGGTACCAATGTGAGAATGGCATATATGGGATCAAAAGGATTAGCTTAGCACGTGCACTATTCCTTCAATAAGAAATAAAGTCAGTCATGATAATCTTGTTGGCTTGTTAGCTTAATTGGTTCGATTTATTTTCCATCGATTAAATGTAATAAAGACTTAGTATCATTGGATATTATCTTTCCGTTCATTATTTAGAACTTGTGCTATTCATGCTTATTTAAAGCGTCATCGGTTAATAAACAAAGGAGGTTATGCGAAATTTTTAGGTAACCTATATTAGTTGTTGTTTTATTGTGGATAGTTAGTAGCATTTCAGGCCTATGTTAGGCTGGGGTGTTACATACATAACCTAGAAGTGAATTTGTTTAGTATAAGCTGTTAATTGATTGGTCAATATAATGTGTTTAAACTTAGCTACTCATCATAAGTGCCTCACAAATAAGTTTGTTTGTTTGGAGTAAACTATGATTAGTTGATTCATCATTTAGGCATTAGTTGATTTAGGTTTTACATTATAAAAGCTTTGCAAAATTACAGCTACGTACGTCTTAGATACTTTTTATTTGATTTAACTCAATTTGTACAAAAGCCTTCGATTGATGCTTCGTATATGCAACACATATCTTAATTTCTATATGCTATATTTTTTAGTACAAGACCAACTGAAAAAGTTGAGGATGTTGAAAAGTGCTTATCAATCATTCTCTTGTGAAAAAAGGAGTTAGTAAGGCCAATCAAGAGATGCAAGATAATTCATGACGCCCATGTCGAATGTAGACCAGTTGCCAAGCCTTTGTATTGTGTATGTTAATTGTTGCTTGCTTCAATTACAGTGAAGTACATATATCATATTTTATAATTATAATCCTAAATGTTAATATTTTTTGTGCAGGTCGAAAAGATTAAAGGTTGAATTCTTACTTTTGGCTACTTAAATACCTTATGAATGGATCAAGAAGCAAAGGATTCCATGAAGATTAGACAACATTAGATATATTTTAGATTCTTTTTTTAGATTGCTATATTTTAGATTCTTAAACTAAAAATTTGTAATATTTGTTCTTAAAGACTTGAATTCTCTAGAAATCAAATCATTATGTATGCTATGGAATGATGTGAACAGTACTTATATTTATTTTTTTGATGCAATGTAGTATGTTATGATTGTTATACTCATGGTCATTTGTGTTATTATGTAATGTGTCATGCTTATCAAAGGATGTTCTATGAAACAATTTTAATTTGTACATTCACAGGAAAATAAAAAATTCCTACAAATATTTAAAAAAGTTGTAGAAGGTTAACATTGTGTTGTTGTAGTTAAAAATGGTGTTACTAGCACCAATAGTATTATTGTGTTGTTGTATCTAAAATGGTGTTACTAGGGTCTATATCTAAAAAAGATGTTACTAGGGTTTATGGTAACGCACGTTACTATGTTGCTTTAGCTAAAAAATAGTGTTACTATGGTCTATGGTAGCACGTGCTACTGTGTTACTATAGCTAAAAAATAGGTTACTAGAGTCTATGGCAACATGTGCTACTATGTTGCTCTAGCTAAAGATGTGTTACTAGGGTCTACGGCAACATATTTGATACATGTTGCTATAGCATGGTTGCAACACCGTTTTGGCACTGGGAGCAGCGTAAGAAAGACGGAATGATAAGACATGTTGCTGATTCTGCCCAGTGGAGGAATATTGATAGGATGTTTGTAGATTTCGGTGTGGAACCGAGGAATATAAGGTTTGAGTTGAGCACAGATGGAATGAATCCTTTTGGTAACATGAGCAGCTGACATAGCACCTGGCCTGTGACTCTGTGCATGTACAACCTTCCACCTTGGTTGTGTATGAAGTGGAAGTATATTTTGATGTCACTACTTATGTAAGGGCCGAAGCAACCTGGGAACGATATTGATGTGTACCTAGCACCATTGGTGGAAGATCTTGCAATACTGTGGAACGAAGGGGTACATGTATGGGATGCGGACAAACGAGAAAACTTCACTCTACGCGCCATGTTGTTCTGCACCATTATTAATTTTCCTGTAACACCCCAGGACCCAATTACCCTGGGATGCTACTAAAACCACTCCACAACTAGCCAATTTACAAGATAAATTAAACTGGCAATAATTACTAATCAAGATAATATAAGCGAAAGCATAAACAATTAAGGAATAACAGAATAGTGATAACAATTCAATATTCATAATCAACTCCAACATAATAACCAAAGGAACAGTTTTCCAATTTAACATTATTAAGATGAAACATTCATCAACAAGGTATCTAAGCAAAATACTAGAATTTTTTGAACTTTATTTCAGCATTATAATATAATTCAAGCGCATCAGTGTGGTGCCGCTCTACCCTTCCCATGCATGCTCAAAGTCCACCTGTAGGGAGGGGGAAACAAGGGTGAGATAAAATCTCAGCAAGCAAATAGTTTAACAGGCTATTCAAACTTCAAACAAATATACATCATCATTTATATTTCCATACAACCACAACCATAATTCGTGTCCACAATTATTATACTACCACAGACTTCCATGAGTCATACCTCTTCAATTTCAGATTTAATTAGCATATGAATGCAATCATTTTATCCACAAATAAATGCATATGAATGTGTCATGCTATGCTCCACATCACTCTTTCCCAGCGGGATAAGAGATGCATCGTATTACGGCAATATACGATGTTGTACAGTCTGATCGTCGGCTAGGTGCGGCGACATCCACATATGCAAATGACATGATATGACATGAATGATATGATAATCATAAATCACATTAATCCATTCTCAAAGGAGCATCATCATGCTCACAACATATCCACATCCACCACATCTTATTTTCATATTC
The DNA here is from genome assembly GCA_036346245.1 of Bonia amplexicaulis. Lineage (NCBI taxonomy): Eukaryota > Viridiplantae > Streptophyta > Magnoliopsida > Poales > Poaceae > Bonia > Bonia amplexicaulis. Next base: position 12,183,297 of record CM070738.1, on the reverse strand, counting down.
CGCATTATCACATTAAGCAAGAACTCTACAAGACTACTAGCAATTTATCCAACGTGTCAATTGATCAATAATTGCTACCATCACCACATTTAGAATTTCATACAACCATGGCATAATGTATCAAATTACGATAATAATGTAAATTGCAAGTAGAAGGAATAACGAGTTAAACGGTAGCAACCACAGACAAAGCGAATCAAATCAAGAGCGCTCAGGGACAAAACCACCTGTCCAAAAGGCATCTCTCAGCACAAAGCTACAACATACAAACATGACTTTATAATTAAAGACGTCGCTAGAACCCCGATCCCACACATACACCTCTCCGCTCAACGAATCAACAAACTACCCACTGCAGCAGCGCTGCTTAACATTTTCGTATCTTTAAAAATATTAATCTAATTATAGCAAATGATACATCTATGGATTCATCACTTAAAAACCTACATTTTGCATGTAGATCACATATTTTTATTTTGATCATAGCGAGGTGTAATTTAGTGCCCAAAATAGAGAAAGTTCTCTGTTCTGCCAGACTGGACAACAAGATTCAAATGCGTCCCAACAACAGTATAGGGGTCCAAAAAGTATAAATTTTATATAGCAGCTAGATTTCCAAATTCCCTACAACTTTCTCAATTGCGGCCATAATCATAGAAATCATTTAATACCTCTAAATCAGAGTTGAACAGCAGTCCATCCCAAGCTGCTCCCCTAACAGACAGCGGTATTACCAACCCTGCTACGCCTAGATCCCACGGCCAAAACTTCTGAAAACATTACAGAAGATAGGTCTGGAAGTCCTCTACAATTTTCATTTTGGGAAGATCTGCAGGAAAATTCTTTTACTAGGTCGAAACCACAGAAACAGACCTTGCTGCGAATCAATCTACTGTGCGAGCAAATAGTAATCTCTAATCGGGCAATTAACCTATTAATCCCCTTCAAAATCCGTGCCAAGAATCCTAATTATTCAGAAAAACAGAGGGTTTAGGATGAGAAAAATTACCTAAATGATCCCTTGGGATCGCCCCTCTTCTTTCCTCCTCTTCTTCTCTTCTTCTTCCTTCTCTTCTCCTTCTTCTCCTTCTCCTTCCTCTCCTTGGCTCCAATGGCAGCAGCAAGGGGGGGCGCCAATCTACTGGGGAGGGGGCGGCCACAGGGGTGGTGATGCGGATACGCACATGCTTAGCACTTTTCAGACGAATACATTATTTAATTGGAAAGAAGTATTAAGCCGCATTAAATATTGTCAGGTGAATTTATTTCTTAAGGAGTTTCTTTTAATTGATGATGAACTTGGAATACTACATCATGCTATTATTTTATGTATTCTTAGGTATGATTCATGTGAAGACTTGGGAGAGCAAAAGGGAGGAGCACAAGGACTAAAACTACAAGTTTTGGATAAGATTTTTAAGCCAAATTCGGATCACCCACGTGCTCAATCCAATTCAAACTCGGATTCAACTCAGAATTCAATTCGGATTCGGTTCGGGACAGCCTGACAGACAGTTACTAAAAAGGACATAACTTTTACAAACGGAGTCCGATTCAGGTGTTCTTGTACTGTTCGAAAGATAATTTCAAGGGATACGCAATGGATCCAGCCCTACCCTCAAATTCGTCACAGATTAAAAGTTATGACCAAAACATTGTGACGTCTTAATTTTAGGTTTTTCCTTTTGTGTGAGTTTGTTTCCAAATACATGTAGGGATGAGTTGGAGTTGGTTTTGGACCTCTTGGCCAGCCATGAGGTAGAGAGGGAACTATATATTGAGGGTTAGACCCCTATTGTAAGGGGACCACGTTTGAGAATAATGAATCTACTAAAGTTTGTTTGAGTTTAGCATTGCGACCAAAGTTCCATGGGGAATTTGGAGTGATTTTCTTCAATCAAGATCATTCAGCCTTTTCGTTGGGAATTGGGTGCACGATAGATCTTCGCTTGGTGGTCTGCGAAATCAACACGAGTGTGTTTTGGCGTATTAAAGAGTGTTCGATCCTTGCATTGGCATTGGAGGATCATTACGATTCATCAAGGCTCCCGTGAGTATCCATCCTACGTCGAGAAGATCGGGCGACCCTGAATCATCTTGGTATCAGAGCGCGGTTTACTCGGTAGGATCTTATCCCTTTAAATTTTAGTTTATTATTTATTGTCCTATAGTCCATAAACCGAAAACACACACAAAAAAAACCAAACCCTAGTTTGACATCTGCTATTTTCGGGGGTTTTATTATGTCTTGATCCATTAGAAATTTTGTTTATGTGCTGATCGTTCGTGTTTACTTGCGTAGCTTAATCTTTGTGTCCATTCCAAAATTCAAAAAAAAAATTCGATCGCTACATGCGTGAACAAGATCTTACTAAGATGAGTGAGCGATCTTGCTCTGATCCGTGCGAAAAAAATATATCTCTGACTGTGGTCGTTTTCATTATGTATATCCTTAATGTTTCCGTTCATCTTTGAGACTAGTCTCTGATAATTTCATTAAGGGCTGTTCTTGATATTAATTTACACATGCTAAAATTTTATTCTTTTGTGGAAGGAAAGCAAAACCTTAGAGCCAACTACAAGTTAAAAAAAAGAAGGAAGGAAATAAAGAAAGAAAGAAAGTAGCCAACAAAAAAAGGAAAGTGAGCATTGGCCAAATTGGGGTTAGCTAATTCTAATATATAATTTCAGCTTGTGTATTTAATTCCATTGAGCAATCTTGTGCCCTTACATTCATATCATTGCAATTGGCTAGCGTCTTTCCTAGTACTTGGTGCAAAACGAGCTATCTAATCTTTAATTTCAGATTGCCTCTAGTTAGCTCATTCCTTTGTTTGCATCGAGTCACGTTGATCTTTGCGTGTGCGTTCATATACTTCACTTAAATCTTTTGGATCAGCACTTAGGCAAAGTATTCTAACTTGGATTATTACTTAATTGTACAACATCGAGAAATCAGATCGTGTAGGATAAATACTTCCTAACTAAGCTCCACAAAATATCCTTTGCCGTGCAATTGTGAGTTACTTTTAAATCCGCTTGATCATCACTTGTTATTATAGCCACCACCAAGTGTAAGTTTCTTTTGGCCTCAATTCACTTCAGAAAGGTGAGAACTTTACTTGTGAGAGAAAAGAGTGAGATCAAGTGATTTATACTAATCATCCATATACCTTGTTATTGCTTTGTGTTGTCTTTGCATAATCTAACCATGTCAGGTGGAGAAGACAACTATGGTTATGAGAATGAAGTTAATCTTAATGCCCCGGTGACTCGCTTTAAACATCAGGCATTGAGAAGTACATTGCAACAAGAGCTCCAATCAGGCACCACTGCTAAGCACGTACAACTTAAGACGGATATGCAGGATTTCCATATTGAATTCAATCAACAAATGAAGGTGTTACACAAAACATCGTGAATGATATTGTGCAAGCACTTCGTCCACAACAACAAAAGATAGCTTTATTCCTTTCTATGGCAATCGATGATCCGAGGAGTATCTTGAGTGGGAATGGCAAATGGAGAAAGTGTTTAGATTTCAAAAACTTTCCAAAGACCAAGAGGTGATGCGTGCCACAAGGGAGTTTGAAGACTATGCTTATAGTTGGTGGCAACAACTAATTGGAAAATAACTCATTAAATCTTGGTTAGATTTGAAGGCATTTATGAGAAGCGAGTTTGTGCCATCCTATTATGCGCAGGAATTGCTTCACCATCCGGAGAATATCACACAAGGGAGTAATCTTGTCCAAGATTACTATTTTGAAGCGCAAGATGCGATGCGTCGTGTCGGTGTCACTAGTCCATCAAGGAGAAGGCATACTTTAGGGGTGGCTTGAATTTCGAGATCGCCTGCACTTCAACATAAATATTTTAGTAGCATGCATGATCTTGTGAATTATACTATTATACAGGAGAAGAGACTTATGGAGAAACGTACATCACGGTTCAATCCATATTCATACTTCAGCTCTTATGGTTCCACTAGTGTGACACATGAGAAGATGACCGAGCATGGGACTTTCCCTTCGGTAAAGGAGACATCTTATGCTGCCCCAATGATACATACAACAATTGAGATGCATCAAAACCTATGTGAGAATGAGAGCCACATAGCCAATTGAGTGAGAGTGTTAAAAAGAGCGAGCTGTGTGATTCCACCATATGTGAGTTTGAGAGCATCCAAACCGAGAGTGTGAGAGATACACCAAAAGAAAAGAGAGAAGTAGAAGATAGACAAAGTGAGGTTGATTTTGAAACTAACACATTAATATCTACTTCTAGTGTTGTTTCTCATATTGTGCAGGTTGATATTAAAGAAGAGGAGTCAAATGTTCAACAACTGGCACCATTGGAGATAAACGATGAGGAGATAATCATAGTTAAAGATGAAGTACTTGCTGATCCATTGTTACATCATGATGATTTAATACCTATCGTAGCTACAGTACTTGATAGTCGTAGACTTTACTAGCAGTACTCGATAGTCGAAGGTTTTACTAGTCGATAGTCGAGGGCTTTGCGGTCGATGGTCGTAGATTTTGCAGACTGTTTTCATGGTCATAGCTATGTACTCGATGGTCGTAGATTTGACAATCTTGTTGATACTCGTAGACTTCACAGTATATTGTTCTATCTTCGGTAATTAGAGGCTTCACGGTCGATACTCGTAGACTTTCATGGTCGATAATAGTGCTTCACTCTTGTGATCTTCGAGTACATCGAGTACTCGTGTTGAGCCAGTGGCTGACTGGTCGGTGTGTGGTGGTCGATGATGAATGGCCGTTGCTGCAGTACCAGGTGGGTACACGAGGATTGAGGCACTCGTAGTCGGAGGACTCGGTACTTGATAGAACTGGTTTCACGATCGTGGTAAGTGGTCGTGCGTTGGAGTGTGTCTGTACTCATAGGCTTCGAGTACATGTTGCGGCGGCTATATTTTTTTATCGATACTCGGTAGTCGGTACTCGATAGTCGGTCAGTAGCGGAGCGTATGGTTTCCGAGTACTTTTGGGTTACGAGTACTCTGAGGTAGTAGTCGTGTTGAGTGGTTCGACGGTCTGCACCAGTTAACGATAGACTCTGCGTGGTCGTAAACGATCTGGGAAGTGATCGTAGGTGGTTTGGTTCTTGTCTAGGGATAGACAAGTGTTTTGCTAATGTGTGTTGATCATGGTCAAGTTGGAAAGAACTTGTTTTGGTCTTTGCATATGCAGGTGGGCATGGAGACGGCCATGGTTGGCGACGAGGAGGACCGGGACTAGGAGGGGGTAATCTGAGGTTCAGGCGGTCGGGATGTCACGTGAGGTGGTCAAGCTCATGCTGGAGCACGTGGAGGTCAAAAGTGGATGCCGCGTGGAGACGTGGAGAAGGTTAAGGTCGGTGATGAGGAGGACCGGGACTAAGAGGGGGTAATCTGAGGTCCAGACGGTCAGGTGTCATGTGAGGTGATCGGGCTCATGCGAGAGCACGCGGTGTTGGTGCACGATGGAGATACAAGATGGGATATTCTGGAGGCTTCGTTGTGTGTGACGTGTGGAGTTGTGGATGGAGTCCATGACTTGTACGGTGTGGTTAAAACTCGTGTTAGGAAGGGCTTCGGGTCCCTTGATTTGAGGAAGAGAAAGAGTCCGTCTCCAATGGATAGGGACACGGTTTTGAGGTGTTCGAGTTGAACACGCTTTGTGCGTTGGCCTATAAAAGCAGGGGATGTTGTAGGTTAGTGTATGGAGTTTTAGGGTTTTCAAAGAGCAGGTTTTTAGGGGTGTTGTGAGGTGCTTTGTAGCCAAGAATTTGATGAAGAAATAGTAGATCAGATGTTGTCTAGAAAAAGGTTCTTGGCGACTTGGTTTCCTCTCCGCTTTACGTGCTATGTTTTGTCTTCGGCTTGTACTCGTTCGAGTGGTGGTCAAACGGCTGGAGACGTCAAGCGGAAGAAAGTCATGACTACGTGCGTCGTGGTCGTGCCGAGCGACCCGAACTAGCAGGCGATCGATCTGAGATCGTGTCGAGCAATCGGAACGAGCAGACGGTCGATCCGAGATCGTGCCGAGCGATCAGAATGACTGGGTGATCGATCCGAGCGGTCGTAAACGAGTGATCATAAGCGAGCGGGAGCGAGCGTCTGAGACGAGCGGTCGTAACGAGTGGTCGTAACTAGCAGTCGGGCGACAGAGGCTTATGACCACGTACGAGCAAGCAGCTGCGATCGGTACTTCCGTTCGGTAATACAGATTGCTTCTCTTTTGTTTCTCTGTGTTAGGTTGTGGTTTTAGATGAAAAAACGGAGACAATCATTCACCCTTCTGATTGTGCCGTATGATCCTACAGATACCAATCTTGAACAAGAAAAGTATGTAAAAAAAGTACAGATCCTCTCGTCCCAAGACTAAAATCAGTACATAAGCATCTCAAAGCTAGATAATCACGTGATAACACAAGTTAGCAAACCCTGATAATCACATGCATCATGTCGCGCGCCTCACGCCAACGCACGCCCTGCATGCTCACCGTTTGGTTCCCTTCCCGGCCCGCGGATTGGATCGCGCGCAGCGTGCGCACGGCAAGCACGCGAGGGGTGACCGTGCATGTGTGAGCTAGCAGCGAGCTGTACGTTGGTGATTCTCCCATTCCACGCCAAGCACACGTAACGTAAGTCCGCAATGCAGATCCAGATATGCATGCATAATTGCGGATCCAATGTCACAAGAAACCTCTTACCACTTGCGAGTAAATGAGTAAACGCAGGTTAATTAATCACGACGCGGATTTGATTACGCCAAAAAGAATGCTTGTTTGCGGGCAAGTGGATAGGTACTGGACAGTAGATTACGTAAGTTTGACATGTTCGCGTATCTCCTGCTACATGGATTATTGAATTTCAGGTAAATTAATTAATTACTTAATTATCCACTACATGCTTTTCAAAAATCTTTACTCTTATAAAAGAAGAAGTTGGTGGTTGGTCCGGCCTCTTCTACCCCTTCTCATAAAAGGCAGCGCTGACATGTGGCCCTAAAAGACCTGCGCCGAATCCAAAACACCTGCGCCGACTTTTATCATACTATATATTCTGAAACTAACGGGTGGTAAAATTTTTTAGAATATGATGAGGACATCTCTACTACATATTCATCGTCTACTTCAAATGTGCATAGCAAAGCTATTGATAAGGTTCCGGAAGGTCCTATGACAAGAGCAAGAGCTAAGCTACTTCAACAACAGGTGCTTTTGTTCCTTAAAGATTCTTCTATTACGTTAGATGAGAATAACATACTACCTAATGCAAATATGTTATGCCTTCTCAGATTTGAAGCAACAGAAGATCAAGTGGAGAAGGACCAACCTGCCACGAGTCATGAGGAGAGTCCATGCGGGCAAGGAGCTATGATATATCTATCTAACAATTTCTCAATCAAGCAGCCCATACGGTTGATCAAGGAGGAAAGAAGCCCGTTTGATGGGAGAGCAAAAAGGGAAGAAGCCCAAGGACTTAACTACAAGCTTTGGATAAGATTTACAAGCTAAATTCGCACTTCCCACGTGCTCAATCTAATTCAAATTCGGATTCTACTCAGAATTCAATTCGGATTCGATTCGGGACAGCCTGACAGGCAGTTGCTAAAAAGGCCATAACTTTCACAAACGGAGTCCGATTCAGGTGTTCTTGTACTCGTTGGAAAGATAATTTCAAGGGCTATGCAATGGATCCAGCCCCACCTTCAAATTCGTCACGGATAAAAAGTTATGACTGAAACATGGTGACAGTTTAATTTTAGGTTTTTCCTTTTGTGTGAGTTTGTTTCCAAATACATGTAGGAATAAGTTGGAGTTGATTTAGGACGTCTTGCCCAGCCATGAGGTGGATGTGGTACTATATGTTGAGGGTTAGACCCCCATTGTAAGGTAGACCACGTTTGAGAATAATGAATCTACTAAAGTTTGTTCGAGTTTAGCATTGCTACCGAAGTTCCATAGGGAATTAGGAGTGATTTCTTCAATCAAGATCGTTTAGCCTTTCCGTTGGGAATTGGGTGCACGATAGATCTTCGCTTGGTGGTCGGCGAAATCAACACGAGTGTGTTTTGGCGGATTAAAGAGTGTTCATCCCTTGCATTGGCATTGGAGGATCATTACGATTCATCAAGACTCCCGTGAGTATCCATCCTACGTCGAGAAGATCGGGCGACCCCGTATCAGAATATATATACAAATATGTTCTAAAATTTTTTAAAATCCGTAGCAACGTACGAGCATTCAGCTAGTTAAATACTACGTTGTGAGATAGAATGTTGTGAGATATTGTGTAATACATCTTGTTGGGCTGTATTCTAAAAATATTTTTCCAAGGAAATTTCATGAAAGAACTCACCTGTTTAACTAATAGAGAATCCTAAGTTTGAATACAAATCTGAAGAGATGATCCATAGAGAAGCTTCGAAAGTAACCAAGTAGGGCAAGCTTAGATGTATAGATATATATATATATATATATATATATATATATATATATATATATATATGTATGTATGTATGTATATATGTATACGCATGTATATATATGTATATATATGAGTGCTTTTACACAAAGTAAATATATCTCCAATTATAAAAGAAAAGAGGAGAAAAATAAAAAGGGAAAAAGGAAAAGAAGTCAGCTGTAGGCCTTAAAGTATTAAATGAAATAACTATTTTGTGGCTAAATAATTTTATTAAACCCAAAAATATCTCTTTTAGCCTCTGTGAATTTTCTAGAATTTTTGGTGGAGATTTAGTATTTTTCCGAATTATATTACGCCTTCTAGCATTCCTGAAAATGCAAAATCAAAATAAAAACCCAAAATCCCACCCGGCCGACGCGTGGACCAATTTGGATCTCGCCCACGCCGCCTGGATCCGCCTCCTCTCTCTCAGTCGACGCGTCCGGTCCGGATGGCGCCACGTCCCACCCGGCGCCATCTCGGCCACCCGCGATCGCCTCTCCTGCGCCCCGCTCTCTCGAGCGGGCCCGCCCTGTCAGTCCGTATTCCCTTTCTTCCTCCTCCTCACGCCTCCGGACCCCCCCTCGGTAGTGCGACGCCTGCCACGGAGACCCCACTGGGGGCAGTTATGGGGAAAAGACCCCACATCGTCCCGAACCCACGCCTCTTCCGGCGCCGTGTTCGCTGTTGCCACCGCCCAGCGGCCGCCGCCGCCCGCCTCCGGCAGCCGTGCTCACGGCTATAAAGCACGGGAGCGGCCGGAAGGTTCGCCGTGCCCCCGGTCATTTCACACCGCCCATTGCCCTCAAGACCCACCCGATCGCCGGCGATCGCCTTTCTTCCCAACTCCGCCGACGGCCCTCGCCGCAATTCCGCTGATCCTCACCGTGGGAGCTCGATCCTTGCTCCCACACCATCTCGCAGCCGGCCGTGAGCCTCCCGGAGCCGCCGCTGCCGTCGCCGACCCACCTCCGGTGACCCCGCCCTCCTCGCCACCACCACCAAGATCGCCGCAAGCTCAGCTTTGCATTTCACGAAGCCCCCGACCCTCGGTGAGCTTCCCTCGCCGGCGGCGACCACCGCCTTCCCCGGCCTCGGGCCGCCTCTGCTCCACCCCCTCGTACCCCCCCTTAAGGGAAAAGATCATCCCTTAAGGGGTGAGATAAAACGAGCGGCGGGTTGGCTACCGTCGCTCACCCTCTTCCCCCCTGGCTCCCTCGGCGCGCGTTCGAGCCCCGCCACGCAGCGCTGAGGTTGAGCCATTCTTTTAAAACCGTCGGCGCGGTGGGTCCCTTTGCCGGCCGGCCGCGCTGAGCCACCAGCGCCTCCGGGGCACCTGCCGTGGCCGGGCGGAGCGGGCGTGAGCCCGCCGCTGGGTCCCACGTGTCAAGACCGCATGAGAGCGTCTCTCGCCGATGGGCCCGCTCGTCGATTTTATTATTTTGGGATTTATTCAAACCGAAAGTATTCAAATGTGTATAACTTGTTCATTTTAGCTCCAAATTTAGTGAAATCAATTTCTAAATTCATCTAAAATCAAGGGCTACTTAATGAAACCGAACCAACACTTTGAAGCTTGTTTAAATTTTCATTGTGTTATTTGATTGTTGTGATGTTTTTATCTAAATTTTCGCACATAAAACGTAGCTTCGAGACTCAAGAGGAGGAAGCTGCATGTCAGAGAATCCAACGTTCAAAACCCGGACCTCAAAGAACCAAGGCGAGTCAATGCTTTGATCATTTTGAGCCTACGTTTTCAATAAAGTATTTTGGTTTAAGTATTACAAGTTGCATGCTTATGTCTATGTTGCAATACATGGTAATTTCCGCTTTTAGACATATGCCCATGTTCTCTTGATTTAGTATATGTCCCTTGCAATACTTTTGCTATGTGATCCTTGTCAGCCTAGTAAAAGTAATAGTACTACAACTCTTTTGAAACTAAGTCTATAATTATAAATGCATGCTTGGAGTTGTTTTAGATAAACAAGGGTGTGAAAGCACCCTAGCATATCTTGCAAGCTAAAAGAAAGCAGTATTGGGCAGTCATTGTGATGATGACTGGTTTATGTTGGTATAAGTATATTTTCGTCCGAAAGAACCTTACATGCTTAATTATCTGGGCGGGTTGTTGAGGGCGGGAGTGTTGAATGGTGCCGTGATAGCACAGATTTGTGATAAAGTGGTGCCGTGATAGCACAAGTGATTGTGGTAGAACCGCCCAGATGACACTTAAGGACTGAATCTTGTGATAGTCTCCCACGATACAACATGTACAACCACATGCTGGCAAAGTGTAGGCAGGGCCAACTAATTTGCATTGACTTAGTAAGAGTTGCGTCGGTGTGAACACGGGCGGGTAGAGGATGGCCACATCCTCCGACGTGATGGCGCAAGAGGGGCTTCTGGAAGGGTGGTCGTACCCGGAGGAAGTGGAAACCTTAGCGGTCGTAACTCTGCTAGGAAGATGCATCGTAAAGGCCCTGTGATAGTCTACTCAACCGCACGGCTAAGGAATCGTGTGGAGCAATGAGCAGATCTATCTCATGTGGGTAAAGTGTACACACTCTGCGAGTCAAAACTATTCGAATAGCCGTGCCACGATTATGGGCGCATATGGAACTTAACTAGATATAGTTCATTTCAAAATCTTTTAAAAGGGCGAGAAAGGCCTTTATGGGAAGGCAGAGTAAGGCCCTCATTTGAGTTGTCCTGGGTGTCATCCCAGTGGTAATGTAAGCATCTATGCGTCGAAGGCATGGTATGAGAAGCAGAGACCATGTAACGGTGGATGGTCTCTGATTCGATAAAAATAAATGTATATGTCATGGAGTATCATGTTTAAAATTCAACTGGCTAGGTCTTAGGGAATTTTAATTATTATAGTTCAAAAAGGACATTTTGGCAAACAAAATAACATGAGCCTTCCCTTGTTGAAAGCCTTGCATATTACCTACTGCATTCTGTGTGTTGACTCGCTGAGCACGGTGGTTAGTGTGCTCACTCTCGCAATACCAACAATCCAGATTCAGGAGCTCAAGACCCGTATGCCTACGAGGAAGCACCTGATGCCGATGGAGAAGACCGCGTCGGGAATTAGGACGAATAATCCGCGCTTAGAACCTTAGGCATTTAGACTAAGGTGTGGCTTCATCCAGATATTCTAGAGCCCTAGAATATTTGTATGACCACTTTTGCCCTCAGTCTCTGCTTGTGGTTTAAAGGCCTACCTTGTATCTTTTCCGCTGCTAGACTTTTGTAATGTAGATATTTGGCCTGCTTGGCCCTATTGTAACTACTGCACTTTGTGAAGGTCTAACTTCACTTTTGCAATGTAATATTATTATGGCTTGTTGTGAATTCCGCGTGTATGAAATGATTCGGCAATGTATCTGTGTGCATTATCTACTGATCCAGGGAATAATGCGGTAAGACACAGCAAGGTCTGGATTGCAAAATCCGGGTCCGACAATTCAGCTAGTTAAATACTACGTAGCAGTACACGTTGATAATTAAGTTCGGTTGCAGCATGCATGACCTAGCCATTACGCCTTATACTTTAGTTTAGTTTTTTTTTTCTTTATGGTAATTTAACGACCTACATATATAGTTACAACGGGTCGAGCTTGTGTAAAGTCAGCGTTGTTCTCCAAAGTGAAGTAGGGACAAGCTCGTGGATTTGGTCTGTGATGTTGTCACTCCGAACATCAGTGGTCAATTGAACGTATACATCAAAACTGTAACAGTTGGGGTTGTTACTTTTCTTACTGCAAGATGTTACATGGCAAAAATTGCTGAACTGGTCATCACACTCCTTTGATGTCATGATTTAATTCCTAACGTTAAAAGCATTCGACCTTGTCCAAAATATCTTACATTGAGAAGGTGAAATGAGATGTTGACCAGGCCCGTTGCAATATTTCACAGCCCGACTGATGCGGCGCAAATTAGTAAATCCTAATTTGCACGCGAGTTGGTCGATCTTTTATGGTCAGGGCCGTGCCGTAAAATTTGGAGGCCTTGTACGAAGCTCTAAGTGAGCTCTAAACCAAAGTACCAAATATAGCCAAAATAATATATGTATTGTAGAGCAAATGCGATATATCAAGAATAGTACCTTTTGAACTCTTGGTTTGCATAATCTTTACTTGAATAACATCATTTTCTTAGTGTTCTTTGAAATAAAATCTTCAATAACGTAAATTAATTAGTACAATACAATCCAGAGCTGCTATTGCACAAGAGATTCTCGTTGATCTTACACACCTAGCAGCACGAGAGAAATCACATACACTTAACTTACGTACGCACGTACCTTCGGCAATCGGCAGGATCAGTCTTGGCTTCTTTCTGAGCTTACTTGGATACCAGATCTTTCTGTTGCTTTTTTGCTTAGTTGGACACCTGATCTTTCTGTTGATAGCTGAATGGTCCTTGTGATCGTATGCAGTTTGCTCAGGCTGGGAGTGGATTATATGAAGTAGAGAGTCTAGCGACGCCAAGGACTCAAGGAGAAGAAAAGGCAGCGGCAACAACCGATCATATGAATGAATACGAAATTACGAAGCGCCACGAGTGCACGGGCGCCTACCACGTGGTCACGTCATGGGAAGACGAGCCGACTGCCGAGACCGTCACCCGAGAATACGAAGTATACCGTATACGATACGAACTACGATTCTACGAAGCCGAAGCGGCGCCACGGTCGCACGCGATGACGCAAACTGCGAAGTCGGGAGACGAGCGCTGCGCGGACTCGAGGCCCTGTTCCATCGCACGGGTCGCACGTAACACCCTGACCTAACATAGGCACGAAATGCTACTAACTATCCACAATAAAACAACAACTAATATAGGTTACCTAAAATTTCGGCATAACCTCCTTTGTTTATTAACCAGATGGCAGTTTAAATAAGCATGAATAGCACAAGTTCTAAATAATGAGCAGAAAGATAATATCCAATGATACTAAGTCTTTATTACATTTAATTTGATGGAATATAAAATGAACCAATTAAGCTAACAAGCCACAAGATTATCATGACTGTCTTTATTTCTTATTGAAGGAATAGTGCACGTGCAACGAAGCTAATCCCTTTTTGATCCCATATATGACATTCTCACATTGGTACCTAAAACAAATAAACAACGGCGAGTGAGTCCAATGACTCGACAAGTATATCAACATCAATACCAATGATCATTAAGCGTCAAGTTAAACAATTAACATAGAACATCATGCTATGCAATATGATCAAAATCTCCTCTTTCTCATCTCTTTCGCATTTTGGGTGACGCGGGTGTGCATCCGTCAATGCACACCCATGCCTGCACCCTGTGTGGGGACCAATGCCCACACTCGCAAGTGTGGGGACCTCGATGCTTGATCACCGCATGACCAAGACTTCAACAATTCTCAATATGATGCATATATGTGAATGTATCAAAAGATAACGAGCATTCACCATACTACGCATCAACCAATCTCATAAATGCCATAATGTAAACAAAACATAAATAGCATTCTCAATTCATCACTTACTCATACTCACAATTTAAGCAGTCATGATTCAACCATCATCCAAACAATTCAACAAATCCATAAACACACGATTTTCACATCACAAATATACTTGCCTCAACCGCGAGAAAATGAAGAACGCGTAGAAGGCACAACCCTAATCCGCTCTCCTCCGAATAATTAATTAATAATTACTAACATGACAAAGACGGGTTTCTAGATATAAAATAGCAAGAACCCCAATTCACCCAACAATTTATCTCAATTAAATCCCCAACTCCCTCGGCCAAATCGCCTATCCACGGATAGTCGACTTCCAAAAATCATAACGTCCAAGACGTAACTCCAAATTAAGCGTTCTTAGACTCTATGGAAACATAATTAAATTATCTACAAAAATTAGTTGGGGAGACTTTCGATTCGCCATTAACTAGCCGATCCAAACCCTTTTCTAAAGCATCAATATTCACGTCGGACTCTCCGGACAAGACTAAAACAGTCATAACTTTCACCCGAAACTCGAATCTGGACTTATTTACCTCTCGGAAAGCTAAGAAACTTATCTACAACTTTCCCAATTTTGAGGACTCTGAATCGCCACTATTTCCGTTGCACAAACCGATCTACTAAACTCGTCCGTAACTATCTCGATCTGCGAGCAGTAGCACTAGAAAATTCATAACTTTCGCTACACAAACCGAATCACGTGTTCTTGTACTCCCTAGAAAGATAATAACGTCCTCTACAATTTTCTAGAAGGGGTCCGGACACGAATCCCGACGAATCTACCCCAAAACCGCCGACTAACAACTTCGTCGTGAGCCTTTAAAACCGCGAATCTAACTCGATTAAAAACTCATCTAGAGATTAACGGGGTTACCCTTGACGACACGATGACGAACACGTCGGCGAACACGACGACGAACACGACGACGAAGAACACGCCTGTGATCCTTCCGCGAACTCCTCCGCTCCTTCCTCCGGATCCAAGCGGTGCCGCACGGAGAGACGACGGCACAAGACCGGAAGAAGACGTCGGGCAAGACGGGCGGCGGCTGCTGGGGTGGAGGCGCGGGGGGGGGCGCTTAGGGTTTTAAGAGGTGGCCTCCTCCCTCTTGGGCCAAGAAAAACCCACAGGCCAAGGCCTAGGCCCAGTTGTCTTAAATTTTCGAAAACCCTCAAAACTCTTATAAATTTAATTATTTCACAAAGTCCTCTCTATTAATTATACAATTAATTATATAATTTACGGGTATTACATTCTACCCCTTAAAGCAATTCGACCCAATTCTAACCGCAACCACAACAGAAACAAACAATCAACTAGCAAAACACGCTTTGACGTGAACAACGCCGGCATGACCACGCATGCGAGACTCAACTCCCAAGTTGTCTCTCTCGGTCTACTACGACCGAGCACCTTGACATCTTGCAAAGTCTTATTCCTCAACACCTTTTCTCGCTCTTTCCGAGTCGACCGGCTTGGACTCAAAGGACATATCTTGCTCAATAATTAATAGCTCGAATGATATGAAGTTCTGGATCTCGCAGGTGCTTCCTCAACATGGACACGTGAAACACGTTATGCACCCCGCGTATAGACTCAGGAAGATCCAAGCGGTAAGCCAACTTTCCGATTCGCTAGTATGGTGAAGGGTCCAACGACGGGCTAAACTTCCCTATGGTACCGAACTTCACCACACCCTAGGTGGGAGATACTCTCAAAAGCACCGATCCCCACTTCAAATTCCGATCCCTTCTTCTCACATTCACATAGCTTTTCGCGTCTCCGGCAACCAATGATTCTATCTCACCAAGTCCACTCGTTCAACTATCTTTTGGACCCAAAGCGGTCAACCTCCGAATCCTCGCAACTAACCAAGCAATTAAATACAGTGGGTTAACATTCCCTTTGGTATCAAACCACACAATCTGCACAACCCATAAATCTCGAGCTTTCCACGCTCAATCGATCTCTTTACCTTAGCAATGAGCACCCCCTTAAACATGGGCGCACCACGTGGCTCAAGGTAAACCCACTTTTCATAGATAGAATTCAACCGAACATAGAGAATTCTCATCGCAACCACACAAAACCAACTCCCATAAAAGGATCAAATCAAAAGAAGAGAAAATAAGGATTCAGCACGAAAAACCTCTCCACTTTCAAGTAGGTAGATTGCACAAAAGCAACATATACGTAAACGGGGAATCACTCAAATATCAAACCCGTCCATTTCTTTTTCTTTTAGGAATAAACTTCCTCTTGAATCACGAGGTTCCAAATCATCCCATACCCTACTAGTTCAATTCTCTTAAATTGGCAACATCAACTCTATGTTCAAACCGAGTGCATCCAACACACTTTTGTAGAGGGACTCTACTATTCTCACAATAACATACTCTAGTCAACTCCTCTACCCACATGTTACTTTAACGAATAATTTCTACTATCCCAAAAATTCCCATAACAATCCGACTTCTTCATAATTATAATCTCATCACTATACCATCATAATCATCCTACTAATTCTTGCAAGGTACCCAATCATGATGCTCCAATAAAATTGATCAAAATTCTCATACTTTCAATAATTCCAACGTTCCAGCAAAATAAATGTAACTCTCTTGAACCACGACTAGGTTCTTCTAGTTGCGACAACATAACTAGTTACCCCCAAGGACAACATCTTCTTTTAAATCAAATCCTCACCGAGAATTATTCGACAGAATCAATTTATCACTCCATAAATCTCAAACGACTTGACACCCACAATTCCACCAAAATCGATCACATAACCACACTAACCAGTTGCCATACACCTCTTAAAGGTCTTTGCAACCCAAACGCTTACCCTTTCTTGGAGAAGCAAAAGAAGAAAATTTCAACACAAAGTTCATCGCAATAAACACAAGACCAAGAAAACAAAGATCTTGGACAACAAAGGATGAGACCACGTTGAAAGCACATGCCTCCTTAAGAAGAAAACATCAAATCTCAACCAATACGAATACAAGATTGTCATTTGAGCCCAAGAAACTCTTAAGCGGCGAAAATAAGAAGTCAAACACACTTCACAAAGATTACACAACTTGACTTCAACCTCCAAAACTTTTATCAAACTTTTCCTTTTAACAAAGAGAACAACCTTCTTTGATTACGGTATCACCTCAACAATTCCAACAAAGAAGAGTTGAAGACCACAACACATTAATTCTTTAAGAACTAATAAAATCCTCAACACGACACTTGGCTTAAAACAATTTCGACTACCACATAAATCATGAGATCAAAGATCGCATACACACTATCAAAACTTTTGATTTAAATAGTACCAAGGAATTTATTCAAATTCTTCTATTTAATGAACCTTCAACATTACCATCATAACCACAAATGGACCAACATTCTAACATCGAATAATACATTCTTAACAAGCATCATCATATCCTCAACTCCTTCATAAACTTTTCCAAAAGAAACATAAGAAATCACTTCATCATGTTTCTAATATCTAAATAAGGTTGCAACTACTTGATCTAGGAGAACCTAGTGCATAAGCCACATAAATAGAACAAAGCTCTTAAACAAGATGATACTAGAACATGACAATCTCACAAAACATACTAGCATAAATCTCTTACTAGATTTCATATATTCAATTCTTATGGATGCTCAACTTTAATTTAGCACAAATTAATTGTACTCTAGTCATTACTGGCAATAATTGATTATTATTTTATCGCAAGCGGCATTCATGATCCTAACTTCGTTTTACAATCATAAAACAATCATGAACATAGATTCAAGATCCTACCTTACATTCGAAACTAGAACGAAATGACTTTAATCTTAAATAATACCGACTTGTAAGACAAGTTCCTACTAGTCAATACCTCAACCCTCATCTATTTCTTTATACATATTTCAACAATCTAACATGGTAAAAGATAGATGAAACTAGCAATTGTGCACGCTCATAAAGTATCTAAATAAAAGACATATTAAAGATTAATATTACCAAGACAATATTCCCACACCTTCTTCTTAATAATTCCAAGCAGTTAGATTAATCACTAACGACAAACATAATTCCATGTATCCAACATGATAGAATTTTAATCAATCATAATAATCATTGTAACTCTTTGCACTCTCCTCAATAACTACATGGGTTCCAATCATGTATAGGCAATTTCTTAATCATCGTTCTTTAATAAACTATTACAAGCAATATCAAAATTAATCAACTACACTTCCAAGGATGCTAGTTGAATTAATTATGCACCACGCTAACTTCACAACTTGACAATTCATACCATACGAGTTAGCTTAGATGATCACCACCTTCTACTTAAGTATAGCAAAATAACATAAAGGATTTTAACACTCTCTTTCAAAAGAAGAGGAACAATAAACTTCAACGCCGAGATACGTAAATACAAAGATCCAAAGCTTTCACATAACAATGAGTTTTGCAACTCAAAACTTGCATTAACAAGAGAAAATACCAAGCGAGCCAATAAGTCATGATTCACAACAAGACAAAAGTCCCACGAAGGAACTAACCTTACAAATCAACAATAAGCACGTGTAGCAAAGTATCTCAAGAGTCAGGAAAGAAACAATAATCGCTTCAAGGAACAAGTAGAGACCAATTGCATACCCTCAACTGCAAGAACCACAATCTCAAAAGAAATTCATTAACTGCAATCAGCCAAGAATTGGCCGAAATCAACTTAAGGATAATAATAACTTTTCTAAGAACCTCACCCGCAACACCTACAATTAAGTTACCTGAGGTAACTGCATTGCTAATCCTTATACTACAACCAATGGTATAATCTAGCAATGCCAAGGCAAAGACATCACAACATCTACATCATCTCATTGACTATTCCCACCGATAACAATCATAGGAGCAAATCATAATCATACAAGATTATCAATAAGCATACAAGATTATCTCATAATGTAAATCATCAATACAACATGTCAAAAGCATAAATGCAATGCTTGACCCATCCCATCCTCGTGCACCGGTGTGTCAATTTAATAGTTTAATTACCACGGACCTAAAGCCCGCTCGATACCAATCTGTAACACCCGACCTAACATAGGCACGAAATGCTACTAACTATCCACAATAAAACAACAACTAATATAGGTTACCTAAAAATTTCGGCATAACCTCCTTTGTTTATTAACCGGATGGCGTTTAAATAAGCATGAATAGCACAAGTTCTAAATAATGAACGGAAAGATAATATCCAATGATACTAAGTCTTTATTACATTTAATTTGATGGAATATAAACCGAACCAATTAAGCTAACAAGCCACAAGATTATCATGATCGTCTTTATTTCTTATTGAAGGAATAGTGCACGCAACTAAGCTAATCCTTTTGATCCCATATATGCCATTCTCACATTGGTACCTAAAACAAATAAACAACAAAGAAGAGTGAGTCCAATGACTCGGCAAGTATATCAACATCAATACCAATGATCATTAAGCGTCAAGTTAAACAATTAACATAGAACATCATGCTATGCAATATGATCAAAATCTCCTCTTTCTCATCTCTTTCGCATTTTACCGAGACGCGGTGTGCATCCGTCAATGCACACCCAACAATTTATCTCAATTAAATCCCCAACTCCCCTCGGCCAAATCGCCTATCCACGGATAGCGGCTTCCAAAAATCATAACGTCCAAGACGTAACTCCAAATTAAGCGTTCTTGGACTCTATGGAAACATAATTAAATTATCTACAAAAATTAGTTGGGAGACTTTCGATTCGCCATTAACTAGCCGATCCAAACCCTTTCTAAAGCATCAATATTCACGTCGGACTCTCCGGACAACTACTAAAACAGTCATAACTTTCACCCGAAACTCGAACTGGACTTCTTTACCTCTCGAAAGCTCGAAACTTGTCTACAACTTTCCCAAGTTGAAGTACTCTGAATCGCCACTATTTCCGTCGCACAAACCGATCTACTAAACTCGTCCGTAACTATCTCGATCTGCGAGCAAGAGCACTAGAAAATTCATAACTTTCGCTACACAAACCGAATCACGTGTTCTTGTACTCCCGGAAAGATAATAACGTCTTCTACAATTTTCTAGAAGGGTCCGACACGAATCCCGACGAATCTACCCCAAAATCGCCGACTAACAACTTCGTCCTAGCAATTTTAAAACCGACGAATCTAACTCGATTAAAACTCATCTAGAGATTAACAGGGTTACCCTTGACGACACGATGACGAACACGTCGACGAACACGACGACGAACACGACGACGAAGAACACGCCGTGATCCTTCCGCGAACTCCTCCGCTCCTTCCTCCGGATCCAAGCGGTGCGCGCGGAGAGACGACGACTACAAGACCGGAAGAAGACGTCGGGCAAGACGGGTGCGGCGGGCTGGCTGGGAGGAGGCAGGGGTGGAGGCGCGGGGGCGGGGCGCCTAGGGTTTTAAGAGTGGCCTCCCTCCCTCTTGGGCCAAGAAAACCCACTGGCCAAGGCCTAGGCCCAGTTGTCTTAAATTTTGAAAACCCTCAAAACTCTTATAAATTTAATTATTTCACAAAAGTCCCTCTCTCTATTAATTATACAATTAATTATACAATTTCTGGGGTATTACAGCACGCCCATGGACCCGGCCCTGTTTATGGTATCCATAGCAAATCCCTAGATAGCAGTCCTCCCGTGTGCGTCATAACACAATGAATAGAATGATAAGATCACAAGATCAGCACCAAAACTCCAACATCGCAGTTAGAATCCTGGTCACCAAGACAAAACCCTGATCGGTCCTCAAGAACATATGATACAACATGACCGCAAAACATGGAGATTTTCTAGTTTATTCAACTCAGTGCAAAATTCTAACTCCCCCAAAAGAGCATACTACTACAGAAAGCCTAATACTAGACGCCAAATAACACTATCACAGACGGTTCTAATTTGGAGGCCGTCTGTGGTGTTTGTGGCGAGAAAAAGGAGTATCACAGACGGTTCTTACCGCTGAAACATCTGTGATAATGAAATATTACAGACGGTTTTATAATAAAAACCGTATGAGATATTCCAGATTATCACAGATGGTTTTTAAATATAAACCGTCTGTGATATGCTAGTATCACAGACGGTTTTTGGAAATATCACAGACGGTTTTATAATAAAAACCGTTTGTGATAATGAAGTTATCACAGACGGTTCGTATTAAAAACCGTCTGTGATATGTTTCCCACCTTGCAATTTCCCAAAATTTCATGATTTCCCGCCTGAGTCCGAGTAGGATTCAGTTTTGAGACACCTACAGTTAAATGTGCATAACTTTTGCATACGGTGTCCGTTTTCGATGTTCTTGTTCTCGTTGGAAAGATAACGACGAGCTCGATCCAAAAAAACAAATAGCTAGTGCTAGCCGCCCTCCAAGACCCCGAAAATCGGTCATCTTTGGACCTAAACCTCCGTCCCAAGTTTTTGGTTTATGTTTTTGCCTTTTTTTCTTGGTCTTGCTTTCAGAATTTGGATTTTGCTTCAACTAAAAAGTTGTAGATCTCATCGAAACCTTTCAAATGAGTATATATAAGCCGTATAAAACTTTGCTATTTTATTTTTTCAGACTAGTTCTTTATATTGCATCGGTATATAAAATTTTGTGCTCTAATTCACAGACGGTTGGCATATAGAACCGTCTGTGATATTCATTCATCACAAACGATTCTAGCTACCAACCGTCTATGATAATCTGACCACTGGGCCCATCGATCCTCCTCAACCCAATCCTAGCCAATAGAAATCCACCAATCCTTACCCCACAGATTGTAGGCCTCTTCGTCCCCGCGCCAAAACATTTCGCACTCTCTCCTCTATAAATAATCACCAGAACCTAGTCTCCTTTCTGTTCTCCTCCTTGTTGTTCTCCTCCTCTTTGTTGTTCGATCTCCTTCTCCTTGCTGTTCTCCTCCTCCTCCTCCTTGCCCCACGAAGCAGACGATGCACAAGGCAGCGCTCAATCAACGTTGACGATGGTGGGCATAAAAAACATCGAGCTTGTGCGCTGCATCAGGGGCGAGAAGGACTAGGAGAGGATCTTTGCTTTTCTCTGTTCTTGTTGTGTTAGCTAGATGGGCATTTGGGATATTGTAATGGTAGACTCTAATCTTAATAAAAATAAAATGTGTACTGTGTTTCATACTATATTTGCTTATTTTCATTTCAATTAATTGATTTGCGAAACAGATGTTTTATGTTTGTGAAATGAAGTGCGATGTGAATTGGATGTTTTATGTTTGTGAAATGAATTGAGATGTGAATTGTATATATACATGTACATGTTGATATGCTTGTTTCAAAGGGCATGGCTAGCATTTCCTGAGGCTAGCCAATAAACAGATATAGATTTAAAGATAGAAAAGAATATCATTGACGGTTTGTAACTAAAAACCGTCTGCAATTATCACCTATCATAGATGATTTTTACTTACAAACTGTCTGTGAGTATCAGCTATCACAGACGGTTGTTAGTTACAAACCATCTATGATATTTACACCACAGATGGTTTGAAAACCGTCTGTGATAACCTTCGATTATCATTGACCCATAAATTCAGATGGTTCAGAATCTGAACCGTTTGTGATGACGTTTTTGAACCATTCGTAATACGATTTTCTGTAGTAGTAATATGATTTGGGATTATATAGCCAGCCATCTCTAGCCTCCCACACCGCGCACCACACACCGTAGATGGATGACTCGAACACAAACATAATGAACGCATACACACCTAGCCGACTCAAACCGAAACAAACTGGACTCCAATTCCTAGCTTTCTTTCACATCTCAAAAGCACTAATTAAGCAACTAACTCAAGGATAAGAAAGTAAGAGATAAAAAAGAAACAAAGTAACTAACCAAACAAAGGACACTAAATATCTCCAATGCAAACTTGATTGGAGTTGTAGACGCATGTGACTCCTACTGCAGCACATGGCTTTCACTCTTGCCCTCGTCGCCCTTAGCTTCAAATGCACACAATCCACACTCCACCCTTAGTCCATGCACATAGCTAGCTATGCACGCTAGCATACGCGATCCTACCACCACGTACTGCTTGTTCAACCAAACAACTAGTCGTAAAAAGTTATGCACTGGTTACTAACTACGATTTGATCGGAAGAAGTTATGTCCTAGTCGACAGTGACGGTTTAGTCGGAATCGACCACTGGTTGTAACCGAGTGCTGGTCGAAGTCGAGCATTGATCATAACCTAGTGCTGGTCAGAGCTCGGTACTAGTCATAATCGAGCACTGGTCAAAACTAAGCACTGGTCCTAACCAAGCATTGCCAGAACAGAGTGCTGGTCGAAATCGGCTATGACTTGGTTAGAATTGACTAGGACCTAGTAGGAGCCAGGAGGGAATAACCTGATTGTGGACTGGTCGACAAACTAGTGGATGATCCTCTCGGCCTCCTTGCCTTATCTCTCCTTGTCTTCTGGTAACAAATCAACACTCTCATGCGAACTAGGTAGCGCCGCATCATCCCCTTCCTCTTCAAGCAAAGTCATCCTCGACTTGGGGTAGTCTTTGAAGCCTTCTTCTTTATTGCTAAAATGTCCTTATCAACATGAATAGCACTTGTTAACGTTAACACATGCTTTCTTTCCCCATGCACAATAGTGTATATATTGGATTGACCCTTATGATTAGCATTGTGATCATATTGTCATGGCTATCCCAACAACAAGCAACATGCCTCCATCGGAATGACGTTGCAAACCTTGTCAACATATAGTCACCAACAAAAAATGACACACACACACACCTTGTGATTGATTTTCAACCACTCAAAATTGTATATAGCCACTTCACGTGATGGTTGTGGATGCCTCCATGTGAACAATCCCAAAACATACACCAAATATTTCCTAATCACATTGGTGAAGCTTCCACTATCTATGATCAACTTACATGTCTTGCCCATGATCTTGCAATCAATTTGAAACACATATTATCATTGTCCCTTTTCCACAATAGCGGTATTATCACGTTTAACCCTCTTGACCAAAAGATTAACTCTTGTTTCATAATTGCATTGTCGGCCTCTTCCCAAGTAGCAAAGTCTTCCTGCACTTTTTGAGCAAGCAAATTCTTCGAAGGCAAATCAAGTTGATCTATAGTAGGACACTTCTTCTAATTTCTCACCATCACTTTCCAATGGATATCCTTCATTGGTGTTCAACACCTTTCTTACATTTGAGCAATCCCTCATCACGTGTCTCCAGCCCTTGCATTTAAACATTCCATATCTTGAGTTCTAGCTTGGATACCATCAAGGCGGATGCATCTTTCGTCCAGAATTATATTACGACAGCATTGGTGGCTCATCGCAACAAGGAATTTATACTTATGCCCTACAACCAGGAGTAAGTGCTGCACTAGTAGCTATACTTGTTGATTGTACTTTATAAGCAACACAAGCTTAGATTTAATGACCATGATGACATACATGTGTAGGTTCTATTGGATTCTAATTATAATTATACCAAAATAGAACAAGATAACATACCTTGATTCCCTAAGGAGAAATAGAACTGACTACACAGTCGTCCAACAATTAATCGACAAGTAAACACATTTCCTCCATAGATACCATAGATACAAGGAATCATTGTATGACTAAGGCTAATTTTTTGGAATCACGTAGGTTGTTCACCACGTATGTTGCAGAGGTACAGAAATCCAAAGGAGGGATCGATGCCCTACGATACGATCTAGATTTCACGATATTCGCTAGTACACATTAATCCTAATAACACTTCGTAGTAATGGCCCTCGAACTAGCAAATTCTATTTTTGCAGTCCCACCAGCAGCCGCCAGGCAACACCTGTTGATTCTATGCTTGCAACAACATGCAACTACTCATTGATTCCAGGAAGAACTACAATACTCAGGTTTGTCAATCTTGCGATAATTATTTTATACTTATCAATTTATATATGTATGCACGACATTGATCTTCCTACCAACAGGTTGCGTCCATCCATATAACTCCGTTGAAACAGGTTAACCTCAAACATATCGAGGACAGTGTGCGTACTTCTTGATGTCTAGAGTCATAAAAGAAGATGGAGAGTTCCACAATATAAAATGAATTTCTCTGGGATAAGATTAAGTTTAATTATTCATGTGTGTATTTGTTCACAGATGGATAATTCATTTCAGTTAATTGATTTTTGAAATGGATGTTCTTATTTCTGAAATGAATGAATGTGAATTGGATGTATATATATTGTGTTGATCTGCTTGTTTCAGAGGGCATAACTAGAATTTCCTAAGGCTAGCCAACAAACAGAAATAGAATTAGGAGTAGAAAGGAATATCACAGACAGTTATTAACTTATAACCTCTGTGATAATTGACAATCACAGATAGTTTTCAGTACAAACCGTTTATGATATGTGATATATCACAGACGGTTTTAAATACAAACCGTCTGTGATAGTTTAATATCACAAATGGTTTGTAGTTGAAACTATCTATAATATATCACATATCACAGACAATTTGTACTGAAAACCATCTGTGATAGTCTGCGTCATAGATGGTTCGAAAGCCGTATGTGATGACCTCATGTTATTACTGACCCATAAACTCAGACGGCTTATGAAACCATCTGTTTTGATGTTTTTGAATCGTCTGTGATGATCTTTTCTACAGTAGTGGAACGACCTGGTAGTGGACTAGTTGACGAACTGGTTGATGATCCTCTTGGCCTCCTTGCCTTGTTTCTCCTTGTCTTCTGGTGACAAATCAGCACTCTCATGCAAAATAACTTCGGAATGTTGTTTAGGAACACAAACCAAAGCGCTAGAATTAGGTAGCTCCGCATCAATGATGTTATTTTTTTCAAAACTGCATCATTCGTTTTATATTTGTGTTTTACTAACTGTCCAGTAGAATTAGGGCTGTTCGTTCGGTTTTTTCGGTTTATACGGTTCGGTAAATACGGTTTTTTCGGTTTATACGGTGTTAGTATTTCGGGAAATACGGTAATTAATAAAATACGGTATGGTATCGGTAAATACCATCTTATTTCGGTACGGTATCGGTAAATACCAATTTTACCAAAGTTTACGCGAATTGCTAAACGTTAATCTCTATAAGACTATAAGTACCTTCATTCCAGAATCCAGAGTTCCAGAGGCAGACTGACTGCAAAAGTAAGTGTGCAAGACTCTTGCGGAAGCAAGTTTAGCTCTGGCAAGTATTAAATCAAGAATCCAGATAGCTTCCCAGCCTTCAACACAAAATGTACCAGCTGCAAAGAAACGTACTTGGTATGAATATTACCTTTTCCAACCATTGCCTTGAACTGCATACTGCTGACAGATATACCCTCAGCTTCTGCTATAACATCAATCATCTCGAATCCAACCTGTAAATAATCAGATATGATCTCAAGTCATATAAAGAGATATAGCACATTGGAGCATTGACAAACAGAACCGATTGTGCAAGACTGAAGTTATGTGTAATTCAATTCCACATAAATGAGTCTGAAACTATAGCAATGTTAAGCTAAATCAAAAAGTGTAATCTCCTTGGTAATATAAACTGCTACAGTAGAATGATTGTGCATAAAATAAACATATGACAACTAAATTAAAATGTTCCTTTCAAATTCTTCATCCAACAACTGGCCATTGGCGACCATCCAGAACATTGAAACCAATTATGGCATTACCGAGAACCACCATGCTTACACAATGCGTCCACCCAATACAATGACAAAAATCTTCCATCCTCCGACTAAAATTGAAAGCAGGTTTACCCTCACAGACCTGCTCCTAGCCTGCTTCTACAGTCTAGCACATAGTATCAGTTGTCGATAACTCTGTGGTTCTGTCTTCACCAGTCAAAGCGCGCAACTTTTTGGCGTAAAACTCAAAACATTTATCAATCTGACTGACTAGGACAAACGCACCGTGCAAAGCGATAGCTTTTACGTTGAACGGGGAAAGTCAGGCAGCTTACGTTGTGGCGAGTCCCCTGGTACACCTTGCCGGGGTTCCCGAGCACGACGAACAGCCACGGCTTCTGCGCGCCGCCGTCGCCCGCGGCTGTGGCTGACGAGGAGGCGGCCCGGCAAGCGGAGGCGGAGGTGGAGGCCGGCACGCATCTAGGCCTTGCGCGGGCGAACGAGAGGAGGGGGAGGGGAGGCGGGAAGCCGAGGCGCCGGTGAGCAGCCGCATCGCTGCCGCCTGGGGGGGAGGCGGGGAGCACCCAAGGTTGGAGAGACCGAGAGACGGAGAGAGTGAGCTGCGGCGGATCTGGCGAGGCGCCGAGCCGCCGAGGCGAGTGGGAGACTGGGAGTGGCCGACTGGCCGTCTGCGCTCTGCGCCTCTGCAGCCGGCTAGGGTTGAAGTGTCTTCCGCGTGCGTCGGGCCTGGTGGGCCGAGACCGGCGGCCGAGTGGGCTGATCGGTTTTATCGGGAATTTCGGTTTTTCCTCGGTTTTTACCGAAAAAACCGAACCAGTGAAATGCCACTTTTCCAGATACCGAACCGAATACCGAATACCGGTCAAACCGAGTTGACCGGTTCGGTTCGGTTTTTTCGGTACGGTTTTTTCGGTTCGGTACAAAACTGCACAGTCCTAAGTAGAATTAGATGATGAAGAAAAAAAACACTCAAAGAAACCACAAAAATATGGTAAGATGGATTCAGTAAATTGAGTGACCATGAATTTTCATGAGAGTATAGTTTACACATAATTTTCAGAAGTTAGAGATTGCTAAGATCTTCAGATCTTGTAATCTTATTTATCAACAGTACTCATGGCATTGAAAATTTTTTGTTTGATAGATTTCAATTCATGCCAGTTAGGTATAAAGCACGCAATGGCATAACCCGAAAGATGACAAAAATCAATGGCATGAATCGAATCTCTCGAAGGAAAATTATTTAATACTCACCGATGTATGGGTCTGTTTTTATTGGTGGTTTTCTCAACGTTTGGTTTTTCTACAGTAACTAGTTTTTAAATAGAGTGTTTTTAAGATATGATCTACTAGTTAATTATAGTACATATTGTACCGACTTTATTTATATCGGCAAAAATCGCACATAAATTTCAGTTACTCTATAATCTCTCACACGAACAACCAAAAGCCATAAGTTACAGCTAAAAATCAGAAGTCGCAGTCACAAGGCCTATAACTTGCGCTATATATACAAAGTCCGTGCGAGCATGACAGCATAAATGTCGGCATACTGTGGTCAAGACAAGAACCCGATGAACTAATAAGCTTTTGGTCTTTATCAGTAACAGGTGGAAAAAGACAGACATTTCTAGTTGCGTGAGTGATGCCAAAAAGATCTCCCCGGTCTTGTGCATAAAAATCAGTTCACTGGCTTTAGATTCAGGTTAACAATATTTAGTCATTCTAACATCAATTGGACCCATCCTTATATGAGTTTCATAATTGTGCGCTTTCTTAAGAAGAAAAAAAAGTTAAACATCACACAATTAATTTTATTTTGACAAAATTAGTAGTGTCTTAAAAAATTATACTCCATGAACTTAATCGGTATAGTGAAACTAGCCAAATTTCCCTAATTGTGGGCTACATACCAATGCATATAACACATCAAAATGTAGAATTATACTTGTTATATAACTTTTACGTGTATGATGGAAATATAGCTAAAGGTCTTGTATCGATATTTGATTAATCTACACTATTATAGTCTAGACACATCACAATCAATGGTATATATTTTTTTTCTCTTCTTTCACCTGTTAATACGGTAAGCTCCTGAGAGTGAACGTGGGCTTCTTTTTCTTTTGTTTTAATAATATATATAATAGATGTAAATTTTCCTTTAAAGTAAGTGCAGGTCAGGATAAGTATAGGTCCATGTAAATTATTATCTGTTTTTTGCAACGAGGTGGAAATTATTTTGTCAGCAAGTCCTAAAAATTTTCAGACATAAAAGAGTTCGTTGGACAGTATAATCTTACAAACGATATTTAAATCCCTCATCTATGCCACTCCTTCGCTACGTGCAATCTTATCGCAATACATTATTAGTTTTGAAAACAAAAGGAAACGAGGGAAGGAATGCACATAAACTAACATAGGCAGACAAAGAAAATGTTTCTTGTAGGGCACGACACATTAGCAAATTGAGCAAAATAGATGTCCATATTAAAATGCAATGGTCATGTATGTATTTTACTTTCTAAACTGAGAGCGGTTGTTCCCCTTAAACAAAAAACCTACGTCAGCCCTGTACGTACGGTTGCACGTAGAGAGATGGTATCGAGATAAAATAGTAGGCTTGGGGTTTTCAAGCCATCTTTTCATAAACTAATTATTAATGTGGTTTAGTGAAACTGATACGGGGTCACCCGATCTTCTCGACGTAGGATAGATACTCACGGGAGTCTTGATGAATCGTAATGATCCTCCAATGCCAATGCAAGGGATGAACACTCTTTAATCCGCTAAAACACACTCGTGTTGATTTCGCCGACCACCAAGCGAAGATCTATCGTGCACCCAATTCCCAACGGAAAGGCTGAACGATCTTGATTGAAGAAAATCACTCCTAATTCCATATGGAACTTCGGTAGAAATGCTAAACTCGAACAAACTTTGGTAGATTCATTATTCTCAAACGTGGTCTGCCTTACAATGGGGGTCTAACCCTCAATATATAGTACCCTGTCCATCTCATGGCTGGCCAAGAGGTTCTAAACCAACTCCAACTCATCTCTACATGTATTTGGAAACAAACTCACACAAAAGAAAAAAAACCTAAAATTAAACTATCACCATATTTCGGTCATAACTTTTTATCCGTGACGAATTTGAAGGTGGAGCTGGATCCATTGCATAGCCCTTGAAATTATCTTTCCAACGAGTACAAGAACACCTGAATTGGACTCCGTTTGTAAAAGTTATGGCCTTTTTAATAACTGCCTATCAGGCTGTCACGAACCGAATCCGAATTGAATTCTGAGTTGAATCCGAGTTTGAATTGGATTGAGCACATGGGAAATCCGAATTTGGCTTGTAAATCTTATCCAAAGTTTGTAGTTTAAGTCCTTGGGCTTCTTCCCCTTTTGCTCTCCCATCAAACGGGTTTCTTTCCTCCTTGATCAACCGCATGGTCTGCTTGATTGAGAAATTGTTGGACAGATATATCATAGCTCCTTGCCCGCATGAACTCTCCTTCTCATGACTCATGGTAGGTTGGTCCTTCTCCACTTGATCTTTTGTTGCTTCAAATCTGAGAAGGCATAACATATTTGCATTAGGTAGTATGTTATTATCATCTAACGTAATAGAAGAATCTCTAAGGAACAAAATCACCTGTTGTTGAAGTAGCTTAGCTCTTGCTCTTGTCAGAGGACCTTCCGGAGCCTTATCAATAGGTTTGCCATGCACATTTGAAGTGGACGATGAATATGTAGTATGTTATTATCATCTACTTAGGGTTTTCTGTGCATCATGTACAACACACATGAGGGTAGTTGGGTATGTGAATTTACATTGCCTTAGATTCAGTTCAACACCATCCTTTTACTAAGCTAAGGCAATTACACAAAATTATGTAGCAACCATACCATTAGACAGTACCTCCTCAATTCTCAAATAGATGTTATTTTAAATACATGCAATTAATATTTTATAATTTGACGATTAAGGCATATAAAAAGTTTTTAGACTGTGGAATGAAAACGTACGATGTTAGTAGATTTATCACCGAAAGTGCTTGAACATCATTATATTTTTTATTAATTTTGATAGTGTGTATCAGAAAAGATAATAGACAAATATGTGTATGGAAGACTCTATCGATGTCTAAAATGACAGAAAAAAGAATAAAAAGTGTAGCAACGTTGCGTTGATACACCTAACAGACATAAGTCGTCACTATATATATCTCTCTTTGTTTGACATTTTAGAATGGGTGCAGTTTCAACATTTTAGAATGCGTAGTCCAAACTTGGATTTTACCTAAGAGCATGTTATGACGAAGATATCACTACATTTGCGTTGGGAATACTTTTATAGTACTATACTTTTACTTTTTTAATAATATATAATTGCAGAAGTTAATGATTAAACTCTTTTCATGTGTTCCAAAAAAGTCAACATGCACTTATAAAAGCATGGAGGGTTCTAGGTTAGCCTAATGCTGGCTTAAAATATAATATTCATTTATTGTCTTCTGTTAATAAAACTCTTACAAAATTATCTCAAGACCCAGCTAGCTTCCTGTGCATTAGTGATGTGATACGGACCAACTAGTATCTAGTGGATACGTAGGGGTGGCCCGATCTTCATGATACGATCAACAGAATGTCTTCCTCTTATTCATTGCGGCTAGCCTTTGGATTAGATGGTTTGGCTTGATCTTCCTCCTTGATGGCGGTCAGCCAAACAAAGATGAAGATTTGGTCTCCCTAGCCTATTTGTTCCCTTGCCTTCTTGCGTCTAATAGCAGATTGGTATTGTAGTCTCATAAGCATTAATCAACATGGGCTGATTAGAAGCAATTTTAACCAAGCCTCCCAAACCGTGAACACTCCTGGAACACGAATTAGAAAGGAAGAATCATGTAGACTCAATTCCAGTACAACTCAAGAACAGTAGTCTTAATTTGTGAAATCCTCACAAACCCTAATTGGGATAATCAGGAAAACACGCCCTGTGCACAATAAAACTTCATGGCTTTTCTTGGCTTTTTTCTCTCTTTTCCATCCTCCTTAAAATTACAAAAGGGTGGCCTTATATTGGCACCCTATGGGGTGCGGCCATACATCTCACGGCCTAAGGCCGAACCCTACTCTAAGTCACGCACAAGCCTAGCTTAAGGTCGGCTCTAACTCTCATAATTAAGCACGACTCCTATATCATACGTAATAGATCAAGGCAAGCAACTAATCGGACTCAACAAATGAAACCGACTAGAAAGGAACTAGGTTTCTTCCAATGAGAAGAGACTTGGCTGGCTTGAAACCTTTCTGGCCATACTCGGTTCCTTACCATACTCAGTTACTCCTTTCTTTCTAGGCTCGCTCAGCTCCTTTTCTCCCGAGCACACAACTCCCTTCGATCTTATGCAGCATGAGCCTCCTCTTTCATCCTGTGCAAGAAAGACCCTCCTAGATGGACACGATTTGATCTCATGCATGGAGAGTTGTTCCTTTCTTGCTTAAACCGTTCCCTTCCTGGCTCTTTCTAGCCATTCAAGAAATCACAAGCCACCCATTGCAACCAAGGTCGAGCCTTCCCACACACAATTCTCTCCACACGCTCTTTCCCTGGATCACACACCTCACATGCTTTCTCTTTTTCTTTGCGCAAATCATCACCACTAAGATTTAGGACTTTAGTCTGCATAGATAAAGCACAATTAATGCAGCATTTGCACTCGTGGCCACATCATCCCCTCCTCCTTCAAGCGAATTCGTCCTCAGTTTCAGGGTATTCTTTATAAGCTCCTTGCTCTTCATAGTAATGCCAGAAGTGATCTCATCATCTCTTTTGGGCAGCAAAATATGAAACACGCCTCTATGCATTAATGTAAAATGATTAGCTCTGCCTTGGTGTGTAACATTGTGATCAAACTGCCATGGACGCCACAACATAATGTGACACATGTGCATATTCATGACATCGCACTCTACCTTGTCTTAATAACCATCAATTAAAAATGTTACACAAACTTGTGTATAACCTTTAGCTTACCAATATTGTGAAGCCATTGCATATAGTATGGCTTAGGATGAATCCATGTGATCAATGAGAGTGCATTGGTCAGCTACATCCTTGTTGAACATGTTGTTGTAGCTTCCTCCATCGATCACTAGCTTGCATTGTTTGCCCTTGATCACGCATTGTGTTTGAAATACGCCTCATCAATGTGCTGTCACCATTTACCTTGCAAGTCATCAAAGCTGGACCATCTCCAGGAGCACAATACACTACTGGGGGTGATTCATTGGATGGTTCTTCATCATGATCATATTCGTCGCTATCACCCTCCGTGACATATCCCTCATATGTGAGCAACACATTTCTTATATTTGGACAATCCTTCATCATGTGTCCCCTGCCCTTACACTTGAAGCACTCAATTTGACTCGATCTAACGGTAGAGAAGGCGATAGAATCAGATTTAGAGGCTTCCTTGCTCGTTGAACTCATCACCTTTGATGTCTATCTAAATTGAGTTCCAACTGGTTTAGTGGATGCAACCGGCTTCGAACTTGATCCTCCTTCACCCTCTTGTTGATTTGGGCACCTCCAAGTGGGTATATAGGTGTGGACAACTTTGGAATTATTGTCTTTCTCCCATTATTCAGTGCGCTCCACTTGGTGAAGTAACTCTTGGATGGTGTTGTGTTGCATTAAATCAATATGGTTCCACACGTCATCATTCATCCCTTCAAAGAATCTTGTCATGGTAGCTTCCACGGACTTACAAACATGGTACAGACACGAGCACTTCTCTTGATAGTACTCATCCATGGATTGGAGCCTTGATACAACCGGCATAGCTTTATATGCAGCGTTCATTAATAGTATGCTGGTACAAACCTATCTCTCATGACTACTTTATCTCCTCCCAAGTGTGTGGACGTTCACCTGCACAGTTCAATTGATACCACCAAATAAGAGTGTATTCGGTGAACTCAACAAAGCAACACGAAACTTCTTTTCTTAGGAGTAGTTGTGCTTGTCAAAAATCTGATTTACACGCATCTCCCACTCCAAATAAGCCTACAGATCAGCTCTGCTCTTGAACTCCGGTATGGTAATTTCGATGCGACCAATACGTTGTCCTCACGTTCTACACCACCTCCACGGTGTCATCCATGTGCAGCAGCCCAGTGGTCAAAAAAATCACGCCATGGTGGTCGTGGATTGCCCCCATGGCCATCAGACATGTCATCATCATCTACGCCATAGTAGCCCTCACCATCTTGCAAATACGCACATCGCATCAAGTTAGGTGTGTGAGGTCGTGCACCAACCCCTCTCGGCAGCGGTAGCCTCTCCTCCAAGCGACGAAGAGTGAGGTTCAGATTGTTGAAGCCCTCCGTGAGGCGAGCATTCAACGTATTTTGTACCTCTGTGATCCTTGCATTCATGTCGTTGATGCTTTGGTCGAAATCAGCTCGTATGACGTTCTCCCAATGTTGGATGTGGCTGGGCATTGCCTAGAAGCGTGCACGTACAACGAACGGCAAGTCATCATCGATTAGTTCTCCCAATTCATCACTGTAGTAGCCGCTCAATCCTCTTCTACTCGCTCCCGACATCTTGAAATCAGCAAAAAAATTCATACCACGATCAACCACGCTCTGATACCAACTGATACGGACCAACTAGTATCTAGTTGATGCGTAGGGGTAGCTCGATCTTCACGATACGATCAGTGGGTTGTCTTCCTATTATTCCTTGCAGCTAGCCTTTGGATTAGATAGTTCAGCTTGATCTTCCTCCTTGATGACAGCCTACCAAAGAAAGATGAAGATTCAGTCTTTCCTGGCCTATTTGTTCCCTTGCCTTCTTGTGTCTAATAGCAAATTGGTATTGTAGTCTCAAAAGCACTAATCAGTATGGGCAAATTTGAAGCAATTTTATCCAAGCCTCCCAAACCGTGAACACTCCTGGAACACGAATTGAAAAGGAAGAATCATGTAGACTCAATTCCACAACTCAGGATTAGCGGTCTTGATCTGTGAAATCCTCACAAACCCTAATTGGGAAAATCAGGAAAACACAACCTGTGCACCATAAAACGTCATGGCTTTTCTTGGCTTTTTCTCTCTCTTCAAATCGTCTTAAAAATTACAAAAGGGTGGCCTTATATTGGCACCTTGTGGGATGCGACCATACATCTCACAGTCTAAGGCCGAACCCTACTCTAACTCACGCACAAGCCTACCTTAAAGCCGGCTCTAACTCTCATAATTAAGCATGACTCCTATATCATACGTAATAGATCAATTGGCAAGCAACTAATCCAGACTCAACAAATAAAACCGACTAGAAAGGAACTCGGTTTCTTCCAATGAGAAAATACTTGGCTGGCTTGATCTCTTTCTGACTTGCGTGATCATGGCTTGACTCCTGACTCAGTTCCTTACCATGCTCGGTTACTTCTTTCTGGGCTCACGCAGCTCCTTTTCTCCCGAGCGCACAACTCCCTTCGATCTTATGCAGTATGAGCCTCCTCTTCCTGAGCAAAAAAGACCCTCCTAGCTTGACATGGTTTGATCTCACCCATGGAGAGTTGTTCCTTTCTTGGCTTGGAGCCTGCTTAGTTGAGCTGAATTTTAGTGCCTTATGGCTGAATTTTTACTGTAACTGGCTGAAATTGCACTGTAGCTGATGGTAGCTTATTTGACATATTTAATTAAAAAATCAAAAATGAAAGAAGGGTTAACCCATTACGTATAATGCAAACAAATATGAAAAAAGAACCGGCAAAAAAGCTCCAAAAACGATGAATTTAGAAATAATAAAAATAAACCTGAAGCCAAAAGTACAAGCCAAATAAGCAGGGCCTTAGACCGTTCCCTTCTTGGTTCTTTCTGGCCATTCAAGAAATCACCAACCACCCATTGCAGCCAAGGCCGAGCCTTTCCACACACAATTCTCTCCACGCACTCCTTCCCTGGATCACGCACCTCACATGCTTTCTCCTTTTCTTTGCGCAATGATCACTACCAAGATTTGGAACTTTAGTTTGCATAGATAAAGCACAAATCAATGTAGCATTTACACTCGTGGCCACATCATGATATTTTTATAGTAGATAAATTTTGTGCCAAATTTCCAAAAGAAGAATGCAAACAACTCCCTCAAAAAAAGGCAAAAAGAAAAAATATACACCTTTAAAGGCAGCAACTAATAACTAGCCTAACAGGCATGGATACATCGGTGTAAAGAACAGGAATCTCTTTCTGGGTTGTAGTGTTTTTTAACAGTGTCATGTGCCTTAAAGTGATAAAATTGTGCCCTAATCCAGCAACCCTAACCTAAAGAACAACAAAAAGAACAGGGTTGATTAGTCGATAAGTGTGTTCAAGTGTGACTAGTTACTGCCGTGAGAAGGATGGGTGGTGTCACCTGGGCCAGAACACTACAGCTGCTTGGCTTGCGTCGCTTTTAATGTGCTCTCAAGACTCACGTACACTTGCTTTGCTAGACTAGTTTGCTTCCTCTCCTCCCCTCTAAATTGTGCCATTATGTGTTAAGATGTGGTTGTGATATAGCCCAAATTACTACATCAACTTTGGTTGTTGATTCTAGTGCACAAAACCAATCTCAAATTAGTGCTGTTTTACAACAAGCAAGAAAAGAAAAAAGATATGGCAAAGAAAGAGGGAGTGGAAGGCCGAGGGAGTGAAACCCTAGCTCCGGGTTTGAGTTGTGCGTACAGGCGCATGGAGAACCCAAACATAGCGCTTGGGTGTCTGAGGCCTGTAAGGGCGCATGCAATGCAACTGCATTAAATTCGCAGGCTACGTGGACGTGAGCACATGCAGCCACGTGAGCACGTGCATTAGGAAAAAGAGTGTGCTATGTGGATGCGTGGGGTGAGTGAGGAGGCTTGGCAAACGCGTGGGTCGATCCTACCAGTGCAGAAAAACATGTGAGGGGAAGGAAATCCGAGCGCCTGTTGTTGGTGCCATGTGGAGAATGGAGTCCAAGTTGCATATGGTGTGTGGAGTTGGACTAGCGCATGTTTGCCGTCAGAAACAAGAAAGAGCAAGCCATGTGGGTTTGGGAGCGAGCCAGAAAAGGAAAAATCGAGGGATTGGTGCGACGTGTGACATGTGGACTATGGCTTGTGGGAAGGAAACCTTGCTAGGAAGGGTACCAAGCGCATGTGGGAAGGAGACTGGGCCAAGAAGGGTGCTCAGCCAGAAAGTATGAAGCCAGCAAAGAAACTAAGCCGAAATAAGGAGAAGAACTAGAGTTTGGATTTCATGTTGGTTCGATTTGGGTCTAAATAGGCAATTGAGAAGGAATTCCTTTGTTGTCTCCATTTTGAATCCGAATTCATTTTTAGGGTTTTTGATTTCTATTTAATTTTTTATGTTTCTTTCTTTGAGAGTTCGAATTGTAATATCATAAAGTCCAAATAAGAGTTTGTGTGTGTTCTTTCCATGAGTTGGCCGTGCAAGCAAGCACCAATATAAGCCTAAGGGCTTAGCCCTATTAAGATGGAGATCTGTTATTTTTATTTTATGAATAAAAATCAGAAAATGCCATGGTTGTGATGTCATTGCTTGTGTTCTTGAGAGAGAGAGAGGAGCAATACCGAGAGATAGAGAATAGATTGTGAAATTAGAAGTAAAATGGGTGAGAGTTTTTGTGCGCAAGTTAAAAGTATCCTCGTTCTCATTACGCTGGAGGTACTAATTTTGCAATTATCAAATAAGATTTATTAGTAAGGCTTCGTGCACAATATCATAAAAAATCGAGCTACACGTGTATCAATTAGCGTTACTCGCTAGTCGGTCCGTAGGTTGTCACCTAGGCTTCACTCATTTGGTCTTGGGCTTCTGGCTTCCGGTTTATTTTTTACTATTTTTAAATTTCATCTTTTTCTTACTTTTCGGGGTTTTTGAGCTTTTTGTTGTTTCTTTTTTCCGTATTCATTTGCATTATACGTGATGGGCTAATCCGTTTTTTCTATTTTTAATTTTTTTAATTTAATTATACTAAATAAACCATTATCAGTTACAGTATAATTTTAACTAACTATAATATAATTTCAAACATAACCTACTAAAATTCAGTCAACTAAGCACCACCTTAAATCAGCCACGCTACCATTTCAACCCCTTTGCCCTGTTCAACAGCCACTGGTCCAGCCACCGTTCTTCTATTGCCTGCGGTATAAGTCTCGAATTCTTCCTCACGAACTTCTAAATAAAGATTAGTACCTAGAGAGGTAGGAGTCAGGAGAGGGAGGGGGGATAGAGGAAAGGGAAAGACAAAATGAAGTCTAACAGGAACCTGTCCAGAGGGGAGGGGAGGAGGCTGGGGAATGCGGCACTGATAGCCTTCATGCTGGGATCCCTCCTGATGCTCTCCCTCATCAGGGCAAGGTTCTCCCCCATTGGTAAGCAAACACTGTTGCTGCTTTTTCCATAGCTTAATTTGTGTGCTCGTGCTTTTGGCCATGGTGGTCAGTCGTCTTGTTGCTTCTGAATGGCGATTTGGGCTGCTTTTTTCTCTCTCTCTTGCTGGGTGCTGCAGGCAAGACAGGGGAGGCCATGAAAGCAGAGGAGCAGCAGGCGATGAGGAAGAGAAGTGTGAAGATGGAGACCCTCGAGACCGCCGATGAGGCTGCAGCTTCAGCTGGTATACTACGAGCTTCCTCCCCTCTTGCTGTAATAAATTTCTTTAGTTCTTATTTCGGTTTTCGGTTTTAGCATGAGAGGGTGTAGGAGTAGGGAGCTGCATGATCCAGAAATTTAAAGGAAAATACTGTGGCTGACGGTATAGAGAGTAAATTTGCTAATCAATTCTCAAGATTGTTGCAGATCTTCTCCCGTTTTGGCTCTGCAATTCTAGCTGTACATTTCTTGAAAGCTGTGCACAGAAATTCATGAATGTCGAAAGGGATTGTGGAAATCAGACCAGATCTGAACAATTGAGTTGACTTTCAATCTGCAGCAGAGGAGGAGGAAGAGGAAGCACAGCCCAAACCCACCGACACCTCCGGCGGAGGCGGCGTAAGCAGCACCGGCGTTGCGGCCGCCGCAACGGACCACCTGAGCAAGCCGGTGTGCTACGAGTCGAGCCGGCGGTCGGACACGTGCGAGGCCACCGGCGACGTCCGCGTACAGGGGCGCAGCCAGACCATCCACATCCGCCCGCTGGAGCAGGATTGGAAGGTGAAGCCGTACTGCCGGAAGCACGACGCCTTTGCGCTGTCGCACGTCAAGGAGTGGGCGCTCCGGCCCCACTCCGGCGGTGACTCCGCCGCCCCGGCGCCGCATTGCACGGTCAACAGCTCTGCCACCGCGTTCGTGCTCTCCACCGGCGGGTTCACGGGCAACCTGTTCCACGACTACACGGACGTGCTCATCCCGGCGTTCATCACCGCGCACCGCTTCGCCGGCGAGGTCCAGTTCTTGGTGAGCGGCTTCAAGTCGTGGTGGACGAACAGGTACCTGCAGATCTTCCAGAAGCTGAGCAAGTACGAGGTGGTCGACATCGACAACGACGACGAGGTCCGGTGCTACCGGAGCGTGGTGGTCGGGCCGACGTTCCACAAGGAGCTCGGTGTGGACGCGTCCAAGACGCCGTCGGGGTACTCCATGGTGGACTTCCGCGCGATGCTGCGCGGCGCGTTCCTGCTGGAGCGCGCGGCGGCCGAGCCCAGCGGCGACCGGTGGGACATCCGGCGCCGGCCGCGCCTCCTGATCATCTCGCGCCGGAGCTCCCGCGCGTTCCTGAACGAGCGCGCCATGGCGGACATGGCCATGAGCCTGGGGTTCGACGTGCGCGTCGGCGATCCGGACATCAGCACGGACGTGTCCAAGTTCGCCCGGCTGGTGAACTCGGCGGACGTGATGGTGGGCGTGCACGGCGCGGGGCTGACCAACATGGTTTTCCTCCCCGCCGGCGCCGTGCTCATCCAGGTGGTGCCCTACGGCGGCCTCGAGTGGCTCGCACGCGGCACGTTCAAGGAGCCGTCGGCCGGCATGCAGATCCACTACCTCGAGTACATGATCCAGCTCGATGAGACCACGCTGAGCGAGCAGTACCCCAAGGATCACCCGGTGCTCAAGGACCCCTACTCCATTCACAAGCAGGGATGGGACGCGCTCAAGACGGTCTACTTGGACAAGCAGAATGTGAGGCCGCATTTGGGCAGGCTCAAGAACACGTTCGTGGAGGCTCTCAAGCTGCTGCCCCATGGACAGACCAAGTGATCAGTAACCTACTTGATCATGCTGTGCATTGTGCGCGATCGATCGTGTCGGTGATAATCTCGGATTAATTATAGGTAGATAGGGGTTCGTGGTGCTAGATGGTGGTAGCTCTTCATTTGTTCAGTTCCTTTGTTGTAAGAAGGTGAGAAATCAAGGGCTGGAGTTTTCACTTCTGTATAGATGCTTGTATAAGGAAGTGCCTTTCCCTCTTGTCGTTTTCTTTTTTCTCCGTCTGGTGTTTAGGAAGCACGACTACAAAATGTAGTAAGAAGCAGGTGGAATCTAATAAAAATGAGAGATGGCCGTTGGTGAATGGTCAAGAAAACAGAGATACAGGGAGATAATGGCTTAATGCAAATGTTATATGCAGAAAGTTCTACTTAAGTGTTAAATTACATCACCGATTGTTTGTTATAGATCAGTCTCCAAATTACTTGCTTGACTTACAAAACACTTACAATCCGTGTCGTTTTTGTTTTACATATGGTTTTCCTTTAGTTGCTATTATTACAGAAAGCTACGTGTGGAATTTGAAGAGTACATGATGACGAACTTGTCTTGTAAGGATTAATTTGACGTGTTCATCAAAAAGCATGTATAGTTCAATGCTACCACTCCATCTATTACCTATACTGGACTAGTAGTTAGTAACTAAGATATTTACCAGCGGCTAGTTCGCTGTGCGTCGCACAAAGCTGAAATGATCTCACACGTTAGTAATCTGGCAATACTCGACGGCGCCATTTGTTAGCTTGTGTGATCATTCACTGAAACAAGTCGAAGTTGCAGACATGAGCTGGGGCATGTCGTGCCGAGCAAAATGCCCCCCTCCACCTCCTCGCTGCATCGGGGGCTCTTCACGGCTACACGTATGACTGCAGTCGTGGCTTTTAGTCCTACCGTAAATATTTATATGAATACATCAAATAACGATTAATTACTTTAAAAGAATGATAAAAAAACTATATAGTTTGAAGGAAGACATAGATAGATTCTTTTAGATTGTGACTTATAATTTTTAACTTAAATTTTTAAATTTATCTGTTCACAAGAGAGTGTGAAAGAGATACTTATATATAATTCTAGTCAATATAGATAAATTTAATATAATGTTTATTACGATTAAGACTTTTTCTTAAAATAATATATCGTTTAAAAGCTAATTTTTTAGAATAAGCTAAAAATTATAAACATGAAAGGATCCGGCATAAACCATGAGCTTAAAAAAGAGCTCCATTACCTATCCATCGCCATCGTGTCCCGCACTGAGAAGCAAAACAAAAGAAAAATAGCAAGGGACGAAACAGAACGCGGTTTTCACAAAGGGACAGCAGCAGACTGCCTGCGTTGTGCTGCTAGCTAGGTAGGCTGGCCGGCACGCACGGAAAAGAAAGAAATTGCCTGTTTTTTTTCTTCTTACTGCACGCGGCCGAGTCGGCTGGCCGATCGGTGGCGCTAATTTAAATGCGCGCGGCGCGCTTTTCGAGCCCGGACAGCGGCATGCGGTGCCAAGCCGGCGTTTCTTGTGGTCTGGGATGGATAGGCTCCCGTGGCTGCTACTGCGATCACATCACAACACAGATACTTTCATGCACTCCCGTTCTTTTATCCGATGTTTTTAATTTTTTCCTAGATATAATTTTATTCACTATTTTTTATAACTTTATAATAAAATATACTAATAAAATTATAATATTATAAAATTATTTTTGATGATAAACCTAATAATATAATTTTTATATAGCTAATTTAGATAGTTTTAAATCTATTAGTGGTAAAATTATAGAAAATTTGATGGCACGGATTTTATAAAATCAAGTAAAAAAATAGGGGGAGTATGAAAGGGTTTTAGGGCCTGTTTGTTTCAGCTGGTGAGTATCCAACTAGTCGAATCTGGAGAAGTGGATAACCCGACTTCGGCTACTAGTTCATTTTCGGATTACGTAGCTTCGGCTACTTAGAATCTGGATGAAAATCTGGACTGTTTGTTTGAGCTGCAGATTCTAGGAGTAGCTGCAGTTGCCAGAAGCTGAAACAAATAGGCCCTAACTGTTTTCCTCTTCCAAGAGTTGTTTAACGACTGTTTTGGGTTTTGGCTCGTATGGTAAACGAGGTCAAGTTGGTGGTCCAGCTAGATCAAAAGCATTAAATGAGTTCGATCGATTTGATTAAACTCGTTAATAGACAACTTAAAGATAATCTAGATATAGAATTGATAGATTCTTAAATCACATACCCAACAAAATACAGCTTAAAAGCCTAAGGCCCCACTCCAAACAGGTTTACCTTCTTGCTTATTTTAGCTTTCAACTTATGTAAGCCAAAACACACTTGGAATGCGTCGGCTTCTAATTTTGGATTGTTTTGGTTTTTTGGGTTTATTTCATACTTTTGTCTTTTCTTTTTTTTCCCCCTTATTCTTTTGCATTGTCCGTGATGATATAATGAGTTTTTCATATTTTTTATTTTTTCTTCATTGTTTCTCATAAAAAAAAGCTAACAGCTGTTACAGTATAATTTCAACTATAAGCCAAAAGCCACAGTCGGAAGCTTAAGTCGTAAGCCAATTGAGCACCACCTTAAAGAACAATCCAAGAATCCACAAAATTTTAGTTCTCCACATTACTAACAAAAGATGAGTGGGTGAGAAACTATATACTCAAATATGGCTGTCAACTAAGGACGAATAAGTAGTGATCAAGACGTCAGGGGAGGAGGCGAGGGACTCAGGCACTTAGGGCACAACAGTCAAGGTCGTCACGACAACATCGGCCCTTGGAGGCGGAGACACGGTCGGTGCTTGGCACCTATCGGTAGAGGAGAAGGGTGTCGGCATGAGCAAGAGAGGTGTCTTGTTGGTGCTTGGCAGCAGCAGAGGAGATGGTCATTAGCACGGTGTGTTGGTGATATGCCCTAGAAG
Source organism: Bonia amplexicaulis (assembly GCA_036346245.1). Taxonomy (NCBI): domain Eukaryota; kingdom Viridiplantae; phylum Streptophyta; class Magnoliopsida; order Poales; family Poaceae; genus Bonia; species Bonia amplexicaulis. Next base: position 12,140,362 of record CM070738.1, on the reverse strand, counting down.
TAATCATAGAGATGATTACATCACTTCTATGTTTATGATCTTTAGAATAATATGTTATTTTGTCCCTTGAATAAATGTCTTCCGTATTGATCAACAAGTATGTGACTTGTTCGTAGAATTTTTTATTCATGTTTTGATGTTATTCTAAATTATCCCTGATCTATGTTATTATGTAGGATAATTATGATTTACAAATCAGCACATGTATTAAATGATGATCATGTTTCACGTATCACGGGTGTGGGATATCAAATCAATAATATGAACATATGTTAGAGAACATGATATTGGATTGACCCTCCATGAAACACTACGGGAATTGTTATATACTTAAGTGTCATCAATTAGTCTCATATATAGTGTATGTAGGATCCTTAGATCTGAGATCATCACTATTTTCTTGTGTGTAATAGTTTACTTAGGAGTTACCAAATACTACCCCACAACTTGGTGGTCATAAAGGTAACTTTCGAGTTTACTATGAAACATGTGAAGATATATGAGCGATCAAGATAGAATTTGCCTCTCATATATAATGGAGAGATATCTTGAGGCCTCTCGATGTGGTTGGATTAAGGAATTGCATGGCCATATCGAATGTGGTTGAAGAGTCAATCACAACTGAGTAATCCACTATAGGTTCGAGTAAAGGATCGAGCTATCATATGATGGCACGCTTCTCGCCTTGAATTCAATCGGGTATCATGAGGCAAAGGGATCGTACATAAACACTATATAGGTTCGTCCGATATGATCTTTATGTATGTTTGGGGGTCATTATTAAGGGTGCAAACGGAGCGGATACGAACGGATATTGCTCATCTCGTATCCTTTTTCATACTTTTTGTCGGAGTCGGAGTTGGACACGGATAGTGCCGGATACGAGTACGAATGCGGATATTCTCGGTCACGAATACGGAGCGAATATATGCCGCTCCGAATACGATTAGTTTCGGTCACGAATATTTATCGGATAATACGGGAAAGCAAATTTCATATGGTGACAGGGACAAGTTAAGCAACTAGTAAATTTTAGCTAGCAAAGTAGCAAGTTAATGATAGAGACTAGTTAAACAAATAGTAGCTAACTAGGTACATATCACATGGTTCAAAAGTACGAATTACCCATAGATAAGTAGTCAAGTACATCACTAGTTCATTTAACTTCATTACATTTAGCAAATGATTCCACAAGGCCTTTGTGCCCCTTAACGTCTCATATCGAGCTTTGTGTGGACATTTATTACATTGCACACAAAGTTGTTTCTCCTTTCTACCATTTTTTTTGTGTCAACAGTCACCATGTATTTAATATAGTAATCCCAGACCTTCGAGGTACACTTCTTCTGGTTCTTCTCAGTAGGCTTAATTTCTCCGGTGCAAGTCACAGTCCCAGTAATAACCATATGCTTATTGCTTAACATAGATTTTTAATTAGAAAGCATTTTATTTCTTACTGAACAAGCGTAGAGTGTAAAGGAGAAACTATCCGGTAACTATCTATTTCCATATCAGGTAACTATCCGAAAAAATACCTAGATAATTTCATATCCGTCGGATAATGCTTTTCCGAATCCGTTTCTGTATCCGACAAAAAATATCCGACTCTGTTTCCGTATCCGACAAAACCTTCGGATATTCGAAAATTTGCTCTGAATTGTATCCGAATTAAAACGGATGGACAGATGGTCGGGAAATATCCGCTCCATTTGCACCCCTAGTCATTATGTCCTACTAAAGACTGCTACTAATTTATAGACTAGAAAAGAGTTTTTGGACTATAGTCAAGTATACATAAACCTACAGAGTCACATACTTAATAGGTTGGAATGATAAGGGTCTGGATGATAGTCTTCGAATGGAATACGATCTCTACTCGTATTGAATAAAGATCCAGCCTGAGGATTTTTAAGTTGGATATGATATCTGATCGTATCAGATAAGGATCCGATTGGAGGCTATATAAAGAGAGGTATGGGGGCTGAGGGAGATATCTCGAGACACACCTATCGAAACCCTAACTGCCACCTCTCATAACCCGTATCATGCGAACTGGTGCTAGCACACTGACGCACGACGTTCCATCCTTAGAAGCATGGACCTCGGTAGAGGCATTTCTGCAACTGCGGTGTTGATCAAAAAGATCTCGAGAAGGAAACAGTTGGTCCAAAGATGATCGACTACTTCCACTACACCGACGCACGCTTCGTTGAACTGGTTGCTTCAACTCCACTTCTGTTGCACTACGTGTCTATTTGTAACGATCTATGATCACTTACTCATATGACTTCCTGGTTTACGTGGTAGAAAATTTTAATCAACGCTAGTATGGTCTACCCTATCCTAACAGTGGTATCAGAGCCATCCTGATACAGATACGCACATGCTTAGCACCTTTCAGTCAAATACATTATTTCACTGGAAAGAAGTATTGAGCCGCATTAAACATTGTCAGGCGAATTTGTTTCTTAATGAATTTCCTTTTATTCGTGGGAACGATATAGTACCTTATGCCAAATTCTTGTTTATTATTAGGTTTGAATATTATGATGATTTCGGGGCCAAAGCAATGGAGAAGCACAAGGTGGGTAATCATATTTCCTACCAAGAACAAAAGGCTCATAGCCCATTGGGATGGAAAGGAGAAAGCCAAGCAGCCCATGCAGCTGATCATAGAGGAAAGAAGCCCATGCAATGGGAGAGCAACAGGGGAGAAGACCAAGAACTTAAAGCCCAAGTTTTGGACAATATTTTGAAGGCCAATTCGGACCTCCCACATGCACAACCGAATTTAAACTCGGATTCAACTCAGAACTCAATTCGGATTCGGTTTGGGACAGCCCAACAGGCACCTACTAAAACAGTCATAACTTTTACAAACGGAGTCCGATTGAGGTGTTCTTCTACTCTATGGAAAGCTCTGGAAGTCTACTTTTAGATGGATCTAGCTTCACATCCAAATTCCCAATGAGTCGATCAAAAACTATGAAACAAGTCACGTTACTTTTTTAGTCCGAGTCAAAGTAGGCCTAGGGCTTTGTAATCGAGTCCTATTCGGCCTCCAAGTGTTTGGCCGACTCTGTACCCCTTGTATCTCTTTAAAAGACAGCCGCCACCCCTATGAAAGGGAGACCAATTTATGCATAAGATTGAAACATAGCTACTGCTTGTTCTTTGGACACCAGATTTCATGCGAGGACTTTGAGAGAGAACTAGGCGATCCATTATTTTGTTCTGGAATTCAGGTCAAGCAATCGTTCCATTGGGAATTGGGGACTTGGTGTTCGTCGTTCGTGGTCTCGCGACGAACAATTATCCGGTGTGTTTTGGGCGTATTCCGAAGAGTTGAGGGTTCGTGTGTTGGCGCGAGTGTTCAATTAACGACATCGTCTACTTCGCATCAACTATCCACGGTTCCTCACTGAGAAGATAATACGGGGTCGCCCGATCTTCTCGACGTAGGATGGATACTCACGGAAGTCTTGATGAATCGTAATGATCTTCCAATGCCAGTGCAAGGGACGAACACTCTTTAATCCGCCAAAACACACTCATATTGATTTCGCCAACCACCAAGCGAAGATCTATCGTGCACTCAATTCCCAACGGAAAGGTTAAATGATCTTGATTGAGGAAATCACTCCTAATTCCCAATGGAACTTCGGTAGCAATGCTAAACTCGAACAAACTTTAGTAGATTGATTATTTTCAAACGTAGTCTCTCTTACAATGGGGGTCTAACTCTTAATATATAGTTCCCTAGCCACCTCATGGCTGGCCAAGAGGTCATAAACCAACTCCAACTCATCCCTACATGTATTTGGAAACAAACTCACACAAAAGGAAAAACCTAAAATTAAGCCGTCACAATATTTCGGTCATAACTCTTTATCCGTGACAAATTTGAAGGTGGGGCTGGATCCATTGCGTAGCCCTTGAAATTATCTTTCCAACGAGTATAAGAACACCTGAATCGGACTGTCCCGAACCGAATTCGAATTGAATCATGAGTTGAATCCGAGTTTGAATTGGATTGAGCACGTGGGAGATCCGAATTTGGCTTGAAAATCTTATCCAACTTGTAGTTTAAGTCCTTGTGCTCCTCCCTTTTGCTCTCCCAAGTCTTCACATGAATCATACCTAAGAATACATAAAATAATAGCATGATGTACTATTCCAAGTTCATCATTAATTAAAAGAAACTCCTTAAGAAACAAATTCACATGATAATATTTAATGCGGCTCAATACTTCTTTCCAGTGAAATAATGTATTTGACTGAAAAGTGCTAAGCTTGTCTGTATCCGCATCAGAAGATCGGGCCTCCCCGTATCAGATGGTATCAGATTCTAGGTTTACTCGGTAGAACTTCTTTACCCGTAGTTAGATTCGTTTTCGTTCCTATCGTCCATTAAACCAAAATTTTCAATAGCAAAATCGTAGTTTAATCTGATATTTCTTGTGTGTTTAGTTAAGTTTTCATCCATTAGAGTTTTGTTTTAGTGCTGATCCGTGTGTTTCCTTTTGCGTTGCTTAAACGTTGTGTTTACATAAACCATATAAAATTGCTGGTTGATCCCTCAATTAGCAACAAAAAAAGAACAAAGTCAGGTAGTCTTTGCTTGCTATACCGTGCGCCATCTTGAGAGCACAATCCGAGTTGGTTTTGTTTCCTTATCCGAACTCCTTGGTGGGACTACAGTCCGAATCAACCTCTAGCTCAAACACAATTCGTGTCCAATTGCCTAACTTGTGTTTCGGCCACTACAGCATAGCCGGCCGAACCACATTTGGTGTCTCTGTATCATTTACTTATATCCTTTGAATACTTGAGACTAGTCATTGATATTGCATTAAGAGTTGCTCCTGAATACTTATAACTGAACATTGGGCTTGTGCATCACCCACTCCAGCCAATCAAAAAAATTCAAAGTTTAGAGAGAGAGAGACTCAGAACAGTGATTCAAATATTTAGGTCAGTGACACGGTTGCAAAACAAAGGCGAGCAAGAAAAACGAAAAAAAAGGTGCGAGAAGGCTGATTTGGGTGAGTGGTTCTAGTTTATAATTTCAATTTGAGTGACTAAAATTCTTGAGCAATCTTGTGCCCTCTATTTTGGTTATTGCAATTGGCTAGCGTCAGTGGCGGAGACAGGGGCTGGGAGGGGCCTGGCACCCCCCAATCTTCTAAGAATCCTTCATTATGTAGTTAATTACATGTGTTTAATTAGTGGTTTGGCCCCTCCAAAAAAATACAAAGTACATTTCACCTAATGATCCTGCTGATTTCTCAAGTCAAGAATATTATCCTCCTAAAGTGAAGTGGAAAAATATTATCCTACTGATTTCTCAAGTCAAGAAAGAGCTCAATTGGAGTGTCAATTGCCACATTTTCAACTTGATGTATGCAATCATCCAGACCTAAGTGCATTACCATCACTTGCTAATCTAACAAATGGACCAGTTAAGACTGGTAAAGATTCATCTTATCCTATGGTGGACAGGTTGTAAAGATTAGTCTTAACTCTTCCGGTTTCAACTGTAACCACCGAGAGATGTTTTTCAGCTATAAAACGTGCGAAGAAGCGACTTCGAAGTACAATGGGAGATGGATTTCTACGAGCTTGTTTGGTAATTTATATTGAAAAGGAATTGGCCGTAAAGATTAGTCATGATAATATTATTAAGGCATATGATCTTGCTGATAGCCGTAGAGCTAAGTTTAAGTTAATAGAGACGTAATTTTCTTTGCATTGTAATTTGCAAAATATATTACTATGATATGTGACTATTGGATTGGTAAATCCGGCATGGTTCATTGGTTCTACTCTACTTGTTTTCCATGTTGCCCCCTCCATATCCAATTTCTGGCTCCGCCCCTGGCTAGCGTCTCTCCTAGCATTTGGTGCACAACGAGCTATTTCAACATTACTTTCAGATTGCTTCCAGCTAGCTCATTCCTTTGCTTGCATTAAGTCACATTTATCTTTGCGTGTGCGTTCATTTACTTCACTTAAACCTATTGGATCAGCACATAGGCAAAATACTGTAGTTTAGATCATTACTTAGCTTTACAATACCTTGAATATCAGATTGCATAGGATATCTACATAACTGTCCAAACTCCACCTACACCCATTTGTGTACTCCCTTGCTCTTGGTTACGCTCATACATTACTAGGTTGAGGTCGTTCGCTGTCACATTTGTCGATTTGCCATCCTTGATTCACTTTGGAACGGTAAGCTTGTCTTGTTTTCAGTACAGTGAGTTGCAAGCTTAGAGAGAGCTTTTGTTTTACTAACCCAGATATAACCTCGTTTCTTGTTTGTGAGTCGTTCCCATGTCAGGTCACGAGGAGGATCCACCTAATCCGAAGGCGCCGGTGACGTGGACCGAGTACACTCGGTTGCGTGAGATGCTACAAAAACAACATCCGGATGGTGACAATGGCTTGCACGATGAGCTCGAGGAAGTTAAGACTGGACTGAACACCCTCGGGGAGGAGGTCACACAATTACGTACGACCATCAACAATAACTTTCTGGAGCTACGTGCCATGTTCGCACAACACAATCTACGTGGAGGTGCACCATATGATGACACAAATGTGCACGGCCCTCCGGTCGTTCTGCACAATGAGACCGAGGAGGAGCGTGCTATTCGTGTGGATGAGGAGCGACGTCAGCGACAGGCGCGTCGCATGGCGGTGCCGCCAAACGTCGGGATAGCAGCCGCGGCATGCCCTCAGGCACATGGTCCTGACTGAGGCAACGGTGGCCAGGGTGGAGGTGCACCACAGGGTGGCCACGGAGGAGGGTGCATCATGCACCTCGTAACTGGGCTGACGTGGTCGAACGTTGGGGTGACGATTTCCCCGTCGATGACTACGATGACCGACAGCGCCACCACCGCAACAACGTGCAGCGTCCGCGACACGACGACGCTGACGATTGTGTCGCTAAGCCCAAATTTAATCTTCCTATATTTTCAGGTGATACAGATGTGGAACAATACCTCATTTGGGAGCTGAAAGTTGATAAGTAGTTTCGGATGAACAACTATTCCATGAGAAAAAGCTGTTGCTTGCGTCTAATGGCTTGGATGATTATGCCACACATTGGTAGGAGTAGTTCATCCGTAAGCGTATGGAGCGCCATGAGTTGTCAATTATCACCTGGGAGCAGATGAAGCAGCATTTGTGGGCACGCTTTGTACCTCGCCACTACAAGCGCTCACTATTTGAGAAGTTGACAGGGCTGCGACAAGTTATGAAATCAATTGATGAATATCATAAGGAAATGGAGACTATCAAGATACATGCAGATGTCCGCGAGAATGAAGAACATGCCATGGCGAGATTTCTAGCTGGCATGAATTATGCTGTCAAGCTCATTGTCAATCACCATCCCTATAATGATATGATTGAGTTGCTGCACCAAGCACGCGAATCAGAGCGACAAGTGACTGACAACGCATGGTTCACTGCACGGTCACGTTCTTCAGCCAGTCCGGGACAGCCATATAACAAGAGCCAGCCAAACAAGGGCACTTCGGCTGAAAGCAATACGGCGATGCGCAGTTCCGCAAGTAAGAAGCCAGAGAGTACACCATCACCGGTGCATCGACTTGTGGCGCCCGCTGCTCGTGCGACCTCATCTATGGGGTCGACAGGCCGCTCACGTGACGTTATTTGCCACAAGTGCAAGGGCGTTGGCCATTTTCAGAGGGACTGCCCAAATGTCAGAACTATGCTTATCACAGAGGATGGCTGTTATGTTTCGGTTAGCGATGACGAGTCGCCTGATGCACAGGCAGTCTTGCATACTGATGACATAGAACAATGTGAGTGTGATCCTGAGTTTCCTAACAATGAGCAGTATTCCATTGTTTGCATGCCCAAGGTGCTTAGTGTGATGCCATCGCCATCACTCGAACAACGGTGCAATTTATTTCAGACTTGGGCAAAGCTTGATAAGGGTAAGGTGTGCAAAGTGATCATTGATGGCGGGAGTTGTCACGATTTGGCTAGCAAGGATATGTGTTACAAGTTGGGTTTGAAGTATTTGCAATGGTTGAGCGACAAAGAGGAAGTGAAGGTGAACTATATAGTGCGTGTGACGTTTTCTATTGGGAAGTACACTGATACCGTGGACTGCAATGTTGTGCCTATGACGGTATGTCACTTGCTCTTGGGACGGCCATGGCAATATGATCGTTCCGCTGTTCACGATGGGTGTACAAATCGCTACATATTTCGATGGAACAATATGGATGTCATCTTGAAGCCGCTTACACCGCAACAGATTGTCAATTCTTCCATGCAGAAAATTAAGATGCACGTTGAGAGTGCGCAAGAGCGAGAGAACTATCTGAGTAGTAACAAGAAACGTGAGGAGAGAAGAATTTAGTGATGTTCGCCACCAAATCAGAGATGAGAGAATTCAGCGAGGATCCTAATTTGGTGCATGTTGTACTGTTGTACAAAGACACATTGCTTTTGACTAACGACTTAACTTCTCTTCCTAGTGGTGTTGTTCGTGTTTTGTAGGATTTCAGCGACGTCTTTCTAGAGGAGGTACCAGCTTGGCTACCACCAATCCGCGGGATAGAACATAAGATCTTCTTGATTCCAGGAGCGTCGCTGCCGAACTGACCACCGTACCGCACAATCCCAAGGAAACAAAGGAAATTCATAAACAAGTACAAGAGTTTCTCTCCAAAGGTACAATTTCAGGCTATCAAAAGCCGATGACGGCTTTTCTTGAAGAAAGAGAGGATAATGCGGATACTCACATGCTTAGCACTTTTCAGTCAAATACATTATTTCACTGGAAAGAAGTATTGAGCCGCATTAAGCATTGTCAGGTGAATTTGTTTCTTAATGAATTTCCTTCTATTCGTGGGAACGATATACTACCTTATGCCAAATTCTTGTTTATTATTAGGTTTGAATGTTATGATGATTTCGGGGCCAAAGCAATGGAGAAGCACAAGATGGATACTCATATTTGCTACCAAGAATAAAAGGCTCACAGCCCATTGGGATGGAAAGGAGAAAGCCAAGCAGCCCATGCAGCTGATCAAGGAGGAAAGAAGCCCATGCAGTGAGAGAGCAACAGGGGAGAAGCCCAAGAACTTAAAGCCCAAGTTTGGATAAGATTTTAAAGGCCAATTCGGACCTCCCACATGCACAACCGAATTCAAACTTAGATTCAACTCAGAACACAATTCGGATTCGGTTCGGGACAGCCTAACAAGCACCTATTAAAACGGCCATAACTTTTACAAACGGAGTCCGATTGAGGAGTTCTTGTACTCTATGGAAATCTTTTGAAGTCTACTTTCAGATGGATCTGGCCTCACATCTAAATTCCCTACGAGTCGGTCAGGAACTACGAAATAAATCATATCACTTTTTCAGTCCCAGTCAAATTAGGCCTAGGGCTTTGTAATCGAGTTCTATTCGGCCTCCAAGTGTTTGGCCAACTCTCTACCCCTTGTATCTCTTTAAAAGACAGCCGCCACCCCTGTAAAAGGGAGACCAATTTATGCATAAGATTGAAATATAGCTATTGCTTGTTCTTTCAACACCAGAGTTCATGCGAGGACTTTGAGAGAGAACTAGGTGATCCATTGTTTTATTCTGCAATTCAGGTCAAGCCGTCGTTCCATCGGGAATTGGGGACTTGGCGTTCGTCGTTCGTTGTCTTGCGACGAACAATTATCCGGTGTGTTTTGGGCGTATTCCAAAAAGTTGAGGGTTCGTACATTGGCGCGAGTGTTCAACTAGCGACATCGTCTACTTCGCATCAACTATCAACGGTTCCTCACTGAGAAGATCAGGCCCTCCCCGTATCACATCCTATATAGTATTTGATCTAGATTGGTCGCATATTGTTGATATATGATGGTAGTAGATTGGATCTATTACTGGTATGATATGATATATTGGATCGATTCATGTTAATGGATTGGTTTATGTACTGGTTGATAAGATCAATCAGTTTTGGTGGTAGTAGATGGGTTTGGAGGAGGTATGAATTGCTAGCACCGCGTTACTGTTCTTTCTAGAAACCTCCCACGTCGATCAATATGATTGATCAATAGAAATTCAGGCCGATCAGATTGGTTCGGAATTGGGTTAATGTGATTAATCCGATTAAATTTTCAAGGGTGATTTGGTACCACGTATTATAAGTATTATGTGTTCATACCCCATGATAGAATTGGATTCTACACATAACTCGTTTATGCAGGGTTGTATGAATAGTATGACCCATTATGTATATGATGCATGTATGAGTTTTTCATGGCCTGCGGGTCATGTTGATTTATAATCATGCGCTACATATTATTGTATAATAGCCTACGTGTTAACTTGTAATGGTTGATATTTTCATATATAATTTATTGTTAGCTGTTAGAAGCAATAACTAAGTAAATGAATGTAATAACTAAGTAGATAAATGTGGTAACTCGAAGCATTGATAGCTCGATGAACATGAAGCGTCTATGTAATGATATGAATGGAATGGAGAAGTCAATGACTGAGTTGCATAAGATGCTTAAGTCACAGAGGAGAGCATTAAGAAAAGCTCTAATCATATAATGATGGTTCAGAAGACTACCAACTTCAAAAAGAACAAGTCTAAGGCTTTAAACAAAGGAAAGGGCATGGGATAAAACTCAAGATGACATCTTGAGTATAAAATCTAAGCTCTAGAAGCTCAAGATTGATGTTGCACCTGATATTATTTACTACTATTACCAAGGGACTAGACATTGGAAGAGGAAGTTGAGGAACTGCAAGAAATACTTGGCAGAACTGAAAAAGAAGGGAAGTAAGACTTCTACTTTAGGTATATATATTATAGAAATAAATCTTGCTACTTCTCATATTGGTTCTTGGGTATTTTATACCGGATCAGTTGCTCCTATTTGTAATTCGATGTAGGGTTTGGTAAAGAGTACAAGTTTAGCAAGAGGTGAGGTTGATCCTTGCATGGGCAATGAAGCAAGAGTTACTGCATTGGCTGTTGGCAGTTTACCATTATCTTTACTTTCAGGATTATTTTTGGAATTGAATAATTGTTATTATGTCCATGCCTTAAGCAAAAACTTTATTTCTGCTCTATGTTTGGGAGCAGAAGGTTATGAGTTCAGAATAAAGAACAATTGTTGTTCAATTTATTTGAATGATATGCTTTATGGTCTTGATCCATTGATGAATGGATTATATATTTTAATTATTGAGGATGTGTCTATCTATAACATTAATAGTAAGAGGCTTCGGCCTAATGATTTGAATACCACTTATATTTGACATTATTGTTTGGATCACATAAATGAAAAGCGCGTGATGAAGATCCATAAAGATGGTCTTCTAAACTCATTTGATTTTGAATTATTTGAAATATGTAAGTGCTTACTTAGCAAAATGACTAAAACACCTTCACTGGTCTATGTCAGAGGGCAAATGACTTGTTGGCCTTAGTACATTCGGATGTATGTGGACCAATGAGCTCAACAATCAAAGGTGGTTTTCAGTGCTTCATAACTTTTACCGATGAGTTTAGTAGATATGATTACATCTACCTAATGAGGCATAAGTCTGAATCATTTGAAAAGTTCAAGAAATTTCAGAATAAGGTACAAAATCAACTTGGCAAGACAATTACAACTCTATGATTAGATCATGGAGGTGAATATTTGAGCCATAAGTTCGATGATCATCTAAAGCAATGTGAAATTATTCTACAGGTAACTCCACTGAGAATGCCTCAATGGAATGGGGTGTCCGAACGATGCAATTAGACCTTGTTAGACATGGTTCGGTCTATGACGAGCTAATCTGATTTGCCATTGTTCTTTGGGGTATGCTCTAGAAACAATTATGTTCACATTAAATAGAGTTCCATCAAAAGCTGTAGAGAAGACACCATATGAGATATGGACTGGGAAGCATTCTAGGTTGTCTCTTATCAAATATAGGGATGTGAAGTATATATAAAATGTTCAACGTCATGTTCGACGTCTGACAATCTCACACCTAAATTTGATAGATGCTTCTTCGTAGGGTATCATAAGGAAACTAAAGGATATTCCTCTTATAAAAGGGATGAGAACAAATTGTTTGTTGTTTGAAATGGTGTCTTTTTTAGATAAAGAGTTTCTTTCAAAAAGAGTTAGTAGAAGCACGATAAGACTCGAAGAAATTTGAGAGTTATCAGAAAATATTTCAACTCCTATTGAACCTCTACAAAATATACAAGATGTTGTGGAACATGTGGAAGAGGCACCAGCCCCACGTAGGTCTGAAAGGCTACATCAATTGTCGATAAGGTATCAACATGACAATTTATTGTTAGACAGTGATGAGCCTAAAACTTATGAGGAAGCGATGATGGGTTCAGACTCTGAGAAATGTTAGGCAATGATGAGCCTAAAACTTATGAGGAGGTGCTGTTGCGACTACGGCGCTAATCAGGACAATCATGAGGAGGAGATTGTTGGCAAAATGATGATCAACTACTTCCACTACACTGACGCGTGCTTTGTTGAACCTGCTACTTCAACTCTACTTATGTTGCACTACGGTCTAGTGGTAATGGTCTATGATCTCTTACTTGCATAGCTTTCTGGTTTATGTGGTAGAAAATTTTAATTTTCGCTAGTGTAGCCTACCCGTATCCTAACACGGCGAAGCGTGGCAGAGGAGGAGAGGGGCATCAGCGGGACGTTGTGCATTGGGGCGGGGGCAGATGACGCCATGGGAGAGGCGACAGATTGGCATAGTCTATCATGAGGAATGGGGACTGGGGATGTGCCATGTGTGGCTAGGCTGGGGAATTTTGGTTGGGGTCTTCAGGTCATGGGGAGGTGAGATCCCAGCTTGGCCCACTTAGGAGTTGGGAATTGAGGTTGGGTTTTCAAATTGGGTTGAGGGAAAATGGTGAGGGCATGCGCGCTGCAGGCGGGATGGAAAAATTAACAAACCTTGACGAGTAGCTTGAGTTTCAGCTCGTGGAAGCTCGCGAGCGAGCTTGAATCGAGTTTGTATCAAGCTGAACTCGAGTATCTTGTTGAGCTCGAGCTTCTTTACAGCCGTATAGGAGGGTCACATGAATTTGTTTGATTTCTGCAAATTACTGAATTCCAAATGTAGCCTAAATTTCTCTTTCTAAATATTTTCCACATGGCAATTTTGTCCTCACCATTTCATCGTATTTTGTTCCTCCTCAACAACTCTATGGCAATTTCTTCCTTAACATGTTTTTTTTTCTATATTTGTATCATAGCATCTCCAATGCAAGATACTCTTACACGGGTGCTTAAAAAGATAATATAGCCATATCATCAAAGCATCCATAGTAAAGCCATCTCCTCTAGTTAAGCACTTTTTTGTATGTGCTTAGATGGTTATATTATATATTAATCGGAGCTAGTTACATACGTAAGCGTCTTTTAAGCATAGATGCCCTATCAAGCAACGATGCTAGCATGCTCCTTCCGTCCCTATATTGCATGTTTCTATAGAAAATTGATGCTTTTATATTTGCTGATATGTATCACTTTTTTTTATAGTCTGATATAATATACGAGCACCTCAGTAGTAAAAATGGAAAGATAAATTACAAATATATTACAAATTTGGTTTGCTGGTGCTCTTCCTCCGTCTCCCTTCTTCTCCTCCTCGATCTTTTCCTCCTTCCTAATGTCTCTACGGCACAAAGATCAAGCAGCTACGACGCTTTTCCGCGCGGTAACAGTGGCGACGCAGCTCGATGGGGTGCTAATGTCGATCAGTGACGACGTGCAAACGCTATGCGTCCGGACCTCGGTCATCCTCCCCAGTGGGTTGCAACGCTAGATGTGTGGTAAATTTCCCTATCGTAATTCCAGGAGCCGGAGAAGCACGAATCAAAATATTTGGAACATATTTTTCAGAAAATCTATTTATATCATTCTTATATAGCCAATCAATACATTGTCAAAACTAGAGGATGTTAACCGGACGCATACCAGGTAGCATTTTGCAATGCAGCGGATTTCGCAGGGGTGTACGAGGACTGTCTGCCTAATCACTTTTCCGAAACCAGATGTTGCCAAAAGTACACATTCCACAACAACAGAACCGCATTGCTATCGTGTTGTTTATTATACTATGCGCGCTGTCATGGCGGATAGGGCTCATGTTGGGATGATGGTTTGGTCTGCGACGGCAATACTTTTATTGCCACCTGGTGGGCTGTCCGCGCTTTCAAAACTGCCCCAGATCCTCTGCAACCACGGCAGGACTGTACAAGCCACGGTATTTGACGGCAGGGCTCGTCCTTGCACTTTTGATACTGTACTACCCTGTTGTTACAGATGCAGGAACTTAGCATTCCATGTTCCTTTTTTAGCGAGACTTTGATGCTCACAGTGAGATTGAGCTGTTGCCTTCATGGGTTTAACGTTCCAAGAGTTTTAGCAGGCTCTCTTTTTTTTCCCATCTAGTTACAAAAGGAACTATGTTTTTCAGGTTGTCATCTCAAATGCAATTTTTTATCATGTTGCTCGACCCAGAGCTGAGTTTGCAGAAGTTGATGGTAGCTCTTATAGTGCTGGTTGTAAGATATTGATTGGCAACATAGAAGCTTCTAAATGGTAGTAATTTGTAACTCTTAAACAGAGCAAGCATGGAAGAACGACCATGTGGTTTTAGCGCGAGGTGTAGTGCGATATCGTGATAATTGTCATGTCACTCATAAAATGTTGTTTTTTAGGTATTGACATTCATCGCACATAACTCCTATATTATAGCCGGCAGATTCCTGGAATTTGTAGGGCATAGTAGCTTACCATACAAACTTGCCGTCATGCTCTACCTTCATGATTTGTACACCGGTAAGATCGCCAGAAGCAGCTATTGCTATGATTTCCCAATTGCTTGATCACAGACGTAGAGGATCCCCATTCATTGGGCCATATGGGACCATCCATGCCATGGATAGCACACGAATAAACAGGTGCGGAGCTCAAGAAAGGAAAAGGAGCAGCTGCTGATAGCAAAAGCCAGGATTCACATGGTCTATCTTTTTAATTAAGTGGTGGTGAGTGAGTGGTGGCGGTTGCTCCTCCATGAACCGGTCAATTTGCGACATCGCCGGACTAAATTAAGAGCGGATTCAGTTAGGACATCCCAATAGTCTACTTCAAGTTTGCAACCGTCTCTAAAGATGCCATACTAGGGGTCTGTTCTTTTGTAGTTGCGGCTTATAGCTTTTGGCTATGACTTTTGTCTGTTTGTATGAGAGATTATAGAGTAACTGAAATTCACATGCGGCTTTTGCCGATATAAATAAAGCCGATATAGTATGTACTACAATTAACTAATAGATCCCATCTTGAAAAAACACTCTGTCTAAAAGCTATTTATTGTAGAAAAGCTAAAAGCTGAAACTAAAATCCACAAAAGAACAGGCCCTAGATTTTTGCTAAGATGGAGGAAAGAGAACAAATAGACAAAGAAAGTTCGTCACTTGTCGAACGAACGACTTGGGCATAGGCTCCAAGCGCGAAGCGATGGCCCAACACGCTATTGGAGGGTTGTCCTCGCTTGCCTACGCATTTTGTGAGGCTCAACTTCATCGGGACGCCTATTCTCAGTTTAAGATGGTGATCTCCATGGCAATGGTGATGGTAGAGAAGACCACAACTAGGGCCGTAAACGAGTCGAGCTCGAGCGAGTTTAGCCTTTCAGGCTCGAGCTCAGTAGAAGCTCGAGCCGAGCTCGAGTTGGGGTCCGAGCTTGAACTTGGGCTCGAGCTCGGCTCGGTCTAAGCTCGAGTAGGCTCGAGCTCGGCTCGGTGAAGCTCGATAACAATTAAAATAATTTATTATGCATTATTTTTCAATAATAAGAAAAGTTCGAGCTCGAGTTCGGCTCGACTAAGCTCGATAACAGTCAAAATAATTCAAATATACACTAATTTTCAACAAAAAGAAAAACTCGAGCTCGAATTCGACTTGAGTAAGCTCGATAAGAGTTAATATGTATTACTATTTAAGCTCGAATCGGAGCTCACGAACTATTCGAGGTCGGCTTGGTAAAGCTCGCGAGTTTAAGATCAAGCTCGAGTTCGACTCGTTTAGAGTTCGAACCGAGCTCGAATCGAGCCTAGAACGAGCCGAACTCGAGTAGCTCGCGAGCTCCGAGCTTTTTTTACAGCCCTAACCACAACGACTTCACTGTGACCTCCACCATGATGGCCGAGAAGACCGTGACCTCGCCATGGTTGGATCTAGCGCCCATTGGATTTGCAAGCCGACAGGGAGGATCTGGCCGGATCTGCATGCCAAAGTATAGGGTCTAGCTGACAATGGTGTAGATTTGGCGGTGACGATAAGGCCTGATGCAGAGGGAGGCAAAGGCCAACATGAAGGGGGAGGGAGAGGCCGATAGTGAGGTGGGAGGTGTAGACCCATGGCTGGTGATGGTGAGGTAGAGATAGCGGCGGTAGGGGAGAATAGCATCGATGGCCGATGGTGGGAGGTCAGTAAGGGTGGGGGTGGTAAGGTGGAGTGAGGTAGACATGCGGATCAGCAGTTGGTAAAATTATAAAATAGTGTTTTGTTCCATACCAAAAAACAATTTGTTTTATTCTCTTACACTACTCATAGATGATGTTAACTAGTTTAGAGACATCCTAAAGCATGAACTATTGAAGATGTCCTTAGACTACGCCTTTACTGAAGCAGTTTAAGCGTACCCCTTTTTATGGAGGTCATGAGCAGTCGTGTTGGTTACTAATGCACAAAACCAAGTGCCACTTTGGTCGGCACTAGCATTTCGGTAATTAACTATCTCGCCATTGTGATTGAAGTAGCCAACACAAGGGGGAAGTCAGTATTGGCAAAAAAAAAGCCGTGAAGTGAGATTTGTGAATACTTCAGGTTAGTCAAAATTGCAGCAGGGCTCCTCTACCTTACTCTTTGGATAATGCTTTTTTTTTCTCGTTTTGTTTTTTTTCTAGAGGGACAGTTGAATTCCAGTGGGTAGCATCTTCTGTGTTGATCACACACATACATGACTAAAAGATGATCGCAAAATAAATAAATAAATGCAAGACCTTGAATTTGGATCAGGATAAAATAGCTCTCGCATCCAAACGGACCTCCGAGCTGGGCTGGGAAAAACTCACCCGAGCATTTTCTCAGGCCAGTATCCAGGCCAATCTCGCCACATCCAAATTCCAAACAAGACCTAAAGTAAATTATGCAATTTATTGGGCATAAAGCCATTACATGCGTAGATACCACGTACCCAGTGGTCTTAAAACGTTTTCTGCATTTCATCCTACCCACTTGTCGGTAAATGCAAGACCCTGATTTGGATCAGAGACCACATTGCCTCACAACGTAATGTTCTAACTTCTAAGCCACAACTCATGTCCATTCCCAAGTTATCTGCGAGAAGTCCACCAGATGAATTTTACGCATTATCATGAGAAAACATATTAAATGATCTAAAAGTACAACAAAAATAGCCATAACACCCATCACATAATTTAAGCCATGCTTGATGAATTCACATTCCTGCTATTCGTGTCTTCATCTTGTTCCACCTGTCCCAGACAGGCAAGTAAATTATACTGAAACAGGAATTGTGCTAATCCAAAATTAACTTCAAGAACATTAAAATCATTTTGAAAAGAAAAGGCAATCCTATGCACCAAATGCATGCTTTGGACGAACTTCTTCAATGATGAAATCATCAAAGGAACTTTGAAGAATGTAAATAAAGAAACCAGGGTGATATCCATTTCCCACTAGCAAATCATTTAAGTATACTAAAATCGAGATGTAACAAAATAATAAAGTGCTGTTGATTTTATCAATGAGAAGTACGCAATTTTTTTGAGGCGACAAAATGTACCATGACGTCAAGGAAGACTATTCAGATTGAAATAATTGCTTTACCTCGGTGATAACCTTTGCAGACCTTCTCTTTGATTTCAAACCAGAATCTGATCCCTTGTGTTTCTTTGCTACTGGTTCATTCAACAGATCTTCATCTAAATCAACTACAATCATTTTAATTTTTTTAAAAAGAAGGTTAAATTGACAGTTGGCACTATTAACCCTATCGTCCAAATAAAAATTTCCACATCTGACAACATTTTAGCAGGTACATAGTGTAATTTTAAGACATACCTAAAACATAAGAAGAGACAGAGGTCGACCAAGACTAACGTAAAAAGAAACAATTAAAAGAGACTTACGGGATTAGAAGAGCGTATAGAAGTTAACGATCCACGTACCGGAATCATGACATAAGAAGAAGGTTTATGACGGTATTTTAAGCTCTCGGTTCAAATAGCAGAATATCGGATTTAGGGTTTTAGCCTTGTAAGTTTTATTACAATATTCTCGTTTCTTTAACCTTAGGAAGGTTTCATTCCTAGTTTACCTTAACTTGTTTAGGACAAAAGACTTCATTGTTGACAACATTTTTTCGCATCATCTACTGAACCCAGAATAAAAGAGAAACATCTTTGCAAGCCACAGTGCTCTGGAAAAAGTCAAGTTAAATCAGTAGATAAAGGGAAATATTTACCAGCTTCGCCATTATCAAGGCCTTCAAAATCTTCCATATCTTCCATGTCACCCATCTCAATCTCATCACCTTCAACATACTCTATCTCACCTTCCAGTATTTGCAAGTGAACCCACAATATGTCGGAACATTTGCGAACAGTGAGAACATAACAAAACGAGCTCCAGTACTCGGTGTAATGCTTACTTCCTCTTCTTCCTCAAGAGCTACATCATCTTTTTACATATCAAGAATAGTATCGAACTCTTTGAAGGGATAATTATAGATGTCACCGTAAACACCTTTCTTCAGACGTTCCTTTAATTCACTTTCAATACTGTGCATGATTAGAAGCACATGTTAGAATATGACAATGTATAATGGACACTTGATAAAGATTATCAGAAAAAAATAACCTTATCTAGTTGAGCAGCCTTTTCAGCTTTCTCCATTCTTCTGAGATCGCGCTGAGTCTTCTTCCTGGGCACTGTCATTACCTTCTCTCAGACAGAGTCGAGGAATATGTTTATTAACTTTTCATGTGTCAGAAGTTACAGAAAAAAGACAATACATCAACCAAATGTATCAGCTTGTGATGAAACTTTATTACATATAAAAGGAACCTGTATCATACCACCAAGTCTCAAGTGATCACTACCCCAATTCTTTACTTTTTGTCATTGCCACTAAAAGAAGTTTTGCTGTCACCCTACTACTCTTTGTATTTTGGCCAAAGATCAAGCAATGTGAAAGCAGAGCATGGTTCACAACCCAATATAACCTTAAGGCCTCAGGACTGGTCGATGATAAGTGTATTTTCACAGATTTTTTATATATAGGAAAAACATATATGCAATTTAAATATCTAGGAAAAGATAAAATGGAATAAGAAAGCTAGGAATAATGTATAAGCTGCCAGCCTCCCGAAGTGACATGGGCAGTGTCCACATCGTGCCCTGCACAGCCTATGGCCGCTTCTCTTTCTTCTCTCTCCTCTTGGTGCATGTTCCTTTTTAGCTCATGAATTTTCACACTGGCTGCAATGATGTGATGTACGCTAGTACATCGGGAGGGTAAACACCGTAGAATAGAGACCGACGGTGGCAATTTGACGGAAGAATGACACATAGAGGAGAGGGCACCTGCTGGGGAAGAGAGGAACTAGACTAGGGAGAGGAACTTGAGACTAATTCATCTTCTTGCTTTATCTCACTGATAATATGCCACCCTTCATACAGGGACAGCACCTAACAATTGAATCTAAAGTTTCCATCTAAAGATAGGATTACTTTCCATCTACTAAAGGTAATATTCTAACTTAAAGATATTATCTTGCTAACCAAGATAACTAAATTATTCCTAAGCCTACTCGGCCGGACCTAGTATTGTGGCAGCTGCTCCCTGGGAGGGTCACCTCCATGGGCCCTAAGGGGTTGCACGTCTGCTGCCTTGTGTTACCGTTGCAGCCGGCCGGCTGTAACGTGCACATGACAAATGAGTACATGAGTCGCCGTGCACAAAATGAAACAGTTAAGAGCCAGTTTGGACAGGGGAGAATTTGGATTCAAATCCTTACAATGAACTAAATCATAAAAATTCCCAAAGGAATCTCCCTCATCCAAACACCCCATTAAGTATTGAAGCTTAAGAGACAAGGATGATACCCTGTAGGCATGTTTTATTTGTCACATTGTGTACTAGTTACTACCGAAATTATTCTATCATGCTCTCAACTTCAGGGTATCCATCTGATGCTTACTGGAAAATTTTTAATTAATTAATAAGAGCTTAATGACATTAAAAAACAATGTTAGGCGGCTGCGATGCCAATGTCTTGGATGCTTACAACCATAGTTATTAAGTTGTAAAGTCGAGTCGAGTCGCTATGCTACCGACTTGCCGATTAGTTGCAACTAGTCCCAACTAGTCGTCGACTAGTCTACTACTACTTGCTGGTTGCTTCTACTACTAGCTGCCTTCTACCACTACTACTACTTACTGATGCTAGTATTGCCTGCTACTACCTACTACCAGGATCAGAGAGGAAGAATACCCAAATATTGATCTAGACGAAAGCGGCAAAACTGAGTCTAATAGAAGGAGAGGATGGAGAGAACAAAGCAGCAAAAAAAACCCTACTAGGATCAAGATCTGGAACAGAGCAGCAAAATGGAGGAAGATCGGAGAGTAACCAGTAGGAAGAACAGAGCAGCAAACGGATGAAGAATAGAGCAGCGAAATAGAGCGACTCCCTCTCTGGGGTTGCGATGGCGAGGTTGCCTGGGAGCTGGGGAGGGATCGCCCTGATGTGACCATGCCACAAACGCATACGATCATAACACCCAATATCAAGATTGAACAAAAAGTGAATTCGTTTCTATCTATTACTACCAATGTTATTCATGAGAATAGAATACTACCTCATGTCACCACTTTGTTCATTCCTAAATTTGACAAATGACATACTTTCGAACCGAGAGGGAGGTCAGCGCCAAAGCAATGGAGAAAACCAAGGAAAAAGAAAGCCAAAGAGAAGCCATGCAGTGGGAGAGCAAAAGGAGAGAGGTCTAAGAAAAGTTTTGGATGAGATTTCCAAGCTCAATTCGGAATTTCCTCAAGCCCAACCGAAATCAAACTCGGAATTAACTCAGAACTCAATTCGGATTCGATTCGAGACAGTCCGACAGGCCTGTAATAAAACGGCCATAACTTTCACAAATGAAGTCCGATTTAGGTGTTCTTGGGCTTGTTTGAAAGATTATTCCAAGGCCCATCCAATGGGTAAGGCCCCAGCTTCAGACCCCTTCTGGTCACGCCGCAATATCCAAAACAATGTGACGGTGGAAAAATCAGGATTTCCTTTTTGTATGAGTTTGAGTCCAATACAATGTCGGGTTGAGTTGTACTCAGTTTAGGGATCTTGTGGACGTCCCAAGGGGTTATATAAGCCTTATATTTGCAGCCTTTAGGGTTAGGTTTTGTTTAGATCAGTTTAGCCCCATGTGCAAACTCCACGCTGTCTCTTGTATCGACTAGACCAATAGATTCGTGTTACAGAACCTCAACTATGCTTGTGCGACTTTTATATCTAGCAATTTTCAGATTGCTCATCCTTGTTCTTGCTTGTTCTCGATTGCTTGCAGGGATTGATCTTCGTGATCAGGCCAACCGCGTTCTTGGCACGGTTGATAACGACTCAGAGCGTGGTGTAGCAATTGTTGGTTGGCTTGATCGTGTTTTGGTTAAGTGGCCTCATCGTCAACGACATTCTCTACCAATCGAATTATCACCCATCGGAAGATCGGGACCAACCCATTGTCTCATCACGCCCCATGCCTCCGTCGTCGGTTGAGCATATTTGGTATGACGTCTCTATAGGAGGGGAATGAAAACCTAAAGGCCCCTCATTTGAGAGAACCAGCTGGGCCAACAAGGCCTGGCCTAGCAGCCGAGTGCATCAGTTGCGTACGAAGAACATAGGGCAGAGACACAGAGTTGTGACACCACTTGTGCCCTCTGCTTCATGCACGCCGCCGCCGCCTCCTCCCCTTCCCCCTTCCTCCTTCACACTTCCCTGCCCCCCTTCCTCCTCCCTCCTCCCCTTCCTCTTCACCCCTTCTCCATGGCACCAAGTTGACAAGCTAAGTCGCCCGACTAATCACGATTAGTCCTCGACTTGGATTCCAAGTCGCTCGATTAAGTAGTCGAGTTAAGGTCCTCCTGTCGTGCTACCAGGCCAACTTTGCGACTAATCGTCGATTAATCGCGACTAATCGTGCGACTTGATAACGATGCTTACAACACTAACGTCCCATAGGAACAATGTGTAATACCTGTGAGGAGATGGGCTGGCTTCGGCCAGCCCAGCCCATGCCAAGCTCCCACATAAGGAGGCAGCCAGGGGAGGAGGTTGTGGTTATCCTCTCCTCCCCTACGCCAAGCTCCCCCATGCCCCCTTGCTGCGACGACGCTGACGCCGACCCCCGCGCATGCGTCGCCGCTCCCCCGTGCCTTCCCATGCTCCTCGCCTTCCCCGTCCCCTCTACGGCCACCAATGCATGCCGTCGGCGCCCTTGCTGCTGTAGCATGCGCCGTCACCGCCCTTGCTGCTGCTGCACCGCCGAGAGTGAGGGAAGAGAGAATCGGTTGGCCGGGAGTGAGGGAGGAGAGGAAGGGAAGGAAGGGAGAAGCCAGGCCGGCTGAGATGAGAAGAGGCAAGCGGCTGAGAAGAGAAGGAAGAAGAGGAGATCGGCCGAAGGGAGAAGAAAAGGGAGAAAGAAAAAAGGAAAAGGAAAGAAGGAAAAGAGGAAAATAAAAGAGAAGGGAAGCCTGATTCGGCGCCCGATCTGCCAGATCCAACCAAGGTAGTGCCCCGATTTAGTCGTTCGGGGCTAGGGTAACGCTTCGAAAACCTTCTTCCCTGCTTGCTCATCGATTCTTGTAGAAGTTAATATGTTGACTATTAGGATTGATTTGTGTAGCCATTAAAATGTCATATATTAAGATGGATTCTTGGACGGTGAAATTGCTGCTGCCACTATTGATCTGGTTAATTCATGGAGCGAGAGGGAAAGGGAGAGAGAATGAATGGAGAGAGAAGTGGTGTTACTAGCGAGTACTGTAGTAGTAGCAACCGGTAGTATTAGTCAGTATATCATAAATTAAAGTAAGGCTAATTAGTATAACTAATTGAAGAGAGAGATTAGCGAAAAGAAAGATTAGAGGGCTTGTCTTTTTGGCCCGATAGTGAGCACGACGAGATTAAGCGTGTAGATTCGATACACGAGTATAAATGACGAAATCGCTAAATTCTTGGGTCGGTTGAGCACCGGGACAACAGGAAGGTGTCCGGTGAGAGAGGAATTCGCCGTGTCGGGTTGGTGCGTAAGAGCGATGTTGTTTGCTCATATGTGCATGTATTGCATCAGCGATGAATTGAAATGGATAATGCTTGTTCAATTGGAAGTTCGGGGTCCATGCCGTCCACACCACCCACAGGCTTGATAAGGCAAGTGCATGGTAAAATGATAAATTTGGGTAGTGATTGCTATAAATTCGATTTTGATGCACAACCTACCATGCTATTGTGAGTTGTTTATTTCTGTTGGTGTAGCGGCATAATGATGAATAGTGAGTAACGGTTATTGGAACATGACATGTCGATATATTTAAATGGAGAAATTGCATTACATGCATTCATGTCATGAAAATAGATGTGGCGTCTATGGTCTACTTCATATGGACCCTCCATAAGAGTGGAGAAAGAGCTACTTAGATAGGCACCCCACGGGAGTGAGGAAAGACCTACTTCGATAAGCACTCTACGAGAGTGGAGGTTAAGGTCGCCATATGAAAGAGGACGGGCTTGAGGTCCCCGCATGAAAGAGGGTGGGCTTGGGTGAGCATCGATGAGTGCTTACTCCGCTGTACCGGTATAAGCTAAAGAAAGGAAAGACATGCATGAGCATACGCATTTGCATTGTGACAGAGAAAAATTGCAAATACATAAGGAATGGTTGATGAAAAGTGAGGTTATATGAAAATGAGTGGTTAAAGAATCTGTGTTGGATACGGAATGTTATGTGTATCTGCTGTTACTGTTTTATTTTGTACTTGCTGAGACTTGGACTCACGCTTATTTGTTGACACTTTTTTAGGTGATCCTGATTGACAGCATGCACGGGATGGGAGTAGGACCTGCTGCACCACACTTGTTAAATAACCACCTAGCTAGTCACTTCTCATTCATATTTAAACTCTTATAAAGTTGCTTTAGTTAAGCCTTGGTTTGAGTTTGCTTTGGAAGTGCTGCAGATTTGTTGGGACGCGAACAGTCCCCTTTTGCTTAAAAAGGAGAATGAGTTTCTCCTGATAGTTCTAACTTCATATGATATATCTTATGCGGCTCGCCTTTTGGTTTAGAATGTTTCGCCTTCATGGGGAGCCCTAAGTTTATACATGTTATAGTTATATGTGATATGGAATTGGTTATCCTATTGTGATTTGATTTATGTATACTGATTGCTCCCTGTTTGTAGTCGTATAAACATGTGAGATGCTGCCGAAATTTTTAATAGCAACACCCATTTGAGATAGTAAGTAGTGGTAGCATCCCAAGCTCTGAGGAGGGCCAGGGTGTTACACAATGCCAACATATGTGTCTTTCTTGGTTATTGAATTCTACCCCATCTTTTCTTATGTATTTAAATTCTACTTAGCTTTTTCATATAATGAAAAAATGGGGTATTTTTCTGGTCAACAATTCAATATCTAGCCATTTCCCATTCTTAAATCCAGTTAAACAATCTGGCAATTCCAATAATTCCACTTAACACATAAAATCTGGTTGATGCAACCTCTGCCATTGCATAGAATGCCAAGGTCTAATATAGACAGGAATTACAAGCATTCAAAAAATCAGAAAAACCTATGAACCAGTTTGGAAAATCAATCCACACAAGCCTATAATTTTATTAAGTGTTACCAATAGAAATATGCTGCAACAGAACAGTGCAAACAATACACGGGGCAAACCTTGCAATAGTCCTCTCCAGAGGATCAACCTTGTAAGTTTGTGAGCTGAACATATAAGTAGGGATGCAAGTGGGTTGACCCATTGACCCGTTCCAATTAATTGGTGGTTCACTTCCCACCTAATTGGTGGTTCATTTTGTATACATGAACATTAGGAATGAAGCAAATGAACTACGATGGGTCGTTGGGTCGGCCCGACCCGACACACTTGCATCCCTACATATAACTACTTTAGCATTCTAATGTGAGCATTGCTGTGTTATGTGAATATAGTATCTCAAAAAAAATTTGCAGACTCTCCCATATTGTAATTTTATTTTTCTAAAAAAGAATTGAACAAGGCTGTCGCTAAGCTACCTTCTCCTTCATTAGCATATCATTAGTAAGGTGCCCATGATTTGCAACTTGCAACGGAAACTCAAAACTTTGCATCAAATATTATCAGTAGCGATATATGTCAACAAAGTAAAATAAAGCTGATTTTTCGTCTGTAAGCAATGCAGCTAATTATCTTTCATCCGTAAATCTAGAAAGCAATCATCAAGAAGCAAATAACATCCTAAAAAACACTTCAAAACCACAATGCTATGTCATACTAAACAAATTCCTTGGAGCAATCTGAAGCGAAAAACATTATTTCATAGATTTTCTTAACGACAATATTTCATAGATTAAGTCATGTACGGGCCTGTTCTTTTCCTCCGAGCTGGTGGCTTTTGGCTTTTGCTACAGTACCTAACTTTCAAACGGAGTATTTTCTCAAGACGAGGCCTACAAGTTAAACGATGTACACGTTAAAAGCCCAACATCTGTACCATCCAAAATCGCAAGTGAATATCTCTCTCTGTAATCTGTACCGTAAACAACCAAAATTCAAAAATTTCAGCCAAAAGTCATAAGCCGCAGCCGTTGTCAAATAAGCCCTACATAACATGACAACTTCTCATCAACTAAGGAGTAAGGATATTAGTATTTTTGAACTCATAATCGTGGGTGTGTGCATGGGTTAGGGTAGTTGTTCTAGTTCTATCTGCTCAGAGTTTTTTCTGGTTTTTTGGAGTGCTTTTTGGCCGGTTTTTTTAGGGTGGGGTGGAAGATCGTTGGAGGGGGTGGGACAACGGACAAACTCCCTCGTATATTAGTAGAGTTAAGAAAGCAAATTGAAGAGTGCCACCTACATACAATTGCACACGAGTTAATTACTATGTTATCTTTCAACAATCATATGCTCTAATATTCAAACAATACATCCCATTTTTCAGTATCAGATCACAGCACTCAAGATCAAAAAAAAAAATAATGAAACAATATTCCATGGAAGCGCCAACCTCACTTCAGTTGAAGTTTCCTCATTCTTATCCGATACTGAGCCATTTTTGTCAGGCACTGCTTGATCTTGTGCACAAGTAACTTGGACCAAAATTCCTACATAATAAAAGAAACAAATGCAATGAGACTAACTAGACTTTACATTTACATGACACATCAGATAGAAATGCATACGAGATGCTCGTTGACGACTTCCATTGCTTTCTCATAATTCCTTGGTACTTTGACTCTCCCATAATTTGTTTGGCAGATGAGCTCTTTCAGCAGTTTTCATGTATAAGTAGAGTATACCTGCATTACCAGTCAAAGGGGGAAAAACAGACCGACAACATCACCAAAAGATTCTGATGATAGCTAAGCATAGCTTCCCACTGAAAAAGGATAGAGAGCAGAACAAAGTGCACAAAAAGAAACTGATTAATGTTAACTACTGGAACAATATCTACACAATCTGATATATAACATGTTTCAACTCCTTGTGGTTTCTATGTCATTTCATCCAAACAGCACCACGTCATTGAGCAATTCTCTCATTAAAAATAATCTTACAGAAGTGTACGCTAATATTCTTCTGAACTCTAATATTGACAAACGAATAAGCCTCCGCGTTGGAACCCACTACCAAGAATACTGAAACAGTTAAGAGTTAGCCCTTTGACAAATTCATCTTGATTGCGATTAATCATAGTCATAATAGTTCCAAATAATTAATTTCCATGAAATAAAGATCAATCGTGTCCTAAAAATAAGCAAATGCAAAGTTTATCAGCGTTTCCTAAGACTTGTCATGGGCGTGGGCCTTGAGCCCAACGGTTCATTATTAGGAAGTTACATATTAGTTTCTATCTATTAGAGATATAATATTAGTTTCTATTTGTTAGAGATATGATTGAGATTAGATTCTATCTGTTAGGGGGAGCTCATCTATATAAGGGGGCTATCGCGTGCTATTAGAACTAAACAAGAAATAACAGAGTCATTCTCATCGTCGCTCCCTCTCCCTCTGCGCTGACGCCGCCTGGCCATGCTCTTAGCGGTGTTTACCACCTATGAACTGAGGTTCATAACAATTTTGTATCAGAGCCAACACCATGGCTTCTGCTGCCGAGTTGACAGGTGACAAGATCATCGCTATCTATGAAGAAATCATTGCTAGACTCAAGAATATAGAGATCATGTGGAAAAAGATGATGGTAGCAAAGAAGAAGGCACAAACAGTTGTTGCTGCACGATCTGCGACGGCACAAGTGGCAAAAGCAATGGTGGCCATGCCACGGCAACGGCACTGCTACTGCTACTCCATCCGGCATGGACAACGATGCATCTTCAAGCTACGTTGGCGTGGAGATCGATCCACAACCATCTCCCATCTTTTAACATCCGATCTCCCCCTCCTCTTTCACCACCTACGCCCTTTCCACCGAAATCCACACAATGCCACCAGGCGCCGACGCAATGCCTTCCACCAAGGGCGTCAGCAACGACATCCGCAAAATCTCCTCCTCGGAGCTGTGCGCCCACGCCGTCGGATTGAAGGCCCTCGTCGTCGTCCTGGCCGTTGCGGCCATCTGCGTCATCTCAGCCGCGGACACGCCGCCGCCGGCGTAGTGGCGCAGTCCCTAGCCGCGGCCCTCGTTGCCTCCGCCGACGCTATCTTCTATGGGCAACCACCGCCGCGGGGGTTCTTACCACCGCCGCCCCATCGGGACCGGATCCGGATCCGGCTCGTGCGCATCGCCTCTCTCGAATTCGGCCTTGCCCCGCTAGGTGCTCGTCGCCGTCGCCATTCATCGCCGTCAGATCCAGGCTCATCGACACCGGATCTGAGCTCTACCGGTCGAATTTGGCCGTCTCCTCGCCGGTCCGGCCGTCGCTATTGCTGTGTCTCTTCGGGTCACCGCCGGCAGCGTCCTCTGGATCTCCATCTCCAGCAACGTGTATGACGTCGCAGCGTGGCTGCCACGCCACCCCGGCGGGGACCTCCCACTCCTCACGCTCGTAGGCCAGGACACCACCGACACCTCCACCGCCCACCACCCGCCGTCCGCGCACCCGCTTTAGCGTTTCTTCGTCGGCCACCTCTGCGATTAGTGTCTCCCCCACCTCCCCTGACTACCGCCGACTCCTCGCGCACCTCTCCTCCGTGGGCTTCTTCGAGCGTGTCAGCCCCACCCGCGCACCTCTCCTCTCAGAGGCTTCTTCGCGCGCCGGCCCACCCCAATGTGTTGCTCGCCGAATATCTTGTTCCTCTTCGCATCGCGTTGTCTGCGCCCCGCTGCGTCGACTGGCCAACCTCCTCGCCGGCGGCCTCATCGGCTTCCTCTCCAGGAACTGCCTCAGCATCGCATGGTGGAAGTGCAACCACAACACGCACCACCTCATCTGCAACAGCCTCGACCACGACCCAGACCTCTAGCATATGCAGCTCTTCACCGTCTTCCGCCCGCAGCACCCCAACGAGAGCTTTTCAGGCCACCACTGCCTCTCCAACTCGTTGACGTGGAGCTTGTCGGCGATCTCCACCCCCAACGTCACCTTCTCAGAACTCCATATCAAGTGTCTCCAAGACCACAGCTGTGCGCCCTCTTTTCCTTATGCGATCTGGGATGGGGTCCACCTGCAGGTGTGTCGACCAAGTCAATTAGATGGCGTAGTAAAATAGGTCAGGCGCACCGCCTAGCAGCTCTGAGGACGAGTTGCATGTCCAGGAGGGGTGTAATGTCATGGGTGTGGGCCTTGGGCCCAACGGTTCATTATTAGGAAGTTACATATTAGTTTCTATTTATTAGAGATATGATATTAGTTTCTATTTGTTAGAGATATGATTGAGATTAGATTCTATCTATTAGAAGGAGCCCATCTATATCCTGTGCTGCCGCATGCTATTGGAACTAAGCAAGAAATAACAGAGTTATTGCCATCGTCTCTCCCTCTACACCGACGCCGCTTGGCCATCCTCTTGGTTGTGTTTACCCCCTATGAACTGAGGTTCATAACAACACTACTGTCAGAAAGGGCAGTGCAGCATCCAAACTGTTGAGCTAAAAGATTGTCACCCCAAGAGAGGGAACTATAAACTTCCCGGGTCATTGTTCACCATTCCATCTTCCTCAACATACACCGCCTTTGTCATCGAGTTTCAGGAACATGGATTAGTCCACGCCAGAGGAGCCATCTTTGCACGGTCCACCATGCCATGAAGTGGCTGGCTGAAGCATCCAACTTTCAAAGCCCCTCTTGGACCACAGCGAGTGGACAAGAGTCCATGCAATAGGAGAATCATGGCAGCAGCAGCAGCACAGCGTCAGGAAGTAGAGCAGAATAAGGAAAGTTGAATACCCACGGCAACGACTGTATGCCCAAAGAAGATGTCGCTAGCCCCGACCACAGCGAGAGTCCCAATAGAAGTTAGTAGGATCCATAAGATTAGAGTCCAAGTCCTTAACACCTTATCTTTAGGTATTAGCAAACTAGGAGTCCAAACTATGTTAGCTAAAGGTGTATGTCCTAGAGTCCGAACTGGTCAGGAGAGTTCAAGTCGTGTTAATTAGCAGTCTTTGTTAGGGACACCACTACATAAATAGAGGTCAGCACGCACTGTTCAAGGAAGAAATAAACCCCTCTCACCACTATTTTCTATCTGTCAATTCCTCTAGCTCTCTCATCCCAATCTATGTTTAACTTCCCCTTCTAATACCCTAATCTCCAAGTGATGAGGTTTGGCCATCCTCTGCACGGTAGTTATCCCTGTTAGCGTGTGCTATATTAGGCAGGGCCCTTGCTATGTTAGGCAAGACCCTTGGGTTTAGGGTGGTCTTGGTGCATGCATGTTGCCTTGTCGCCCCCTGGTTTGGTTTGTTGGTTATAATAGGCAAGGATCTTCTCTGATAGGATTATTTCCTATCCCCGTGAACATCCCTGCCTATATGTACTCGAGCCTTTGCTCCCATTAACTCATTCACAATTTCCCCAAAACCATCGTCTCTCATGGTATCACGAGTCCGGGATTCTCCTCGGATTTCCTCGCTTCCGCTAACCTAGCGGCCCTGCCGTGTGCTGCTGCACGGCTTCCTGCCGAGCGGCGTCTCTCCCTCCCCAGGCGACATGGCTCCCGAGTCGCCCAAGGCGGGTGACCTCCAGAAGAACGGCGACGGCGCTCTCACCGATCCGTCCGCCCCCTCTGCCTCCTCCGACGAACTTGCCCGGCGGGCGGCCCTGGAGAAGGCCAACGCCCTCGCCACGCAGCACCAGG
The DNA here is from genome assembly GCA_036346245.1 of Bonia amplexicaulis. NCBI lineage: Eukaryota > Viridiplantae > Streptophyta > Magnoliopsida > Poales > Poaceae > Bonia > Bonia amplexicaulis. The sequence goes on along the minus strand of CM070738.1, from coordinate 12,109,668 downwards.
AGATGCACGATTCGACCCTTGCTCGTGCGACCGAGGCTGACGAGGAAGCGATGGCTGCCGCCGCAGCCCGCGACGCCGCTTATCGCCGCTTCAACGCCGCCAGAACGCGCGGCCAAGGAGCGCGACGGCCGCCGCCGCCATCGCCGCCTCCAGCCTTCCCGGCCGGCGGCCGCACCCACGCCGGCGCCGGTCGATACACACCGCGATGCTCCTCCAGGAGGCCGCGGCCCTCCTGAACCTTCACGCACAGGCAGTCGCCGTCTCCAACATCCGCAGCCTCATCTCCATCGTCCTCGACGTCGACTCGGGTAACTTCAATCGCTGGCGTGACCAATTCCTGCTGACTCTCGGCAAGTTCTCCCTCCAGGATCACATACGCCTCGACAACCCGGTCCCCTTGCCGGACTGGGAGCGGATGGACTGCGTGGTCCAATCCTGGATCCTCGGCACCCTCTCCGACGATCTCGCCGAGATCATCTCCTCCCAGGGCTCCACCGCCAGGGACGCTTGGCTCGCTGAGTCTCGCCTCAAGAACCGGAGATACGCGCCATCCAGCTCAAGACACGGTTCCGCAACTTCGTCCAGGGCGACCTCTCCGTCGCCGAGTACTGCCGCCGCCTCAAGAAGATGGCCGACGATCTCACCGCTCTCGGGGAAGTCGTCACCGACCGCACCCTCGTCCTCAACGTGATCCGAGGCCTCAACGAGCGCTTCACCCACGTCGGCGCCCTGCTTCGTCGCGCCCGCCCCTTCCCCTCCTTCCTCGACGCACGCGACGACCTCACCTGGAGGAGCTCACCCTGGAGAATCGGCAGCCTTCCCCGGCTGCTGCCCTCGCTGCCACCACCAAGTCCTCACAGCCGTCCCCACAGCAGTCCGGTTCCAACTCCGGGGGGGCCGGCCACGGGAACGGCTACAAGAACAACGGCCGCAGCAAGCGCGGCGGCGGCGCGTGGAGGGCGCCTAACGGCCGCGCCACCGACCGACGGCGGCAAGAAGAAGAAACCGGAGCGCCACCGCAGCAGCCTCGGGCGCTAAGACTTCAAGACCACCGGCCGCCTCGCCGTCTGTCTACAACCCGTGGACGGCACCATCCACATGTGGCCGGCGCTGCCCCCATCGGCGCCGATTCTCGCCTGCCCCCAAGAAGACGCCGCAGCCGTCAGCAGCAGCCACCTGCGGTCCATGCTCTCCCTGCGCCGACCGAGGGGGCCGGCCACTGGGCACCGCCAGGGTACTACAACCCCATGGCGGTCGCCTCCCGACACTTCAACATCGGCCTCCGCCAAGACGGCAACATTGAATCAGCCCCCGTCCGCCGAGTGGACTTTTGACTCAGGTGCTACTTCTCACATGACATCCTCTTCCAGCAATCTTTCACATCTTTTTTCTCAGCGGTATCCTACTCACTCATCCATTGTTGTCGGTAATGGTTCCATGCTTCCCGTAGTTGGCACTGGCTCTACTGAATTACCTCATTCTTTATTTCTTAATAATGTCCTTGTGTCTCCACAAATTATTAAGAATCTCATCTCAGTTCGCCAGTTTACTATCGATAACAATTGCTCTGTTGAGTTTGACCCTGCTGGTTGCTCTGTGAAGGATTTGCAAACTCGGAACGTGATCGTCAGGTGCAATAGCTCCGGGGCCCTGTACCCTTTGCGCCTCCCTCCAGCACAGTCTCTTGTCGCCAAGGCTGCCTCCCCCTTGTGGCATCGTCGTCTCGGTCACCCTGGCCACGAAGCTCTGTCGAAGCTTGCGTCTAGTGTTTCCTTTCATATAGAGGATTGCTCCGATTTATGTCATGCTTGTCAGTTAGGGCGCCACGTTCGCTTGCCCTTCCATGCGTCCGCATCTCATGCGTCTAATAAGTTTGATCTTATACATTGTGATCTTTGGACATCCCCGGTCGTCAGTATGTTCGGTTATAAATATTATTTGGTCATTCTTGATGATTGCACGCACTATCTGTGGACTTTTCCTCTACGTGTTAAATCTGACACTTTCAGCACGCTCGCCAACTTCATTACCTCCGCCTCCCCGATTCGGCGCCACCGTGAAGGCTGTTCAGTGCGACAACGGCGCGAGTTTGACAACCCAAATACGTGCATTTCTTCCTCACCCGGGGCATCCATCTTCGCATGTCCTGCCCTTACACCTCGGCGCAGAACGGTAAAGCTGAACGCATCATTCGATCAATCAATAATGTTGTTCGTTCCCTGCTGTTCCAAGCCTCCATGCCCCCCTCTTACTGGATTGAGGCGCTCTCCACCGCGACGGCTCTGCTTAACATCTTGCCCACCAAGACCCTCGCCTTCTCTACACCGCATCTTGCTCTCTATGGCACACCACCGGCGTATGATCATCTACGGGTTTTTGGCTGCAAGTGTTATCCGAACCAGTCTGCCACAGCTCCTCACAAACTCGCCCCTAGGTCTGTCCTGTGTGTCTTCCTTGGCTATTCTGACCATCATAAAGGATACCGCTGTCTTGACCTCTCCTCCAATCGCATCATCATCTCAAGGCATGTCATCTTCGATGAAAATGCCTTTCCGTTTGCTGATCGCGATGGACCACCCCCTCCTGCCACCTTCGAGTTTCTTGATGCTCCTGACGCTGTGCCTGTTCCTATTGGTATTGGTCCATCACACAAGTTTTTGCCTGCAGGAACACATCCCGCCGACCCCGGTGTCTTGGCGCCCGTGCAGTGCCCTCACCCACCGTGGGCGCGCTGAGGACCTGTCGTCCCCCTCGCCGCGCTCACGTTCCCCGGACGACGCCCTGGGACCCCAAGACCATCCTCCGCGCCACGCTGCCCCGACCGCTTTCACCCGCGCGCGCGCGCTGCCCGACGTCATCGTCACCGCGCCACGCGCCTCCTCCCCACACACGGCGTCACCGCGCCACGCGCACCGTGACCTCTTCATCAACACTCCTCATTGGATCATTTCGGCCCGCAACAGAGTTCTCCATGAAGGACCTCGGTGCCGCACCACTTCCTCGGATGCATGTTCGCCCGCAATGGTCTTCTTCTTTCTCGAGCGGACATGATGGAGCTCCTTGATCGCGCCGGCATGTCCGAGTGCAAACCGTGCTTGACGCCTGTGGACACCAGCCCCAAGGTTGCGGCTGCAGATGGTGCCCCAGTCTCCGATGTCTCTGACTTCCGCAGTCTCGCCGGTGCTTTAGAGTGGCTAACCTTCACTCGGCCAGACATCGCCTACGCTGTGCAGCAAGTATGCCTTCACATGCATGATCCCAGGGAGCCGCACCTTTCTGCACTAAAGCGGATTCTTCGGTACATTCGTGGCACTCTTGACATGGGTCTTATGCTGCGACCATCCTCAGCGACGGATCTTGTGGTCTACACTGATGCTGATTGGGCTGGTTGTCCCGATACGCGCAAGTCCACCTCGGGCTATGCTGTGTTCCTCGGCGACAGTCTCGTCTCCTGGTCATCCAAGCGCCGAACACCATCTCTGGCCGAAAGGTCAAGCCGAGTATCGCGATGGCTAATGGAGTTGCCGAGGCAACTTTGGCTGCGTCGCCTCCTCACGAGCTTCACGCCCTCTCCGTGACTACTGTTGGTGTATTGCGACAACATCAGCGCCGTCTACATGTCTTCCAACCCCATCCAGCATCAACGCACCAAGCACATCGAGATTGACCTCCATTTTGTCAGAGAACGAGTTGTCATTGGTCTTTGTTCGCCCTACATGTGCCTACTACATCACAAGTATGCGGACGTCTTCACCAAGGGCCTACCTTCCACCATTTTTTGAGTCAGACCGGTCTCCACGTGTGCGATGGTCGACGATTCGATCATGGGGTGTTAGCGTGTGCTATATTAGGCAGGGCCCTTGCTATGTTAGGCAAGACCCTTGGGTTTAGGGTGGTGCGGCTGCACAGGCATGTTGCCTTGTGCGCCTCCCCCTGGTTTGGTTTGTTGGTTATAATAGGCAAGGATCTTCTCTGATAGGATTATTTCCTATCCCCGTGAACATCCCTGCCTATATGTACTCGAGCCTTTGCTCCCATTAACTCATTCACAATTTCCCCAAAACCATCGTCTCTCAATCCCGATGTGAACCAACGTTCACACCAACATCACACAGGTCAGCTTGCATGGGAGGGATAGCTCTGATGTGGCGAGATTGATTGCTTCAATCTCAGTTGTAAAACTTGTAATGCACCAGGCACTAAATTTGCATTTCAAGAAAATTGTTCTTCACATTATGCACGGATGACTTTTTTCCATGTCCAACAGAACTCGAGCTCTAAAGTTCTAGACTTACATTGTAGTACTTGAGCATATTTAGGTATTCAAATAACTCGTACTTTGGTTTTACACCTTATCCCCATCAGTTAAGAGATCGTCAAAAACAGTTCTTTGTCCTCCGAAAAGGGTATAACTGAATTTAACATGTCGCTTCACAATGATTTTCCAAGAATCTATTATGGTACAGGGCGGCCTAACGAACACATACCATTTTTCTGGTGGTACTCTTAAGATGTTTTTCTCCTGCCAACATGCACAGTTGTAATAGTTTTTCCTTTTTTTTAGCTTGTAGTGGAACAGCTTTTTCGTTTCAAGTCAACTGTAAATTGTTCTTGGGCACTACATCTTCTACGACTTGTATCTGGTCGAGCTTTGAAGAACATGGGGGAACAAAATGATAATTATCTTGTTTTGTTTGATCCTGCTGGTAGCCTGGAGAAAGCACAAGTTTTCTTAGGAGTTTTATGTAAGGTTAAGATGTGGCCCATATAAGAGTTGGAGATTATGTGATGGGTGACTGGATAGTCTGAAGTTGGTTATTATTGAATTATTTTTGGTGCTATGGGCTTCTAATTTGATTCATTTACACAAGTACAATTGATTATGTCATATTTGTGATGTGGTGCTGAGTTGGGTGGCCGTGAAGGCATGGGGGAGCAAGGGATTGTGGTGTATGGCTTTGAGCTAAATGGTGGTATATACATTGATATCCCTGTACATGATTAACCCTGGTGCTGAAAAATAGTCTCATCTGTAAGCACTGAGCGCTTGCAACTTTCTTTGTGCCTCTAACGTGATGTGAGCCGTTATATACTAAGTGAACAAATCCAGAAATGGTATACCATTCGCAGATCCCATACTAACTGGTGGCGGGTTAGACTCCTAGTATTTAGCACATGCTCATAAACTAAGGTTAGCATGAACTTAACAAATGACCGAACAATTCAGTCCAATACAATCAAAATACGTACTTAAAAAGAGAAGAGGAGGGCGCATAGTGCTCACCGTCGTGGTCCCGGATGGTGGCGTAGCGGCTGTTGGCGAGTGGGCAGGAGCTTCCGTTGCAGATGCCCGTCGCGTTGTAGGGGTTGCGGCAGAATATCCCTGTCGTGATTCTGCGCAAATCAACACCACCGCAGCCGATTTATCATCAGAAAGAACACCAAACAAGAAACAAGAAGTCTGAGAAGGCTATTGGTGCGGTACTTTGCCATGAAGCTGCAGTGATTGTGGTGGATGCAGTGCCAAATCACGTCGTCGCTCATCTTGGATGCCGCTGCTCGGACTAGCTCTTCCTCTGCTTGCTCTCGCGCCCGTCGCTTGGCTCGGCAGTGGCTGGACCAGAAACTGGACAGGACCGGGGCTGAAGACTGAGGTTGTCGTGGGAGCCCCTGTTGCGGGCGGTGGCGGCAAGCCCTGGGCGCGGGGGGTGACGGCGAGGACTGGCCGCAGAACGGAGGCGGCGGCTCGACCCGGTCTTTGAGTCGGTGACAAGTTGATTGGCAATGGAGGGGGCTAGGGTTTTGAGGCTGCGAGGTTTTGGTTTTGCCACGGCGCGGAGTAGGCGGAGTCGGCGGATCGTAGCAGCAGGCGGCGGCTAGGGGACAGGATGGGAACGCGACTGCGGGCCGGTCTGGATTGGGCTTTTTCCTAAGCCGCGTTTGGGGATGGGATTTCGGCTTTGGCTTTGCCCGGAGAAGCCAAAAGTCATCCAACGGCTGCGGCATATGACTTTTGACTAAAATTTTTAAATTTTGGTTGTTTACGGTACAGATTATAGAGAGAGATACCCACTTACGATTTTGGATGGTACAGATATTAGGCTTTTAACGTGTACATCGTTTAATTTGTAGACCCCGTCTTGAGAAAATACTCCGTTTAAAAGTTAGGTACTGTAGCAAAAGTCAAAAACCGTCAGCTTCAGAGGAAAAGAACAGGCCCCAAACAGCTGGCTTTCGGTAGCCGCTTATCGAAAAGTCCATAGCTGGACACAACGTGAGAAAGCCACAGCCAGAAGTCGCAAGAGGGCAGCTTCGGTGGTGATACCGGGGTCGCCCGATCTTCTCGTCGTAGGATTGATACTCACGGGAGTCTTGATGAATCGTAATGATCCTCCAATGCCAATGCAAGGGACGAACACTCTTTAATCCGCCAAAACACACTCGTGTTGATCTCGTCGACCACTGTTTAAGATCTATCGTGCACCCAATTCCCAACGGAAAGGTTGAACGATCTTGATTGAAGAAAATCACTCCTAATTCCCTATGGAACTTCGGTAGCAATGCTAAACTCGAACAAACTTTAGTAGATTCATTATTCTCAAACGTGGTCTGCCTCACAATGGGGGTCTAACCCTCAATATATAGTACCATGTCCACCTTATGGCAGGCCAAGAGGTCCTAAACTAACTCTAACTCATCCCTACATGTATTTGGAAACAAACTCACACAAAAGGAAAAACCTAAAATTAAATCGTCACTATATTTCGGTCATAACTTTTTATCCGTGACGAATTTGAAGGTGGGGCTGGATCCATTGCGTAGCCCTTGAAATTATCTTTCCAACGAGTACAAGAACACCTGAATCGGACTCCGTTTTTGAAAGTTATGGCCTTTTTAGTAACTGTCTGTCAAGCTGTCCCGAATTGAATTCTGAGTTGAATCCGAGTTTGAATTGGATTGAGCACGTGGGAGGTCCGAATTTGGCTTAAAAATCTTATCCAAAACTTGTAGTTTAAATCCTTGGGCTCCACCCTTTTGCTCTCCTACTGCATTGGCTTCTTTCCTCCTTGTGCTTCTCCATTACTTTTGCCCCGGAATCATCATAATATTCAAGCCTAATAATAAACAAGAATTTGGCATAAGGTAGTATATCGTTCCCACAAATAGAAGGAAATTCATTAAGAAACAAATTCACCGACAATATTTAATACGGCTCAATGCTTCTTTCCGGTGAAATAATGTATTTGACTTAAAGTGCTAAGCATATGCGATCCGCATCATCCTCCCTTCTTCAAGAAAAGCCGTCCCCGCTTTTGATAGCCCTGAAATTGTACTAAACAAGGAATACAATGTGTATGCATGGTATATGTATTGGTCGATTACACCCTTTCGCTTTCACATTACTATTACCGGAGGTGTAGTAAGCAAAAGAACAACACATATGCGTGGTATATGTATGAATCAATTATTGTGTCATTCTCATTCTCCTTTGTTTTGCACAAACCAATTGATACTACAATAGCTATCAAATGCATACATTGCAATGTTTTCATTCACACCATTCTCCTCCCATAAGAAAAAATTGTCCTCGACTTTCAAGCACGTGGACAAGTCATTAATGGTAAAACCGATCAAACGGTTCAAATATGGAAGATAAAATTTTAAGTGCCTTCCTTGCTTCATTGGCTACTCGATTATCTGTACATGATTGTTCATCGAAAGAGGAACAAGTAGGCACAAGAAATCTTTGTAAACAAACAAGCACTATTGTTAAACCTCATCTCATTGTGATCATGACGTGGTATAAAAGATTGTTTGTCCAAAATATGCAATTTCAACTCGGCAAGCTTATCACATGTAATGCATATTCGATAAACATAAAAGTTGTCATCTACACCATAATCTCCGATCAAATTGAACTTATATGTGTAGGCATAGGAACTAACTAGTGATTTTAAACATGCAATTTCAGCAACATTGTCAATGACACTAGATAGCTCTTTAGGGTCATCGAATATAATATAATATAACAAATCATCAGGAGATATTCTAGAAAGAACTTCCTTATGAGTAATTAATTCCACATTATGTAAATTGATCAAAGAAATTTCAGAACATGGAATTTTCGAATGAACACATGAGTTCTCACAATTACTCACATTTTCACAAATAAATTCAGAACCAATATGGTTAGCTCTATCATTCTCTTCAATTGATGGAGGTGTTGTAGGTATTAAATCATCATGATGTAACAACGGGGCAGCAAGTACTTCATCTTTAACTATGATTATCTCCTCATCGTTTATCTCCAATGGTGCCAATTGTTGAACATTTAGCTCGTCTTCTTTAATTTCAACCTGCACAATGTGAGGAACAACACTAGAAGTAGATATTAATGTGTTAGTTTCAAAATCAACCTCACTTTGTCCAAGAGGTGGAGAGGGAACTATATATTGAGGGTTAGACCTCCATTGTAAGGGCACCACTTTTGATAATAGAATAATCTTGTTCTTTCTGTTGGCCGAACCAACTTGAGGGAAGAATTGAGAGTTCATCTAAATCAAGATCGTTCAACCTTTCCGTTGGGAATTGGGAGCGATAGAACTTCATTTGGTGGTCGTGAAGTTCTAAGACGGTGGTTGGGCCAATTATAGAGTGCTAACTCTTGCATTGGCAACGAGAGATCACTACGGTTTATCAAATCCACGTGAGTATCTCGATCCTACGTCGAGAAGATCAGGCGACCCCGTATCAATCATCAGCATCTTCACCAGCATCTCGCCCCAGTGATAAGCATCCGGTTGCATCGGCGGGGACTCCTACACCGGCATCGTCATCTTCTTCACGCAGTCATGATATTCAGTGTTTTAAGTGCAAAGGAAGAGGACACAAATCTTCAGAGTGCCCTAGCCGGAGGGTGCTGCTAGTAAATGATGAGGGTGAGTGGGAGTCTGAGAGTGACCCTGAGGGTGATATTAATGCAAACCATGATCTTGCAGGTGAAGATGATCATAAGGATGATGTGGCTAGCACTTTGTTGAGCCATAACCATGTGGGAGGAGAAGCCTTGGTCGTATGCCGCTCTTTGAGTGCCCGGTTGTGGAGGAAGATAAGGGCGCAGATAACTTGTTTCATACATGTTGTTTGGTGAATGCGAAGGTATGTCGAGTTATTATTGATAGTGGCAGCTGCAATAATATTGCAAGTACGGAGATGGTTGAGAAGTTAGGATTGCAAACAAAGCACCATCCACATCGTTATCATATGCAGTGGCTGAACGATTGCGGATCAATGAGAGTAACATGCATGGTAAGAATCCCTATTTCAGTTGGCACATATCATGATGTGGTGGAGTGCGATGTGGTGCACATGCATGCATGTCACCTACTGTTGGGACGTCCTTGGTTATTTGCTCGTGATGTGCAAATCAGCGGTCGTGCAAACCGTCTCGTTTTTGTCCATAAAGGAGAGAAGTTTACATGGCTACCCATGACACCGGAGGAGGTATTTGTGGACGAGCAAAAGAGAAAGGTTCAAAATAAGCGAGAGAGTGAGAAACATTCTAGTGCGAGCCACAATAATAGTAAGGGAGTGCATCCACAAACAAAAGCTTCAAAGCCAAATATGACCAAGCCAACGGGAAAACAGGGATTAGTCATGATGGTTAGGAAAAGGGACTTAAAAGAATTGAGTGAACCTAATACATGTTCTTTGTACTCCTATACAAAGAAGCCTTTTTATCGACTGACGACTTATCCTCTACTTTGCCTAGTGTTTGTCTTGATATATTGCAGGCATATGAGGATGTGTTTCCCAATAAGGTACCACCCGGGCTGCCACCTAAGCGCGGGATTGAGCATCAAATTGATTTGGTACCAGGAGCTCCATTGCCAAACTGGGCGCCATACCGCACAAATCCAGAGGACACTAGAGAAATTCAGCGTCAAGTTCAAGAGCTTCTTGATAAAGGTTACATACAGGAAAGTCTATCTCCTTGTGTTGTTCCGTTATTTTGGTTCAAGAAAGATGGTACTTGGAGAATGCGTTGATTGTAGAGCAATAAATAATATCATTTAGGTATAGGCATCCGATACCTAGACTTGATGACATGCTAGATGAACTTAGTGGCTCTACAATATTTACTAAGATCGATCTTCAAGTGGGTACCATCAAATAAGAATGAAAGAGGCGATGAATGGAAAACCGCATTTAAGACTAAATTTGGTTTATATGAATAGTTAGTCATGCCCCTTGGATTAACAAATGCACCTAGTACTTTCATGAGATTAATGAATCATGTGCTTAGATCATTCATCGGAAAGTTTGTTGTTGTATACTTTGATGATATTCTTATTTACAAAGAAACTTTCACCGAACATATTGAACATATGAGGTGCGTGCTTGTTGTTTTGAGAGAAGAAAGTCTATTGCTAACCTTAAAAGTGCACCTTTGCACAGATAAGGTTGTGTTTCTTGGCTTTGTTGTTTCGTAAAGGCGTGGAGGTTGATGAGGAAAAATTAAGGCTATTCATGACCGCCGCCTCCACACAATATAAGCCAAGTGAGGAGCTTTCTTGGCCTAGCGAGTTTTCTACCGGTTCGTGAAAGATTTTAGCACCATTGCTGCCCCAATTAATGAATTGACAAAGAAGGAGGTTCCTTTCAATTGGGGCAAAGACAAGACAAAGCATTCCAGAATTGAAAGATAAGCTTACATCTCGCACCACTCCTAGCGCTACCGCATTTTGGTAAGATGTTTGAGGTTGAATATGATGCTAGTGGTGTAGGGATTGGTGGGGTACTTATGCAACAAAGTAGGCCAATTGCTTATTTCGGTGAAAAGTTAAGTGGTCCAACGCTAATTATTCGGTTTATGACAAGGAACTGTATGCGTTAGTGCGTGTGTTGGAAACTTGGCGGCGCTATTTATGGCCTAGAGAATTTGTTATACATTCTGACCATGAATCTCTGAAACATCTTAAAGTTCAATTAAAACTAAACCGTAGACATGCACGTTGGAGTGAGTTCATAGAATCATTTCCATACATTATTAAATATAAGAAGGATAATGTTGTTGCGGATTCATTGTCTAGACGACATATGTTACTTTCCCAACTAGATGTTAAAATTTGGGTCTAGAGAGTATCAAAGAATTGTATGCTATTGATGCGTTCTTTGCTGAACCCTACTCAAAGTGTGGTAATGGAAAAGGTTGGTATAAGTATCATTTGCATGATGGTTTCCTATTTAGAGCTAACAAATTGTGCATTCCATTGCTCTGCTCGATTACTTTTATTGCAGGAAACTCATGCGGTGGTCTTATGGGTCACTTTGGTGCTAAAAGACCGAGAGTGTGTTGGCTGATCATTTTTTTGGCCAAAGATGAGGCGAGATGTGGAACGATACGTGTTGAAATGCATACATGCCATAAAGCTAAGTCCCGTCTTAATTCTCATGGTTTATACACGCCTTTACCTATTCCTAGTGCTCCGTGGGGGACATTTCTATGGATTTTGTGTTAGGATTGCCACGGACTAAGAGGGGGAGGGATTCGGTATTTGTGGTGGTTGATCATTTTAGTAAAATGGCTCATTTTATTCTATGTCATAAGAGCGACGATGCTTCACATGTTGCCGATTTATTTTTCGTGGAAATCGTGCTTACATGGTGTTCAAGACAATTGTCTCGCATCGTGATACAAAGTTTTGAGCTACTTTTGGAAGACGTTGTGGGAAAGCTTGGTACTAAGTCGCTATTCTCTACTACCTGTCATCCTCAAACAGATGGACAAACTGAAGTTGTGAACCGTACACTTTCTATGATGTTGCGAGCAGTTCTTAAGCATAATTTGAAGATGTGGAAAGAGTGCATTCCGCATGTGGAATTTGCTTATAACAAGGCGGTACATTCTACTACAAAATTATGTCCATTTGAGATTGTTTATGGATTTAAACCTATTGCTCCCATCGATCTTTTGTCATTGCCATTGCAGGAACGAGCTAATATGGATGCTAGTAAACGTGCTGAATTCATTAAAAAGATTCATGAGAAAACGAAGGCAAATATAGAGGAGATGACAAGAAAGTATGTGCAACGAGCAAATAAAGGAAGAAAGAAGCTGGTGTTTGAACCGGGCGAGCTCGTTTGGGTACACTTGTGTCGGGACCCGGAGCAACAACTCCGAAACCCTCTGTGTTAATCGCACTATCCCAGGAAAGCTTAGTGCACACAGCAAATCAAAGACAAATATCATGCATAATGATAAATTTTATTTAACTAAATATGAGCCTGATGGCCAAAGTTTACAATAGCAGCGGAAGAAAACACAAAGCAGAGGCAGCTCATCCAGCCTTCCCACAAGGCGAATGACTGTAAGACGTGGCCTATTCGCAATCCTCACCGAAGTCGTCGAAGGCTTCCTCTGAAAAAGTTAGATAGAGCCACATGAGTACAAACGTACTCCACAAGCTACACCAGGAGATTTAACAGATTGAATGCATGCATATGGATATCAAAGGAAGGCATATATGGTTGGTTTGCATAAAAGACAGCATTGAAGTAAATATCATAAAGTAAGTGCGAAAGCTGAATTTGATACAATAAGTAAAACAATATTGTAATCAACATAAGTAACATTAGTGCAGGCTCCAACCAAACATTAACCTATTCACGGGCATCCCACCCGGACCAACTTTTCTTAAAATCAAACTCGTACAGATTCCATCCATCCATACGATTTTCCAAAAAGTCTCATGGAATCCTTCCTTCCACAAGGTTTTCATAAAGCGTTTTAAAAATTAAAATCTAATCCGTGAAAAACTTTACTCAGCTTGCCCATGACCGTGGGCACGGCTATCCAGGATAGGTTATACACTCTGCAGAGCTTGTACAGCTTTACCCACAAGATATGACAGTCTCATATTGTCGGTTACTACACGCTTCCTTAGGCGTGCGACTGAGAAAATCATAACAAAGCCTTTACAATGATTCATTGCCAATATAATAACGCCGCCACTAAGGTTTCACCACAACATGAATCCACATGCTGGAGCCCCCTCTTGTGCCATGTGCGACTTCTCACGGACTACACCGCCCACATTCAAATTTTATAGCGAGATTATGTTGGAACTTCACAAATTAGTTGGCTAGGTCCGTCCCATATCGGACTTGTGGTAGCACGAAAAGGGCTTTGCAATAGTAGCTCACAGACCGGTCCTTTATTGACTTAGGCACTAACCACATACCCCTTGTGCCTGGCAATCAACATTGCGTCACCAAACGACAATGCATGCCAGCAAGCACCCACCACTCTAACCATTTGCCTAAGTCTAAACCAAGTTTTTTACTTTGTTTGGAAATAAGTTTGTAAACCTTTCTGATTTTTCAAAGTCAAGATATCCAGAAAAGAGTTTATCATTTTATGTGAAGAAAGTTCCCAAATCATAATATTCTCAGCATGGCTAAGCAAGTTTATGAAAATTTCTAGTTAATACTAATGTACTAACTAGGTTTTAACTATGGTTGACAAGGTATAATTGCATGAAATATCAAATTTGGCTGTCCAAAGGAATTTGGGTATAACTACAGTTCAAACTGAATTTAAATTAGACATTGATTAAAAGTAAGCATGCATATTAATTAAAAAAACAATATAAATAATTTTAAGTATTGGGATCAACATGATCAAAGGTGTAACTTGCCTGGATTGGAGACTGGGTTCTGATCGCAGAAGTCGTTCTCTCCGAGATCGCTGAAATCTAAACGCAAAGAACCAAACAAATAGAATTCAAATAAAATTCAAAAATTGAAAATAAGTACATATTTGAATAGTTTAGGATTTTATAAGAATTTAGAAATTTGAATGGTTCAATTTGGAGCTAAAATGAACAAGTTATGGCTTCCGGAAAATTTAAAAGAGAGAAAAAGAAAAAGCTGATTTTCGGAATTTTTTTATATTGAAAAAAACTGATTTATGACGTCATCACCGAAATAAAATAAATAAAATGATGACGTGGCCTTTAGGGCACACGGTCGCCACGTGGTCGCCACTAGGTCGCCACGCAGGCCGACGCATGGCGACATGGCCGTCGGCCGACGCAGCCCACCTGGGCCGGCGCTTCACGGAGTTCGTCCGCATCGCGGCGGCCGGCGAGGGGTGGCGGAGGTAGAGGAGGCGACGGCGGTTTCAACCTCACCCCGGCGGGCTCTGAGGTGGCCTGAGTTGGCGGCGGAGGAGAAGGTGCGGCGGTGGAGGAGATGGTGGCGGGGTGGCTTGGCCATGGGAGGCGGCCGAATAGAGGAGGAGGAGCGAGGAGGTGCGGTGTCGGGAAGGCTTCCCGGGGTCTTTATATAGGAGGAGGGGCGGTGGGGCCGGATTTTGCGGCATGGGGAGGCGAAACCACGGTAAACGTGATTAGGATTGCGCCATTGATGGCCTAGGAGTGCGGCGGAGAGGAGGAAGCCGAGGCGGTGCTTGAGGAGTGGGGCGGAAACGAGGTGGCGGCGATTCTTTAAATGGCGGACCCACAAGACGGGAGGGGGCGAAAGGCGGCCAAAGGAGGCGGTGAGGTGGAGGGGAGGGGAGGCCGAGGCATGGGCGGGGAGGAGGAGAGAGAGAGGAAGGCGGCCATGGCGGCGGGAGAGGAGAGAGGAGCAGGAGGTAGAAGAAGGAAGTGAGGAAGAAGGGTATGACGCGGGCCCCACCAGAAGTGAGAGAGAGAGAGAGAGAGATAGGAAATGGATGGCTCAGATTTAGACACGTGGCAAAATCCTGGCCATCCGATTTAAATGAAGATGAGAGGCTTGGATTAAATCAGAGAAAAGGTAAGATTTAATCCTAGTGCGACACGTGTCAACACCAGATTAATCCGGGTTTTTAATTCGGATTTTATTTTCAGAAAATAGGAGGAGATTTCTTAAACACTTTTAAAAATAGCAAATAATATTTAAAAATTCCAGAAAATTTATAGAAAATTCCTGGAGACATTTTACACTTAGGAAAAATATTTTAATTCATTTATAAAATATATTTTTATCTTCAAAAATTGATTTTTAATTCCATAAAATTCCCACAAATTCCATAAAATAGTTTTAGACTTTCTAAAAATATTTTTAACTCAAAATTGTACTTTTAGCTTTTTACAAAAATACCCTTTGGCTTTAAAATTGGTTTTGAGATCTCAGAAAATCTCAGAAATTACTATAAAATTTTGGGAAGCTTGGAAAAGGCTAAATAAATTCTTTTTAGCTTTAGGAAAATATTTAAAACATATTTTCTTGTATTTAGGCTTTGAAAATAAAATCCAGATAACTCCAAATAAAAGTCAAATGCTTTTAAATACTTAATTTGAAATAGTTTCTTTACAAAAATTTATCAATACCTTTTTGTTTGACAAAGGTTTTATGTTTTTAGTAAAATTACTTTTAACAAAAACCTTTTTGAAAAGGCTAAAAACAGGCAAACACAAACTTTCAAATTTAGGTAACTAAAGAACACTTATTTTTATTTTAAATTGAATTAATTTTTTTTTAAATATTGAAAATAACAGCTGGGCTGTTATAAACTACCCCCCTTAAAAGAATCTCGTCCCCGAGATTCGCACGGGCTAGCAAAGAAATAGGTGTGGATCTTACTCTGATTGGCTTGAGCGGAGATTTGATTAAGACGTCCTTTTTGCGGCATTCTTCTTGCTGCTCGGAGGGTGTTGGCAGTTGAGGTTCCCGATGTACCATTCTTCGCTGCCTGCTGCTTCTTAGGAGAGTTGTTGGCGTAGTGTCCTGGTTCATGGCAGTTGAAACAAGTTACTCCGGCTGCGGGGTTCTGGTCCTTTGGTGGAAAACCAATCATCAGAGTTTTGTTGTCTTCAGTGTTGGTGGAGGCGTTATCGGTACTAACTCTTACACATCGGTGATGGTTGGAAACTGCTGGCTTCAAGTAGGTTCTCATTTTTCTTAATAGATCAATCTCCAAAAGAAAGTTGTCCCTATGGATAGGAGTAGAGGGGTATATATACTAGGAACAACCCTCCTAGCTCGGTATGAACATAAGTCACAACGTTGGAAGGTGGAAGGCCAACTGGTTGGAGCATTCAAGGAGTCTTCTTAAATTCACGCGCGTTTGCTTAACTTCTGCGTAGTCTTTAGTAAAACAGCAATAACTCTCTGCTCGGAAGTCCAAACGACGAACCATTTGTTGGAGGTGAAAATAGACTTGATTATCTTTCCATCCATATAGGATATGTGTAGTAAAATGTGACAGGTTGGTGCGCAAGCCTTCAAAAGTCTTCGATTTTCATGAACATTTATCAACATGTGCAAACAGCATTAAAATGACCATATCGTTCTTTTCATAACTCCAAATGATGCACGGTTTGAAATGTAGGAAAATAGACTGGACAAGCCATCCATTGGTCTGGTGTATGCTGGTTGGAAACATTATAATTCATGCAGATAATGATTGCAAAACTCGTTGGTTTTCTGGACCTCCCTGTTCCTCTCCAATGCACCTGAGTTCAATCAAAGAAGAAGAGGTGGGGGGCACGACCAAGTCACAAGAATGTGAAATGTAACTTAGGTTAACATTCACCTAATCATGTATTTGTTTAGCACGTCTTCTCGTGATTGGTCCTTGATATTGTTGGTCCTTGATATGATCATCTTCAGTGTGGTTATTGAAGATTGGGATGTCCTCATCACTTTTGCTCTCCCAAGTCTTCACATGAATCATACCTAAGAATACATAAAATACTAGCATGAGATAGTATTCCAAGTTCATCATCAATTAAGGAAACTCCTTAAGGAACAAAAGCACCTGTTTGTTTAAACGCTTGGCTCTTGCCCTCGTCATTGGGCCCTCTGGTTCTTGGTTATTGTCATGCATACTTAGAGTGGAAGATGTATATGTAATGGGGATGTCCTCATTAGTATGTGCATAACCACCAATAGGAGAAGATGTATAAGTGTTAGGGATGCCCTCGTCAGAGTTGGATTTTGATTTTGCGAAAGTTGATAAAATTCAGTTTTTGTTGTTTGCCTGGTCTAACCGGCCGGTTTGGCGATCAGACAGCGGGTCTAGTTGACCGTACTCTAGTTGGCGGCCTAACCTCTGGTCCCATGTGACTGAACTCCGGTGGCGATGTAACCGTTAGCGCGGTGTCACCAGATTCCAGTTAGCAATTGTTTTTTCCAAAGAGCGTGTTTTGAAGTTGGCCATGTGCAGTCAGATAGGTTAGTGGTTGGCGGTCTGACCAGGGCAGTCCGACCGCCACAGGGAGAGTGGTTAGACTAGTGGTTATAGGGCAAAGAATAGTGAGAGCAGTTTTTGAGTGATTTGAGTGTGTGCAAGGTATGGGTGCCATTGGTTGGCTATTTTTTGTTGTATGGTGTATTGTTTTGACTAGCGTTAGTCAAGTGTATGAAAGTTATGCTCAAGGTATGATGCGGATACGCACATGCTTAGCACTTTTCACGCGAATACATTATTTAATTGGAAAGAAGTATTGAGCCGCATTAAATATTGTCAGGTGAATTTGTTTCTTAAGGAGTTTCTTTTAATCGATGATGAATTTGGTTTGGCCCATTAATGACTTGTCCATGTGCCTAACAAAGTCGAGGACGACTTTTTCTCATGGGAGGGAGAATGATATGAAAGACAATGTTGCAATGTATACATCTTATGGTTGCCGTTATATTAATTTGTTTGTGTGGCACAACGAGAATGACACGATAATTGATTCATACATATACCATGCATATGGGTTGTTCTTTTTATCTACTACGCCTTCAGATGTTCTTGATATGCTAAGCAAAAGAAGTGTTGATGACAAATATATATACCATGCATATACGTTGTATTCTTTGTTTAGTACAATTTCAGGCTACCAAAAGCTGAGGACGACTTTTCTTGAAGAAGGGGAGGATGATGTGGATACGCACATGCTTAGCACTTTTCAGGCGAATACATTATTTAATTGGAAAGAAGTATTGAGCCACATTAAATATTGTCAGGTGAATTTGTTTCTTAAGGAGTTTCTTTTAATTGATGATGAATTTGGAATACTACATCATGTTATTATTTTATGTATTCTTAGGTATGATTCATGTGAAGACTTGGGAGAGCAAAAGGGAGGAGCACAAGGACTAAAACTACAAGTTTGGATAAGATTTTTAAGCCAAATTCGGATCTCCCACGTGCTCAATCCAATTCAAACCCGGATTCAACTCAGAATTCATTTCGGATTCGGTTCGGGACAGCTTGATAGGCAGTTACTAAAAAGGCCACAACTTTCACAAACGGAGTCCGATTCAGGTGTTCTTGTACTCGTTGGAAAGATAATTTCAAGGGCTACGCAATGGATCTGGCCCACGGATTAAAAGTTATGACCGAAATATTGTGATGGCTTAATTTTAGGTTTTTCCTTTTGTGTGAGTTTGTTTTCAAATACATGTAGGGATGAGTTGGAGTTGGTTTAAGACCTCTTGGCCAGCCATGAGGTGGAGAGGGAACTATATATTGAGGGTTAGACCCCCATTGTAAGGAGACCACGTTTGAGAATAATCAATCTACTAAAGTTCGAGTTTAGCATTGCTGCCTAAGTTCCATAGGGGATTAGGAGTGAATTTCTTCAATCAAGATCGTTCAGCCTTTCCGTTGGGAATTGGGTGCACGATAGATCTTCGCATGGTGGTCGGCGAAACCAACACGAGTGTGTTTTGGCGGATCAAAGAGTGTTTGTCTCTTGCATTGGCATTGGAGGATTAGTACGATTCATCAAGACTCCCGTGAGTATCCATCCTACGTCGAGAAGATCAAGCCACCCCGTATCATCTTGGTATCAGAGCGTGGTTTACTCGGTAGGATCTTATCCCTTTAAATTTCGCTTATTACTATCGTCCTATAGTCCATAAACCGGAAACACACAAAAAAAAATCCAAACCCTAGTTTGGCATCTGCTATTTTTGTGAGTTTTATTATGTCTTGATCCATTAGAAATTTTGTTTACATGCTGATCGTTCGTGTTTATTTGCGTAGTTTAATGTTTGTGTCCAATCCAAAATCCAAAAAAAATCTTGCTGATATTTTTTTTCATCAATTGAGACTAGCTGTTGAATATTGCATCTAGGGCTGCTCTTGAGTATTTTACACTTTGCTAAATATTTGTGACAGGTAAAAAAAATCAAAGGAACGATTAAAGCTAGTTCGGCCTTTACAAAAAAAGGACAACTGAAAAAAAGAAGAAAAGAAAAAGGAAAAAAAATATGGCTGAATTTGGGAGAGTTCCTTGTCCATAAATTCAGATTGTGTGATTTAATTTCTTGAGCAATCTCATGCCCTTCCATTGATATCATTGCAATTGGCTAGCGTCTCTCCTAGTACTTGGTGCAAAACGAGCTATTGAATTCTCAATTTCAGATCGCTTCTATTTAGCTCATTCCTTTGTTGCGTTGAGTCACATTGATCTTTGCATGTGCGTTCATACACTTCACTTAAACCTTTTGGATCAGCACTTAGGCAAAGTATTCTAACTTGGATTATTACTTAATTTTACAAGATCGAAAAATCAGATCGTGTAGGATAAATACTTCCTAACCAATCTCCACAAAATATCCTTTGCCGTGCAATTGTGAGTCACTTTTAAATCCGCTTGATCATCACTTGTTATTATAGCCACCACCAAGTGTAAGTTTCTTTTGGGCCTCAATTCACTTTGGAAAGGTGAGAACTTTACTTGTGAGAGAAAAGAGTGAGATCGAGTGATTTATACTAATCATCCATATACCTTGTTATTGCTTTGTGTTGTCTTTGCATAATCTAACCATGTCAGGTGGAGAAGACAACTATGGTGATGAGAATGAAGTTAATCTTAATGCCCCAGTGACTCGCTTTAAACATCAGGCATTGAGAAGTACATTGCAACAAGAGCTCCAATCAGGCACCACTGCTAAGCACATACAACTTAAGGCAGATATGCAGGATTTCCATATTGAATTCAATCAACAAATGAAGGTGTTATACAAAAACATCGTGAATGATATTGTGCAAGCACTTCGTCCACAACAACAAAAAGATAGATTTGTTCCTTTCTATGGCAGTGATGATCCAGAGGAGTATCTTGAGTGGGAATGGCAAATGGAGAGAGTGTTTAGATTTCAGAAACTTTCCAAAGACCAAGAGGTGATGCGTGCCACAAGGGAGTTTGAAGACTATGCTTATAGTTGGTGGCAACAACTAATTGGAAAACAACTCATTAAATCTTGGCTAGATTTAAAGGCGTTTATGAGAAACAAGTTTGTGCCATCCTATTATGCGCAGGAATTGCTTCACCATCTGGAGAATATCACACAAGGGAGTAATACTGTCCAAGATTAATATTTTGAACTGCAAGATGTGATGCGTCGTGCCGGTGTCACTAGTCCATCAAGGGAGAAGGCATACTTTAGGGGTGGCTTGAATTCTGAGATCGCCGCTGCACTTCAACATAAATATTTTAGTAGCATGCATGATCTTGTGAATTATGCTATTATACAGGAGAAGAGACTTATGGAGAAACGTACATCACGGTTCAATCCATGTCCATACTTCAGCTCTTATGGTTCCACTAGTGTGACACATGAGAAGATGACCGAGCATGGGACTTCCCTTCGGTAAAGGAGACATCTTATATTGCCCCAATGATACATACAACAATTGAGATGCATCAAAACCTATGTGAGAATGAGAGCCACATAGCCAAATTGAGTGAGAGTGTTAAAAAAGAGTGAGTTGTGTGATTCCACCATATGTGAGTTTGAGACCATCCAAACTGAGAGTGTGAGAGATACACCAAAAGAAAAGAGAGAAGTACAAGATGGACAAAGTGAGGTTAATTTTGAAACTAATACATTAATATCTACTTCTAGTGTTATTTCTCACATCGTGCAGGTTGATATTAAATAAGAGGAGTCAAATGTTCAACAACTGGCGCCATTGGAGATAAACGATGAGGAGATAATCATAGTTAAAGATGAAGTACTTGCTGATCCATTGTTACATCATGATGATTTAATACCTACAACACCTACATCAACTGAGGAGAACAATAAAGGTAACAATATTGGTGCTGAAATTAATTGTGAAACGGTGAATACTTGTGAGAACTTATATATACGAATGAAAATTCCATGTTCTGAAATTTCTTTGCTCAATTTACATAATGTGGAATTGATTACTCATAATGAAGTTCTTACGAGAATATCTCCTGATGATTCTTTATATTATATCATGCTTGATGATCCTAAAGAACAATCTAGTGTGATTGAGAATGTTGCTGAAATTTCATGTTTAAAATCACTAGTTAGTGCCTATGCATATACATATAAGTTCAATTTGATTGGAAATTATGGTATAGATCATAAGTTTTATGTTTACCGAATATGCATTACATGTGATAAGTTTGCTGAATTGAAATTGCATATTTTGGATAAACAATCTTCTGTGCCATATCATGATCACAATGAGATGAGTTTCAACAATAGTGCTGCATGTTTTAAAAGATTTCTTAAGCCTACTTATTCATCCTTTAATGTACAATCATGTACAAATAATCAAAGTAGTGCAGTTGAAGCATGGAAGGAACTAAACATTTTCTCCCCCATATTTGAACAACTTAATTTGGTTTGGCCCATTAATGACATGTCCATGTGCCTAGCAAAGTCGAGGACGACTTTTTCTCATGGGAGGGAGAATGATATGAAAGACAATGTTGCAATGTATACATCTTATGGTTACCGTTATATTAATTTGTTTGTGTGGCACAACGAGAATGACACAATAATGATTCATACATATACCATGCATATGGGTTGTTCTTTTTATCTACTACGCCTTCAGATGTTCTTGATATGCTAAGCAAAAGAAGTGTTGATGACAAATATATATACCATGCATATACGTTGTATTCTTTGTTTAGTACAATTTCAGGCTACCAAAAGCTGAGGACGGCTTTTCTTGAAGAAGGGGAGGATGATGTGGATACGCACATGCTTAGCATTTTTCAGGCGAATACATTATTTAATTGGAAAAAGTATTGAGCCGCATTAAATATTGTCAGGTGAATTTGTTTCTTAAGGAGTTTCTTTTAATTGATGATGAATTTGGAATACTACATCATGCTATTATTTTATGTATTCTTAGGTATGATTCATGTGAATACTTGGGAGAGCAAAAGGGTGGAGTACAAGGACTAAAACTACAAGTTTGGATAAGATTTTCAAGCCAAATTCGGATCTCCCACGTGCTCAATCCAATTCAAACTCGGATTCAACTCAGAATACAATTCGGATTCGGTTCGATACAGCCTGACAGGCAGTTACTAAAAAGGCCACAACTTTCACAAACGGAGTCCAATTCAGGTGTTCTTGTACTCGTTGGAAAGATAATTTCAAGGGCTACGCAATGGATCTGGCCCCACCTTCAAATTCATCACGGATTAAAAGTTATGACCGAAAACATTATGACGGCTTAATTTTAGGTTTTTCCTTTTGTGTGAGTTTGTTTCCAATACATGTAGGGATGAGTTGGAGTTGGTTTAGGACCTCTTGGCCAGCCATGAGGTGGAGAGGGAACTATATATTAAGGGTTAGACCCCCATTGTAAGGAGACCACATTTGAGAATAATCAATCTACTAAAGTATGTTCGAGTTTAGCATTGCTGCCTAAGTTCCACATGGAATTAGGAGTGATTTTCTTCAATCAAGATCGTTCAGCCTCTCCGTTCGGAATTGGGTGCACGATAGATCTTCGCTTGGTGGTCGGCGAAATCAACACGAGTGTATTTTGGCGGATCAAAGAGTGTTTGTCTCTTGCATTGGCATTGGAGGATCATTACGATTCATCAAGACTCCCGTGAGTATCCATCTTACATCGAGAAGCTCGGGCGACCTCGTATCAAGGTAGTTGCTTAGTCTTTGGATGTGCTGGCGGCTTGGAGAATGTTATCGATTAATGGCTAGAGACCAAGACTAAGCGGGAAGATGAGGTCCGTGCGGTCGTGTAAGTCCGGGTAAGGCTACATGGCTCAAGTAGGAAACACATGAAAAATAAGGATCATGAAGAGGCGAGTTGGATATGTGGTGCGCCAAATGATGAGGCCGACACATGTAGAAACGGTTCAGGGGATTCTGAATATGTGAGGACATGACAGCAAGTCACTGGGCACTACATGCTTTGTGTCAAAGCATGGGGAGCAGCTTTGATGTGAAGGTAAGAGTTTTTGGCTCATCAATTGTGTCAATTGATGTTTTTATGTATTGTATAGTGCTACATAACAGTTTCCTTATCGGTGTTAGTTGTAGGGCTTCAGAGTTAGGTCATGGTGAGGTGGACGAGACCAAGATTAGGCAAGGAGAACTTAGGTCTAGAGCGGAGGGGTCAGGACTAAGTTTGAAGAGCTAAGGTCCAAAATGATCAATATGCCATCGGAAGATGACTAAGACCAGTTCTCATTTGTAAGCCGTGAAGACAGGGAACATGAACGGGAGCTACTAGTCGTGGATATGACTGGAAACGATAAGGTGGATCGGGACTAAGCTTAAGGAGAAGATGAGGTCCAAAACTGTCAGGGAAGCCGAGTGCCATTATGGCGCTTGGAGAGACATATAGCATGTGTAAGTGATTTGAGCATGTTTGCAAGCAAGCATAGTCAAGGCACGGGGTTACTTCAAGGCGAAGGAAGTGCGAAACTTCATAGAAAGTGGTTTCGGGGTAAAATGATCTTTTTGCTCCAAAATAGGAAGTTGTGACTTGATCAAATCACGATGCAAGAAGGCGCAAGAGCAATGGTTTAGTCAAGGATATGCTGAGAATGTCAAGTAAATCAAATGTTAGATTCATTAGTGGGTTAGTGTTGTGTATGCTTTGAGAAGCATGCATGGGAGTAAAACCCAATGCTAGTTAGGGTTAACAGGTTTCTCCAATTGTATTAATTGGTTAGATCCATTAAGGTAGGAGAGGTGTTAGATCTAAGAATTTTAGGCTTTAGGTTTTTGTTCTTCTACCTTGACTCCTTCCAAGGTTTGAGAGAGAGTTGGAGAGACAAGAGTAGTGCTTGGAGAGTACCTTCTAACCTCCATACTGCTGTAATATATCCTCTCTATGTAGTAATAAAGATCAAATTTGCCACTAGAATTGCTAGTTGTTTATGTCTTGAACTTTACTTATATCTTGTGTTCTTCATGTGATTTCTTCTCTCTCAAGCTCCCTCTTGATCTTGCTATCATTCATGATGAGTAAGAGGTAGAAGATGAGTCTAGCTAACCAATCTTTACACCATCTACATAACTCATATAGTAAGATTCAATGTCAAGCCTGGCTTTGCTTGTTGTTAAATTTAGGTTTTGTAGTAAATATAGTTTTGTCTCGAATTCATGTCTAGATTAGTTTGTTAGAGTAGATCTAGATCATCCTATTGATTAGAAACTCTTCGAGAAAGAACTAATTTAGATTTTAGGGTTTTCAGTGTTCTTGATGCCTAGGTTTGATTTTCTTCAATTTAGCAAACCCGAGTGCAAGAACCTTGAGGCCTAGATTTGATTTTCTTCAATTTAGTAAATTCGAGTCCAAGAACTTTATGTTTCTTGATTGATTTAGATTTCTAATGCTTTGAACAAATCTCATGTAAAATTTAAAAGTGTTTAGATAATATTTAAATAAATTCTTTATATTTAAGTTTTGGTCCGACCGGCTCTAAACCTACGGCTTAACTAGTTTGTTAGTCAGACTGCTATCTATGATGCTCTGATCGGTGCTCCGTGGAATGTTCCTGATATTGGTTTAGGTCTGGAGGAAGGAAAAGAAATTGCAAATTTAGAGTGTGCCGAAAGACAAGGGCCGGAGTTGCTTGTGCTATGGATGAAATTGGCCGGGTTCTTTTGGGTTTAAAATTGGTTTATGCTTGTACTGTCTACAGTAAGTAGCTTTTAAACGGTGTATTTTTTAAGGCAGGGTTAATAGAAAAATCGTAGTAAAAAATGTAATGAGTTTAGCTGTACCGGCTAAAATCATATACAACTATTTTTCTCTATATAATGTCTCTTATGAATAGTCAGAATTTAAATATTTAAGATATTATTACTATTATAAAAGAACGTGTTAGTGGTTGTACGTCCATTCTCTTCCAACCGCTCTATTTCCTTAGTTTCTCATTATTCTCTACTTTCCAACCGATCAGAAGAATTCTCTTCTATAGCATGATTCTCTATGCATTCAATAAATTTTGTTGCAACGAACATGTACATAACTAAGCTATAAAATGTCAGCACAGAAGAACCGACGGGGCCTGTTCTTTTTGGTCATGCTTGTGGCTTTTGTGCGCTTATGACTTTTTAATGTTTGTACGAGAGATTATTGATTAACAGAAATTCACGTGTGATTTTGGCCGGTATAAATGAAGTCAGTAAAGTATGTACTACAATTAATTAATAAATTCTATCTTAGAAAAATACTCCGTTTAAAAGTTAGTTACTGTAGAAAAGCTGAAAAGTAGTTTTTAGAAACTGAAAAGAACAGGGCTCGAATCTCTCTGATTTTCTCTTGTTTGACCGGACCCCTCCCTCATCTAGTCACTCTTCGTGCCCCTAGCACCCGCTTGCCCCGTACGCGATCAAATCACCCCGATCCCAGCCCCCCACGCACAGCCGTCTCTGTCCGATCCGCCGGCCGGGTTGAGGATGGCGATGATGAACCGGACGCGGGATCTGCTGATGGAAGGGTTTGAGGGGCTTGTGCGGGAGGGGTCGTTCAAGTGGGCTCTCCCCAGCCGCGCGGCTGCGCTGGTTGACGACGACGAGGACCTCGACCACTCGCCCTCTTCCGGCAACCGTGCGTCCGTCCCCGGCCTCTCTCCCAAGGCCAACGCTGTCGTCGTTCGCTGCTCCCGGTAATTGCCTGGACAAACGGATGGGAGAACAACCTCTCACTCGAATCCCTTCGCGTTAGTGTTTCGTGAGTTTTGGGAAGGGGAAATGCTCTGGGATGTAATTTATTTCTTACTTAGGTTGTGGGGTTAAGAGAAGCTCATTCCGGAAGCCTGAACCGGCATGAACTTTTAGCGAAGGAATTAGATCATTGCGAAAAACCAAGCTTGTTCTTTTATTTCATTCGTTCTTTCTTTATGGAATTGGTCAGTACCTCGGCTGTCTAAACTACAGGCATGGCGACGGATGTGGCAATTATTAGAAAATCTTTAAATATGTTTTTTTTTCGGGTATGAGTTCAACCCTGGCATCCAAGAGACTTAAGACACCCTGGATGCCACACATGTGGACTATCGCTTTAGTAGGTACTTGTATTAGGTTGCATACTATGATTCGTTACGGGAGTCCATGCGTACTGCGTTCTGAGGAGCAATTTTGGTATATTTGTCTGAATTCCTATGAGTTCGTGTTGGGTCTGAAATGTGTTTGATTTATGGTGTGGTACTGGTAACTGGTTTGTGCGATGTAGCTTGTTGCATGCACTGTCGCTGCTCGGTTGAATTAAGGGCTTTTTGTGAACCATAGGATCTGATAGCATTATGTGAACTGGACATGTTTGAGAAATAGAGTTGATATGAACACGTAAGCAACAGCAGCCTTTTGAGATTCTGATGAATTAGGTTTTCTTTCAGATATATGGATACTTATCATTCTGAGTTAATTAAAACAACATGTTGTGTGAACTAATATAGTTTATCTCCTATGTTCCTTGGAACCAGTAATGTTGTTTGCTTTTGACCTTGTTTTGTGTATCACAGCCACAGTTAATCAGACATGGCTGTGCAGTGTGGTAATTTATTCTAATTATTATGTTATATAATCGAAATTTCCTTAGTTACAAGACTTCAATTTTGCTTCCATTAGGTGTTGAACAGTTGCTTTTTGTGCTAATTACCTTTCAGAATTCTCGATATTTCTATTGGTGACCTGCAAAATGACTTTGATATGCAAGCTTCTCACTCCATAAAGCAGCCAAGAAACTACGCAAGAAACTTTTTGGAATATTGCTGCTTCAGGGCACTTGCACAGGTCTCACAAGTTGCAGGGTATCCTGCTGACAAAAGCTTTCGTCGCCTAACATTTGATATGATGTTAGCTTGGGAAGTTCCCTCCTCTTCAAGCCAGCTCATTGTTAAGGTAGAAGCTTTTTGTTGTTTACTTTCTCTAGATAACTTGTAAGTCTTACAGGATTAGTTGGGTTTGCATTACAATCATCTGTCACAGGTGCCTTTTCTTATATCACAGATTTTTAAGAATCTCTCTACTGTATTGAATTTCATCCCCCTTTGTTTGCAGGTTGAGGTAGATAGCACAGTTAGTTTAGAGGCTTTCTCAAGAATAGCACCTGCCATTCCAACAATCGCTGATGTAGTAACTTGTTCAAATCTCTTTGATGTACTTTCATCATCATGTGGAGGCCGTCTTTCATTTCCTGTATATGATAAGTACTTTGCAGGATTGGACAGGTCACTTTCTGTACTATATAATGCTGTCATAATAATCATACACAATGGCTTATTCAAATATTGACCGCTAGCAATTTCATCTTTTGTTTACCCTCTCATTGCTCTGTCAAAACAGCAATGTTTGTGCCTATCCTATCTTTCTGATATAATGCCTGTTCTTAAAATAAAATAAACCCCACATGAGACAATTTAATCCTAGATATGTTTTGAGCTCACATTTTGATATATTTTTTTTTTCTGTTCATCACATATGTTTTCCTTGTGGTGCAAGTTATTCCCTTTGTAGAGTTTAGATAGGACTGCACTCTGCTCTTCCTATAATGGATGGGAATCCTTTTTATTAAGTCGCGCGACTAGTCGCGACTAATCGTCGATTAGTCGACAAGTCGGCACACAGGCACCGGCTAGTGTCGTCGACTTGACTAGCTGCGCTAGTCGTTCGACTTGCCGACTAGTCGGCGACTAGCCGCGACTAGTCGTTCGAATGTGCACATCAATGTTATTGGATTATTTCCTTATATGCCATCGAATCAAGGTTTGCATCATCCCTTGTATGCCACTCATTATCTCACCGAAAGTACTTCAAAAACATTTAAACTTGGAAAAAAAGATGAAAAATCACACCAACAAAACCAGAAAGAGGAAATATACACAGCTAGATGCTGTCATGCAAACTCACAAGCAAACTGTTGGATGAGATTTGGTGTTGTGGGATTCCTCATATATGATTTCTCAATCTGAGCAACAAGCAAGTAGTAGTAGAGTAGTCGACGACTAGTCGGGATTAGTCACGACTAATCTCCAAGTCGGTAGCATCACGACTCGACTTGACTTTACGACTTAATAACCTTGATGGGAATATTGAGCACTACAAATTCTATTTTGCTGGCTTCAGTCAAGATAACAGAAATGGATCATTTTATGGATGCATGCTGATGTATTACTACCACAGATGGCCGGTATCAATTAAGGGATGGACACATGGAGATATATGGCGCAATATAGTTAACCACAGCTATTTCTTCCATGCCCCATGATGTGTATATCTGTTTATGTTAATTGTTGCCAAAACACATACCTGGATTATGCATTTGATGTCTTCCATTCTCACTGCTTATTCTCAACCAACATAAGCCACTTCCGTGAATTAAGATGGAGATATTTTAGGCAATCACTAAGTGAGCTGTTCTGTTCAGGATGTTTTACATGCTACAACCTTGCAGTAGATATCATTATGTGGTCATTCTCTCCCTTCATTATGTGGTCATTCTCTTCCTTCTTCACGCTGCGGTAGTAGATCCGCCATCTTGAATTAAGATGGATGTATTGCGAGCAAATAACAACAACACTTTTGCCTGCTTGATGTTGTACTTGCTACTGCAGGGTGTAGAGTAATGTAGTATGGCAGTGTGGTTGTAGAGGTTTAAGTATACAATGATATGTGTACCATGATTGGAAAGAATGCATAAATGTACCACGGTACATAGCATGGACATTGTTTGATAGGAAGCATGCTATCTGAATGTTGACTATCTATACCTCCTTGTTCATATAGACTGACCATTTTTCCGTCAATTAAAAAACATGTAAGTGTTAATGCATGTTCTAAAGTTGGTATCAGTATCTGAAATAGGATGATAAATGGGATTCCTTGTAAATTTTAAATCATTTGTTGACACTTTACCCTTCTTTTAAAGTAGATCATAAGTAAATGCATGAGATAGCATGCGTACCAACTTTTATTGTCAAACAAAGTTGTGCTCTTTTTTCCCCTCTTAATATAGGATATGTAAGCATGAATATCTGTTGGATCTTTTTTTGGTAAAGACAGGACTGAGAATATGTTTTATCTCATATAGAGCAATCAAGAAAATGAAGGCACAATCTGAGTCATCGCTTTTATCGGGCCTCCGATCTCAGAGAGGAGAAAGGATTTTAGAAGTAGATGGAACATTGACAACTCAACCAGTACTTGAGCATGTTGGGATTTCGACATGGCCAGGTGTGTCTAGTTTATCGATGGAGCTGATCAAGTTGCTGTCATGTTTAATTACTTATTAGTAAATCGGTGTGAACTTACCTTGTTCCTTTTGTTATATCACTGGTTTTCAACCTTTGCGGACGCAGGAAGGTTGACACTTACGGATCATGCTCTTTACTTTGAAGCTCTTCGGGTTGTGACCTATGATAAGCCCAAAGCTTATGAACTTGCAGAAGATGTAAAGCAGGTTGTTAAACCTGAGCTGACTGGTCCATGGGGTTCACGGCTATTTGACAAAGCCGTTATGTATAAATCAACAACCTTGTAAGTTTTCACACTTAACAAAGCAAAAAAGCAATATTACATAAACTGAATATAGCTGTTGCTTGTAATGGTCTTTCACTCATTAGTTTTAACTTTTAACCTAGAGCTTCTTGCTATTTATCCTCCAAAAATTCCTTTCTATTTAGGACCAAGTAGCAATGTGTTTCCCTCAGCTAGTGTACTTATAATTAGCATATAAAATTGTTCTTATCACCTTTTGTTACATGGCTTTTATATATTGATAATTTTGAATGCAGAACAGAACCAGTGATCATAGAATTTCCAGAGTTGACTGGCCACTCCCGCCGTGATTATTGGTTGGCCATTATATCGGAAGTTCTTTATGTCCACAGATTTGTTAGGAAGTTCGACATAACTGGAATTGATAAAGAGGAAACAATTCTGAAGGCTGCACTCAGCATTCTGCGGTTACAAGCCATTGAAGAGTTAGCTTTTCCAGTTTCCAATCGATATGAGTCTCTTTTGATGTTCAATCTATGCGACAAACTTCCTGGAGGTGATGTAATACTTGAAACACTAGCCAATACTATATCATCAAGAAGTTCAACTCAAGCTAACCAACCTGGCATGAGCAGTGGAATGCATTCAATGTCCGCCTTTGCTGTCCTGTCAAACTTGGGTGTGGTATCACCAGTCAATAATGGTGAGAGACTCTTTGTTGGTGAGATAGTTGTTGGGGAAATGAGTACCTTGCAGAAGGCAGTTACTGACTCAATGAACAATTATAAGAAAGTTGAATTGGCCCAAGCTACAGTTGATGGAGTCAAAGTTGATGGGCTTGATACAAACTTGGCAGTGATGAAGGTAAACTCAGAACAACAACTAGCCTTTTCATCTGCTGATTACTTACTTTAGATTGTGTTGCCTTGCCAAGCATTATCACCTGTTCGAGCAGGCTCTCACTTAATTTTGCTTTAGTTTGGACTTTGTATTGTTCTGAGCCAGATACTTGTTTCAGTGTCTATTGGAACATTGTTTTAATGAAAGTTGTAGAAACTGGAAATATACACATGCATGATATGCTTGTCTCACAGAAGTCCTAGATGGAGAGGGAACAGGTCAAGGTTGCATGATGTTTAGTATGGGAATAAAAGTAATCAGGGGTTTCTTTTATGAGGCTCTCCTCCACCAAATGCATTAGGTATTTGGACTTCATTGAGATCCTCATTTTCCATTAGATGAAATATCTCTGTTGGAGAAATTTGCACTGTGCACACCAGCAATTTCTAGCTTTTGCATATTTCTGCATGAACTTTAAATTTGCAAATTATTACCTCTATTTTAGAGATTGTACATGAACTGGAATTCACCATCTTGCCTCCTGTTTTTGAAGTTATTTAGTCATTTACAGAAACTCAAAAGGTATAAGTGGGTTTGGTGCAATTTTCTCTTGTCATTTGTATTTGCTATATATCATTTTTCTCTGGAAAGTTTTTGTTTCCAATACTATGGCACCAACCATGTCTGGCAAGTATCAAAATTTTTGTTTTCTATAGATTTTTTTGTAATTTGATTCTAAATGCATTTAGGAATTGCTATCTCCAGTAAGTGAGCTTTGGAGGGTTTTGGTATTACTTGCATCATGGGATGAGCCTCTGAAGTCCATCGTGTTTTGCTTGATATCTTCTTATATTATCATCAGGTATACTACTTTATCCATGGATATTTTTATGTCAACTTTATGTTAGACATGGTGCTTTGTCACTGTAGTGTTCTGCGTTAGTTATTTAAATCAAATTCTTCTTGTTTTTCAAATATGAGAATAATTAAAGTACTTGCATTATGTAGTAAACAAGTCTCATTTAAATCAAATTTATATTCATTAAGAAATGAGTTCACCTGATCATTAAGCTTCTTGGCTATTGGTGACAGAGAGAATGTATTAATACTAGGGATATCCGCATCACCTTGTTTGGTGTGAATAGAGAGAGGAGGGGAGGGGGGGCACAGATGTTGGGGTGGTTCTTTGCTTCTTAATTTATGAGGCAGGCCCCACCAGGAGATGTTGTACGTTTAAGGAAAAAAGGCAAATTTAGCTCCTTTGTCACGTGGTGGTGATATGGCAAACTTAGCTCCCTATATCTTCTCCTTCAAGCGGTGCCGTCTCGGCCCTACTCTCCCTTAAAAGGTCTTCTCCCTCATTGATGGTCTATTTCTCCCTATATCTTCTCCTTCAAGCTGATGGAGACGGGGTGCCCGATCTTTCGATGAGATTGATAACTATCGATTTCGGTGGGGATGACCCAGACGATCAGACTACAAACGCACGACGTCGTTTGCGCCTTAGCAATTGCTGAACCAACTCCGAGATGTTATTGACCTTGCTGGCGGCGCGATCAATCTGAACACGAAGTTCAATCCCTGCGAGCAATCGAAGAACTAGCAAGAATAAGATGTAGGCAATCTGATATTGCGAATATGAATGAGGCGTAGATGGTATTGCGAATAACAAAGTTGGGATTCAAGTCGTCTTGACAGTGGTCGTCAAACACAATCAAGAATGAAGTTTGCACAATGGCTAAACCTAAACTCAACGAAATCTAAGTCTAACCTAAACTCAACGAAATCTAAGTCTTAACAAGGGAGGTGGCGGCTCCTATATAGGGAGAACGACCAGAGGTGGCGTCCAAAGTGTACGCCCTAGGGTTACAAGGCCCATGGGCCCAAGTGGTGGTAGCGCAGTACCCTTTTGACTCGGACTCAGAAACCAACGTGGACTATTTTGATGATTGCGGCCGGCTCGGATGGAATGTGAAGATGAGGTTGGATCCGTTGGAAAGTAGACTTCATAAGCTTTCCATGAAGTACAAAAACATCCCAAACGGAGTCCGTATGAGGAAGTTATGCCCGTTTCAACTTGGTACCATTGCAGCAGTCTGAATCTGATTCCAAAACGAGTTCAACTCGAATTCTTGCTTGACTTGGTCCCAAAGTGACGTGGTGACCTCCATTATTCCTTCCATGCATATCCATAACTCCACGTCCCTTTCCTTCGTCCTTTTCCAGGTTCCTAAGCACAATTAAATCACTTGCATTAGGTAGCGGTCTATTCTCAGTAACATATGAACCAAGGAATGAATTCACCTGGTAATTAAGTTGACGAGCACGAGCTCGAGTAAGTGATCCTTGCAACAACTGATGTGGATGAGTTGTATCCATGGAAGGGATGTCCTCATCACAAGCGGTGCCGTCTCGGCCCTAATCTTTATGGACATTGGTATTGTACTGTTGTTTTAAAAAGCATCTTTATTATATTGTCCGGCCCTTTCTTTTTAGTGCAGTAACACAATAACTTCATTGAACAACAAATTGCAATACAGCAAAGACAGCATAACAATGCCAAACTGGCAGTAAGAGGGACATTTTTAGTTGATAGGCACCCAGATATTTGTGTCAAGTTACGTCTACAGATACCAAATGTCCCCTCAGTCAAATTGCTAGTGTAGCTGCTACTAGTAATCTGACTTTTAGTACATTTAAGAAGTTCTTGGCTATGATGTATCTTAATTCAATTTGTTAAGTAATAGATGAATTTTCATCGGTAACCTGTGCTCTGTAGCGTTCTTCACATTTGTGATGTCCCTATGTTTCTATGCTGACACAGGGGATGGTTTGTCTATTTTCTTGTTATGGTGCTATTGTTTTCGGCAACTTTCATGTTCCTCACAAGACTAACTAGTCAAGGAAAGCCAATGACTGAGGTCAAGGTGACATCTCCACCTCCAATGAACACAATGGAGCAGCTTTTAGCAGTTCAAAATGCTATTTCCAAAGTTGAAGAGCTTGTTCAGGATGCAAATATTGTTCTTCTGAAGATAAGAGCTCTACTGTTGGCTTTTCCCTCCCAGGTAATTATATTTTTTAGTTCTCACTCTTCCATCCTTTTTAGGAATAACTATTTATTGTTGCTTTATTTCTATGCTCTTTAGGCTATGATACCGGTAATGTTGTACTGAGAATATAATTTCTGTTGTACATTGTGTTAGATTTTATTGTGCAAAGAAAACCCCGAGTCGCACTTTTAGCTTGCAAATGAATACTTCATCTGGTGAGAAAATAATGATAAGTTATTTCAAACCATATAACGACATGCTTTCTTTCATGAAATTATTATCTAGTACTGAAGGTTGAAGTGTGTGTAGACTGAATAACCAAACCATATTGAGCCAAAATAGCAGAAATTTACATTTCTTTGGTTACTTCTGTTTGGTTCAGTTTTTTATTTCACAAAACCAAAATAATGAAAATTGATATGTAATTTTTTTTGTAGATTTAAGAATAATAAGAGATGCATAATGCATTCATATTGGTCAGAATTACTAACTATTTAAAGTTAAATTATATTATGTTTTGCTTTAAAAATTATCGTAAGACCTGCAGTATATGCATCTTATCTGATGCACTCATTGTTGAACACTGTATATGATTGAATTAATAACTTATTAAACGTTTCATCTTCCATTTCTTTTTCTGGATGGTCTGTGCAATGGCTTTTCAGGTTTTCAGAAAATTTTCCTTTATAATTAACACTATGATAACATATTGTGCATGTTATTTAAAATTTGTTTTGTCCTTTGGAAATAATTTCCAAACATTCTGAGATATATCCTAAAAATCACAGGGAAATGTAAATATTTTGAAGCAAGAGTATCCTTGAAAGGAATATTACCATAAACATCATAATGTTCTGATGTTAGCTGAATGCTGATGTGGAATGTTTTATGTTTGCCATCGTGGCATCTGAAGAAAATAAACAGTAAAACTAGGTCTGCTGTGTTGCATACTTCCTTCTTCATCCTGACTAAACTTCAGTCTGTACCCTGGCCTCAGGTTGTGCCTTCCTTTCTGCCCTGGCCTAGCCTTGTGTTGGTCTCACCTTCTCAGCCTTGTGATTACGCCCTAGAAATAGAAGTTGACATCAGTAGCAGTTTCAAAATATTCAATGATGTAAACATGCAACTGTTTGTTGATAAGAATTTCTGCATTGTCCGAACTTTGCTGGGATAGATAAACCTCATGACATCCAAGTGATACACAATAACAACAATTTTGACAATTCTCTTCTGCTTTGTTTTAGCTTACGTTGAACCTTGAGCCTATCAAAATTGCCTTCCCTAGTGAATCATCCCTCCAAATTGAGTCAATCTTATGTTTGCTATGTTAGAAAGTGAGGCGAGATGGAAAAGAATAGAGAAGCTTAACTAAATGTGAGTAGTTGATGTACTTTGCAAGGTTAATGACTACACAGATGACTCATAGAGCATTTGAAGATTATATAGTTTTCATTATTATTTGGGGACATAATTTGTGTTCGTTTGCGTATTTGTTGCGAACATAATTTGTGTCCATATGTGATTGGGAACATAACATTTTGGTCCGTTATTTGAATGCTCTAATCATCTTGTTCCCTTGTGCTAGAGAAGTTGACGGTGGTCCATTTGGTGCTTCCATAGTTGAGAAGCCATGGTTTAAAAAATCATTGTTGGGTGTTTCTGTCACAATGTTTTACGGGTTTAAATTATTCCCCATCAACTGGACCGGAACTGGCTTTGGTTCTGATTTTTATGGTTAAACTGTTTCTCACCTGTCATTATAACGAAGCCTCCAAGTTGAACATAGCTACACAGCTTTCCTTTTGCTTTGTCAAAAAAAAAAGTTCTATTCATTCAGTTGATCCTAAACAAGTTTGATTTTATGGCCAGTGTCATCATTTTAATCAGTGCTTGTTTACTTGCAGTAATTACCAGGTTTTCCACCTTTTGAGTACTCCTCCTGGCCTGCAATATAAGTCCATTTTATTGAGAAACATTGTTCCACAATATAAATCCTTTGAGAAAATCAAGATGTAGTTATTTTAATATTTCCATCCAATATCCTTGCTTGGACAGAAAGTGTATAAATAGTTGTAGTATGTGTTATTTAGTAAGGGTATATTCGGTCCAATGATATTAACTTCTTTTAGATTTAACGCTTTCCCTTAGCTTTGGTGCCTACATTTTTCTAACTCCTGTGTTTCACAGGCCACCGATAAAGCTATTCTTGCGCTGGTAGTAATAGCTCTAAGCCTTGCCTTCCTGCCCACAAGATTGCTTATCCTGGTGATGTTTCTGGAGGTATTCACGAACAGCTCGCCACTAAGGAAAGCAAGCACAGAAAGGTGGACCAGAAGGTTAAGAGAGTGGTGGTTCAGCATACCTGCAGCTCCAGTAGTGGTGGAGAAGGATAAAGAAGACAAGAAAACAAGATGAAATCTGTGTGTATATTCAATGTAATTTTATGTCCTGTTTGGCCCATGCATTCGCCCACCGTGTACAATCTCTGAGAATGTTGACAGTAAAAGCAGTTAGTGTTTTAATAAAATGTGAATTCCCCCGCTACGGAATTGCCCTACTAAGATGTCTCCGAATGAACGGTAAGTCGGTAGCGTGTTTGTCTCTGCACGTTATTGCGTGCTTGAATAGGGCGATCGTCGGGGTGGACAGGGGACCGCTCGATTGTCATACGAGGGTAGTCTAAAAAAAAGGGGGCATGACCTGCCTTCCCACTTGACTATGGATGAGGGTAGGTTGTCCGACTCGTCGCCTCACTTGGCTGTGCATGAGGGTATGTTGTGCGACACATGGACTTGAGGTGAATAATAGTTGTATTCGTACTTGCGCATCTTTTTTACTTTTAAACGTTCATAGGTATTAAATTGAGCGTCCCACTTGGCCGTGCATGAGGATAGGTTGTGGATAATGGGAGTTTTCGTGCTTGCTCGCCTTTTTATTTTTAAACGTTCAGAAGTATTAAGTTGAGCGTCCTATTCCCATTTAATACGAACTGCTGTTTTTTCATACGACGAGCTTAATAAAATAAGAGCAATGTTATATGTAGTTTGGATATACAATGATTAGATGGATTTTCCAACTCAAAGTTGTCACACCCAACCACTAATAGTTCCGTCCCAAAGCAACAAGTTGATAGCTATTATCAGCAATTGAGAGTTACAAGGTAGCAATATAGATTTCAACCATGTCGCATGTAAAGTTGCTGACAAGAAATATGTATAGTTGCTAACAACTTATAGCACAACAGGTGGTTGCCTGCACAAATCATTGTACTTACATACACAAATTGATAATAGTTGTTATCAAGTAATAGATAGTTGGTTGGCAGTAATGTAGAGTTTAACAACAACTAACGTGGATTTACTATATAGTAATTTTCATAGTTGCTTGTATATATGGCTGAGTTCTTTTTGACTTTCAATCGGCTTATGCTTGTATCTTCTACCATAATTAGCTTTAAACGGTGCGTTTTTTCAAAGCGGAGTCAATAGAAAGATTATAGTAAAAAATATATTGAGTTCAGCTGTATCGGCTAAAATCACATGCAACTATTTTCCTGTGCGTACTACCTCTCGCGAATAGCCATAATTGAAATATTTAAACCATAAACCATCAGCCAAAAAAAAACCCACCCATAGAGCTCCTAACAAGTAACATGTTGGGTTACTAGCAACTAAAATAGAGCTACCGCATATAGTTGCATGTAGAAATCAATAGTATTTGCTACGTAGCAATGTAGAGCTTTCAACAGGTAAAATAATGTAGGTGGCTCACCGGTGGTTGCCTACACACTGGTAGTTGTAAAAATCTTTACTATTCCTCCCTCTAATCACAAAAGAGTGAGGTTTTGGACATCTAAACAGTCTTTAAAATGCAACTTTAACCACTAATTTCTATTGTAATATATTAATAAAATCTAATAAAATTATAATGCTATGAAATTAATTTTTGAGAGAAATCTACATATATCATTTCACATGTCCAATATAAATATTCATTAAAATATCAATAGTTAAGTTTATAAAGTTTAACTGTATACATCCCAAAACGTCAATCTTTTATGACTGAAGGGGGTATAAAGTGAGTTGGTGATAACCAATGAGTCTGCCATCTCCCTCCTACCTCTTGAGTTAGTGTGATCTTTTGTGGATAGATATGTGCATACAAGCATGTCACCCGAAGGATCATCTTTGGGTATTTAGATCATTTGTTCATATGACTTGTGATAAGATTCTCTTTGGCATCTTTGATCTCATGCAAATTATATTTGCAACATTCAAATATAGGGATAATTAACTTATGCATATTAGTTTCCATGTTGGCCAAATATTAGGTGAAAATGTGAATCCGGTGCAAATTCCATTTTCATATAACTTAAATGTTTAAAAAGATCCTAAAATATTACAAGATGTAGGGAAAATTATGTTGTATGTCTCTGCAAAATTTCAAGTTCAAACTCAACCATATTCGAGATAAATGAAAAAGACGAAAAATTGCTAAATAGTGTTAATTTTTACTGTTTGAACATATTCCACGGAGTGTTTCTTTTTTTGTATCTTGTAAATGCAATTGAATTTAATCTTGAAATTTTGTATAGACAAAACATACCGTCCCCTACATCTGGTAAATTTTTAGGAATTTGTTAAACTTCTAAGTTAGGTAAAAATGAATTTTGCATGAGAATAAGTCACCTTACAAGTTTAGAACAGACGTTTTGTTTATTTGAGATCCATTACAATGGCTAGTAAATTGTTAATAATTGATATCTAGTAATAGATAATTGCCATGTAGCAATATTATAATGAGAAATTTCTGTTTGTGCCACACGGACTTCTCTGTGTATTGGATATGCCATCCAAATTTACATATTTTGTGTGTATGCCATTGAAGAGACTAGCATTCATGCTCTAAGGCATTGCCACTGATTCAAGCGTTTTGGCCAGAAATTTTCTTGACCATTGTTGGCACTATTTATCCAAACCAATGCGCCCTAGTTTCCCGAACAAAAAGACAAGGTATCACCACATCCTCGTGTAATCTCCATCATTTTATACTAATATTTTGCTAGTGTTGTGTTGGAAAGTTGTGCAGCAAAATTCTATTCTTTGGGGACAAAAGATCCCCACCTCAGAGCTGCCCTTGGTTGAAAGCACACCAGCCGGTGCGCACATACACCAGCCAGCCAAACGTAGCAGGCACTGAGGATGGGCATGCTATTGTACACCAGCTGGTGTGCACATACACCAGCCAGCTATACGTAGCAGGCACTAAGGATGGGCATGCTATTGTACACCAGCCGGCCAACCTGCCACACTGCCTGCCCGATAGACCCAACTTATTACACCAGCCGGTGTACACTTCAACCCATTTGGTGGTAGCGTCATCTAATTAGCAACCTACACTGGCCAGCCCAACTCATCATATCGGCCAGTGTACAACTCGGGCAACCCGAGGGCAGTCACGATCACTCCACGAAGGTCCAACTCATTGCACCGGATGGTGTATAGCCCATAGAGCTTCACCGACACGTGCAGTCCACGTGATGACTTTGCCACCCAGCCAATTCGGCCCACCGGCCGACCTACATGCAAACGTGCTGCATAGAGGACATTTTATTCTCACCATCTTTGACCCATCCTTGTTGTTCATCTACACCGGCCACCCAATCAACGCACACTAGCAGGCCACGTGGCCAGCACTAGTAGGCCAAGTCCAACTTGAGGATTACTTCAACATGCATGAAGGCCACGTCGCCCACCTACACCAGCTGGCCTACCACATACACTAGTCGACCAACTGGCCTACACCAGCTGAGTTAGGGTAGAAATAGGGAACCCCACCCCTCATTGGTAACATCATCTATCAAACACCAAGCATCTAGCCAGCAACTCAATTGTTATTAGTCTTGTATTAGGAAGAGTGTTAGTGAGGGGAGATTGAGAGGGGGTGGAACAAAAGGGTGCGGCACTACATCACATTTAATTTTCATGCTTATTTCCACCTATGGCATGATGGGGGCACCGAATTAGATGAGAATACTCTCTTGGCTTTGTGAAAATGAAAATTCTTAGACACTTGTATCGTCTAGGAAAAGGAGTCACAAGGGCAATTCTTCATATTATTCGCAAAGCAAGAGGAAGATATAGAAAGGAATTTCTTTTAATCCGTCTCTTACGACGGTGGTTTATTTTTCTCCTTCACCTCCAGTCAGGATCAAGCCATCTCAACGTGAAGCTATTGATTCCTATCAAGAACATTTTTTCTCATTTGAATAAAGATTTGAAGCAAACGATCATCCCAATCAAAGCTATTCCACTAGATTTGATGAAAGGTAATTTAACCGCAAGTTGTTCTCTATTATGGGCAACTTTAAATTCTCCTAGAATTTTAGGGAAGTTTCCTTTAGATTCTACTTTATTTGTGCCGTACACTCTGCCTAGCTTATTGAACTGCACCCAATGCCTAGCTTACAGTCATATTAAAGAACAATGTACAAATCTTCTCTGGTGCAAAATTTGTTACAATTATGGACATGTAGCAAAGCATTGTCATAGACACATTTCAAAAATAGAAATAATATTGGATCCCAAAAAATCTCCATAAAAAATGTAATCAGTAATCAATCGATTTAGTTGGAATACTTTCCTTTAGCATGGGCATGGAAAGTGTGCGGAGAGCCAATACTCTTCACCTTCCTCCCCTTTCCATCAGATGATTTGCCCTCCCTCATCGCCAGTATCACCATCCCCCAGTTCTTGCTTTGAACACAACATGGCGAATTTTTCTCAAAATCCACACCCTTTTGTTCCACCCAATGTACTAGGTGGAGAACCGCGTGGGCGCATCATCGTAGGTGGAGAATCACTCCGTCAACATGAGGATTATGCCATTGTGACCGTCAATCCTCCACCACCACCAAATCAACTACAATAGGCTATGATTGAGGTTAGTGTTTTCCTAGAACACGTGGATGAAATTTGTGTGCTCTTTGTAAGCATATCGCCTTTTGGAGTCAGATTATATCAGTTTTCTTCATCCGTACTTAGAGATTTGCTTGTTCTTGGTAGTCCTTATCAACTCGGCAACAACCATGAGATGACCCTTATAAAGCATGATGAGTCACCTATTGATCTCAGAGCTTGGAACTATACTAGAATTTGTTGGGTTATGTTCCTAGGCTTCCCTCTTGATTATCAGAGTTTGCCCTACATCAAAGAAGCTATTTCGCCTTTTGATAGAATCATACATTGACACAACAACACATCCAACAAATCCAGAGTTATGGTCTGTAATACCCCGGGAGAGATTTATTAATTAAGCAATTCATTTGAGAGGAGGACCTTAAAGTAAAGTTTAAAAATAACAAGTTTGGAGGGGGTTTATGATTTTTCCAGACAACTGGGCTGGCCTTGGCCTGTGGGGATTCGGCCCAGGGGAGGCGCCCAACCCTAGCCGCACCCTCCCCTAGCAGCCGCCACCTCCCCAATTGCGCCACCTCCCCAATTGCTCCCCAATTACTCCCCAATTGCTCCCCAACCGCCTCCCCAATTGCTCCCCCTCCTTTCCCCTCCCTTGCGCAGCCCCCTCTCCTCCCTGCCCCCTTGCGCCACCTCCTCCTCTAGCAGATCCACCCCCTCCCTTCTCCTCCATTGTTGGCGAAGAAGGCTCCCGGTGGCTGCCCAATCAAGCGGAGGAAGGAAGGCATTCGGATCCAAAGGGAAGGAGAAGGGAAAAAGAAGAAAAGAAGAAGAGGTGGAATTCGTGGGGAGTTCATCATGTTCTACAACGGTTCGTCAAGAGTAATTCCCGTTTTCCCAAATAGATGTATATTTTGATTGTGCTAGCAATATCGATTTTCTGGACCGCTAGAATAGTTTGTGTTAGATGGCTGTTTTGGGATAGATCCATCGGGATTCAGGTCTGGATCTCTCCTAGAGAATTGTAGAGGACGAAATTATCTTTCCATGAAGTCCTAGAACGCGTCAATCGAACTTTCGTAGCAAAAGTTATGATTTTTATAATTTGACTGTTTTGCATCTCGGAGGGTTTCCCGACGGGTTTCGGTAGATCGATTTTAGAAATTAGTAAACGGGAGAATCAGAGGATCTTAATATTAGGAAAGTTGTAGATAATTTTCTTAGCTTTCCAGAAAGGTCAAGAAGTCCAAATTCCGACTTTTGGGGTGGAAGTTACGGCGTTTTTAGTGCGCTGTCCAGAGAAATACAGATTGAGGAAAACTGGTTGGATCGGGTAGAAGATGGCCGAATCTGGAAGGCTCCCCAAATAGGTTTAGTTAGATAATTTAATTATCTTTCTAGAGAATCTAAGAACGCCTCATTGGACCTTCGTATCAAATGTTATGAATTTTTCAAGGTGACTATCTGTGGAAGGCAGGGGTTGGCCGAGAGAAGATTTGAGTTTGGGTCAAGTTAAATATGTTGGGTTAGTTTAAGGGTGTTTTTATTTTATCCATAGACCCGTTTCTGTTGTCTTAGAAAATATTATATTAATGTTCAGGAGGAGGACGGGTTCCCGGGGCTGCACCTTCTACTCATCCTCCGTTTTCGCGTGGTTAAGGCAAGTACATGTATGGCCTTAAATTGATAGTGCATATCGAGTGTGATTGATGCTTGTTGATGATTGTTACAATGTTATGGATGTGTATGCTCATGAATATGTTAATGATTTGCTGTTATTGTTTTTGATCAATTGCAGCCATTATGTTCATGAGAATTTATGATGCATAGATAATATGACTGCAAGTTTATTTATTGAGATATTCACATGCATGCATCATGTTGATTATTGAAGTCTTGGTCACGAGATGACCAAGCGTCGAGGTCCCCGTCATGTTGAGGTCATGATGGGCTAAAGGTCCCCATACTCATGGTGTGTGGGCAATTGGTCCCTGTACCAGATGGTACATGCATGGGTGAGCATTGACGGATGCTCACTCCGTATTACCGGTGAAATGCCAAAAACAGAAGAGAAAAAGAGATTTTTGATCATATTGCATACCATGGTTATTATTATGATACAATGCTGTTCATGGTTGTTTATGTTACTATCTTATCATACTTGCTGAGTCATTGGACTCACTCCTGCTGTTGTTTGTTTATTTTAGGTACCTTCACGAGACCAGCATGCATGGGAATAAAGAGGGATTAGTATTGTTGCACTTGCATGAAATATTCACCATGGAGAAGATAGAGAACTCTAATTATTATTTGTTGATTAGTTCAAGTGG
The DNA here is from genome assembly GCA_036346245.1 of Bonia amplexicaulis. NCBI lineage: Eukaryota > Viridiplantae > Streptophyta > Magnoliopsida > Poales > Poaceae > Bonia > Bonia amplexicaulis. The sequence continues at coordinate 12,066,789 of CM070738.1, read as the reverse complement.
TATTTGATTATGACCTTCAGATTAAGATGTAATAATGGATTAGAACTTCTTTATATTGCTTCCGCGCTTTACTTAAGTTTTATAGATGTTTCTGCTTAGTAACCAAATTACTTTGCTTGCGGTTATTCATACCTTTTGATAATACTTGTTAGAACTTCAATTTTATCAATAAACAAAAGGAGGTTCTGCCGAAATTTTATAGAATGCCTTAGCTTAGTTTTATTATGTTGTTAGTTTGGTAGCATTCTAGGCCATTGTTTGGCTAGGGTGTTACATGGTCAAAGTTTTAGCCATAGATACATATGATATTCCAAGATGTCTGATGGTCACCCAAGCATCACAACTAGGTGGTAATGGACTTTATTGGACAGTTCCTATGTATGTCCATGATTCATATTTTCCAGATCAGTTCCTAGTAGATGAAAAACTCATAGGATGGTAACCCACATCCTATGGTCAGACCTATCTTGCATCAGCAACCGAATTTCCACGGAATTCCTCCTCAACAACACTTTGCATTGCCAGTATGGCCAACAGGGAACAACAATCATGAAGCTGCTCCAAACAATGAGAATGAGAACCAACAAACCTCTTCCATGGTGGCCAATTCACACATTGAAGACACAAGCTCGGTTAATTTTGTTTTTGCACAAGGAGTTCCCACGATACTTGATCTAACACCACAACTAGAGCAACACCCGGCAGATTTGCCATTGCAATATAAAATTGAACAAGGAATTACCCTATCTTCATTCGGTATCATCGGGCTAGAACTACCACCAGCAATGATAGTAGTAGAGATTTGCCAAAGGCTATTCACAGCCATTGCAAACCTTCTAATATCATACAAACCAGTCACTACTGCATAAAAAGTCATCACAGATGGTTCAAAAATGTCATCACAGACAGTTTCGTGAGTCATCTGAGTTTGTGGGTCAGTAATGATATGAGGTCATCACAAACGGCTTTTGAACCATCTATGATGTAGACTTTCACAGACGGTTTCTACTAAAAACCATCTGTGATAGTTGACTATTACAGATGGTTGGTATTAGAAATATGTCATAGACGATTTCAACTACAAATCGTCTATGATATGTCACTATCACAGATGGTTTATAGTAGAAACCATCTGTGATAAATTATTACAGACGGTTTCTACTTAAAACTGTTTGTGATAGTTGACTATCACAATGGTTACGAGTTAACAACCATCGATGATATTCTTTTCTATTCATAAATCTATTTCTGTTAGTTGGCTGGTCTCAGGAGATGCTAGCTATGCCATCTGAAACAAGAAGATCAATACAATATATATACATCCAATTCGCATTCATTCATTTCAGAAATAAGTACATCCATTTCACAAATCAATTAATTGAAATGAAATAAACTATCAATCCATGAACAAATACACACATTAGCAATTAAGCTTAATTTTATCCCAGTGAAATTCATTCTATATTATGGAACTCCCTATTTTGTTTTATGACTTTAGACAAAAAGAGGTACGCACACTGTCCTTGAATCTATTTAAGGTCAGCTTGTTTAAATGGAGTTGCTGCGATGGACACAACCTATCGGTAGAAAATCAATGTCGTACATATATAATAAATTAATAAGTATGAAATAATTATCGCAAGATTGACAAACCTGAGGATCAATATTGTTCTTCACAGAGTCAAGGAGTAGCTGCATGTTATGACAAACATAGAATCCACAGGTGTTGCCCGGCGGCTGCTGGTGGCACTGCAAAAATAAAATTTGTTAGTTCGAGAGGCATTACTATGAAGTGCTATATAGGATTAATGTGTACTAGAGAATACTGAGAAATCTAAATCATATCGCAGGGCGTCGATCCCTTCATTGGATTTCCCTAACTTTGCAACGTACGTGGCGAACAACCTACATGATTCCAAAAGGTTAGCATTACTCATGGGAAGGATGGAAAAACTACAATAGAGTTATCTATAGAGGAAATGTGTTTATCTGTCGATAAATTGTTGGGCAATTGTGTAGATGGTTTTGTTCTTTTTAGGCAATCAAAGTATATTACCTTGTTACATTTAGGTATAATTGCAATTAGAATCCAGTGGAACCTACATAGGTATTTCATAGTCATTGAACCTAAGTTCATGTTGTTTATATAGTATAAATCAATAAGTTGATGCGGATACGCACAAGCTTAGCACTTTTCAGTCAAATACATTATTTCACTGGAAAGAAGTATTGAGCCGCATTAAATATTGTCAGGTGAATTTGTTTCTTAAAGAGTTTCTTTTAATTGATGATGAACTTGGAATACTACATCATGCTATTATTTTATGTATTCTTAGGTATGATTCATGTGAAGACTTGAGATAGCAAAAGGAGCACAAGGACTTAAACTATAAGTTTTGGATAAGATTTTCAAGCCAAATTCGGATCTCCCACGTGCTCAATCCAATTCAAACTCGGATTCAACTCAGAATTCAATTCGGATTCGGTTCGGGATAGCCTGACAGACAGTTACTAAAAATGCCATAACATTCACAAACGGAGTCCGATTCAGGTGTTCTTGTACTTGTTGGAAAGATAATTTCAAGGGCTACGCAATGGATCAAGCCCCACCTTGAAATTAATCACGGATTAAAAGTTATGACCAAAACATTGTGATGGCTTAATTTTAGGTTTTTCCTTTTGTGTGAGTTTGTTTCCAAATACATGTAGGGATGAGCTGTAGTTGGTTAGGACCTCTTGGCCAGCCATGAGGTGGACAAGAAACTATATATTAAGGGTTAGACCCCCATTGTAAGGCAGACAATGTTTGAGAATAATGAATCTACTAAAGTTTGTTCGAGTTTAGCATTGCTACCGAAGTTCCACGGGGAATTAGGAGTGGTTTTCTTCAATCAAGATCGTTCAACCTTTCCATTGGGAATTGGAGCGCGATGGAACTTCATCGGTGGTCGTGAAGTTCAACACGTGTGGTTGGGCGAATTATAGAGTGTTAACTCTTGCATTGGCAACGAGAGATCACTACGGTTCATCAAATCCATGTGAGTATCTTGATCCTACGTCGAGAAGATCGGGCGACCCCGTATCATCTTGGTATCAGAGCGCGGTTTACTCGGTAGGATTATTTACCCTTACTTTAAGATTGATTTAGTTCTGTTCCTATAGTCCATTAAAACCAAAAATTGCCACAAAAAAAATCCAAACCCTAGTTTTTTGCATCTGTTAATTTTGTGAGTTTTGTTAGGTTTTGATCCATTAGAATTTTGTTTAGGTGCTGATCGTTCGTGTTTATTTGCGTAGCTTAATCTTTGTGTCCAATCCAAAATCCAAAAAAAAATCTTGCTGATATTTTTTTTTCATCAATTGAGACTAGCTGTTGAATATTGCATCTAGCGCTACTCTTGAGTATTTTACACTTTGCTAAATATTTGTGACCCGCAAAAAAAAATCAAAGGAACGATTAAAGCTAGTTTGGCCTTTACAAAAAAAGGACAGCTAAAAAAAAGAAGAAAAGAAAAAAAAACATGGCTGAATTTGGGAGAGTTCCTTGTCCATAAATTCAGATTGTGTGATTTAATTTCTTGAGCAATCTCGTGCCCTTACATTGATATCGTTGCAATTGGCTAGCGTCTCTCCTAGTACTTGGTGCAAAATGAGCTAGTGAATTCTCAATTTCAGATCGCTTCTATTTAGCTCATTCCTTTATTGCATCGAGTCACATTGATCTTTGCGTGTGCGTTCATACACTTCACTTAAACCTTTTGGATCAACACTTACGCAAAGTATTCTAGCTTGGACTATTACTTAACTTTACAATATCAAGAATTTCAGATTGCTAGGATATACACTTCCATACCAAGCCCCACTAAATAACCGTTGTTGTGCAATTGTGAACACTCTTAAATTCGCTTGATCATCACTGTGCTGTTGTCACTTCTACCAGGTGTAAGTTTTTATTGGTTTTAATTCACTTCGGAAGGGTAAGAACTTTACTTGGGAGAGAAAAAAACAGTGAGATAGAGTGATTTCCATAAAGCATTTGTTTCTTGCATAGCTAACCATGTCAGGTGGAGGAGAACACCATAATGAGAGTGGTGAGGCAAATGAAACTCAAGCATACGTCAAGCAATATCAATTTAGGGCACTCCGCAAACACTTTCAACATGAGCTACGCCAAGGGATCGATCAACTCCATGAAAAGCATGATGCTTTTGCTGATCAAATTGCGCGGAAGATGCAAAACATGGAGATACAAGCTGATGAAAATGTGCGCCAAATGCGGGAGGACATTGGAGCCCTCACTAGGCTCATACAAGCTCGCAATGGTGGCGATGAAGCAAGTGTTCAAGGAAGAGACGCTGCTACACATGTACCTCCTGAACCGTAACATCGAGTGGCTGCCAACGTGGTGCGTCCACCACATATTGAAGGACGAGGAGGAGGAGGCCATGGAGGGCGTGGCCAAGGCCTAGGTGGTGGCCGTGGTGGTGCTGCACATGCGATGGAAGTGATGGTGATTTTGCTTTGCATTACAATGACCACTATCGTCGTCCACACAATGAAGATGATGGATTGGGCAAGCTCAAGTTTTCCATGCCCAAGTTTGTAGGTGGAACTGATCCCGAGGAGTATCTCACTTGGGAATTGAAGGTTGACAAAATATTTCATATGCATCACTATACGGATGAGAGAAAGATACAGTTGGCATCACTTGAGTTTGAAGGCTATGCTTTGGATTGGTGGGAACAAATCATTACTCAAAGAGCTGAGAATGGAGCAGACCCTGTGGCATCATGGCAAGAGATGAAGCGAGAAATGAGAGCCTATTTTGTTCCTCGTCATTACAAGCGTGATCTATTTGATAAATTGCAGAATATGAAGCAGGAGAAGATACTTTTGGAGAAGCATACAACACAGTTCTATCCAAGTCCATCATTCAGTTCTTATGCTGTTGCTGGTGTGTCATGTGAGAAGATGACCGAGCATGGGACTATCCCTTCGGTCAAGGAAACATGTAGGGCCCCATTGCTACAAACAACACTTGAGATGTATCAAAATCCATGTAAGGATGAGTGCCACATAGCCAAATTGAGTGAGAGTGATAAAAACAGTGAGTTGTGTGATTCCACGAAATATGAGGTTGAGAGCATACAAATTGAGAGTGAGAGAAATACACAAAAAGAAAAGAGGGAAAGAGATGATAGGAAAAGTGATATTACTTTTTATACTAACAACTTACTCTCTACTTCTAGTGTTGCTTCTCATGTTATGCAAAGTTGACATTAAAGTCGAGGAGTCGAATGTTCCACAACCGGTACCATTGGAAGTCAAAGATGAGAAGATAACCACAATTGAAGATGAAGTACATGCTGCCCCATTGTTACATTATGATGATTTAATAACTACAACACCGACATCAACTAAGGAGAACAACAAAGGTAACAATATTGGTGCTGAAATTAATTGTGAAACGGTGAGTACTTGTGAGAACTCATATATACGAATGAAAATTTCATGTTCTGAAATTTCTTTGCTCAATTTACATAATGTGGAATTGATTACTCATAAGGAAGTTCTTACGAGAATATCTTCTGATGATTCTTTATATTATATCATGTTTGATGATCCTAAAGAACTATCTAGTGTGCTTGAGAATGTTGCTGAAATTTCATGTTTAAAATCACTAGTTAGTACCTATGCATATACATATAAGTTCAATTTGATTGGAATTTATAGTATAGATGATAAGTTTTATGTTTACCGAATATGCATTACATGTGATGAATTTGCTGAATTGAAATTGCATATTTTGGATAAACAATCTTCTGTGCCACATCATGATCACAATGAGATGAGTTTCAACAATAGTGCTGCATGTTTCAAAAGATTTCTTAAGCCTACTTATTCATCTTTTAATGTACAATTATGTACAAATAATCAGAGTAGCGCAGTTGAAGCATGGAAGGAACTAAAATTTTTCTCCCCCATATTTGAACAACTTAATTTGGTTTGGCCCATTAATGACTTGTCCATATGCCTAGCAAAGTCGAGGACGACTTTTTCTCACGGGAGGGAGAATGATATGAAAGACAATGTTGCAATGTATACATCTTATGGTTACCGTTATATTAATTTGTTTGTGTGGAACAACGAGAATGACACGATAATTGATGCATACATATACCATGCATATGTGTTGTCCTTTTTATCTACTACGCCTTCAGATGTTCTTGATATGCTAAGCAAAAGAAGTGTTGATGACAAATATATATATACCATGCATATACGTTGTATTCTTTGCTTACTACAATTTCAGGCTACCAAAAGCCGAGGACGACTTTTCTTGAAGAAGGGGAGGATGATGCGGATATACACAAGCTTAGCACTTTTCAGTCAAATACGTTATTTCACTGGAAAGAAGTATTGAGCCGCATTAAATATTGTCAGGTGAATTTGTTTCTTAAAGAGTTTCTTTTAATTGATGATGAACTTGGAATACTACATCATGCTATTATTTTATGTATTCTTAGGTATGATTCATGTGAAGACTTGAGAGAGCAAAAGGGAGGAGCACAAGGACTTAAACTACAAGTTTTGGATAAGATTTTGAAGCCAAATTCGGATCTCCCACCTGCTCAATCCAATTCAAACTCGGATTCAACTCAGAATTCAATTCGGATTCGGTTCGGGACAGCCTGACAGGAAGTTACTAAAAAGGCCATAACTTTCACAAACGGAGTCCGATTCAGGTGTTCTTATACTCGTTGGAAAGATAATTTCAAGAGCTACGCAATGGATCTGGCCCTAACTTCAAATTCGTCACGGATTAAAAGTTATGACCGAAACATTGTGACGACTTAATTTTAGGTTTTTCCTTTTGTGTGAGTTTGTTTCCAAATACATCTAGGGATGAGTTGGAGTTGGTTTAGGACCTCTTGGCCAGCCATGAGGTGGACAATGAACTATATATTAAGGGTTAGACCCCCATTGTAAGGCAGACCACGTTTGAGAATAATGATTCTACTAAAGTTTGTTCGAGTTTAGCATTGCTACCGAAGTTCCATGGGGAAATAGGAGTGATTTTCTTCAATCAAGATCGTTCAACTTTTTCATTGGGAATTGGGAGCGCGATGGAACTTCATCGGTGGTCGTGAAGTTCAGCACATGTGGTTGGGCGAATTATAGAGTGTTAACTCTTGCATTGGCAACGAGAGATCACTACGGTTCATCAAATCCACGTGAGTATCTTGATCCTACGTCGAGAAGATCGGGCGACCCCGTATCATAAGTATAGCCACTAGTGAAGTACTTATCCCTGGTTGTAGGGCATAAGTATGAATTCCTTGTAGAGGTGAGCCTCCAATGCCTTCGTCATGTAATTCTCGATGAAGGATGCATCCTCCTCGATGATATCCAAGGAGACCAACGTGGGTCGAGAAAACCAACCGGTGATTTCGTTATTCTGGCTTCAGTCACCATGTATCTATATACATATATATACACACAAAAGCAATGAGTTATATATGACATTTATCGGTATTATATGAACGTAGACTATGATTGTACACATTTACAGTGTCCATCATTGAATGATTGAAGCGTCAAGGGCATCGAGTGTGAAGAGAAAGAATAAGTCCTTGAATATCATCGTGAAGACACAATCATGAATATCGTGCTAAAGATAATCCAGTTGAACTTGACGGTGACACCCGAGTGCCGCTGTTCCTCCAGCTTGTTGGCCTGTTCCATGTACCATGCATGCAATCTCTGGTAAGCCAATCCTAGGGTTAGGAGGCTCTCTTTTAGGACAACCAACGACTCACCTAGCACGAATTTTTGGGCTAAGGGCAAGTAGGGGATCTCATCATCAGTCTTCTTCAGTTTGCCCTTGCCACCTCGGCTGTAGGCCGACTTCACAGTAGTTGACCGGGCGCGAGATGTAGATGCACTGCGCCCTTGCTGCGTCTGTGTAGGTAGCTCCAGTGCAGATTGCCTCTGTGGAATTGGCACCGGTGCGGATAGCTCTTGTGGACTTGGCACTGTTGCAGGTAGCTTTGGTTCAATCACCCCTGTAGAATTGGCACCAGTGTAGATAGCTCCTCTGAACTTGGCACCGGTGCAGATAACTCGAGTAGACTTGGCACCGGTGCAGGAGCCTCTAGGTAGATGTCCCTCTTAGGCCATTAGATGAATGTTCCATGGCTTGCCCTAGAGTCATGACCTCGTCGTTTGGGGGCATCTGCAGTGGGACGACCTCGAAATTGGTATGAACATCGTCCACATTCACTTTTGTGAAACCTCACTAGAGTTACACTATGCACCACGGCCCCAGGCCCGAATAGATACGCCTGGCCCCAAGCAGCGCACAGGGCAACGGAGGTATATCTCACTTGGAGCTTGCACTTTGTAGCCACCTACATAACGATACAAAATTAGCTACCCTAACAGGCCTATCAGCGGATCGAGCATTTCAGAGATAATAATTATTATCAGGATGTCATTGATAGGAAATCGGTAGTCGTTTTTCGAGGTAGGGTTGGATGCACAACTACTCCGACGGTTGGGAAGCTGCCTAGTACATGAGCAGCGAGGCTTCCTGTTGATTTTCCAGAGTACCATACCTTTCCATCTAATCTCTAACATACCTTTGCATCTCATCTCTAACATACCTTTGCATCTCATCTCTAAGGGATGCCATAATATTTTTTTGTGGCCATGCCTCACGCTCGGCTTTGGCTCTCTTCCTACTCTGGTATGCTTCAAGGTCCTCTAAGAAACCATGATTCCATGGAACATACAGACCAAGACCTCTCGTGCGACCCGGGTGCTCCTTATTTCCTAGGGCCATGGAGAGTATATCTCTCCCTTGACTGCTTGGAAAGAGACTACAGAAGATTCTATACTTAGTCAAAAGATTCTATACTCAGCGCTTCCTACAAGAGCCCGACATGTCATTTCATTCCTATGAAGCTATGGAGTAATTACAAATTAGGTAGTTCGATATCTTACCAGATAGCAGGACACTTCCTTGTCTGTGGGGTTTTGAAAGGTGATGGTCCGCGATGACATGGTGGATGACCTCGCTCTTATCTAGTTTCGGGAGTACTCATCAGAGATCCTGGCAAATGACGGGGAGTTGTCACGCATGATTACTTGCTTGTCCTCCTTCCTCCATTGCAGGATTTTACCCACAAATGACGGCAAGTGAGCAATTCTAATAGTCTTCTTGAGCCAATTCTTGGTGAATTTAGAATATGTTTCAAAAATCAATATGCCAAGTAAACCAGAACTGTTAGGAAAAATAGGCTAACAACAAGTTTTACTTTTGTTAAAAGCTATATAGGTAACTAGGTATACACATGGAGTTTTAGTGTTATTGTGCTCAAATCATATCCTTCTTGATTTACAATACATTATTGATTACATAAATGCTCACTTGCTCAGTTGTGATCCTGCTTACTTTCTCATTTACAATTTCATCTTGAACTCCATTTTGATGCTATATGAATATATACATATATAAATCCATTATTGAATGATTACCATAGTTTAGATTCAGCTGCTACATGAATCCCATTTTATTGAACGTTATTATTTCATGACTCCTATTTCAAAGCCTTTCCTTTAAAGGGAAAATGAAAATAAAAGTAACCCCTCGAGCAATATTGATGAGGGCATCCCTAACACTTATACATCTTCTCCTATTGGTGGTCATGCACATACTGATGAGGACATCCCTATTACATATACATCTTCCACTCCAAGCATGCATGACAATAACCAAGAACCAGATGGCCCAATGACGAGGGCAAGAGCCAAGCGTTTAAACAAACAGGTGCTTTTATTCCTTAAAGAGTTTTCTTTAATTGATGATGAACTTGGAATACTACCTCATGCTAGTATTTTATGTATTCGTAGGTATGATTTATGTGAAGACTCGGGAGAGCAAAAGGGAGGAGCCCAAGGACTTAAACTACAAGTTTTAGATAAGATTTTCAAGCCAAATTCGGACTTCCCACGTGCTCAATCCAATTCAAACTCGGATTCAACTCGAGATTCAATTCGGATTCGGTCGGGACAGCTGTGACAGTTACTAAGAAGGCCATAAATTTCACAAACGGAGTCCGATTCAAGTGTTCTTGTACTCGTTGGAAAGATAATTTCAAGGGCTACGCAATGGATCCGGCCCACCTTCGAATTCGTGACGGATACAAAGTTATGACCGAAACATGGTGACGGTTTAATTTTAGGTTTTTTCTTTTGTGTGAGTTTGTTTCCAAATACATGTAGGGATGAGTTATAGTTGGTTTAGAACCTCTTGGCCAGCCATGAGATGGACAGGGTACTATATATTGAGGGTTAGACCCTCATTGTAAGCAGACCAAGTTTATGCATAAGATTGAAACATAGCTATTGCTTGTTCTTTCAACACCAGAGTTCATGCGAGGACTTTGAGAGAGAACTAAGTGATCCATTGTTCGTTCTGCAATTCAAGGTCAAGCCGTCGTTCCATTGGGAATTGGGGACTTGTTGTTCGTCGTTTGTGGTCTCACGACGAACAATTATCCGGTGTGTTTTGGGCGTATTCCAAAGAGTTGAGGGTTCGTGCATTGGCGCGAGTGTTCAACTAGTGACATCGTCTACTTCGCATCAACTATCCACGGTTCCTCACTGAGAAGATCGGGCCCCCCCGTATCAAATATGAAAAGTGGTTTCAGCAATATTTTCATGTTAATTCCAATTATAATCAAGCACAATAGAGCATAAAAACAGCAATATGAAAATGTCATGAATATATATGTATTATCTCTCGAAACAGATAAACTATTCATGTCATTAACATACGGCATTATGTTGAATAGTACATAAAGTAGGCATTGAAAATCTGCATAATGCATAGATTAAGAAGTGTGTTTTTGCTCTCAGGTGAGGAGTTGCACAAGTTCTAAACTTGGCCTTCTTCCACTCTTGTCATTATAATCACAGTGACAATTCCTCAATGCTAGATTGTCTAATTGACTATTACCTCTGTAGTATCAATGTCAAGAGCATGTAGAATCAACAAATTTCGGTAGAAATCAGAAACAAGTAATAGATATGGGCTATTGCAGAACCAACATATATGTGGCAAAGCCAAAGGACAGCAGTAAGCAATACTGAGCAGGAGACTAAGGACTAGCTATTGACAAAGCTGCCGACTACACTACACAGAAGTATACAACTAGCACGACTAACTAATACACAATCAGGTATCACAGAGAAATCAAGAACATAAAGTAAAGCTCACTGTGCGGCTCGAGGGAGGCAGCGTGCTCAGGGGAGGAGGAGAGCGCTGGACGCAGGGGAGGAGGGCAGCTAGAGTCAGGGGAGGTGGCGATGGGCTCGGGAGGGCGTCGAGCTCGGGAGGCGGCTGCTCTGGGAGGAGGAGGCACCAGTGCTAGGGAGGAGGGCAGCGAGTCGGGGAGGCACGAGGCTTGGGGAGGCGGTGGCATTAAGTGGGGGCTAGGGTGTAGCGTTAGTACAGGGGGAAAACATTAGAGTGCAATATATATAGGGGAATAATCATAGACAATTATAGTTTAGAACCGTCTGTGATAGTTATCATCACAGACAGTTCTAAATAAAAACCATCTGTAATAATAAAATATCACAAATGGTTAAAGGAGGCAACTCGTTAATTGATTGTATTCTTCCTCATTCACTTCATTCTCAACTCCGGCAATCCTCCTTTTTCTATGAAGTACTACGTGGCGCTTCTTATTTGCCTAGTCGGTTATATAGAAAACTTGAATAACTTGTTTAGCGAGTACGAATGGTTCGTCTTTGTATCCGACATGTTTCAGGTCAATAGTAGTGACACAGTATTTATCGACCTTCACCTGTGGGAGATGGACCCAACGTCATTGAAAACAAGGGATCTTGAAATCACGTAGTCGAGCTCTCAAATATCCTCTATGAACCCATTGTTGGAGTTCCCCATCCCATCGGTACTGAATGCATCTATGCGGACACTATTGTGCTGGTTAGTGCTCTTTACATCCTGAGCATGTGTATAGAATGTGTACCCATTTATGTCATATCCTTACCATGTCACAACTATAAATGTTGGCCCTTTTGCCAAGCATGTCAGCATATCACTCGATGAGCTCCTAGTGAGTCGGTCCTTGAACCATTGGTTGAACTAACCATTGTGTTGTCTTGTGATCCAAACATGCGTTCGCTCTGGATTTTGTTGCTAAAGCACGTCCTTGTGCTAATCGATATACGGAGACACTTCAGTCATGTGTTGGAAGACCATGAAATGGGCTTGAGCATACGCATCTATATTTGGAGTGATTGCTTTTCTTCCCATGGTCCCAATACCCTTGAGCCTCCCCTCATGGTGAGATCAAGGCACACCTATCAGTTCGATCTGAGCCATATAATCGACACAGAACTCAATGACATCTTCGGTTGAATAACCTTCGATGATACTGTTCTCCAGCCAAGATCGATTCTGTATATATGACTTGAGAATTCCCATGAACCTCTCAAACGTACATGCTACATAGAAACACGGGCATGTATATTTTTATCTCCCACATGATGTGAACAATGAGATGGACCATGATATCAAAAAATGATGGAGGGAAATATATCACAAGATGATATAGAGTCGTCACTACCTCATCCTACAGAGTATCTAGTCCTTCAGGATTGATGACCTTCTGAGCAATTGTATTAAAGAAATAACATAGCCTCATGATTGTCTCTTAGATCTTGATTAGCAAAATACTTCTAATTGCAATAGGGAGCATCTGTGTCATCAGCACATGATAATCATGAGACTTCATGCTAATTAACTTCAAATCTTCCATCGAAAAATGTTTCTTTATGTTGGCGAAGTAACCAGACACAACATTCACACCACAAAAGCACTGTCATAGTTCAGTTTTCTCGGCCTTGGACAGAGTGTAAGAAGCAGGGAAAGGTAAGTTCATCCTTTATCGATCTTTGTCAGTGCTAACTCAGGCCTAATGTCCATATCAACCAAGTCAAGCCGTAAGTTGACACCATCTTTTGTTTTGTCATGAATGTTCTGTAAGAGACCAATCAAGCTGTCACATACATTCTTCTCTATGTGCATGATGTCGATACAGTGGCGAACTTTCAGGTGCTCCCAATAAGATAAGTCTCAAAATATTGATCTCTTCTTCTAGACGTTCTTCTCATGGTCGTCGATTTACGTCCCTTTCCGAGCACAACATCTAAATCCTTAACCATATTATAGATCTCTTTTCCGCTTAAATGTCTCGGAGCTGAACTGTCATCCATCTCTCCATCGAATTGTTTCTTCATCATACAGCATGGGTGACCCTCCGAAGGAACCTACGGTGATGCATGTACACAATTTTATATGAGTGCTTTAGCCACACATTCTCGGTATCATTTAAGCAATGAGTATAGGATTTGGCCCCTTTTGTACTTTGGCCCGACAAGTTAGCAAGGGCAGGATAATCATTTATGGTACAGGACAACAAGAATCGTGAAGTATAGTTCTCTCATTTGTACGTATCTCATACTCGTACCCCTTTGATTTATAGTATTTTTTGATCTTCCACCAATGATGCTAGGTACATATCAATATCATTCCCAGGTTGCTTCGGCCCTTGGATAAGTATCGACAACAAAATATACTTCCGCTTCATATAAAATCAAGGAGGAATGTTGTAGATGCAGAGAGTCACAGACCAAGTACTATGTCAGCTACTCGTGTTACCGAAAGGATTCATTCCAACTGTACTAAATCCGAGCCTTATATTCCTCGGTTCTGCACCGAATGCAAACCTCCTATTGATGTTTCTCCACTAGGTAGAATCAGCAAGGTGTCTTAGCATTCCATCCTTCTTACACTCCTCTGAGTGCTAACACAACAGTTTTACCTCCTTTGGGTTCGCAAAAAACCGCTCCAAACGGGGAATTACAGGGAGATACCATGCCACCTTAGCAGGAGGTCCTCTCTTCAACTCTATTCCCTCACCATTATCTAATTGATTCTCATGCTTGTATCGGGAGGCGTTGCACACCAGACATACGTGCATGTTTGCATACGCTTTACGGTAGAGGATACAGTCGTTCGGATATGCATGTATTCTTTCTACTTCCATTCCAAATGGATAAATAATTGTCTTGGCTTTGTAGGTGGTTTCGGGCATCTCGTTTCCCACCGAAGGCATGTCCTCTAAAAGACCTAATAGTGCCACAAAACTCTTATCAGACCTACCGTTCCATGCCTACAATTTTAGCAGTTCAAGCACAGCTGACAACCCCGTGTACCTTGACTTGCAGCACATGAACAAAGGTTTCTCTGAGTCTTCCATCAAGCCCCGGAACTTAACATACTCTCTCTCATCACGATTTTCTTCTGCATCAGGAAGCATCTGATCCAGATTATCATCATGCAGCCTATCCGAATCGGAACCATAATCGAATTCATCCGGTGGCATATCATTGACTCCTTTAGCGATATCATTATTACTGTCTTTTTGTGTAATATGCTCTTCACCACGACTGGTCCAACGTGCATACCCCTTTGAATCAAGTGCGCTTCAATCTACGCTCAGTTCTTAAATATCTTTAGATTCTCGTAGTCAATGTATGGATATTACTTATATTCCACCCCTTTATTCAACATATTCTCCTCGATAGCTCTTGTAAAAGCATACACATCATTAATGTACTCTTCACTCATACGGTTCCCAGTGTACATCCAGCTTCGCTCCTATGCGACACATATAACAATTTAGTATTAAATATTAAATTAATTAATTAGTATACAAGATATATACGATCTAAAGTAGCTATATGTAATTTCTCAACTGTTAATGCAAGAAATAGTAAAGAAATGAATGGATCTACAATCACTCTTGCCAAATAGTCTCCTTTTACCAAATAGTCGCCTCAAAGCCCCGCCTCCAAGTCAAAGCAGGAGCCTAGATCTAGAATTTAAGACAAAGGGTCGATAGGTCTACCCGTAATTAATATAGTAGAATTAATAAAAACCGCCTGTGATGACTTAATATCACAGACGGCTTGTGGTTTGTTATACAAACTGTCGGGACCCGGAGCAGCAACTCCAGGACCCTCTGTGTTAATCGCACTATCCCAGCAAAAGTTAGTGCACACAGGGTCACAACGATGTATATCTCACATACAACAACACTTTATTATAACAAAGGTTTAAGCCTCAAGGCCAAAGTTTACAATAATAGCATAAGACTGAAAGAAAACAGCGGAAACATAAAGATAGTAGCAGCCCATCCAGCCTTCCCACAAGGTAAATGATAAGGATTTACAAAGGATTTACAAGTCTACCAGACTTGTGGTAGTACGGTGTGACTTTGTAGTAGTAGCTCACAGACCGGTCCTTAATTTGACTTAGGCCTAACCACATACCCCTCGTGCCTGGCAATCGACATTGTGTCACCAAACAACAATGCATGCCAGCAAGCACCCATCACCATACCCATGCCTAAGTCTATACCAGATTTTATAATTTTATTTTATCATAATTTCATAGACTATCTTGACTCACCAAAGTCAAGAATAGATTTTATCAATCATCATTTTGTGTGAAACAATTCTTCCCACCTAAATTATTCTAAGCATGGCTAAGCAATTTTATAAAATTTCCAGTTAATACTAATGTACCAACTAGGTTTTCAGCTATGGTGACAAGGCATATTTGCTCAATATCAAACTTGGCTATACACAAAGGAGTTGGGCATAACTAGAGTTTAAACTAAATTTAAACTAGATTGAATAAAATTACACATGCATAATAATTTCAAAAACAACATAAATAATTTAAAATAATAGGAACAATATGATCAAAGTTGTAAAATTCGTCGAAGTCTTGCTATGATTCGTCGAAGTAAAATTCTTCGGATTCGTCGTAGTCTACACATGCAGGACCAAGATAAATTCAAATAAAATTAAAATAAAACTCAAAAATTCGAAAAGGTCCAGAAATAGACAGTTAATGATTTTAGAAGAATTTAGAAAATTGAACGGGTTAAATCAGAGTTAAAATGAAGAAATACGGGCTTCCAGAAGTTTAAGACTGATTTTTTGAATTATTTTATGCTGAAAAATCCATTTATGATGTCAGCATCAATTTTATTTTTCGGCTGAATTATTTTTACATTGAAAAAGGTCTTATTACACTGACAGGTGGGGATGCTTTACAAACTGATGCGGATACGCACAAGCTTAGCACTTTTCAGTCAAATACATTATTTCACTAGAAATAAATATTGAGCCGCATTAAATATTGTCAGGTAAATTTGTTTCTTAAGGAGTTTTTTTTAATTGATGATGAACTTGGAATACAACATCATGCTATTATTTTATGTATACTTAGGTATGATTCATGTGAAGACTTGGGAGAGCAAAAGGGAGGAGCACAAGGACTTAAACTACAAGTTTTTGATAAGATTTTTAAGCCAAATTCGGATCTCCCACTAGCTCAATCAGAATTCAATTCGGATTCGGTTCGGGACAGCTTGACAGACAGTTACTAAAAAGGCCATAACTTTCACAAACGGAGTCCGATTCAGGTGTTCTTGTACTCGTTGGAAAGATAATTTCAAGGGCTACGCAATGGATCTAGCCCCATCTTCAAATTCGTCACAGATTAAAAGTTATGACCGAAACATTCTGACAGCTTAATTTTAGGTTTTTCCTTTTGTGTGAGTTTGTTTCCAAATACATGTAGGGATGAGTTGGAGTTGGTTGAGGACCTCTTGGCGAGCCATGAGGTGGACAGGGTACTATATATTGAGGGTTAGACCCCCTTTGTAAGAGACCACGTTTGAGAATAATGAATCTACTTAAGTTTGTTCGAGTTAAGCATTGCTACCGAAGTTCCATAGGGAATTAGGAGTGATTTTCTTCAATTAAGATCGTTCAACCTTTCAAATGGTGGTCGTGAAGTTTAGCACGTGTCGTTGGGCGAATTATAGAGTGCTAACTCTTGCATTGGCAATGGCAGATCACTACGATTCATCAAATCCACGTGAGTATCTTGATCCTACGTCGAGAGATCGGGCGACCCCGTATCATCTTGGTATCAGAGCGCGGTTTACTCGGTAGGATTATTAAACCTTACTTTTAGATTGATTTACTTTTGTTCCTATTGTCCATTAAAATAAAAAAAATCCAAACCCTAGTTTTTGCATCTGTTAATTTTGTGAGTTTTGTTAGGTTTTGTGTAATACCCCGGAAATTGTTTAATTAATTGTTTAATTAATAGAGAGAGGGACTTTTATGAAATAATTAAATTTATAAGAGTTTTGAGGGGTTTTATGAAAATTTAAGACAACTGGGCCTAGGCCTTGGCCTGTGGGTTTTTCTTGGCCCAAGAGGGAGGGAGGCCACCTCTTAAAACCCTAGGCCCCCCCACCCCGCGCCTCCACCCTGCGCCTCCACCCCAGCCGCCCGCCGTGCTGCCCCGACGTCTTCTTCCGGTGCGCCGTCGTCGTCTTCATCGTCGTCGTCTCCTCCCGGTGCGCCGTCGCCGACGTTCGTCATTGCACTGCGTGGATCCGGAGGAAAGAGAGGAGGAGATCGCGGGCGTGTTCGTCGCCGTGTTCGTCGTGTTCGTCGACGTGTTCGTCGTCGTGTCGTCAAGGGTAATCCCTGGTAGTCTCTAGATTGGTTTTAATCAAGTTAGATTCGTCGGTTTTCGGGCTCTTTGGGACGGTAGTTGTTTCTCGGCGGTTTTGATCTAGTTTCGTCGGGATTCAGGTCTGGACCCTTCTAGAAAGTTGTAGAGGTTTAATTATCTTTCCAGGAGTACAAGAACACGTGATTCGGATTTGTGTAACGAAAGTTATGAATTTTCTAGTGTTACTGTTCTGCAGATCGGGGTAGTTACGGACGAGTTTAGTAGATCGGTTTGTGCGACGGAAATAGTTGCGATTCAGGAGTCCTTAAAATTGAGAAAGTTGTAGATAAGTTTCTTAGCTTTCAATAGAGGTAAAGAAGTCCGGATTCCGAATTTCTGGGCGAAAGTCCAGAGAGTCCGACGTGAATTTGGATGCTTTAGAAAAGGGTTTGGATCGGCTAGTTAATGGAAGAATTAGAGAGTCTCCCCAACTACGTTTTTGTAGCTAATTTAATTATCTTTCCAGAGAGTCCAACAATGCTTAATTTGGAGTTACGTACTGAAAGTTATGATTTTTGGAAGTCGGCCGTCGTGGTTGGGCAGATTTGGCCGAGGGAGTTGGGGATTTAATTGAGATAAATTGTTGGGTTAATTGGGGTTGCTGTTATTTTATATCTAGAAACCCGCTACTGTCATGTTGGTAATTATTAATTAAATATTCAGGAGGAGAGCGGATTAGGGGTTGTGCCTTCTACGTGTTCTTCATTTTCTCATGGTTGAGGCAAGTATATTTGTGATGTGAAAATCGTGTGTTTATGGATTTGTTGAATTGTTTGGATGATGGTTGAATCATGACTGTTTAAATTGTGAGTATGTGTAAGTGATGAATTGAGAATGCTATTTATGTTCTGTTTACATTATGACATTTATGAGATTGGTTGATGCGTAGTATGGTGAATGCTCGTTATCTTTTGATACATTCACATATATGCATCATATTGAGAATTGTTGAAGTCTTGATCATGCGGTGATCAAGCATCGAGGTCCCCACACTTGCGGAGAGTGGACAATTGGTCCCTGTACCCGAGGGTACAGGCATGAGTGTGCATTGACGGATGCACACTCCGCATTACCGGTAAAATGCGAAAGATATGAGAAAGAGGAGCTTTTGATCATAATGCATAGCATGAAATTCATATGTAAAATGTTTAACTTGAGAGTTAATGTTCATGCTTGCATTTGTTCTGATTATACTTGCCGAGTCATTGGACTCACTCTTCTTTGTTGTTTTGTTGTTGTTGTTTGTTTATTTTAGGTACCTTCACGAGGTCGCATGCATGGGAATAAAGAGGATTAGTATTGTTGCACTTGCACGAAATATTCACCATGGAGAAGATAGAGAACTCTAATTATTATTTGTTGATTAGTTCAAGTGGTATTTGATTATGACCTTGATTAAGATGTAATAATGGATTAGAACTTCTTCATATCGCCGTGCTTTACTTAAGTTTTATAGATGTTTCGCTTAGTAGCCACATTACTTTGCTTGCGGTTATTCATACCTTTTGATAATATTGTTAGAACTTCATTTTATCAATAAATAAAGGAGGCTCTGCGAAATTTTATAGAATGCCTTAGCATAGTTTTATTATGTTGTTAGTTTGGTAGCATTTCGTGCCATTGTTTGGTCGGGTGTTACAGATTGGTATCGAGCGGGCTTTAGGTCCGTGGTAATTAAACTATTAAATTGACACCTGGTGCATGATAGGATGGGATGGGTCAAGCATTGCATTTATGCTTTTGACATGTTATATTGATGATTTACATTATGAGATAATCTTGTATGCTTATTGATAATCTTGTATGATTATGATTTGCTCCTATGAGTTGTATGGTGAGAATAGTCAATGATATGATGTAGATGTTGTGATGTGCTACCTTGGTATTGCCGATTATATCATTGTTTGTAGTATGAGGATTAGCAATGTAGTTACCTCGGGTAACTTAATAGCAGTGTTGCGGTGAATTTATTAGAAAAGTCGTTATTATCCTTAAGTTGATTTCGCCAATTCTTGGTGATTGCGATTAATAATTTCTTTTGAGATTGTGGTTCTTGCAGTTGAGGGTATGCAATTGGTCTCTACTGTTCCTTGAAGCGATTATTGTTTCTTTCCGGACTCTTGAGATACTTTGCTACCGTGCTTTTTGTTGATTTGTAAGGTTAGTTCCTTCGTGGGAGTTTGTCTTGTTGCGAATCATGGCTCATTGGTTCGCTTGGTGTTTTCTTTTATTAATGCGAATTTTGAGTTGCAAAACTCATTGTTATGTGAAAGCTTTGGATCTATGTTTTATCTTTATCTCGAGCGTTGAAGTTTATTGTTCCTTTTCCTTTTGAAAGAGAGTGTTAAAATCCTTTATGTTGTTTTGCTATGCTTAAGTAGAAGGTGGTGATCATCTAAGCTAACTCGTATGGTATGAATTGTCAAGTTGTGAAGTTAGCGTGGTGCACAATTAATTCCAACTAGCATCCTTGGAAGTGTAGTTGATTAATTTTGATATTGCTTGTAATAGTTTATTAAAGAACAGTGATTGAGAAATTGCCTATACATGATTGGAACCCATGTAGTTATTGAGGAGAGTGCAAAAGAGTTACAATGATTATTATGATTGTTAAAATGTCTATCATGATTGGATAAATTGAATTATCTGTGTCTTTAGTAATTAATCCGACCGTTTGGAATGATTAAGTAGGGAGGTGTTAGAATATTACCTTGGTAATATTGACCCTTAATATGTCTTTTATTTAGATGCTTTATGAGCATGCACAATTGCTAGTTTCATCTATCTTTTACCATGCTAGATTATTGAAATATGTATAAAGAAATAGATGAATGTTGATGTATAGACTTGCAGAATCTAGTCTTACAAAGCTGGTATTATTGAAGATTAAAGTTATTTCTGTTCTAATTTCTGAATGTAAGGTAGGATACAGAATCTATGCTCATGATTGTTTTATGATTGTAAAACGAAGTTAGGATCATGAATGCCGTTGTGATAAAATAGTAATCAATAATTGCCAATAGTGAATAGAGTACAATCAATTGGTGCTAAGTTATAGTTGAGCACCAATAAAGAATGGAATATATGAAATCTAGTAAGAAATTTATACTAGCATGATTTCTGAGATTATCTTGTTCTAGTATCATCTTGTTTAAGAGCTTTGTTCTATTTATGTGGCTTATGCACTAGGTTCTCCTAGATCAAGTAGTTGCAACCTTACTTAGATATTAGAAACATGATGCAATGATTTCTTATGTTTCTTTTGGAAAAGTTTATGAAGGGAGTTGATGATATGATGATGCTTGTTAAGAATGTATTATTCTGATGTTAGTATGTTGGTCCATTTGTGGTTATGATGGTAATGTTGAAGGTTCATTAAATAGAAGAATTTGAAATAAATTCCTTGGTACTATTTAAATCAAAAGTTTTGATAGTGTGTATGCGATCTTTGATCTCATGATTTATGTGGTAGCTGAAATTGTTTTAAGCAAAGTGTTGTGTTGAGGGATTTTAATTAGTTCTTAAAGAATTAATGTGTTGTGG
Source organism: Bonia amplexicaulis (assembly GCA_036346245.1). Classification (NCBI taxonomy): domain Eukaryota; kingdom Viridiplantae; phylum Streptophyta; class Magnoliopsida; order Poales; family Poaceae; genus Bonia; species Bonia amplexicaulis. The sequence goes on along the minus strand of CM070738.1, from coordinate 12,045,542 downwards.
TCTTCAACTCTTCTTTTGTTGGAATTGTTAAGGTGATACCGTATTCAAAGAAGGTTGTTCTCTTTGTTAAAAGGAAAAGTTTGATAAAAGTTTTGAAGGTTGAAGTCAAGTTGTGCAATCTTTGTGAAGTGTGTTTGACTTCTTATTTTATTTGCTTAAGAGTTTCAAGCTCAAATGACAATCTTGTATTCGTATTGGTTGAGATTTGATGTTTTCGTCTCGAGGAGGCATGCGCCTTCATTGTGGTCTTATCCTTTGTTGTCCAAGATCTTTGTTTTCTTGGTTTTGTGTTTATTGCAGATGGACTTTGTCTGAAATTTTCTTCTTTGCTTCTCCAAGAAAGGGTACGCAGTTTGGGTTGCAAAGACCTTTAAGATGTGTATGGCAACTGGTTGGTGTGGTTTTGTGATTAGTCTGGGTGAGATTGTGGGTATCAAGATACTTGAGATTCTTGGAGTGATAAATTGTTCGTTGAATAATTCTCGATGAGGATTTGATTTAAAGAAGATGTTGTCCTTGGGGCTAAATAGTTTTATTGTTGCAACTAGAAGAACCTAGCTGTGGTTTATGAGTGTTACGTTCATTTCTTTGGAACGTTGGAATTATTGAAAGTATGGGAATCTTGATCAATTTTATTGGAGCATCATGATGGGGTACTTTGCAAGGATTATTAGAATGATTATGATGGTGTAGTTAATGAGTTTATAATTGTGAAGAAGCCCAACCGTTGTGGGAATTATTGGGATAGTAAGGATTGTTGAATTTTGCCATGTATAACTTAGCTCGTTGAGTAACCCTCTAGGAGTTAGAATCTTTCTACAGATAATGAAGTTGAGAATATGTTTCATATGGTTGTTAATGATTGAGTATGGTTGATTGTGGAAATTTTAGTCCTTGAATTTAAGAGTCTTTGTATTAAATATATCAAGTATATGTATAGAAGCCTTAGAGATGAGAAATTTTGGTTGGTGATCTATGCTAGAACCTTGGAGGCTAATGTTATTGCGTGAGAATAGTGGAAGGAGTGGATTCGAATATTATGATGTTCCTTGATAGTATCCTTTGGATGTAGTAAATGGGTATGTGAGCCGAGAAATTCATGTTGATCGTCCTTAAGATTTGTGGTGAAGTGTTGGTGGGTGAAAAATAACGATGAGGTGCATTGGAAATTATTCGTTAAAGTAACATGTGGGAAGAGGAGTTGACTACGGTATGTTATTATGAGAATAGTAGAGTCCCTCTACAAAAGTGTGTTGGATGCACTCGGTTTGAACATAGAGTTGATGTTGCCAATTTAAGAGAATTGAGCTAGTATGGTATGGGATAATTTGGAACCTCATGATTCAAGAGGAAGTTTAATAAAAAAAAATCGGTAGTAAAATGCTCCCTGATTCTTGTTTGAGCTACGTGATGAGAGAAAAGTCTTTGTGGTTTGAGTTGACTTTTGTTGGCTTGTGTGGTTTTTCCGGTTTAGGAAAAAAAATGGACAGGTTTGACATTTGAGTGATTCCCTTTGACGTATGTGTTGTTTGTTTGCAAACCACCTACTTGGAAGGTGGAGAGGTTCTTATGTTGAATCCTCGATTTTCTTTATGATTTGACCCTTTGGTGGGAGTGGGTGATGCGTGATTGCAATAAGAATCCCTTATTTTCAGTTGTATTCTGTGTGTGAAAGAGTGGGTTTACCTTGACCCCTATGGTGTACCCGTGTTTAAGGGGGTGCTCATTGCTAAGGTAAAGAGATCGATTGAGAATGGAAACATGAGATATATGTGTTGTGCAGATTGTGTGGGTTGGTACTAAAGGGAATGATAACCCGATGTGTATTTAAATCGCTTTTGTTAATTGCGAAGTTTTAGGGGTTTGTGTATCACTAGGACTACCTTGGGTTCTAGTGTGGGATACACAGCGCTTTGTATGACTCGGTATCGAGGGAGAACTTGAAAGATCCGGGCGTGGGCTTCATTAAAACCGTTGACCAACGAATAAGACCACCACCATTCAAGAATTAAAGTCGCACAATTCAAGTGTTGTAGGGGCGTAAGTTCAACGAGTGGCCTTGGTGAGTCGAGAATCATTGGCGCCAGAGCGGTGAAAAGTTATGCGATGTAAGGAGCAAGGATCGGGAGGTTGGCAAACCACTTGGATCTTCAAGAACCTATGTGCGAGGTGCAAGCAATTAGAAAAAAAAATATTTAGTATGTCAAAGCGCTTTGGTCGCAGCAGACCGAGAGAGAAGCAACTTGGGAGTTGGAGTCTCGCATGTGGAAATGCCGGCGTTGTTCACGTCGGTGCTAGTTAATTGCTAGTTGGTTGTTTTTGTTTTTGTTGAGGTTGCGTTAGAATTCGGTCGAATTGCATTTAAGGGGTAGAATGTAATACCGGAAATTGTTTAATTAATTGTTTAATTAATAGAGAGGACTTTGTGAAATAATTAAATTTATAAGAGTTTTGAGGGTTTTATGAAAATTTAAGACAACTTGGGCTAGGCCTTGGCCGGTGGGTTTTTCTTGGCCCAAGAGGGGAGGAGAGGCCACCTCTTAAAACCCTAGGCAGCCCCCACCCTGCGCCTCCACCCCTGTGCCTCCACCCCAGCCGCCGCCCGTGCTGCCCCGACGTCTTCTTCCGGTGCGCCGTCGTCGTCTTCATCGTCGTCGTCTCCTCCCGGTGCGCCGTCGCCGGCGTTCGTCGCTGTACCGCGTGGATCCGGAGGAAAGAGAGGAGGAGATCGCGGGCGTGTTCATCGCCGTGTTCGTCGTGTTCGTCGACGTGTTCGTCGTCGTGTCGTCAAGGGTAATCCCTGGTAGTCTCTAGATTGGTTTTTAATCAAGTTAGATTCGTCGGTTTTCTGGGCTGCTGGGACGGTAGTTGTTTCTCGGTGGTTTTGATCTAGTTTCGTCGGGATTCAGGTCTGGACACCTTCTAGAAAGTTGTAGAAGGTTTAATTATCTTTCCAGGGAGTACAAGAACACGTGATTCGGATTTGTGTAGCGAAAGTTATGAATTTTCTAGTGTTACTGTTCTGCAGATCGGGGTAGTTCTGGACAGAGTTTAGTAGATCGGTTTGTGCGACGGAAATAGTTGCGATTCAGGAGTCCTTAAAATTGAGAAAGTTGTAGATAAGTTTCTTAGCTTTCAATAGAGGTAAAGAAGTCCGGATTCCGAATTTCTGGGCGAAAGTTATGCCTGTTTTAGTGCGCTGTCCAGAGAGTCCGACGTGAATTTGGATGCTTTAGAAAAGGGTTTGGATCGGCTAGTTATTTGCAGAATCAGAGAGTCTCCCCAACTAAGTTTTTGTAGATAATTTAATTATCTTTCCAGAGAGTCCAAGAACGCTTAATTTGGAGTTACGTACTGAAAGTTATGATTTTTGGAAGTCGGCTGTCTGTGGTTGGGCAGATTTGGCCGAGGGGAGTTGGGGATTTAATTGAGATAAATTGTTGGGTTAATTGGGGTTGCTGTTATTTTATATCTAGAAACCCGCTACTGTCATGTTGGTAGTTATTAATTAAATATTCAGGAGGAGAGCGGATTCCGGGGGTTGTGCCTTCTACGTGTTCTTCATTTTCTCGCGGTTGAGGCAAGTATATTTGTGATGTGAAAATCTGTGTGTTTATGGATTTGTTGAATTGTTTGGATGATGGTTGAATCATGACTGTTTAAATTGTGAGTATGAGTAAGTGATGAATTGAGAATGCTATTTATGTTCTGTTTACATTATGGCATTTATGAGATTGGTTGATGCGTAGTATGGTGAATGCTCGTTATCTTTTGATACATTCACATATATGCATCATATTGAGAATTGTTGAAGTCTTGATCATGCGGTGATCAAGCATCGAGGTCCCCACACTTGCGGAGAGTGGGCAATTGGTCCCTGCACCGGGGTGCAGGCATGGTGTGCATTGACGGATGCACACTCCGCGTCGGTAAAATGCGAAAGAGATGAGAAAGAGGAGCTTTTGATCATAATGCATAGCATGAAATTCATATGTAAAATGTTTAACTTGAGAGTTAATGTTCATGCTTGCATTTGTTACTGATTATACTTGCGAGTCATTGGACTCACTCTTTCGTTGTTTTGTTGTTGTTGTTTGTTTATTTTAGGTACCTTCACGAGGTCAGCATGCATGGGAATAAAGAGGATTAGTATTGTTGCACTTGCGAAATATTCACCATGGAGAAGATAGAGAACTCTAATTATTATTTGTTGATTAGTTCAAGTGGTATTTGATTATGACCTTCAGATTAAGATGTAATAATGGATTAGAACTTCTTCATATTGCTTCCGTGCTTTACTTAAGTTTTATAGATGTTTCTGCTTAGTAGCCAAATTACTTTGCTTGCGGTTATTCATACCTTTTGATAATATTGTTAGAACTTCATTTTTATCAATAAACAAAGGAGGCTCTGCCGAAATTTTATAGAATGCCTTAGCATAGTTTTATTATGTTGTTAGTTTGGTAGCATTTCAGGCCATTGTTTGGCTGGGGTGTTACATTTTGATCCATTAGAACTATGAACAATATTACCAAGTACGCCTTCATCACAGTCATAACTTCCAAACAACTATGAACATTACCAAGTACGCCTTCATCACAGTCATGAACACAATTGCTCACAATTTAAATCAAACATTGATATTCTATAACTTTCAAACAACCATGGAAACACTTAGTGCATGCCAATTACGTCATCATCACAATCATGGACACACAGTTGCTCAAAGTATATAACAAACATTGCCATTCCACAATATATATTAAAACCATCATTATACTTGCCTTAACCGCGAGAGAACGAGGGACATGCAGAAGGTGCTGCCCCTGGGACCAGTCCACCACCTGAATAACAATTATAATACATGCTAAGATAACAGTAGTGGACCTTATAACTAAATAAAAACAATCACGAACTCGCACAAACATCTAACTCGGTTTCAATCCCCAAATCCTACAGGTCGATCTGCCCCCTCTGTGGACAGTCAACTTCAAAAATTCATATCTATTGGTACAAGAGTCCAATAAGATGTTCTTAGACTTTCTGGAAAAGTAATTAAATTCTCCAACTAAACCTAGTTGGTGAACATCCCTGAATCGGCCAAATTATACCCGCACAAGCCAGTTTGCTAAAACACCAATTTCACTTCGGGTTCTCTGGATAGAGTACTAAAAATACCATAACTTTCAGCACGAGTGTTCGAATCATGATTTCTTGAGCTTTATAGAAAGCTAAGACAATGATCTACAACTTTCATAATACCGTGCTCCTCTGATTATCTCGTTTTCTAATGGCCCAACCCACTTTACCAAAACCTGATAGAAAACTCACAATCTGCAGAACACTCCCACTAATAAAATCATAACTTCTACTACAGAGGTCCAACGACGTGTTCTAGTACCTCACGGAAAGATGGCAACGTCCTCTACATTACTCTAGGAGACGTCCAGAACTGAATCCCCACGAAACTACCCCAAAATGGCCGTCTAACACAATCTGTCCTGGGCAGACCACACTACCGATATTGCTACAACAATTAAATATGCATCTAACCGGGGGGAAATAGGGTTTACTCTTGACGTACCGCTGAAGAACACGATGAACACCACATGATCTCTCTCTCTCCCTTCCTTTTCCCTTTTTCCCTTCCTCTTCTTCTTCTTCCAGGTCAAAAACACCTCCCGGCGATCGATCTCCTTTCTCCCCTCGACCGGTAGCAAAGGGGATGTTCCTCGCCAACAGCAGGGGGCTTCAATGGCGGAGGAGATGCTGCTGGACAAGGGAGGTGCAAGGGGGAGAGGGAGGCGGTTGCACAAGGGTGAAAGAGGAGGGGGTTTAGGGGTGGTGGCTAGGGTTTCGGGGAGCGGCGCCTCCCCCCTTTTGGCCGGCCACCTCTTGGGCCAAGGCCCAGGCCTAGGTTGCTGGGGTTTTGTAGAAATCCCCCCTAAAAATCCCTGTTTAACTCTTTTCTATATGGTCCTTCCCTCCAATTAATCAATTACCTCTCGAATCACTATCGGGGTATTACAATAAAATTGAGGAAAGTGCATACTTAGTAATTTGTCTAAAAGAAACCAAGAGAATGCATTTTGACCACTCTTATATCAGAAAATTTGCACCAAAGAGATTAGACCAATATGTTAAGGGAAAATTTTGTTCGTGCTACTTGAAATATGTGTAATATCATTTGTGCCATGGAAAATCTGCTTTTTTCATTTTTTTTTCATCCTCCCATCCGTGCACATTTCATTTTTTTGCTATTCTGTCCAATTTTCCATCAAGCCAATAGACTTTGACCATGCACGATAGGTGAGACGTGTCACAAAAATTGACAAAAAATTGGATGGAGTGGTAAAAACAAAATGCGCACGAACAGAAGGATGGCAAAAATGAAATAAGCACATTTTCAAATACTATGAAGTTGTATTTTACTGCAAAATAACTTCACCACAATACATTGCATAATGATCTTTCCACAATGCAATGCATATGAATGCGTATGATCCACTGCACCCTTACCCAGCAAGGTAAGAGTGTGCATTGTACTACGGCAATGTAAATGTCATGATATGTTATAAATGATACGATAATCATAACCACCAGAATTTAACCACGAAGGTCAACAACCTAATCATCATGAATACTTCCTCATAACCCACATATGTCTTATTAAGCACAATACCAATGTTTCATAAGATCATTACCACATAACCCACATTCGGTTCACCAAGATCATAATCCATTGATCTGTAGGGAATTCTACCATATAGACCACAACATAATCATCAAAAATGCTACCACCACAGCCACAAATATTCACTAAGAATACTACCACCTAGACCACAATATGCTCGTAAAGTATTCTACCCCACAACTATATTGGTTCATCAAGAACAATTCCGTATATCCACAATTGAACCATCAAGATCATAAACAATTGAACTCTTAAAATACTACCACATGGACCACATTAAGTGATACGGGGTCGCCCGATCTTCTCGACGTAGGATGGATACTCACGGGAGTCTTGATGAATCTTAATGATCCTCCAATGCCAATGCAAGGGACGAACACTCTTTAATCCGCCAAAACACACTCATGTTGATTTCGCCGACCACCAAGCGAAGATCTATCGTGCACCCAATTCCCAACGGAAAGACTGAACGATCTTGATTGAAGAAAATCACTCCTAATTCCCTATGGAACTTAGGCAACAATGCTAAACTTGAACAAACTTTAGTAAATTCATTATTCTCAAACGTGGTCTTACAATAGGGGTTTAACCCTCAATATATAGTACCATGTCCACCTCATGGCTGGCCAAGAGGTCCTAAACCAACTCCAACTTATTCCTACATGTATTTGGAAACAAACTCACACAAAAGGAAAAACCTAAAATTAAACCGTCATAATGTTTCGGTCATAACTTTTAATCCGTGATGAATTTGAAGGTGAGGCCAGATCCATTGCGTAGCCCTTGAAATTATCTTTCCAACGAGTACAAGAACACCTGAATCGGACTCCGTTTGTGAAAGTTATGGCCTTTTTAGTAACTGCCTATCAGGCTGTCCCGAACCGAATCCGAATTGAATTCTGAGTTGAATCCGAGTTTGAATTAGATTGAGCACGTGGGAGGTCCGAATTTGGCTTGAAAATCTTATCCAAAACTTGTAGTTTAAGTCCTTTTGCTCTCCCAAGTCTTCACATGAATCATACCTAAAAATATATAAAATAATAGCATGAGGTAGTATTCCAAGTTCATCATCAATTAAAAGAAACTCCTTAAGAAACAAATTCACCTGATAGTATTTAATGCGGCTTAATATTTCTTTCCAATAAAATAATTTATTTGACTGAAAAGTGCTAAGCTTGTGCGTATCCGCATCATCCTCCCCTTCTTCAAGAAAAGCCGTCCTCGGCTTTTGGTAACTGAAATTGTACTAAGCAAAGGATACAACGATATGCATGGTATATATATTTGTCATCAACACTTCTTTTGCTTAGCATATCAAGAACATCTGAAGGCGTAGTAGATAAAAAGAACAACACATAAGCATGGTATATGTATGAATCAATTGTTGTGTTATTCGCATTGTTTTGTACAAAATAAGTAACACAACTGCAACCATAGGATGTATTCACTGCAATATTGTCTTTCATATCATTCTCCCTCCCATGAGAAAAAGTCGTCCTCGACTTTGCTAGGCACATGGACAAGTCATTAATATGCCAAACCAAATTAAGTTGTTCAAATATGGGGAAGAAAATTTTTAATTCCTTCCATGCTTCAACTGCGCTACTCTGATTATTTGTACATGATTGTACATTAAAAGATGAATAAGTAGGCTTATGAAATTTTTTGAAACATGCAGCATTATTGTTGAAACTCATCTCATTGTGATCATGATATGGCACAGAAGATTGTTTATCCAAAATATGCAATTTCAATTCAGCAAACTTATCACATGTAATGCATATTCGGTAAACATAAAACTTATCATCTATACCATAACTTCCAATCAAATAGAACTTATATGTATATGCATAGGTACTAACTAGTGATTTTGAACATGAAATTTCAGCAACATTCTCAATCACACTAGATAGCCTTTTAGGATCATCAAACTTGATATAATATAAAGAATCATCAGGAGATATTCTCGTAAGAACTTCCTTATGAGTAATCAATTCCACATTATGTAAATTGAGCAAAGAAATTTCAGAACATGGAATTTTCATTCGTATATATGAGTTCTCACAAGTACTCACCGTTTCACAATTAATTTCAGCACCAATATTGTTACCTTTGTTGTTCTCCTTAGTTGATGTAGGTGTTGTAGGTATTAAATCATCATAATGTAACAACGGGGTTGTAAGTACTTCATCTTTAAATATGATTATCTCCTCATCGTTTATCTCCAATGGTGCCAGTTGTTGAACATTTGGCTCCTCTTCTTTAATATCAACTCGCACAATGTGAGAAACAACACTAGAAGTAGATATTAATGTGTTAGTTTCAAATCAATCTCACTTTGTCTATCTTCTACTTCTTTCTTTTCTTTTGGTGTATCTCTCACACTCTCGGTTTGGATGCTCTCAAACTCACATATGGTGGAATCACACTCGCTTTTTAACACTCTCACTCAATTTGGCTATGTGGCTCTCATTCTCACATAGGTTTTGATGCATTTCAATTGTTGTATGTATCATTGGGGCAGCACAAGATGTCTCCTTTACCGAAGGGAAAGTCCCATGCTCGGTCATATTCTCATGTGTCACACTAGCGTAACCATAAGAGTCAAGTATGTATATGGATTCAACCGTGATGTACATCTCTCCATAAGTCTCTCTTCTTGCTTAATAGCATAATTCACAAGATCATGCATGCTACTAAAATATGTATGTCGAAGTGTAGTGGTAATATCGAATTCAAGCCTCCTTTGAAGTATGCCATCTCTTTGAATTCGCTAGTGACTCTGCACGACGCAACGCATCTTGCGGTGAAAATAATAATCTGAATCAGATTACTCCCTTGTGTGATACTTTCCAAATGATGGAGTAATCCCCACTCATAATAGGATGGCACAAACTCGTTTCTCATGATCACCTTCAAACCTTCCCAAGATCTAATGAATCATTTTCGAGATAATTGTTGCCACCAACTATAAGCATAGTCTTTAAAGCGTATAGTGGCTCGCATCACTTCTTGGTCTTTGGGAAGCTTGAACTCTAAACTCTTTCTCCAATCGCCATTCCCACTCAAGATACTCCTCGGATCTTCACTTCCATAGAACGGAAGAGACAAATTGTTGGGTTTGGAATCGCACCATGAGGAACGAAATCAAGATTCATTCCTATTTGGTTCATACCGAGAGAAACGAATTGTTGAATATCCTGTCATGGATAGTTATGCAACATATATATATGTGGAAACACTCAATCTCACTATTTTCTCTCCCAAGTAAAGTTCTTACATTTCTGAAGTGAATTGAGGCCAAAAGAAACTTACACTTGGTGGTGGCTATAATAACAAGTGATGATCAAGCGGATTTAAAAGTGACTCACAATTGCACGGCAATGGATGTTTTGTGGAGCTTGGTTAGAAGTATTTATCCAACACGATCTGAATTTCTCGATGTTGTAAAATTAAGTAATAATCCAAGTTAGAAAATGTTGCCTAGGTGCTGATCCAAAAGATTTAAGTGAAGTATATGAACGCACACTAAAGATCAATGTGACTCGATGCAAACAAAGGAATGAGCTAACTAGAGGAAATCTGAAATTAAAGATTAGATAGCTCGTTTTGCACCAAGTACTAGGAGAGACGCTAGCCAATTGCAATGATATGAATGTAAGGGCACAAGATTGCTCAAAGGAATTAAATACACAAGCTGAAATTATGGACTAAGAGCTCATCCTAAATTTGGCCAATGGTTTTTTTCTTCCTTTTTTTCTTCTCTCTTTTTTTGCTCAAGCCGTGGCTCTCTCTTTTTTGTCATTGCCTTCTTTCTTTCTTTATTTCCTTCTTTTTTTACTTGTAGTTGGCACTAAGGTTTAGCTTTCCTTCCCAAAAGAATAATATTTCAGCGGTGTAAATTAATACCAAGAACAGCCCTTAATGCAATTATCAAAGACTAGTCTCAAGATGAGCAGAAATTAAGGATATATGTATGTAAATGACCACATTGTGGATATTTTTTTCGCGTGGCATCAGAGCAAAGATCGCTCACGATCTTGTGCGATCTGTTCACGCATGTAGCAATCGGATTTTTTTGAATTTTTGATTGGACACAAAGATTAAGTGACGCAAAGGAACACGATGATCAAGACGTAAACAAAAATTCTAATGGACGAAAACTTAACAAAACTCACGAAAATAATGATGCAAAAACTAGGGTTTAGATTTTTTTTTTGTGTTTTCGGTTTATGGACTATAGGACAATAAGTAATAACTGAAATTTAAAGGGATAAGATCCTACCGAGTAAACCGGCTCGATACCAAGATGATACGGGTCGCCCGATCTTCTCGACGAGGATGGATACTCACGGAGTCTTGATGAATCTTAATGATCCTCCAATGCCAATGCAAGGGACGAACACTCTTTAATCCGCCAAAACACACTCATGTTGATTTCACGACCACTGCGAAGATCTATCGTGCACCCAATTCCCAATGGAAAGACTGAACGATCTTGATTGAAGAAAATCACTCCTAATTCCCTATGGAACTTAGGCAACAATGCTAAACTTGAACAAACTTTAGTTGATTCATTATTCTCAAACGTGGTCTTACAATGGGGGTCTAACCCTTAATATATAGTACCATGTCCACCTCATGGCTGGCCAAGAGGTCCTAAACCAACTCCAACTTATTCCAACATGTATTTGGAAACAAACTCACACAAAAGGAAAAACCTAAAATTAAATCGTCATAATGTTTCAGTCATAACTTTTAATTCGTGATGAATTTGAAGGTGAGGCTAGATCCATTACGTAGCCCTTGAAATTATCTTTCCAACGAGTACAAGAACACCTGAATCGGACTCCGTTTGTGAAAGTTATGGCCTTTTTAGTAACTGCCTGTCAGGCTGTCCCGAACCGAATCCGAATTGAATTCTGAGTTGAATCCGAGTTTGAATTGGATTGAGCACGTGGGAGGTCCGAATTTGGCTTGAAAATCTTATCCAAAACTTGTAGTTTAAGTCCTTTTGCTCCTCCCGTTTGCTCTCCCAAGTCTTCACATGAATCATACCTAAAAATATATAAAATAATAGCATGAGGTAGTATTCCAAGTTCATCATCAATTAAAAGAAACTTCTTAAGAAACAAATTCACCTAACAATATTTAATGCGGCTCAATATTTCTTTCCAATAAAATAATTTATTTGACTGAAAAGTGCTAAGCTTGTGCGTATCCGCATCATTAAGGAAGCATATAATAATGACATAGCACCTCAAATTAAGATAATTAATTAATTTGAATGTAGAATAATTAACAAGTTAAACAGTAGCACAACCGCTACGTTTACTTGCCTCTACCGTTGAAGTGAAGCAATCACGTGCGTTTAGGAGCAAAACCACCTGTCCAAAAGTACCTCTCAGCACAATACAACAGCAATGAAAACGCCCAAATCCCGCGTCTAAAAATTCTTAAAAAAATACATTAGGTAGGTCTCGTCGTCCTCTACAATTTTTCTTTTGGGCAGACCCGCAGAAAAAATAGTTTCGTTGGTCTAAACTGCATAAGCATCATGTTGCACGGATCGATCTACGATTGACGGCGAGAATTCCCTAATCGGAGAATCTAATTGCTAATCCCCACCAATTCTTAGGCTAAGAACCCTAATTATAGAAAAATCAGAGGAATTTGAGATGAGAGAGAGTTACCTAGGGGATCCCCTTGGGATCACCCGTCTTCTTCCCCTTCTTCCTCCTTCCTTTCTTCTCCTTCCCTCCCTTCCCTCCCTTCTTCTTCCTTCATTCTCGCTTTCTCCTAACACCATGGGACAACAATGGGGAGAGGTGGAGGCGCAGGGAGGAGATGGGGTGGCAGCCAGGTGGGGAAAAAAGAGAGAGGGCCTAAGGGAGGGGGTTTATAAAGGGGTGCTAGGGTTTAGGAGGGGTACAGGCCCCCTTTGGGCTGACTGGCCCAAAGCGGCTGGCCCACCCCTCCGGACAGCCCAAAATATCCAAATTAATTATTTTAATTTATTTTTTTAATTTTGGACAATTCTGCAATTTAATTTTTGCCTTCCGCGATTTACGAAAAATCGGGAAACTCCACGATTATTTTAGAAACCTACGCTGAATCGACGATCATGATATTACAGGGAGACCCTTATCTCCATTACTATTTGTGTTAGTAGCTAATTTATTATACTCTATCATCATTAAGGCCCATAGAAGAGATTTGATTTAGCTTCCAATACCACGAGAAGGACAAATTGATTTTCCAATCATTTAGTACGCTGATGACACACTCTTGGTTATGCAAGCTAGTTCAACTCAATTATTATGTTTAAAAGGGTTGTTGGAAACATTCTCTCAATCCACTAGTTTAAAAGTTAACTACAATAAATCATGTTTGATCCCTATAAATATCAGTGATGAAAGAGGGCAATTTTTAGCTGCTGGATTTGGCTGTCAACTTGGTACTTTACCTTTTACATAACTAGGCCTTCTCCTAGGCACGACAAAGACAAAGTTCAATGATTTTGCACCACTTATGGACATAACTGAAAGGAGAGTAACAACGTGCTCTTTATTTCTGTCATCGAGGAAGGCTCATATTGGTAAATTCAATGCTCTCTACACTTCCAACTTACTTCATGTGTACATTTAAGCTGCTAGTGGGAGTTGTACAAACAATAGATCGTGCTCGTCATCATTGTCTGTGGAGGGGCTCAGATTTGCAAGTAAAAAAGAATTCATTAGTTGCTGGGATATGGTTTGCAAACCAAAAAGAAGATGGCTTAGGTATTATTTATTTTAAAATTCAAAATGAAGGCCTACCACTCAAACATTACATAAATTTCGTAACAAGCATATATACCTTGGACTCAACTCATATGGAAAAGGTATTAAAAAAATTCTATTCCACATGCAACAAAAGAGATGGGATCTTTCTAGTGGAAGGATGTTCTTAGACTCAGTACTATATACACCCTGTACAATTGGGGCAGGAGACATTGCTTTTTTTTGGCATGATCTTTGGAATGGTAGCCACATGATGGAAAAATTCCCTAGACTACATTCATTTGCAAAAAAAACACAAAGATATATCCACAAGAAACTTTATCCTTCAAACAGATGTGGAAAAAAATTCCATTTGCCTCTCTCACAACAGGCTTATGATGACCTCATGTCTTTACAGACAATTCTAGACCATGATTAGGACAATAAAACACTAATGGACAGCTGGAGCTACATTTGGGGCACTGATAAGTATTATTCTCAAAGTTTCTATAAAATGATTTTCGTCACTCTACAACCCCCATCTCCATTTATTTGGATATGGAATTCCAAATGTGTGATGAAACTCATGGTTTTTGCCTGGCTACTCATAGTTGATTGACTTAAACCAAGAATATGTTAAGAAGGAAACATTGCCCTATACAAGATGATACAAAATATGTCTTATGTTCTCAGTTAGCTGAAGAAACAATCATACACGTATGTTTCAAATGCCGTTTCAACTTAAGGTGTTGGAATTATTTGGGATTCAATTGGAATGGCTCTTTACCTTTTTGTCCAAATGATAATAGTTGCGAAAAAGAAATACCAACAACCATTCTTCAAGGAATTTTTTGTCATAACATCTTGTCACATTTGAAAACAACGTAATGGGACGATCTTTGAAAATAAGTAGACAAGTGTTCAGTTGTGGAAAATCCTCTTTAAACAGATGCACTCCACATGTGCAGAGTGAAAGACTCTCTTAAAAACTCAATATTTTTCTATCTAGATTCCCTACCTTGAGTAAGATCCTTTAAGGGTTTGTAATTGTTTGAACATTTGCAATATATTCTTTTTCCTCTAATATATTTATTGTGGGGGTCTCCGTTATAGTTTTCTTCAAAAAAAAAGAGAATTACTTTGGGTACCTTTTACATTTGTGGTTCCTCATCACGCTGGCATGATTGCTCTACTAGATGTAACGTCCATAGATTTCAAAAATTTTCAAAATTACTTTTTTTTTGCAAAAACTTTCAAAATTTTGTTTCAATTGGTTCCCTTGAATTATCCAAGCTTCTAAATTTTACCTCGCATTCCTGTAAGCTTGCACACTTTTCTTGATTTAATTGATTTTCCCTTCATCAAGAAATAAATTTCCTACTCGATTTTTTAAACCTTCCATTTGTGGGAAACCTTGACTCAGTTACACCTTCCATTTTCTGTAACCCCGTTTTGCTAGCTTCTTCGGCGTGCTCCTTACTCTGCCATCCCTAGCGCCCAGGACTGAGGGCACCACCTCCCTGTGCTCACGCACTAGCCAACACCCGCCTTCCTAGGGCTCGCATACCGCCTGCATGACCACACGCTATCCATGTTCTGCCACACCCCACCGTTATCAGTTATCACTCTGCATGATTAACACATCACAGTCATCCTCGTCGTTTTGGCCATCCTCTGAGCTCACTGGACACCAGGCAACTGCATGCTGTAGCTCCTAATCTCACCGTCAATGTCGTCCACGCCATGCACTGATTTGGTGACTGTGCAGCACCATCAGTATCCATAAAAGCCGAGGTAGTAGAAAATTTTCACCACACACCTCCTCTTCTTCCTCACTCCACCACCTTCTTCCACTACGAGCCACCGCTGACACTGACACCATTGCCATTCATAGTGAGATCCATCGTTGCCACCCCCTTTTCCTTCAAATTCCAAAATTCATCGTCCATGTCAAATTTATTCCAAAATTGATATCTCTACTACCTCATCCACTCCATTGCAATTGCATTGAGCGCCTCCTTCATCATTGTCGAAGGCTCTCTGCCATCTACCTGTGCCATCGAGTTCTTCCCCGCGGACGACGCGGTCTCCATCCAAGACATCACCACCTTGTGTTCTCCATGCTACTCCTTCATCAGCACCAGAGCTTCGTCACTGTCGATGCTAACACCGCCCCTATTTCAGACCGATTCCGATGACCACCTCTGAAGCAGAGACTGCAATATGCACACCTCCCCTGTTCCAGGAAGCGAGGAACTTGATATACTCTGCTCAAGGTGTGCCAGTCTCAAGAAGACTAGAGATCAGTAACAAGACTCTCTGGTTTAGCTGGTTGAGACCAGTGACCGGTCTTGCTAGACCAGGTGACGATATCTATCTCGTTAGATTTATTTCGAGTTTGGAAGAGCATTGGAGATAACGTGGATACGTCATACCTCACACCTAGCTGAGGATTACTGACTTCGGATGATCCATGTTGCAAGGTCCAAATGGGGAAGAGAGATGCTTCTTGACTATTCTTCGGTTATATCGCTGTGTATTTTTGTACTTAGGACGCACTGGGGGTGTTCGTCTTGTCGATCTGGTGGGGATTTCAACATGTAATTCAGTATCACTAGTTACGTATCCGTGCGTTGCAACAGAACTCATTGAATATATAGAAAATTATGCTATAGAAGAGAGTTGTTTTGATCGGTTGAAAAGTAGAGAATGGAGTGAATAGAGCAGTTGAAGGAGAACGGACGTACAACTACTAACTCATAGATTAGTACTAGTAGAGCTCGGGTTTTGGCCTTGTTTCTCTGACAAAAACATGACCATGATGCTATATGGATATGTTGGCGTCCAATACTCTTGTCAGGATTATTGGCAAATACAAAACCTCTGTTTGATCCGCAATCACCTACAGCTGACTGAAATCCACAATCAAAATTTGCAAGAAAGGACTAGGGTATTGCCCATCCGCGTGCAGCACGTGCCAACGAGGAAGTTATGAGTTGTAAGCCCCTGGCACCAATTATTTTTATACACACAGGACGACGCCATACGATGCTTAATTGCATAGTAGATGTTTCAGTATGCCTTCGAAAAATCTACTGTACAGTCATATCCGTACATGTAAATCCTAGCTTAGCTACGCTAGGAGGTCTTCCAGACACTTGCTATGTCCAAATAAGCCGTAGCTTTGATTCTCCACAGGTATTAACTTTCAGTTGGGTATTCTCAAAACAACAGTGAGCGAGTTCATACACCCTTAGAGCCAGGGACGTCAACCCACTGAAGCTGGAGCTCGATTTCCCCGCACTCCACATTCTTTAGTCTGAGAACCAGGTCTTGCTTCACCTTCCCCTCAGATATATATATGGCGCTCTCCTCAGCTAGGCAGTTCTCTCTGTTCGGTACCAATTTCTTCACAATGGTGTTGTCGGCAACATCCTGAAGCTTCATGTTCACAACCTCCACCAACGGCCGGATGTCCAGCTCTGCATTGCCCATTGGATCGTCGATGAACGTGTCCTTGTCGAACACTTCCTTAAAAGGAGCAAGGATTATCACTCATCAGTACTTGATAATCGAGAATGTATTAGTTCCATGCAAGAACAATTGCACAAGCCACAAGTTAATTATGTATAAATGATAGTACGCAAAACAGATAACTTACTCAGCTCAGAGTGACAGCTGGCATATCAAATTGCTATATCTGTCTGTTTTTATTGTTTGAGTCACACGTACTTCACATTCACGGCAACCGGTATTGGCAAAACCAACGGATGATCCATACAATTGATTCAATAAATAACGGCTGCACTACAAATATCAAAATGGCCAGTATGCATTGCTGTCTGAGAAATGGCACGATAGCGTGGTACAAGTAACTAATTTCTTTTTCTTTTTTACATTGTACTGAATACCCGTTACAATTTCAAAGAGTACATACACAAAAGAAGTGAACATGGACAGTATTTTTGTTTTGTGCGGTATGAGAAATGGGAAATGAAAGAGCGAATATATACCAGTCCAACAGGAACTGCAGGATCTTCAATAGATAGGGTCAGTTCATCGTTCCACTCCGGATTGGTACTCTTTTTTATCACTCTTGTCTTCAACTTCTGTGAAATGTTGAGAAGACAATCACAGTTAGCGCGCAAATAACCTTTGCTAATATCAAAAGACAGGTGTATAAACAGGGAAACTGTAAACAGGGGTATGAAAGGTCCTTCCATCTGCTACCTGAACAAAGAGGGCAGGAAGATGGCAAGAGAGAAAGCTAGAAACTAGAGGCCGAATAATTCTAAGATATCGCACTTTTTGTCCACCTCTTTCCAGCAAAGAAAAAAATCCACAAAATTGACAGATTAATCGGCCTCTGTACTCTGGATCGGCGCTTAATAAAAAGAGGTAATTGATCTTTTGCCACACCTTTCATTGCATTTGATGATTTGCCCTGTGATGTCTCAATGACATGTGGGTCCAAGGCCCACATGTCAATGAGATAAATGGGGCAAATCATCAAATTCCATGTTTATGTATGGGGCAAATGCTCCAATCTCCCGATGACGACATAGGGGTCGCTGGAGCGGAGGTCGCGGATGGCCAGGTTCACCCCCCTCACCACCCGCACCTTCACCAGCCCAACGAGATGCCCCAGCATGGTGGTATACTGGTATTCCTCTCCCCTCCTCTCCTCTTCCCCCCTGGTCTTCCTCTTCCTTTTCTCGGCGGATGGATTGATGGAATGTGTTCCTTGCTTTTTCAACTGCAGCTCTTGGTCAAGTCAGAAATAATGACGACTGGCTGCTCGCTCTCCTTCGGGTGATTTCTTTTTCGCTCTATTGACGATTCATAGCTGTAGTGAATAATTTTTATTTTAATATAACTGTCTCTATAAATGTATTGAATATTAATAAGAGGATAAATTGTTTTGAAAAACTATTTGGATAAATTACTTTAAAAAAACAACAAAAAACTACCATATTTATTTGTTCTTGAAAAATCAATAACCATAAATTATGGGTGGGTTTGAATTCATTTTTTCTTTTGGCTTATATACTTTGTCATAGCAATTAGTTTTTAAATAGTACGTCTTTTTAAGACAAGGTTTATAAATTAATTATGGTAGACACTATATTAACTTCAGTTATATCGATCAAAATCATATGTAACTGTCTCTCTTTATATTTTCACTAGTAAACAATCAAAAATTAAAAATTATAAGCTAAAAGCTATAAGGTAAGTTGAAAAGGTCTAAGAATGCCAACCCCACGGGGATAAGATTTGCCTCGCTATAAGGTAAGTTGAAAAGGTCTAAGAATGCCAACCCCACGGGATAAGATTTGCCTCAGATAACACATGTGTACTCTTGGGGGAGTGGGTGGACTACTCGTTCGTTGTGTTTGCTTATTTACATTTCCCTTCCTTTGTCTTGGCTCTTGGCCGAGTAGTGGTTGAAACGTCAAAGCCTGCGACTTGGTTTGTTTTCCAGTTTCCGGCTGCTAGTTTTCTGATCCGGTTGCTGCGCGTCTCCAGTCCAGCCACAGGCGCAGGGAAAAAACGGACACTGTTGTGAGTTGCTCGAGATGGCAACGTTCGGAGCGATCGCACGTGGTTCCGTGCCCTCGGATGCACGCAGGCTGCCGGCCGGCTGGACTGTTTCCAACGTTCGTCTCAGGGGAGTGGTATCCACATAAATGACACGTCTTCCTGTCAAATAATAATAATAAGGGAGTGACTATTGCAAGGCGACTGAAATTTTTTTTATCTCTCAGTCACTTGAAGTTGCACTCTCAGTCAACTAAAATTGCAGTTGTTTTTTTAGGGGCTGCAATTTTTGTTGATTGAGAGTGCAACTTCTTGCACTCTGAATCACCTGAAGTTGCAGTTGTTTTTTTAGGGGCTGCAATTTTAGTTGATTGAGAGTGCAACTTGAAGTGACTGAGAGACAAAAAAAATTCAGTCGCCTTGGCAATAGCAAAACCGTAATAATAAACTCTGACGCGCCTTTCCTTGTACGTCATACAATGACCATCATCTAAGATTTAAGACCCCCTGCAGATAGACAGGGATTCGTCCGGACTTCGGAGGTTGCTCTAGAGGCTGGGGCCCGTATGTCACGAGGCCGGTCGCCAACTGAAAATGTTCCGTAGTGCCGAAGCAAAAGACCTGTGGAGCTCCGAGCTTTCGGAATTCTTTTTTCGCATGCGCGTTAGAGTGCACTCACTTCGGGAGCCGTTCAATAGACCAAGGATGCGCGAATGTTGCCGAGTGCACTATATGACGGTTTTTTTGTAAGTTTTTTCGTAAGTTTGTCATTTTTATTCTAACTACATTCAGTAACCCTATTTATTAAGTAACCAAAGCATAGGATAGGTCACTCCTATCTCTCCATCTCTATCCGATTAGTTCATAGCCTTTTTCCCTTCTCTTATCTCTATCTCTCTCTTCAGATCCCCTGAACATCCATCAGTGTCTCCATCTTGATCGCCCACATAGTGTAGTTAGAGGACGTCAGCATCGGGTAGTGAAAGGGCACGCCGCTGTCTCCTTCGCCGCCTGTTGCATGGTGGTTGCTATCGACTCGAACCATATGTATTTGGGCATGCACTTACTCTGATTTCAAGTGTTGGAATACAACCACGGATTAACACGCCCAAATACAAATAAGAGTTCTCTGTTGTCTAACGACGAACAAAGACAAACAGAGGCAAGAACGGACATTAGTGCAGAGAGTTGTAAGAGACAGAGTGTTTGGGGCAATTTTTTTCTTGTTATCTTCTTACGCTCTCGTAACTTACACCACAACTCAATTTATAGACTCCTTTTCTTTCTACAAGAGCGGACAAGCTGAGATCCGGTTTCTCAGGCCTCAAGCATTATGGGTGAAAACGGATTAAATACGGATCGGATAGTGCCCAAACCACATTTGTATTCATATTTGTAAATGAATACAAACAAGATTCCTAATATTCTCGAATAAAAATTGAATATTGTAACGAATACGAATCGAATATCTACTCAATTCGATCGGATCCAGATATAACTTATGTAGTATGAAAACATTAATGATATTTTATCCTCATATAATCACAGTTAATCATTCTAATTCATTTACTTCACATAAAGAAACATAAATTCACGTTCAATTAAAAAACTTGTCTAACTAATTAGTTGTATTGTAATAAAATATACATATTATTTTGTTGAATACCGATACGGATAGTCCAGATAAAATAACATTTCGGATGATAAAGTCCATACTATATTCGTATCCATATTTTTATGCAAATTGAATCTGAATAAAATAGAAAATATTAATCGGATGAAAAATATATATCATAGTCGTATCCTATCGAATACAGTAACCGAATAATACGGATAATTCATATCCACTTTTCACCCCTAGTAAGCATTATGTACTTATCCGTGAGACTAGTATGTATTTGCAATTTTGTATCTGACGTTTCTCTCGAAATGATGAAAATGGTTAACAGTAAGTTAAAACAACATCTAAGGTAATGCAAGCGAATCCATTTCAAATCAAAACAATTTTCTTGTTGCTGTTTTGAGGTGACTAATTGCAATTTTTTTGCAACAAAACAACTTAAAACGTGAATAGATGGCCCCAAATGGTTTATCTTCTCACAAATAGATGACTCAAATAATTTTTTAATCAGTGTAAATCTTCAAATAACTAGGAGGATCCCACACCTGAGATGTATCATCATTGAATCAGAACAGTACGCACTACTACATAAAGCCTAATACTAGACGGCCAATCACAACGGTTTGATAAAACCGTCTGTGACCGACACTAACACAAATAGTTTTAATTGGGACATAAATGCGTGTTGGCGGCGTCGAGAGAAAAGAAGTATCACAGACGGTTGTTACCGATGAACCGGTCTGTATTAAAATCCGTTTGTGATAATCTGGAATTATCACAGACGGTTTGTAATAAAAAACTGTCTGTGATAATGACGCTAATAACTTAACCACAGAGACAAGAGATCATAAATTAAAGGCAAATTTATTAATTTCAATTCGAGGCAAATTTATTACAAAAGTCGCAGAGATAAAAAGATTGCCAGATTCTAATCTTCTGGGCTTCGTACGGTTCTTCTTCGACTTGGGATTGGAGGATCAGCCGCTGAGTTCTCGAACGCCGTTAAGATTGTCCTTGTCCTCAGCACTTCCTCCTCCAGCATGGGCAAATGATCAGTAGCATAGCCCATAATCTCGTAGAGGATAGCATTATAAGATTCCTCAGAATCTGCCGTTTCTGCTTGATCGGCAATGCTATCCATCAGTTTCTCCACTGCCATAATTGCTTCTTCCGCTGTGTGCACATTGTGTAGAAGAACTAGGGTGAGGGATGTTTCCCTTTCTTGAGTGGCAGCGAGACGCCTCCGTCGACGGCGGATGATTAGGTCGAGCTGACGGATGCAAGAAAGTCGGGGAAGGAGAACAGGGCGTGTGCGGAGAAGCTGCTCCAGATGTAAATTGCTGGCTGCCTATGTAAGGTTCCGGCCGAACAACTCTTGATGAACAGATGAGAGGAAGGAGATGATCACATGAACAGTAGAATCCATTAATGATATAGACGGTTCGTACACCAAACATTAATGATATAGACGCTTCGAATAACGATCGAGATACGTTAGACGAAACACGAGAGATATGTTCTGACTCTGCATTATCACAGACGGTTCATAAGTAAAAACTGTCTATGATAATAATGATATCACAGACAGTTCTAAACTAAAAACTGTCTGTGATAATAATGATATCACAGACGGTTCTAGTTTAAAACCGTCTGTGATATTCATTCATCACAGACGATTCTAGCTACCAACCGTCTGTGATAATCTGATCGTTGGGCCCGTCGATCCTCCTCAACCCAATCCTAGCCAATAGAAATCCACAAATCCTCACCCCACGGATCGTAGCTTCGTCTCTCCGTCCCCGCGTCAAAAAATTTCGCACTCCCTCCCCTATAAATAATGACCAGAACCCAGCCTCATTTCTGTTCTCCTCCTCCTTGCTGTTCTCCTCCTCATCCTTGACCCATACCACAATAGCCCCATGAAGCAGACGATGCACAAGGCAGCGCTCAATCAACGCCGACGATGGTGGGCGTCAAAGACATCCAGCTCGTACGCTGCATCTGGGGCGAGAAGGCCTAGGCATAGAGGATCTTTGCTTTTCTCTGTTCTTTTTGTGTTAGATGGGCAATCTGTTTGTTGTTTTGGGATATTGTAATGGTAGACTCTAATCTTAATAAAAAATGTGTACTGTGTTTCATACTATATTTGCTTGTTTTCATTTCAATTAATTGATTTGTGAAATGGATGTTTTATGTTTGTGAAATGAATTGAGATGTGAATTAGATATTTTATATTTGTGAAATGAATTGAGATGTGAATTGGATGTTTTATGTGTGAAATGAAAAGAATATCGTAGACGGTTTTAGTTAAAAACCGTCTGTGATATTTACACCACAGACGGTTCGAAAATCGCCTGTGATAACCTTCTATTATCACTGACCCATAAATTCAGACGGTTCAGAAAACCGTCTGTGATGACGTTTCTGAACCGTCTGTAATACGATTTTCTATAGTAGTGACGGCTACATTTATCACAATGAAGATTAGATGTGCCATTAAATCAAAATAGCAACGAGCTTTTGGATGGCGTGCCGTGCCGTGCAGTGCATGCCACTACTACAAAAGAGACTAAACTGGACGCTTACATCACAAACGATTCTTAGGAACCGTCTGTGCTGCAAGTATCACAGACGGTTCATATGAATAACCGTCTGTGGTATTATCACAGACAAAAACCGTCTGTGAAGTATCATAGACGGTTCTAGGTAAGAACTGTCTGTGATAATGGCGGACATCACAGACGGTTCTTATCAAGAAACATCTGTGATACTTAACAGACGGTTTGTATTAAAAACCATCTGTGATAATGAAGTTATCACAGACGGTTCGTATTAAAACCGTCTATGATATGTTTCTCGCCTTGCAATCCCCCAAAATTTCATAATTTCCCGCTTGAGTCCGAGTAGGATTCAGTTTTGAGACACTTCCAGTAAAACGGGCATACCTTTTGCATACGGTGTCCGTTTTCGACGTTTTTGTATTCGTTAGAAAACTAACGACGAGCCCGATCCAAAAAAAGACCCGCTTGTGCCGTCACCCTCTAAGACCCTGATTGCAGCCGGCTCGGATAGAATTTAAATATGGGGTTAGTTCCTTTAGAAAGTAGACTTTATAAGCTTTCTATGAAGTCCAAGAACGTCCCAAACGGAGTCCGTATGAGAAAGTTATGTCCGTTTGAACTTGACAACATCGCAGCAGTCCGAATCCGATTCCAGTACGAGCCCAATACGGACTCTTTTGACAATTGCCGTGCGTACAGAAGGAATTTAGAGGTGATACCAGATCCATTGGAAAGAGGACGAGAAAAGCTTTCTAACAAGTGCTAGTGGACCTCAAACGAACTTCGTATGTGAAAGTTATGCACATTTGAAGTTCGACCTGTCAGGCAGAATCCGAATTGATCTAGAGGCCGAATTGGATTCCAAAACATGTCCAACTTGATCTCTTGCTTGAATTGGTGTAAAAGTGATGTGGTGTTGTAAAAATATATATTTTTATCATTAGGTAGCATCATATTCTCATTTAAACTATGTTGAAGCTGAAGAAACGAATTCACCTTTAGTTCAATCTTGATATTGGACGGTATGGTCGTATGTGTTTGTGGCGTGGTCACATCATCCTCCCCTTCTTGGCAGAAAACCGTCCTCAGTTTTAACATATGTGTAGCCTCACGTGTTGTATGATCGTGATCATAAATCTTGGTACATGATAATAAACGCAACAAACTCTCATTATGTAATATCATAAGTTCTTTATCAAACAAAGTAAAACCTGTTTGAAACGAACTCACCTGATAATTTAAGGGATGCGTAGAAATTCTTGTAATTGGAACAACAAGCACAACAAATATGATTGTATCCATAGAATACATGTTCTCATCATCCTTCACTTCTTGAAAACAAAGCCGTCCTCGGCTTTTGATAAGCTGAAAATAGGGTAACAAAGAAGCCAAGGTGTATGCATGGTATATGTATATGTCATCCGTTTTAGTAGCTCTCTGTTGTTGCATAATTAATGTTATTAAACAGCAGCGATCATAAAATCTCATTGTATTGTTAACCCAAGAGTAATCATATATGTTTATGAGCAAATCAAAATTTCTCACATAGCAATTATTGCAACTATTTTTGCAAATGTAAGTGAAGCATTTATGCAATTCAAGTCTCTGAAGTTGTAAACTTGCAGTGGTGGCACATATGGGCGAAGCTACAACTTTTAGAATCAAACAACGTTTATCCATATAATCAGATTTCAATTGAGCAACAGCAAATTCATCTAGTAAGGCTGAAAAGATTTGCAAGTTCTTACATACATCAATTTCATTATTCAGATTGTCAATGTTAGATGGTTCAACAAAAGAAGAATGCATAGGCATTGAATGATCACTAAATTTTATTTTTCTTTCATAATGAACAAGATTGAGCATACAAGCGTTGTTCAAAGCAAACAAGTTTCAATTCATCCATGTGATCACAAGTTATGCATATTCGATATACAAGAAATTGATTTTCTACACCATATTCTCCAATTAAATTAAACTTATACCCAGGGGTGTAGGCACTAAACAAGAATTTCAAACATGTAAGTTCAGAAACCTTCTCCATAGCATGTGATAATTTTATAGGTAGATCCAATATGATATAACACAATGAATTAGCAGGAGAAATTCTAGTCAAAACTTCTTTATATCTAACCAAAGCCACATGATCATTGTATGTGATTAATTCATCACAAGAATCACTCAAAACAGTAGGCAATTTATTTATTTCATGACATGGTGCACTCAAGTCAATGTAGTCTGAATTCTCTACCCGAAACATTTGCGTGTCAAAATCTTTTTCCACTAAATTTTGCTCTAGATTAGCATGAACAGTGGATAATTGTAGTTCTTCACAAGCATACTCACCGTGAGTGATGATAGCACAATGTTCTTTACCTTTTTGGCTCTCCTCAGATGACGTAGGTGCATCCATCTCCTCATCTTCGTTCTCAACCAAAGGAGTCAATGGTTCAATCAGCTCATGATCCTCTTCGAAAGCAAACAGGTGGTGCAACCGGTGGCTAGTTCGTGATAAATTTGACTTAGGTGATTGGTATAGCGATTGCGGTACAGCGAGACCTGTTCGGTTAGTTGAGAAGTGGAGCTTGGATAGGCTATGTATTTTGTTGCAAAGGAAAACAATCAATTAATTTCAGAAATTGCATATAATTGAATTATAGTTCGTATCTAGCACTTAGCTTATGTTGCTGATCAAACAGGGATGGATGAAGGCTAAATAAGTGTATAACAAAGTATAGGAGTGATAGACATAAGATAATTCAATAGAATGCAATTTGGGATTGAAGAACACAAGGATTGACCCAAAACTGAAAACTGAAGATTTCTGTCCACTGGACAGCACGTCGGTATTTTGGCCGTAACTTTCTGTTAGTTGCCTCTTTTTCAATGATTATTTTTTTATTTGTTTTCGGATGGATGTTTCTACAATTGTTGTTTTGGGACCAAGTTCTGAAAACCAACTGAAAAATTCGCACAAAAATTACAACTGCAGACTATTGCAGATTCAAACTGGAATTTTAGATCAACTTGCACCGCAGATATCTTTTTAGTGCCATACTGGATTGAAGCGAAATTTTGCACGCAGATAGGTAATGAAGTTATGAATCTAATGGAGGTGGTCTCACTCAAAAAGGATCACGGAATAAAAAGTAATGACTTTTTTGGTGGCGGTTGCAGAGAAAGGAAAATTCAGCCGAATTGGAATTAGGGTTTGGAGTGGAGAAAATTTTTCTTATTTGTATTTTTATGGAGTCAAGGATATGACCAGCAACTAGACAAAGCTAAAACGGACACAAATTCAATTTAGCAAACCAAAAGTAACTGATTGATAGGCACAACTGGGTTTAGACATCGGAACTTAACTCTTTTTATAGGGCAATTTTTCTGGACTATGGGAAATAAAAACTAATCTACTAACTAGGGATACAAGAAATTCCTACCGGTCAACTGAAGCTCTGATACCACCTGATGGGGGCGATGGAGTCCCGATCTTCCGATAGGGTGATAACTTCGATTTTGGTGGAGGTGACTCTTGCGATCCGACTACAACTGTACGACGTCGCTTGCGCCTTAGCAATCGCTGAACCAACCCAAGTTGTTATCAACAGTGCCAAAAACGCGGTTGACCTGACCACGAAGGTCTAATCCTGTATGCAATTGAAGAACAAGCAAGAACAAGATAACAAGCAATCTGAAATTGCAAATATTTATATTGAGTTCAAAAGGTGGGATTTCGAAGGCTGTATTGACAGGTGATCGCCCGACACAACTGAAAAACAGAAGTTTGCACAAGGGCTAAACCAAAACTCAACGAAATCCAAGTCCTAGCATAGGGAGGCGGTGGCTCTTATATAGGGTTACAAGTTCCATGGACCCAAGTGGAGGTGGCGCAGCACCCTTTCGACTCGGTCTCAGAAACCAACGTGGACTCTTTTGATGATTGCGGCCGGCTCGGACAGAATTTAAATATGGGGTTGCTTCTTTTAGAAAGTATACTTCACAAGCTTTCCATGAAGTCCAAGAACTTCCCAAACGGAGTCCGTATAAAAAAGTTATGTCCGTTTGAACTTGACAACATCGCAGCAATCCGAATCCTATTCCAGTACGAGCCCAACACGGACTCTTTTGATGATTGCCGTGTGTACAGAAGGAATTTAGAGGTGATACCTGATCGATTGGAAAGAGGACGGAAAAGCTTTCCAACAAGTACTCGTGGACCTCAAACGGACTTTGTATGTGAAAGTTAGGCACATTTGAAGTTGTACATGTCAGGCTGAATCCGAATTGATCTGGAGGCCGAATTGGATTCCAAAACGTGTCCAACTTGATCTCTTGCTTGAATTGTTGTAAAAGTGATGTGGTGCAGTAAAAATATATATTTTTATTATTAGGTAGGATCATATTCTCATTTAAACTATGTTAAAGTTGAAGAAACGAATTCACCTTTAGTTCAATCTTGATATTCGGAATTTGGATTTTGCTTCAACTGAAAAGTTGTACATCTCATCGAAACCTTTCAAATGAGTATATATAAACCATATAAAACTTTGTTATTTTATCTTTTCAGACCAGTTGTTTACATTGCATCGGTATATAAAATTTTGTGTTCTAATTCACAGACGGTTGGTATATAGAGCCGTATGTGATATTCATTCATCACAGACGGTTCTAGCTACCAACCGTCTATGATAGAGAGTATCACAGACGGTTTGTATGTAAAATCGTCTGTGATAATCTGACTGCTGGGCCCATCGATCCTCCTCAATCCAATCCTAGCCAATAGAAATCCACCAACCCTCACCCCACGGATCGTAGCTCACTCTCTTATAAATAATCACCAGAACCCAGCCTCCATGCTGTCCTCCTCCTCGTTCCAACTAGACAAATGCACACATACAGAAGGTTTTTGGTCTTGTGTAATCCCTCCATACAGTAGCATAGGTTTTATTTCATGTAGTTTATTTTGCCACTTTCACGGTGAGGCCTGATTCTTACTCAAAATTACTCAAATGCGTCTGACATCTTACATGCATCACACATACCTAAATTGTCTTAAGTTGAGCCCACCAATTATAATGCAGTAATAATACTATTCTATAAGATGCTTAGTTTTCTTGATTATTTGATTTTATTAGCAATTATTTTTTACTAATTTAGGCTATGTAATTGACAGCACAGAATAAAGAAATGTGAATGCAACTGCACAAGTTGATTATATTGTAGCTCAAAGAGAATATTGTATAAATGAAGCGTGTTAGTGTACCGTACATGATTATATTCTAGCTCAAAGTTCTGAAAATTATACCGATTACAACCATGTTTTTTTATGAGTTTTATAAAAAAATGCAAGTGCTCAAATTTAGCTGCCCATATGCTCATCAAATCCTTATTCTAGATGTAATTCGATTTGTCTGGCACAATCTTACTCTGATGTGTTTTTTGCTTCTATGATTGTGCAACTTTCAGTTTGCACAAGCGATCATCTTTAACTTTTGATACTAGTCATCAGACTGTTGAATTGTAGATGATTTTTGGTTTGTCCCAATGATTGAGAAATTCAGGCTGTCGTGATGCAGGACCTACATTTTGCCTCCAACCCCTTGATAATAGCATGTTGCCCCATCATATTAAGCTTTCTGAGGTAGGCATCTTAATATATTCCCCTTCATGCATGTTCTGAATAAAAGTCTTGACATCTATATGATTGATATTGGACCTGAATGTGTTCTGAGTTACATCTCTGTCAAATTTGATGTATTTCTCAATGAAACCCCTAGATTGACTTTTTGTGTTCCAATAATTAAATATTTATTTTAATCTGATCCATAATTCAACATTGTAGCTAATATATGTATGCTATGCTCTAGAGGTCCTTTTCCAAAAATGATTCTCTTGTGGGATTACTTGCGCTTGTGATTAGCATATAAAGTTGGCTCCATTGAACAATCTATGATCTGAAAATCGACTTTCAAGCAGTGCAAAGTGCCATCAGTGAGATAGTAGTTAATAAAAGAAATTGTGGCTGAGGACCGGCAAGCATAATGTAGTAGAAATTGATGTGAGGGATGGTGGAGGGGACTTAGATCACTAATTGTACTTTTGATCAAAATCCATCTCTGGATCTACTTTTTCAAGTGGTTCAGCTTTCATCTTCGTTCTTGTTCCAAACACAATGGGAGTGATTATTTTATTATTCTAAAGAATATCGCATTCTGTACTGTAGCATGTTGACTTCCTAAGATTTGTTGAATTAATATGTTTTCATGCCTTGTTGACATTTGGTAAGAGAAAAAGTGATATGCTTCTTTGTAGATATGTTTTGAGTCTCATATGAATTGAAATTGATGTAGATTGGTTCTCCCATATACTTGCTTCTGTTGGGCCTTTGTTGTTCCATAGCGACATGTGAGCACTTGTCTAGTTCTTATTAATAAAGATGCACACATGAGAAGATACGTTCAATAATGAAATAACTTATAATTTAAATTGGTTAATTTTAAGAATTTTCCTATGTAAAGCTGACCTTCATCCTATTGTCTCATCGGCATGTTAGCAAAATATTAAGTGGCATCCTGAAGTGTCATTAAATGGAGTGGCATATCTGTAAATTTCTTATTAATAAAGAAGCACACACGAGAATATACGTTCAATAATGAAATAACGTTATAATTTAATTTGTTAATTTTGAATATTTTCTAATGTAAAGCTAACCTTGTATGGCTTATGGATTGTTTAATTAGGCAGAGGATTTTGCAAATATATTGTTTATTTAACGAGAGTTTTTTTAACGATTGTGTTCCTTTGATAGAATAGATTCTGTCTAATAAGTAT
Organism: Bonia amplexicaulis; assembly: GCA_036346245.1. NCBI lineage: Eukaryota > Viridiplantae > Streptophyta > Magnoliopsida > Poales > Poaceae > Bonia > Bonia amplexicaulis. The sequence continues at coordinate 12,015,536 of CM070738.1, read as the reverse complement.
CTTGTTCGAAAAGGTGTCACTGATTTGCAAGCATTTTTGTAAAGAAAAAGGGGAAAAACCTATTTCTAGTAAAAAAACTCACCATTTGAGTGCACGGAAAATGAAAAAACTCCCCCTATTGAGGCCCCATATTTGGGGAGGAAATAGTGAAGAGGTCAGGATACGTGGTATTTATCAGCATAGGTGGATTGGTTGATGTAATTGGAAAAAAGTTGACTGAAATCTATCATTTTGAATTGAGCAAACCCGTTTGCCACTTCAGAAAAGGAAACCTCGTTCAAAATACAGACCTCTCCCCGGTCGCCACACCAGCAGACGCAGCTGCTTCTATAACTTTCCGGGTTCCCACGGCAGCATCACTCTGCCTGGAATATATAATGCCAAACAAGGTGGAGCGATGAGTCTGCCCATGGGCGCTTAGTGGCACCCGCGGCGGCAGCATCCGCAGCACCACGGGCGCATGTGGGCCGCCTCCTCGGCCTTTCGTAGGCAGCTGTTCGTGCTCCGCTCCCTCTCTTCTCCCTGCGTCAGCAGCTGCTGCTGCGTCTCCTCGGGCTCCCTTCGGGCCCATGCGATGGCGGCGTCCGCGGCGGCGGGGCTGGTGTACGAGGACACGGAGGCGGTGGTCCAGCGGATCACGCCGCCGCTCGATCATGCCTGGCACAAGGTGATACGGGGTCGTCCAATCTTCTCGACGTAGGATGGATACTCACGGGAGTCTTGATGAATCGCAATGATCCTCCAATGCCAATGCAAGGGACGAACACTCTTTAATCCGCCAAACCACACTCGTGTTGATTTCACGACCACCAGCGAAGATCTATCGTGCACCCAATTCCCAATGGAAAGGTGAACGATCTTGATTGAAGAAAGTAACTCCTAATTCCCTATGGAACTTAGGCAACAATGCTAAACTCGAACATACTTTAGTAGATTGATTATTCTCAAACGTGGTCCCCTTACAATGGGGGTCTAACCCTTAATATATAGTACCCTGGCCACCTCATGGCTGGCCAAGAGGTCCTAAACAAACTCCAACACATCCCTACATGTATTGGAAACAAACTCACACAAAAGGAAAAACCTAAAATTAAACCGTCACAATGTTTCGGTCATAACTTTTTATCCGTGACGAATTTGAAGGTGGGGCTGGATCCATTGCGTAGCTCTTGAAATTATCTTTCCAACGAGTACAAGAACACCTGAATCAGACTCCGTTTGTGAAAGTTATGGCCTTTTTAGTAACTGCATGTCAGGCTGTCCCGAACCGAATCCGAATTGAATTCTGAGTTGAATCCGAGTTTGAATTGGATTGAGCACGTGGGAGGTCCGAATTTGGCCTGAAAATCTTATCCAAAACTTGTAGTTTAAGTCCTTGGGCTCCTCCCTTTTTGCTCTCCCACTGCATTGGCTTCTTTCCTCCTTGTGCTTCTCCATAACTTTGGCCCCGGAATCATCATAATATTCAAACCTAATAATAAACAAGAGTTTGGCATAAGGTAGTATATCGTTCCCACAAATAGAAGGAAATTCATTAAGAAACAAATTCACCTGACAATATTTAATGCGGCTCAATGCTTCTTTCCAGTGAAATAATGTATTTGACTTAAAAGTGCTAAGCATATGCGTATCCGCATCATCCTCCCCTTCTTCAAGAAAAGCCGTCCTCGGCTTTTGATAGCCTGAAATTGTACTAAACAAAGAATACAACGTGTATGCATGGTATATGTATTGGTTAGTTACACCCCTTTCGTCTTTCACATTACTATTACCTGGAGGTGTAGTAAGTAAAAAGAACAACACATATGCGTGGTATATGTATGAATCAATTATTGTGTCATTCTCATTCTCATTGTTTTGCACAAACCAATTGATACTACAATAGCTATCAAATGCATACATTGCAATGTTTTCATTCACACCATTCTCCCTCCCATAAGAAAAAGTCGTCCTCGACTTTCATGGGCACGTGGACAAGTCATTAATGGGAAAACCAGATCAAACGGTTCAAATATGGAAGATAAAATTTTAATTGCCTTCATTGCTTCAATTGCGCTACTCGATTATCGTACATGATTGTTCATCGAAGAGGAACAAGTAGGCACAAGAAATCTTTGTAAACAGCAAGCACTATTGTTAAACCTCATCTCATTGTGATCATGACGTGGTATAAAAGATTGTTTATCCAAAATATGCAATTTCAACTCGGCAAGCTTATCACATGTAATGCATATTCGATAAACATAAAAGTTGTCATCTACACCATAATCTCCGATCTAATTGAACTTACATGTATAGGCATAGGAACTAACTAGTGATTTTAAACTTGCAATTTCAGCAACATTCTCAATGACACTAGATAGCTCTTTAGGGTCATCGAACATAATATAATATAAAGAATCATCAGGAGATATTCTAGAAAGAACTTCCTTATGAGTAATTAATTCCACATTATGTAATTTGACCAAAGAAATTTCAGAACAAGGAATTTTCGAATGAACACATGAGTTCTCACAAGTACTCACCGTTTCATAACTAATTTCAGCACCAATATTGTTACCTTTATTGTTCTCCTCAGTTGATGTAGGTGTTGTAGGTATTAAATCATCATGATGTAACAACGGATCAGCAAGTACTTCATCTTTAACTATGATTATCTCCTCATCATTTATCTCCAATGGTGCCAGTTGTTGAACATTTGACTTCTCTTCTTTAATATCAACCTGTACAATATGAGAAAGAACACTAGAAGTAGATATTAATGTGTTAGTTTCAAAATCAACCTCAGTTTGTCTATCTTCTACTTCTCTCTTTTCTTTTGGTGTATCTCTCACACTCTCAGTTTGGATGCTCTCAAACTCACATATGGTGGAATCACACAGCTCGCTCTTTTTAACACTCTCACTCAATTTGGCTATGTGGCTCTCATTCTCAACTGGGTTTTGATGCATCTTAATTGTTGTATGTATCATCGGGACAGACAAGATGTCTCCATTATCAAGGAAAGTCCCATGCTCGGTCTTCTTCTCATGTGTCACACTAGTGGAACCATAAGAGTGAAGTATGGACATGGATTGAACCGTGATGTACGTGTCTCCATAAGTCTCTTCTCCTCCTTAATAACACAATTCACAAGATCATGCAAGTTACTAAAATATTTATGTTGAAGTATAGCGGCGATCTCGAATTCAAGCCACCCTTGAAGTATGCCTTCTCCTTATTGGACTAGTGACACCGCACGACACATTGCATCTTGTAGTTCAAAATAGTAATCTTGGACAGATTACTACCTTGTGTGATATTCTCCAAATGGTGAAGCAATTCCTGCGCATAATAGGATGGCACAAACTCGCTCCTCATGAACGCCTTCAAATCGACCAAGATTTAATGAATTGTTTTGCAATTAGTTGTTGCCACCAACTATAAGTATAGTCTTCAAACTCCTCGTGCACGTTTCACCTCTTGATCTTTGGAAAGTTTCAAAATCTAAACACTTTCTCCATTTGCCATTCCCACTCAAGATACTCCTCCGGATCATCAACGCCATAGAAAGGAACAAAGCTATCTTCTTCTTGTTGTGGACCAAGTGCTCGCACAATATCATTCACGATGTTTTATGTATCACCTTCATTTGTTGATTGAGCTCAATGCAGAAATTCGGCATATCCACCTGATGTTGAAATCGAGTCATCGAGGTATTAAGATTAACTTTAATCTCATCACCATAGTTATCTTCTCTACCTGCCATGGTTAGATTGTACAAAGAAAACACCAAAACCACAAATATATGGGCAATATGTGGAGTTCACTCAATCTCACTTTTCCTCTCCCAAGTAAAGTTCTTACCTTTCTGAAGTGAATTGAGGCCAAAAGAAACTTACACTTGGTAGTGGCTATCATAACAAGTGATGATCAAGCGGATTTAAAAGTGACTCACAATTGCACGGCAAAGGATGTTTTGTGGAGCTTGGTTAGGAAGTATTTATCCTACACGATCTGAATTTCTCGATGTCGTAAAATTAAGTAATAATCCAAGTTAGAAAGTATTGCCTATGTGCTGATCCAAAAGATTTAAGTGAAGTATATGAACGCACACACAAAGATCAATGTGACTCGATGCAAACAAAGGAACGAGCTAACTAGATTTGTAAAAGAAAAAAATGGGATGCCATGGTTTCTAATTAACACATGCACCTTGTATTGTGACAAATTTTATGATTGTGAGGGTCATAATACTCCAATGGCCTATCATCCCTTCTAGAAAACATTTGGAACACATGGATCATTGCTTTTTTTACAGTGGGTGATTTCCATATTTGTATTTGCATCTATATATAGGACTAGGAGTTAATAGGGCATATTGTTTGGAACGAAATTGCACATGGGATGAATTTACTAGGAGATGTGCTGAAACATGTTTACATTTGTGTCCATAGCATCATCAGTAGGACTGCAATTGATAGTAGCCATCGAGAGAGTCAAACTGAGCACCTCTTTTTCTGGGACTTTTAAGGTGTGCGCAAGTAACAAGTGAAGTTTCTTTTAGAGTCTCGATATTGTAGCAGTGTTATTTTCCACTATCTTGTTATGACCGCTGCAAACACACATGAGGATCATACACAGAAATGCTTAATTGTTGTTGTAAAAAAAGGAATATGCTTATTTGGTTCAATTTGTAGCTATAGATTACAGTTTTTGATGCCACGTTTTCTAAGGTATGGATGGCAATAGGTCTGATTAAAAGCTGTCAAAATGGTGAATCATATGTCTTGCACAGTTTCCTTTATTTGCTTGGTGTAAATACAGTTCTTATTTTGACCTTGCAAGTGCTAAAATTACAGGAGGTAGCTAACATAATGAAATTGTTTTGAACATGTTGGGAAGAAGAATTTGTTGAAACATGGCTAATGTGCATTTCAGAATGATACAAAAAAAATAAAAGAGCGATTGGACTATTTTTTAGGAAACTATAGATGTTGTATGTGCATTTGTGATTGGTTCAAATCACTTAAACCAGTTTGTTAATCGTTTAAGTTACAAAATGTATTGCACTAGCATATCTGAATTAATTGCATATCTTTGTGTATACCCTCACAAAAAAAGGCATTTTATTTGTATTCTATATACACAGGACACATACAATACTATTGTGATTTTGTTAGTTTTTTCCTTAGATTTTCACATCCAATATTTAAGTGATGGCATTCTAAACTATGTAGATCAATTACTTATATATTTCAATGTCTAAACAGACACACCAAATTTTCTAATATAGATCTTCTCTTTTTATCGAAATGTTATCCATATCATTCATTTAACTAATCTACATTCTTCTTTTGGCCTCTATTTTGCAAAGCATGGCTAGGCTAGGGTAATTTATTCTCACTGTCATTTTTGGTGCCTCTATTACATAGGCCGTCTTGAAGATCATTAAGCATTGTGAGGAGATTACGCCCGCTTTGGTTACAGGTCAACTGCTTGGTTTGTACACTAGCTACTCACAAGCAATAGGTATCGTGTTCAATGGGACTAACGGGCTCTACGGGTAGCACATGCTCAGCAGCAGCCCTCCCAACGCTGTAATGCCATCGCCTCTTCCTCTCATCTTCGATCATGTTTGAATATGAAGTGCAGCGCCAATTTACGTAGTCCTCTGAAGAGGATGATGTGATGATTGTTCGGTATTGTTACACATAAATCTTGCCCTTGTGTGAAGAACATTTTGCTTCTAGATCCTGAAGGGAAGTGCATAGCTGTGAAGTACTTCTCAGATGATTGGCCGAATAATGCATCAAAGTTGACAATTGAAAAAGTCTATCTTTACGAAAACTGATGAGGACATCTCTACTACGCATTCATCTTCCACTCCAAGGGTGTGTAATGAAGCTAGTGATGAGGCTCCAACAGGTCCTATGACAAGAGCAAGAGCAAAGATGCTACAACAACAGGTGCTTTTGTTTCTTAAAGAATTCCCTATTACTTTAGATGAGAATGGTATACTACCTAATGCAAATACATTGTGTGTTCTCATCTTTGAAGCAATGGATGAACAAGGACTTAAACTACAAGTTTTGGATAAGATTTTCAAGCCAAATTCGGACCTCCCACGTGCTCAATCCAATTCAAACTCGGATTCAACTCAGGATTCAATTTGGATTCAGTTCGGGACAGCCTGACAGGCAGTTACTAAAAAGGCCATAACTTTCACAAACGGAGTCCGATTTAGGTGTTCTTGTACTCGTTGGAAAGATAATTTCAAGGGCTACGCAATGGATCTGGCCCCACCTTCAAATTCGTCACGAATAAAAAGTTATGACCGAAACATGGTGACGGTTCAATTTTAGGTTTTTCCTTTTGTGTGAGTTTGTTTCCAAATACATGTAGGGATGAGTTGGAGTTGGTTTATGACCTCTTGGCCAGCCAAGAGGTGGAGAGGGAACTATATATTGAGGGTTAGATCTCCATTGTAAGGGACCACTTTTGATAATAGAATACTCTTGTTCTTTTTGTTGGCCGAACCAACTTGAGGGAAGAATTGGGAGTTCATCAAAATCAAGATCGTTCAACCTTCCGTTGGGAATTGGGAGCGCGATAGAACTTCATTTGGTGGTCGTGAAGTTCGGCACGTGTGGTTGGGCGAATTATAGAGTGCTAACTCTTGCATTGGCAACGAGAGATCACTACGGTTCATCAAATCCACGTGAGTATCTTGATCCTACGTCGAGAAGATCGGGCGACCCCGTATCATCTTGGTATCAGAGCGCGGTTTACTCGGTAGGATTATTTACCCTTACTTTTAGATTGATTTACTTCTGTTCCTATAGTCCATTAAAACCGAAAATTGCCACAAAAAAATACAAAACCCAAGTTTTTGCATCTGTTAATTTTGTGAGTTTTGTTAGGTTTTGATCCATTAGAATTTTGTTTAGGTGCTGATCGTTCGTGTTTATTTGCGTAGCTTAATCGTTGTGTCCAATTATAAACCCTAAAAAAATTTCTTTGCTACTGTGCGCTGCTACAGTACTCCGCGCATTGCTACAGTACTTCGTGCATGCTACAGTACTCTGTGCATGCTACAGTACTTCGCGCATCTCCAAAATCTTGCTGTTGTTTTTTTTCATCAATTGAGACTAGCTGTTGAATATTGCATCTAGGGCTGCTCTTGAGTATTTTACACCTTGCTGAATATTTGTGACCTGTGCAAAAAAAAATCAAAGGAACAATTAAAGTTAGTTCGGCCTTAAAGAAAAAAAGAAGAAAAGAAAAAGAAAGAAAAAAAAACATTGGCCGAATTTGGGTGAGTTCTTAGTCCATAAATTCAGATTGTGTAATTTAATTTCGTGAGCAATCTCGTGCCCTTACATTCATATCATTGCAATTGGCTAGCGTCTCTCCTAGTACTTGGTGCAAAACGAGCTATCTAATCTTTAATTTCAGATTGCCTCTAGTTAGCTCATTCCTTTGTTTGCATCAAGTCATATTGATCTTTGCGTGTGCGTTCATATACTTTCACTTACATCTTTTGGATCAGCACTTAGGCAAAGTATTCTAGCTTGGATTATTACTTAACTTTACAACATCAAGAATTTCAGATTTTAGTATATACACTTCCATACCAAGCTCCACCATATAACCGTTGTTGTGTAAGTAGTGAACACTCTTGAATTCGCTTAATCATCACGTTGCTGTTGTCACTTCTACCAGGTGTAAGTTTTTATTGGCCTTAATTCACTTCGGAAGGGTAAGAACTTCATTGGGAGAGAAAATAGTGAGATTGAGTGATTTCCCTAAAGCATTATTCTACATAGCTACTTATTTCTTGCATAGTTAACCATGTCAGGTGGAGGAGAACACCATGATGAGAGTGGTGAGGCAAATGAAACTCAAGCATTCGTCAAGCAATATCAATTTAGGGCACTCCGCGAACACTTTCAACGTGAGCTACGCCAAGGGCTCGATCAACTCCATGAGAAGCATGATGCTTTCGCTGATCAAATTGCATGGGAGATGCAAAACATGGAGATACAAGCTGATGAAAATGTGCGCCAATTGCGGGAGGACATTGGAGCCCTCACTAGGCTCATACAAGCTCCCAATGGTGGCGATGAAGCAAGTGTTCAAGGAGGAGACGCTGCTACACATGTACCTCCTGAACCGCAACATCGAGTGGCTGCCAACATGTGCGTCCACCACATATTGGAGGACAAGGAGGAAGTGGCTATGGAGGGCGTGGCCAAGGCCTAGGTGGTGGCCGTGGTGGTGCTGCACATGCAATGGAATGGGATGGTGATTTTGCTTTGCATCGTAATGACAAATATCGTCGTCCATGCAATGAAGATGATGGATTGAGCAAGCTCAAGTTTTTCATGCCCAAATTTGTAGGTGGGACTGATCCCGGGGAGTATCTCACTTGGGAATTAAAGGTTGACAAGATATTTCGTATGCATCACTATTCAAATGAGAGAAAGATACAGTTGGCATCTCTTGAGTTTGAAGGTTATGCTTTGGATTGGTGGGAACAAGTGATCACCCAAAGAGCTAAGAAAGTGGAAGAATCTGTTGCATCATGGCAAGAGATGAAGCGAGAAATGAGAGCCCGTTTTGTTCCTCGTCATTACAAACGTGATCTATTTGATAAATTGCAGAATATGAAGCAGGGAGCATGTTCTGTGGAGGAGTACTACAAGGAGATGGAGCTAGCCATGATTCGAGCCAAGATTCAAGAACAAGAAGAACAAACCATGGCACGCTTCCTCTCAGGTTTAAACCATCAAGTCAAACGAATTGTTAATTTTCAACCCTATAACAATCTTTATGAGTTAGTGCATCAAGCTACAAAGGCAGAACGACAATTGCAAGAGGATGCTAAGTTTGCTAGATCAACGTCCTTTGCTGCTCGTACACCGTCCAGCGGAGGAAGATATGGTTCCAAATCACAAATAAGCCAAAGAGCAGTTCCAAGTGGTGGTTCAAGCTTTTCCCCATCATCTAGCAAGAAGGTAGAAGCCACTCCAATGCAAGAAGCCACCAAATCCAGCAGCTAGTGGTGTCTCTTCTGTGGGTTCTACAGCAAAAAGTAGCGGCATACAATGCTTCAAATGCCTTGGCCGTGGTCATATGCAAAAGGATTGCCCAAATAACAAGGTGATGTTGATGTTAGAGACTGGGGAATATGATTCTGCAAGTGAAGAAGAGAATGATCACCATGCTGATTTAGGGACATATGATGATGCACATGAGGAAGAGCAAGACATAGAGTATTGTGACCCCGGTGTTGGCCCTATACTTGTGTGTGCGCCGACGGTGTTGAGTGTGCAACCAAAGGCTTCCCATGAACAACGTTGCAATTTATTCCACACAAGAGCTCAAGTTAGCAAGGATGGCAAATTTTGCAAGGTAAGCATTGATGGTGGTAGTTGTGTAATTTGGCTAGCAAGGAGCTTTGCAATAAACTTGGGTTGAAGTTCAAGAAACACCCACATCCATATCAGATTCAGTGGTTGCATGAGAGAGGCTTGTTGAATGTAGGATACACCATGGATGTCGAATTTGAAATTGGCACTTATCGTGATACGGTGGAGTGTGATGTGGTGCCTATGGATGTATGTCACTTGCTGCTAGGAAGACCATGGCAATATGATCGTGCTGTGCTTCATGATGGAAGAACTAATCAATACAAGTTTTGGTGGAACAACAAACAAGTGGTGTTGTGACCGTTGACTCCTTCTCAAATTGTAAATGATAATGTACAAAAGATTGAAGTGCAAGTTGAGAGTGAGAAAGGGAGAGAACAAAAGAGTGTGATTCCACAAAAGGTGAGTGAGAACCACAACCAAACACGAGAGATAAAACCAAGAGTGAGGGAAAGAAAAACTTAGTCATGATAGCCACTAAATCTGATTTGAGAGAGATGAAAGATGATCCCACCTTGATGCACCTTGTATTGTTGTACAAGGATGCATTGCTTTCTACTAATGATTTAACATCTCTTCCTAGTGTTGTTTCTCAAGTTTTGCAGGCTTACGACGACGTGTTTCCAGAGGAGGTGCCTGCTAGTCTGCCACCTATTCGAGGGATTGAGCATCAAATTGACTTGGTTCCGGAGCCCTCTTCCCAACGGCCGCTGCATCGCACAAATCCGAAGAAACAAAGGAAATTCAGCGCCAAGTGCGAGCACTTTTGGACAAAGGGTATGTACGCGAGAGTCTTAGTCCTTGTGCTGTTCCTGTTATTCTTGTTCCTAAGAAAGACGGTACTTGGAGAATGTGCGTAGACTGTAGAGCTATTAACAACATAACTGTTCGCTATCGTCATCCTATTCCTAGGTTAGATGATATGCTTGATGAGTTAAGTGGTTCTACTATCTTTTCTAAGATTGACTTGCGTAGTGGCTACCATCAAATAAGAATGAAACATGGTGATGAATGGAAAACTGCTTTTAAAACAAAATTTGGCTTGTATGAATGGTTAGTGATGCCTTTTAGATTGTCCAATGCTCCTAGTACATTCATGCGCTTAATGAACCATGTTTTGAGACACTTCATTGGAAAATTTGTGGTAGTTTACTTTGATGATATTCTGATATATAGCCGCTCTTTGGATGATGATGTTGAACACATCAAACAAGTGCTAGAAGTGCTTAGGCAAGAACGCTTGTATACCAATCTTGAGAAGTGTACTTTTTGCACTAGTAAGGTTGTGTTCCTAGGCTATGTGGTTTCAGCTCATGGAATTGAAGTGGATGAATCTAAAATTGAAGCTATTAGAAATTGGCCAATACCTGTGAATGTTAGTCAAATTCGTAGCTTCCATGGGCTTGCTAGTTTTTATCGGCGATTTGTGAAAGACTTTAGCACCATTACTGCCCCATTAAATGAATTAACTAAAAAGGGAGTGATTTTTGAGTGGGGAGACAAACAAGACAAAGCCTTTTCTGAATTGAAGAAATGTTTGACTGAAGCACTATTACTTGCTTTACCTGATTTCACAAAAACTTTTGAGATTACAAAGGTGATAAGTCAGCGACATTGAATGTAGAGCTCACGCCATAGTCATCACCGAAAAGCTCTATCTTGTAGGCATTGTCGTTGATCTTCGCAAGCACCTTGAAAGGCCCATCACCGCGCGGTAGTAACTTAGACTTGCGACGTTCTGGAAAACGATCCTTGCGGTAGTGTACCCAAACCAAATCACCTGGTTGAAAAACAATCTTCTTCCTTTTGTTGTTCGCCTTCTCAGCATAGTATTTGACCTTGCGTTCTATCGCTTCTTTTGTCTTGAGATGCAATTTCTTCACATATTCAGCTCGCTTGGACGCCTCCATATGAGTATGGTGTTGACTAGGAAGCGGCAACAAATCAAGCGGCGTAAAGGGCTTGAAACCATAAACTACCTCAAATGGACACATCTGCGTAGTGGAATGCACGGCCCGATTATAAGCGAATTCCACGTGCGGCAAACAATCCTCCCACTCGCGCAGATTCTTCTTGATCATGGTCCGAGTAGCATCGAAGTGTGCGGTTCACCACTCTGCTTGACCATCGGTTTGGGGATGACATGTTGTGTTGAATAACAACTTCGTCCCGCCACTCCCAAAGTGTCTTCGAGTAGCTCATGAACTTCACGTCGCGATCCGACACAATAGTACGTGCACGCCTGCGACCTCACGATCTCCCCGAAAACAAGTCGACAATATGCGAAGCATTGTCGCTCTTGTGGCACGGAATAAAGTGTGCCATCTTTGAAAAACGATCCACAACAACAAAAACAGAATCACTCCCCCTCTTAGTTCTAGGCAGTCCTAAAACAAAATCCATACTAATATCCTCCCATGGGGCATTGGGAACAGGTAAAGGAGTATACAAACCGTGTGGATTCAACTTCGATTTCGCTTTGTGGCAAGTAATGCATCGCTGCACATACCTCTCCACATCTCGCCTCATCTTAGGCCAATAAAAGTGATCTCTCAAGATGCACAACGCCTTCTCACGTCCAAAATGTCCCATCAATCCACCTGCATGTGATTCCTGCAATAATAGCAAACGCACGGAGGATTCTGGAACGCATAATTTGTTAGTGCGAAATAAAAACCCATCATGGATGTGGAATTTATCCCAGCCTTTTCCCTCTTTGCAATGTGCATAAGGAACGGAAAAATCATGGTCATAAGCATATTGATGAGGACATCGCTAGTAATGCCAAAGCTAATAATAATGAGACATCAATAACAGGACCAATAACAAGAGCACGAGCCAAGAAACTACAATCTCAGGTGAATCTGCTCCTTAATGAATATGGTATTAATTTTAATGAGAATTGTATACTACCTAAAACAATGTTTTACTTGTGCTCGGTTTGAAGAGTTAGCGATGGATGGAGATCAAGAATATGTGGTGTCATCCAAGGAAGCACAAGCCCATGAATAGTGCACCGTGAACAGTACCACTACAAGACGGCCCATGAACAGTGCGCTACAAGACAGCCCGTGAACAGAGAGCGCCACAAGACTTGCGGGATGAATAGTACCATATGGAAAATTTAGTGTTGAATGGACTTGGGTTGAGACTATATATTAAGGGGTAGACCCCCATTGTAAAGGGGAACCACTTTGATAATAGAAAAACTCTTGTTCTTTCGTTGGGCAAACCAGCTTGAGAGAATTGGGAGTTCATTGAAATTAAGATTGTTCAACCTTTTCCGCTGGGAATTGGGAGCGCAATAGAACTTCATCGGTGGTCGTGAAGTTCAGACGTGAGGTTGGGCGAATTATAGAGTGCTAACTCTTGCATTGGCAACGGGATCACTACGGTTCATCAAATCCACGTGAGTATCCGGATCCCACGTCGAGAAGATCGGGCGACCCGTATCATCCGGTATCGAGCGCGGTTTACTCGGTAGGATTATTTACCCTTACTTTTAGATTGATTTATTTTTCGCCTATAGTCCATTAAACTGAAAATTGCAACAAAAAAATTAACCAAACCCTAGTTTTTGCATCTGTTAATTTTGTGAGTTTTGTTAGGTTTTGATCCATTAGAATTTTTGTTTAGGTGCTGATCATTCGTGTTTATTTGCGTAGCCTAATCTTTGTGTCCAATCCAAAAAAAATCTTGCGATATTCTTTTCATCATTTGAGACTAGTGTTGAATATTGCATCTAGGGCTGCTCTTGAGTACTTCACACCTTGCTGAATATTTGTGACCTATGCAAAACCAAAAGAACAATTAAACCTAGTTTGGCCTTTGAAAGAAAAGAAAAAGAGGAAGTTGAGCCAAAAAAAAAGAGAAGGAAAGAAAGAAAGAAAGAAAGAAAGAAAGAAAAGAAAGCATTGGCGAATTTGGGTGAGTTCTTAATCCATAAATTCAGATTGTGTAATTTAACCTCTTGAGCAATCTCGTGCCCTTACATTCATATCATTGCAATTGGCTAGCGTCTCTCCTAGTACTTGGTGCGAAACGAGCTATCTATTCTTTAATTTCAGATTGCCTAGCTCATTCCTTTGTTTGCATCGAGTCACATTAATCTTTGCGTGTGCGTTCATATACTTCACTTAAATCTTTTGGATCAGCACTTAGGCAAAGTATTCTAGCTTGGATTATTACTTAACTTTACAACATCAAGAATTTCAGATTGCTAGGATATACACTCTCATGCCAAGCTCCACCATATAACCGTTGTTGTGCAAGTAGTGAACACTCTTAATTTCGCTTGATCATCACGTGTTGTTGTCACTTCTACCGGTGTAAGTTTTATTGGCCTTAATTCACTTGGAAGGGTAAGAACTTTACTTGGAGAGAGGACATAGTGAGATTGAGTGATTTCCACAAAGCATTATTATATACACACTATTTGTTTCTTGCATAACTAACCATGTCGTGGAGAAGAACACCATGATGAGAGTGGTGGGACAAATGAAACTCAGGCATTCGTCAAGCAATATCAATTTGGGGCACTCATGAACACTTTCAACGTGAGCTACACCAAGGGCTCAATCAACTCCACGAGAAGCATGATTCTTTTGCTGATCAAATTGCAAGGGATATGCAAAATAGGGAATTGCGGGAGGACATTGGGACCCTCACTAGGCTTATACAAGCTCGCAATGGCGGCGATGAAGCAAGTGTTCAAGGAGGAGAAGCTGCTGCACATGTACCTCCTGCACCGCAACACCGAGTGGCGACTAACGTGGTGCGCCCACCACAGCTAGGAGGACGAGGAGGAGCCCATGGAGGGCGTGGTCGGGGTCTAGGTGGAGGCCGTGGTGGGCGTGGTGGTGCTGCACATGCGATGGAAGTGGATGGTGATTTTGCTTTGCATTACAATGACCATTATCGTCGCCCACGCAATGAAGATGATGGATTGGGCAGGCTCAAGTTTTCCATGCCCAAGTTTGCGTGTGGAACAGATCCCGAGGAGTATCTCACTTGGGAATTGAAGGTTGATAAAATATTCGTATGCATCACTATACGGATGAGAGAAAGATACTGATTGGCATCACTTGAGTTTGAAGGTTATGCTTTGGATTGGTGGGAACAAGTCATTACTCAAAGAGTTGAGAATGGAGAAACCCTGTTGCAACATGGCAAGAGATGAAGCGGAAATGAGAGCCCGTTTGTTCCTCGTCATTACAAACGTGATCTATTTGATAAATTGCAGAATATGAAGCGTGGAGCACATTCGTGGAGGAGTACTACAAGGAGATGGAGCTAGCCATGATTCGAGCCAAGGTTCAAGAACAAGAAGAGCAAACCATGGCACGCTTCCTCTCGTGTTTGAACCATCAAGTCAAAAGAATTGTCAATTTTCAGCCTTATACCAATCTTTATGAGTTAGTGCATCAAGCTACAAAGGCGAACGACAATTGCAAGAGGATGCTAAGTTTGCAAGATCAACGCCCTTTGCTGCACGCACACCGACCAGCGGAGGAAGATATGGTTCCAAATCACAAGTAAGCCAACGAACAGCTCAAAGTGGTGGTTCAAGCTTTCACTCATCATCTAGCAAGAAGGAAGAAGCCACCCAAGTGCAAGGAAGCCATCAAATCCAGCAGCTAGTGTTCCCTCTTCGTGGGTTCTACAGCAAGAGTAGCGGTATACAATGCTTCAAATGCCTTGGTCGTGGTCATATGCAAAAGGATTGCCCAAATAACAAAGCAATGTTGATATTAGATAATGGAGAATATGATTCGCAAGTGAAGAAGAGAATGATCACCATGCTGATTTAGGGACATATGATGATGCACATGAGGAGGAGCAAGACATAGAGTATTGTGAACCCGGAGTTGGTCCTATACTTGTGTGTGCTCCGGCAGTGTTGAGTGTGCAACCAAAGCCTTCCCAAGAACAGCGCTGCAATTTATTCCATACAAGAGCTCAAGTTAGCAAAGATGGCAAATTTTGCAAGGTAATCATTGATGGTGGGAGTTGTCGTAATTTGGCTAGCAAGGAGCTTTGCAATAAACTTGGATTGAAGTACAAGAAACACCCACATCCGTATCAGATCCGGTGGTTGCATGAGAAAGGTTCATTGAGTGTGGGATACACCGTGGATGTTGAATTTGAAATTGGCACTTATCGTGATACGGTGGAGTGTGATGTGGTGCCTATGGACGTATGTCACTTGCTGCTAGGAAGGCCATGGCAATATGATCGTCTTGTGATTCATGATGGAAGAACTAACCAATACAAGTTTTGGTGGAACAAAAACAAGTGGTCTTGCTACCGTTGACTCCTTCTCAAATTGTAAATGATAATGTGCGAAGATTGAAGTGCAAGTTGAGAGTGAGAAAGGAAAGAACCAAAGAGTGTGATTCCACAAAGGTGAGCAAGAACCACAAACCAAACCCGAGAGGTAAAAGCAAGAGTGAGGGAGAGAAAAATTTAGTCATGATAGCCACCAAATCTGATCTAAGAGAGATGAAAGATGATCCCGCTTTGATGCACTTTGTGTTGCTGTACAAGGATGCATTGCTTTCTACTAATGATTTAACATCTCTTCCTAGTGCTGTTTCTCAAGTTTTGCGGGTTTATGACGACGTGTTTCCGGAGGACATACCATTGGACTACCACCTATTCGAGGTATTGAGCATCAAATTGACTTAGTCCCGGAGCACCTCTTCCCAATCGACCGCTGCATCGCACAAATCCAGAAGAAACAAAGGAGATTCAACGCCAAGTGCAAGCACTTTTGGACAAAGGGTACGTACGCGAGAGCCTTAGTCCTTGTGCCGTTCCAGTTATTCTTGTTCCTAAGAAAGATGGTACTTGGAGAATGTGCATAGACTGTAGAGCTATTAACAACATAACTGTTCGCTATCGTCATCCTATTCCTAGGTTAGATGATATGCTTGATGAGTTAAGTGGTTCTACTATTTTTTCTAAGATCGACTTGCGAAGTGGCTACCATCAAATAAGAATGAAACATGGTGATGAATGGAAAACTGCTTTTAAAACGAAATTTGGCTTGTATGAATGGTTAGTGATGCCTTTTGGATTGTCCAATGCTCCTAGTACTTTCATGCGCTTAATGAACCATGTTTTGAGACACTTCATTGGTAAATTTGTGGTAGTTTACTTTGATGATATTCGATATATAGTCATTGTTTGGAAGATCATGTTGAACACATGAAACAAGTGCTAGAAGTGCTTAGGAAAGAATGCTTGTATGCCAATCTTGAGAAGTGTACTTTTTGCACTAGTAAGGTTGTGTTTCTAGGCTATGTTGTTTCAGCTCATGGCATTGAAGTGGATGAATCTAAAATTGAAGCTATTAGAAATTGGCCAATTCCTGTGAATGTTAGTCAAATTCGTAGCTTCCATGGGCTTGCTAGTTTGCAATGTGCATAAGGAACGGAAAAATCATGGTCATAAGCATATTGATGAGGACATCGCTAGTAATGCCAAAGCTAATAATAATGAGACATCAATAACAGGACCAATAACAAGAGCACGAGCCAAGAAACTACAATCTCAGGTGAATCTGCTCCTTAATGAATATGGTATTAATTTTAATGAGAATTGTATACTACCTAAAAACAATGTTTTACTTGTGCTCAGGTTTGAAGAGTTAGCGATGGATGGAGATCAAGAATATGTGGCTGTCATCCAAGGAAGCACAAGCCCATGAATAGTGCACCGTGAACAGTACCACTACAGTACGGCCCATGAACAGTGCGCTACAAGATGCACTGTGAACAGTAGCGCTACAGTACTTGCGGGATGAATAGTACCATATGGAAAATTTAGTGTTGAATGGACTTGGGTTGAGACTATATATTAAGGGGTAGACCCCCATTGTAAAGGGGAACCACTTTGATAATAGAAAAACTCTTGTTCTTTCGTTGGGCAAACCAGCTTGAGAGAATTGGGAGTTCATTGAAATTAAGATTGTTCAACCTTTTCCGCTGGGAATTGGGAGCGCAATAGAACTTCATCGGTGGTCGTGAAGTTCAGCACGTGAGGTTGGGCGAATTATAGAGTGCTAACTCTTGCATTGGCAACGGGGGATCACTACGGTTCATCAAATCCACGTGAGTATCCAGATCCTACGTCGAGAAGATCGGGCGACCCCGTATCACATATAAATCACGCAAACTCGCTAAACCAGGGACGTGCACTCCTAATTGAGTTAAAAGTACACTTTTCCTAGAAAGAGCATCAGCTACCACATTTTCCTTTCCCTTCTTATATTTCACAATGTAAGGAAACGACTCAATGAATCCGACCCATTTAGCATGTCTACGGTTCAGGTTTGCTTGGCCCATTAAATACTTCAATGCCTCATGATCAGAATGAATAATAAACTCTTTAGGCCATAAATAGTGTTGCCAAGTTTCTAATGCACGCACTAACGCATAAAGCTCTTTGTCATAGACCGGGTAATTCAATTGAGCACCATTCAGTTTCTCACTAAAATAAGCTACCGGTCTACCCTCTTGCATTAAAACACCGCCAATACCCAATCCACTAGCATCACACTCAATTTCAAAATTTTTAGTGAAATCAGGTAAAACAAGCAACGGTGCTTCAGTCAAGCGTCTCTTAAGTTCAGCAAAAGCTTTTTCTTGCGCTACCCCCCACACAAATTCAACACCCTTTCTAGTAAGTTTTGTTGCCTAAGTTCCATAGGGAATTAGGAGTTATTTTCTTCAATCAAGATCGTTCAGCCTTTCCATTGGGAATTGGGTGCACGATAGATCTTCGCTTGGTGGTCGGCGAAATCAACACGACTGTGTTTTGGCGGATTAAAGAGTGTTTGTCCCTTGCATTGGCATTGGAGGATCAGTACGATTCATCAAGACTCCCGTGAGTATCCATCCTACGTCGAGAAGATCGGGCGACCCCGTATCATCTTGGTATCAGAGCGTGGTTTCCTCGGTAGGATTCTTTACCCTTGTTCTAGATTGATTTATTTTATCCTATTGTCCATTAACCACAAAAAAAAATCCAAACCCTAGTTTTTGTATCTGTTATTTTTGTGAGTTTTCTTAGGTTTTAGTCCCTTAGAATTTTTCGTTTAGGTGCTGATCGTTGTGTTCCTTCGCGTCGCCTAATCGTTGTCTTTTTTTTCTTTGTTTCATCCGAACCATATTAATCTAAAAAAAAACCCATCTAGTGCCGTGCGGCCATTGCTACAAGATGTCGGTTGATACGAGAATCGCGCCACAAGATTACCTCGGTACATTACGGGCGCGATTTGCTACTGATAATTTCAGGATTTCATACAGTTCACGTCGAGCTAAAGATCGCCCAAAAAACTTGTTGACATTTTTTTTCATCAATTGAGACTGGCTGTTGAATATTGCATTAAGGGCTGCTCTTGAGTATTTTTACACCTTGCTGAATATTTGTGACCTGTACAAAATCAAAAGGAAAAAAAAATCTTAGTTCGGCCTTGAGTTAAAAAAAAAAGAACGGCGTGGGCAAAAAAAAGAGAGAGAAAGAAAAGAAAAGAAAGTGAACTTTGGCCGAATTGAGGTTAACCAAATCCAATCATAATTTTCAGATTGTGTAATTTAATTTCTTGAGCAATCTTGTGCCCTTACATTCATCTCTTTGCAATTGGCTAGCGTCTCTTCCAGTACTTGGTGCAAAACGAGCTATTTAATCCTCAATTTCAGATCGCTTCTATTTAGCTCATTCCTTTATTTGCATTAAGTCACATTGATCTTTGCGTGTGCGTTCATATACTTCACTTAAACATATTGGATCAGCACTTAGGCAAAATATTCTAACTTGGATTATTACTTAATTTTACAACATCGAAATCAGATCGTAGGATAAATACTTCCTAACCAAACTCCACAAAATATCCTTTGCCGGGCAATTGTGAGTCACTTTTAAATCCGCTTGATCATCACTTGTTATTATAGCCACCACCAAGTGTAAGTTTCTTTTGGCCTCAATCCACTTCGCAAAGGTAAGAACTTTACTTGGGAGAAGAAAAAGTGAGATAGAGTGAACACATATTACCCATATATTTGTGGTTTTGGTGTTTTCCTTGTGCTACTAACCATGTCAGGTGGAGACGACAACATGGGAGAGGAGCATGGTCTGAATTCCCCGGTGACTCGTTTTCAATTCCAAGCTTTGAGGGGAACTTTGCGCAATGAGTTCATCGCCACTACTTGGCCTTGGAGGAGCAACTCAAGGCGAGATCAACAATTCCACACAAGATATGCGCATTGAGATGAACCAACAAATGAGCGTGCTACGTACCAACATTGTGAATGATGTGGTGCGCGACCGACAACAACAAGAGGAAGGTAGTGTTCAACGTGGGGGTGGCATCCCTCCGCGAGATGAGGAAGCAGGCGTTGCTCGAGGTGGCCAAGATGCACAGCAACAGCGAGACCGCGTGGTGGCAAACGCCATTCGTCCACCCTTCCCTGGGAGAGGTGCAGGGGGCGGCTTTCATGGTCCGGGGAGGGGCCATGGACATGGAGGCCGTGGTGGGGGAGCACTTCACTTTGACGACGATGACTTTGCGCACCATGACGATGGCTACCACCGCTGTAATCGTTACGGCGAAGAACGACCACACGAGGAGAAATTTGGTAAGCTCATATTTACGATGCCTTCATTTTCAGGTACACATGAGCCCGAAGAATACCTCACTTGAGAGCTCAAGGTGGACAAGGTGTTCCGCTTGCACAACTATTCTGAAGAGAAGAAAATCCATATGGCGGGACTAGAATTCAATGATTATGCCTTGGTTTAGTGGGAGCAAATGCAAAACCAAAGGATGAGGAATAATGAGCCACCCGTCACTACATGGGAAGAGATGAAGTACCATATGAGAGCAAGGTTTGTACCTACACATTACAAACGTGACCTCTTTGATAAATTGCAGAATTTGAAGCAAGGGAGTTTCACAATTGAGGAGTACTACAAAGAAATGGAAATGGCTATGATAAGGGCTAATGTTTATGAACAAGAAGAGCAAACTATGGCCCGATTCCTTGCTGGTTTGCATCCTTCCATCAAGCGAATCGCCAATTTCAACCCTACAACAACTTGGTGGAGTTGGTGCATCAAGCCACTAAGGCTGAGAGGCAAGTTCAACAGGACATGAGGGTTTCAAGATCATCTTCCTACACTCCCGTACAACACCTACAGGAGGTAAAACCACATCTCGCTTCAATTGCTTAAAACTAATCCATCTAGTGGAAGTTTTACCCTAGTGCACGTGCTGCCCCAAGTACCAAGAACGCCACTCCTTCTTTTCCAAAGAGAGGATCAGTCCCTCTTCATCATCTTCTGTTGGTTCTACGCCAAGAGTAGCTCCATCCAATGCTTCAAGTGTCTTGGTCGTGGACATATGCAAAAGGATTGTCCAAATAACAAGGTAATGTTGCTAACGAGAATGGTGAATATGATTCGCTAGTGACGAAGATGGAGAGCACCTTGCTGATTTCGGCGCATGAGAATGGCCATGAGGGAGAAGGCGAAGAAGAAACACATAGGGATGGTTATTGTGACCCCGAATCCGATCCTATCCTTGTGTGCACCCCTTCGGTATTGAGCGTTCAAGCAAAGCCCAACCATGAACAACGCTGCAATCTTTTCCAAACAAAAGCTCAGGTGAGTAAAGATGGTAAGTGTTGCAAAGTATTATTGATGGGGGTAGTTGTCATAACTTAGCTAGCAAAGAACTTTGCACTAAACTTGGTTTGAAATATAAGAAACACCCACATCCATATCAAATTCAATGGTTAAACAATAATGGGTCTATGAATGATGGGTACACAGTTGATGTTAGTTTTCAGATTGGTTCTTATCGTGATCTTGTAGAATGTGATGTTGTGTCCATGGAAGTATGTCACTTGTTATTAGGTAGACCATGGCAATATGATCGTTCTGTGATTCATGATGGAAGAACTAATCAATACAAGTTCATGTGGAATAATAAAGAAATATTGTTAAGGCCTTTAACTCCTTCTCAAATTATATATGATAACATGCAAAAGGTTGAGGTGAAAGTGGAGAGTGAGAAAGTGAAGGAGCAAAAGTGTGTAATTCCACAAAATGTCAGTGAGAGCCATAAACTAAAACTGAGTGGAAAAAGAAAGGGTGAGGAGAGAAAAATTAGTCATGATAGCCACCAAATCTGAGTTGCGAGAGATGAGAGATGATCCCACTTTGGAGCATTTGGTATTACTATATAAAGAAGTTTTGCTTTCTACTAATGACTTAACCTCTCTTCCTAGTGTGGTTTCTCATGTGTTACAAGATTATGAGGATGTTTTTCGGAGGACGCACCACTGGTTTACCACCCGCTCGAGGCATCGAACATCAAATTGACTTGGTACCGGAGCTCCACTTCCCAACCGTCCGCCGTACCGCACAAATCCGGAGGAGACAAAGGAAATTCAGCGACAAGTTCAAGCACTAATGGAAAAAGGGTATGTACGCGAAAGTCTTAGCCCTTGTGCCGTCCCTGTCATTCTTGTTCCTAAGAAAGATGGTACATGGAGAATGTGTGTAGATGTAGAGCAATCAATAACATTACCATTCGTTATCGTCATCCTATTCCTAGGTTAGATGATATGCTTGATGAATTGAGTGGCTCTACTATCTTTTCTAAGATTGATTTGCGTAGCGGATATCATCAAAATCGAATGAAACATGGTGATGAGTGGAAGACGGCCTTTAAAACAAAATTTGGGTTGTATGAATGGTTAGTGATGCCTTTTGGTTTATCTAATGCCCCTAGTACATTCATGCGATTAATGAACCATGTTTTGAGACACCTCATTGGAAAATTTGTGGTAGTCTATTTTGATGACATTTTGATATATAGCCACTCATTGCAAGAACATGTTGAACACATTAGACAAGTGCTACAAGTGCTAAGAACCGAACAATTGTATGCTAATCTTGAGAAGTGTACTTTTTGCACAAACAAAGTGGTGTTCTTAGGCTATGTTGTTTCAGCTCAAGGAATTGAAGTAGATGAATCTAAAATTGAAGCTATTCGAAATTGGTCTACTCCTGTCAATGTTAGTCAAATTCGTAGCTTTCATGGACTTGCTAGTTTTACCACGATTAAGTAAAAGATTTTAGTACCATTGCTGCTCCATTAAATGAATTAACTAAAAAAGGAGTCACTTTTGAGTGGGGAGAAAAACAAGATAAAGCTTTTGCTGAATTGAAGAAATGTTTAACTGAAGCACCATTGCTTGTTTTACCTGATTGCTAGTGGAATAGGTATTGGTGGTGTTTTGATGCAAGAAAGAAAACCTGTTGCATATTTCAGTGAGAAACTTCATGGTGCACAATTAAATTATCCTGTTTATGACAAAGAATTGTATGCTCTTGTGCGCGCATTAGAGACTTGGCAACATTATCTTTGGCCTAAAGAATTTGTCATTCATTCTGATCATGAAGCTTTGAAATATTTGAAAGGTCAAGCTAAACTGAACCGTAGACATGCTAAGTGGGTTGAATTCATTGAGACTTTTCCATACATTGTTAAATACAAGAAAGGTAAGGAAATTGTGGTAGCTGATGCATTGTCTAGGAAACATGTGCTTTTCATTCAATTGGAAGTAAAGGTTCCAGGGCTAGAAAGTTTGAAAGATTTATATGCTTCTGATCACGACTTTTCAGCACCATATTCTAATTGCAAAGATGGGAAAGGGTGGGATAAGTTTCATGTTCATGATGGTTTTCTCTTTCGTATGAACAAACTATGCGTTCCAGAGTCTTCTGTGCGTTTGCTACTATTGCAGGAGTCTCATGCAGGAGGATTGATGGGTCACTTTGGAAGAGAGAAGACGTACATGATGTTAGCTGATCATTTCTATTGGCCTAAGATGAGGTGAGATGTCGATAGGTTTGTTCAACGATGCGTAACGTGCCATAAAGCGAAGTCAAAGCTCAATCCACATGGTTTGTATACTCCACTTCCAGTTCCTAATGCTCCTTGGGAAGATATTAGTATGGATTTTGTTCTAGGATTGCCTAGAACTAAGAGGAGGATTCGTGTTTGTAGTTGTGGATAGGTTTTCTAAAATGGCTCATTTTATTCCCTGTCATAAGAGCGACGACGCGTCGCATGTAGCTAACTTGTTTTTCAGGGAAATTGTGATACTGCATGGCATGCCAAGAACCATTGTATCTGATCGAGATGTCAAATTTATGAGCTACTTTTGGAAGACTTTGTGGACCAAACTTGGGACAAAGTTGCTCTTTTCAACAACTTGTCATCCACAAACCGATGGACAAACAGAGGTCGTGAACCGTACACTCTCAATGCTGCTACGGACAATGATAAAAAAGAATTTAAAAGAGTGGGAAGATTGCCTACCGCATGTTGAATTTGCATATAATCGGGTGGTGCATTCTACAACTCAACTATGTCTATTTGAAGTGGTGTATGGTTTCAAACCGATCACACCACTTGACTTGATGCCACTTCCATTACAAGAACGTACAAATATGGAGGCTTCTAAGCGTGCTGATTTTGTGAAAAAGCTCCATGAAAAGACTAAAGAGGTAATTGAAAAGAAGGTACGTGCTTATGCTTCTAAGGCTAACAAGACTAGAAAGAAAATGCTATTTGAACCAGGTGATCTAATATGGGTACACCTTCGCAAAGAACCAGGTGATGGTCCTTTTAAAGTGCTTGCCAAGATCAATGATAATGCATATAAGATAGAGCTCCCAGGAGACGATTATGGGGTGAGCACTACTTTCAATGTTGCTGATTTATCACCATTCTTTGGACAAGATGGCACAGAGTCGAGGATGACTCCTTTTCAAGAGGGGGAGGATGATGAGGACATCTCTACTACATATTCATCGTCCACTTCAAGTGTGCATGGCAAAGCTATTGATAAGGCTCGGGAAGGACCTATGACAAGAGCAAGAGCTAAGCTACTTCAACAGCAGGTGCTTTTGTTCCTTAGAGATTCTTCTATTACGTTAGATGAGAATAACATACTACCTAATGCAAATATGTTATGCCTTCTCAGATTTGAAGCAACAGAAGATCAAGTGGAGAAGGACCAACCTACCACGAGTCATGAGAAGGAGAGTCCATGCGGGCAAGGAGCTATGATATATCTGTCCAACAATTTCTCAATCAAGCAGCCCATGCGGTTGATCAAGAAGGAAAGAAGCCCGTTCGATGGGAGAGCAAAAGGGGAAGAAACCCAAGGACTTAAACTACAAGCTTTTGATAAGATTTACATGCCAAATTCGGACTTCCCACATGCTCAATCCAATTCAAACTCGGATTCAACTCAGAATTAAATTCGGATTCGGATCGGGACAGCCTGACAGGCAGTTACTAAAAAGGCCATAACTTTCACAAACGGAGTCCGATTCAGGTGTTCTTGTACTCGTTGGAAAGATAATTTCAAGGGCTACGCAATGGATCTGGATCCACCTTCAAATTCATCACGGATAAAAAGTTATGACCGAAATATGGTGACGGTTTAATTTTAGGTTTTTCCTTTTGTGTGAGTTTGTTTCCAAATACATGTAGGGATGAGTTAGAGTTGGTTTAGAACCTCTTGGCCAGCCATGAGGTGGATAGGGTACTATATATTGAGGGTTAGACCCCCATTGTAAGGCAGACCACGTTTGAGAATAATCAATCTACTAAAGTATGTTCGAGTTTAGCATTGTTGCCTAAGTTCCATAGGGAATTAGGAGTTATTTTCTTCAATCAAGATCGTTCAGCCTTTCCATTGGGAATTGGGTGCACGATAGATCTTCGCTTGGTGGTCGGCGAAATCAACACGAGTGTGTTTTGGCGGATTAAAGAGTGTTCGTCCCTTGCATTGGCATTGGAGGATCATTACGATTCATCAAGACTCCCGTGAGTATCCATCCTACGTCTAGAAGATCGGGCGACCCCGTATCA
Source organism: Bonia amplexicaulis (assembly GCA_036346245.1). Classification (NCBI taxonomy): domain Eukaryota; kingdom Viridiplantae; phylum Streptophyta; class Magnoliopsida; order Poales; family Poaceae; genus Bonia; species Bonia amplexicaulis. The sequence continues at coordinate 11,990,165 of CM070738.1, read as the reverse complement.
GCTTGTCCAGTCTATTTTCCTACGTTTCAAACCGTGCATCATTTGGAGTTGTGAAAAGAAAGATATGGTCATTTTAGTAACAGCTGCACATGCTGATAAATGCTGTGCGAAAACTGAAGACGTTTTGAAGGCTTGCGCACCAACCTGTCATATTTTACTATGCATATCATATATGGATGGAAAGATAATCAAGTCTATTTTCACCTCCAACAAACGGTTCGTCTTTTGGACTTCCGAGCAGAGAGTTATTGCTGTTTTACTAAAGACTGCGCAGAAGTTGAGCAGACGCGCGAGAATTAAGAAGACTCCTTGAATGCTCCTACCAGTTGGCCTTCTACCTTCCAACGTTGTGACTTATGTTCATACCTAGCTAGGAGGGTTGTTCCTAGTATATATACCCCTCTACTCCTATCCATAAACAACTTACTTTTGGATATTGATCTATTAAGAAAAATGAGAGTGTTCTTGCTTCCCGAGTTCTTGTGATTCCCGTGAATTGCACCTAGCTTGTGCTTCTACGCCATCGAGCGTAGCTGTGTGAGTTAGTATTCAGGTTTGTGGACTAACGATTGTCTCGGATAGCAGGCTACTGTTGGCTTCCTCGTCGTTGGGTTACAAATTTCCCCCAAACTACCGTTCTTGATCCTACGTCGTGAGATCGGGCAAGTCGGTGCATTGGCTCTCACGGGCTAGTACGCATCATCGGTATCGAGCAGGCGTTCCCCAGTAGGATTAATTTATCCCTAATTTTCAGTAGTAGATTAGTTCCTATCCTTTATCTATTTTGTAGCTTGCTTTTGATCCTAGCATCCAGAACCGAAAAAAAAGAAAGACCCAGCCATTTTTTTGCTAGTTATGTTATTTAAGAGTGCATTACCAAGTTCTAATCCTTAGAGATGCTGTCTAGTATTGCTAGTCATTGATGTTTTGTTATGCACCATACTAGTTTGTTTCATTTAGTGTTCCCGTACCTTGCCGATTCAAGTTTGCAGTTTCCTCTCGTGAAGCTATCAGTAACATATTAGTTCGGATTAAAAAAAAAGAAGCAAAAAAAACGAAAAAAAAGTGCATTGAGAAAAAAAAAGAAGTTGGGCTGCAAGTATCTACACTTCGTAAAATTCAGAAGGTGTTCTGTAGGGTTGGTGCAAAGACTAGCAATCTAGACATCGATTTCTAGTTGGATTACTATTTGATTTTGCTACTACTAAATTTCAGCTGTACTCCTTTGATTATCACTTACCTAGCTCCACCAAAACACCATTAGCGCTTCCTTTACAATCGTGTGTCCACATCGAGTTGCTACCACCAAGTACAAGCACCACGATTCAGCGAGGAACATAAGAGCTTGGGTAAGCAAGAGGTGAGTTGTGAGTTTTTCCACATATATACGTATTTGTTGTCAGTCACAGCTAACATGGCAGGAACGTCGGAGAGTGTGCATCATTCTCATGGTGAGGACGCTCAAGTTGCAGTGACGCGTCAAGAATTTGACCGTCAAACAAAGCACTTTGAAGGGAGGCTCAACCGCGAGATCATGGCGCTTGAACAGCGGTTGGAGGGCACTTTTGCAAGGATGCTCGATGAGCGTTTTCCTGCAGTGGGAAACAGGGATCATGCCCAAAACCCCGTTGCCCCACTAGCCGACGACATAGAGGGCGGAGCTCTACCCGGTGATGCGCGGGGTAGGGGCGCCCAAGGTGAAGATGGACGGCCTTTCCGAGGCCGTGGTGCACGCGGACGTGGCCTTGGCCCCCGAGGGCATGACATAGGAGACTACTACGATGATGGAGGTGAAGCACGTGATATTTTGGATCCATTGGGGCAGCCACCATTCCCTCGACGTGGTGGATACTATGGTAATGGTGGTCGCCCACATGACTATCGTTACCGAGATGATCCGGACATCATGGCGAAAGTTAAGATAAATGTGCCTTCTTTTACTGGACAGGAGAATCCGGATGCATATGTTGATTGGGAGGAGAAGTGCGATCAGACTTTCCGTATCCATGATTTCTCTTATGCAAAGAGGATAAAATTAGCTTCTGTAGAATTTTCTGGTTATGCACTAACATGGTGGAATCGATTCATGGGAGGCACTATATGCAGCGGGTAATGATCATATCAACACATGGGATGGAATGAAACGTGCTATGCGACGTCGATTTATTCCTCAACATTACCAAAGAGATCTCCATAACAGATTGCGTGCCAGTAGTCAAGGTTCCCGCACTGTTGATAATTATTACAAAGAGATGGAAGTATTGCTAATTCGTGCAAGGATTCAAGAAAGTGATGAAGCTAAGATGGCAAGGTTTTTGCGTGGTTTGAATGAAGATATTGCTGATGATGTAGAGTTGTATCCCTATAACACAATACAGGAACTAGTACACCAAGCCATTCGAGTCGAGAAGCGAAATCAACGCCGCAGGCAATTTCGTTCTTTTGCGGGCCGCCCCTCTGTACCGAGTTGGGGCCGTGGACAGCAGCAGTCCAAGGGCCGCTCACAGGGGGCTGCAGGAGGAGGTGTGACTTCTGGGCTGCTGCCAACCAACACAATTGGTCGGTCCACAGTATCATCAGCATCTTCGCCAACATCTCGCCCCAGTGATAAGCATCCCGTTGCATCGGTGGGGACTTCTTCTACTCCGCATCATCATCTTCTTCGCGCAGTCATGATATTCAGTGTTTTAAGTGCAATGGTTGGGCGAATTATAGCGTGTTAACTCTTGCATTGGCAACGAGAGATCACTACGGTTCATCAAATCCACGTGAGTATCTTGATCCTACGTCGAGAAGATCGGGCGACCCCGTATCATATGTATAGCCACTAGTGAAGTACTTATCCCTGGTTGTAGGGCATAAGTATGAATTCCTTGTAGAGGTGAGCCTCCAATGCCTTCGTCATGTAATTCTCGATGAAGGATGCATCCTCCTCAATGATATCCAAGGAGACCAACGTGGGTCGAGAAAACCAACCGGTGATTTCGTTATTCTGGCTTCAGTCACCATGTATCTATATACATATATATATACACAAAAGCAATGAGTTATATATGACATTTATCGGTATTATATGAACGTAGACTATGATTGTACACATTTACAGTGTCCATCATTGAATGATTGAAGCGTCAAGGGCATCGAGTGTGAAGAGAAAGAATAATTCCTTGAATATCATCGTGAAGACACAATCATGAATATCGTGCTAAAGATAATCCAGTTGAACTTGACGGTGACACCCGAGTGCCGCTGTTCCTGTTGATTTTCCAGAATACCATACCTTTCCATCTAATCTCTAACATACATTTGCATCTCATCTCTAACATACCTTTGCATCTCATCTCTAACATACCTTTGCATCTCATCTCTAACATACCTTTGCATCTCATCTCTAAGGGATGCCATAATATTTTTTTGTGGCCATGCCTCGTGCTCGGCTTTGGCTCTCTTCCTACTCTGGTATGCTTCAAGGTCCTCTAAGAAACTATGATTCCATGGAACATACAGACCAAGACCTCTCGTGCGACCCGGGTGCTCCTTATTTCCTAGGGCCATGGAGAGTATATCTCTCCCTTGACTGCTTGGAAAGAGACTACAGAAGATTCTATACTTAGTCAAAAGATTCTATACTCAGCGCTTCCTGCAAGAGCCCGACATGTCATTTCATTCCTATGAAGCTATGGAGTAATTACAAATTAGGTAGTTCGATATCTTACCAGACAGCAGGACACTTCCTTGTCTGTGGGGTTTTGAAAGGTGATGGTCCGCGATGACATGGTGGATGACCTCGCTCTTATCTAGTTTCGGGAGCACTCATCAGAGATCCTGGCAAATGACGGGGAGTTGTCACGCATGATTACTTGCTTGTCCTCCTTCCTCCATTGCAAGATTTTACCCGCAAATGACGGCAAGTGAGCAATTCTAATAGTCTTCTTGAGCCAATTCTTGGTGAATTTAGAATATGTTTCAAAAATCAATATGCCAAGTAAACCAGAACTGTTAGGAAAAATAGGCTAACAACAAGTTTTACTTTTGTTAAAAGCTATATTGGTAACTAGGTATACGCATGGAGTTTTAGTGTTATTGTGCTCAAATCATATCCTTCTTGATTTACAATACATTATTGATTACATAAATGCTCACTTGCTCAGTTGTGATCCTGCTTACTTTCTCATTTACAATTTCATGCTGAACTCCATTTTGATGCTATATGAATATATACATATATAAATCCATTATTGAATGATTACCATAGTTTAGATTCAGCTGCTACATGAATCCCATTTTATTGAACGTTATTATTTCATGACTCCTATTTCAAAGCCTTTCCTTTAAAGGGAAAATGAAAATAAAAGTAACCCCTCGAGCAATATTGATGAGGGCATCCCTAACACTTATACATCTTCTCCTATTGGTGGTCATGCACATACTGATGAGGACATCCCTATTACATATACATCTTCCACTCCAAGCATGCATGACAATAACCAAGAACCAGAGGGCCCAATGACGAGGGCAACAGCCAAGCGTTTAAACAAACAGGTGCTTTTGTTCCTTAAAGAGTTTTCTTTAATTGATGATGAACTTGGAATACTACCTCATGCTAGTATTTTATGTATTCGTAGGTATGATTTATGTGAAGACTCAGGAGAGCAAAAGGGAGGAGCCCAAGGACTTAAACTACAAGTTTTGGATAAGATTTTCAAGCCAAATTCGAACTCCCCACGTGCTCAATCCAATTCAAACTCGGATTCAACTCAGGATTCAATTCGGATTCGGATCGGGACAGCCTGACAGGCAGTTACTAAAAAGGCCATAACTTTCACAAACGGAGTCCGATTCAAGTGTTCTTGTACTCGTTGGAAAGATAATTTCAAGGGCTACGCAATGGATCCGGCCCACCTTCGAATTCGTGACGGATACAAAGTTATGACCGAAACATGGTGACGGTTTAATTTTAGGTTTTTCCTTTTGTGTGAGTTTGTTTCCAAATACATGTAGGGATGAGTTAGAGTTGGTTTAGAACCTCTTGGCCAGCCATGAGGTGGACAGGGTACTATATATTGAGGGTTAGACCCTCATTGTAAGCAGACCAAGTTATGCATAAGATTGAAACATAGCTATTGCTTGTTCTTTCAACACCAGAGTTCATGCGAGGACTTTGAGAGAGAACTAAGCTATCCATTGTTCGTTCTGCAATTCAAGGTCAAGCCGTCGTTCCATTGGGAATTGGGGACTTGTTGTTCGTCGTTTGTGGTCTCACGACGAACAATTATCCGGTGTGTTTTGGGCGTATTCCAAAGAGTTGAGGGTTCGTGCACTGGCGCGAGTGTTCAACTAGTGACATCGTCTACTTCGCATCAACTATCCACGGTTCCTCACTGAGAAGATCGGCCCCCCCGTATCAAATATGAAAAGTGGTTTCAGCAATATTTTCATGTTAATTCCAATTATAATCAAGCACAATAGAGCATAAAAACAGCAATATGAAAATGTCATGAATATATATGTATTATCTCTCGAAACAGATAAACTATTCATGTCATTAACATACGGCATTATGTTGAATAGTACATAAAGTAGGCATTGAAAATCTGCATAATGCATAGATTAAGAAGTGTGTTTTTGCTCTCAGGTGAGGAGTTGCACAAGTTCTAAACTTGGCCTTCTTCCACTCTTGTCATTATAATCACAGTGACAATTCCTCAATGCTAGATTGTCTAATTGACTATTACCTCAGTGTAGTATCAATGTCAAGAGCATGTAGAATCAACAAATTTCGGTAGAAATCAGAAACAAGTAATAGATATGGGCTATTGCAGAACCAACATATATGTGGCAAAGCCAAGGACAGCGAAGAAGCAATCTTGGCAGGAGACTAAGGACTAGCTATTGACAAAGCTGCCGACTACACTACACAGAAGTATACAACTAGCACGACTAACTAATACACAATCAGGTAACACAGAGAAATCAAGAACATAAAGTAAAGCTCACTGTGCGGCTCGAGGGAGGCAGCGTGCTCAGGGGAGGAGGAGAGCGCTGGACGCAGGGGAGGAGGGCAGCTAGAGTCAGGGGAGGTGGCGATGGGCTCGAGGGAGGCAGCGTCGAGCTCTGGGGAGGCGACTGGCTCGGGGGAGGAGGAGGGCACCAGGTGCTAGGGAGGAGGGCCGCCGGAGTCGGGGGAGGCAGCGACAGGCTTGGGGGAGGCGGTGGCATTAAGTGGGGGCTAGGGTGTAGCGTTAGTACAGGGGGAAAACCTTAGAGTGCAATATATATAGGGGAATAATCATAGACAATTATAGTTTAGAACCGTCTGTGATAGTTATCATCACAGACAGTTCTAAATAAAAACCATCTGTAATAATAAAATATCACAAATGGTTAAAGGAGGCAACTCGTTAATTGATTGTATTCTTCCTCATTCACTTCATTCTCAACTCCGGCAATCCTCCTTTTTCTATGAAGTACTACGTGGCGCTTCTTATTTGCCTAGTCGGTTATATAGAAAACTTGAATAACTTGTTTAGCGAGTACGAATGGTTCGTCTTTGTATCCGACATGTTTCAGGTCAATAGTAGTGACACAGTATTTATCGACCTTCACCTGTGGGAGATGGACCCAACGGCATTGAAAACAAGGGATCTTGAAATCACGTAGTCGAGCTCTCAAATATCCTCTATGAACCCATTGTAGGAGTTCCCCATCCCATCGGTACTGAATGCATCTATGCGGACACTATTGTGCTGGTTAGTGCTCTTTACATCCTGAGCATGTGTATAGAATGTGTACCCATTTATGTCATATCCTTACCATGTCACAACTATAAATGTTGGCCCTTTTGCCAAGCATGTCAGCATATCACTCGATGAGCTCCTAGTGAGTCGGTCCTTGAACCATTGGTTGAACTAACTGTTGTGTTGTCTTGTGATCCAAACATGCGTTCGCTCTGGATTTTGTTGCTGAAGCACGTCCTTGTGCTAATCGATATACGGAGACACTTCAGTCATGTGTTGGAAGACCATGAAATGGGCTTGAGCATACGCATCTATATTTGGAGTGATTGCTTTTCTTCCCATGGTCCCAATACCCTTGAGCCTCCCCTCATGGTGAGATCAAGGCACACCTATCAGTTCGATCTGAGCCATATAATCGACACAGAACTCAATGACATCAGAGTCAAATCATAAAAGAAAAGAAAATCGAGGGTTCAACACGAGAACCTATCCACACTCCAAGTAGGTAGTTTGCAAGTAAACAACACATACGTCAAAGGGAATCACTCAAATGTCCAACCCGTCCATTATATATATGTATATAATTTTTTTTCGAACCAGAAAAACCACACAAGCCAACTTAACATCAACTTCAAACCACAAAAGAATCTTGCTTTCATCACATAGCTCAAACAAGAATCAAAAGAGCACTTTGCTACCCAAAAATTTTTTGTTCTCTTTTAGGAATAAACTTTCTCTTGAATCACGAGATTCCAAATCATCACATACCACACCAGCTCATTTCCTTTAAATTCGCAACATCGACACTATGTTCAACCCGAGTGCATCAACCTCACCTTTGTAGAGGGACTCTACTGTTCTTACAATAACATACTCTAGTCAACTCCTCAACTCCTCTAGTCAACTCCGTACTATCCCAATAATTCCCATAACAGTTAGACTTCTTCACAATTATAATCTCATTAATATACCATCATAATCCTCCTACTAACCCACTACAAGTACCCAATCACGATACTCTAGTAAAATTGATCAAGATTCTCATACTTCCAATAATTCTAATGTTCCATCAAAATGAACGTTACACTCTTGAACCACAATTTACTATAGGTTCTTCTAGTTGCAACAGTATAACTAATTAGCTCTAAAGACAAACATCTTCTTTAGATCAAATCATCACCTAGAATTATTCCAAGGAATCAGTTTATCACATCATGAATCTCAAACAACTTGACATCCACAATCTTACCAAAATCAATCTCATAACCACACCAACTAGTTGCCATACATATCCTAAAAGGGCTTGCAACCCAAATCGGTTACCCTTTTTTTTTAGAAGAGATAAAAGTAAATTTCGGCACATCGGAAGATGCTACCAATTGCAATAGACACCAGACCAAGAGAAGTAGCAATGATCTTGAAAAACAAAACATAAGATCACAGTTGAAGGCACATGCCCCTCAAGAAGAGAAATATCCAATATCAACAATAAGAATACAACATTGTCAATTTTAAACTCAAGAAACTCTTATGCGGTGAAAATAAGAAGTCAAGCACACCTCTAAAAGTTACAAATCTTGACTCCACTCCCAAATTCTTTTATCACAATCTTCCCTTTAACAAAGAGAACAAATTTCTTCGTTTACTGTGTTACCTTGACAATTCCAATGAAAGATACTTAAAGACCACAACTCATAAATCTTTTAAGAACTAATAAAACTTCTCAGCGCGTTAGTTTGCTCAAAACAATTTCAGCTACCAGCTAAGTCATGAGGTCTAAAAGGTCGCGTACACAAATCTCAAAACTTTTGATTTAGATATTATCATGTAAATTATCAAATCCTTTTATTTATAGAACATTCAACATTATCAATAAAACCACATATTGACAATCATACTAACATTAAAATAATACACTCCTAACAAGAATATTCATATCCTCCTATCCCTTTATAACTTTTCCAAATGGAACATATTAATTCACTTCATCATATTTCTATTATCTAAACAAGATTGCAACTACTTGATCTAGGAAGGGCCTAGTGCACAAGACACTATATTAAAACAAAGCTCTTAATCAAGATGATACTAGAACATGACAATCTCACAAAACAGTTATGAGCATAGATTCAACATTCCACCTTATGTTCAGCAAATAGAACGGAACATCTTCAAATTTAATAATATAAGCTCTATAAGACAAGGTTTTACAAGTCAATACATCAATCTTCCTCTATTTCTTTACACATATTTCAATAATTTAGCATGGTGAAAAATAGATGATCCTAGCAGCTGTACATACTCATATAGTATATAATAAATGACAGATTAAATGATAATATTACTAAGGCAATATTCTGAACCTCCTTACTTAATCATCTCGAACGGTCAGATTAATTACCGAAGACAAAAATAATTCAATTCAACCAATAGGATAGAAATTTAAACAATCATAATAATCATTCTAGTTCTTTTTGCATACTCAAAATCCATGAGCTCCAATCATGTATAGACAAATTCTTAATCACAGTTCTTAAAGAAACTATTACAAGGCGACATCAAGTTAATCAACTATACTTCCGAGAATGCTAGTTGAAATTAATTATGCACTACGCTAACCTCTCAACTTGCTAATTTCATACCTTATGGATTAATTTGTATGATTCCCACCTCCCATTTAAGCATAACAGTACTTCTGAAAGATTTTAACAATCTCTTTCAGAAAAGAGAGGAATTAAATTTCAACACGTGAAATAATCCAAATGAAATATATTGATCCAAAGTTTTCCCATGTTAACGAATTTGCAACATAAAACTTTCATTAATAAAAATACCAAGCGAACAAATAAGACATATTTTCTCAACATGACAAAACTCCCACGAAGGGACCAACCATGCAAATCAACAATGTTCCCAAATAGCAAAAGTGTCTCAATAGACTGAAAAACAATATTTGTCTCAAAGAACAGGTAGAAACCAATTGAAAACCCTCAACTGCAATGAACCACGAACCCAAGATAATTTCATCTTCCACCACAGGATAAGAATTGACCAAATTCAGCTTTAAGGAAGAGAAGAACTTTTCTAAAGGACTCATTACTAACTTCTGAAATTGAGTTGCCTCAGGAAAGATCCCTCACCAATTCGATACCACGGATAGTGCCATACCTTGGCCATGCCTACGGCCGCATCACGATCTCTATCCCTCGACATCAACTATCACCACTCATAACAATCATATAGTCAAATCATGGGCACCAAAAGATCATCTCATAACAAGTACAAAGTCAAACATCAAGCACATATTCAACTATGATAATCGACGGAAACGTAGATGCAATGCAAAACTCATTCCCACCTACAGTGCTTAGTGTGTCAAATTTAATATTTCATTAACCACGGACCTACAGCCCGCTCTGATACCAACTGTAACACCCCAGCCAAAACAATGACCTGGAATGCTACCAAACTAACAACACAATAAAGATAAACTAAATTCATCCTACAAAATTTCGGCAGAACCTCCTTTGTTTATTGTCTAATTCTGAGGTTCCAAGGTATAATCAATGGATATTATGAACAATAAACAATATAATCAATCCTAAACAAACGGCTATAAAACTTAAATAAAGAGCGAAGCGATATAAAAGGTTTCTAATCCATTATTACATTTTAAACCTGATAGACATAATCAAATACCACATAGGCTAGTCAACAATAATATTTAAAGTTCTCTAGTTCTTCCATGTGAATAATTCGTGCAAGTGCAACCATACTAATCCTTCTTTACTCCCATGCACGCTGATTTCATGAAGGTACCTAAAACAAACAACAAACGACAACAACAACAACAACAAGAGTGGGTCCAACGACTCAGCAAATATAATAAGTAATAACAAGATCAACCATGAACATCATCTCACAAATTTATCCATCAATCATATAATGAACCATGCTATGCAATATGATCAAAAATCTCTTTATCTCTTCTCTTCGCATTTTACCGGTGACGCGAGTGTGCATCCGTCAATGCACACCCATGCTCGTACCATCCAGTGCAGGGACCAATTGCCCATACTCCACAAGTATGGGGACCTTTAGCCCGTCATGACATCAACATGACGGGGACCTCGACGCTTAGTCATCTAGTGACCAAGACTTCAATATATCGGCATGATGCATATATGTGAATGTCTCAATAAATAAAAACTTTTCATTCACCATATCCATGCTTCATAAATTCTCATAAACAACTTCAATTGCAAACTACCTTAAACAGTACTCCTAGGAGTACGTACTCCCACTTCTAATATAACCTTTTAACGGTGTTGTTATACTTCTTTATCTATTTGAGCATACTCTAATAATAGTTATAAGATACTCCAAAGTGAATTTCATGAAAAATTTCATAAAAGTTCCCTTTTTATAGCATAATTGCAAAATAATTATTGTCAGATTGACAAACCTCTGGATCATTCATCTTAGTACTCATGATTTCGTGTATATGACGGCAAACGTAGAATGCTTATAGGTTGCCTTGTAGCTATTAATGGCACTGCAAAAATAAAATTACATACATAGGTATAGTCAGTTCGAGAGGTATTATTACGAAGTATGATATAAGATTATTCTGTTGTAGCAGGTACCAGATATTGTGTCACTTGTTGCAGTGTGGCACTCGATTCCTTGTGTTTTCCTCCCTAGGCTACCGAAGCGACCTACGTGATTCCAAAATATTATCCTCGGCCATTGCAAATGAAGGGAAGACTACAATAGAGTTATATATGGAGGAAATAAGCATACATGTCGAGTGTTTATTGCATTAAGGTGAAGTCGTGGTTGTCCTTGAGTAGGGAATCAAGGTATATTACCTTGTTCCCCTTTGGTGCAATCACTATAAGGATCCAGTGCCACCTACTCATGTATATCGCCATTGTCATTAAATCTATGTTCCTGTTGCATATAAAATACAAATTAAATTTCTAGAGCACCTAGTGAAACACTTACCTCTGCTTGTAGGGCACCAGTATGTACTCCTTATTGCCCTGAGCAAGCAATCGTGTCGTTGTGTAATTCTCGACGTAGGATGCTTCTTGAGTGATGCATTGCTCAGAGATGAAATGTGGGTCAAGGAAACCCACCGGTCCTCATGATCGTCGGGCTTCTTGCATCATGTATCTATACATAAGCAATAAGTTATGATATTTATTGGTATACATGAATGTAGAATTTATGTAACACCCCAGGAGCCGCATTACCTTGGGATGCCACTAAACCACACTACAAGATAGCCAATTTACTTTACAAGGTACGTAAACTGGCAATAATTTTTAAATCATGTTAACCTAAGATAATTACAATTTGGTAAATGCCACTGTTCGTCGATGTGCTACTTTTGTTTTACATAAAATAATAGCCGAGGGCAAGGATTGGTGCAAGGTTGGGGATGATGTACATATCATTGAATTGATGGAGTACACATTTGTTTAAGCTTGGTTGCCTTGCCAAACGCACATAGGACTAGATCCTTGTGCCATGTAAGAAACATAATGTTCGCCCAATCAGACTTGACTTATTTATTTATTCTTGGTTCATATAGACCGCATGGGTAGGCACTACCACATATGGAGTCATGACAGAAGATTTGTAACCCTCATCAGAGATGGTTTTTGAACTGTCTGATTTATTGCGTCAATGAAAGAGGTGCTTATCATAGATAAACACATACAATTTTTAAAAATAACTGTCTGTGATATCCGACATATCACAGATGGCTAATACAAAAACCGTATGTGATTGTCCATGTATTACAGATGGTTTTGTATTAGAAACTATTTTTGATAGTTCTTTGTATAGCTAAAAAACTTCCTGTTTTCAGTTAGCCTCAGGAAATGCTATCCATGCCCTCTAAAACAATCAAACATATTACAGATAAATGACAGATAAGTGAATTATAACTCAAAATCAATTACAAAAGAATGTTCATGTATTGTCGTCAGAGTTATAATTGAATTACAATTGAATGAATTGTAATTGAATCAATTGTTTGAACATGTATTAAATGGTGTCACTAGTGTGAAACTCTCTTTTTGAGTTAATGACCTCTGTCGTAAAGAAGGTGGATCCATCCTTGAACGTCTGAAAGTTCGTTTAGATTGAATGTCCTCGATTTGATTATCATGTATGTATATATATGTGTGTGTGTGTGTGTGTGAGTGTGTGAAACCTTTTACGTACTCCTAGAAGTATATACTCCCACTTCCATATACTACTTAAACGATTATTTTATACCTCTTTATCACTTTTGATATACTTAAATACTAATTCTAAGATACTCTAATACGACTTGGTTGAAAAAAATTTCATCAGAGTCATTTATTTTTGCTATATACAATTTTTCATGTATAAATGGAATACATACACAAATTATGCTATAAAAGGGAACTTTTATGAAATTTTTCATGAAATTCACTTTGGAGTATCTTATAACTATTATTAGAGTATGCTCAAATAGATAAAGAAGTATAACAACACCGTTAAAAGGTTATATTAGAAGTGGGAGTACGTACTCCTAGGAGTATAAAACCATTTTCCAATATATATATATATATATTAATAATTGCAAAATAATTATTGTGAGATTGACAAACCTCTGGATCATTCATCTTAGTACTCATGATTTCGTGCATATGACGGCAAACGTAGAATGCTTATAGGTTGCCTTGTAGCTATTAATGGCACTGCAAAAATAAAATTACATACATAGGTATAGTCAGTTCGAGAGGTATTATTACGAAGTATGATATAAGATTATTCTGTTGTAGCAGGTACCAGATATTGTGTCATTTGTTGCAGTGTGGCACTAGATTCCTTGTGTTTTCCTCCCCTAGGCGTTGAACGACCTACGTGATTCCAAAATATTATCCTCGGCCATTGCAAATGAAGGGAAGACTACAATAGAGTTATATATGGAGGAAATAAGCATACATGTCGAGTGTTTATTGCATTAAGGTGAAGTCGTGGTTGTCCTTGAGTAGGGAATCAAGGTATATTACCTTGTTCCCCTTTGGTGCAATCACTATAAGGATCCAGTGCCACCTACTCATGTATATCGCCATTGTCATTAAATCTATGTTCCTGTTGCATATAAAATACAAATTAAATTTCTAGAGCACCTAGTGAAACACTTACCTCTGCTTGTAGGGCACCAGTATGTACTCCTTATTGCCCTGAGCAAGCAATCGTGTCGTTGTGTAATTCTCGACGTAGGATGCTTCTTGAGTGATGCATTGCTCAGAGATGAAATGTGGGTCAAGGAAACCCACCGGTCCTCATGATCGTCGGGCTTCTTGCATCATGTATCTATACATAAGCAATAAGTTATGATATTTATTGGTATACATGAATGTAGAATTTATGTAACACCCCAGGAGCCGCATTACCTTGGGATGCCACTAAACCACACTACAAGATAGCCAATTTACTTTACAAGGTAGCATAAACTGGCAACAATTTTTAAATCATGTTAACCTAAGCTTGCATACTAAAACAAAGGTAAAGGAACACTGCTAATTAAAGAACAATCGCTAATAACTTTAACCAATTAAAGCGAACCACAACCTAACTTTAATAATTAAAATTGATTAGCAATAAGAGATAAAAATGAGTAACTGAAGACTACACTTATTTATTACAGTATGAAACATGATATGGTGTGTGACAGTGATGTGATGTTCTACCCGTCCCATGCATGCTTGAGAATCACCTGGAAGGGGGAACAAGAGTGAGATAAAAATCTCAACAAGCAAACTGTTTAACAGGCTAATTAAACTACAACAGTTTAATCATCAACATTTATTTTCCACAATGATCACGTTTATATCCTCAACATCAAATCACCACCAACGACGGTAAAAATATTAGCAAATAAATCTTGTTTGACTACTTTAAAACCTCAACCACTACCAGTACCAAAGATAATAAAGCATATTTATGTTTTACCTCACTACTTTATTATTTCTCACATCTACAACTGCTATCAACAGTTATTACAAGAGAAAAGAATCACATACCATAATCACAACCCCTACCATACTACAAGGGACGAACTCCATTCCACGACCACAACCACATTCCTCATACCACAAGTAACCACAATACATTGCATAGGTATACAAATGATCTTTTCACAATACAATGCATATGAATGCGTATGATCCACTGCACCCTTACCCAACAAGGTAAGAGTGCATTGTACTACGGCAATGTACAATGTTGTATCGGTACGGTCGCGGCTAAATGTAGCGACATTCACAATGCAAATGTCATGACATGTTATGAATGATATGATAATCATAAACCACAAGAATTTAACCACGAAGGTCAACAACCTAATCATCATGAATATTTCCTCATAATCCACCTGTGTCTCATTAAGCACAATATTATAACCCTCTTTCAGAAATTTTGCAATGTGTCATGTACAAGTTATTGTGCTATTGTGTGCAATTTTTTATCTCTCACCCAAAATGTAAGTTTATATATGCCACCCATAGATCCAATAAAATTCAAACCAGTAAGATGACTTATTTATTTAGAACTAGTTATTTTTTTGATCTACTCTAATTTGATTTTCTGAATCCACAGAAAAATTCAGATTAAATTTGCTAGTTATTTGTATGACTGCTGCAGTTACAAAGTCGGTGCAATTTTATATTAAATATTTCTACAATTTTTCTTCTATGTTCTTTTTTCCTCAATCTACGTACAGACTAAAATCGATCCTATCTGTTTTTTTCTTGCGCGATGGGGCAAGATCACAATCACGAGATGTTTGCTGCAGAAATTCGGGCTCTTGTTGATTGCTCTTTCCTTTTGTATTTTCAAGTGGTTGTGCTGGGCTCAATGTATAGTTGTCGGACTATAAGCTCACAACAAGAAACGGATGGGCCAATGTATTAACGGGCTTGAACAGTTGGCCTATGCAAAGTACTTACCTTTTTCACAAAACAAAGCTGGCCCATAAAAAACAACAAAAACTTTAGCCGTTCATTGTGGGGCCTGTTCTTTTCCTCCGAAGCCGACGACTTTTGGCTTTTACTACAGTACCTAACTTTTAAACGGAGTATTTTCTCAAGATGGAGTCTACAGGTTAAACGATCTACACGTTAAAAGCCCAACATTTGTACCTGCGAAAATCGCAAGTGAGTATCTGTCTCTCCGTAATTTGTACCGTAAACAACCAAAATTCAAAAATTTCAGCCAAAAGCCATAAGCCGCAGCTGAAAAGAACAGCCCCGTGGATGGTGAGGTGAGAAGGGAATTGACTGTTTTGTTAAATTTTCAGTCGCCTGTGCATTAGACGCCTCCTTAAAAAGTCGCTTTAATACCAAATACATAAATAGTTCTAAAAAAGGCGCCATGTGACGTGCCACGGGTGCGGCCCACTATGCATGTGTTATTTCTCTTTTGGGCTGGCAATCGTAGACCGGAGGTATCGCGGTGATATACTCTGCTCAAGGTGTGCCAGTCTCAAGAAGACTAGAGATCAGTAACAAGACTCTCTGGTTTAGCTGGTTGAGACCAGTGACCGGTCTTGCTAGACCAGGTGACGATATCTATCTCGTTAGATTTATTTCGAGTTTGGAAGAGCATTGGAGATAACGTGGATACGTCATACCTCACACCTAGCTGAGGATTACTGACTTCGGATGATCCATGTTGCAAGGTCCAACTTAGGACGCACTGGGGGTGTTCGTCTTGTCGATCTGGTGGGGATTTCAACATGTAATTCAGTATCACTAGTTACGTATCCGTGCGTTGCAACAGAACTCATTGAATATATAGAAAATTATGCTATAGAAGAGAGTTGTTTTGATCGGTTGAAAAGTAGAGAATGGAGTGAATAGAGCAGTTGAAGGAGAACGGACGTACAACTACTAACTCCTTTTATAATAGTAATAGATTAGTACTAGTAGAGCTCGGGTTTTGGCTTTGTTTCTCTGACAAAAACATGACCATGATGCTATATGGATATGTTGGCGTCCAATACTCTTGTCAGGATTATTGGCAAATACAAAACCTCTGTTTGATCCGCAATCACCTACAGCTGACTGAAATCCACAATCAAAATTTGCAAGAAAGGACTAGGGTATTGCCCATCCGCGTGCAGCACGTGCCAACGAGGAAGTTATGAGTTGTAAGCCCCTGGCACCAATTATTTTTATACACACAGGACGACGCCATA
Source organism: Bonia amplexicaulis (assembly GCA_036346245.1). Taxonomy (NCBI): domain Eukaryota; kingdom Viridiplantae; phylum Streptophyta; class Magnoliopsida; order Poales; family Poaceae; genus Bonia; species Bonia amplexicaulis. The sequence continues at coordinate 11,973,182 of CM070738.1, read as the reverse complement.
CGATGCTTAATTGCATAGTAGATGTTTCAGTATGCCTTCGAAAAATCTACTGTACAGTCATATCCGTACATGTAAATCCTAGCTTAGCTACGCTAGGAGGTCTTCCAGACACTTGCTATGTCCAAATAAGCCGTAGCTTTGATTCTCCACAGGTATTAACTTTCAGTTGGGTATTCTCAAAACAACAGTGAGCGAGTTCATACACCCTTAGAGCCAGGGACGTCAACCCACTGAAGCTGGAGCTCGATTTCCCCGCACTCCACATTCTTTAGTCTGAGAACCAGGTCTTGCTTCACCTTCCCCTCAGATATATATATGGCGCTCTCCTCAGCTAGGCAGTTCCTCTCTGTTCGGTACCAATTTCTTCACAATGGTGTTGTCGGCAACATCCTGAAGCTTCATGTTCACAACCTCCACCAACGGCCGGATGTCCAGCTCTGCATTGCCCATTGGATCGTCGATGAACGTGTCCTTGTCGAACACTTCCTTAAAAGGAGCAAGGATTATCACTCATCAGTACTTGATAATCGAGAATGTATTAGTTCCATGCAAGAACAATTGCACAAGCCACAAGTTAATTATGTATAAATGATAGTACGCAAAACAGATAACTTACTCAGCTCAGAGTGACAGCTGGCATATCAAATTGCTATATCTGTCTGTTTTTTATTGTTTGGAGTCACACGTACTTCACATTCACGGCAACCGGTATTGGCAAAACCAACGGATGATCCATACAATTGATTCAATAAATAACGGCTGCACTACAAATATCAAAATGGCCAGTATGCATTGCTGTCTGAGAAATGGCACGATAGCGTGGTACAAGTAACTAATTTCTTTTTCTTTTTTACATTGTACTGAATACCCGTTACAATTTCAAAGAGTACATACACAAAAGAAGTGAACATGGACAGTATTTTTGTTTTGTGCGGTATGAGAAATGGGGAAATGAAAAGAGCGAATATATACCAGTCCAACAGGAACTGCAGGATCTTCAATAGATAGGGTCAGTTCATCGTTCCACTCCGGATTGGTACTCTTTTTTATCACTCTTGTCTTCAACTTCTGTGAAATGTTGAGAAGACAATCACAGTTAGCGCGCAAATAACCTTTGCTAATATCAAAAGACAGGGGTATGAAAGGTCCTTCCATCTGCTACCTGAACAAAGAGGGCAGGAAGATGGCAAGAGAGAAAGCTAGAAACTAGAGGCCGAATAATTCTAAGATATCGCACTTTTTGTCCACCTCTTTCCAGCAAAGAAAAAAATCCACAAAATTGACAGATTAATCGGCCTCTGTACTCTGGATCGGCGCTTAATAAAAACGCGTTCAATAAATCGCTTGCACAAATACACCCCACCAGGAAAAGCAGATGCAATCGCACCTACATAACGAGCAGGCAAAGAAAGACACAAGAAGAAGAAAGAACAACTAACTGCAAGATCCCAACCTGCTTGCCCATGCAGATGACGACATAGGGGTCGCTGGAGCGGAGGTCGCGGATGGCCAGGTTCACCCCCCTCACCACCCGCACCTTCACCAGCCCAACGAGATGCCCCAGCATGGTGGTATACTGGTATTCCTCTCCCCTCCTCTCCTCTTCCCCCCTGGTCTTCCTCTTCCTTTTCTCGGTGGATGGATTGATGGAATGTGTTCCTTGCTTTTTCAACTGCAGCTCTTGGTCAAGTCAGAAATAATGACGACTGGCTGCTCGCTCTCCTTCGGGTGATTTCTTTTTCGCTCTATTGACGATTCATAGCTGTAGTGAATAATTTTTATTTTAATATAACTGTCTCTATAAATGTATTGAATATTAATAAGAGGATAAATTGTTTTGAAAAACTATTTGGATAAATTACTTTAAAAAAACAACAAAAAACTACCATATTTATTTGTTCTTGAAAAATCAATAACCATAAATTATGGGTGGGTTTGAATTCATTTTTTTCTTTTGGCTTATATACTTTGTCATAGCAATTAGTTTTTAAATAGTACGTCTTTTTAAGACAAGGTTTATAAATTAATTATGGTAGACACTATATTAACTTCAGTTATATCGATCAAAATCATATATAACTGTCTCTCTTTATATTTTCACTAGTAAACAATCAAAAATTAAAAATTATAAGCTAAAAGCTGTAAGGTAAGTTGAAAAGGTCTAAGAATGCCAACCCCACGGGGATAAGATTTGCCTCGCTATAAGGTAAGTTGAAAAGGTCTAAGAATGCCAACCCCACGGGATAAGATTTGCCTCAGATAACACACGTGTACTCTTGGGGGAGTGGGTGGACTACTCGTTCGTTGTGTTTGCTTATTTGCATTTCCCTTCCTTTGTCTTGGCTCTTGGCCGAGTAGTGGTTGAAACGTCAAAGCCTGCGACTTGGTTTGTTTTCCGCTTCCTACCGCTAGTTTTCGATCCGATTCTTCGCGCGTCTCGATCCGACCACGGTAGCGCAGGGAAAAAACGGACACTGTTGTGAGTTGCTCGAGATGGCAACGTTCGGAGCGATCGCACATGGTTCCGTGCCCTCGGATGCACGCAGGCTGCCAGCCGGCTGGACTGTTTCCAACGTTCGTCTCAGGGGAGTGGTATCCACATAAATGATGCGTCTTCCTGTCAAATAATAATAATAAGGGAGTGACTATTGCAAGGCGACTGAAATTTTTTTTATCTCTCAGTCACTTGAAGTTGCACTCTCAATCAATTAAAATTGCGGTTGTTTTTAGGGGCGCAATTTTGTTGATTGAGAGTGCAACTCTGCACTGAATCACCGAAGTTGCGCTTGTTTTTTTGAGGGGCTGCAATTTTAGTTGATTGAGAGTGCAACTTGAAGTGACTGAGAGACAAAAAAAATTCAGTCGCCTTGGCAATAGCAAAACTGTAATAATAAACTCTGACGCGCCTTTCCTTGTACGTCATACAATGACCATCATCTAAGATTTAAGACCCCCTGCAGATAGATAGGGATTCGTCCGGACTTCGGAGGTTGCTCTAGAGGCTGGGGCTCGTATGTCACGGGGTCGGTCGCCAACTGAAAATGTTCCGTAGTGCCGAAGCAAAAGACCTGTGGAGCTCCGAGCTTTCGGAATTCTTTTTTCGCATGCGCGTTAGAGCGCACTCACTTCGGGAGCCGTTCAATAGACCAAGGATGCGCGAATGTTGCCGAGTGCACTATATGACGGTTTTTTCGTAAGTTTTTTCGTAAGTTTGTCATTTTTATTCTAACTACATTCAGTAACCCTATTTATTAAGTAACCAAAGCATAGGATAGGTCACTCCTATCTCTCCATCTCTATCCGATTAGTTCATAGCCTTTTCCCTTCTCTTATCTCTATCTCTCTCTTCAGATCCCCTGAACATCCATCAGTGTCTCCATCTTGATCGCCCACATAGTGTAGTGAGAGGACGTCAGCATCGGGTAGTGAAAGGGCACGCCGCTGTCTCCTTCGCTGCCTGTTGCATGGTGGTTGCCATCGACTCGAACCATATGTATTTGGGCATGCACTTACTCTGATTTCAAGTGTTGGAATACAACCACGGATTAACACGCCCAAATACAAATAAGAGTTCTCTGTTGTCTAACGACGAACAAAGACAAACAGAGGCAAGAACGGACATTAGTGCAGAGAGTTGTAAGAGACAGAGTGTTTGGGGCAATTTTTTTCTTGTTATCTTCTTATGTCTACTGTAACTTACACCACAACTCAATTTATAGACTCCTTTTCTTTCTACAAGAGCGGACAAGCTGAGATCCGGTTTCTCAGGCCTCAAGCATTATGGGTGAAAACGGATTAAATACGGATCGGATAGTGCCCAAACCACATTTGTATTCATATTTGTAAACGAATACAAACAAGATTCCTAATATTCTCGAATACAAATTGAATATTGTAACGAATACGAATCGAATATCTACTCAATTCGATCGGATCCAGATATAACTTATGTAGTATGAAAACATTAATGATATTTTATCCTCATATAATCACACTTAATCATTCTAATTCATTTACTTCACATAAAGAAACATAAATTCACGTTCAATTAAAAAACTTGTCTAACTAATTAGTTGTATTGTAATAAAATATACATATTATTTTGTTGAATACCGATATGGATAGTCCAGATAAAATAACATTTCGGATGATAAAAGTCCATACTATATTCGTATCCATATTTTTTATGCAAATTCGAATACGAATAAAATAGAAAATATTAATCGGATGAAAAATATATATCATAGTCGTATCCTATCGAATACAGTAACCGGATAATACGGATAATTCATATCCACTTTTCACCCCTAGTAAGCATTATGTACTTATCCGTGAGACTAGTATGTATTTGCAATTTTGTATACGAGCGTTTCTCTCGAAATGATGAAAATGGTTAACAGTAAGTTAAAACAACATCTAAGGTAATGCAAGCGAATCCATTTCAAATCAAAACAATTTTCTTGTTGCTGTTTTGAGGTGACTAATTGCAATTTTTTTTGCAGCAAAACAACTTAAAACGTGAATAGATGGCCCCAAATGGTTTATCTTCTCACAAATAGATGACTCAAATAATTTTTTAATCAGTGTAAATCTTCAAATAACTAGGAGGATCCCACACCTGAGATGTATCATCATTGAATCAGAACAGTACGCACTACTACATAAAGCCTAATACTAGACGGCCAATCACAACGGTTTGATAAAACCGTCTGTGACCGACACTAACACAAATAGTTTTAATTTGGACATCGTCTGTGTTGGCGGCGTCAGAGAAAAGAAGTATCACAGACGGTTGTTACCGATGAACCGGTCTGTATTAAAACCGTTTGTGATAATCTGGAATTATCACAGACGGTTTGTAATAAAAAACTGTCTGTGATAATGACGCTAATAACTTAACCACAGAGACAAGAGATCATAAATTAAAGGCAAATTTATTAATTTCAATTCGAGGCAAATTTATTACAAAAGTCGCAGAGATAAAAAGATTGACAGATTCTAATCTTCTGGGCTTCGTACGCTTCTTCTTCGACTTGGGATTGGAGGATCAGCCGCTGAGTTCTCGAACGCCGTTAAGATTGTCCTTGTCCTCAGCACTTCCTCCTCCAGCATGGGCAAATGATCAGTAGCATAGCCCATAATCTCGTAGAGGATAGCATTATAAGATTCCTCAGAATCTGCCGTTTCTGCTTGATCGGCAATGCTATCCATCAGTTTCTCCACTGCCATAATTGCTTCTTCCGCTTTGTGCACATTGTGTAGAAGAACTAGGGTGAGGGATGTTTCCCTTTCTTGAGTGGTAGCGAGACGCCTCCGTCGACGGCGGATGATCAGGTCGAGCTGACGGATGCAAGAAAGTCGGGGAAGGAGAGCAGGCGCAAAGTGAGAAGTCGCTCCAGATGTAAATTGCTGGCTGCCTATGTAAGGTTCCGGCCGAACAACTCTTGATGAACAGATGAGAGGAAGGAGTGAAATCATGAACAGTAGAATCCATATTGTACATACGTTGAGAATTCTGGAGAAGAAGATGAGTAGCTAGAGGACAGTACGTACGTACGTAGAAGACTTGGATTAGGCGCGCATATTTAACCTTTAGCACAGACGGTTCGTATACCAAACATTAATGATATAGACGGTTCGTACACCAAAATTAATGATATAGACGCTTCGAATAACGATCGAGATACGTTAGACAAAACACGAGAGATACATTCTGACTCTGCATTATCACAGACGGTTCATAAGTAAAAACTGCGTGATAATACGATATCACGAGCGGTTCTAAACTAAAAATGCTCGTGATAATAATGATATCACAGACGGTTCTAGTTTAAAACCGTATGTGATATTCATTCATCACAGACGATTCTAGCTACCAACCGTCTGTGATATTCTGATCGTTTGGCCCGTTGATCCTCCTCAACCCAATCCTAGCCAATAGAAATCCACAAATCCTCACCCCACGGATCGTAGCTTCGTCTCTCCGTCCCCGCGTCAAAAAATTTCGCACTCCCTCCCCTATAAATAATGACCAGAACCCAGCCTCATTTCTGTTCTCCTCCTCCTTGCTGTTCTCCTCCTCATCCTTGACCCATACCACAATAGCCCCATGAAGCAGACGATGCACAAGGCAGCACTCAATCAACGCCGACGATGGTGGGCGTCAAAGACATCCAGCTCGTGCGCTGCATCTGGGGCGAGAAGGCCTAGGCATAGAGGATCTTTGCTTTTCTCTGTTCTTGTTGTGTTAGCTAGATGGGCAATCTGTTTGTTGTTTTGGGATATTGTAATGGTAGACTCTAATCTTAATAAAAAATGTGTACTGTGTTTCATACTATATTTGCTTGTTTTCATTTCAATTAATTGATTTGTGAAATGGATGTTTTATGTTTGTGAAATGAATTGAGATGTAAATTAGACATTTTATATTTGTGAAATGAATTGAGATGTAAATTGGATGTTTTATGTGTGAAATGAAAAGAATATCATAGACGGTTTTAGTTAAAAACCGTCTATGATATTTACACCACAGACGGTTCGAAAATCACCTGTGATAACCTTCTATTATCACTGACCCATAAATTCGACGGTTGTAAAACCGTCGTGATGACGCTTTCGAACCAAATGCAATACGGTTTTCTATAGTAGTGACGGCTACATTTATCACAATGAAGATTAGATGTGCCATTAAATCAAAATAGCAACGAGCTTTTGGATGGCGTCCGCGCCGCAAATGCATGCCACTACTACAAAAGAGACTAAACTGGACGTTTACATCACAAACGATTCTTAGGAACCGTCTGTGCTGCAAGTATCACAGACGGTTCATATGAATAACCGTTTTTTAATACGAACCGTCTGTGATAATTTTATTATCACAGACAAAAACCATCTGTGAAGTATCATAGACGGTTCTAGGTAAGAACCGTCTGTGATAATGGCGGACATCATAGACGGTTCTTATCAAGAAACATCTGTGATACTTAACAGACGGTTTGTATTAAAAACCATTTGTGATAATGAAGTTATCACAGATGGTTCTTATTAAAACCGTCTATGATATGTTTCTCCCTTGCAATCCCCCAAAATTTCATAATTTCCCGCTTGAGTCCGAGTAGGATTCAGTTTTGAGACACTTCCAGTAAAACGGGCATACCTTTTGCATACGGTGTCTGTTTTCGACGTTTTTGTATTCGTTAGAAAACTAACGACGAGCCCGATCCAAAAAAAGACCCGCTTGTGCCGTCACCCTCTAAGACCCTGATTGCAGCCGGCTCGGATAGAATTTAAATATGGGGTTAGTTCCTTTAGAAAGTAGACTTTATAAGCTTTCTATGAAGTCCAAGACCGTGCCAAACGGAGTCCGTATGAGAAAGTTATGTCCGTTTGAACTTGACAACATCGCAGCAGTCCGAATCCGATTCCAGTACGAGCCCAATACGGACTCTTTTGACAATTGCTGTGCATACAGAAGGAATTTAGAGGTGATACCAGATCAATTGGAAAGAGGACGAGAAAAGCTTTCTAACAAGTACTAGTGGATCTCAAACGAACTTCGTATGTGAAAGTTATGCACAGTTGAAGTTCGATCTGTCAGGCAGAATCCGAATTGATCTGGAGGCCGAATTGGATTCCAAAACATGTCCAACTTGATCTCTTGCTTGAATTGGTGTAAAAGTGATGTGGTGTTGTAAAAATATATATTTTTATCATTAGGTAGCATCATATTCTCATTTAAACTATGTTGAAGCTGAAGAAACGAATTCACCTTTAGTTCAATCTTGATATTGGACGGTATGGTCGTATGTGTTTGTGGCGTGGTCACATCATCCTCCCCTTCTTGACAGAAAACCATCCTCAGTTTTAACATATGTGTAGCCTCACGTGTTGTATGATCTTGATCATAAATCTTGATACATGATAATAAACGCAACAAACTCTCATTATGTAATATCATAATTTCTTTATCAAACAAAGTAAAACCTGTTTGAAACGAACTCACCTGATAATTTAAGGGATGCGTAGAAATTCTTGTAATTGGAACAACAAGCACAACAAATATGATTGTATCCATAGAATACATGTTCTCATCATCCTTCACTTCTTGAAAACAAAGCCGTCCTCGGCTTTCGATAAGTTGAAAATAGGGTAACAAAGAAGCCAAGGTGTATGCATGGTATATGTATATGTCATCCGTTTTAGTAGCTCTCTGTTGTTGCACAATTAATGTTATTAAACAGCAGCGATCATAAAATCTCATTGTATTATTAACCCAAGAGTAATCATATATGTTTATGAGCAAATCAAAATTTCTCACATAGCAATTATTGCAACTATTTTTGCAAATGTAAGTGAAGCATTTATGCAATTCAAGTCTCGAAGTTGTAAACTTGCGGTGGTGGCACATATGGGTAAGCTACAACTTTTAGAATCAAACAACATTTATCCATATAATCAGATTTCAATTGAGCAACAGCAAATTCATCTAGTAAGGCTGAAAAGATTTGCATGTTCTTACATACATCAATTTCATTATTCAGATTGTCAATGTTAGATGGTTCAACAAAAGAAGAACGCATAGGCATTGAATGATCACTAAATTTTATTTTTCTTTCATAATGAACAAGATTGAGCATACAAGCGTTGTTCAAAACAACAAGTTTCAATTCATCCATGTGATCACAAGTTATGCATATTCGATATACAAGAAATTGATTTTCTACACCATATTCTCCAATTAAATTAAACTTATACCCAGGGGTGTAGGCACTAAACAAGAATTTCGAACATGTAAGTTCAGAAACCTTCTCCATAGCATGTGATAATTTTATAGGTAGATCCAATATGATATAACACAATGAATTAGCAGGAGAAATTCTAGTCAAAACTTCTTTATATCTAACCAAAGCCACATGATCACTGTATGTGATTAATTCATCACAAGAATCACTCAAAACAGTAGGCAATTTATTTATTTCATGACATGGTGCACTCAAGTCAATGCAGTCTGAATTCTCTACCCGAAACATTTGCGTGTCAAAATCTTTTTCCACTAAATTTTGCTCTAGATTAGCATGAACAGTAGATAATTGTAGTTCTTCACAAGCATACTCACCGTGAGTGATGATAGCACAATGTTCTTTACCTTTTTGGCTCTCCTCAGATGGCGTAGGTGCATCCATCTCCTCATCTTCGTTCTCAACCAAAGGAGTCAATGGTTCAATCAGCTCATGATCCTCTTGAAAGCAAGCAGTGTGGTGCAACCGGTGGTCGGTTCGTGATAAATTTGACTTAGGTAATTGGTATAGCGATTCTTGGTACAATGAGACCTGTTCGGTTAGTTGAGAAGTGGAGCTTGGATAGGCTATGTATTTTGTTGCAAAGGAAAACAATCAATTAATTTCAGAAATTGCATATAATTGAATTATAGTTCGTATCTAGCACTTAGCTTATGTTGCTGATCAAACAGGGATGGATGAAGGCTAAATAAGTGTATAACAAAGTATAGGAGTGATAGACATAAGATAATTCAATAGAATGCAATTTGGGATTGAAGAACACAAGGATTGACCCAAAACTGAAAACGAAGATTTACATCTCTTGGACAAGACGTCGGTATTTTGGCCGTAACTTTCTGTCAGTTGCCTCTTTTTCAATGATTATTTTTTATTTGTTTTCGGATGGCTTTTTCTACAACTGTTGTTTTGGGACCAAGTTCTGAAAACCAACTGAAAAATTCGCACAAAAATCACAACTGCAGACTATTGCAGATTCAAACTGGAATTTTAGGTCAACTTGCACCGCAGATATCTTTTTAGTGCCATACTGGATTGAAGCGAAATTTTGCACGCAGATAGGTAATGAAGTTATGAATCTAATGGAGGTGGTCTCACTCAAAAAGGATCAAGGAATAAAAAGTAATGACTTTTTTGGTGGCGGTTGCAGAGAAAGGAAAATTCAGCCGAATTGGAATTAGGGTTTGGAGTGGAGAAAATTTTTCTTATTTGTATTTTTGTGGAATCAAGGATATGACCAGCAACTAGACAAAGCTAAAACGGACACAAATTTAATTTAGCAAACCAAAACTAACTGATTGATAGGCACAACGGGGTTTAGACATCGGAACTTAACTCTTTTTATAGGGCAATTTTTCTGGACTATGGGAAATAAAAACTAATCTACTAACTAGGGATACAAGAAATTCCTACCGGTCAACTGAAGCTCTGATACCACCTGATGGGGGCGATGGAGTCCCGATCTTCCGATAGGGTGATAACTTCGATTTTGGTGGAGGTGACTCTTGCGATCCGACTACAACTGTACGACGTCGCTTGCGCCTTAGCAATCGCTGAACCAACCCCAAGTTGTTATCAACTGTGCCAAAAACGCGGTTGACCTGACCACGAAGGTCTAATCCTGTATGCAATCGAAGAACAAGCAAGAACAAGATAACAAGCAATCTGAAATTGCAAATATTTATATTGAGTTCAAACGGTGGGATTCCGAAGGCTGTATTGACAGGTGATCGCCCGACACAACTGAAAAACAGAAGTTTGCACAAGGGCTAAACCAAAACTCAGCAAAATCCAAGTCCTAGCATAGGGAGGCGGTGGCTCTTATATAGGGTTACAAGTTCCATGGACCCAAGTGGAGGTGGCGCAGCACCCTTTCGACTCGGTCTCAGAAACCAACGTGGACTCTTTTGATGATTGCGTTCGGCTCGGACAAAATTTAAATATGGGGTTAGTTCTTTTAGAAAGTATACTTCATAAGCTTTCCATGAAGTCCAAGAACTTCCCAAACGGAGTCCGTATAAAAAAGTTATGTCCGTTTGAACTTGACAACATCGCAGCAATCCGAATCCGATTCCAGTACGAGCCCAACACGGACTCTTTTGATGATTGCCGTGCGTACAGAAGGAATTTAGAGGTGATACCTGATCGATTGGAAAGAGGACGGAAAAGCTTTCCAACAAGTACTCGTGTACCTCAAACGGACTTTGTATGTGAAAGTTAGGCACATTTGAAGTTGTACCTGTCAGGCTGAATCCGAATTGATCTGGAGGCCGAATTGGATTCCAAACATGTCCAACTTGATCTCTTGCTTGAATTGTTGTAAAAGTGATGTGGTGCAGTAAAAATATATATTTTTATTATTAGGTAGGATCATATTCTCATTTAAACTATGTTAAAGCTGAAGAAACGAATTCACCTTTAGTTCAATCTTGATATTCGGAATTTGGATTTTGCTTCAACTGAAAAGTTGTACATCTCATCGAAACCTTTCAAATGAGTATATATAAGCCATATAAAACTTTGTTATTTTATCTTTTCAGACCAGTTGTTTATATTGCATCGGTATATAAACTTTTGTGTTCTAATTCACAGACGGTTGGTATATAGAGCCGTATGTGATATTCATTCATCACAGACGGTTCTCGCTACCAACCGTCTATGATAGAGAGTATCACAGACAGTTTGTATGTAAAACCTTCTGTGATAATCTGACTGCTGGGCCCATCGATCCTCCTCAATCCAATCCTAGCCAATAGAAATCCACCAACCCTCACCCCACGGATCGTAGCTCACTCCCTTATAAATAATCACCAGAACCCAGCCTCCTTGCTGTCCTCCTCCTCGTTGCTGTTCTCCTCCTCTTTGCTGTTCTTCTCCTCTTTGCTGTTCTTCTCCTCCTTGCTGACCCTTACCATAATAGCCCAGCCTCCTTGCTGTTCTCCTCTTTGCGACTGAAATTTCACTTGAAGCAAAATGGAAAGAAAGAAGGCCGGCATAAAAGCTACTGATTTTTTGTTGGCGTACTTTTTGGTGGCTGGAGTCATAAAATCAGATGGAAAGTTCACAACGTACAATGATTTTTTGTTTGGGATAAGATTGACATTGATTGTAATTGTGTATTTATTAATGGATATTTTATTTTATTTCAATTGATTGATTTGCGAAATGGATGTTTTATGTTTGTGAAATGAATTGCGATATGAATTGGATGTATACATGTACATGCTGATCTGCTTGTTTCAGAGGGCATGGCTAGCATTTCCTGAGGCTAGCCAATAAACAGAAATAGCTTTAGGGGTAAAAGAGAATAGCACAGACGGTTTTTAACTAAAAACTAATGTGGATACGCATATGTGTTATGTTTTTCAGTTAAAATTATTATTTGACTGGAAGGAATTATTGAGCTGCATTAAATATTATCAGGTGAATTTGTTTCTTAATGAATTTTCATATATTGATGAAAATAATATTCTACCTTGTGCAAGCTCTTCTGTATTTTCAGGTTTGGCCACATTAGAGACTTTGGAACCATAGACGAAACGTGAAGGAGAACATTACAATCTGCGTGCCTTTGATTGACCGAAGTCAGCCATGCATTGGTCATGTGATTACACGTTAATTGTAGGCCATGTGGTTCTGCGTGCCTTTGATTGACCGAAGTTAGCCATGCATTGGTCATGTGATTACACGTTAATTGCAGGCCATGTGGTTCTGTTTACTAGTAGCACGTTTGCATGTAATTAGTTATTAGTTTCTATGAGTCCGAACTTTTGTTAGGAATCGACTCGGTCCTCAAGCTGAGTTGGAGACAATCTCGGGCCGAATAGTCTAGCTGTAGGCCTATACACGTGCGTGGTTGTTTCGGTAACCGCCGCCGTATATATACGCATCGTCCGCATCAGCCATGGGGAGACGAGAAAAACCATGGAGACACTACGTGACGAGAGAACAGTAGATGACTAGATAATTGAGATGGAACTTTGTGCATGAATTTGTTCTTTTGGATAGCCAATCAAATCCAATAGAAAATTTATGAGTTCTTGCAAATTGAGATCGTTCAATCTTTCCGGTGGGAATTAGGAGCGCGATTGGGCTTTCGCTTGGTGGTCGTGAAGTCCGTCACGTGTGATCTTGCGAATTAAAGAACGTTCGTTCTTACATTGGCAACGGAGGATCGCTACGATTCGTGAGGCTGCACGTGAGTATCCAATCTTACGTCGAGAAGATCGGGCGACCCATATCAAAAACCGTCAATGCTAGTTGATAATCACAGACGTCTGTGATATCTAGATATCACGATATCTAGATATCACAGACGTCTGTGATATCTAGATATCACGATATCTAGATATCACAGACGGTTTTTAGTTAAAACCGTCTGTGATATTTAGACCACAGACGGTTCGAAAGCTGTCTGTGATGATCTCGTATTATTACTGACCCATAAATTCAGACGGCTCACAAAATCATCTGTGATGACGTTTCTGAGCCGTCAGTAAAAACATCAGAAAAAAAGATTGACAACAAAAACATCCATCAGTGGGGGCAGCGAGCATCAATCAAAGCAATTTTCCTACAAAGTCATCGAGTGAGGCAACACTCATCTTCAAGTGCAACTGCCAATTCGAGTTGTTGGCCTATGTTTTCTAAAGCTTCAAATTACTTATCGATTTAAATTGATGTTTCTACTTGATTTTTTCGAAAGGATATTCGGTTTCATCTAGGTCTAGTACTTTTTTCCTAAAGCTTCTAGTTATTGCATAATTTCTTTTCTAAATCTTCAAGTTACTACATGATTTCTACTTAGGGTGGTAGCTTATTAAAACTACAGCTGATAACTTAGGACCGCTATGGTAAGTTTTGAAGGTTCAGGTTTATTTTTGGGTTAAAAATGATAATATCACAAAATGATTGTAAATTCAGAAATTAGGACGGTAATTTATTAAAAATACAGATGATAACTTAGAGTACAACTGATAATAACTTTAATGCAACTGATGATAAGTTTTAAAATGTTCAGACATATAGAAATGGTGATAATTTTGAACTTAGGGTGATAATTTCTTAAAACTCTAATGATAACTTAGAGTTCGAATGATGGTAATTTCTAAAAAAAATTAAATTCATAAACTGATGGTAAGTTTAGAACTTATGTTGGTAATTTGTTAAACTATCTATGGTAACTTTCGTATGGTAAGTTTAATGAATGATAATTTATGTAACTTTCGTATGGTAATTTATTAAAAATCCATATGATAACTTTTATTTTTTTATTTGTAATTTCGAATTCTTTAGTCACATGACATAATTTAGTGGCAATTGTTATGAATAGAAGACCAGATATTTCTAAAATTATTTCATAAAAGAAAAGAAAAAGTGAGTGCTCTATAAGACTTAAAGAGCACCTAGGTGCTCTATAGTCAATCCCTTCTCTCTTTCTTTTATATAAAACATAATCATCGTTTGTACATATTCCAAAAGTAATATGTAACGGCCACAATGTATTTTCAATCACCTAAAAACTTGTTTGTAGGGGCAATATTTCTCACTTACATCGCAAAGATAATCGAGTTAAAAAAATAATCTATATTGTCAATGGCATATGGCACATTGCCCACGTGTCATTCTTAAATTTGCCAATATGCCAATCCACTTTAACTCGTTTTTATAGTTTACATACATTTGTATTGGCTCTGCTTACTGTCGTATTTATGTTAATGCACTGTCCAATGATACGTAAGCAAGGTATTTCAGGTCCTTTATAGAGAAGACGTATTAGACAAAATTCTAATTGCTCATATATCGTATTGCGGAGGGCTATGGTATTTCATTGCCAAAAACATAGGTTATTGCAAAATAGGATATGCTATTTGGATACTTCTTTTTAACTCCGAAGTATTGTATTCCTTATTTGATACAAATAGTTGAAGTTAAATTTATGAAAGAAAACAAGATTTATACCTCTTTGCAATGGTATTAAGCTGATTTTCTATATTTCCAAAAGTAGCCTAGTAAGCAACACCGTAACAACTCTGTATATTGTGAGAAGGCAACCCAAATAGCGCACCATTGCGGTTGATGGTCAATTGGTCACGTTTTCACATCCAGGCTGGCAATGGAGCACTCGCTGGCAGTGGATAACACATATAGGCAAGAAAAAGAAAGACGTGACCGCTGCTACAAGGCGAGAGACAGCATAAGACTAGATCGAGCTGAGTTCAAATGAAGCGAAGACTACTAGGTTGGCATGTGTGAGCAATTTGCACATGATACATTGGGTCCAGTTGTAAGTGTGTGGGGGTTAAGGGTTATAAACCACTACTGTATCAATGTCTCCCTCATGTAATAAATAGAATTCCCTGATTACAAATAACCTAATTCATTTGTCCCTCTGTCCCAAATTTCTAACAATTCCATTCTTTCTTGTGTGATTTGAGCTCACATAAGGGCGATTCCTTCACCTTCAGTCACATGTAGACCAAAATCTATCGTGGACATCAGGGGCGGATCCATCGGGTGGGCTTCATCAGGCTTCAGCCCACTCTTTGGCCTGCCCCAACACACCTCCTCCCCCAAGATGGGCCAACAGTGCATGTCACAGTGGGGCGCAAAGTGGATCTGAGGGGCAGTAGCGCTACTATCGCGGTGGTGCGTCGAATCTGGAGGAGAGAGAGGTAGATTGCGGTGGTGATGAGGTTGTGGCTTGAGATGGGTGGCGCAGTGCTAGCGGAAATGGGACAAAGGGGATGGCGCAAAGGAGAAACTGGGGGACCAGCAGTGAGCTAGCCCAGCCTCACCAGCATCGAAGTTGGAGGAGGAGAAGAAGCATAGGGAGGCAAGGGAAAGAAAGAAATGCCGGGCTCAAAGGATGCAGGCGTCAGCTAGGGTTAAAGGGGATTTTGGTAATTTTTCGATTTAGTTCTCCATTATTCAGCAATTTACAAACATGTCCTTTCCTGCTCTATTTTTTTTCTGTTGCGGTCCCTGGAAAGCCCAATTTCTTTAAACAAGATCCTACGTATTCATAATGACATGTGCAACGGTATGGAGGAACTTCGTATTTGAATATGATGTGCCTTATCGTTCTAGCCTGCAAGAAAAGTAAAGAAAATATAAAATGATTTCTTTGGTAATTCATCAACAAAAAATTGTGTAAATGACATATAATAGTCACACAATGTGAAAAATATACTAGGTAAATAACAAAAAAACATATGCAAATATGACACATGTCAGTCTGTCACTTTGAATCCTTTATATGGCTTGCTATGCATAAATGGGATAATTTGAGAGCAAATTAGGATAATTCTGATAGCAAATTGGTCTAATTTTGAGAGTAAATCAGTGCAAATTTGGGGAGATGTGAGGAATTTTATGGATGTCATGATATTTCAAAGCTTGCTCAAATGATGGTTAAAACCGAAAAAGATATAACTTTCCCATAGGTTTATCGCCTCATTGAGTTGACATAGATCCTTCCAGTCACAACAAAACATCGTGAATGATATTGTGCAAGGTCCACAACAACAAAAAGATAGCTTTGTTCCTTTCTATGGCAGTGATGATCTAGAGAAGTATCTTGAGTGGGAATGGCAAATGGAGAAAGTGTTTAGATTTCAGAAACTTTCCAAAGACCAAGAGGTGATGCGTGCCACAAGGGAGTTTGAAGACTATGCTTATAGTTGGTGACAACAACTAATTGGAAAACAACTCAATAAATCTTGGTTAGATTTGAAGGCGTTTATGAGAAGCGAGTTTGTGCCATCCTATTATGCGCAGGAATTGCTTCACCATCTGGAGAATATCACACAAGGGAGTAATACTGTCCAAGATTACTATTTTGAACTGCAAGATGCGATGCGTCGTGCCGGTGTCACTAGTCCATCAAGGGAGAAGGCATACTTTAGGGGTGGCTTGAATACTGAGATCGCCACTGCACTTCAACATAAATATTTTAGTAGCATGCATGATCTTGTGAATTATGCTATTATACAGGAGAAGAGACTTATGGAGAAACGTACATCACGGTTCAATCCATGTCCATACTTCAGCTCTTATGGTTCCACTAGTGTGACACATGAGAAGATGACCGAGCATGGGATTTTCCCTTCGGTAAACGAGACATCTTATGCTGCCCAATGATACATACAACAATTGAGATGCATCAAAACCTATGTGAGAATGAGAGCCACATAGCCAAATTGAGTGAGAGTGTTAAAAAGAGTGAGCTGTGTGATTCCACCATATGTGAGTTTGAGAGCATCTAAACTGAGAGTGTGAGAGATGATGATAAAGTCATAAGATTTATAAGCATTGATGATGATAAAGTCATAAGACGCTTCTAAAGTATGAAATCTCGTAGAATGAATTTGCCTCGCGATTTAAGCTAGTACCTTAGTAGTATATTTTGTTTTTTTAATGTTCATGCTCATTTACGATTAGTTATCGTATTACTAATTTTGCTATTTTTTATATGCAGATGATAGATCTTTACTCACTCAAGCATATTTATAGATTTTTGGCATGCACTTTGCATTACTAATGTATCTTTTTTGTATCTCTCTCTTTTTCTTTGCTTCTCTCATATTTATATATGAATTTATGTTATACAAGAGTAAAAGATTATGTTTATGTTAATTTAGCTTAGTTTAGTCTATCCTCTATATTCATGTTGGCTTCGCCACCGCTAGACATGACGGCCTTTCGCATTGCCACACAAGATTTTTTCGACTCGCGGTGATGGTATCATTTTCCCAAGCCACCGGTGGACTAGGCCTCTTATTGTTTCCACACGGAGATATTTTTTGTGTGTGGAAAGTAATCTTACCTAAACTGACTCTTTCGTGTAGCAATGGGCAAACTTTTTTTATTAAATAAATCCAAACAAACAATGCATCCAACGCTGTGGCTCACTTGCAACTTCGAGTATGACAACGTTGCATGCAGGGTTCATGTTTAGAAATCAGTTCACAGGTTGTTTATCTTTAAAAAACATTAAAAATATATAATTATCTAACTCGATATGGCAATCAAAGGGCATTAATGATGCCTTTAAATTCAACCCTTCAAATAGTATTCCAAAACTTTCACTCCGTAGCAAATGAAAGATAGGAAGATCAGATTTGCTCACAACGAGAATGACACGATAATTAATTCATACATGATTATCTCCTCATTTTTTATCTCTAATGGAGCCAGTTGTTGAACATTTGGCTGCTCTTCTTTAATATCAACTTGCACAATGTGAGAAACAATCCTATAAGTAGATATTAATGTGTTACTTTCAAAATCAACCTCACTTTGTCTATATTCTACTTCTCTCTTTTCTTTTGGTGTATCTCTCACTCTCTCAATTTGGATGCTCTCAAACTCACATATGGTGGAATCACACAGCTCACTCTTTTTAACACTCTCACTCAATTTGGCTATATGGCTCTTATTCTCACATGTGTTTTGATGCATCTCAATTGTTGTATGTATCATTGGGGCAGCACAAGATGTGTCACACTAGTGGAACCATAAGATCTGAAGTATGGACATGGATTGAACCGTGGTGTACGTGTCTCCATAAGTCTCTTCTCCTCCTTAATAGCACAATTCACAAGATCATGCAAATTACTAAAATATTTATGTTGAAGTATAGCGGCGATCTCAGAATTCATGAATGCCTTCAAATCTGACCAAGATTTAATGAATTGTTTTCCAATTAGTTGTTGCCCCCAACTATAAGCATAGTCTTCAAATTCCCTCGTGGCACGTTTCACCTCTTTATCTTTGGAAAGTTTCGGAAATCTAAACACTTTCTCCATTTTTCATTCCCACTCAAGATACTCCTCTGGATCATCACTGCCATAGAAAGGAACAAAGCTATCTTCTTCTTGCTGTGGACGAAGTGCTCGCACAATTTCATTCACGATGTTTTGTTAATTAAGCTCAGTGCAGAAATCCTGCATATCCACCTGAAGTTGTACATGCTTATCAATGGTGCCTGATTGGGGCTCTTGTTGCAATGTACTTCTCAATGCCTGATGTTGAAATCGAGTCATCGGGGTATTAAGATTAACTTTAATCTCATCACCATAGTTATCTTCTCCACCTGCCATGGTTAGATTGTACAAAGAAAACAGCAAAATCACAAATATATGGGCAATATGTGGAGTTCACTCAATCTCACTTTTTCTCTCCCAAGTAAAGTTCTTACCTTTTCCAAGTGAATTGAGACCAAAAGAAACTTACACTTGGTGGTGGCTATAATAACAAGTGATGATCAAGCGGATTAAAAAGTGACTCACAATTGCACGGCAAAGGATATTTTGTGGAGCTTGGTTAGGAAATATTTATCCTACACGATCTGAATTTCTCGATGTTGTAAAATTAAGTAATATTTTGCACGGCAAAGTAATAATAAGCTTGGTTAGGAAGCATTCCTGTTTTAGTCATTCGTCTACTATTGAGCGTATAAAATGATGTTGAGAATTAATGTGAAATAGGTTCATATATGTATAGTAATGTGAAATTGCCATGAAATCTAGTCTGTTGCATTAAGCTATTGTCACAAAATTTGGTGCATTGCAATAAGCTGTTACCATGAAATCCAGCGCGTTGCATTAAGCTATTATCATGAAATTTGTTGTGTTGCATTAAGCTATTGTCACAAAATCTAGCGCGTTACATTAAGCTATTGCTACGAAATCCAACATGTTGCATTAAGCTATTGCCATGAAATCCAGCGCGTTGCATTAAGCTATTGCCACAAAATCCAACTCATTACATTAAGCTATTGCCATAAAATCTAAATCGTGACAATATGTATGTGTCGTAACGTTTTCTATTCATGGTCATAGAATGCTATCGCAATAGTAGCAAAAGCTAAAAGCCTCTTTTAGAAGCTGATAAAGAACAGGCCCAGATCCAAGTAATTGATATCTTTTTCGTCCCTCAATCAACTTCTTTCTCCATAAACTTTTAATTAATACATCTGAATTTTGTTCATCTGTTGCTTTTTTCAATTCTTGCATAGTATTTAGGTAGTTGATTATTTGCTTCTTTTGCAGAGCATATTGGCTTCATTTACCTATTTGGTTCAGAAACCAAAGATTCATGGTCACCTAATGATTCCTTGCAGTCAAATTTAGCACAAGGACCTCGCCGTCGTGCCATTGGAGGTTCAAATGAAATGTATCAAGTACCCTCCCCCTTTCTGTGCCGATCAACCTCCCCGTTCCTCTCCCTTAGTCCCTCTCAAGTGTACCCTATCGATACTTTTATTTTCTTTCTTTTTCTGATCATTATTTCAGGTGTCCAGGTTGAATTGCTCAACGTGTTTGATTGGTCATCGTATGCTCTGGATTGGGACTTTCAATGCTCTTTCTCCCTACTGATATTGCTTGTTGGTGTAGATGGTGGTATATACTATTCGTTCATGCTTTGTTCATGGCGTCGTCCTGTTCGTATTATTTGATTTGCTCTCGCTCAGGTCTAGGCTTTGATTAGTGATTGATGCATCATTCAATGGCTGGCAATGACTATAGAGCACTTTCTCTGCTTTCAGGCTTTCTATCATCTCTAGTTGTTGCCCTCTTTATTTTTTTTATCTTTTACTTTGTCATATATGCATGACATATGTTATATGCAATGTCTAAAGAATAATACCATTTCTGCACGACTTCCTTGATACCATGCATCAATCAATTGCTATGTTTTAACAAATGATTGCACTATTGGTTTATTTCTATTGTTTTCCAATTATTTGACACCATAGGGATGAGTTTGTGTTGGTTTTTATTACTGGATACCTACTACCTTATTACCACTCTTTCATGTTCCATGTTCTTTTCTGTTGAATGCAAGGCACTCTCATAATATGTGTTCCTTCCTGATTTCTGAATTGTAGCCTTACTTTTACCTTTGGTATGTGTTCAGCTTTTGACCTCACATACTTTCATGTCATGGTAAATAGGGCCTGTTCTTTTTGGCTGCGGCTTGTGGTTTTTGGGCTGTTTGTACGAGAGATTACAGAGTAACAGAAACTCACATGTGGTTTTTGCCAATATAAATGAAGTCAATAAAGTAGGTACTACAATTAACTAGTAGACACTATCTTGAAAAAATACTCCGTTTAAAAGCTAGTTACTATAGAAAGCCGAAAAATAGCTTTTAGAAGCTGAAAAGAATAGGGCCATAAATGTTGGAGCAGCTCTGTATTCTTGATGCCTATTGTTGCCATACAATTTGACGAACATGTGCAATATATAGTTTAGGGTATTCATTTTCTGTGGTTGGTTTAGTAGTTAATAGTTAATGCCAATAGAAATGGCATGAGGAACGATTAAGTTCACTATGTTCATTGAACTAATAATAAATGTGCAAGGATAATTTCCCAGTTAAATTTCATTTTTGCTTCACACCTTTGCATACTCAGCTTCTTGCTTCCAACCAATGAACACCTCTTTTTAAAAAAGTAATAAAAATAGCTATTTGTTGGATGTGTTGATCTTTGTTTATTAAGTGTATGCATTGACACTAATTAGTTGTGTTAGTGTATGCATTGACACTAATTAGTTGCATTAGTGTATGCATTGAAACTAATTAGTTGCATTTGGCAAAAAAAGGTAGTTCTGTTGGCATGTAATATATAAATAAGTAGCTGCATACAGTTAAGATTACATTTAAGGTGGTGTAAATGGATAGTAATGTTGATAATTCTTATCAATTAGATGTTCTTTTAGAAACATTGAGAGTTTTCTTCCAAATCAGTTCATTATTGATTTCCCGTGGCTTGATATTTGATTTTTTTGTTTCAACGTATGAACACTCGGCTGTGTAAGATAAAATTAATGCTTATTATCTGTTTTTAGAATCACATTTGACGATATGTATCTTCACTCTCTTTTGATACTCCGTTGCAATGCACATGCACCTTACTAGTTTTATTTGAAAAGGTAGAAGTGTGGAATTAAGTGGTTAATTGTCCACGTGGATCTGATTCATTGAGAGGTAACCTTGTTCAACAAAACAAATCATTGAGAGCCACCATTTTGTAGTCTTTCTCATTAATTAAATGAACCAAATAGTAATAATTACACCATGCATACTAACAGATTTACCGGGGGGCTAATTCGCTCATTTTTAGTAAACAAGGAGCCGCCACATAAACAACAAAAAGAAGAAAGGGGTGTGATGTGATACTTAACGGAGGATATGCATGAAAAAGGACAAGGGGTGTGTATATAAATATACATATGTATATGTGTATATATATACATATATACACATATATGTAAAATCAAAGTCACTTTTGGCAATAGCCATGAGGCGGCAGCGTGGTACTACCACCGGCGGTGGGTGGTGGGCGGCGGTAACTGTCGCCCGGGAGCGAGCTACAGATAACTGTTGCCTGTGGAGGCGGCGGCACTGCCGCCTTGACCACCCAGCGAAGAGGTAATTAGGCGGTTAATTTTTGGCTAATTAGCCGGCCTAATCACCCGTCTAGTTTTTTATGTTTAGTATTTGTTTGAATTTTTAAATATATCAAATAGGCTCGAAAACTTATCAAAATTTATGCACGACCTGACGACATAACGTTCCTCACAGTATAATTTTTCGGGAATTTTCTCCATGGCAAATGTTGCTAAACAATTCATACAATTTCGATATTTTTATGAGTTTTTACATATAGCAAACGAGCTCCAAAAATTATAAAATTTTAAGTGAAGCCTCCCGATGCAGTAGTAGTTATTACATAATTTTTTTGTAATTTTATGCAGTCCAAATTAGCCACGTTTGTTCGGATTAACTTAACCATGAATTTAATGAATATTTCATGTTTTTTTTACAATTTTATACATTATGAATTTGTATAATTAAAAGTAATTACAGTACTACAAAAAATGTATCACAGTATGCGATATGGCTCACTTTTCTGAGCCATTGCTATCTTCTCGCCGCGCTTGACTGCCCATACGTGGTCTTGTCTTCCGTCGCGCACGAGCATATCCCGTTGAGTACGTCAGTCGGTCCGGAGGTTGCATATCGGGTCAGAGGAGGTATGGAGAACGTTCTGTCTACTCAGTGGGCGGCGGTGGTCCAGTAGGCTGAGGTACAGTACGCTAGGTCGGTAAGAGTTGAAGTCATCTAGCTGAGACATGCCGAAATGCGAGCCGCCCGCAATAATATCATGTACGAAGGACTCTAGAAATCCCCCTTGTGGTGCGAACGAGCTCTCACCCTGAACATATGACGTGGTAGCGAAGCCGGAGGAGCTCCGCCCACCGAAGTGTCCAAACCCTGGGTATGCCGAGAACGCTGAGCCTTGCCCTGCGTACGCTGCAAACCCTGGCGTCATGTACTACTCTCTAGAAGCATCTAGGAGGCCTGTGCCGTCATCAGTGGACTCGTTGTCACCCCCATGTTGAACTGGAGACCGCATGACGAAACGATATTATTCACAACAAATATTCCGGATGTACATGAGAATCTTATACCTCCCGAATGTGTAGCGAAGATGAACGAGGGGGAGCGGCAGTCTGTGCAGGTGGTGCGGATGGCAAAAGGGATGCATCTCGACGACGGACCAACGGCGGGAGAACGCCATGACGTTAGTGGAACGCAAGGCGTAATAGGAAAAAACATGTAGGTTCGTACATAAATTACCTTCTCGTCGGTACGGCGTACAGATGATCGGCGGCTAATACTACGACACCATGCAGACTCAGTACATTGCGATGGCTAGCCGGACTCGCTAGGTCGCGATGACTTGGCGGGTGAGCATGGTGCCCCACTGGGTGGCTCATGTGCGCACTGTGATCCGAGGAACGGCCGCTGGTAAGGTTGTACACTATTTTTTTGGTCTGGATGAACTTCATAGTCTTCTGTAGAGCCGGTGGCGTCTCCGGACTACTGATGGTGGCCTTCAACGCGCTTGCGATGCGTTGTGTATATTTGAATTATTTGTACTATTATCGAGCTTACTCGAGCTGAGATCGAACAAGAATTTTTCTTATTATTGAAAATTAGTGCATAACAAATTATTTTAATTGTTATTGAGTTTCAACGAGCCGAGCTCGCGCCTCCTTGAGCTTACGTCGAGCTAAGCTCGAGCCTAGGTCCAGGTTCGGACCCCAACTCGAATTCCGCTCGAGTTTCTATTGAGCTCAAGATTAGAAGGCCAGATTCGCTCGAACTCAGCTCGTTTACAGCCCTATATCCAAGCAAGCTTACCTCCCATATACAGTTATACGGCAGTCCACACTGAAAGTCAGCTAGACGCTCATTTGACCACTAAAAGCAGAGACATAAATCTGCGGATTCATAACGTTTTACTAAGGCGAACTAATGTGTGCATAAAGGTAGGCATTAGAATTTAGGAAGAAGTTCATATAACACTCTGAAGTTTGGTCGAAAGTCCATACAACATTCTGAACTATAAAATCAGATATTTGACACCCTGAACCTTGCAATCTGGTTCAAATAACACATCACCTGGTTTCACAGGCTTGTATTGTCCACGTGACATGATGAGTAGACAGTTTTGGCATGCAGGATAATATATTGGGCAAGTTTAGGTGAATGATAAGTAGAACTCACATGGGCTTCTCCCTCAATCGAAATAGAGAGAGAGGGAGCAACAAGGGGCGACGGTTGTGAAAGCGTATGGGAGCTTGGTAGGAGAGAAGCTCCTGTGAGCCTTACCTGTCATTTACCTAAGTTCGTTAGCGTGTCATCCTATGTGGCAAAAATATCGACTTATTGCGCCACACAGGTAATACCACTATGCAAAACCGGATCAACGTAATATTTGAACTGAGTTGCAAAGTTTAGAAGTCAAATGTCTTGTTTTATAGTTCGATATGTTGAACGGACTTTCAGATAAAATTCTGAAGTGTTATTTGGACTTTTTCTTAAAATTTAAATACTGGTAGGCAGAGTTGTCGACCAACATCTTCATCACCGCTTCAGCAGGTGGTTCCGAATAAAGCCTTAGCTGACCAGCATTTACCGGCGAAAATTAGCTACATTTGAGCTGTAACGAGTGGCTGGGCGTTAGCTACATGCAGCCGCAGTAAGTGCCTAACGCATGCGCATGTCTACGCATGATATGTCGATTTCGAAGCTTGGCAGATACCCAACGCAGAAAAGTTATTTGTCATTAACAGGCAATTTCTCTCTGAACCCACCCAAAACATTTTGGTCCAGATGAACGGCAGTAACAAGCCCAACCCAAGAAAACCAGCATGGACGGCCATCACTAATCCACCAAGCCGGCACCCGTACTAGCTAACTCAATTGTGGTAGGGACCCAACACCCAGCCCAAACTGCACTACCATGTTCCATTTCTTTTCTGTTTTCACTCGTCACTTTACCAATTAATAAAACAACACTTGAACATGGTATTTCAAAATTCCCTAACATGTGGGTTATTGGATTTGCCATCTTATTGCCTCAACGGCGTGTTAGCAAAATATTAAGTGGCACCCTGAAGTGTCATTGAATAGAGTGGCGTACTTATAAAATCTCTACCATTTAAAAAACTAGTTAGTGGATGGTACATTCTTTCCACTCCCTTCCTTCCTCAGAAAATGATTCGCTCCCACAGTATAGCCTCCTGAAACCATAACACGCGCCCCCTAATCTGCGCTGTCGCCACCTCCCTTTCGCCTCAGCTCCTCCCCTTGCGGATTAACGCGGTTCATGCGATTCTCCTTCCATTCGTAGGAATCAACCGAAGCAGACTATGGGAAGCTCTAAACCGAGGGCCTGTTTGGCGCGGCTGCGGTTTATGGTTTTTTGGCTGAATTTTTTCAATTTTAGCTATTTGCGATAGAGATTATGGGGAGATGATACGGGGTCGCCCGATCTTCTCGACGTAGGATGGATACTCACGGGAGTCTTGATGAATCGCAATGATCCTTCAATGCCAATGCAAGGGACGAACACTCTTTAATCCGCCAAACCACACTCGTGTTGATTTCACGACCACCAGCGAAGATCTATCGTGCACCCAATTCCCAATGGAAAGGCTGAACGATCTTGATTGAAGAAAGTAACTCCTAATTCCCTATGGAACTTAGGCAACAATGCTAAACTCGAACATACTTTAGTAGATTGATTATTCTCAAACGTGGTCTAACTTACAATGAGGGTCTAACCCTTAATATATAGTACCCTGGCCACCTCATGGCTGGCCAAGAGGTCCTAAACAAACTCCAACACATCCCTACATGTATTTGGAAACAAACTCACACAAAAGGAAAATCCTAAAATTAAACCGTCACAATGTTTCGGTCATAACTTTTTATCCGTGACGAATTTGAAGGTGGGGCCGGATCCATTGCGTAGCCCTTGAAATTATCTTTCCAACGAGTACAAGAACACCTGAATCGGACTCCGTTTGTGAAAGTTATGGCCTTTTTAGTAACTGCCTGTCAGGCTGTCCCGAACCGAATCCGAATTGAATTCTGAGTTGAATCCGAGTTTGAATTGGATTGAGCACGTGGGAGGTCCGAATTTGGCTTGAAAATCTTATCCAAAACTTGTAGTTTAAGTCCTTGGGCTCCTCCCTTTTTGCTCTCCCACTGCATTGGCTTCTTTCCTCCTTGTGCTTCTCCATAACTTTGGCCCCGGAATTATCATAATATTCAAACCTAATAATAAACAAGAATTTGGCATAAGGTAGTATATCGTTCCCACAAATAGAAGGAAATTCATTAAGAAACAAATTCACCTGACAATATTTAATGCGGCTCAATACTTCTTTCCAATTAAATAATGTATTCGCCTGAAAAGTGCTAAACGTGTGCGTATCCGCATCAGGAGAGATACTCGCTTGCGATTTTGGTTGATATAAATATTGGGCTTTTAAGATATACTATAATTAACTTATAGATTTCGTCTTAAAAAAATATTCCATTTAAAATTTAGATACTATATAAAAAAACTCAAAAACCTAGTTTCCGTTGAAAAGAACTGGCCCGAGTCAGAACCCGAGGAAAGGGGAGCGTCAAGCGTCCCAAGAAGTGGAGGCGGTCATATTCTACATGGTCCCCGCTCATCTCACTCACCTACCTAGCTGTCGGGATGCAGAACCCTAGCGGCCACCACCTCGCCCCAGCTATTGCGGCGCAGGCCAAGTCGAAGTCCTCGACGTCGTCCGTGGCGACGGCGGCGTGGGGCCAACCGTCCTCCTCCCACCACCACCACTCCAGCAGTAGCGAGCGGGTACGCCCTTCCCTAGATCTTCCTGGCTGCCATGTTTTCCTTGACTCGATCTCAAATGTCTCTACGGTCTCGATTTGATTACAAGCGGTAGAGAACAATGTCAGGGTAATTTCCCCTCTCTATGACTATTCCCCCTTCTAGGTTTCCTTGTCCTTTTCTTGATTCCTAGTGTGCCAGATCTTGCACTCGTGATCTGGGTAGGATTGTAGCCACACCATTCTTGAAATTTTATTCTCTACCACGACGAGAATAATTTGTTAATTGATTGTTTTTGTGAAGATGCTAATAGTCTATTACCTTATTCTTGTTTGTGTGAAATGAGGAAAAGCCATGTGCTGGCATTGCTTGATCGCATTTTGTGTGCTGATTATTTTTGTTTTATTTAGAGCTTGATGTGGCATGGAACGGTAGCTGGCAAAGATATTTATTCTTAGACTAGAACAGTTTCCAAATGGGGGATCCTTTTTTATGGAACCAGAGGGTGGCCTACTTTGGCGATTATTTGGGTCGATGTCATGGTAGTGTTTATGTGATTTACCATGTCATAGCATTTTTAATGCAACAACATAGGAGTAACTCAACATGCACAAGCCTTTTATTTTGGTTTGTGCTTGATTGTGCTTTTCTGTAGAAAATCTGCCCTAGGTTGTATGTGTAAGTATGCTCTAATAATCACTGAACTTGCTTGATTGCTAAGGCCTATTCTGTTTTTAGTTTGTCTTATGGTGGATTCTATATTTCCATCCCTAGCCCCAGGGTTTTGGGGTAATAGTCAAAATCTGAAGAAATATAAATGCCGAGTAATTGATTCTGTTAACCTAAGATAAACATATGAAATTGATTTGATTTGTCAACTTATAAATTTATTGTTCTCTATAAATATCAATTTTGTCGTTATTAACTTGTTTACATTTGAATTAATCTAATGATGGTTCTGGACTTTCTGCAGCTAAAATGCGACTTCTAGGTGGTATGATTCAAGCTTAGAAACAATTTTGGTAAGAACAAATTTCGCCATTAATAGATCAAAGATATACCACAGGAATGATACAAAGAAGGTAACCTCTCTTGGCACATTCTTATCCTGAACAACTATTTTCTTGTATATGGAACTGTTCTATTATATTTGTAGAACTCTGTATATAGGTTGATGCATTTGCAAGTGGTAAGTAATTCTATCATCTCTGCAGGAGGTAGATCTCTGACCAAAGAAATGAAAAAGATCACAACACATGCTACATGCATTGTCCAAGGCATTGATGTAGGTCCGAAAATATACTGTAGGTTGTTCCATCTTTTGTAGAGTATTTTATGATTCCATTTATACGAAATATGTGTTGATTGACGCCTTGTGGGTGGAATACAAATTAACTGATAAATTTTGTTCAAATTTTGAAGATTGCACATTAAAAAATTGTTAAGAGCGTATGACTCTACAATAGCCACATGCTCTATTCATTCGGGTACTGAATTTGTGGTAAGAATTTTTTAGTTTGGACAGTTGGTGTGTAGTAGCTCTTGTAATTTGCTAAACCTTGATCACTTTGTTAATTTGTTGAAATTGGGGCATTATTGTTTTCAAAAGGAACATTTTGCTACCTTCGAGCAACAGGTAAGAGATGTGCCATGCTCCTGTTTTTGTATATTATGCTCCATTTGGAGCAAGTGGTGTTTTGTTCTGTTAATTTGGAGTGATTGGCATTAATATTTTTTAGCCTTGGTCGGGTATTGTCATTTATGTAATCCACAAATGGGTGTACTTTTGTAAAGGATGGCTAGAAGAGCTTATTATGGTCACTTGCAACAGAATTGTTGACTTAGCTATGCAACATAATAGAATGATCATGTATGGTAATTTCGCAACAATCGGTAGGCACTCAGCTATCCATATATTTACTTTTCCTGAAGGTATGGCCACCAATTTAATACCAATACTACACATGATCATGCGAGTGAAGCACTAATGACCAAGATATGTTAACAAAACATCTGGTGTGATGAGTGTGTAATATGGGGCGGTGCTCCTTTCTTTAGCTTCATGGTTTGTTGGGTTTGTTGTTACCAATAACAGGTGGTATAGTGTGGTTTGTAGGATTTCACACAGCAGCCTCCAGCTTAGGAGGTAATTGCAAGGGATATTCATGATATTGAATGGAAGTAAATTAGGTGCCATAGGTTCTATAAAGATCCCCCACTCTGGTTGTTGCTGAGTTCCTACCTAATTTCTTCTCCTTTGTAGATTTGTAAAAGAAAAAAATGGGATGCCATGGTTTCTAATTAACACATGCACCTTCTATTGTGACAAATTTTATGATTGTGAGGGTCATAATACTCCAATGGCCTATCATCCCTTCTGGAAAACATTTGGAACACATGGATCATTGCTTTTTTTTGAAGTGAGTGATTTCCATATTTGTATTTGCATCTATATATAGGACTAGGAGTTAATAGGGCATATTGTTTGGAACGAAATTGCACATGGGATGGACTAGGATTTCCATATTTGTATTTGCATCTTCGTTCTTGTTCCAAACACAATGGGAGTGATTATTTTATTATTCTAAAGAATATCGCATTGTGTACTGAAGCATGTTGACTTCCTAAGATTTGTTGAATTAATATGTTGTCATGCCTTGTTGACATTTGGTAAGAGAAAAAGTGATATGCTTCTTTGTAGATATGTTTTGAGTCTCATATGAATTGAAATTGATGTAGATTGGTTCTCCCATATACTTGCTTCTGTTGGGCCTTTGTTGTTCCATAGCGACATGTGAGCACTTGGCTAGTTCTTATTAATAAAGATGCACACATGAGAAGATACGTTCAATAATGAAATAACTTATAATTTAAATTGGTTAATTTTAAGAATTTTCCTATGTAAAGCTGACCTTCATCCTATTGTCTCATCGGCATGTTAGCAAAATATTAAGTGGCATCCTGAAGTGTCATTAAATGGAGTGGCATATCTGTAAATTTCTTATTAATAAAGAAGCACACACGAGAATATACGTTCAATAATGAAATAACGTTATAATTTAATTTGTTAATTTTGAATATTTTCTAATGTAAAGCTAACCTGGTATGGCTTATGGATTGTTTAATTAGGCGGAGGATTTTGCAAATATATTGTTTATTTAGCGAGAGTTTTGTTTAACGGTTGTGTTCCTTTGATAGAATAGATTCTGTCTAATAAGTATCTTGTTCGAAATGGTGTCACTGATTTGCAAGCATTTTTGTAAAGAAAAAGGGGAAAGAACCTATTTCTAGTAAAAAAACTCACCATTTGAGTGCACGGAAAATGAAAAAACTCCCCCTATTGAGGACCCATATTTGGGGAGGAAATAGTGAAGAGGTCAGGATACGTGGTATTTATCAGCATAGGTGGATTGGTTGATGTAATTGGAAAAAAGTTGACTGAAATCTATCATTTTGAATTGAGCAAACCCGGTTTGCCACTTCAGAAAAGGAAACCTCGTTCAAAATACAGACCTCTCCCCGGTCGCCACACCGTGACGCAATGCTTCTATAACTTTCGGGTTCCCAGCAAGCATCACTCGCACGGAATATATAATGCCAAACAAGGTGGAGCGATGAGTCTGCCCATGGGCGCTTAGTGGCACCCGCGGCGGCAGCATCCGCAGCACCACGGGCGCATGTGGGCCGCCTCCAGCGGATCACGCCGCCGCTCGACCATGCCTGGCACAAGGGGCAGGCAGGTGAGTGTGTAGCCGTTCTTGGTTCCTTGCGCACGCTATGTTCTTGCGTTCTGGTTCTTGGTTTCTTGGTTTAAAAACTAGTTACTATAAAAAAGACAAAAGCTGAAGCCAAGCCACTGAAGAATAGGCCAATAGGGTTATCACTCCGCCTGGAATATATAATGCCAAACAAGGTGGAGCGATGAGCCGGCCCATGGGCGCATGGCGGCACCTGCGGCAGCATCGGCAGCACCGCGGGCGCATGTGGGCCGCCTCCCCGGCCTTCTGCAAGCAGCTGTTCCTGTTGCGCTCCCTCTCTTCTCCCTGCATCAGCGGCTGCTGCTGCGCCTCCTCGGGCTCCCTTGGGGCCCACGCGATGGCGCGGCCAGTGTATGAGGCGGACGCGGAGGCGGTGGTCCGGCGGATCACGCCGTCGCTCGACCATGCCCGGCACAAGGGGCAGGCAGGTGAGTGCGCAGCCCTTCTTGGTTCCTTGCGCACGCTATGTGTATACGTGTGTGGTTGGTTGATGAATCGGGACGGTAGCGCTGATGATCGCGCGCTCTGTGTTTGTGGGAATGCCCCAGTGTGGAGTGCCCATGGATGCTTGGTTCAAGAACTTGTGGGGGTTCTTGGAATTGTTTCTTAATTTGTAGATTTGCGGTGTGGATGGTAAAAATTGCATGGATGGGATGTTAAGTCAAATTCGAGGACTAACTTTCGGATTGTGGGAGCTGGGAAGACAATGGGGCATCTTGCGGGAGAATCGGTGTTTGGATACATTGAATTGGAGCTCGACTTAAGCCTGAAAACCCCATTTTGGGAGGTGCAAGTATGGTGGTGTTGTGATGTTGCTGTGGTGGAAAGCTCTTGAGTATAATCTAATGCGTTGTACTCGATTAGTGAATTGTGTTGCTGATTTGGATCGAATCCAATTTGGCAGGAACTTAGGGTTATAATTGTTTTATGATACGGTGGTGTTTGGATAAGGATCTAAAGTAATTCATTATGAGTTTGGTGCCCGTGCAATGCTATTCATTTCGCTCAATTCGAACTTGAAGTCCCTGTTTGGTATGTACAACTGTGGAACAGAATTTTCTGATGGCGTGGAAGGGATTCAGCTCAGATATCGAGTTCCCCAAAAAATGTTCACGACTCAAAATTTATGTTTGGTTAGGGTGGTGAATTGGAGCTCAGCTCAAGTTTGGAAGCCCATTCCAGGGGTGGGGCCGTCGGGGTTCACTCTGTGCTGTTCTTTCCATAGTTTAAAGCTATTGGGATACGGTTGGGCTACACTAGCAACAGGCGGTGGAGACATGAACTCCACGATTGGGGCACCGTCTGCTGGCGTCACGGTGGGCGTCGACGTGGTCGGTGCAGACTTGCTTGCGCTTGGTGACGATACGGCGCCGTGACTGGCGCCGCTTGCTCCTCTGTGTTCGGCCGTGTTGATGACACGACCTCCGGCTGGTACACAGAGGTGAACTAGGTGATGAAGTCGGAGTCGATGTTGGCAGCCGTCTCGCCGTCCCACTTCCACTGTGCCTCCACGTCGAAGACGATGTCACGGGAAATGTGGACGTGACGGGTGATAGGATCGTAGATGCGACACGCCTTTGACCCTATCTCATAGCCCACCAAGATCATGGGCCTGCCCATGTCGTCGAGCTTCTTAGCGTTCGGCGTGGTGACCTTGACTTGTGCCACACACCCGAACGTGCGGAGGTGGTGCACAGCTGGCGGACTCCCGTTCCAAAGCTCATACGGGGTCTTTCCTCCGATGCTCTTGGATCACCTGTTTAGCAGATACACAGCTGTGTTGATCACCTCCCCCCAGAACATACCTGGAAGCCCTTTTGCTTTGAGCATACTTCGCGCAGTGCCGACTGGAATTGATCCTATCAGATCAGGACTCAATCTCTAACTAGATTAGGACTCTATCTCTAACATATACTTCACTCAGAAAAGGGTTACAGATTCACTCAGAAAAGGGTTACAGAATTGACAATGCATGCAGTAATGCTGTCCTTAGAAGTAGAGAAGATATGCGATTCAAGGATTCTAGGATTGTCCATTAGTATGACTGTACTCTTTTAGTGACTGAATACAAACCTGAATTGAATATAGGTCCACAGGTAAGCAAACCGATAACGTAATTTTTATGGCTAATGTGTGGATTTCACTGACAGAAATGGTTTGCTAGGACCAATGCATGAGCAGTTCAGTCTTTAAAAGTTGTGAAGTGATGTGAATAATGATATTTTTTGTTAGAAGTATTAGGTCTGTTACTCTAGGATTTGTTGTGTTTCTTTTTCTGCAGTAGTAAACTCCAGGAGATGCCAAAATGCATTTTTATACTAGTTTTGAGTATAATGGTGATAATCTCTCAAGTCGAAATACAATGCCTGTTAGATAGGTTTTACAGTTGCTAGCGTTGACAACCAATGGCTATTTGTGATTTGCATATAAGTCATGCATATACTTGAGGGTTTTTCAAATCATTGTGCTCACTGTTCACTTAATTCTATGCAGAGTATTCAAAATAATTTTCTAGAATTAGTATTGTTTATTATATCGATTGTGGTCTCTTATATAAGTAAGCATGTAAGAAAACCTGTAGTACAACATGTAAATAAAATGAGCTCGTAACTTTTACTTTTGGATAATTCTTGTTAATATTTCTGTTGATTGGGCATAGAGTTGCTACAAATAATTTTACAGTCGAATTGCACATATACAAACATGTCAAACAAATCATTGCACACAGTTAATCTTATCTTCATATTTTTCTAGTGTCTAAGCTTTAAGAAAGGTGCAATAGTGTCCTAATTTTGGAAAATTTTCTAATGGGTTTATAGCATATTTTTTTTTGTAAATACTTTGCGGCCTCCCACATGTTGTTTGAAGATGTGGCTGTGCATTCCAATTTATTATTGGGTGTTTTCAACAAAGAATATATTTTCAGGAGCTTATTTGGTAATCTATAATTATGTTTTCCAGGGAAAATAGCAGTAATCGGTGGATGCCAAGAGTACACTGGTGCTCCTTATTTTGCCGCTATCTCTGCCTTGAAAGTTGTCAGTACCTTCTAGAAGTTTAATCGCATGTATTACACATCGATGCAAATGTTTTACACGATGTGCTTCAGGATGCAGATCTCTCACATGTTTTCTGCACCAAAGATGCTGCAACAATAATTAAGAGCTATAGCCCTGAGCTGATTGTACATCCAATACTAGAGGAGTCCTACAGCGTAAGGTAACTTAAATTGAATTTATGTTTGCACTTTCATGGTAATAACTAATATCAATTTGATGTCTTGGAGTACCTCATTCTACTTTGGCAGGGATGATGAAAAAGAATCTGTTTCTTCTATAATTCTCACTGAAGTTGCAAAGTTTAGGAAGCGCTTTGATTGCATTGTTGTTGGTCCTGGCCTCGGAAGGGACTCGTTTCTTCTGGTTTGCTTACATACTTAAATTTTTGAAGAATATAACTATTATCGCTATCCTATGAAGTTCTTTTTTCGTTTATTATTGGTTGCTGCCATTGCAATTTTTCCTATTTTAGTGCAGTTAATTTATTATTGACACCTCAAACATCTTTATATTCCTTTTTTCTTCTTTTCATTTTGCATTTATATTTTTCTGCCCAGCTTGAACCTTCAATTGAGTGGCATTTATATTTTTATTTGTGTTAGTTTAAGTCAAGAACCAAGATTGACTCTACTTTGGTTATCTATCCCTTTCTTTTTGTAAAGATGATTGCAGGTGCTATGTATTTGTAGATGGTAAACTCAGTCCCAATCCTTTTTCCCAGCTTTTTGTACTTGTCTTGCCAACTTCATCGGGAGAATTGTTAGGCATGGAAGTTAACATCGTTCAAGCTCTAGTGGGGATATATCCATTCTAGAATTTTTCAGTATAATATTTTTTTCTTTTTGTATTAGTGCACCATATCAATGATTTGTTGTCATGCGTGCATGGCCCGGCCAGCCGTACGCGCACAACAACATATGGCCAACACATGCAGCCGCATGGCAGCAGGAGTATATAGTTAAGCAGAATTAGGAAGTAGAGTTCGTAGCCAAGGAAAGTAGCATGTTAATTAGGAAGTAGAGTCCCTCAAGAAGAATAGCATGCTAGAATTGACGTCTGGTGGGTAGAGATAGAGTTGGATTAGGATCAGAGTTTTGTATGGAAGTTTGAGTTGAAACATCCCTATAAAAGGGATGAGTACTGTATCTCCTGGAACAAGAAAAGAATAAACCAAAATACCTCCTCACGCCTCCCTCAATCTCTTCCCCAATGTTCACTTAGGCGGTAGGCGTTAGGCGGGGGTGGGTGACTGCCTAGTGCCTAGGGCGCCTAGACAAGGCCTAGGTGGACAAACAGAATTATCTTGATTCATGAGTTAAATTAAGAACTTTCATGAAATTTCTATAAACTCCGAGGATCTTTCTGCACAATTGCCTAATACTTGGGCCGATTTCACTCAGCCCGCATGGGGTGCCCATCGGGCGGTGGTGCTAGGGTTAACCCTAGCCTACCCCAGACAGCGGCAAGCCCCCATGCTGCCCGCCCTCTCATCCCCGAGTGAGCTCGCGGCCGCGCTCTGCCACCTCCACTCCGCCTAGGGGAACACTGCTCATCCCTTCCTAGCTGCTATGCGCCACTGTCCTCATGCGCCATCTAGGGGAACATTTGTCATTTATATTGTGTCATCTAGGTCCAAGTACAATGGGGTAATATTGATATTTATCTTTTGTGTTACCTTTGCTTCATTTAACTTATTGTAGGATTGTGTGAGTAATAAACGGCAGGCTAATATCCCAACTATTGTTGATGGGGTACCATTTGAACTTGTTTAACTTACTTTCTGTATTTTAAATTATGAATCAATTTTAAATTTGCTTTGTATGATCTGCAGGATGGACTTTTCCTTATAACCAATAATCTTGGTCTTGTTGAAGATAACTCTCTTGCCATCCTAACACCAAATGTATATGAGTACAAGCGACTTGTTCAGAAGGTTCTTAACTGTGAAGTAAATGAGGAAAATTCTTCCCAGCAGCTGACTGCACTTTGCCAAAAGTATGAACATAACATTTACTATCACTTTTTCTTAAATGCTTATTTGTAATGTTTTCTGATTTTTTTGTCAGAATTGGTGGTGTAACCATCATTCAGAAAGGAAAAGCAGATCTAATTAGTGATGGTAAAATAGGTATATTAAAGAGCTGCTTAGCTACTTAACTGAAAAGCTCAAGCTTATCTGTGCTTTACTTTAACTGCAACAGTGCAACCTCATCTTTCTGCGTGCAATGCTGCATTTCTTTTGGGACTAGTCTTGAGTCTTGTTGTTGATTTCATTTTTTTGAACTACTGGATTTTTTTCCTTAAGTGACACAACTGAGTACGTTTGGTTCCCCAAGGCGATGTGGTGGTCAAGGCGACATTCTTTCTGGAAGGTCTATTGCCACCAAGGGGCTGAGTATTCCCTACTTGACCTATATCCTCTGACGTGTTGACAGTTTATCTTATTGTGATTTGTACATCTTTACATCAGCATACACCCTCAATATGTGATGCGCACTAGCCCGTGAGAGCCAATGCACCGACTTGCCCGATCTCACGACACAGGATCAAGAACGGTAGTTTGGGGGAAATTTGTAACCCAACGATGAGGAAGCCAACCGTAGCCTGCTATCCGAGACAATCGTTAGTCCACAAACCTGAATACTAACTCACACAGCTACGCTCGATGGCGTAGAAGCACAAGCTAGGTGCAATTCATGGGAATCACAAGAACTCGAGAAGCAAGAACACTCTCATTTTTCTTAATAGATCAATATCCAAAAGTAAGTTGTTTATGGATAGGAGTAGAGGGGTATATATACTAGGAACAACCCTCCTAGCTAGGTATGAACATAAGTCACAACTTTGGAAG
Source organism: Bonia amplexicaulis (assembly GCA_036346245.1). Classification (NCBI taxonomy): domain Eukaryota; kingdom Viridiplantae; phylum Streptophyta; class Magnoliopsida; order Poales; family Poaceae; genus Bonia; species Bonia amplexicaulis. Next base: position 11,936,526 of record CM070738.1, on the reverse strand, counting down.
GTGGAAGGCCAACTGGTTGGAGCATTCAAGGAGTGTTCTTAATTCTCGCGCGTCTGCTCAACTTCTACGCAGTCTTTAGTAAAACAGCAATAACTCTCTGCTCGGAAGTCCAAAAGATGAACCGTTTGTTGGAGGTGAAAATAGACTTGATTATCTTTCCATCCATATATGATATGCATAGTAAAATGTGACAGGTTGGTGCGCAAGCCTTCAAAAAGTCTTCAGTTTTCGCTCAGCATTTATCAGCATGTGCAGCTGTTACTAAAATGACCATATCTTTCTTGTCACAACTCCAAATGATGCACGGTTTGAAACGTAGGAAAATAGAATGGACAAGCCATCCATTGGTGTGGTGTATGCTGGTTGGAAGCATTATAATTCATGCAGATAATGATTGCAAAACTCGTTGGTTTTCTGGACCTCCCTGTTCCTCTCCAATGCACCTGAGTTCAATCAAAGAAGAAAAGGTGGGGGGCACGACCAAGTCACAAGAATCTGAAATGTAACTAGGTTAGCATTCACCTGATCATGTATTTGTTTAGCACGTCTTCTCGTGATTGGTCCTTGATATTGTTGGTCATTGTTATGATCATCTTCAGTGTGTTTATTAAAGATTGGGATGTCCTCATCATCCTCCCCTCTTGAAAAGGAGTCGTCCTCGACTCAGATGGTTTGCCAAAGAATGGGGACAGATCAGCGACATTGAATGTGGCACTAACACCATACTCTCCAGGTAGCTCAATCTTGTATGCATTATCATTGATCCTTTCAAGCACTTTAAAAAGACCATCACCGCGGGGCTGTAACTTGCACTTGCGTAACTCTGGAAAGCGATCTTTTCTCAAGTGCACCCAAACGAGCTCTCCCGGTTCAAACACCAGCTTCTTGCTTCCTTTATTTGCTCGTTGCACATACTTTCTTGTCATCTCCTCTATATTTGCCTTCGTTTTCTCACGAATCTTCTTAATGAATTCAGCACGTTTACTAGCATCCATATTAGTTTGTTCCTGCAATGGCAATGGCAAAAGATCGATGGGAGCAATAGGTTTAAATCCATAAACAATCTCAAATGGACATAATTTTGTAGTAGAATGTACCGCCCTGTTATAAGAAAATTCCACATGCGGAATGCACTCTTCCCACATCTTCAAATTATGCTTAAGAACCGCTCGCAACATCATAGAAAGTGTACGGTTCACAACTTCAGTTTGTCCATCTGTTTGAGGATGACAGGTAGTAGAGAATAGCAGCTTAGTACCAAGCTTTCCCCACAACGTCTTCCAAAAGTAGCTCAAAAACTTTGTATCACGGTCTGAGACAGTTGTCTTCGGAACACCATGTAAACGCACGATTTCCCTAAAAAAATAAATCGGCAACATGTGAAGCATCGCCGCTCTTATGACATGGAATATAATGAGCCATTTTACTAAAACGATCAACCACCACAAATACAGAATCCCTCCCCCTCTTAGTCCGTGGCAATCCTAACACAAAATCCATAGAGATGTCCTCCCATGGAGCACTAGGAATAGGTAAAGGTGTGTATAAACCATGGGGATTAAGACGGGACTTAGCTTTATGGCATGTAATGCATTTCAACACATAGCGTTCCACGTCTCGCCTCATCTTTGGCCAAAATAATGATCAGCCAGCACACTCTCGGTCTTTTTAGCACCAAAGTGACCCATAAGACCACCTGCATGAGCTTCCTGCAATAAAAGTAATCGAATAGAGCAATCTGGAATGCACAATTTGTTAGCTCTAAATAGGAAACCATCATGCAAATGATACTTATCCCAACCTTTTCCATTACCACACTTTGAGTAGGGTTCGGCAAAGAACGCGTCAATAGCATACAATTCTTTGATACTCTCTAGACCCAAAATTTTAACATCTAGTTGCGAAAGTAACATATGTCGTCTAGACAATGCATCCGCTACAACATTATCCTTCCCTTTCTTATATTTAATAATGTATGGAAATGATTCTATGAACTCACTCCAACGTGCATGTCTACGGTTTAGTTTTAATTGAACTTTAAGATGTTTCAGAGATTCATGGTCAGAATGTATAACAAATTCTCTAGGCCATAAATAGTGCTGCCAAGTTTCCAACACACGCACTAACGCATACAATTCCTTGTCATAAACTGAATAATTAAGCGTTGGACCACTTAACTTTTCGCTGAAATAAGCAATTGGCCTACTTTGTTGCATAAGCACCCCACCAATCCCTACACCACTAGCATCACATTCAACCACAAACATCTTACCAAAATCCGGTAGCGCTAGGAGTGGTGCAGATGTAAGCTTATCCTTCAATTCCTGGAATGCTTTGTCTTGTGCTGCCCCCCAATTGAAAGGAACCTCCTTCTTTGTCAATTCATTAATTGGGGCAGCAATAGTGCTAAAATCTTTCACGTACCGGCGGTAGAAACTCGCTAGGCCTAAAAAGCTCCTCACTTGGCTTATATTGTGTGGAGGTGGCCAGTCATGAATAGCCTTAATTTTTTCCTCATCGACCTCCACGCCTTTACCTGAAACAACAAAGCCAAGAAACACAACCTTATTTGTGCAAAAGGTGCACTTTTTAAGATTAGCATATAGACTTTCTTCTCTCAAAACAGCAAGCACGCACCTTATATGTTCAACATGTTCAGTGAAAGTTTTGCTGTAAATAAGAATATCATCAAAGTATACAACAACAAACTTTCCGATGAATGATCTAAGCACATGATTCATTAATCTCATGAAAGTACTAGGTGCATTTGTTAATCCAAAGGGCATGACTAACCATTCATATAAACCAAATTTAGTCTTAAATGCAGTTTTCCATTCATCGCCCTCTTTCATTCTTATTTGATGGTACCCGCTTCGAAGATCGATCTTAGTAAATATTGTAGAGTCACTAAGTTCATCTAGCATGTCATCAAGTCTAGGTATCGGATGTCTATAATTAACGGTGATATTATTTATCGCTCTACAATCAACGCACATTCTCCAAGTACCATCTTTCTTTGGAACCAAAATAACAGGAACAACACAAGGAGAAAGACTTTCCTGTATGTAACCTTTCTTAAGAAGCTCTTGAACTTGACGCTGAATTTCTTTAGTTTCCTCTGGATTTGTGCGGTATGGCGCCCGGTTTGGCAATGGAGCTCCTGGTACCAAATCAATTTGATGCTCAATCCCGCGCTTAGGTGGCAGCCCGGGTGGTACCTCATCGGGAAACACGTCCTCATATGCCTGCAATAGATCAAGACAAACACTAGGCAAAGTAGAGGATAAGTCGTCAGTCGATAAAATGGCTTCTTTGTATAGGAGTACAAAGAACATAGTATTAGGTTCACTCAATTCTTTTAAGTCCCTTTTCCTAGCCATCATTACTAATCCCTGTTTTCCCGTTGGCTTGGTCATATTTGGCTTTGGAGCTTTTGGCTGTGGATGCACTCCCTTATTATTATTGTGGCTCGCACTAGAATGTTTCTCACTCTCTTGCTTATTCTGAACCTTTCTCTTTTGCTCATCCACGAATACCTCTTCGGTGTCATGGGTAGCCATGTAAACTTCTCTCCTTTATGGACAAAACGAGGCGGTTTGCACGACCGCTGATTTGCACATCACGATCAAATAACCAAGGACGTCCCAACAGCAGGTGACATGCATGCATGGGCACCACATTGCACTCCACCACATCATGATATGTGCCAACTGAAATAGGTATTCTTACCATGCATGTCACTCTCATTGATCCGCAATCGTTCAGCCACTGCATATGATAAGGATGTGGATGGCGCTTTGTTTGCAATCCTAACTTCTCAACCATCTCCGTACTAGCAATATTATTGCAGCTGCCACTATCAATTATAACTCGACATACCTTCGCATTCACCAAACAACGTGTATGAAACAAGTTATGCGCTGCCCTTATCTTCCTCCACAACCTGGGCACTCAAAGAACGGCATACAACCAAGGCTTCTCCTCCCACATGGTTATGGCTCAACAAAGTGCTAGCCACATCATCGTCATGATCATCTTCAGCTGCAAGATCATGGTTAGCATTAATATCATCCTCAGGGTCACTCTCAGACTCCCACTCACCCTCATCATTTACTAGCAGCACCCTCCTGCTAGGGCACTCCGAAGATTTGTGTCCTCTTCCTTTGCACTTAAAACACTGAATATCACGACTGCGCGAAGAAGATGATGATGCCGGAGTAGAAAAAGTCCCCGCCGATGCAACGGGATGCTTATCACTAGGGCGAGATGTTGGCGAAGATGCTGATGATACTGTGGGCCGACCAATTGTGTTGGTTGGCAGCAGCCCAGAAGTCACACCTCCTCCTGCAGCCCCCTGTGAGCGGCCCTTGGACTGCTGCTGTCCACGGCCCCAACTCGGTACAGAGGGCGGCCCAAAAAACGAAATTGCCATGGCGTTGATTTCGCTTCTCGACTCGCATGGCTTGGTGTACTGGTTCCTGCATTGTGTTATAGGGATACAACTCTACATCATCAGCAATATCTTCATTCAAACCACGCAAAAACCTTGCCATCTTAGCTTCATCACTTTCTTGAATCCTTGCACGAATTAGCAATACTTCCATCTCTTTGTAATAATTATCAACAGTGCGGGAACCTTGACTAAGGCGCTGCAATCTGTTATGGAGATCTCTTTGGTAATGTTGAGGAATAAATCGACGTCGCATAGCACGTTTCATTCCATCCCATGTGTTGATATGATCATTACCCGCTGCATATAGTGCCTCCTGTAACTGATTCCACCATGTTAGTGCATAACCAGAAAATTCTACAGAAGCTAATTTTACCCTCTTTGCATCAGAGAAATCATGGATACGGAAAGTCTGATCGCACTTCTCCTCCCAATCAACATATGCATCCGGATTCTCCTGTCCGGTAAAAGAAGGCACATTTATCTTAACTTTCGCCATGCTGTCCGGATCATCTCGGTAACGATAGTCATGTGGGCGACCACCATTACCATAGTATCCACCACGTCGAGGGAATGGTGGCTGCCCCAATGGATCCAAAATATCACGCGCTTCACCTCCATCATCGTAGTAGTCTCCTATGTCATGCCCACGGGGGCCAAGGCCACGTCCGCGTGCACCACGGCCTCGGAAAGGCCGTCCATCTTCACCTAGGGCGCCCCTACCCCGCGCATCACCGGGTAGAGCTCCGCCCTCTATGTCGTCGGCTAGTGGGGCAGCGGGGTTTTGGGCATGATCCCCGTTTCCCACTGCAGGAAAACGCTCATCGAGCATCCTTGCAAAAGTGCCCTCCAACCGCTGTTCAAGCGCCATGATCTCGCGATTGAGCCTCCCTTCAAAGTGCTGTGTTTGATGGTCAAATTCTTGACGCGTCACTACAACTTGAGCGTCCTCACCATGAGAATGATGCACACTCTCTGACGTTCCTGCCATGTTAGCTGTGACTGACAACAAATACGCATATATGTGGAAAAACTCACAACTCACCTCTTGCTTACCCAAGCTCTTATGTTCCTCGCTGAATCGTGGTGCTTGTACTGGTGGTAGCAACTCAGATGTGGACACACGATTGTAAAGGAAGCGCTAATGGTGTTTTGGTGGAGCTAGGTAAGTGATAATCAAAGGGAGTACAGCGCTGAAATTTAGTAGTAGCAAAATCAAATAGTAATCCAACTAGAAATCGATGTCTAGATTGCTAGTCTTTGCACCAACCCTACAGAACACCTTCTGAATTTTACGAAGTGTAGATACTTGCAGCACAACTTCTTCTCTCTTTTTTTTCTCAATGCACCTTTTTTTTCGTTTTTTTTGCTTCTTTTTTTTTGCTTCCTTTTTTTTAATCCGAACTAATATGTTACTGATAGCTTCACGAGAGGAAACTGCAAACTTGAATCGGCAAGCTACGGGAACACTAAATGAAACAAACTAGTATGGTGCATAACAAAACATCAATGACTAGCAAATACTAGACAGCATCTCTAAGGATTAGAACTTGGTAATGCACTCTTAAATAACAGAACTAGCAAAAAAAATTGCTGGGTCTTTCTTTTTTTTCGGTTCTGGACGCTAGGATCAAAAGCAAGCTACAAAATAGATAATGGATAGGAACTAATCTACTACTGAAAATTAGGGATAAATTAATCCTACCGTGGGAACGCCGGCTCTGATACCAGATGATGCGCACTAGCCCGTGAGAGCCAATGCACCGACTTGTCCGATCTCACGACGTAGGATCAAGAACGGTAGTTTGGGGGAAATTTGTAACCCAACGACGAGGAAGCCAACCGTAGCCTGCTATCCGAGACAATCGTTAGTCTACAAACCTGAATACTAACTCACACAGCTACGTTTGATGGCGTAGAAGCACAAGCTAGGTGCAATTCACGGGAATCACAAGAACTCGGGAAGCAAGAACACTCTCATTTTTCTTAATAGATCAATATCCAAAAGTAAGTTGTTTATGGATAGGAGTAGAGGGGTATATATACTAGGAACAACCCTCCTAGCTAGGTATGAACATAAGTCACAACTTTGGAAGGTGGAAGGCCAACTGGTTGGAGCATTCAAGGAGTGTTCTTAATTCTCGCGCGTCTGCTCAACTTCTGCGCAGTCTTTAGTAAAACAGCAATAACTCTCTGCTCGGAAGTCCAAAAGATGAACCGTTTGTTGGAGGTGAAAATAGACTTGATTATCTTTCCATCCATATATGATATGCATAGTAAAATGTGACAGGTTGGTGCGCAAGCCTTCAAAAAGTCTTCAGTTTTCGCTCAGCATTTATCAGCATGTGCAGCTGTTACTAAAATGACCATATCTTTCTTTTCACAACTCCAAATGATGCACGGTTTGAAACGTAGGAAAATAGAATGGACAAGCCATCCATTGGTGTGGTGTATGCTGGTTGGAAGCATTATAATTCATGCAGATAATGATTGCAAAACTCGTTGGTTTTCTGGACCTCCCTGTTCCTCTCCAATGCACCTGAGTTCAATCAAAGAAGAAAAGGTGGGGGGGCACGACCAAGTCACAAGAATCTGAAATGTAACTTAGGTTAGCATTCACCTGATCATGTATTTGTTTAGCACGTCTTCTCGTGATTGGTCCTTGATATTGTTGGTCATTGTTATGATCATCTTCAGTGTGTTTATTAAAGATTGGGATGTCCTCATCAATAGGCTTATTATCTTTATGTTTTTATTAGCTTTCCCCATAACTAGTGTTATAATTGGAAGCATGCATGAGTTCTTATTTCTTGTTCTTTTTTTGGAAAATAGGAAATACTTCCTGTAGGCAACCAATGAACTAGGACATACTACTTGTGAACTCATCTCAGTTGTGTTGTGAAAAAGACTGGTTATTTCTATTCTAACCCACTTTGTTTTTCTCTATAAAGGCTTTATAATTGTAAATCCTAGTTAGCATCATATTACAAACAACTTCTCAAAAGTGTATTGGGATTACAATTGCTAGGCTACATTTTCTACGGGAAATAGACCAAACCCGTTCCATGCAAGCATACTTTTATTGAGCGTGTGTACCTTGCACAAAAGTTTGTCTTATGGTGCATTCTATATTTCCATCCCTAGACCCAGGGTTTTGGGGTAATAGTCAAAATCTGAAGAAATATAAATGTCAAGTAATTGATTCTGTTGACCTAACATAAACATATGAAATTGATTTGATTTGTCAACTTATATATTTATTTGTTGTTATTAACTTGTTTACATTTGAATTAATCTAATGATGGTTCTGGACTTTCTGTAGCTAAAATGCGACTTCTAGGTGGTATGATTCAAGCTCAGAAACAATTTTGGTAAGAACAAATTTCGCCATTAATAGATCAAAGATATACCACAGGAATGATACCAAGAAGGTGACCTCTCTTGGCACATTCTTGTCCTGAACAACTTTTTTCTTGTATATGGAATTGTACTAATATATCTGTAGAACTCTGTATATTGGTTGATACATTTGCAAGTGGTAACTAATTCTATCATCTCTGCAGGTGGTAGATCTCTGACCAAAGAAATGAAAAAGATCACAGCACATGCTACATGCATTGTCCAAGGCATTGATGTAGGTCTGAAAATATACTGTAGGTTGTTCTATCTTTTGTAGAGTATTTTATGATTCCATTTATACGAAATATGTGTTGATTGATGCCTTGTGGGTGGTATACAAATTAACTGATAAATTTTGTTCAAATTTTGAGGATTGCACATTAAAAAATAGTTAAGAGCGTATGACTCTACAGTACCTACATGCTCTAATCATTCGGGCACTGAATTTGTGGTAATAATTTTTTAGTTTGGACAGTTGGTGTGTAGTAGCTCTTGTAATTTGCTAAACCTTGATCTCTTTGTTAATTTGTTGAAATTGGGGCATTATTGTTTTCAAAGGGAACATTTTGCTACCTTCGAGCAACAGGGAAGAGATGTGCCATGTTCCTGTTTTTGTATCATGTTTGAATATGAAGTACAGCGCCGATTTACTTAGTCCTCTGAAGAGGATGATGTGATGATTGTTCGGTATTGTTACACAGGAATCGTGCCCTTGTCTGAAGAACATTTTGCTTCTGGATCCTGAAGGGAAGTGCATAGCTGTGAAGTACTTCTCAGATGATTGGCCGAATAATGCATCAAGTTGACCCTTGAATCTTTACGAAAACTCTGAAGACAAATGCACACATACAGAAGGTTTTTTGTTCTTGTGTAATCCCTCTATACAGTAGCATAGGTTTTATTTCATATAGTTTATTTTGCCACTTTCACCAGTAGGCACAGATTCTTACTCAAAAATTACTCAAATGCGTCTGACATCTTACATGCATCACACATACCTAAATTGTCTTAAGTTGAGCCCACCAATTATAATGCAGTAATAATACTATTCTATAAGATGCTTAGTTTTCTTGATAATTCAATTTTATTAGCAATTATTTTTTACTAATTTAGGCTATGTAATTGACAGCACAAAATAAAGAAATGTGAATGCAACTGCACAAATTGATTATATTGTAGCTCAAAGAGGATATTGCATAAATGAATCGTGTTAGTTTACCGTACGTGATTATATTCTAGCCCAAAGTTCTGAAAATTATACCCGATTACATCCATGTTTTTTTTATGAGTTTTATAAAAACATGCAAGTGCTCAAATTTAGCTGCCCATGTGCTCATCAAATCCTTATTCTAGATGTAATTCAATTTGTCTGGCTCAATCTTACTCTGATGTGTTTTTTTGCTTCTATGATTGTGCATCTTTCAGTTTGCACAACCGATCATCTTTAACTTTTGATATTAGTCATCGGACTGTTGAAATGTAGATGATTTTTGGTCTGCCCCAATAATTGAGAAATTCAGACTGTCGTGATGCAGGACCTACATTTTGCCTCCAACCCCTTGATAATAGCATGTTGCCCCCATCATATTAAGTTTTCTGAGGTAGGCATCTTAATATATTCCCCTTCATGCTTGTTCTGAATAAAAATCTTGACATATATATGATTGTTCATCTTGTTCTTACTTTGTTCTCGATTGCTAGCAGGTTCAAGGTTGTTCTTAGCACGGCAAGAACAGCAACAATTTGGTTTCGGTGTAACTGTCGCTAAGGCGCAGCAACCCTGTGGTCGTTGTAGTCGGGCAGCACAACGTCGAACTTTCACCAAATCAAGTTATCTTCACTCTCATCGAAAGATCGGGAACCATTCCTTCGCTGGAATCCCATCAAGTGGTATCAGAGCTCAAGGTTGCTCGGTGAGAGATTTATTATTTCTTTGCATTTACCTACAGTCCAGAAAATTCCCAAAAAAAAAGAAAGGCTAGAACCGAAATTTTCCAAGAAAACAAGTTGAGCCTTCGCTTGTTCCACTTAGTCTTGCATGTTGAGTTTTCAGTTGCACCATCGGTTGAGTTGCTGGTTCTAGTTGTCTAATCATTTAGAGTTTCGGGTTCTATTCACTTTTTAGTCACCACTTTCTCCACCAGATCCACCGTTGCCATTTTTTTTAATTTCAGCCGCCATCTCCAAACGCCTGTTCGTATGCTTTGGAGTTTTCGAGCTGTTCTGAACAGCCACTCAAGACTAGTCCGAACAGCCCTTCATTTTGCAGAACCTTTGGGTTCAGATTTGAGTACCCTTACTTTTGAGAGAGAGAGAGAGAGAGAGAGAGTATCTTTTAATTACCTTTCTACCCCTGGTAAAAAAAAGAAAAAAAAAGAGTTGTGTGTTGGTAATATCCTTGTGAAATCCTTGTGAAAAGTTTCAGATTGTTGCTAGTTGTGCGAAAAAAAAACGAAAAAAAAAGAAAAGAAAAAAAAAGTGACAAAAAAAAGAAGAAAAGAGGAAAGAAGAAGGGGTTCTCGCTGCTGATTCCCTTGTGCTCTTTGGGTACTTTTGGTGCGTGACAGCGTTTGTGTCTAGGCTCGCGTCTCTAGCATGTTTTAGCCTAGGACCAGCACAGTACCGTTGTTGAGTGATTATTCAACTTTCATTGACTAACGTGGTTCCAGCTGTACCTTGATTTATATTGCAGCCACCTATAGCTCCACAAATTTATCTGCCACGTCACGGGCTGTGCTTGTTGCCACCATTTGTTGCTATTCTTGCTGGTTGCCAACACCAACTTCCTAGCGTGGTAAGAACATGTAAGAACTTGATGGCACAAGATTGAGAGAATGGAGTTTGCTGCCACCTAGTTCCACTAGTTGATAGGACATTTTTTTTTCTCTTGTTCTTTTTGCTGCAAGCTAACCATGGCAGGAAATGAGCATGATGGCCAAGCTCATTCACCTCGAACAAGGGCATCATTCAACACTTTGAACGCCAAGTGAGGGTGCATGCTGAACACCTTGATGAGGATGTTCGAGTTACCAACGAACGCCTTGGCCAATTGGAGGCCACGCAGATCGACACCAACACTAAGCTGACCTCAATGGAAAACACGCTGGGGCTCTTAACATCTCTCTTGTAGGCATTTTGGAGCGTTTGGACAGGATGGACCAGGAGGGTCGTGATGGTACGGGACGGCGCAACAACAACAACACCGAGGGTAGCATTGCTGGGCAAGATGAGGAAGAATATTCAGGTGACACGGAGCTTGATGGGGAGGTAAATGGGCAACATAATCAGCAGCGCAGCGCCGCCGTCGACATGGTGGACATGCTCGTCAACCACGACGTGAGGTACGCGACAATGATGATTCTTTAGGGAAGATTAAATTTAGCATGCCCTCTTTTGATGGAAAATATGACCCCAATGCATATCTTACTTGGGAGCTAGCTGTTGATCAAAAATTTGCATGTCATGATTTTCCTGAAAACAAACGTGTTAGGGCTGCTACTAGTGAGTTTACTGATTTTGCTTCTATTTGGTGGAGCGAATATGTGCAGCCACCCAAACAACACTCCACAAACTTGGGATGCTATGAAAAGAGTTATGCGAGCTAGATTTGTTCCTCTTATCATGCACGTGATCTTTTGCATAAGCTTCACTTTTGAGACAGGAAACAAATCTGTAGAAGAGTACTATCAAGAGTTGCAAACAGGATGCTTCGTTGTGGTTTGGTAGAAAATGAGGATGCAGCTATGGCTAGGTTCATGGGTGGGCTGAATCGGGAAATTCAGGATATTTTGGCTTACAAAGAATACAATTCGATCACTCGTTTGTTTCATCTTGCTTGTAAAGCTGAAAGGGAAGTACAGGACGGAGAGCTAGCACGAGAACTAACATTTCTGCAGGTCGTGCTACCTCTTGGACGCCATCCAACCCACTGCCCAACTGTATCGAGCCGCTGCCCCATCTTCATCAAGCGACAAATCACGACCTTCGACAACGAACTCCTCACCATGCCCTCCCGAAACAACAAAGGGGCAGCTGCTGCACCAACCAAGAGTTCATCCTCAATTGCATCTTGGGCGAACGAGACATTCAATGCCTCCGCTGCAAAGGTTACGGTCATGTGCGCAAGGACGCCCAAGCGCACGTGTGCTAGTTGTGCGTCCCGATGGTGAGTATTCCTCGCTAGTGATTTAGATGAAGAAACATATGCTTTGCTTGCGGCTAACAATGTAGGGGAAGATGAGGAGCACAACAAAAATGAGGAACACATTGGAACGGAACATGCTGAACACTATGAGAGCCTCGTGGTGCAGCGAGTGTTGAGTGCACAAATGGAGAAGGCTGAACAAAATCAGCGCCACACTTTGTTTCAAACCAAGTGCGTGATCAAGGAGCGTTCTTGCCGAGTCATCATTGATGGAGGGAGCTGCAACAACTTGGCAAGTGCTGAAATGGTGGAGAAGCTTGCTTTGTGCACCCAGCCACATCCGCAACCTTACTACATTCAATGGCTGAACAGTAGCGGTAAGGTGAAGGTAACACGGTTGGTGAGAGTTAATTTTGCTATTGGTTCTTATCATGATTCTATTGACTGCGATGTTGTGCCTATGCAAGCATGCTCTATGTTGTTAGGTAGACCATGGCAGTTTGATATTGATTCTTTGCATCATGGTAAAACAAATCAATACTCTTTTATGCATAATGACAAGAAACTTGTTTTGCACCCAATGTCTCCTGAAGCTATTTTGAAAGATGAACTTGCTAGAGCTAGTAAAGTAAAGAATCAGGAGCATGCTAAGAGTGAAAATCAGATTGTGGCAAATGAACTTGAAAAGCACAAAAAGAAGAACACCAAATCTGCCCACAATAATAAAAATGAGATCAAGCTGAAAGGGTCATGTTTCATTGCAACCAAATCTGATTTGGATGAGATTGATGCTAATACTGCTGTTTGCTATGCTTTGATTTGCAAACAAACTTTGTTTTCACTTGAGGAGATACCTTCTTCTTTGCCTCCTGCAGTCACTAACCTTTTGCAAGAGTATGCGGACATTTTTCCAAAGGAGGTGCCACCGGGGCTGCCACCCACCCGTGGGATTGAGCACCAGATTGACCTTATTCCCGGAGCCTCATTACCCAACCGTGCGCCATACAGAACCAACCCCGAAGAAACTAAAGAGATTCAGCCAAGTGCAAGAATTGCTCGATAAAGGTTATGTGCGTGAGTCTCTTAGTCCCTCGCTGTTCTGTTCTTTTGGTTCCTAAGAAAGATGGATCTTGGCGCATGTGTGTAGATTGCCGAGCGATTAATAACATTACAATCAGATATCGTCATCCTATTCCTAGGCTAGATGATATGCTTGATGAATTAACTGGCTCAATTGTGTTCTCAAAAATTGATTTGCGTAGTGGTTACCACCAGATTCGCATGAAGCTAGGAGATGAATGGAAAACAGCGTTCAAAACTAAATTCGGACTATACGAGTGGTTAGTTATGCCTTTTGGTCTCACTAATGCACCCAGCACTTTCATGAGATTAATGAATGAAGTTTTACGCACTTTCATTGGCAGATTTGTTGTGGTATATTTTGATGACATCTTGATATACAGCAGATCACTTGAGGAACATCTTGATCATTTGCGTGATGTTTTTAATGCTCTACGTGATGCACGTTTGTTTGGTAACCTTGAGAAGTGCACCTTTTGCACGGATCGAGTCTCTTTTCTTGGCTATGTTGTGACCCCACAGGGAATTGAAGTTGATCAAGCCAAGGTTGAAGCAATACATAGCTGGCGGTTCCTAGCGGTCACACAAGTGAGAAGCTTTCTCGGGCTTGCTGGATTCTATCGCCGTTTTGTGAAGGATTTCAGCACCATTGCAGCCCCATTGCACGAACTCACCAAGAAGGGCGTTACATTCACTTGGGCTGCGGCACACAAGAGTGCTTTTGACACATTGAAAGATAAGTTAACCCATGCCCCTTTGCTCCAACTCCCTGATTTCACTACAACTTTTGAACTTGAATGTGATGCTAGTGGAATTGGTTTGGGAGGTGTTTTGTTACAAGAGGAAAACCAGTAGCATATTTCAATGAGAAGTTGAGCGGGCCTAGTTTGAACTATTCTACTTATGATAAAGAATTGCTTGCTCTAGTTCGAACTTTGGAAACATGGCAGCATTATTTATGGCCCAAAGAGTTCGTTATACATTCGATCATGAATCATTGAAACATATTCGAAGTCAGGCAAAACTGAACCGTAGGCATGCTCGCTGGGTTGAATTCATTGAGTCTTTTCCTTATGTCACAAACACAAGAAAGGGAAGGAAAATGTAATTGCTGATGCTTTGTCTAGACGTTATACCATGCTTTCACAACTTGATTTCAAAATTTTTGGCTTGGAAACAATAAAAGAGCAATATGCCCATGATGGTGATTTTAAAGATGTGTTGCTGAATTGCAAGGAGGGAAAACATGGAACAAATTCGTCCTCAATGACGGGTTTGTATTTCGAGCTAACAAGCTATGCATTCCAGCTGGCTCTGTGCGTATGTTATTGTTGCAGGAAGCGCATGGAGGAGGGCTGATGGGACACTTTGGTGTGAAGAAGACGGAAGACATCCTTGTTGATCATTTCTTTTGGCCCAAGATGCGAAGGGACGTGGAGAGATTCGTTGCTCGCTGCATAACATGCCAAAAAGCTAAGTCACGTCTTAATCCTCACGGTTTGTACATGCCTCTACCTGTTCCTAATGCACCATGGGAGGATATTTCTATGGACTTTGTTTTAGGACTGCCTCGAACAAAGAAGGGAGGATAGTGTCTTTGTGGTTGTGGATAGATTTTCTAAGATGGCACATTTTATACCATGCCATAAGACCGATGACGCTACTCATGTTGCTGATTTGTTCTTTCGTGAGATTGTTCGTTTGCATGGTGTGCCAAACACAATTGTTTCAGATCGTGATGCAAAATTTCTTAGTCATTTTTGCAGAACTTTGTGGGCTAAATTGGGTACTAAGTTGCTATTTTCCACTACTTGTCATCCCCAAACTGATGGACAAACTGAGGTTGTGAATAGAACTTTATCTACCATGCTTAGGGCAGTTTTGAAAAAGAACATAAAAATGTGGGAAGAATGTTTGCCTCATGTTGAGTTTGCTTACAATCGTTCACAACACTCTACTACTAAAAAGAGCCCTTTTGAGATTGTTTATGGTTTTGTGCCTCGTGCCCCTATTGATTTGCTGCCTTTACCAACTTCTGAGAGATTGAATTTTGATGCTAAACAACGTGCTGAGTTGATGTTAAAAATGCATGAGACCACAAAAGAGAACATAGAGAACATGAATGCTAAATATAAACTTGCTGGTAGCTTAGGAAAGAAGCATGTTACTTTCGAACCGGGTGATTTGGTTTGGCTGCACTTGAGAAAGGATCGGTTTCCTGATTTGAGAAAGTCAAAGTTGCTTCCGAGAGCTGATGGTCCTTTTAAAGTTGTAGCTAAGATCAATGATAATGCATACAAACTTGAGTTGCCAGCAGATTTTGGGGTCAGTCCCACATTTAACATTGCAGATTTGAAACCATATTTGGGCAAGGAAGATGAACTTGAGTCGAGGACGACTCAAATGCAAGAAGGGGAGGATGATGAGGACATCCCTTCCAATGATACAACCACGCCTACTACGCAGCAAGGACCAATGACAAGAGCCCGTGCACGAGAGCTAAATTATCGTGTAAACTCGTTCCTTCGTCCATAAACCCTCATCTCGAATTGGATGCTACTAAATCATTGTGATGATTTTATTATTATTAGGAATGATGGAGAGGAGGCTAATGGATCAACCAATCAGTTTGGGCATCAAGATCACACAACAAGGAAGCACAAGATCGGACATCAAGTTCAGACTTCAAGTTCGTACAGCCAGGCAACATCAAATTGACGTGGCAATATTTCTCAACTCCGGATGTTGTTTGAGGAATATGAGTACTCATCGGAAAGATCTTGAAGTCTACTTTCAGATGGATCCAACCTCATGACGAAATTCCACCGGAGCTGAGCAGAATTGACAAAGAGACGTTTGGCCTTCCAGTCTTGGGCTGAAACCCTTGTATCTCGTGCAGCCCACTAGGGGCCCATTCTAGCTTAGGGTTTATACCCTCCCACGCCTCCTTGCTGTTGCCCATGTATAAATACATGTAGCAGCCGCCGGGATGAACTTGGGTTTTGATTAGATGCAAGTTTAGCTTTTGCTACTTCGTTGTAAACGCGTGTGTTCAGTCTCATCTTTTGATTAGAATCCGGGAGTTTATGCTTGTTCATCTTGTTCTTACTTTGTTCTCGATTGCTAGCAGGTTCAAGGTTGTTCTTAGCACGGCAAGAACAGCAACAATTTGGTTTCGGTGTAACTGTCGCTAAGGCGCAGCAACCCTGTGGTCGTTGTAGTCGGGCAGCACAACGTCGAACTTTCACCAAATCAAGTTATCTTCACTCTCATCGAAAGATCGGGAACCATTCCTTCGCTGGAATCCCATCAGATATTGGACCTGAATGTGTTCTGAGTTACGTCTCTGTCAAATTTGATTATTTCTCAATGAAATCCCTAGATTGACTTTTTTTGTTGCAATAATTAAATATTTATTTTAATCTGATCGATAATTCAACATTGTAGCTAATATATGTATGCTATGCTCTAGAGGTCCTTTTCCAAAAATGATTCTCTTGTGGGATTACTTGTGAAGGAAGATAGAATTGGGTGGAACTAGATGTATTGCATTGAGCCTCTCGAGCGATATATATATGAGGTAGAAGACTTGGGGGGCAAGATGGTATAAGGGATTGTAATCCCAATGGACTCTATCCTACCAAATATATTGTACTCTAACATCCCCCGTAGTCACAACGGGAGCGTCGCATACGGTGAGACTGGAGAAGAAGCCGAAGAGTTAACATCCCCTCGTAGTCATAACCGTCGATGCGACGCGTATGCTATGACTGGAGCAGTAACCGACGAGTAGCTCAAGCAAGGCGGTAGCCCTTTGTGCCGATGTCGAGGTAGACGAGTGCTAGGGCGGAGTAGGCGTGGTCGAGGATGCTGTGCTGGAGATGGCCGTGGTCGACGTAGTCGTGGTCGGGTTACCGATGTCGAGGCGGTCGCTCATGAAGCCGCGGGAGCAAAAGAGGTGCCGTGGTGATGAAGGAGACGCGTCGAGGCAGTCGTTGTTTGATATGGTGCTGCATTTGTTTTTCCAATGGCGTTGCCGCCTGCCCACCTGGCCACACACAGTGTTAGTTTCTTCGCCACACAAGGCAGCATCTTCACCTACACTAGGACGCGATCAACTTGAGCATTTAGCTTCTTTAGTAGGATATGGAACTGGGTTTCGATCAGTGTAGTTTGCAGCAAGAGCTGCTCTGTTAGTTTGGCTTTTGCTTCCTTCGTTCAAAAAAATGCAACTGCAAACAGATGTATGTTTGTATGTTTCGACATCATTAAAACTTCAGGATAATTAGCTGCAATGCTATGTAGAATTTGGCTATAGTTTTTATATGTAAATGCTAGAAACTCCAAGGAATTTTAAATTTTTAACCTTTGGAAAACTGCAGTATTTTTAATACTACAAAAAAATTGAAACATGGACAATATATCAGTTCATCAGCACTTGTGTCATCTAAAACAAGATCAATCAAGCTTTTGTTAAAAAAAATGTTTGTTGAGGGCATTATATGATGCTTTGCATAAAGAAGAATTTAATATTCTCGCACAGAATATTAACAAAATTTCTCTGCAGAGTATGGAATCACCAAAACGCACTCTTGCTCCATGTCATTGATTTTGTCCCAAGAGCTGCATGTCATTACGTTTTTTCCCCAACAGGGTACATGTTATTTATAAATTTGATTTATTTAGTAAAAACTTGTAGCCTAGTATGGCGGCTAGTTTGCTGTTAACACCTTCTACGTTGTGAAGTTCTTGGTGCTTGCTGAGATTCATAGCATAGTATGGCGGCTAATTGCATTAAGGAGGACTACGCACTCTAATTGACATGCAGGTACTGCTGAACGACCGCGCTATGACATTGTACAAATCAGTGCCCAGTTTGTGAAGAGATTGTCAGACTAGTCATTGCAGCACTGTACGTATATACAAGAGCCTAACGAGTTTACCAAGAAGCTAGCCCGAGGTCAAAATTTGAGCACTCTAACCGTAGTAACAAGTGAAACTATACGCTATTAGTGCTGAAATTAATAACAGTGGCTGGTGGCACCTGCCACCTGGCTTGCGCTCCTATGGATCCCCGTTGGGGATTTATATCATACTCATTCACACAAGTAATCTTGTGAACTACTTATCCTCCGATCACTCAAAATTGTAACTATCGGAAGCATGCTGTCAAGCATTTGGGTTTTGACGAACGATTAATGCTACTCCTTATATTTCATAGTCTATGTCCAACAATCATGTACATGTAAAGAGTGACATTAAGAGGCATAAAACCATCCCAGCAACCATATCCTGTCATCAATGTTGTTTTTCCGATAGTCCTTATCATCCTCTCTCACCCCACTATATACACCAAACCTGAACTGCCTTGAAGCCACTCATTGTTTTTCCACTTGAAGTAGAAATTGACCAGCCTCGTTAAAAAATTGGGTGCTTTTTTATTGAGAATGGTAGGGATTAGGAAACAAGTTATGAGCCTAGGGTGACAGATGGTACCCCATAAATGTTAAAATTTATCCCGGAAATCCCTAGATCCCTTTCACCCCTTACCCCCTTTGGGGTTTGGGGCCCCTAAAATTTTTTTTAAAAATTACCCGGGGGCCCAATGTCCCAAACTTCCAAATAAATCTTTTTGATACTTTGGGTACCAAACCAAAAAGGTTAACAACCAAAATCATAAAAGGGCCCAAAAGGTCCCCTTTCCCATTAAATCTTTTTATGAAAGGAACCAACCCCCAACTTCAAATTAAATTCCCAAAGTGTTTAAATTTTAAAACCCCATAAAATTTTTTGCCCCAAAAACCAAAAAAAATAAAACAATTTAAGAAAAAAACCAATTTTAAAAAGGGTTTTTATTTCAAAGGGCCCTAAAGGGGTCCCCCCAAAAAAAAAGCCCCAAAAAAGTCCAAAAAAAATTTTTTTAAAAGGAAAAAACCCAAGACTGGGGACCCCGGGCCAAATTGAAATTTGACGGGCCCCATCCTTTGGGAATTGGTTAAAAGGAATTTTTGGTTTAGGAAATTTAAAAAAATTTTCAAAATCGGGACCTAACCCCATTTAAAATGTTTTTAAGGGGAAAATTCCTTTTAAAAAATTTTAAAATTTTGAATTTTTTTTCCCGTGTTTTTAAAATTTTTTTATTTTTCATATTTTAAATTTTTAAGCAAAACCCAAATTAAATTTTTTCAAAAAAATTTACCTTTTTGGGTGGGTTTGGTACACCCCCCAAAAAGGTTTAAAGGTCATGCCTATCATACTGACATATTGAATTTCAAAATAAAAGTTATAACAGTAACTGGATTTTATAGGCAAGAGAAAATAAGAACACAATAAAAATGTTATAATTAGGATCAGTTCATTTATGCATTTTTTGAACTTTAAAATTATATTGGTTTGTTTAAACAAAAACTCATAATACGTCATATTGATAAAAAGGGGCCATTAAGGCCCTTTAAATCTTAATATGAATGGGCCAACGAAATCGATCAAGTTAAATCAACATTTGATGAAGATATTGATTTCAAGCATACTAAATATCCCAACTAGCCCGTTTGAATCTAAGACCTTTCAGAGAATCTGGTCCAATAATAAATTGACAATATTTCATATTCCTCAAAGGGGTTTTAACAGGGAAATTTTCATCAAATTTTTTCAAAGGCGACCTTTATTAAATGTAACCCAATCCAATTTATTCAAAAAATTTTCAATTATTTAATTTGTAAGGGTTAATACCCATCTAACCCAAGGACCACCTAATGGCCATTTCCATTCACGAGTTGAGGTCGTTCAACTTAGGCATTGCCTTGGACTTAAGCCCCTTTTTGATTTAATCATTTCTTACCTCTGACACTCATTCTTAAAGGTAAAGACATTGGATTTATTTTCATTAAAATCACCAAATTAGGCTCCTTTTGTTGGTCCATGCTTTGTTATTCCTTAGTGACTAGGAAATTCCTAGCTTTGAACAAGAACGTTATGGTTATACCATTGTCTTTCACCTAATTTGCAAGGTTTACTGGCTAGGGAGGGGTTTGAACCGATTTAAATACCTTGTATTTCTAACATCCAAATCTAGGCAAGAAAATTTAAAATTTAAAATTAAAAATAAAAAATTAAATTCCTATTCATTAGTGGTTAAATTGTCAAAAGTAATAATGGCCATTGACATTAAAAAATTGGATGAGCCAAGGAAATACTATTCACTCAAGTTCTCATTCCAAACATTTCCCCACAATAAATAGTCTATAAATACAGACAACACAATGCAAATTCAGCAATCATATTTTACCCAAAACTTAAATAATATTATTTAAACAATTTAAAACCATAAATAGTAAGAACTTGAAATGCATACAACCAACAAAGAGAAATCATGTGACACCATCACTTGAACATAAAACTCCATACCCAATGAAATGAATACCTCAGGATCCCAATAGATTTATGAAATCTCATTCAACACTACACAATTACCCTCCAATTAATATCAATTCAATACCATAAAACAGAAGTTATCTTTAAAATAGAAATATTAACAGGTATTGCATCTCAACTTTCAATTCATCTAAACTAATCTGCTTAAAGACCTTGCACCTCCAAACTTCAAGGCAAATCCAAGAAACCTAAAAATTGTCAATTATTCATAACTAGACAAGTTAAAGAACTAACAATGGAGACCTTTTTAAATTCCTTCAATTCCAAAGATACACTTCCTTTATAATCCTTCACAAAGATTTATGCATAAAAATGGAAACTTCAACATTATGGACACACCATGATAAATTTTGCAAAATTAATCTTATAGGCAATTAATTAAATTAGTTGGAGTTAAATTCAAGGATTAACATATTAAATTGGGTTCAACCATAAATTCTTACCCTTGCAATGTCTGGGCATTTTTATCGGGGTAATTCCAAATTTACAATTTAAAATATTTCAGGGTTTAAATAATGAAATATAAAAATTAAATTTATATGATTAAAAAGGTTCTGTTAAAGCAACTGTTGAAGTTAAATCTATTTTCAATTTCTAAAAAAAAATTTTTACCTTGTTTAATTTCATTAATTAGCTATTACTTGCTTTATTTTAATTTTTGGCTGCTAATTTTGTGATTTTTGCCAACTAAGGTGAGATTTAAATATTGAATGGTCCCAAAGATTGAATGTTTAAGAATAACTTTTGGATGGACAGCAGACAAGTTCCTTGGAAATTTAAATTTTGGGTCGTTCAGGAAGGGAAAGCGGTTGTGACCTTGTTGTTGTAACCACGGTTTGTCGCCACCGTGTTCCGAACTCCGGGTGGGTTCAAGCCATTTGGATGGTTGATTTAATTTAGTTATTTAAGGTTTAAGTAAGGTTATATAAATGGTTTTAATGGTTTAATTAATTTAAACATCAACTAAATATATGGATAAAATTTCCGTTGATGGGGTTGTGATGTACATGGATGGAGCAGGGAATGAGGCTATTAGTTTGTATATGGCTTTGGCAGAAGGAAATGTTCGAACACACTAGACTTGTGGGGAAACCTAAAATGGTGAAATTGGAAAAACCTAATTGTGATTGAGATTTGATTTCCTCAAATTGCCCTCATTGGGGCTTGTGTTATATTATGAACGGTTTATCAATTGGCAAGCAAAACTAATTGGACTAAAAATTTACGATTTTGAACCGGTTGGTGAAGTTTGGATTTTAAGGTATAATCCTAGGATGGACTTACCTATGGGCTTCAAAAATGTTATGAACACAAAAACCCAAATTAAGGTTACGATCATTTAAAGGCAATACCCTTAAGACTGTGTTTTCCCATTAAAGTGAACCCTTAATTGGGTTGCCCTGGCAATTCATAATTAAATAACCCTGAAAACTCGTCCCTTCCTAATTCATACTTCTCAAAATATTTAGGATCCTAAATCTGCAACCTCTATTTCAAGACTACTGGCCTGCCACCATTTTAAAAGAATACCAATTAAAGATCGGTAAATTTTGGAAGTTTCGCTTGCCTTATAAGAGAAATATCCAATATCAACTAATACGAATACAACATTGTCATTTTAAACTCAAGAAACTCTTTTGCAGTGAAAAAAATAAGAAGTCAAGCACACCTATAGAAGTTACACAACCTAACTAAACGACTCATAAATCTTTTAAGAACTAATTAAACTTCTCAACGCGTTAGTTTGCTCAAAACAATTTTAAGCTTAGCATACGCAAATATCAAAACTTTTGATTCATATAGTATCGTGGAAGTTATCAAATTGTTTTATTTATAGAACATTCAACATTATCATCACAACCACATAGTCCATCATACTAACATCAGAATCATACATTCTTAACAAACATCATCATACTCTCAAATCACGTCATAAACTTTTCCAAAAGGAACACAAGTAAACACTTCATCATGTTTCTATTATATAGATAAGATTGCAACTATATAATCTAGGAAATCCTAGTGCATAAGTCACATATTAAAACAAAGCTCATAAACAAGATGATACTAGAACATGACAATCTCACAAAACATGCTAGTATAAATCTCTTATTAGATTTCATATATTCAATTCATATTGATGCTCCACTCTAATTTAGCACAAATTGATTGTACTCTAGTCATTACTTAGCAATAATTGATTATTATTCTATTATAGCAACAATCATGATCCTAACTCCGGTTTACAATCATAAAACAATCATGAGCATAGATTCAACATTTCATCTTATGTTCAGCAATTAGCACGAAATAACTTTAAACTTCAATAAAATCAGCTTTGTAAGACAAGATTCTACAAGTCAATACATCAACCTTCATCTATTTCTTTATACATATTTCAACAACTCAGCATGATGAAAGATTTATGAAACTAGCAGCTGAACATGCTCATACAGTATCTAAATAAATGACAGATTAAAGGTTAATATTTCCAAGACAATATCCCAACACCTCCTTACTAATCATTCCAAATGGTCAAATTAATTACTAAAGACAGACATAATTCAATTCATCCAACATGATAGAAATTTAAACAGTCATGATAATCATTCTAATTCTCTTTTGCACACTCCTCAATAACTCCATGAATTCCAATCATGAATAGACAAGTTATTAATCATAGTTCTT
This sequence comes from Bonia amplexicaulis, assembly GCA_036346245.1. Classification (NCBI taxonomy): domain Eukaryota; kingdom Viridiplantae; phylum Streptophyta; class Magnoliopsida; order Poales; family Poaceae; genus Bonia; species Bonia amplexicaulis. The sequence continues at coordinate 11,913,331 of CM070738.1, read as the reverse complement.
CTAAAAACTATTACAAGGCAATATCAAATTAATCAATTACACTTCAAAGATGCTAGTGAAATTAATTATGCACTACGCTAACATATCCACTTGATAATTCATACTTTATGAATTAGTTTATATGATTACCACCTTTCACTTAAGCATAGCAAAACACCATAAATGTTTTTAACACTCTCTTTCAGAAAGAAGAGGAAAAAAATAAACTTCAACACTCGAAATAATCTAACAGAAAAATGTAGATCCAAGACTTTCACATGTCAATGAGTGTTGCAACTCAAAACTTGCATCACTAAAAGAAAATACTAAGCGAACCAATAAGACATGAATCACAACAAGACAAAACTCCTCTGAAGGGACCAACCTTGCAAATCAACAGTAAGCACAGGTAGCAAAAGTATCTCATTAGTCCGAAAGAAACAATAGCTGCTTCAAGGAACAGGTAGAGACCAATTGCATACCCTTAACTGCAAGAACCACAAACTCAAAAGAAATTCAGTAACTGCAATAGCCAAGAATTGGCCGAAATCAACTTAAGGATAATACCAACTTTTCTAAGAAACTCACCCGCAACATCTGCAATTAAGTTACTTGAGTTAACTACATTGCTAATCCCCATACTACAAACAGTGGTATAATCTGGCAAAGCCAAGGCAGCACAAACAACATCTACATCTTAACAATGATTATCCTCACTCATAACAGTCATAGGAGCAAAACATAATCATACAAGATTATCAATAAGCGTACAAGATTATCTCCTAATGTAAATCATCAATACAACATGTCAAAATCATAAATGCAATGCTTGACCCATCCCATCCTACTGTGCAAGTATGTCAATTTAATAGTTTAATTACCACGGACCTAAAGCCCGCTCTGATACCAACTGTAACACCCCAGCCAAACATTGGCCTGAAATGCTACTAAACTAACCATAAAACAAATCTAACTAGTTGCTTACTACAAAATTTCGGCAGAGTCTCCTTTGTTTATTGACTAAAACTGAGTTCTAACAATTATAATCAAGAGGTATAAATAATCATAAGCATTGTAATTAGTAATAATAAAACTACTATCAAGCTTAACCAAAGCGCGGAAGCAATATAAACCTTTATTACATTTTAGACCTAGCAGTCATAAAACAATTACCACTCTAGCAAAAGAATAATTAATGTCGAAAGTTCTCTATTTCTTCTATGGTGGATAATTCGTGCAAGTGCAACAACGCTAATCCTCCTTTATTCCCACGCATGCTGTCCTCATGAAAGTACCTAAAACAATCAACAAACAACAACGATAAAGAAGAGTGAGTACAAAGACTCAGCAAATATAATAAGCAGTAACAAGAACAATCATGAACATCATCTCACAAATTTATCCATCAATCATACAATGAAACATGCTATGCAATATGATCAAAAATCTCTTTATCTCTTCTCTTTCGCATTTTACCGGTAATGTGGAGTGTGCATCCGTCAATGCACACCCATGCCTGTACCATCTGGTACAGGGACCAATTGCCCATACTCCACAAGTATGGGGACCTTTAGCCCGTCATGACATCAACATGACGGGGACCTCGGCGCTTGCTCATCTCGTGACCAAGACTTCAATATATCGGCATGATGCATATATGTGAATGTCTCAATAAAATAAAAATTGCATTCACCATATCCATGCATCATAAATTCTCATATCACTTTCAAATGCAATCGACCATAAACGATATCAACATATCATTATCATATCATGAACACATATACTCACAATTTAGATCAAATATCATCCATTCATCAAACATCAACAATTCATCAAACATCAATAATCCACACCATCAATCATAAACCATCATTATACTTGCCTTAACCGCGAGAAAACGGAGGATGAGTAGAAGGTGCAACCCCGCAAATCCGTCCTCCTCCTGAATAATAATTATAATATTTGCTAAGACAATAGTAGTGGTCTTTAGATAAAAATAACAACACCCTTAAACTAACCCAACATATTTAACTTGACCCAAACTCAAATCTTCCCTCGGCCAAACCCTGACTTTTACAGACAGTCACCTTGAAAAATTCATAACTTTTGATAAAAAGGTTCAAATGAGGCGTTCTCAGATTATATGGAAATATAATTAAATTATCTAACTAAACCTATTTGGGGAGCCTTCCATATTCGGCCATCTTCTACCCGATCCAACCAGTTTTCCTCAATCTGTATTTATCTCGGGACAGCGCACTAAAAACGCCGTAACTTCCATCAAAAAAATCGGAATTTGGACTTCTTGACCTTTCTGGAAAGCTAAAAAAATTATCTACAACTTTCCTAATATTAAGATCCTCTGATTCGCCAGTTTACAAATTTCTAAAATCGATCTACCGAAACCCGTCGGGAAACCCCCCGAGATGCAAAACAGTCAACTTAGAAAAATCATAACTTTTGCTACGCAACTTGGAATCATGCGTTCTAGGACTTCATGGAAAGATAATTTCGTCCTCTACAATTCTCTAGGAGGGGTCCAGACCTGACTCCCCATGGATCTAACCCAAAACCGCCGTCTACCACATTCTGTCCTAGCAGTCCAGACTGACGAAAATTGCTATCAAGATCAAAGAATATTATTCTAATGGGAAACAAGGATTACCCCTTGACGAATGGATGAAGAACACGAAGATCTCCTCCCGAATTCCTCCGTTTCCCCTTCTCCTCCTTTTCTTCTCTTGATCTTCTCCTCCTCCGGATCCGAATGTCTTGTGACGATCTCCTCCTCCGCTTGATTGGCAGCACAAGAGAGCTTCTTCACCAACAATGGAGAGCAGGGGGGGGGGGAGGGGAGGGGAGGGTGCTGCTAGAGGAGGGGGAGGCGCAAGAGAGGATGGGGGAGGCGCAATGGAGGAAAAGAGGGGAGGGGGTGGCTGCCAAGGGGGGAGGCGGCTAGGGTTAGGGAGGGAGGCGCCTCCCCTCCCCCCTTGGGCTTAACTTCCCACCTGGGCCAAGGCCCAGGCCCAGGTTGTCCTATTTTATTCAGAAAACCCCTCAGGAAAATACTATTTCATTCTTTTCTTTTAAAGGTCCTTCTCCCCGATTAACCGATTAATCGCAAAATCTTTTCCGGGGTATTACACAATTAATCGTTCAACTCTCGAATCGCTTTTGGGGTATTACACTTTTTCTTATGGGAGGGAGAATGGTGTGAATGAAAACATTGCAATGTATGCATTTGATAGCTATTGTAGTATCAATTGGTTTGTGCAAAACAGTGAGAATGAGAATGACACAATAATTGATTCATACATATACCACGCATATGTGTTGTTCTTTTTGCTTACTACACCTCCAGGTAATAGTAATGTGAAAGACGAAAGGGGTGTAACTGACCAATACATATACCATGCATACACGTTGTATTTTTTGTTTAGTACAATTTCAGGCTATCAAAAGCCGAGGATGGCTTTTCTTGAAGAAGGGGAGGATGATGCGGATACGCATATGCTTAGCACTTTTAAGTCAAATACATTATTTCACTGGAACAAAGCATTGAGCCGCATTAAATATTGTCTGGTGAATTTGTTTCTTAATGAATTTCCTTCTATTTGTGGGAACGATATACTACCTTATGCCAAATTCTTGTTTATTATTAGGTTTGAATATTATGATGATTCCGGGCCAAAGTTATGGAGAAGCACAAGGAGGAAAGAAGCCAATGCAGTGGGAGAGCAAAAGGGAGGAGCCCAAGGACTTAAACTACAAGTTTTGGATAAGATTTTCAAGCCAAATTCAGACCTCCCACGTGCTCAATCCAATTCAAACTCGGATTCAACTCAGAATTCAATTCGGATTCGGTTCGGGACAGCCTGACAGGCAGTTACTAAAAAGGCCATAACTTTCACAAACGGAGTCCGATTCAGGTGTTCTTGTACTCGTTGGAAAAATAATTTCAAGGGCTACGCAATGGATCCAGCCCCACCTTCAAATTCGTCACGGATAAAAAGGTATGACCGAAACATTGTGACGGTTTAATTTTAGGTTTTTCCTTTTGTGTGAGTTTGTTTCCAAATACATGTAGGGATGTGTTGGGGTTTGTTTAGGACCTCTTGGCCAGCCATGAGGTGGCCAGGGTACTATGTATTAAGGGTTAGACCCCCATTGTAAGGTAGACCATGTTTGAGAATAATCAATCTACTAAAGTATGTTCGAGTTTAGCATTGTTACCTAAGTTCCATAGGGAATTAGGAGTTATTTTCTTCAATCAAGATCCTTCAGCCTTTCCATTGGGAATTGGGTGCACGATAGATCTTCGCTTGGTGTCGGCGAAATCAACACGAGTGTGTTTTGGCGGATTAAAGAGTGTTCGTCCCTTGCATTGCATTGGAGGATCATTACGATTCATCAAGACTCCCGTGAGTATCCATCCTACGTCGAGAAGATCGGGCGACCTCGTATCAGTATGGAATCACCAAAACGCACTCTTGCTCCATGTCATTGATTTTGTCCCAAGAGCTGCATGTCATTACGTTTTTTCCCCAACAGGGTACATGTTATTTATAAATTTGATTTATTTAGTAAAAACTTGTAGCCTAGTATGGCGGCTAGTTTGCTGTTTGCTGTTAACACCTTCTACGTTGTGAAGTTCTTGGTGCTTGCTGAGATTCATAGCATAGTTTGGCGGCTAATTGCATTAAGGAGGACTACGCACTCTAATTGACATGCAGGTACTGCTAAACGACCGCGCTATGACATTGTACAAATCAGTGCCCAGTTTGTGAAGAGATTGTCAGACTAGTCATTGCAGCACTGTACGTATATACGAGAGCCTAACGAGTTTACCAAGAAGCTAGCCCGAGGTCAAAATTTGAGCACTCTAACCGTAGTAACAAGTGAAACTATACGCTATTAGTGCTGAAATTAATAACGATGGCTGGTGGCACCTGCCACCTGGCTTGCGCTCCTATGGATCCCCGTTGGGGATTTATATCATACTCATTCACACGTGTAATCTTGTGAACTACTTATCCTCCGATCACTCAAAATTGTAACTATCGGAAGCATGCTGTCAAGCATTTGGGTTTTGACGAACGATTAATGCTACTCCTTATATTTCATAGTCTATGTCCAACAATCATGTACATGTAAAGAGTGACATTAAGAGGCATAAAACCATCCCAGCAACCATATCCTGTCATCCAATGTTGTTTTTCCGATAGTTTTTCCACTATATACACCAAACCTGAACTGCCTTGAAGCCACTCATTGTTTTTCCACTTGAAGTAGAAATTGACCAGCCTCGTTAAAAAATTGGGCGCTTTTTTATTGAGAATGGTAGGGATTAGGAAACAAGTTATGAGCCTAGGGTGACAGATGGTACCCCATAAATGTTTATTGAGTAGTGGTCTATGTTTTTCTCTTCGACAAAAGTAGTACTAATTTTAAAACACATAAAGAGGTGATTGAAAGCGGAATAAGTATTTCCAGGCCAACTAGTCTGCCATCAACAAAGGGCATAGAGCAGGAAAAATACAATAAGACATACGGTACGTTGACATTCTGCAAGTTGTTGCTCGTTGGGTAGAAAATATTGACAGTGTAAACATTGCCTGAATAAACCCCCCGTCCCATCCTTGTAACATCCCATTTCTGAGACCTCAAATGTATTTGAATAAAATTTGTAATTTGAATTCAGTTGAAAGTTCAAACTCAATTTATAACTGAGTTTTCAAAATTCCAAAACCCAAGTCCTTGCTTGGGCTTTGCCCAGCCCGTTCCCCACCCCCTCTGGCAGCATGCGACCTCACCCCCTCCGTTGACTCCTGATGCCGCCCTTGGCTCCGGCTGCCCCGCTCCTCCTGTGGCCATCATCCACTCGTTTGGGCTTCGGTGACGGTATACGTCCTTCTCCTCTAGGCCTCTACTCCCTCTCTCTGCTCTGTGATGGTCTGATGAGTTGTGGTTGTGGAGAATCTGGGGATGACATGGGATGTCGATGGGAAGGGGGAGGTGTGGTGGAGGCTGAGGTGGCCTAGCCGTTGGCTTTGGCGTGCCCGTCGTTCTCCTCGTGTCGTGTTGTCCCGAGCACGGCACGATTCACCATGCCGTGCCGCCGAATGGGTCAAGTTTCCACGCCCAGCCCATGCAGCTGTGCCGGCACAACCCACGACATGTCGGGCTGGGCCATGCTTGGGTCTGGCCCATAAAAACATAGCCCAACTCCCAGCTCTAGTCCTGCCGCCCTCTCCACCCTGGGTTCCCCATTGCACTCTATTCTTGAGCTCGTCCGCCCCCGCCCCAAGCTCGCTGGTTCCGCGGGTTCGTCCGCCTTCTCCTGAGGTCCATCCGTCACTGCTCCACTAGGTTTTTAGGCTCCCCCAAGTCGATCTCACCACGCGATTCGGCACCAAGCAACCTAGGTTGGGCATTGCGCTTCGCATTTCAGCGCCCCTGGTGGCGCCAACCCACCGGCATGCAGACCTAGTGCGCCTTCGTGTCAAACTTGCTCGGCGCCTGGGTGCGTGCACCTCTGGCTTCGCTTCCAACCTGAGGTGGGTGCCTGAATCGGCTTCGCTCTATAGCGCCACACCCAAACCGACTTCAGATCCATCTGAGCACGGACCTGTCCCACATCCAGATCCTGTACGCATTTGGGCTCCACGACCTCATCTCCCTTTGCTGGATGGGTTCGCGCTTGCCCGTTCTCCGGCCTTACTTATGACTGGACCCTGTGCACTCGACCCTTGCCTCGCTGAAATCATCTAGGCTCCTAAAGATGGTTTTGGTAATTAATGAATTTATGTGAATTTGGGACTAACATTTATTAAGTGTTTCAAATGCCTAGTCCCTAAAATGACAATGTGAAGCCTGCTAAGGATCAACATAAAGATCAAATTGTCTCAAGCAAAGGTATATGTAGACTAGGATCTTTTTTATCTTTACCGGTCTTAGGAGAAAGGATGGAAGACCAGATTATAGGCTAATGTCGTATCATTAAGAGGGATCATGGCAAGTACCTTGATAGTATATTCTTGTGTCATTTGGATCAATTTAGGATCATGCATTCATTGTAAACTAAAATTGATACCCAATATGTGCTCTGTCTAGAAAAACGAAAGTACTGGAACTACCGAAGAGCGGTAGTACCGCTGCCTTAAATGGTACTTCCGGTGCTCACAAGCTGCGAAAAACCGAGCGAAACATTTTTTCCAGAGAGCACCCTCGGACTCGATCGGTGCTCTATCTGGACATCCAGAAATACCGGCGTGCAAACTGCTATACTTCCGCTTCCGGGAAGCTCCGTTAAAATCGAGCGAACTTTTTTCCAGAGAGCACCCTCGGGGTATTTTTATGTCTATGGCAAACGGAGATACTGGAGTTTCAACAGCGGAACTACCATAGAGCGATAGTACTGCAACCTTAAACGGTACTTCTGGAGCATGGAAGCTCTAACAGTTCAGGCGGAACCTTTTTTCTAGAGAGCGCCAACTCTCGGCCTCAGATCAAACGGAAGTACTGTGTCGATATTTTCGTACTTTCGGTTATCGGAACTACCGGATTTATAAAAGCGGTAGTTCCGCGCCGACTTCCAACGACTAGTTCAGAAGTTCTGAAATAGCCGTTCCTGTTGTGTCAGAACAGGTACGGAAGTACTGCTCATTGCACTGCGGTACTTCCGCTCGCCTTGATATTTTCAAGAAATTCTTTGTAATGGCTAGTTTTGGTTGGTGCGGGTATAAATACCCATCCACCTGCTCAAGGACAGATAGAAGAGACCCTATTGAACATTTTTGAGCATTGAGCATTCACTCCACACCTCTTTTTCTCATTATGCATTCACTTGAGGTGGCTGAGCCAAACAAGTGCATATCATCTTTAGATTGATCCTTTGGCACTTGATTGTCATCATACGAAGCTTGTGATCTTATACTCTTAGTGTTTACGGCACCTAGATGACTTAGTGGGTGTTGCGTGGTGATTTCTTCAAGAAGGTTGTGAAAAAGCCCGGCATCGACTTGTGAGTGGTTTGGTATCCACCATCTTCGAAGTGAAGGAAGGACAACCACTAGTGGATTGAGGAGCTGAGGCTTAATTTATGGAGTCGGTCCAAATCGCTTGGGCTTTCCTCACCGTGGACTAGGGAAAATGGCAAGTTTCCGATCACCATAGTAAAAACATCGTGTGTTCATTGGTTATCACTTTGTCTCCTTTTCAGCTCTCGTACATTTAGCATATTGTGATTATTTACTTGTGCTAGAGCCTCTTGTAAAGATTTATACTTGTAGCTCCCTAAACATACTAGAATTGTGTAGGTTTCAATTGCTTTAAATTTCTTCCATATTAAATTTGTAGAGATTATTTAGAAGGCAAGAAAAAATTTTAAATCTCCTATTCACCACCCTCTAGTCGGTTATCCTTGATCCTACAAGTGGTATCAGAGCTTGGTCTCTCATTTGTTAGACTTAATCGTCTAGAGAGAAAGGATGGCTAGCGAGGGGATTGCTATAGGAAAGACATCTTTCTTTGATAGCTCAAATTACTCTTATTAGAGACCGTCCACCATTACATGGTCTCTGCTCTGTATGCTATACCTTCAGCGTTATAGCCACTTACATTATCACTGGGACAACACCTAGGGCAACACAAATCAGGGCCTTTCTCTGCCCTCCATTTCCCAATCCACCCATAAAGCATTTTGAAACAGAACTATATCTAGTTAAGTTCCCATGTCTGCCCTTGATCGTGGGCACGGCTATTCGAATAGTTTTGACTCTGCAGAGTTTGCACACTTTACCCACAAGAGATAGTTCACTTGTTGCCCCATACGATTCTTGAGCAATCCATCACAGTAACCGTTCAAAGTACCTCGCCCCTTCCATCATCTCACTCCTATGAGCTTGGCCCGCTTGCGGCAGGTCTCATAGGTTGTGCGGGATGTCCTCCTTCTGAACGCCTAGCAGCTGGCTACCCACACTGCTAGCGCGTCACAGCAGAACTTCACCCTCTGCGAGTGTCCTGTTCAAGTTGTCAGCCAGACAGCCGCTTGCACTACCTCACCTCTTCCACCGATGTTGATGACTTTCAGGGTCTAGTAAATCTACTAGGCCAAGTTGTATTCCTACCGGTCAACCGAAGCTCTGATACCATCTGATAGGGCGATGGGGTCCCGATCTTCCGATAGGATATAACTTCGATTTTGGTGGAGGTGACTTTTGCGATCCGACTACAACCGTACGACGTCGCCTGCGCCTTAGCAATCGCTAAACCACACTCCAAGTCGTTATCAACCATGCCAAGAACACGGTTGACCTGACCACAAAGGTCTATTCTTGCATGCAACCAAAGAACAAGCAAGAACAAGATAACAAGCAATCTGAAATTGCAAATATTTATATTGAGTTCAACAGGTGGGATTCCAAAGGCTGTCTTGACAGGTAGTCATCCGACACAACTGAAGAATAGAAGTTTGCACAAGGGCTAAACTAAAACTCAACGAAATCCAAGAAAACTAGAAGGGTGCGACCTCCTTAAATAGTGGAGGGAGGGCCGCGCAATACTAAGAACCAAGGGGTGGTATTATTCAGGGTACTGTTCACATGAACAGTACCTGTGAACAGTACAGGCCTAGGAGGGGGGCACTCCCCTTTGGGTCCAAGCATTACAAGGCCCAATTTGACCCAAACAGGTGACGTAGCATCTTCTTTTGGAGATTACGGTGCGTACAGAAGGAATTTGGAGATGATGCTTGATTCATTGGAAAGAGGACGAGAAAAGCTTTCCAACAAGTACTCGTGGACCTCAAACGGACTCCGTATGTGAAAGTTATGCACTTTTGAAGTTGGGCCATCAAACTGAATCCGAATTGATCTGAAGGCCGAATTGGATTCCAAAACGTGTCCAAGTTGAACTCTTGCTTGAATTGGTGCAAAAGTGATGTGGGGCTGTAAACATATATATTTTCATAATCAGGTAGCATCATATTCTCATTTAAAATGTGTTGAAGCTGAAGAAACGAATTCACCTTTAGTTCAATCTTGATATTGGGCGCTGTGGTCATATGTGTTTGTGGCGTGGTCACATCATCCTCCCCTTCTTGACAGAAAACCGTCCTCGGTTTTAACATATGTATAGCCTCACGTGTTGTATGATCTTGATCATAAATCTTGGTACATGATAATAAACGCAACAAACTCTCATTATGTAATATCATAAGTTCTTTATCAAACAAAGTAAAACCTGTTTGAAATGACCTCACCTGATAATTTAAGGGATGCGTAGAAATTCTTGTAACTGGAACAACAAGCACAACAAATATGATTGTATCCATAGAGTACATGTTCTCATCATTACATGCATTTGAATTTTGAAAAAGGCTGAAAAAGAAAAATATTACTATGCTTGGATATTTTATTTTTATTTGCAAAGGAAATCCTAGATTTACTGCATCATTAGACTGATAGGTGGGGCCCACTTAATAGGATTTTATTATTTTCCAAAATAGTTGACATGTGGGGACCACATGTCAAATACTCATGTTTTAAATCAGTTTTAAATGCTAACTAAACCATTTGGGTCCACATGTCAATGACTAATTAGGATTAATCAAGCCATTAGTGCTAATTAATCTTAACCTGGAGCCCATTTGATACGGGGTCGCCCGATCTTCTCGACGTAGGATCTGGATACTCACGTGGATTTGATGAACCGTAGTGATCCCCCGTTGCCAATGCAAGAGTTAGCACTCTATAATTCGCCCAACCTCACGTGCTGAACTTCACGACCACCGATGAAGTTCTATTGCGCTCCCAATTCCCAGCGGAAAAGGTTGAACAATCTTAATTTCAATGAACTCCCAATTCTCTCAAGCTGGTTTGCCCAACGAAAGAACAAGAGTTTTTCTATTATCAAAGTGGTTCCCCTTTACAATGGGGGTCTACCCCTTAATATATAGTCTCAACCCAAGTCCATTCAACACTAAATTTTCCATATGGTACTATTCATCCCGCAAGTACTGTAGCGCTACTGTTCACGGGCTGTACTGTAGCGCACTGTTCATGGGCCGTACTGTAGTGGTACTGTTCACGGTGCACTATTCATGGGCTTGTGCTTCCTTGGATGACAGCCACATATTCTTGATCTCCATCCATCGCTAACTCTTCAAACACGAGCACAAGTAAAACATTGTTTTAGGTAGTATACAATTCTCATTAAAATTAATACCATATTCATTAAGGAGCAGATTCACCTGAGATTGTAGTTTCTTGGCTCGTGCTCTTGTTATTGGTCCTGTTATTGATGTCTCATTATTATTAGCTTTGGCATTACTAGCGATGTCCTCATCACCATTGATCAGAGAGAAACTCAGCAACTTGATGGTAGTGATGCCTAATGGCTTTGACGAGCTCGGCGGCGGCGAGGGAGAGGTGGAGGGGCATGGGTGTTGAGACCCGAATATACAAATCCGGACTCTATGTATATTCTACACTAGTCCATGATCATGCTAGTGCACACAGTGGAAACATAGATGAAATATTGACCACATCACAAACAACTATAAAAAGACTTAAATATTATTAGTTATCAGAGTTGCGATCTTATGGCCAAGTTTTACACTTTAAGAGTTGGAAGGGTTTAACAAAACTAGCAGCAGAAACACAATGAAAATAAAGTGGCCATTCGACATGCCCACAGGCAATCAATTGGGAAATGAGACCCTAATTCGAGAAGTCATCGAAGTATCCCCCTTCAAGTACCTCCGATTGATATGATTCATCTTCTCCCACTGAGCAAATATGGATATAGTCGTGAGTACATAAAGTACTTAGCAAGTCATTTGTAACAAGAATGCAAATAAGTATGCAAGGCTTACCAAATGATGGCTGAGTGGTTATTTTGCAGAAAGCAACAATTTAAAGTCAGTGCAATAAATATATTAAAGGCGAACTTGGGAAATGATTAACAAATAAATAGTCAAAGGAATTGCATAAGTACATGTGAACTAACCATTCACCCAATGAACCACCTAAGAACTGACCATTCACGTAATGGGGCAGTGAACTAACCATTCACTCCCAGACATAACCCAATAGATTTTAATGAAATATCTACCCTCATGTGAAATCACTAAGCATTGTCCATAACCGAGGACATGGCTATTCGAATAGTTTTGTACTCTACAGAGATTACACAACTTTGCCCACATGATATGATCATCTCATAGTGACACTAGAGCAACACGCTTTCTTGAGCGTGTTGACTAAGAAGATCATAACAAGGCTTTTACAATGTTCAATCTCAAACTAATCTTGCCCACTAAGATTTCACTACTAGGTAGGCTAACCACCTTGTCAGAAAGACCCCACTTGCAACAACAAAACACCTCAAGGGCAACATCAAGGTTAAACCATCACAAATTAATTAGTCAGGTCTATCTCATACTAGACATGTAGTTATATAGTAAGGCTCATATCAATGATGTACAATGTTAAATCCTTAGACATTACCCGGGCGAGATATCCACATTCCAAAAGTACTAATCACACTTCCCCCTTTACTAGATCACTCGTCTGAGTGAAAACCATTTTGTATAACCAACACCAATGACACTACCCATGTCATGACACTTAAATTTTGGCTGACCACCACGATTCAATATCTCATTAAGTCAAAATTAATTAATTAATTCACATGCGATGATGAGCCTAATGTACTACAAGCATGGCTAACCATACCAAACGTAGAATCTATGTGACAACTAGTAGTATAACACTAAATATCTTTCCTAAGGTGACAATGGAATCATGGCATTTAAATTATCAATTGGGGGATTAATCAAATCGGACAATAACAACCATATACAAAGGTTTAGTTGAAAATATCAATGCAAGATAATTTAAATAAAATAATAAATAAATAGATTTGAAAACTAGGTTTAACATGATTAAAAGACACAACTTGCCTTGGCCTTGCTTAGTTAGCAACTCTTGGTCTTCAAATCCTATTTCGGCTCCTTCGAAGACATTATCTAACGGGAGAAATTTTCAGTAGCTTCATTTCACCTTTGTCTTAAATTGTCATTTTTAGCTCATTGCATTCTCCATTTGACCATTTGGAGCTCTTTTTGTAAATTTCCCTTCTTTGTCTAAATTCAACTCCTAAGTGGATTTTTTCATAATTGCCAATGGGTTCATAAAGGGGAGATTGAATGACCATGTGAGAAGGTCCTAATTTATGATGTGATCAACCATTGCAATTTGCGAGATTTGGAAATTTAAATAATAGTGTTGTTGGTCAGTTAGGGAAAGGCCAACCAAACTGGCATTGTGCCACCAGCCTGATCGGCTGATGTCAGCGGTCAAACCACCAGGGTGGACTGGTCGGACCGACTTGTGTCAGTTGTCTAACCACCCCAGGGTTGTCGGTCTAACCGGCTGAGGAATGTCCAGATGGGGATTTTTGGCCAGAATTCATATTTGTAGAGTTCAAGATATGGAATGAGTTTTGATGAGTATGGTTAATTGTTATATATTGGATGAGCTATGTTTCGGCTAACGTGGATTAAGTTATGAAGAATTTATACTCGGAAATAATTTCTTCGTCTTGGATGTGCAGGGTTACTTGGAGTCAACAGCGTGGATCGAGGCTAGGCTTATGGAGGAGTTGAGGCCTAGAATGATAGAGGGTGTTGGGTAAGATAGTGAGCTCAAGCATGGCATGAGAAAGGCAGGAAATGTTGAAGGCAAGTTCGAGCGGCATGATTGCACTATGTGGCTTGGACAGGCCAAGTGAGACATGGTTCGGTGGAACCTGGACATGAGAGACTTGACGATGTGTGGTGACCTAGTGGTGCACCTACATGTGGAAAGCATGGTGATTGCTTGCAATAATTGATGATGATGATCGGGTCAACGAAGGGTATTTTGGTAGTTTGCCAAAGTACCGAAAACTACCTTGGGTCAAAACCGTAGCGCATGTGTGGTGCTTGGGAGAGCGGTTTATATCAAGGTGAAGCTGGTTTGATCAAGGTGGATCAAGGCTAAGGATTTAACGGGTTTAGACTTATACACTTTAAAAAGCGTGTATAAGTGAAAATATGTGAGTAAAACCCATGTGTATGGGTTACCGAGTTTCCCCTATTGTGCTAAGTGCATAGTATCCTCTAAGGGATGGACATGACTGGCTAGCCCATCTATAAAATGGGGTTGCGACACCACAATTGGATTCAACACACCAAGAGCAATTTCTCGATGGAAATCTCAAGAACACGCCAACAATGGCCACCAAACCATGGTGATTTTCTGATTTCTATTTCTCAAATCATAGCCTCTGTTCCAATGGGGCTAAGGCCCTGGCCTTATATTGGTGCATAATGCACGGCCTTGATTACAACTCACGCACTACTTGGCCTAAGGCCGAAACAAACTCCAATACAAACTAAAAAGAAAATACCTAAACTGCTACCTCTGGTTTCTCAATTTGTGACTTGACCGTGTGGATTCCGTGGCTGGCACCTTATCCATTTTGTGGGGCTTCAAAATAGCTTTCCAATGAGTCCAAGAACGCCCAAATCGGACTCCGGTTGTGAAAGTTATGGACGTTTTAGTATCGGTCTTGCCAGCTGTCCCATCCGAGTCCGAATCGGTTTCAAATCTTTATATGTTTTGTTTTCTTGTTCAAGGGGCTTCCAAATCCGTTTGGAACCTGAAAAGGAGTCCTTCTCCACCTTTAGAAAGTCATGATGTGGTCGGATTTTACTTTTATTTGCATTGCAATACTCGAACTCTTTATGTTTGGCAAGTCTCGCGCGTCTCTCCAGACAGCTCCTGCAGCATCCATTGAAATTGCCATAACTTTGTGTAGGAAGCTCCAAATCAAGTGTCGTTTGATTTGGCTATGTGGCTCTCATTCTCACATTGGTTTTGATGCATCTTAATTGTTGTATGTATCATTGGGGCAACATAAGATGTCTCCTTTACCAAGGGGAAACTCCCATGCTCGGTCATCTTCTCATGTGTCACACTAGTGGAACCATAAGCGCTGAAGTATGGACATGGATTGTACCGTGATGTACGTTTCTCCATAAGTCTCTTCTCCTGTATAATTGCATAATTCACAAGATCATGTATGCTACTAAAATATTTATGTTGAATTGCAGCGGCGATCTCAGAATTCAAGCCACCCCTAAAGTATGCCTTCTCCCTAGATGGACTAGTGACACCGGCACGACGCATCGCATCTTGTAGTTCAAAATAGTAATTTGGACAGTATTACTCCCTTGTGTGATATTCTCCAGATGGTGAAGCAATTCCTGCGCATAATAGCATGGCACAAACTCGCTTCCAAGTTCATCATCAATTAAAAGAAGCTCCTTAAGAAACAAATTCACCTGACAATATTTAATGCGGCTCAATACTTTCCAATTAAATAATGTATTATTTAATTCGCCTGAAAAGTGCTAAGCATGTGCGTATCCGCATCAACTGCGCTACTCTGATTATTTGTACATGATTGTATATTAAAAGATGAACAAGTAGACTTAAGAAATCTTTTAAAGTATGAAGAACTATTGTAGAAACTCATCTCATTGTGATCATGATATGGCACAAAAAATTGTTTACCCGTAATATGCAATTTCTATTCAGTAAGCTTATCACATGTAAGGCATATTCGATAAATATAAAACTTGTCATCTACACCATAATCTCCTATCAAATTAAACTTATAGGTGTAGGCATAAACACTAACTAGTGATTTTATACATGAAATTTCAGCAAGATTCTCAAGCACACTAGATAGCTCTCTAGGATCATCAAACATGATATAGTACAAAGAATTACTAGGAGATATTCGAGTAAGAACTTCCTTATGAGTAATCAATTCCACATTATGTAAATTGAGCAAAGAAGTTTCAGAACAGGGAATTTTCATTCGCACATATAAGTTCTCACAAGTACTCATCGTTTCACAATTACTTCCAACACCAATATTGTTACCTTTATCGTTCTCCTTAGTTGATACATGTGTTGTAGGTATTAAATCATTATGATGTAACAACGGGGTAGCAAGTACTTCACCCTCACCCATGGTTATCTCCTCATCTTTGACTTCTAATGGTGCCAGTTGTTGAATGTTTAACTCCTTATCTTCAATTTCAATCTGCACAATGTGAGAAACAACACTAGAAGTAGACATTAATGAATTAGTTTCAAAATCAACCTCACTTTGTCTAATATCTACCACTCTCTTTTCTTTTGGTGTATCTCTCACACTCTTAATTTGGATGCTCTCAGCCTCACATATGGTGGAATCACACAGCTTACTCTTTTTGACACCCTCACTCAATTTGGCTATGTGGCTCTCATCCTCATATAGATTTTGATGCATCTCAAATGTCTCTTTGACCGAGGGGAAAGTCCCATGCTCGGTCATCTTCTCCTCCTCAATAGCACAAGTCACAATATCATGCATGCTCCTAAAATTTTTATGTTGAAGTGCAGCGGCGATCTCATAATTCAAGCCACCCCTAAAGTATGCCTTCTCCCTTGATGGACTAGTGACACCGGCACGACTCATCGCATCTTACAGTTCAACATAGTAATCTTGGACAGTATTACTCCCTTGTGTGATATTCTCCAGATGGTGAAGCAATTTCTACGCATAATAGGATGGCACAAACTCGCTTCTCATAAACGCCTTCAAATCTAACCAAGATTTTATAAATTGTTTTCCAATTAGTTGTTGCCACCAACTACAAGCATAGTCTTCAAACTCCCTTGTGGCACGCATCACCTCTTGGTCTTTGGAAAGTTTCTGAAATCTAAACACTTTCTCCATTTGCCATTCCCACTCAAGATACTCCTCTGGATCATCACTATCATAGAAAGGAACAAAGCTATCATTTTCTTGTTGTGGACGAAGTGCTTGCACAATATCATTCACGATGTTTTTGTGTAATACCTTCATTTGTTGATTGAATTCAATATGGAAATCCTGCATATCCGCCTTAAGTTGGACGTGCTTATCAGTGGTGCCTGATTGGAGCTCTTGTTGCAATGTACTTCTCAATGCCTGATGTTGAAAGCGAGTCACCGGTGCATTAATATTAACTTCATGCTCCTCACCATAGTTATCTTCTCCACCTGACATGGTTAGATTGTGCAAAGAAAACACAAAGCAATAACAAGATATATGGATGATTAGTACAAATCACTCGATCTCACTTTGTTTTTCTCACAAGTAAAGTTCTCACCTTTCCGAAGTAATAAAAACTTACAGTTGGTAGAAGCTACAATAGCAACGTGATGATCAAGCGAATTTAAGAGTGTTCACAATTGCACAACAACGGTTATTTAGTGGAGCTTGGTATAGAAGTATATATCCTAGCAATCTGAATTTTTTGATGTTGTAAAGTTAAGTAATAGTCCAAGCTAGAATATTTTGTCTAAGTGCTGATGCAACAAATTTAAGTAAAGTGTATGAACGCACACGCAAAGATTAATGTGACTCGATGCAACAAAGGAATGAGCTAAATAGAAATAATATGAAATTGATGATTAATTAGCTCGTTTTGCACCAAGTACTAGGAGAGACGCTAGCCAATTGCAATGATATGAATGTAAGGGCACAAGATTGCTCAAGAAATGAAATTACACGATCTGAATTTTATGGACTAAGAACTCACCCCAAATTCGGCCAATGCTTTTTTTTAAACCGTGGCTTTTTTTTACGGCTGCCTCTTTTTTTTTTGCTTTCTCAAAGCCGAACTAGGTTTAATTGTTCCTTTTTATTTTGTATAGGTCACAAATATTCAGCAAGGTGTAAAATACTCAAGAGCAGCCCTTAATGCAATATTCAACAGCTAGTCTCAACGATGAAATAAAATATAAGTGAAGCTTGTGATGTACTCGGCTGATCAAAGTTGGTGTTCGAATGTCTAATGGCTCAGTTGGTTTTCGGGTGAAACAGTACTAACCAAGGTTTCGGCCAGCAGACAAATGACACGAGCTCTTGCGAAAAGAAGTTGCTCATTCGGCAGATTTCGGCCAGACTAGAAACAGTCGCACATGGAAGTTGATTTATTTCTAGCACTTTGGTTCGTATGTTACTTTGATTGGTTTCGGCTAACAACTGCACTCGTTTTTTTTTTGACAAAGTGGTTTCCGTGCAACACCAACAGATCAACTATCAAAGAGTTAGACTCTGACGACACTATTTGGATTCCGTCCAGAAATCATGGAAACAAATAAATTGGTGCAGCCAAACACCAGATCATTGACGGCAGGTGATTTCCCGATTGAATTGTTTCGGTAGGACAGCAAAGAGTATGGCTGTTTTTTTTTGAACTCACTGACGAGATAAGGCTGGACAACAGAGATTGATTTTTTTATGTGGACACAACGATTAAGCGACGCAAAAGAATACGACGATCAGCATCTAAACAAAAATTCTAATAGATCAAAACTTAACAAAACTCACGAGAATTAACAGATGCAAAAACTAGGGTTTGGAATTTTTTTTTGCCGTTTAATGGACTATAGGACAGAAATAAATAAACTGAAATTTAAAGGGATAAGATCCTACCGAGTAAACCGCGCTCTGATACCAAGATGATACGGGTTCGCCCGATCTTCTCGACGTAGGATTGGATACTCACGTGCAGTCTCTCGAATCGTAGCGATCCTCCGTTGCCAATGCAAGAACGAACGCTCTTTAATTCGCAAGATCACACGTGCCGGACTTTACGACCACCAAGCGAAAGTCCCATCTTGCTCCCAATTCCCAGCGGAAAGGTTGAACGATCTCAATTTGCAAGAATTCATAAGTCTTCTATTGGATTTTTGATGGCTCTCAAAAGATCAAAAAATGTGTACAGAGTATGAACTCCATCTCAATTATCTAGTCTAGCACTGTTCTCTCATTGTTTTCTCGTCACGTATGGATATCTAGTCGCCCCCCCTGATGGATCTCGTCACGTATGGATATATGGCGGCTGGTGCACACAAGCATGGTTTGGTCTAGGGCAAATCAAAGTCCTCCTTGGTCACCTCTTGGCACGCAGGCCGTGACTTTCTATACGCGTGGGCTTTATGCAATTGTCAGGCCTCATGGCTTCCATCATGAGCTGGTTCTTTTGAAGCTCTCAAGCCGCATGGGCTTTGTCTCCTTGGTTGGCCGCATTGTTGAAGTCTTGATGTTGGATCGCCCTCGAGTTGTTCAAATCTAACAATGCACGAGAAACTAGCATAAGATGATAGTATATTGCTCTCATTAATAGAAGGGAATTCATTAAGAAACAAATTCACCTGATAATATTTAATGCAGCTCAATAATTCCTTCCAGTCAAATAATATTTTTAACTGAAAAGCGTAAGACATATGTGTATCCGCATCATGGACTTTGAGAGAGAAATAGGTGATCCAATGTTTGTTCTGCAATTCAAGGTCAAGCCATCGTTCCATTGGGAATTGGGGACTTGGCGTTCGTCGTTTGTGGCCTCGCGACGAACCATTATCCGGTGTGTTTTGGGCGTATTCCGAAGAGTTGTAAAGGATTTTAGTACCATTGCTGCCCCATTAAATGAATTGACAAAGAAGCTTTCATGGTCTTGCAGGTTTCTACAGAAGATTTGTAAAGGATTTTAGTACCATTGCTGCCCCATTAAATGAATTGACAAAGAAAGGAGTTGTTTTTAAATGGGATGAGCCACAAGAAAAAGCTTTCCTTGAGCTCAAGAAACGATTAACTGAAGCCCCTTTGTTGGTCTTACCTGATTTTACCAAAACTTTTGAGATAGAATGTGATGCTACTGGAATTGGCATATTTTAGTGAAAAATTGAGTGGTGCACAATTGAATTATTCTGTTTATGATAAAGAGTTGTATGCTTTAGTTAGAGTGCTTCAAACATGGCAACATTACTTATGGCCCAAAGAATTTGTTGTACATTCTGATCATCAAGCTTTGAAACATCTGAAAGGCCAAGCTAAACTGAATAGAAGGCATGCTAAATGGGTAGAATTCATTGAAACTTTTCCATATATTGTGAAATATAAGAAAGGCAAAGAAAATATGGTTGCTGATGCTTTATCCGACATGCTTTGTTGAATCAATTAGAAGTAAAAGTGCCAGGACTTGAGAGTTTAAAAGATTTGTATGGTGCTGATGATAACTTTTTAGAACCATATGAAAAATGTCGCAATGGGAAAGGATGGGAGAAATATCATGTGCATGATGGTTTTCTTTTTAGGGCTAACAAACTATGTGTTCCAGATTCTTCGGTTAGGCCCTTGTTATTGCAGGAATCACATGCAGGAGGCTTGACGGGCCACTTTGGCCGTGAGAAGACTTTTGAAATGTTGGCCGACCATTTCTATTGGCCAAAGATGAGGAAGGACGTTGAGAGATTTGTGCAGCGATGCGTCACATGTCACAAAGCTAAGTCAAAACTGAACCCCATGGTTTATATACTCCCCTACCTGTTCCAAATGCTCCTTGGGAAGATATTAGCACGGATTTTGTTTTAGGACTACCTAGGACTAAGAGGGGAAGGGATTCAGTGTTTGTAGTTGTTGATAGATTCTCAAAAATGGCACATTTCATTCCATGTCATAAGAACGATGATGCTTCACACATTGCTGGGTTGTTTTTCAGGGAGGTTGTGCGTCTGCATGGAATGCCAAGGACAATAGTCTCAGATCGTGATGTGAAATTCACGAGCTACTTTTGGAAGACATTGTGGTCAAAACTAGGAACCAAGTTATTATTTTCAACAACATGTCACCCACAAACTGATGGCCAGACAGAGGTAGTAAACCGCACACTTTCAGCGTTGCTGCGAACAATGATCAAGAAGAATTTAAAGGAATGGGAAGAGTGTTTACCACACGTTGAGTTTGCTTACAATAGGGCTGTTCACTCTACTACCAGCATGTGTCCATTTGAGGTGCTATATGGATTCAAACCAATTGCACCAATCGACATGCTGCCACTTCCAATACAAGAAAGAAGTAATATGAAGGCTTCCGAACGTGCTGCATATGTAAAGAAAATTCATGAGAAGACAAGAGAAGAGATTGAAAAAAAGAACAAGTCCTATGCAGCGAAGGCCAACAAGAACCACACGAAAGTGACTTTTGAACCAGGTGATCTGGTTTGGGTACATCTGCGCAAAGATCACTTTCCGGACAAGCGCAAGTCCAAGCTAATGCCTCGTGGAGATGGACCATTCAAAGTGTTGGCCAAGATAAATGACAATGCTTACAAGATCGAGCTCCCAGATGATTATGCTGTGAGTCCAACATTCAATGTAGCTGATCTTTCACCATGTTTTGGTCAAGAAGAGTCAGAGTCGAGGACGACTCCTTTTGAAGAGGGGATGGTTGATGAGGACATCCCTGGCTCAACCCATTCATCATCTACTCCACAAGATTCTACACAACTGCAACTTGAAGCTTCTACAAAAGAGGCTTATTTGGGTCCCATGACTAGGAACCGTACTAAGCAAATACAACGAGAGGTGAATGCGTGCCTAGCTGAATCTAATATTGTTGTAGACAAGAATTATATACTGCCTAAGTCTCGTATGCTTATTTTACTTAGGTCTGCACCTACGGAGATAATTCAAGCAGAAGGAGCACATTACAAGGATCAAGACTTAGCTACCGGAGTACATTGTTTAACAACATCCACTTATGACGAGCTACTAAAACAAATGACATATACATATACCATGCATACACCTTGGCTTCTTTGTTACCCTATTTTCGGCTTATTAAAAGCCGAGGACGGCTTTGTCTGTAAGAAGGGAAGGATGATGAGAACATGTACTCTATGGATACAATTATATTTGTTGTGCTTGTTGTTCCAATTACAAGAATTTCTACGCATACCTTAAATTATCAGGTGAGGTCGTTTCAAACAGGTTTTACTTTGTTTGATAAAGAACTTATGAACATAACGAGAGTTTGTTGCGTTTATTATCATGTACCAAGATTTATGATCAAGATCATACAACACGTGAGGCTACACATATGTTAAAACCGAGGACGGTTTTCTGTTAAGAAGGGGAGGATGATGTGACCACGCCACAAACACATATGACCACAGCGCCCAATATCAAGATTGAACTAAAGGTGAATTCGTTTCTTCAGCTTCAACACATTTTAAATGAGAATATGATGCTATCTAATGATGAAAATATATATTTTTACAGCCCCACATCACTTTTGCACCAATTCAAGCAAGAGTTCAACATGGACATGTTTTGGAATGCAATTCAACCTCCGTGCCATCGGCGTATCCGCCCGCAAGGCCGCTGACCTCACCACCAGGTTTGTAGCTGGGGACTTCTCCGAATCCGCCATCGCCGCGATGGATGAGGCCGCGCTGCTCAGAGCTCACCAGGATGAAGGGCATCGTTAAGAGCCGCTCCATGCTACCCAGCTCTGCCGCGCCTTGCCCACCTACCGCCGTCTGGGCCGACCGCACAGGTGAGCGCCTTTGCCTGAGTCACGGCGGAGATCGTGCGCCCAGCGCCTGCCTACGAGAACACTGCTCTTCTCTTCCTAGCTGCTATGCGCCTCTCTCCTCATGCACCATCTAGGGGAACATTTGTCATTTATATTCTGTTATGTAGGTCTAAGTACAATGGGGTAATATTGATATTTATCTTTTGTCTTACCTTTGCTTCATTTAACTTGTTGTAGGATTGTGTGAGTAATACACGGCAGTCTAATATCCCAACTATTGTTGATGGGGTACCATTTGAACTTGTTTAACTTACTTTCTGTATTATAGATCATGAATCAATTTTAAATTTGCTTTGTATGATCTGCAGGATGGACTTTTCCTTATAACCAATAATCTTGGTCTTGTTGAAGATAACTCTCTTGTCATCCTAACACCAAATGTATATGAGTACAAGCGACTTGTTCAGAAGGTTCTTAACTGTGAACTAAATGAGGAAAATTCTTCTCAGCAGCTGACTGCACTTTGCCAAAAGTATGAACATAACATTTACTATCACTTTTTCTTGAATGCTTATTTGTAATGTTTTCTGATTTTTTTATCAGAATTGGTGGTGTAACCATCATTCAGAAATGAAAAGCATATCTAATTAGTGATGGTAAAACAGGTATGTTAAACAGCTGCTTAGCTACTTAATTGAAAAGCTCAAGCTTATCTGTGCTTTACTTACAATGCAACCTCATCTTTCTGCGTGCAATGCTGCATTTCTTTTGGGACTAGTCTCGAGTCTTCGATGCTGATTTTATTTTTTTGAACTACTGGATTTTTTTTCCTTAAATGACACAGTGAGTACGTTTGGTTCCCCAAGGCGATGTGGTGGTCAAGGCGACATTCTTTCTGGAAGGTCTGTTGCCACCTTGGGGCTGAGTATTCCCTTCTTGAACTATATCCTCTGACATGTTGACAGTTTATCTTGTTGTGATTTGTACAGCCTTACATCAGCATACACCCTCAATATGCTTATTATCTTTATGTTTTATTAGCTTTCCCCATAATTAGTGTTATAATTGGAAGCATGCATCGAGTTCTTATTTCTTGTTCTTTTTTTGGAAAATAGGAAAAACTTCCTGTAGGCAACCAATGAACTAGGATGTACTGCTTGTGAACTCATCTCAGTTGTGTTGTGAAAGACTGGTTATTTCTATTCTAACCCACTTTGTTTTTCTCTATAAAGGCTTTATAATTGTAAATCCTAGTCAGCATCATATTACAAACAACTTCTCAAAAGTGCGTTGGGATTACAATTGCTAGGCTACATTTTTCACGGGAAATAGACCAAACCCGTTCCATGCAAGCATACTTTTATTGAGCGTGTGTACCTTGCACAAAAGTTTGCCCAATATATCTGCAGCTATGCCTTGAAACAGATGTTTTGGATCCAATCGTTGTCTCCGCATAAATATATTATTGTAGTTGCAGTATCAGAGGTACACTATGTGTTGGTTATGCTTGGAAAATATTGTATTAGTTCCACTTCTGCCGTTGTTGATTGCATAACATTCTTGTGACAATTCTCTGTGTTACTTGTAATGGTTTAGTTAGTGGTCCTCAGCAAAGCCATGATAGCTCATCATTGAGTTTCTAACATCAATATTGTGTTTTTTGATATTTGAGTTTCAATATTATATTCAGTTTTTGTGCTATGAACGTAGTCATTTTATGCTTCCTAAATGTCAAAACACTCTACAGCTGAAACCACCGTTGGTGATACGGGGTCGCCCGATCTTCTCGACGTAGGATCGAGATACTCACGTGGATTTGATGAACCGTAGTGATCTCTCGTTGCCAATGCAAGAGTTAGCACTCTATAATTCGCCCAACCACACGTGCCGAACTTCACGACCACCAAATGAAGTTCTATCGCGCTCCCAATTCCCAACAGAAAGGTTGAACGATCTTGATTTAGATGAACTCCCAATTCTTCCCTCAAGTTGGTTCGGCCAACAGAAAGAACAAGATTATTCTATTATCAAAAGTGGTGCCCTTACAATGGAGGTCTAACCCTCAATATATAGTTCCCTCTCCACCTCTTGGCTGGCCAAGAGGTCATAAACCAACTCCAACTCATTCCTACATGTATTTGGAAACAAACTCACACAAAAGGAAAAACCTAAAATTGAACTGTCACTATGTTTCGGTCATAACTTTTTATTCATGATGAATTTGAAGGTGGGCCCGCATCTATTGCATAGCCCTTGAAATTATCTTTCCAACGAGTACAAGAACACCTAAATCGGACTCCGTTTGTGAAAGTTATGGCCTTTTTAGTAACTGCCTGTTAGGCTGTCCCGAACTGAATCCGAATTGAATCCTGAGTTGAATCCGTGTTTGAATTGGATTGAGCACGTGGGAGGTCCGAATTTGGCTTGAAAATCTTATCCAAAACATGTAGTTTAAGTCCTTGTTCATCCATTGCTTCAAAGATGAGAACACACAATGTATTTGCATTAGGTAGTATACCATTCTTATCTAAAGTAATAGGGAATTCTTTAAGAAACAAAAGCACATGTTGTTGTAGCATCTTTGCTCTTGCTCTTGTCATAGGACCTGTTGGAGCCTCATCACTAGCTTTATTACACACCCTTGGAGTGGAAGATGAATGCGTAGTAGAGATGTCCTCATAGTTGGTTTGTCATCTAATCTGATTTACTGGTGGCAGCGTGGCAGTGTTTTCATCATGGGCATGACACTTTCTCTTGTCAAATGAGCGAACTACGGAGAAGAGGTTATACTTAATGCCTGTTTCTCACTACCCCGACTCTCATATAAATAAGATTTGCTTTTGTTTTGGTGTAATGCAGTGTGAATCCTATGATCCTTGGGTGCATATCTGGCTCTTTATTGCTCAGGAAAGCTGCATCGCTTGCTTTTGAGAAGAACAAGAGATCAACTGTCACCACTGACATCATCGAGTTCTTGGGCAAAAGGTCTGTCTAGCTGCACTGGATTTTCAATTCTGTTACAGTTTTTCATTTTTCATGTTATCTGCCTTTTCTATTGCAGCTTAGAAGATATCTGCCCTGCCTTTTCAATCGATCGCATCTCTTCACGCATCGCCTGGCGCCAGCACTCATGTTGCTGAGCGTCGGAGAACGACGCCGGGCTCCTCTGCGCTGACCAGTAGCAGCTCCTCATCGAGTTCATGCACAGTCAGTCCTGGTGGTGTCGCGGGGCCGAGCAGGTTACCGAGCTAACCTAGTATGGCTGATGGATTGTTTAATTAGGCGGAGGATTTTGCACATCAGTTGTTTATTTAGCGAGAGCTGTTTTAACGATTGTGTTCCTTTGATAGTATAGATTCTGGCTAACAAGTATCTTGTTCGAAAAAATGTCACTGTTTCGCAAGACTTCGACAAGACCAAGGTCAAGTGCTCAACTGCAACGAGTACAGACACTTTGCGAAACAGTGTCCAAAGCCAAACCGAAAAGCAAGGGCAAACCTCGTAGCAAAGCATAATGACGACAGTCCGCAACTGTTGATGACCGAAGTATGTGAACTCGTCTATATAGTCCCAACACCTGAAGATGAGGTACTCCTGCAAGAAGAAAAGGTGACGCCGAAGCTTAGTGGCACCCAAAACAAGGCTTGGTACCTAGACACTGGTGCGAGTAACCACATGATCGGATGCATGGAGAAGTTTGCTGATATTGACACGAAGGTAAAAGGCTCATTCAAATTTGGAAATGGTTTGGCTCTGGAGATACAAGATAGGGGCTTGATACTGTTGGAGTGTTCCATGGGTGAACATCGTATTCTCACTAATGTTTACTACATTCCGACGCTGAGAAGCAATATTATCAGTCTTGGTCAGCTAGACGAGAACGACAGAAAGATTGTGGTCGAAGGAGGAGTAATGTCAATCTTACATAGAACTCAAAGGTTACTGGCCATAGTGAGCAGATCAAGAAATCGGATGTATGTGTTACACATCAATTCAGCACTCCCAAACTGTCTTCTAACAAGAGGCTCTGAAGTGGCATGGAGATGGCACACCAGGTGATGCGGATACGCACAAGCTTAGCACTTTTCAGTCAAATACATTATTTCACTGGAAAGAAGTATTGAGCCGCATTAAATATTGTCAGGAGAATTTGTTTCTTAAGGAGTTTCTTTTAATTGATGATGAACTTGGAGTCCTACATCATGCTATTATTTTATGTATTCTTAGGTATGATTCATGTGAAGACTTGGGAGAGCAAAAGGGAGGAGCACAAGGACTTAAACTACAAGTTTTGGATAAGATTTGCAAGCCAAATTCGGATCTCCCACGTGCTCAATCCAATTCAAACTCGGATTCAACTCAGAATTCAATTCGGATTCGGTTCGGGACAGCCTGACAGGCAGTTACTAAAAAGGCCATAACTTTCACAAACGGAGTCTAATTCATGTGTTCTTGTACTCGTTGGAAATATAATTTCAAGGGCTACTCAATGGATCTAGCCCCACCTTCAAATTCGTCACGGATTAAAAGTTATGACTGAAACATTGTGACGGCTTAATTTTAGGTTTTTCCTTTTGTGTGAGTTTGTTTCCAAATACATATAGGGATGAGTTGGAGTTGGTTGAGGACCTCTTGGCCAGCCATGAGGTGGAGAGGGAACTATATATTAAGGGTTAGACCCCCATTGTAAGGCAGACCACGTTTGAGAATAATGAATCTATTAAAGTTTGTTCGAGTTTAGCATTGCTACCGAAATTCGATAGGGAATTAGGAGTGATTTTCTTCAATCAAGATCGTTCAACCTTTCCAATGGGAATTGGGAGCGCGATGGAACTTCATCGGTGGTCGTGAAGTTCAGCACGTGTGGTTGGGCAAATTATAGAGTGCTAACTCTTGCATTGGCAACGAGAGATCACTACGGTTCATCAAATCCATGTGAGTATCTTGATCCTACGTCGAGAAGATCGGGCGACCCCGTATCATCTTGGTATCAGA
This sequence comes from Bonia amplexicaulis, assembly GCA_036346245.1. Lineage (NCBI taxonomy): Eukaryota > Viridiplantae > Streptophyta > Magnoliopsida > Poales > Poaceae > Bonia > Bonia amplexicaulis. The sequence goes on along the minus strand of CM070738.1, from coordinate 11,885,884 downwards.
GCGCGGTTTACTCGGTAGGATTATTTACCCTTAGTTTTAGATTGATTTAGTTCTGTTCCTATAGTCTATTAAAACCGAAAATTGCCACAAAAAAATCCAAACCCTAGTTTTTGCATCTGTTAATTTTGTGAGTTTTGTTTGGTTTTGATCCATTAGAATTTTGTTTAGGTGCTGACCGTTTGTGTTTATTTGCGTAGCTTAATCTTTGTGTCCAATCCAAAATCCAAAAAAAAAATATTGCTGATATTTTTTTCATCAATTGAGACTAGCTGTTGAATATTGCATCTAGGGCTGCTCTTGAGTATTTTACACTTTGCTAATTATTTGTGACCCGCAAAAAAAAATCAAAGGAACGATTAAAGCTAGTTCGGCCTTTACAAAAAAAAAGGGACAACTGAAAAAAAAAGAAGAAAAGAAAAAAAGAAATATGGCGGAATTTGGGAGAGTTCCTTGTCCATAAATTCAGATTGTGTGATTTAATTTCTTGAGCAATCCCGTGCCCTTACATTGATATCATTGCAATTGGCTAGCGTCTCTCCTAGTACTTGGTGCAAAACGAGCTATTGAATTCTCAATTTCAGATCGCTTCTATTTAGCTCATTCCTTTGTTGCATTGAGTCACATTGATCTTTGCGTGTGCGTTCATACACTTCACTTAAACCTTTTGGATCAGCATTTAGGCAAAGTATTCTAGCTTGGATTATTACTTAACTTTACAATATCAAGAATTTCAGATTGCTAGGATATACACTTCCATACCAAGCTCCACCATATAACCGTTGTTGTGTAAGCAGTGAACACTCTTGAATTCGCTTGATCATCACGTTGCTGTTGTCACTTCTACCAGGTGTAAGTTTTTATTAGCCTTAATTCACTTCGGAAGGGTAAGAACTTTACTTGGGAGAGAAAATAGTGAGATTGAGTGATTTCCATATAGCATTATTCTACATAGCTACTTGTTTCTTGCATAGCTAACCATGTCAGGTGGAGGAGAACACCATGATGAGAGTGGTGAGACAAATGAGACTCAAGCATTCGTTAAGCAATATCAATTTGGGGCATTCCGTGAACACTTTCAACGTGAGCTACGCCAAGGGATCGATCAACTCCATGAAAAGCATGATGCTTTTGCTGATCAAATTGCACGGAAGATGCAAAACATGGAGATACAAGCTGATGAAAATATGCGCCAATTGCGGGACGACATTGGAGCCCTCACTAGGCTCATACAAGCTCGCAATGGTGGCGATGAAGCAAGTGTTCAAGGAGGAGACGCTGCTGCACATATACCTCATGAACCGCAACATCGAGTGGCTGCCAACGTGGTGCGTCCCCCACATATTGGAGGACGAGGAGGAGGAGGCCATGGAGGGCGTCGCCAAGGCCTAGGTGGTGCCCGTGGTAGTGCTGCACATGCGATGGAATGGAATGGTGATTTTGCTTTGCATTACAATGACCACTATCGTCGTCCACGCAATAAACATGATGGATTGGGTAAGCTCAAGTTTTCCATGCCCAAGTTTGTACGTGGAACTGATCCCGAAGAGTATCTCACTTGGGAATTGAAGGTTGACAAAATATTCCGTATGTATCACTATACGGATGAGAGAAAGATACAGTTGGCATCACTTGAGTTTGAAGGCTATGCTTTGGATTGGGGGGAACAAGTCATTACTCAAAGAGCTGAGAATGGAGCAGACCCTGTGGCATCATGGCAAGAGATGAAGCGAGAAATGAGAGCATGTTTTGTTCCTCGTCATTACAAGCGTGATCTATTTGATAAATTGCAGAATATGAAGCAGGAGAAGAGACTTATGGAGAGACGTACATCACAGTTCAATCCATGTCCATACTTCAGCTCGTATGGCTCCACTAGTGTGACTCATGAGAAGATGACCGAGCATGGGACTTTCCCTTCGGTAAAGGAGACATCTTGTGCTGTCCGAATGATACATACAACAATTGAGATGCATCAAAACCCAGTTGAAAATGAGAGCCACATAGCCAAATTGAGTGAGAGTGTTAAAACGAGCGAGCTGTGTGATTCCACCATATGTGAGTTTGAGAGCATCCAAACTGAGAGTGTGAAAGATACACCAAAAGAAAAGAGAGAAGTAGAAGATAGACAAAGTGAGGTTGATTTTGAAACTAACACATTAATATCCACTTCTAGTGTTGCTCCTCACATTGTGCAGGTTGATATTAAAGAAGAGGAGCCAAATGTTCAACAATTGGCACCATTGGAGATAAACGATGAGGAGATAATCATTGTTAAAGATGAAGTACTTGCTGCCCCGTTGTTACATCATGATGATTTAATACCTACAACACCTACATCAACAGAGGAGAACAATAAAGGTAACAATATTGGTGCTGAAATTAATTGTGAAACGGTGAGTACTTGTGAGAAGTCACATACACGAATGAAAATTCCATGTTCTGAAATTTCTTTGCTCAATTTACATAATGTGGAATTGATTACTCATAAGGAAGTTCTTACGAGAATATCTCCTGATGACTCTTTATATTATATCATGTTTGATGATCCCAAAGAGCTATCTAGTGTGATTGAGAATGTTGCTGCAATTTCATGTTTACAATCACTAGTTAGTACCTATGCATATAAGTTCAATTTGATTGGAAATTATGGTATAAATGATAAGTTTTATGTTTACCGAATATGCATTACATGTGATAAGCTTACTGAATTGAAATTGCATATTTTGGATAAACAATCTTTCGTGCCATACCATGATCACAATGAGATGAGTTTCAACAATAATGCTCATGTTTCAAAAGATTTCTTAAGCCTACTTATTCATCCTTTAATGTACAATCATATACAAATAATCAGAGTAGCGCAGTTGAAGCATGGAAGGAACTAAAATTTTTCTCCCCCATATTTGAACAACTTAATTTGGTTTGGCCCATGAATGACTTGTCCGTAAGCCTAGCAAAGTCGAGCACGACTTTTTCTCATGGAAGGGAGAATGATATGAAAGACAATGTTGCAATGTATACATCTTATGGTTGCCGTTATATTAATTTGTTTGTGTGGAACAACGAGAATGACACGATAATTGATTCATACATATATCATGCATATGTGTTTGATACGGGGTCGCCCGATCTTCTCGACGTAGGATGGATACTCACGGGAGTCTTGATGAATCGCAATGATCCTCCAATGCCAATGCAAGGGACGAACACTCTTTAATCCGCCAAACCACACTCGTGTTGATTTCGCCGACCATCAAGCGAAGATCTATCGTGCACCCATTTCCCAATGGAAAGGCTGAACGATCTTGATTGAAGAAAGTAACTCCTAATTCCCTATGGAACTTAGGCAACAATGCTAAACTCGAACATACTTTAGTAGATTGATTATTCTCAAACGTGGTCTGCCTTACAATGGGGATCTAACCCTCAATATATAGTACCCTGTCCACCTCATGGCTGGTCAAGAGGTTTTAAACCAACTCCAACTCATCCCTACATGTATTTGGAAACAAACTCACACAAAAGGAAAAACCTAAAATTAAGCCGTCACAATGTTTCGGTCATAACTTTTAATCCGTGATGAATTTGGAGATGTGGACGGATCCATTGCGTAGCCCTTGAAATTATCTTTCCAACGAGTACAAGAACGCCTCAATCGGACTCCGTTTGTGAAAGTTATGGCCTGTTTAGTAACTGCCTATCAGGCTGTCCCGAACCGAATCCGAATTGAATTCTGAGTTGAATCCGATTTTGAATTGGATTGAGCACGTGGGAGGTCCGAATTTGGCTTGAAAATCTTATCCAAAACTTGTAGTTTAAGTCCTTGGGCTCCTCCCTTTTGCTCTCCCACTGCATAGGCTTCTTTTCCCCTTGATTAGCTGCATGGGCTGCTTGTCTTTCTCCTTTCCATTCCCATGGGCTTTGAGCTTTTTGTTCTTGGTAGCAAATATGATTACCCTCCTTGTGCTTCTCTATTGTTTTGGGCCCGGAATCATCATAATATTCAAACCTAATAATAAACAAGAATTTGGCATAAGGTAGTATAACGCTCCCACGAATAGAAGGAATTTCATTAAGAAACAAATTCACCTGACAATATTTAATGCGGCTCAATACTTGGCATCTCTGTCTGAAACTATCGTTTTGGGAACACCATGCAATCTCACTATCTCCCGCACATAGACAGGTGCCAAATCACTCGCCGAATTCGTCGTACGAATAGGGATGAAGTGCGCGGACTTACTGAATCGGTCCACCACTACCCAAATCGCATCCTTACCTCGCTGGCTACGAGGCAAGCCGACTACAAAGTCCATGGTAACATCATCCCATGGCCACTGTGGAACATCTAAAGGCTGCATTAGTCCAGCGGGACGCTTATGCTCAGCCTTCACTTGTTGGCAAATCCAGCAGGACGCCACATACTGCGCAACATCCACTTTCATTCTCTTCCATCAAATCCCGATACATCTTGGTCTCGCCAGGATGTACCGTGTACGGGGTACGATGAGCCTCTCTCAAAATATCATCCTTGACCTGAGCCTTTTTGATTCGGGGTCGCCCGATCTTCTCGACATAGGATCTGGATACTCACGTGGATTTGATGAACCGTAGTGATCCCCCGTTGCCAATGCAAGAGTTAGCACTCTATAATTCGCCTAACCTCACGTGCTGAACTTCACGACCACCGATGAAGTTCTATTGCGCTCCCAATTCCTAGCGGAAAAGGTTGAACAATCTTAATTTCAATGAACTCCCAATTCTCTCAAGTTGGTTTGCCCATCGAAAGAACAAGAGTTTTTCTATTATCAAAAGTGGTTCCCTTTTACAATGGTGATCTACCCCTCAATATATAGTCTCAGCCTAAGGCTATTCAACACTAAATTTTCCATGTGGTACTATTCATGCGCAGCTTCTGTAGCACGGCACTGTTCACGTCTGGTACTGTAGCACGACACTGTTTATGGGCCTGGTACTGTTCACGGCCTGGTACTGTAGCACGTACCTATTCATGGGCTGAATACTGTAGCGCATACTGTTCATGCGTAGCACTATTCATGGACCGATCATTGTTCATGTCGTGGACTTGTGCTTTCTTGGATGACGGCCACATATCCTTGATCTCCATCCATCGCTGACTCTTCAAACTTGAGCACAAGTAAAACATTATTTTTAGGTAGTATAAAATTCTCATTAAAATTAATGACATATTCATTAAGGAGCAGGTTCACCTGAGATTGTAGTTTCTTGGCTCATGCTCTTGTTATTGGTCCTGTTATTGAAGTGTCATTACTAGCTTTGGCATTACTATCGATGTCCTCATCATCCTTCCCCTCTTGAAAAGGAGTCGACCTCGACTCTGTACAATCTTGTCCAAAGAAGGGTGATAAATCAGCAACATTAAATGTAGAACTTACTCCGTAGTCATCACCGGGAAGCTCAATCTTGTATGCATTGTCATTGATCTTGGCAAGAACTTTAAAAGGTCCATCACCATGGGGCATCAATTTGGATCTACGCTTCTGCGGAAAGCGATCTTTGCGAAGGTGGACCCACACTAAATCACCTGGTTCAAATACCATTTTCTTTCTAGATTTGTTAGCTTTGGAAGCATAAGCACGTACCTTCTTTTCAATTACCTCTTTAGTTGTGGTATGGAGTTTTTCACATTAAATTCTTTTTCTTGAGCACATAGTTAAGTTTTGCACCAAGGTTAATTTAGTCAGCTAATAATAATTGAATTTTGTCTCATTTTTGTAAGTAAATTTTTCCATTCCCATAAAATTAAAAAAAGTGTAAAGAAGACCAAAAAATGTCCATTGACAAGGATGAGCTTGTAAAGAATATACTAATATTTAAATTTGTTAAAGTCTAGAAGTTTGTAAATTTGGCACAATTTATTTTATGAAGGAAAGGCTTCACAAAGGAAATAAATAGAAAGAATTTTGATAAAATACCCCCAATTAAACTTTAAAGGTTTTGTTAAGGGAAAGTTTTGCCTTTTTTATGTAAATATTACAAGAATCTCATTTCCCAATGCTTTTAAATTAAGGTAAAAACGAGTTTTTTCTAGGCTGATAATTAAATTTAAGAATGGTATTTGTTTCAAAAATTAAGGTTTTTACCAAGCAACAATGGCATTCTAAATAGAATTTATTAGGAACGGATGACTTGAAGTTGGTTTATTTAAATGGTTGGGTGAAGAGATTTTGCAAATGACATACAACACAAAAATCTCAACAATGATTAACTCTGAATTTTATTGCACTGGAAAATTAACTTTGTTAATTCGCCAAAAGGGTTTTTTGAAAGTTGGTTGTGACAAAGCCTTTTTTAATTTAAACGAGCACATTTATTGATTTTATTGGAAATAAGGTCAAACCAGAACGGATATAGTACTAAGAATTTTAACGAAAATTATCAATTAACTCAACAGAATGGAATTGAACCTTAATGTACCAACATGACAAAAATTTAAACGAATGTTAAAAATTACATAGGTTTCTTTAACAAGATACCTTGGTTATGCACAACCAATGAAGAGGTTTTATCGAATGGCTTAACAGAAAAATTTGAAATAAAATGGTTACGATTATTGCAAGATTCAGATGATTTGAGGTTCCAAAAAGCATTATGCAAACGCCCCAATCAACAACGTTTCAATTCAGTAGACCCAAGCATCCATTTGTCCTTCCGGAAGGGAACTCAAGTTGCAAAAATTGGTTCAGATAGGCTCCGATCATTTGGACGATGACTTTCATTACTGTTTTCAGGAAGTCCAGATTTTGGTGTTATCATCTTGGCTCCCTTCGATTTAAGGCTGACAACTTGGATCTGGTTTAAAATCTATTGGCACAATAGCAGAGATTAATACGGTGGTTTAGCAATTTGAACAAATTCCCAAAATAATCAATTAATTATTAAACTACCAAGGAGATTTTTAGCAAGGATGAAAATAGGTGATTTGTCGCGATTGTAACACTATGAACGAGAAACTAACAAACGAAATTTAAGCCATTTGAATTCTTGGAACTTTCAAAGGAAGGTTAATGACTTTTAGCTGTTCATTGTTTACCAAAGAAACTGGTCGTACGTTTCTGTTTGTAAAAATAACTACATTTGTTCTTAAATTCAAGTATGATACGCACCAAGGAAATCTTACTCATTCATTCCAAGAGGTTTGAAGGTTTTACAAAATGAATATACATTCATTGAATAATTGCAAAAGTTTAAAATTTAATGTAAGTTTATAAGATTTATTTACCCTTCTGCTTAAGAATTCAAAATTTTTTGTTCAAGTTTGGATCCATAGAGCCTTTACCTTTTGAGGGCCAAGCTTTGGTGGCATGGTTTAAAAGGGAAATCATGAACTTTCCAATTTGTGAAGGGAAATTGTGCTGTTTAGAATTGTTCCCTTTTTGGCCCCAATAGCAATCTTTTGAGATTTTTTGTTGGTCATAATTTGAATCATATATTGAATAAGATGGTAGTTTGGTGAATTATAAATATTTTAAGTGAATTTGTTTTCCTTTATAGATAGAATAGATTACTTTCCGAGTTTGAATATTTAACAAGGCAGGATTGAAGTTTTGTAAATAATAATAGCAAGAACCTGTTAAGGAAATGGAATATGCAGATTTTTTTAGAAAGAAATTTGGTTATTTCCAAACCTTTCATTCAATTCAAGGTTAGCCATTTCCTGGGTTTTTTGATTTGGCCATATTCCAAAATGGGAAGGATTATGCTAGGAACTTGGTATAAAACTGAACCAGTTATTTTTCAACATGCCCCATTAAAGAATTGCCAATTTGAAGACTTCAGCTGTTTTTGTTCGATTTTGTAAAGAATTTAAAGGATTTAAGAGGTTGTCCACACTTTTGTTCAAAGGGTTGATTGCCAAGGAGTTCTTGATTAAACCAATTTGAAACCCTTGTGGATCTACCGTTATCCAAAACTTCGAAAACCGTGTAGTATAAGAATTTAGGAAATTAGGGAAAATAAAAAGAAATTGAAAGGTTGTTTAAAGAGAGTTTGCTTTTAAGGTGTTCTAAATTTAAATTCTTAGGTCCTTAAAGAATTTCAAATCCTGGGAAATGACCTTCAGAAAAGAAATGAAGCAACTTTAATAGAAGTCATGAAATTGAGAATTATGAAAAATATTTATCCAGGGCAAAAGAAAGGTTGGTGAGTTTTGATGGTGATTTGAAATCTTAACCATTCCTAATCAAAGATTGACATTCAAGTTTAAGTTTTTGTCGAGCTAATTTGTAGCCCATTGAATGCAAGAAACATTTTGGCAAAAATGTCAGTTCTTTGAAGGTACCATAGAAGTGTTCTGATGAATTTCAACGGGATTTATTACAGGATTCAACAAGACTTGAACCAAAGGCCTTATGGAACCCAATGATTAAATGCCACCATAATTGGAAGGTTGAATTTCGTTTAAACCAATCTAATGTAAAAGGTTAAACAAAATTTAACTCATGTTTATTTTTTCTTATCGCACCAATACTCTTAACGAAAGGACTTTAAAGGACTGCTTGTAGGATAAACATGATGAAATATTCATGTAGCCAGAAATTATGACAAACATATACAGTGGCTTACCTGTTTAAGACCCGAGATCAAAAGAGGGTTGTCTTAAGAAGAAATTGGTAAATGACAAATGATGCCTTGTCAAATTTTTGAAATGTGTTAAAAAAATTTCAACAGCCTTAAATTAAAGTAAAGGCTTTTAAAACAGGTTTTACATTGTTTTGCAACCAACTCTACCTTATCCCATGGGCAGAAGGTAGAAAGAATTAACCGTGTGGTCAATGTTCACCCAGCTGAAAGGGGAATGGCACACGGAGAATGCCCCCAAAAATTTTCTTTAAAGGGGTTTCCCCCCAAATTTAAAAATTGTCTTTTTGTTATTTTTAAAAATTTTAAATTAAAAGTTTTCCAAAACAAAAGAAAATAAAGGGAAACCGGGTTTTAAAAATTTTATGGGAAAACAGGGAGTAAAAAGGGGACCCGGGTCTTTCCAAGGAAAAACCCCCCCACCAAATGGGAAATGATCGGTTTGCTTTAAGGAACATTTTAAAACCCTCCCTAGCCTTGGGAAAAGGCCAAATTTTTAAATTTCCGAAATTTTAATTTTTTGTTTTACTTTGGGTTCCCATATTTGGGGAAATTCCCAAATTTATTTTTATTTGGGTAAAATTTGAAGTTTTTATTTGTTTAACATTCAAATTTCTTTTTAATTCTAATGGATTTTTTTAAAAATTTTTTTTAAAAATTTATTTTCCCCCAAATTTGGGTAAACCTTTTTCAATAAACTTTAATTCTTCTTAACTTTAAATATTTAAAAAATTTTTTTTTTTTGTAAGTTTTTATTTTATAAAGGGGTTTAAATTTTTAAAAAACTTTTAAAAGGTAAATTAAAACCGAGTTTACTTTTTTTTAAAAAAAGGAACTTAAACCCAAGCTTTACCTTTCCATTTTTTTTGGGGGTTTTCTTTTACCCCTTTTTTCCCCCTTTTTTGCTTTTTTAAAGAAATTGGAAACATTTTAAAAAATTTTTGGGTGTTTTTTAATTTCAATTTTACATAAAATTTCCTAACCCCAAATTTTAATTTTTTTTTAAAAGGAAATTTGAACATAAACGGGTTTTTTTTGGTTTTTTAAAACGATGCAACCAATCCATACCGAGGATAACATCAAAATTCTTTATCGGAATAACCATGAGGTTAGCCACAAATCCTCGCCATCTATGGAGGCTATGCATCCTGGACAAACCATAGAACTAGCAATAATAGGAGAATTGACTGTAACCGACTGTGAAATCTGTTGCAAACTTATTTTTGCCTTTCTAGCAAACTCACTAGAAACAAAGGAATAAGTGGCACCGAAGTCAAAAATAACGAGAGCACTGTGTAAATCCACTAACAGAGTACCTGTCACCACGTCCGGTCGACTCGCAGACTCAGTGGCAGGCAATGTGTGAACTCCGGGCCGTACTGGGGCAGCAAGAGCCCCGATGCTCTGCTGTGACGGCATCGGAAAGGGAGGTGGTGCAGCATACTGAAGGAGGCTGTGGCGCAGGAGCAGCCACCAACACCTGGACTGACCCCCGAGATGAGGCATTTGATGACGCAGATAACGGCTCCCACTTAATGATGCTGGTGGGATTCTGACGACAGACCTTCTCCATGTGGCCCATCCGACCACAGTGTCGACACTCTCCCGTCCAGGAACATTCAGCAGGTCGGCCCTCACCACCACACTTAAAACAAATCATGCCCTGCCCGAGGACAGGACGCAAAGCTGGTGGTGTAGGAGACGATGATGTCAACGTTTTAGACTTGGATGACTGTGAAGAACGTCGACTCCACTTTGACTTTTTAGGAGCGGATCGCTGAGATGACCTACCCCTCTCACTATAGCCCCTCTTCTGGTCACCACCAGAAGCACTCGGACCACCAGAGGGTTGCGACCCTTTAGTGAGGTGCTTCTCCATCTCCATCCCTCTGGCCTGCTCAACCACAGACCTAAAGTCACGTGGCGCAGTAGTACCCATAACATGCCGATACTCAGAATTTAGCCCTCGGCGGAACCTTTTGTCCTTCTCAAGGTCACTATTTGCGACCGACGGTACGAAGCGGATCAAGTCGTTGAACCGCGCCTCGTACTCAGCTACTGTCATCTTTCCTTGCACAAGGGTCGACAGGGCAACCTCCATACTCTCCACAAAAGACTCTGGGTAGTACTTCTTCTTGAACTGCTCGACGAAGACCTCCCAGGTGGCTGGACCTTGGGCAGAGGTCCTAGCTGAAAGGACTCCCTCCCACCAGATGTCCGCCTCAAATGTGAATGTCTAATCATAAACGTTACTCGTCAAGGTATGATTAGCACATAATCACATGCAACATCTCAAATACTGTAAATCATAGCGTGGGAATACGAATAACAAACATTCACCACATTTTACTGTTCTACCATGCACTTGCCTGTTAACCTGGCGGACGGTGCGTGGACGGCACCAGACTCGAACCGCCACCTGAACAAGCATTAACCATTTCAATTCATCGCTAATACAATACACTCATAAACGAGCAAACGACATCGCCTTAACGTCCAACCTGACATAACCAAGTCATGTCCCAGTGGGCGACCTCTCATTGTACTCGCCAATCGAAATCTACACACTTAATCCCACTTTAATCGATCACACTATTGAACCTCAATTTATTCCCCTCCCCTCTCTCCTGCCACGGATCGACCAAATCAATAGTGGTAGTACCGATTTCGTCGTTCAGGCATTCATTTTAATATACGATAACTAACTGATCACAAGCATTAATTCTAATTATCGGTATATTAATTTATGCCCGACTCGGTAAATAAACACGGAGAAGGGTTTTCGAGGCGTTACCTTGGCCCCGAGCGACTGGATCGAGGCACTACTTTCTTTTCCTTGGCCGGATCTGGCGGATCTAGCGACGGCGAAACTTCCCCCTTTTTCTCTCTTCTTTTTCCTTTCTCCCTTTCTTTCCTTTCCCCTTTTCCTTTCCCTTCGGTCGGCGTTCTTTTTTTTCAGCCGACCTTTCTCCCCCCTCTTCCTTTTCTTTACCTTCTTTCTCTTCTTTCCTTCCAGCCGGCGCTCTCTTCTTTTCTTTTCTTTGCGCCCGGCTGCTTCCGCTTCCTCTTTTCCTCCGTCGCCGGCTCTCCTCCCTCCGCCTCACTCCTAGGCGCCTCCGCCTCCTTTTCCCTCCGTCGGCTGGCTCCTCCCGCTCACCTCTTGGCTGGCCGGCTCGCCTCCATTCCCGTGGAGCGGCAGCGACAAATGAGAGCGGAGGCGGGCGGCCACCACCACGACCAGGGGTGGCGGCGGCGGGAGTCGAGGCGGAAGCAGTATGAGGGCGGCTACTGAGAGAGCTAAGGCGACGCAGACGAGGTGCAGCGGCCGGATCCTCCTCACTCCCTCACCGCCGCCCCTTGCCTCCCCACCGCCGCCACCGGCTCTCCTCTTGCCCGTGCGGTGAGCGGCCGGGCGGGCGAGGGAGCGGCGCCACGGGCGGAGGAGGCGAGTTGCGGCGGCACACATGGTGAAGCGGCGGCGGCATGATTAAAGCGGCGCAAGGGAGCAAAGAACGCAAGAGACAATGGCAAGAAGCAGACGCAGGAGTTGATAAGCACGGGGAGAAGAAAAGATCGGGTTCGGCTTCTCCCTCCGGCTCTCTCTCTCTGATATATACATATTTATCTGTGGGATGGGCTGGGCAGGGCTTACTGAATGGCCCATGTATTACAATGTATGGTCTGGCCAGCTGTACGTGCACAACAACATATGGCCAACACATGCAGCCACATGGCAGCAGGAGTATATAGTTCAGGAGAATTAGGAAGTAGAGTTCGTAGCCAAGGAAAGTTGATGTGGCACCAAGTAGCACTACAACTTTGGTTAATGCTTGCAGTTCTGTGCACAATGTTCAAGAAGCTTTGAATACCAATTTTGAGGTTTCCAATGTCGACAAGAGACATATTTGGAAAGACAATGAAGTCTATTTTCCAACGAATCAAACGGCACTTGATTTCGAGCTTCCTACACAAAGTTATGGCAATTTCATTCGATGCTGCACGAGCTGTCCGGAGAGATGTGCGAGACTTGCCAAACATAAAGAGTTCGAGTATTGCAATGCAAATAAAAGTAAAATCCGACCACACCATGACTTTCTAAAGGTGGAGAAGGACTCTTTTTCAGGTTCCGAACGGATTTTGAGGCCCCTTGAACAAGAAAACAAAACATATAAAAATTTGAAACCGATTCGGACTCGGATTGCGACAGCTGGTAAGACCGATACTAAAACGTCCATAATTTTCACAAACGGAGTCCGATTTGGACGTTCTTGGACTCGTTGGAAAGCTATTTTGAAGCCCCACACAATGGATAAGGTACCATCCACGGAATCCTCACGGTCAAGTCACAAATTGAGAGAGAAACCAGAGGTAGCAGTTTAGGTATTTCCTTTTTAGTTCGTATTGGAGTTTGTTTCGGCCTTAGGCCAAGTAGTGCGTGAGTTGTAATCAAGGCCGTGCATTATGCACCAATATAAGGCCAGGGCCTTAGCCCCATTGTAACTCAGGCTATGATTTGAGAAATAGAAATCAGAAAATCACCATGGTTTGGTGGCTATTGTTGGCGTGTTCTTGAGATTTCCATCGAGGAATTGCTCTTGGTGTGTTGAATCCAATTGTGGTGTTGGATTCTACTCGCTGAAACTTCGGTTTCTCTACCCTTCGTTCACGTGCTGTGGTGTGCGTGGGAGAAGGCTTATCTTGGAGAGAGCATCCAACAAGGTGTATTGTGAAAGATCAGGGCCAAAGCAACGGGGTTCAGCTAGTTTGCTAGGTGGATCCGCATCAAAAGTAGCACTAGTATCCATATATTTACTTTTTCTGAAGATATGGCCACCATATGTTTTATTGTGAATTTCATTTTTGAGACATAGTTAGCTTCATGGTTTGTTGGGTTTGTTGTTACCAATAACAGGCGGTATAGTGTGGTTTGTAGGATTTCACACAGCAGCCTCCAGCCTAGAAGCTAATTGCACGGGATATTCATGATATTGAATGGAAGTAAATATTAGGAGCCATAGGTTCTATAAAGATCCTCCACTCTGGTTGTTGGTGAGTTCCTACCTAATTTCTTGATCATTTGTAGATTTGTAAAAGAAAAAAATGGGATGCCGTGGTTTCTAATTAACACGTGCACCTTCTATTGTGACAAATTTTATATTTGTGAGGTCATAATACTCCAATGGCCTATCATCCCTTCTGGAAAACATTTGGAACACATGGATCATTGCTTTCTTTAAAGTGAGTGATTTCCATATTTGTATTTGCATCTTGATGCGGATACGCACACACATAGCACTTTTCAGGCGAATACATTATTTAATTGGAAAGAAGTATTGAGCCGCATTAAATATTGTCAGGTGAATTTGTTTCTAAAGGAGTTTCTTTTAATTGATGATGAACTTGGAATACTACATCGTGCTATTATTTTACGTATTCTTAGGTATGATTCATGTGAAGACTTGGGAGAGCAAAAGGGAGGAGCACAAGGACTAAAACTACAAGTTTTGGATAAGATTTACAAGCCAAATTCGGACCTCCCACGTCCTCAATCCAATTCAAACTCGGATTCAACTCAGAATTCAATTCGGATTCGGTTCGGGACAGCCTGACAGGCAGTTACTAAAAGGGCCATAACTTTCACAAACGGAGTCCGATTCAGGTGTTCTTGTACTCGTTGGAAAGATAATTTCAAGGGCTACGCAATGGATCCGGCTCCACCTTCAAATTCGTCACGGATAAAAAGTTATGACCGAAACATGGTGACGGTTTAATTTTAGGTTTTTCCTTTTGTGTGAGTTTGTTTCCAAATACATGTAGGGATGAGTTAGAGTTGGTTTAGAACCTCAAGGGAGAAGGGATACTTCAAGGGTGGCTTGAATTCTGAGATCGCCGCTGCACTTCAACATAAATATTTTAGTAGCATGCATGATCCTGTGAATTATGCTATTATACAGGAGAAGAGACTTATGGAGAAACGTACATCATGATTCAATCCATGTCCATACTTCAGCTCTTATGGTTCCACTAGTGTGACACATGAGAAGATGACCGAGCATGGGACTTTCCCTTCAGTAAAGGAGACATCTTATGCTGCACCAATGATACATACAACAATTGAGATGCATCAAAACCTATGTGAGAATGAGAGCCACATAGCCAAATTGAGTGATAGTGCTAAAAAGATTGAGCTGTGTGATTCCACCATATGTGAGTTTGAGAGCATCCAAACTGAGAGTGTGAGAGATACACCAAAAGAAAAGAGAGAAGTGGAAGATGGACAAAGTGAGGTTGATTATGAAACTAACACATTAATATCTACTTCTAGTGTTGTTTCTCACATTGTGCAGGTTGATATTAAAGAAGAGGAATCAAATGTTCAACAACTGGCACCTTTGGAGATAAACGATGAGGAGATAATCATAGTTAAAGATGAAGTACTTGCTGATCCGTTGTTACATCATGATGATTTAATACATACAACACCTACATCAACTGAGGAGAACAATAAAGGTAACAATATTGGTGCTGAAATTAATTGTGAAACGGTCAAGACTTGTGAGAACTCATATATACGAATGAAAATTCCATGTTCTGAAATTTGTTTGCTCAATTTACATAATGTGGAATTGATTACTCATAAGGAAGTTCTTACGAGAATATCTCCTGATGATTCTTTATATTATATCATGTTTGATGATCCTAAAGAACTATCTAGTGTGATTGAGAATGTTGCTGAAATTTTATGTTTAAAATCACTAGTTAGTACCTATGCATATACATATAAGTTCAATTTGATTGGAAATTATGGTATAGATGATAAGTTTTATGTTTACCGAATATGCATTACATGTGATAAATTTGCTGAATTGAAATTGCATATTTTGGATAAACAATCTTTTGTGCCATATCATGATCACAATGAGACGGGTTTCAACAATAATGCTGCATGTTTCAAAAGATTTCTTAAGCCTACTTATTTATCCTTTAATGTACAATCATGTACAAATAATCAGAGTAGCGCAGTTGAAGCATGGAAGGAACTAAAAATTTTCTCCCCCATATTTGAACAACTTAATTTGGTTTGGCCCACTAATGACTTGTCCATGTGCCTAGCAAAGTTGAGGACGACTTTTTCTTATGGGAGAGAGAATGATATGAAAGACAATGTTGCAATGTATACATCTTATGGTTGCCGTTATATTAATTTGTTTGTGTGGAACAACGAGAATGACATGATAATTGATTCATACATATACCATGCATATGTGTTGTTCTTTTTATCTACTACACCTTCAGATGTTCTTGATATGCTAAGCAAAAGAAGTGTTGATGACAAATATATATACCATGCATATACGTTGTATTCTTTGCTTAGTACAATTTCAGGCTACCAAAAGCCGAGGACGGCTTTTCTTGAAGAAGGAGAGGATGATGCGGATACGCACACACTTAGCACTTTTCAGGTGAATACATTATTTAATTGGAAAGAAGTATTGAGCCGCATTAAATATTGTTAGGTGAATTTGTTTCTAAAGGAGTTTCTTTTAATTGATGATGAACTTGGAATACTACATCGTGCTATTATTTTACGTATTCTTAGGTATGATTCATGTGAAGACTTGGGAGAGCAAAAGGGAGGAGCACAAGGACTAAAACTACAAGTTTTGGATAAGATTTACAAGCCAAATTCGGACCTCCCACGTCCTTAATCCAATTCAAACTCGGATTCAACTCAGAATTCAATTCGGATTCGGTTCGGGACAGCCTGACAGGCAGTTACTAAAAGGGCCATAACTTTCACAAACGGAGTCCGATTCAGGTGTTCTTGTACTCGTTGGAAAGATAATTTCAAGGGCTACGCAATGGATATGGCCCCACCTTCAAATTCATCACGGATAAAAAGTTATGACCGAAACATGGTGACGGTTTAATTTTAGGTTTTTTCTTTTGTGTGAGTTTGTTTCCAAATACATGTAGGGATGAGTTAGAGTTGGTTTAGAACCTCTTGGCCAGCCATGAGGTGGATAGGGTACTATATATTGAGGGTTAGACCCCCATTGTAGGGAGACCACGTTTGAGAATAATGAATCTACTAAAGTTTGTTCGAGTTTAGCATTGTTGCTAAGTTCCATAGGGAATTAGGAGTGATTTTCTTCAATGAAGATCGTTCAGCCTTTCGTTGGGAATTGGGTGCACGATAGATCTTCGCTTGGTGGTCGGCGAAATCAACACGAGTGTGTTTTGGCGGATTAAAGAGTGTTTGTCCCTTGCATTGGCATAGGAGGATCATTACGATTCATCAAGACTCCCGTGAGTATCCATCCTACGTCGAGAAGATCGGGCGACCCCGTATCACATCTATATATAGGACTAGGTGTTAATAGGGCATATTGTTTGGAACGAAATTGCACATGGGATGAATTTACTAGGAGATGTGCTGAAAGATGTTTACATTTGTGCCCATAGCATCACCAGTAGGACTGCAATTGATAGTAGCCATCGAGAGAGTCAAACTGAGCACCTCTTTTTCTGGGACTTTTAAGGTCTGCGCAAGTAACAAGTGAAGTTTCTTTTAGAGTCTCGATATTGTAGCAGTGTTATTTTCGACTATCTTGTAGTCAGAACCGCTGCAAACACACCGGAGGATCATACACAGAAATGCTTATTTGTTGTTGTAAAAAAAGGAATATGCTTATTTGGTTCAATTTGTAGCTGTAGATTACAGTTTATGATGCCACGTTTTCTAAGGTATGGATGGCAATAGGTCTGATTAAAAGCTGTCAAAATGGTGAATCATATATCTTGCACAGTTTCCTTTATTTGCTTGGTGTAAATACAATTCTTATTTTGACCTTGCAAGTGCTAAAATTACAGGAGGTAGCTAACATAATGAAATTGTTTTGAACATGCTGGGAAGAAGAATTTGTTGAAACATGACTAATGTGCATTTCAGAATGATACAAAAAAAATAAAAGAGCGATTGGACTATTTTTCAGGAAACTATAGATGTTGTATGTGCATTGGTGATTGGTTCAAATCACTTAACCCACTTTGTTAATCGTTTAAGTTACAAAATGTATTGCACTAGCATATCTGAATTAATTTCATATCTTTGTGTATACCCTCACAAAAAAAGGCATTTTATATGTATGCTATATACACAGGACACATACAGTACTATTGTGATTTTATTAGTTTTTTCCTTAGATTTTGACATCCAATATTTAAGTGATGGCATTCTGATGCGGATACGCACATGCTTAGCACTTTTCAACCGAATACATTATTTAATTGGAAAGAAGTATTGAGCCGCATTAAATATTGTCAGGTGAATTTGTTTCTTATGGAGTTTGTTTTAATTGATGATGAACTTGGAATACTACATCATGCTACTATTTTATATATTCTTAGGTATGATTCGTGTGAAGACTTGGGAGAGCAAAAGGAAGGAGCACAAGGACTAAAACTACAAGTTTTGGATAAGATTTTCAAGCCAAATTCGGATCTCCCATGTGCTCAATCCAATTCAAACTCGGATTCAACTCAGAATTCAATTCGGATTCGGTTCGGGACAGCCTGACAGGCAGTTACTAAAAAGGACATAACTTTCAAAAATGGAGTCTGATTCAGGTGTTCTTATACTCGTTGGAAAGATAATTTCAAGGTCTACGCAATGGATCTAGCCGCACCTTCAAATTCATCACGGATTAAAAGTTATGACCAAAACATTGTGACGGCTTAATTTTAGGTTTTTCCTTTTGTGTGAGTTTGTTTCCAAATACATATAGGGATGAGTTGGAGTTAGTTTAGGACCTCTTGGCCAGCCACGAGGTGGAGAGGGAACTATATATTGAGGGTTAGACCCCCATTGTAAGGGACCACGTTTGAGAATAATGAATCCACTAAAGTTTGTTCGAGTTTAGCATTGCTACCGAAGTTCCATAGGGAATTAGGAGTGATTTTCTTCAATCAAGACCGTTCGGCCTTTCCGTTGGGAATTGGGTGCACGATAGATCTTCGCTTGGTGGTCGGCGAAATCAACACGAGTGTGTTTTGGCGGATTAAAGAGTGTTCGCCTCTTGCATTGGTATTGGAGGATCATTACGATTCATCAAGACTCCCGTGAGTATCCATCCTACGTCGAGAAGATCGGGCGACCCCGTATCATCTTGGTATTAGAGCGCGGTTTACTCGGTAGGATTTTATCCTTTTAAATTTCAGTTTATTACTTACTGTCCTATAGTCCATAAACTGAAAACACACAAAAAAAATCCAAACCCTAGTTTCGCATCTGCTATTTTCGTGAGTTTTATTATGTCTTGATCCATTAGAAATTTTGTTTACGTGCTGATCGTTCGTGTTTATTTACGTAGCTTAATCTTTGTGACCAATCCAAAATTCCAAAAAAAATCGATCTGCTGCAGTTCGCGACTGCTATAGTAATCTACGGATCTGCAGTGTTTTTTTCCACGTTGCTACAGTGATTCGGGATTTGCTACAGTACTGCATTGCAAAAAAAACCTGCTATTTTTATTTCATCAATTGAGACTAACTATTGAATAAGCATCTAGGGCTGCTCTTGAGTATTCCACTTCTTGCTGAATATTTGTGACCTGTACAAAATCAAAGAGACAATTAAACCTAGTTCGGCCCTTCAAAAAAAAGAAGAAGAAGAAGAAGAAGAAAGATAGCTAAAAAAAGGAAAAAAAACATTGGCCGAATTTAGGATGAGCTCTTAGTCCATAAATTCAGCTTGTGTATTTAATTCCTTTGAGCAATCTTGTGCCCTTACATTCATATCATTGCAATTGGCTAGCGTCTCTCCTAGTACTTGGTGCAAAACGAGCTATCTAATCTTTAATTTCAGATTGCCTCTAGTTAGCTCATTCCTTTGTTTGCATCGAGTCACATTGATCTTTTGTGTGCGCTCATATACTTCACTTAAATCTTTTGGATCAGCAGTTAGGCAAAGTATTCTAACTTGGATTATTACTTAATTTTACAACATCGAGAAATCAGATCGTGTAGGATAAATACTTCCTAACCAAACTCCACAAAATTTCCTTGCCGTGCAATTGTGAGTCACTTTTAAATCCGCTTGATCATCATTTGTTATTATAGCCATCACCAAGTGTAAGTTTCTTTTGGCCTCAATTCACTTCGGAAAGGTAAGAACTTTACTTGGGAGAGAAAATAGTGAGATTGACTGTTTCCACATATATATATGTTGCATAACTAACCATGACAGGATATTCAACAATTCGTTTCTCTCGGTGTGAACCAAATAGGAATGAATCTTCAGTATTTCGTTCCTCATGGTGCGATTCCAAACCCAACAATTTGTCTCTTCTGTTCTATGGAAGTGAAGATTCAGAGGAGTATCTTGAGTGGGAATGGCGATTGGAGAAAGAGTTTAGAGTTCAGAAGCTTCCCAAAGACCAAGAAGTCATGGGAGCCACTATACAGTTCAAAGACTATGCTTATTGTTGGTGGCAACAAATATCTCGAAAACGATTCATTAGATCTTGGGAAGGTTTGAAGGTGATCATGAGAAACGAGTTTGTGCCATCCTATTATGAGTGGGGATTGCTCCATCATTTGGAAAGTATCACACAAAGGAGTAATACAGTTCAGGATTATTATTTTCAGCTGCAAGATGTGTTGCATCGTGCAGGAGTCACTAGTGAATTCAAAGAGATGGCATACTTCAAAGGAGGCTTGAATTCTGAGATTACCACTACACTTCGACATACATATTTTAGTAGCATGCATGATCTTGTGAATTATGCTATTAAGCAAGAAGAGAGACTTATGGAGAGACGTACATCACGGTTCAATCCATATCCATACTTCAGCTCTTATGGTTCCGCTAGTGCGACACATGAGAAGATGACCGAGCATGGGACTTTCCCTTCGGTAAAGGAGATGTCTTGTGCTGCACCAATGATACATACAACAATTAAAATGCATCAAAACCTATGTGAGAATGAGAGCCACATAGCCAAATTGAGCGAGAGTGTTAAAAAGAGCGAGCTGTGTGATTCCACCATATGTGAGTTTGAGATCATACAAATTGAGAGTGTGAGAGATACACCAAAAGAAAAGAGAGAAGTAGAAAGATAGACAAAGTGAGATTGATTTTGAAAGTAACACATTAATATCTACTTCTACTATTGTTTCTCACATTGTGCAGGTTGATATTAAAGAAGAGGAGCCAAATATTCAACAGCTGGCACCATTGGAGATAAGCGATGAGGAGATAATCATAGTTAAAGATGAAGTACTTGCTGGCCCGTTGTTACATCATGATGATTTAATACCTACAACACCTATATCAACTGAGGAGAACAATAAAGGTAATAATATTGGTGCTGAAATTAATTGTGAAACGATGAGTACTTGTGAGAACTCTACTCATAAGGAAGTTCTTACGAGAATATCTCCTGATGATTCTTTATATTATATCATGTTTGATGAACCTAAAGAACTATCTAGTGTGATTGGGAATGTTGCTTAAATTTCATGTTTAAAATCACTAGTTAGTACCTATGCATATACATATAAGTTCAATTTGATTGGAAATTATGGTATAGATGATAAGTTTTATATTTACGAAATATGCATTACATGTGATAAGTTTGCTGAATTGAAATTGCATATTTTGGATAAACAATCTTCTGTGCCATATCATGATCACAATGAGATGAGTTTCAACAATAATGCTGCATGTTTCAAAAGATTTCTTAAGCAAACTCACCATTTGAGTGCACGGAAAATGAAAAAACTCCCCCTATTGAGGCCCCATGTTAGGGGAGGAAATAGTGAAGAGGTCGGGATACGTGGTATTTATCAGGATAGGTGGATTGGTTGATGTAATTGGAAAAAAGTTGACTGAAATCTATCATTTTGAATTAAGCAAACTCGGTTTGCCACTTCAGAAAAGGAAACCCCGTTCAAAATACAGACCTCTCCCCGATCGCCACACCAGCAGACGCAGCTGCTTCTATAACTTTCTGGGTTCCCACGGTAGCATCGCTCCGCCTGGGATATATAATGCCAAACAAGGTGGAGCGATGAGCCGGCCCATGGACGCGTGGCGGCACCTACGGCGGCAGCATCCGCAGCACCATGGGCGCATGTGGGCCGCCTCCCCGCCTTCGCAGTACTGCTCGTGTTCGCCTCTCTTTCCCCGCATCGCTGGTCATTGTCGCGCCTCCTCGGTCTCCCTTCGGGCCTATGCGATGGCGGACGCGGTGGTCCGGCGGATCACACCGCCGCTCGACCATGGTCGGCACAAGGGGCAGGCTGGTGAGTGCGCAGCCGTTCTTGGTTCCTTGCGCGCATTATGTTCTTGTGTTCTTGGTTTCTTGGTTCAGGACTCCGGCGAGAATCACCCGCAAGAACCCGAAATCAAACGCACATACTCACAAGTGGAACTCGTAAGATTTTTGAGCTGCAATGAATCGGCAGCATTTTCTGTTTCTCATGTGTTTTAAAGCAAAGCAATGAAACAATGCAAACGGAAAAACTGAAGCAGAGCACTTCAGTGCGTCATGACTTAGAACGTGTCCATGCCCACGTCGCACGACACATTTAGGTCCTCCTTGCCCTAGGTGCGCCGCGAGCTATTCTCGCCATGACCACTACGCGCCGGCGGCCATTATCCGGAGCTCGCGAGCTATTTTATGCACTTCGATTCTGGATGTCATGCTACTACCTGTAACACCGATTATTCCACAGACACAGCCAATGTTCCAACGCCATCCATAACTGCTGGTTTCCTAGTTTCCTGGACCCGACTGGGATCAGGTATTTTGGTGGTATAATATTGTGGTTTTTTTTGAGCTGTGGCTTTGGTTTTTAGCTTATAGTTTCTAAATTATGTCTGTTCTCGAGAGAGTACGCAGAGGAAAATAGTCACATGATTTTGGCTGGTATAGCTAAACTTGGTATAGTATCTACTACAATCTATTGTAGACCCCGTTTTGAGAAGACACATTATTTAAAAACTAGTTACGGTAGCAGAAAGTGATAAGCCAAACAAATAGCAAAAAAGAACCGAGCCAATGTATTTGAAACTGAAATTTACATGAAATTTTTTCGTCTTCATGTTCAGGTTTATTTCTTCTTGCGTGGCAACTAGTTGTCGACGTGGACATGCACACGTAGCAATGGGTTTCGGGTGTGTATAACTAGGGGTAAAAACAGATCGGATAGTTTCCGACCGATCCGGATAAAAACGGATATGGATTGTGTCGGATCGGATTTTCTTCGGATAATTCTTGGATCGAATATGAATATGGATTTTTTTTGTCGGATACAAATACGAATACAGTAGACCTGATATCTGACGAATACGGATACGAATACGGATTGTCCGGATAATACAAAAACAGATATCCGGGATTTCAGCCCAACATTGCCTAGCGCAAGTTAGCCTCTCTCATCTCCCCTGCCACCAGCCCACTAGCCCAACCAAGCCATAAGCCTCCATTACAATTAGGCATTAGGTTCCTTAGTCATATCAAATTACAAACACCAATTAATTTAATATTGTCGGTGGATTAAAATTTGTACCAATTAATTGATGTACTCTCGTTTAAATTATTTTGATGCAAATTTAAATACTTAATTAATTTATTAGTCACATGTAAATGCTAGAAATCCATTAAGAATTATTTAGGATTTTAGAAAAATTAACTGCCACTTGAAGATTTAAAATATGTACAACAATATGACTATTGTGGATAAAAATACTTATGCTTGTTTAGATTTCATGAATGTTTTGACAAGATAAACTATTTATGTGTTTTCATTAATTTTGGATGTATAGTTTAAGGGGTTTCTCATGTTCCAATAGATATTCGTGACCGTATTCGTTTCAATTCGTATTTGCTCCGTATCTGTATTCGATATTATTCGTATTTGTATTCGTATCCGAGGTATCTATATTCGTATCCGCATCTGAGAAAAAAATATGAAAATAAATATGGTAGAAACATTATCCGTCTGTATTCGATCCGTTTACATCCCTATGTACAACAGCTAAAAGTGATAAGCCAAACATATAGCAAAAAAGAACCTAGCCAATGTATTTGATACTGAAATTTACATGAAATTTTTTCGTCTTCATGTTCAGGTTTATTTCTTCTTGCGTGGTAGCTAGTTGTCGACGTGGACATGCACACGTAGCAATGGGTTTCGGGTGTGTACAACTAGGGGTGAAAATGGATCGGATAGTTTCCGACCGATCCGGATGAAAACAGATACGGATTATGTCGGATCGGATTTTCTTCGGATAATTCCTGGATCGAATATGAATATGGATTTTTTGTCGGATACAAATACGAATACAGTAGACCTGATATCTGACGAATACGGATACGAATACGGATTATCCGGATAATACGAAAACGGATATCTGGGATTTCAGCCCGACATTGCCTAGCCCAAGTTAGCCTCTCTCATCTCCCCTGCCACCAGCCCAACTGTAACACCCCAGCCAAACAATGGCCTAGAATGTTACTAAACTAACAACATAACCAAGCTAAACCAATTGCATTCTACAATATTTCGGCAGAGTTTCCTTTGGTTATTATCTAAAACTGACTTTCTCACAATTATAGTCAAAAGATATAACTAAACGTACTCAATGTAATCTAAACCAAGCAAAACAGTTATAAAACTTAATCAAAGCGTGGAAGCAATATAAAAGGTTTCTAATCCATTATTACATTTTTAAAACTGATAGACATAATCAAATACCACATAGGCTAGACAACATTAATATTTAAAGTTCTCTAGTTCTTCCATGGTGAATAATTCGTGCAAGTGCACCCATACTAATCCTTCTTTACTCCCATGCACGCAGATTTCATGAAGGTACCTAAAACAAACAACAAACGACAACAACAACAACAACAACAAGAGTGAGTCCAACGACTCAGCAAATATAATAAGTAATAACAAGAACAACTATGAACATCATCTCACAATTTATCCATCAGTCATATAATGAACCATGCTATGCAATATGATCAAAAATCTCTTTATCTCTTCTCTTTCGCATTTTACCGGTAATGCGGAGTGCATTCGTCAATGCACACCCATGCCTGTACCATCTTGTACAGGGACCAATTGCCCTAACTCCACAAGTATGGGGACCTTTAGCCCGTCATGACATCAACATGACGGGGACCTCGACGCTTGGTCATCTCGTGACCAAGACTTCAATATATCGGCATGATGCATATATGTGAATGTCTCAATAAATAAAAACTTGCATTCACCATATCTATACATCATAAATTCTCATAAACAACTTCAATTGCAAACTACCATAAACAGTACCAACATACCATTATCACAATCAAGATCACATACACTCAATATAGATCAAACATCGTCAAACCATCATTCATCAACAATCCATACTATAGGATTTGAACCATCATTATACTTGCCTTAACCGCGAGAAAACGAGGGACGAGCAGAAGGTGCAACCCCGGGAATCCGTCCTCCTCCTGAACAATAATTATAATATTTGCTAAGACAACAGTAGCGGGTCTTTAGATAAAATAACAACACCCCCAACTAACCCCACGAGTTTAACTTGACTAAATCCCCAATTCTCTCTCGGCCAACTTCTGCCTTCTACAGATAGTCACATTCAAAAATTCATAACTTTTGATACAGAGGTCCAAATAGGCCTTTCTCAGATTCTCTGGAAAGATAATTAAATTATCTAAATAAAACTATTTGGCGAGCCTCCCAGATTCGGCCATTTTCTACCCGATCCAACCCATTTTCCTAACACTGTAATTCTCGCATCGGCTCTCTGGACAGCGCACTAAAAACGTCATAAATTCCACCCCGAAAGTCGAAATTTGGACTTCTTGACCTTTCTGGAAATCTAGAAAAATTATCTACAACTTTCCTAATATAGAGATCCTCTGATTCTCCCGTTTTCAATTTACTAAAATCCATCTACCGAAACCCGTCGGAAAATCCTCCGAGATGCAGAACAGTCATCTTAGAAAAATCATAACTTTTGCTACGCAAGACCGAATGACGCGTTCTAGGACTTCACGGAAAGATAATTTCGTCCTCTACAATTCTCTAGGAGACGTCCATACCTGAAGCCCCACGGATCTATCCCAAAACAGCCATCTAACCCGGTCTGTTCTGGCTGTCCAGAAAAACGACGATGCTACCACTACTAAATTATTAATCTAATTGGGGAAAACAGGGATTATCCTTGAAGAAACGATGAAGAACACGACGAACACCCACAAATTTCACCTCTTCTCCTTGGCCCCTTTTTTTCTTTTCTTTCCTCTTCCTCTTCTCCTTCTTCTCCCCTTCCCTTCCTCCTTTCATCCCTGTTATCTCTGCCACGGCAGCACAAACCTTGCCGCGACAGCCAAAAACCTCACCGTGGCAGCCGAAAACCTTGCCGTGGTGGATATTTTGGAGGTGACGGCTGCAATGGGGGGAAGAGGGTGGCGGCTGCAATGGGGGGAAGAGGGGGAGGCGGCTAGGGTTGGAGGGGTGGCGCCCTCCCCTTGGGCCAAAATCCCACAGGCCAAGGCCCAGGCCCAGGTTGTCCTAAAAATTCAGAAATCCCCCTCAAAACTTGTTATTTTATTCTTTTCTTTAAGGTCCTTCTCTCCAAATTACACAATTAATTCTCGATAGACTTTTGGGATATTACACCAACCAAGCCATAAGTCTCCATTACCATTAGGCATTAGGTTCCTTAGTCATATTAAATTACAAACACCAATTAATTTAATATTGTCGGTGGATTAAAATTTGTACCAATAATGTTTATTAAAAAATAAATTAAATATTGTCGGTGGATTAAAATTTGTACCAATTAATTGATGTACTCTCGTTTAAATTATTTTGATGCAAATTTAAATACTTAATTAATTTATTAGTCACATGTTAATGCTAGAAATCCATTAAGAATTATTTAGGATTTTAGAAATAAATAACTGCCACTTGAAGATTTAAAATCTGTACAACGGTATGACTATTGAGGATAAAAATACTTATCCTTGTTTAGATTTCATGAATGTTTTAACAAGATAAACTATTTATGAGTTTTCATTAATTTTGGATGTTTAGTTTAAGGGGCTTTTCATGTTCCAATAAATATTCGTGACCGTATTCGTTTAGATTCGTATTCGCTCCGTATCTGTATTCGAAATTATTCGTATTTGTATTCGTATCCGAGGTATCCGTATTCGTATCCGCATCCGAGAAAAAAATATGAAAATAAATATGGTAAAAACATTATCCATTTGTATTCGATCCGTTTACATCCCTATGTACAACAGCTAAAAAGGGCCCTCTCATCGCGCCACTCTCAGAAGACGGTCAAAGTGGGCCAGGGTAGGCAGTGAGCTGTATGTGAACCCTATCCACTGTCGAGTGGGCCAGGGTAGGCAGTGAGCTGTATGTGAACCCTAACCACTGTCGAGTGCGAAACCCTAACCACTGTCGAGTGGGCCAGGGTAGGCAGTGAGCTGTATGTGAACCCTAACCACTGTCGAGTGCGAAACCCTAACCACTGTCGAGTGGGCCAGGGTAGGCAGTGAGATGTATGTGAACCTTTCGGCTTGGTCAAGACTAAGATCAATAATTTTAACATAGTGCAAAATTGTTGTTGTGGCAGTCATCTCCTTAATTTTTTTGAGGGAAAATATCCTTTCTTAATTGAAGTAAACTTGAAAGTATTTGAAGGAGTTAAGGCGAAACAAGGAAACCAGCCATTGTACTCCCAGCATTTAGCAGTTATGATAGACTTGCCCTTCCTTCCGCTCAATATATATAGAGACAAGCATGGGCATGAAAGCACAACCCGCTGTGATAGTACCAACCTAACACGCACCCCCAGCATGTAGATGTTAGTTTTAATTAACGGAAAAGTGCTCCATGTAATTTATTGGATTAATTCTAATTATAAAAGATCTAGTATGATGGTTACTAGATTTAAAGTATTATAATTATTTTAGTTTTAAATCCTTCTTGTCTTTCTTTTCCTAAATAAATTATATGTGTGCACATATGAAACATTGTTCGCTGCAATAAATTTACCTGACCAGCATTCAACGTTTTGTTGACCAGTAAAGTAGTAGTTGATAACTGTTACATGGCACTTGTTTAATGATTAAGTTAATGCCATGCATGCAATAACTGTTACAGGGATTCCTTACGATCCAATCCATAAGCAGAACTAAAAATTTCCTGTATATGGGAAATAGAATGAAGGCACAAATTGAAGGCATTGGGACATATCGCTTAATTCTAGATTCCGGATGCCATTTGGATCTTGAAAAGTGTCTTTATGTTCCTGAATATGCCAGAAATTTAGTTTCTATTGCAAAGTTGGATAATATAAGTTTTAAGTTTAAGATTGGAAGTGGTGCATTTTCCTTGTATAAGTACTATTATGGTTGTGGTACTTTATCAGAAGGATTGTATTGCTTTAATCTAAATAATGGATTTGCTGAATCTCTATTTAATGTTGATTTTTCAGTTGGCAATAAACGTAGTCCACATAGTGAATGTTCTGCTTTCCTATGGCATCAAAGACTTGGTTACATATCCAAGGAAAGAATAATGAGGTTAATGAATAATGAAATTTTACCTCAATTGGATTTTGTCGACTGGAACATATGTGTAAATTGTATTAAAGGAAAGTAAACCTCACATATATCAAAGCATCATGCCATAAGAAGTAATGCACCATTAGAGTTAATACACACTGATATATGTGGTCCTTTTGATGTTCTTTCCTGGGGAAATGAAAAGTAGTTCATCACTTTCATTGGTGATTACTCACGTTATTTCTATTTATACTTGTTGCATATAAAGTCTCAAGCAGTGGATTACCTAAAGGTATTCATTGATGAGGTTGAAAGGCAACAAGATAAAGAGGTTAAAGTTGTGAGATTCGATACCGGTGGTGAATATTATGACAAATATAATGAAAATGGACAATGTCCAGGTCCATTTGCGTCCATTTGCTAAGTTCCTTGAAAGTAGAGGTATTTATGTGCAGTATACAATGCCTGGAACACCTCAGCAAAATGGTGTAGCTGAAAGGAGAAATCATACTCTTATGGATATGGTTAGGAGTATGATATGTAATGTAAATGTACCTATTTCCTTGTGGATGTATGGATTAAAGACTGCTGCATATATTCTAAATAGGGTTCATAGTAAGTCAGTTCCTAAGACTCCTTATAAACTGTGGACAGGAAGGAAACCTAGTTTAAGACATCTTCATGTTTGGGGTTGTCTAGCAGAAGTAAGGATATATAATCCACATGAAAAGAAACTTGATGCAAAAAACCATTAGTGGTTATTTCATCGGTTATCCTAAAAAATCTAAAGGATATAGATTTTATTGTCCTAACCATAGTACAAGAATAGTTGAATCTGGAAATGCTCGATTCATCGAGAATGGTCAAATCAGTGGGAGTAATGAATCTCAAAGAACAGTTAATGAGATTCGAACAGAAACTTCTTCAACTAATATTTCTCCTCCGGATGTTGTGTAAAGTTACCTAACAACTCGGAAAGGGAAAATTTAGTTAGTGAAAAGTCGATGGATAATATACAAGTTATGAAAGAAAAAGATATACCACAAGAAATAGCACTAAGAAGGTCTGTAAGACAGAAAAGACCAGCTATTTTGGATGATGTGGTATACTCTTTAGAACATGAATGTGACTTAACTATTGATGAAGATCCAGTCTCATTTATACAAGCCAAGAAAAGTAATAATTCAGAAAAATGGTTCGATGCTATCGAAGATGAGTTAAAATCAATGGATGACAACAAAGTCAGGGATTTGGTTGAGTTGCCTAAAGGATCAAAGCAAGTTTGTTGTAAATGGTTAGACTTGTTGAAAGGTACAAAGCTAGACTTGTTGCTAAAGGTTATACTCAGAAAGATGGCATTGATTATAAAGAGACTTTCTCTTCGATTTCTAAGAAAGACTCTCTAAGAATTATTATGGCTTTAGTTGCACATTATGATTTAGAACTCCAACAAATGGATGTAAAGACCGCATTTTTGAATGGCGAGCTTGAAGAGGAAGTTTATATGGATCAACCAGAAAGTTTTAAAGTCCAGGGAAGGAAAAATTAGTGTGTAAATTGAAGAAGTCAATATATGGGCTTAAACAAGCATCCCGCCAATGGTATATTAAGTTTAACAATACCATTACATCGTACGGATTTACAGAAAATTCTGTTGATCGATGTATCTATCTTAAAGTCAGTGGGAGCAAGTTTATTATATTAGTCCTATATGTTGATGATATTTTGTTAGCCGCTTATGATAAATCATTGTTACATGATGTAAAGAAATTCCTCTCTACGAATTTCAAAATGAAAGATATGGGTGAGGCATCTTTTGTTATAGGAATAGAAATATTCCGTGATAGAAAATAAGGATTGTTAGGTTTGTCTCAAAAAGGATATATCAATAAAGTTTTAGAGAGGTTTAGAATGGATAAATGCTCTGCCGGCATAGTTCCAATTCAGAATGGAGACAAGTTAAGCAATATGCAATGTCCGAAAAATGATTTGGAACGAAAAGAAATGGATTCTATTCCATATGCTTCGGTAGTTGGGAGTTTAATGTATGCTTTAACATGCACTCGACCAGATATTAGCTTAGCTGTTGGTATGCTGGATCGATATCAAAGTAATCCTGGGATGGATCATTGGAAAGCTGCGAAGAATGTTCTTCGATATTTACAAGGCACCAAGGATTACATGCTCACTTACATAAAATCAAATAACCTTGAAGTGATTTGGTTATTCAGATTCAGACTATGCTAGATTTGTAGACTCTAGAAAATCTACTTTTGGCTATATTTTTATGTTGACTGGAGGAGTAGTCTCTTGGAAGAGTGGGAAGCAGTCAATTATTGCTACTTCCACTATGGAGGCTGAATTTGTGGCTTGTTTCGAAGCCACTATTGAAGCATTATGGTTACGGAATTTGATAACGGGTCTCCATAATGTTGATTCAATAGAGAGACCATTAAAAATTTATTGTGATAATTCCGCAGCTGTACTAATCTGGAATTGAAGTATTTATCAGTTAAAGAAGAAGTACAAAAACAGAAGGTATTTTTTGAGCATATCAGTACTAATCTTATGATAGCGGATCTGCTAACTAAAGTTTACCGCCCAAGACATTTAATGGTCATGTCGAAAGTATAGGCTTAATTGAGAAGTCCTTGTTATCATAGTAATGTGTTTGTAAAGGTTTGTACAAGTTTGTACAAATAATAATTGCTCATATTATTGTGACAAGTTTGAATTCAAGTAAACTATTGTTTTTGTCTTTTATTTCACATTATATAGTTTAGTGAAATATTTTTTAAGGAGTTTGTTCTCCTTAATTAAAGATATATTTTTGGATTAAGTTGACTGTGATATATGGAAGGAATCTTATTGACTAAAAATTTGAGACCACCATAATCCTTTCAATTTAAATTCAATTAAAGATATGACTTGATAAATTCATGGATAGTATGCACTTAATGTTTATATGTGAATCATCAAATTATTACATGGTCAAGTGGGAGATTGTTAGTTTTAATTAACAGAAAAGTGCCCTATGTAATTTATTGGATTAATTTTAATTATAAAAGATCTAGTATGATGGTTGCTAGATTTAAAGTATTAGAATTATTGGGTTTTAAATCCTTCTTGTCTTTCTTTTGCTAAATAAATTATATGTATCCACATATGAAACACTGTTCACTACAGTACATTTACATGACCAGCATTCAACGTTTTGTTGACCAGTAAAGTAGTAGCTGATAACTGTTGCATGGCACTTGTTTAATGATTAAGTTAATGCCATGCATGCAACTACTTTTTGCGTCAGCATCAAGGAAATGAGTTCAGAGCAGTGCAGTTTGCCTTGTGCGGCAATCAGTTGCGTGTGTACAGAGCAACTGCTCTTGCACGTGTCACGGCATAAAGGAGCGGCTGTCTTAAACGGACGCATTGGGCTGCATTGGCTCCCGAGCGGCAGTAACTGGCATCTGTTCATTTGCTATAAAAGTCAGACTTCATTATTTTCTTCAGGGATCTGAACAAGCAAATGGTAATGTACGAACACACATATAATGAAAATGCTAGTTCTTTGATCATCAAAAGAACGCTGTAAAGAAAAGGTAGGGATAAAAGAAAAGACTTACTACAAGGAAGAAAAGCTTGTTGTAATATAGATCAAGGTATGTTTATGTATGATTAAGGTTGAACAAACTAGTATTGTAAATTAAAGTTTCCGCTTACAGTAGACACATCGATCGGAATGGCAGGTATCCTGAAGGAAGAAATTTGCTTTGGCTCAGAATAGCGATGCTGGCTAGTTCCCGTGAGCGGGGTATGGCGTATGTTCCATTGAAACCTGCTTGCTACACCTGATTGCAACAAACGTTTGATATGGTGCTGCATTTGTTTTTTCAACGGCGTTGCCGTCTGCCCACCTACCCACACAGTGTTTGATACGGGGTCGCCCGATCTTCTCGACTTAGGATGGATACTCACGGGAGTCTTTATGAATCGTAATGATCCTCCAATGCCAATGCAAGGGACGAACACTCTTTAATCCGCCAAAACACACTCGTGTTGATTTCACGACCACTGTTAAGATCTATCGTGCACCCAATTCCCAATAGAAATGCTGAACGATCTTGATTGAAGAAAATAACTCCTAATTCCCTATGGAACTTAGGCAACAATGCTAAACTCGAACATACTTTAGTAGATTGATTATTCTCAAACGTGGTCTGCCTTACAATGGGGGTCTAACCCTCAATATATAGTACCCTGTCCACCTCATGGCTGGCCAAGAGGTTCTAAACCAACTCCAACTCATCCCTACATATATTTGGAAACAAACTCACACAAAAGGAAAAAAATAAAATTAAACCATCACCATGTTTCGGTCATAACTTTTTATCCGTGACGAATTTGAAGGTGGGGCTGGATCCATTGCGTAGCCCTTGAAATTATCTTTCCAACGAGTACAAGAACACCTGAATCGGACTCCGTTTGTGAAAGTTATGGCCTTTTTAGTAACTGCCTGTCAGGCTGTCCCGAACCGAATCCGAATTGAATTCTGAGTTGAATCCGAGTTTGAATTAGATTGAGGACGTGGGAAGTCCGAATTTGGCTTGTAAATCTTATCCAAAGCTTGTAGTTTAAGTCCTTGGGCTTCTTCCCCTTTTGCTCTCCCATCAAACGGGCTTCTTTCCTCCTTGATCAACCGCATGGGCTGCTTGATTGAGAAATTGTTGGACAGATATATCATAGCTCCTTGCCCGCATGGACTCTCCTTCTCATGACTCGTGGTAGGTTGGTCCTTCTCCACTTGACCTTCTGTTGCTTCAAATCTGAGAACGCATAACATATTTGTATTAGGTAGTATGTTATTCTCATCTAACGTAATAGAAGAATCTCTAAGGAACAAAAGCACCTGTTGTTGAAGTAGCTTAGCTCTTGCTCTTGTCATAGGACCTTCCGGAGCCTTATCAATAGCTTTGCCATGCACATTTGAAGTGGACGATGAATATGTAGTAGAGATGTCCTCATCAGTGTTAGTTTCTTCGCCACACAAGGCAGCATCTTCTCCTACAGTGGACACCGAAACTGAGGGAACTAGGACGTGATCAACTTGAGCATTTAGCTTCTTTAGTAGGATATGGAACTGGGTTTCGATCAGTGTAGTTTGCAGCAAGAGCTGCTCTGTTAGTTTGGCTTTTGCTTCCTTCGTTCAAAAAAATGCAACTACAAACAGATGTATGTCTGTATGTTTCGACATCATTAAAACATTAGGATAATTAGCTGCAATGCTACGTAGAATTTGGCTGTAGTTTTTATATGTAAATGCTAGAAACTCCAAGCAATTTTAAATTTTTAACCTTTGGAAAACTGCAGTATTTTTAATACTACAAAAAAATTGAAACATGGACAATATATCAGTTCATCAGCACTTGTGTCATCTAAAACAAGATCAATCAAGCTTTTTTTAAAAAAATGTTTGTTGAGGGCATTATATAATGCTTTGCATAAAGAAGAATTTAATATTCTCGCACAGAATATTAACAAAATTTCTCTGCAGAGTATGGAATCACCAAAACGCACTCTTCCTCCATGTCATTGATTTTGTCCCAATAGCTGCATGTCATTACGTTTTTTCCCCCGACAGGGTACATGTTATTTATAAATTTGATTTATTTAGTAAAAACTTGTAGCATAGTATGGCGGCTAGTTTGCTGTTTGCTGTTAACACCTTCTACGTTGTGAAGTTCTTGGTGCTTGCTGAGATTCATAGCATAGTTTGGCGGCTAATTGCATTAAGGAGACCTACGCACTCTAATTGACATGCAGGTACTGCTGAACGACCGCGCTATGACATTGTACAAATCAGTGCCTAGTTTGTGAAGAGATTGTCAGACTAGTCATTGCAGCACTGTACGTATATACAAGAGCCTAACGAGTTTACCAAGAAGATAGCCCGAGGTCAAAATTTGAGCACTCTAACCGTAGTAACAAGTGAAACTATACGCTATTAGTGCTGAAATTAATAACAGTGGCTGGTGGCACCTGCCACCTGGCTTTCGCTCCTATGGATCCATGGGATGAATTTACTAGGAGATGTGCTGAAAGATGTTTACATTTGTGCCCATAGCATCACCAGTAGGACTGCAATTGATAGTAGCCATCGAGAGAGTCAAACTGAGCACCTCTTTTTCTGGGACTTTTAAGGTCTGCGCAAGTAACAAGTGAAGTTTCTTTTAGAGTCTAGATATTGTAGCAGTGTTATTTTCCACTATCTTGTAGTCAGAACCGCTGCAAACACATAGTATACACAGAAATGCTTATTTTTTGTTGTAAAAATAGGAATATGCTTATTTGGTTCAATTTGTAGCTATAGATTACAGTTTACGATGCCACATTTTCTAAGGTATGGATGGCAATAGGTCTGAAATTAAAAGCTGTCAAAATGGTGAATCTTATATCTTGCACAGTTTCCTGTATTTGCTTGGTGTAAATACAATTCTTATTTTGACCTTGCAAGTGCTAAAATTACAGGATGTAGCTAACATAATGAAATTTTTTGGAACATGCTAGGAAGAAGAATTTGTTTAAACATGACTGATGTGCATTTCAGAATGATACAAAAAGAATAAAAGAGCGATTGGACTTTTTTTTCAGGAAACTATAGATGTTGTATGTGCATTTGTGATTGGTCCAAATCACTTAACCTAGTTTGTTAATCGTATAAGTTACAAAATGTATTGCACTAGCATATCTGAATTATTTGCATATCTTTGTGTATATCTTCACAAAAAAGGCATTTTATATGTATTCTATATACATAGGACACATACAGTACTATTGTGATTTTGTTAGTTTTTTCCTTAGATTTTGACATCCAATATTTAAGTGATGGCATTCTAAACTTTGTAGATCAATTACTTATATATTTCAATGTCTAAACAGACACACCAAATTTTCTAATATAGATCTTCTCGTTTTATCTCAATTAAGAGACCTTCTCCTTTTCTCTTTTCTAATGTAAAAATTTCTAGCACTAAGACAAAATGAGTTGCCTAATTTCTAAAAATTATTTTGTATCGAAATGGTATCCATATCATTCATTTAACTAATCTACATTCTTCTTTTGGCCTCTATTTTGCAAAGCATGGCTAGGCTAGGGTAATTTATTCTCACTGTCATTTTTGTTGTCTCTATTACATAGGCCGTCTTGAAGATCATTAAGCATTGTGAGGAGATTACGCCCGCTTTGGTTACAGGTCAACTAGTTGGTTTGTACACTACCTACTCACAAGCAATAGGTATCGTGTTCAACGGGACTAACGGGCTCTACGGGTAGCACATGCTCAGCAGCAGCCCTCCCATCGCTGTAATGCCATCGCCTCATCCTCTCATCTTCGATCATGTTTGAATACGAAGTGCAGCGCCAATTTACTTAGTCCTCTGAAGAGGATGATGTGATGATTGTTCGGTATTGTTACACATGAATCTTGCCCTTGTCTGAAGAACATTTTGCTTCTGGATCCTGAAGGGAAGTGCATAGCTGTGAAGTACTTCTTAGATGATTGGCCGAATAATGCATCAAAGTTGACCCTTGAAAAAGTCTATCTTTACGAAAGCTCTGAAGACAAATGCACACATACATCAGGTTTTTTGTTCTTGTGTAATCCCTACATACAGTAGCATAGGTTTTATTTCATGTAGTTTATTTTGCCACTTTCACCAGTAGGCACAGATTCTTACTCAAAAATTACTCAAATGTGTCTGACATCTTACATGCATCACACATACCTAAATTGTCTTAAGTTGAGCCCACCAATTATAATGCAGTAATAATACTATTCTATAAGATGCTTAGTTTTCTTGATTATTTGATTTTATTAACAATTATTTTTTACTAATTTAGGCTATGTAATTGACAGCACAGAATAAAGAAATGTGAATGCAAGTGCACAAATTGATTATATTGTAGCTCAAAGAGGATATTGTATAAATGAATCGTGTTAGTGTACCGTACATGATTATATTCTAGCTCAAAGTTCTGAAAATTATACCTGATTACATCCATGTTTTTTTATGAGTTTTATAAAAAAATGCAAGTGCTCAAATTTAGCTGCCTATGCTCATCAAATCCTTATTCTAGATGTAATTTGATTTGTCTGGCACAATCTTACTCTGATGTGTTTTTTTGCTTCTATGATTGTGCAACTTTCAGTTTGCACAAGCGATCATCTTTAACTTTTGATATTAGTCATCAGACTGTTGAAATGTCGATGATTTTTGGTTTGTCCCAATGATTGAGAAATTCAGACTGTCGTGATGCAGGACCTACATTTTGCCTCCAACCCCTTGATAATGGCATGTTTCCCCCATCATATTAAGCTTTGTGAGGTAGGCATCTTAATATATTCCCCTTCATGCATGTTCCAAATAAAAATCTTGACATCTATATGATTGATATTGGACCTGAATGTGTTCTGAGTTACATCTCTGTCAAATTTGATGTATTTCTCAATGAAACCCCAAGATTGACTATTTTTGTTCCAATAATTAAATATTATTTTAATATGATCCATAATTCAACATTGTAGCTAATATATGTATGCTATGCTCTAGAGGTCCTTTCCAAAATTGATTCTCTTGTGGGATTACTTGCACTTGTGATTAGCATATAAAGTTGGCTCCATTGAACAATCTATGATCTGAAAATCGACTTTCAAGCAGTGCAAAGTGCCATCAGTGAGATAGAGTTAATAAAAGAAATTGTGGCTGAGGACCGGCAAGCATAATGTAGTAGAAATTGATGTGAGGGATGGTGGAGGGGACTTAGCTCACTAATCGTACTTTTGATCAAAATCCATCTCTGGATCTACTTTTTCAAGTGGTTCAGCTTTCATCTTTGTTCTTGCTCCAAACACAATCGGAGTGATTATTTTATTATTCTAAAGAAGATCGCATTGTGTACTGTAGCATGTTGACTTCCTAAGATTTGTTGAATTAATATGTTTTCATGCCTTGTCAACATTTGGTAAGAGAAAAAGTGATATGCTTCTTTATAGATATGTTTTGAGTCTCATGAATTGAAATTGAGGTAGATTGGTTGTCCGATGTACTTGCTTCTGTTGGGCCTATGTTGTTCCATAGCGACATATGAGCACTTAGCTAGTTCTTATTAATAAAGATGCACACATGAGAAGATACGTTCAATAATGAAATAACCTATAATTTAAATTGGTTAATTTTGAAAATTTTCCTATGTAAAGCTTACCTTCATCCTAATGTCTCGTGGGCATGTTAGCAAAATACTATGTGGCATCCTGAAGTGTCATTAAATGGAGTGGCATATCTGTAAATTTCTTATTAATAAAGAAGCACACACGAGAATATACGTTCAATAATGAAATAACGTTATAATTTAATTGGTTAATTTTGAAAATTTTCTAATTTAAAGCTAACCTGGTATGGCTGATGGATTATTTAATTTGGCGGAGGATTTTGCAAATATATTGTTTATTTAGCGAGAGTTTATTTTAGCGATTGTGTTCCTTTGATAGCAAAGATTCTGTCTAATAAGTATGATACGGGGAGGCCCGATCTTCTCAGTGAGAAACCGTGGATAGTTGATGCGAAGTAGACGATGTCGCTAGTTGAACACTCACGCAAAGCACGAACCCTCAACCCTTCGGAATACGCCCAAAACACACCGGATAATTGTTCGTCGTGAGACCACAAACGACGAACGCCAAGTCCCCAATTCCCAATGGAACGACGGCTTGACCTTGAATTGCAGAACGAACAATGGATCACCTATTTCTCTCTCAAAGTCCTCGCATGAACTCTGACGCTGAAAAAACAAGCAATAACTATGTTTCAATCTTATGCATAAAATTGGTCTGCCTTACAATGAGGGTCTAACCCTCAATATATAGTACCCTGTCCACCTCATGGCTGGCCAAGAGGTCCTGAACCAACTCTAACTTATCCCTACATGTATTTGGAAACAAACTCACACAAAAGGAAAAATGTAAAATTAAACCGTGACCATGTTTCGGTCATAACTTTGTATCCGTCACGAATTTGAAGGTGGGGCCAGATCCATTGCGTAGCCCTTGAAATTATCTTTCCAACGAGTATAAGAACACCTGAATCGGACTCCGTTTGTGAAAGTTATGACGTTTTTAGTAACTGCCTGTCAGGCTGTCCCGACCCGAATCCGAATTGAATCCTGAGTTGAATCCGAGTTTGAATTGGATTGAGCACGTGGGAAGTCCGAATTTGTCTTGAAAATCTTATCCAAAACTTGTAGTTTAAGTCCTTGGGCTCCTCCCTTTTGCTCTCCCAAATCTTCACATGAATCATACGTAAGAACACATAAAATACTAGCATGAGGTAGTATTCCAAATTCATCATCAATTAAAGAAAACTCTTTAAGGAACAAAAGCACCTGTTTGTTTAAACGCTTGGCTCTTGCCCTCGTCGTTGGGCCCTCTGGTTCTTGGTTATTGTCATGCATGCTTGGAGTGGAAGATATATATGTAATAGGGATGTCCTCATCAGTATGTGCATGACCACCAATCTCTACTACTTAAAAATTAGAGTTGGTGGCAGTCCGTCCGTCCTCCCTGTGTGGGCCGACATGGGCCGCTCCGCTCGATTCCTCCGCAACCTCATCCGCCTCGGCGCCTCGATTCCCCCATGACTCACTCCACCTCCGTTCCTCCGCACCAATCATTCCACTGCACTCGCGCCCGCCGCCTACCGCTCCGCCGACGCCTCCTCCTCCCACCCCCCGCCGCCGCCTCGCCTCCTTCACTCCGCCGACGCCCCTCTCCCCACCGCGCCGCCCCTTTGGCTCCTCCGCCCGCCGATGCCGCCTCCTCCCAGCCGCCGCCGCCTCCCACTCCTCCACCGCCGACGCCTC
This sequence comes from Bonia amplexicaulis, assembly GCA_036346245.1. Lineage (NCBI taxonomy): Eukaryota > Viridiplantae > Streptophyta > Magnoliopsida > Poales > Poaceae > Bonia > Bonia amplexicaulis. The sequence continues at coordinate 11,846,734 of CM070738.1, read as the reverse complement.
CCTCCCTACCGCGCCCACCTCCGCCTCCGCCGACGCCGCCTCCTCCACACCACAAACCGCTCCGCCTCACCTCCTCCGTGAAACCGCTTTGCCCCACCGCTGCAACCATCCGACGGTTAGCTTGCTCCTCACGATCCTCCCAAGCCGCCGCCGCCTCTCGCGCCGCCCACCTCCACCCTCCCGACTTCCTCCCTCCTCTCCTCGCCTCGCCCAGCCGGCGCCGATGCGTAGCCACCACCCTCCATGGCTCCTTCACGTAAGATAATGATTTTAACCATGCTCTATGTTTTCGGAGATTCTGCGATATTAGTATTCAACTCTGGTATATAGATTTTATGAGCACCTTATATTAATCTCTACCAGTTCTGTCATGATGGTATTTGATAATACTCAAACTTTTCAAAATATTGGTATATGTTGATCATATATTTATTGAAACACTAAATTTTGTGCTAACTGGATCCAAATGAAATAGTATTGTTTGTCTTGTCAAATACCTTTTCTTTTCCTCTATTGCAGGGTTAAGTTGATTCCCATTTTATATGAAGACGGCAGGTACCCTATTCTCTTGAAGAATCCTACTATTTTCAGTTGACTTTGGCTCTTTTGCACATGAGTATGGAGGCATATCAGATCTCCAATTTCCTTTTGTCCTCAATACCGCAAGTATGGTTCTATGTGTCGGTTCAACCATCCCGATCAACATTGTCAAGGTTTGTCATTTATAGTCACAAGTCATGACCAATCATTTTCACAAGTTAAAGGTATCATGACATCCTTTTGAGGCATGTCAAATTCTGTTTCCCCGTCACTTCGTGAAGGAGAGATCTCCTTTCATTCCCAATTGTGTGATGCTTTCTTGGAAGTGGGATTTAGTGGATGATGGTGTGGCCTTGTATTCTTGGGAGGGGGCAATTTAGGGGTTCTGTTGGTGGGACTGGAATTGTGAAAGTCAAAATTTTGGGAATAAATTCTGTAAATATTGATATAACCATATCTTTTGTACTGATTTGATAAGTATATTATTCAAGTTTCTAAAGTATGCAAATGTCTTCTTTTGTGTAAGAATTTGGCATCTCTGAATGCCACGCAACCTCTATCACTACTATGAAACCAAAGGTTGTTTCATTGCCTTCATCTAACAGTGATTCAATGTGCTTTCTTCCAGTGGTGCTTAGGGCACAAACCTGTGCTAAATTAGAATATATAGCAGTGCGGCTTGGCGGAAGGCCGAGAGGGATCAAGCGGCGCGTGCAATTGAAGGATAGAAACGGCAAGAAGCTCGTCAAGGTCTTAGAATTCCAGTCTAGGTAAATATAAGGTCTCTTTATATGCCACAGAATATAAGGTTTTCGTGTACAAATTGCTTTGTTCATGAAATTATTAAATGAAACATGTAAATGCTTAAGTGATAGAAAATATTAATTTTCAGTAATAGAAATTTGAAATATTGCCTAGATTTGTTTTCTATGTGAAGCCAAACCAAGAAGTTATTTGATCATAGTTATTTGCGGTAGGAAGCCTTAGATGTAATATGGAGGCTTTGGTGAGTGAAATAAGACTCGAATATTGTGGTTGTAATGGGTGGGAATGATCAGAAGCATATAGTGTACATCAAGGAGATGACTATGGTCTACTAAGACTTCCAATTTAAAAGTTTTGTGAAAATTGATCCACATCGTTGTCTTGCTTCTAAGCATAGACGAAACTCGTCATGGGTAGTGTGCATGTTTTATTCCCTCCCTAAGTTTTAATCATTGCTTCTTCATGTGTGGCTTGTTAATGTCACTTTCACGAGGCTGAGGTGAAGGAGGTGGCACGGTGGTGACTGTAGCATGCCCGGTGGATGTGGAGGCACTAGCTCGCTGATCATACTCGTGGATGTCGTGCTTTCTATGTGCTCTTTGTTGCCCGGCTTGCCGTGTGCAATTGAGCTGCATTGTCTTGTTAATAGGTGAAAAATAACTTCAGAACTCACATGATTTATCTCTTTCACTTTTATTGGTCTCGATGTAGAGAGTGTAGTGCTATGGTTTGATTCGAGGGCATGCAGACTAGCGAAAACATAGTCAAGACTAGCAAAAAGGGGTTGTGAGGTGGATTGTTAAAACTGCAAAATTGTGTCCCTGACCACTAGGTTAGATGATAGATTTGTATGGTGTATCTGTTCTAGAATCCATTTAGTACCGTAAAAGCTAAGTTATGTATTGTATCTTAATTTCGTTTCAAAGACATGATGGTAGTATTGTGAAACCTGCAATTCCCTTGGAGTAATTTATGTGCTTCTTTTGGGAGCTAGAATTTTGTTATGCAGGGATTAGCTTGACCACATGCAAGATACTTTTAGCATTTTAGCGAATATGATGCCAATAATAATTCTTTCTGCAGTGGAACAATTATTCTTCAGTGCTTCTTTTAGCATATGATTAGATTTTTTTCGACATAAGTTTGTTTGTTCGATCTATTTACTTGTTCTTCCCTCCGACTATACCATGCCACCGCTCGTAACTTGCTCAACTTCAAGGCACATATATGAGCACCCAAATATTCGTGGGATTATGATTTAAAGATCATGCACCAGAATACTACATTAATCGGCAGTAAAACGGTAACCACATCCTTACAATACATATGTCATTTGTACATCTTCTATTTGTCTTCTATTTCTGTGTTGTCTTTTTGGTAGTGTTCTCTCTAATATTATGAAACTGAGGTGTGAATGAGATGCCTATTCAGATGTATCATGACTTAGATGCCTATTTCATTCTCAAGTTGTGTAGACATTATATCCGTAACAACGCACGGACATTATGCCTATTTCATTCTTCTCAAGTTGTGCACCAGCTCGAAGCATTAGATAGATGGGAGCAACATGCCCGATCCGCTTACGAACTCTTTGACAAGGATGGCAATCGAGCTATTGTAATTGATGAACTAGCTTCTGTACGTGATATCTTCCTCCCCATCCATTGTACATTTATGTTTTAGTTGATACGTGCGTGCAAGAGAAAATTGATGTTCATTGTACAGTTTAGGATTATATTTGATGATATGTATAATCTGCTTTTGGTACTCCTTTTGATGATATATGTACAACCTTTTTTTGGTACTCCATAGCAACGCATGGGTATCTTACTAGTAGAAGAAGATGTATAAGTGTTAGGGATGCCCTCATCAAAGTATCTTGTTTGAATTGGAAAAAATTTGACTGAAATCTATCGTATTTTGAATTGAGTAAACCTGGTTTGCCACTTCAGAAAAGGAAACCTTATTCAAAATACAGACCTCTCCCCGGTCGCCACAACATCAGATACAGCTGGGCCTATTCTTTTGTGGCTGCGGCTTATGATTTTTGACTGTGCCTTGTAGTTTTTGGCTATTCGTCTAAGAGATTATACAGTAACTGAAATTCACATGCGGCTTTTGTCGACATAAATGATGTCAGTATAGTATGTACTATAATTAACTTGTACACATGCCAGCAGGGTTATCTCTACGCCTGGAATACATAATGCCAAACAAGGTGGAGCGATGAGCCGGCCCATGGGCACGTGGCGGCACTTGCGGCGGCCGCATCGGCAGCACCGCGGGCGCATGTGGACCGCCTCCCCGGCCTTCCGTAGGCAGCTGTTCCTACTACGCTCCCTCTCTTCTCCCTACGTCAGTGGCTGCTACTGTGCCTCCTCGGGCTCCCTTGGGGCCCACGCGATGGCGGGGCCAGTGTACGAAGCGGACGCTGATGCGGATACGCACAAGCTTAGCACTTTTCAGTCAAATACATTATTTCACTAGAAGTAAGTATTGAGCCGCATTAAATATTTTCAGGTGAATTTGTTTCTTAAAGAGTTTCTTTTAATTGATGATGAACTTGGAATACTACATCATGCTATTATTTTATGTATTCTTAGGTATGATTGATGTGAAGACTTGGGAGGGCAAAAGGGAGGAGCACAAGGACTTAAACTACAAGTTTTGGATAAGATTTTCAAGCCAAATTCGGATCTCCCACGTGCTCAATCCAATTCAAACTCGGATTCAACTCAGAATTCAATTCGGATTCGGTTCGGGACAGCCTAACAGGCAATTACTAAAAAGGCCATAACTTTCACAAACGGAGTCCGATTCAGGTGTTCTTGTACTCGTTGGAAAGATAATTTCAAGGGCTACGCAATGGATCTGGCCCCACCTTCAAATCATTACGGATTAAAAGTTATGATCGAAACATTGTGACAGCTTAATTTTAGGTTTTTCCTTTTGTGTGAGTTTGTTTCCAAATACATGTAGGGATGAGTTGGAGTTGGTTTAGGACCTCTTGGCCAGCCATGAGGTGGAGAGGGAACTATATATTGAGGGTTAGACCCCATTGTAAGGCAGACCACGTTTGAGAATAATGAATCTACTAAAGTTTGTTCGAGTTTAGCATTGCTACCGAAGTTCCATGGGGAATTTGGAGTGATTTTCTTCAATCCAGATCGTTCAGCCTTTCCGTTGGGAATTGGGTGCACGATAGATCTTCGCTACAGTGCTGATCGTTCATGTTTATTTGCGTAGCTTAATCTTTGTGTCCAATCCAAAATTCAAAAAAAAAATCCAATCACTACAGTGCGTGAACATTACTGCTACAGTGCCGCGCTAAAAAAATTTCATCTTGTGGCTGTTTTCATTATGATATCCTTAATTTTTCCGTTCATCTTTGAGACTAGTCTTTGATAATTGCATTAAGGGCTGTTCTTGATATTAATTTACACCTGCTGAAATTTTATTTTTTTGTGGAAGGAAAGCTAAAACTTAGTGCCAACAACAAGATAAAAAAAAGGAAAGAAGGAAAGAAAAAAAAGAAAGAAAGAAGGCAGCCGACAAAAAAAAGGGAAAGTGAGCATTGGCCAAATTGGGGTTAGCTAATTCTAATATATAATTTCAGCTTGTGTATTTAATTCCTTTGAGTAATCTTGTGCCCTTACATTCATATCATTGCAATTGACTAGCGTTTCTCCTAGTACTTGGTGCAAAACGAGCTATCTAATCTTTAATTTCAGATTGCCTCTAGTTAGCTCATTCCTTTGTTTGCATCGAGTCACATTGATCTTTGCGTGTGCGTTCATATACTTCACTTAAATCTTTTGGATCAGCTCTCAGGCAAAATATTCTAGCTTGGACTATTACTTAACTTTACAACATCAAGAATTTCAGATTGCTAGGATAAATACTTCCAAACCCAGCTCCACAAAATATCCTTTGCCGTGCAATTGTGAATCACTTTTAAATCCGCTTGATCATCACTTGTTATTATAGCGACCACAAAGTGTAAGTTTCTTTTGGCCTCAATTCACTTCAGAAAGGTAAGAACTTTACTTGGGAGAGGAAAAGTGAGATTGAGTGAACTCCACATATTGCCATATATTTGTGGTTTTGGTGTTTTCTTTGTACAATCTAACCATGACAGGTGGAGAAGATAACTATGGTGATGAGATTAAAGTTAATCTTAATACCCCGATGACTCGATTTCAACATCAGGCATTGAGAAGTACATTGCAACAAGAGCTCCAATCAGGCACCACTGATAAGCATGTACAACTTCAGGTGGATATGCAGGATTTCTACGTTGAGCTCAATCAACAATTGAAGGTTAAATTCACTATGCCTCCTTTTAATGGTAAATATGATCCTGATGGTTATCTTGATTGGGAACTAACTGTTGATCAAAAATTTGCTTGTCACGACTTTTCTGAGAATAGACGAGTTAGAGCTGCTATTAGTGAATATACCGACTTTGCTTCTATTTGGTGGAAAGAACATTGCCGACAACAACCCAACAACATACCTAACACTTGGGAGGCTTTAAAATTACTTATGCGCCATCGATTTGTTCCCTCATATTATGCTCATGATTTGTCAAATAAACTACAACGCTTACAACAAGGTGCAAAATCTGTGGAAGAATACTATCAGGAATTACAAATTGGTATGTTGCGCTGTGGGTTAGTTGAGGATGAGGAGGCATCAATGGCTAGGTTTGTGGGAGGGTTGAATCGAGAAATTCAAGACATCCTCGATTACAAAGATTACAACTCCATTACTAGATTGTTTCATCATGCTTGCAAAGCTAAACGTGAATTGCAGGGACGCTAGACGAGAATGCGATCTAATCCTTCTGCAGGTCGCACAAATTCATGGACGCGCGCACACCTTCTTCATCCAATGTGGTGCCCCCACCATTACCCTCCAACAACAAGCAGCACCCTACTACGTCAAATTCGGTGCCACGAGTTTCCGAAGCTGACAAATCAGCACCACAACTTTATGCAAAAACCTCCTCTTCGGTTGCTTCGACAGGACGAACGAGGGACGTTCAATGCCATCATTGCAAAGGCTATGGACACATGATGCGGGACTATCCAAGCAAGCGTGTATTGATTATACGCGATGATGGTGGGTATTCCTCTGCTAGTGACTTTGATGATGAAACATATGCTATGCTTGCAAATGATCCTGCGGACATGATGATGAATCTAAACATGAGGAGGAGCATGTTGGCGCCGAAGATGCCGACAAATATTTGAGCATTATAGTGCAACGCGTACTAAGTGCTCAAGTGTCTCATGCCGATCAAAACCAGCGCCATAACTTGTTCCAAATCAAGGGCGTTGTCAAAGAACGCTCGATTCGCATAATTGTTGATGGGGGGAGTTGCAACAATTTGGCGAGTATGGATAGGTGGAGAAGCTTGCTTTGTCGACTAAACCTCATCCCCACCATATCATATTCAATGTTCAACGACAGTGGTAAATTGAAGGTACCACGGATGGTGAGAGTACATTTTTCTATGGGTTCGTACCATGATTATGTTGATTGCGATGTTGTTCCTATGCAAGCTTGTTCATTACTATTAGGAAGACCTTGGCAATATGATACTGATTGTGCTCATCATGGTAGGAATAATCAATACTCTCTCATGTTCAAGGGAAAGAAAATTGTGCTGCATCCTATGACTCCTGAACAAATTATTAAAGATGACCTTGCTAGAGCTAGTAGAGAGAAATGCCTAGCGAATGCTGAGAGTGGGAATCAGATTGTAGCCAAAGAGCTTGAGCAACATAAAAAGAAAGAACCTAATCTGCTCATGTGAAAAATAATGAAATTAAATTGAAAGGTGCTTGTTTTCTTGCTACCAAATATGATATGAATGAACTAGATGCTAGTAATTCTGTTTGCTATGCATTACTTTGCAAAGATGCTTTGTTTTCATTTGAGGATATACCTTCTTCTTTGCCACCTGCCGTTACTAAGATGTCTTTTCGGAAGACATACCGCCGGGGCTACCACCACTTCGTGGGATTGAGCATCAAATTGATTTAATTCCCGATGCATCATTGCCCAACCGAGCACCATATAGGACCAATCCAGAAGAAACTAAAGAAATTCAGCGACAAGTTCAAGAGTTGCTTGATAAAGGGTATGTGCGCGAATCGCTTAGCCCTTGTGCTGTTCCGGTCATTTTGGTACCAAAGAAAGATGGATCATGGCGCGTGTGTGTGGATTGTAGAGCAATCAATAATATCACCATTAGGTATCGTCATCCTATTCCTAGGTTAGATGATATGCTTGATGAATTGAGTGGCTCTGTTGTCTTTTCCAAGGTTGATTTGCGTAGTGGTTATCATCAAATCCGCATGAAATTAGGCGATGAATGGAAAACGGCTTTTAAAACTAAGTTCGGGTTATATGATTGGATAGTAATGCCTTTTGGTTTAACTAATGCACCTAGTACTTTCATGAGACTAATGAATGAGGTTTTGCGTGCTTTCATTGGTAGATTTGTGGCATACTTCAATGAGAAATTGAGTGGGCCTAGTTTGAACTATTCTACTTATGACAAGGAGTTATATGCCCTCTTTCGAACCTTAGAAACTTGGCAACATTATTTATGGCCCAAAGAATTTGTTATACATTCTGATCATGAATCTTTCAAGCATATTCGAAGTCAAGGTAAACTGAACTGTAGACATGCAAAGTGAGTTGAATTTATTGAGTCTTTTCCCTATGTCATGAAACACAAGAAGGGAAAGGAGAATGTTATTGCTAATGCTTTGTCTAGGAGATATGCCATGTTATCACAACTTGACTTGAAAATTTTTGGATTAGAGACTATTAAAGAGCAATATGTGCACGATACTGACTTTGCAGAAATATTGTTGAATTGTAAAGAAGGGAAAATGTGGAATAAATTTGTGCATTCCTGCTAGTTCCGTTCGTCTGTTGTTGTTACAGGAAGCACATGGAGGTGGGTTAATGGGACATTTTGGTGTGAAGAAAACGGAGAACATACTTGCTGATCATTTCTTTTGGCTAAAGATGAGACGGGACGTCGAGCACTACGTTGCTCGCTGCACTACATGTCAAAAAGCTAAGTCACGACTTAATCCTCATGGTTTATATATGCCTTTACCCGTTCCTAGCGTTCCGTGGGAAGATATTTCGATGGACTTTGCTTTAGGATTGCCTAGAACAAAGACGGGGAGGGATAGTATATTCGTGGTTGTTGATAGATTTTCTAAGATGGCCCATTTTATACCATGTCATAAGAGCAATGATGCTACCAATATTGCTGATTTATTCTTTCGTGAAGTTATTCGCTTGCATGGTGTACCTAATACTATAGTTTCAGATCGTGATGCTAAATGCCTTAGCCATTTTTGGAGAACTTTATGGGCTAAATTGGGGAATAAGCTGTTATTTTCTACTACTTGTCATCCCCAAACTGATGGGCAAACTGAGGTTGTGAATAGAACTTTGTCTACAATGCTTAGGGCTTTGTTGAAAAAGAACTTAAAATGTGGGAAGAATGTTTGCCTCATATTGAGTTTGCTTACAATCGTTCGTTGCATTCTACTACAAAGATGTGCCCTTTTGAAGTTGTTTATGGTTTTGTGCCTCGTGCTCCTATTGATTTAATGCTTATCCCATCTTCAGAGAAATTGAACCCTGATGCTAAACAACGTGCTGAATTGATTTTAAAAATACATGAGACAACTAAGGAGAATATAGAGCGCATGAATGCTAAATATAAAGTTGCTGGTAGTAAGGGGAGGAAACATTTAACTTTTGAACCTGGGGATCTTATTTGGTTGCACTTAAGAAAAGATAGGTTCCCTGAATTGAAAAAATCAAAATTGATGCCAAGAGCTGATGGTCCTTTCAAGGTGTTAGAAAAGATTAATGATAATGCATACAAGCTTGAACTGCCCTACTTTTAACATTGCAGATTTGAAGCCCTACTTGGGAGAAGAAGATGAGCTTGAGTTGCGGACGACTCAAATGCAAGAAGGGGAGGATGATGAGGACATCCCTTCCATGGATACAACTCATCCACAGCATGTGTTGCAAGGAACACTTATTCGAGCTCGTGCTCGTCAACTTAATTACCAGCTGAATTCATTCCTTGGTTCATCTGTTACTGAGAATAGACCGCTACCTAATGCAAGTGATTTAAATTGTGCTTAGGAACCTAGGAAAGGATGAAGAAAGGGACGTGGACTCATGGACATGCATGGAAGGAATAATTGATGAGGACATCCCTTCCAACGATACAACCACACCTACTACGCAGCAAGGACCTTTGACTCGAGCTCGCGCACGACAACTTAATTATCAGGTAAAGTCGTTCCTTGCTGTCCCGACAAGTTCTCTGAATTGGGTGCTACTAACGTCTTGTGATGATTTTCTTATGCTTAGGAACTTAGGGATTGAGCCGGCTAAATGTAGAAGCAATCAAGATAACAATCACATGGATGTTGGAGCACACAAGAAGAAGGTCGGACCAAACGTTCGGACTGAACGTTCGGACCTACAGGAAGCGCCATATTGATTGGGCCATAACTTTTGATTCCAGAGTGCGTTGGAGGCTTATGAGTACTCGTTGGAAAGATCTCGAAGTCTACTTTCAGATGGATCCAACCTCATGACGAAATTCCACCGAGCTGAGCAGAATTGACAAAGAGACGTTTGGCCTTCCAGTCTTGAGCTGAAACCCTTGTATCTCGTGCAGCCCACTAGGGGCCCATTCTAGCTTAGGGTTTACACCCTCCCACGCCTCCTTGCTGTTGCCCATGTATAAATACATGTAGCAGCCGCCGGGATGAACTTGGGTTTTGTTTAGATGCAAGTTTAGCTACTGCTACTTCCTAGTGAACGCGTGTGTCGACTAGACCACCTGTTTTGCTTGATTCAAGACCCCAACTCGTGATTCAGGTTTCATTTGGTTCAGATCCGTGAGTTTATTTGCTTGTTCATCTTGTTCTTGCTTGTTCTCGATTGCTAGCAGGTTCAAGGGTGTTCTTGGCACGGCAAGAACAGCCAACGTCGAATCGGTGTACCTGTTGCTAAGGCGCAGATCCCGTGATTGTTGTAGTCGGACAGCCAACGCCGATTCCACCCCAAATCGGGTTACCCTCCTCTCATCGAAAGATCGGGATCAGTCCTGTCTTATCAAGTGGTATCGAGCTCAAGGTTGCTCGGTGAGAGATTTATTCATTCTTTACTTTACCTACAGTCCAAAAATACCCAAAAAAAGACTAGATCTGAAATCCCAAAACTAGTTTGAGCCCTTGCTGTTCTACCTAGTTCTTGGCTTGTTGAGTTTGTGGTTGCATCGTGGTGTCAAGTGCTGGTTCTTAGGATCTAATCCATTAGAGTTTTGAGTTCTTGTCACGTTTTTGTCACCATTAGTTTCGCTGCCACTTTTCCCCTTTCTCGCTGCAGTTATCCACTATTTTCGCAATTCCCACTTCTAGATCTGCACGAGAAGAAATCTGCTCTATTTCTTGCATCCGATCTCCAATTCAAGTGTTTAGATACATTCTGGAAAGCTTACTTTGTGCTCTTTCAGGGAAAATTAACCTTGCCACCAAACTGTTTCTAAGCGCTTTGCAATCGCTAGGGAGATTTCTGCATATCTGCTGAGTAATCTGTGCATCTAAAGCAAGGAGGGCTATGTGAAGTAATTGTTTTGTTTGATTGTGCCAAACATAACTTTTGAGGCCCCTGAAAAGAATAGAAAAAAAAAGAAAAAAAAAACAAAGGAAGAAACAAGAAGGAAAAGAAGAAAGGAAGAACAAGAGTTCTTGTTGCTGCATTGCTCTCTTTGTATGCCTTGTTTGCCACTGTTTGGTGACTACGTTTGTGTCTAGGCTCACGCCTCTAACATGGTTTAGCCTAGGGCCAGCACAGTACCATTGTGAACATTTATTCAACTTGCTTTGGCTAACGTGGTTCTAGCTGTTCCTTGATTTTTTTGCAGCCACCTATAGCTCCACAAATTATCTACTACGTCACAGGGCTGTGTTTGTGTAACATTTTGTGCTGTTCTTGCCGGCTGCCAACACCAACTTCCTAAGCATGGTAAGAACATGTAAGAACTTGATGGCACAAGATTGAGAGAATGGAGTTTGCTGCCACCTAGTTCCACTAGTTGATAGGACATTTTTTTTCTCTTGTTCTTTTTGCTGCAAGCTAACCATGGCAGGAAATGAGGATGATGGCCAAGCTCATTCACCTCGAACAAGGGGCATCATTCAACACTTTGAACGCCAAGTGAGGGTGCATGTTGAACACCTTGATGAGGATGTTCGAGTTACCAACGAACGCCTTGGCCAATTGGAGGCCACGCAGATCGACACCAACACTAAGTGACCTCAATGGAAAACACGCTTGGGGCTCTTAACATCTCTTGTAGGCATTTTGGAGCGTTTGGACAGGATGGACCAGAGGGTCGTGATGGTACGGGACGGCGCAACAACAACAACACCGAGGGTAGCATTGCTGGGCAAGATGAGGAAGAATATTCAGCTGACACGGAGCTTGATGGGGAGGTAAATGGGCAACATAATCAGCAGCAGCGCCGCCGTCGACATGGTGGACATGCTCGTCAACCACGACGTGAGGTACGCGACAATGATGATTCTTTAGGGAAGATTAAATTTAGCATGCCCTCTTTGATGGAAAATATGACCCCAATGCATATCTTACTTGGGAGCTAGCTGTTAATCAAAAATTTGCATGTCATGATTTTCCGAAACAAACGTGTTAGGGCTGCTACTAGTGAGTTTACTGATTTTGCTTCTATTTGGTGGAGCGAATATGTGCGCAGCCACCCAAACAACACTCCACAAACTTGGGATGCTATGAAAAGAGTTATGCGAGCTAGATTTGTTCCCTCTTATCATGCACGTGATCTTTTGCATAAGCTTCAGCTTTTGAGACAGGGAAACAAATCTGTAGAAGAGTACTATCAAGAGTTGCAAACAGGGATGCTTCGTTGTGGTTTGGTAGAAAATGAGGATGCATCTATGGCTAGGTTCATGGGTGGGCTGAATCGGAAATTCAGGATATTTTGGCCTACAAAGAATACAATTCGATCACTGCTTGTTTCATCTTGCTTGTAAAGCTGAAAGGGAAGTACAGGACGGAGAGCTAGCACGAGAACTAACATTTCTGCAGGTCGTGCTACCTCTTGGACGCCATCCAACCCGCTGCCCAACTGTATCGAGCCGCTGCCCATCTTCATCAAGCAAACAAATCACGACCTTCGACAATGAACTCCTCACCATGCCCTCCCGAAACAACAAAGGGGGCAGCTGCTGCACCAACCAAGAGTTCATCCTCAATTGCATCTTGGGCGAACGAGACATTCAATGCCTCCGCTGCAAAGGTTACGGTCATGTGCGCAAGGACTGCCCAAGCGCACGCGTGTGCTAGTTGTGCCCCGATGGTGAGTATTCCTCCGCTAGTGATTTAGATGAAGAAACATATGCTTTGCTTGCGGCTAACAATGTAGGGGAAGATGAGGAGCACAACAAAATGAGGAACACATTGAACGGAACATGCTGAACACTATGAGAGCCTCGTGGTGCAGCGAGTGTTGAGTGCACAAATGGAGAAGGCTGAACAAAATCAGCGCCACACTTTGTTTCAAACCAAGTGTGTGATCAAGGAGCGTTCTTGCCGAGTCATCATTGATGGAGGGAGCTGCAACAACTTGGCAAGTGCTGAAATGGTGGAGAAGCTTGCATTGTGCACCCAGCCACATCCGCAACCTTACTACATTCAATGGCTGAACAAGAGCGGTAAGGTGAAGGTAACACGGTTGGTGAGAGTTAATTTTGCTATTGGTTCTTATCATGATTCTATTGACTGCGATGTTGTGCCTATGCAAGCATGCTCTATGTTGTTAGGTAGACCATGGCAGTTTGATATTGATTCTTTGCATCATGGAAAACAAATCAATACTCTTTTATGCATAATGACAAGAAACTTGTTTTGCACCCAATGTCTCCCTGAAGCTATTTTGAAAGATGAACTTGCTAGAGCTAGTAAACTAAAGAATCAGGAGCATGCTAAGAGTGAAAATCAGATTGTGGCAAATGAACTTGAAAAGCACAAAAAGAAGAACACCAAACCTGCCCACAATAATAAAAATGAGATCAAGCTGAAAGGGTCATGTTTCATTGCAACCAAATCTGATTTGGATGAGATTGATGCTAATACTGCTGTTTGCTATGCTTTGATTTGCAAACAAACTTTGTTTTCACTTGAGGAGATACCTTCTTCTTTGCCTCCTGCAGTCACTAACCTTTGCAAGAGTATGCGGACATTTTTCCAAAGGAGGTGCCACCGGGCTGCCACCCACCCGTGGGATTGAGCACCAGATTGACCTTATTCCCGAGCCTCATTACCCAACCGGCGCCATACAGGATCAACCCCGAAGAAACTAAAGAGATTCAGCGCCAAGTGCAAGAATTGCTCGATAAAGGTTATGTGCGTGAGTCTCTTAGTCCCTGCGCTGTTCCTGTTCTTTTGGTTCCTAAGAAAGATGGATCTTGGCGCATGTGTGTAGATTGCCGAGCGATTAATAACATTACAATCAGATATCGTCATCCTATTCCTAGGCTAGATGATATGCTTGATGAATTAAGTGGCTCAATTGTGTTCTCAAAAATTGATTTGCGTAGTGGTTACCACCAGATTCGCATGAAGCTAGGAGATGAATGGAAAACAGCGTTTAAAACTAAATTCGGACTATACGAGTGGTTAGTTATGCCTTTTGGTCTCACTAATGCACCCAGCACTTTCATGAGATTAATGAATGAAGTTTTACGCACTTTCATTGGCAGATTTGTTGTGGTATATTTTGATGACATCTTGATATACAGCAGATCACTTGAGGAACATCTTGATCATTTGCGTGATATTTTTAATGCTCTACGTGATGCACGTTTGTTTGGTAACCTTGAGAAGTGCACCTTTGCACGGATCGAGTCTCTTTCTTGGCTATGTTGTGACCCCACAGGAATTGAAGTTTATCAAGCCAAGGTCAAGCAATACATAGCTGGCGGTTCCCACAACGGTCACACAAGTGAGAAGCTTTCTCGGGCTTGCTGGATTCTATCGTCGCTTTGTGAAGGATTTGGCACCATTGCAGCCCCATTGCACGAACTCACCAAGAAGGGCGTTACATTCACTTGGGCTGCAGCACACAAGAGTGCTTTTGACACATTGAAAGATAAGTTAACCCATGCCCCTTTGCTCCAACTCCCTGATTTCACTAAAACTTTTGAACTTGAATGTGATGCTAGTGGAATTGGTTTGGGAGGTGTTTTGTTACAAGAGGGAAAACCTGTAGCATATTTCAGCGAGAAGTTGAGCGGGCCTAGTTTGAACTATTCTACTTATGATAAAGAATTGCTTGCTCTAGTTCGAACTTTGGAAACATGGCAGCATTATTTATGGCCCAAAGAGTTCGTTATACATTCTGATCATGAATCATTGAAACATATTCGAAGTCAGGCAAAACTGAACCGTAGGCATGCTCATTGGTTGAATTCATTGAGTCATTTCCTTATGTCATCAAACACAAGAAAGGGAAGGAAAATGTAATTGCTGATGCTTTGTCTAGACGTTATACCATGCTTTCACAACTTGATTTCAAAATTTTTGGCTTGGAAACAATAAAAGAGCAATATGCCCATGATGGTGATTTTAAAGATGTGTTGCTAAATTGCAAGGAGGGAAAAACATGGAACAAATTCGTCCTCAATAACGGGTTTGTATTTCGAGCTAACAAGCTATGCATTCCAGCTGGCTCGTGCGTATGTTATTGTTGCGAGAAGCGCATGGAGGAGGGCTGATGGGTCACTTTGGTGTGAAGAAGACGGAAGACATCCTTGCTGATCATTTCTTTTGGCCCAAGATGCGAAGGGACGTGGAGAGATTCGTTGCTCGCTGCACAACATGCCAAAAGCTAAGTCACGCCTTAATCCTCACGGTTTGTACATGCCTCTACCTGTTCCTAATGCACCATGGGAGGATATTTCTATGGACTTTGTTTTAGGACTACCTCGAACAAAGAAGGGGAGGGATAGTGTCTTTGTGGTTGTGGATAGATTTTCTAAGATGGCACATTTTATACCATGCCATAAGACCGATGACGCTACTCATGTTGCTGATTTGTTCTTTCGTGAGATTGTTCGTTTGCATGGTGTGCCAAACACAATTGTTTCCGATCGTGATGCAAAATTTCTTAGTCATTTTTGGAGAACTTTGTGGGCTAAATTGGGTACTAAGTTGCTATTTTCCACTACTTGTCATCCCCAAACTGATGGACAAACCGAGGTTGTGAATAGAACCTTATCTACCATGCTTAGGGCAGTTTTGAAAAGAACATAAAAATGTGGGAAGAATGTTTGCCTCATGTTGAGTTTGCTTACAATCGTTCACAACACTCTACTACTAAAAAGAGCCCTTTTGAGATTGTTTATGGTTTTGTGCCTCGTGCCCCTATTGATTTGCTGCCTTTACCAACTTCTGAGAGATTGAATTTTGATGCTAAACAACGTCTTGAGTTGATGTTAAAATGCATGAGACCACAAAAGAGAACATAGAGAACATGAATGCTAAATATAAACTTGCTGGTAGCTTAGGAAAGAAGCATGTTACTTTCGAACCGGGTGATTTGGTTTGGCTGCACTTGAGAAAGGATCGGTTTCTGATTTGAGAAAGTCAAAGTTGCTTCCGAGAGCTGACGGTCCTTTTAAAGTTGTAGCTAAGATCAATGATAATGCATACAAACTTGAGTTGCCAGCAGATTTTGGGGTCACCCACATTTAACATTGCAGATTTGAAACCATATTTGGGCACGGAAGATGAACTTGAGTCGAGGACGACTCAAATGCAAGAAGGGGAGGATGATGAGGACATCCTTCCAACGATACAACCACGCCTACTACGCAGCAAGGACCTTTGACTCGAGCTCGCGCACGACAACTTAATTATCGTGTAAAGTCGTTCCTTGCTGTCCCAACAAGTTCTCTCGAATTGGGTGCTACTAACGCCTTGTGATGATTTTCTTATGCTTAGGAACTTAGGGATTGAGCCGCTAAATGTAGAAGCAATCAAGATAACAATCACATGGATGTTGGAGCACACAAGAAGAAGGTCGGACCAAACGCTCGGACTGAACGCTCGGACCTACTGAAGCGCCATATTGATTGGGCCATAACTTTTGATTCCAGAGCGTTGGAGGCTTATGAGTACTCGTTGGAAAGATCTCAAGTCTACTTTCAGATGGATCCAACCTCATGACGAAATTCCACCGAGCTGAGCAGAATTGACAAACAGACGTTTGGCCTTCCGGCCTTGAGCTGAAACCCTTGTATCTCGTGCAGCCCACTAGGGGCCCATTCTAGCTTAGGGTTTACACCCTCCCACGCCTCCTTGCTGTTGCCCATGTATAAATACATGTAGCAGCCGCCGGGATGAACTTGGGTTTTGTTTAGATGCAAGTTTAGCTACTGCTACTTCCTAGTGAACGCGTGTGTCGACTAGACCACCTGTTTTGCTTGATTCAAGACCCCAACTCGTGATTCAGGTTTCATTTGGTTCAGATCCGTGAGTTTATTTGCTTGTTCATCTTGTTCTTGCTTGTTCTCGATTGCTAGCAGGTTCAAGGGTGTTCTTGGCACGGCAAGAACAGCCAACGTCGGAATCGGTGTACCTGTTGCTAAGGCGCAGCATCCTGTGATTGTTGTAGTCGGACAGCCAACGTCGATTCCACCCCCAAATCGAAGTTACCCCTCCTCTCATCGAAAGATCGGGATCAGTCCCTGTCTTATCAATAATGGAGGTCACCACTTCACTTTGGGACCAAGTCAAGCAAGAATCCGAGTTGGACACGTTTCGGAATCAGATTCGGACTGCTGCAATGGTACCAAGTTCAAACAGGCATAACTTCCTCATACGGACTCCGTTTGGGACGTTCTTGTACTTCATGGAAAGCTTATGAAGTCTACTTTCCAACGGATCCAACCTCATCTGCAAATTCCATCTGAGCCGGCCGCAATCATCAAAAGAGTCCACGTTGGTTTCTGAGTTCTTGTCAAAAAGGGTGCTGCGCCACCACCAGTTGGGCCCAGGGCCTTGTAACCCTAGGGCGTGCACTTGGACGCCACCCTTGGTCGTTCTCCCCATAAAGGAGCCGTCGCCTCCGTTGCTAGGTTAGTCCTAGCATAGACTAGAGTGATTCTTTCGCTTAGTTGCTTAGATTGCTTCCTCTCATCTTATGTTTCTAGGTTGCTGTTTCTAGTTGCTTCTCTTCTCACTAGGTTGAGTTCACTCACTTCTTGCGATCTAGCTAGGGTGGGGCCACTCTTGGGTAGACAGGGAACGTGTTTACTCCCTAGTGTGTTAGTAGACCAGCTATTAGTCATAGTTCCATATGGGATAGATGAGAGCTAGTCTGAGCCATAGTTTTCTCTATATCTTGCCTATGCCTTAAGGACTGCCTTTTGATTTTTTTGCCAGCTTCTCGTATTTATTGCTTTGGTTCACGGGGAGTACATTTGGGATCTTCTAGATCTTCATGTTGACATAACTCTACTTGAGCTAAAAGTGTTTCACATGTTGAGGGGAGCTGAATTTTCTTGCATTTCATATTGCATTGTAATATACCTACATGGAGCCTTGATATTATACTGTTATGACATGTTTACAATGCATTACATCTTGCCATGATATGTGCTTACTTGCTAGATTTATCATGACTTTATATGTGTAGACTAGTCTTTGCTATGTTAAGTTGATTAAAAATGCACAACTTGAATTAATTCATGTCATGATAGCTCTTGAGACTAGTCTATCTTCAGTTATCCAAAATAGCTGAGTTGAGTCTTGAATCTTTATTGAGCCTTAGAGTGAGCTACGCTAGTTCTTTTATGAAGCATGAGTTAGTTTTTAACTCCATGTTCTTGAACTACATTCAGTATAAGCAAAAAGATCTCTTTTGTACAAAACAACTGATCTCACCAATTCTTTCTCATGAGACTGCTTGCCATTGCACTCGGCATGAACTCAGGGGGAGTTTTGGATGATCAAGATCATTACCTTAAGCTTCTAGCTTGGAATGGTCGCATAAGGCTTGAGATCTAGCACAGACTTAACAAAAATCTGGTTGGAAACAACTATGAGTTTATAAAAGGAACAACAAGTCAATTGTGCTAAATTTGCTTAATTACAAAATGATAAAGTGCTTGAACAAATGACTCATCTTTGAACTTGTAGTACTCTAAGTTGGCTCAATTCTAGCTTCTCGGTTCCACTTAGATTATTGACATGGCTTGCATCATCCTTGGATACCTTTAGCTAGACTATGATCTTGGATAACTTGACATGCTATGAAATTCGACAAATTCTCAGATTATGACTTATTTGGCTTAACTTGTCTATAAGTGCATTCTATAGTGTTATGGCTTGGTGTAATACTTCAAAAGTCATTTTGCATAATTTGCATGGCTCTCGTGCTAAAACTGAATAACATACAGCCATTCATCCAAATCATGATTTATTTTCTTCCTTACATCTTGAAGATATTATTGCCAAAAGGGGGGAATAATGGAGAAAAAGCTATTTCATGGAGATTTTCTAGAGCTTTTAAGGAAAACTTGTTCTTTCTGTTTTTGCTCTAGCACTCTCTTTTGTTGATGGTCATAAGCTCCCTTGCATTTCTTTGGACCATGTTTGACTTTCAAACTCAACTTTATATGCTTTTTCAGTGTTTGTCAATATGAGAAGACCATGTGAGAAGTCCTCCCATGTTTGTGATGAGTAATAAACACGTGTCCAGGAAGTTTGAGTTTGATTCGAGTGGTTAGTGTGTGAGTTTGCGACTAATGCAATGTAACACCTCAGCCAAATAATGGCCTAGAATGCTACTAAACTAACAACATAACAGTGTTAATCCATTTTCATTTTACAAATTTCGGCAGAGTCTCCTTTGTTCATTGTCTAAAACAGAGTTCTCACATTATAATCAAATGATATAAATAATCATACTCCATATCATCAATACTAATCAAACAGTTTTCAAACATAATCAAAGCGCGGAAGCGATATAGAAAATTTCTAATCCATTATTACATTGTAACGCTGATAGGCATAATCAAATAACACGTAAGCTAACCAACAAATTATAATTAAAGTTCCTTAATTCCTCCATACTGAATAATTCGTGCAAGTGCAATCCCACTAATCCTTCTTTACTCCCATGTATGCTGAATTCATGAAGGTAACTAAAACAAACAACGAACAATAACAATAACAACAAGAGTGAGTCCAACGACAAAGCAAGTATTAAAGGATAATAATGTGGACAATCATGAACATCATCTTAATCAAATAGACAATCATGATATGCAAGATGATCAAAGAAACTCTTTTTCTCTTCTCTTTCGCATTTTACCGGTAATGCGGAGTGTGCATCCGTCAATGCACACCCATGCATGTACCATCATGTACAGGGACCAATTGCCCATACTTCACAAGTATGGGAACCTTTAGCCCGTCATGACATCAACACGACGGGGACCTTGGCGCTTGGTCATCTCGTGACCAAGACTTCAATAAACAGTATGATGCATGTATGTGAATATCTCGATAAATAAATTTACATTCACAATATCTATGCATCATAAGTACTCATGAATATAACAATTGCATATGACCATAACAATACCAACGAATCATTAACATAATCACGAGCATACATTTCCATAACTTTGTAGCAATCATCAACAATCACCAAACATACACCATCCACACTATAGTTTTAAAACAACAAATATACTTGCCTTAACCCCGCGAAAACGGGGGACGAGCAGAAGGTGCGGTCCCTGGGATCCGTCCTCCTCCCTTGTCGAATTGATGAAGAACACGAAGAATTCCCCACGAATTCCTCCTCTTCTCTTTCTCTTCCTTTTCTCCTCTTGATCTTCCCTTCCTCCGGATTCGTGCTCTCCTTCCTCCGCTTGATTTCTTTACCACCAATGAAGGGGAGTGGAGGAGAGGGTGGTGCTGCTAGGCGCAATGGGGAGGGAGATGGGGGAGTGGGCGACAAGAGGGAGGGGTGCGGCTGTTAGGGAGGAGTGGGGCACAATTGGGGAGGGAGATGGGCGCAATTGGGGGAGGAGATGGGGCGCAATTGGGGAGGGAGATGGGGCGGCTGCTAGGGGAGGCAAGGGGCGGTTAGGGTTGGGCGCCCCCCGCCGTCGAATCCCCACCGGCCAAGGCCTGAGCCCAGTTGTCTGGAGAAATCATAAACCCCCTCCAAACCTGTTATTTTTAATCTTTATTTTAAGGTCCTCCTCTCAAATGAATTGCTTAATTAATAAATCTCTCCCGGGATATTACATTCTACCCCCCTTAAACTAAATTCGACCCTGAATTCTAACCATACCTTAACCCAAGATTAAATACAAGTAAACTTAATCGTAAAGCACACACCTGAAGCGAATAACTCTGGATATTGCTCGCGCATGCGGGACTCCAATTCCCACGTAGCCTCTCTCTCGATCTGCTGCGACCAGAGTACCTTGACATATTGTAAAGTTTTATTACTCAACACCTTCTCTGATCTTTCTAGAATTCGCACCGGCTTGGACTCAAAGGACAGATCTTGCTCAATTATTAATGGCTCCAGGGTGATATGAAGTTCTGGATCTCGCAGGTACTTCCTCAACATAGACACGTGAAACACGTTATGCACCCCGCGCATAGACTCAGGAAGATCCAACCGGTATGCCAACTTCCCGATTCGAGCTAAAATCGTGAAAGGTCCAACGTACCTCGGGCTAAGCTTCCCTTTGGTACCGAACCTTACTACACCCTTGGTGGGTGATACTCTCGAAAGCACTTGGTCCCCTACTTCAAATTCCAAATCTCTTCTCCTCACATCGGCATAACTTTTCTGCCTGCTCTGTGCGGCCAATAGATTCTGCCTCACCAAGCCCACTCTCTCAACGGTCTTCTGGACCCAATCCAGTCCCAAAACTACCTTCTCGCCCACCGCTTCCCAGCAAAGGGGCGATCTGCACTTGCGGCCATACAATACCTCAAACGGTGCAGCTTTTATGCTTGAATGATAGCTGTTATTATAGGCAAAACTCTGCCAGGGGTAACTGATCCTCCCAACTACCCTTCCAAGACAACACACAGGACCTCAACATGTCCTCCAAGGTCTGAATAGTACGTTCCGACTGCCATCTGTTAGTGGATAAAGCAATAGAGTTGTTCGCACTAATGGGTAAAGTGTGTTTGTGAACAAATTGGGAGTTAGGGTTTCCTTTCTCTCCATGTGTTGTGTGAGCCTTTCTCTTTTTCTTTTGGGAAGTTGGTGAGAAGGGCAGAGGTTGTTCTGCCCATGCTCTTTTGTGTTCTTGGTGAGTTCTTGATTTCCTACATGCGTATGGGGCCGTAGATTAGGTTGAATTGGTTGTAGCATCTCTTGTAATCATTCATCCCTGTCAATCAATATGAGAAATCTTATTTTTGAGAGGTTTTGAACCTTCAGTCTGCTCACTGTTCTTCGCACTTTTCTTGGTTTTCTTCCGTTTTGCTTAATCTCTTGAGATTCTAGTTGCTAAATATTTATGCTTTGAACTAGGAAGTTTCTCGAGATCACATGAGCATTCCATTGTCGAGATTAGAAGGAAGAATCCAGATCTCTCCTCCGCTCTCAGATCTTGCGCACCGTTTCCTGTTCGTACTGTTCTTTTCTAGGGTTAGAAGTCAGGAGATGAGTGCCCCTTTGATTTTCTGGAGGAAGTTTGGCTAACTCTTTCGAGATCATTTCCTTGCTATCTTCAAATTTTCCTAAGCCAAGAATCTAAGAATATTGCGAATTTCTCAGTTTCTGATTTTGCTGTCACCTGATTTCTTCGTGCGGTACTACCGGGTTTCCACGACGGTACTACCGCCCGCCAGTACTACCGTTCGACTCAACGGTTCTACCGCTCAGCGACTGAGTTCGCAGCCGGTACTGCCGTTTGGCTCAACGGTACTACCGCTCAGCGGTACTACCGCTTGTGCGCAGACCAGCTCTGAATTTGATATTCTTGACTGTTTCTCTCTGGATCTATTTTATGCTCGTTGCTTGACTTCTAGTGAGCGCATATCTTCTGTCTTCGTAGCTTGCATAGCTATTGGAGAAGAAGCATAAGTGTGGATACTTGTGGGGCGATTTTTGATGGCACCATTCACCCCGTCTGTTGCCATTTTGGTCCTGCAAATTATATCATAGTCGATAAAGAGGAAGTAGGAGCATGGTGCAATCTCAGAGGTGACAGATATCACTTCAAGTCCATGTGAGGAGGATCCAAAATAACATCCAAGATATCCATGATCTCCTCATGACCTGAAAAGTCTACCTCGAGGAGGCAACTACCATCAGTTCCTCAGTACTAGGATTAGTGATAAGAGACTTGGGAATCCAGTACTGGGACACACGATGTGCAGGGTCAACAATATAAACGATAAGAGGGATTAGCATGAAAAATATGAGAATGCACATGAGTACAGCCTAATGAGGACATCATTAGCTCACACATGCAAGATTCACCTAGTGAACAAGATCCAATGACACAAGCCTGTGCACGTTGTCTTGGACAATAGGTGAGTTCATCCTTGGGTAGATTAACTTTTTTAATTATACAACAAATTATATTGCTTAATGATTGCTATTTGCTTGTGATTGTTCATGTAAACAATGCTTGCAAGTACAAAGTGCCAAGTGGTCGAACGAATAGTGCACTAATCAGGACAAACAGTGCACTGGTCGAGACGAACAACACACTGATCGGAACGAACAGCACACAGGATGAACAACACTACTAGTCGAATGAATAGTAACTGGACGAATGAACAGTAACTGGTTAGATGAACAGTAGCTGCTCGGGCGAGCTAGTGTCTAGTACTTACACGGGGCGATCGAATGCTTGGGAGTTAACGTAATAAGTCCATGCAAGTAGCCATATAGAGAAAGAAGAAGATTAAAAGGTTATTTGTTGCTGTCATGAAGAGTCTAGGATGCGTGGGGATTAGGTGTCACCAAATCAGCGAACTAAAGGAAAATCTATCTATTTTGTTACATCACATTATCTTTCCTATTTTTGTGCCAACAACCAAAGGAAATCTATGCATGCTACAACATGTACTCGATGTGGTGGTTGGCTTTGATGACATATTAATTTACAACAAGTCCCTAGATGAACATTTGCATCATATGAACCAAGTTTCTGCTGCTTGAGTAGGCACGCTTATTTGCTACTCTTGAGAAGTGCACCTTCTGCACAAATTTAGTAGTGTTTTTTGGTTTTGTTTTGACTGCACAGGGAATTAAGGTGCATGAACAAAAGGTGGAAGCCATTCGAGCGTGGCCTACATCTACAATAGTCCCACAAGTGTGAAGTTTTCATAGACTCACTAGTTTCTACCCTGGTTCATGAAGGATTTCTGATACGGGGTCGCCCGATCTTCTCGACGTAGGATGGATACTCACGGGAGTCTTGATGAATCGTAATGATCCTCCAATGCCAATCAAGGGACGAACACTCTTTATTCCGCCAAAACACACTCGTGTTGATTTCGCCGACCACTAAAAAAAGATCTATCGTGCACCCAGTTCCCAACGGAAAGGCTGAACGATCTTGATTGAAGAAAAATCACTCCTAATTCCCTATGGAACTTCGGTAGCAATGCTAAACTCGAACAAACTTTTGTAGATTCATTATTCTCAAACGTGGTCTGCCTTACAATGGGGGTCTAACCCTCAATATATAGTTCCCTCTCCACCTCATGGCTGGCCAAGAGGTCCAAAACCAACTTCAACTCATCACTACATGTATTTGGAAACAAACTTACACAAAAGGAAAAACCTAAAATTAAGCCGTCACAATGTTTCGGTCATAACTTTTAATCCGTGCCGAATTTGAAGGTGGAGCCAGATCCATTACGTAGCCCATGAAATTATCTTTCCAACGAGTACAAGAACACCTGAATCGGACTCCGTTTGTGAAAGTTATCGCCTTTTTAGTAACTGCCTGTCAGGCTGTCCCGAACCGAATCCGAATTGAATTCTGTGTTGAATCCGAGTTTGAATTGGATTGAGCACGTGCGAGATCCGAATTTGGCTTGAAAATTTTATCCAAAATCATTTCTAATCTCACCACAAAATACACAAGCAATAGAATCAATGGATTTCTTAGATGCAGTCACGAACAAGAGTTTTTCATTTTTACATTTATCTTCAAGTGTCTTGTTAACAGCTTCAATTTCATTAGTGAGCTTGAGGCAATTTTCACATGATTCAATTTTAGACTAAAGAAGCATTTCAACCAATTCTTTCAATTTTTGCTCCCTAAACTCACTACTAGCACCTAAGCAATCAAGATCAGTGATAGACTTCAAATGTGATATTTCATCCAATCCTACTGAGGAATGTATGTCCCTAAGGGCCTATTCTTTTGGGATAGCATATGGCTTTTGGTTGCAACTGCTTGCTTTTGGCTGTGCTTTTTGAGACGGTGGCGGACAGTGGAGACGTTGACGCGGACGATGCATGTAGTTTTAGACTTAGAAAGTTGTTTGGAGAAGCCGCTTTAAGAAGTTGTCCTGTTTTATTCGACTTCTGGAGAAGCCGAAGGCAAAAGCCAAAAAAAGGTGCCCTAAGCTTATCCAACTCAGATGTACAACAAGGTAAGAATCACAGTTTTCATCATTAGAAATTAAAAATCTAAGCCTAGCAAGTTCTTTCTATACACTTTCAATTACACAATCTTGACTCTCAATTTTCTTGCACCTCTTCTCAAGTTCTCTACCATAATAAATGATCATATGCTTCAAATCGTCGGTAGAAGGGCATACCTCATCCAAACAACTGTAGATGAACCATGTTGGATGCTTCCTCGGTGGTGTCCTTAAGCACCATAAAGCACATGGCAGTGATGTTCAGGAACTCCTTGCTTCGTTGATCATCTTTGTTGTCATTGGTCCCCGAGTCTACATTACTCATGTTGACAGTCTCAAGAGCAGCAAGGATCCGGTTGACGAACTTGTGGTAGTTGAGCTTCTTCCTCTTGCCATCACGAGCTCGAGACTTGTGGTGCTCCTTTTCCTCCTTGTCCTTCAAATTCGGGCAATTTTCCTGAATGTGGTTTGGCTCACCACACTCAATAAAGAAGAGACCTCCTCTCTTCCTATTTCTCACATTGTGATAGGCTTTTGTGAATTTGATGGATAGGAGGGCTAAGTCTTCCTCGGATATCTTTTCAAAATGCTCATTCCTCAACTCATACATAGCAGACAAGGAAAATTCAGAAGAGCAAAAGCCTAGTGATCTTGAAGACCCATTCTTCACAAGGTAAATCGTAAGAGCCATCGATTCTATCTTAAAGAGACGAGAGATGAAATCAATCTCATGCATCCTCAACCACGAGTAAGGCACCAAGCACTTGGCATGCATTCTTAGACTCAAAGTAAGTCAATCCAATCGCACACAAATTGCTGATAATCTTGGTGAACCTTGAACATAACTCATCCAAAGATTCACTGGGCCATTGCTCAAACTTGGAGTGCTCTTTATTGAATTGATTCTATCTCAATTCCTTAATCATTGTAAAGCCCTCATATTAATCAGTGTGGGTCATCCAGATCTCATGAGCAGATATTAAGTGAGATACTCAATCAAACTCGGATCTACCAAGCCCCTATATCAAGTAGTTGTTTTCCCTCCACATGCGTAAGATTTATTAGAGTGATCTGTTCATCGGCAGGCATAACATAAGCACTCTTAACTTTATCCTAAATTGGTTGCCCTTGGGCTTAGATGTAGACTACCATTCGAGACTTCCAATAGGGATAGTCAATACCATCAAAACTGATGAGTTAGTGGAATATTGATCTGATACCTGATACGGGGTCGCCCGATCTTCTCGACGTAGGATGGATACTCACGGGAGTCTTGATGAATCGTAATGATCCACCAATGCCAATGCAAGGGACGAACACTCTTTAATCCGTCAAAACACACTCGTATTGATTTCGCCGACCACCAAGCGAAGATCTATCGTGCACCAATTCCCAATGGAAAGGCTGAATGATATTGATTGAAGAAAATCACTCCTAATTCCCTATGGAACTTCGGTAGCAATGTTAAACTCGAACAAACTTTAGTAGATTCATTATTCTCAAACGTGGTCTCCTTACAATGGGGGTCTAACCCTCAATATATAGTTCCCTCTCCACCTCATGGCTGGCCAAGAGGTCCTAAACGAACTCCAACTCATCCCTACATGTATTTGGAAACAAACTCACACAAAAGGAAAAACGTAAAATTAAACCCGTCACCATGTTTCGGTCATAACTTTTTATCCGTGATGAATTTCAAGGTGAGATCCATTGCGTAGCCCTTGAAATTTTCTTTCCAACGAGTACAAGAACACCTGAAAGTCATGGTGTGATCGGATTTTACTTTTATTTGCATTGCAATACTCGAACTCTTTATGTTTGGCAAGTCTCGCGCGTCTCTCCGGACAGCTCGTGCAGCATCCAATGAAATTGACATAACTTTGTGTAGAAAGCTCCAATCAGGTGTCGTTTGATTCGTTGGAAAATAGACTTCATTATGTTTCCAAATATGTCTCTTGTGAATATTAGAAACCTCAGAATTGGAATTCAAAGCTTCTTGAACATTGTGCACTGAACTGCAAGCACTAACCAAAGTTGTAGTGCTACTTGGTGCCACATCAACACAACTATGGTGATGAGAATGAAGTTAATCTTAATGCCCCGGTGACTCGCTTTAAACATCAGGCATTGAGAAGTACATTGCAACAAGAGCTCCAATCAGGCACCACTGCTAAGCACGTACAACTTAAGGCGGATATGCAGCATTTCCATATTGAATTCAATCAACAAATGAGGTGTTACACAAACATCGTGAATGATATTGTGCAAGCACTTCGTCCACAACAACAAAAAGATAGCTTTGTTCCTTTCTTTTGCAGTGATGATCCAGAGGAATATCTTGAGTAGGAATGGCAAAAAGTACTACGCCTTCAGATGTTCTTGATATGCTAAGCAAAAGAAGTGTTGATGACAAATATATATACCATGCATATACGTTGTATTCTTTGCTTAGTACAATGTCAGGCTACCAAAACCCGAGGACGGCTTTTCTTGAAGAAGGGGAGGATGATGCGGATACGCACAAGCTTAGCACTTGTCAGTCAAATACATTATTTCACTGGAAAGAAGTATTGAGCCGCATTAAATATTGTCAGGTGAATTTGTTTCTTAAAGAGTTTCTTTTAATTCATGATGAACATGGAATACTACATCATGCTATTATTTTATGTATTCTTAGGTCTGATTCAAGTGAAGACTTGGGAGAGCAAAAGGGACGAGCACAAGGACCTAAACTACAAGTTTTGGATAAGATTTTCAAGCCAAATTCGGATCTCCCACATGCTCAATCCAATTCAAACTCGGATTCAACTCCGAATTCAATTCGGATTCGGTTCGGGACAGCCTGACAGGCAGTTACTAAAAAGGTCATAACTTTCACAAACGGAGTCCGATTCAGGTGTTCTTGTACTCGTTGGAAAGATAATTTCAAGGGCTACGCAATGGATATGGCCCCACCTTCAAATTCATCACGGATTAAAATTTATGACCGAAATATTGTGACGGCTTAATTTTAGGTTTTTCGTTTTGTGTGAGTTTGTTTCCAAATACATATAGGGTTGAGTTGGAGTTTTTTTAGGACCTCTTAACCAGCCATGAGATGGAGAGGGAACTATATATTAAGGGTAAGACCCCCATTGTAAGGGACCACGTTTGAGAATAATGAATCTACTAAAGTTTGTTCAAGTTTAGCATTGCTACCGAAATTCCATAGGGAATTAGGAGTGATTTTCTTCAATCAAGATCGTTCAACCTTTCCATTGGGAATTGGGAGCGCGATGGAACTTCGTTGTTGGTCGTGAAGTGCTAACTCTTGCATTGGCGACGGGAGATCACTACGGTTCATCAAATCCACGTGAGTATCTTGATCCTACGTCGAGAAGATCGGGCGACCCCGTATCACAAACAGTTTAACAGACTATTCAAACTGCAAACAAATATACATCATCATTTACATTTCCATACAACCATAACCACAATTCGTGTCCACGATTATTAAACCACCACAGACTTCCATGAGTCATACCCCTTCAATTTCAGATTTAAATGGCATATGAATGCAGTCATTTTATCCTCAATAAATGCATATGAATGCTTTCATGCTATGCTCCACATCACTCTTTCCCAGCGGGATAAGAGGTGCATCGTATTACGACAATATACGATACTGTACCGGTACGGTCGCGGCTAGGTTGGGCGACATCCATATATGCAAATGACATGATATGATATGAATGATATGATAATCATAAATCACATTAATCCATCCTTAAAGGAGCATCATCATGCTCACAACATATCCACATCCACCACATATTATTTTCATGTTCCGCATTATCACATTAAGCAAGAACTCCACATGACTACTAGCAATTTATCCAAACAAGTCAATTGATCAATAATTGCTACCATCACCACATTGAGAATATCATGCAACCATGACATAATGTACCAAAATACGATAATCATGTAAATTGCAAGTAGAAGGAATAACAAGTTAAACGGTAGCAACAACCGCTACGTTTACTTGCCTCAACCGACGAAGCAAAGCAAATCAAGCGCGCTCAGGGACAAAACCACCTTCCAAAAGGCATCTCTCAGCACAAAGCTACAGCATACAAACACGACTTAATAATTAAAGATGTCGCTAGAACTCCGAACCCGCACACACTCCTCTCTGCTCAACAATTCAACAATCTACCCACTGCAGCAGCGCCGCTTAATATTTTTGTATCTTTAAAAATATTAATCCAATTACAGCAAACGATACATCTCTGGATTCATCACTTAAAAGCCTACATTTTTCATGCAGATCACATATTTTTATTTTGATCATAGCTAGGTGTAACTTAATGCACACAACAGAGGAAGTTCTCTGTTCTGGCAGACTAGACAGCAAGATTAAATCGCACCCCAACAACAGTACAGGGGTCTAAAAAATCTAAATTTTATACAGAAGCTATATTTATGAATTCCCTACAACTTTCTAAATTTCGGCCATAATTATAAAAATCAATTACAACCCTTAAATCACAGTTGAACAGCAGTCTGTCCCAAATTGCTCCCCTGACAGACTGCGGTATTCCCGCCCCTGTAACTCCTAGATCCCACGATGAAAAATTCTGAAACAAACAGACGCGCTGCGCGAATCAATCTACAGGCATACAGCAGGTAATCTCTAATCGGGCAATTAAACTATTAATCCCCTTCAAAATCCATGCCAAGAACCCTAATTATTCAGAAAAAACAGTGGGTTTAGGATGGGGAAAAATTACCTAGATGATCCCTTGGGATCACCCCTCTTCTTTCCTCCTGTTCTTCTCTTCTTCTTCCTTCTCTTATCCTTCTTCTCCTTCTCCTTCCTCTCCTTGGCTCCAATGGCAGCAGCAAGGGGGGCGCCAATCTGCTGGGGAGGGGGCGGCCACAGGGGTGGAGAAAGGAGGGGGGTGGCGGCTGGCTACTGGGAGAAAGGGGGGAGGGCTCTAGAGTTAAGGGGGAGGTGCGGCCACCCCCTTGGGCCTTGGCCAGGCGGTCAGCCCACTCCCAGCAGCCCATTCGGTTTTAAATTTAAATTTTAATTTATTTTATTCATTTTATACTGTTCTACAATTTTATTTTTCCTTCCATGATTCATCAAAACCGGCGACTCCACGATTGTTTTAAAAACTTACGCCGTAACGACGTTCAGGATATTACAGAAATGGAGCTCGGCATGAGAGGTAATGGCGGTCGGTGCGGAGAAGAACAAGGCGAGGAAGAAGACAACTAACAGGTGGGGCTTGTCTGTCGGCGAGAGAGGAGAGAGGAGGAGGGAGTGGGCGGCTGGATGAATGCCACACGGTGAGAAAGAAATCAAGGTCGTTGGTACGGTTAAATGAAGATGGATGCACAGGATTGGATCGGGCGGCGGTGGATAAATCCAGGTCGTCAGCCAAGAACGAAGGGATAAGCGAAGGGGGACGGCTCAGATTAGATCGAGTGGTGATGGATTGAACCAGGGAGCGACATGTGTCAGCCTGAGGAGAGCTTGGCTTTTAAAATTTGTTTTTAGTTTTCAGAAACATTGGGAAGGTTTAAAATACTTAGAAAATAGTAAATAAAGTATAAAAATTCTAGGACAATTCACAAAAATTTCTAGATATGTTTTAGACTTAGGAAAAATATTTCCAACTTAAAGTTGTCTTTCAATTTATACAAAAAATACTTTGTAAGTTTGAATTGATTTTTAAAATCCAGAAAAGCACAGAAAATCCAGAAAAAAGCCAAATGCTTCATAATAATTAATTTTAAATAGGGTTTATTTAATAATATTTTTATGTTTTTTAATTAAATTACTTTCAACAATAGCCTTTTAAAAGCTAAAAGCAGGCAAAAAATCTCTAAAATTCAAGCAACCAAATAAACACTTGATTTTATTTTAAATTAAATTAATTGTTAATTTTCTTGTGCTGAAAATTTTGAAATAAACAAATGTACTGTTAAGAATCTCTTCCCCAAGATTCGCACAGTTAGCAAAGAAATACGTTTGGATCTTACTCTGTGTGGCTTTAACAATACCCTAGTTTTTGCATCTGTTAATTTTGTGAGTTTTCTTAGGTTTTGATCCATTAGAATTTTGTTTAGGTGCTGATCGTTCATGTTTATTTGCGTAGCTTAATCGTTGTGTCCAATTATAAACCCTAAAAAAATTTCTTTGCTATTGTGCGCCGCTACAGTACTCCGCGCATTGCTACAGTTCCGCGAATCGCTACAGTACTTCGTGCATGCTACAGTACTTCGCGCATCTCCAAAATCTTGCTGTTGTTTTTTTTCATCAATTGAGACTAGCTGTTGAATATTGGATCTATGGCTGCTCTTGAGTATTTACACCTTGCTGAATATTTGTGACCTGTGCAAAAAAAAAATCAAAGGAACAATTAAAGTTAGTTCGGCCTTAAAGGAAAAAAAAAGAAGAAAAGAAAAAGAAAGAAAAAAACATTGGCCGAATTTGGGTGAGTTCTTAGTCCATAAATTAAGAATGTGAAATTTAATTTCTTGAGCAATCTTGTGCCCTTACATTCATATCATTGCAATTGGTTAGCGTCTCTCCTAATACTTGGTACAAAACGAGCTATCTAACTTTAATTTCAGATTGCCTCTAGTTAGCTCATTCCTTTGTTTGCATCAAGTCACATTGATCTTTGCGTGTGCGTTCATATACTTCACTTAAATCTTTTGGATCAGCACTTATGCAAAGTATTTTAGCTTGGAGTATTACTTAACTTTACAATATCAAGAATTTCAGATTGCTAGGATATACACTTCCATACCAAGCCCCACTAAATAACCGTTGTTGTGCAATTGTGAACACTCTTAAATTCGCTTGATCATCACTGTGTTGTTGTCATTTCTACCAGGTGTAAGTTTTTATTGGCTTTAATTCACTTCGGAAGGGTAAGAACTTTACTTGGGAGAAAAAAAACAGTGAGATTGAGTGATTTCCATAAAACATTTGTTTCTTGCATAGCTAACCATGTCATGTGGAGGAGAACACCATGATGAGAGTGGTGAGGCAAATGAAACTCAAGCATTCGTCAAGCAATATCAATTTAGGGCACTCCGCGAAAAACTTTCAACGTGAGCTACGCCAACTCGATCAACTCCATGAGAAGCATGATGCTTTCGCTGATCAAATTGCACGGGAGATGCAAAACATGGAGATACAAGCTGATGAAAATATGCGCCAATTGCGGGAGGACATTGGAGCCCTCACTAGGCTCATACAAGCTCGCAAATGATGGCGATGAAGCAAGTGTTCAAGGTGGAGACGCTACTACACATGTACCTCCTGAACCGCAACATCGAGTGGCTGCCAACGTGGTGCGTCCACCACATATTGGAGGACGAGGAGGAGGAGGCGATGGAGGGCGTGGCCAAGGCCTAGGTGGTGGCCGTGGTGGTGCTGCACATGCAATAGAATGGGATGGTGATTTTGCTTTGCATCGCTATGACCAATATCGTCGTCCATGCAATGGGATTGGGCAAGCTCAAGTTTTCCATGCCCAAATTTGTAGGTGGGAATGATCCCGAGGAGTATCTCACTTGGGAATTAAAGGTTGACAAGATATTTCGAATGCATCACTATTCAGATGAGAGAAAGATACAGTTGGCATCTCTTGAGTTTGAAGGTTATGCTTTGGATTGGTGGGAACAAGTGATCTCTCAAAGAGCTGAGAAAGCGGAAGAATTTGTTGCATCATGGCAAGAGATGAAGCGAGAAATGAGAGCCCGTTTTGTTCCTCGTCATTACAAACGTGATCTATTTGATAAATTGCAGAATATGAAGCAGGGAGCATGTTCTGTGGAGGAGTACTACAAGGAGATGGAGCTAGCCATGATTCGAGCCAAGATTCAAGAACAAGAAGAACAAACCATGGCACGCTTCCTCTCAGGTTTGAACCATCAAGTCAAACGAATTGTCAATTTTCAACCCTATAACAATCTTTATGAGTTAGTGCATCAAGCTACAAAGCCAGAACGACAGTTGCAAGAGGATGCTAAGTTTGCTAGATCAACGTCCTTTGCTGCCCGTACACCGTCTAACGGAGGAAGATATGGTTCCAAATCACAAATAAGCCAAAGAGCAGTTCCAAGTGGTGGTTCAAGCTTTCCCCCATCATCTAGCAAGAAGGAAGAAGCCACTCCAAGTGCAAGGAGGCCATCAAATCCAGCAGCTAGTGATGTCCTTCTGTGGGTTCTATAGCAAAAAGTAGCGGCATACAATGCTTCAAATGCCTTGGCCGTGGTCATATGCAAAAGGATTGCCCAAATAACATGGTGATGTTGATGTTAGAGACTGGGGAATATGATTCTGCAAGTAAAGAAGAGAATGATCACCATGCTGATTTAGGGACATATGATGATGCACATGAGGAAGAGCAAGACATAGAGTATTGTGACCCCGGTGTTGGCCCTATACTTGTGTGTGCGCCGACGGTGTTGAGTGTGCAACCAAAGGCTTCCCATGAACAGCGTTGCAATTTATTCCACACAAGAGCTCAAGTTAGCAAGGATGGCAAATTTTGCAAGGTAATCATTGATGGTGGTAGTTGTCGTAATTTGGCTAGCAAGGAGCTTTGCAATGAACTTGGGTTGAAGTTCAAGAAACACCCACATCCATATCAGATTCAGTGGTTGCATGAGAGAGGCTCATTGAAAGGATACACTGTGGATGTTGAATTTGAAATTGGCACTTATCATGATACGGTGGAGTATGATGTGGTGCCTATGGATGTATGTCACTTGCTGCTAGGAAGGCCATGGCAATATGATCGTGCTGTGCTTCATGATGGAAGAACTAATCAATACAAGTTTTGGTGGAACAACAAACAAGTGGTGCTGCGACCGTTGACTTCTTCTCAAATTGTAAATGATAATGTACAAAAGATTGAAGTGCAAGTTGAGAGTGAGAAAGGAGAGAACAAAGAGTGTGATTCCACAAAGGTGAGTGAGAACCACAAACCAAACCCGAGAGAAAAAACCAAGAGTGAGGGAGAGAAAAACTTAGTCATGATAGCCACTAAATCTGATTTGAGAGAGATGAAAGATGATCCCACCTTGATGCATTGCTTTCTACTAATGATTTAATATCTCTTCCTAGTGTTGTTTCTCAAGTTTTGCAGGCTTACGACGACGTGTTTCCGGAGGAGGTGCCTGCTGGTCTGCACCTATTCGAGGGATTGAGCATCAAATTGACTTGGTTCCAGAAGCCCCTCTTCACAACCACCGCCGTACCGCACAAATCCAGAAGAAACAAAGGAAATTCAGCGCCAAGTGCGAGCACTTTTGGACAAAGGGTATGTACGCGAGAGTCTTAGTCCTTGTGCTGTTCCTGTTATTCTTGTTCCTAAGAAAGATGGTCTCAGATAGGAGGCTACGGTTGGCTTGCTCGTCGTTGGGTTACAAATTTTCCCCAAACTACCATTCTTGATCCTACGTCGTGAGATCGGGCAAGTCGGTGCATTGGCTCTCACGAGCTAGTGCACATCAGAAAATTTGTGGTAGTTTACTTTGATGATATTCTGATATATAGCCGCTCTTTGGATGATCATGTTGAACACATCAAACAAGTGCTAGAAGTGCTTAGGCAAGAACGCTTGTATGCCAATCTTGAGAAGTGTACTTTTTGCACTAGTAAGGTCGTGTTCCTAGGCTATTAGAAATTGGACAATTCCTGTGAATGTTAGTCAAATTCGTAGCTTCCATTGCTGCCCCATTAAATGAATTAACTAAAAAGGGAGTGATTTTGAGTGGGGAGACAAACAAGACAAAGCCTTTTCTGATTGAAGAAATGTTTGACTGAAGCACCATTACTTGCTTTACCTTATTTCACAAAAACTTTTGAGATTGAATGTGATGCTAGTAAAATAGGTATTGGTGGTGTTTTGATGCAAGAAAGGAAACCCTTTGCATATTTCAGTGAGAAACTTCATGGTGCCTAAACCAACTCCAACTCATCCCTACATGTATTTGGAAACAAACTCATACAAAAGGAAAAACCTAAAATTAAGCTGTCACAATGTTTTGGTCATAACTTTTAATCCGTGACAAATTTGAAGGTGGGGCTGGATTCATTACGTACCCCTTGAAATTATCTTTCCAACGAGTACAAGAACGCCTGAATCGGACTAATTTTGTGAAAGTTATGACCTTTTTAGTAACTGCCTGTCAGGCTGTCCCAAACCGAATACGAATTGAATTCTGAGTTGAATCCGAGTTTGAATTGGATTGAGCACGTGGGAGATCCGAATCTGGCTTGAAAATCTTATCCAAATCTTGTAGATTAAGTCCTTGTGCTCCTCCCTTTTGCTTTAATATATTTTAAATGAGAATATGATGCTACCTAATGATGAAAATATATATTTTTACAGCACCACATCACTTTTGCACCAATTCAAGGAAGAGTTCAACTTGGACTCGTTTTGGAATCAATTCGCCTTCAGATCAATTTGGATTCAGCTTGACAGCCCAACTTCAAATGTGCATAACTTTCATATCTGAAGTCCGTTTGAGGTCCACGAGTACTTCATGGAAAGATTTCCTCATCCTCTTTCCAATGTATCTGGTCTCATCTCTAAATTCCTTCTGAGCACACCGGAATCGTCAAAAGAGTCCACGTTGGGCACGTACTGGAATCGGATTCGAACTGCTGCGATGTTGTCAAGTTCAAACGGACATAACTTTTTCATACGGACTCCGTTTGGGACGTTCTTGGACTTCATGGAAAGCTTATCAAGTCCACTTTCTAAAGGATTTAACCCCACCTTCAAATTTTATCCGAGCCGGCCGCAATCGTCGAAAGAGTCCACGTTGGGCACGTACTGGAATCGGATTCGAACTGCTGCGATGTTGTCAAGTTCAAACGGACATAACTTTTTCATACGGACTCCGTTTGGGACGTTCTTGGATTTCATGGAAAGCTTATCAAGTCTACTTTCTAAAGGATTTAACCCCACCTTCAAATTTTATCCGAGCCGGCCGCAATCGTCGAAAGAGTCCATGTTGGTTTTTGAGTCCGAGTCAAAAGGGTGCTGCGCCACCTCCACTTGGGTCCGTGGACCTTGTAATGCTATATAAGAGCCATCTTTTCCCTATGCTAGGACTTAGGTTTTGTTTAGATTAGTTTAGCCCCATGTGCAAACTCCACGTTGTCTCTTGTGTCGACTAGACCAACAGATTCGTGTTACAGAACCTCAACTATCTTGTGCGACTTTTATATCTAGCAATTTTCAGATTGCTCACTATCCTTGTTCTTGCTTGTTCTTTGATTGCATGCAGGAATAGACCTTCGTGGTCAGGTCAACCGCGTTCTTGGCACGGTTGATAACAACTTGGAATTGGTTCAGCGATTGCTAAGGCGCAAGCGTCCACCAAAATCAAAGTTATCATCCTATCGGAAGATCGGGACCCCATGGTTCCATCATCTTCACATGAATCATACCTAAGAATACATAAAATAATAGCATGATGTAGTATTCCAAGTTCATCATCAATTAAAAGAAACTCCTTAAGAAACAAATTCACCTGACAATATTTAATGCGGCTCAATACTTCTTTCCAGTGAAATAATGTATTTGACTGAAAAGTGCTAAGCTTTTGCGTATCCCATGTGTGGAGCTTGGTATCGACGTCGCATAGCACGTTTCATTCCATCCTATGTGTTGATATGATCATTACCCGCTGCATATAGTGCCTCCTGTAACTGATTCCACCATGTCAGTGCATAACCAGAAAATTCTACAGAAGCTAATTTTACCCTCTTTGCATCAGAGAAATCATGGATACGGAAAGTCTGATCGCACTTCTCCTCCCTATCAACATATGCATCCGGATTCTCCTGTTCGGTAAAAGAAGGCACATTTATCTTAACTTTCGCCATGCTGTCCGGATCATCTCGGAAACGATAGTCATGTGGGCGACCACCATTACCATAGTATCCACCACGTCGAGGGAATAGTGGCTGCCCCAATGGATCCAAAATGTCACGCGCTTCACCACCATCATCGTAGTAGTCTCCTATGTCGTGCCCACGGGGGCCAAGGCCACGTCCGCGTGCACCACGGCCTCGGAAAGGCCGTCCATCTTTACCTAGGGCGCCCCTACCCCACGCATCACCGGGTAGAGCTCCGCCCTCTATGTCGTCGGCTAGTGGGGCAGCGGGGTTTTGGGCATGATCCCTGTTTCCCACTGCAGGAAAACGCTCATCGAGCATCCTCGCAAAAGTGCCCTCCAACCGCTGTTCAAGCGCCATGATCTCGCGATTGAGCCTCCCTTCGAAATGCTGTGTTTGACGATCAAATTCTTGACGCGTCACTGCAACTTGAGCGTCCTCACAATGAGAATGATGCACACTATCCGATGTTCCTGCCATGTTAGCTGTGACTGACAACAAATATGTATATATGTGGACAACTCACAACTCACCTCTTGCTTACCCAAGCTCTTATGCTCCTCGCCGAATCGTGATGCTTGTACTGGTGGTAGCAACTCAGATGTGGACACACGATTGTAAAGGAGAGCACTAATGGTGTTTTGGTGGAGTTAGGTAAGTGATAATCAAAGGGAGTACAGTGATGAAATTTAGTAGTAGCAAAATTAAATAATAATCCAACTAGAAATCGATGCCTAGATTGCTATTCTTTGCACCAACTCTACAGAAACACCTTCTGAAAATGCCAAGTGTAGATTCTTGCAGCACAACCTTTTCTTTTTTTCTTCTCAATGCACACTTTTTTTCGTTTTTTTTTTGCTCTTTTTTTTTGTTTTTTTATCCGAACTGATATGTCACTAATAGCTTGACGAGAGGAAACTACAAACTTGAATCGGCGAGCTACAGAAACACTAAATGAAACAAACTAGCATGGTGCATAACAAAACTTCAATGACTAGCAATACTAGACAGCGTCTCTAAGGATTAGAATTTGGTAATGCACTCTTAAATAACAGAACTAGCAAAAGAAATGGCTGGGTATATTTTTTTCGGTTCTGAACGCTAGGATCAAAAGCAAGCTACAAATTAGGTAATGGATAGGAACTAATCTACTACTAAAATTAGGCATAAATTAATCCTACCGTGGGAATGCCGGCTCTGATACCAGATGATGTGCACTAGCTCGTGAGAGCCAATGCACCGACTTGCCCGATCTCACGACGTAGGATCAAGAATGGTAGTTTGGGGAAAATTTGTAACCCAGCGACGAGGAAGCCAACCGTGGCCTGCTATTCGAGACAATCGTTAGTCCACAAACCTGAATACTAACTCACACAGCTACGCTCGATGGCGTAGAAGCACAAGCTAGGTGCAATTCACGGGAATCACAAGATGATAACGGGTCGCCCGATCTTCTCGACGTAGGATCAAGATACTCACGTGGATTTGATGAACCGTAGTGATCCCCTGTTGCCAATGCAAGAGTTAGCACTCTATAATTCGCCCAACCACACGTGCTGAACTTCACGACCACCGATGAAGTTCCATCGCGCTCCCAATTCCCAATGGAAAGGTTGAACGATCTTGATTGAAGAAAATCACTCCTAATTCCCTATGGAACTTCGGTAGCAATGCTAAACTCGAACAAACTTTAGTAGATTCATTATTCTCAAACGTGGTCTACCTTATAATGGGGGTCAAACCCTTAATATATAGTTCCCTGTCTACCCCATGGCTGGCCAAGAGGTCTTAAACCAACTCCAACTCACCCTACATGTATTTGGAAACAAACTCACACAAAGGAAAAACCTAAAATTAAGCCGTCACAATGTTTTGGTCATAACTTTTAATCCGTGATGAATGTGAATGTGCGGCCAGATCCATTGCGTAGTCCTTCAAATTATCTTTCTAACGAATATAAGAACACCTAAATCGGACTCCGTTTGTGAAAGTTATGGCCTTTTTAGTAACTGCCTGTCTGTCAGGCTGTCCCGAACCGAATCCGAATTGCATTCTGAGTTGAATCCGAGTTTGAATTGGATTGAGCACGTGGGAGATCCAAATTTGGCTTGAAAATATTATCCAAAACTTGTAGTTTAAGTCCTTGTGCTCCTCCCTTTTGCTCTCCCAAGTCTTCACATGAATCATAACTAAGAATACATAAAATAGTAGCATGAGGTAGTATTCCAAGTTCATTAATTAAAAAAACTCCTTAAGAAACAAATTCACCTTGCAATATTTAATGCAGCTCAATACTTCTTTCTAGTGAAATAATGTATTTGACTGAAAAGTGCTAAGCTTGTGCATATCCGCATCACAAGAACTCGGGAAGCAAGAACACTCTCATTTTTCTTAATAGATAAATATCCAAAAGTAAGTTCTCCCTATGGATAGGAGTAGAGGGGTATATATACTAGGAACAACCCTCCTAACTGGGTATGAACATAAATCATAACGTTGGAAGATGGAAGGCCAACTGACATAACATAGCTCCTTGCCCGCATGGACTCTCCTTCTCATGACTCGTGGTAGGTTGGTCCTTCTCCACTTAACATAACATATTTGCATTAGGTAGTATGTTATTCTCATCTACCGTAATAGAAGAATCTCTAAGAAACAAAAGCACATGTTGTTGAAGTAGCTTAGCTCTTGCTCTTGTCATAGGACCTTCTGGAGCCTTATCATGCACATTGGAGTGGACGATGAATGTGTAATAGAGATGTCCTCATCATCCTCCCCCTCTTGAAAAGGAGTCATCCTCGACTCTGTACCATCTTGTCCAAAGAATGGTGATAAATCAGCAACATTAAAAGTAGTGCTCACCCCATAATCGTCTCCCGGAAAGCGTTATTTGCGAAGGTGTACCCATACTAGATCACCTTGTTCAAATAGCATTTTCTTTCTAGTATTGTTAGCTTTAGAAGCATAAGCACGTACCTTCTTTTCAATTACCTCTTTAGTCTTTTCATGGAGCCTTTTTACAAAATCAGCACGCTTAGAAGCCTCCGTATTTGTACATTCTTGCAATGGAAGTGGCATCAAGTCAAGTGGCGTGATCGGTTTGAAACCGTACACCACCTCAAAAGGACATAGTTGAGTTGTAGAATGCACTGCCCGATTATATGCAAATTCAACATGCGGTAGGCAATCTTCCCACTCTTTTAAATTCTT
Organism: Bonia amplexicaulis; assembly: GCA_036346245.1. Lineage (NCBI taxonomy): Eukaryota > Viridiplantae > Streptophyta > Magnoliopsida > Poales > Poaceae > Bonia > Bonia amplexicaulis. The sequence goes on along the minus strand of CM070738.1, from coordinate 11,806,533 downwards.
TTTTATCATTGTCCGCAGTAGCATTGAGAGTGTACGGTTCATGACCTCCGTTTGTCCATCGGTTTGTGGGTGACAAGTTGTCGAAAAGAGCAACTTTGTCCCATGCTTGGCCCACAAAGTCTTCCAAAAGTAGCTCATAAATTTGACGTCTCGATCAGATACAATAGTTCTTGGCATGTCCTGTAGTCTCACAATTTCCCTGAAAAACAAGTCAGCTACATGCGACGCGTCGTCGCTCTTATGACAGGGAATAAAATGAGCCATTTTAGAAAACCTAACCACAACTACAAACACAGAATTCCTCCCCCTCTTAGTTCTAGACAATCCTAAAACAAAATGCATACTAATATCTTCCCAAGGAGCGCTAGAAACTGGAAGTGGAGTATACAAACCATGTGGATTGAGCTTTGACTTCGCTTTATGGCACGTCACGCATCATTGAACAAACCTCTCGACATCTCGCCTCATCTTAGGCCAATAGAAATGATCAGCTAACATCATGTACGTCTTCTCTCTTCCAAAGTGACCCATCAATCCTCCTGCATGAGACTCCTGCAATAGTAGCAAACGCACAGAAGACTCTGGAACGCATAGTTTGTTCATGCGAAAGAGAAAACCATCATGAACATGAAACTTATCCCACCCTTTCCCATCTTTGCAATTAGAATATGGTGCTGAAAAGTCATGATCAGAAGCATATAAATCTTTCAAACTTTCTAGCCCGGGAACCTTTACTTCCAATTGAGTGAAAAGCGCATGTTTCCTAGACAATGCATCAGCTACCACATTTTCTTTATCTTTCTTGTATTTAACAACGTATGGAAAAGTCTCAATGAATTCAACCCACTTAGCATGTCTACGGTTCAGTTTAGCTGGCCCATTCAAATATTTCAAACCTTCATGATCAGAATGAATGACAAATTCTTTAGGCCAAAGATATTGTTGCCAAGTCTCTAATGCGCGCACAAGAGCATACAATTCTTTGTCATAAACAAGATAATTTAATTGTTCACCATGAAGTTTCTCACTGAAATATGCAACATGTTTTCTTTCTTCAATTCAGCAAAAGCTTTATCTTGTTTTTCTCCCCACTCAAAAGTGACTCCTTTTTTAGTTAATTCATTTAATGGAGCAGCAATGGTACTAAAATCTTTTACATATCGGCGATAAAAACTAGCAAGTCCATGAAAGCTACGAATTTGACTAACATTGACAGGAGTAAACCAATTAAGAATAGCTTCAATTTTAGATTCATCTACTTCAATTTCTTGAGCTGAAACAACATAGCCTAAGAACACCACTTTGTTTGTGCAAAAAGTACACTTCTCAAGATTAGCATACAATTGTTCGGTTCTTAGCACTTGTAGCACTTGTCTAATGTGTTCAACATGTTCATGCAATGAGTGGCTATATATCAAAATGTCATCAAAATAGACTACCACAAATTTTCCAATGAAGTGTCTCAAAACATGGTAAACCAAAATCGTATGAATGTACTACGGGCATTAGATAAACCAAAAGGCATTACTAACCATTCATACAACCCAAATTTTGTTTTAAAGGCTATCTTCCACTCATCACCATGTTTCATTCGAATTTGATGATATCCGCTACGCAAATCAATCTTAGAAAAGATAGTAGAGCCACTCAATTCATCAAGCATATCATCTAACCTAGGAATAGGATGACGATAACGAATGGTAATGTTATTGATTGCTCTATAGTCTACACACATTCTCCATGTACCATCTTTCTTAGGAACAAGAATGACAGGAACGGCACAAGGGCTAAGACTTTCGCGTACATAACCTTTTTCCACGAGTGCTTGAACTTGTCGCTGAATTTCCTTTGTCTCCTCCGGATTTGTGCGGTACGGCGGACGGTTGGGAAGTGGAGCTCCCGGTACCAAGTCAATTTGATGTTCGATGCCACGAACGGGTGGTAAACCAGCGGGTACGTCCTCCGAAAAAACATCCTCATAATCTTGTAACACATGAGAAACCACACTAGGAAGAGAGGTTAAGTCATTAGTAGAAAGCAAAACTTCTTTATATAGCAATACCAAATGCTCCAAAGTGGGATCATCCTCATCCTCGCAACTCAGATTTGGTGGCTACCATGACTAACTTTTTCTCTCCCTCACCCTTTCTTTTTCCACTCAGTTTTAGTTTATGGCTCTCACTCATATTTTGTGGAATTACACACTTTTGTTCCTTCACTTTCTCACTCTCCACTTTCACCTCAACCTTTTGCATATTATCATATATAATTTGAGACGGAGTTAAAGGCCGTAACAATGTTTCTTTATTATTCCACATGAACTTGTATTGATTAGTTCTTCCATCATGAATCACAGAACGATCATATTGCCATGGTCTTCCTAATAACAAGTGACATACTTCCATGGACACAACATCACATTCTACAGTATCACGATAAGAACCAATCTGAAAACTAACTTCAACTGTGTACCCAACGTTCATAGACCCATTATTGTTTAACCATTCAATTTGATATGGATGTGGGTGTTTCTTATATTTCAAACCAAGTTTAGTGCAAAATTCTTTGCTAGCTAAGTTATGACAACTACCCCCATCAATAATAACTTTGCAACACTTACCATCTTTACTCACCTAAGCTTTTGTTTGGAAAAGATTGCAGCGTTGTTCATGGTTGGGCTTTGCTTGAACGCTCAATACCGAAGGGGTGCACACAAGGATAGGACTGGACTCGGGGTCACAATACCCATCCCTATGTGTTTTTTCTTTGCCTTCTCCCTCATGGCCATTCTCATGCACCTCGAAATTAGCAAGGTGCTCTCCATCTTCCTTAGAATCATATTCTCCATTCTCAGTTATCAACATTACCTTGTTATTTGGACAATCCTTTTGCATATGTCCACGACCAAGACACTTGAAGCATTGGATGGAGCTACTCTTGGCCGTAGAACCAATAGAAGATGATGAAGAGGGTACTGGTCCTCTCTTTGGAAAAGGAATGGCATTCTTGGTACTCGGGGTAGCACGTGCACTAGGAGTAAAACTTCCAGTAGATGGATTAGTTTTAAACGATTTCAAACGAGATGTGGTTTTACCTCCTATAGGTGCTGTACGGGGAGTGAAGGAAGATGATGTTGAAACCCTCATGTCCTGTTGTACTTGCCTCTCAACCTTAGTGGCTTGATGCAACAACTCCACCATGTTGTTGTAGGGTTGAAATTCGGCGATTCGGTTGATGGAAGGATGCAAACCAGCAAGGAATTGGGCCATAGTTTGCTCTTCTTATTCAAAAACATTAGCCCTTGATGCGGATACGCACAAGCTTAGCACTTTTCAGTCAAATACATTATTTCACTGGAAAGAAGTATTGAGCCGCATTAAATATTGTCAGGTGAATTTGTTTCTTAAGGAGTTTCTTTTAATTGATGATGAATTTGGAATCCTACATCATGCTATTATTTTATGTATTCTTAGGTATGATTCATGTGAAGACTTGGGAGAGCAAAAGGGAGGAGCACAAGGACTTCAACTACAAGTTTTGGATAAGATTTGCAAGCCAAATTCGGATCTCCCACGTGCTCAATCCAATTCAAACTCGGATTCAACTCAGAATTCAATTCGGATTCGGTTCGGGACAGCCTGACAGGCAGTTACTAAAAAGGCCATAACTTTCACAAACAGAGTCCGATTCAGGTGTTCTTGTACTCGTTGGAAAGATAATTTCAAGAGCTACGCAATGGATGCAGCCTCACCTTAAAATTCGTCACGGATTGAAAGTTGTGACTGAAACATTGTGACGGCTCAATTTTAGGTTTTTCCTTTTGTGTGAGTTTGTTCCAAATACTTGTAGGGATGAGTTGGAGTAGAGATGGCAACGGGCACAAACCCGCTGGGTTTTGCTATCCCAAACCCGTGCCCATGAAAATTGGATGTGCCCGTTAAAAAACCCATGCCCGTGACGGGTGCAGATTTTTGCCCAGACCCATGCCCACTCGGGTAACGGGTACCCACGGGTCGCCCGTGCCCGACAACAGCTGTGCAGATTGCAGACAATGCAATGCTTAGCAAGTCAACAATAAATTCAATTTATGTGCTACTATGTATGAAACAAGCAACGACAAATCCACAATGCACATCACTAGTTCACTCCATCAATTCTCAGTTCATAGTTCATTGGCATAGCATATCATTGCAAGTTCACGGTTCACAACTCATTTAAAACCAAAAGGAGAGACATCAACTGCTCCTTGTACTTGACTAATGGGCTATGGGCTGGATTGGTTTGCCTGGGAGTCTGGGAGTCTGGGTTTATAACTCCTATGGATCGGGTTTATATTACCCATGGGTTTACGGGTTTGGGTACTATAGGAACGTACCCGAACCCACAGACCCGATGGGTTAGGCTTTTTGCCCATTAAGAGACCCATGGGTTAGGAAATTGACCCAGACCCATGCCCTAATAGAGTAAAAACCCACTGGGTATCGGGTTTCGGGTACCCATTGCCATCTCTAAGTTGGAGTTGGTTTAGGACCTCTTGGCCAGCCATGAGGTGGAGAGGGAACTATATATTGAGGGTTAGACCCCCATTGTAAGGGACCACGTTTGAGAATAATGAATCTACTAAAGTTTGTTCGAGTTTAGCATTGCTACCGAAGTTCCATAGGGAATTGGAGTGATTTTCTTCAATCAAGATCGTTCATCCTTTCCATTGGGAATTGGGAGCGCGATGGAACTTCATCGGTGGTCGTGAAGTTCAGCACGTGTGGTTGGGCGAATTATAGAGTGCTAACTCTTGCATTGGCAACGGGAGATCACACGGTTCATCAAATCCACGTGAGTATCTTGATCCTACGTCGAGAAGATCGGGCGACCCCGTATCATCTTGGTATCAGAGCGCGGTTTACTCGGTAGGATTATTTACACTTAGTTTTAGATTTATTTACTTCTGTTCCTATAGTCCATTAAAACCGAAAATTGCCACAAAAAATCCAAACCCTAGTTTTTGCATCTGTTAATTTTGTGAGTTTTGTTACGTTTTGATCCATTAAAATTTTGTTTAGGTGCTGATCATTCGTGTTTATTTGTGTAGCTTAATCTTTGTGTCCAATCCAAAATCTAAAAAAAACAATCTTGCTGATATTTTGTTCATCAATTGAGACTAGCAGTTGAATATTGCATCTAGGGCTGCTCTTCAGTATTTTACACTTTGCTAATATTTGTGACCCGCAAAAAAAAATCAAAGGGACGATTAAAGTAGTTCGGCCTTACAAGAAAAAAGGGACAACTGAAAAAAAGAAGAAGAAAAGAGAAAAAAAAATATGGCCGAATTTGGGTGAGTTCCTTGTCCATAAATTCAGATTGTGTGATTTAATTTCTTGAGCAATCTCGTGCCCTTACATTGATATCATTGCAATTGGCTAGCGTCTCTCCTAGTACTTGGTGCAAAACGAGCTGTCTAATTTTTAATTTCAGATTGCCTCTAGTTAGCTCATTCCTTTGTTTGCATCAAGTCACATTGATCTTTGCGTGTGCGTTCATATACTTCACTTAAATCTTTTGGATCAGCACTTAGGCAAAGTATTCTAGCTTGGATTATTACTTAACTTTACAACATCAAGAATTTCAGATTTAGGATATACACTTCCATACCAAGCTCCACCATATAACCGTTGTTGTGTAAGTAGTGAACACTCTTGAATTCGCTTAATCATCACATTGCTGTCGTCACTTCTACCAGGTGTAAGTTATTATTGGCCTTAATTCACTTCGGAAGGGTAAGAACTTTACTTGGGAGTGAGATTGAGTGATTTCCATAAAGTATTATTCTACATAGCTACTTGTTTCTTGCATAGCTAACCATGTCAGGTGGAGGAGAACACCATGATGAGAGTGGTGAGATAAATGAAACTCAAGCATTCGTTAAGCAATATCAATTTGGGGCATTCCGTGAACACTTTCAACGTGAGCTACGCCAAGGGTCGATCAACTCCATGAAAAGCATGATGCTTTTGCTGATCAAATTGCACGGAAGATGCAAAACATGGAGATACAAGCTGATGAAAATGTGCGCCAATTGCGGGACGACATTGGAGCCCTCACTAGGCTCATACAAGCTCGCAATGGTGGCGATGAAGCAAGTGTTCAAGGAGGAGACGCTGCTGCACATGTACCTCATGAACCGCAACATCGAGTGGCTGCCAACGTGGTGCGTCCCCCACATATTGGAGGACGAGGAGGAGGAGGCCATGGAGGGCGTCGCCAAGGCCTAGGTGGTGCCCGTGATAGTGCTGCACATGCGATGGAATGCAATGGTGATTTTGCTTTGCATTACAATGACCACTATCGTCGTCCACGCAAAAAAGATGATGGATTGGGTAAAGTCAAGTTTTCCATGCCGAAGTTTGAAGGTGGAACTGATCCCGAAGAGTATCTCACTTGGGAATTGAAGGTTGACAAAATATTCCGTATGCATCACTATACGGATGAGAGAAAGATCTGATTGGCATCACTTGAGTTTGAAGGCTATGCTTTGGATTGGTGGGAACAAGTCATTACTCAAAGAGATGAGAATGGAGCAGACCCTGTGGCATCATGGCAAGAGATGAAGCGAGAAATGAGAGCCTGTTTTGTTCCTCGTCATTACAAGCGTGATCTATTTGATAAATTACAGAATATGAAGCAGGAGAAGAGACTTATGGAGAGACGTACATCACAGTTCAATCCATATCCATACTTCAGCTCGTATGGCTCCACTAGTGTGTCACATGAGAAGATGACCGAGCATGGGACTTTCCCTTCGGTAAAGGAGACATCTTGTGCTGTCCCAATGATACATACAACAATTGAGATGCATCAAAACCCAGTTGAAAATGAGAGCCACATAGCCAAATTGAGTGAGAGTATTAAAAAGAGCGAGCTGTGTGATTCCACCATATGTGAGTTTGATAGCATCCAAACTGAGAGTGTGAAAGATACACCAAAAGAAAAGAGAGAAGTAGAAGATAGACAAAGTGAGGTTGATTTTGAAACTAACACATTAATATCCACTTCTAGTGTTGTTCCTCACATTGCGCAGGTTGATATTAAAGAAGAGGAGCCAAATGTTCAACAATTGGCACCATTGGAGATAAACGATGAGGAGATAATCATTGTTAAAGATGAAGTACTTGCTGCCCCATTGTTACATCATGATGATTTAATACCTACAACACCTACATCAACAGAGGAGAACAATAAAGGTAACAATATTGGTGCTGAAATTAATTGTGAAACGGTGAGTACTTGTGAGAACTCATATACACGAGTGAAAATTCCAAGTTCTGAAATTTCTTTGCTCAATTTACATAATGTGGAATTGATTACTCATAAGGAAGTTCTTACGAGAATATCTCCTGATGACTCTTTATATTATACCATGTTTGATGATCCTAAAGAGCTATCGTGTGATTGAGAATATTGCTGAAATTTCATATTTACAATCACTAGTTAGTACCTATGCATATAAGTTCAATTTGATTGGAAATTATGGTATAAATGATAAGTTTTATGTTTACCGAATATGCATTACATGTGATAAGCTTGCTGAATTGAAATTGCCTATTTTGGATAAACAATCTTTCGTGCCATACCATGATCACAATGAGATGAGTTTCAACAATAATGCTGCATGTTTCAAAAGATTTCTTAAGCCTACTTATTCATCCTTTAATGTACAATCATGTACAAATAATCAGAGTAGCGCAGTTGAAGCATGGAAGGAACTAAAATTTTTCTCCCCCATATTTGAACAACTTAATTTGGTTTGGCCCATGAATGACTTGTCCATAAGCCTAGCAAAGTCGAGGACGACTTTTTCTCATGGGAGGGAGAATGATATGAAAGACAATGTTGCAATGTATACATCTTATGGTTGCCGTTATATTAATTTGTTTGTGTGGAACAACGAGAATGACACGATAATTGATTCATACATATACCATGCATATGTGTTGTTCTTTTATCTGCGCTTCGGATGTTCTTGATATGCTAAGAAAAAGAAGTGTTGATGACAAATACATATACCATGCACATACGTTGTATTCTTTGCTTAGTACAATTTCAGGCTACCAAAAGCCGAGGACGGCTTTTCTTAAAGAAGGGGAGGATGATGCGGATACGCACAAGCTTAGCACTTTTCACCAAATACATTATTTCACCGGAAAGAAGTATTGAGCCGCATTAAATATTGTCAGGTGAATTTGTTTCTTAAGGAGTTTCTTTTAATTGATGATGAACTTGGAATCCTACATCATGCTATTATTTTATGTATTCTTAGGTATGATTCATGTGAAGACTTGGGAGAGCAAAAGGAGGAGCACAAGGACTTAAACTACAAGTTTTGGATAAGATTTGCAAGCCAAATTCGGATCTCCCACGTGCTCAATCCAATTCAAACTCGGATTCAACTCAGAATTTAATTCGGATTCGGTTCGGGACAGCCTGACAGGCAGTTACTAAAAAGGCCATAACTTTCACAAACGGAGTCCGATTCAGGTATTCTTGTACTCGTTGGAAAGATAATTTCAAGGGCTACGCAATGGATGTGGCCTCACCTTCAAATTCGTCACGGATTGAAAGTTATGACCGAAACATTGTGACGGCTTAATTTTAGATTTTTCCTTTTGTGTGAGTTTGTTTCCAAATACATGTAGGGATGAGTTGGAGTTGGTTTAGGACCTCTTGGCCAGCCATGAGGTGGAGAGGGAACTATATATTGAGGGTTAGACCCCATTGTAAGGGACCACGTTTGAGAATAATGAATCTACTAAAGTTTGTTCGAGTTTAGCATTGCTACCGAAGTTCCATAGGGAATTAGGAGTGATTTTCTTCAATCAAGATCGTTCAACCTTTCCATTGGGAATTGGGAGCGCGATGGAACTTCATCGGTGGTCGTGAAGTTCAGCACATGTGGTTGGGCGAATTATAGAGTGCTAACTCTTGCATTAGCAATGGGAGATCACTACGGTTCATCAAATCCACGTGAGTATCTTGATCCTACGTCGAGAAGATCGGGCAACCCCGTATCAGCCCTTATCATAGCCATTTCCATCTTTCTGTAGTACTCCTCAATCGTGAAACTCCCTTGCTTCAAATTCTGCAATTTATCAAAGAGGTCATGTTTGTAATGTTTAGGTACAAACTTGCTCTCATGTGGTACTTCATCTCTTCCCATGTAGTGATGGGTGGGTCATTGTTCCCCATCCTTTGTTTTTGCATTTGTTCCCACCAAACCAAGGCATAATCATTGAATTCTAGTCCTGCCATATGGATTTTCTTCTCTTCGGAATAGTTGTGCAACCGGAACACCTTGTCCACCTTGAGCTCCCAAGTGAGGTATTCTTCGGGCTCATGTGTACCTGAAAATGACGGCATCGTAAATTTGAGCTTACCAAATTTCTCCTCGTGAGGTCGTTCTTCGCCGTAACGATTACGACAATGGTAGCCGTCGTCATAGTGCAGAAAGTCATCATCGTCAAACTGATGTGCTCCCCCACCACGGCCTCCATGTCCATAGCCCCTACCCGAACCATGAAATCCGCCCCCTGCACCTCTCCCAGGCAAGGGTGGACGGATGGCGTTTGCCACCACGCGGTCTCGCTGTTGTTGTGCATCTTGGTCACCTCGAGCAACGCCTGCTTCCTCATCTCGCGGAGGGATGACACCCCCACGATGAACACTTCCTTCCTCTTGTTGTGGTCGAAGTGCGTGTACCACATCGTTCACAATGTTGGTACGTAGCATGCTCATTTGTTGGTTCATCTCAATGCGCATGTCTTGTGCGGAATTGTTGATCTCTGCCTTCCGAAGTAGTGGTGGCGAACTCACTGCGCAAAGTTCCCCTCAAAGCTTGGAATTGAAAACGCGTCACCGGGGAGTTCAGACCATGCTCCTCTCCCATGTTGTCGTCTCCACCTGACATGATTAGTAGCACAAAGAAAACACCAAAACCACAAATATATGGGCAATATGTGGAGATCACTCAATCTCACTTTTCCTCTCCCAAGTAAAGTTCTTACCTTTCCAAAGTGAATTGAGACCAAAAGAAACTTACACTTGGTGGTGGCTATAATAACGAGTGATGAACAAGCGGATTTAAAAGTGACTCACAATTGCATGGCAAAGCATATTTTGTGGAGCTTGGTTAGGAAGTATTTATCCACACGATCTGAATTTCTCGATATTGTAAAATTAAGTAATAATCCAAGGTAGAAAGTACTGCCTATGTGCTGATCCAATAGATATAAGTGAAGTGTATGAACGCACACGCAAAGATCAATTTGACTTAATGCAAACAAATGAATGAGCTAATTGACAGCAATCTAAAAGTAAAGAACATAAATAGCTCGTTTTGCACCAAGTACTAGGAGAGACGCTAGCCAATTGCAAGAATAAGAGTAGAAGATACAAGATTGCTCAAGAATTGAAGTCACTCAAACCGAAATTATAAACTCGAACCACTCACCAATCAGCCTTTTCTCTATTTTTTTCTCCCTCTCTTTTTTTTTGCTAACCACTCTTTTTTTCTGCTACCTTGCCAATCACCCAAATATATTCAACTCCCTGTTCTCTCTCTCTCTAAACTTTGAAAAAAAAATTTCATCGGCTGGAGTGGTATTCAGGAGCAGCCCTCAATGCAATATCAATGACTAGTCTAAAGTATTCAAAGGAGATAAGTGATGCTCGTATGTATGGTGTTCAAGGAAACCAACGTGAATACAAACTCCTCTCCTAGAGTTGGTTTCGGATGGCAACATCCAAACGGATTCGGAACGGGCAGCTAGCCAAAACCGAATTGGATACTAGGGTTGTACTCGGATTGATCTGGGAGGAGTTGTAGACACGGACTCAACTTCAAGAGTAAATTGAATCTACTTTTTTTTATGGGGGCACAAGATCAAGTTACGCGAAGGAAAACAAAGATCAGCACGTAAACAAAATTTCTAATGGATCAAGACTTAAGAAAACTCACGAAAATAACAGATGCGAAACTAGGGCTTGGAATTTTTTTTTGTGTTTTCGGTTCATGGACTATAGGACAGTAAGTAATAAACTGGAATTTAAAGGGATAAGATCCTACCCAAGAATCAAGGCTCGATACCAAGATGATACGGGTCGCCCGATCTTCTCGACGAGGATGGATACTCACGGGAGTCTTGATGAATCGTAATGATCCTCCAATGCAAATGCAACGGACGAACACTCTTTAATTCGCCAAACACACTCGTGTTGATTTCACGACCACCGTTTAAGATCTATCATGCACCCAATTCCCAACGGAAAGGCTGAACGATCTTGATTGAAGAAAATCACTCCTAATTCCCTATGAAACTTAGGCAGCAATGCTAAACTCGAACATACTTTAGTAGATTGATTATTCTCAAACGTGGTTTGTCTCAAACGAAGGGGATACAAGGGGGTTTTATAGTGTTTCCCCGAACTCACGTAAGGAAAGTCTTGGCCGAATCAATCTCTTATTCGGTCAAGGCTTCCTAATCCAATTCCTAAAATTTAGCAATATGTTTCCTTTAATTTCGGGCTAAGCCCTTATCCTATTATAAGACCGAGATTGAGATGGACTCGGTCACCCTTTGGGCACGCAGACCACATCTTGTGCGCGCCATGAGATCTGTGATCTTGTGGCCTTCCATTGATTTGATGGCTTATTGGTTAAGAAATTCTTGGACACATATATCATAGCTCCTTGCCCGCATGGACTCTCCTTCTCATGACTCGTGGTAGGTTGGTCCTTCTCCACTTGACATAACATATTTGCATTAGGTAGTATGTTATTCTCATCTACCGTAATAGAAGAATCTCTAAGAAACAAAAGCACCTGTTGTTGAAGTAGCTTAGCTCTTGCTCTTGTCATAGGACCTTCTGGAGCCTTATCATGCACACTTGGAGTGGACGATGAATGTGTAATAGAGATGTCCTCCTCAAAGATGAATGTCTTTGCTTAGCTATCTTGTTGATGAATGTTTCATCTCATTAATGTTTAATTTGGTACCGTTCCTTTGGTTAATATGTAGAAGTTGATTATTGAATATTAAATTGTTATTACTGTTATGTTATCCCTTAGTTGTTTCTGCTTCCGCTTGTATTATCCTGTATTATCTTGTTTTATCTTGTTTAATAATTGTTGCCAGTTTATGTTATCTTGTAAATTGGCTAGTTGTAGAGTAGTTTTAGTAGCATTCCAGGGTAATGTGGGTCCTGGGGTGTTACACACCGCTGGCCTAGGCGCAACATGGCATCACATTCACGCCCGCCGACACGGAGGGGGTGGACTTCCCTCACCAGGATCCCCTAGTCATCCAGGCCGCCATCACAGGCTGCGACGTCAAGTGGGTCCTGGTCAACAGGGGCAGCTCCACTGACATTTTGTTCGCGGTAGCCTTCGACCAAATGGGGATCCTCTGGAGCCACTTAGGCACATCGAGAATCCCACTGCACATCGAGAATCCCACTGCAGGGCTTCAGGGGTCAGCCGTTGAAGGCTTTGGGCCAAAAACGGCTACAAGTCTCTTTCAGCTAGGGTGACAACACGAGATGTGAAGACATCAGCTTTGACGTTGTCGACATCCCGTACCCCTACAACGCCATATTGGGATGCCCGACCCTTAACTCCTTCGGAGCGGTCCCACACCACGGCTTCCTCTGCATGAAGCTCCCGGGCCCTTCGGTATCATCACCACCTTTGGTGACCAGGACCTCACCCGGCGCATCGAGCTTGGTGCCCGGGGCCCACACCGGAAGGTGCACATGCTCACCGATACTCCTAAGGCGGACACGCCTTCCACACCGGGATGGACGCCCTAGCCCCAGCCAGACGGCGAAGTCAAGAGAGTGCCCCTACTCGCCAAAGGTCAATACGTGTCCATCGGCGAGGGCCTTCCCTCCGAAGTTGAGCAAGATATACTCCGGGTCCTCTAGAGCAACGCGGACGTCTTCGCGTGGTCACCAAACGACATAAAGGGCGTCGACCGCACCCTCATCGAACATGCCTTAGTAGTCCGCCCCGACGCCAAGCCAATCAAGCAAAGACTTCGGTGCATGTCCATCGACCAGCAGCAAGCGGCCAAGATAGAGGTAGCGAAGCTTCTTCGGGCTGGGGTTATCCGTGAAGTCCAGCACCTGGATTGGCTTGCCAACCCGGTGCTGATGAAATAGGCTAACGGCGCCTGGCGTATGTGCATTGATTTCACCACCCTCAACAAGGTGTGCCCGAAGGATAACTACCCGTTGCCACGCATAGATCAGCTGGTAGATGCCACGGCAGGGTGTGAGCTCATGAGCTTCCTCGACGTATACTCCGGCTACCATCAGATTCACATGGCCAGGGGCGATGAAGAAAAAACTAGCTTCATAACACCGGTACGGACATACTGCTTTGTCAGGATGCCCTTTGATCTCAAGAACGCAGGCACCACCTTCACCCGCCTCGTCGCGCTCGCACTGGCCTCGCAGCTCGGGAGGAACATCGAGGCTTACGTCAACGACGTGGTCGTGAAGACCAGGCAGCTCGCCACCCACAGTCAAGATCTTCAAGAGACCTTCGACAATCTCAGGTGAGCGGGCATCAAGCTTAACCCAGACAAGTGCGTCTTCGGCGTGCATGCTGGCAAGCTCCTCGGCTTTCTGGTGTCCAGGCGCGGCATCTAGGTGAACCCCGACAAGGTCGACACGATTCTTGCCATGGAGCCGCCCAACACAACGAGGGAGGTCCAGAGGCTAACTGGACACATGGCCGCATTGAGCCGCTTCTTATCCAGGGTAGCGGAGCGGAGCCTGCCATTCTTCAAGTCTCTCTGCGGCTGCGATGGGTTCCATTGGGACCCGGTGTGGACACTCAATACTGACGGGGCTTACGGCGCTCCAGGCGCAGGGGTGGTGTAGTAGTCACTACACCCGAAGGGCACCGCCTGCTGTACTCGGTGCGTCTCGGGTTTCCGGTGATGAACAACACGGCTGAGTACGAGGCACTGCTCTTCGGCCTTATGAAGCTTAAAGCCCTGGGCGCCCGAAGAGTCCTTGTCCGCACCGACTCGCATCTGATTGCGGGCCACGTCGACAAATCCTACCAGGCCAAGGACGCCAAGCTGGCCAAGTATCTGGCGGTGGTGAGGGCGAAGGAGCACCATTTTTTGGGTGTCACAGTCAAGGCCATCCCTCGAGCGAATAATGAACAAGCCGACGTCCTTGCCAAAGCCGCCAGCCAGCAGCTCCCCCTCCCCGAGGGAGTGTTCTACGAAGTCTTGCCCACGGCAGCCATCACCCAAGACAACCGCAACGCGGCCCTTGTCCATCAAATTGCCCAGTAGCGCAACTGGAGGGAGCCTATCTACGGCTTTTTGCAAGGCATGGCTGAGACAGATGACCCTCTTGAGCTCCGGCGTTTGCAGCACCACGCCAGATCCTTTCAGGTGCTCGACGGTGTCCTCCACAAGAAGGGAGTCTGCACCTCACTGTTACGCTGCCTCTCGCGTGACGAAGGTAGTCTCCTCCTCGCGGAGATTAACGCCGGGCTTTGCGGCTCACACATTGCGCCGAGGTCCCTGGTCGGCAAGGCATTTAGATAGGGTTTCTACTGGCCAACCGCTATTGTAGACGCACAAGATCTTGTGCGCCAGTGTCAAGGTTGCCAGTGGATGGGACGAGTCATCCACAGACCTCCGGTGAGCTTGCAGCCTATCCCACCGGTGTGGCCGTTGGCACGCTGGGGCATCGACGTCGTCGGGTCGCTCCCGCATGCCCTAGGGGATCTTTGGCTCATCGTCGTTGCCTTGGAATATTTCTCCAGATGGCCCGAGGCTATCGCGTTGGCCAGGGTGACTTTCGCGGCCATGCAGCGGTTCCTCTTGCAAAACATCATATACCGCTTCGGAGTTCCCAGGGAGCTCACAGCTGACAACGGCCTGCAGTTTGACTCCGCACCGTTTAAGGCAATTCTATGACAGCATGGGCATCACACTTCGGTATGCCTCGGTCGGCCACCCGTAATCCAATGGAGAGGTCGAGCGGGCGAACGGGAACATCTCTGCTGGAATCAAGAAGCGCCTCGTCGGGTTGCCAAAGGGCAAGTGGCCAAACGAGCTCCATAGCGTGCTCTGGTCCCTTTGCACGACGGTGACACATCCGACGGGGTTCACACCGTTCAAGCTCCTCTTCGGTGACGAAGCAATCACGCCGGAAGAAATCAAGGCCGGTTCGAGGAGGGTCCTAGTCCAGGCCCCAGTGGAAAAGCATGAGCTGTCCCTCAATCTTCTCGACGGGGATCGGGTGAGCGCCACCCAACATGTCGCGAAGTACGCGCGCCAAGTGGCACGCGCGCACAACCGCATCGTATACTCACGCGAATTTCAACTGGGAGACCTTGTCCTTAAAATGGCGCTTCACATGGTGACGGTCGGCAAGTTGGAGTCAAGTGGGAGGGCCCCTACATTGTTGCTATGGCTTTGCAGCACGGAGCATATCATCTTGCAACGTTGGAAGGCCAGACTCTCCGCCACACATGGAATGTAGACAAGCTGCAGAGGAATTATGTATGAGGCCTAAGGGATACACACAGCATGATCGGCACCCTGACCCCTGTAATCGCTCACCCTCGCAAACAGAAGATCAATAAAGTCCATCGTTCGCAAAACCTAGTCTCGTTCTGTGTAAAGACGCGCAGAGGCAAGCCTCCGCGTGCACTCTACAGAGTATAAATAAGACACACGGAGGCAAGCCTCTGCGCGCACTCTACGGAGTATAAATAAGACGCGCGGAGGCAAGCCTCCGCGTGCACTCTACGGAGTATAAATAAGACGCGAGGAGGTGAGCCTCTGTGCGCACTCTGCGGAGTATAAATAAGACATACAGAGGTGAGCCTTCACGTGCACTCTACGGAGTATGAATAAGATAGGCGGAGGCGAGCCTTCGCGCGCACTCTACGGAGTATAAATACGACGCGCGGAGGCGAGTATCCGCGCGCACTCTACGGAGTATAAATAAGACACGCGGAGGCGAGCCTCCGTGTGCACTCTACGGAGTATAAATAAGACGTACAGAGGCAAGCCTCCGCGTGCACTCTACGGAGTATAAATAAGACGCTACTTCGGCTAGTCACCAGTTCCGCTGCCGCCATTTCGAAGGGTAGGGGACGGAGCGTTCGAGCGTCTACTTCAGCTAGTCGCCAGATCCACTACCGCCACATCGAAGGGTAGGGGACCGAGTGCTCGAGCATCTACTTCGGCTAGGGATGGCAATCGGGCGCGGCGGGTACGGGTAGTGCTCACCCATACCCGTACCCGCGACCTCAATTTTTGCCCACGGGCATACCCGAACCCGCCCACGGGTAAAAAACCCCGCCCATACCGTCGCCTGCGGTACCGTCGCCATGGTATACCCGTTTACCCGCAAACTGAGTATATCACATATTCACATTCAAACATCATCAATGCATTGCAAATTCACATATTCAACAACATACACACATACATTCAATTGAGGTTAGGATATATGCAGAGTCCAGTGAATGTTCTGCAAACAGCACATGGAACGACATTACACTCGAAGATTAGACATGTGCTACATAACAAACCTCACACAGCACAAAGAATTTCTATCAAATCAGTCAAGGCAAATGCCACCAGAGCTCAGAATTTCCACACACAGGCAGTATCAAACATTATGAATCCAGTGAACTAAACAAATTTGACTGTACACCCCAAAAGACGTTTGAGCTAAGCGCCCAGAACAACATAAAAGAAACCCCAATTCTAGCACAATCAACCTCATGAAACCCCAATTCTAGCACAATCAACCTCAAGAAACCCTAATTCTAGCACAATCAACCTCAAGAGACCCTAATTCTGTGAGCTCTGATTTTATCTCGCTGGTGTGTGTGTGTTTTCCAGATCCAGATCCATCGAGGGGAAGATGAAGAGAGTAGAGGCACACTGACCTTGGGGGCAGTCGCAGTTCTCGGCCTCCTTACGGACGACGTCGAGGACTGGCCGAAGACGAAGTTGTCGGGGCGGAAGATGTGGCCCAGTTGCTGTCGATGCCGATCTAGTTGCCGCACTGGCCGCCCTGGATGTGTAGGATCTCCCTCATCTTCGTCCTCGCGAGCGAGTGGGATTGGGGGCGTTAGCGGAGTGTTAGGGTTTAGAGGAGGAGGCGGATTTGGGGCGGAGGAGGAGGATGAAGGAGGAGGAGGAGGCCGACGGTGGGTGGGGTTGGGGCGGAGGAGGCGAGATGAAAGCAGGGGCGAGCCGGATCCGGATCCGCCGGGTGGATGCGAGGAGGACGGGCGGTTGCGAAGAGGGCGGTGGAAGCGGCCGACCGGGTGCGACGGCGGATCTGGCGAGGGGAGGCGCCGAGCCGCCGAGGCCGAGGCGAGCGGGCGCAGGCGGCGGCGAGGCGAGCCAGAGGACAAGACGGATCTGGGCGGAGGAGGAGGCCGTGGCGGGTTGGGGCGGAGGAGGAGGCGGCGGAATCGACGGATGAAGGAGGAGGCGAGATGCGAGAGCGAGACAGCGAGAGGGACCGAGGGGGCGGGCGAAGATGTTTCAGGGGGGGGCGCGGGGAGAGTTAGGGTTTACTATTTTTGGATGGCCCACCTGTCAGTCTATTTCACGGGGGCCGACGGGGGAGAGTTAGAGCTAACCTATACCCGTACCCGTTTACCCGACGGGCAGAGATTTTCCCCCGTTTTCTTACCCGTGGGTAAAGAATACATCCCATACCCGACTCCATTAGGGTATTTACCCACGGGTACACGGGTAAATGGGTACAATTGCCATCCCTAACTTCGGCTAGTCGCCGACTTGCGCCGCCACTCAAGGGTAGGGATGGAGGTAGGGACTGAGCGCCGAGCGCCTACTTGGCTAGTTGCCGGCTCGCCGCTACCACTCAAGGGTAGGGACGGACCGCACGAGCGCCTGCTTCGGCTAGTCACCAGCTCCGCTGCCACCACTTCGAAAGGTATGTCCGTCTATGCCTACACGGGTGAGGTCATTGGCTCTTCCTATCTACCCTACCTCGTGCATATCGCATACTGTGCATAAGACAAGGCTAGCGAAGAACACTTCGCACCCAAAGTCCTACGTGTCAGTCGAGGATAAGTAAAAACACAGAAGATGACAAGTATGCTTAGTTACTTTGACCACAGTTTTATTGCATCAACAAAATAATGTTTACAGAGACATTCGGTAATTACATTTGCGAAGAGCTAAAGCCTACAAGTTCCTTCGAGTACTTAAGGTCGCTACTCGTTCGGCTCCACCTTAATATACTCTCGTGCCGAAGTCTCACCCGCTGAAGTCCGGGCCTCCCAGAAGTTCAGGGAGTCTTTCGCCCACCCCAGTGCCGAAAACGCCGTCGAGCCATGAGGTCTAAAACCTGCAACCGGCACCTATCAAGCATCTGCCCGGAGCAAAGTAGTACGCGTCATCAGAACACTTAAGCCATTCTCATTCCATTCATAAAAGGAGGGGGCATATGGCGCCATTATACAAAGAGAATGGATACATTGTAACACACGCCTACACATTAATACTCCGACGTCACACCTGTGGGTCCACGCCTTGCACCGGGTCGGTGGCATCGTCTTCGTTGCGCCGCGGAACTTCATCAAGCTACTTGCCGAAGTTCCCCTCGCCATGCAGAGTCCGTCACAGCGCTACCTTTGCTGTGGCCTGCCCGATGTAATCCCACATTCTGTCGTGGAAGGCCCAGACGGTGCGGCGGACGGCGCGCATGGCGCCTGACATCACCCCAACTCCAGCTGGCATTTCCAATCGAGGGTCGGCCAGTTCGCTCACATGCGGGCAGCCTTGATGGTGGAGCAGGGCGAAGGTGAAGCGCAAGGTCACGAACGAGTAATGGTTGCCAATGGACTTGGCGGCATTGAGGGCAAGGCCATAAGCTTCTCCGATTCGTCGAAGCGTCCGTGACAGGTCCCCGGGACCGAAGGTGCGGGGGGGCGCATGACGACGGAGAGGTCCCGAGGGCGCCTTCTAGAGCCTCCATAGCGTCCCATGCCACCACTGATGCGTCGCACAGAGTCCAGTCCTTCTCCCCAAGGGATGCGGCGGGTCGGGCCTTCTCTCCCTCCAGCGCTACGATTTGCTAGAGCAAGCCGTCGTGCTCTTCGGTGGCCTCACGCTGTGCCTCCATCGCGAGTGCCCAGGCATCCGAGATTGCCTTCACCCCTCTGTCTCTAGGAAATGGATGTGCTTGTCCTTTGCGGCGTGGGCCTCTTTGGCAGCACGAAGCCAGTCTTCTAGCGCCCCCCGCTCGTGGGCACGTGCCGCCTGCAGGGCCCGACCGAGGGCAAGGGTCTGCACAGTGCAATCGTTAGTGAAGTCCCAAACAACGGTGTAGATCGTCAAAGTCAAGCACTTACCCTCATCTCTGAGGCCTCTAACGCGCCTTCCAGGAGCTCCGAGCCGCATGATAGTAGCGCCCGTCGGTCCATACCGGAGTCCGTGCAGTCCGTGGCCCCTTGAAGAGCCCACAACATCTTCGGCCAGGGAATAAAGTCAGAGACAGTTGGCCGTTGAGCCTCCGCACTGGCGACTTAGAGGGCGGCAGGTGTTGACGTTACGTCTGTGGCAAGAAGACCGGAGATTTCACGGTCGTCTCCGTTGCTCGATCCTTGTCCACGTCCGGGTGACCTTGTCTCCGCTGATGTTGACGACGGAATGAGCGAGCAGATCGGAGAAAGCTTCGCGAAGTCACCGGGGGAGAAAGAGTTGCGTCTACCTTCGACGTGGCCAGTGAAGCACGTGGGGGGTTCGCTCCGCCTTGGTCTACACCGCGGGAGTGTCACCTGCGTCACGAGCGACGAGTTCCTTTTCAGGCCGGATGACCTTCGTGTCAGAATCCGACTCCGACATGCCCCGACCCCGATTGCCACTGCGGACGCCCCCTCCAGCCGGGAAGACGAGCGTGTCCGAGGGCGCTTTGCCTTCGGGGACTTGGGCGATGTTTCCTCGACATCTGCGGCAGGCGCGGGCGAGGAGGCCTCGCCCTCTTGGGTGCCCACACCGTGCCCCTTGTCTATGGTGCCACCCAAGGACTCCTCGTCGGGAGCTGCATGATCCGCCTCCACCCCCAAATCTGAGTTGGCGACTCGCCAAGTCGAATCGGTGATCGCGGACCTTCGCTCCGGCGGGGAAGAGCGAGAGGGGCAGCCGACGGACTCGACACGGGGGCAGGGGACCGGGCCATCCGCCTAGGGGGAGACCCCGATACCAATCGGAGTTGATGCGGATACGCACATGCTTAGCACTTTTCAGGCGAATACATTATTTCGTTGGAAAGAAGTATTGAGCCGTATTTATTGTCAGGTGAATTTGTTTCTTAAGGAGTTTCTTTTAATTGATGATGAACTTGGAATACTACCTCATGCTATTATTTTATGTATTCTTAGGTATGATTCATGTGAAGACTTGGGAGAGCAAAAGGGAGGAGCACAAGGACTTAAACTACAAGTTTTGGATAAGATTTTTAAGCCAAATTCGGACCTCCCACGTGCTCAATCTAATTCAAACTCGGATTCAACTCAGAATTCAATTCGGATTCGGTTCGGGACAGCCTGACAGGCAGTTACTAAAAAGAACATAACTTTCACAAACGGAGTCCGATTCAGGTGTTCTTGTACTCATTGGAAAGATAATTTCAAGGGCTACGCAATGGATCCAGCCCCACCTTCAAATTCATCACGGATTAAAAGTTATGACCAAAACATTGTGACGGCTTAATTTTAGGTTTTTCCTTTTGTGTGAGTTTGTTTCCAAATACATGTAGGGATGAGTTGGAGTTGGTTTAGGACTTCTTGGCCAGCCATGAGGTGGAGAGGAAACTATATATTAAGGGTTAGACCCCCATTGTAAGGGACCACGTTTGAGAATAATGAATCTACTAAAGTTTGTTCGACTTTAGCATTGCTACCGAAGTTCCATAGGGAATTAGGAGTGATTTTCTTCAATCAAGATCGTTCAACATTTCCATTGGGAATTGGAGCGCGATGAAACTTCATCGGTGGTCGTGAAGTTCAGCATGTGTGGTTGGGCGAATTATAGAGTGCTAACTCTTGCATTGGCAACGGGAGATCACTACGGTTCATCAAATCCACGTGAGTATCTTGATCCTACGTCGAGAAGATCGGGCGACCCCGTATCATCTTGGTATCAGAGCGCGGTTTACTCGGTAGGATTATTTACCCTTAGTTTTAGATTTATTTACTTTTGTTCCTATAGTCCATTAAAACCAAAAATTACCACAAAAAAATCCAAACCCTAGTTTTTGCATCTGTTAATTTTGTGAGTTTTGTTAGGTTTTGATCCATTAGAATTTTGTTCAGGTGTTAATCGTTCGTGTTTATTTGTGTAGCTTAATCTTTGTGTCCAATCCAAAATCCAAAAAAAAATCTCTTGCTGATATTTTTTTCATCATTGAGACTAGCTGTTGAATATTGCATCTAGGGCTGCTCTTGAGTATTTTACACTTTGCTAAATATTTGTGACCTGCAAAAAAAAATCAAAGGAACGATTAAAGCTAGTTTGGCCTTTACAAAAAAAAAGACAACTGAAAAAAAAGAAGAAAAGAAAAAAAAACATGGCCGAATTTGGGTGAGTTCCTTGTCCATCAATTCAAATTGTGTGATTTAATTTCTTGAGCAATCTCGTGCCCTTACATTGATATCATTGCAATTGGCTAGCGTCTCTCCAAGTACTTGGTGCAAAACGAGGTATCTAATTTTTAATTTCAGATTGCCTCTAGTTAGCTCATTCCTTTGTTTGCACCAAGTCACATTGATCTTGCGTGTGCGTTCATATACTTCACTTAAATCTTTTGGATCAGCACTTAGGCAAAGTATTCTAGCTTGGATTATTACTTAACTTTACAACATCAAGAATTTCAGATTTTAGGATATACACTTCCATACCAAGCTCCACCATATAACCGTTGTTGTGTAAGTAGTGAACACTCTTGAATTCGCTTAATCATCACGTTGTTGTTGTCACTTCTACCAGGTGTAAGTTTTTATTGGCCTTAATTCACTTCGGAAGGGTAAGAAGTTTACTTGGGAGAGAAAATAATGAGATTGAGTGATTTCCATAAAGCATTATTCTACATAACAACTTGTTTCTTGCATAGCTAACCATGTCAGGTGGAGGAGAATACCATGATGAGAGTGGTGAGACAAATGAAACTCAAGCATTCGTTAAGCAATATCAATTTGGGGCATTCCGTGAACACTTTCAATGTGAGCTACGCCAAGGGATCGATCAACTCCATGAAAAGCATGATGCTTTTGTCGATCAAATTGCACGGAAGATGCAAAACATGGAGATACAAGTCGATGAAAATGTGCGCCAATTATGGGAGGACATTGGAGCCCTCACTAGGCTCATACAAGCTCGCAATGGTGGCGATGAAGCAAGTGTTCAAGGAGGAGACGCTGCTGCACATGTACCTTCTGAACCGCAACATCGAATGGCTGCAAACATGCGTCAACCACATATTGGAGGACGAGGAGGAGGAGGCCATGGAGGGCGTGGCCAAGGCCTAGGTGGTGGCCGTGGTGGTGCTGCACATGCGACGGAATGGGATGGTGATTTTGCTTTGCATTACAATGACTACTATCGTCGTCCACGCAATGAAGATGATGGATTGGGCAAGCTCAAGTTTTCCATACCCAAGTTTGTAAGTGGAACTGATCCCGAGGAGTATCTCACTTGGGAATTGAAGGTTGACAAAATATTCGTATGCATCACTATACGGATGAGAGAAAGATACTGATTGGCATCACTTGAGTTTGAAGGCTATGCTTTGGATTGGTGGGAACAAGTCATTACTCAAAGAGCGAGAATGGAGCGCACACCAGTGGCATCATGGCAAGAGATGAAGCGAGAAATGAGAGCCTGTTTTGTTCCTCGTCATTACAAACGTGATTTATTTGATAAATTGCAGAATATGAAGCAGGAGAAGAGACTTTTGGAGAAGCATACAACACAGTTCTATCTAAGTCCATCCTTCAGTTCTTATGCCGCTGTTGGTGTGTCATGTGAGAAGATGACCGAGCATGGGACTTTCCCTTCGGTCAAGGAGACATGTAGTGCCCCATTGCTACAAACAACACTTGAGATGTATCAAAACCCATGTAAGGATGAGTGCCACATAGCCAAATTGAGTGAGAGTGATAAAAACAGTGAGTTGTGTGATTCCACCAAACATGAGGTTGAGAGCATCCAAATTGAGAGTGAGAGAAATACACAAAAAGAAAATAGGGAAAGAGATGATAGGAAAAGTGATATTACTTTTTATACTAACAACTTACTCTCTACTTCTAGTGTTGCTTCTCATGTTATGCAGGTTGACATTAAAGCTGAGGAGTCGAATGTTCCACAACCGGTACCATTGGAAGTCAAAGATGAGAAGATAACCACAGTTGAAGATGAAGTACTTGCTGCCCCGTTGTTACATTATGATGATTTAATACCTACAACACCTACATCAACTGAGGATAACAATAAAGGTAACAATATTGGTGCTGAAATTAATTGTGAAACGGTGAGTACTTGTGAGAACTCATATATACGAATGAAAATTCCATATTCTGAAATTTCTTTGCTCAATTTACATAATGTGGAATTGATTACTCATAAGGAAGTTCTTACGAGAATATCTCCGGATGATTCCTTATATTATATCATGTTTGATGATCCTAAAGAGCTATCTAGTGTGATTGAGAATGTTGCTGAAATTTTATGTTCGAAATCACTAGTTAGTACCTATGCATATACATATAAGTTCAATTTGATTGAAAATTATGGTATAGATGATAAGTTTTATGTTTACCGAATATGCATTACATGTGATAAGTTTGCTGAATTGAAATTGCATACTTTGGATAAACAATCTTCTGTGCCATATCATGATCACAATGAGATGAGTTTCAACAATAGTGCTGCATGTTTCAAAAGATTTTTTAAGTCTACTTATTCATCCTTTAATGTACAAATAATCAGAGTAGCGCAGTTGAAGCATGGAAGGAACTAAAAATTTTCTCGCCCATATTTGAACAACTTAATTTGGTTTGGCCCATTAATGACTTGTCCATGTGCCTAGCAAAGTCGAGGACGACTTTTTCTCATGGGAGAGAGAATGATATGAAAGACAATGATGTAATGTATACATCTTACGGTTGCTGTTATATTAATTTGTTTGTGTGGAACAACGAGAATGACACGATAATTGATTCATACATATACCATACATATGTGTTGTTCTTTTTATCTACTACGCATTCAGATGTTCTTGATATGCTAAACAAAAGAAGTGTTGATGACAAATATATATAACATGCATATACGTTGTATTCTTTGCTAGGTAAAATTTCAGGCTACCAAAAGCCGAGGACGGCTTTTCTTGAAGAAGGGGAGGATGATGCGGATACGCACATGCTTAGCACTTTTCAGGCGAATACATTATTTCATTGGAAAGAAGTACTGAGCCGCATTAAATATTGTCAGGTGAATTTGTTTCTTAAGGAGTTTCTTTTAATTGATGATGAACTTGGAATACTACCTCATGCTATTATTTTATGTATTCTTAGGTATGATTCATGTGAAGACTTGGGAGAGCAAAAGAGAGGAGCACAAGAACTTAAACTACAAGTTTTGGATAAGATTTTCAAGCCAAATTCGGACCTCCCACGTGCTCAATCCAATTCAAACTCGGATTCAACTCAGAATTGAATTCGGATTCTTTTAGGGACAGCCTGACAGGCAGTTACTAAAAAGGCCATAACTTTCACAAACGGAGTCCGATTCAGGTGTTCTTGTACTTGTTAGAAAGATAATTTCAAGGGCTACGCAATGGATCCAGCCCCACCTTCAAATTCATCACGGATTAAAAGTTATGATCGAAAAATTGTGACAGCTTAATTTTAGGTTTTTCCTTTTGTTCACTGTTTCCAAATACATGTAGGGATGAGTTGGAGTTGGTTTAGGACCTCTTGGCCAGCCATGAGGTGGAGAGCGAACTATATATTGAGGGTTAGACCCCCATTGTAAGGGACCACGTTTGAGAATAATGAATCTACTAAAGTTTGTTCGAGTTTAGCATTGCTACCGAAGTTCCATAGGGAATTAGGAATGATTTTCTTCAATCAAGATTGTTCAACCTTTCCATTGGGAATTGGGAGCGCGATGAAACTTCATCGGTGGTCGTGAAGTTCAGCACGTGTGGTTGGGCGAATTATGGAGTGCTAACTCTTGCATTGGCAACGGGAGATCACTACGGTTCATCAAATCCACGTGAGTATCTTGATCCTACGTCGAGAAGATCGGGCGAACCCGTATCAGGAGTGGCGCGCTCCGGCATAGGGATGCCCAGAGCTTCACACACCCGATTTATCCGCCCCAGCTTCGTTGCGATGATCACAGACTCGCGCAAACTGTGCTCCTTGGCCACGTATGGCCCAAAAAACACAACTACTGCGCACTCCGTATCTTCTAGGAGGAGTCTTGTATGGGAAGCGAGCCAAAATTAAAAAAAAGCACGCTGAGATTTTGAATGTAGTCTATGGCAGAAGAACTTACGCGGGTCGGAGGGCGTAGGTAGGGAGGACACGGTCGGCCGAACACCGTCGGGCCGCACGGTCTCAGGCTGGAGTGCCACCGGTAGGCAAGCGACGCCAGCCGTACATTGTGTACTCCTCCGCGAGGTCGCGTATATTGAAGCGGAGGATGATCCCCACCAGCCTCTAGGCCCTCTGCTCGTCTTCGCGGTCGGGCTCCACGTCGGGCAAAGTATTGAACGCCATCGGCCGTCCCATGCACCGAAGGCTGCTGCCGCTCGCCACTCGATGGTAGAACCATTACCACATCCAACTGGACTCCCACTTCGCCCGGGTCGAGTTAGTGGGGAAAATCTTCGCGCACGGCGACCGTAGGACGAAGTTGATGCTGCCGAAGTTGGAAAACTCCCCTCCGTCGAGCTTCTTTGGCTGGCATCGTGCGTCGTGGAGGGAGGCGCTGGGCAAAACCCCCTCTATCCACATCGCCCAGTTGTAAACAGCCAGGCGAACTATCGTGTTTAGCATTAGCTGCGCCAACTCCAGCTCGTAGGTTCGTAAGTACACGACGAAGACGACCGCCTCCGATTCCGCTGGGTGTGGCTCCGTCTTGTCGCTGGCAGGTAGGCGTACCGCACTACGGTCCGCCAATTTTCCCTCACAAAGGAGATATCGGATCGTCTCCTCCATCACGAGGTTCTGCCCCAGCACGCTCGAGTAGGGACCCTCCATCTTCTTCTCCGCCGTCCACTGCTTGTTACATAGCGATGGGTCGCGCCCCAACAAGGTGTAATCCATCTCCGTCACCGACGAGCTGCAGCGGCTGGAGGAGGCGCCACCACTAGGGCGGCAGGCGTGCTCTTCACAGCGAGCCATTTTCTCACACGGCGCAATGAAGCAAACGGTGGCAGTGGTGAGTGTTGGCAGTACGCCAGGCGAGAGCAGCGCGCGCAAGAGCAAAGAGCAAGAAAGCAGATGAGCAAGTGGGGAATGAAGCAAACGATAGGGAGCGCAAGCGGCGAAAATCCAACCGCCCGCTTTCCCCACGATCGGGAAGCGCGACCGGTGGCAGTCGAAGCCGCACGATCGCGTGCGCGTGCACGCGCGCCCCACCATGGTCGTGCGGCCGCCTGACAACGCACGACACACCAGTCATGTCCCGCCACGTGTCCCACCCCCTCGGGAAGGTGCGCACGACCACGGTCGTGCGGCCGCCTGACAACGCACGACGCACCAGTCCTGTCCCGCCACGTGTGCCGCCCCTCGGGAAGGTGCGCACGACTGCGGTCGTGTGGCCGCTTGATAACGCACGACACTCCGGTCACGTCCCGCCACGTGTCCCGCCCCTCAGGAAGGTGCGCACGACCGCGGTCGTACGGCCGCCCGACAACGCACGACGCACTAGTCGCGTCCCACCACGCATCCCGCCCCCTTGGGAAGGTGCGCACGGCTGCAGTTGTGCGACCGCCTGACATCCCAGGAGTCGGCGCGATCCTCAGCGCCATTAAGACACCGTCTTCGGGCCGCGAGCCACTGGGCCGAACTTCGACTTCGCGTTCGCAGGACAACCCCGAAAACCACTTCTAGGCCGTGTCCGCTTCGGCCTCGTCTCCGTAGGATGAGTCCGCCCTCGGCTCCGACCTCGCATACGCTGGACGGGCCTGGCCCCTGCTTCGACAACATGTTCGCAGGACGAGCCCAACCTCACCTCGGCTTCACCCCCGACATGTCACGCTGTCTCTCTCCCTCATACTCACTCTCGCGCCGATAGGGGGCGCCACCGTCGACGACAGGTTCACCCCCCAGATGTAGAGGGAAGCCAGTGAGGCGGTGGTCCAGTGGTGGGTGGCGGCGAAGGGAGGCATGGTGAGGTGATGCACTTAATATTAGGTTGGGAGGGGGAGGGGTGGCGGGAGAGGAGGGATGACAATGAGGTCACCGCCGGTGGTGGAGGAGGAGGCAGAGGAAGGGTACGGAGCTGTGCCGGGGTTGGAGAAGAGAGAATGAGGGGAGTGAGAGCTCACCAGTGGGGGGAAGCTATGCCAGCGCATGAGAAGAGAGAGGGGGGAGGGAGAATGGCGAGAGAGGGGAGGCTATACCGTTGGGAGCTCTCCCAATGGTATAGCATTCCCTAGCTACTCCCTTAGATTATTTAGGGGTGAAGGTTGGATGGTGCCCTTGTGCCAAGCAAACAAAGTTTGTGTGGCAGTTGCCGAGGCAACACAACAAAGCCCTGTCATATAGAAGTGGAGCAGGTGCTACAATTGATCTATCCACTTGCAACCCCCACTCCACTTCAGACCTAGCCAAATGGGCGACCAATCGTCTTGCCCGAAACACTGAGATCTTGGTGGCGGTCCAAGCATGACACGACACGAACAGTAACCCTCCTGTGGTAGTATAGTAAAATTACTTCTGGTTGGTAGTAAAATTACTTGTGTTAGGGTTACAACACTTTTCTAAGTGCGGACGTGTGACTTGGCAGTAAAATTACTTAAGATTAACGGTAAAATTACTTGTGACTAACAGTAAAAATACTTGTGACTCAACAACGAGTAGTAAAATTACTTGTGACTAGTAGTAAAATTACTTATGACTGGTAGTAAAATTACTTGCTACTGGCAGTAAAAGCAAAGAACCATCAGTGGCCCGTTTGGCTAAGCGTGCCCAAACCAGCCCGGTATAGCCCAACCTCGCTCCGTGTTATGCCTAGGTCGAAGAGCAGGCCCGTAAGCCGGTACAACACGATAACTTATTCAGACCAGCCATACTATGCCTAATCAGATTGTACCCTATTCAAACTTATGCCGTGCTGGGCGACCATTTAGCCAGGTCTGCTCCACCCCAATACTGAACAGCCCGTCCAACTAAAGTGACATCACCTCTCTCCTCTCCAAACAACCCCACAATTAAAGAAATAATGGACAATTTCCACATTTTGGGTTGAATTTCGTGGATTCCAATGGATTGGGTTAATGTGGCAAAAGGACGAAAGGTCGCTTTGGAGTGGCGAAAATCCCAAATAAGCCCAAAATATATTGGCGTAACATCTATTTCAAACCTCACAACCAAAACAGATGATAGTATGATGCTAAAGACTCTCTAGCCAAATTACTAAAACATTGTTTATGCGTGCTACAAACTAACTTTATTTACACCACATTGAAATATATTGTTCACCCGGTACCTAAACAAAGAAGCATGAGAAACAGCTAGCTATTCTATATCCAAAATCTTGACCTGCATCCCATAAGCAAAGGCGAACAGAGCAAGCGCAAGTATGCTTATGGCAAATATTGCAACGGATTTGCATGTATCGGCTTGTCGCCTAACAAGAGCCACAGCCTCCTTTTGACCGTTTTTAGCAGCATTATCCAATTCTACACTTGGGCACGTAAGATAACCGAAAAGAAGTCCAGAAACTGTAGCCCCAAGATGTGACCTGTAATTTAAGAGAGCCGGGTACATGTTATTTCACAAAATTGGATCGTAGAAGGGCACCGATCAACAAAATTATAGGTAATTGATCGTACAAAATCAGAAAGCAGAAGGGCTTATAATGCAATTTTGTCTAAACAAATGACAAGTTAATTACTTTACCAATTGTCAATTCTCCCAAAAGTGCTCAATAAGAAGCTCAATGCTGCAGCTATCACAGCTTGCCTGAATATACTTTCTGAAACCTCGTTGTCAATAACTTGCTTGTTCTGGCTTTGATAGACAAGCCATGCTCCAATCAAAGCAAATACTGGACCCTGTTCTGAGTTTCAGAAAGCAACATTAGTGTATCAACGTCTGAATTTTACAAACTCTGTGTCCATTATCAGGAAATGGGGAACAAAGCACATTCAAAATATTTTTTTGAAGTACATAACATAATACATTGCTATAAACTTCGTAATATGTCCATAAAACAAAAGCAAGTTATGCACACCAACACATACCATCTGGACCTCTAAAAAACCATATACCATCTGGAGACGACCTCTCTCCAACAAGAAAATTTGTGAAATGGCTACAATAAAGTGAAGCTCTAATGTACCTAAAGTACCTAATAGGAAAATGTGACAAAAGACTAGCCAGTGGAGATGATCAAATTAGCCAGTGGAGTGGGATATTACTACTATCTGCACACGGACTATGATTTGGCCAAATATTTAAGCATGCTAAAAATTTTCTTTATCGATGTGTTCCATCTCCGTGAAATGGTTAAGCTATGGCATTGAAACCCTGCCTAAAAACTAACTAGTGATCAAGAGAGAGTAACAGATGGTGAAGCTGCCCCTGTCGTTCTCCGTCTCCCTCCCCCTTTTCCCCTAAGCTCTTCTCCACCGAAGCTCATGCTCCCGGTTCATGTTCTCCTGGGTGCCCTGATTTGCACGTACCAGGACATGGCGGAGCTCGTGGTTCTCCTCCCCCTCTTCTCGGCTTGTTTTTTCCCTGATTTGCACGTCCAGTCCCACAGAATATTGTGCCTCTTCTCATCTGGCCTTCTTAGTGTCTGTTCATTGCTCTTCGGTGCCACCGGATTTGGTTCCCCCGCTATCTTTTACACCGGTGTCGCCACCAAATTTTAACTCTATCATGGGCATGTGCCGCAGTGGAGGCAGACAACATCGTCGGCTTTTTAGTCGGCGTTGTCTGAGGGCGGTTGGAAGGCGGTCTCGGCATGAAGGACGCCTCCCACCCAGCAGAATCACCACAAGGTCGTCGCCGGCCGTTACCAAGATCTCCTGCGACTTCGTCGGGTCAGCGCCGGCCATCCCCCGGCGATAGTTCTGAATCGACGGAGTTCATGTCTGTTCTTGTCACTTTGCAGTTTAGTCTAGAAGGATCTATTTGTAAATTTCTTTATTTGTTGGACCCATTTGTAACTCTGTGGACTGTGTACTATGTTGCGTATTAACCTAAATCAGGGACTTTTCCTCCAAAAAAAACTTGTTATGACATTGAAGTAAAAAACCCAATTTTGCTTGCAACCGCTACGATCATCATACATTATCTTTTGCGATGAAATAACGGATTTTATTGACTAATCATCAATTATCTTCATCATTTCTTAACTGCCAAAGTTACATTACCAAATCTGAAAATACAAAATCTCAATAAGTGCAATATTTTTTAGTGATGCAGTTGGGATAAGAGTTACCAATTCAATCAATACTACAAGAATTATATGGAGAAATCTTTTCAGCCAATAAGATATCAGGTAGCCGAGCAACTTACTGTGCCGCAAACGGTTAGCTCGGGAGTGTGAACAAAACTTGTCAAATTACCAGAGACTCCTCCAAGTATGTATATCAGTAAAAATGTCATTTGACCGTATGCTCTACACACCCGAGGTCCAAATGTGAGCAACATCCAACATCCAAGGGCTATGTGCAAGAAGCCCGAGTGCTGCAGAAGTCAAATCACAAGAACAATTCAGAAAAGCTGATGTGGTTAAAAACTAAGAGATGAAAAATGCAGATGTGAGATCTAAATCTTTTCACTATTAGTACTACATTACTGTCACTATTGTCTAAATAATCCAACTGACTAGTTCGTCATGGATAGTAAGTATGCAAATGATTTTCCTAAGTTACATTTAGCGTAAGAACTTCAAGGACAATAGCTCAGTTTCTTGTGTTAACCTACGACTCAAGTTTGTTACTACTAGAAGGAATACTTAGTTGAAGAATTTCTCAAGGTATTTCTGTGGTTATCTTATATGGAACCTTCAGGTATTCCACAGCTGGTGTTGGACGAGGCAAGATGCAGGACATAGATCTGCTTACAAACTACAGATTTGCACTAGAAAATTTAACTTAAGATTCATGCCACTTGACAGTAATGTATGCATATTAGCTTATTCAAATAAAATAATAATATTAAAACTCTCATAAAGTTAATAAATATATAATACAATTGAATAGTGTTACCAAAGGGGATGGCTATGATACATATATACAACTTCTAGTTAAAAAAAGGCTTTAAATTGTTTTCTCTCCCTTACTATTTTTCCACTCTCCACCGCTCCCACTTGTTGGAACTATGGGCCTGTCCTTTTTGACTGCGGCTTGTGTCTTTTGGATGCAGCTTATGACTTTTGGGCTGTTCGTGTGACAGATTACAGAGTAACTGAAACTCATGTACGGTTTTTGCCGATATAAATGAAGTCGGTACAGTATATACTACAATTAATTAGTAGACCATATCTTGAAAAAATACTCTATTTAAAAGCTAGTTACTGTAGAAAAGCCAAAAGCTGAAAAAGAACAGACCCGTACATAGATGATGAGTAGATGATGGGAGAAATGTATGTGCAGGGCATAATTTACTACACATATACCATAGTCACTCTCAAATTATGTTGCTTTGGAGTTTGCGACAGTTTTTCCTTTCTAGATTTTATAGATAGCATTCTCTCCCAAAAAGAGTAAAATTAATGGATAGCAACTACATTAACAATGAATAAAGAAAAATATTATGGTACTTTATCTAGCACAGAATTAGCAGCCATACCAGACACATTGGTGTTAGTAGTCTCCACCATTCCCCTGATAGTATTAAGGTGTTTATCTTGGCACCATACATCAAAGGGAGGGACAAATTTTCAATATCAGAATTTTTCACTGGACTTGCTATTTCGAATAACAGAACTGCAATATTAATAGCAGCCAATAAGTTTCTGCATTCATGTACAAGTTCAAAAGGTTAGCCCACCAAAATATTCCAATATGGGAAATTGTTTATAACTTCTTAGGTCATGCAGAAAACATTAGTGGCTATTTACCACGGGACTTCTCATAAACTGTGCAAGAGTACTAGTATCACGTGCAAGTTACAAGGGAAGGGTGTGAGAATATATTGTGGTCCTATCATATTTTATCACGACTATTTTCTAACATGTTCGACATGTATGAATTTTTCGAGTGCACAGGTGCTCTGTTTGTAAAAAAGATGCATATGATCCTAAGAGTATTTGATACCGCCCGTACCCCCAAAAAAAAACACACACACACATCCATCACTTGTTCTTTATATCATTTGCACTTCAATGCATAATTGCAGGGGGAGGGAATGAAGTGAACTAATTAATGAACGCCATTGCAAATAGTAAAATGGTTTATTGGTTTTCTTTTTTATTATATAAGTAAAACAACAAAACCATCGAAGGACTTAGTATAAGGAATGCCAGATTATTTTCCCACATGGGTTTTTTATTAATCAATACCATTGTGCTCAAATATCTTCCCTCTCAAAAAAATGTGCTCAAATATATCCTCTTTTCTCTCCCCTTTTCCCCTCCCAGTCCTCTCCGTCTGGCTGTCCATATCCTATATACCCAAACCCACCCCACCCTTTCCCCTTCCCCTCATCTCGACCACCAAGCCCCCACCCTTATGTCAAGTGGCAGAGAGAGGGAGGGCTATGATCTTGCCAGTTTCCTTGGAACAGTAGGTCATTAGCGATGAACTTCTCCCTAATTTACTTACAGCCCCCTTTCATTAGACGATGATACAAAGAAACCCTAGCAAAACCTAAGGCCCACGAATCGTTGACACCTCTTAATTCAATCGACTCATCCTAGGGCTTGCTCTCATTCTCATCTATGGCGTATGTGTCTCTTTGGTCTGCTCTTGCCATATCCAAGGCTCCATCTCTTCGCAACCAACAGGCGTGTCAGCATGTCGGAGCTGTGAAGGCCCCAACACATCAAAGGATCATCTAATAGGTGGTCTTTGATATCGTTACATTAAACAAGAAGTTACTAAGGCCAAACTTGGCATTGGCAATTCTTAAGTATGTATTGCCTATGATTTATGGGAAGATAAATGATTTGCCGTGTCAAAGATTACCACTTCGTGAAATGCCATACGAAAGGTTGCGCTTCATGATTTGCTATCATATTCACTGAAATAGTCAGCTTATGACACAAAATCAGTAATGTCGTTATGCAATGTTAGTCTAACCGAGCTAGCAGTTGCTACTTTATTTCTCTTTTCCATACTTTTGTTAACTTTAGTATGAGATTCAAAGTAGCTAGAGGCCCAATTGGTACACTTTAATTTGGGATATCGATGTAAACAGATATTTTTCTCTATGTCATTCAAGACTACAGTTCTTCTCTCCTCTCTTAACAATTTTGCAATTATCAGGTGCCTCATATATTTTTTTAATGCAACTCGAATTTTCTAGTAGTAAGATCGATGTGCTTGGAGCTGCGTGTGCTTAAGTTGCTAGACGTTAGTCTGATGGCAAAATTTTAACTTATCTACCTAACAAAAACCAAACGCATAATGTATAGGCATCTCTCTTTTTTCATTTAATTAGTATCCTATTGAAAACATAACGCTCTATGCCTAAAAATAGCATTAACTGATTTATTACTAGTACTTGTTTTTCAATTAAATCTTCTACAGAAGTAATGGCACAGTGTGTGTATAAATAGGAAAATAGTTCCATACTCTTTGGGTTATGTACTCCTACTTCTCATATATTGTTTTAATAGTATTGTTATACCTTTTTATCTATTTGATCATACTCTAATAATGACTATAATATACTCCAAAGTGACTTCCATAAAAAAATTATAAAAATCCACTTTTTATAGCATAATTTGTGTATATATTTCTTTTATGTATGGAAAAGGATACTTAGCAAAAATAAAGGGTTCCGATGAAAAGTTTTTAACTAAATCACATTGGAGTATCTTAGAATTAGTATCTAAATAAACTGAAAGTGATAAAGAGATATAAAATATTTATTTAAGTGGTATATTGGAAGTGGGAGTATACTCCTAGGAGCACATAATAGACTCATGTATTTGGCAGTAATTTCATTCACGCACAACAGTAATTTTTGGCACGTATTCTACAACTGCACGCAGACTATATGTGTGTGTATATGTGTATATATGTGTGTGTATTTACATACATATATATGTATATATGTATATATACGTATATATACATATACATATATACATACATATATATGTATATATACATATATACATACATGTACATGTATATATATATATATACATACATACATACATATACATATATGTATGTATGTATGTATGTATGTATGTATGTATGTATGTATGTATATATATACATGTACATGTATGTATGTATATACATGTATATTGTATGTATATATATATACATGTATATATATAGTACAAATAACAACGCGCCATAGTGACCAGGCTCCATGATTAAGACTTTCCATCCATGATTAAGACTTTCCATTCGTGATTGCTTTAGCATGTTAAATCAATGACTTCCTTTTCAAATCGATGTCTTTTCAAATTAATGAATGTTAATGAGCTTGCCTGATATGTTATATACCATTGCACTAGCACGCATCTAAAAGCAATTCAAGGCAGGGATGCTTGGTGCACTATTTCAGCGTCCTATATATATAATGAAATATATGACGCACGGTGAAATGGGGCACCATGGTGTCTGGGCACCAAGCCTCCCTACCTTTGGATTGCTTTTAGATGCGTGCAAGTGTAATGATATATAATATATCAAGCAAATCCGTTAATATTCATTAATTCAAAAAGGCGTCAATTTGGAAAAAAAGTTATTGATTTAGCATACTGAATCAATCATGGATGAAAAGTCTTAATCATAGATAAAAAATCTCAATCATAGAGCCTAGGCACCATGATGCTCCTGTTATATATATATATATATATATATATATATATTATATGAGGTCTCTTTTCTACTTCCAGGTGTAATTACACCCTATATTGTATCTCACAATGTAGGGAGTATCTCGCGCAACGAAGGGTATGTATGTGTAGTATACGAGTATTTAAGACCATCTAAGTGGTGTGAATAATTTTTCAGATGTGGTATATACATTTTTTCGACATACTCTTTTTTATGTGCGTACATGAGGGTATTTACAAAATACGCTAAAAACTATGAACTCTCTTACAAGTTTTTCGTGTGGTTCATATTGGAGTATCTTATAATTTGTATATGAGTATTTTTAAAGTGATAAAGAAGTATTTCAAGTTTGTTTAGGTGGTATATTAGAGGTGGGTATAATTACACCCAGGTGTAAAAGGTATTTTTCCTATATATATGTATGTATATGTATGTATGTATGTATGAATATGTACATGTACATGTATATGTATGTATGTATGTATGTGTATATGTATGTATATATGTATATATATATATATATGTGTGTGTATATATATATATATATATATATATATATATATATATATATATATATATATATATATATAGGAAGCCTCTTTTCTACACCCGGGTGTAGTTACACCCTATATCGTATCTTGCAATGTAGGGAGTATCTTGCGTAACGGAGGGTATGTACGTGTAGTATACAAGTATTTAAGACCATCTAGGTGGTATGAACAATTTTTTAGAAGTGGTATGTACATTTTTTCGACATACTCCTTTTTATGCGCGTATATAAGGGTATTTTACAAAATACGCTAAAAACTATGAACTCCTTTACAAGTTTTTCGTGTGGTTCACATTAGAGTATCTTATAATTAGTATACAAATGTACCTAAAGTGATAAAGGAGTATTTCAAGTTTGTTTAAGTGGTATATTAGAGGTGGGTGTAACTACACCGGTGTAGAATGTATTTTTCCTATATATATATATATATATATATATATATATATATATATATATATATATATATATATATATATATATATATATATATATATATGTATGTATATATGTGTCTATGTGCTTTGGTGCTTCCTTTGGGATCGAGCATGCATGCTAGCTAATTACAGTACTCTAGTTGTGTAAATGATCTGACAAATCAGTAATGAGGCCACAAAATCAAGTCTGGTCAAATCACAGGGGCATCTTTGCCATTTCACATCGGATGTTTTCGGATTTGAAAAATGAATAATGGCATAATACCGATTTTATGGCATAAGCTAACTATTTCAGTGAATAGGGTGGCAAATCATGAAGAGCAACTTTTGGTGTAATATTTCATAAAGTCACAATCTTTGTTGCGGCGAATAATTGATTTTCTCATGATTTATTAGTGTAATTATACAATGATGATATGTTTATTTCTGTACTTCCTTTGTCTTTAGTTTCTATCTTTAATTAATTTATGATATACATACTTTTGTTCTTACGATAGCAAATAAAAAGGAGAAAGGCATAATCTGTTATACATACATGACACGATGGTGATTTCTCTCTTTTTGGTTTGTTTCAACTTTGAACGAGTTTGGATTTCTATTTCAATGACATACGCGCTACTCTTAATTATACTAAAATTTTAGGGATTTTTTTTTTGTTAATTTCGACATCCAAATCAAATAAGTTGGTATATTTGCACTAGATATCCATGTGAGTATGTGATCTTTCTACCGTGCCTTATGTGCCCCCTCTCAAGTTTTGAACCCATGCCCTCCTCAAGAACCATCTCCGACGTTCTCGCTCCGTCTATGATGTTGGTACTATATTTCTAGAAAATCCCAAAGCTTTGAGAAAAAGATAATTGCAGCTAATTCGAGAACACGTAGGAGGGATGTGTAATTGTGTATCTGTACTAAAAGGAGGTAAGCTTCACAATACAACGATGGCTGTCCGGCCGCCATCCTTCAAGACCACAAGGAACCGTTAAGAGACTATTACAGGCATAGACGACAACCTACTGCGACGAAGAAAACAATGAATGGACCTAGAAAATAGCCGAGCCAAGATTTAGCCTCTTTCCAATCAGGGCATTACCTACATCTAATTGAATTTGTTTTTTTTCTCATGAAATTAGATATGAATAATCGTGCAGTTCCAACTTGTATATGCAGTGCAAAATATTGCATATGGGGCTTCTTTTGTGTTGTATAACAATGATAGCGGATTAACAACTGAGAGCAATTTGCATCGCGACCAAAATGGTAAACAATAAAAGAGTGATTCAGTACTTACGTCAAACAGAAACTGGATGTTTGATCTTCTTTTTGCATTTCTAGGAAATTCTTTTCGTCCAAGATCAAGTAGCCCTTGTAATCCTCAACGGCAGTATTTAGATAACTCTTGGTACCTAAAGTAACATAACTTTCAATGAAGTTTGTGGTGGCCATGTTTCTGTGCTTAGTCAAGTGACATACCTGTGTTTCGTTTTTTGAAGTGGACCGCCAATGTACCTGACCTGTTACTGAGATTGCCGTCATCATGAGCCATGTTTGCTTCTGCTTTGTTTGTTGATAATGAATCATTTTGCTGTTTGTTCTTCTGATGCAGAGAATATGGCTTCTGATCTTTTTCAGGATTGAGTTTAGAAAAATAACATTCCAATGCCCCCAGTTGATTTCTTTCTTTTCTTTGAGATGCACTAGAAGCAACTTCGGAGCTACAGCTCTCAGCATCGTCCTTATTGTGTACCTTGACAATCACATATTGTCTTTCCTTTGCTGGTCTCAGTTCTGGTTTCAATGAATGGCAAATGAAGCTGTTATAGTTCCCCAAATGGCCAATATGTAGGGAACAGTGGCACTTATAGCTATTAGATGTTAATGATAAGCTATCTCGTGCAATTTCGGCACTTCGTCTCCCACTATGATATTGCTGTTCACACAATATCATTTTCCATCTTACAACCCCAGCCATTAGATGCCTGAAAAGTAAAGTGTTATGGAGTATACGAAGGCATTTACCAACTCATTTGCAATCAAGAAATCTACACCAAAACATGGACATATTTGTTTATACGAATAGATTTATCAAAAGCACCTTCAATCTATCTGTAACGGTTTCATCCTATATGATACCAAATCGCCCTACTCAAAATACTAAAAATATAAGGATTCTAAATTTTGGGGGTTTAAAGCAAACATTGTAGAATGAAAAGGATAACTGAGTAGACTTTATGAATTAAGAAAATTAACTTACAAATTCAAGTAAATTTTTGATGTGCCATTAACTGCCAAATATCTTTACTATTATAAAAGAAGGAATTGGTGTTTGGTCCAGCCTCTCTCACCCCTTCTTAC
Source organism: Bonia amplexicaulis (assembly GCA_036346245.1). NCBI lineage: Eukaryota > Viridiplantae > Streptophyta > Magnoliopsida > Poales > Poaceae > Bonia > Bonia amplexicaulis. Next base: position 11,767,905 of record CM070738.1, on the reverse strand, counting down.
AAAAGGCAGCGCTGACGTGTGGCCCCAAAAGATCTACGCCGAATCTTCCCACCTTCCCATCAAAATATCTTTCTTTCCATGATTTAGTGGTCAAGGTGGATTTCATCTAGACTGCATTGTAGAGTATATGCTGTATTGTTCATTCCGTGCTTAATCTTGTACTAGCTGGATGCTCGTTGCTACGGATTTTAAAGTTTTATTATACTATGTGTTCTGAAACTAACGGATAGTAAAATTTTTTAGAACATGTATATAAATATGTTGTAAATTTTTTTTAAAATCCGTAGCAATGCATGGGTATTCAGCTAGTAGTATCAATATTTTGAATAGGTGGTAGTACGTGGGCCGGTCATCACCACGTGACAAAATTTTGTGACTTGTGAGGGTCGTGGTGAGGTTCGATGTGGCGACAAGCAGTGCTGAACCCAAGCCTCGCTCGAGCAGAGAGAAGAAAGAGAGAAGTTTGGATATGGAGGATATGAACAAGATGCAGGAGAGGAAGAACGAAGAGGCAAGGGTATGTTTGTCATTTTGACAATCATATATTTGACAACAACATTTTGATAAACTTAGTGAAAGATAATGACATCCTTAAAATGGGCCAATTTTTATGGCAGTTTTAGCATTTTGGGTTTATCCATCAGGTAGAGCCATTTTTTCCCAATGAATGAATAGCAAGATACTGTTGGACCATATGACTAGGTTTAGAATATTTGTGATAATAAATAATTAACAATGTTGTTTATTGATGTTAGTTGAAAGTGTGGTGTGTGTGGATTCATATATGTAAGTTGGAGAGAACTTATGCTGGAAAAAAATATTTGCATGTGCAGAGTAACTCAGAGGCGATCGTAGTCTACGGCGAGGACCGAGAAATGGCTTAGTGCAAAGTCATGGTCCAGTGGGTCAAGAATGCTGGAGGAGACGGTGGTACTCGAGGTGGGGCGCGTGGAGATCAAAGATAGATGATGCATATTGAAGCTACAGAGGTACGGTCCTGAGACTATGACACATAACAAAAGTTGAAAATCCGTTTTATGTAAGGATTTCAGATCCCTTATTTGTTGGAATTGGATAAGAACTTATTTGGACCCTAAACTATAAATAGAGATGGGGTTAGGAGCTAACCCCAAGGCTAATAGATGCAATTTTTGTGTCAGGGTTTGAGAGGTGCTAGGAAAGCACTTTGTAGCCACAAATATGATGATCTAGTAATAAAAAATTGATATTCAGAAAAAAGCCGCCGCCAGTGGTGCATCACGTATTCACGTTTCATAGTTTCGTACCGAGCCATCTGCGCGTTGTATTTAAGATTTCTTCATGGCACACCACTTCGCGTGGCGTTAACATGCCTCGGTTGGCGTGCCTCAATTCCTCGTCTCGCACGGTGTCTCACGGCTCACGACCCTTCACTCGAGTAGCACACGAAGGCAATGTTCAGCGTTGCATGCATGACTTTTGGTCAAAGCAGTGAACAGTTCAAGCAAAAGCAACAACTTCAACTTTTAATCCGCTACTCCCTGGAATCACGCACATGTGAATGAAGCAAGCAGGAGAGAGAGAGAGACAACTCTGTGAAAGCAACATCACAAATTTTTAATTTGCTATAGTACTGTTACAATAGTCACTACAGTAGAGTCATATTAACTTGAGGTGTTATCAATGTATTCATCAAAGGGGAGATTATTGGACTACGTGATTAGATCTAGAATATTTGTGATGATGAATAATACTGAATTGCTAAAAGCTTGACTTAATTCTTCTATGAAATCAATTCAACAATTGCTTTATCATGAGATATATTCTTGCTCTACTATTCTAAACTTAGCACAGAAATAGAAGCATTGACTAGATAATTTAATAATTTTACTAAAAAAAGAAAGATTAACTCAGTTTAGTGCTTCTAAGAATCTTGTGAATGAATTTGTTAAATGTATAACTTGTCCCACTGTAGTTGAAGAAAATGAATACATTAAGGACATTTTAGAGAGATTTTCTTTTGGCAAGAAACTTTTGCATATGATTCTAGACAAGTCAAAACTGAGTGTCAAAAACACCAATCTAGGGTTTAATGCTGCTAATTATATCAAAAATAATCTACCTAAGGTTGTTAAGGTCATTGAAAGTGGGCTAATTGAAATAAAAGTGAGTATCATAAAACTATGTTTAAATCTGTTGATTTTGTGCAAAATTAATTGAATAATGCTATAGGTACTAGCTCATCATCTCAAAGAATTCTAATTATATTAAATTTCATTGCATTTACTGTGGAAGAGATGTGCACTTACATGAATTTTGTTTTAAGCGTATTAAGAATGAGAAGAAGGAAAGATTGAATAATTTAAGATAAAAATGTGCAACTTCTTTTGTTCCTAGAACTAATGTGAAAGCTAGGTTTTTAAAGAACTTTTATGATGACTGTAAATCTGCTTCATGTGCTGGATTAGAATATAATTTAAATAATTCACGTTCTTTTTGACGTTCTGATCGCCCATATGCATGTGATTTTAGTTTTAATTTTGTTGATATTCCTCCATGTCGTGTGTCTCGGTACTGGATTCCTAGATCTTATTTCACTAATCCTAGTACTGTGACATCGATATTTCTAGTGATGTAGGTATAGCTGATGAGGAAAGGGAACATACTGCTAGTGGATTTAGGTTATTCAAGACACATAAGCAGTGATTTAAGATGGTTCTTCCTCACTAAGGCATCCAGTGATGAGTTGATCACTTTCGGGATGCTTCAACATGTATTATGATGTCTAAAGGTACAGTGCATGTTAATGATAAATCATTCTCAAGGATGTTGTGATTGCTGATATACTCGCTAAGTCGCTTGATATTTATCAGTTTATTTGTTTGCGGAGTGAGTTACGAGTATGTCATCCAATGGGATTGTTCTGATGGGGAGTTCTTTTTGCATATCATTGTAAAGGCTTGTTTTTATTTCTATTTTTGAGAACTTGAATTATTATTGAAGCCAGTAATCACGGAACAAGTCTTGATGTACATATTGAGCTTTCTTAATTATGATTTTACATGTGTAGCTTAGCAAGGCCATAATTTGCTATTTATTGAATTTTGTTGACTTGAACAAACAACATGGCAAGACTGAATTCTTTGGCTAAGTTTTAATTGGAGGGATTACTTCTTGAGATATGTCATATTTAAACACCTAGTTAAATCCTGATTCTAGGTCAAGTCTAAGTTTGAGCCATTCTAGTTCCTTTTTTATTCACTTTTAGCTTTTCTAGAAATATATGTGGCAAATTGTGGTGAAATTGTTAATTATGTATGCATTTGATCAATTATTTCGCACGAGATGGCTTGTCATTGCACTAAGCATAAACTTGGGGGGTATTGTATGACCGAGATCATGAAACCTTAAGCTTTTTTGGCTTGGCATGATCAAAAAATAAGTCTTGAGATGCTACAATTAATGTAATATGATTAAAGCTGATTAAAGGAGGTTGTTATAGATGGCTCCCAGTCTAGGACGCGCTTCACTGACATAAGCCATAATCAAGTATCAGTAATAAAGTGCTATGTGTTAAGTTATGTAAAATCTATGTTAAGCTTTGTGCTTCAGTTTGACACTTGTGGCTCGCTTAGTTATTTATTCTAGCATCTAGATTCAATCTATATTTTTAGATGGCTATCTTCTTTAGTGAGATCTTTAACTTAATTAGTCATTTTTCTGAAGGTCTGCCATGTACATTAATTTACTTAACTACATTATAAGCTTCTTTTGGTCTACTTTGTTGTATATACATGCTTATGATTAGGCAAGCTTTATAAGAACATGACTTCATACACATCTATTTAATTGGTTTAAATAATCTTCGAAGTTTTCATGGTGCGTTTTTCTTTGTAAAAAAATTGGATCAATGATACTTGGATGTGAGTTCTATCTTTGTTGTTTTTCCTTTTGTGCCTTGATGCATACATTTCCAAACGGGTGGAGATTTGTGAGATTTATTGCTCAAAATGGTAAAAGCTTTTCAGTATGCTTTGTACGAGATTTGGGAGAGATTTGTAGCTTGTGGCTTAAAATACTTTTTCTCCTTCAATTCTTCACTTAGACCTATTTGAAGTCATGTTAACTTAATGTGTTGTCAATGTATTTATTAAGGAGAGATTGTTGAATCATATGGTTATGTCTAGAATATTTATGATGATGAATAATTAACAATATTGCTTATTGATGTTAATTGAGGCGTGTGGCGTCTGTGGACTCATGTCGATCAAGTTGGAAAGAATTATACCGGGATAAGATGTTGCTTTGGCATTTGCATGTACAAGGTAACTCGAAGGCAATCGTGGTCTACGGCGAGGACAGGGAGATGGCTTGGTGCAAAGTCATGGTCTAGAGGGCCAAGGATACTGGAGGAGATGGTCGTGCTCGAGTTGGGGCACGTGGAGATCAAAGATAGATGATGCTTGTTGAAGCTACGGAGGTGCGGTCCAGATGCTATGACATGTAACAAAAGTTTTTCACCCCCATGTTATGTAAGGGTTTCAGGCCTCTTATTTGTTGAAATTGGATAAGAAATTATTTGGGCTCTAGACTATAAATAGAGATAGTGTTGGGGGCTAACCCCAAGGCTGAATAAATGTAATTTTTATGCTTGGGTTTGAGAGGTGCTAGGAGAGCACTTTGTAACCATAAACATGATGATTCAGTAATAAAAAATAATAGATTTATTGTGCTCTCGGTCATCTCGTCTTCGCCCCAATAGGATGCTTTGCAAAGTATTAGGTGTTGTGCGCATCACGTCAACAACAAGAGCAGAACACTGCTTTTAGGTGTTGACCATTAGCAAGAAGGGAGGCACTTGGTGGGTGCTTCATCTCGTCAAGGCGCATCACGGGATGTTTGGTGTTGTTGATCATCACGTGGAGGCAAGGCAGGAGCAGGTGTGCCCTTGGGATCAAGCAGTGCCCAAGCGGAGGATCGCGGATCGCAGCACACGCGAAGGAAGCAATCTCCATCTGAAAACGATGGCTCGGTTTTTTTTATTTTGCTACATCACGCAGCATCCACAACGAAAGTGGCATCTTCCGATATTTTCGATCTGCTAAGTAAAAGCACTATTTGCTATAGTGCCGACACTATTTGTTGCAGTACATTACTGTTGCTACAGTACCAACGAAAATTAATTTTTTCCTTCCTTTTTGCTATCTTTTTGTTTTCTTGTTTTTGTTGTGTGACAGGTTGGACAATCAGGAGACAGTAGATTGATGAAAAAGCTTCCACTGCGGATTATAAATATTCACCCCCTCTGATTGCTATCAACGGTCATACATGTAATCTATCCTTCTCTACTATTGAATACAAGAGAAAAATGTACTATGCATACATATAGTTTTATCTTTTGGAAAATGCCCACTTATGCTTTAAAAAGTAGCAAATTGGCAATTTAACACCTAAAAAATGTGCTAACATACTACGGTTAGGCCCGGGCTTCGCTGCAGCAATTTTTGTCTTTCTTTATAGAGTAAATGTTTTTAGACACTGTAATGCCCTAGACGTCAATTCGGCGTTTTCAGAAGCATTTAGCGGATTCGCAGAGATTTCTTTTTCTTCCGTCGAACCGGGAAGGTGGGTTTGGGTTGCGGATTTATCTAAAAAGAAAAAAAATATTCGGTGGGTTGTTCAAAGAGGGAGGCCAGGCCTTTCTCCCTCCCACCGTGGGCCCAAGTCGCCCCCTAGTCCTAGCTGCCCCCTTGGCCCAAGCCACCCCACCCCCTTTTTCCCTAACCCTAGGCCACCCTTTTTCCCCATGTGGCCGCACCCCTCTTCCCCCCACAGCCGCCACCTTTAGAATTGCTGCCATGGCAAGGACTTCGGCTGCCACAGCGAGGAAATTGGCTGCCGCAGCAAGGTTTGTGCTGCCGTGGCAGAGATAACAGGGAAGAAAGAAAGAGGAAGGGAAGGGAAGAAGAAGAAGGGAGGAGAGAAAAGAGGAGAAGAAAACCTGCGTGGGCAACCTAGGTAAGAAATTCCTGTCTTTTTCCCTCTGTTTAGGGTGATCGTAGGCTTTTGGTTCATCGTTAGAGGTGGATGATCTAGGGGAAACCGTCGATTAGCGATTAATCAGTTTTCTGGGCGCATTCAGATCGGGCAGCGTGTCTGTTCGGGTGGTTTAGGAGGTCAAAATGATTTTTCCCGAGGAACCCTTGAGCACCAAAGTTGTACAGGATACAAAGATCTAGTTTCTATAATTGTTTTAGAATTTGTGGACGCAGGGTTTGAGCGCAACAGGGGATTGAAGTCGACTGTGCAGCAGACCTGGATTCAGAATCCAGTTTCTGATTGTGGACTGATTCAGAGTCCTAATGAATTTTATGAATTAACTCATAATAACGAAAGTGGTAGATAACATCTGGAACTAGCTTCTAGTATAATTTTATAATTTTTGAAGTAGTGGGCTGCTGGTGGTGGTCTATGGAAGTTGCTGGACAGAACTCGAAGGCAGAGTCTATTCTCTGTTTTCTAGTGAGAATTACTTCCTTAAAACTATATAATAAAATTATGGCGTCTTCATGAAATTTGTAGCTTTTATACTGAAGATTTCAAATATGTTAGTTTCGTTGTTGTTTAATTAGTATATTAAAAGATACGGAAAAGGCAAGTAGCGCTATTGAAAAGAACAGAGTGTGGGGAGCAGATGTTGAGAGGGAGTTGCGGGTTTTGGGCGTAGAGGCGTTTACTTCTCAGTTATGAATATTGTATTATGGTTTTGTGCTGAGTGGTGCCTTGTGAATAGGTGGCTTCGCTCCTGATCGTGCTTGATCCCTTCGCTCCTTCGGTAAAGGCAAGTATAATGACGGATTTAATGAATACTATAGAATGTCAATGTTTGTTATATATTATGAGCAATTATGTGTTCGTGATTGTGATGTTGGCATAATTGGTAATGTTCAGGGTTACTAGTGGTACGAGTTATGTGTATTCAAGGTTGTTTGAAAGTTATGAAGTCCATGATTGTGAATAGTGTAGTATGTATAGATCATTCATGTGCAAGGTTGTTGCTGATGCAAATTTCTATTAAATTGAGACTTTCATACATATGCATCATGTTAGCTTATTGAAGTCTTGGTCATGTGATGACCAAGCAACTGTTGAGGTCCCTGTCATGTCGATGACGGGCTAAAGGTCCCCATGCTTGAGGAGCATGGGCTTAGGTCCCCATACTTGCAGAGTATGGGCATTGGTCCCTGTACCGGATGGTACAGGCATGAGTGTGCATCGACGGATGTGCACTTTGCATTACCGGTAAAATGCAAAAGAGAAAGAGAAAAGATAAACATCTTGTTGAGCATATTGCATAACATATGTTGTAAAGCAATTGTTGGGTGTTTCTTACGGAGTTGTGTACATGTATGCTATTGTTACTGTTTATTATATTTGCTGAGTCTTTGGACTCACCCTGTTGTTTATTGAGTTTTAGGTACCTTTATGAGATCGGCATGCATGGGAAAAAGAATGATTAGTCTTGTTGCACTTTTGCACGATCTACCCATAGTGGAAAGAAAGGAAAAATTAATTAGTAGATGAATGAATTACTACTTTTAGTACATTTATAATTATAATTTGCTAGAAGTAAACTGTAATAAAGGATTAGAAGATTCAGGATGCTCATGATTTATATCCTAGATGTTAATTGATATGGATGTCGTAGCAACGAATAGTCAGTTTTGATAGGGTCTTGATTACATTATCATTTGGTTTATCTTTATTTAATAGAACTATTTGTTGAAAATTTCGACCAGGGTAACTACATAAAGGAGGTTCTGCCGAAATTTTGGTGAGGTGAGTGTAGTTTATCTTTGTTTCATTAGTTAGTTAGGTAGCATTCCAGGCTATGGTATGGCTAGGATGTTACAGACACTTCATCCAAATAGTTAAATGATCAATGTTCTTACAAATATTGAATTTAGCACAAAGCCTTTACGACCTTTTTTTTACCAAGACAATTCTCTTACCACATGAACTTTCTAGATTTTTGTGGTACAATGAAGACTTTAGAGGAGAAAGCTAGAATTTTATGGCTAGATCAAGACTTCGGAGAAGTAGGCATGTCAATTTTGTAAATTTCACATTGACGGTAAGTAAACTATGAGATGATGTGGCGCTCTCTTGAGGTTTCTTTTGTAGCCAGCAGCCTTATAAAAAAGTTATGGATATGTACTTTCTGTTTTTGAAATGTTATTTGATATATTATATTGTGCAAAGATATGAAAGTTTGAGTTGGTAAATTTCCGGCTTTCAGAACACAAGAAGGTTTAGGCCGGTTTTTTTTACTTAAAGTTGACTTATACTTTTACTATCTACAATAACTAGCTTTTAAACGGTGCATTTTTTCAAGATAAGGTCAATAGGAAAATTATAGTAAAAAGTGTACTGAATTCAGCTGTACTGGTCAAGATCGCATGTGACTATTTTTCTCCATATACTATCTCTCACGAACAGTCAGAATTCACATATTTAAATCATAAGTCATTGGTCCAAAAGAATCCACGCTAAAGTACAAAGCCATACTCACAAATCTCAGATGTTATATTATACTTGACTAGTTATATGCCCGTGCATTGCAACGGAATTCATTGGATGTATAGAGAATCATGCTATGGAAGGGGTTGCTCTGATGGTTGGAAAGTGAAGAGTGATGAGAAGTCGAAGAAATAGAGCGGCTGGAGGACGGATTTTTAAATTTCATTATATAACATGTTTTAAAACTTACGGGTGGTAAAAAATTTTAGAATATGCATACAAATATATTCTAAAAGTTTTTAAATCTGTCAAGTAAATCGGAGGCGGAGGATGCGGGAGGAGAGAAGAGGAGGAGCATGACCCACGCGTCGGCCTGACCTGTTCTACAAGGAGCGGAAGAACTATCTATGTGCAGAACTGGACGATTGATCTTTGATCGGATGGCTGAGAAGAGAGGAGGGAGAATGGATCAACGACCACCAACTCACATTTTTATAATAGTTAAGATATAGAGAGTATTGTAGACATCAGTTGTATATATCATTATATAGCCCTAAGAGAGAATAATATGTAGGTGTTTACTCATAAATGTTGAAGGGTGAGAAGATAAATGAGAGCAGAAGAAACAAAAAACCATTAAATTCGTATGCACACCTTATACTTTGAAATAAATATGAAAAATTATATGTTTTATATATTTAAATGGAGGGGGTAATATCCATCATATCAAGTGCTCTAATTTCTTGGCTTCATGATGATATGACATTTTTATTACAAGATAAATGAGAGCAAAAAATAAAAAATCATTAAGTTCGTATGCACATCTTATATTTGAAATAAATATGAAAAACTATATGTTTTTTATATTTTGAAATGAGTATTATCCATCATATCAAGCGTTCTATATTTCTTGGCCCCATAATAGTATGACATTTTTCGATTACAAGAAAAACATATGTGCACACATATCACCACGCGCACACATGTATGAGTGTGCTCCTTAGCACACGTCTACAATGACAGAAGCAGTGGATAAATTTATGACCTCATAAATTTTCTACTGAGATATACTTTCGTGTGCGTAAAGTTGAATATCAGGATTTAAAACCGACATGTGGAGTCATATACATATAACTCTACCATCTTACAAAAAGGTGATACTGCATTATATGACTTCCTAACATTGTTATAGTTGTTTTTGGTAATAAACTTGTATAAAGCCTATTTATAAAACCGAACCATGCTTACAAACATTATTATCTATGGTGTTGCAAATGAACCTTGCGTGGCACAGGTTTGCCATGTCTTGTGTGTTGCATGTAAGATAGTTTGGAACTACCTTTGCAATGCCGCGATTCATGACGTTGTAGGCGGATATTATTTTTATAAGTTGGTTTGAAACTATTTTGTAAAGACGAGATGTAAAAATATTTATTGTGGAAACATTCAACCGAATGACTTTCTGCTATTTCTGATGCAACACTTCTTCATCCCTGATAAATTACGACCATGTATGGATCACACCTCTTGCAAGCCAAACACTTAGATCCAAAACCCACAAGCCCCGTCCCCGTAAAAAGCACTCATCCACACTGTAGTGTCTATCGTGCTCGAGAGTATTCCCTTACTAGTTAGAGATCTGTGCGTTGCAAGTGAGTCATAAAAATAGTGAGACGGAACTTACTGCCTGGTCAACTTCACACATCAAACATTGAAGAGCAAGCGATAGAGAGAGAAGGGTGGCCAGATGTAACACCCCATTTTCAAAGCTTGGTTCTTTTGTAAAATTTCAAGCTTATGTTAATAAAATTTAAAAGAATTTATTCTCCGTTGTTTTTCCTCTTTGCTTTTCAAAAAGAAAGTCCAAGGTGTGCATCTCAAATGATCTTTTAAAATCTAGATTTTGAAAATGTGCCACAAAGATTAGAAGGTTAAAAAAACAATTTAAATTAAAATTATATATATATATATATATATATATATATATATATATATATATATATATATATATATATATATATATACATATATATTAAGAACCACCGGTTTTCCCGCCGCCCATCTCTCCTCCCCTTTCCATCGCAGCCACCCATCCCTTCCTTCTCCTGGCGCGTCGCTCTTTTCTTCTTCCCGGCCGCGACGCCGCCTCCTCCCTCTGTTTTCGCCGCCGCTTGTCGCCTTCCGCCACCGACCGCACCGGCGATTAAATGCGGCGACAGCCATCGTCTTCAGTGCCGCCCTCGCCTTCAGCGCCCGACCGCGGCAGCGCCTGGGGCACGCCTCCCCGCCTCAATTTCCGCACCACCCCGCCGTGCACGCCGCTCGCCGTCTGTCACTGCCGGCCGAGGGGCAGCAGCTGCGGTGTTGTCGCGTCTTCGGTCACCTCCAGCACGTCTCCCGCACAGTTCATCTGTCGCCCGACCGTGCACGCCAGCGTCGCCTTCCCCCTCCCTCGCTGAGCCGCCGTGGTACGTCTCTGCCGCGCCGCACTGTGGCCGCACGGCAATGACGCCACCGCATTAATGTAAGAGTGGACTGAGAAAATATAACAATAGCTACATTTTTATTTGCTTAATAGATTTATATTGTGAGGTTCAGGGGAGAGAGTACAATGGTGGAGAATCTCATATTTCCACTTTGTGTAACATATATTATCTCTTAGTTTTGCCACATTGGATTTTGAGTGAGGTGCAGGAGAGAGAACTCCAGAGATAGCCTAAACCATATATCATGCAAAAGACGACTTTAGCACATGCAGCTTGGAGTGTCCAATTTAAAAGATTAATAGAGACAAACATACATCATTTAGGGTATATGCCGTCAATATTTTAAATATTTGACCATGCGTACAAAGTATTTAACTTTATTACATGAAAATGGTATTAAGTTGATTTGTCATCAAAATACTACACATCATTATATTTTTATTAACTTTGTATAACATATAATTAGAAAAATAATAATCGAAATTGCGTATTAGAGGCCATGTCAATATTAAAAATAGCAGTAGTACATAAAGGGAACAACTGAGCACATTCGGCAACTAATTTATACGTGTACGGAATGTTGCACGGAATGAAAACAACTGATGAAAGAGATCAAGAAAAGAAACAAAGCAACAAACCAGCGACTAATATGCAACAAGAGACAGACCGAACGTTCAAGCCTTTGGTGAACAACTAAGACGCGTAAACAAGTACCCATTTGAGATACGAAAATTAAGAGCGTTACCGTACGGCTTGCCTGGCATCATTAGGAGAGAAGCGGCGCTGCATATATGTATGCCTAGTGCTCCTATATCTCCTAGGAGCTGCAGGTTAAAGCTGTGAAGGAGCAAGTGGCCATCCCATCCCCTTGTGCGGTGAAACCGGGCTGCTGCAACGTTAGCGATTGCGGGCAGGCACGGAGTGGTTGAAGCAAGTGCATGGCCGAAGAGAGCAGTTGAGACGGGCGGAGAGCGACGGCTGGGGCACGGTCCCGCCTTATCGGCGGCCGGCCCAATGGGGCACCGTATGCAGGCGCTCGTGGGTCCTGCCAAGGAAAGCGGCAGTTGGAGGACCACCCATCTCACGACTTCCTGATATTTAGGTGATCAACTGTTTTGGATCTTTTTTTTTTTTTGAGCAAATGTTTTGGAGTTGGGTTTTTTTAGAAATTTAGGATTTATTTATGGTAGAGTTCGAATCCCACCAACGATCTGATAGATGAATTTATGCGTAGAATTTACGGAATTTGATGGTGTGGACTTGTTTTTACTCGTTCTTCAAATTAAGCTACGCTGGCCTCTGGTTGTAGCGAGGACACACGCCAACTACAACATCAGGTAGCATTGGATCTTCTTGTTTCACACCCACCCCTAGCCAACTTAGGGCTCACTTCAAATAGCGATGATTTTTTATTTTCAAAAACCAGAAACTATTTAGAATATATTGGCTTTTTAACTTAACTTTTTAATTTTCCTCTTTTATGTTTTTCTTTTTTTCTTTGTATTATCTGTGGAGATATAACGGGGTTATTTATTTTTCCTATTTTTTCTTTATTTTTCTTTAATTGAATATCTCAGAAAAAATTCACAGGCGCTACAATGTCATTTAAGCCAAAATCCGCAGCACTTTAGAACAGAGCATTAATCATAGCTAGTAACTTAATCAGTACCATGAACAATAAACATGCCTACAGGCTTTAATTCAAATGAAATGCATACCTTTGAAAAATATACTCAAATTCAAAGATTTTGAATGAATTTAGATTACATGCTTTGCTGATTTTTATATAAAATTGCTTTGATGATTTTTATATAAAATAAGCACATACCTACAATCAAACTATCATAAAAAAAAGACAATTGCAGTTTGAATTTCAGTTCAAACTTGTTTCAACTAGTTAGTAAACTATTTAAACTCAACATCCAACAATTTTAAAATTTTCCCATGTGATATATTAGAAAAATATCTACTTTAGACCATTGATGCGGATACGCACATGCTCAGCACTTTTCAGGCGAATACATTACTTAATTGGAAAGAAGTATTGAGCCGCATTAAATATTGTCAGGTGAATTTGTTTCTTAAGAAGTTTCTTTTAATTGATGATAAACTTGGAATACTACATCATGCTATTATTTTATGTATTCTTAGGTATGATTCATGTGAAGATTTGGGAGAGCAAAAGGGAGGAGCACAAGGACTAAAACTACAAGTTTTTGATAAGATTTTCAAGCGAAATTCGGATCTCCCACGTGCTCAATCCAATTCAAACTCGGATTCAACTAAGAATTCAATTCGGATTCGGTTCGGGACAGCCTGACAGGCAGTTACTAAAAAGCCATAACTTTCACAAACGGAGTCCGATTCAGGTGTTCTTGTACTCGTTGGAAAGATAATTTCAAGGGCTACACAATGGATCTAGCCCCGCCTTCAAATTCGTCACGGATTAAAAGTTATGACCGAAACATTGTGACGGCTTAATTTTAGGTTTTTCCTTTTGTGTGAGTTTGTTTCCAAATACATGTAGGGATGAGTTGGAGTTGGTTTTTGACCTCTTAGCCAGCCATGAGGTGGAGAGGGAACTATATATTGAGGGTTAGACCTCCATTGTAAGGCAGACCACGTTTGAGAATAATGAATCTACTAAAGTTTGTTCGAGTTTAGCATTGCTACCGAAGTTTCATAGGGAATTAGGAGTGATTTTCTTCAATCAAGATCGTTCAGCCTTTCCGTTGGGAATTTGGTGCATGATAGATCTTCGCTTGGTGGTCGGCGAAATCAACACGAGTGTATTTTGGCGGATTAAAGAGTGTTCGTCCCTTGCATTGGCATTGGAGGATCATTACGATTCATCAAGACTCCCGTGAGTATCCATCCTACGTCGAGAAGATCGGGCGACCCCGTATCATCTTGGTATCAGAGCGCGGTTTACTCGGTAGGATCTTATCCCTTTAAATTTCAGTTTATTACTTATTGTCCTATAGTCCATAAACCGAAAACAAAAAAAAAATCCAAACCCTAGTTTCACATCTGCTATTTTCGTGAGTTTTATTATGTCTTGATCCATTAGAAATTTTGTTTACGTGCTGATCGTTCGTGTTTATTTGCGTAGCTTAATCTTTGTGTCCAATCCAAAATTCAAAAAAATCCGATCGCTAAAGGCGTGAACAAGACTACATTGCAAAAAAATCGATATTTTTATTTCATCAATTGAGACTAGCTATTGAATATTGCATCTAGGGCTACTCTTGAGTATTCTACATCTTGCTGAATATTTGTGACCTATGCAAAATCAAAGAGACAATTAAACCTAGTTCGGCCCTTGAAAAAAGAAGAAGAAGAAGAAGAAGAAGAAAAGATAGCTAAGAAAAAAAAAGAGAAAAAAAACATTGGCCGAATCTAGGATGAGCTCTTAGTCCATAAATTCAGTTTGTGTATTTAATTCCTTTGAGCAATCTTGTGCCCTTACATTCATATCATTGCAATTGGCTAGCGTCTCTCCTAGAACTTGGTGCAAAACGAGCTATCTAATCTTTAATTTCAGATTGCCTCTAGTTAGCTCATTCCTTTGTTTGCATCGAGTCACATTGATCTTTGCGTGTGCGTTCATATACTTCACTTAAATCTTTTGGATCAGCACTTAGGCAAAGTATTCTAACTTGGATTATTACTTAATTTTACAACATCGAGAAATCAGATCGTGTAGGGTAAATACTTCCTAACCAAACTCCACAAAATATCCATTGCCGTGCAATTGTGAGTCACTTTTAAATCCGCTTGATCATCACTTGTTATTATAGCCACCACCAAGTGTAAGTTTCTTTTGGCCTCAATTCACGTCGGAAAGGTAAGAACTTTACTTGGGAGAGGAAAAGTGAGATTGAGTGAACTCCACATAATGCCCATATATTTGTGGTTTTGGTGTCTTCTTTGTACAATCTAACCATGGCAGGTGGAGAAGATAACTATGGTGATGAGATTAAAGTGGGTATGAAGGATTTCTGCATTGAGCTCAATCAACAAATGAAGGTGATACATAAAAACATCGTGAATGATATTGTGCGAGCACTTTGTCCACAACAAGAAGAAGATGGCTTTGTTCCTTTCTATGGCAGTGATGATCCAGAGGAGTATCTTGAGTGGGAATGGCAAATGGAGAAAGTGTTTAGATTTCTGAAACTTTTCAAAGATCAAGAGGTGAAACGTGCCACGAGGGAGTTTGAAGACTATGCTTATAGTTGGTGGCAACAACTAATTGGAAAACAATTCATTAAATCTTGGTCAGATTTGAAGGTGTTCATGAGGTGCGAGTTTGTGCCATCCTATTATGCGCAGGAATTGCTTCACCATTTGGGGATATCACACAAGGTAGTAATACTGTCCAAGATTACTATTTTGAACTGCAAGATGTGATGTGTCGTGCTGGTGTCACTAGTCCATCAAGGGAGAAGGCATACTTCAAGGGTGGCTTGAATTCTGAGATCGCCGCTATACTTCAACATAAATATTTTAGTAACTTGCATGATCTTGTGGATGGTGCTATTAAGGAGGAGAAGAGACTTATGGAGACACGTACATCACGGTTCAATCCATGTCCATACTTCAGCTCTTATGGTTCCGCTAGTGTGACACATGAGAAGATGACCGAGCATGAGACTTTCCCTTCGGTAAAGGAGACATCTTATGCTGCCCCAATGATATATACAACAATTGAGATGCAACAAAACCTATGTGAGAATGAGAGCCACATAGCCAAATTGAGTGAAAGTGTTAAAAAGAGCGAGTTGTGTGATTCCACCATATGTGAGTTTGAGAGCATCCAAACTGAGAGTGTGAGAGATACACCAAAAGAAAAGAGAGAAGTAGAAGATAGACAAAGTGAGGTTGATTTCAAAACTAACACATTAATATCTACTTCTAGTATTGTTTCTCACATTGTGCAGGTTGATATTAAAGAAGAGGAGTCAAATGTTCAACAACTGGCACCATTGGAGATAAACGATGAAGAGATAATCATGGTTAAAGATGAAGTACCTTCTGATCCGTTGTTACATCATGATGATTTAATACCTACAACACCTACATCAACTAAGGACAACGATAAAGGTAACAATATTGGTGCTGAAATTAATTGTGAAACGGTGAGTACTTGTGAGAACTCATATATACGAATGAAAATTCCATGTTCTAAAATTTCTTTGCTCAATTTACATAATGTGGAATTGATTACTCATAAGGAAGTTCTTACGAGAATATCTCCTGATGATTCTTTATATTATATCATGTTTGATGATCCTAAAGAACTATCTAGTGTGATTGAGAATGTTGCTGAAATTTCATATTTAAAATCACTAGTTAGTGCCTATGCATATACACATAAGTTCAATTTGATTGGAAATTATGGTATAGATGATAATTTTTATGTTTACCGAATATGCATTACATGTGATAAGTTTGCTGAATTGAAATTGCATTTTTCGGATAAACAATCTTCTGTGCCATATCATGATCACAATGAGATGAGTTTCAACAATAGTGCTGCATGTTTCAAAAGATTTCTTAAGTCTACTTATTCATCCTTTAATGTACAATCATGTACAAATAATCGAGTAGCGCAGATTGAAGCATGGAAGGAACTAAAATTTTCTCCCCATATTTGAACAACTTAATTTGGTTTGGCCCATTAATGACTTGTCCAAGTGCCTAGCAAAGTCGAGGACGACTTTTTCTCATGGGAGGGAGAATGATATGAAAGACAATGTTGCAATGTATACATCATATGGTTGCCGTTATATTAATTTGTTTGTGTGGAACAACGAGAATGACACGATAATTGATTCATACATATACCATGCATTTGTGTTGTTCTTTTTATCTACTACGCCTTCAGATGTTCTTGATATGCTAAGCAAAAGAAGTGTTGATGACAAATATATATACCATGCATATACGTTGTATTCTTTGCTTAGTACAATTTCAGGCTACCAAAAGCCGAGGACGGCTTTTCTTGAAGAAGGGGAGGATGATGCGGATACGCACATGCTCAGCACTTTTCAGGCGAATACATTACTTAATGGAAAGAAGTATTGAGCCGCATTAAATATTGTCAGGTGAATTTGTTTCTTAAGAAGTTTCTTTTAATTGATGATGAACTTGGAATACTACATCATGCTATTATTTTATGTATTCTTAGGTATGATTCATGTGAAGACTTGGGAGAGCAAAAGGGAGGAGCACAAGGACTAAAACTACAAGTTTTGGATAAGATTTTCAAGCGAAATTCGGATCTCCACGTGCTCAATCCAATTCAAACTCGGATTCAACTCGAATTCAATTCGGATTCGGTTCGGGACAACCCGACGAGCGATTACTAAAAGCCATAACTTTCACAAACGAGTCCGATTCGGTGTTCTTGTACTATTGGAAAGATAATTTCAAGGGCTACGCAATGGATCCCCACCTTCAAATTCATCACGGATTAAAAGTTATGACCGAAACATTGTGACGGCTTAATTTTTTTTTTCCTTTTGTGTGAGTTTGTTTCCAAATACATGTAGGGATGAGTTGGAGTTGGTTTTGGACCTCTTAGCCAGCCATGAGGTGAAGTGGGAACAATATATTGAGGGTTAGACCCCCATTGTAAGGCAGACCACGTTTGAGAATAATCAATCTACTAAAGTTTGTTCGAGTTTAGCATTGCTACCGAAGTTTCATAGGGAATTAGGAGTGATTTTCTTCAATCAAGATCGTTCAGCCATTCCGTTGGGAATTGGGTGCACGATAGATCTTCGCTTGGTGGTTGGCGAAATCAACACGCGTGTGTTTTGGCGGATTAAAGAGTGTTCGTCCCTTGCATTGGCATTGGAGGATCATTACGATTCATCAAGACTCCCGTGAGTATCCATCCTATGTCGAGAAGTGTAATATCCTAAGCGTCCGTACGACGTTAGTTTTTAAAACAATCGCGGAGTCGCCGGTTTTTCGGCAAATCGCGGGAAGGGAAAATTATTAATTGGAAAACAATAGAAAAGGAATAAAATATATTAAAAATTATTTTAAAATTCAGGCTTGGGCTGCCTGGGAGGTGGCCAACCACCTTGGGCTAGGGGCCCAAGGGGGGCGCCACCCCTCCCCCATGCCGCACCCCACCCTAACACCTCCCCCTTTTCTTTTAACCCTACGGGCCCTCTCCTCTCCCCATCCTGCCGCACCCCCGCCTCTTCCTCCCCAGGTGGTTGCGCCCCCTCCCCAAGAAGGTCTCCCCCATTGCTGCCCTTGGAGAAGAAGAAGAAGAAGGAGAAGGAAAAGAAGGAGAAGGAGAAGAAGGAAGGAGAAGAATAACAGAAAAATTTTGGGGAATTTCTTCAGATTGGTAATTTTATCTCATCCCAAACCCTCTGTTTTTAGGAATAATTAGGGTTCTTGGCACGGATTATGATGAGAGATTATGGATTAATTGCCCGGTTAGAGTTTAGTCGCGGGCTGATTTTAGATCTATTCGCGCAGCACGTCTTATCTCACGGTTTCGATCTAGAAAACGAATTTTCCTGCGGGACTTACCAAAAGGAAAATTGTATAGAACTTCTAGATGTATCTCCTGTATGTTTTTCAAATTTTTCTACCGTGGTATCTGGGAGATACTGAGTCCGCAATACCGCTGTCCGGCAGGCGGACAGATTAGTACAGTCCGACGGTAATCCGGGGTTAAAAATAGTAAACGCATTTTCTGGCCTTGGGAAAGTTGTAGATAATTTAGAATTTTAGCTTCTGTGTAAATTTGGGAATTTTTAGGCCTCTGTGCTGTTGTGGGCACGCGTTTGAACGCGGCTGCCCAATCTGCCAGAGCAGAGTTCTTCCTCTGTTTTGGGCATTAATTTACTCCTAGCTGTAATTAAAATAAAAATAGGTGTTCTCCATGAAATTGTAGGATTTTAAGTCATGATTCCAGAGATGTGTCGTTTGCTGTATTGGATCATTATTTTTAAAGATACGAAATTGTGAAGCAGCGCTGCTGCAGAAGGGTTCTTGCTGTTTTGCTGAGCGGAGACGGGTTTGAGCGGGTTCGGGGTTTAGCGACGCTTATAAATATTTTTGTTGTGTTTGTATGATGAGGCTTGGTGCTGAGAGATGCCTTTTGGACAGGTGGTCTTGATCCTGAGCGTTCTTGGTTGTTTTGCTTCGATTCGTCGGTTCGAGGCAAGTGAATGTAGCGGTGGTTGCTACCGTTAACTTGTTATTCCTTCTACTTGCAATTTACATTATTATCATAATTTGATACACTATGTCATGATTGCATGATATATTAATTGTGGAGATGATAGCAAATATTGATCATTTGATATGTTGAAAATTTTGTTAGTAGACATGTGGAGTTCTTGCTTAATGTTATATTGTGGGACATGAAATTTATTTGGGATGGATGAATTAACGTGACTCATGAATTATCATATCATTCATGTCATGTCATGTCATTTGCATGTATGTATGTCGCCGCACCTAGCCGCGACCGTACCGGTACAACCTCTTCTCCCGCGGGAAGCAATTCCCTGCCTTGGAAAGAGTGAAGGAAGGAAGATAGCGTGAGCATTCATATGCATTTATTTATTGCTAAAAAGAGTGCATTCATATGCTAATTAAATCTGGAATTGAAGAGGTATGATTCATGAAGTTTATGGTGGTTTAATATGTGTAATCACAACTTGTGGTTGTGTTTGTATGAAATTAATAATGATGTTTATTTGTTCGTAGTTTGAATAGCTAGTTAAACTGTTTGCTTGCTGAGATTTTTATCTCACCCTTGTTTCCCCCTCCCTACAGGTGGACTTTGAGCATGCATTGGGAAGGGTAGAGCAGCACAACATCGATGCACATGGATTTTGTCTTAATGCTGAAATAAAGTCATAATAATTCTAGTTTTGCTTAGATATCCTGTTAAGGATTGTTTCATCTTGTTAATGTTAATTTAGAACCGTTCTTTCGTTATTATGTTTAAGTTGATTATGAATATTAAATTGTTCTCTTATTTCTGTTGTTGTCTACTTGTATTATCTAGTTTATTATTTGCTGCCAGTTTTGTTATCTTGTAAATTGGCTAGTTGTAGAGTAGTTTTAGTAGCATCCCAGGGTAATGTGGGTTTGCATCGAGTCACATTGATCTTTGCGTGTGCGTTCTTATACTTCACTTAAATCTTTTGGATCAGCACTTGGCAAAGTATTTTAACATGGATTATTACTTAATTTTACAACATCAAGAAATCAGATCGTGTAGGATAAATACTTCCTAACCAAACTCCACAAAATATCATTTGCCGTGCAATTATGAGTCACTTTTAAATCCGCTTGATCATCACTTGTTATTATAGACACCACCAAGTGTAAGTTTCTTTTGACCTCAATCCACTTCGGAAAAGTAAGAACTTTACTTGGGAGAAGAAAAAGTGAGATAGAGTGAACACATATTACCCATATATTTGTGTTTTTGGTGTTTACCCATGTCAGGTGGAGACGACAACATGGGAGAGGAGCATGGTCTGAATTCCCCGGTGACTCGTTTTCAATTCCAAGCTTTGAGGGGAACTTTGCGCAATGAGTTCGTCGCCACTACTTCGGCCTTGGAGGAGCAACTCAAGGCAAAGATCAACAATTCCACACAAGACATGTGCATTGAGATGAACCAACAAATGAGCGTGCTACGTATCAACACTGTGAACGGTGGCAATGTTCATCGTAGGAGTGGCATCCCTCCGCGAGATGAGGAAGCAGGCGTTGCTCGAGGTGGTCAAGATGCACAGCAACAGCGAGACCGCGTGGTGGCAAACGCCATCCATCCACCCTTGCCTGGGAGAGGTGCAGGGGGCGGCTTTCATGGTCCGGGGAGGGGCCATGGACATGGAGACAGTGGTGGGGGAGCACTTCACTTTGACGACGATGACTTTCCGCACCATGACGATGGCTACCACCACCGTAATCGTTACGGCGAAGAACGACCACACGAGGAGAAATTTGGTAAGCTCAAATTTACGATGCCTTCATTTTCAGGTACACATGAGCCCGAAGAATACCTCACTTGGGAGCTCAAGGTGGACAAGGTGTTCCGCTTGCACAACTATTCTGAAGAGAAGAAAATCCATATGGCGGGACTAGAATTCAATGATTATGCCTTGGTTTGGTGGGAGCAAATGCAAAACCAAAGAATGAGGAATAATGAGCCACCCATCACTACATGGGAAGAGATAAAGTACCATATGAGAGCAAGGTTTGTACCTACACATTACAAACGTGACATCTTTGATAAATTGCAGAATTTGAAACAAGGGAGTTTCACAATTGAGGAGTACTACAAAGAAATGGAAATGGCTATGATAAGGGCTAATGTTTATGAACAAGAAAAGCAAACTATGGTCGATTCCTTGCTAGTTTGCATCCTTCCATCAAGCGAATCACCGAATTTCAACCCTACAACAACATGGTGGAGTTGGTGCATCAAGCCACTAAGGCTGAGAGGCAAGTACAACAGGACATGAGGGTTTCAAGATCATCTTCCTGCACGTGCTGCCCCGAGTGCCAAGAACGCCACTCCTTCCTTTCCAAAGAGAGGATCAGTCACCTCTTCATCATCCTCTATTGGTTCTACGGCCAAGAGTAGCTCCATCCAATGCTTTAATTGTCTTGGTTGTGGACATATGCAAAAGGATTGTCTAAATAACAAGGTAATGTTGATAACTGAGAATGGAGAATATGATTCTGCTAGTGAGGAAGATGGAGAGCACCTTGCTGATATCGAGGCACATGAAGATGGCCATGAGAGAGAAAGCGAAGAAGAAGCACATAGGGATGGGTATTGTGACCCCGAGTCCGGTCCTATCCTTGTGTGCACCCCTTCGGTATTGAGCGTTCAAGCAAAGCCCAACCATGAACAGCGCTACAATCTTTTCCAAATAAGAGCTCAGGTGAGTAAAGATGGTAAGTGTTGCAAAGTTATTATTGATGGAGGTAGTTGTCATAACTTAGCTAGCAAAGAACTTTGCACTAAACTTGGTTTGAAATATAAGAAACATCCACATCCATATCAAATTCAATGGTTAAACAATAATGGTTCTATGAATGTTGGGTACATAGTTGATGTTAGCTTTCAGATTGGTTCTTATCGTGATACTATAGAATGTGATGTTGTGTCTATGGAAGTATGTCACTTGTTATTAGGTAGACCATGGCAATATGATCGTTCTGTGATTCATGATGGAAGAATAATAATACAAGTTCATGTGGAATAATAAAGAAATATTGTTACGACATTTAACTCCTTCTCAAATTATCATGATAACATGCAAAGGGTCGAGGTCAAAGTGGAGAGTGAGAAAGTGAAGGAGCAAAAGTGTGTGATTCCACAAAATGTGAGTGAGAGCCATAAACAAAAACTGAGTGGAAAAAGAAAGGGTGAGGGAGAGAAAAAGTTAGTCATGATAGCCACCAAATCTGATTTGCGAGAGATGAGGCTAGATGTCAAGAGGTTTGTTCAACGATGCGTGATGTGCCATAAAGCGAAGTCAAAGCTCAATCCACATGGTTTGTATACTCCTTGGGAATATATTAGTATGGATTTTGTTTTAGGATTGCCTAGAACTAAGAGGGGGGGATTCTGTGTTTGTAGTTGTGGATAGGTTTTCTAAAATGGCTCATTTTATTCCCTGTCATAAGAGCGACGACGCGTCGCATGTAACTGACTTGTTTTCAGGGAAATTATGAGACTGCATGGCATGCCAAGAACCATTGTATCTGATCGAGACGTCAAATTTATGAGCTACTTTTGGAAGACTTTGTGGGCCAAACTTGGGACAAAGTTGCTCTTTTTGACAACTTGTCATCCACAAACCGATGGACAAACAGAGGTTGTGAACCGTACACTCTCAATGCTGCTGCGGACAACGATAAAAAAGAACTTAAAAGAGTGGGAAGATTGCCTACCGCATGTTGAATTTGCATATAATCGGGCGGTGCATTCTACAACTCAACTATGTCCATTTGAGGTGGTGTATGGTTTCAAACCGATCACGCCACTTGACTTGATGCCACTTCCATTACAAGAACGTACAAATATGGAGGCTTCTAAGCGTGCTGATTTTGTGAAAAAGCTCCATGAAAAGACTAAAGAGGTAATTGAAAAGAAGGTATGTGCTTATGCTTCTAAGGCTAACAAGATTAGAAAGAAAATGCTATTTGAACCAGGTGATCTAGTATGGGTACACCTTCGCAAAGAACACTTTCCGGAGAAGCGTAAATTAAAATTGATGCCCCGTGGTGATGGTCAAAGTGCTTGCCAAGATCAATGATAATGTATACAAGATAGAGCTTCGAGGAGACGATTATGGGGTGAGCATTACTTTCAACGTTGCTGATTTATCACCATTCTTTGAACAAGATGGCACAGAGTCGAGGACGACTCCTTTTCAAGAGGGGGAGGATGATGAGGACATCTCTACTACATATTCATCGTCCACTTCAAATGTGCATGGAAAAGCTATTGATAAGGCTTCGGAAGGTCCTATGACAAGAGCAAGAGCTAAGCTACTTCAACAACAGGTGTTTTTGTTCCTTAGAGATTCTTCTACTACGTTAGATGAGAATAACATACTACCTAATGCAAATATGTTATGCCTTCTCAGATTTGAAGCAACAGAAGATCAAGTGGAGAAGGACCAACCTGACACGAGTCATGAGAAGGAGAGTCCATGCTGATAAGGAGCTATGATATATCTGTCCAACAATTTCTCAATCAAGCAGCCCATGCGGTTGATCAAGGAGGAAAGAAGTCCGTTTCATGGGAGAGCAAAAGGGGGAGAAGCCCAAGGACTTAAACTACAAGCTTTGGATAAGATTTACAAGCCAAATTCGGACTTCCCACGTGCTCAATCCAATTCAAACTCGGATTCAACTCAGGATTCAATTCGGATTCGGTTCGGGACAGCCTGATAGACAGTTACTAAAAAGGCCATAACTTTCACAAACGGAGTCCGATTCAGGTGTTCTTGTACTCGTTGGAAAGATAATTTCAAGGGCTACGCAATGAATCTAGCCCCACCTTCAAATTCATCACGGATAAAAAGTTATGACCAAAACATTGTAATAACTTAATTTTAGGTTTTTCCTTTTGTGCGAGTTTGTTTCCAAATACATGTAGGGATGAGTTGGAGTTGGTTTAGGACCTCTTGGTCAGCCATGAGGTGGCCAGGGAACTATATATTAAGGGTTAGACCCCATTGTAAGAGAGATCACGTTTGAGAATAATCAATCTACTAAAGTTTGTTCGAGTTTAGCATTGCTGCCGAAGTTCCATAGGGAATTAGGAGTGATTTTCTTCAATCAAGATCGTTCAGCCTTTCCATTGGGAATTGGGTGCACGATAGATCTCCGCTTGGAGGTTGGCGAAATCAACACGAGTGTGTTTTGACGGATTAAAGAGTGTTCGTCCCTTGTATTGGCATTAGAGGATCATTACGATTTATCAAGACTCCCGTGAGTATCCATCCTACGTCGAGAAGATCGGGCGACCCCGTATCACGAGTTGTACGGGAAGTTAGAGATGAAGGCATATTGGCACTGTGATAAATAGAGTTTGTGGGAAGTGATAAGCCAAACAAAACCAGAAACTAGAAAACCCTACGTCACGCACAGCGCTGCCGATCGTTGGTCGTCATGAGTCTCGGTCCACGCGGCGTTCCTGCGGGACATGTCGCCAAGCTCTTCATCCTGTGCAGTGCCTGGTCGCGTTGCCGACCATCGATGCATGCGCTCGGGCGTTGGTCTTGCCAGCGTCACATGCGTGAGCGTCTAGCTCAACCGCAGCCATCTACCATCCTGCTCAGAACTAGTTAACTCGATGCTGCCTACTTGCTAGTCTGCCAACCAGTTGTTTTGCTATCGAGTGATTGCTGTGCTACACTATTCACACTATGTGCTACATTAATCACCATGCTAGAGTAGTCGGTGCGTGCTACAGTGAAAATCGAGGAAGGAGAAGGAAAAGTGAGAAGAGATCGGGGTCTTTGCCCATCTTTTGTTAACGATCTAGTTATTTTCCCCTATTTTTCATATTTAATTAGAGATTAATCAATCCAGATTAGAGAGAGAGGTTGTGCGAGTTCGTTAGAGGAATCAATTAGTAGATCGGTTTAATCTGTTGTATCATTATACTATGATTATGGGTATTGTATGGGTATGATTTGGATATACCATCTACTAAAAAATTATAGAGGATTTTAATAGCTTTCTGTAGAATTTTTGTTCATATTGACCGGACGAATATATTTCAATTTATGGATTTTATCACAAACCAGAAGGCCCTCGTGCAAACCCTCATTCCCCACCGCCACTTCTCTGGCCCTCCCACACGAGGAGCGGAATAGGATCTGTGTGGCAGCAATGTTAGTCCCATCTTGCTTGATCCCTTTCTGATGCAATCCTCCTTCCTCGTTGCTTTGTTTCCCTCCTAATCACCTTCAACCTACCTAATTGAACTCTCGACTATGGTGGCATGTTGCTTGGTGAGGCCGCTCGACTACAACGCCACCGTCGAATCGACTTACCTGGTGGCTCAACATACCAAATGAGGTCAGTGAGTGCGATCGGCTTAACAATGGTGCGGCCAGAGACAGATGCGTGGCTGTGGTGGTGGGCCACTAGTTTGTGTTGTGAAGGAAGATAGCGACTATGCATGACAAGGTAGCAGCCATGGTGGTTAGCTCTCTCTCACTCCATGTTTACCTCTGCTTATTTTTCCTGTGATAAAAACAGAGAGAACTAGCATCTTCTACAACTCGCAAATGTCGCTGTTGTGTCCTATTCAATTTTTTTCAAAAATAGAAATTTCTAAAAATTTTACCATATTTGGGTTTTTATATCATATTTGGGGTTTTGAATATGTGCCTTGTATGGGAAGTTGCTGGTTTTTGTGCCTAATATTTAGCACATAGGATCAACCGTGCCATTCCTTTGGGATTGGGAAGCAAGTTTACTTGCTGTCTGACAGTGTCAACTTGATGTGATATACACGAAGTAACGACGTGCCTGCATATGCGTGCATGAAGTTTTTCGCATGCTCAATTTCATAGCAGCTAGCGAGAGACTCCCTATTCATTGTTGCATTGCCCACACATTTGAAGTATGAACTAGAGCATATCCAATCCACTTGTAATAGTGCATTGCTTTGTTGCTATTTATATTCCCTTGGCAACAAAAACATCAGATCAAATAAGATGGAAAGGCTATAATTTGCACGACCAACTTGCCAAGATTTGTGGGTTTAGTTGAAGGATGTGACCATGAAGATCCAACAATGCATCCAATAATGGACACCCTGTCACTGATGAACAAGATTCCAACCCTAGCAACATTTGATCAAGGCAAGTCTTTATAATTGATTATGTTGAACTTAATTTTCAATTGCAAATATTTTGCTTTCAAATACAAATGCATTCTTATTATGATTATTTACTTAAATGCTATGTTAAAGGTTGATTGCCTAGTTACACTAGGCACTTGATACTTAATATTCCCCTTTCCTAAATGTTGATATTCCCATGCCATGCCGTCCTAGTTATGGGATATGTTGTGCAACCACAAGTCTAGTTATGGGATGGACCTGACCCACTACTTTGCTTTGCTCCGGTGTGAATCCTGTACAATTATATTAGCATGTGGATTTCTGGATTTTTGTTATGGTTATTGGGAGTGATCCGTAATGGTCACTACCCTTATAAATTTTGTAAACGTGAAGGGCCGTAGACTCCATAATAATAGGGTCCCTCATTGAAAACAAAGGCTGGGATGGGAACATTCTAGGGGTGAGGTGTAACCTGGGATAGGAACGATCACTGTCGTTAGTGTTAAGGGATTCCATCATGGAGTGAGAGTAAACATCAAAGCTAAGCATTGTAAAAGCCTTGTTATGATTTTCTCAGTCGCACACCTATGGAAGTGTATAGTGGCCGATATTACGAGTTAATCATATCTTGTGGATAAATCTGTAAGCCTCTGCAGAGTTAAAATCTATTAGAATAGCCATGCCTATGAACATAGGCAAATGTGTAGAAACATCACACTTGCATTGTTTTCATAAATTAATTGGTACTTGGTAATGGTTACAATAACTTAATTTAGAAATGAAAATGAAGGCAGAGGGATTTCGCTCTCATGATGAGCTTGACTCAAAAATAGATATTGATTTTAATGTAAAAATAGCTAAATTATAGGTATGAAAATTAACTAAATGAGTATATTGATAAATTGCTAAGTGGAGTGAAGAGCTACAAAAGTGTAATAATCCACGTCCTACTTCCACCCATGCATATCGCCTTCAGCGTTCACTAAAACAACAAATAAGCAAAGGTGAGTCCATGGCTCAACAATTACACAATAAAATAGTAGAAATAACAACATAATCAATTCACTTCTCAATTCTCCATTATCTTTTCTTATAACAATTTCTTTTAGTGCAGCGCAATGCTCATGCTCATATCTCATTCTATAGCTTATACCAGTATAGAGGAGGATAGACCCAACGATGTCACCCTCAACCTCCATCCCGTGGAGGTGCCTACCATAGTAGGTCTTTTCCTCAACTCTCATGGAAGCGTCTATCGTTGTAGGTCTTACTTAAGAGCACATCAAATTAGTCAAATAACTTTATTCATAGCTATTTAACTTTCTCACTGCCCTAACTCATAATGCATATGTCGTTTATGAATACAATCTTTTATCATTTTACCACATATCACATTTATCATCAAATTAATATCATACTAAACAAAAGATTATTAAGTATTACATAACATAATTAAATCAACAACAATAAACAATGATCAACCATCAACTATTATTTTACTACGCACTTGCCTCTCTCAACGGCTGGTTTGATTAGAAGTTGACAACACACCCGATGCTACTCCTCCTACAGTAATTACTCAGTCTCCATACAAGCCATAACAATCCACAAAAACACTTAAACGACAATACTCCTACACGCTGTCTAAATCCACAATTCCCCCTTTACCGACAGCCACCTCTATAGTCCCGATACTAAAATCATCATAACTTTCAACTCCCACAGCATATTATAGCAAATCATACAATTTATGGAATATATACAAAATTTCTTACAACTTCCTAGTTGATCAAATTTTTAGATTAAATCATCTAAACCCCCTGTCCCAGAAGGTAGACCTGTCATTTTCTAAACAACAGAATTAATATTTTCATACCTTTTAATATACACATGCAAATATATTGAACCATAACATTTCCAGAAACTATAGAAAATTATCCATCACTTCTTAGTTATACCCAAAATTCAATTCTACAATTTAAGTAGTCTAAATAATAATTTCCCACTATCACGTCCAGCAGCAATCGGTTCTGGACAGTAGTCTTCCAAAATTTATAATTTCTGTTATACCTATCTAAAAATTCTGGAAGGGGAGGGGTAGATGAACCACCACTACCAAGTCCTTCTTTTAAGTAGTAAAGATAATAATAATAATAATAATAATAATAATAATAATGATAATCAGGGGCGGAACTGGGCCTCGGGCTGGGTAGGCTATAGCCCGAGGCCCAGCAATATTACTAATACTACCCCCTCTAAAATATCCTTAGAAAAAATTCAGCCTTACAGCCCAGCCCGAGGCCGTGTAGCCCACAGCCCCACACATCAATTCAGCCCACAACCCCACAGCCCACAGCAAAGCAAACTCAGCACCGTGCAGACATCCACCACCAAACTCAAACCCTAATCCCCATTCGGCCATTCCCCAACCCGGCAATCACCCCACCTCACCACCCATCGCCTCGGCGCTTGCCCCACGATCCGAGCACGGAGCATCCATCTCTGCGCGCCCCACCGCCCGCCGCCACCTTACTGCGCGCCAGCCGCCAGCGGCGAGGCGAGCCGAGGCGGCGAGGCGAGCGCCGAGGCGCCGAAAGCGGGAGCCGCGGCAGCCCGAGGTGGAGGAGGAGGACGGCGAGCGGACAGCGAGCGGCGAGCGCAGAGTGGGCGAGGCCACGAGGGCGAGCGTAGAGTGGGCGAGGCCACGAGGGCGAGGGCTGCGACTGCGAGGCGAGGCTGAAGAAATGCGGACGGGCGGACGCAAGATCGGATATTCGGATTTATGCTGAGCGAGCGGAGCGGCCGAGCACGGTTCGAGCTTCGACCGACCGACCGAGCCATTCAGGCATTCAGCCATAGCGAGGTGATATGCGATTGTTTTTTATGTTTTAAAATAACTAAATAAGTATGAATGCTTAGATGAAATGCTATATATTTAATGTTTTATATTTGCTATTTAGGAACTAATTAAAAAGATTTAGGGATACAAATTACAAAATGAAGAGGAGCAAGACATTGTCATCGTTTTTTGCAACACAAGAAACACAGTCAAACAGACAATCCAACTCGAACCAATCTCCAGAAACGTTAGGAACTGGGGCTAGTAACACTGGGCAAAACATTCAGCTTAATCCAGATGATATTGTTGCCGATCCTGGGCTTCGAAAATCGATAGAGGAGTTGGATGTAAATATTAGAGATGCTGCTAGAAGAGAGTATTTACAATTGGGACCATGCCAACCAATTGGATATAAATTTCCATGGAGGGAACAAGGAAGTCAAAAGAGGAGATTTCAAGAATCATGGTTCAAGAAGCATGATTGGTTGGAATATAGCATTGCTAAAGATGCAGCCTTTTGTTTTTATTGTTTTCTCTTTAAGCAACAAAGAGCTGAAAACTATGGTGTCGATGCTTTCACAAAAATAGGATTTAGTTACTGGAAGAATGGAACTCAATCATTTAATGAGCATGTTGGTAAAGTCAATAGTGCTCATAACAAAGTAAGAAAACATTGTGAGGCTTTCAAAAATTAAAGGCAAGATGTGGGTTATGTGATTGCTGTTGCCACCAAGAAGGATGAGGAAGAATATAGAGCCCGTCTTACTATTATGTTAGCCATTTCAAAATTTCTTCTATTACAAGCCCTTGCTTTTCGTGGACATGATGAATCGTCTAGCTCGAACAATAGGGGAAACTTCCTAGAAATGCTGAAATGGTATAAAGAGATGGATGAGAAGGCTGCAAAATTGCTTGACAATTCTCCTGGGAATAATTTAATGACATCACCACAAATACAAAAACAATTGTGTAAAGCGTGTGCAGAAGAGACCACCAAAGCCATTATTAATGATATTGGGGATGCATTTTTCACCGTACTTGTTGATGAGGCTCGAGATGCATCTATCAAGGAGCAAATGGCTGTGGTTTTGAGGTTAGTAGCTACATCTTGCGTTGTTTCTACATTTCATAGTTTGAGTATATTTAAAGTATATTAACAATGATTTCTTGGGGTATGCAGGTATGTCAATAATAAAGGGCAGGTAATAGAGAGATTTCTTGGGGTTCAGCATGTTTCTGATACGACATCATCTTCATTAAAGACAACTTTGGATGGTATGTTTTGTAAACATGGTTTATCTATCTCTAGATTGCGGGGACAGGGTTATGATGGAGCTTCAAACATGAGAGGACAATTCCATGGATTGCAAAGACGCATATTGGATGAAAATCCATATGCTTTTTATATACATTGCTTAGCACATCAGTTGCAATTAGTGGTTGTTTCTGTGGCTACGTATTGTTCTTCTGTCTTGGATTTCTTTAACTACATCACCTTGATTGTCAACACTATTAATGCTTCTTGTAACAGAAGAGATCAATTAGGACAAGATCACCACGACAAAATTGTGAATAAATTAGAGAATGGTGAAATTTTCTCAGGAAGAGGGAAAAACCAACAAACTAACCTTGCAAGGCCTGGTGATACTCGTTGGGGTTCACATCATAAAACATTATGTCGTCTTCTCTTCATGTGGGATTCGGTTCTAGAGGTATTAGAGAATTTGAGTGATGATGCCACTAATGCTACACAGAAAACCACAGCTTCGGGTTTGTTGGAAAAAATGGAGAGTTTTGAATTTATACTTATATTGCATCTTATGATCAGAATATTTGGGCAAGTCTAATGATCTTTCACAATGCTTGCAAAAGAAAGATTAAAATATTATCCGTGCTGTAGGCTTGATTGAGACCACATTGCAGACAATTGAGGAAGTAAGAAATCATGGTTGGGATGAGCTTTTTGAAGAATCAAAGGCCTTTTGTCTCCAACATAATATCACTGTGCCGAATATGTTTGATAAAATACCAATTAGGGGTCGTTCAAGGGGTCGTGGTGGTC
Source organism: Bonia amplexicaulis (assembly GCA_036346245.1). Taxonomy (NCBI): domain Eukaryota; kingdom Viridiplantae; phylum Streptophyta; class Magnoliopsida; order Poales; family Poaceae; genus Bonia; species Bonia amplexicaulis. Next base: position 11,736,640 of record CM070738.1, on the reverse strand, counting down.
GAATGGTAACTTACTATGAGCATTTCCATCATGAAATATTCATTGTGGTGCATGATCAAATTATTGTTGAGTTGAATAATCGCTTTGCAGAAAGATCTACTAAGTTATTAAGGTGCATTGCTTGTCTTGATCCAAAAAATTCTTTCGCCAACTTCGATGAGGACAAATTAATTGAACTTGCTAAATATATGCTGCCGACTTCTCTCAATATGACTGTGTAGTTCTTAAAGACCAACTTCACACATTTATTGTTGATGCAAGACGTGATCTATCTTTTGCAAATTGTACCGACATTGCAAATCTTGCTGTGAAGATGGTTGAGACTGACAGACATACAGTTTTTCCATTGGTATATCGTCTCATTGAATTGGCCTTGATTTTACCAGTAGCAACAGCAACTGTAGAAAGAGCTTTCTCGGCTAAGAACATCATTAAAACTGATTTACGAAACAAGATGAACGATGAGTGGATGAATCATAACATGGTATGCTATATTGAGCGAGATGTGTTTGCAAGTATTAAAGATGAGAAAATTTTAGAGCGTTTTCAAGGGATGAGGTCACGCAAGAAACAACTTTCTCATGCAAGTAGTAAGTTAGTTTATTTCAAATGTAATATTCATGCTCATTGAGTTTATCTATATTTTATTTTATTTTTTATGTTGTTTTTGTAGGTTCTGGTTCTTGTCCTACTATTGATGAGGAAATGGTGAGCTAGCCGTATAAAATAGTGAGCAAATCTTTATTTAGGATTTGAGGTACTTGATGTATCATTATTACGCTACATTCTATATGATTTCATATCCTTTCTTTATTATGATTTGTGTTGAAAACTTGAACTCTTCAAGTATTGAGCGTTAAGCAAAATTTCCATATCAACGATAGATTTATGGCATATTTTTCCTTATATCATAATATAGTTCTAAACTTATAGTATGCTAGACTATTACTTGGTTTAAATTTAGCCCGAGGCGTGTTCCAATCCTGGATCCGCCACTGATAATAATAATAATAATAATAATAATAATAATAATAATAATAATAATAATTGCTGAGTGCACGTGTTTTGCTACAGATTATTAAAGTATCTTCCACTGTACGCCAAGGTGTCATCATCTTGCTTAGCTTGTGCCTTGCTTTCCACTCTGCCATCATGCCACACCTAGCTCCACCTCAGTCCGCGTTGCCACATGGCTCTATATCAGAAGTAGTTTTAGAGTTCAACAACAAAAGTCATATATCATGAAATGTGCTTGTCGAACTGTGAATACATGTTCTGAAGTCTGAACAATGAACAATGAAGACATGGATAGTGATGTCTTTCTTTATAAAAAAAAATATGTTCTGAATAGCTATCGTAAATTCATGCCTAAGAAAGGCAGGAAGCCATCCATGTATGATTACCATCTCTTCTACTTACCTTACCGAGACAAAGTTGTGCCCTTCATCTGACCCTCAACACTACTTAGCTCTCCATCTACAGCTAAACACTACTAAAGTAAATTTAAAGACAATTAAGCAAGAACAATCTGAAGAGATCATCTAAAAGTAAAAAAAATCAACGTATTAATGCTGAAGAGAAGATTAATCCCATTGATGATTGAGCAATCTCGATCCTGAATCAGATAAATCACCGAGCTGACCAAATAGAGGTATTGTTCTTTCTACATACATAACAACTTAAAACTAAAATGAATCATGGAGTGCTGCTATGATGAAATGGAATCAATAACTTGCCCAAAAAATGAAATAAAATAACAATATGAAAACCCGGACAAGAAATCAAGAAGCACATGATGCTAATAGATGCACTAAACAATAAGGAAAGAGATAAAATTTTGAATGCTGAAATAGCACAAAAATGAATTAGGGATGTGAACCATATTTCTCCTAGCTGTGCCGTGTGATTGAATCTCTAGAACTTTCCTTGGCTTCTACAATTCTACCTAGGTTGCCACTGAATCTACTGTAGGAATCTTGCAGTGGCTTAGCCTAGACACGATCTCTCTAAGCGCACAATCTGCGCCATCTTGGTGCCCACAGGGTTGATTGCCTTGTGCTACCGCTTCATCTCTTCATCCTACACCCACAGTGTCCGCCGCAGCACGCCTGCGCCTCTCCTCAGTGTTGTGGCACCAAAACAACAGTCCTAGGACATGAACACGGAGGTGTGGCTATGGATAGCATGGACGGTTGTAGAATCAAGAATAACCGACTAAAGGAGGTGAATATGATGTTTTTAAATTCTTTTGGCTAAATCACAATTTTATAGCAAGATGAACTAAATAAAATTGTTTTATACAAGTCAAGGCCTAAATCCTCTAAGTTTCACTAAGGCACCACTAGATACAATTCTAACTACACAATTCAATTCAAATAATTTGGTAGAAATGTAAATGTAAAAAGTAAAGACAAAGAGATAAACCACAATGAAGACAAACAAAATCTTTTCATGGTATCGAAGACTTACCAGTCTTCCCTAATCCACGTTGAGGCAAACCCAAATAGACCGGATCGGCTCAACGAATTGAGCCTAACCACCTCATGTCCACAAGGGTTGCTCTACGTCCCCTCTGGAGATGGCGAGCACCATACCACTCACAATGTGTTCTTCATAATCTTCTTTGAAGAGATTACCATGCAAACTCATCTAAGCTATCTAGGTATTGGCAACTACCAAGAGTAATAAGTCGATGACACTTTCTTAAAGGTTTCCAAGTGTCACAAAGATCAACTAATGATGCGATGCACTTGAATGCTCTCAACAACCTCAAAATGTAAAAATGGAGCAAATGAGTTGAAGAGAGAGAGGCAAAGGCTCAAGTGTATTTAATGAGGTCAAGAAGAGCCTCTTGCTATTGGTGGGGAGGCATTTATAGCATCTGTCCATCAGGATGACCGTTGAGGTCGAAATCCCTAAAAATTAAGAGATGCGGTACTACTGCCATGTAGTGGCTGGTACTACCGCACCTACTGTTCAACCGCTACATAAGGTACATTAAGTGGTAAGGAAAATTCAGAGAGGATTCCAAATGAAGTTCCAAATGCATGCATGAACCATAATTGATCAAAGTGACACAAGATTAACTTCAAGCTATTAGCCATGATCCCTCATTATATTATAGCATCTATTCTACAAATCTAATCTTATCAACATCGTCATTAATTACCAAAATTATTTTTATGGGCCTAGAATGATGTACACTAGATCATTAGTGCTGCTGCCACCGTCTGGGAAGAAGTCGTTGTTGCATAAGTTGAGGCTGTCATTGAAGAAGGTGTGCACATAGTGGGAAAGTAGAGCTCAGCTCGACACGGTTAATGAGCGTAGTTGTGGCCACTGGGGGTGTGTTGCACTTGAGCAAGAGGATGTGGTGAGCAAGGTGACTGGGATGGTCATGCGAGCTCTTACAGGCATCCTCGTACCCCCCGCCACTAGCTACCACTCCCATCAACATTGTCGTACTAAGGAGCGTCTAATGACATCACCTCTTTCCAGCTTCCGAGCCGGCAAGAAGCAAACCTAGCAGTCGTCACCTAGGAAGCACCGATACTCCGCTGAACTATCGTACCTGTGTCCGATACGTATCCGGTACGGTGATATGTTCCGATATGTGGCGATACGGTATCGGTAGAGTATTGACAAATTTCAGCCAAAAAAAGAAAAAATACACTGATACGGTGCGATACGCCAATGATATGTTGGCCCATTGAATCCTGGCCCAATAGAGAAGACAGCCCAATAGCCTGAAGGCCCAAACACTGACGTGGTCGCCCTACATCTCGAGCCGCCGGCTAGCCAAACAACACCCGAACCCTAACCTTGCCCCCTATCACATTCGTGTGCCTTCTCCTCGGTCGCTGCCACCACCACCACTGGCCGAAGGCCACCGGCTAGCCACCGCTCGTAGCACCTGATGGTCCGCTGCTCCCTTGCCGCTTGCAACGCCTGGTAGTCCGCCGATCCCTGCCGGTCCTAGCGCCTGGAGATCCGTCATGCCCTCACCATCACCGCCTGGCTCGCCGACCTCTAGGTACTATGCCAACCTCCAGTGGGTTTCTTGGTTCCCTCTAGGTCAGTCGTGCTCCCCCACCGCTCCCCCAACTCCCACTGCTCCCCCTGCTTGCGCCCCGCCTCGAATCCTCCCATTTGCGCCCGCGGTGCCAATCAACTATATTTCCGAGGATACTAGTTGAAATCAATTATACACAACGCTAACATCTCAACTTGATAATTCATACCTTCTGAATTAGTTTATATGATTACCACCTTCCACTTAAGCATAGCAAAACACCATAAAGGGTTTTAACACTCTTTCAGAAAGGAGAGGAATTAAACTTCAACACTCGAAATAATCTAAAAGAAATACGTAGATCCAAGGCTTTAACATATTAATGAGTTTGCAACACAAAACTTTCATTGATAAAAAAATACCAAGCGAACCAATGAGTCATGATTCACAACAAGACAAAACTCCCACGAAGGGACTATCCTTACAAATCAACGATGTTCACAATAGCAAAAATGTCTCAATAGTCCGAAAAAACAATAATTACTTCAAAGAACAGGTAGAGACCAATTGCAAACCATCAACTGTAATGAACCGATATCTCAAGAGAAATTCATTAACTGCAATATACCAAGAATTGGCCAAAAATCAACTTAAGGAAGATAACAACTTTTCTAAAGAAACTCACTCATAACATCTGCAACCAACTTACCCGAGGTAACTACATCGCTAACCCCATACTGCAAACAGTGGTAAAATCTGGCAATGACAAGGCAGTAACTACAACCTCTACATCTTATTATTGACTATCCTCACTTATAACAGTCATAGGATCAAAACATAATCATACAAGATCATCTCATAACGTAAATCATCAATACAACATGTCAAAAGCATAAATGTAATGCTTGACCCATCCCATCCTAATGTGCACCAGTGTGTCAATTTAATAATTAATTACCACGGACCTAACGTCCGCTCTGATACCAACTGTAACACCCCAGGACCAACATTACCCTGGGATGCCACTAAAACCACTCCACAACTAGCCAAATTACAAGATAAAATAATCTGGCAACAATTCCTAAACAAGATAGGATAAGCGGAAGCATAATCAATTAAGCGAAACAGAATAGTGATAATCAATTTAATAATTTAAATCAACCTTCAACAATCTAACCAAAGAATAGTTCACAAGTTTAACACTAATATGTTAAAGTAAACTTTGACGAGATAGCTAGGCAAAAGACTATAATCACTTTGTCTTTATTACATCATAAATCTATGATCCAAGTGCATTATTGTGGTGCCGCTCTACCCTTCACATGCATGCTCAATGATCACCTGTAAGGGGGAAACAAGGGTGAGATAAAAATCTCAGCAAGCAAACTGTTTAATAGGCTAATTAAACTACAATAGTTTAATCATCAACATTTAATCTTCCACAATTAACAATGTTTATATCCTCAACCTCAAATCACCATCAACGACGGTAAAGCATTAGCAAATAAATCTTGTTTGACTACTTTAAAACCTCAACCACTACCACCACCAAAGACAATAAAACATATGTATGTTTTACTTCAATACTTTATTATTTCTCACATCCACAACTGCTATCAACAATTACTACAAGAGAAAAGAATCTCATGCCACAATCACAACCTCTACCACACCACAAGGGACGAACCTCATTCCACGACCACATCCACATTCCCCATACCACAAGTAGCTCACATGAACCAATTCCACATTACAACTATCAAGTTGTATATTCCACATTACAACTATGAAGTTGTATTTGCCTGCAAAATAACTTCACCACAATACATTGCATATGTATGCAAATGATCTTTTCACAATGCAATGCATATAAATGCGTATGCTCCACAACACCCTTACCCAACAAGGTAAGAGTGTGCATCGTATTACGGCAATATACGATGTTGTACCGGTACAGTCGCAGCTAGGTGCGGCGACATCCACATATGCAAATATCATGATATGATATGAATGATATGATAATCATAACCACATAAATTCCATCCACAAAGGAGCATTAACATGCTCACAACATATTCACAACCACATATCCACCACATATTTGTTTTCATATTCCGCATTAGCACACTAAACAAATTTCCACATGATTACGAATAATTTATCCAAACATATCAATTGATCAATAATCACTACCATCACAACCACAAGTATTTACTAAGAATACCACCATTTAGACCACAATATACTCGTAAAGTTTTCTACCCCATAACTATATTGATCATCAAGAACAATTCCGTATATCCATAATTAAACCATCAAAATCATAAACAATTGAATTCTTTAAAAATACTACCATCTGGACCACATTAAGGAAGCATTTAACATAGACATAGCACCTCAAATTTAAAGAATTAATTAATATGAAGGTAGAATAATTAATGAGTTAAACAGTAGCACAACCACTATATTTACTTGCCTCAACCGTTGAAGCGAAGCAGTCACGTGCGCTCAGGAGCAAGACCATCTGTCCACAAGGTATCTCTCAGCAAAATGCTACAACATACAAAGCGCGACTTAAAAATTAAAGACGTCGCTAGAACCCCGATCCCACACATACACCTCTCCACTCAACGATTCAACAAACTACCCACTGCAGCAACGCTGCTTAATATTTTTGTATCTTTAAAAATACTAATCCATTTACAGCAAACGATATATCTCTGGATTCCTCACTTAAATGTCTTAATTTTTTATGCAGATCACATATTTTTATTTTGATCATAGCTAGGTGTAACTTAATGCACAAAACAGAGGAAGTTCTCTATTCTAGCAGTCTGAACAGCAAGGTTCTAACGCATCCCAACCACAGTAAAAGGATCCAAAAAATATAATTTTTATTCATCAGCTATATTATTGAATTCCCTACATTTTTCTCAATTGCGACCATAATAATAAAAATCATCTACTACCCCTAAACCACACTTGAACAGCAATCTGTCTCAATCTACTCCCCTAATAGACAGCGGTGTTCCAAAACTTCTGAAATAATTACAGAATATCGGTCTCTAAGTACTCTACAATTTTCCTTTTGAGAAGATCCGCAGGAAAAATCGTTTCATGGGTCTAAACCGCGCAAACAGACGCGCTGCGCGAATTGATCTACAGGCAGACAGCAGGTAATCTCTAATGAGCAATCAATCTATTAATTTCCTTCAAATTCCATGCCAAGAACCCTAATTACTCTATAAAACAGAGGGTTTAAGATGAGAAAAAATTACCTAGATGATCCCTTGGAATCTCCCCTCTTCTTTCCTCCTCTTCTTCTCCTTCTCTTCTTCTTCCTGCCCTTCCCTTTCTTCTCGTCTCCTTGGCACCAATGGCAGCAGCTTGTGCGGGGATGTGGGGGTGCCAACTAGGGAGAGGGGGTGCGGCCAAGAGGGTGGGGAAAGGGGTGGCGGCTGTGGGGAGAGGGAAGAGTGGCTAGGGTTTTAGGGAGGGAGGGAGGTGCGGCCACCCTTGGGCCTTGCCCAAGGCGGTCGGCCCACTCCCCAAGCAACCTACTCAGAGGTTTTTATTTATTTAATTAATTAATTTACTTATTTTATGCTATTTCACAATTTATATTTTTTTCTTCCCGTGATTTACCGAAAAACCGGCGACTCCATAATTAATTTAAAGTCGACGCCAAAACGACATTCAGGATATTACAATATGTGAGCTACCGAGCGTGATTTGCTGTATGTTGTAGGAATGCAAGCCTTTTTGTATTGCATATGTCTTGTTTAGAGATTGGCTATTTTTGCTGCTGTATATGTTTTTTTATCAAAGGACTATGCAGCTGAGGTATAGCAGGATTTGTTTCTATTTGCGAAACTAAAAAGAAAAAGACATTGTATACTTGTTGGAAAAATGAGGACATCTGTTTTGGTAAAGCAACAAAATGGTTGGGTCTTAGTATTGGATTTCATATAGAACAAATTGGGGAAACTAAACTGGGTCTACCGATAAGATAAAAGTAATGAATTATCGCAGAGATTAATGGCTGTGGGAAAAAATGTAGTGTGGAAGCAAAGTGTGAAGAGGAAAGCAGCGAGCAGGTGTGTAAATGAAGCGGTATATGTTATCGAAGACAAACCAAGCGAAAGGCTTTATGCGTATGTTTAGGTAGGCAATATAGAATCTATTACATTAGAGTGCTATTTAGTCATGATGGGTTCGGTGGGGGGAAGCATGACTAAAAACAGTCTGTACAGCAAAATGCTTTTGTTTATGCGAAGGAAGTTTTGCTTCTAGCAACCATCTTAGCGATATTAGTGCAGGTTGTAGTAACATACGTACACCGTTGTTACATGGTGGTGTAAGGACAAAATGCAGGCTATGGCGTGAACAAAACACGGAGTCTTCCTGAAAGAAGCAGCTGATGCAAAATAAGTAATGTGTGTTATGCTGATGTTTTATTTTTAGTAGCAAGTAGCTGTAGCATAGAACATATTAGTGTGTACCTAGAGTGAAGCCTTATTGTTTTCCAGGTGGGAATAACTCCTTTGCAGTTCTGCTTTTTTTGGCAGATCGAGTTACTCTGCAAAAAAAACATCGTGAAGAAGAATTATAGATCTAGAATATATTTCTTGTTATCTGTTTGATAACGGTGCTAGTAACAGCGTATTATGTTCAAAGGGAATACTTTTTGTTTTCTTCTGTGGATGAGGTTGGTAAATCAGTTCTGCCAGGCATGTGTGGTGGACAGGGTGTTTTGTGATGGTGCAGTGCCGAGGGTATCTTGCAATAGATATGTAAATGGTCAGAGATGGATAAATATATATAAGAAGCATCGTGTATATAAACTGTATAACATATGCAGAGTTACTGGAAAGTAAATAACTATGTATTTTTACCTGTGGGGTATGAGTAGTCGCTGCTGTTAGTGGAGTAGTTGTTTCTGCATATGTGGGAGCAGGAGGTGGTGGTGTTGATGGAAGAGGAAGAGGTGCTGCTGATGTTGTCCATAGCCTTGTGTTTCTGTGGGTGGCAACAGTGCACCCTCTGGGTTGTTTGTTGACAATAATATATTTTGATCTGCTCGAGCTATTATTGATCGTACATGGAATGTTGGAGCATCATTCTGTAAGGATCCTTGGGACATCTGAACAATAACTTCATATTGTTGGCCAATAATTGTTTTAATCTCAGGTGGAATATGGCTTGGTTGGGTTTTAGTTGTCGCAACTAAAAGCATAAGGGGCTTTCCTATTAATTGTTGGCCTATGTCACCAAAAAACATAAACTCTGCATAAACCAGTGTGGTTGGCTCATTGCTGTCAGGATCAGTGTCGTACACGTTTATTTTGTACCTGTTGCAAAATTCGGAAAATATGTTATGTATTATATGTTTTTGATTAGATATGCATTAATAACAATAAGAATTTGAAGTGCGCGAGTGTGTGAATATTTGTATACTTTGGCTCTGCTGCTGTGCCGTCGCATCTTCGACATTTGTATCCATCTCCATCTGGGAAACTCTTTTTCCAATATGCAGAGCATGATATATACCACCATGATTGTGTTGAGACCAAATCGGTGATAAGGATGGTAAGCTTGTATCGTTGACCCTGTACGCAATATATTTGAAAGACATAAGTTTTTAGCCTATGAAAAGCCTAGATTGTATGCATATGTTTGAATTATAGGTTTTTTGCGTACCAAAACTTCATGAGGTATGAGGTCTATTAGTTCACGCACTGTTGTGAAAATTGGAGCATTATGGTTATGAGCATCTCCTTGACATTCAATCTCGTGTGACTAACTGGTGATTCTGTAGACGATATTATTAATAAAAGAAAAAAGAATGCAGAAGGGAAAGTTTAAAAACGTTTTAATTGTTGAATAAGTGGCTAACTGATTGGAAAAGGATGATGAATAGTACATGTCTTGCAGAGCGTGGATTTCTGGTATTGGTATATTTATATACCACTTTGATGCTGAACTGGTTTGTAAGGCGAGCTGGCCTGAGCATGCATATAAAATAAGCAATACATGTTAGGAATGGAGAGGGTGAGGAAAAGCAAAAAGGTTAGTTTTTGCTTGAGCATAGTCGATAAATGAGAGAGGTATGATATAAACATGAGGATGTACCAACAAACATGCCTACAAACAAAGCAATAATCGGTGTGGTTTGAGAGTTGGTAAAAAGAAGTTCAACATCGAACGATTCAGCATGCTTGTCCCACAATGTTATAGTTGCTGCCTCATTGTGGACGAAATATAAGGTAAACTGTTTTATGAAAGCTAGCACGATCATGAATAGTAATAAATATTAAGGAGCAAAAAGTTGCAGAAAGCTTGTATACCTTCCATCTGTTATTTTGACAGTGTGTTTAACCATTGGACCTAGTTTTGTTGTTGTTTGCATAATTGGTGAGACACCAGTTATGAGGACAACGATATCTACCACATATAGAAAGTAAATGAGTAGACAAAAAAGAAGTCAACGTAGATGTATAAAAACAACATATTAGATGCATAACTATAGGCGTATGTATACCTGATAGCAAATCTTTTTTGCCAACACGACTGTTTAAAACAGAAAAAGGTATCGCATTGTATGCATAAAGGGGAAAACCATCTGGTTCCGGCGATATCTCGTTAACCTTTGTATACTTTGAAAATCGAGCAGAAATGGTATTATCGACTGCCTTATATGTCTGCTTCGCTTCAAGAATTTCGTAATATTCAAACTCATAAATTGATCCTTCTTTTAGCAAAGATGCAAATATATCAAGCCATCTTTGGGGTACCACTCCTTCCATAAGATGTCCCTAAAAAGAATTGTAATTGTTTTTAAATCATAAGAAGTAACTCTATTGTATATATAAGAAAATATAAAGAGAAATGCTATATATTAAGGGCAGAATCATTGTAAAAGAAAAAAAGATACAGTTTGTACAGAACAGGTTGGTAAATGAGTTGAGAAGCAAAAACATGTTCATCAACCATGATAAAATCTAGATGGTATACATTTGTTGCATCTTGTGGATTGCAAAACTCCCAAAGTCGTGCTAGACGAACAAGGATTTTCCATTTGTGTGAACTTCGATTGATGCGATTTAGTGGTGTATACATAATGGAAAATCTGCATAAGAGCTGAGGTTATAGACGAAGTATTATAGAAACAGATGTGTATTACAAAATGGTAGTAAGTATTATAGAAACAGATGTGTACTACAAAATGATAAGAGCTATGTTTATAAGACTAGTAAACATTAAACTAAAGAAAGCAGGTATGTTATGTATGAGCAAATAAGTATGCATATATTGTGTTTTTTAGTAACAAGCACAAATGCAAAACCACTAAGCCCACATGTGCTGAATTCTTTTAAGAAGAGACTGAAGTACCAGGAAAGTCCACAGAGCAGCAAAAAGGGATCGTGTAATTTATATTTACGATAAAATGTGGACATATAGATTCATATATGGGGTATATAAGGAGAAATGTATTTGCTGAACAGTTTTTGTATAACTGGTGGTTTGGGACAGTTTTTTGAAGGACCAAGGTTAAACAAGAAGGGGAAGAAATATTAATAGCAAAAAGTATTATATAGAAGTCATCACTTCTTTGTATACTATATTTTTTGTTTCAACACAAGCAGCACCATTGTTGTCTTCGATGAGTATCTTCAAACCTGAGCGTGATGTAACACGGGATACTGCCACGTATAACTGTCCATGGCAAAAGATTGGGTTTCTCAGATATATGCCAACTTTGTTTAAAGTCTGCCCTTGACTTTTGTTTATAGTCATTGCATATGAAAGTCTGATTGGGAACTGTCGGCGTTGAAGAGTAAAAGGTCAACGAGGGCTTGTTGCATTTAGGACAATTCTAGGAATACAAATAGACTGGTTAATGTTGGTGCCAGTAATTATACGTCCTTCAAGGACTCGGTCACCAAGCTTTGTTATGATTAACCGTGTTCCATTACAAAGACCCATAGATTGGTTTATATTCCTCAACAGCATTACTGGAACACCTGTTTTCAAAGAGATAACATGATGCGGGAAATTGTTGACTGCTATAGAATTCAAAAATTCAGGTGGATATAACAGATCAGCATCACCAATATGGTTGTCAGACTGAGAAATGGAATCAAAACTGAGATATTCTCTTGTATGGCCAGGAATTCTGGTAAAAACAACCATGTTTAGTTCATCAGCAATAGCATTACTTGGGCAAATAATTGCATGTTCTGCAAGATACAGGCTACTTTGGTAGTTGACAGAGAACGAATCATAGATAGCGTTGACAAGTGAATCTAGATTGTTGTTGATAGGGAATAACAAAAGATCTTTTGGAATACTTATCCAGGATGCCTGAGTTTCTCCATGTTTTTTTGTCATTGGTATTTGGCCATTTCCAATATCAAGTATCCACTGAGCAAAGCGAGAAAGAGCATCACGTGTAACACCCCAAGATCTACAATACCCTGGGATGCTACTAAAACTGCTCTACAACTAGCCAATTTACAAGGTAAATTAAACTGGCAACAATACTAAACAAGATAGCATAAGCGGAAGCATAAACAACTAGTAAATAACAGAATAATGAGAACAATTTAATATTCATAATCAACTTAACAAAAATAACCAAAGGAACAATTCCAAGTTCAACATTAATAAGGAGAAACATTCATCAATATGATAACTAAGCAAAGAACTAGAATTCTTTCTACTCTATTTCAGCATTAAGATTATCATTCAAGTGCATCCGTATGGTGCCACTCTACCCTTCCCAATGCATGCTCAAGGTCCACAGTAGGGAGGGAAGCAAGGGTGAGATAAAAATCTCGACAAGCAAACAGTTTAACAAGTTATTCAAACTACAAACAATTATACATCATCATTTATAATTCCATACAACTACAACCACAATTCATGTCCATAATTATTAATCACCATAAACTGCCATGAATCATACCTCTTCAATTTCAGATTTAATTGGCATATGAATGCAGTCATTTTATCCACAATTATATGCAAATGAAACATTTAATCTTCCATAACTACAATAGATTAATCATCAACATTTATTCTTCCATAATAACAATGCTTATATCCTCAACCTCAAATTACCATCAATGACAATAAGACATATGTATGATCATCTCACTACTTTATTAATTCTCACATCCACAATTGCTATCAACAATTAACACTAGAGAAAAGAATATCATGCCACAACCTCAACCCTTACCATACACAAGGGACGAATCCCATTCCATGACCACATCCACAATCCTCATACCACAAGTAGCTCACATGAGCCAATTCCACATTACAACTAGAAAGTTGTATATTCTATAAAATAACATCACCACAATATGTTGCATATGTATGCAAATGAATCTTTCCACAATGCAATGCATTTGAATGCTTCATGCTATGCTCCACATCACTCTTGCCAGGGCAGGAATTATAGTTCATCGTATTACGGCAATATACGATGCTTCCACGGGCGAAGAGGTGCATCGTATTACGGTAATATACGATGTTGTACCGGTACGGTCGCGGCTAAGTGCGGCGATATCCACATATGCAAATGACATGATATGACATGAATGATATGATAATTCATTAATCACATTAATTCATCCACAATGAGCATTATCATACTCACAAACATATCCACATCCACCACATGCTATTTTCATGACCACATTATAACATTAAACAAGAATTCCACATGTCTACTAGCATAATATCAACACATAAATGGATAAATTTTTGCTATCATCTCCACAATTAAAATATCATGCAATCATGGCATCATGTATCAAATTAATATAATAATGTAAATTGCAAGTAGAAGGAATAACAAGTTAAACGGTAGCAACCACCGCTACATTCACTTGCCTCAATCCGACGAAGCGAAGATCAACAAAATTCAAGAGCGCTCAGGGACAAGACCACCTGTCCATAAGACAACTCTTAGCACACTACCACAGCATACAAGCATGACATAAATATATAAAACATCGCTAGAAATTCGAACCAGCGGTATTGCCGACTCCGTATCTCCCAGATCCCACGGTAGACAAATTTGGAAAAAAAAAATACAAGAGATACATATGGAATTCCTCTACAACTTTCCTGTTAGGAAGACCCACAGGAAAATTCATTTACTATTTTAAATCTCGGATTACACGGATGTACCAATCTGTCTCACTTTGACAGACGATGGTATTGCCGTCTCCGTATCTCCCACTGTAGAAACATTTGAAAAAATACAGGAGATACATCTGGATGTCGTCTACAACTTTCCTTTTGGGAAGACCCGCAGGAAAATTCGTTTTCTAGATCAAAACCGCGAGACAAACCGCGCTGCGTGAATCGATCTAAAATCAGCCCGCGACTAAACTCTAATCGGGCAATTGATTTATTATCTACCAACAAATTCCGTGCCAAGAACCTTAATTAATCCTTAAAACAGAGGATTTGGGATGAGAAAAAATTACCTAGGTGAAGATTTTCCCCGAACTTTTCCTCTTCTTCTTCTTCCTCCTCTTCTTCTCCTTCCTTCTTCTCCTTCTCCTTCTTCTCCTTCTCCAATGGCGGCAGCTCTAGGGCAGCAAAAGGGGGGAGGCGCCCAAGGGGCTGGGGGCGGCCAAAGGGTGGGGAGGGTGGGAGGCCAAGGAGGGGTTTATAAAGGGTGTTAGGGTTTAGGAGGGGGTACGGGCCCCTATTTGGGATTGCTGGCCCAAAGCGGCTAGTCCACCCCTCCGGACAGCCCAAAACATCCAATTAAATATTTTAATCTATTTAATTTATTTTACAAAGTTCTACAATTCATATCTTTCCCTTCCCGCAATTTACCGAAAAACCGGCGACTCCGCGATTGTTTTAAAAACTTACGCCGTAACGACGTTCGGGATATTACATTCTCCCCACCTAAAAAGGATTTGTCCTCGAATCTCGCTTCTCAACCCGCGAGACACAAAAAAAAGAACAAACAAGGAAAGAACAACCATAGAATGGAGCATCCCAAGATAGAACATCCCAAGGGAACAACAACTACGGGTTCTCACCCGCCCTCGAAGAACTCGGGTCCTTCTTCTACATTTGAACTTCAAGCTCCACGTCACCTCCTGCTCAGACTGATTCGTCAAGTGGGCCTCCACATATTTGGTGGCTCTCTTCCTCATGTCCAACTCTGACGAGTCCACGACACGTGCCAATCAACGTCGAGCGCCCGCAATTCTTTTGTCGGTTTTGAGCGGCCAACAGATCCTGCCATTCTCTCAAAACTATCAAGCCACTATCTAATATCATCCTCCTTCTTAGAATATTCTCCTCTATATATTATAATTGGGATAATACATTGTACCCATTTTAAAGAATTCAACCACAGATTCCACTCATAACAATACTCGAAGCACAGACAATAACTGTTACAAATGTAACACAACCACAAGAATAATGAAGCATTCTCAAACAACATACTAGCAAACAACCTTCCTTCAAAGGACCACAATCCAAATCAAAGGATTCACAACAAAAATATTCACACTCTCCAAATAGACATTTGGAGAATCCACACTGCACAAGCCAAGAGTGAAAATCACTCGACAGACCAAAATATCCATTTTCTTTTCCTAACTGGAAAAGAATATACCACAACATAGAACAATTCAATTTGCAGATAACCTCTGCCATAAACACATAGTTTAAATAAGAATCAAGTGAGCATATTACTGCTCGAGATATTATTAATTTCTCAATCCATTCCCTTTGGAAAATTTAACTTCCTTGAACCAAGGATTTCCAAATCATCACCCAACACACCAACTAGATGCCATACACCTCTTAAAAGACTTTGCAATCCCAAATCAAATACCCCTTTCTTGGAGAGGCAAAAAGAAGTAAATTCCAGCACAAAGGAAGATGTTACTATCTGCAATAAACACAAGACCAGAAGAAATAGCAACAAATCTTGGAGAAGAAAAGATAAGATCACAGATGAAGGCGCATGCCTCCTCAAGAAAAACAAAATCAAATCTCAATAAATAAGGATACAGTATTGCCATTCGAGCTCAAGAAGCTCTTATGTGGCGAAAATATTCCCATTTGAGCTCAAGTAACTCTTATGCGGCGAGAATAAGAAGTCAAACACACCTCAAAAAAATGCACAACTTGACTTCAACCTCCAATACTTTTACCAAATTTTTCTTTTAACAAAGAGAACAACCTTCTTTGATTACGGTATCACCTCGATAATTCCAACAAAGAGAATTGAAGACTGCAACACATTAATCCCTTAAGAACTAATAAAAAGGCTTTTGCTCAAACAATTTCAGCTGCCACATAAGTCGGAGATCAAAAGATCGTATACGCAAATCTCAAAACTTTTGATTTAAATAGTATCATGAAAATTATCAAATTCTTTTATTTATAGAATATTCAACATTATCAACACAATCACATACTGCCCATCATGCTAACATCAAAGTAATACATTCTTAACAAGCATCATCATATCATCAAATCCTTACAAAAACTTTTCTAAAAGAAACACAAGAAATCACTTCATCATGTTTCTGATATCTAAACAAGATTGCAATTGCTTAATCTAGGAAAACCTAGTGCATAAGCCACATAATAGAACAAAGCTCTTAAACAAGCTGATACTAGAATCTCACAAAATATGCTAGTATAAATCTCTTATTAGATTTCATATTTTCAATTCTTATTGATGCTCAATTCTAATTTAGCACAAATTAATTGTACTCTAGTCATTACTGGCAATAATTGATTATTATTTTATCATAACAACATTCATGATCCTAACTCCGTTTTACAATCATAAAACAATCATGAGTATAGATTCAACATTTCATCTTATGTTCAGTAATTAGAATGAAATATCTTCAAACTTCAATATTATTATAAGCTCTATAAGACAAGGTTTCATAAGTCAATAGATCAACCTTCCTCTATTTCTTTTTACATATTTAAACAACATAACATGGTGAAAGATAGATGAAACTAGCAATTGTACATACTCATACAGTATCTAATAAAGGATAGATTAAAGATCAATATTGCCAAGGCAATATTCCAACACCTCCTTACTTAATAATTCCAAACAGTCCGATTAATTACTAGAGACAAAAATAATTCAATTTATCCAGCATGATAAAAATTTAAATAATCACAATAATCATTCTAATTCTTTTTGCACACTCCTCAATAACTCCATGAGTTCCAATCATGAACAGACAAATTCTTAATCATAGTTCTTCAAAAACTATTACAAGGCAATATCAAATTAATCAACTACACTTCCGAGGATGCTAGTGAAATTAATTATGCACCACGCTAACATCTCAACTTAATAAATCATACCTTACGAATTAGTTTATATGATTACCACATTCCACTTAAGCATAGCAAAACACCACAAAGAGTTTTAACACTCTCTTTTAGAAAGGAGAGGAATTAAGCTTCAACATTCAAAATGATCTAAAAGAAATACATAGATCTAAGGTTTTCATATATTAATGAGTTTGCAACATAAAACTTTCATTAATAAAAAATACTAAGCGAACCAATAAGCCATGATTCACAACAAGACAAACTCCCACGAAGGAACTAACCTTACAAGTCAACAATAAGCACATGTAGTAAAAGTATCTCATTAGTCCGAAAAGAAAGAATAACTGTTTCAAGGAACAGGTAGAGACCAATTGCATACCCTCAACTGCAAGAACCACAAACTCAAAAGAAATTCATTAACTGCAAGAGGCCAAGAACAGGCCAAAATCAACTCATGGAAGATAACAATGTTTCTAAAGAAACTCACTCACATCATCTGCAATTAAGTTACCTGAGGTAACTTCATCGCTAATCCCCATGCTACAAACAGTGGTATAACCTGGCAAATGCCAAGGCAGCAAAAACAATCTCTACATACTAACATTGACAATTCTCACTCATAACAGTCATAGGAGCAAAACATAATCATACGAGATTATCTCATAATGTAAATCATCAATACAACATGTCAAAAGTATAAATGCAATGCTTGACCCATCCCATCCTACTGTGCACCAGTGTGTCAATTTAATAGTTTAATTACCACGGACCTAATGCCCGCTCTGATACCAACTATAACACCCCAAGATCCACAATACCCTGGGATGCTACTAAAACTGCTCTACAACTAGCCAATTTACAAGATAAATTAAACTGGCAACAATACTAAACAAGATAGTATAAGCGGAAGCATAAACAACTAGTAAATAACAGAATAATGAGAACAATGTAATATTCATAATCAACTTAACAATAATAACCAAAGGAACAATTCCAAGTTCAACATTAATAAGGAGAAACATTCATCAATATGATAACTAAGCAAAGAACTAGAATTCTTTCTACTCTATTTCAGCATTAAGATTATCATTCAAGTGCATCTGTGCGGTGCCACTCTACCCTTCCCAATGCATGCTCAAGGTCCACCTGTAGGGAGGGGAAGCAAGGGTGAGATAAAAATCTCAGCAAGCAAACAGTTTAACAAGTTATTCAAACTACAAACAATTATACATCATCATTTATAATTCCATACAACTACAACCATAATTCATGTCCATAATTATTAATCACCATAAACTTCCATGAATCATACCTCTTCAATTTCAGATTTAATTGGCATATGAATGCAGTCATTTTATCCACAATTATATGCAAATGAAACATTTAATCTTCCATAACTACAATAGATTAATCATCAACATTTATTCTTCCATAATAACAATGCTTATATCCTCAACCTCAAATTACCATCAATGACAATAAGACATATGTATGATCACCTCACTACTTTATTAATTCTCACATCCACAATTGCTATCAACAATTAACACTAGAGAAAAGAATATCATGCCACAACCTCAACCCTTACCATACACAAGGGACGAATCCCATTCCACGACCACATCCACAATCCTCATACCACAAGTAGCTCACATGAGCCAATTTCACATTACAACTAGAAAGTTGTATATTCCATAAAATAACATCACCACAATATGTTGCATATGTATGCAAATGAATCTTTCCACAATGCAATGCATTTGAATGCTTCATGCTATGCTCCACATCACTCTTGCCAGGGCAGGAATTGTAGTTCATCGTATTACGGCAATATACGATGCTTCCGCGGGCGAAGAGGTGCATCGTATTACGGCAATATACGATGATGTACCGGTACGGTCGCGGCTAAGTGCGGCGACATCCACATATGCAAATGACATGATATGACATGAATGATATGATAATTCATTAATCACATTAATTCATCCACAATGAGCATTATCGTGCTCACAAACATATCCACATCCACCACATACTATTTTCATGTCCACATTATAACATTAAACAAGAATTCCACATGTCTATTAGCATAATATCAACACATAAATGGATAAATTTTTGCTATCATCTCCACAATTAAAATATCATGCAATCATGGCATCATGTATCAAATTAAGATAATAATGTAAATTGCAAGTAGAAGGAATAATAAGTTAAACGGTATCAACCACCGCTACATCCACTTGCCTCAATCCGACGAAGCGAAGATCAACAAAATTCAAGAGCGTTCAGGGACAAGACCACCTATCCATAAGATAACTCTCAGCACACTACCACAGCATACAAGCACAACATAAATATATAAAACATCGCGAGAAATCCGAACCCGCTCAATCTCTACTCCGCCCAACAAACCAACATAATACCCTCTGCAGCAGCGCTGTTTCACAATTTCGTATCTTTAAAAATATAAATCTAAATACAGCAAATGATACCTCTATGGATTCATGACTTAAAAACCTACAATTTTTATATAGAACTCCTATTTTTATTCGGATCACAACTGGATGTAATTTAATTCCCAAATCAGAGCAAGAACTCTGTTCTGGCAGATTGGACAGCAGTATTCAAACGCGTGCCAACGACAGCACAGAGGTCTAAAACTTATGAATGTATACAGAAGCTAGATCTCTAAATTATTCACAAATTTCTCAACTACGGCCATGTACAGAAAATTCGTTTACTATTTTAAATCTCCGGATTACCGTCGGACTATACCAATCTGTCCGCCTGACGGACAGTGGTATTGCCGACTCCGTATCTCCCAGATCCCACGGTATACAAATTTGAAATAAATACAGGAAATGCATATGGAAGTACCCTACAACTTTCCTTTTGGGAAGACCCACAGGAAAATTCGCTTACTATTTTTATTATCCGGATTACCGCCGGACTGTATCAATCTGTCCGCCTGACGGACAGCGGTATTGCCGACTCCGTATCTCCCAGATCCCACGGTAGACAAATTTGGAAAAAATACAAGAGATACATATGGAATTCCTCTACAACTTTCCTGTTGGGAAGACCTGCACGTAAAATTCGTTTACTATTTTAAATCTCCAGATTACCACCGGACTGTACCAATCTGTCCGCCTGACGGACAGCGGTATTGCCGTCTCTGTATCTCCTACATCCCATGGTAGAAAAATTTGAAAAAAATACAGGAGATACATCTGGATGTCATCTACAACTTTCCTTTTGGGAAGACCCGCAGGAAAATTCGTTTTCCAGATCAAAACCGGGAGACAAACCGCGCTGCGCGAATTGATCTAAAATCAGCCCGCGACTAAACTCTAATCGGGCAATTGATCTATTATCTACCAACAAATTCCGTGCCAAGAATCTTAATTAATCCTTAAAACAGAGGATTTGGGATGAGGAAAAATTACCTAGGTGAAGATTTTCCCCAAACTTTTCCTCTTCTTCTTCTTCTTCTTTCTCCTCTTCTTCTCCTTCCTTCTTCTCCTTCTCCTTCTTCTCTTTCTCCAATGGCGGCGGCTCTAGGGCAGCAAAAGGGGGGAGGCGCCCAAGGGGCTGGGGGCGGCCAAAGGGTGGGGAGGGTGGGAGGCCAAGGAGGGTTTATAAAGGGGTGTTAGGGTTTGGGAGGGGTGCAGGCCCCATTTGGGCTTCTTGGCCCAAAGCGGCCGCCCACCCCTCCGGACAGCCCAAAATATCCAAATTAAATATTTTAATTTATTTAATTCATTTTACAAAGTTCTACAATTCATATCTTTCCCTTCCCGCAATTTACCGAAAAACCGGCGACTCCGCGATTGTTTTAAAAACTTACGCCGTAACGACGTTCGGGGTATTACATCACGTTCTGTAGCTGAAAGATTTGGATTATGAAGCCTCATATTTGTAGTTAGCTTTAGTATTTCAACATGCTGCCAGAGCGAAGATCTAATAAGCGATGCTTCGATAATTTCTGTTTTAGTACCATTCTCAATGACAGGCAAGATTTGTCGGAAGTCTCCACCAAGGACAAGAAGCTTTCCACCAAAAGGTACAGTCATGTAGGTAGTATCTTCAATGACATAAGATCACGTAGTGTTCTATCAAGTGCTTCAAAACAATGTCTATGTGTCATAGGAGCTTCATCCCGAGAATTAGAGAAGCCTTCATAATAAGTTCAGCTAGCATTGTTCCACGTCGTATATTACATAAAGTTCTTTCATTAATATCAAGAGGTATTCTAAAATGGGAATGAGCTGTGCGACCACCTGGAAGTAAGAGCGAAGCAATTCAGACGAAGCTACAGCAAGGACTATTTGAGCTCTAGCTCTTAGAGTAGCTATAATAGCATTCCAATGAAATATTTTCCCGGTACCTCCATGTCCTGACACAAATAGAATCCACCTTTACCATCAGCAACAGACGATAGAATCTTGCTATATATAGTAGATTGCTCAGCATTTAGTTTAGCATACATTGTTTGGGCTTCTATCGCCAAAATAGCGCGGTCATATGCTAACTCTTTGGTTACAAGCCGATTCCCGGAAGTAGGATCGCCATGCGCTAATTCAGTGACTATATTATATGTGCCAAAGTTAAGACCATTTTTTGAGAACATAAGAAACAAATCCTTTATCAGTTGGCATTGTAGATAACTATCCGTATTGAATTGTTCGATTTTGTAATCCTTGCCGTATTCTGTATGTAATATCGTCAGCAAGAAAGGTTCATTATCTATCAAATAAGTTTTGAGGATTAATTATACTGCAGAAAGAGAGTACCACCATAAAAAGATGCCTAAGCTGATGCGTTGTAGCCCAAACAATTGCCTCATCAAACAGCATATACCATTCTGTATCATCACCAACTAAACCACGAGCTCTGCAAGCTTCTTTGAAAGTAGGATAGCAGACACCATTGAAAACTCTAATATCTTCATAACTTTGTGCTCCACAAACAATCATCAAAAGCATTCTCAAATAGAATAGCTCACCAGTTGTCGGATGGACATTATATATTCGACCAATCTTTGAGGCTGCTCGTTTTCTTTTTTTTCCATTTTCTGTCAGTAACATCCCATGTCCATCTTGATGGAAACTGATAATAGGTACATGATCTTGCGTCTTCAAATTGTTGATTAGCAATAAACCATTCAGTTAGGGTAGTTTTGTAAGCCCTTGGATCTGCAATAATCTGTTCCAGATTTGTCTGTTCATGATACATAACCTTATTCATACCAGGCATGTGCACAGCTAATCGCTCAACAGAAGGCATTCGTCCGTGTATCTCAAATTCAAATAGCCGCCAAATCGCTTCACATGAAGACAAATATCTATATTTTTAAATAGAGAAATATTAGCTTTTAGTACGAAACATCTGGATGGAAATAAACATATATAGTTTTATGCAACAAAGCATCGGTAGAACATGCAAAAGCAGAAGTATTGAAAACTAAAATGTATATAGGTAAACGTATATAAATTCATACAAGAAAGCACTAACAACAAATGAGGAAAAAAAAGGGAATTCTACATAAGTTGTTATGGTAAAGCAAAGTCCATTAAATGTGTAAACTATTACCTGCATTTGATATAATCAGCAATTTCATCTATTCCTTGTTTAATGCCTGAATTAGGTAAGTTTGATGGCTGGTTAGCACTGGAGAAATTCATCTTTGCTCTATCTTGGCCTTTAGTAAGGTATTTAAACAAGTACTTCACAAGATTTGTTTTATTGCACCATTCAACGTTGATATGAGCTTGGAATTTTTTCAGCAAAGTAATATTATGCAGAACAACCCATCTGTTATCCAATTTGATTCCATTCTTGACAATGAAACGACCGTCATTTCGTCGACGATACACTGGAAAACCAGATTTATCAATCGCCGTTTCCTAGTTGAATTTTTTAGGATATCGTTTTGAGAACAAGCCATCTTTCATACATGGACATTTCTTGTTTAAATCTTCACATGGACCGTGCATCATAAATTCATCAACAAGAGCATACCCAAGTGGGTCAATAGCTGGATCAGGAATCTCAGCGCATATAAGGCTATCTATATAGTCAGTAGTTAGGTCTGTATCATGGTGAGCAAGCCATATGAGAGTATGAACATGAGGTAATCCTCTCTTCTAGAATTCAATAGTGTATAAGACTACTACACACAAAAAAAGGTACTTAGAGCATAAAATAAAAAAGGGTTACTTTTAGGATGGGAAAAAAGTATATGTATACAAAAAACCGACTAACCTGCTCGGACAGGACCAAAAGCGTGGCCAGCTTTAATATCAGAAATATACTCGGTAAGCTTCATATGGAACACTCGAGTTACAATATCAGAAGTTCAGAACGATCAATATATTTCTGACCAAGCTCGTATTCGTGAGTTGCACGTGAAAGTAGAAAACAAGTCAGGAGCACCATATTCACGACAGATAGCCATAGCGTCTTGATAATTGAGTGCATTATATCGAGGCCCACCAGTGAAACTCGCAGGAAGCAAAATCTTGACTCCAATGTTTTTGCCTTGTGATGTGCCCTCACCAAGTGTGTCTGAAATACCTTGGTATGTTTCTGACCTTAACACATCTTGGTTGAAAAAATTAAATGAGAGACGGTTTGCTTCAAGACATGAATAACAGTCCACCTCTATCTGATTTGAAAGCCGACCATAACACGTATAAGAATTTGGTTCATTTCTTCGATAATGACTTTCATAGCAATAGTATTCAAGCATGGATACTTCATCTCTGGCTGAAGATACACTGTCGTCAGTCTCTTTATATTTGATACCAAGATGAAATCCTTTTTCCCCATATGGAAATAACAATGGATATTGAAGAGACATAAGACTGGGATTCAGAGGTGAAACATGCTTTAGTTCACCGTAGTGAGTTTCAACAACTATATCAAATCTGTTATTCTCTAAAGATAGGTCACCTACGATTAAAGCAGCTAGTTCAGGAACAGTTGGCAAAGAATATCTATCACCGTGACTATCAGATGAACCAATAAGCCGAATGTAAACCTCTGGATTTCCTTCAGAAAACAGTCGATCACGTGCTAGCCTGAATTTTTGACTAACACATTGCAACAGTCAAGCATGCTAATCAAGGCAGCAACAATATTAGGATCCGCTTCATCTTGTGCATTATCTTCTTTATTGAACAAAGATAGTATGTTGTCGATTTCGTTAAACGTATCATAAATATATAGTGAGCATCTTGAGGCTTCCGTCCTTGAACTGGGACTAACGAACCAATACGATGATGAACAACACCATTTATACGGAAAACATAAGGACCTTCACCAGTGTTTATGGTTCTATCAACATCTATGCCTAAAGAGGTGAACGCAAACAAGGAATTGTAATGGCGTATCAAACGCATAAATTCATTTGAACGAGGACCTTTATTAAAACCAATAAGTTCTCGAAGTGGATGTAGCAACTCTTTATGTGGTGGAAGAGAGACATTTCCACCTCGGCAACACTTATTATAAACAATTCGATGATGTCTAGAGGAACTTCTATGCTGAGACCTTTCTTGAAACCAAAAAACAGCCCCACACCTATTACATTCGTAGTCTGGACCGCCATAATATGATCGGTTGGCATACGTGGCTGAAACAATATAAGAAAAAGTCTACTGAAAGAAGGAAAACAAAGAGACGATATAACTAGGGGTGAAAACGGATCGGATTCGGACGGATATTATTGTTACCATATCCTAACCCATATTTTTTTCGGATTCGGTACCAATCGGATTCGGTGCCGGATCGGTCGGGATTAACCCGAGCCGTTTGCACCTCTACTTGTTTGTAAGGAATGCATGCAGTATAACAAATGGAGTAGGAGGACGTACTGTCAAGAACTTGATGTTACTACTTAATAGCTGATATGGAAGATTTTATTTTACCATTGCAAAAGAAAATGAAACGTCAAATAGTAGCACTAACCTGAAATCAAACTTGAAAACGTATCGGATTCGGGACGGATATTGCTGTTACCATATCCTAACCCATATTTTTTTCTCCGGATTCGATACTAATCGGATTCGGTACCAATCGGATTCGGTGCCGGATCGGTCGGGATTAACCCGACCCGTTTGCACCCCTAGATATAACAATGCAAAACACAGAGAGAGAACGCAAAGAGAAAAACCCGAAAAACAGCATAGCTATGGCATATTGTCAAACCTTTTAGGTTAGAAATTTGTTCCTTAAAAAGACAAACGCCTGCGTCTCTAGATGAAATTGGATTAAAAGGGTACATACTACCTGAAATGAGAACAAAATGCAATAGAAACTATAGAACAAAACATGCTGAAATCTCTATCATTAGACCAAAGAACAAGATAAAAAACACAGTAACTAATCAAAAAGAAAAACAAACTGTGAAACAAGCTATTGCCAAATCTCTATGGTTGCAAGTAAGGACAAAACAGGGAAGTAAATTTTTTTAGAAAAGCGTAATAAAGCATCCTTAAATCTATATGATTCAAAGAAAAGAAAAGCACATGTTCTAGCAACATTGCGATAAATTGGATAACCTCCTTTTTTCTATTGTTGGTTGCATCAATAGAACTAACCAACGACGAAGAATAGTCTCCTGCCATGTTGACAGCAGGAAAACAAATTAGTAAAAACAAGAATATAAATCACGGGCTTAAAAAAAAGAGAAAGCAAGTAGCTATAAAGAATGGACAGAACCATGTCGACGCCTCCATGGAAAAAGCGTATTAACATCTGCGGAAAGCATTGTAGAGTAGTAAATGGGAAAAAAACAGTAGGAAGCAGAAAATACCTTAAGAATTTGAAAAACAGAAAGGATTTGGCATACGCAAGTCACGCAATGCTAATAAGAAACATACATGAATTACATTGCTTGTAAGCGTCTTTGGTGCAAACTCATCGACAAAACATTTATAGAAGGGACCGATGAAATTGTGGGCACAAGCGGTTGTTTTCCACGCAAAATTTCTTCATGGCGGGCTTTAGCAGAGGCCGATGAGTCCATAAAATAAAATAGCAACAGCTAACACACAAATAATAGAACCAAAACCGAATCAGAGCTATAAAATTATAGAGAGATTTATAGATACAATAGTAACTAAAAATAGGTACATAAAAACTATTCATCAATCACATATCTGGAACACTAACAGGTGGGCAATCAGTAGATGACAGTACGAACAACATACTAACATATTCAGATATTTTATATGAGAAAATATACATGTTCTATTGCCGACTATATGCAAACCACAATATGAACAACATATCCAAACCTCCTAAGAAACAAAAGCGTATCAAAAGTCACACTTACAGAGTGCACAACGGAGTGTTGCCCCAGCAGTACCGCACAAAAACGCTCCCCTGATCCATTGTCAGCGACCACAAACGAATCGCCAACAAGTATCTGCCAAGATATATAGGCAATGTTGTCACAAAAGCAAAATAGACCAACACGACAATAGAATCACAAACCCAAAAAGCAAAACGTAACTATCGGAAACAAACAGCAACGAAAGACGCAAATCTAAAGAGCAGATTATCAAAATACGTAAAAAAAGGAGCTAACGAAATGCACCAACCGAATCGCCCACCACCCAGCAGACGAAGAACACCGCTCTGACGAAAAGCACAAACCGAATCACACACCACTCAGCACATAAAGAACACCGACGAAAAGCGCAAGAACGAAACAAGAACCAAGAACAAACGAACGCACCACCCCAAACCAAAAGCGAAACGAAAAACTCGCTCACAAAATCCGCGACCCGTGCGTACGATGACAATATAAAAACAAGAGCAGAACAACCTGCACGAGGGATGAACTGACCACAACAGAAACCGAAAAAGCGGGGCCCAATCATCATACACTAACACGTCCCTAAACTGCGTAAAAAAACGACACCACCTCACCCTTCGCCTGGAAGCTTGCAGCAACACTATTTACCTCGCTGTTTGCCTGGCGCGGAAGAGGAGACAACGACCGAGCGCAGACCGAACCCGCCCGTCGCTACCAATTCGCAATGAGCGCACCCAGCCGGCTAGCCCGCACGCACAGCGCACACCCACGCGTCAGCCAAAGAGCTCACCCCGCACACGTGGCACAGGCGAGAGGCCAGGAAGTCCCCCGGCTTTGATATACGGTAGATGTATTCTTTCACATGAGGCGTTTATATGTAGTGGTAATGGTTTTAAGAATGTTTGTATGATACGCGTTTATATGTAGTGGTAATGGTTTTAGAATGTTTGTATGATACGCAGAAAAGATAAATGTTGCGCTTGTTTTGCTTTTGAGTGAAATAGGTTATAGATTTTTCATACTATAATCTTTGGAGGTACAGCATGTTATGTGCTCTTTGGAGGTACAGCATGTTATGTGCTTAGGCCTTAGTATGTTTTCCCTGGGGAAAGTTTCTCCCACAAGCCAAACAAGGCCTTAGAAGGCAGGAATTTACAGTATTCTTGTAAAAATTACACTAGTTCATGCATAATTCTTTCTGCATTTCAAGCAGGCCCTAAGTAAGCTGATTAGGAATTCTCGACCCGTAACAGCATGTACTTCACTTCCCGATTCGAGCCCAATAATAGTAAAATAAAATCAGGACAACATATGATTAGCCATTTCCCAAGAAGAACAGGAAAAATACATTAGACCTTTGGGAACGTATTCTTCAACCATATTCTTTTGCTTCATCTATAAACAATGTCAGGGAATGCGCTTCTCTTTACACTATTTCCCAATTTTCACCGCTGAAAGGATATATCCTTGACATGCATTCTGGTGATCTGGTCACCAAGCAACCCATTTTGCGCGGCAACTTAACATGAGATATGCAGCTGATTCATTTACGCGATTTTCAGCTCTTACATTCATAAAGAGTGCTGTATGCGTCGACCATGATGATGTGGGAGTTTTGATTAATCCTAGTGGAATCTTTCATCTTATTTACACCTTACGTGGTGTCATCTGCTGCTGAACTGTTATCAACAGTCTCTTCAGAAGCCAAATTTTGGTTCATTACAAACCTCAGGCTGTCACCTTCTTCAAGCTCCCACTGCTTTCTGAGTTCATCGATGGCTCTTGATGCAGCCCTAGCTACAGCATAATTGGAATCTTGAGCCAATCTCTGCATATTAAAAGAAAGACATTGAAACAACATTACTTTCCCCAAGTATTTTTAAAGAAATGCAGCGCATACAAGCTCAACCACCAAGTGAGCATCAGACAGAAATGGCTTCAGTTTTTATGGCTTTTAACTTAGATGGTGGAAAATGAATAATGAAGTGCAAATTTGACTATGGGATATAATTCTCAGTTCTCAGAGATTCAGACATGACATACAGAAATTCAGATATGAAATACTCAACAGTTGTCTATGGTTCCCCTTTAGGGTTAATAGGAGAGATTTATGTTAACCTGTAAAGCGCCCATCCCAGCATTCCCTAGAGTCCACATCGACGGAGCTGCAGCCAATGCATTAGCTAAAGCTTTCCTACAAGGAGTAGAAATATATAATGGTCACTTATAATGCAATATAGTAGCAGAAAATTAGTATAGAAACACATAGGTATAACGAAATTCATTGTGCTTTCTATTAATCTAGGAGCACTATAGTTGGTTCACTAATAAATGAACATTCTGTTTCTATATCTGTCAAAAGTAACAAATCCTATTTATTTGTATGAAAACAATAGGTCATCTCCCTGTATAGTAGAACAAAAACAACATGAGTGACAGATGGTAAGTACAATAGAATAGGCAGATATAAACAAGTAGACAGACATGAACCAATCTTTTAATAAACTATGAAAGCACAAACAATTTTTCTCGGACTGTCTAATCATCATACTGTCTGCAAAATAGTTACAGTCAATGCTCCATGCTGCCCTTTTTGGTTGCATATATCGTAAACTTGGATCTAGGTCTCTACATGATTAGGAAATTCTGGAATGATAAGCTCAAGCTGCACAGTTATCTGTGTATTTTCTGTATATTCACTTCTTACAAATTAGCCCCTCAAGATAACTGTACTGCAAAATGGATTTGATCTTGCCAACAAGGCAGAAGCAGCATCTTGGAGACATTGCTCAGAGGTTGGACATGATGAATCTGATTACAAAAGCAGCTCCAAGGATTGGTTTTGGTTAAAACACTTATCGCCATGTTTGTAAAGAATGTGACAAAGGCCCCCTGTTTGGGCATCCTTTACGATGTGTTCGTGGTGAAAACATATGGGGTGATGCATGGACAAATCGTGATTCTATGAAACCCTGAAATACCTTCTTGGTCTTAAGTACATATATTCATTATGAGAAGATCAACATAAAATACAAATAGCATCTGGTTAAGGCTTAATTGAATTACTGTCTTGGGCTCTTGGCAGGAAACAAATGTAGCTATAAGAAAGGAAAACACAATGAAATTGAGTCATTAATCAGGAGGAAAAAACGCTGCTATATACCTGGTATTAACGTCTGGAGAGCTTGAACATTCAGCTATCAAGGAAACACTCTTTTTCCCATCCATGGCATCCAGGTCAATAAGAGTTGCTACTAACAATTCAAGCTTCACAAACAGAAAAAGAGAGGGTTGGAAAATGAAGATAGCAAGGTTCATGTTGATTAGATGAGTTTAAAAATGGTTCACCTCCTCAGGATCTGTGTAGTCGATACCATCAGCCTCAGACAAGGCAGATGCCATACTCCAGTATGCATCCTGTGAAGAATAGATTAAATAAAGAGTAGCAACGCGACGGGAGTGTGCTACTAAGCAAGTTAAGCTTGAGAGGACCTCTATGGCAGTAATCTGATCAGTAGAAACTTTACGAGGAAACAGCTCAAGAGTCTTTCCATTTTTCTCAAGTGTGATGAACCTTGTTGAATTAGTGGGAGAAAATGAACCATCCTTAGGAAGCCTACGAGTAACTTTAGATTAACTCAGACTGATCCACAGTGAATAAGCAACAGGGCAAAAGTAAACTAGTTTTCTCTTCAATTAAACATTGATTTGCTCTAAGAAAACTAGTATTTGGAATTTTGTATTAAAAACTTACTGGTCCTGTAATTTGTTTGCCATCATGTCATGGATGTCCCGAACAAACTGCACTAAATGTTAGAGGATTACATACCAAGTATAAAAATTTATAATCAGTATGTTATAGGAGCAATACCAGTATTTGGCAAGTCAGGTTCGAAATTGATCAAACTAGCTAGTATGTAATCTAGATCTAAAGTTTAAGCGTTTATTTTCAGCAACAAATGTCAAAAGCTTCCATTATAGACTAGTCTGTTGTGATCACATGTATGAATTAAAATACATGGACTAAAAGGTACGAGGTATCCCATATACTAATATGTCCAGGTGGCAAGGTATAGACAGAGTATGATGAAGTTGGCGGCTCTTGGCTAAGCTACTCATGTTTGGATGTAGAGTTATTTATTTTCTGTTAAGCCAACAAAACTACACTTGGGTGTTATTGTAGAGTATAGAGGGCATTGATCCGTCATTAAAGCAGGCTCAAAACACAGGCAAAATTTGTTGGAACGCTGTACACTGAAGATCCTACTATGATGGTGTCAGGGGTGTGGGCCTTGGGCCCAAGACCCAAATCAGTTCATTATTAGAAATTAGAGATTAGATTCTATTTGAGTTAGAGATTAGTTTCCTTATGTTAGAAATATAATTAGAGATATGATATTAGTTTCCATATTGTTAGAGATATAGTTGGAATTAGATTCTATCTGTTAGGGGGAGGCTATCTACATAAGAGGGCTATTGCATGCTATTGGAATCAATCAGAGAAATAACAAAGTTTTTCTCCTCAAAAGTCTCTCTCCTCTAAAGTTCCTCTCCCCTTCTACGCCGACGTCATCCGGCCATCCTCTTAGTGGTGTTTACCCCGTTATGAACTAAGGTTCATGACAATTTGGTATCCGGAGTTGGTCGCCGGAGATGGTCGCCGCCCGAATCCCGACCGAAGCTTCCGTCGCCTGCGCGTGAAGTTGCCGGCAGCCGCCGGCCTCCGTCGCCGCCGGCTGAAGCCGCAGCGTCCACTGACCCAACGACCACCGCCGCCCACCGGCCGTGGGCGCCTCCGGCTCGAAGAGTCCCGACCGCCACCGCCGCTCGGTAGCCGCTCATGACCTCCCCGTGTCGCAGATCGCCTTGCCGGTTCGCCTCGCCGAGCCGCCGTCGCCTGCTGCCATTGCCGCCGCCGCTCATCCGCTCACTTTGCCGCCGGTTCCACGCCGGAGACGCCGACCGCCGCCGAAGCTTCCCGCGCCCGGCCGCCGCTTTCTGCGTCGTCGTCACTGCCGATGCCGACCGGGGAACCCCCCGCCACCACCGCCTCTGTTTCCGTCGTGAGACCGAGCCGTCCGAGCGGAGTATTTAATAGGACGAGGAGCCGGTGCAAAAAAAACTAAAAAAAATTATTCTATAGGCAACATATAGCCGAAAGCGCTACACTTCGTCGACATGGCGCTGCAACCAGGGCCGCCGCCTAGCAGCTCGAGGACAAGCTGCATGTCCGAGAGGGGTGTAATGCCAGGGGTGTGGGCCTTGGGCCCAAGGCCCAAATCAGTTCATTATTAGAAATTAGAGATTAGATTCTATTTGAGTTAGAGATTAATTTCCTTATGTTAGAGATATAATTAAAGATATGATATTAGTTTCCATATTGTTAGAGATATAGTTGGAATTAGATTCTATCTGTTAGGAGGAGCCCATCTATATAAGAGGGTTACCGTATGCTATTGGAATCAATCAGATAAATAACAAAGTCTTTCTCCTCAAAAGTCTCTCTCTCCTCTAAAGTTTCTCTCCCCTTCTACGTTGACGCCATCCGGCCATCCTCTTGGTGGTGTCTACCCCGTTATAAACTAAGGTTCATGACAGATGGATAGAGCATTGTAGGATATTATTAGAACGGCATAGTAATTGGTTCAAAAATAGCTTTTGAGTTTGCATAGACAAAGGCCCAAGAAGTTATTGTTAAGGAGCTGTATTTCTTGCTGTACAAGTTGTATAGATATGATATTATCTTTCCATATGAGAGAGAGATGATTGGTTGTAACTTCCCAAAATACTTTCAGTTGTAATCACTGTTGGATATACGGCACCTCGGCCCTCTGTGGCTTGCGTGGTGTTTCCTCCAAACCTTTTCTTCCTGTTTACAGTTATACATCCTATTTACAAAATTGAAGATTATTCATTGCGCTTTTTTCTTCATCCTAAAATTTGTCCTGACTGCAGGATTTGCATATAACCACCAGTTCCCAGTTATGCTTTATTTAACTTGTAACTACATCAGATGCCTCCTTGGATATTGCATTAGATAACTGCTTGGTATGTTATTTAGTATTCTTTCATTAGTACATCTAATAATGGGAACAATAAGCAAGCGCAAGGAGGTTGGTGGTTGAAACTGATGGATTACCCAATTATACAGATCTTACATATCACCATGTAATAAAAAATAAAATCAACACATGGGACTAAAAGACAATAGAGCTAGATGAACAACTAGTTAAGCTACCTTTAAAGCCATGAAAGCATCCTCCATGGCACGTCGTCTAACAACCAAATCAGCTCGTCGCAGATCTGCCTGGGTTGCAAATAAATATTGTATTAGATAAGCATAATGCCATGAATTCAACAGTAGCATAGAAATAGCATGCTAACATGGTTAATAAAAACAATATGGATACACCAATAACATAGATAGGATGCTTGCAGTTTTCTCTACAGTATATTGCTTAGACCTTTCAATTAGTTCCAACTTCCAACAAACTGAAGTGAGGAAGGAGAGCTAGTACGCACCTCTAAAGCACCATCACTCCAATGTTGATCTGCTGCTTTCTTCAAGTCCGACTGAGCCCGCTCCTTTAATATCTGAATATGTATACAAAGGTCAAAGATTACAGTAGATAGAAGTAGAAAGAAACCAAGAGTAACATAATAGGCAAATGAATAATTCAATATCTAATGAATACATTAAATACATACTCTAGCAAAATGGGTAAGGCGCGCTGCCCTCTCCTTCACACTGTGGTCAATCTTTTGAGTGTCCTTCCTTGCACGAGCTTCCAGGCGATAATATTTTTAGATAAAAACTTAAATCATAAAAAAAATCTAAGAGCTTATTATGGAAAAGAAGAAAGCATGTACCATCAAGCTTGAGAAACCCCAACCCTAAAACAGCAACATCCTGGCATGCACGTTTGTTCAGTCTTGTTATGCCACTAGGATTAAAAGAATATCACAGATCAGACTATTTGGAGATATTATGAAAATAATTATGCACAGTGCACAACAGTACCGTGAAAGCAAGAGAATATCACTTTGAGCCCTTTCATTCACAAATTTTGCATCATTGTAAACAAATTTGCAAGCTTCAGACAACCCTTGACTATAATAGACTGATTTTTTCTGAGCTGCAACTTGATTATCTGAAAATTTAGAAGTTCCTCTAGCATGCTCTTCAAAATCCCTGCAACAATGATGAATGGATTATATCCACTTTAAAACTGACCATGTGCAGCTTTGCACACAGTCTCGTGTAATCCTGGTACAGCACTTCAGTTTATGTTGGAAGAAACTAGATGTGTGTGAAAATAATGAAATCCACTACATGAAAGAAGAGGAAGTCTTCTATGGCACTTAGGTCCTAGAAATCTTCAGCTGGCTGAGTTGGACATTTTTAGTTAATTTCTTGAAGCATCCTGAGAGCAGGCGTTAGCTTTACAATCATATATTAGTATAAATGAAGTGAAATAACGTAATAAACACCCCAGCTAAAAGACAAACATAAAATATGGACATAACAGGCATAGGGTAAAATGAAGAATAGATGACCAGTTGCGAAGTACCCAGGTATTCGATAGCTTGATTATTATTCTTTAGATTTGAACATGACATCATCAAAACTGGGCTGAACTATTTTACATGATGTGCAGGGCAATGACCAATAATTATACCAGGTTTCATAGATAAATGTACAAAGGCCGTGGCCCATGGGATATCCAGCAAACCACAACAACTTGACTGACAAGAATGTCATAAGACATGTTAAATTTAATGACAGTAGGAACCAAGGTTGTCACGGCGCTCCGGCAAGTCGAGGCGAGGCCGGGGCGCCTGGACGCCTAGTCGACTAGGCGCCGCCATGGCGATAGTTAGACGATAGTAGTTAGACGATAAATAATACCTTATACGACTGAAAATAGCATAAATAATTCAAATAACTATGTCTCAGGAGGTCTAAATAAGAAGAAATACATTAAAGAAGAGGTTAGTTCGTAATTTTCAGGAACTTCGAGTACCTAATCGCAAAAAGACCAATAAATTGGCTAACCCTAGCCTCCAGGCGCCAGCGGACTTCCCCATCTCATCTCGTCCCCATCTCGCTGTCTCTCCCCATCTCGTCTCTTCCTCTCCCCCTGCCGGTGCCTCCCCCGCCGCCTCCTTCCCCGCCCCTCTCCTCGCCTCGCCTCCTCCCCGCCCGCCTCCTCCCCACCAACTCCTCTTCGCCGCCGTGGGCTCGATGTCGCCGCCGCTGGACCCGCTGCCGCTGTCGGCCGCCTCGGCCGGCTCCGCCTCTCCTCCGGCCGCTTCCTCCCGCTGCATCGACCCGCCACTCCCGTTGGCCGCCCCGACCGCCTCCGCCGTCCTCCGACTACAGATCTGCCCCGACGGAGGGAGAAGGCAGCATCTCACGGAAGACGGTGGGAGAAGCGGTAGATCGGCACCGGCGGAGGGAGAAGTGGTAGATCGGGCCGCGAAAGAAGTTTACGAGTTGGTGCTGTGTTAGAGCCCTCATCTCCCCACCCCAACCAACACCGGCGCCACAACGACCTCGGCGTCGCCCTAGACGCCTAGGCATCGCCTTGCACCGCCTAACTCCTCATGGGCTAGGCGATCGTCCACGGCGTCCCCCTCCGACCGCCAGGACGCCTTGGCGTCGCCTAGGCGACGCCTTGATAACCGACTAGGAACATAGGAAGACGGCATACTTTTCATGCTCTAAAATATACACAGCTTCTTAAGCATTGGTCATTTGGGTTAAAAATAAGCTCACAGACCAGTACATGTAGTTCAAAAGTTACCTGTAACTATAAGGATTGGTGCCATCTTCAGAACTCTTGCATTGTTTAGTTTCACTGCTATTATGAGAACCATAAGAATGACACCGAACAATCTGACCATGTCGGAGCAGGGAACCATTGGACTTCCCATTGGTTTGTCCATGTCTATCATTTGGACAGAGCCTGAAGACCAAGTGATATCCATTCATCCACTTCCTCACCTCTACTTTTTGGGGTATAGAATTCAATGCCATGCAATGCAGTCCTTTCAGCTTACATGGCATTCCGTATTGATCATTATAGCAAACCCCACCAGCTGCTACAGTACCAGAGATATGGCTAGCCATATGCGCAGAAGCTCTATGTTTACTATAAATTATGAGGCTTGGGCCCTACAAATAATCCTCCGATTATGCCTTCATTAAACAGATTTCCCAGACAGTTTGAAGTTCTGATCTGTAATCCTTTCAGTACCTGATGTCAAATATGGACATTTTCACGTCACAATAAGCGGACACATACAACTAGGGGTGTTCAAACCCGGGTTTCACAGTTTTGCCAAAACCGGTGAATGTGTCAAATGCACCACCCACCAAAGCAGCTACTGCATGCATGCACAAGATTGTGCACTGTCAAACGGTTTTCGAAAACCGTTTTTGAACACCCCTACATATAACACTGTTTAGTGCAAAAACAGATGGTTACATCATACAGATATTGATAATCATTTCTAGAGAAAAACGAAGTTAATAAGTGCATCAAAGGTAGCATGTAAGATGTATGTCCACTAACAAATACGTGCACCCAGACAAGCATGTACAAAATAAAATAATCAAAGGGGAAAGGCTAAACACAAGCATTGTTAAAAATAACGCAAAGCGCCCCCACACACACACACACGCACGCACACACATTCCGATTACTGCAATTTTATTTCCGTTCTAAGAAAACATGTTGCTCTTACAAAAGCCCTGCATAACATTTTTCCCTCAGTTAAGTAGAACTGGGCCATATTCGCCCCTAAAAAATCCCAAGACTCTTCCATCAATTTCCCTCGTGGCGCCTCTGCTAGACATTTCGGTGAACACGTAATGGGCATTGCACAAACCACGCCCCAACTACATTATCGACCAGGATGGAGCACTCCTGCAACCCCACACACCGACGCACAATCACACACACACAGAGCAACAGTACTACACACTCAGGCAGGACGACGCCCGTGGCATGCAGGATTCGTTGTTGGCTGCACTTACTGTTTCATGTGAAGGAGGTAGAGGCCGGAGAAGGGAGGAGAGATGCAAGGAGCGAGGCGTTGGATGTCATGAAGGAGCCGAGTATGGGAAGGAGATTCTAGAAGCAGCAAGGAGAGCGACGCGGGGCCACACAAGTTGGGGCAGCGAAGCGGCAGCCACCAGTTGCCCCTGCGGCGGGAGGGCTGCCAACGGGCTGGGACCCCCGTTCTAATCCGATCTTCTGTACCAGGCAGCGATCGATTGCCCGTGCCGAACGGCTGAGGCTGACGTCAAGGATTTTGGCTTGGCACTTGGCACAGCTCAAAATTTTAAAGGGTTTTTCTGTGATTTTTAATCCTCTACTTTACGTCTATACTCCTTTTCTGTTCCTTTGTTTTCTCATACCTCTTGTGTTTATGAGCAGACAGAGCAGCTAACAAAAAAGAGAAGTGCTATAGAACATTCGACTGTTTTTGAAAGCAAAAACAGTCAGATGATCTAGGAGTGTTGGATCTCTATTCAACAGATCCACTTATATAAACACCTCCTCAAAAAAAATCGAATATAAGTATCCCCTCTAAAAAAAGATCTAGAACGTTAGATCACCATCCAACGTCCTAAAATCTGACTGTTTTTGTCTCCAAAAATAGTCAAATATTATATTGACACTCCCAACAAAACATGGTGCATGGGCATACCACACGACTTCACATTAAAAAAGTATCCAAGTTTTTTCTCTTCTTTTTGAGACGGACAAAGTATAGAACTGCTTGTAGTAACTAGCACGGTAGCAGGTGGAGGCCCATCGCTCGTGCGAAAACATTGCGAGTATACGAACACATCCTTTCAATTAACCACGCCTTAAAGAATATTATGTTTAATTTGACTAATATTTCTTCATTTTAGCTGCATAAAAACTCACCAAACACCCGTAAACTAATAATTCAGGTAGCATGCATGAAAATTTGCAAATGGCTATGTTCTTAATGGGATTGTAATATTCAATACATACGGGATACAGTTCAACATCTTGCTAGTATACACCATCCATTTAGCATCTAAACCTGCTACGGTTGTGCTCTATCTTCTTTCAAGTAACTCCTCCTCTCCATCCTACATTCCTACTTAGGGGTGTTTGGATGAGGGGATTGCTTAGGAAATTTTTAGTATTTAGTTCACTAAGGATTTAGATCCAAATCCCCCATGCCCATATGAAGGGATTAGGCCTAATCTTGTCTGGATGGAAGGGGATTGCACTCAATTGTTAGATGCGGCTTCAGCGATTTTGACTAAAGAATAGGACTGCCAATATCTATGTAGCACACCTTCAGGAAATTCTCGATCTCTAGAAGTACGAATGCCTACTGGTTGACAGATCAATGTGTCATTTAACTTGCGGCCACCAAATTTTGGGGGTTCAATCCTTGTTGACAGATTGCCTGACCACTGGATGCTTCATTTGAAGGATCAATAGAACTGTCCCCATCAACAATACAACACCTGATTGGCTTCTGAACCTTGCCGAACGACACAGTTTTACGAGAGCATAGTTCAACGAACCTGCGGACACAAAGTAACTATGTTTTGAGTAATTCAAAAAGAGAATGTATAAAAAGGCTGAGAGAAAATTTGCACAACAAATACAAGTGCTTCGTTCTCTGGGAAATTTATCCAAGCACCAACATGATAAATACATCATCTATGTAATGTAATCTATGTTAAATGAACTAAACAAATGGGAAAACATATTGAGCTCGTCGAAGGAATCTGGCACAGGATCTGAATTGGGTGATATGGCCAGAAAAGGTGAAGTCGATAGTCTGTGAATTCATTGACTGCACAAGAAGTGTTTTAAGGCAGGCTCGAAAGAAGCTGAAGGCAAATGTATTACATTGGAGCGGCTGCAACAAGAATTTGCACATCAAGATATGTAAACTGAAGACAGAATTAAGGAGCGACAAACCTGCACGCTAGAGAAGAGATAATGTAGGTGAAAGGTCAAGGGTAGAATCACCTCCTAGAAGGGGACCGAAACATGTATTTCTTCCACAGCAAAAGGAAGTCAGAGAAAAACCAGGAACAAAATAAAAGCACTGAAAAGATATGATGATTGCTGATATAAGAACAGGAGATGAAGCAAATGGCCACAATTTCTTCAAAGCCCAATACACAATTGGGAATCTAGTGTACAACATGTTCCGACCAAAGTTACCGAAGCAACAAACCAGCTGAGTTACGAATATGAAACAGGGTAAAGGCAGTAATCTTTCAAATGAAACCCCTTAAGGCTCATTTCTAACAGAAAATTTGGGATCTCTCTGCCGAAGAAGTGACAGGTCATTGCTCAATGTTATAAATGGATGAGAAAATAAATTACCTGATATTATAGCAGTAGTAGAGGAGTAGTTGGCAGAAGAAAAATCACAGTCAATTTTCTATTTCATGTGAATGCGGCCACAAGATAAGAAGAATGAGGAAGACAGAAGAAGGCTTCCTCATTCTTCTTAGCTAGACATGGCTAAAGAATATGACAGGGTGGATAGGAGTACCCACAGGCTATTATGGAGAAGTACTTGGGCATGTCAATAGCTATAAGGAGCAGTAAAGGAGCATTTCGACCAGTGAGAGAACGTTTGATGAAGCACCTGAAGGGCTGGTACAAGACAGCCCTGTCGGTATATGCAAAAGTACTACTCATAAAAGCAGTTACATAGGCTATTCCAGAGTTCAATCTCTCATTTTGGTGACCGCCCAGTAACCGGAGATCCGACATACTCCATGTCTATATTTTGATTGCCCAAGAATTTGTTAGCCAGATTGAGTTACTTACTCAGCAATTTCTGGTGGGACAGCAACAATAGATAGACAAGTGCACCGGGTTACCAGTAATGGATGGAGCGAAGGCTACGAAAGCAGAAAATAAAAATTTTCTACCGCGCACACAAGGACATCATGCTTAAGGAGGGATCATGGATCGTTACCACTAGACGCCAGAGCGCAGTGAAGAAGAGTTGGAGAAGCCGATCCAACCACGCGCGAGGTAGTAGTGGAAGTAGCCGATCGTCCCGAACCGATCGTCTCCTCCACGCGATCAACCACACCACGAGCAGATCCAATCTGTAGGTTGTTGATGCCGATCAATGCCGCAACGAGCAGCGCCTCCACCGGTATCCACACATCCGGGGCTGGAACGCCGATCGCGAGTGTACCAGCACTCGCGAGCGGCTAGGGTTTGGCTCTGGAGGTGGCGGCTAGAGTTTAGCTCGGGATTATCATATGCATCCCCTTCAGCCCCTCGCCTCCATATATATAGACCTCCTCACTTGGGCCTCGTGGACCGAGGCCCAATAGGAGTCTATCCGGATCTCTATCCAAATTGAGACCACATCCGAATCACATTCGAATTAGTGTTCCAACCCGTTAAGTGTGCGACCAGCAGGTTCACGTATACTTGGTCGCGACCGTAAACACCTTCCGGTCACCCGTTAATAGCGGCCTCTAGTAAGACATATTAACCCCAAAGTATACGTAAAGATCATATCGGTGAACTCGTAATGTTCTCATGTACTAATCCCTTTGTCTCACGATATAGATTAAGCTCAAGGCGAGACCTGTGTCATCCTCTTAATAGCTCAATCACTCTCTCGATTCCGTGATGGATTATAAACTCGTGATTGACTCCTCAATCACTTTGACATGGCCATGCACTATCATAATCCATTACATCGAGGGGCCCAGAGATATCTCTCCCATAAGGAGGGGCAAATTCTATCTTGATCATTCACATCCCACTACATGTTTCATGGCAAACCCAAAGACTACTTTTATGACTACCCGATTCACGGAGTAGTGTTTAGTAGTCCCAAAATAAGCTACTACGCATGCTGGGAACCATGATGATCTCAAATCTAGGGATTCCACATAAACACTACTTGAGACCAACTGATAACACATGGAATCTCTGCAGTGTCTCATGGCGGGTCTATCCAACATATGTTCACTAACACATGTCCATATTATTGATTTGGTATCTCCATACCATGATCCATGAGACATGATCATCAATCAATACATATGCTGATCTTTGAATCATATTTGTTCCTCATATGAAATATAATCAGGGATCATTTAGAAATAGCAACATTTTGGCATTAAGGGTCTCATGAATAAGTCACATACTCATTGATTAATAATGATAATGTCTATTTCAAGGAACAAAGCAATGTATCATAAACATAGTATGTGATATATTCAACATCTCCATGTTGCCTCTAGGGCATATCACCAACAACCAGGTAGCATGGGACACTTGTGAGGTTGAAATTTCAAGGAGGTGTTACTCTGTTAGATTCAAATATCTAGATATGCTTAACATTTCACTGTTGGCAAATCAAGAGTGGTGATAGCTGACTAGTGACTAATCCCTGTTCTTTAAGTGCAAGAATGCTCAAAGCGATGTACTATCAAAACACCAACCTGACAGAAACTTAACTGAAGTTGAGATCGTTCACATAAAAAGCATAATGGATGGGAAGGGCATTCTCAATAAGGCCTACTTTAAAGGATAAGTGATGGTGCTTCTACACACATATGGACTGAAAAGTTAGATTTCCAGGCAGTGAAGCATGAAGTATTTAAAATTTATGTTAAGGCCCAGTGAGGCACTGTACCACACGTGCTTACTGTAGCACACATAAAAAGCAACAGCCTTATTTCCAACTAGATTAGTTGCTCGATAGCTAAGTTATTCATTCAGTTTAGATTTTATCTTATCTCTAGTTGGTTTATTTTAATGTCTCTAGATCCAATCTGTGAGGACCCCCGTTATAAATAAAGGGGCATTGTTATCCTTTTCATTAAGCAAGAGTAAACTAGGTCTTTCCCTATTCTCTCTATCTCTCTCGCTGCCGACCTCTGAGCCTTGTCGTGCCATGGCTGGGGAAGAACCCTGCTAGAAGTAAGAGGGCAGGCGCCCTGTCGCCGGCTTCCAGGCCCTTACCCAACCAGGCACATAACAATTTCGAACTAAATCCAAACTGCCCCTTGCAGTATGTGAGTATGTGACTGTGTTGATTGATCAACATACCTAAAGGAATATTTCTGGGCCTATGAAATGCACAAGCATTTTTCAGTCAGATTGGCATACAGAACGCATACCAATTTCAACAGACAAGTGGATGAATAACACAGCCAGACAGCCAGACAACCAACACTTGGAATCAAGCCAAAAAATCAATATAATGGAAACTGATACGGTACATTCAGGTATCGGGTCTCATACGTTCTTACAATGCCTGCTGGAAGCAGCAGTATGAAGATCAGTGGATGTGATCCAGGAGCTAGGATGTGGCATAGCTGAATTAGAATGTCTCAAGAGAAGCGCTGATGGATGTAATTCAGGCCATGTTGGATGAACAGCAGATTCAGCCAACAGTGATTCTGTGGGCTATGTGGAGCAACCACAGCAAAACTTTGTTCATTGATGACATGAGAATCCCACAAGAGGTTTGGGTGTTTTCGAAATGCTATACTGAAGAGATTCAACAATGAACTAACGACACTGTTCATTGCAATTCTATAGGTAAAAAGCAATAAAATAAGGAGTAACCACATTCGACATGTAATTTTGATGGATATCACAAAAAAAGGTAAAGAAACAAAGGATTGTATGAATACATTAAAAGAGTTCA
This sequence comes from Bonia amplexicaulis, assembly GCA_036346245.1. NCBI lineage: Eukaryota > Viridiplantae > Streptophyta > Magnoliopsida > Poales > Poaceae > Bonia > Bonia amplexicaulis. The sequence continues at coordinate 11,694,227 of CM070738.1, read as the reverse complement.
ACAAAAATAAATTACCTGGTCGCAGCCTCCACAGACTCCAGTTTGAGATATGCAAAACCCTTACAAATAGGATCACGAGTCTTCTTATTTGCAGAAACTGCTGGGTTTATAGTTATCAGGCCAGGAAACCCTTTGAAAGCTAGCTTCAAGTCCTTGTGTATGTTCTTCTTTTTTGGAAGGCTCCAAATACGAACATGAACACCATCATTGCTGAGATCTGTCACAAAGTACGGAGAATTAATCAAGAAAACAAGGTTTATGTACAACAATACTTTCTTCAAACCCTTCCACAGTGGCTAAATGAAGTGATAACAAATTCAAAAGATTTGAAAACTGTAATACTAAGGAGAGCTGATAACAATAATACACACACACACACATGAAATCAGTCAACCGCCCCACCATCCCCCACACGAACATTTAACAGCGAAGCGTAAATGTTTATTAAGTACGGCAAAGTTACTATCGTATACACATCAAGTTATCATCTGTAATTTATAAAGTTACTATTCTCACGCGTATTAAAAGTTACTATCGTATGCACATCAAGTTATCACTGTAATTTATAAAGTTACTTATCATTCTCACTCGCATTAAAAGTTACTATCGTATGCACATCAAGTTATCACCTGTAATTCATAAAGTTACTTACAGTTTTCACACGCAGCAGGAGAAAGAAACATGCAGCAGGAGAGAGAAGAGAATAAGTACAGTTAACGTGGAGAATTTTTATCTTGTTTACAAGTCAAGAAATAAAATAACTCTTCCAAGGAAAGTCCGATCTGTGATCTGTTTGCGCCATTGTGTTCGAAATTACAAGCTTAATAAAACAAGATCTATATTGAATATGTTTCGACGCTGCGAAATTTATATTTTTTTTATATCAGTCGCAAGTAAGTAATTGATGATAACTTCACGTGCAATAGATCATAACTTTCTATTACAAGAGTGATAACTTTTGGCATATCAAAATGTCTGCCAATTTCTTCCTCACAAAAAAATGTTTGGTCTAACTGGTAACAATAACTTCATATTTGTCTGATGGAAACTTTCGCATTGCAATACTACATAAAGTTACTGCCGAATTTATCACCATACACTAGGAAGCTGAGAAGCAGGACTCAGCAGTAACATCTTGCATACGTCGTTGAATAGCGCAACCGTATACACACACACACATTATCTCCATATATTCTTCCGCTGACACCAAAAGATAAATTGCATCATACCGACACTCGCTTTGAGGGTTACTGAAATTTCATCAGTTTCTTAACATGTTTTTGTCATTGGCCTCAAATGTTTGTAAAGACCATGTTTATGTGAAGGAACATCATAGGACATCAATTTCGGTTGGTGTTAGAAGGGAACAATTGAGCAACCCAAATTCTAAGATTTTAGGACCTGAACATTTCTCAACAATTCAAAAGGTTGTTCCATGCAAGGTATAGGATTATTGCATTTTCTGCTTCACATTGTGTTTCATTAGTTTGACTGTGCCTTTGGCCCTTGTAAATAACTACCAAATGTACGTTATTTCTTTTCTTTACGATTTATCATATTACCAGTTTTAAAAGTGGGAAATTACCCATGGTGAGAAATTATCTTCATCGGGTTGACTGCTGAAATAATGGAATTTACTAACATTTCTTTAGGACATTGTGGTATTATTTTTATGCTGCAGAAAACAAATTACACAACATACCATGCCAAACTCAAATGGTTTTTTATTGTAACTCACAACATCGTATGGGACTACAACTAGTTTAAGAGCATCATATTTTGGCTGAAGATTCAAGACTCAAAAGAACTGGATATCAAAGAAATATAAAAAAATATCATTTTTGAGAATGCAGAAGTATTTATTAATTCAAAACGTTTAGATTGATTAAACAGAATATATATTATGTGCCGGCTATCAATTGAGAAATACATCATACAGTGCAGCTTTCTGGTGGTGGATCACCATAGATGGCATTTTCTTAAGAGGAAATTAGCTTAGTACCATCGCAAGGAAGTTAAACTAGAAGGATAACATCACAAAGGAGCTCAATTGCCAAATGACATCGCAGTCACCTTGTATTATTGAAATAACATTACCGTGGTCTGTGGGTAAAGTGATGTTTTTGGCCCCCTAGACTGATCGAGATCGTCAAAGAAGCTTTGCTGGAGGAGGTGGCAATGGCAGAGGAGCTCCCTGTGGTGAATGTTCTCACAGTAGAGGACGTCGTGACAGCAGGGGCTGGACAGACAGACTAGGGATAGCTGGTTTTAACTTTTAAATAGAGGAGTTACTCTCTTCTTTACGATTTATCTGTATTTATCATTTTCAAAATATTGAAGGAATGTTCCACGGGATTGTTATTTTCCATAATAAACAGTGATAGCGATGACATTTAGCATTCAAGATCCTTTTACATGTATTTATCTAAGAATCTAATTCGCCTCTTTGCAAGATGTTGCTGAGCTAATTTCCCCTTAATTGATTTACTCACAATGAACCTTCATGCAAAATAGTTTCTGTACATCTTGTATTTTGCTAGCTCGTTACGTTTCGCATTATTAGAACCTCTGAAACTTCCTAGGATATGCAGCAACTGAGGATTCCCAGTTATTAGTCGGGTGATGATTCTCAAACAAAGGGGAAAAAGAGAAAGCAATAGTCAGTTGATAAAGAGTGCAGAGAGCTAACCTGCGCCGGTTTCTTTGGCCGATTTAGCGACCACACGGTGCTTGGCCGGGGCCGGCTCGCTCCTGCGCCGCGCGCCGCCCAGGCCCATCTCCCGGATAAGCCGCTCCTCAATGTCAGTGGAGTAGGTCCTCCCCGTGCCGAAACCGACAGGTTTGGGGCGCTTCTCCAGCCAGGTATCCTCCTCAACCTCCACCTCCTCCTCGTCGCACTCCTCGTCCTCCTCCACCTCGTCGAAGCTGGTGGTTACGGGCTCGCGGTCCCGGCGGCCGTATTTACTCAGGCGAGGGAAGGCGAAGAGGAGGCGGGACGCACGGAGGCGGGAAGGCTGGGGCCGCGAGAAGGCGGCCGACGCCAGCGCCGGCGCACCCGCAGGGGCGGCACACGCGGTCGGCAGTAGTAGTAGTGGCATTTCGTTTTTCTTTTTCGGGCCGGGTCCGTTACGGTTGTTTCCTCTTATCATCGTAAGAGTTAACTACCACCGTCCGATCCTTATCACAACTGCATCGTCGACCTCCGCCTCGCCTCATGGCCCCTACCCTCCACCGCTTGCTGCCGACCTTACCCGCGCCTAGAGGTGGGAATTGGGCCGTGCCGTGCCGGCACGATCCAGGCCTATCGTGCTTCGTGTCGCTTTGTGCCGTGCCGGTTCGGTCTAGTCATCTCGTCGTGCCGTACCGTGCCGGTCCGTCTCGCTTTCGGCCAGGCCCAAACATGGCCCAAAGCCCACCGTCATCGGCGTTCGTCGTGCACCCAAGCCCAAATTTAAAGTAACTATACACACGAAAACGATGGCGACAATGGTAGCGATGGCCGCTATCTTCCTTTCTCTTGTACCCGTCTCATTAAAAACATACTTAAAATTTGATACTATTGTCTCATATCATTCTACCTCCGAAGTTGGTCATCTAGTCCAATGGTATGCATATCTTGGTGCAAATTGGACTGTGGCGTACGTGGACATCTAGCTCATCGTCCGACAATCTAGCATAAGGCTGCTGGAACATTTAGTTTACATAATGGTTAATTGTACCATACTGGGGTGGTTATCTCATCAAATGCTCGAATTAGAAAGGCAGTCGATGAATGGAGCTATGTTAGAATTAGAAGCACATGTAGTAGTAATTTGTTTACATAAAATAAAACCATAGTAAGGGTGGGCTATGTTATCAAATTATAATTTGTATTTACAAACCTTTTAGAATGTCAAACAATTAATCATCGTCAGAAGTACAATTCTGCATGCAGAGAAAAACCCCAGTCTAATCTTGATTCGAGGGCAAATCTTGATTCGAGGGCTGTAAGCAAGGTGCAAAGATCGAGAACTTGAATGGAATCGGAGATGCTCCCATAGCATCAGCCATCAGGTAGTAGGATTTTATACAAAGAAGCAAGAAAGTCGTGAGGATGCGATATTGATCTTCTTCTTCAACAGTCTAGCCCTAAGGAGGAGCAACATTGAAAATACTCATTATTTTGTATGATGATATTTCTTAAGAAAGAACGATAAAAGACACGTTATATCACAAGTGCAAAAATAAACTCGGCCTAAATCACAGCATATCTCAGTCACTTTTTTCATTCGTTATATTAAAATCCAACAATCCTCATCTTTCTCCTCATCTCATATATATACACACACACATCACACATTCTAAGGACTGCTCCGCTCCATACAGATGTACATATCACAACGGATGTATAGGATCTTTTCGTAATGAAATTAGAATTTACGAGAACTAGAACAAAAGAAATCAAAATACATAAAAACCTATTCATAGATTTCAGAAAACGGAAGGACTAAATCGCAAAACTATCAAAAACCTAACCGAAATTCATTCGCCGCCGCCCCAACTCATTCCTCTCCTCTCCCAATCTGCGCCTCCTCGGTCCCTTCTCCCTCCTCCCACCCGCCCTGTCCCAGATCTCGCCTAGCCCCACCTCGCCCGCCGCCTCCCCCCCCTCCTCCTCCCCCCTCCTTCCCTCCTCCCGGATCTCACCCGCCACCCCTCCCTCCCTCCTCCCTCCCTCCTCCTCCCCCTCCGCCCATCCTCCCGGATCTCCCCACGCACCCTCCTCCTCCTCCCCACGCCTCCTCCTGCCCCCTCCCTCCTCCTCCCCGCCCCCTCCTCCCCGGATCTCCCCGCCCCTCCTCCCCGCCCCTCCTCCCTCCGCCTCCTTTCCTCCCTCCCTGGCCGCCTCCTCCCCGCCTCCTCTCCCCACCGCCTCCTCCTCCTCGCCGCCCCTCCTCGGCTCCTCCCACCGTCCCTCCTCCCCCCGCCTCCCACCTCCTCGGCTCCTCCCGAGCGACGACGACCTCGACTACTCCGACAACGAGCCCACTAGCGGCGGATGCCGGGCGGCGACAGGGGCGCCGACGACGCGTTCGTCATCGATGGTCGCCGTCACCGGGCGTCTTCGGCCGGAGATCTTCTGCCACCGCCTCCTCCTCCTGCGGCCATCGTCCACCCGTCCGACGGTCCGAGCTCCGGTGACCGGACACCTCCTTCCCTCTACTCCTCTCATGCGCTCGCCTGTGATGTGTGATGGGTTGTGGCCTTGTGGGGAATCTAGGATGACCGAGATGTCGACGGGAGGGGACCGGGGAGAGAGGTGGAGGCCGAGGAGAGGAGAGGTGCCACCATGCCGCCTGTGCCATGTCGGCCAAGCACAGCACGATTCATCGTCTTGCCGTGCCGCCCAACGGTGGTTTTCCAGCCCGGCCATTGTTCGTGCCGTCGTGTCACGCCCGCCACGTGTCGGGCCGGGCGGGTGCTTGGCGTCTTGGGCCTACCGTGCTTTGGGTCGACCCAAAAAGCACGGCCCAACTCCGAGCTCTACACCGCCGCCTAGAGGGCGCCTGCCTAGAGGTGGCAATGGATCAATAGATCGAATAGTTTCAAATACGAATATAAATCTATATTTTTAAAATAAATATGACTTTATATATTTTTAAATACGGATACAAATATTCTTCAACATAAATACGAATATTTTCGAATACAGATTTTCTCGGATATGAATATCGAATAAAATGGATTCCTAGCGATTTTGCCGATTTTTCACCGGTTTTTGACCGGTTACCGGTTTTAAACCATCTAAATTCAAATTTTGAATCACAAAATTTGTATGGATTTTTTATGGGTTCTAGAAACGGATCGAATACGAATCAAATAGTCTCGAATACGAATACGGATACGAAATTCTCGAATATGAATACGAACAATTTCGAATACGGATTTTGCTTACCACATTCGCATTTCTCTCGGATACGAATATCAGATAAAATGAATTATCCGCTACCGTTTCCACCCCTACGCATACCTCCTCCCTACCGAGCGGTCGCATAATAGGGTTGTGATAATCGGCCAATTATTGGTGATATTGGTTTTATCACTGGGCACCGACAAAAATAGATACCAATCAAATAACTTTGAATAAATTTAAACTGATTTATAGCTAATTTGAGGTTAATTTGAATTTAACTGAAATCCACCCAATAATTTTAACCGATTATCGATAATTTTTGGCTTTTTTTAAATTCAAATTCTGATTAAAAACTTCGGTCGATTCTCGATGATATTGATTTCATCATATCCGGTAAAAATTTGAAGGATTTGTCTATATAACATTTGACTGTTTTTATAAGAGAAACAGTCAGTTTTTGTGACCCTTACTGCCTTACATTAAGATCCAATGCCATCATCCTTTCCCTCTTACTATATAACCTCATCTAACCCTAACCCTATCCCACCATCTCTCACCTCGACCCCGTCGCCTCCTACCCTGTGCCACCCCCTCCCTATCGCCGGCGACGAACTCCTCCCACTGCCTTCTCCTCCTTTCTCATGGTGCAGCTCTGCGGGCCTCCCCGTTAGGGCTGTAAACAAGTTGAGCTCGAGCGAGCCTGGCCTCCCAAGCTCGAGCTCGGTAGAAGCTCGAGCCGTGCTCGAGCGTGCCTGAGTTGGGGTCCAAGCCTGGACCTAGGCTCGAGGTCAGCTCGAATAAGCTCGATAATAGTTAAAACAATTTAATATGCACTAAGTTTCAATAATAAGAAAATCTCTCGACTAGAATAAGCTCGATAATAGTCAAAAACAACAAACACTAATTTTTAACAATAGAAAAGCTCGAGCTCGATCTCGGCTCAAGTAAGCTTGATAAAAGTTAGTATGCATCAATATTCAAACTCGAATTAAGCCCTAATAAGCTATTCGAGCTCGACTTATTGAAGCTCACGAGCCTTGAGCTTTTTTTACAGCACTACCCCCTCCCCTCCTCTACCACCCATGGTCGGCAGTGCCCTTGCCACCTCGTTGTGCTGCCCTCTACCCCTCCCCACCGTGCCGCCCCCACCCAACCTAATAGCTAATACCTTCTGCCGCCACCGCCCTCCAGCACTGCCCACCACCCTCCTACCCCACCTGTCGCCCCTACCGCCTATAAAATCAAGGAGGCTGACCAGAGGAGGGGTGAATAGGCAGATTAAAAATCTTTCTTCAATTGTCAATTGTTTCTATTTGGCTAAAAACAAGTATATAATATGGAAGCTTAACTCAATTTAGTTTAGTACAAATAAAGCCTAAATCAATTATATTCACCAAAGTGCACCAACAAATTAAGATTGTATCAAGGTTTGCAATTCTAGAATGACAGGCAATCAATTTAATTATATGAATGTAAATTGCTTCAATGTAGATAGAACAAAAGGAAAAAAACAAACCACAATTGACACGGTTCCTTTTTACCGTGGTATTTAGAGACTTGCCGGTCCCCCTAGTCCACGTTGAGGTAAGCCCAAATGAATTAGACCGGCTCCACGAATTAAGCTAATCATCTCAAATCCACTAGTGGTAACTCTTTCTTACTCTGGGTAGATGAGCTCCAACCTTCACACTTCGATGGATCTTCTCACAACCTTCTTTGAGAACATCACCACGCACGATGCCTCCAACGCTGTCTAGGAGTCGGCAACCTCCAAGAGTAATAGGTCAAACCACTTGCTTAACTCTCACCACGTGCAACGAATGCACAAGCTCGAGTGGATACTAAATCCACCTCTAGATGCAACACATGTAATCTAGAGCTTTCCTCCTTACTGACAAAGTGCAACACATGCACAATTGAGAGGACGACCTCACACTAACTCAAAGGAATGAAATAGAGTCCAGCAACCACCTCTCCAACTAGCCACAAGAGGATATTTATACCCCACACCTCGAAACTAGCTGTTGAGCATAGAAAACAGGATTTTCGGAAGTACCGTAGGCTTAAGACCAGTACTTCCGCTCCCCTCAGCAACGATCAGAAGACTAGCTGTTATCAGCGAATCCAGTAGTTCCGATGGCTAAAGTTCAGTACTATTATTCTACGATAGTACCGCTCCACTCGTGCGGAACTACCGTTTCATCGGGGAGGAGAAGACTACCACGAAGGTGTCTCTCTGGAAAAAACATACCGCTACACAAGCCGGTCGTTTCGCAATTCGAAAGTACTGCTCACAGAAAGCCGGTAGTACCGCAAGCAAATCGGACCGCTCACACAGAGCTGTTACTACTGATTGTCGACCACACTGGTCCTCGACCACGTCAGATGGTTCAACCACTCAGGTCTCCAACACGTTATCTGGTTCGATCACACAGATCTCCTACCACGCTGGTCTCTGACCATGTTGTCTGATTCGATCACACAGGTCTCCGACCACGTTGGTTTCAACCACTCAGGTCTCGACCACGTCGATCATGTCGATATTCGATCACACAGATCTTCGACCACCACGTCCATCTTCGACCATAATGTTTTAATCATGTCAGATCGGCCACGTTGGTTTCAACCACACAGGTCTCGGCCACTTAGGTTCCGACCATGTGGGTTCGACCATGTCGATCTTCGACAACACAAGTCATCGACCACGTTGACTTTCGACCTCATTGGTTCAACCATGTCTACTTGACCATGCTGGTTCGACCACGTCGATCTTCGACCTCGTTGGCTCGACCAAGTCGGTTCGACCACGTTGGTTCTCGACCACATTGAACTTCGACCATGTTGGTCCGATCACTCTGGTCCTCGACCACACTGGTGTCAACCATGTTGGTTCTCGATCAAACAGGTCTTCTGACCACCAACGAATACAGTAGTTCCGTGATTACAATACTGGTAGTTTCGTCCAGTAGTAGTAACGTGCCACACAAGTCGATAGTTCTGATTATCCTAACAAGCGCATATACTTCAATAGATTTTGCAAAATACATTTGCAAATTACAGTATCATGCACACAAGGATCGATCATAATTCCCAATAAATTGTAAAACACATTTGCACACTTTTGGAATCATGACACAAGGATTATATATGAGCTTCAACTATTTGTAAAAATACATTTGCAAATATAAGTCTCATACTACAAGGAGTAGAAAACATGGACTTCAAATACTTGCAAAATATATTTATAATGTATAGTCCCATATTAGAAGGATTCAACACATGAGCTTCAACCATTTGCAAAAACACATTCGTAAATATAAGCATCATGCAACGGAGAGCTAGAGCAAGTGAGATTGAGCTATCAACACATGATGAGACTTAAGCTACTAGACATCACCCCTCTAAATACCAAGATCGGTAAAACATTAGGAATACATCCTTAGCCCTAACTAGTAATACATTTGCCTTAGGTCATTGTCTTGATATACATCAACCCATGATGTATACTTCACTTGAACTCCATCAACACATGATGGGTCTTCTCTTGACTTGATGATCAACTCATGATCATCTTCTCTTGGACATGCATCAACTCATGATGCATTCTTTTCTTGATGGTGATACGGGGTCGCCCTATCTTCTCGACGTAGGATCAAGATACTCAAGTGGATTTGATGAACCGTAGTGATCTCCCGTTGCCAATGCAAGAGTTAGCACTCTATAATTCGCCCAACCACACGTGCTAAACTTCACGATCACCGATGAAGTTCTATTGCGCTCCCAATTCCCAATGGAAAGGTTGAACGATCTTGATTAAAGAAAATCACTCCTAATTCCCTATGGAACTTCGGTAGCAATGCTAAACTCGAACAAACTTTAGTAGATTCATTATTCTCAAACGTGGTCTGCCTTACAATGGAGGTCTAACCCTCAATATATAGTTCCCTCTCCACCTCATGGCTGGCCAAGAGATCCTAAACCAACTCCAACTCATTCCTAGATGTATTTGGAAACAAACTCACACAAAAGGAAAAAACCTAAAATTAAACCATCACCATGTTTCGGTCATAACTTTTTATCCGTGAAGAATTTGAAGGTGGGCCGGATCCATTGCGTAGCCCTTGAAATTATCTTTCCAACGAGTACAAGAACACCTGAATCGGACTCCGTTTGCGAAAGTTATGGCCTTTTTAGTAACTGCCTATCAGGCTGTCCCGAACCGAATCCGAGTTGAATCCTAAGTTGAATCCGAGTTTGAATTTGATTGAGCACATGGGAGATCCGAATTTGGTTTGAAAATCTTATCCAAAACTTGTAGTTTAAGTCCTTGTGCTCCTCCCTTTTGCTCTCCCAAGTCTTCACATGAATCGTACCTAAGAATACATAAAATAATAGTGATGTAGTATTCCAAGTTCATCATCAATTAAAAGAAACTCCTTAAGAAACAATTCACCTGATAACATTTAATGCGGCTCAATACTTATTTCCAGTGAAATAATGTATTCGCCTGAAAAGTGCTAAGCATGTGCGTATCCGCATCATCCTCCCCTTCTTTAAGAAAAGCCGTCCTCGGCTTTTGGTAGCCTGAAATTGTACTAAGCAAAGAATACAACGTATATGCATGGTATATATATTTGTCATCAACACTTCTTTTGCTTAGCATATCAAGAACATCTGAAGGCGTAGTAGATAAAAAGAATAACACATATGCATGGTATATGTATGAATCAATTTTCGTGTCATTCTCGTTGATCCACACAAACAAATTAATATAACGGCAATCATAAGATGTATACATTGCAACATTGTCTTTCATATCATTCTCCCTCCCATGAGAAAAAGTCGTCCTTGACTTTGCTAGGCACATGGACAAGTCATTAATGGGCCAAACCAAATTAAATTGTTCAAATATGGGGGAGAAAATTTTTAGTTCCTTCCATGCTTCAACTGCGCTACTCTGATTATCTGTACATGATTGTACATTAAAGGATGAATAAGTAGGCTTAAGAAATCTTTTGAAACATGCAGCACTATTGTTGAAACTCATCTCATCGTGATCATGATATGGCATAAAAGATTGTTTATCCAAAATATGCCATTTCAATTCAGCAAGCTTATCACATGTAATGCATATTCGGTAAACATAAAACTTACCATCTATACCATAATTTCCAATCAAATTGAACTTATATGTATATGCATAGGCACTAACTAGTGATTTTAAACATGAAATTTCAGCAACATTCTCAATCACACTAGATAGCTCTTTAGGATCATCAAACATGATATAATATAAAGAGTCATCAGGAGATATTCTCGTAAGAACTTCCTTATGAGTAATTAATTCCACATTATGTAAATTGAGCAAAGAAATTTTAGAACATGGAATTTTCATTCGTATATATGAGTTCTCACAAGTACTCACCGTTTCACAATTAATTTCAGCACCAATATTGTTACCTTTATTGTTCTCCTCAGTTGATGTAGGTGTTGTAGGTAATAAATCATCATGATGTAACAACGGGGCAGCAAGTACTTCATCTTCAACTGTGGTTATTTTCTCATCTTTGACTTCCAATGGTACCGGTTGTGGAACATTCGACTCCTCAACTTTAATGTCAATCTGCATAACATAAGAAGCAACACTAGAAGTAGAGAGTAAGTAGTTAGTATAAAAAGTAATATCACTTTTCCTATGATCTCTTTCCCTCTTTTCTTTTTGTGTATTTCTCTCACTCTCAATTTGGATGCTGTCAACCTCATGTTTGGTGGAATCACACAACTCACTGTTTTTATCACTCTCACTCAATTTGGCTATGTGGAACTCATCCTTACATGGGTTTTGATACATCTCAAGTGTTATTTGTAGCAATGGGGCACTACATGTCTCCTTGACCGAAGGGAAAGTCCCATGCTCGGTCATCTTCTCACATGACACACCAGCAGCGGCATAAGAACTGAATGATGTACTTAGATAGAACTGTGTTATATGCTTCTCCAAAAGTCTCTTCTCCTGCTTCATATTCTGCAATTTATCAAATAAATCACGCTTGTAATGACGAGGAACAAAACAGCTCTCATTTCTGCTTCATCTCTTGCCATGATGCCACCGGGTGCTCCATTCTCGACTCTTTGAGTAATGACTTGTTCCCACCAATCCAAAGCATAGCCTTCAAACTCAAGTGATGCCAACTGTATCTTTCTCATCCGTATAGTGATGCATACGAAATATTTTGTCAACCTTCAATTCCCAAGTGAGATACTCCTCGGGATCAGTTCCACCTACAAACTTGGGTATGGAAAACTTGAGCTTGCCCAATCCATCATCTTCATTGCGTGGACGACGATAGTGGTCATTGTAATGCAAAGCAAAATCACTATCCCATTCCATCGCATGTGCAGCACCACCACGGCCACCACCTAGGCCTTGGCCACGCCCTCCATGGCCTCCTCCTCCTCGTCCTCCAATATGTGGTGGACGCACCACGCTGGCGACCACTGATGTTGCGGTTCAGGAGGTACATGTGCAACAGCGTCTCCTCCTTGAACACTTGCTTCATTGCCACCATTCCGAGCTTGTATGAGCCTAGTGAGGGCTCCAATGTCCTCCCGCAATTGGCGCACATTTTCATCAGCTTGTATCTCCGTATTTTGCATCTTCCGTGCAATTTGATCAGCAAAAGCATCATGCTTTTCATGGAGTTGATCGATCCCTTGGCGTAGCTCACGTTGAAAGTGTTCACGGAATGCCCCAAATTGATATTGCTTAACGAATGCTTGAGTTTCATTTGTCTCACCACTCTCATCATGGTGTTCTGCTCCACCTGACATGGTTAGTTATGCAAGAAACAAGTAGCTATGTAGAATAATGCTTTATGGAAATCACTCAATCTCACTATTTTCTCTCCCAAGTAAAGTTCTTACCCTTCCGAAGTGAATTAAGGCCAATAAAAACTTACACCTGATAGAAGTGACAACAGCAACGTGATGATTAAGTGAATTCAAGAGTGTTCACTACTTACACAACAACGGTTATATGGTGGAGCTTGGTTTGGAAGTGTATATCCTAAAATCTGAAATTCTTGATGTTGTAAAGTTAAGTAATAATCCAAGCTAGAATACTTTACCTAAGTGCTGATCCAAAAGATTTAAGTGAAGTATATGAACGCACACGCAAAGAACAATGTGACTTGATGCAAACAAAGGAATGAGCTAACTAGAGGCAATCTGAAATTAAAAATTAGATAGCTCGTTTTGCACCAAATACTAGGAGAGACGCTAGCCAATTGCAATAATATCAATGTAAGGGCACGAGATTGCTCAAGAAATTAAATCACACAATCTAAATTTATGGACAAGGAACTCACCCAAATTCGGCCATGTTTTTTTTCTTTTCTTCTTTTTTTTTAGTTGTCCTTTTTTTGTAAAGGCCGCACTAGCTTTAATCATTCCTTTGATTTTTTTTGTGGGTCACAAATATTTAGCAAAGTGTAAAATACTCAAGAGCAGCCCTAGATGCAATATTCAACAGCTAGTCTCAATTGATGAAAAAAAATATCAGCAAGATTTTTTTTTGGATTTTGGATTGGACACAAAGATTAAGCTACACAAATAAACAAGAACAATCAGCACCTAAACAAAATTCTAATGGATCAAAACCTAACAAAACTCACAAAATTAATAGATGCAAAAACTAGGGTTTGGATTTTTTTGTGGCAATTTTCGGTTTTAATGGACTATAGGAACAGAATTAAATATATCTAAAACTAAGGGTAAATAATCCTATCGAGTAAACCGCGCTCTGATACCAAGATGATACGGGGTCGCTCGATCTTCTCGACGTAGGATCAAGATACTCAAGTGGATTTGATGAACCGTAGTGATCTCCCGTTGCCAATGCAAGAGTTAGCACTCTATAATTCGCCCAACCACACGTACTGAACTTCACGACCACCGATGAAGTTCTATAGCGCTCCCAATTCCCAATGGAAAGGTTGAACGATCTTGATTAAAGAAAATCACTCCTAATTTCCTATGGAACTTCGGTAGCAATGCTAAACTCGAACAAACTTTAGTAGATTCATTATTCTCAAACGTGGTCTGCCTTACAATGGAGGTCTAACCCTCAATATATAGTTCTCTCTCCACATCATGGCTGACCAAAGGGTCCTAAACGAACTCCAACTCATCCCTAGATGTATTTGGAAACAAACTCACACAAAAGGAAAAAATCTAAAATTAAACCGTCACCATGTTTCGGTCATAACTTTTTATCCGTGACGAATTTGAAGGTGGGCTGGATCCATTGCGTAGCGCTTGAAATTATCTTTCCAACGAGTACAAGAACACCTAAATCGGACTCCGTTTGTGAAAGTTATGGCCTTTTTAGTAATCACTCGTCAGTTGTCCCGAACCGAATCCGAATTGAATCCTGAGTTGAATCCGAGTTTGAATTGGATTGAGCACATGGGAGATCCGAATTTGGCTTGAAAATCTTATCCAAAACTTGTAGTTTAAGTCCTTGTGCTCCTCCCTTTTGCTCTCCCAAGTCTTCACATGAATCGTACCTAAGAATACATAAAATAATAGCATGATGTAGTATTCCAAGTTCATCATCAATTAAAAGAAACTCCTTAAGAAACAAATTCACCTGATAATATTTAATGCGGCTCAATACTTGTAATACCCCAGAAATTGTTTAATTAATTGTTTAATTAATAGAGAGATGGACTTTTGCGAAATAATTAAATTTATAAGAGTTTTGAGGGGTTTTATGAAAATTTAAGACAACCTGGGCCTAGGCCTTGGCCCAGGTGGGTTTTTCTTGGCCCAAGAGGGGAGGGGAGGCCACCTCTTAAAACCCTAGGCAGCCCCCCACCCCCTGCGCCTCCACCCCCTGCGCCTCCACCCCAGCAGCCGCCGCCCCGTGCTGCCCCGACGTCTTCTTCCCGGTGCGCCGTCGTCGTCTTCATCGTCGTCGTCTCCTCCCCCGGTGCGCCGTCGCCGACGTTCGTCGCTGTACCGCGTGGATCCGGAGGAAAGAGAGGAGGAGATCGCGGGCGTGTTCGTCGTCGTGTTCGTCGACGTGTTCGTCGTCGTGTCGTCAAGGGTAATCCCTGGTAGTCTCTAGATTGGTTTTTAATCGAGTTAGATTCGTCGGTTTTTTGGGCTGCTGGGACAGTAGTTGTTTCTCGGCGGTTTTGATCTAGTTTCGTCGGGATTCAGGTCTGGACCCCTTCTAGAAAGTTGTAGAGGGTTTAATTATCTTTCCAGGGAGTACAAGAACACGTGATTCGGATTTGTGTAGCGAAAGTTATGAATTTTCTAGTGCTACTGTTCTGCAGATCGGGGTAGTTCTGGACAGAGTTTAGTAGATCGGTTTGTGTGACGGAAATAGTTGCGATTCAGAAATTCTTCATGTTAGGAAAGTTTTAGATAATTTTCTTAGCTTTCCATAAAGGTCAAGAAGTCCGGATTCCGATGATCTGGCCGAAAGTTATGCCTGTTTTAGTGCGCTGTCCAGAGAGTCCGATGTGAATTTTGATGCTTTAGAAAAGGGTTTGGATCGGTTAGTAAATGGCTGAATCAGAGAGTCTCCCCAACTAAGTTTTTGTAGATAATTGAAATATCTTTACAGAGAGTCCAAGAACGCTTAATTTAGAGTTACGTACTGAAAGTTATGATTTTTGGAAGTCGGCTGTCTGTGGTGGGGCAGATTTGGCCGAGGAGAGTTGGGGATTTAATTGAGATAAATTGTTGGGTGAATTGGGGTTGCTGCTATTTTATATCTAGAAACCCGCTACTGTCATGTTAGTAATTATTAATTAATTATTCAGGAGGATAGCGGATTCCGGGGGTTGTGCCTTCTACGCGTTCTTCATTTTCTCGCGGTTGAGGCAAGTATATTTGTGATGTGAAAATCTGTGTGTTTATGGATTTGTTGAATTGTTTGGATGATGGTTGAATCATGACTGTTTAAATTGTGAGTATGGGTAAGTGATGAATTGAGAATGCTATTTATGTTCTGTTTACATTATGGCATTTATGAGATTGGTTGATGCGTAGTATGGTGAATGCTCGTTATCTTTTGATACATTCACATATGCATCATATTGAGAATTGTTGAAGTCTTGGTCATGCGGTGATCAAGATCGAGGTCCCCACACTTGCGGAGTGTGGGCATTGGTCCCTGCACCGAGGGTGCAGGCATGGGTGTGCATTGACGGATGCACACCGCGTCACCGTAAAATGCGAAAGAGATGAGAAAGAGGAGATTTTGATCATATTGCATAGCTTGATGTTCTATGTTAATTGTTTAACTTGACGTTAATGATCATTGGTATTGATGTTGATATACTTGCCGAGTCGGTGGACTCACTCTTCTGTTGTTTATTTGTTTTAGGTACCAATGTGAGAATGGCATATATGGGATCAAAAGGATTAGCCGTTGCACGTGCACTATTCCTTCAATAAGAAATAAAGACAGTCATGATAATCTTGTTGGCTTGTTAGCTTAATTGGTTCAATTTATATTCCATCAGATTAAATGTAATAAAGACTTAGTATCATTGGATATTATCTTTCCGTTCATTATTTAGAACTTGTGTTATTCATGCTTATTTAAACTGCCATCTGGTTAATAAACAAAGGAGGTTATGCCGAAATTTTTAGGTAACCTATATTAGTTGTTGTTTTATTGTGGATAGTTAGTAGCATTTCAGGCCTATGTTAGGCTGGGGTGTTACAATACTTCTTTCCAGTGAAATAATGTATTTGACTGAAAAATACTAAGCATGTGCGTATTCGCATCAGATGGCCTTCAACTCATGAAAACATCTTCCATCTCGTATATTAACTTGATGATCTTCAACACATGAAATTATCCTAAGTCATCCTCATTTATGAATTTAATATATTCATCTAACTCATGAAAAATGTTAGTCTACAAATCAATTATCATCAATTACCAAAACTTTACCATTAATTCATAATGGAGGGACTAAATTCCACAATCTTCCATTTTCTGTAATTCATGACAACCTCAATAATTAATGAGATACAGATTGAATTTTGAGTATACAACATGTACCCAACAATTGTATACTATTGAATAAGCTTCTTAAGCAATTAACTCATTTGAGTGTGAATGTTTGTCTTTGAGATTAATTGCTAGCAAAACTTACACATCGAGTTGTCATTGATTATCTAACCATTAACACATAATGGAGAAACTAGGTGACAACCCGATTATAAGTATATATGAACTATACAAGCTATATATACTCAAGGGATATATTTCAAAGTAAAGACCCTTAATATGTGGAAAGTGATCATGGATCAATACTAATGAAACCATAAAACATAGAGTGAACTCTCCTAAATGTGTGCATACAAGAATGTATAATGAAAACATATGCACATATTCAAGTTAGACTATTTGGTGAAGTTCAATCAATATTTTGGATCCAAGGAATGCAATAAGATATGAGAATGTAATGTAGAATGCATACCTCTTATAATTTTACCTTTCATCCAAATGAGGCTAAGCAATATCATAATCAATAAACTAGTTAGTCTCATAATTATATTTATCATTATCATCAAAACCAACTTAATGGAGTTTGAACTTACAACCTCCCTTTTTTTGGTGATGAATGACAAATCCATTAGTAATAATAGCATTTAGATGAATATGAACATGTGATAGTAAATTAAACTAAGGTGAAAGCATGAGTATAAAGAATTTCCCTCCTTTTGGGCAATTTTAACAATATAACAATGATATTCTCCCCTATTCTCCCCCTTTTGGCATTTTATACTATATGACGACGCTATTATACATAATTCTCCCCCTTTTGGCATTGATCACCAAAAAAGCAAGGAAGAGGGTTAAGCCAAAATGGAGTATTGAATCTTACTCGACAATTAATCCACTTAGTTTTGGTCATCAAGAGTATGAAAATAAATACATATGACCAAGAGAAAATTTGAGGTAATTAAAGGAAAATATATTTAAAATATATTCAATAATCTTACATATAAGAGATCCTTGAAGGCTTTTGAAGTTTTACATTGAAGCAGCAGTTTGGAGTTCTCCACCCTTTTCGCATTTGATCTATACTCCAATTGAAGTATCAGATTTTTCAGATTTTGACATTTTGATTGAGCTTCAAATGCTAGCTGAAAAACTAACTTATAAATGACCGATAAACTTGATAAAATTTGTCAATATATATTAGCAATAGAGGATCAAAAGTTATTATTATACCTTCCTTAGATTATGAGCACGCTTAAAGATACAAAAATCACAAATCTGTTAAAAAACAACGCAAAACTCTGAAATTTTCAGCATGAACACCAAGATGCAAAAGAGAATGAAGCACATTCATTCACCAAAACAATAAAATATTTTTTGGACAAATAGGTAAAATAATTTTTCTAATATTTTTACTTTACCCCTTTTGCTTAAGGTTAGCTGAAATACTAGTTAGGTTTTTCATAAAGAAAAACTCTCCCTTACACAAAGGTTTCTCTTGGCATTTATCTTGTCCTTTGACACACCAAGGATTCCCCTCTTCTTGTTTGATTTCTCTTTTCACATCTCTTCCTCTTTGTTTAAACTTTCTTTTCTTATGTCATCTAGCACCATCAAGGATATCACTTCATTTCTCCATAATAGATGATTTTTATCCTTTTGTGGTTCTTTTGTATTTTTAATAAAAGCATTCACCATTTTGACATTTATACTACTTATAATGATATTAGATACCAATTGTAAAAAAATAAATGATAGCATGTGTAATTAATTCATAGAGACTCGATACAATTTATGAGCTTTGAATAACATCAAGTATGATTAAATCCATCTATAAAGACTTGATATCACTTGACAGCATACATGACACTAAGTGTGGTTGATTCTATTTGTAAAATTTGATACCACTTGTATGATCAACTTAAATCCCACAAGGTCAAATTGGGCACTTCACTTCAATGATTTTCACTTTATGTTTTGAAGGGAATACCACTTGTATGAGGATACCAATTAAAAGAAGAGAAGATGTCACTTGTAAAGACAAGGATAAAACTAATGCCAAGGTAAAGATGATCAAAAGTCTACGACTCTTAGAGAAAATGCCATTTTTATGAAAAAAGAGAATCAATAAGACCAAAATAGCACATGGAGTCAAGAGATTTTTTAAGGGTAGCTAGCAAGCATAAAAAGGATCAAATTGACTTTGTGGAGCAAAGGGTATAGCTGAGAAAATTGTATACCAACAAATTTTGAATCAAATTAGCCTTTTCCAGAAAAATCGGTAGTACCGCCAAAGGAAGTGTGGTCATACCGTTTATCGGTAGTACTGCTTGGTACATTGCGGTAGTACTAGATTTTGATTGAAAGCATACCAAGGATTGGATTTCAGAGGAGAGATGAGATATAACGTTGTAACTTCCTCCAAAGTTTTTCACAAAGAAACATAAACTACTTGCAAAGCATTTTAAACTATATGGCAAGATTAAAAATCCTTTAAATATAGATTTTAACAATTTAAGCTTTCATTTTTCATAAATATGCTCATGCAGGCTTTATTTTAGTCCGAGGAACTTGCATCTCGTCCAGAGCACTTACAAACAAAATATTTAAAGAACTACCGCCATTGATCAACACTCGATTCACTCGACAGTTATTGATGGTGGGCTCAACCACGATTGAAAACTGACCTAGTCGAGTCGAAGAGATCAAACAGACACTTTTCTCAAAGGAGATTGTGACTTTCGACCATTTCCGGAATGACTGATTCTAGGGCTTGCTGACCCAGATCGAGCGGTCAGTGATGTATTGAACACTTGAAGGTGAATCTCTCCTCATATTGCAGACCCACCTTGGTGCAATCCTGTTTGTGGTCGGATTGACCCTTACCCTCTAGGGAAACTGGTTCCTTCATTGAGCGTAATGTTGTGAGGGATAAGGATCCCTCCTCAACCTTATTTGTGGTGCAATCTCTGGGATCTCATGATGGATATCTAGAGACAGTCTCACCATCGGATGAAAACATGGTCTGCTCGTTGTCGTAGCAGCCATCCATGTCGAGATCTACGTAGTTGGCCAGGTCGAACCAGTTCTCCTCATTAACTCTCCTACCATGAGGACATCAAAAAGAAGAGAACTTGCCGACAAGGAATTACCAGAGTTTTGGCGAAGATGTTCCCCACATACGGCGCCAACCGTCGATGTTTTAGTATTGCTCTTATATATGATTTGTTTGGGTTCTGGGAACTCTTGAAGACATGGCTACGATCACGCGGAGAAAAGACACAGGGATTTTTATACATGTCTGTGCCTTCTACTGAGAGAATAACTACCCTACTCATGTATGGATATTGCTCAATGAACTGATTACAATGGAGAAAGTAATACGAAAAGCCTTGATCTATTTCTTTTCTCCCTTGGGTCTGTCCCGGTCCTCCTTTCTTCTCCCTGACATCCACCTTTATATAACTTGCATGGTGGAGGCAATTTTTTCTTTCCAAGAGACATCTTAACATTTCGAATGATAACTGTCCGACAGGAGTTATTAGAGATGAGGTATCTCACTCATCGTGCGACGGTTTCTGCCTTGGTGAAGTTATGTGCATTTATTCCAGAGAATAAATACTCATGCTAATCGCCCTATCAGACAGGCGCACGATGCAATGGGTTGTCGTAGACAGGTCAGTCAGAGTTTAGCTTAGTTGTAGGGGGATCTACGACCACAAAATGGTTGCGGGATAACTTACGACTATGTCATCGTCGTAGCAGAACTTACGACTATGTCATCGTCGTAGCAGAACTTACGACTATGTGATGGCCATAAGAAAGGCTTACGACCAAGGAGTGGTTGTCGTAGAAGAGCTTATGACTAAGGAGTTGTCGTAGAAGAGCCTATAACTAGAGGTTAGTCATAGAAGAGCTTACGACTACCTGGTAAAATCTCTCCCTTATAGATAAGAGGTATACTCGAGGAATATAATGACGTAACCATATTATTTACAGATAAATAACAATTTGAGGATTGGTTATATCCTCGTTAAGTATGTATTACTAATAAGATGATGCCTTGTTTATTATTATACTTTGTACTTGCTGAGTCATAGATTCACCCTTGCTTATTTGTTATTTTTAGGTGAACGTTGAAGGTGACATGCATGGGTGGTTGTATAACATGGTTTATTGCACACTTGTAGATCTTCACTCCACCTAGTAACTTATCACTTTTGGTCATGAATAATTTAGTGTCATTTATTGTCATAATTGGATAATTTGTTGTTTCCCTTTGTTCCTTATGGTTCGTATTATTGCTGGATGGTGCTTTAGATGCTTTCAGTAATTATTTGGTTTATATTAAATTCAATTTATGGTTTATCATGTTGCTAAATTTATGTTTAATTTCATGTGGAATATTTATTCGTGATATCTAGTGGTCTTTAATACTTATTGGTTTTAACTGGTAGCGGTGGTGGCTGTAGGTAGGGGTGAAAACGGATCGGATACGGTCGAATAGTATCAAATACGAATACGAATCCATATTTTTAAAACGAATTCGAATACGAATTTGAATATTCTCAAATACGAATACGAATATTCTCGAATACGAATACGGATATTTTCGAATACGGATTTTCTCGGATATGAATATCGGATAAAACGGATTCCTAGCAATTTTGCCAATTTTCACCAGTTTTTGACCGGTTACCGGTTTTAAACCACCTAAATTCAAATTTTGAATCACAAAATTTGTACGAATTTTTCATGGGTTCTAGAAACGGATTGAATATGAATCGAATAGTCTCGAATACGGATACGGATACGAATATTCTCAAATACGAATGCGAATACAAATATTCTCAAATACGGATACGAATATTCTTGAATACGAATATGAATATTTTCGTATACGAATTTTTGCTTACCATATTCGTGTTTTCTTGGATACGAATATCGAATTAAACGAATTATCCGTTACCATTTTCCACCCCTAGCTATAGGTGACATCTTGGGCTTTTGTTAAGCCAGGGTGTTACAATTATTATGCACGTAGCCAAATTTTGTATCTTTGCCGTAGATGATTCAACTTTACATGATAATAGACTATGTATGTGCATATTGTTTGCATGAATATTAGTACTCCTTTTGTTCATAAATTCTCCATACTACAGGAACAATACCATCTAACATTTTTTTTACTTTTGACAAACATTATGAGAGACCATGTGAGAGGTGCTCTCACGTTTGTGATGAGTAATTGACACATGTTCTGAAAGTTCGTGAAATTGATCAATTTCCAACTTTTGGTTCTGCTGTCGCCAGATTTCTTCGTGCGGTACTACCGCTTGCGGGCAGAACATCCCTGAATCTATTTTTAAGGATGGACTTGATTTGTGTGGTTCGTGCATGAGTTTGCGACTAGTGCAAATGTTAATTCCATTATCTCGAGCAATGCTATGTGATATGTTTTCTTGTCTGTGATGGCTACAGGACATTGAGGCGGAGTCGTGGTGAGGCACCGGATGACCGGACTAGGCACAGGCGGTGCTGAGGTCGGAGCGGTCGAGATGTGCCGAAGACGGCGAGACTCGAAGTGGTTGCGTGGCTTGGACGGCAAGAAACGAGGAAGCTTCCCGGAAGGTGCAGAAGGGGCATTGTGGTAAATGCGCAAGGCTGCAAAAGCGGAAGCAGATTCGATTCGAGTTAGTGGATAAAGAACAAAAGTTGTTGGCACTAATGGGTAAAGTGTGCTTGTGAACCCATTAGAGGAGGCTATAAAATGAGAGGGAGAGGCATGAGGGCAAAGTAGTAGTTAGGGTTTTTGCTTTGTGCTTTCTCTTTTTCTTTGGGCTGTTGTGGAGTGGGTGGAGATGGCAGAGGTTGTTCTGCCCTTGTCCCCATGGTGTTGAGTTCTTGATTTTCGTTTTTGTGTGTTGCTCTCAGATTGAGAGATGGGTGTAATAGTGGAAAACTCTGTGTGATCACTCAAGCATCTAATTCAACCTGAAAAATCAAGTTTCTGAGTTGTTTTGAGTTTTCTGTTTTGATGATTTCTTGATTCTCTAGCTGTTGAATCTTTATGCTTTGAGCTGGGAATATACTCAAGGTCACCCGAGAGCAAAAGGAAGATTCAAAGATTCAGATTTTCTCAAAATCCTATGCCATTTTCTTCTCTGTTCTTGGGTTTCTAGGGTTAGGAGGCAGAGTTCTTGTGCCCCCCTGATTTTCTGCGAGGAATCTTGAAATTGGAGTTTGGGTAATTCTTCTGAGATCATTTCCTTACTATCTTCAAAGTTTCACAAACCAAGAATCTAAGAATCAGGGGTATTTTGGATTTTGGACTCTACCTGCTGTGTTCTTCAACAAAATCCGAATTTTCAATGGTTATGTGACCTTTGTCTACAATTCCTTCTCAATGAGGTCAATATGCTGTTTAGGATGATGTCCTGTTCAATTGACCCGAGAAGAGCAGCATGAATTTGATCAATTCTCAGTTTTCGGTTCTGCTCCCGCAGAATTTCTCCGTGCGGTAGTACCACTGGTTCAACGTCGGTACTACCGCTCGACGAACATGGTACTACCGCTTCTTTAACGATGGTACTACCGCTCAGCAACTGAGTTTGTAGCCGGTACTACCGCTCGGTTCGACGGTACTACCGCTCTTCACGGTGGTACTACCGCTTGCTGTGAACCGACCTCGAACTCATTTTCGGACTGTTTCTCTCTGGATCTATTTTTATGCTCTTTGTCATGATTTCCAATGAGCTCATATCTTCTGTCTTCATAGCTTCCATAGCTATTGGAGAAGAAGCATATGTGTGAATACTCGGGGCGATTTTTTAAGGCATCATTCACCCCCCTTCTATTGTCATTTCGGTCCTACACATTATCTTTCAATATTTATGTTAGCACCATGAAAATAATACACATAGATTGTTTATAAACAATAATATTCTTTTAACATATATTATGGTAAAAACTAATGGTTAAACTTGTGTCTCATGTAATCTTACATTGACTACCACGAAACATTATGTTACTCTGAAACGTTAACCACTGACAATGAGCGCTAATTGTTGGTGGTCATTTTATGTATATTTTACACACCAACATCATCCTATTATTCATGAAAATTATTTATAAGGTGCCATTTGGTGGACAACCCTAATCAAATAGTGAAAATGTCTTGCATTCCGATGATGTGCCGAATTTTAGGTAAAAGAAGCGAAAAAATGATAATCAAGAGGTTTCAGAAGATAAGAAGAGAGAGAAGGAAATTAGAGAGAATCCAGAGGATGAAAATTACCAAAATATGCATATTAAGAATGAGTATGATGCAACAACACCAAGGGGCCCACCAGTCAGGGTTAGCACCTTGAGTGGCACCCGCAGGTGCCATGTGTGGCACTGACACATGCTCACTTGGAACGCGATCGGGACACCTCTCCAATGCTGCCCATATAAACCTACGGGGCGTTGATGCCACAATTAGGAGAATTCCCTTGAAAAAGTTGATAGATAATTTTAGAGTTTCATGAAGATGAAGTCACCGAGAAGGAACCGAAGCTGAGGGCACCAACCCGTAGCACCAACATTTTTACTCAGTCAGATTTGAATGAGGCAGAGAAGATGGCTGGAATTGACCAAGGATATGTCATTGAAATTTAATACTATCCTAGCGAAGCCATTGTTGTAGCAGATTGCTTGGCAAAGTTGTATATGTCAGGAATCGTCAGTTTGCATAGAGTGCCAAAGAAGATTGCATTATATAGAGGAACTCAATTTACCTCACAATTTTGGTAGAGTCTGCATGAAGCCATGGGCACTCATTTGAAGTTCGATACTGCTTATCACCCCTAGACTGATGGACAGACTGAAAGAGTTAACTAAATTTTAGAGGATATGTTGAGAGCTTGTGCTCATAGCACCAGTTGGGATATGTGTTTACCCTATGCATAGTTTTCTTATAACAACAATTATCAAGCCAGTCTGCATATGTCACTCACTACAAGAAAAACCCTATGTAGAGGCACTTTTGAGAGGCGTTTTCCAACTTACCTCTAAAATTGGAGTTACATAACCTAGAGGAACTTTTTAGAGACGCTTTAAAGGTGGTTTTGAGATGTTTTAGAACCACATGCAAAATTTTGTCTTGTAGAGACATTTTTTAGACACTCTCTAATTTGCCTAAAGTTTTTTGTTGTGTAGAGATAGTTTTTTGAGATGCTTTGAACAATCTAGAGGCATTTTTTTGGTGGTTTACATGTGTTAAATGACATACATATAAATATGACAAGGCACAACTAAACACGTGAAGCGGTAAGGTTGAGTTGGCTAGTGCAACATGTCCAACAGAAGTACTACTCCTATAAGGTCTAGAGTTTGAGTACCAACCTTTGCAAGAGTCCACACGTTTTCAGGTTTTATTTTCTAGGGTATACTATAGTAGTCGCACAATTTAACGCTACTATGAAATACCTTTATTCTCTTACAGACACAATAAAGCACATCTATAAAATGCCATATGGAGGCGTTTTAATAATACGTCTCTATGTTTATAGTGATGATACACAGTAAGATGCTTATGAGGCATTTTAAAAATGTCTCTATAACAATCTAGAGACATGAAAAAACATCTCTACTATATTAAAAAAGCATCTTTATGTGGGGTTTATGTTGTAGTGACTTTTTGAAGCTTTGTATGGACAACTGTGTAGAACCCTTCTTAATTGGAAGGAAACTAGAGAACGTCTTGTGTTTGGACCCGATGTTATCCAGGAAGCTAAATACCAAGTGTCTATGGTCAAAGAGAGGCTAAAAATAGCTTAATCCAGGAAGAAGAGCTATGCAGGCCATTGGCGATGAGATTTAAGTTTTGAGCCCGAGGATTATGTGTATCTCAGGATAATGCCACTCAAGGGTGTCAAAAGGTTCTAGTCTAAAGGAAAGTTTGCTCACAGATATGTTGGACCATTCAAGATTTTGTAACAACATAGAGAAGTTGCTTATTAGTTGGAGTTGCCAAAGTCCTTGGCAAAGAGTACATGATGTGTTTCATAGTTCTCATCTTAAGAAGTGTCTTCGAGTGCCAACAGAGTAGACATCATTGGAGGCCATTAAACTTCAGGAGGATCACAATTACAAGGAGCAGTCCATTAAGATTTTGGATGTAGTAGAGCACTTAACTAGGAGGAAGAACATCCGTTTTTGCAAAGTTTAGTGGAGCCAACACCCCGAGACTGAAGCAATCTAGGAGCGAGAAGAGGACCTGAAGGCCGAGCTCCTTAACCTTTTCTCTAGTTGGCCTAAATTTAAAATGATTTAATACGAAAAAATAAAATCAAATTAACTCCAAAGTTTTATTTGAGTTTATGGTGTGAAAACTATTTTCTAGAATTTTTTGAGTTTATTTGCTATTTTTCTTGGCTTATTTGAATATCTTACTATTTTTGTAAAAACAAAAACAAAATAAAATCACTGGAAATTCTTTAGGCTAAATTCCCGTCAGCCCATCTCCCTTTCTTCCTCTTCGGCCTGGCCCGACTCACCCACGCACTAGCCTAGCTTCGCCACCCAACCTAGATCGCTACCTGCATCACGCTTGCATGCGCCACGTGTCGCAGTTATAGCTACCTTGATCATGTTGCACCCAGTTCTCGCAAAACTATTTTGCATTTTAAATTATTATGCGTTGCTATGTTGATACAATAATTATGTACCCGGGAAATAGTTATGAACCCTAGTTGTTATTTATCAACCTTGCTCGGTTGTATGCCATGATCAATTGTAACTCTATGATGGTTTGTGCTAATTGGTCAATAATGTAGCACCAACATGAATTGGTGTAGACTTGCTTAGACATGTTGAGTTATTGACATCATTTTGGAATGTCAAATTACACATGATTAATGATATATGCAATTGCTTTGTAAATAGATGTATGCATTGTGTGTTATCTTTGATAGCATGTGTTGCACTTTAAAATCAACTAGTGGATAAATAATTTAGAATGGGTCGATTGAAAGAATTCTGTGATCATGCTATGTGCAATCTTTATGAATCATTGGATACTTAGTAAACTGGGTAGTATTGCCCTGATCAGTTATGGAGTTAATTTTGTGCGTCATTGAACTGAGCCCCATCATACAATCACATGCTCTATGGCAAAGGCCTAGCTTAGTATGTTACCTTGTTTTGGTATTGACTCCTCAAACGCTATGTTAAGCTGTGTGCCAGGGTGGAGGGTGTGAACTCATTTGTGGAGCTACATCATATGGACATTTTATCATTTAAAAATCCAACGTTGAGCTTTGGGCCTACTTACATGTGTTGGGGTGAGGCTATTGGGTTCCAGCTTAACGGAAGGGGTCAGTGCTAGGGTGAAGTTTCTGAAAGGCTTTGTCATGATCCTCTTGGTTGGCATGCCTAAGGAAGCGTGTTAGTGGCCGACAATATAAGTTGATCATATTATGTGGGGAAAGTTGTACAATCTCTGCAGAGTGTTAATCAATATGTTTGAATAGCTATATCCACTATCATGTACATGTTAGGGATTTCACACAAGGGTTAGATTTTCATAAACAAAACCAGGAAGGAAAAGCTATGTGCAAACTTGGAAAGAACTATGTGCGACAATGTTTACTTCTGATATTTATTATTGTTTTCAAATTATGCTTTTAATCTATTTATTGTATTTGTAAGTCAAATTAGCTTTCTGCAAAATAAGCCAGGATACCCACTTTCTTTGTAATAAGCCTTGCATATATACATTACATTCTGTGTGCATAACTTATTGAGTACTCCCAATACGTACGCTTGCTGTCATCACAACTCAATTGCTGGAGAAGGTGAACCATCACTGCTCTTTCAGGTGAAGTTCTACGAGAAAGGTTGATTGCTAGGTCGAGCTGCCTGTGGCATGGGTATCGCTAGGTCGAGCTACTTGTGGCATGGGTTGGGTTTTCGCTGAAGTTATCTTTTGTGTCTAAGCCCATGCAAGGCTAAATAAATGTAAACTTGACCATAAGATCAAAACCACTACTTGTTACAATTCGCCATTTAGTTATTTACGGATGATATTACATCGATGTTGCCACTGTGTGCAGTAGCATGATCCTTGAGTAGTGTAGTATACAAGGAGGGTCCAAATTTGTACATTCGGGTCTCAACAGCATCACCCTGTATATAGCTTTGTATTTCCTTGGTATAGCTTTAATTTTACGATAATGGGCCATATATACCAGATTGAGTAAATATTATATTATATTTAGCTTCAAAATTACAAGTAATATATCTCCTTAAATATGCAGTTTCCTTTAGGACTCTACCAGTAGTTAGACTTTAAATATAGAGGAGAGACAAGAGAATATTGTACCAAAATCATTGGAATAAATAAGGTTGATGATTGCTCTCTCACATATCTTGTGTCTATTTGTTCTTATACTATTGTATTGTCTAATTGTATGATTGATCTTGCTTCTAGTTGTTAACTGGTTGTATAGATCACTCGACACTAGTTTCTCAGCACTTTTTATATTACCCCAGCAATGAGTTCTTCCATTTTTCTTTGAGGCATGACCGAAATGAGATTGGTCTCTTTGATTTGCATGATTCTAAAAACACAGAAATAGGAAAAACATAGAAATAGGATATGAATGCTTGCAAAATAGAGGATTGAAAAATACATGAATTTTATAGGATTAGATTTTTGAACCAGAAGAGAGGGAACACATGAATTTTTTGAGTGAATAGTAGCCTCATTTGCTTTTAGTCTAACTAAGCACTAATCTTATTTCTTAATCAGTAGAGCCATTGATTAATGAGTCCACTAAACCAATTCTCCCACCAGGCTCTCTCATTCTTTGTGCATAGAAATTTTGCAAAGAGGTTGGAGTGGATAGTATTTTCCTTGTAAAATTCCTGTGAAACCATAGGGAATGAATGGTATTCCTCTAGAATTTTTGAGAGTGTTTACTATGAATCAATTGTGCGAACAATATTCAATGCTCTGGAATCCCAAATCCTGTATTTGGAGGCACCAAACGGCCTTCACATTCTCCATTGGGCAATATGGATTATATGTTATCTACATTATGCAAAGATGATGTACAAATAAATAACCAAATAGTAAAGGTAATCACCGTAGTTAAACTTAGGTGGAAGAATAAAATAGTTCATGGCTGCGTCTATTTACCAAGCCACAATTTTAGTCGCTTTTCTCAACCTTTGGATGGGGATGTAACCGCTCTCATAACCCCTACAAATACAAAAACAAATAGAACTAAAAGTTTGTAGTAAAGCTATGTTAAAATTGCATATCACTTGGTACTGCAATTTTACGCTTAGTATTGTGCAATTTTAGGTGACTGGGAGATAGAAAATTTCAGATAACTAAAAATTAGCAAATCCGATAATTCACTATGCTAAAAGGTGGTTCACATGTGGAGTGCTTGTCCAATTCGTCCATGTGCTCTTTTTGAAGAACCATGTTGAAATATTCTTGGTTCATGTGTATTGAATAATTGACAATCGTATTGAGTTGAGATTTGAGTTTACGAAAGTTTGCAAATTTTCATTCTTGCAGTCAGTCTTTAGGCGGTAGTACTGACCTGGTGCCGGCGGTAGTTATGGCATGGTAGTCACGGTACTATTGCAAGTGCAATGCGACCAAATTATAGTTGGTAGTAGCTATTTTCCAAAGAATGTCATTTTGGGCATGTCCAGGTTCGGTAGTACTAGATGGGACTACGATACTACTGGAGAGAAGTATGACTGGGCTTTGAATGGTGATACTACTGGGGCGATAGTACCGGCCTGGTGCGAGTGGTCATACTAACTCCCCTATTACTGGGTCTGACCATTTTGACTTGAGCGGTCCGACCAGCCTATCAATGTTAGTCAAATCGGCTATGTCTTAGAATATTCGAGGGGTTTGGATATTTATAGGATTTGGTCATGGGTTGAGTTATAGAGTCTAAGTCATTGCATTTATGGTACATGAAGCATGTCGGACTAACATGGTCAAGTTGTGAAGAAATTATGCCTATAAACACTTTCTTGGTCTTTGATGTGTTGGTTGCTTGGAGGCAACCATGGTCAACGGCGTTGACCAGGACTAGGCTCGGGGATGAGCTGAGATATGGTCAAGGAAGCTAGGCGGGATAGTTGCGCTTAAGCATGGTATATGAGAAGATAAGGGATTTTGAAGGGAAGGTTCGAGTAATGGTTCATCAAATGGTGTAGTCGGTGCAAGTGAGGCGTGGTCAGAGGAAACCGACACAGAGAGACTTATCGATACATGAACCATTGATAAACCTACGCATTGCAAGCATGAAGATTGCTTGCAAAGGAAGAGAAGACCATTGACTAGGTTCGAGGAAGAGGTGAGGCCCACGATCAAGGCGAAGTTGTTTTGGCGGGGAAACCAAAATACCAAAAGTAGAAAAGGGACCAAAACCACGATGCTTTGAGGGTATTTGGAGAGCAGTTTAGGTCAAGGAGTTGCTGAGGAGGCCAAGTGGATGAAGCTTGCTCCATAGCGGGTTTAGGCTTATGCTTTTGTGAAGCATGCATAAATCATGTGTTGAGTGTAAGACCCAGTGTGTGTAGGGTTTATGAGTTTCCCCATTTATGCTAATGGGTAATATCCATTAGGGTTAGATGTCGGTTGGTTGCCTCATTTATTTGAGTGGGAGGGGGTTGGAGCCATGTGGCCAACCAACCAACTCATCCATTCTCTACGGTTTGAGAGATATGCTTTCATGTGTTGAGTGTAAAATATGGTGTGTGGAGTTAACGGGTTTTCTCAATTGTTGTAATGGATAGTATCTATTAGGGTTAAATATGGCCTGGCTCCCTCATCTATTTGAGTGAGAGGGGTTGGAACCATGTGGCCAACCAACCAACTCATTCATTCTTTAAGGTTTGAGAGAGAGGATGATGAGGACATTACTTTCTTGGATACACACAACACTCATCCACAAGATGATAGGCAAGGAACTATGACGAGGGCACGCGCACGCTAGTTGAATTATCAGGTGAGCTCGTTCCTAGGCTTGTATAATTCAGCTTATGAGAATGGATTGCTGCCTGATGCATGTGATGTGATTGTGCTTAGAAACATGGGCAAGGATCAAGGAAGGACACATGGAGTCACGGACATACTTGGGATGAACATCGAAGGTCACCATATCACTTTGAGACCAGGACAATCAAGAATGGAAGCTGAGCATGTTCTGCAATCCAATTCGGCCTCTGGAGACAGCGCTGACTTCAACGATCATAGAATATGCATACGGAGTCCAATGAGGTGATTTTGGACTTGTTGGAAAGCTCTTGACGTTCTCTTTCTAATGGTTCTAGTCTCACCTCAAAACTCGACCTGAGCACAGTGTAAACTACAAAACAATTCTAATTAGTTCCAAACCTGGGTCCTGGACCTTGTATCAGTTTGAGCCCAATTGGAGAGTTGTAGTGGAATGTTTCCCCACTCTCACGGACGTGCCCCCACGTCCCTAGCACCATAAAAACTGCCAGAGACGCCGCTTTTAGGGTTTAGGCTTGTTTAGATTGAATTTCGTTCAGAAAATATCAGTTATGTACTTG
The DNA here is from genome assembly GCA_036346245.1 of Bonia amplexicaulis. Taxonomy (NCBI): domain Eukaryota; kingdom Viridiplantae; phylum Streptophyta; class Magnoliopsida; order Poales; family Poaceae; genus Bonia; species Bonia amplexicaulis. Next base: position 11,662,704 of record CM070738.1, on the reverse strand, counting down.
TGTCGACTAGACCAACTACGGCGACTTCAGGCCTCTTCATTGTTCAATGAAACTTCGTATTTCAGATCGCGCTTATTTCTTTCTTGCTTGATTCTCGATTGCTTGTAGGCAAGTTCAACCGTGTTGGACATGGTTGGTAACGACCAAGGCGTGGTGTAGCGATTGCAGGATGGACTTGGTCGTTTCGGTCAAGTAGCCTCGTCGTCAACGTCATATCAAACAATCGTAGTTATCATTTTCATTGGAAGATCGGGCCAAATCGCTCATCAGAGGCTTCCTTGAAATGGAGGCTTTTAGGGTGTGTGCTCTTAGGTGAGAGAGATCTGCCCTTCATGGTTGAGTGGCTGTAAATCAAATCTTTACAAGTTGTAATAGATCAATTTTGTTCATCTTTCATGGTGTGTTCTTGATCTTATTGGTTTTGCTTTTGTGTTTGTTGGTGTTTTTGCTCTCTCTTATTCCCTCTTGATCTTACTGATTCTAAGGACGTATAAGAGATGGAGATGTCTAATGAAGATCACAAGCCATCCATATGTGGACTAGTTATAGTAAAATCTTAAAGACCTATCTATAGCTCTAGATAGATCTTTGATTCCATTTGGATTCCTTCTTGTGATATCTTCATCTTAAGGTTTTGGCCTTGAATCTTTGTATACTCTAGGTTGCTGTGACATGTAAAGACCTATCTATCTTGGTCACCCCTAACCCACGAACAAATCATAACTCAAGTTTGTGAGTTTTACCTGGTTTTAGTGCATCCTTACTTATCTTAAGGAAATATTGGAACTTTGGTCAAGATCTACGCGATTCTTGGGTGGATTAGGTTTCTAATATCCTTAACAAGATGTGTACAAAGTTTAATGTCATTTGGACTTGGATTTTTGAGGATTGCACTCTTTTTGGTTCTGGCTCAATCTAGTTTTCTGTTTTGTGAACAGAGGTGTAGTCAAACAACCTTGCCTTATGGTACTACCGGTGTTCGGTCATACTGGCATTTCACCAGCGGTCAGACCGCTCAACAGCGGCACTATCGGTCTCTCTATTGCGATAGTACCAACTTTGAAGTTTGAATTTAGTTTTGCTTTCACGCTTGTATGAGTTCTTTGTGGGTGGCCTAATATGATATTGTTAGCTTTCAATAGTTAGTGAACCGAATGTTTTGAAATACAATACGGGGAAGTTGAATTTGAAGGTTTCATTTACGTCCTATAATTGTCATATCGGATGCTACACTTTTCAATGAATATACTGCTTCTACAAGTTTGTAATACAAAATTTTTTTTGTTCAACGCCGGATGTTGTGGCCTGGAGGTTGTGGGTGGCGGAGGTGCTGTTGACTTGGCACTAGCCAAATTCCATATTTCCATGTCACGGAACATGCTCACCTGTCTCCAAAGCTCAATGCCAATCATCGTGACGCTCAACGTCGTTTGTGTTGGCGCCAAGAAAAGGGTCACTTTTGCAAATAGTTTATAGTTTTTAGAAGGAGCCATGCTTAGAAATATAATAAAAAAGACTAAAATAGGGGGAAAAATACCGCTTTCCTACGCGGAAGCCGAAGGTAGTGTTTGGTTTGTGGTATATCCCGGGATAGGAGGGGGTAATCTATTTTTTGTAGTGTTTGGTTGTAGGATTGGGTGGGGTGGGTTGGACCCAAGAGAAAATATTCTGCTGAAATGTGGGTTGAGCTCGTCCGCCGAAATCGAGCGAACCGCGCCAACCCACTTTCCTTCGCGCGTGTGCGGGTTAACCTAGCGAATTCCGTGGGCACGCGCGCGGTGAGAATATCTCACCCAACCCTATTTCCCATTCATGACCCTTCCATTCTCGCACATCTCATCGCGCCTCCGCCCTTCTCCTCCACGCGCGGCCGCCTAGCCGGTGTGCGCGTGCCTCCCGCCGCTTTGCCCTTCTCCTCCACGCGGCGCTGGCCCGGCCGGGTGTGCGCGCCCCCGGGTCCGCCGGGTCTCCGCCCGGGTCTGCTCGGGTCGTCGCCTCGCCGCCGTGCTGCTGGTCGTCCTCGCCGCCGTGCTGGGTCGTGTCCCCTCTCGGCCTCCTTGTCGTCCTCGTCGCCGTGCTCGGGTCGTCCTCTCCGCCCCAAGACGTCCTCCCCGCCGTCCTCTCCACTGCCAGCCTCCTCTCCTCCAAGCCATATGTAAGGTTTAATATTGCAATTACTACTGAAAATTGCAAATGAGCGTATTTAGACCTGTCTTATACTTGTGCATATAAAAATTGAGTTGGTAAGAAGGTAATCCTACCAAATTCATGGGAAGGTGAGTATATGCTGCTATCTCACTCCATTCCTTGATCCAAACAAGAGGTGGGATTACTAGATCTCATTCTATCCCTTCATCCAAACAAAAAACTGGGATTAACACATCCTTACAACCAAACAAAAACTGGGATTATCCCATCCCACATACCTGGGATGGAGCTATCCCATCCCACCAAGTCCCCAATCCAAACACTACCGAAAAGTGTTAAGTGGAGCGAGGGGGAGTGAGGACGAGAGGTGGAGGAAAAAAATTTGGAGCGAAGCAGGGATGGTGCGACGTCACGCGAGGGAAGATTTGAAAATTTTGGGGGAAATTAACTGGCGGCATCCGTCGCTGGCTTTCCGCCTTTTCCCCCTTGCTTGGACGGGCCACGGATCATCTGTCCCTTCCTTGCTTGCTTACAAAATTGTCACATTAAACACCTTCCTTCCCTCGCGAGGCACCCGAAAAACGGAACAAATCGCAGTAGAAGCCTTTCACGCACAAGCAATTAAGTATATATATATACCTGCCCTTTGAGCCTTTGGCGGCATTTCATTTCATTTTACATCTGGGAGTCGCGAGTTCTTTTCCCCTTCCTCGAGCGCGCCTTCCACGGAAACCGCGATGGCTGGCTCCCCGGAGAGGAACGGCGCCGGCGGTGAGGATGTCAAGGCGGCGAAGCCCAAGAAGCGCAACCCGTCCCCCGGAGTCCGTACTGTCGGCTGCCGGATCTATGATCCGGAGAACGGGAAGACCTGCCACCAGGTGAGCACCTACCGTCGCCCATCTCCTCCTCCCTTTAGCTTCTGCGGTCTCCTTCTTTCTGGTGGATGGATTTGATTCTTCTTGGTTTTTCTGTTCCTCTCGTAGTGCCGTCAAAAAACCAGAGATTTCGCGGTTGCTTGCAAGCAGCTCAAGAAGAAGGGGCCGTGCCCAGTCAAGTATTGCCAGAAGTGCCTGCTTAACAGGTAAAGAACTTCTTCTCTCTTTCTTCCCAGCTGCTGTGATTTCATTCTTAGTTTTAGGCAATCATCTTCTCTGTGGTCGAGCAAGCTGATCATCTGGTAGCGTCTTGGTCTGGTCTGGTTTTGATTGTTTTGTTTAGGTATGGCGAGATTGCTGAGGAGGTGGCGCAGCAGGAGGCCTGGACCTGCCCCAAGTGCAGGGGCATCTGCAACTGCAGCTTCTGCAGGTGAGCCGTGCGGGAAGGTGCTCATGGTGATGGGGGGTTTATGGATTTTTTTGTTGTTAGATTTAATGATCTGGTTTTGTTTGGCAGAAAGAAGAACGGAGAGATGCCGACGGGAATACTGGCCCATGCTGCCAAGGCGTCGGGGTGCTCCTCCGTCCATGAATTGCTAAACAAAGGGTCAGACGTGGTGGCTGCTGCACAGATGATGAGATTAAGCCCTCTGAAGGTGAATGGTACTGAGAAGGTACTAGTTTTGCTTTGCAATTCCTTGTTGCAATTATTCATTCTGGTTGGTATGTTTTGCTGACCCCTTTGTTATGAACAAGCAGCGCAACACAAAGAGGGCCCTAGGGACAGAGGATGCCGCCGATGAATTGTCGGCTGAAGGGGATGAGAATGTAGGCATTGATCTCAATGCAATTTCTTCTGTTCCTATCAACAAGAGGCCGAAGGGCAACTGCAGGGTAAATAACAGTCCTGCCGATGAAAAGTGTCATGTTGAAAACAACGTTGAGCCTGTGCTGAGAGATGAGAGCCCTAATGCTCTCGAGAATGAAATTGTGCTACCCAGGGGTACTCCAGTCACTAACGTTGCAGGTGCAGAGCTGGAGGCTGAAGATGTTGGGCCTGCAATTCAGTTTTATGAGTTCTGCCGCACATTTGCCGAGGTAGTTAAGGAAAAGAAAGAATAAGGTTTATTTTATAGTATGATAGTGCATGCCTTGTTATAATAACATCTTGCTAGGATCCGCAAGACAGTAAAAGGTCAGATTTGTATCTAGATGTCTGCCAATTTGACCAGCGCTGGCGCTTTCATAAATTCATTTTTCTTGGTAAGCATAATCAGTGATAACATTAGAGTTTGCTAAAAGTAGGGAATGGCAGCTAGGTTAGGTGAGAATGTGAGGGCGATGTGTTGAGGTAGGCAGGTCATGGCACAGAGGTGCTGAGGTTGTGAGGCGATGCAAACCATTGAGGGTAAGGAATATTTGGGTTGGGGAGTGGAGAGAGAGGTGGTGAGGAGATAGAGCAAGATGCGAGTGTCACAACTCACAGTTGTCTTAAATTCGACCTATATCTCTACCAAGGCATCATGGAGCAATCATGGGTGTGAGAAGGTATAGATATAGAATAGGTGGGCTGCTGCAGAAACTGGGAATCATGTCGCATTGCATCAATGAATCGACTCTTCACCTCTGAGGCTCTGAGTCTCGTTTGCAGTAGCTAGTTATGGTTAGTTATATTGTTGGAGATTGTTGTTGGCGAGGTCTAGAATCTCCCCCCTGTTCTTATTACTTCTGTTTTGTTACATCAACTTGATGGACATATGCTATATGATTTATCAATGTGTGATCTAGTGAGAGTTTTATTTGCATAGTACTGATCATCTCACACAGCTTTATTAGACAAGAGGGGCATTCTCTTCATGCTTTGATATTCCCGATCTTGGTCTAGGCTCAATCGGATTTAAGGCATGTACTTATCAGGGTGTGGGGTGTTGAGTGTAAGCTGTTAGTCTGATACCAGGGATGAACATTTCTATTAGGGTTAACCTATTGCCAGAAGTGAGCATTTCTGTTCATATTTTAACATGGATACCATAATAAGTCTATATAAGGAGATGCTGTCAGTGCAAATGCTAGTAGTCTAGTATAGGTTGAGTGGACATGCTGCCAGGGGTAGTGTACATGCATCCGCGCACACATCCAACCTGGATGCAACTCACACATGTCTAGGATTAGGAAGTGCCTGATAATTGACAACTTAAAAACATCTCAAACTTTTATCTGCATGCAGTCGGACACGATCTAAACAGCTCAGAACGCAGCCCTTTGGGGACATCATATTTAAAGCTGCTGACAAAGAACATAATGTGCTGAATCCATATTTCTGTTTTGTTCATCACCTGTGTATGCTAAAGAATGCACTATTAGTATTTAAGTTAGAAAATATGTACATGACTTTTTACTTATTGATATCTATATCTGTCTCTGTGTTCGTATTTTTGAGTAGTGTCTTCATTAAACTGTAGATGGAGCATTAAATTAGTATTAGTTAATATTTTTAATAGAATGGAGCAGAAGTGTAAATGAAGTGTTTTTACAGAGGATACTGCAGTATTGTGGGTTCAACACATGGCTATATTTGCCAATTTGGCTGTCTTATAGATATGTGATAACGTCAGATAATCAAAGGCATTGTAATAATTTTGTTAATCACTCTTTATCCTTCGATGAAGATGGTGAACCGATTATCTAGTTTATTCATCCTTATTTGTCCTTGCGGAGTGTTTGGTCTTGCAATTTGCTCTTCATCTTTTGCTGACATTAACTTACGTTGTGTTAGAACTTGTTGGTCGGCCCATCTCACATCTTGAATAAACAATTAAAACTGGAAGAATGCTAGAATATGCAATAATGGGTCATATGGAAACCAAGAATGTATTTGTACTGAAGATATATATTTTTTACATTAAAAGATATATGTAGTTGATTTATTGTGATTTTTTTAACAATGCCTTCATTGTTTTATTTTATAGACATAAAGCAAGCAGCTATTGTCCTGATTGCTTCAAGCATTTCACGCTATCTTGAGCAAGTACCAAACTTCCAATGCCATTTATAATAATATATATATATATATATATATATATATATATATATATATATATATATATATATATATATATATTACATCGATTAATTTTCTTTGGATAGAATCAGGATTTTTGTAAAGTTAATCTCCATAAAAAGGTTGTTTGTTTCCATTGTTTAACATGTTAATCTGTCTTAGCATATCCTTTTGCTTTAGAGATTATTTCTTTGTACTGTAAATGGAATAATGTAGCAAATATTTTTACACAGATTTTTCAAATACGGAAGGGGCAACCACAAAAAATTCTTCTAGACATAACTGGAGGTCGTGAACTTCGAGTGGTGTCTTCACATATTGCTGAGCTTCACATAAATTTGTTGTCTGTCATTCAAGAAGACAGAGGGGAGAAGTAAATATATTCTAAATCGATATTTCCTTGTAGCTTGTTCAAATGTAACTAATAAATGGCTAACTGAGGTTATTATGTTCCTAGGCCTTTGAATTATTCGAGAGATGGAGATGCATGGATAATTGACGTTGGCAAATATATCAGTGAATCAACATATATCTCAAAGGAATTGCCTCTTGACTGTTTAAATCAGGGATTGTTGGGATATAAAAATTTGAGCCCTTCTTGTAAGCTGCATGTGCTGAATTTTCTGTGTGATGAGACCCTCTCTACTGTGTAAATATTGCCTACCACATTTGCTGGAATAGTTCACTCCAGACTTCACTACTGTAATTTTGTATTAATTATCTTTTAACTTGTTCAGAAAGTTGAGGAACTGGGTTGACAAACAAAATGAAATGGCAGCTGAAAGAAAGAGTGCCGCTGGAGAAAAAATCCGTGCTGCAAACGAGAAGGTCTTAAACTTGGGAAGCCTTTTTTTCCTAGTCACTTGGTTTTACAATTTACAGTAATAAACAACACTTTTCTCTGGTTTCATAGGAAAAGGAGTTAAAAGAAAGACTAAAGAATTGCATGGCTAAAGCTATGCTTTTGAGAAAAGGAGGAGCTTCTAGCATTGAAAAAACTAATAATCTCATTTCCCAAATAAAGGAGGCAAAGGAAGTCAAGCAGGCAGCCATAAATGGTGTGAACAGTATGACTTGATGTATCTACATATTTTCGCATTAAATTTGTTTTAGCTTTATGCATTTTCTCAGTTCTCCATATGTTTGATCTCTTGCACTTTTGATTAATTCCTCATTATATTTGGTTTAGCTTTCTCCACTTTTTTCATGCTTTAGCTTGAATCTGCATTCAACAAATGTTCTAGGTTCATTGTACTCCCTTGTTAATTATAATGTCAGGCATGTATATATTCTCATTTTCAGTAATTTTGTCTCCTGCTCAACATAATGGAAATATGTACGCAGTTGCTAAGTTTTCTTAGTTGCAGACTTGCAGATAGACATTTTCTGCATACGGCCATGCAGTATATTACAAATAGGATGGGTTGGCTTGAGGATTTAATTAACTAGATCTCTTTCCAATTTTGGACCATTCCTATTAAAGATAACCACAAACATCCCCAGAGTTAACATAAAATATTCTAATTGAGCTAGTTTTTGTTTTAACCTTGTGGCAGGGCTGGCCACATAGCCTAGTAGTAGAGCGCAAGGCTGTGATGATTGACAGATTGAGAATGTGGGTTCAAAGCCCCATTCTCCTTGAAAATAAAGATACACAGCCCATCCTTTATATTTTCAGTTTTTAAACCTTATGGCAACATACTCCCAAGTTATAGAATACTGTTTAGTCTGTTTTGTAATGTTGCGTTCCTGTTTCTGTTAGAACCTACTAAACGTTCTCTTAAAGCTATTAAGAAAAGATGAGCACTCAGGTTTGTTTGAAATTGGAAGTGCATTTTTGAACTGAATAGCTATTTCTGGATTCAAATTTAGAAACTATTGCTGATGGCTCTTTTTCATCATCTTGATCGTAATAATTTTAAATCAAGCATATACACCTTGCATGCTCATATTTGGTCCCAGCTAATATTACGTGGATATTGATGGACGCTTAACATTGAAATTGTGATGGTAGTTGTAATATGGAAACATGTAATTGAAGTTTTTGAAATGCAAATATAGTTGTCATTGGAAACAATCATTTTACCTTCTCATTTTGTTAAAGTGAAGTATCAATCCTTAGTTGCATGGTCATAGCACATTTAAATTTATTTTACAGCATAAGAAATAGCACTGTAGCACCATGAGCGTGTTATGAGTAATTCTTGTGAGTAAAAATAACTCAACCCAGTCCTAGCTGGAAATAAGCTTTTTGAACACTAATCATGTTAAATAAAATAGTTAGTTTCATACTTTAGTTTCATACGCACAATATTTGGAAAATAAGAATTATGCACATCGAGTGCCCAACTGACTATAATGGACTCATGCATGTGGCGTGCAAGGGAGTCATTACTCATTAGCATCTACAATCAATTATATTTTTTGAGTTTGTTAGATTATCTTCTTTAAGTTGTTACCTTATCAGTTAGTTTCCATAACATCAGATTCTATGTTTTCTTGAGACGAGATCCTATGTTTTGTTATGAATAGTGCTTGTATTAATCATGAGGCTAATGAGCCAGTATATATACACGTACAGGTATAGCATATATGCAGATAACCCCTTATACAACAGGGAATACATAGTTATAATACACATCTAACACCCCTTCAAATTTATGGTGGATGAACAACATGAAGTTTGGAGAGATAGAAGCCGTGTTGGGCTCTGGTCTGTGTCTTTGTGAAGAAGTCTGCCAGTTGGAGCTTTGAAGGCACATATTGAAGAGCAACAACCTGGTCCTACATCTGTGTTCACATGTAGGAAGCATCAATAACAATATGCTTTGTAAGCTTATGTTTTACCGGATCTTTAGTAAATGCTAATAGCACCTGTACTGTCAAACAAAAGAGGAGTCGGTGCAGAAACAAAAACACTAAAATCTTCAAGTAACCACTGTAGCCAAGTAACCTTTGCAGTCAACAAAGACATAGCTCGTAACTTAGCCTCAGCACCCGAGCAAGAAATTGCTGTTTGCTTCTTAGTCTTCTAAGCGATGAGAGAATCACTAAGAAACACACAATAAATAGAGAGAGACTGGTGATCAGAGGGATCACTAGCCTAGGTGGCATTAGAATATGTCTGAAGCTGTAAAGAGCTGGAGCAAGGGAAAAAGAGACGATGAGTGATAGTTTTATGAATGTATCGTAGAACACGAAGAAGATGACTATAGTGGAGATGAGTGGGAGAAGAACAAACTGACTCAAGATATGTATAGGGTATGAGATGTCAGGGCGAGTGACACTACGATAAACAAGGCTTCTAATAAGATGACAATAGCGAGTAAGATCAGTAAGCGGCTCACCATTAGTGGGATGAAGATGAACCTCCATGGGAGTCTTAGCGGTCCGTTGATCAGTAAAAGAGACATAATCAAGAAGATCTTGGATATACTTTTCTTGGGACATATAGAAGCCCTTAGAAGTAGAAATAGCCTCAATCTCAAGAAAGTAGCGAAGAGAAAGATCACGCTTCTTGACAAAAGTGATGCATCGAGAATCATCTCTAGTAATAATCATATCATCAACATACAAAAGAAGCGTCTGACCACGAGGCGAAGTGTGAATAAAAAGAGTATGATCATGAGTACTGGCAGAGAAACTAGCTGCAGTGCTAATAGAAGAGAAACGATCAAACCAAGCACGAAGAGCCTGCTTGAGGCTATAGAGAGATCGATGAAGGCGATAAACCATACCGCATATAGACATTCTCACGTAACTCACCATTGAGAAATGCATTCTTAACGTCCAACTAAGAGATAGGCCACTGTCGAACAAATGCCACAGTAAGGAGAGTGTGAACTGTGGTCATGTGAGCGACAGGAGTAAAAGTCTCATCATAGTCACGATTATGCTTCTGCTAAAAATCATGCGCTACAAGACGAGCTTTATAGTGTAAGAGAACCATTAGAGTGGGTCTTAACCTTATAGATCCACTTGCACGTGATTGGAGTAACACGCGTAGGAAGAGGAACAAGGCCCCACGTGCTAGTACGCTTAAGGGCAGTAATCTCCCTGTCATCGCATTCTGTCACTCTTGATGAACAACAATATCACGATAAGAGGTTGGTTCGGCAAGAGCAACGACAGCAAAACCAAAACGCTCATGAGGTCGAATAAACTGACGATCACGAAGAGCATATTGAGGAGAGGTTGAAGAGGATGGCCATCAGAAGGAGGCCACATCAAAAGAATCCTTAACTTGCGGACGACGAGTATAGTAGAGGGGATAAGAAGGGACAAGGTCAGGTATAACCTCTGGAGAAGGTGCCGGTGGTGAAGAAGGTGCCGACTGGGAAGGAGGCACTTGGGAGGCCAAAGGTTGTGGTGGAGGAGTGATGACTATGTGTGTGGAAGGAAAAGTTCGAAAAGAAAGTGGCTCGACAAGAGATGCTGAAGCGGAGGAAGAAGGATGAGGATAGAAAGGATGAGACTCATCAAAACTAACATCTTAAGAAATTCGTATCTATCGGCTAATAGGATCCCAACAATGATATCCCTTGTGCTCAACACTATAGCTCAGAAACATGCATTCTATGGTTGAGCAGTCAGCTTGGTGTGCTCATGAGGTGTAAGAAAAATATAGCACACAGACCTAAAGAGACGAAGATTGAAATAATCGGGAGTCTTGCCATAGAGATGCTCAACTGGGATCCCACCTTGAAGAGCAGAAGAGGGTTGAATGTTGATTAGAAAAGTGACAGTAGAAACAGCCTTAGTCTAGAAGTGTGGTGAAATAGCAGAATCAAGCATAAAAGCATGAGCTGTCTTAAGAAGATGATGATGCTTTTATTTAGCCACACCGTTCTGGGCATGAGCACTGGGACAAGAAAACTAAAAGAGAGCGTCCTGCTCAGCAAGAAAATTATAAAGAACTCCCAACAAGTACTCCCAGCGAAATCAACACAAAAAACACGAATAGGAGAATCAAACTTAATATGGATTATGGTGGCAAAAGTTTTGTAGATGGATAGAACATTACTGTGAGGTAACATAAAGTATATTTATGTATGTCAAGAAAAATCATCAATAAATACTATATAATATCGATGATCTCCTTTTGAAATGAAAGGAGCTAGCTCCCATACATCAGAATGAACAAGATCAAAAGAACGCTGAGATACTAACTCTGTCATGGGCGTGGGCCTAGCTGGTTCATTATTAGAAAATAGAGATTAGTTTCTATTTGAATTACAGATTAGTTTCTTTGTGTTAGAGATATAATTAGAGATATGATATTAGTTTCTATATTTGTTAGAGATATAATTGGAATTAGATTCTATCTGTTAGGGGAGCCCATCTATATAAGAGGGCTATCGCATGCTATTGTAATCAACCAGAGAAATAACAAAGTCCTCTCTCCTCTAAAGTCTCTCTCTCCTCTAAAGTTCCTCTCTCCTACGTCGACGCCATCTGGCCATCTTCTTGGTGGTGTTTACCCCCTATGAACTAAGGTTCATGACAACTTGGTATTAGAGCAGTCGATCCCTTCTTACGACTTTTGCTACCATGGTTCCTGTTGCCGAGTTGTTGGCCACCATAAAAGCTAACGCTAATGAGATGGCCGGCATCGACAAAGAGATAGCAGACATCTTCCTCAACATGCAGGCCACTTTTGAGAATTTCTGGGATCTGATGAGGAAGATGCAACGCGAGGCGGCAGCCGCACCATCCCCAGCAACTGCCATGGCACCACTAGAGCATCCACCACTAGAGATCTGCTTGGTGAAGCCATCGAAGCCGACGGTCAATCTGCATCATACGGTCTCAACCGCAACCGCTCGGTCAATCTGCGCTCCCGCAGCGTCTGCCCCTTCTTTCTTGGCCCTCCCGTCATTTGCGGCGCTTGCCCTACGCCCTGCGCCACCGAGGATGCCCCTGCTTCTGTCGTCGCCGGCCCCTGCCGTCGGCCGCAGCCCTCGCCGCCTCGTGTTGCCGCCGTCGCCACTGCTCGGGTCCCACAGTGTCTTCTCCGCCGGCTCCGTCGTCTCGTCCAGCTTCCACGCGGGTGCCGCCGTGGCTGAGGAGTTCTTGGTCGTCATTACCGCGGGATTCCGCCACCGTTGACGGGAACCGCAGCCGAAGACCATCCTGTGGTGGCCGCCACCGGATCCGGCGTTCTATGCCGCCGATTTGCCGCTTCCCGCGCCGCTGTCTCCGTGGTTGTGCCTCAAGTCAGCGAAATCGGGATCCGGTCGGCCGTCTCTGTCCGCTCGGGCCGTCGTCGCCCGAGCCGCCGTCGTCTCCATCGATCCGCTTGAGCGCTGCCGGCTGTCGCTCGTTGGCCGCAACTCCATCGGTTGCCGCTCCGCCGACCACTTCGTTGGTCGCCGCCCCTGCACCGCCGCTTGCTCGCCGCCGCTCGATCGCTCGAACCTTCCATCCCACGACAGAGTAGTCGATCCCTTCCCACGACAGCCATGAAGACGACGATGGCAAAATAGATGTTGAACCTTCCACCAATGCTACCACTGCTATCGTTGTCACCGGCCTCCTTGGCTCCCTGCCCTCATCGTCAATTGCCAAGGTTGAGATCGTTGGGGCCAAGGCCATCTGGTAGCTTTCGATGTTGGCCTACCCGTCACCGGCACAACTTACGCCATCATTGGGTCAAGTCAAGTTCCCTAAGCTCCGCGATTTCTCAAGTTTGAATTTCACATCTATGATAGGAAGGAATATCCCTTGAGCTTGCTAAACTGTTGTGAGCAATTTTTTTTGGGGTAGCACACTAGGGAGAAGAGAAGATTTGGCAAGCCTCGTACTACAAGATGTGAGGTCCAGGGCCGTTAGATATTGATCCAGTTGTCATAACTTGCCCTGTTGAAAGGGGTGGGAACCACAATATATTTATAGGAAAGTGGATTTGGACAGTCCTTTTCGGTTGATATAATGTAAAAATCCTTGTTATATTGGAATGCAAGTAATAGCTCTTTCTTTATAGGCAATAAATCAGAACTGAAGCAAAGCGGAGTTCTACCCTCAAGCATAGTGTGCTGGATCCACTATAAACTTATGAGTGGTTTCATCTGTCTACTGTTCTTTGAATTTAATATATTGTTTACTTGCAGTTTTTGGTTTCTTTTAATCTTCATAATTAGCTTATTGTGAAGTATAGGCTGCCTGGGGAGTTTACTTTTTCTGAATTAAAGTAACTAAAAGTGCTTAGTCTTAGGTTCTTAGCTTTTCAAACATAACACTTTTTAGCAGTGTGTGAAGTTATCATCTCCTACATTGTTTGTTTATCTTATACTGTAATGTGTAAAGAACTGAGCTAGTTGTGTGATACTAATTTTCTTCTTTTACTTCTTAATCGTGGCATCATTAGAGAAGAAGCTGGAAGGTGTCTTTAGGACCAAGCCTCTCATGGTAAACAAAGGGGTAGCACATTGGAAGCTGGATGGCTATTGTAATAACACAGCAATAATGCTCCAAGGTTTGTTTGAAGTTATTATGTAATAAGCTTTCATTTCACTCATTTGCAATATATAATTAGTGACTAGTAATATCATGTTTGTATCAGAGTTTAACAATGAAGGTTTAATGGGGAACAAAGACAAGTGGTTTATGTTTACTGAAGATGAAGAGAGAGTAATTAAAAATCATGTAGCCACAAGGTAAGGAGTTTATGGTACCAATTTATTTGGATGTGTATCATTTCTAAATCTTGTATACTTGCTGTTTCAGTGCTTGAATATCACCAAAGGTTTTTGGTAGTAACCCAATCTGATATTTAATTCTGCATTTGATCTGCTAATTATGGTATGAAATTTCATTTTTTGTATGGTTTTGTCATGATTGGACAGCCTGACACTGTAGTAGTGTAATTGAAGCATAATCCTTTGAAGTAGCATCCTAAAAATGACCATACATTTGCTGTATCTTATATTGTACAGTAAAGAGGTTTCCTTAAAATTGCTGCATTTCCTGAAAGCCAACTAACCCGCCTTCACCGGTACTCACTGCCAGTGGTACTCCCTGCTGCCTGTTGCCTCCCGAGTCCCATCACCGACCTCTCCTGCTGTTGACATCTGACACTTCCACTACCCGCTGTTCAGGGATGTTAGATGTCGTTGAGGATTGGGGGTGTTCCACCATCCCCAAGTGGGGAACTACTTGGACTAATAAGATAGATACGGCATTGACATCCCTAGCCCAGTATGCATGAACTAATAAGATCAAGAAAATTCAGTAAGTATAAAATGGTTGGTGAAGTACTTTGACGATCAGTTCCTTTTATAAAAACCTAAGCATTCAAGCAACTTGTTCTTTAAATCTGATGGAAATATACATCATTTTCCGGTCTTCTTTTCACTGGATAGAACTGAATGCCTCTGCTCCGATTTCTTTTGAGGAATATCTTATTTCAGATTGAGCTGAATATCCCCTTTTCCCTTTTTTATCCTAGAAGTTATACCAGCTTACTAAGTTGTCCTTGTTTTTCTTGACCTCCACAAAGTAGTAAAATAATTATTGTTCACACAATTCTTGTCTCTAATCTGTTATCTGGTTGCAACTGGTTATATAGGTCCCAACGCCGGTGGAAAAAACACGCCCGGGTATAATGGTCTACTGATCCCAATCTCCTGGTTTTTCAGCTGGTTGAAGGTATTCATTTTATCCGTTTTCTGCGCTTTTTTTTCCTTTGGAATCAAGGGTGCACCCCATTTCCGTTCAACTGAAACGGAATCAAGTTTTTTTTTTTTTACAATGGCACCATCACCAGTTACGTTCCAACGACAAAACAGAAACATCCAGTGTTGTACCTAACAACCTGATGGATGTTCACTTACAAGTACAATTTAAGTTTACTTGAAACATAAAGGGTGATAACAGCAGAGACCTAAAGTATTGCTGATGCTGAAAGCGCAAAGGGCAACAAGATGCTCCTAGGCATCTGCCTACAATCTTCCTTATGACCTTTGCCATATAATGATATAGCACCAAAAAACCAGTGCTTGAAATCTTAACATTTCTCATAGAAATAACATGTTGCATCCCCCAGCCACTTTCCTTTCTTCATCAGCTCATGTTATCTTTGGTCAGAATATCCTTCTGCCCAATCGGCCACAGATATGTCTTTATTTTAATGGGGATGTTAGCTTTTAATAATTGGTGATTAGATGTGCAACCTATTCTCCTCTCGTAAGGTGGTTATACACTGATTTTACCGTGGAACTTCCAGAGGACACCCAAGAGCACTTTGCAAAGTCTTCAGCATCAGCGAGATGCATACTCAGTTTAACTTTCAATTCTAATTGTCTGCAGAGAGACAGCCATCTTCGAAATGAAAAGTCCCAGCTTGTTGCATGCATATGATGCACATCTTATTTTCTTATCACATAGCTCATGTAGTGCAGGATATACCTTACTCGGAGGATTCCTTCCTCGTTATCCACATGTTTTTTTCATGGATAGTCAACTATCTAATTAGCATGAATTTTCGGTGGCAATTATCGAAGTGTGGCCATTTAATCACCCTATCTCATAGAATATTGGCACGAACTGTGAGCCAATCTATAGCTACCGTGGTGTATACTAATGCTATGATTTTGGACTGATATTACTAGATAATTGCCTGATCCAGTCCAATTTGTTAGATTTGCCTCATGTGGTCGTGAGCTTCGAGTACTTTATATTGAGTTGCATACATCAACCAGTTCACCCAAAAGCTTAAGCTGATGAGGAAAGGTGGGCAATTCACTTATACTTCAACACTCCCCCTCACGTGTAGGCTCCCTTAGGCCTAATACGTGGAATAGAAGTGGACTGCAATTAATTTTTTTTAATTGCGTCAGCCAGGTCTTGAACTCGGGACCTCTTGGCTCTGATACCATATTGAATTGTATGCACCAACCAGTTCACCCAAAAGCTTAAGCTTATGAGGAAAGATGGGCAATTCACTTATACTTCAACACTCCCCCTCACGTGTAGGCTCCCTTAGGCCTAATACGTGGAATAGAAGTGGACTGCAATTAATTTTTTTTAATTGCGTCAGCCATGTCTTGAACTCGAGACCTCTTGGCTCTGATACCATATTGAGTTGCATGCACCAACCAGTTCACCCAAAAGCTTAAGCTAATGAGGAAAGGTGGGCAATTCACTTATACTTCAACACCTTACGTGGTCGTGAGCTTTGAGTACTCGGACGACTTCTTTGACTGTCCATTTCAGGCCTATCAGTCGATGTTTGGATTAGAAGTTCTTCTATAGACTTGATCTTCTCTTGCATTGCCTGTCTCCAGACTGAACACTTTTCTGCCTCCATAAAACTTGCTGGTTCTTTCGGTCATCTCACCAAATGCATTTGCCAAATTTTGGACTGATGTAGTTTCATAGATGTTAGCCAGCGTTCGGTACCTTCGTGGCTCTCCATCAATCTATGAGGCATTGCTTGGAGGAGATGCCCATTCGACACCTGCTGGTGCCGATGATGATGTTGGTGTTGGGTTGGACTCGGTGCACATCGTCGTTAGCTGCCTGTCGTGGTCATATCTTCTGTGATTGACCACACTCGAGCTCACCTCACATGGTCTTGAGCTTTGCGGCGTTTGAGGTGATGATGCCGTTGCATCACCACGCCCATGAGATGGCAACATTCCTCCTCCATCTCCTGTGGACATGTAAGTCGTGTACGCCACAGTGAAAATCTCACCAATAGGATCCACTCCCTTCTCGTTGCTGGACGTGTCCTAGTCCCATCTTGCATCTTCATCGAACACGACATCTCGTGTTACATGCATATTGTCATTGAGGGGATCATAGATCTGATACACCTTGGAGCCAAGTTCATACCTAAAGAACACCATGGGAGTACTCGTATCCTCCAGCTTTTTGATGTTTGGCTACACATTCATGAAATAGCCTAGACACCCAAATGTGCGAAAATAGTGCACATTCGGTTGTCTTCCATACCAGACATCAAATGGGGTTTTCCTATCAACACTTCGGGTCAGAGCACGGTTTAGGATATACACTGAGAGCATGACGGCTTTTCCCTAGAATTTTGCTGCTATGCACTTTGCCTTCATCCTGCTTCAAGCCATTGAGATCACGGTTTGATTTTGTCGTTTGACCACGCCATTTTGCTATGGCGAGTACAGCGCTGTGAGATGATGGATGATACCTTGATCTGTACAGTAGTCTCCAAACTCTGTGGCAGTGAATTCTTCTCCATGATCTGTGCGCAGCACTCTAGCTTCCGCTCGGCCTCCAGCTCGATGCTTGCTTGGAAGTGCTTAAGAATTGTCAACGCAAGAATTGTCAACGCCTCATCTTTAGTCTTCATCAGCATTAGCCACATATAGCGGCTAAGGTCATTGACCAGAAGTAGGAAATAACGCTTGCCTCCAGCAGTTGGTGGTGTAATTGGGCCGCAGAGGTCGTTGTTTACCAGGATGAGCACACGATCAGCTCGATACTTGGCCTCTTGAGAAAATGAGGCTCGTCGTTGCTTCCCGACCAAATAGCTTGCGCACAATTGATCCACCTGATCAATTTGAGGAAGTCCTTGAACCATTTGTTGCTGGGCCAGCCTCTGGAGTGAGTGAAAATTCAAATGGCCGAAATGTTTGTGCCATTGCCATGCCAATTCCACACTTAGGGTTGACAGACACACTGACTGCACAATGTTGAGGTTAAGCACATAAAGCCGGTTGCGTGTACGATTTACATTGGTGAGAAGCCTCCGATCGGGGTCACAGATCTACATGACATCGTCCTTGATAATCGTCTGGTACCCAATCTCGTTGGGTTGCCCAACACTTACGATGTTGCTAGACAGTCGAGGTATGTAGCAGACGGTCGTGAGTTCACGATGCTCGCCGGTGCGACGTGTGAACAAAACCGTCCCACGCTTGTAGATTTCCACATCAGACCTATCGTCGAACTTCACAGTTCCCTTCACTGACATATCTATTTCGGCAAAGGCTGACTGGCACCTGGTCATGTGGTTGGTCGCTTCGGTATCTAGGTACCACTTGTTGTCCTTCTCATCGTCAACACGCCCAAGATTCATATGCGCGTGGACTTCATTAAGAGAAACAACCTCGACTTCTTGTTGTGGCAGCTTTGTTAGTTCACACACTTGGGCCATTAACAGAGTAGGTTCCTCTTCTTGAACCTTCGCTACATGTACCTGCTCCTTCCTTTCTCAGCAAGGCTTGCGACAATCTCTAACAGAGTGCCCAAAATTGTTGCAATTAAATCACTTTACTTTGGGTTTGTCTCGTCTGCCTCCTGGAGCTTTCTTTCCATCAGAATTCCCCTTGGGTTGATGCCATTGACCCTCATGCTTCCCACAGTTGTTATGACCAGACCACCGAGACTTGACTCCGGATGAGGACGTCTCAGATTGTGGCATACTCTTAGACCGCACCATCCACTCTCCATCACCAGCTCCCATCCGATCTTCAATTGCTTTGAAGCGCCCAATGAGCTCCTCGATCGTCATGGTGTTCAGATTGAGCAATTGCTCAATGGAAATGGCAATGTGGGAGAATTTCTATGGAACAACACGTAGAAATTTCTTGACCACCTTGTTTTCCTCTAGTTCGTCACCGAGAATGTGAATATTATTTAGAAACCATTGAGACGCATGGAGAAATCATCAATTGTCTCGGTGTCCTTCATCCGGATGTCTTCAAAATCTCGGTGTAGGGTCACCCTTGCCTCCCGCACGTGATCAACACTCATTCGCATGGTGTGAATGGCCTCCCACGTCGATTTGGCCTGGTACTCTGTGGCACTCAGTTCAATGGCTTCCCAGACTCTCTGAGCCTGCAGGTTTACTCTCATTAAGAGTGCTCAGTTGTTGTAGTTGGTACGCGTGAGGATGGGGTAGTGAAGCGTGACTCCGACCTCCTTTGGCGCCGTCTGCACCATCACTCTTGGCCATTGCCAAGAACCACCGCTCGACGCCCATTGGCGCTGTGGATCTTCCGGAGGGAGGAGACATTGATTTTGCACCCCGCTGCATTTTTGTAGGACCCGTATGATTGCCGCTTTGATACCAATTATTGGATTTCCCTCACATGGTCATGAGCTCCGGGTACCTCACGTGGTCGTGAGCTTCGAGTACTTAGACAACTTCTTCGACTGCTTTAGCCTCACGTGGTCGTGAGCTCTGAGTACCTTACGTGGTTGTGAGCTTCGAGTACTCGGATGACTTCGACAGAAGACTTGCGGAAGCTTTGACCGTAAGTACTTGAATGAATTGCTCGGATGAACAGTACTTTACTACAGTACTCGTAGAACAATACTCTGCTACAATTCTCGTAGAATAGTAGTCTGCTATAGTACTATGCTACAATACGTAGAGCAGTACTCTGGAGTGGGAGTGGTTGGAAATCTAAGTTCCGATAGGAAAAATTGGAGGACAAAACACTCGTTTGTGCTACACAACCTCACGGCTTTTCTGTTTTTCTCTTTCTTATATGTAAGATGAACAAACTACCATTACTTACAATATAATGGTCTTTAATGCACACTAATGTTATTAATTAAGGCACTAAACCGGTTGAACGTAAACACGCACGTCTTGACGATCATTTACAAAGAGTCAAGACTGAAATACCGCACTCCTAAGAAACTGACGACCGGTTCTTATCGACTGCAAAAGAAACTGAAGTGACCAGATTACTCAACACTACTATCTTGGCGATCTAGCTAGTTAGGGCCAGTTGGCTGATGTGCTGTGTTCTAGCTACTTTGTTGCCTACGCTAGTATTGCTGTTATGGCTCCATAATAATACTTCTAGTAGTTACTACCCAGAACAGTAAAATAAAACCATATATTATAGGCCACTATATTGCCTAAGTATTCTTGCTCTTAGTATTCAGTTCAGAGTGGAAGCTGTGAAATTATTGTTGACATTCAGTTTTGTCAGGTGGATGGACTATGCTAGCTGAGACCTGGGATCGTTTTGTAGAGGCCGTAAGCAGATGGCATTTTTGCTATCGAAAAGTTTTTCAGTTACAGAACTGACCACTATTGAAGATTCAGTCACAGCATTTGAATCCGAAGCTTATATGTTTTGTCCAGATGGCAAAGCAGGAAGCTTTTGTAACACCTTTTGCAGTTGTTCCCTTGATGTTCCGAAATCAAGGAAAAGCTAGGAGTATGCAGCTTTATATCATTTGGATGTGGTGTGGTCAATTATCCCCGTTGTATAATTAATCGTTCTGTAGCAACGAATGACTATCAATGTCGACTATCAGTCTTTCTTTTCTTGCAGTTTCGAATATGAGAGGCTTTAATTGATTTTTTTTCTTTAGAAAAGCAGATTAAATATTTTAAATTATCGAAAGATGTATGAACCTCTAGAAAAGCATAAGGTCCTGTTTAGAATGTGAGATTTTTTATAATTTCCCTAGAAATTGAATTATTTTCAGTAAACTTCCTGCTAATTTTCTATGAAGTTCTTCTGTTTTAATTTTCCAATGGGTTAAATGACTTTTGGTTTAAATTTTCTAATGAGTTTTTTTATGTTGTGTCTTATGAATTTTGGTTTAAATTTTAGAATTTTGTTGTTTATGAAAAAGAGTATCAAGAAAAATACTTGTGTGATTTTAGTTAATATAGACAAAATTAAGATAGTGTTTACTATTTTAAAAATATTTTATTTAAAAACTATTTACCATAAAATATTAAACATAAATCTAAAAGAATCCACTCCAGATATTGCTCAGACTAGCCGCCTGTCCTTATTACACACTGCTGCTGCTTTTGATGCGTAGCTATGATAAGCTTCCTCATTAGATGATTATTTTTTAATTAAAATAATAGAAATGAACCTGACCTGAACCCTGTTTTCTTTTCAAGGTCAGTCCAGGGGATCAACGCCAACCGGCTTGGTGTTACAATTTCACACAGAAGGGTTATTATTTACAATTTCACATAGTTCTCTGCGTTAGCACAGTTCCAGTAAGCCTCCTAGCGGCCCCGCTCAAGTTAGCTTTTAGGTTGGGTTATTTTGGATTAAGGTTAGCTTGTGGGGCTTGTTCTTTTGGACTTTTGAAATCAGCTTTTGGCTTTTGCTACAATACCTAATTTTCAAACGGAGTATTCTTTTAAGATAGGGTCTACAAGTTAAACGATCTATACGTTAAAAATTCAACATCTGTACCAACCAAAATCGTAAGTGAGTATATGTCTCTCCATAATCTGTACCGTAAACAACTAAAATTCAAAAATTTCAGTCAAAAGCTATAAGCCGCAGCCAAAAAGAACATGCCCGTGATTATACTATCTATATTAATTAATTTTTAAATGGTGTGTTTTTAAAACGGGATTAATAGGAAAATTATAGTAAAAAGTGTATTGAGTTTAGTTGTATCAGTTAAAATCGTATGTAACTATTTTCCTCTGTGTACTGCTTCTCATGAATAATTAGAATTTCAATATTTAAGCTATAAACTATAAATCATCAACTCAAAAGAATCCATCTGCTAGCTTCTATCTTTTAGTTTTTAATTTTTAATTTCATCTGTTTTATGATATTTTAGTTTTTTTTAGACCTTTTTTGTCTTTTTTTATTTTTCCTGTATACCGGTTCAGTGAGTCTGAAGAGATAGAAGATCAATAGAGCAGTCCGGCAGCTGTTCGAGGGTTAGCTTTGGGATTTGCCTGATCGACCTCTACCAGTATATTAATCTTGACCTAGTTATTTTTCTTGTTATTTGACTTCTTGGAATGAAATTCTTCTTATGATAGTCACACAAGCGAAGGAGAAGTGGATGGGTCCTGAGGGAACTTCTTTTTTTTTTCTATTATAAGTTTTGAGCGTTGTCTATGATAATATAACTATTTTTTTATCTTTAAATTTTAGTTATACTAAAAAAATTTTAGTAACTACAGTGAAAAAAAACTAAGCAGTACATTTTAACCTTAGCTTTAATAGTTGCCTCTAAGTAAATTTGCTTGTGCTTGGAGATTGGTTGACGCAATGGTTGGAATTTGGAGGCTGTCTCCAATTAATTTCTTACATGTCCTTGCAGGCAACCTTGTAGACGCTAGAGTATGTACAGTGTTTGGACCCATCTAGCCTTTAGGCTAGAATCCATAGGCATAGACGGAGCCTTGTCTGTCGGCAATTTTCTCCGCATTGACTTTTCAATGGTCGTATTGATTTTGATTGATAATTTTTTATTATAATTTATAAGTTTTTTAACTTCTAAAAGTTATTTTTTAGTATTTCTATATAAATAGTTTTTTAAACAGTATGTTTTTTTCAAGATGAGATCTACAAGTTGATTATAGTACACACTGTAGTGACTTTATATCAGCTAAAACTGTATGTGAGTTTCTGTTACTCTGTCCTCACGAACAGCCCAAAGGTCATAAACCACAACTAAAAATCATAAACCAAACCAAAAAGAACATGCATTATAGATTTTGATTGAAAATAAATAATAGCGACTGAAATAAGTGTGACTGAAAATAAATAGTGGTGACTGAATTAAGTGTGGCTGAAAATAAATAGTAGTGACTGAAATAAGTGGCTTTTAAAAGGAGAGAACGAGCGGTACAAAAAGTGAGAGAGAGATATCTGCGCGTGACAGGAGCGAGAGGAGTGCCATGCGTAATGCACCCGTGGCCTACCGCTTTATCCCTGGAGCAAAACGGTAACAAGAGGAGTGAACCAACCATTTTGAAAAATCAAATATCTGTATTATCTTTTGATTTTTTTCTAAACAGAAATAAAAAACAGAAGTCAGTCCGAAAGGCCATGGTAAGAGGCTATCCATCTCTAAGTTGAGACCAAGACAGGTTGGCGGAGCCATGCTGGCCTGTGGGCCTGTTCTTTTTGACTGAAGCTTATGGCTTTTGGCTACGGCTTGCGACTTTTGGGCTGTTCGTGCGAGAGATTACAGAGTAACAGAAACTCACGTGTGATTTTTGCTGATATAAATGAAGTCGATACAGTATGTACTATAATGAACTAGTAGACCCTATCTTGAAAAGATATTTCGTTTAAAAGTTAGTTACTGTAAAAAAAAGCCGAAAAACAGCTTTTAGAAGCTGAAAAGAACATGTCCACAAAGTTATAGCCCTTCCTTCCCAACAAAACTTTTCTAGTTACTTGTAAGCAAATGCGGTATGCACTACAGCCCTCAGTCATCCTTGAGCTTCAATGGACCACTGCTGCTCTTGTTTCTTCCTTAATGTCCTCATGTTTCTTCCCCAACCTTTCTTATTTGCTTTAGAGTACATTGTACATATAGTTGCTCATCTAGATTGTACATTGGAGCTCACAGACAGTTCCTAGAGGCTTAGAGGCTGTGCCAAAGCTAGGATCGGCACAGAGAAGGAATTTTTGCGTGGGCCCACACGTTAGCAATGCTCGCCCACACCACTTGCTGTGCGCCACCACGCCTTAGCACACGTCGTTGTGCCTCCGCAGCCTTGTTCACCGTCACCGTTGCACACGCCTCTGCAACCCTCATCGTCGGTTCGTCGCATGCACCTCCATGGGTGGGATTGAACCGTCAAGGGCGAGAGGAGGCAAAGAGCCGTTGCAGTGGGCGTCGACCTTCGCTTTGAGCCTCCATGCTCGCCATCGCCATCACGGTCACGCCTCATTGGTGCTAATCGATAGAGCGGGCTGAGATGGGCATACAGGGATGGTTGGCGGCGAGGGGGCTGCTGGAGCAGGCGGCTTGGTGTGAGAGCGAGAACAAGTGAGCCGGGAGGAGTCGGTGGGTTGAGAGTTTGGGGGACAAGTGGGAACTATGCATTAGAGGGAAAAGGGCAAACTTAATATATGCAAGATAGGAAAAGGGCAAACTTAATATATGCAAGATAGGCCATATTATTTGTTGGAGGCAATCTCTGAGCTAGAGTATCGACCCACTTCTCCAATCATTTGAGACCGCCTCCAAACCACTCTTTTTCTCAGCGAAATTTAAGGTGAATATGTGAATTTGGTGAAAATTTGTATTTGCATCAAACTTATAAGTTTCTAAAGATTCTCAAAAAATACAAATACGGGAGGATATGTTCTACATCTATCAAAATAAAATACAAATACGGGAGGATATGTTCTACATCTATCAAAATAAAATACAAATACGGGAGGTGTGAAACTTTTTTTCTCTATGCAAGTAATGATAGTTTTATATTATTTGTTTTATTGAGCCCTCGAAAGCACACAACCACTACTTTTTTTTATAAAAAAAAGTCATTTTGGGCATAGACATGCCGTTGGTCTCTAGTACAAACGTTTAACTATTAATTAATTTTGGAAGCTAAGAAGGGAGGGGTGAATTAGAATCCTTTTGGATTTTCGGCTAAAACTGGTTTTTGCAAATAATTAAATAAAAACACTACTTTCTAACCCAACCTATGTGATTGTGGCTTACTAGTGCGTTCAACAACTCCTGCTTAATTCTAGTGAAATCCAATCCTACATAAGGCTTGTGTCCTAGGAAGGTAAATGCAAGAAAGTAAGTGCAAAAACGTAAAGGGATAGAGACAACCAACTTTTTACTGAGGTCTTAGAGATTCAACAATCTTCTCTAATCCTAGTTAGAGTATAATCGCAAGAGTATCGCTCCTACTCGAATGCGCACAAGGATCCAAGCGTTCCACTCATGGTAGACTTTCTCTACTCCAGATAAGTTGGCTCTGAACTTTCACAACCTGGTGCCTTCCACAAGCTTCTCTTTGAAAGGTCACCAAGAACTCACCTCCAAACTGTCTAGGAAACACCAATTTCCAAGAGTAATCAATCAAAGGATGTCACTTAAACTAAGCAAGATCAAGAAACAAAGAGCGATGCACACTAAGGACTAATCTACTCTCTCTGTCTCTCTCAAACTCACTCACTCTCAAATCTTCCATCCATGCTCATGCGTGCCCTTGAACACCCCTTTGATGTGGCTATCCTTCCTAGGTTACAAGAGAGCTTCCTTAAATGCCCACACTTCGAATATATAGGCCTCTCCAAGAAACTAGCCTTTAGACATACTTATCTTAAAAGCCAGCAGGATTCGGATCATGTGACTCAAAGCACTTCTAACAGTAAACAAACTAGCCGTTGCATCAACCCTGTCAGACCCGAATTTCTCAATCCAGAATCTCGGGAGGTTCGGGGGAGGCCGGGGACGAGTTCGTGGTGCCCTGGAGGTGGTGTGGGAGGAGGGGAGTTGGCTCGGGTGGACGGAGTCGGCGGGGAGGGCGTCGCCGGAGTTGGGGGAGAGAGTGGAGGCCGACGGCGATTTTTGGGGCTTAAGCGCAATGGCTAGAGGGGAAATGGTCCTGGGAGTGTGGGGAGGAGTTTGCGCGCCTGTGGGATCTTGTAGGCACGCGAGAAGGTGTCGGCATCGGTGCCCGCCCGATCCGTCACGCCGGCGAGCGGCGGGCAGCGGCGAGGGGCGAGCCGAGCTCCTCGAGGTGCTCGAGCACTGTGTGGTTTCGAGGCAGCCGGGCGCGGGGAAAGACGGGACCGCCGCAAAGAGGGGAAGGAAAAGAGGCGGCGAGAGGGGATGTTGGCGCTTTCGGACGTGGGGGTGGCGTGTTCGGACAGGGGCGGCGGCGCCCATCGGTCCGGCGGGGACCGACGGTCCGAACGCCTGCAAGTGGCTGGGCATGGAGAGGGCGAGGGCGAGAGAGGGGAGGAGGAAGAAGAACAGAGGCGGGGGGTAGGTGGGTGGCGTGGGGATTGGGTGGCATTCGATCCCAGCTTTTATTTTTCTTTTCTTTTATTTTATTTGTACTCAAATATATATGTATATTTTATATTTCTTATGTGGGTATGGATAATTATATATTTTTTCCATCCTACTTTCATGAAGATTTTGTTTGAATAATTTCTAAATTTTATTATGTATATATTCATATACAACTAGGTATATTTATGCATATATATATATATATATATATATATTTGTTTTATTCACACCTATTATTTTATTGGAATTCCAACATTTGAATCCCCAAATTTTTGGGGCACACTATATCCCTTCTTTCACTGGATCATCTTTTCAGATTCGTATTTTAAAATTTTGTTTCCTATTGTTTTACATTTTATCCTTTGGAACCTTAATCACGATTTAAGAAATGCCTTAAAATTAATTTCAAATCAAACACAAGGCAAAATAATGCAAAATTCTTATATTTCTAAATTTAAATTTTCAGGATGTTACAAATCTACCCCCCTTAAAAAGAATCTCGACCCCGAGATTCAGCCTAACTGGTGAATAATTCGGGGTAATATCTCCTTAGCTGGTCTTCGCGTTCCCAGGTGGCCTCCTTCTTTCAGTGGTGACTCCATTGTACTCTGCAGGTGCGGATGGTTTGATTCCTGGTCTTCTTTTCCACAGTGTCCAAGATCTTAATTGGACGTTCCTTGTAGGTCAGGTCGCTCTCGAGCTCAACTGCCTCCATCGGGGTTTGATCTTCTGGTACCCGAAGACATTTCTTGAGCTGTGACACATGGAAGACGTTGTGCACATCTGATAGACTTGCAGGCACGTCAAGTTGATAAGCGACTTCCCCCTTCTTAGCTAGGATCAGGAATGGTCCGACATAGCGAGGGGCAAGTTTGCCTTTGACTTTAAATCGTTTGACTCCCCGCAGGGGGGACACCTTCAAGTAGACATAATCCCCAACCGCAAAACTTAATGGCCTTCGTCTCTTATCCGCATAACTCTTTTGTCTGGACTGGGCGGCCAATAGTCGATCTCTGATCAGGCGGACTTTTTCTTCTGCCTGCTTTAGAGTATCTGGCCCAAATATGTAGCCTTCTCCTACTTCTGACCAGTGTAAAGGAGTTCGACACTTTCTCCCATACAGTGCTTCAAATGGGGACATCTGTAGGCTGGCTTGGTAGCTGTTGTTGTAGGCGAACTCCGCATATGGTAGACATCGGTCCCAGTCTTTAGAGAAATCCAGGGTACAAGTCCGAAACATGTCCTCGAGTATTTGGTTCACTCTTTCTGTTTGGCCATCTGTCTGGGGATGATAGGCGGTGCTGAAATCCAGATGGGTACCAAGGGCCTCGTGCAGGCTAGCCCAGAAATGCGAGGTGAATTGGGAACCTCGATCTGAGACTATCCGTTTTGGCACACCGTGCAAGCACACGATGCGTGACATATATAGTTCTGCTAGCTTGTCTCCTTTATAAGTTGTTTTGACGGGGATAAAATGTGCGACCTTGGTTAGCCTATCTATTATGACCTAGACGGAGTCGTATCCTGACCTGGTTCGGGGAAGTCCGGTGATGAAGTCCATCCCTACTTCTTCCCACTTCCACTGGGGTACTTGCAATGGCTGCAATAGCCCTGCTGGCCTCTGATGCTCTGCCTTCACTCTTTGACACACATCACAGCAAGCTACGTGTTCGGCGATGTCTCTCTTCATATGTGGCCACCAGTACCACTGCTTCGTGTCTTGATACATCTTTGTACTTCCAGGGTGGATGGAGTATGCTGAGCTATGAGCCTCTCTGAGTATTAGGTCCTTAAGGTCCTTCTGGTGGGGTACAAAGATACGTGTCCCGTACCTCAAGACCCCTTGTTGATCTACATATATTTTAGGTGCCTTTCCTGCTTCCATTAATCTCTTCAACCTTGAAGTGGTCGGGTCTTCTTGTTGTGCGGCGATAATCCTTTCTTCTATGCTTGGTTGCAATTCCATTGCTGCTAAGGTGCCTTCTTCCACTATTTCCAAATTCAAAGCCATCAATTCTTTGTATAGCTCAGGCTGGTATTCTTGAACCATAAGGTTATTACAATAGGCCTTACGACTGAGGGCATCTGCTACCACATTGGCTTTCCCTGGGTGCTAGTGGACACTCAGGTCATAATCCTTGATCAAATCTAACCATCTCCTTTGCCTCAGATTAAGGTGTGACTGGGTGAAGAAATACTTGAGGCTCTTGTGGTCCATGTATATATCACAGTGGTTGCCAATCAGATAATGCCTTCAAATTTTTAAGGCATGCACCACTGAAGCTAATTCCAGGTCATGGGTGGGATAGTTAGCTTCATGGGGGCGAAGTTACCTAGATGCATATGCCACAACCTTGCCTCCTTGCATCAGTACGCACCCTAGTCCTTGATGGGAAGCATCACAGTATACTTCAAAATCCTTGCGTACATCAGGTAGAACTAGCACTGGGGTGGTAGTCAATCTTTTTCTTAAGCTCTTGAAAGCTTCCTTCACAGGCTTTGGTCTATTCAAACTTCTGTTCCTTCTTGAGTAGCTGGATCATTGGCCTGGCCACTCTAGAGAATCCCTCTATGAATCTTCTATAATATCCTGCCAATCCAAGAAAACTTCGCACTTCAGTGACGGAGGAGGGTTGCTTCCACTCTGTCACTGCTGCAATCTTGGCGGGATCCACAGACACTCCTTCTGCGGACACTATATGCCCCAAGAAGCTGATGTCACTTAGCCAGAATTCACACTTGCTATACTTAGCATATAACTGATGCTCTCTTAGCTTCTCTAGCACTAGGCGTAGGTGCTCTGCATGATCGTCTGCAGTCTTGGAGTAGATGAGGATGTCGTTAATGAACACTACCACGAACTTGTCCAAATATTCCATGAACACTTTGTTCATGAGGTTCATAAAGTATGCTGGGGTATTTGTCAGACCAAAAGACATGACAAGAATTGCATATCCATATCTAGTGGTAAAAGCTGTCTTGGGTATATCCTCAGCCCTAATTTTCAGCTGGTGGTAACCCGATCTCAGATCTATTTTAGAGAAGATGGTGGCTCCACCAAGTTGGTCAAATAGATCATCGATCCTGGGAAGGGGGTATTTATTCTTGATGGTTACTTCATTTAACGATCGGTAATCCACACACATCCTAGCTGTGCCATCCTTCTTCTTTACGAATAACACCGGAGATCCCCAGGGCGAGGAACTGGGTCTAATGAATCCCTTTTCCTGTAGTTCATGGAGTTGGGTCTTTAGCTCTTCCAGCTCTTCCACCGTCATCCTATAGGGTCTCTTGAAATGGGAGCAGCCCGGTTTCAAGTTAATGACAAACCTGTGTCTCGGTGCTGGGGCATGCCTGTAGGTCTTCGGGAAACACTTCCTGATAATCTTGCACCATCATCATCCCTTCCAGGGGTACATCTTCGTAATAATATATTGCACGGCCCCATCGGTATGGTCGGTCTACTTTTACATCTATGATCATTCCAGGGCATTTGGTCAGCTTCACTGTCCTGGTGGCACAGTCTATAACTCCTCGATATCTGGCTAACCAGTCCATTCCTAATATAATATCCAGGGTCTGTGAGCTTAGTACTATCAAGTCTGCTAGGAAGTCGCACCTCTCCATGGTCACCGTTACCCCTGGACATACTAAGGTAGCGGTAATCATACCAGCTGGCGACCTTAGTACTACTGACCTCTTTAGAGGATAAGTAGGTAACCCCATCTTATCAGCATACCCCTTGGATATAAATGAATGTGAAGCTCCTGAGTCAAATAAAGTTTGTGCTGGTATTGACTTGACAGAGAACGTACCCATAAGGACTCCTGCTGCTTCCTCAGCCTCTTCCGCCGTGACATGGTTGACTCTACCACGGTTGTGAGTTGGGGTACTCCTGCTAGCTTGCGAGGTCTGAGGCCCTTGTTGGGCAATCAAGCTTGGCTACGGACAGGGCATTCTGCTTGTGTGGGCACCGGTCACGAAATGCCCTTCTCTCCACAAAGTAATGATTAAGGTTGGTCTGGGGTTTATACCGGTGTACTGACCCCCGGTGCGTGGAGTTTGGAAAGAACCCCCACTTGATCGGGGCGCTGGAGTTGGAGCCCAGGTTGATTGGGTCTTGAGAATGAGGGTTGTTGAAGAACTTCAATAAATCTCCCTGCGTCACGAGTGGTTAGCTTGCGTTTACGGCTGGCCTCTAGATTCTTCTTTTTATTTTCTAGAATTAGAGCCTTGTTCACCAGCTGGTGGAAGCTGGTGAAGTCCTGCACAATCAGCTGCACCCTTAGCTCCTCATTCATGCCTTCAAGAAATCTATCAATCTTTTCTTCTTCATCGGCCACGTCAGTCGAAGCGTAGCGAGCAAGCTGGGTAAATTTTGTGAGGTATTCATTGATGGTCATGCCTCTTTGCTTAAGAGTGCGGAATTCGTTCTTCTTCATCCTCATGACTCCCGCTGGGACGAAGTTGGCCTTGAAAGCCGTTTTGAACTCCGACCAAGGTATGACCTCCATGTCGTTGTCCGTGGAGGTCTCTTCCTGACCTCTGGCGGCAAGGTTGTTCTCCCACCAATTTGCAGCTGCTCCCTGGAGCTGATGAGCTGCAAATATCACTTTGTCTTCCTCAGCGCACTTGGCCAGGCGCAGCTTCCTTTCTGTATCCCGAAGCCAATCTTCGGTTTCGAGAGGTTCGTCGGCCGAGGAAAAAGTGAGGGGCCGGGTCCTCTGAAAGTCAGCCAGGTCAGCTCTAGACCTGCTGATGCCACCTTGTTGCCCGGCAATAATAGCCTGCAGCAATTTGGTCTGCTGTGCCATGACTTGCGCCATGGTGGGATTGGTTGGAGGGGGTGGGAGGTTGGCTTCCTGATCGTGGGTCTGCTCACGCCCCGCTGGCATGATACCGGGTGTGGAGTCCACCACTCCTTGGTTGAGGTGGTATTGGCCTGGGCCCTGGTCACCCTTTGGCTGGCCATCTACAGTCATAGTTTTATGACTTAATACTAGTATTAGGCAATTAAAATAATAAGAGAGGGTTGCCTCCACAGAAAAATAAAAGCCAACAAGATAAACGACAAAAACATCTTTAAACACAAGGCCGGTTTCTTTAAGCATAAACTGAAACATCACATAGCCAGCTTCTAGGCTGGACTTACAATCACAACATAATTAATTAAAGTTCGACGGGATAGCCACTACGATACAGAGAGCCTGGGACAACATGCTACGATACATCCCTCAGTACTTGCGCTTCATCTTGCAAGTACCGCACCATCCGATCTACTCCACCATGTATCCGGCGCCTGGCCGAGGGGTCAGAAGTCGGCGATCGAACGGGACCCACCGCCGAACTCGGAGGGGTCGGTCTCGAGTGCAGCGGTGCGGCTACGGTGCGACCCTCCCGGCCAAGAGCCGATCGTGGCCTCGAGGTCGACGCTCTTGCGGCGGTGAGCAGCGTTCGGGTCCGCCGCGCCCAGCCGGCCGGGCGCGGAGGTGCCGGAGGGGCAGGAGCCGACCGCGAGCCGAGCTGCGTGCCGCAATCGCCCGCTTTGGCAACTGCCAACACCTGCTCACACTGCGCGAGCTGTCCCCGAAGGGTCGCCATCTCCGTGTGCTGGGAGACGAGGTGCGCGCAGAGAGTGGTGATCTCCTCCAGAGCGGCTGTGTGAGCCGAGCCCATAGCGCGGGTGAGATCAACCTGATGCGTAAGCATCGGGTTGTCCTCGATGAATCGCGGTAGGTCTCGTTGTACTGCGCACCTCCCGGCGCGACGTGAAGTAGAAGAATGGTGTGCCGCAGTTGGTCTTGTATACGCCGCAGAATCGGCAATGGCGAGACGTGCGGCATCTGGATGGCCGCCACCGGTACTCCTAGTGTGCTCGGTCGGAAGACGTGAGGGGATCCTGCTCGCTCTTGGCGAGATGAACACCTCAACCACCCAGCTCTCCATTCCACCGGCCATGGCCTTGCGGCCACGGTACATGGGCTGGTCCTTATAGCCTAGGTGGTGCAACAGCCTGCGTAGGAGGCTAGCGAACTCCCCATGGGGGAGGCCGTGAGACAGGAAGTCCCAGTTGCCCTCCGCTGCATATCCCGCCATCTGTAGAAGGAATTACTAGTGTTAGTAACATTTTAAAATATTCAATGAAGATAGACTAGAGCAGCACTAAGGAGGATAGGAAAAGAAATAATATGCTATATTTTTGGAAACTCTTTTTATAAGTTTTGTAAGATTGTAATCCTATCCCTTGTGTAACGTCCATACTAAGGCCTTTACCCTATAGTCGTATGCTCGATACCGGCCTGCTGGACCGGATTTTCAATCCGAATCTCCGTGATTACCGCATTATTCCACGGATCGAGATAATAATGCGCAGGTACATTGCTGTTTCATTTCATACATCGCTTGAACAGTAATATTACAGACCATTGTTTAGATTACACCACGTGGGCGATAGTTTACAAAAGGGGCACATAGGCCGAATGTCATCATTACAAACAAGCAGCGGAAGAGAAAGCAACAGTAGGACCATAACCTCAGGCAAGCGACTGGGAGGGTAATGTGTGCGGTATATATTACCTAGATGTAGATAATATATGTGCACACAATGCCTTAGGTCTAACTTGTCTAAGTTCGGAAAATACGAACGACGACCTAATTCCCATCGTTCTTCCCTCATTCTGTGGCCGGGGCATCTTCATATTCATAATGATCCTGCATCCCTCTCTGTTTTTGGTAATACGAGTGTGAGCGCACTAACCACCGTGCTCAGCGAACCATCACACAGAATGCAGTAGTAACATGTTGGGCTAATCAAGGGAAGGCTTAGGTTTATTTTATTTTGCCAGAAATTGCCTTTTCAATATAATACTTAGAAATCCCTATGACCTAGCAGTTTAGGAAGGACACAGGTTTAATGGAAATTAACTTTCTTAATAGTGTACAGAGCCCATCCACCATTACATGGCCTTTGCACCTTACAACATTTCCAGCACTATAGTTGCCTATCTTACCACTGGGACGACACCCAGGACAATTCCAAACTAAGGCCTTTCGCTGCCCTGCATTTTCCCCAATTCACCCACAAATTATTTCTGAAATAGAACTATATCTAGTTAAGTCCCCATGTCTGCCCATGACCGCGGGCACGGCTATTCGAATAGTTTTGACTCTGCAGAGTTTGTACACATTCCCCACAAGAGACTGTCAACTCATTGCCCTACATGATTCCTTAGCCATATGGTTGAGCAGACCGTCATAGTGACTTTTCGAAATATCTAACCTCTTTTGTCATCTCACCCTATGGCTTATCCCACTTGCGGTGGGTTCCATACGTTGCACGGGATGTTTTCCACAGTCACTAACGCAGCCGGGCTCCACTTCCCGCAACGCTTAGGACAGCTGGAAAACTTCACCCTCCCCTCGGTGTCCCTTTGGGCCTTCCCTTGCCCATGCTGATCCACTCCTATCCCCTACAAGTGAGATGAGTCCGGGGTTTCGATAAATTTACTTAGCCAGGTTGTAATTTACAGACTTGTGGTTGTACTGTTTTACACGTGCTAACATGACAAGATTCGGTCCTTAGGGTTATCTGAGTAGTTCTATCACATCTCGTACTCTTTGTGCTTCCCCTGCACCACATACCAGCCCCCAAATCATCCACCCAGATACTAAGCAAGTTTGAGGCTTTTGGGAGCATAAAATAACAGTTCCAAATTTTCTCCAGTCATTTCCACCATGACTGCCCAAATTGTTATCATAATTGCAAGTGATATATTTTGGGACAGCTAGTGTCCCCATTTATCTAGCCATACTAAGCAATACGATATATCATAACTCGATTTATGAAAAACTACATTATGATAGTTTTGCTAAGGCGACAAGGTTCACATATCCCAAAGGTTTCACAAGTGATACTAACAAGCATAATAATGATATGTATCTAAAATCTATGAAACTTGAACATACTTTAGCACATAAAATAATAGCATGCACTTGGATAGTTTAAAGAAAATTACTTTGCATAAACAAGGGTTCAATATGATCAAAGTGATACTCGCCTTGGTCACAAAGTTCTGGGAGTTGAGAGCTGGGGTCTGCTGCTGCCTCTGCTTCTTCTTCTTGTGCCTCGTACGCTAATTTAATCGTGCGCGAAAATTTGCATAAAAAGAAAAGCAACAAATCAATCCAAATAACACCAGAAATTCAAATGAACTCTAAAAATTATGATTTTAGTTTCATTGGATAGATCTTGAATTTAGACGAATTTAGAATTTTGTCTCACTAAATTGGAGTTAAAATGAAGAAGTTATGACAATTCAATGATCTCAGTTTAAATAAATTCCTAAAATTATTAATTTCTGACAGGTGGGGTCCACACATTTTATTTTATTCTTTCTCTTTCTTTTCTCGTGCCGACCGGTGGGGTCCATGGTCGCTGGTTTCGCCCCGCCGCGGCCCGACGGTGGGGCCCATGTCGAGAGTATCGCCGGGTGGTCAGCGACATGTGGGTCCCCTGTAGTGGACCCACTTGTCGCTGTCCCACCGGCAGTGGGACCCATCCGGCAATGGCCCCTCGTTCGCGGCAACACGACGGTGGGGCCCACGTCGTCACAGTAAAATTAAAAAAATGGCTCAACCCAGCAGCAGAGCGGGGCTCGAACGCCACGGGAGCCAGGGGAGGAGAGTCATGCGGTAACCAAGTGGGCGGGAGGCTTTGCCTACCCTTATGCGCTTTGCCCTTTGAGGTGGCTCGGGAGACTAACAAGGAGGTGGCCGAGGCCGAAGGTGGGCGATGGCGCCATGGCGAGGGGTGGCCGGAGAGGGTGGGCGATGGTGAAACGCGCTCACACGGCCGAGGGGAGCCGATGACGACGGCGGCGGAGTACGGGGCAGGAAGGTGGCCGACGACGTCTTGATGGCGACAACGGAAGGGGCTTCGGCACGGCGAGGTACGGCCTCGGGAGGTTCGGGGAGGCCGGGACGAGTTCGTGGTGCCCTGGAGGTGGTGTGGGAGGAGGAGTTGGCTCGGGTGGACTGAGTCCGTGAGGGCGTCACGGAGTTGGGGAGAGTGGAGGCCGACGGCGATTTTGGGGCTTAAGCGCAATGGCTAGAGGGAAATGGTCCCAGGAGTGTGGGAGGAGTTTGCGCGCCAGGGATCTTATAGGCACGCGAGAAGGTGTCGGCATCGGTGCCCCGCCCGATCCGTCACGTCGGCGAGCCAAGGGCGGCGCGAGGGGCGAGCCGAGCTCCTCGAGGGTGCTCGAGCACTTGTGTGGCTCGGCGCACTGGCGCGGGCGGGGAAAGACGGGACCTCGCGCGCAAAGAGGGGAAGGAAAAGAGGCGGCGGCAGAGGGGATGTTGGGCGCTTTCGGACAGGGGGTGGCGTGCTCGGACGGCGGCGGCGGCGCCCGCCGGTCCGGGCGGGACCGACGGTCCGAACGCCTGCATGGGTTGGGCAGCGGAGGGGCGAGGCGCGAGAGAGAGGGGAGGAGGAAGAAGAACAGAGCTGGGGGGGTGGGTGGCGTGGAGGATTGGGTGGCTCTACTGGCTCGTGGGTCGATCCCCACTTTTATTTTTTCTTTTTCTTTTCTATTTCTTTTTATTTTATTTGTACTCAAATATATATGTATATTTTTATATTCCTTATGTGGGTATGGATAATTATATATTTTTCCATCCTACTTTCATGAAGATTTTGTTTGAATAATTTCTAAATTTTATTATGTATATATTCATATACAACTAGGTATATTTATGCATATATATATATATATATATATTGTTTTATTCTCACCTATTATTTTATTGGAATTCCAACATTTGAATCCCCAAATTTTTGGGGCACACTATATCGCTTCTTTCACTAGATCATCTTTTCAGATTCGTATTTTAAAATTTTGTTTCCTATTGTTTTACATTTTATCCTTTGGAACCTTAATCACGATTTAAGAAATGCCTTAAATTAATTTCAAATCAAACACAAGGCAAAATAATGCAAAAGTCTTATATTTCTAAATTTAAATTTTCAGGATGTTACAAACCCAGATCGTTAGGCTTTACTCGAATAATCTGGATGGCCCAGATAATCCGACTTGACACGTATCATCCGGCCTGTACAAAACCTTGAAAACATGCCTTCTCAAATAATGGTCTGGGTCATTGCTTTGAGTCAACCCGGATCATCCGCCTTGAATCCATCTTAAAAACAAAACCATCTAGACAAAAATTTTGACTCCATGCTTTGACTGACTCGGATCATCCAAGTCCACTGCATTCCAAAACTCCTCAGAAAAACCCCTCTTTGGAAAAATGTTCCAACCTATTAGCCGAGTCGATTCGGATAGTTCAGCTTTGTGTAAATTTCCAAATTCACAAGAAAAGCCCTTCTTTGAACTAGTGCTCCGACCTATGGCTCAGGGATATAAATCTCGGAACCGAAAAAAAACCCACCCAGCGGTCGGTAACCGAAAAACCGAATGAATTTCAAATATTGAAATATGAATTTGGGTTGTTTTAAAATCGGTAATTGGAATGGTTATCGCTTAAAAACAGGTAAAAAACAGGAAAAACAACCACTAAAACTAGGAAAAGCCAGGAAAAACTAGTTATGGGTATTAGCAATTGGAATAAAGCAAATATTAATTAGAAAGTGTTTAATGAAGTACCAGGGCCCTTTCTAAGATTCTAATTAGTATGTACTAGCTAGGCTAGTTTGTCTAAAAATGTTGGGACTTGGGAGTACAATAAAATCATATTTTGGCTCATACAATACGTAATCTAGCACAAAAAGCCTAAACCAACATAGGAGGTGCATTATGTAGTCATATATTTAAATTTCAATTTGAAAAAAATTGGGTGGTTTTTGAACCTAGTTCCCACCGTTTTTTCTGGTAACTGCCGGTTACCGGCCGATAACCGTTGGTTTTTTCCCTGGTCTAGCCTACTCAGATTATGTAACCTTGTTGAGATTTTTATGACTTAGCTCAAACTTGTCCATTTTTTGAGATCATCACAACCATGACTTATCATTGGCTTCCTCAGACTAGAACCGAGCTAGACCAACCTAGTGTGCATCACAACTAGTTACCCAAAGGTAGGTGGGTAACTAGAGTCTAATAACCAATTGGAGGCCTAGGAGTGAGTATTGTGGTTCCTACATAGTGATCTAGCATCTATGGTTCAGGAAACCTATTGTTTTTACTCCTTAATTGCACAATTTTTGAATAGCTATCAACTTAAGTTTTGGGGTGGAACCCTACTAGAACTTTATGTAGCACTGGTGTTCACACTATCACTATATATCCCCTGGTATTACCATAAGATTCACTAGTATTCCAAGGTGATTACTAAACTAAACACCACGCTTAACTCAGTACGTCGCTGCTCTAGCCTACACAGGCTTAAACATAGGGGAGAGCAAACAAGTGAAAAGCAAAACACGGAGCTTAACATAAGGAAATAGCATTAGATTAGCCATAGTAAGTAGAGTCACATAGATAATTCTCAATAATGATCACTATATATTTTAGACACAAGGTACTCATACATAGGTAAGGAAAGTACATAGGATCCAACACATACCGAACTACCGAAGATGATTATCTGAAATCTCTACTTCATAGAGCCGACCTGGCCCCCTTCCTCGCTACATGGCTACTAGCGACTCCAGTGTTGTCTACACTACACAATGGAGTGTGATGGATGGTGAACCGCGGTGATGTGTTTCGATCCAATGATCCAAAGATGATCATCATCAAGTGAAAGCTCCAAGTAGATCGGCAAGACGAATGTGTAACTAGTTTATGCTAAGGATGTGTTTCTACTCTTTTACCAGTCCTAGTGTTTGATTGGGAGATTGAATTGCTAGCGTAGGTCGGTGTACTATTAAGAGGTGTCTAGTAGCTTGAGTCTTATCATGTGTTAATAGCTCAACCCCGCTTGCTCTAGCTTTCCGTGGCATGATGCTATTATTTATGAATGTGTTTTATAAATACTTGGGGCTCATGCATCTCTCCTTGTAGTATGTGACTATACTTTATAAATATGTTTTGTAAATAGTTGAAGCCCATGTACCAGGTCCTTGTGGCATGATCTAATTTTCCAAATATGTTTTACAAATTATTGAAGTTCATACATTTTTTCTTGGCATGGTCTAAAATTGCTCGTTGCTATTTCCTTAGATTTAGACCATGTTAGTGACTCTTTGAAGTTCTTGTTCTTTCTGCATTAATCTGATATATTTGAGATCATGCAAATAGGTGGGTTGTGTAGCCCTCTAAACAAGTTTTTCATAGAGTCCAATATCCCTCAATTTTGACATCAGAATCAAAAGTTATGACCTTTTTCCATGTGTCAGCTGTGTTGAAAAATAAGACCGATGCTACCGTAGGTAAAGGCCGATCGAATGTCAATTAATAGATTAAATCATACTCTTGATTCTTGGATACATGTCAAGCGCTGAGATAGGGAATATGAAGCTCTATTTGTTTTGTCCTTCCATTGTTCTTCTAACTTCTTTGTGAATTGCTAGAGCATGTATACTTCTTTACGTGGTGAGTGGACAAGAATCAACTCGTGTTGTTGGGAAACTTTAAGTGTCACAGGTTTTGGTTAACCATACCGTTGTTGGCAGCGCCCCTATTTGTCATTCCTCACAGATTGTCAAGAGCTACCCGCTCTAGTTATCAAATTATCAATGATCCTACGTTGCAGAGATCGAGAGCCCTGTGTCAAGAAGTACTTTCAATGACAAATCTAAATATTACGTACACATAATGTGCTTATAAATGCCTCAGACATTCTTTTATTTATGCTCGATGCAACTGTATTATTTTGAAATAAAACCAAGTGAAAATGAGGCCTTGCAATATGAATAAAGATGGAGAAATGTATAGTGAGTATCAAGGAAATCCATATATGAACTTTAGTTCAAATGCACCAAATTAAGTTTCAAAAGTGCACTTTGAAAAATTATGCAAAAATCCATAGATTTACAATGTGCACTTTCAAATTTTGCACAAATATAACAATGCGTACTTAAATGAGGCCTTGCAATATGAATAAAGATGGAGAAATGTATAGTGAGTATCAAGGAAATCCATATATGAACTTTAGTTCAAATGCACCAAATTAAGTTTCAAAAGTGCACTTTGAAAAATTATGCAAAAATCCATAGAAATGTAAAATGAGGCCTTGCAATATGAATAAAGATGGAGAAATGTATAGTGAGTATCAAGGAAATCCATATATGAACTTTAGTTCAAATGCACCAAATTAAGTTTCAAAAGTGCACTTTGAAAAATTATGCAAAAATCCATAGATTTACAATGTGCACTTTCAAATTTTGCACAAATATAACAATGCGTACTTAAAAATAGACAAGTTTATACACATATCCTTTGTAATGTAAGTTTGTTTTGCTTTTTATTGGCACCGTGCACACATAATCAGATTTTTGCACATTTTTTATTCTACATGATGTTTTTAGATTTTTTTTGAAATATACAAGTGCACAAACTAAAATGGATACTGCAAACTTAGTTCATAAAATTTTTGTCTATGAGTATGGATCCTCGTCAGAAAATAAGATGTGTTGATCCAAGAATACCTACTCACTTTGTTTCTTTTGATAAGGACTATAATTTTTTCGTCTTGTTTCATTGTATAAGGCATGCATGTGTATTTGTTAGAAATAATCTTGACTTAGAGTTCAAGGCATATTAGAATCCGTTTTCGAGTGTAACTCAAGTTGAAGTTGTGCCCAACTTGAAGTCCAAATACGTATGCTAGTAGGAGAGTATTAGCCTATATATTGAGGAGGCTTGTAGCCAGTTTTGGAAGAAGAACAGAAGTAAAAGAAGAAAAGGGGAGCAAATCAGAGAATAGAGAAATTTATAAATTCTCCTGTGTTCCTTAGTTTATTTGCAATGTGTGCGTTTTCTCCTGCAACAATGTTAACCTTAGTTTATTTGCAATGTGTGCATTTTCTCCTGCAACAATGTTAACAAGTGGTATCAGAGCCCGGTTCCAACATCTCTAGCCCAATGGACACTAGTGTGTGAACTCCTGATGGACTGTGACCCCGAGAGACCATCGGTGTATGGTGAAGGAACCATGAGGGACCGTCAGTGTACG
Source organism: Bonia amplexicaulis (assembly GCA_036346245.1). NCBI lineage: Eukaryota > Viridiplantae > Streptophyta > Magnoliopsida > Poales > Poaceae > Bonia > Bonia amplexicaulis. The sequence continues at coordinate 11,622,777 of CM070738.1, read as the reverse complement.
GTGAAGGGCTGAGGGACACCAATGTGTGAAGGGGAAGATTGTTGGAATATACCCACATTAGTTGTGAAAGGGCAAGAATCCTAACTTAAAAGTGGGGGAGCCCCTTACCTCATTGGCTAGCTTTTGGGGTAAGAAGACCCTTACGATCCAACAAGTGGTATTAGAGCCTACGCGAGAAGCGAGTCATTAAAAAAAATCGTCTCGACGATTCCGTTTTGCACTCGTCTCGCGCAGCGCTCCCGAGGCATCCGCTCTGCGCATCATCACGTTTCAACAGCTCGTTCGTGTGGCGCATCCGTCGGTCAAGCAACAGAACATGTTTCTGCAGCGAGGAAAGCAGCCACATCTTAGTTTAGTAAGTCGTAGTTGAGACCATCTGCCTCAATGTTTTAGAATCTTTGCATCTGGATGGGCCCGTACTAGTTGAGTTGAGTTCCTACATGTAGCTTGCATGTAGAACGCTTCATGTGGACATGTGGCTGGTAGTTTATAATGCATTGAAACTAAAATTAGAGTATGTCAAGTCAAGATTAAGGGGGGAGATTGTTAGAAATAATCTTGACTTAGAGTTCAAGACGTAGTCGAGTCCATCTTCGTGTGTAACTCAAGTTGAAGTTGTGCCCAACTTGAAGTCCGAATACGCATGCTAGTAGAAGAATATTAGCCTATATATTGAGGAGACTTGTAGCCAGTTTTGGAAGAAGAACAGAAGTAAAAGAAGAAAAGGGGAGCAAATAAGAGAATAGAGAAATTTAGAAATTCTCATATGTTCTCTTAGTTTATTTGTAATGTGTGCATTTTCTCCTGGAACAAAGTTAACAAGTGGTATCAGAGCCCAGTTCCACATCTCTGGCCCAATGGACACTAGTGTGTGAACGCCTGATGAACTGTGACCCCGAGGGACTGTCGGTGTACAGTGAAGGGACCCTGAGGGACCGTCGGTGTACAGTGAAAGAACCCTGAGGGACCGTCGGTGATGGTGAAGCACTGAGGGACACCAATGTATAAAGGGGAATATTGTTGGAAGGGCAAGGAACCTAACTTAAAAGTAGGGGAGTTCCTTACCTCATTGGCTAGCTTTTGGAGTGAGAAGGCCCTTATGATCCAACAATATTTAACGCTGTTTTTCCTTGTTTGTACTAGGTTATCGCATAACACCTCAATAACTTTTCTCTCTCCTATTTCAAGGTATCATAGAATGATAGTATAGTTATTTCCCCTAGGTTTTATACCCTCTTTAATTCTTGTGCCCACTCAAAATAAGCCTTAAAGCATCGGCAATGCGATGTTTTTTGGCCGCTAAAGGAGAGAGAAAGGGTCCTAGAGGCGACAATAAACATTGTGGGAGGCATAGAGGTAGCCCAACACCTGGAGGTAACCTCTAGCTCTAGAGGTCGTCGAGAGAGAAACCATTATTGCTGTCGGATGGCTCGAGACTGCTGCTGGCCCTCGCAGTCGCCACTTCGCTACAGTCATGCTTACTCGGCCGTTAAGTAGACGAAACTATATCTACTAAAATCAGTAAAAAAATTATGAAGTCCTGAAAATTACCTCTGGCCATCAAACTCCCTGGTCCATATACATCTGAATGTATAAGGGCTAACAAATCATTTGCCCTCTCACCTAGACCAGCGAAAGGTGGCTTAATCATTTTGCCAAGTAAATAAGACTCGCATATTTCAAATGATTCAAAATCAAATGAGTTTAGAAGACTCTTGCTCTATTGCCCTCGCGAAGATCAACATCGCCTCTTGCCAAACTCTTACTCCTTATCAGCTCCTCCACCGAGTTGCAAATATGAGCAACCGATCTGATATGAAATACCTAAGAACTAATATGAGAAATAGTAATATTTATTTCTATAACATTTATATTGAAGTGGAAGCATTACTTCCTTCTTCTTTTCCAGTTCACATTTATATGTGAAATGGAAGTCTTACTTCCCTTCTTTTTCAGTTCTGCCAATTAATTCTTGCAGTTTCTCTTTCAATATCCTATCCTATGGCAATGGTAGCAAATGTGTTGGGTGTAGTGCCAATCTTATGCTTCTAAAGCTTAGATTTGATTCTCGATATCTCATCTTGAGTTTTTCTCGCACCCTGTCTTTTGCCTAAAGCTTTAGTCTTGTTCTTTTTTAAATTGATAATTTTCTGAACCATCATCATATGATTAGAGTTTTTCTTAATGTTTTTCTCTGCTGATTTGAGCATCCCATGCAACTCAGTCATTAACTTCTCCATGCCATTTATATAAAAGTTCAAAATGTCTAGCTCAAAACTCAAAGGGAGCGATTGGAGAATCACATCAGGAGCTAACTCTTGACTAAGGAAAAACTAAGCTTTTTCCAAACTCTCAATGTAACCAATCATTTTGATTACATAAAGGCGAGCTGGACTTCCTTCAGCTAGCTTACAGGCAAACAATGACTTAGATATGTTATACCTTTCAGCACTTGTCTGGTTCTCAAACATGTCCTTAAGACAATAAGACCCACTATCATATTGTAGGCATCTATGTTACATATTTCTTCTAAAGCTCAGAGTTCATCATGGCAAACATGAAATATCTAACCTCAAGTAAGTTATTGTAATATTTTTCGTACTCATTCTTTTCAGTACAAACAGTATTTTCAGCTGGTTCATTAGGATAAAAAACCTCTCACCTCTTAAACAGCCATACAAACTGCCCATTTGAGATGCTCTCAATGTAAATTTCCAGTAAAGGCAGATGAGCACAATTCTCTATCTTTAGCTGTCTGATCTGTTTAGATGTAATCACTAAAGTACTTTTCTATATTATTTTCCAAGATAATATTTCCTACAGTAATTTGGCCGTTCCCTTTTTATTATCCTCTGCCTTTGCTACCAAAGGCACGGATAAGCCTGCGCTGAATAATTTCAACTCAAATAAGATTAAACTAGTGACCATTAAGCCTTTTTTTAATTATTAATTGTCTATTCAAAATGCAGTAATTTTATAGAAAATAATTTAATTTCTATAAGGATCAGTGAAAATTTTCTTGCTCCTTACGAGGTGTAACCTTTGAGGGCCTATTTTGATGTTAAATCATTTTAACATAGGATGAAATGAAAGTACCTATGGAATTTTCTCCTTATGAAAGGAGCCTCTGAGCCGGCAACACACCAGGCCACTGCTCGAAGGATTATAATCCATGTGGTAAACATCTTCTGATTTTTAAGCCCTACTGTAAATAGTTTTTGATTTTTGACTCTTAGAAGCTGATTTTAAATGGAGTAGTATGTAAAAGTTACTATAAGAGTCGCTTTACACGGAATGGCTTTTCAACGCGAATATTCTTTGCTCCCTCAATTTCTCTCGCAATTGACCAAAAGACAAAAACTGCAACTAAAAGCCATAACACTTTTGAACAGGGCATGTTCTTTTTGGCTGCGGCTTATGGCTGAAATTTTTGAATTTTGGCTGTTTACGGTACAAATTACGGAGAGATCGATACTCATTTGCAATTTTGGTTGGTACAGATGTTAAGCTTTTAACATGTACTACGTTTAACTTGTAGGTCTCATCTTGAGAAAATACTTCGTTTAAAAGTTAAGTACTGTAGCGGCTGCCAAAAGCCGGCCAGCTTGTGGCCTGAAAAACAGGCTCTATCCTTAGAAGGCGGTTTTTGAACGGACGTGCCTTCTCAAGGTGGTTTCTATAAATCATTTGTAGGGATCACTGTAGGATTCGCTTTAAACGAAATAACTTGTCACCCAAGTTCCTTTTACTTTTTTTAATCTCTCTATGATTAATCAAAAGCTAAAAACTATAGCTAAAAATCAAAAGACACGACAGCCACGTGTCACATTCTGAGCCATTGCTCTCTCTTCGTTTCAAAATTAATGCTCTTTCTTGGCAGTTTTTGACTTCACCGCCGTCTCTACAAGTAGCGAACGCGCCGTATGAACGCCACACATCACATTCACGGCACGGCTGGCTAGACTGTTTCCCAGTCTGAACGCTGAGCCGAGTTCAATCCATTGGCCCTTCGTGCCACCCAAGGGCCTTCTCTAGCTTTTTAGGTTAGGGGTCACTTTAGGCGTGTTCGGTTTGCGCCCAGCCAAACGATACCAAGCTTGGTGCTCAAGTTGGCTAATTTTGATCTCCGTGGACTAGATTTGTTCTCCGTTTAATTTGAAATCAAAATCTGATAAGATTCTGTTTATATTGATCCTCTAATTTATTTTTAAACCAATCTTCCACCAAAATGCGGACAGCTAATTTGGTGACCAAATTTTAGTCGGACCAAACTTCGATAGGACTAATGTGGTGAAATTTGTCATCAAACCAGCCAGCCCCTTTATCAGGATCTGAACAAACGATTTGGATGAGTTAAAATATCGATGTTCGATGGAACTGCAAAAGGTGATCAGGCTGAAGGATATCCGCGTCTTGATTCTTCTGTTTGTTGTAGTGACCGAGGTGTTATTCGCTGATCCCTGCGTTGGTCTGCCATTCTTTAAAGATGTTTGTGCAAGTTGATTACGGGAGTTGATTCTACAAAAGTGCGAATCAAGGGCTGACGATACAAATACGTGCTCGTAACACAGATCCTAGAGCGATTGGCTAGGGTCTGTCCTTTTTAGCTTCCAAAAACCGTTTTTTATTTTTTCTATATTAACTAGTTTTTAAATAAAGTATCTTTTAAAGATAGAATCTATTAGTTATTGTAGTATATACTATACTGACTTCATTTGTATCGGTAAAAATCACACGTGAATTTTTGTTACTCTGTAATCTCTCATACAAATAGTCCAAAAATCACAAGCCGTAACTAAAAGCCATAAGCTCTAGCCAAAAAGAACAAGCCCTAAAAATATTTTTTAGTGGCTTATGACTGAAAAGTACTGTAGCTGATTAAAAAACACTATAGCTAACAGTGGCTTATTTGGCATAATTAAAATTAAAAAATTTAAAAATAGAAAAAACATGTTAGCCCATCATGTATAATGCAAACAAATACGAGAAAAAAGAACCAGCAAGACAGCTCAAAAAAGCCAAAAATATAGAAAAGACGAAATTTATTAATAGTGTAAAATAAGTCAGAAGCCAGAAACTCAAGCCGAAACGAACGGACCAGTTTGACAAGGCATTTGTGTACCATTGATTAAAATTACGTAAGAGACTACGAGGTAGCAGCCGCCAGTAGGGTAAAAACACCAGGAAAGAGGTGGAGCGGAAGAGGCAACGATGGTTGGCTAGGCGACGCCGGCGAATCGTAAGGCACTCACAAAATAATTTTTTGTACGAATAATCCATTTTTATTCAAAATTACAAAAACATACCCGTGGGAAATTATTTTACAAAAATAAGCTCAAGTCACCCAATGGGGGGGGCAACTGGAACCTATCGCCCAATGATGGGGCGACAGGGTCACTGTCACCCTACCCCAGGCGATCTGCAGCCATTGCTGCCCTCCCATTATAAGATTCATGCGATCGCTTCATTGGGCGATCGCACTCGATCATATGTGAATGTTTTAAATTTTATCAATTTTGTAGTTTTAAACTGGTAAAAAATTTGTTGGAGTTGTAATAAAAGTTTATGTCATTGTATGTTGTAGGTGCGTAAAATATTTTGGGAATTTGTTTAGGAACGATTGACCGTAGAATGATCGATATATACGATGGTAAGTGATATTTTGATGTTACTGAGAATCTTCGTGCGGTTGCCATCATTGAAGTTCTCTATTCGTTTGGAGCGTGCATCGAGTAGGTAACGAGTACAAGTAAGCACAACACAGTACTAAAAAGTTCACATCGTAAATAACAAACGTAAACATTACATGAAAAAATAGTGTACAATCAGGACTACCCTAAGTCGCCACCCTGGCCTGCCCCGTCTTCACGCCCGTGTCCTCCCGTACGGCTGTAACATCCCGAAATTTGGTTATTTCAAAAACTTGGAATTTTAAAATCTTTTCCTGCATTTTGTTGGCATTTAAATTTCTTTTGAATGTCTGGTTGAAATCTTTTTGAGATTTGTGGCGTGCAAATTGATAATCAAAGAGTAACCCCAATACCAATAATAGGAAACTAGAATCCTAAACCCGAATCTGAAAAGATGATCCATCGTAAGGAGGGAGAAATTTGAGTTAAAATATAAGATCTCATTTTGAACCCCAATTTAAGATTTATAAAATGACATCGAAAAGAATGCTAAAAGAAATTTGTAAAAGGTTGGGCATTCAAAATGTTATATTAAATAAAATCAAAACAAAGGAATATTAGATTCTGGGTCTAGAAAATTTAACCAAAAACATAAAATACAATTTCATGTATTACAAATCAATATCCCTAATTAGAAAATAGAAATTCAGATTCAAGGTCCAAATTCCAAAACTGGTTTTAGCCTCTTCCTCTTCTTTCCTTTTTCCTATTTCTTTTCTCTTACTTGCATGTGGGCCCCTCCTTTCTTTTCTTTCTCCTCCTGCTTCCTCCGCCACCGGGCCCTCCTCTCCTTCCCCTTCTCCCGCCGCCGCCTCCTCCTCCCTTCCCATGCGTAGCTGTGCCCCCTTCCTCCTCGTTGCTTCAGCAAAGCCGGCCGACACGCCTGTGCCCCGCGCGCCCCCGCTGCTGCACCGAGCCCCCGCAATGACCATGCCCCGCCCGCCGCTCGGCATCGCCGCCCGACAGCCCCCGCCAGGCGCCCACGCCTCGCCGTGGCTAGCCGCACTTGTCGCCAATAAGAACCCTCAAGCTCCCAAACGCGCGTCACCTTTCCTCTTCCTCCTCTCGCGAGCAATCGAGCTCCTATGCCTCCTTGCTCGCCGCCGCCTCTTCTTCTCCACGGCCGGCCGAGCCAACCCCGAGCCGAGCAAACGCTTTCACCTCGCCCCATACCTTCCCGAGACACCGTGAAGCCAACCCCGCCTCCACCGAGCTCCCGTGGATCGTAGCTCACCATCACCGGAGCTCCTCGGCCGCCTCCCGTCGGCGATGCCACCGCCTCCTCGGCCCGAGCCTCCTCCGCCCGCCTCCCCTGGATGGGTTAAGAGGGTATATTACCCTATATGGGTAGGCAATGCCTCCCGCCCACTTGGCTAGCACCGCTAATTCTCTTCTCCCTGCCCCTCGTGCCGCTGCGAGCCCCCGCCACGCAGCCGAGGTTGAACCCATTTTTTAATCGCCGGCCGACAAGTGGGCCCCACTTGTCGGCCGCCCGCCGCTGTCCGCCTAATCTGCGGGCCCGCTTGCCGACCGACGGAAGGGAAGAGAGGAAGCCGCTACTGGGCTCACTGTCGGCCGTGAGTGAGTGAGCTGGGCCCTCCTGTCGGCCCCTCGTGAGTAGGTGTCGTCATCGGGCCCCACTTGTCGATTTTGCTATTTCTAGGATTTAACCAAACCGAAAAGCTTTAAATGGGCATAACTTATTCATTTTGTGCAAATTAATGAAACAAATTTCTAAATTCATCTAAAATCAAGATCTGTCCAATGGAACCCAAATCCCGATTTTTGAAGCTCATTTGAATTTAGAAATAATTTAGAGAAGCTAATGAAATTTAATGCAAAATAGATTATGGGATATTTAAATGGAATTAGTTGTCATAAAGGATTAATGTGCCTTTAGTGTTTATTTTAAATCCAAAGTCAATTAAAGGCATTAATAAAGAAAAATGAGTTTTGTTAAAATGTTCAAATTTAATAAATGTTGCCCTTAATCAAAATTAAGATAAAGGCCAATGTTAGCAAGCCGCCAATAATAAGTCTTAGTGGTAGTTTTTGCTGAATATCAATTATTGAAATATGACCCTATATAACAAACCTTGCCAGATAAAATCATACATCTGACCGTAACTCATGGAATTTCCTAAATAAATACAAAAATAATAAAAGAAGGTTAGTAATAAAAAGACCAAGTCATCGTATTCTACCACCGACCATTAACTCATAACAAACCTAAATCAAGATTGCTCGAATTTATTTTGGATCTTTTGAGTTATTTGCCTTTATTTGCATTCATTGTTTAGCGAATTAGATATTGAAGTCCTCAAGAATCGAGGGAGCAAGCGTGAACAAGAGCGAAGTGCAGATTAAGACTAGAAGCTCCAGAGAAAGCATTGTGTGAGCTCAAGACCACGGTAAACCGCGTCAGGCGAGTCAATACTTTGATCATATTGAACCTACTTTTCTGCAAATTACTTTTGTTTAAAATATCAAATTGCATGCTATTATTTTATATGCAAGTACATGTTTAATTTAAGATCCTAGTTATATGACCATGTTTACCTTGACTAATATTACACCATCGTTTGAATACTTGATTATGTGAACCTTGTCACCCTAGCAAAATTATAATAGTAATCTTTTGAAAATAAGTCCGTAACTATATGCCATGCTTAGTATTGTTTAGAAATTCACGGGCGTGAGAACGCCCAAGCATCTCTTTCAAATATGTGAGAATTTTATTGGGCAGTCATTGTGATGATGACTGGTATATGTTGGTATGAATATTTTATGCTCCCAAGGACCTCACATGCTTAAATATCTGGGCGGATGGTTGGAGGGTGTGAGTGTTTGAAGGGTGCCGTGATAGCACAAATTGTGATAGAGTGGTGCCGTGATAGCACAAAGGGGATCGTGGTAGAACTGCCCAGATAACCATTAAGAACTGAATCTTGTGATAACCCCCCAAGGTACAACAAGTACAACCACATGCTGGCAAAGTGTAGGCAGGGCTAACTAATTTGCATCAACTTAGTAAGAGTTGCGCCGATGTGAACACGGGCGGGTAGAGGATGGCCACATCCTCCGACATGATGGCGCAAGAGGGGGCTTCTGGAAGGGTGGTCGTATCCGGAGGAAGTGGAAACCTTAGCGGACGTAACTCTGCTAGGAAAAATGCATTGTAACAGTCCTGTGATAGTCTACTCAACTGCATGGCTAAGGAATCATGTGGGGTAATGAGCAGATCTATCTCTTGTGGGTAAAGTGTACAAACTCTGCAGAGTAAAAACTATTCGAATAGCCGTGCCCACGGTCATGGGCGGACATGGGAACTTAACTAGATATAGTTCTGTTTCAAAAACTTTGTGGGTGGAAATGGAAAAGTGGAGGGCAGAGAAAGGCCCTTATTTGAGTTGTCCTGGGTGTTGTCCCAGTGGAAATTGTCCTGGGTGTCGTCCCAGTGGTAATGTAAGCGGTTATAACGCTGAAAAGTTAAGCATATGGTGCAGAGCCTATGAAATGGTGGATAGAATCTGGACCCCTATTACTATTGCATTCTGTCACATTATGATTTGTTTAAATGGCTAAGTCTCAGGAAGTTTTTATGTATTATATTTCAAAAGCAAATAATGGCGATGCTTCTCCTAAAATAAAATGCCAGGAAAAATAAATAGGGTCGTAAGAAAAGGAAATGACTGTTGGGGTAAATACTTAACAAGCTTGGTGGATTCGTGTCGATTATAAATAAGGGAATGGTAGGAAGGAGTCTAGGAGAAATAAATTGGTGGAGTCTAAATGAATATATAGGCTAGATAGATGATTTAAATGATTTTGGAAGATTAGAAGGGTGTAAATGTAATTACTGGAATTAATGGGATTAATAGGATTTGATCTAGATGGATGAATTGAATTTGTGGAAACTTGGAGATATGAGAATTGGGATGTAAACTTGATTAAATCTTGGTGGAGAAATACCGATGAATTAGTTAGAGATAGATGATGGATAGTAAGGATTAATTATGGGCAGAGTAAATTATGGAATTGGATCATTAACAAAAAGGATTAAATTGTTATGATATTCTGATACAAATATTTTCGGTGGTTTAAAAAAAAAGTGATCATGCTAGGAAATCATTAAAATTCAGAAGTGAAGAGCTGATAATTAGTGATTGCAAGATTGGATTATTAGGAATTCGGAATACAAAGGTATTGGTGGAATCGAATAGATAATATGTATATAGAAAGTGTATGTTCGGTGGACTCAATAAATAATGTCGCTACGTTTGGTGGATTAAATAAATGATTCCACCTGCTGTTTGGAGTCTTAGACAGCAATCAATAAAGAAAATATGTTTTTGGTGGATTAAGTCAATTATGGCAACCGCCGTGTGGAGTCCTAGGTTGCAACCATAACACTAGGGTTCAATAACGATAATGCTACCAAGGAGAAACTGCTGGCAAATAAAACAACCCGAGCCTTTCCTTTGATAAGCCATGCATACTATTTAATTGCATTCTGTGTATTGGCTCGCGGAGCACGGTGGTTAGTGTGCTCACACTCGCTCTCACAACAAATCCAGAGTCAAGGATCAAATCACTGTGCATCAGCAACACTACAGATCATGATGACAAAGAAAATGAAGATGTCAAGTACTAGGTTGCGAACCTCCAGTTGGCTGCCTATGGGCAAGTCTTGAGGGTTCCCCTGTGTGCTTCGTTCTTCCGCCGCAATTTTTCGATTTCGGCCTAATCGGCCCATGTGTAAGTTTACTATATTATTTACGCTTCCGCTTGATATATATTTGATATTCATTTCTGTAGCTGTGAGCACTATCTACTGATCCAGGGAATAGTGCAATAAATCACAGAGGATTCCGGATGTAAAATCTGGGGTCTGACAACGGCCCTGCTTGGCTGTCCTCCACTGCAATGGGTTGCGACGCCCCGACAACGTAAGACGATCAGGAGCATGTTGCACCCGCCCCTGAGCTGGTGGAGTCAGTTGCACCTCTGGCTGTGTGCCCTCCGATGCACCGTGGAGGACATCGCCGAGAGAACCTCCGTGTCGTGGTCGAGGTGCGAGACCTAGACGCCTGCCTGACTCACTCGGAGAAGTACTGGTCCGGATCGTCTGGGCTTGCAGAGGGGCCGAACCGTTGCTCGGACTGGAAAAGACCTGCAAAACTAATATCGTTAGTTTCAGATGTAAAGCATTGCAATAAAACGGAGATCGTACGATACGTACCCTCAGTTGGCGCCATCGCGCCTGGAGGAGGGGCGTACGACGTCGAGTACACCCCCTATGTGGGTAAGCCAGGGATGTACGGAGGTCGTGAGAACATCTGCCCTGGCGGTGTACGAGGCCATCCCGTGCGCATCCTCCACCGTCCGGGTGAGGTGTCAGAGGACATGCCCACGTAGAACCTCCAGAGTAATGCCACGCCGGTCGGGGTGGCATCGGTGGCCGAACCGCCGTGTGCTAGGCGTGGGCGTGAAGACCACTAGTAGCGTCGTGCAGGACAGTAGATGCATGATATGTGTACCCTACTCCTTGAAACGACGGTACGCGCTGCTGTGCTCCTCGTGGCTCACCTCGGCACCTGCAGCGAGCCTATGAAGCATACTCTGGGCCTCCGTGACGATCGAAACACCCACGTCAGCCTGAAGGAAAAGACATAAAATGGTTAATCATCCAATGTAGCATTGCCATTAGAGAATGTTCGAAAATACGTGTAACGTCCCGCGTGTGGTGCGCGGGATACGTGTCTGTCGGAGCGGCGACGTGTGCGGAGGGCGGGTCCACGACGTGTACGAGCCTCGTACGTGTCTGGCCCTAGTACCAGCGCAGGTACTCCGTGTACTCTGAGTTGTCGTAGGGGCGGTCCTCCTCAACCAGGTCGTCAAGCGCACCGTCCCACTACGCAATCTTCCCCTGCATCTTCGTCGTCCAGTCCGTGCCGCGTTTCACTCTCTTTCTAGAGTGCCTACTTGTAGGACCACTTCGTTAGTAATTGCCAACGGAATAGTAAGTATGTACAATTTTATAAGACGCGGGCACTCACGTGTGCACAGGAGGCGGCACTTAGGTCCGACTAGTACCGAGACAGCCTAGCGTAGACCAAACTGCCGTATCACTCGCTGTGGTGAGTGGTCCTAGGCTAGACCGTACTAGAGACGCGGGTCTAGAACACAAACGAAATACACCGCGTAGAAAGAAACTAGATGACGTTGCACACGGAGTTCAGAAGCTCAAAAAAGGATGCCGTTTTCACGGGGAACCTTAGAATCGCTTGTAGAAGGGCTCCGTCAATTTTGAGAAAATTCTAAGAAACTTGAATTTTTCTCGGTTTGCGAGCCCGTTTTGAGGCCCTAAACGACGTTTTTTAGGGTCGAAGCTGCTGCGCATGTGCCTGGAGGCTTACGCGGATAAAAAATCTCCCGATTTCCCAGACTTTCCAACGGATCAAGAAACTGCTCAATCGGAGGTCGTATGCAAAAGTTATGTGTTTCTCTCGCTGTCGCTTTTTTTTCTCTTTTTTTTTCCGAAACCAGCTAGGCTTTCCTCTTTTCTTTTTTTTGTAAACCGAATCTAACTGCACTAGTGAGACAAAACGTGAACAGAACTCGAAACTCTAAAGGAACTAGACGTTAAAACCAGTAAAAGACACAACGATGCAGCTGAAAGTTCAACAATGCAAAGTACTGAAAAGAAAAATTGCGAGGCTAAGACTGGTTTGGACGGGATGATCTACTGCTAATTTTTTTGTACTCTAGGTAAAGGAAAACAATCTAATCTATGATAAACTGGAAGTTCTCACCGAGCAACCTTGGGCTCTGATACCACTTGATGGAGACGAGGTGCCCGATCTTTCGATGAGATTGATAACTATCGATTTCGGTGGAGATGACCCTGATGATTCGACTACAAACGCACGACCTTGAACCAACTCCGAGATGTTATTGACCTGAACACGAAGTTCAATCCTTGCGAGCAATCGAAGAATTAGCAAGAATAATACCTAGGCAATCTGATATTGCGAATATTAATGAAGCGTAGATGGTATTGCGAATAACAAAGTTGGGATTCCGAAGCTGTCTTGACAGGTGGTCGTCCGATACAACTGAAGAACAGAAGTTTGCACAATGGCTAAACCTAAACTCAACGAAATCCAAATCTTAGCAAGGGAGGTGGCGGCTCCTATATAGGGAGAACGACCAGAGGTGGCGTCCAAAGTGTACGCCCTAGGGTTACAAGGCCCATGGGCCCAAGTGGTGGTAGCGTAGTACCCTTTTGACTCGGACTCAGAAACCAATGTGGACTATTTTGATGGTTGTGGCCGGCTCGGATGGCATTTGAAGATGAGGTTGGATCCGTTGGAAAGTATACTTCATAAGCTTTCCATGAAGTATAAGAACATCCCAAACGGAGTCCGTATGAGGAAGTTATGCCCGTTTGAACTTGGTACCATTGCAGCAGTCCGAATCTGATTCCAAAACGAGTCCAACTCGAATTCTTGCTTGACTTGGTCCCAAAATGACGTGGTGACCTCCATTATTCTTTCCATGCATGTCCATGACTCCACGTCCCTTTTCTTCGTCCTTTCCCAGGTTTCTAAGCACAATTAAATCACTTGCATTAGATATCGGTCTATTCTCAGTAACATGTGAACCAAGGAATGAATTCACCTGGTAATTAAGTTGACGAGCATGAGCTCGAATAAGTGGTCCTTGTAACACATGCTATGGATGAGTTGTATCCATAGAAGGGATGTCCTCATCACATAGTTTTGACTTACGTGAGTTAAGTGCATAAAACTTGTGCTCAAGATGGTTACTTGGTCTTTGGATATATAGGTGGTTTAGAGAATGTTAGCGGTCAACGAAATGTATCGGGACTTGGTGGGGGAGCTAAGATTCGAGCCGTCATGTAAGTTTGGGTGAGGATACGTGGCTCTAGTGGGCAGCACAGAGAAGATATGAATCGTGAAGAGGTGGGTTCGTACATGTGGTGCGCCAAGTGAAGAGTCTGATACACGTATGAATGGTTTGAGGGAGATCAGATGTGTGAAGGTATGATGGCTAGTCATTATGTACTATAATCTACGTGTCAAAGTATGTGGAGATGTTTTGAAGTAAAGGTGAAGACGGAGTTAACAGAAGGCGTCCAAAGCTTTGTCAAAAGTATTTTGGTAGTTGGCCAAATATCGGATTGGTGTCTAGATCAAAACCGCTACACTAGAGGTGCAAAAGAGAAATAGTTTAGGTCATGGAGAGTTGGAATTGATAAGTGGATCAATCGGTAAAGAGTTAGCGGGTTGAATCTTATAAATGCTTTTAAGCAGCGTGTATAAGTGTGTAAAACCTGTGTTAGTAGGGTTAACGGGTTTTCCTAGTTGACTTAATGGGTTAAGTTCATTAGGATTATTGCTGGTTATTAGAGGGAGGAGAAGAGATGATAGATCAAAGTATTTTAGTGTTTAGATTTGGGTTAATTCCTCACATGCTGCTAAAAGTTGTTCAGATCCCTTCTATGTCACTAAAAGAATTTAACCCCCTGCATACCTCTGAGTTTCTTGTTTAAACCCCTCTATGCCATTTCCATCAACCCCTCTGGCATTTTTTCCTTGCCTCTGCTCGTCGAAGACCACCTGTCCTACTCTGTGCTACTCGCTAGAGGCCACCTTCTTCTCTACTCCATGCTACTCGTCAGAGGACAGAAATTAAGGACAAAGATGTGGGAACTAATAGTCGTGGCTATACCGTCCACAATGAGCAAAAGCGACAGAGCAAGCACGATGGTGGCGGCACAAACAACGAAGACATGAGAGTCTTCTAAGCGCATGAGCTTGTCGAGGGCACACGGATCTCACCCATGCTGTCAGTTGCGATGGTGGATTTTTGGTAATTTGAGGATCTTATACCTTGGATCATAACGAAGCAATTGGAGGGTTTTTGGTGCTTACGTGATCTAGATTCGATTATCTTTAATTTAGTGAAGTAGAGCTTAAAATCTTATGATTAGGTTTCTAATATCTTGAACAAGTCTCATACAAAATTTAGAAGTATTAGATAAGATATGAACAAGTTTAAGAGATTTGAGTTTTATCTTAAGACACTTTCAGGTCTGGAGACAGGAGTCTGATCCGACTGGCCCTAGACCTACTGTCAGACTGGCCCCACCGGTCCGACCGATCTTGTGCCTGCGGTCTGACTGGTCTTAGGCTGAAAGGTGTTGTTTTTTGGTCTCTAACTTCTTAATTTCATCTTTTTTCTAACTTTTTCGGGCTTTTCCCCCTTTTCCCTGTATTCCTTTATATTGTCCGTGTTGAGATAACATGTTTTTTTTTCTGTTTTTTTAAATCTTTTAAATTTAGTTACACTGAAAAGCTATCAGTAGCTACAGTAAAAAAAGCCTCAAAACCGTGCTGAATAGTGAAAATAAAGCCAAAATGAGCACCGCCAAAGGCTTAGATTTCTAGCCTTACTTTGTGAAGTATAGTTGATACAATCTAAACTTAGTAGCTCTCATAGTCACTTAAGTAAAAAATTTTAAATGCCATTAAAAAAAATTAAGGTTATATTCGTATTGATCTTTACAAGCTGCTTTTTTACGGTAGATAGTTTTTCTATAGTACATCGCTTTCAAACTATCTTTTCAAGACAGGTCTACTTGTCGATTGTAGTACACACTGTAACGATTTCATTTATATCACCTAAAATTGCAAGCGAGTTTCTTTATTTTTATATGACTCTCTATAAGTTATTACTATTAATAAATTAAAACCAAAAGCCGTTAGTAAATAAATAACCCGTAAATAATCATTCACCCTGGCTCTCGTTACCGTTATGGTCCTACAAAGTTTCTAACTCTCTACACGTTATTACTATTTATAAATTAAAATCAACGCACCGAAGCGAAGAACTCCATTACAAGTTACTACTAGAGGACATCTCCGGATCATCGCTGGCTAGTAAAGGCATCTTGACGCACAGGAACAGCAATCAAAGAAACGGCCCCTCGGCGCGGCGAAAAGCCAATGGAATATCCAGCCCCCGGCCCTCGGCGACGAAAGGGACCAAGGAAAGATCCGTTAGCCTTAAGGTTCTCTCCCCAGCGCGGGAGATGCGGCACGGGATATTCCAGGCGCCGAGGGAACATTCCCAGAGGAAGGAATCGCCGATGCATCGCTGTAATGCAAGTGACAAGCAGCGGCCATTCGTCCGCAGGGTCCATAGTTAATTCGCTTGACCGTACTGCTGTAGGAGTAGAGGAACCTGTCGGTACTATACTGTTATCTACGTGCCAATGTTTGTTCTTTGGATTGCATCTTGCTTGCTTCCGGAGTCCAGAGCCGTCTTCTGTTCCGGTATTATACCGTTGCATGAAGAACTACATTGGGCTCCGTTGGATAGCAAAAGCGTAATACTGTAATCACTCCAGCTATTGATGATCCGAGCCGTTCGAGATATGAACTAACGGCTCCTTAATTAATGAGTGAATAGGTGGGCTCGTGACGGCCGTATTTGTCCTTAGCCGGTGGGTTTGTAGGAAAATGGTAGTGGTACGTCCTCCTTAAATTGCTTTGGTTGATGCTCGCGGCCCCACTGATGGACGTTTTTGCTGTCAATCTTTTTTTTTTCTGATGGGCATGAACTGCACGGCACGGCACGCCACCGAAAAGCTCGTCGCTGTTTTGATTTAATGGCACATCTAATCTTCATTGTGACACACTGTAGCCGTACTGTTCTGATTCAATGATGATGCATCTCAGGTGTGGGATCCCCCTAGTTATTTGAAGATTCACACTGACTAAAAAAAATTATCTGAGTCATCTATTGGTGAGAAGATAAACCATTTGGGGCCATCTATTCACGTTTTAAGTTGTTTTGCTGCAAAAAAAATGCAATTAGTCACCTCAAAACAGCAACAAGAAAATTGTTTTGATTTGAAATGGATTCGCTTACATTACCTTAGATGCTGTTTTAACTTACTGTTAACCATTTTCATCATTTCGAGAGAAACGCTCGTATGCAAAATTGCAAATACATACTAGTCTCACGGATAAGTACATAATGCTTATTAGGGGTGAAAAGTGGATATGAATTATCTGTATTATCGGTTACTGTATTCGGTAGCATACGACTATGATATATTTTTTTTTCATCCAATTAATATTTGCTATTTTATTTGTATTTGAATTTGCATACAAATATGGATACAAATATAGTATGGACTTTTATTATCCGAGATGTTATTTTATCTAGACTATCCGTATCTGTATTCAAGAAAATAATATGTATATTTTATTACAATATAACTAATTAATTAGACAATTTTTTTAATTGAACGTGAATTTATGTTTCTTTATGTGAAGTAAATGAAGTAGAATGATTAAGTGTGATTATACGAGGATAAAATATTATTAATATTTCCATACTACATAAGTTATGAGGATATCTGGATCCGATCGAATTGAGTAGATATTCGATTCGTATTCTTTACAATATTCAATTCGTATTCGAGAATATTCGGAATCATGTTTGTATTCGTTTATAAATATGAATACAAATATGGTTTGGGCACTATCCGATCCGTATTTAATCCGTTTTCACCCATAATGCTTGAGGCCTGAGAAGCTGGACCTCAGCTTGTCCGCTCATGTAGAAAGAAAAGGAGTTTGTAAATTGAGTCATGGTGTAAGTTACAGTAGACAGAAGAAGATAACCAAAAAAAATTACCCCAAACACTCTGTCTCTTACAACTCTGCACTATTGTCCGTTCTTCCCTCTGTTCGTCGTTAGACAACAGAGAACTCTTGTTTGTATTTGGGCACGTTAATCCGTGGTTGTATTCCAATACTTGAAATCAGAGCACAGTGCATGCTCAAATACATATGGTTTGAGTCGATGGCAACCACTATGCAACAGGCGGCGAAGGAGAGCGGCGGCGTGCCCTTCCACTACCCGATGCTGACATCCTCCAACTACACTATGTGGGCGATCAAGATGGAGGCGCTGATGGATGCCTAGCGGATTTGGGAGGCCATTGAACCAATGACCGGAGTGGTCGTAGAGGCTAAGAAAGACAAGTCAGCGTGAGCTTTCATCTTCCAAGCCCTACCCGAAGATATTCTTCTGCAGGTGGCCAAGATGAAAACAGCCAAGGAGGTATGGGATTCTTTGAAGACCAGATACCTCGAGGCCGATCGGGTGCAAAAGGTGCGTCTACAAACATTGCAGAACGAGTTTGCGACATTGCGCATGAAGGAGGGAGAGTCCAGCGATGACTTTGCTGGCAAGCTGAGCGGGATGGCGAGCAAGTACAGCACGCTCGGTACAACACTGGAGGATCCAGTGCTCGTGAAGAAGCTCCTCAACTCAGCACCCGACAAATTCCTCATGATGGTCGCCTCAATCGAGCAGTACTTCGATTTGGAGATCATGCCATTTAAGGAGGCCATAGGGCACCTGAAGGCTTATGAGGAGAGGATCTGTCATCGCGTTGGCAACACCAACACTGATGGACAACTCCTCCTCACTCACACTGAGTGGTTGGCGCGATAGAAAGGCATCGACAGGGAGTCATCGGTAAGCAACAAGGGGCGAGGCGCTGGAAACGTAGACGGACATGGCCAGGGTAGAGGTCGTGGCCGAGGGCACATTCGAGGACGTTCCACTAGGCCTGGCGGGACACGAATGGAGGGCACTGGAGGTGGCAAGGACAAAAGCTACATCCGGTGCTTCAACTGTGATAAGAAGGGGCACTACGTCTCTGAATGTCGTAGTAAGCACCAAGAGGAAGTGAACCTGATGCAAGGCTTGGAGGAAGAACCAGCATTGATGTTGTTAGTATGTGCGGAGAAGCCGCGCAATTTGGTGCTCCTGAACTAGCAGCATGTCCTATCGGACTTGCGTGCAAATGGTGGCGAGCATGTCATAGCTTAGGAACAACCACCATCCGGATTATGGTATCTGGACAATGGGGCCAGTAACCACATGACGGGACAATGACCGTTCTTCACCGAGCTTGATGAAAGCGTCATCGGCAGGGTGAGCTTCGATGATGGATCAATGGTACAAATCAAGGGAAAATGATCAATCTTGTTCGACTACAAGAATGGAGAACAACGACTGTTGATATAGGTATACTACATCCCTAGCCTCTGCAATAATATCATGAGTTTGGGACAATTGACAGAAGATGGCACCAAAGTTATACTTCTGGACAATCTGCTTCAGATGTATGACAGGATCGGCAAACTCACGATGAAGGTGGAACGCACGGCCAAGAGACTGTACAAGGTGGTCTTGCACACCTCTGCACTGTTTTGTCTTACCGTGTGCCTGGCCTAACCGAAGTGGTTGTGGCATGCCCGATTGAGGCATCTCAATTTTCAGGCAATGAAACTGATGGTTGACAAAGATATGGTGTATGGAGTACCAATAATTGAACATCCTACACAAGTCTTTGAGGGGTGTTTGCTAGCCAAGCAAAGCAGGTTGCCTTTTCCAAATCAAGTCTTGTACCGAGCAATGCAGCTGTTAGAACTTGTTTATGTAGATTTGTGCGGCCCGATCACACCTTAGGCATAGGCTGGGAGCAGGTACTTCTTACTATTTGTTGACGATTTTAGCCGGGTGATGTGGCTATACACTCTAAAATCGAAAGATGAAGCTGTCAATGCCTTTAGGAAGTTTAAGGTGCAAGTAGAGAAGGAGACTGGGCGTGATCTGAAGACTCTCAGAACTGACCGGAGTTGTGGGTTCTTGTCAAAGCAATTCGCACAGTTGTGTGATGAGGAAGGAGTCCACCGGTATCTCACCGCACCTTATTCACCTCAGCAGAACAGGGTAGTGGAGCATTAGAATCAGATTGTGCTGGCGATAACCAGAAGCTTTCTGAAGACTATGGGAATGCCAGGCATGATATGGGGAGAGGCAGCTCATCATGCCGTTTACGTGTTGAACCGGGTGCTGAGCAAGCCTTTGGCTGGTGTCACCCCATATGAGGCTTGGACAGGTAGGAAACCGAGTTTGGCACATCTAAAGATTTTTGGTTGTACTGTACATGCAAAGACACCTACTGTCCATTTGAAGAAATTGGATGATAGGAGTAGAGCACTGGTGTATCTCGGTGTTGAGGAAGGATGTAAGGCTTATCGCCTATTTGATCCCCACAACAATAAGCTTCTTGTGAGCCGAGACATGGTATTTGAAGAAGATAGAAAGTGGAATTGGGAGATGCCAAGCAGTGGAGAGATCGGTGAGGTTATCGAGTTCATTGTAGCAGAACCTGCAACAGAAACTAACGACAACTGCATCAGCAAGTGTCAGCTGTGGCAGACTCGTCAGGACCCGAGCCAAAGGACTAGACATCCACACCACGTGCAACGCCTGTTAGTTAGCCAGCCTCGGCTGCACATTCAGGCCCCTCAAGCTCTTCTCCAATAACAGATGAAGAACCCATGAGGTACCGAGCACTCTCAGAGATTTTTGGTTGTACTGTACATGCAAAGACACCTACTCCAGTAATAGTACTCGTGTGGTCGCCCGATTTTCTCGGCCTTTAATTCAAAAATATAAAAAATAGGTCAACAGTAGTCATGCGGTCGCCCAATTTTTTGGGCCTATTATTGAAAAAATAAAAAAATAGGTCAACAGTGCTCGTGCGGTCGCCCGATTTTTTGGGCCTTTTATTAAAAATATAAAAAAACAACAGCAGTACTTGTGCGGTCACCTGTTTTTTGGCCTCTTGTTGAAAAATATAAAATAGGTCAACAGTAGTCGTGCGGTCGCCCGATTTTTTTGGGCTTTTTATTGAAAAATATAAAAAATAGGTCAACAGTACTCGTGCGGTCGCCCGATTTTTTGGGCCTTTTATTGAAAAATATAAAAAAATAGGTCAACAGTACTCACGTAGTCGTCCGATTTTTTCGACCTCTTATTCAAAAATTTTAAAAACAATAGGTCAAAAGTACTCGTGCAGTCACCTGATTTTTCAGGCCTTTTATTGAAAAGTATAAAAAAATGACAGCAGTACTCGTGCGGTCGCCCTTTTTTTGCCTTTTATTGATAAATATAAAAAAACAACAGCAGTACTTGTGCGGTCGCCCGATTTTTTTGGCCTTTTATTCAAAAATTTTAAAAATGGTCAATGAGTCGGCAATGCCCGATTTTTGGGACTTTATTGAAAATATAAAAATAGGTCAACAAGATCGTGACGGTTGCCCAATTTTTCGGGCCTTTTATTGAAAAATATACAAAAAATTAGTCAACAGTAGTCGTGCGGTCGCCCTATTTTGTGGGCCTTTATGGAAAAATATATAAAAAAGGTCAGCAATACTGGTGTGGTCATATGATTTTTTGGGCGTTTTGTTGAAAAATATACAAAAAACTGGTTAACAGTACTCATATATTCGCCCTATGTTTTGGACCTTTTATTGAAAAGTATATAAAGAAAAATAGTTCAACAATGGGACAGTCTCGGATTTTTTTTAATTACAAATAGTTGGATTTTTTTGTCAGGATTTTTTGGGCCAAACGTGAACAGTACTTGATTTTTTTTCCGTGAAAAAAAATTGTGAATGTTACCCTATTTTTTTAGGGTTTTATTTGTTTTTCGGTACAAAAAAATATGAACAGTAGTCGTACGGTCGACCGCACGACTACGATGAACATTGTAGTTGTGCGGTCGCCAACTGCACGACTAACACGTGTCATGCCCTCGGAGTTGTGCGGTCGGGACGGAGACTAAATTTAGTAATACGGTGGTATGAGGGCCAAATTTAGTATTAATGTGGTACAGGAGGCTAGAAATAACCAAAATTCGTATTGCAATCATGCCTAGCAATGCAATGCATCAAAAGAAACCTAGAACCACGAATAATACTTTCAAACCTTTACATGACGGCTTAATTATTTAGTACGGTGCTGTGAGCATGGAAGAATAATTTCTGTGGCGTGTCACTAATTTGTAAATTTTATTCTGTTGTCCTACTCACAAGTCACAAAACAGTACGAAAATCGCAGTGCCCTCGTAACAAAATGGACCACGAAGCAATTAAGCGAAGGCGGATGCAGTCTCGTACGTACGTATCTCTGTCGATGGATCTACAATAAGATTACAAAGGTGGAGAGCTACGCAGAGGTGGTTTGCGACGACGATGAGACGGCCGGCGAGGCCGAGCTAGCGTCGCCAGTGTCTCCGCTTCGCCGGCCTTCCGAGTACCTACTGGACCGCTTCTGTGAGTGTGGCTGCAAGCCTGATGGCAGTGTCGCCACAGGAGCGTACACGGGGTTTGCGCTTCCTGAGGCATCGGCGGTTAGCTGCACCTGCGGCTGTGCCGCTGCCGCCGCAGCGGCGTACTCCGCCGGCGGCACCCAAATACCTCCCACCACGACGAACTGTGGCGCGGGCGGTGCGGCAGTGGCTCTGCTCTGGACCGTCGAGCTCGGCCGCCTAGTGTGTAGACGATACTTCTGAACCAAAAAACAAAGGACGTGTAAGAACTCTATAATCAAGAGAAGTACCATAAACAAAGTTGCTGTTAAGTTAATTAGGGCATGGCTCATCTCGTACAGCAAATATGCAACTAACAAACTCAAAAGATACATTTTTGACAATATTACTTCTAACACTGACCTGCAAATGGCTCTTGACCTCGTCGTTGGTGAGGCCGTTGACCCTCATCAGCTCCCGGATCTGCTTGGGCGTCGCCACTGCATACGCATGACATTAAGTTGTACGAGTCAGATTGTTTAGTAAGCATTTTGAAGTGTTCGTGAGCTGGTAGGATAATGCAGTTTAATTAGTCTGGTCGGAGAAGGGAACCAACCATGGGACCCGCCCAGCTGCCGCAGCGCTTGCAGGAAGCGGCGGTGGAGCTCCGGAGCCCAGCACCGCCGCTGCTTCCGGTGAGGCTGCGACTGACCCTCTTTGTCTTTCTCCTTTACCGTGACGTCCTTACTATTCTCCTCCTTGTGTCTCTCCGTGTCACCGGTAGCCTTGTCACCGCTGTCTCCGACCACCGCCGAGCTCGCCGCGGCCGTGGTCGACGAGGCCGGCAGCTCGGCGCGCTTCTCCTTCTCGAACGGGTGGAACGCTCCGCCGGTCTTCTTGGCGTTCAGCGCCACCGGCTTGCACGGCAGGTCCTAGTAGATGGCAACGCATTAGCCAATTTATGGATATTTTAATTCACTCGTACAGTACGTCGATTAATTATTATTTTCAAACAGAAATTAATACGAACCAAGAACGTAGCTATACCTTGTTTGGAGATTCCTGGCTCCAGAGCTGCACGGACTGGAGCCAGTCCGGCGTCGCCTTCTTGGTCTCCGGCGTCTCCGCCTCCTCTTTCTTGGCGGCGTTGCTCGGCGCCGCGGCGTGGGTGCTCTCCTCCTCGGAGGAGGAGAAGCACAAGGGGAGGCTGGGCTTGAGCGGGATGAACTCCTCGAGCACGGGCCCGTGGTCGCTCACCGTCTCCTCGCTGCCGACGCCGTCCATCTGGCTCCTCATCCCCTCGATAGCTGCACGCATAGACGCGAAAACCCACTTGAGAATTTGAGATAGCCGAATGGAAGAGCGGCGCCGTCATGCTGAGCGAGGCGAGGCGACGGAGTGATAGGTAGAAGCGTACGGAACGTACTCTGGGTGACGAGGTCGAGGCAGAGGGGGAGCTCGCGCTGGAAGACCTGGATCTTGCGGCGCTCCTCCTCGAGGGCGAGCAGGTACTCGCGGCACCGGCGGTGCGCGCGGTCGCGGTCCGCATGAAGCGACGGCTCCTGCATCTCCATCGCCGCCGGAAGGAGGAAGCGAGGAGGAGGGGAAACGGGATGGGAAAGGGAGGAATCGGGGTCGGGGCGTCGCGTAGGAAGCGAATCTTTTTCTTACACAGGAAGGAAGGTAGGCAGGGGAGGGATGGGTGGATAGGGACGGACAGAAAATAAGGAGAGGCGTGAATATTCGGCGCGGGGATTCCAATTCCGTCCGCAACTGCGGGTGGTGTGGGGTCGCATGCTGCCGTCCTCCTTTTTTAGTAGTAGCTGGGAGAGGGAGTGGGTAGACGGGGGAGACGAGCGGGAGTAGAGATGGCAATGGGTACCCGAAACCCGATACCCGGTGGGTTTTACCTATTAGGCATGGGTGCAGTCAATTTCTTAACCCATGGGTTTCTTAATGGGAAAAAGCCCAACCCATCGGGTCTGCCGGGTTCGGGTACGTTCCTATAGTACCCAAACCCGTAAACCCATGGGTAATATAAACCCGATCCATATGAGTTATAAACCCAGGTTCCCAGCCTCTCAGGCAAACCAGTCCGGCCCATAGCCCATTAGTCAAGTACCGGAGCGTTGATGTCTCTCCTTTGGTTTTAAGCGAGTTGTGAATCGTGAACTTGTAATGATATGCTATGCCAATGAACTATGAACCGAGAATTGATAGAGTGAACTAGTGATGTGCATTGTGGATTTGTCGTTGCTTGTTTCATGCATAGTAGCATATAAATTGAACTTATTGTTGACTTGCTAAGCACCGCACCGCTCGCAATCTGCACAATGTTGTCCGGCACAGGCGACCCGTGGTACCCGCTTTCCCAGCGGGCATGGGTGCAGGCAAAATCGCACCGTCACGGACATGGGTTTTTTAGCGGGCACGTCCAATTTTCATGGGCACGGGTTTGGGATAGCAAAACCCAACGGGTTTGTGCCCGTTGCCATCTCTAAGCGGGAGCGGGTCGATGCGGAATCTCCCGGGAGGCGGACACGCTGTACCGTTGAGGGGCCAACTGGAAGATTTCCCTCTCCCGTGAGGCTAGAGCGCGAGGCTGGCTAGTCCCGCGCGTGCAGCTGCAGCTAGGCTGTAAAAAGCGTTCAAGGTTCATGAACTGTTCGAATTTAACTTGTTTTAGATTTAATTTGAACTCGGCTTAAACTTATAATGAACCAAACTCGAGCTTCAATGTAAACTCGCAAGCCTGATCGAGCCGAGCTCGAATATTTCGAGTAAGCTTGAATCAGACCGTGAGAGCGGAGCAGCGGTGCTGAGCGGTGACTATGAGCCCGTAACTCCCCATCCCCAGTCCCCACTCCCCACTCCCTCGAGTCCCTCCCCACTTCCACTCCCTTGACCTCCCCACTCCCCACTCCCCAGATCTGAGATTTCGTCTCCCTCCCCACACTCGCGAGCCGACGTAGCGAAGAAACCCTCCCATAATCCTCCCCCGGCGGCCCGACCCCAAGCCCCCAACGCCGCCGACAGCCACCCGAGATCCCTGTTCCCTACTCCCTCCCCAGATCTGAGTCTCGCCGTCGGCAGCCACACGAGATGCCCAGTTCCCTACTCCCTCCCCGGATCTGAGTCTCGCCGTCGGTAGCCACCCGAGATCCCCACTCCCTAGTTCCGTACTCGGCTACTCCCTCCCCAGATCCGAGTCTCGCCACCGGCAGCCACCCGAGATGCCCAGCCTCTACTCCTCCCAGATCTGAGTCTCGCCACGGTAGCCACCCGAGATCCCCACTCCCGCGGCTCACTCGGCTACTCCTCCCGGATCTGAGTCTCGCCACGGCAGCCCACCCGAGATCCCGGTGCCTTACTCCTCCCAGATCTGAGTCTCGCCACGGCAACCACCCGAGATCCCCACTCCCGCCCAGTACTCGGCTACTCCTCCCAGATCCGAGTCTCATGGCCGACACCACCCCGAGATCCCCGCCTCACCCTCCCGGATCCGAGTCTCGAGATCGAGATCCCGTCCAGACAGTCGACACGGCGACGCCCTCGGCCCCGAGCCACCGACGCCGTCGGCAGCCCTCCGCCCCTCCCCAATCCTGGACGCCGTGTTCCTACACCACGAAAATCCTCCTCGTCCTCGGCTCCCCACCGCCACACCGACATCAAGTCCCACCACAGAGGCACAGACAGAGTATGAACTATGATCTTGACCTCTCCTTTTTTTGTTGCGATTTGTAAAGAACTATAAATCATGTTGCTTTCAGTTAATATAAATCATGCTTATGTTCATTCTGATTTATGGTCGTTATGATTGTTGATCATCTTGCTGATCGTCTTGACATCATTTACATTCTGATTTGTGATCATGTTGCTTCGGCTCCTTACAATCTGATTTGTGATCATGTTGCTTCGGCTCCATACATTTCTGAATTTCTGATTTATAAATCATGCTTGTGTTGATTTAGTATGTCTGAATTTCTTTTTCATTCTTGCTGATGATACTATATGAACTGTTGTAGATGTCTAAAAATGCACAATTGATATTAAGAAGGCAGTAGGGCAATTGTTATTGTCTAGAGATGAATCTCTTAGAAAAATGGCTGATGCAATGGTACATAAGTTTGACAAGTATTGTGGCCCAGAATGCAACACTTTATTTGCAATTGCTGCAATTCTAGACCCAAGAGTTAAGATGGGCATGAGTTGTATGCTTTATATGAAAGTGAGTACAGAAAAAGCATGAACAATGGTTCTTCTTCTCAATGCACTAGTACATCTGCTGCTACTTCGAGCAGTGCTTTCTCAACTTCTAGTCAATTTCAAGAGTTCATGAAAGCCCAACATGCTACTCATCCGTCAAAATCAGATTTAATGAAGTACTTGGATGATCCGGTTGAAGTTGTAGCAGTGGAGAAATTTGATATACTTCAGTGGTGGAGGATGAATGAATTGAAGTATCCAGCAGTAGCTAGGATGGCTAAAGATGTTCTCACTATTCCTATTACCACAGTCTCATCAGATTCAGCTTTTAGCACTAGAGGTCGAGTGATTGATGACTATCGTAGCTCTTTACTCCCATCAACAGTGCAAGCTTTGGTGTGTGCCTCTAGTTGGATTAGAGGAGGCCACCACAAACCAGCACATTTGGTAAATTTATGTATGTTGTTATTTTTAAATCAAATAATTGAAGTCTTGATCTAATCCTTGTTTATATTATGTTCTTACATAGGAGGAGGATTCTAATTCCATTCCATTGTCATCAATCGAAACTTCGAATGAACTTTCGATTGTGGGTAGCAATTAGTGATTATGTCTTCTTTAGCAGGTATGTTTTTCTTACTTGTTCAACTTTATGAAATATCAAGTTATTTTGCACCACTAACTAACCACATTACTTTCTTTGCCAATAGTGAAAGCATTTTGTGGCTACTGGAAGAAGATGATGCATCTTTTGGCTGACTTATGGTTATTATGTTGTGAACTTGTTATCTATCTTATGTGTACTCCTATTATGAACTTGTGAACTTGATATGTGTCATGTGTGTGGTCTGTGGTCTTGTGAACTCCTGGATTTGCTTCATTTCTTCACATCTAGAGCCAGAAAGACAAAAAGGCAGATTTGCTCATGGATTTTTGGTTTTAGTATTTGATCCTGAGTGCTGCTGTTGCTGCTAGCCTGCTACAAATATTGTTGTTGTTGTTGTTGTTAATAATTAGATTGCTGCTGTTGTTGTTAATAATTAGATTGCTGCTGTTGTTGCTACAACTATTACTACTGTTGCTGTTGCTACAACTATTACTTCTTTATTGTCGCTGGTCGCTGTCGCTACAAATACCGCCGATGTTGTTAATAATGTGATTGTTTGGTCGTTGTCGCTACAAATATATTTGTCTTTTGTTGTTATTTGTTAATAATTTGAGTGTCATTGTCGCTACAAATATTGCTACCATCGTTGTTAATACTTTGATTGTCGCCGTTGTCGCTATAAAATATTCTTCTTCCGTTAAAATTTGAGTGCTGTTAAAACAAATACTGTTGTTGTTGTTGTTAATAATGTGATTGCTGGCTGCTGTTGCTGCTACAAATATATTTGCTGCTGTTGTTGTTGTTATTTGTTAATAATCTGAGTGCTGCTGTTGCTGCTACAAATATTGCTGCTTCTACTGTTGTTAATACTTTGATGGCTGCTGTTGCTGCTACAAATATTGCTGCTGCTATGAAAATTTGAGTGTTGTTAAAACAAATATTGCTGCTGCTGTTCAAACTGAGTGCACGTTCAATCTGCTTGCCCTGTCCAACTGAGCCTACACGAGCTTCTTCGAGCTGAGCTCGAGCTTCGTTCGAGCCGAACTCGAGCCTAGCTCAAAGCTTGACCGTTACTTTCGGCTCGCTCGAGCTCGGCTCGAGCTTCTATCGAGCTCGAGCCTGACAGACTGAACTCGCTCAAGCTCTGCCCGTTTACAGCCCTAGCTGCAGCTGCTCCTTCGGGTTTATCCCGCGCGTGTAGCTGCAGCTGCTCTTTCGGCTTTATAATCTCTACTGTTTTTAAAACAATTGATTATAGACGGATCTAAAGAGGACTACCAGAGTGTACAGGATATCAGATCTAATTTTATTTTTTATTGTATAATCTGTGTAAATTTAGATGTGAATCCCTAACAAAAAAATCAAAGGACATCTGGCCAGCCTAAATGTTAAAGCTCTCGGACTTCCGCCTCATACTACTTGCAATTGGGCACAAGTCAACACCAATCAAAATCCAGGACATGCAGACTAACATATGTAAGTGCAGTCCAACTGACGCAAGCATGACTCAAGGTGCTCGGCCAGTCAAGCCAATCTACAAAGGAAAGATAGCAGGCAAAGGCTGCACAATATGCGCATTGCATTGCCCCAGTCACATGCATCTCGTTCCGTCCCACCCTCTGTCCCGCCTCATGTGAAAGCAAAATTCACCCTTTTACTTAATCATAGGCTCGCAGCCGCCGATTGTCGAAGCCTGGAGGCCTAGGCTGCAGCCCGCCGACTGCCGCATCTCCTGGGCGGCATCACCCATCAATCATCTCGTCGAGTACTTGGCGACATGGATTAACTTCTGAATTGACACAGGGTATTGCTAAATTTCTCTCGATTCTTTCAATTTCTTTAAGCAAATAGATTGAATTTATGAGTTATGATTTGAATATTATAGTTGTTGGATGATTTTTGTCATATTGTAGGGTTTGAAATTAGATGTTCAATTTGGGTTTTTGGAAATTAAAATATCTACCAACTTCGTTGTAAATTGGAATCAAAATTATACATGTAATTATGGGAGTGTTCTTTTGGGCTGCGGCTGATGGGTTTTATCTATGCTTTTCGATAGGACAGTAGACGTTGGAGACAACGGCGTAGATGGCGCACACGGTTTTATGCTCGTGAAGTTGTTTGGAGAATTCGCTTCAAGAGGCTGTGCCATTTCCACATTTGGCGTTTTGACTTTCGGAGAAGCAAGTACCAAAGGCAAAAGCTAAAAAACAAAACAAAAACAAATAGAACACACCTTATATACGCGGTGAAACGGTGAACTCCGATCATTTTCGTTCTAGTTCCACCCATGGTTGGTATGTTTTCCCCTCACTCCCATATAAAAAACAATTCGTGCACCTCATCTTTCCCGTTTGAAGCCAGTGTTGGCTCGTCTGTCTCACCTGCTGTGATGGCTCTTGGTGAGGTGGCAAGCGCCAGCTCTAAGGCCATCTTGCTCAGCGTCTAGGTGCACACCCAAACCACTAACCTAAATCTAGAGCTTTCTCCCTTTTGTTTTCTCTTCGAATTATGTGTAAGAGGGTCAGGGTCTAGGCGTGATGCATCTATTGTTTGGTTCTTACAGAGCATGATGTGTGATGGGTGCGCTGCGAGCATGAAGTGGATCTTGAAGAGCCAAGTATACATCTTTCTTTCTTACGCTTCTTTACATAATTTTACTTACTTTCTCTTATTGTAATATTATGTTTGACCAAACCAATCACCACAAATGCACAATAAACGGAAGAACAATTGATCGTCTTTTGTTTAGCATGAGACATATCCAGCACATATAACTTCTGTTAAGATGAAACCGGGAAGGAGATGAAAATGAAGCAAAAAATAGGGAACTGCTCTTCTTTTTCTAAATTTTGTGTAGAACAGATCATTGCATTGGGTTTTAATGCATAGTGTAAAGAGCAATTCATTGATGAGCTTTTGGTAAGTAACTAGAGGTAGCTTATTTAAGTGTCCTGCGTTATTGTTTCAATCCAAAGTTCCAGACACACTCTTAAACCCATGGGACATAAATTTGGGCTAGCACCATCTTCATCGTAAAACAATTTTAGTTGCAAGTCTGTGTATGCTAGGATTTATGCCAGAGATTGGCGGGGCACAGGAGGGGAAGGAACGAGTTGAGGGGGAGGGAGGGGAATGCCTGTCAATTCTTGCATTATTTATGTGGCATGTTTCTGCATGGATCTCGATCATGGCAACAACTGCTGGATAGAGAGGGGTAGCTGCCCAAATGCTCAAAACAACATTTTCATTCTTATATAGAGAGAGACTTGCAAATCAGGCAAAGAGTCACAATGCTCAGAAAGAAAATGTGTTGTTAATGGGGCATTTTAGTTGAGCAATTAACTATGGCCCGTTCTTTTTCAGCTTTTGACTTTTCTACAGTAACTAGTTTTTAAACGGAATGTCTTTTCAAGATGGAGTCTACTAGTTAATTGTAGTACATACTGTACCGACTTCATTTATATCGGTAAAAACCGCACGTGAGTTTTTGTTACTCTGTAATATCTCGCACGAACAGCCCAAAAACTACAAGCCACAGCCAAAAGTCTCAGCCAAAAAGAACAGGCCTTATATATTGGATGTTATTTATGTTTATCTGTTTAATGGTTTGTACTTCGTACCTATTAAGACCCTTTCTTTTTCTTCCTTCCTTTTATTTCTTCTTTGCCCTTTTGCTGTTGCTTGTACTCATCACCATAGTCCATGGGACACAATCAACAACTTTTGCAGCCTGAGGTTACTTCTGCTACTGTTGATTTTAAGGAATTAACAACTGTCATATGGACAACTCCTGAGGTCAAGGCGACAGAAGATTGGTAGAGGCAATGTGGGAGAAACTTGCAAGTCACCTTGGTACTTGTGGATTTGAGTCTTGCCTGCAAGGTAAAATAAAATTGCTTGAGTTCTTATGCGATAAGCTACCATGGTTTTTGCTCTTCAGCCATAGCAATTACTAGCCTAAGTTCTGACCAGGAACTACCTACGAAATACAAAGTACTAGACCCAGTTTTTTTCACCTAGAAGAATATAAAGATGTATCCTTGGCCGGTTATGAATTATTGTCCAAACTCCAAACTGCCTCGAAATAGAATCATAAGTATCAAACTTTTTCATAAGTATCCCTAATTCAATTGAACAATGCAAATTTCCAATCATTCTTACATGAATGAACTCCATTTCTAGGGTGTACACATATCAACAAAGACCAAGCTACCTATGTTAATGCCTTTAAGTCATGTTTATATCAACATTGTGCCTGCAACGTTGCTCCTTCAGCATTTTGAAATAAGAATCTCTCCGTAGCAAAATTCCACGTTTGTTTTTTTGTTTCCCAGTGAAATCGAAGAGAACTAGAGCAGTAAATTCATTATTTGCTTCATATTTTTCTTGTTGTAATGGATGGATCGTCTTGTGTTATCCTACAGCTGAAATATGGTGGCAAGATAATTGACATTATGTTAAGAGATGTTCAATGGCCAGAAGATAAGGCTCAAGCTCTGTAGAATGTGAAGGGCACAAAATTGTACAATGTGATAATCATTGTAATCGTGTATGTTTCTTGAAAAACTTGATTTTGAATATTGTATTCTATTATGCAACATTAGAAGCCTTAATTTGTTTAGTTTATGTTTGGTGGATCTAGGTATGTTGCAATTTTACTTAGAAATAATTAACCATTTCTATTATAAATGTTTCATCTTTTTAGAAAAAATTCATGTTAATGTATTGTGCCTAGGGAGTTATTTTACTGAAAATATTAAAAACCAACTCTGCCCTTGTTTCAGTTCAGTTTGCACAGTTCTTTGGGCACGGATATTGATTTTGATAGTGATAGAGTAGTTGCTCAACTTAGGAATGATTTGTTTAGTCATCTCATAAACCAAGCAAGTGCCTTAGTAGTTAGTTCTGTCCAAAAAGTTGTTTTTGTAGTCTTGCATACAGCTACGTTCTTACTCTCAACTCTCCACAATTATCTTGTGCCACCATATATAGGAAATAGAATTTTTTGATGTGACATGAATAGGAGAGCTATTAAGCAAGCTTTCTGAAGATACACAAATTATAAAGAATTCTGCTACAACCAACCTTTTAGAAACACTGTGTAATATAACTACTACAACTATTGGTCTTGGCTTTATGTTTGCAACATCATGGAAGCTAACATGTAAGTACCAATGCCATCTGTTTGTCCTTTGTATATTAAGATCTTTGTTGGCATTTCATTTTGGGGCGTACTTATGCACATCAGCTTCATACGCTTTGCTAAAGTTCAAAAAGGAACATAACTGGATGTAATACCCCGGAAATTGTTTAATTAATTGTTTAATTAATAGAGAGAGGGACTTTTATGAAATAATTAAATTTATAAGAGTTTTGAGGGGTTTTATGAAAATTTAAGACAACCCTGGCCTAGGCCTTGGCCTGTGGGTTTTTCTTGGCCCAAGAGGGAGGGAGGCCACCTCTTAAAACCCTAGGCAGCCCCCACCCCCGCGCCCACCCCCGCGCCTTCACCCCAGCAGCCGCCCGTGCTGCCCCGACGCCTTCTTCCCGGTGCGCCGTCGTCGCCTTCATCGTCGTCGCCTCCTCCCCGTGCGCCGCCGCCGACGCTCGTCGCTGCACCGCGTGGATCCGGAGGAAAGAGAGGAGGAGATCGCGGGCGTGTTCGTCGCCGTGTTCGTCGTGTTCGCCGACGTGTTCGCCGTCGTGTCGTCAAGGGTAATCCTGGTAGTCTCTAGATTGGTTTTAATCAAGTTAGATTCGTCGGTTTTCTGGGCTGCTGGGACGGTAGTTGTTTCTCGGCGGTTTTGATCTAGTTTCGTCGGGATTCAGGTCTGGACCCTTCTAGAAAGTTGTAGAGGGTTTAATTATCTTTCCAGGGAGTACAAGAACACGTGATTCAGATTTGTGTAGCGAAAGTTATGAATTTCCTAGTGTTACTGTTCTGCAGATCGGGGTAGTTCTGGACAGAGTTTAGTAGATCGGTTTGTGCGACAGAAATAGTTGCGATTCAGGAGTCTTTAAAATTGAGAAAGTTGTAGATAAGTTTCTTAGCTTTCAATAGAGGTAAAGAAGTCCGGATTCCGAATTTCTGGGCGAAAGTTATGCCTGTTTTAGTGCGCTGTCCAGAGAGTCCGACGTGAATTTGGATGCTTTAGAAAAGGTTTGGATCGGCTAGTTAATGGCAGAATCAGAGAGTCTCCCAACTAAGTTTTTGTAGATAATTTAATTATATTTCTAGAGAGTCCAAGAACGCTTAATTTGGAGTTACGTACTGAAAGTTATGATTTTTGGAAGTCGGTTGTCTGTGGTTGGGCAGATTTGGCCGAGGGGAGTTGGGGATTTAATTAAGATAAATTGTTGGGTTAATTGGGGTTGCTGTTATTTTATATCTAGAAACCCGCTACTGTCATGTTGGTAATTATTAATTAAATATTCAGGAGGAGAGCGGATTCCGGGGGTTGTGCCTTCTACGTGTTCTTCATTTTCTCGCGGTTGAGGCAAGTATATTTGTGATGTGAAAATCTGTGTGTTTATGGATTTGTTGAATTGTTTGGATGATGGTTGAATCATGACTGTTTAAATTGTGAGTATGAGTAAGTGATGAATTGAGAATGCTATTTATGTTCTGCTTACATTATGGCATTTATGAGATTGGTTGATGCGTAGTATGGTGAATGCTCGTTATCTTTTGATACATTCACATATATGCATCATATTGAGAATTGTTGAAGTCTTGATCATGCGGTGATCAAGTATCGAGGTCCCCACACTTGCGAGTGTGGGCATTGGTCCCTGCACCGAGTGCAGTGCATGGGTGTGCATTGACGGATGCACACCGCATTACCGTAAAATGCGAAAGAGATGAGAAAGAGGAGCTTTTGATCATAATGCATAGCATGAAATTCATATGTAATATGTTTAACTTGAGAGTTAATGTTCATGCTTGCATTTGTTACTGATTATACTTACTTTGAGTCATTGGACTCACTCTTCTGTCGTTGTTTTGTTGTTGTTGTTTGTTTATTTTAGGTACCTTCACGAGGTCAAGATGCATGGGAATAAAGAGGGATTAGTATTGTTGCACTTGCACGAAATATTCACCATGGAGAAGATAGAGAGCTCTAATTATTATTTGTTGATTAGTTCAAGTGGTATTTGATTATGACCTTCATATTAAGATGTAATAATGGATTAGAACTTCTTCATATTGCTTCCGTGCTTTACTTAAGTTTTATAGATGTTTCGCTTAGTAGCCAAATTACTTTGCTTTATGTTATTCATACCTTTTGATAATATTGTTAGAACTTCATTTTATCAATAAACAAAGGAGGCTCACGAAATTTTATAGAATGCCTTAGCATAGTTTTATTATGTTGTTAGTTTGGTAGCATTTCATGCCATTGTTTGGCTTGGGTGTTACAGTTGGTATCAGAGCGGGCTTTAGGTCCGTGGTAATTAAACTATTAAATTGACACACTGGTGCACAGTAGGATGGGATGGGTCAAGCATTGCATTTATGCTTTTGACATGTTATATTGATGATTTACATTATGAGATAATCTTGTATGCTTATTGATAATCTTGTATGATTATGATTTGCTCCTATGATCATTATGACCGAGAATAGTCAATGATATGATGTAGATGTTGTGATGTGCTACCTTGGTATTGCCGATTATATCATTGTTTGTAGTATGAGGATTAGCAATGTAGCTACCTCGTGTAACTTAATTGCGGTGTTGCGGTGAATTTATTAGAAAAGTTGTTATTATCCTTGTTGATTTCGCCAATTCTTGGTCGATTGGAGTTAATGAATTTCTTTTGAGATTGTGGTTCTTGCAGTTGAGGGTATGCAATTGGTCTCACCGTTCCTTGAAGCGCTTATTGTTTCTTTCCGGACCATCGAGATACTTTGCTACCGTGCTTTTTATTGATTTGTAAGGTTAGTTCCTTCGTGGAGTTTGTCTTGTTGCGAATCATGGCTCATTGTTCGCTTGGTGTTTTCTTTTATTAATGCGAATTTTGAGTTGCAAAACTCATTGTTATGTGAAAGCTTTGGATCTATGTTTTCTTTACCTCGAGCGTTGAAGTTTATTGTTCCTTTTCCTTTTGAAAGAGAGTGTTAAAATCCTTTATGTTGTTTTGCTATGCTTAAGTGGAAGGTGGTAGTCGATAAACTAATTCATAAGGTTGAATTATCGTGTTGATATGTTAGCATAGTGTATAATTAAATTTTTACTAGTATCCTTGGAAGTGTAGTTGTTTAATTTGATATTGCCCGTAATAGTTTTTAGAAGAACTATGATTAAGAATTTGTTTACTCATGATAGTAACTCATGGAGTTATTGAGGAGTGTGTAATAAGAACCTAATGATTATTATGATTGTTAAAATGTCTATCATGATTGGATAAATTGAATTATCTGTGTCTTTAGTAATTAATCCGACCGCTTGGAATGATTAAGTAAGGAGGTGTTAGAATATTACCTTGGTAATATTGACCCTTAATATGTCTTTTATTTAGATGCTTTATGAGCATGCACAATTGCTAGTTTCATCTATCTTTTACCATGCTAGATTGTTGAAATACGATAAAGGAATAGATGAAGGTTGATGCATTGACTTGTAGAAACTTGTCTTACGAGTGGTATCATTGAAGTTTAAAGTCATTTCCATTCTAATTTCGAATGTAAGGTAGGATACAAAATCTATGCTCATGAATGTCTTATAATTGTAAAATGGAGTTAGGATCATGAATGTTGTTATGACCGAATAATAATCAATTATTGCCAATAGTGAATAGAGTACAATCAATTGGTGCTAAGTTAGAGTTGAGCACCAATAAAGAATGGAATATATGAAATCTAGTAAGAAATTTATACTAGCATGATTTCGAGATTATCTTGTTCTAGTATCATCTTGTTTAAGAGCTTTGTTCTATTTATGTGGCTTATGCACTAGGTTCTCCTAGATCAAGTAGTTGCAACCTTACTTAGATATTAGAAACATGATGCAATGATTTCTTATGTTTCTTTTGGAAAAGTTTATGAAGGGAGTTGAGGATATGATGATGCTTGTTAAGAATGTATTATTCTGATGTTAGTATGTTGGTCCATTTGTGGTTATGATGGTAATGTTGAAGGTTCATTAAATAGAAGAATTTGAATAAATTCCTTGGTACTATTTAAATCAAAAGTTTTGATAGTGTGTATGCGATCTTTGATCTCATGATTTATGTGGTAGCTGAAATTGTTTTAAGCAAAGTGTCGTGTTGAGGGATTTTAATTAGTTCTTAAAGAATTAATGTGTTGTGGTCTTCAACTCTTCTTTGTTGGAATTGTTAAGGTGATACCGTATTCAAAGAAGGTTGTTCTCTTTGTTAAAATGAAAAGTTTGATAAAAGTTTTGAAGGTTGAAGTCAAGTTGTGCAATCTTGGTGAAGTGTGTTTGACTTCTTATTTTCGCTGCTTAACAGTTTCTGGAGCTCAAATGACAATACTGTATTCGTATTGGTTGAGATTTGATGTTTTCGCCTCGAGGAGGCATGCGCCTTCACCGTGGTCTTATCCTTTGTTGTCCAAGATCTTTGTTTTCTTGGTTTTGTGTTTATTGCGATGGACATTTGTTGAAATTTTCTTCTTTGCTTCTCCAAGAAAGGGTACGCAGCTTGGGTTGCAAAGACCTTTAAGATGTGTATGGCAACCGGTTGGTGTGGTTTTGTGATTAGTCCGGGTGAGATTGTGGGTATCAAGATACTTGAGATTCTTGGAGTGATAAATTGTTCTGTTGAATAATTCTCGATGAGGATTTGATTTAAAGAAGATGTTGTCCTTGGGGCTAAATAGTTTTATTGTTGCAACTAGAAGAACCTAGTGTGGTTCATGAGTGTTACGCTCATTTTGTCGAACGTTGGAATTATTGAAAGTATGGGAATCTTGATCAATTTTATTGGAGCATCATGATGGGGTACTTTGCAAGGATTATTAGAATGATTATGATGGTGTAGTTAATGAGTTTATAATTGTGAAGAAGCCCAACCGTTGTGGGAATTATTGGGATAGTAAGGATTGTTGAATTTTACCATGTATAACTTAGCTCGTTGAGTAACCCTCTAGGAGTTAGAATCTTTCTACGATAATCAAGTTGAGAATATGTTTCATATGGTTGTTAATGATTGAGTATGGTTGATTGTGGAAATTTTAGTCACTGAATTTAAGAGTCTTTGTATTAAATATATCAAGTATATGTATAGAAGCCTTAGAGATGGGAAATTTTGGTTGGTGATCTATGCTAGAACCTTGGAGGCTAATGTTATTGCGTGAGAATAGTGGAAGGAGTGGATTTCAATATTATGATGTTCCTTGATAGTATCATTTGGATGTAGTAAATGGGTATGTGAGCCGAGAAATTCATGTTGATTGTCCTTAAGATTTGTGGTGAAGTGTTGGTGGGTGAAAAATAACGATGAGGTGCATTGGAAATTATTCGTTAAAGTAACATGTGGGAAGAGGAGTTGACTAGAGTATGTTATTATGAGAATAGTAGAGTCCTCTACAAAAGTGTGTTGGATGCACTCGGTTTGAACATAGAGTTGATGTTGCCAATTTAAGAGAATTGAGCTAGTATGGTATGGGATAATTTGGAACCTCGTGATTCAAGAGGAAGTTTAATAAAAAAATCGGTAGTAAAATGCTCCCCGATTCTTGTTTGAGCTACGTGATGAGAGAAAAGTCTTTGTGGTTTGAGTTGACTTTTGTTGGCTTGTGTGGTTTTTCGGTTTAGGAAAAAAAATGGACGGTTTGACATTTGAGTGATTCCCTTGACGTATGTGTTGTTTGTTTGCAAACCACCTACTTGGAAGGTGGAGAGGTTCTTATGTTGAATCCTCGATTTTCTTTATGATTTGACCCTTTGGTGGGGAGTGGGTGATGCGTGATTGCAATAAGAATCCCTTATTTTCGCTTGTATTCGTGTGTGAAAGAGTGGGTTTACCTTGACCCCGTGGTGTGCCCGTGTTTAAGGGGTGCTCATTGCTAAGGTAAAGAGATCGATTGAGAATGGAAACATGAGATATATGTCTTTGTGTGATTGTGTGGGTTGGTACTAAAGGGAATGATAACCCGATGTGTATTTAATCGCTTTTGTTAATTGCGAAGTTTTAGGGGTTTGTGTATCACTAGGACTACCTTGGGTTCTAGTGTGGGATACACACGCTTTGTATGACTCGGATCGAGGAGAACTTGAAAGATCCGAGCGTGGGCTTCATTAAAACCGTTGACCAACGAGTAAGACCACCACCATTCAAGAATTAAAGCTACACAATTCAAGTGTTGTAGGGGCGTAAGTTCAACGAGTGGCCTTGGTGAGTCGGATCATTGGCGCCCAGAGCGGGTCGAAAAGTTATGCGATGTAAGGAGCAAGGATCGGAGGTTGGCAAACCACTTGGATCTTCAAGAACCTATGTGCGAGGTGCAAGCAATTAGAAAAAAATATTTAGTATGTCAAAGCGCTTGTGTTCACGTCGGTGCTAGTTAATTGCTAGTTGGTTGTTTTGTTTTCTGTTGAGGTTGCGTTAGAATTGGGTCGAATTGCTTAAGGGGTAGAATGTAATACCGGAAATTGTTTAATTAATTGTTTAATTAATAGAGAGGGACTTTGTGAAATAATTAAATTTATAAGAGTTTTGAGAGGTTTTATGAAAATTTAAGACAACTCGGCCTAGGCCTTGGCCTGTGGGTTTTTCTTGGACCAAGAGGGAGGGAGGCCACCTCTTAAAACCCTAGGCGTGCCCCCACCCTGCGCCTCCACCCCCGCGCCCACCCCAGCAGCAGCCGCCCGTGCTGCCCCGACGCCTTCTTCCGGTGCGCCGCCGTCGCCTTCATCGTCGTCGTCTCCTCCCGGTGCGCCGTAGCCGACGCTCGTCGCTGCACCGCGTGGATCCGGAGGAAAGAGAGGAGGAGATCGCGGGCGTGTTCGCTGTCGTGTTCATCGTGTTCGCCGACGTGTTCGCCGTCGTGTCGCCAAGGGTAATCCCGGTAGTCTCTAGATTGGTTTTAATCAAGTTAGATTCGTCGGTTTTCTGGGCTGCTGGGACGGTAGTTGTTTCTCGGTGGTTTTGATCTAGTTTCGTCGGGATTCAGATCTGGTCCCCTTCTAGAAAGTTGTAGAGGGTTTAATTATCTTTCCAGGGAGTACAAGAACACGTGATTCGGATTTGTGTAGCGAAAGTTATGAATTTTCTAGTGTTACTGTTCTGCAGATCGGGGTAGTTCTGGACAGAGTTTAGTAGATCGGTTTGTGCGACAGAAATAGTTGCGATTCAGAAGTCTTTAAAATTGCGAAAGTTGTAGATAAGTTTCTTAGCTTTCAATATAGGTAAAGAAGTCCGGATTCCGAATTTCTGGGCGAAAGTTATGCCTGTTTTAGTGCGCTGTCCAGAGAGTCCGACGTGAATTTGGATGCTTTAGAAAACGGTTTGGATCGGCTAGTTAATGGCAGAATCAGAGAGTCTCCCCAACTATGTTTTTGTAGATAATTTAATTATATTTCTAGAGAGTCTAAGAACGCTTAATTTGGAGTTACGTACTGAAAGTTATGATTTTTGGAAGTCGGCTGTCTGTGGTTGGGCAGATTTGGCCGAGGGGAGTTGGGGATTTAATTGAGATAAATTATTGGGTTAATTGGGGTTGCTGTTATTTTATATCTAGAAACCCGCTACTGTCATGTTGGTAATTATTAATTAAATATTCAGGAGGAGAGCGGATTCCGGGGGTTGTGCCTTCTACGTGTTCTTCATTTTCTCGCGGTTGAGGCAAGTATATTTGTGATGTGAAAATCTGTGTGTTTATGGATTTGTTGAATTGTTTGGATGATGGTTGAATCATGACTGTTTAAATTGTGAGTATGAGTAAGTGATGAATTGAGAATGCTATTTATGTTCTGTTTACATTATGACATTTATGAGATTGGTTGATGCGTAGTATGGTGAATGCTCGTTATCTTTTGATATATTCACATATATGCATCATATTGAGAATTGTTGAAGTCTTGATCATGCGGTGATCAAGCATTGAGGTCCCCACACTTGCGGAGTGTGGGCATTGGTCCCTGCACCGAGGGCAGTGCATGGTGTGCATTGACGGATGCACACCAGACACGGTAAAATGCGAAAGAGATGAGAAAGAGGAGCTTTTGATCATAATGCATAGCATGAAATTCATATGTAATATGTTTAACTTGAGAGTTAATGTTCATGCTTGCATTTGTTACTGATTATACTTGCCGAGTCATTGGACTCACTCTTGTTGTTGTTTTGTTGTTGTTGTTTGTTTATTTTAGGTACCTTCACGAAGTCAGCATGCATGGGAATAAAGAGGGATTAGTATTGTTGCACTTGCACGAAATATTCACCATAGAGAAGATAGAGAACTCTAATTATTATTTGTTGATTAGTTCAAGTGGTATTTGATTATGACCTTCAGATTAAGATGTAATAATGGATTAGAACTTCTTCATATTGCTTCCGTGCTTTACTTAAGTTTTATAGATGTTTCGCTTAGTAGCCAAATTACTTTGCTTATGTTATTCATACCTTTTGATAATATTGTTAGAACTTCATTTTATCAATAAACAAAGGAGGCTCTGCCGAAATTTTATAGAATGCCTTAGCATAGTTTTATTATGTTGTTAGTTTGGTAGCATTTCAGGCCATTGTTTGGCTGGGGTGTTACACTGGATGTGTGATATTGTCA
This sequence comes from Bonia amplexicaulis, assembly GCA_036346245.1. NCBI lineage: Eukaryota > Viridiplantae > Streptophyta > Magnoliopsida > Poales > Poaceae > Bonia > Bonia amplexicaulis. The sequence continues at coordinate 11,582,305 of CM070738.1, read as the reverse complement.
AATCATTAAAGTTTATTGCTGTGATCTCGTGTGTGATTTGCTTCATGCCATTTGAAGCCCAAGTGTGATATAAGATCTGACTTTGTATATTACTGTTAGGCTTCAAATAGCATAAAGCAAATCACACACTGGATCTAGTGTGTGATTTACTTCATGCCCTTTGAAGTCCAAGTGTGATATGTGATCTAACTTTATCTCTAGCTCATTTAAATTGTGGGGGTGTGCAAGACTACATATGTTAGTGTTACCATGAAATATATATGTACTGCTTTCAGTGTATGGGGAAGATATAGAAAACCAAGATAGTGATTAGTAATGGTAACAAGTGGTTTCTTAGTGGAGGTTGGTCAAAGTTTGTCTATGACAACCGTCTGCGAGTTGGTGATATCTAAAGTAGAAAAATAATTTTACACTGCAAACACCAAGTATTTCTTATAGAGTAAGGAATAAATTAATAAATTCATTCCTTATTCTGTAAGATGTACTTAGTGTGTGCTATGTAAAATTATCTTTTCTACAGGAGATACCTCCAACTCATAGACGGTTGTCATACGGACCATGAAGCTAAAGTGGTTGAAAGCATTAATAAGTACTGCGAAATAATTGCCTTGCGAAACAAATACATCATACTCAATTACTAAGAAAGCCATAGAAAATTAATAAGTATTCAACAATGCAACAATTACGCCTTAAAATGGCACACACCAACATTTGGTGGATATATTCTTACCTTGGTGATGAAGGCACCCTTGGGGACGAGGAACATGGTAGAGATTTTGTTGAAAAAAGATAGTTATAGATGACTTGGAGTTGTTCGTGCACTGTGCATTAGAACCATCATAAGTGTGCTAGCACTATGTAACTTTATTTAATTATAATTGTGCGAGTTATTGACTTGAGATCTATATATATAACTAATAGCTTTCTATGAATTATATAACAAAGAGGAGATATTTGGTGAGCAAGACCAGATTGGTGGACATATGGACATAACCCATCCAAGCCATTTGATCTGTGATCCGCGGATGAGATTAGCGGCAGGCGCTTCCCCTTTCCCACTTACGCATGTTTGCAATTTGCCCCCGCCCCGAACAGCTCCTCCCAAATTGAAATAGCATAGCGCCTCTGGTCCTCCCCACCCCCAAATCAAAGCCTGAGCACCACGCCGTCACGCCTCCCCTCCCTGTCCGACGGCCAACACGTGTCTCCTCTCAGCCCGACACCTCCATCCATGGAGACTCTCCTTGCAAATCGCAGCTAGGGTTAGGGTTACACCTCCTCCCCTCTCTGCCACCGCTATCCTCCATAGGTAGCGCCCCATGTCCTCCTCCATCCACCACCGCCGTCTCTGCCCTCCCCCCTAATGTTCTAACTTTGGCCAATTTCCCCTAATGTTTTGGCTTTGCACTTTTCCACTTGATAGCATACTCTGAACTATAATGATTATGATTCAGTATAGTGCATGACTAATATTTGCAATAAGCCAATAAGATTTGTCTGTTTATACGGTTTTTCACTTTGAATTGTGAGTTCAACCACCAACTGATGCTTGTTAAGTGACAAATTACTGGTTAATGATTGGCAAAAATTAGTTCTGGCAGTGAAAGCCAAAATGTCAACAACAAAAAACTATAGTTCTTGTCCATGTCAATCAATTTTTCTGCTTCTCCTTTTAAACTTTTATCTATCGCTTGTTACAAACAGGATCATTTGCTTTGGGTCATACACACATACATGATACATCATCTAAAACTCATTTCCATTCATATACATGTCATACACACAGGTCTTTGCTTCCATTCACAAAACAAAAGAAATTTCAGATTGTTTCAACACATCTAGTGAGACATTTTAGATAGAAATTTTCTCACTCTTGTTCATTCTTCCATTCACAAGACAAAATCAAGTATCATACAACATCTTCAGTGCCCAAACTACCCAAATAAAAGGCATTACAACAACAGAAAAAAGAAGAAAAACAACAAGTGTTTAGCTTTGGGGGCGGTGCCCCAAGTGGATGGGTGGGGACGGTGGCGCCGATGGAATAGGGGTGCGCTGTTGGATAGAGGGCACTGGTGGAGGATGACAACATGGTAGAGCAGGTTCCTAACGATGGCAAGGGCTGAAACCCTAGGGTGCATGCGACAACGTGGAAGGTGGGGGTATGCGGCACAGATGAAAGAGGAGGAGAGCTGTCGAATGGGGAGGGGACGCAGCGGTAGAAGGACGAAGACACGTTGAGGGGGGAGAGCCACCGGACGGGGAGGGGAAGAGGTATCAGTGGATGAAGGAGAGCTAGGGTTTGCGTGGAGAAGCCAAGACGCAACGCCAATGGAAGAGGAAGGCAAGAAGCGGGGGCATTGCTAGATCGAGGGCCACACTAGGAAAGCGGTGTGGCCGTGGCCCCTCGCTGGTTCAATTAGGGAGGGAGAGCTCAATTTAGGGAGGGAGAGATCGATTAGGGAGGGAGTGTGCCGGGGAGAGAGGGTGAATACGCATGGGGGCGTAAAATGCATAAGTGGGTACCTCTCTTGTGCCCCCTCGGTCTCATCTACTCAATTTGGATCGGACGGCTGAGATTGGTTATATGCATACGCCCATAGATTAGCTCTTGTCCACCAGATAGCTCCTCTATAACAAATGAAATATATATATTGTACATTGGTGTGAATATGAGTACTATCAAATTCCATTATTATTATATAATTCCTTTTATTTCTGTTTGGACGAAAGAGAACTGAAATATTACTTATGTTTTTATTTAGGGAATTGATACTTAAGAGCATTAGTAATTCATCTTTGGAATATTGACATCAAAAGGGCATAATTGAAACTTAAGCCCAGGCATTCATCCTCGGGACGTGTAACCATGATGATACATTATTCATTGCCATCATAAACAAAAAAAAGAATTACATACGACGTGCTCAGGGAGGAGGCACACCGGGAAGGAGGCGGCGTGCTTGGAGAGGTGTAGGCGTGCTCAGGAGAGGAGGCATGTCGGTGACAGCATCTAGGCCCCTAAAAATGGTTTTGGTAATCAATAACTTTATATGAATATGGGACTAACATGTTTACAGAGTGTTTGAAAGGTTTAGTCCCGATGATGAATGTGAGATGCATACTACGGGTGATCATGAAAATCAATGTGGCTCAAGACAAAGGTATAAATAGTCTAGGATCCCTTTTGTTTTTACCGGTCTAAGGAGAAAGGGTGGTAGATCGGATTATAGAATAAATATCGTACTATTAAGAGGGATCATGACTAGTAACTTGATAGCATATTCTTGTGCCATTGGATCAATTTAGGTTCATGCATGCACTTAAAATTAAAATTGATAGCAAAATTATGCTCTATCAGGAATATCGGAAGTATCGAAATGTAATCGGCGGCACTTCCACTTTCCAGAAATTCTGGCAAATCGAGCAGAACATTTTTTTCCAGAGAGCACTCGTGGAATCACTCTGTCTCTCAGGAAAATGGAAGTACTGGAGTTTTAACGGTGGAACTACCGCATAGCGGTATGTAACATCCCAAAATTTCTTATTTGCTTTATTTGAATCTTCTGGGATTTATTTGATTTCTTCTGGTATTTATGCTAAAGCCTAAAGCAAGAAAAAATAATTTTTAATATTTTATTATTTATCAAAAGAGTTATTTTAATTTTTCTAACTTTCCCTAAATTTTATAGAATTTTTGGGAATTTTTTGGAATTAAAAATCAATTTTTGAAGCCAAAATATATTTTTATAAAATTTTAAAAGGACAAAAAGAAGTTAAAAATATTTTTCCTAAGTATAAAACAGCTCCAAGAATTTTCCAAAATTTTTGTGGAATTTTTAAATATTATTTGGTATTTTCTAAAATATTTAAAAAGTTTCTAGCATTTTCTGAAAAATGAAATCCGAATTTAAATCCGGATTATTCTCGTGTCGACACGTGTCGCACCAAGATTAAATCCATCCTTTTCTGATTTAATCTAAGCCATCCATGTTCATTTAAATCGGATGGACGAGAAGACGCCACGTGTCGCAACCGCCGCCCACCCTCTCTCTTCCTCCTCTCTCTCCGACATGTGGGGCCCACCTGTCATCACCTTCTTCTTCCTCCTTTCTTCTTCTTCTTTCTTCCTCTCTCTCCTTCTCTTTCCGGCCGCACCATTTGCCGCCGCCTCCTTCTTCTTCTCCGTCCGGCCGCCGCCCGAGCGCCGCCTGCCACCGCACCCAACCGCCGCCACCGCCGAACCGCATTGGGCCGCTGTTTCGCCTCCCCGCACTAAAACCGAGCCGCCATTAATGCCGCTGAGCTCCGCTGTCGCCTCCCTTCCAGAGGAGCACTGCCTCGGCTTCCTCCCTCCGCCGCACTCCCTAGGCCATCAATGGCGCAATCCCAATCGCGTTACACCGGCCGCTTCGCCCCCGTGTCGCAAATTCGGCGATCCGCCGTCCCTCCTCCCTATATAAATCCCGCCCCAAACCATACTTCCAGACCGCACCACCCCGCATCCCCTCTCCCACCTCGCTCCTCCTCCCCATGCCCGAGCGCCGCCCACGGAGCACCGCCGCCCCTACCTTCTCTCTTCCGCCGCCACCTCCGGCCATCTCCGGCTCGCCACGGTGAGAATGGGATCACCGCCTTCCCTCTACAGCCGCTGCCCTCGCCGGCCGAGCCGAGGCGCGCTCCCAGCGAGAGCACCGCCCTGCAGCCTCCTCCCGTCGGCCACGTCGGCATGGTGGCACACGTGGCGATCGATGGCAATCACGTATGCCACCTCAGCCCTAGAGGCCACGCCACCATTTCCATTTATTTTATTATTTGATGATGTCGAACTGCTTTTCAATGCGAAAATAAATCAGAAAATTTGGTCTTTTCTTTTTTTTTTCTGTTTTTTTAAACTTCCAATGGCTATAACTTGCTCATTTTAGCTCCAAATTGAACCATTCAAATTCCTAAATTTTTCTAAAAATGTAAACTATCCATTTCTAAGCCTTTTTCTAATTTTTGAATTTTATTTGAATTCTCTTTGGTTCTTTGCGTGTAGATTACGAGTATTCGGAAGAAAACGAATTAGGCGAAGAGTTCGACAACGAGCAGCAAGGCAAGTTACACCTTTGATCATGTTGACCCCATTATTTGAAATTATTTATGTTATTTTTAAATTATTATGCATGCTTACTTTTAATCAAGTCTAGTTTAAATTCGGTTTGAATTGTAGTTATTCCTGAATCCTTTGTATATCCCAATTTGATATCGAATGCCACTATACTTTGTCAAAACTAGATAAAACCTAGTTAGTACAATAGTATTAACTAGAAATTTTGGTAAAAATGCTTAGCCATGCTTAAACTATTATGGTTTGGGACAATCTTTCACATAAAATGATAAACTTTTATCTTGTATTCTTGACTTTGGTGAGTCAGAAATGTTTATGAAATTATTTCCAAACAAAATATGAAAACTTGGTTTAGACTTAGGCAAATGGTTAGAATGGTGGGTGCTTGTTGGCATGCATTGTCGTATGGTGACGCAATGTTGATTGCCAGGCACAAGGGGTATGTGGTTAGTGCCTAAGTCAAGTTAAGGACCGGTCTGTGAGCTACTTTTACAAAGTCACACTGTACTACCACAAGTCCGGTATGGGACGGACCTAGCCAATTAATTTACGAAGTTCCAACTAGTTATCGCTAAAGGTTGAATGTGAGCGTGGTGATGCCACGGGAAGTCTCACATGGCACAAGAGGGAGCTCCAACATGTGGATTCATGTTGTAGCGAAACCTTAGTGGCGGTGTTATCTAGTTGACAACTAAGCATTGTAAAGGCTTTGTCATGAACTCTCAGCCACACACCTAAGGTAGTGTGTTAATTGCGTGGCAAAACGAGAGAACATATCTTGTTGGTAAAGTTGTACACCTCTGCAGAGTAATAAACTATCCTGGATAGCCGTGTCCGCGGTCATGGACATGCTGAGTAGGGTTTTTCACAGATTAGACTTTGGTTCTATTTAAAATTCTGTTTATGGAAAATATGATTATCTTTTGTAAAATTTGTCTGGGTGGGATACCCGAGAATAAGTTAGTGTTGGTTGGAGCCTCACTAACGTTATTAACTTGATAAATTGTATTTCTGATTACTATTTTAACTTCGGCTTTTGTCATAATTATGATGTTTACTTTGAACATTGCTTTTCATGCAAATCAACCATAATAGACCTTTCTTTGACATTCACCCTATGCATGCATTACTCTGTTAATCTCTGGTGTAACTTGTTGTAACATCCCGAAATTGGGTTAATTCAAAAATGTGGAATTTTAAAATCTTTTCCTGCATTTTGTTGGCCTTTAGATTTCTTTTGAATATTTAGTTGAAATCTTTTTGAGATTTGTGGCAAACAAATTAAATTTCAAAGAGTAATTCCAAATGTAAATAATAGAAAACCAGAATTTTAAATACGAATTTGAAAAGATGATCCAGTAAAAGGAAAGAGGAACCCAATTTAAAGTATGAAATCTCGTATTTGGGAATAATTTAATACAATGAATTACAAATTCTAAACTAATTCTAAATTTGCACTCAAGTCTAGGAATCAAATTAAATAAAAATCTGTCTTAAATCAAATCGACCAAACAAATATTAAAAGCTCGCATTTAAATAAACAAACTGGGAGTTCGAAATTTTGACAATAGAGAGAAACTCAAAATCAATAAATCCTAACGGAGGCTAAAAATTTAAATTAAAAATCAAAATTTGCAAATCTTTGCATGGAATTTTCATTTTCTCCAAAGGCCCCACCCTTTATCTCTCCTCCTCTCTTTCTCTCCTCTCGTCACTGGGCCTCCCTCCTTTCCCCCACGCTGGCCCTCCTCCTTTCCCCATACGCTGGGCCTCTCTTTCTTCTCTACTGGCTTCTTCTCCTCCTCTCGCTCTTCTCTGTTCCCCGCCTCGCCCGCATTTCTCCCTCCGCGCGCCCGGGGCCCCTCCCTCCTCTCCTTCCCGCCCGCCTCGACGTCGGTCCGGTCAATGCGCCGCCACCCCTAGCCTCCCTATATACCTCGGAGTCCATTTCACTGGTCTCCACCCTCCTCCGGCTGCCCCCTCGCCGGCGACAACGCCACTGCGCGCCGAGCCCCTCCGCCTCCTCTGTTTTGAACCCACCCCACCCAAGATAAGTCATTCATTGCGCCTCATCGGTCGGCCCTGCATTGCGCCCACTTGGCAAATAATGAAATATGACCCTAAATAATAAGCTCGCCCAATTAAACAAATCTAAAATTTATCATATATATATATGTAAAGATATATATATATATATATATATATATATATATATATATATATATATATATATATATATATATATATATATATATATATACTAAGCTTAGCGATAACTAAAGTGTAGACAAAGTAAAAAGAGAACTATTAGTGAAATCCTAATGTTAGATTTAAATAAAATAATAACATCATACACAAATGTATATAGCCAGCTAGAGCTTGTATAAATGGATCCCAATACAAAGTAAAACTATGCCTAGTGGTAACTCAAGGGTACATAAAATATTGTACCATAACGTGTTATAGACCCAGACTATAATATTAATTCGGAAAACTGAAAATTGTATACCTTACTTAAATATAATATATGCCCTAATATTCATCATGTCGCCATTAAATAGCTCCCCATGGTAGATTTAGATAAATAGTGATATTGCATTAAGAATTTGTAAGACAAGCCTTGATAGACAAATAAAATATGAACTAGAAATAAAGCTAAACGTTGTAAGCGTTGCTTGAATAAAACTTGAGCCCTGAATATAGCACTCGACAAAATAATGCTGCACTAATCTCGTACATTGAATCATAAGTCTAACCTGACTCATGGAACTTCCTAAATAAATATGCAAATAATAAAAAGAGATTATTAATAAAAAGACCGAATCATCGTATTCTGCCACCGACCTTGCCTCAGACCACCCGGATCACCCAGTAACTCATAATAAAACTAAAATTGAGTTTATTCGGATTTATTTGGATTTTTTTGAGTTATTTGCCTTTATATTGAATTCAGTTGCTTAGCACGTAACGAGAACTGGAGTTCCGAAGAATCGAGAAATCGGGCGTGAACAAGAGCGAAGTGAAGATAAAGACCAGAAGCTCCAGAGAACACATTGTAACACCCCAGCCTAACTTAGGCCCGAAATGCTACTAAAAATCCACAATATAACAACAACTAATATAAGATACCTAAAAATTTCGGCATAATCTCCCTTGTTTATTAACCAGATAACAGTTCCAATAAGCATGAATAGCACAAGTTCTAAATAATGAACGGAAAGATAATATCAAATGGTATTAAGTCTTTATTACATTTAATCTGATGAAATATAAACTGAACCAATTAAGCTAACAAGCCAACAAGATTATCATGATTGTCTTTATTTCTTATTGAAGGAATAGTGCATGTGCAACGAAACTAATCCCTTTTTGATCCCATGTATGCCATTCTCACATTGGTACCTAAAACAAATAAACAAACAGCAAGAGTGAGTCCAACGACTCAGCAAGTATATCAACATCAATAACCATGATCATTAACTGACAAGTTAAACAATTAACATAGAACATCATGCTATGCAATATGATCAAAAGCTCCACTTTCTCATCTCTTTCGCATTTTATCGGTGACGCGGGTGTGCATCCGTCAATGCACACCCATGCCTGCACCCTCCGCACAGTGGATCAATTGCCCACACTCCGCAAGTGTGGGGACCTCGATGCTTGATCACCATATGACCAAGACTTCAACAATTCTCAATATGATGCATATATGTGAATGTATCAACAAGATAACGTGCATTCACCATACTACGCATCAACCAATCTCATAAATGCCATAATGTAAACAGAACATAAATAGCATTCTCAATTCATCACTTACTCATACTCACAATTTAAACAATCATGATTCAACCATCATCCAAACAATTCAAGAAATCCATAAACATACAGATTTTCACATCATAAATATACTTGCCTCAACCATGAGAAAATGAAGAACGCGTGAGAAGGCACAACCCCGAATCCGCTCTCCTCCTGAATATTTAATTAATAATTACTAACATAACAGTAACGGGTTTCTAGATACAAAATATCAGCAACCCCAATTACCCCAACAATCTATCTCAATTATATCCCCAACTCCCTCGCCAAATCGCCCATCCACGACAAACGACTTCAAAACTCCATAACATCCAAGACGTAAATCCAATTAAGCGTTCTCAGACTTTTGGAAATATAATTAAATTATCTAAATAAACTTAGTTGGGGATCCTCTCGATTCGCCATTTTCACCCGATCCAAACCCTTTTCTAAAACATCAAAATTCACATCGGACTCTCTGGACAGCGCACTAAAACAACCATAACTTTCGCCCAGATCGTCGAAATCCGGACTTCTTGACCTTTCTGGAAAGCTAAGAAAATTATCTACAACTTTCCTAACATGAAGAGTTTCTGAACCGCCCTACCTTTCGTCGCCCAACCCGAAATACCCAAATCTGTCCAAAACTCCCCCGATCTGCAGAACAGCCGCACTAGAAAATTCATAACTTTCGCTACACAAATCGGAATAACGCGTTCTAGCACTCCCTGGAAACATAATTAAGTCCTCTACAATTCTCTAGAAGAGGTCTAGACCTGAATCCTAACGGGGCTAACCAAAAACCGCTGATTAACCCAATCTATCATAGCAGTCCAGAAAACCGACGAAACTCTCGCTTGGCTAAATTATCCATCTAGATGGGTTAGCAGGGATTACCCTTGAAGACAAGACAAAGAACACGACGAAGACGAAGAACACGACGAAGACGAAGAACACGCCCGTGATCCCTTCCGCGAACTCCTCCTCTCCTTCCTCCGGATGCAAGCGGTGCCGCACGGAGAGACGACGACGGCGCACCGGGAAGAAGGCGTCGGGGCAGCACGGCGTCCAGGAACGAAAATGGCGCAGCACATCGGCGATGGCGCGGCGCGCAGAGGCGGCGGCAGGCGGGCGGCGCGGCAAGCTGCCAAGCGTACATGGCTGCACAAGGCAGGAGGAGCGCGCGGGGAGGCGCAAGACAGGGGGCGGGGCGGCTGGGGTGGAGGCGCAGGGGTGGGGAGGCTAGGGTTAAAGGGTGGCCTCCTCCCCTTGGGCAAGAATCCCACAGGCCAAAGCCTGTGCCCAAAGTTGCCTTAACTTTTCGAAAACCCCTAAACAAAATTATTTTAATCTTTCTCTCTATGCCCCTCTATTATATTAAATAAATAATTAATAAAAATCGTTCCGGGGTATTACATTCTACCCACCTTAAACAGAATTTGACCCCGAATTCTAACTCCACCCACAACAAGAAATTAAAATTCAACCAAGCTTAGCATTAAATACCGCTCGCGCATGCGAGACTCCAACTCCCAAGTCGCCTCCCTCTCGGTCTGCTGCGACCAAAGCACCTTGACATACTATAAGGTTTTATTCCTTAACACCTTTTCTGATCTTTCCAGAATCCGCACTGGCTTGGACTCAAAGGACAAATCTTGCTCAATAACCAAAGGTTCTAGAGCGATGTGAACTTCTGGGTCTCGCAAGTACTTTCTCAACATGGACACGTGAAACACGTTATGCACTCCGCGCATAGCCTCAGGAAGATCCAAACGGTAGGCCAACTTCCCAATCCGCGCTAGTATGGTGAAAGGTTCAACGTACCTAGGGCTAAGCTTCCTTTGGTACCGAACCTCACCACACCCTTGGTAGGAGATACTCAAGAGCACCGATCTCCCACCGCAAACTCCAAGTCCCTCCTTCTCACATCAAGATAACTCTTACGCCTACTGGGCGACCAACAAATTGCCTTACCAAAGCCACTCTCTCAACGGTCTTGGACCCAATCCGGTCCTAAGACCGCTTTCACCCACCGCTTCCCAAAGAAAAGGCGACTGCACTTACGGCCATACAAGACTTCAAATGGAGCTGCTTTGATGCTTGAGTGGTAACTGTTATTATAGGCAAACTCTGCCAGGGGTAATGATCCTCCCAACTACCCTTCCAAGACAGCACACAAGATCTCAACATATCTTCCAGAGTCCGAATGGTCCACTCGACCGCCCATCCGTCTCTGGGTGGAAAGTCAGATTAAACGAAGCCGAGTGCCCAACGACTCGCAAACTCTCCCAAAACTTGGAAACAAACTTGGCGTCTCTGTCGGAAACTATGGTCTTAGGCACACCATGAATCCTCACAATTTCCGAACATAAATAGGAGCCAGATCACTCGCTGAGTTGGTTGTGTGGATAGGAATGAAGTGCGCTGACTTGCGAACCGATCCACAACAACCCAAATCGCATCCTTGCCTCTCGCGACCGAGGCAACACGACCACAAAATCCATAGAAATATCATCCTATGGCCATTGAGGAACCTCTAATGGCTGCAACAAGCCAGCTGGCCTCTTATGTTCAGCTTTCACTTGCTGACAAATATCACACGAGGCCACATAGTTGGCTATATCCACCTTCATCCTTTTCCACCGTAAATTCGCTTCAAATCACGATACATCTTAGTCTCTCCCGGATGAATCAGATACACGGGTGCGATGAGCTTCTCTCAAAATGTCATCCTTAACCCCGCTTTGCAAGACGCATAAACGCCTTTAAAGCGCAATGCACCGACATATCCAGTGAAATCCTTCCTTTCCCATCTCCAACCGTTTCATAACCCTCAGCAACCGACGATCACAGCCTGCCCCGACTCGCTCGGTATAGTCGACTCTAGGATCAACTGGTCTCCACTCGGCCGCACCGCATAGTAGTAAGATATCCCCATACGATCAAAATCAGCAATCAAACAATCCAGTAGCAGCGCCGCCTTGCGACTCGAGCATCGGCCACCACATTGGCCTTGCCAGATGATACCGAATGGTTAGATCATAATTCTTGATCAACTCTAACCATCTCACGCCTCAAATTCAGATCCTTCGGGTAAAGATGTACTTGAGACTCTTGTGATCGGTAAACACGCCACAAGTCTCACCGCATGATAGTGCCTCCAAAGCTTCAATGCAAACACAACTTCACCACTCTAAATCATGGGTAGGGTAATTGTTCATGCTTTTTTTGTTTGCCTCGACGCGTAAGCCAAAACCTTACCATCTTGCATAAGCACACAACCCACCCCAACTCTTGATGCATCGAGAAAAGCGTGAATCGCTCCTCGGCTCCGAACGGTGAGAACAGGCGGTCACCGCCTTTTCCTTCAAAATCAAAACTGCTCACAATCATCGCTCCACCGAAACCTCATGTCCTTCTCGAGTAAGCCTCGACAAGGGCTTGGCGATGATGGAGAAATCTTGCACAAAGCGCCGATAATAACCTGTCAGCCCGAGGAAGCTCCTCACCTCCTTGACATTGGTCGGTCTCTCCCAGTCCACCACCGAAGAAACTTTACTTGGATCAACTAAGACTCCCTTATCGCTGATGATGTGACCCAAGAACCCCACCTGAGTCACCCAGAATTCACACTTCTTGAGCTTCGCATAAAACTTATGCTCTCTTAGTGTTGCCAACACTTGTCTCAGATGCCGTTCATGATCTGCCTCACTCTTTGAATAAATCAAGATATCATCAATGAATACGACCACAAAGTCGTCCAAATATTCATGCAACATCCTGCTCATTGTCTCCATGAAAGCGCAGGGCATTTGTTAATCCAAAAGACATAACTTTAAATTCAAAGTGCCCATACCTTGTGGAGAACGCCGTTTCTCAATGTCCTCCTCTGACAGAATCGATTGTATCCCGACCGAGATCAATCTTTGAAAATACCTTAGCTCCCTCAACCGATCAAATAAACTCGATACGGTAAATGATACTTATTCTTGATGGTTAATCGATTGAGAGCACGGTAATCAATACACATGCGCCAACTCCCATCTTTCTTCTTGACAATAACACCGGTGCTCCCCACGGAGACACACTCGGACGGATAAGATCTTTTGCCTTCGATCATCCAACGCGCTTTAACTCTTCTTGAAACGGTCGAGCCAATCGGTACGGAGTTATCGAACCGGTCGTGCTCTGGCGCCAAATCAATTTCAACTCCACCGGACGCGGAGGGGCATCCACGCAACTCTGCTGGAAAAACATCCACGAATTCCGGACCACCGAATCGCTCTGCAATCAAAGAGGAATTTGGCTTTTACACAAGGGATAAAAGAAATCCACTTTACCGCCTACTACCGTGAAAAAGACTAGCCAACACACTGGGTGTGCGGGAGGGTGCACAACCACAAACACTATCTCTTCATTCGACGGCGATCGCAGTTACCGTCTTCCGAAACAGGATATGACAGCACGGTAACTATGCATCCAATCCATTCCCAAAATAACATCAAACGGCTCCATCCTCATAACCATTAGATTAGCAACAAAATTTTCTCCATCTATGGTAATCATGCAACCCGGACAGACTGTGGAACTAGAAAGAATTCCACCCGGTGAATGAACCAAAACAGACTGAGCTATCGACTGCAAACTCTACGGAAGCAAAGGAAAAAGTAGCTCCGAATCAAATGTAACAAATGCCTCCACCGAGTCCACCAAAAGCGCACTGTCACCACATCGGGACGACTGCCGGGCTCCGCCGTCGGCAAGGCGTGGGAGATCGATCTTTGAGTGCCGGGCGCCGAAGACCCGGATACGGTGGAGCCGCCACCGCAGGAGGAGCCAAGGCGCCATCGCTGAAACAACGCCGCAGGAGGAGGCGGCAAAAGTACCTCGAGGCATCCTCCAGTGAAGGGTAGTGAAACTGGGTCGGCGCCCAAGTCTGAGTAGGGGCATTGCTAGCATCTCGTGACCGACCCCGGAAGAAACCGCGGTGCCGATTGTCCGCCCGAGCTGGCTCCCACTTGATGATGCCGGCAGGATTACGCTATGCACCATTGCCTTGTGGCCCTCCCGACCACAATGGCGACAAGCTCCCGCCCGCCGCACATTCCGCCGCACGATGTCCTCACCACACTTGAAGCATTTCATCCCCGACTGGGACCGGACGTACCATCGGAGCGCCAGATGAAGGATGAAAAGCGGAAGTTGCCTGAGATTTGTTGAACTTAGACTTGAAGGACGACTGCGACCATTTGAACTTCTTGTGAACCGGTTTCAGCGCCGATCCACCACTGCCAAAGCCCTTCCTCTGACTGCTCTCTGTACCCTCAGGAGTCACATGACCACCAGTCCCCGCAGTCCCTCCCAAGCCGCATCTCTAACTCCATGCCTCTCGCTTGCTCCACCAGGGAGCTAAAGTCACGAGCTCCAAAGCTCCCAATACCGACGAAACTCCCGCCTAAGTCCTGCGGAACCTCTTGGCCTTTTCCACCTCATTGGTAGCCACAAAGGGTGCAAGCGGATTATGTTGTGGAATCCCACCGCACTCGACATCGACATCTTGCCCGCTTGTAATTGTTCAATGAAACCTCCATCCTCTCCACAAATGAGTCGATAGAACCTCTTCCGAATCGCCCAAAGTGTCTAACCTCAACGCATTCCACTGATGCAGACCCATCACACCAGAGATCCGCCGCCTTTCAACCGAAGGCCACAAACCGAGCTCGCCGCCGGATGGTAGTCCCAACACCTCTAGATGTCTCTATGTGACGCAACCGCTAGCAAGATCAATCGGCGCCCCTAGTCCATCGAAGTGTCCAACCTCAACGCATTCCACCGATGCACCCATCACACCCACCGCCGGCAAGGTCGCAGGAATGACCGCAGGCGCGGCTCGGGTGTAGGGGTGGAGACCGGTTTCCTTGAACCGTGAAGCAACCTCTTCCTCTCGATCCCACCGGACCGCCTCTCGGCGCAGCACTCTGTTCCTCTGACGGGCACCTTTCGGCTTCGTCCTGCGCGCCGCCGCCACGACCACGGCCTCTACCCCTTGCCATCTCTATAGAACAATAAATAAATATAGAGTCACACATAACACACAATTAATAATCAGAATCAGCAGTAATAATACAGATGCGATGCAACCCATCCCCATCTATTATGCACAGTGTGTCAAATTTAATATTTTCACTACCACGGACATACAGCCCGCTCTGATACCAACTGTAACACCCCAGCCTAACTTAGGCCCGAAATGCTACTAAAAATCCACAATATAACAACAACTAATATAAGATACCTAAAAATTTCGGCATAATCTTCTTTGTTTATTAACCAGATAACAGTTCCAATAAGCATGAATAGCACAAGTTCTAAATAATGAACGGAAAGATAATATCAAATGGTATTAAGTCTTTATTACATTTAATCTGATGAAATATAAACTGAACCAATTAAGCTAACAAGCCAACAAGATTATCATGACTGTCTTTATTTCTTATTGAAGGAATAGTGCACGTGCAACGAAACTAATCCCTTTTTGATCCCATGTATGCCATTCTCACATTGGTACCTAAAACAAATAAACAAATAGCAAGAGTGAGTCCAACGACTCAGCAAGTATATCAAGATCAATAACCATGATCATTAACTGACAAGTTAAACAATTAACATAGAACATCATGCTATGCAATATGATCAAAAGCTCCACTTTCTCATCTCTTTCGCATTTTACCGGTAATGCGGGGTGTGCATCCGTCAATGCACATCCATGCCTGTACCCTCTGGTACAGGGACCAATTGCCCACACTCCGCAAGTGTGGGGACCTCGATGCTTGATCACCATATGACCAAGATTTCAACAATTCTCAATATGATGCATATATGTGAATGTATCAACAAGATAACGTGCATTCACCATACTACGCATCAACCAATCTCATAAATACCATAATGTAAACAGAACATAAATAGCATTCTCAATTCATCACTTACTCATACTCACAATTTAAACAATCATGATTCAACCATCATCCAAACAATTCAAGAAATCCATAAACATACAGATTTTCACATCATAAATATACTTGCCTCAACCGCGAGAAAATGAAGAACGCGTAGAAGGCACAACCCCCGGAATCCGCTCTCCTCCTGAATATTTAATTAATAATTACTAACATAACAGTAACGGGTTTTAGATACAAAATATCTGCAACCCCAATTACCCCAACAATCTATCTCAATTATATCCCCAACTCCCCTACCAAATCGCCCATCCACGATAAATGACTTCAAAATCCATAACATCCAAAGACGTAAATCCAATTAAGCGTTCTCGACTTTTGGAAAGATAATTAAATTATCTAAATAAACTTAGTTGGGAGCCTCTCTGATTCTGCCATTTTCTACCCGATCCAAACCCTTTTCTAAAACATCAAAATTCACATCGGACTCTCTGGACTGCAGGTCGTGACCTAGTTAGCCTGGCCGTTAGTTTCATGATTAGAAGTATTTCCTCAATACTTAATTTCAAAATATATAAGTTATATTGCTCAAGTCTCCTCTCTCGTAGATGATTCCCTCTCATCTATATGCTGCCTCCACCACTTGTACTCCAAGAACTCTCTTACCCCGAAGTCAAAATGATGAAAGTACAGTACTCTGTTTATAAACTCTCTTTGAAAACCTATTTTAGGGTTAGAAACCATGATGTTTAAATTTAAGACTTGATTTCAAAAATTGTTTATCCTTGGAGGACCGATTATCTACTCATTTACAAATCTAGTTTCAAACTCATTTTATCAAGACTCGAACTTCTAAGGAAATTTCCGTAAGCTCAACTGCTTACCAAAAACTTATTCAAAAATTTATCTTGGTTTCCCAAATAGTTCAAAACAAAGTGATTTCCCGAAAGCTTTCTTCAACGAAGACCTTGTCTTTCAAAACAATAGATCCTAAGGGTTAACCTTGGGGTGTTACCTTCGAAAGAGTATGTTGGTAAAATCCTATTTCCCGTATTTGGCTTTGTTACCCCTAGTTAGAAATAAAAATCCTCAATTTTGCCACAAAGTTTCATTAAAACAATACTATTAAGAATGCTAACACTGGAGTGAGTACTGATATCAATCAAAGTGCCCCAAATACTTTCCTCTTCTGTCTATTGATCAAACAGAAAATTTTTTGATCCTCTTCTCGTACCTCACTCCTAAAAATTTAAGGTTAGGAACGCCGACAATGTTCATAAAGATAAGAGGGTCCTATTTTAAATAGGCTATGCAGATGAACCATGCACTCTCTTTTGCGTGCGCCCCGAATAGACGTTGCGTTGTCGTAAGATTTCACCTTGGCCCTGTGCACTGCCTTCTTGCCCTCGGGCGTCCTACTGCAATCACGGAAAAGCTTGTTTCTAAAATTGGTATGGTTTTGTATCGCCCGCTTATTCGGGCATACTCTTTAAAAAGTTGAATGGGTTAGATCATCTTATCCCCACGACTCAACCCTTATCTCATGCTATTCCTCTCGCTACGCTGCTACAAACCCGTCGATCTATCAAAGCGAGTAGTAGCTAGCCAAAGCCAAGGCAATCAAGAACAAGTGGAGCCCTCACCGCTTTCCAGCTAAAAGCCTCATCCGATACAAAGACCAAGACTCTGCCCTGCTAGCATTCTCTCCTTACCCACCTGGAGGACCCGTAGATCAAATCGCCTCCAAGTAAACCCAACGGCAAGCAATACGTCGACGTTGTGAAGAGAGAAGACATCACGCATACTAATGCTCCGTGAACTATTCCAACTACAAAGATGACCATCAACATGGAGAATGCCCTGTCAGCAGGGTCATATGTTTTCTCTGTGGAAGACAAGACCCCTAACCCGAAAATCACTTCCAAACCCTGTTGCCGACCAAGCAGCTGAAGTACCACGGATGAACCTCCAATAGGACCCGTCATGCCTGGAGCTCGAAGAGACGAATAATGACTAGTGGTATCCATTTTAAGGGGGGTAGCACTATGAGACAGAGCTGCCAAAAGAACTACTGCGACGTATATTTAGAGCTACAACCACCTAGACTTACAGCCCATCAGACCAGTACCATATATTACAAGGCCTAAAATTCTTCTGGTGATGAGGACCACAAGACGTACCTTTAGCAAAAATCGTCGTGCTTGGCAAAAGTTAAAGACTAAGAATGAGACCCCAGTAGAAGGGAAGGACCACCACATAGGTATGCCCATTGCCACTTTTACATTCCCAAGGCCCTATACCACTGCGGGGCAAAAATGTCGAAAAACTCTCCAAGTTCTAACCCTTATTGTGCAGCTTTTCACCTCTCCGTGGAGCTAAAGCATTGAGCGTCGAATAACACCCAGAAACCCATTGCTAGCCTTAACTAAAGTAACCCCACCTTCTTTCTTTCTATTCTACCGGAATCTCGGGGTCGAGATTCATTTAAGGGGGGTAGGTTTGTAACATCCCGAAATTGGGTTAATTCAAAAATGTGGAATTTTAAAATCTTTTCCTGCATTTTGTTGGCCTTTAGATTTCTTTTGAATATTTAGTTGAAATCTTTTTGAGATTTCTGGCATACAAATTAAATTTCAAAGAGTAATTCCAAATGCAAATAATAGAAAACCAGAATTTTAAATACGAATTTGAAAAGATGATCCAGTAAAAGGAAAGAGGAACCCAATTTAAAGTATGAAATCTCGTATTTGGGAATAATTTAATACAATGAATTACAAATTCTAAACTAATTCTAAATTTGCACTCAAGTCTAGGAATCAAATTAAATAAAAATATGTCTTAAATCAAATCGACCAAACAAATATTAAAAGCTCGCATTTAAATAAACAAACTGGGAGTTCGAAATTTTGACAATAGAGATAAACTCAAAATCAATAAATCCTAACGGAGGCTAAAAATTTAAATTAAAAATCAAAATTTGCAAATCTTTGCATGGAATTTTCATTTTCTCCAGTGGGCCCCACCCCTTTATCTCTCTCCCTCCTCTCTCTTTCTCTCTCTCTCACTGGCCCTCCTCCTTTCCCCTCGCTGGCCCTCTTTCTTCTACTACCGGCTTCTTCTCCTCTCGCTCTTCTCTGCTCCCCGCCGCCCGCATTTCTCCTCCGCCCGGCCCCTCCTCCTCTCCTTCCCGCCGGCAAAGCCGGCCGACACGGCTGCGCCCGCCGCATCCGCTGCGTGCTGCCTCGCCCCTGCCCCTCTCGCGCCAACCCGCACATCGCGCCGCGCCACGCCGCCGCCTGCAGCGGCTGCCGGTCCTCCACGACCGCCTTGGTCCTCCCCGTCCTCTGCGGCTATAAGCGGCCGTGGCCCTCCTCACTTCTTTGCACAACCCCATTGCCCCCTCGGCTCTTTTCCCCTCCTTCATCTTCCCGAAACCGCCGCCGCCATTGCCGCGCTTCCTCCTCGGTTGATTTCCCATCAATTCCTCGCGGTGGGAGTGACTCCTCGGCGCCCCGGACCTCCACCGACCGTCGCCGGAGCTTCTCCCCCACCCTAGCTCGTCGGCACCGTGCGCCACTGCCGCCCGAGCCCGCCTCACGCCGCCGGCTCGTCGTGATCCCCCTCCGGCCACCACCCATGGTGAGCATCCCCACCTTACTCTTGCTCCTGCGCCCACCAATTCTCCTTCCTCCTCCGCGCGGGCGCCCACTCCACCCTCGCCCGGCCGCTTGGTTGCCGTCCGTCCGCCTCGACGTCGGTCCGGCCAATGCGCCGCCACCCCTAGCCTCCCTATATACCCTGTAGTCCATTTCATGGTCTCCGCCTCCTCCGGCGCCTCGCCGGCGACACCGCCACCATGGCCGCCGAGCCCTCTCGCCTCCTCTGTTTTGAACCCACCACCCAAGATAAGTCATTGCGCCTCATCGGTCGGCCCTGCATTGCGCCCACTTGGCTAGCGACGCACGCCTAACACCCGCACAGCCAAGGTCTCGGGTTTGATTCCGGTCGGCTGCACATTTTTCCCCACTTTTTATTTTATTTTGTTTAGCTCATTTTAATTAATAAAAATCATGGAAAATTAGGGAATAATGTAGAGAATCTAATAAATTTAATTATGATGTAAAGGAGTTTGTTTAAGATTTAAATTTAGATTAGTTCATGTGAGATTAATTAATGCGATTTGAATTACTATCCAAAGGACTAAATATTAGTTAAAAACATTAATAAAGAAAGATGACATCTATCAAAACATTCAAAATTAGTAAGGGTTGCCCTGGATCAAAATTAAGCTATAGGCCCAATGTTTAATATGCCGCTGAGAAATAAATCCTAGTGATAAATTTTGTTAAAAGGCAAATAATGAAATATGACCCTAAATAATAAGCTCGGCCCAATTAAACAAATCTAAAATTTATCATATATATATATATATATATATATGTAAAGATATATATATATATATATATATATATATATATATATATATATATATATATATATATATATATATATATACTAAGCTTAGCGATAACTAAAGTGTAGACAAAGTAAAAAGAGAACTATTAGTGAAATCCTAATGTTAGATTTAAATAAATAATAACATCATACACAAATGTATATAGCCAGCTAGGGCTTGTATTAATGGATCCATAGACCCAGACTATAATATTAATTCGGAAAACTGAAAATTGTATACCTTACTTAAATATAATATATGCCCTAATATTCATCATGTCGCCATTAAATAGCTCCCCATGGTAGATTTAGATAAATAGTGATATTGCATTAAGAATTTGTAAGACAAGCCTTGTTAGACAAATAAAATATGAACTAGAAATAAAGCTAAACGTTGTAAGCGTTGCTTGAATAAAACTTGAGCCCTGAATATAGCACTCGACAAAATAATGCTGCACTAATCTCGTACATTGAATCATGAGTCTAACCTGACTCATGGAACTTCCTAAATAAATATACAAATAATAAAAAGAGATTATTAATAAAAAGACCGAATCATCAGATTCGCCACCGACCTTGCCTCGCACCACCGGATCACCCAAGAACTCATAATAAAACTAAAATTGAGTTTATTCGGATTTATTTGGATTTTTTGAGTTATTTGCCTTTATATTGAATTCAGTTGCTTAGCACGTAATGAGAACTGGAGTTCCGAAGAATCGAGAAATCGGGCGTGAACAAGAGCGAAGTGAAGATAAAGACCAGAAGCTCCAGAGAACGCATTGTGTGAGCTCAAGACCGCTGTAAACCGCGCCAGGTGAGTCAATACTTTGATCATGTTGAACCTACTTTTCGGCAAATTACTTTTGTTTAAATTATCAAATCGCATGCTATCATTTTATATGTAAATACATGTTAATTTAAAATCCTAGTTATATGACCATGTTTTCCTTGACTAATATTACACCCTCCTTGAATACTTGATTATGTGAACCTTGTCACCCTAGCAAAAGTATAATAGTAACCTTTTGAAAATAAGTCCGTAATTATATGCCGTGCTTAGTATTGCTTAGATATTCATGGGCGTGAGAACGCCCAAGCATCACTTTCAAACATGTGAGAATTTGGTTGGGCAGTCATTGTGATGATGACTGGTGTATGTTGGCAGAAGTATTTTCATCCTAAAGGAACCCCTCATGCTTAATTATCTGGGCGGATGGTTGGAGGATGTGATTTGTTGAACGGTGCCGTGATAGCACAAGTTGTGATGGAATGGTGCCGTGATAGCACAAAAAGGGGATCGTGGTAGAACCGCCCAGATAACCATTAAGGACTGAATCTTGTGATGACCTCCCAAGGTACAACAAGTACAACCACGTGCTGGCAAAGTGTAGGCAGGGCTAACTAATTTGCATTGACTTAGTAAGAGTTGCGTCGGTGTGAACACGGGTGGGTAGAGGATGGCCACATCCTCCAACGTGATGGTGCAAGAGGGGGCTTCGGAAGGGTGGTCGCATCTTGAGGAAGTGGAAACCTTAGCGGTCGTAACTCTGCTAGGAGAAATGCATTGTAAAAGCCCTGTGATAGTCTTCTCAACCGCATGGCTAAGGAATCGTGTGGGGCAATGAGCGGATCTATCTCATGTGGGTAAAGTGTACACACTCTGCAGAGTCATAAACTATTCGAATAGTCGTGCCCACGGTCAAGGGCGGACATGGGAACTTAACTAGATATAGTTCTGTTTCAAAAATCTTTGTGGGTGGAAATGGAAAAGTGGAGGGCAGAGAAAGGCCCTTATTTGAGTTGTCCTGGGTGTCGTCCCAGTGGAATTGTCCCGGTGTCGTCCCGGTGGTAATGTAAGCTGTTATAACGTTGAAAAGTTAAGCATATGGTGCAGAGACTATGAAATGGTGGATAGAATCTGGACCCCTATTACTATTGCATTCTGTCACATTATGTTTTGTTTAAATGGCTAAGTCTCAGGAAGTTTTTATGTATTATATTTCAAAAGCAAATAATGGCAATGCTTCTCCTAAAATAAAATGCCAGGAAAAATAAATAGGGTCGTAAGAAAAGAAAATGACTGTTGGGTAAATACTTAACAATGCTTGATGGATTCGTGTCGATTATAAATAAGGGAATGGTAGAAAGGAGCCTAAGAGAAATAAATTGGTGGAGTCTAAATGAATAGATAGGCTAGATAGATGATTTAAATGATTTTAGAAGATTAGAAGGGCGTAAGGGTAATTACTAGAATTAATGGGATTAACAGGATTTGATCTAGATGGATGAACTGAATTTGTGGAAATTTTGAGATATGAGGATTGGGATGTAAACTTGATTAAATCTTGGTGGAGAAATACCGATGAATTAGTTAGAGATAGATGATTAAAAGTAAGGATTAATTATGGGCAGAGTAAATTACGGAGTTGGATCATTAACAGAAGGATTGAATTGTTAGAATATTCTGGTACAAATGATTTCGGTGGTTGAAAAAGTAATCATGTTAGAGGATTATTAAAATTCAGAAGTGAAGAGTTGGCGATTAGTGGTTGCAAGATTGGATTATTAGGAATTCGGAGTACAAAAGGTATTGGTGGGTCAACTAAATGGTGTCACTGGTTCGGAATTTTAGACAGCAATCATTGTAGAAAGTATTTGATCGGTGGATTAGCTAAATGATGTCATTAGCTGTTTGGAGTGTTAGACAGCAATCAACCTAGAAAGTGTATGCTCGGTGGATTAAATAAGCGATGTCACTATGCTCGGTGGATTAACTAAATGATGTCACCGCTGTGTCTTAGACAACAATCAGTAAAGAAAATATGTCTTTGGTGGATTAAGTCAATTATGGCTCGCCGTGTGGAGTCCTAGGTTGCAACTATAACAGTAGGGTTTGATAATGATACCAAAGAGAAATTGCTGGCAAATAAAACAACCCGAGCCTTTCCTTGATAAGCCATGCATACTATTTATTTGCATTCTGTATTGGCTCATGAGCACGGTGGTTAGTGTGCTCACTCTCGCTCTCACAACAAATCCAGAATCAAGGAGCCTCAGCAACACTACAGATCATGACGACGACAGAGAAGGTGAAGATGTCAAGGGCTAGGTCGCGAGCCTCCAGTTGGCTGCCTGTGGGCAAGTCTTGAGGGTTCCCATGTGTACTTCGTTCTTCCGCTGCTGCAATTTTCTGATTTCGGCCTAATCGGCCCCTGTGTAAGTTTACTATATTAATTATGCTTCCGCTTGCTATGTATTTGATATTCATTTCTAAAGCGGTGAGCACTATCTACTGCTCCAGGGAATAGTGCAATAAATCACAGAGGATTCCGGATGTAAAATCTGGGGTCTGACACTTGTGGAGTACATTTGTACTCATGTGGCTATATCTAACTCTTTTCAGAGGAAGCTTTCGACGATTGCGGTGAGGACTACGACTAGGCCGCGTCTTACAGTCAATTCGCCTTGTGGGGAAGGCTGGATGGGCTGCTACTGCTTTATGTTTCCGCTGTCTATTTTTGTGTTATGCTCTATTGTAAACTCTGGCTTTAAAGCTCAAACCTTTGCTATAATAAATTATGGTTATGTGTGAGATATACATCATTGTGAACCTGTGTGCACTAGCTTTTCCTGGGATAGTGCAATTAACACAGAGGGTTCTGGAGTCGTTGCTCTGGGTCCCGACAGGTAGTACCGCAACCCTTGAGCAGTTCTTTCAGAGCTCGGAAGCTTCGAAAAACTGAGCGGTACATTTTTTCAGAGAGCACCACCTTTTGGTCTCGAAGCAAATGGAAGTACCGCGCCAGAATTTTGGAACTTCCGAAGATCGAAATTACCGCACTTATAATAGTGGAGTACTGCACCGAATTTCAACGGCAAGTTCTGACATTCTATTATAGCCGTTACTATTGCACAGTGTAGGTGCAAAAGTATCGACCGATGAACGGCGATACTTCCGCTCACCCTGATTTTTCAAGATTGTTTTATGAAATGACTATATTTGGTTGGTGGGCATATAGATATTCCCCCACCAGCTCAAGGACAGAGTGAGACACTATATTGAAACATCTTTGAGCATAGAGCATTCACTCCACTCCTCAATTGCTTTCATTCCATTCATTTGAGGTAGTTGAGCCAGCATCAAGTGCATTTATCTAGATTGATCCTTTGGCACTTGATCGGCATCAAGCAAAGCTGTCGTTTGTTACTCTGGTGCTTGCCGGCACCTAGACCGCTTGGTAGGAGATTACGAGGTGACCTCTCCAATAAGATTGTGAAGAGGCTCAACGCCAACTTGTGAGTGGTTTGGTGTCCACTATCTCCAGAGTGGAGGAAGGTCAACTACTAGTGGATTGAGAAGTTGAGGCTTAATTCATGGAGCCGGTCCAAGTCACTTGGGCTTTTCTCAACGTAGACTAGTGAAGACCGATTAGTCTTTGATACCAAGGGAAAAACTTCTCGAGCCATTTTGTGGTTATTTCGTTGCCTCTACTTTCCGCACTTATATTCTAGCTTTGTGATTGCTAAGATTGTCTTATTTTACCAGTGCTAGAGATATATTTGTAGAGATTAGTGCTTGTGGTGCCTTAGGTATACTAGAATTGTGTAGGTTTACATTGTATTGATATCTTGCTTAGTCATATTTTGTGGTAATTAGTTTTAGTAGGCAAGATTTTTTTGGAACCTCATATTCACCCCATCTAGTCGGTTATCCTTGATCCTACAAGTGGTATCAAAACTTGGTCTCTCATCTATTAGACTTAACCTTCTAGAGAGAAAATGATGGCTAGCGAGGGGATTGCTATAGGAAAGGCACCTCTTTTTTATGGCTCAAATTATTCTTATTTAAAAAAATTAGAATATCTATTTATCTTAAACCATGAGTCTGAGCATATGAAAAATTATAAATGAGGGTTATGTCATGCCTCTTGATCCACAACATCCCACGGAACAAGAGGGGCATAACGCTCATTTAGATAAGCCATGAATGCTCTATTTAGCGCTTTAAACGCGGATGAGTTCAATAGAGTGAGTAATTTGGAGACCGCTCACGATATTTGGACCAACTTCTCGAAAATCCATGAGGGAACATCCACGGTTAAAGAAGCTAAATTGCATTGGCTTCGGATCAAATATCAGACATTCATAATGTTGTCTCATGAGAACATAAATGAAATATATTCCCGCCTCAACAACATTGTGAATGAGCTCAAGGGCCTTAGCACGTCACTAACGGATGTTGATATCATAAGAAAGATGCTTAAGGCGTTGCCGGAGAAGTACGAGATGTTGGTGACACTCTTCCTCAACACTCCCAGTTGGCAAGAATGACGTCAACACAACTCTTGGGAAACATCATCACCAACAAGTTGTAAAAGAAGGATAAGGAGGAGCTCTTTGAGCAATCCTCCTCCAAGGGCAAATGATCACCGCTTTCGAGGCCAAGACGGTATCAAGCGATGAGTCCGAAGATGGTGAAGAGGACTTCGAGGAGGACTTGGCTCTCCTTGTGAAGAAGATGAAGAAATTCATGAAGAGGTGCTCATACCGAAGCGCTAGCTATGAGAAGGGCAAGAAGAGGCGCTCCTACAACAACAACAAGCGCTATAACAACATCTGTTGCTATGAGTGTGATGAGAAGGGGCATATTGCCGCTCAATGCCCTATGAAGAAGGATGATAAGGGCAAGTCATCCAAGAAGAAGGACTTCAACGGCAAGAAGAAGCTTGATAAAGATGGAAAAAATGAAGCATACATAGGAGAGTGGAACTCCGATGAGGAGTACACGGACTTTGATTCCGATGAAGATGAGTCCCCCAAGAAGAAGAGACTTGTTGGCATCGCCATCAAAGAAGCTTCATCCCTCTTCTCATCTCCTACATGCCTCATGGCAAAAGGTGAGAAGGTAAAATCTTTTTATGATGAATAGTCTTCTTACGATGAACTTATAGATATGCTAGAAGAATTAAATGAATATCTTGAAAAAGAAAAGTAAAAATTCAAGGTCTTAAAGTGATAGCATATCTCCCTTAAAAATTCTTATGAGGAGGTAAAGGAAGCTCATGACTTACTTCTCCAAGAAAATCAAGCAAGTCTTGCACTAGCATATGTATTACTTGTGATATTTCAAATGAAATACCTAGTGTAAAAATTGCTAAAAGTAGCATATCTACTTCATGTGATAATTTGCTTGCCATGCCATGTAGCTCTAATGTTGATTCAAATCATGGTAATACTAAATCATATGATGCTAAGCTTATTGTTACAAGCTAAGGTTATTGTTACAAACAATAAATTAAAGGAGTAAGCAACCGAGCTAAACAAGAGCTTGAAAAGATGTTTCAAAAGTAAAGCCACTCTTGACAAGCTATTGAGCGAGCAAAGTTGCTCATTCAATGAGGGATTTGGGTTTATACCCAAGAAAGGTAAGAAACCGGCAAACAAACCCACAAGATTTGTGAAACAAAATGGTAAGTATTGCCAAAAATACTGGGAAATATGACATATGCAACAAAATTGTCCTATGGGTAAGACTCCTTCCATTGGATTGTTTCATTCTTGCTACATGCTCACGAAATCCAAAAATGATAGTGTTATTGCTAAATTTGGTTGTACTTCAATTATAGGTGCTAAAAAGAATGCTATTTGGGTACCCAAAGCGTCGGTTACTAACCTCCAAGGACCCAAATAAATTTGGGCACCTAAAAGAACCTAATTTTCTTTTATAGGTGAACTACAAGACCAGTGGAAGGCATTGAGTGCTTGATAGTGGGTGCACTCAATATATGACCAGAGACTGGAATATGTTCACCACATTTGAAAATAGAAGCAATGAGAGAATCACTTCAGATTTTGTTCTGTAATTGAGCTCAAGCCACTATTGGTGTGAACATGTAGATGAGTAGAAGATTTTATTTTGTATCCCTTTACTTTATGATTCAGTTTAACAAAAAAAATGCTGAGGTTTGCCTTGACTTGATGCTTAGTTCAACAAAGCTGCAAGATCTTCTTATGGAAGAATTGTGTATCGAGGGAATGTATGTAACTCGCTGTGCTTTCTGGTATTGGTCTTGTGAATGATTGTCGGCAGCAAGTTCAAGAGAACCTTTGATGTTCCTTGTCTTGTGACAATTTTTGTTGCAGATTTGTCATTGCTCATTTCAGCATATGGTGTAACAATTTTTGGTGGGTTCTTTTCGGCTACGGCTTATGGTTGCAGCTTATGGTTTCTGGTCCTAGTATGAGCGCTTGTGTGAATGAACCAAATGCTGATAAGCCAATAAGCCGCTTCGAAAAGGCTATCCTAATAAGTCACTTCGAAAAGTCGACGGAGAAATCATCCCGTTTATTTGTTTAAGAGAATTTATAAGCTATAAACAAAAAAAAACTCACTATTTAGAGCATACTGGAACTTGACCTGATATTTGGGATATGTGAACACATAAGTGACCTCTAATATTTAGAATATGTGAACACGAAAGTGCAATGCTGTTTCAATTACCTTGGTATCCAAACAGAATATCAAAGGAGTTTACAACCGGAAATGATTTCAGTGGTTTTCCAATTGTTTTCTTTGTGCCCAGAAAATTACAAGTGTATGCTCCTGACAGGTGGAAAAATTACATGGTCCCAAACAGCCCCTAAGGAACAAACATTTGAGGAGTTGTATTGCCCACATCTGAAAAGGACACCCCCAAGAGGACCTTCATCTCCAAAACCACGTCATTGCCACCATCTCCAGTCTTACACATTTTCTTCATCATTCAGTAATGATGCATTATCTTTCCTACACATTTTCTTCATCATTCAGCAATTTCCTACTACCGATATATTTGGTTGTTCGCCTAGTTTATGTGAAACATTGACATTATATTAATCAGATTGGTATTCATCATGTGTTCGCATATTTTCTCTGTTGTCCATTTTATTACAAGCATGTGGCAGTTCTGTAACTACCGTCACTAGTCTATATGTTAACTTCTTCTATTTTTGGTGTACAACTTGTTCTATTGTTTTGGTTCATGTTAGACCATGTGGCTTTGTTAAGATATTTTGGTGATGAATAATTGATAATGGTTAATTTGTGATGATAAATAATTGGTAATTTTGTTTAGCATTGTTATGCGAGTTGTGTCGCGTGTGTGTGGATTAATATTGGTCAAGTTGGAAAGAACTTGTGCCGAAAAAATGTTCTTTGGACTTTGCATGTGCAGGTCGGGCGTGGAGACAGTCATGGTCGGTTACGAATAAGACCGCGACTAGGAGGGGGAAATCTGAGGTCCAGGCGGTCGAGGATTTCACGAGCTGGTCGAGCTCACACTGGAGCACATGGAGATCAGAGGTGGATGATGCGTGGAGAAGCTACGGGAGGTGCGGTCCTGGAAGCTTCGACACGTAACGTGTTAGAAAAGTTGAAAAACCCGTGTTAGGAAGGGTTTCGGGTCCCTTGAGTAGTAATGGGCCAAAAGCTTGGTTGAGATAAAACACTACGCACTACAGTAACTGCTACAGTGCGCACTACAATATTCGCTACAATAATCGGTACGGTACTACTACATTACTGCTACAGTAAAATCAAAAAAAATCATGTTTTTGTGTTATTTCTATTTTTTGCAGATTAAACAATTAAAAGGTAGAAAATTTAAGAAAAATCTTTCGCTAGGGATTTCAAATATTTACCCCCCTCTGATTGCCATCGACGATCCTTCAAGTGGTATCAGAGCCGGTTGCTATGGCGTTAGAGAGACGGCTGCGTCAAGCTCTTGGTCTTGGTAAAAAGAAGAACGACAATTTCATAGATATGTGCTTCACGGCAAGCAACAACAACGATGACGACTACATTGACCCCGATGAGGTAGGACCGTCGTATGATGAGCTTGAAGATGCTTTGATTAAGCTTGCTATTGAATTGAAAAAGACAAAAAAGAAATTTAAAGAAAGTAATTATCTTGTTGAAAGCTTAACTTCAGAGATTGATAGACTTAGAACTTTAATTCCTGATGATGAATCATGTGAGTCTTGTCAAATTTTACATTCTGAGTTGGAGACTGCTAGATCTATTAGTGTATCAAATCTGGTTTAACTTAGAGATGTAACTGATAAATTTGATATATTAAAATTAACACATGACTCTTGTGATGAAAATTAAAACTTGCAAATGATGAAATTGAAAAACTCAAATCTAGTTATTCTACATGTTTAGAGTAAAGTATTTCAAATGCTCAATCTAAAGCTTGCTCTAATTGTGAATTGTTAGAATCTAAACTTAACTCATCTCAGGAATCTATTAAACAAATACTTTATCATGAAAACATATCTTGCTCAAATTGTCCTAAGTTAAATATTAAAATTGTTGCTTTAACTAGGCAATTGAATAATTTTGCCGAAAAAGAAATATTGCTAAATCTAGTGCTTCCAAGAATGTTGTGAATGAACCTGTTAAATGCACTACTTGTTCCACTTTAGCTAAGGAAAATGAGTACCTTAAGGACATTTTAGAGAGATTTTTTTTGGTAAGAAAAATATGAATATGATTCTAGACAAGTCAAAAACAAGTGTAAAAAATTTATGGTCTAGGATTTAACTTTGTTGAGTATGCCAAGAATAATCCTCCTAAGATTGTTATGTTTCTTGAACCTGGAAAGATTGAAGTAAAATCTGAACCAAAACAAACCGTGTTTAAATCTGCTAGCTTTGTGCAAAGTTCATCGAATAATAATGTAGGTGCTAGCACATCATCTCAAAAGAATTCTATATATGTTAATTTCATTGCACCTACTGTGGAAGAGATGGACATTTGTATGAATTTTTCTTTATGCGTATTAAGAAAGAGAAGAAGGAAATATTGAATGCTTTAAGACAAAAATGTGAAATCTCTTTTGTCCCTAGAACTAATATGAAAGCTAAGTTGTTAGAGAACTTTTATGATGATTTTAAATCTGCTTCGCATGCTAGTTTGGGGTATAATTCAAATAAGTCACGTTCTTTTTGGCATTTTAATCACCCACATGCTCATGATTTTGGTTCTAGATTTGTTGTTGTTTCTCCACGTCGCGTGTCACAGTATTGGATTCCTAAATCTTATTTCACTAACCTCAATGTTGTGAGACCAATGTTTCCTATGATGTAAGAACAGTTGATGAGGATGGAGAACATGAGCTTGAGAGGGTTTTGATTTTTTACGTCATTGCTTAGTTGGAACACTTGATGGTTCCTCACTTCTTTGATGGCCTACAAGAGATTTCACTTTTTGAGAGACCATGTAAAAAGGTGATGTAGTCTTACACCTTATTGAGTTGGATTCTCAGGGTGCTGATATTCTTTCAAAACCACTTGATTCTGCATGTTTTGCTCTTTTGCGAAATGAGTTGGGCGTGTTGCATCCTATAGGATTATTCTGAGGGGGAGCTCGATGTTTAAGAATTTAGGAAGCATTGTTTATTATACTTGTCAATTAAATCAACAAGTCCAAGCCATCAAATTTAAATGAGTTACAGAGCTCTCTTTATCATATTTACTCATATGTTGTGTAGCTTTGATCATAACTGGTTATAATTAATTTGTTGCACTTAAACTAAAATATGACATTGCGGAATATTTTGACTAGATTGATTATAAATAGTACTTTGCGATGTTCATCAAAAAGAATTAGCTTGATTGTGAGTCTTATTTTAAATCTCGGCTATGATGCTCACATGTTTCATATTACAATCTTTTTGTGATCATTCAATTTGGCATATTATATAAAAAAATGAGAAAGAAACATTTGAAAACATGTATGCTCCAAGCATGCCATGGTAATAAAAAAAGGCATAAAAAGTGCACAAGATGAAAAGAAGTATACTTCAAGCATGCCACTATTTACAAGAAGTAAGCTACATAAAAAGAAGTATGCTACAAGCATGCCATATGCGTAAGAATTAAATGTGGTGTAATAGGTTGTTATATGAGATTGCTAGCTCGTCTAGATTAAAGATTTGATTCACTTTTAAGCTTTGACTTTTTGTTGTGATGTCTCATTGTACTCTCTATAATTGGTTTGGTCATTGTTGAGATGCCTGTCATTGATATAAATTGCTTAATCATATTGAAAACTTTGTTTTGATATTGTTATATGATATATGACTTTATATGATCTAGATAGCTCTACTAAAAAATATGGCTTGGTTAAATTATTAAATCAATTCAAAGTGACTTGAATAATCTACAAAGCTTTTTGATTTTTACTCTCATTGCCCCTTCTTAGAATAATTTTGCTTTTATGTTTCTTGATGATTACATTACCAAAGGGGGAGAGATTTGGTGGGCTTTGTGAGATATTGGTGAAATTTGCTAAAACTATATCTCTTCTATTGAGGGGGAGAGATTTGAGACTTATGGCTTGAAATGCTTTTTCGGGTTCAGTTCTTCACTTATATCTAATTGGAGCTAATTCATCATGCTATCTTGAAGTGTTGTCAATGTATTTATCAAGGGGGAGATTGTTAGACCATGTGGCTCGGTCTAGGATATTTTGGTGATGAATAATTGACAATGGTTAATTTGTGATGATGAATAATTGGTAATTTTATTTAGCATTGTTATGTTAGTTGTGTCGCGTGTGTGTGGATTAATGTTTGTCAAGTTAGAAAGAACTTGTGCTGAAAAAATATTCTTTGGTCTTTGCATGTGCAGGTTGGGCGTGGAGACGGTCATGGTCAGTGACGAGAAAGACCGGGACTAGGAGGGGAAATTTGAGGTCCGGGCGGTCGAGGATGTCACGAGGTGGTCGGGCTCACGCTGGAGCACATGGAGATCAGAGGTGGATGATGCGTGGAGAAGCTACGGGAGGTGCGGTCCTGGAGGCTTCGACACGTGACGCGTTAGAAAAGTCGAAAGTTGGAAAACCCATGTTAGGAAGGGTTTCGGGTCCCTTGAATAGTAATGGGCCAAAAGTTTGGTTGAGGTAAAAAGACTCAATTAGAGGAGTTGTATTAGGGTTAATTATGGTTGCAACTTAAAGTCGGCTTTGAACGTATGGCCGGATGGATGTATAAAAGGATGGACGGCGTGCGTAGGGAGGTGGCCGAGGAGACGGGAAAAATACGGCGCATGAGAACGGGACATGAGATTGGAACAGAAGAAAAAAGACAGCGCGAGGAGCAGAGGAAAAATCGACGGAAAAAAACACTCAGGGAAGAATGTACTGTGCTGATGGATAATCCACGTGAATAGTGCTCACAATTTTTCAATAAAGTTTGTGAGTTTTTTAATTCTCATATATTATCCTTTTTCTTGATTTTTTTTTATTCCTAGGGTTTCTCTATGCATTGACCTATGCCTAGGTATTTTTCTTGCTTACATACATGAATCAGTTTTAATTAAAAATCGATTGAAAGATTGAACGAAAACGTGCACTTTTAGCAACCCATTATCTAGTCACTACAAGAATCGCTACAATACAAGACCGCAAAGATGCGCTACAGTAATCGATACGGTACTACTATAGTGTCGCTACAGTACTGCTACAGTAAAAATCGAAAAAATCATGTTTTTGTTATTTCTGTTTTTTACAGATTAAACAATTAAAAGGCAGAAATTTTGAGAAAAAGCTTCCGCTGGATATTTCAATCATTTATTGCCATCGATGATCCTACATTACAAGTGTAAGCTCCTGGCAGGTGGAAAAATTACAAAGCTCCCAAACAGCCCCTAAGGAACAAACATTTGAGGAGTTGTATTGCCTAAGGAACAAACATTTGAGGAGTTTTAAATTTAATTTTTAAATTTAAATTGATGAATAGTAGTTTCGGATGATAACTGATCGAGAACCAATAAAACAGGGCGATAACCGGCTGAAAACCTATCACATTCAAGTTTTACGTTTAAATTTAATAATTAAAATCGTTTGATAGAAAACTAGTTACCGATGATAACGGTCAGGATCCGGTATTGTTTCCGTAACTTGCTATCGCCGCGGACTCCCTACCTGCGCTACAGTTGAGGCAGCTGCCAACTGCGTGTTACTACACTGTAAGAGAAAAGATGTTTAATGACACTTTCTTGATGACGCATCAGTGGATTGTCACCAAGATTTTTTTTCGGTTATTGTTTTGTGACCTTTCTCGTGACTCTTCTGCAGTGTGTCGTAATATTACTGCCGTATCTCCGCCAAGGATTGTCACTAACGCATCTACTGGCCATTCGGCCTGAAAGTAAGAAGGCAAGGGTCAGGGAGAAGAGACGAAGGGACCGAAATAAATGGTGAACTGAGCCGTATAATGTGTAGTTTTACAAGTCTTTAACAAACGTGTAGTTTTATTAAACAATGAAACGATTCCATCGCACCTAATGATGTAGAACTGATTTGAAATAGACTTTTTACCAAAAAAAAAAGAAGTATACAGTTATCTCAAATGAAAATTTAAATTTGTAGTTTTGTGATGATTTTGAGTGAAAATTTAAATGTATAGTTTTACAATGATTCTGGCAATTGACATACGTACAACGTAGCTTTGCGAAATTTACTTGGTTCATTTCCGTCGGCTCATTTTACAGTCACTCGCACACAAATCAGGAGGTTTGTTGAAAACTCATTTCACTCGTTTGAACTAATTCTGAGAACTAGAAATTTATGCTTGAGTTTGTACATGATGCTGGAGTGAACCTTCCCATAGTGAACACAAAAAAAATTCTGTTTGTACTTTGCACAACTTCAAAAAATAAAGTTC
Source organism: Bonia amplexicaulis (assembly GCA_036346245.1). Lineage (NCBI taxonomy): Eukaryota > Viridiplantae > Streptophyta > Magnoliopsida > Poales > Poaceae > Bonia > Bonia amplexicaulis. The sequence goes on along the minus strand of CM070738.1, from coordinate 11,548,262 downwards.
AGTTTTTTAACGCAACAAATCTCTCTGCAACCATCCACAGAACGTAAATCCAACCACCAAGCATCATTCATCAGACCAACCAGACATACCACAGTTCATTCAGAAAATTACAGCCCAAAAGACGTAGGAACATCCAATTTGATAGGGGTGAAAATGGATCGGATTCGGATGAATATTACTTAAATCGTATCCTAACCCACATTTTTTCTCCGGATTGGAGTCGAATACGGTAAAGCCGGATACGAATACGAATTCGGAATATTCGGAGTTTCGAATACGGTACCGTCGGGACGGATATGTAACGAATTTGGCTCGAAAACGGATAATATAAATGGCTAATACGGATGATTACAGTTCCAAAAGCTTATAAAGTTACAACGGCCTCTTGGTTTTATATAAAATATGAAACCAATACTTATCAAGAAACTTTGTAAGCTAATTATAGGAATAATAGGAACACAAAAGTTCAGCAAAACGAAGAATAGAAGTAGTGAGAACAATTGGAACATAAATTATACATAAGTGGTAAATTCATACAAGCCACAATAAGAACACAAATGTTCATACGAGATACGAGTACAGAGTACCATACATAACATAAGTTTATCTTGCCATAATAGAAACACAAAATAACAATAGTAGATAACAACTAAACGCTCAAAGTGCCTTCACACTCTATGGCTTATCATCACTAGCTATTTCTTCTTCCTACAATTCACCAATTAGTATGTCAAACTTTCTATATTTCTTCTTCCTACAATTCGCCAATTAGTATGTCAAACTTTCTATACACTGCACACCTCAACCAACCAACATCACAAAAAAAAAACAAATACTAGCAAAATAAAAGCTGAATTCTTAGCTCTTACCAGATATCTGACCGAATATCCAACCAGATATCCGACCGAATAATTATCCGGTATCCGAATACCGTTACTATTCGGTCGGATAACAACTCTCCCGAATCCGAATCCGACATAAATTATCCGAATCCGAATCCGACCGGATACCAAATTCCCTTCCCGAATCCGGTACCAACCGGATTCGGTACCGGATCGGTCAGGATTAACCCAATCCATTTACACCCCTACAATTTGAGATCATCCCTCATTAACGCATCCGACAAGCGCCTATTCTAGTAGCTGCACCAGAGCAGCCTTTAAGAAAATTGTATCTCGATTTACCTTCAAATAATCATCGCAATCACCACTGCGAACACATAATGCAAACCCTTACATTTTTCCAGCAAGTACAAAGAACAAATGGAAATTACTGAATCTGATGAGATAGATGAGGGCATGCATGAGCGGTACATAAACATTAATGTCACAGGCGATTATCCACAGATCATCTCTAATGTTAATACACTTATGTTGCCTCATTTGTAGAAGTCGAAGTCTGTCTCTGGCTTCTTCACGTTCGTTCGGTAACCCTTCTCAAAGTCCTTGGGGAGGATAACATACCGGTTTTTGCGGACAGCATGCATTCCGGCTTCTTGACAGATAGCAGCTATCTGAAATGCAAATGACGCAATGCATATAAAAAAGGATGCAGAAAAAGGAGTTTCTAATTTACACCACCAATTCTATAACTTGTCATAAAAAATATCATATATCTACTACTGCATAAGAAAAGGAGGAAAGTAATATTTCTTTATGCTAGTCAAAAGGCTACAGCTTGTGCCTTTTGGCTGTTAATAAAAAAGTACAAAGTAAGAGAAATTCACGTGCGGTTTTGACCGATACAAATGAAATAACTACAGTGTATACTATAATCAACTTGTAGTGTCTTGAAAAGATAACTCCATTTGAAAGCTAATTACCGTAGAAAAGCCAAAAGCAGGAGCTAGAAGCCGCAAAAGAAGAGACCCAATATGTAAGTAAGTATGGCCACCACCAGAGATTTTTTAGGCCATATCACAGATAGAAAGAGATGCAGAACATATCGGTTAGAGAACAACAGAACTTTATAATAAGAGCTAGCGATCTGTTGCAACGGTGCTCCAGTAGTGTAAGTGCAAATTTAAGGATTACGATAAGACTGAGGTCATAATGAAAAAATACTTACGTCAGCAGCACTAATTTTATCTGGTCTAGACACATAATCTTCCAAATCAACCTCGTCACTCAAGTTCATTTTAGCAGTACAGACCTGAAGAGAGAGGCAGTCAATTACCAAATGAGAACAAATATCTCAGGAAGGATCTAGCAACTAAGAATTTCATTAGTAACACCCCAAAGGGGCAGATGGATTGGAAACAGAAAGTTAATAAAAGAAAAGTTATTCATAAACTTAACTTTAAGGACACAATATAAACTTGTTTGCAAATCATAGTCATTCCGTAGCATGTGTAAGATATGAACACAGTCTACAGATGAGCATGTTTATCAGCACTAACTTATGACTTATTAGTAAGTTGTTGGTGTGATCTGATGGACCAATGATATATGTCAATGTATCCCCAATAAACGAAAAACACAGAATTCTGTGCAACCAAAAGATATCTGTCTGCTTAAGCTCCATTTAGGAAGTACAGGGGCTGCTTACGATTCCACAGATAATGACTACAAGTGAAAGAACAACTATCAAATACCAGTCACCAGGCCATCAATATAATCTACTACATTCAAATTATTACGCAATGTGATACTACAAAAGTTCTACCAAACAAGAATTGTCTATCAGTGAGTAATACCTTGCAAAGGCATACCACACAAGTTTTTACAAAACAAAAACTTACTTGGAAAACAAGCCTCTTCTGCCTCCGGTCAGGCAGAGGGAACTCAATTTTCCTGTCCAATCTACCTGGACGCAACAGAGCTGGGTCTAGAGTATCTGCCCGGTTGGTTGCCATTATAACCTTCACATTCACTGTCTGATCAAATCCATCCATCTGCATTACATACAACAAGCACAATGAGAAATACTCAGACCCCTCAAGCATTTAGGAAGTTGCATATTCTCGAAAAAAGCCTTTTAAGAAACAGTTATTTTCAGACTTCACAATTTTCATTTTTCTCACCTCAAACGCCTACCTAAATTAATTCTAAGAACATAGAAGAAATTTGCAAATTACAACAGAAACAACTGAGCTTTACTAATTTAAGTTGAGTAGAAAAGTATTTTTTCTTTGATTTCTCCATCTAAATGTAGGTTCCCCTTTTATGGGTTTCATGGTTTTCTAGGGTTAGAAGTGGCAAACTACTAAAGTCCCAAAAAAATCGGCAAAGACCTTATATACCTTACCTGATTGAGCAGCTCCATAAGAATACGCTGAACTTCTCGGTCAGCACCAGTCTGAGCATCAAAACGAGCAGTGGCTATAGCATCAACCTCATCAATGAATATGATAGCCGGGGCATTCTCTTTAGCCAAACGGAATACATCTCGAACCATCCTCGGGCCCTAAAGATGGAATAAATGAATAAAATGCATGAAGAACAGAGTTCATAAGTCTTGAACAAACCAAAGAAAAGCCTCGCATGGCAAATTCTTATGCAAACCATAAGAATGTATGAACAACCACTTCATATCCAAAACATTAAGCAAGACTCATGCATAACATCAGTGAAAGCATAAAGCGTAAGAATGATTAACAGTAGCTGGCTTGGTCATGCACAGTACCAAAAGACAATTTCCATGCAAGATATATAGTTGTACACAGTACAAACGAAAAAAAGCAGTTGTGTGCAGTGAGATGTTCACAGACACCGCATAGGTAGGTATTATAGTTATTTCCTGGAGCTACCAGAGCTCCCCAGAATGCTTCAGTTCAAAAAATAGTCAACTCCAACAAATTGGGCAACTTGAGCATACCCTAGGCTGCTTAGTATTTTAACTTTCGCATAGGAGACATAGAACAAAGAAATCTGTCTATCTTTCCCACATTTTTTTATGAGAGGAATTTTTTTAGCAGACCTAAAACACTCAAATTGTTGTTACCAGGAAGCATTCAGTATTTAGTCATAAACAAATAGTCATTCAGTACTTACCTCACCCAAATACTTCTGCACAAACTCTGAACCAACGACTCTGATAAAAGCAGCAGTAGTGTGATGCGCCACAGCTTTTGCAAGCATGGTCTTGCCAGTACCTGGAGGACCATACAGAAGCACCCCTCTTGGAGGATCAATACCAATCTGTTTGTACAACTCATGATGTGTCAAGGGTAACTCAACAGCCTCCCGAATTTCTTGTTTTTGGATGTCACATCCTCCAATATCCTGAACATATTCAGAAATAAACAAATTGTTATAGATTTCATTTTATTTACTGTAAAAATCAACTACAGTAAGCAACAAAGATATACAGTCCGCAACATGCCAAGTTTATATCACATTATGCGCTTAGTTCTTAGTCTCAGTCAAGGTTGTCATGGCGTCGAGATATCGGCGATATCTCGTCGCCATATCGTCGTGGCGGCCAGCTGCTCCATGCCGTCCGGACGCCATGGAGGGGAGGCGTATCCCGTCCGCCACGTCACCGATATAGCGGTGTGGCGTCGTCGTGGCGGCCTAGGGACGCTAAGTCGCCGCTTCGGCGGACGCCATAGGCGGCCGGGGGTTAATGTATTGACTCGAGTAGTATCGGGGCGGGGACATTCGACATACGCACCTAGGGTTTTGGCAGCCGGGTGAAAGCGAGAGAAAGTCCCGCCGCCGGATCCGTCGTCGCCGCGGCCGAATCCGCCGGATCCGCCGACGCCATGGCCGAATCCGCCATCGCCGCCCGGATCCGCCGTTGCCGCCGCCGGAACATTGCCGCAAGAAATTGAATCCGTGAAGCCGCCGCCGCCGCAGCCCACCGCCGCCTCCTCCGGTCCCCGCCGCCTCGCCGCGGCCGGGTCTCCGCCGCCCACCGGTGAGTCACTCGCCCTCCACTCGCTGTCGCCACTCCCCGAGCGCTCCCTGTCTTCCTCGGTGCCTCCGCGAATTGACGAGCGATGCGGTGCATGAGGATTTAGGGTTAGCCGGTTAGGCCGCTTGTAACCGTGCGCCGCGCGAACAGTGACCGCCGAGGCGCCGACTCGATCGGAAATCGGATGAACAGTATGAAAATCGGATGAACGAAGATGAAGTCGGATGAACAAAGAAAAAATAAAAATCAATAATTATTTGCTACTTGCTTATGCTGCTAATTGCTTGCTACTACAGACTACAGTGTTGCATATAGTCATATACTTAGTTAGTAATTAGTAATTACAATCAATAATTATAATCATATATTCATATGCTAATGCTAGTTAAGATATATGCATAGTGTCGCCACGCCGCACGTCATATGGCGTCGCCACGCCGCGCGCCATAAGCGATATTGTTGTGTGAAGGTGGTGGCGAGGCGCCGCCACACACGTAATAACCTTGGTCTCAGTAAAATTGAGATTAACTATTCAATCTTGGTTGACTTCAAATATTAATAAACAGCTGTGATTCTAAAACCATAAAACAAAGGAAAAGAGTTAAAGAGATTGACCACTTTCTAAATTACATCAAATGAAAACATGGAAAGGCATGTTGAAGTCAAAAAAAAATCAAACGCCCATACAGTAAAAAAACCAAACAATTCTACACTATTATGGTAATTTTAAATCCTCTACTATGTTGGTGACAGAAGTTTATGACCTAAAAAGAACTGTACTAGTGAGAGTACTCAAACTGTCAGATGATCTTAAATTTCAACTGTTTGTCTTACAACAACAAAGTTTCAAAACTGATCCCAGCATCTTATCTGGTCTCTGTAACAAGAATCCCGCTTGTGAAAGTAAGTCTCACAAATGCAAAATTATCTTTCAAGAAATACCTAGAAACATGGCGCTTTTAAATCCCAACACCAAATTTCAAAGTTTAGAGCGGATGTCTCATTGTTTATGCACAGAATTGCCAAAACAACTGAAGCACACTTCCAATTTCTAATACAGCAAACTCCCTCACATTCACAAAGCATCTAAAACCTTTACCGGAACTACCAATTCAAAAAAGAAAACTCAAAATTGCCCCTTACCACTATGTCCAATACTCTACATTAAGTCAGCACAAATTATACAAAGCCCCAGGTGCATCGCACTTTTAACCAATCTTGCAGCCCAAATTTCCACTGTTTACACAACAATTATGCTAAGAGACTAAGACCTCATTATTATCTCCAAAATTTACTCGACCAGCCAGAATCCTACCATAATCAACAACACCGACAAATCTAGGGTTCCAAGCTGACGGATCAACTAATAAACACATCTAGGATTGGGACCAACATCTATATACAGATCCATAACACAACAAATCAACCTAGTGTTCATACGGACCAGAGAAATTGCCGCACAAACTCACAGTATACGTGACGTTGGGCTTCTCCGATGACCCGAGCAGCGAGATGCTGGAGTCGGCCTCGGGGGGCAGCACGTCGACGAGGGCGTTGGAGTGTCGGTGAAGGGCGACCGACGACGAAGGCTTGAGCAGCTCGCGGTTGATGGTGCTCAGGATCCGCACGTAGTAGTTGCTCCCGGTGGTAGATCCCACGATGCCGTTGTTGCCGTCGACCATCTCCATGAACTGGCCGATGACGAGCGGCACGGACTGGATCCGCTTCACCTCCTCCTGCGCACGCAGCAACTCGCGCTTCAGGTTCTTCTGTTCATCCTTGACGTATTCTTCCTGAATTTCGACAAACTCCATGTGGCGCTGGAGCGACTTGAGGCGGCCGTAGAGGTCGTCGTCATCCTCGGCGGCGGCGGCGGAGGCGGAGGGGGCGGGGTAGGACGGCGGGGGCGCCGCCGGGAGGGTCGCGGGAGGGATCGGGGCGGTGGCGGCGGCCGACATCGCGGACGCTAGGGTTAGGGTTTCGAGTTGGGCTCGGGTTTGGGGACGGCTAGGGAGTCGAGAGGGCGTTGGAAGAGGCGATGCGGGTGGCACAACGAAAGAGGCGCTTTTTTTTCGAAGGGTACGAAAGAGTGCTTGGAGGAAGGGAAAGAATGCGGCAGCTGCAGATATTTAGGGCCTGTTTGGGACTGCTCTACTCCAGTTTTTTCAGATCTGCTCCACCAACTCCATCATGGAGCAGCTCCACTCTGGAGTTCCTAGAGCAGGTGGTCCTGTTTGGCACGCAGCTAGCTCCAGCTCCAGGAATGTGAGGTTTCCCTGAGAAAGGTCCAATATACCCCTGAATGATGTCACAGTAATTCATCTACCTATCAGATGAACAAGTAACACGGCATAGCACTCAGACAACTCAATAACTAAGCAAATAAACTTCCATTACACAACGACCTCCACGAGCTCATTGTGTACCGGACATAGCATTGTATCATGCACTTGGCTAGAAGAAACTGGATGAACCAAGCAACTAAGCAACCAACAATGCGCCTCAGTTTGCTCTTCCAACCGAGAGCTTCGGTTTTGCACCACAAACACGGGAAATCAATCGCAAGCTAACAAGCGCCCCACCGCGGTACCTACATCCAGCGTTGATCGACACCTACCAAAGACCACGTAACTAACAAGCGGGGATCCGTGGAGACGACAATGCCACAACGCAAGCCCTGCTTTATAGACCAAAGACCATCACGCAGTCCTACTCTATGAGTGCTAGAGCATGCGCTTCCTCCTAGTCTTAGCTTAACAAATTAAGCACGCAGCTCTGATGATCCTAGTAAACTCTAGGAGCATTAGCATCAACCAGCATTTCATTTTCTCTGCGAGTCGCAGGGGCGAGAACGAGATGAGACCGGACAGGACGAGACGAGGGAATCCGGCCACGCCGGGGGCGAGCGAACTTGTAGTCGCAGAAGCGGAGGAGGCCGCCGTCCTTGCAGGCGAAGCAGTAGTCCTCATCGCTCTCCCCATCCTTGCCCTGCGGCCGCTTGCTCCCCGCCCGCCCCGCGCCGCGGGCCCCGGTCAACCTCCGGCCCCCGCTTCCCCATCCCGACAGCCACCGACGGGAGCCGGCCACGGAGATCGGCCGAGATGCCAAGCTAGAGCTAGGACGGCGATAGGGGGGTGGGATTGGGGAATCGAATTGTGAGTGGAGCGTGGGGAGGAGAGTCGCGGGTGGGTGGGGGAGGAGAAAAAATAATCGAATCGGTATGTTTGTGTAATGGCAGTGGTGGGTAATTACCCTTCAACTCCACGAGAAGATACAAAACGCTGGTTTCTGGAGTACCCCCTGAGGAGCTCCAGGAAAAACGTGGAGTTGGCCCTCAACTCCACCTTTTTGGAGCGAGTTTCGAGTCGAACTGTTTGGCTGGGTAGTTTAGGAGCAGAGCTGCAAAAGTGGGAGCAGAGCAGTCCCAAACAGGCCCTTAATATCCGTCTGGTTTCTACGAGTTCTTTTCCAATTCGATGCGTATGCCTTTTTTTAACTCTGATTAAAAATACAGTCCCCTCCTTTTTATTCACTGTTATTTTTCTCCACGGAATTCTTTTCCAATTCAATGTGTATACCTTCTATACCTCTAATAGTTCAAGACTGTAGTCCCCTTTTATATTCACTGATTAGTCAAGTGTCTGTGCATTACAATGGACCCTTAAACTTTATACAAATAACAATATTTTTCTTTATCACGTAAAGCGAATCGACTAACTAAAAGAGATTTTGGCATTTGTAGTCCCTAAAAATTTTGTTTTGCAGAAATAGCCCCCTCTGACCTAATTTACATAGAATTTTTTACATAATCTATTTTTCATTTCAAATTACAGTAATATACTTACTTTTTTATTTTACAGAAATAGTCATCTGTCGCTTCACGGCTAGGTGACATGGGCTAGTCACCTAACCGTTGAACGACATGTGGCCAGGTCATCCAACGGTTAGGCTAGTCGCCCAACTGTGAGGTGATTAGTGCCTAGTCGCTCAATTTGGTTGACCGATTTAGCCCTAATCGCTCAACGGTTGACCGATTTAAAATCCCTAGTCGCTCAATGGTTGAGCGATTTAAAATAATAATCTTTTTATTTTATTAATTCGATGGAAATAATTGTGGGGGGAGTAAATAGCAATTTTTGTAGGTAATACATTTAGCGATTCTTGTTTGTAGTCTTTTTTGAAATAAAAGGGTAGACAATGTCAGCTGGTCCATTTATGATTTTCGTAAATTCTGAATGGTACGAAATCAGTTAGACTCGCAATAACATTTTGTGATCGTCATATGTTGTTGTAGTGTGATCAATTTCTGAAGAATTTTATGAGGACGACTGAGCTAGCAATGATTCGTAAGTAGCAATGTAAGTGATATTGTGATGCAACAGGAAATTCATACACGGAGGAGAACTTTGGATAAATGGCGTAACGATAATAATATGACAGTTGATCCGATAAGGGGTTACATGGCACACAAGGTAACGAACCAAGGACGGTACACACATGTCTTTAAGGAATTAGAAATATATGGGACATATGGACGAAGAGGGCCGAACTACTACGTGGAACATGGTTATTTGCCGTTCCTCCTGAGGTCGACGTTGTAGTCCTCGCCGGCCGCTCTCGTGTTGGCTGCTAGTTCGCGTTTTCTCTCGCTCTCATCCTCGCGAGCCAGGTGCTCCCTGCGCCTGCACGCCTCTAGATGAGCTTGCGTTTCTCGCCGGATACGCTCGCTTGATCTTCGCTCCATCCTCTCGCGTGTTGTTTGGGCGTCCCACTCCTCGCAGTCCAGAGTCTACTGGTCATGCGAGTGGATGTCCCAGTAGATCCATTTGCGGTATGTGTATAACGGATCCGGAGACTATGGAAAGAGGGAGAAGCCTATTAGTGCATGCCATAGAAGAGAACTGATAGGGAATGTACTTGAGAGACCATGTGAGGTCATCCCATGTGTATGATGAGTAATTGACATCGGCTTAGGGAAGTCGAGTTTGAGTTGGTTGGTTCGGACCATGTCGTTGCGGGGTGTAACGGGCTCGGTCGGACTTTGGTCGAACTTAGTCGTATGGGTTAGGATGTATATTCTGTTGATGCGACAGGTTTGGACTTGTGTATGTTATTTATGCTTTCATGTATCGAGCGGTGCTATGTGACAGTTTGCTTGTCTGTGTGGTTGCAGGACTTCGGAGCTAGGTCATGGTGAGGCGTGGGAGGACCGGGACTAGACACAGGAGGTATTGAGGTCCAGACGGTCGGAGACGCCAAAGATGATCGAGGCTGCTGAGGTGGTTGCGAGCCGGGAGACGAGGAACCGAGCTGGAGCTACTGGGAGGTGGACACGACGGCAACGCGGCGAATGGATCGGGACTAGACTCGAGAGGAGTCGAGGTTCGAGACGGTCGGATACCGCCAAGGTCGTGTGCGACGGAACAGACCGGGACTAGACTCAGGAGGAGTCGGAGGTCCAGTCGGTCGGAGTCAGGTGCGGTCATGCGTGAACGACAAGGAGCGCGGAAGCTTCCGAAGGTGTGGGAGGGCGAATCGGTAATTTCGCGAGGTCGCACAAGCGGAGACAGCTCCGTTAGGGTTTAGCCGGCGTAACAGGTTGGAGACCCGTTAGCCAAGGGCTATAAATAGGTGTTGGGGACTGCATACTCCTTTGAGGGTTTTTGTGCATTTACTCTCCATTTTATGTGTGTTCCTCCCAAGAAGCATGTGAGACTCTTGGTGTTCTTGAGGATTGAGAGGGAGAGGATGGATTGAGAGTCTTGTCCTAATGTCCATGTGTATGGGGATGTATTGTCTGTACAAACCTTGAGTAATTGTACATCTCTTGGTATCGAGTTGTGAAATCCGTGTGTGAGATGCCATGGATTCAAGTTTTTATTCCTACTCGCTCTTGTTCTTTACTCTCTGCGTTGTTCTTCTTTGTCCCCTTACATTTATGAATTAGCTGCAGAATGTTGTTTTGGCAGAGATTTTTGTGGGCTGCGTGTTTTCTTAATCCGAGATCTCTTCTCGATTAGTCAAGTTCATACTTTGTTTTGTTGTTTGGGTATCCTCAGTTATGTCTCTGCATGCAAGAAAGCTTCAACTTATGTTGGCTCTGATCTGAGAAAGCTCAAGGCCTTTTGGCTAGAAACAAATCTGAGAAGTTCTAGTTACTCTTGGTTCTCCTCTTTGGCTTAAATTTCTCTTCTTGTTGTTCCTTCTTTTTGTGTTTGCTTTTCCTTTTTATGCTGCAGAGAATCTGTTTTCTTTTTGTTTGGGGCTGCAGTTTTGTGTCTTTCCTGCTTTTGACCAAATCTCTCCTCTCCTTTCGGTTGTGGTTTCAGCAGCAGTGCAGTCCTTTGCAGTGGTTACGACCAGTCTCTTAGTTTATCTTGAGCTTTGGAGAAGTTCTCCATTTGAATCTCTTTTCATAGTTCAGTACCATCAGTTTGGGTAATCTATTTTCTGCAGCAACTATAAATTTCACTGCTCCAGTTTCCATGCCCTTTTTAGTTTTGAGCTGTTGCTGTTAGCTGTCTGTTTTCAGCCTATTTCCAGACTGCATGCAATCCCGTTATTTGCAATTTGCTGCTGCTCTCCAATTCATCTTTTCAGCATTTTTGTTCTAGTCAGCAGGTAGTACTTGGACGGTGTATGCCTCTGCATTGCAGATTTCGGCAGCAGGACACTGCAGATTTCAGTCTGTTTTTCAGTTTTCGGCTGGCAGGAAATCTTCGAATTTCTCTGCCGTAGCAGCCGTGGCGACCGGTTTTCTTTGCCATGGCAGCATTTTCCGATGTTTCCTTGCCGTGACTGCTAGTTCTTGCCGTGGCATTGCTTTGATATGTTTTCTCTGCCGTGGCAATATTTTACTGATGTTTTCGTTGCTATGACAATGCAGTGAGCTCTGTTTCTTCAGTGACTTTGTTTTGAGCTCCGTTGTTTTATTTTGGTTAACGCTCGTTCTTTTCCTACTTCATAGCTATCATAGCTATCGGAGTTGAAATTTTTGTGGATACTTTGGGGGCGATTTTAAAAAGGCACCATTCACCCCCCTCTGTTGCCGTTTTCGATCCTACAATTGGTATCAGAGCCGGTTAGTTCTTCTTGATAGATCTTTAACCGGTCTCAAGAGCCATGGCGACGGACAAGTATTCCACCAAGCCTTCGGTCTTTGATGGCCTGGATTACCCCTTCTGGAAGAGCCGAATGGAAACATACATCCAGACTCAGGGGTATGCCATCTGGCGAAAGGTGAAGGTTCAGTTTGTTGTTCCTGCCGATGAGAACATCAATGCCGGGAATATGGCTGATGTTGAGGCAAACGCGAGGGCAAGGAACATCATCATTCAGGGATTGAGCAGAAGCGAGTTTGATCGCATCTCTCACCTGTCGTCTGCCTTCGATATTTGGACGACCCTCGATGCTTACCATGAGGGCACCACCCAAATAAAGACGGTGCGACAGACCAATTCAGCGAATACAAGAAATTCGAGATGCTTGCCGGCAAGTCCTCGACGAGTGCTTTTCTCGCTTTCACAAGATTTTGAGCAACCCTCGAGCCGTCGGTCTCACATACTCCGACTCGGATAACGCCGACAAATGCTTTACGACTCGATCTTGGGTTTGGGAGATGAAGGTGACTACCATCAAGGATACCACGGACCTCTCGACCCTTACTCTTGATGCGCTTTACTCGCGCCTCAAGACTCACGAGATTGACATAGTCTCGTCGGTCAAGTCACAATCGATGGCATTAGTCACCGATCCCGCTCGGATCTTCTTCTGCCGAGCCGATATGTTGATTCTCCTTGTCGCTCTCGTGACATAACCGATGATCGCTAGAGCGACTTCCATGACGAACGCCTAGCCCTCCTAGCGTAGATTTTCTCATGCCTACAAGAGGAGGAGGGATGGTAAAAGAGGAGGTCCTGTGATTTGCTTCGAGTGTGGTGGCCCCAACCACATTCGGGCAAACTGCCCCAAGCTGGGGAAGGGCAAAACTGACGTCGGCGGTTCCGGCAAGAACGACTACATCAACAAGAACCGCAACACAAAGCCTTCAGCACCTGTTCAAGGCAAGAAGAAGTTCCACGACTTTGGGAAGACCAAGAAGAAGTTTCGCGACTTTGGAAGGCCATGAAGCTCTTCCACCGTGTCCTCGCCGCCTTCGACGACCTCGACCTCAGCGAGGTAGAGGGATGGAGCGACGACGATGGGACGGGTGATCAAGAACCTAAAGATGGCGATGACTTCTCCGACATGTGCTTCATGGCCCTTGAGGGCGAACTGAGCGACAGCGAGCTCTACTCCGACGAGGTATACCCATCGTACGACCAGCTTAATGATGCTTTTCTTAAGCTAGGTAAATTTCATGCTAGATCTAGAGCTAGATGTAGCGAGTTGGAGAAGGAAGTAGATAGATTGTCACGGGAGCTTACTTCACTTATATTTGCTCCCTCCCGTGACGAATGTAATACATGCCCTGCTTTGCTTGGAGATATGGAGAAGTTAAGGACTTCTTATGATAGTGTGACCTCTGAGCTAGATATTCTTAAGGTGGAGAATGTTAGTCTGCTAGCTGAACTAGAAATGACTAGGATTGATGTTCCTTCATCTGCTATTGAGACTACTTTCTGCACCTCCTGTGAAGATAAGGACAATGCTTTTAGAGGTCTTCACACTATGCTTCTCGATCTGCCCGAGTCTTGTGAAAACTGCAATAATCTGAAGTTAAATCTAAAACGGGCATATCATAAAATTGCTGATCTACAAGCTGTGTTACTAGAGCCCATTTCTTCATGTTTGAATTGTCCAAAGTTAATCACGAACTTGAATCATCTCAAAACAGTTTCAAGATATGATTGATCATGATAGGAAATTGGCTCAGTTTGCTTCTAAGGACCCTGTTAGCTCACCATGCATGAATTGTAATAAACTAAAATCTAATTTGATTGCATTGGATGAGAAATGTGTGAAGCTAACTAAGGACATTCTAGAGAAGCCACCTTGTGCTTGTAGTGTGATTGTGGAGAAGGGGGAGAAGCCCCCGGGTAAGGTAGAGACGCCTAGCGACGCGAACCAACCTGCTAGCAGTAGGACTGTTCCTCCTGAGTCGGCTGTGCGTGCACAAGCTAGTCTTCCCTCTGTTGTTGGTTGTTCTTCTGCTCCCTTACCTTCTGCTGTCTCTTCTCCTCCTTGCTCTTCTTGCACCTCTCTCTTTCGGGAGTGTCAGTGCCTTATGAACACTCTCGAGAAATTTGTAGGAGGCAAGAAGCTCAATCTTATTCTAGACCAATCAAAGATTTGCAAGTTCAATCAGGGTCTAGGATATGATTTCCGTGAGGATGTGAGGAAGCATCCACCTGTCGTGCTCAGACCCATAGCCGCAGGTGTGATTGAGGTCAAGCCCAAGAACAAGAATGTTCAATTTAAATCAGCGGGCTTTGTCCAAAGGATTTCGATAGCAAGGTTATTTCACCGCAGACTTGACCTCTCGGCGAAGCCATCTCATGCTACCGCCTCGGAAGGTGAAGTATCATTGCACCTTCGTCGAAGGATGGACATTTGATTGACCAACGCTTCAAGCGCTAAGATTGCATGAAGAGACCATGTTGAGTCTCTTAGGCGTATTCGTGGTCGCCCCGCACCTTGAGTGCACCTAAGACCAACACGAGGTCTAGGCTTGCTCTTGTTGGTAGCTTTGGGCAAGATCGAGATTGGTTCTTCCGAGTTTTCTATTTTTCGTCCTCATGCTCCCTCTGGTCGTGACTTCCGCCGTTCTGAGGGTAGATCTCGCTTTTCCCATCGAGATGCCTACCCGCGGCGTGATCGCCTGTCACGGGCGCCGACTCGCTCTTCCGTAGTAGTCGGACCCGACAGCCTTGTGTCCGCACACGCACCTTCCGCTTCTTTGAGTGACGAGAGTGGGGTAGATAGAGGTCGGTCATGCTTGACTACTTCATCCGCCGACGTGTTACTCAAGATTGGGTGCCAAAATCACTCTTGATTTATCCCAAGATCGAGACTTTACTCTGCTTGACTCGGGTTCACGGGAGGGAAGGAAAGATTTGGCTTGTAGACTCGGTGTTCACGACACATGACCGGAGATTCCGCTGGTTTTCTTCCCTTGCCGTGCTCTAGGTGATGAGATGATCACCTTCGAGATGCTTCATCTGGGCGCCATCGCCAAAAGTCTTGTCTTGGCGTTAATGATTCATTTATTTTGAAAGATGTTGCTTTGGTTAGTAAGCTGCAGACAATTTGCTTTCGATCTCTCACCACCGATGACGATTTCGAGGTGAGCTTTAAGAAGAACAACTACAAAATTCTTGATTCTTCTGTAGTCCGGTTTATGGATTTCTCGCTTTGGGAGGATCTTTCATGCTGATTTTTCTGAGTCTTCTACTGATCCTCTCCGTTGTTTGCTTGCTTCTGAGTCCCGCGACCTTTCCTTCTGGCATAGGAGATTTGGTCATGTTGGATTTGACCATTTGACCCGAGTTAGCGGCCACGATCTCATTCGTGGTCTGCCGAAACTCAAGATGGTCAAAGATCTTGTTTGCGCTCCATGCCTAAGACGCGGCAAGATGGTTGCCGCTTCTCATCCTCCCACAGTTACTATGACCGATGCACTGTGACACCGCCCACATGGACACGGTTGGACCAGCTCGAGTGCAGTCAGCAGGAGGGAAGTGGTACGTTCTTGTTGTGATCGATGACTACTCGAGGTACTCTTGGGTGTTTTTCTTAGCCTCGAAGGATGAGACATTTTCTCTTTTCCGAGGTCTTTTCGGTAGGCTTTCTGTTGAGCTTCCAGGTGCCTTGCGAGCGATCCGCAGTGACAATGGCACGGAGTTCAAGAATTCCTACTTTGAGAGTTTCTGCGATGAGACAGGTGTAGAGCACCAGTTCTCTTCTCCGCACGTCCCACAGCAGAATGGCGTCGTGGAGAGGAAGAACCGTACCTTGGTCGAGATGGCCAGGACAATACTCGATGAATACTCTACACCACGGAAGTTTTGGGCTGAGGCACCGCGTGCCATGTTTCAAATAGAGTTTTTCTCAGGGCACACTTGCACCGCACCTCTTACGAGTTGAGATATGAGCGAAAGCCCTGTGTTTCTCATTTTCGTGTGTTTGGTTGCAAGTGCTTTATTCTGAAGTCCGGGAACCTAGACAAGTTCGAGTCACGTTCTTGTGATGGACTCTTTCTAGGCTACTCGACTTCTTCGCGGGCAGTGAGGTGACCTTCGATGAGGCCAGTCCAGGGACTAGGCCCGACTTCTCAGGTTCTTTAGAGCAGTCCGAGACCATCTTCATGGATGATGAGGATGATGGAGACGAGGGTTGTCTACCTGATCCAGTCCCTCATCCACCCCTTGAGGTGCCTTCTTCCACAGCACCTCAAGGTAATCAGCACATGCCTTCTGCTTCTTCTGGAGCTAGTGGCTCTGTTCCTACCTTGTCAGCTCACGAGGTAGAGGCCACTTCTTCATCTCATCCTGGACCTCCTAGACATATCCAGAAAGCTCACCCTTCTTAGCAGATGATTGGAGATCTCTTTGAGCGAGTCACACGCTCAAAGTCTGGCATGTCACTCTTCTGTCTCCACTCTGCCTTTGTTGCCTCTTTTGAGCCCAAGGATATTTGTCATGCTCTCTCCGACGAGTCTTGGATAAATGCCATGCATGAAGAATTAGAGAGCTTCGAGAGAAACAAGGTCTGGACGCTTGTTGAGCCCCCTCGGGGTCACAATATCATTGAGACCAAGTGGGTGTTCAAGAATAAGCAAAGTGAGGATGTGGTAGTCATTCGAAACAAGGCGAGACTGGTTGCTCAGAGGTACTCCCAGGTTGAGGGTCTAGATTTCGAGCAGACCTTTGCCCCTGTAGCTAGACTTGAGGCCATTAGAATTCTGCTTGCCTTTGCAGCTTCTAAAGGTTTCAAGCTTTACCAGATGGACGTCAAGAGTGCCTTTCTCAATGGCTTTATTGAGGAAGAAGTCTATGTGAGACAGCCTCCAGGTTTCGAGAACCCCAAATACCCCAATCATGTCTACAAACTTTCCAAAGCGTTGTATAGACTTAAGCAGGCCCCTAGAGCTTGGTATGAGAGGCTTAAGTCCTATCTATTGACACATGATTTCGAGATGGGTAAAGTTGACAAGACCTTGTTCACTCGTCGTCTTGGCAATGACCTTCTGCTCGTCCAAATTTATGTCGATGACATCATCTTTGGCGGCTCTTCTCATGCTCTAGTTTCACAGTTCTCAGATGTCATGAGCACCGAGTTTGAGATGAACAGATCAAGCAGACTCGGGAGGGTACCTTCTTGCATCAAGGCAAGTACACTCGAGACCTCCTGAGACGCTTTGACATGAGTGATGGTAAGCCAGTGTCAACTCCGATGGCTTCTACAACCGCACTTGACCCGGATGAGGACAATGAGCCGCTTGATCAAAAGGAGTTCAGAAGTATGATTGGCTCTCTCTTGTACCTCACTGCCTCGAGACCGGACATACACTTTTCCGTGTGTCTATGTGCTCGGTTTGAGCTTCTCCTCGCGTGTCTCACCGCCAAAGTGAAGCGCATCTTCGGTATCTTCGAGCTACCATTGACTATGGTATCTGGTACTCTTCCTCCTCCTATCTATCCCTTAGAGCCTTTTCGGATGCAGACTTTGCGGTACCAGAGGATAGATAGGAAGAGCACTTCGCACCGCCGTTCATTGGCACTTCTCGCTTCCGGTCTTCGAGGAAGCATCCGGTGTTGCACACCCACCGCGAGGGCGAGCACGTTGTCGCAGCCCGATTGTTGTAGCCAAGTGCTTTGGATGATCTCGACTCTGCGGGACTTTGGGCTAGCTATCGATCGTGTTCCGCTCTTTTGCGATAACACGTCTGCGATTAGCATTGCTAAGAACCCAAGCGTCGAGACTCTCGGACCAAGCACATCGATATCAGATATCATTTTCTTCGAGACCATGTAGAGAAGGGTGACATCGTGCTTCAGTTTGTGGAAAGTGACCACCAGAATAAACAAACTTCAGTCTTTTTATCCAAAATGTGTTATATTCTCTCTCTTGCATCATTGATGTGTTTATTGCTAAAAGGAGGAGAATATTGGAGAAAAAGTCTTTTGGGAGATCTTTCTAGAGCTTTGGAAAACAATTTGCTCTTTCTTGAGTTGCTCTAGCGATTCCTTCTGTCGACATGGTCATTTGCTTCATTCTCTTCTTTGGACCATGTTGGATTCTTCAAACTCAACTTCATGCTTTTTCGATGTTTGTCAATATACTCATCAAGGGGGAGATTGAGAGACCATATGAGGTCATCCCATGTGTATGATGAGTAATTGACATCGGCTTAGGGAAGTCGAGTTTGAGTTGGTTGGTTCGGACCATGTCGTTGCGGGGTGTAACGGGCTCGGTCGGACTTTGGTCGAACTTAGTCGTATGGGTTAGGATGTATATTCTGTTGATGCGACAGGTTTGGACTTGTGTATGTTATTTATGCTTTCATGTATCGAGTGGTGCTATGTGACGGTTTGCTTGTCTGTGTGGTTGCAGGACTTCGGAGCTAGGTCATGGTGAGGCGTGGGAGGACCGGGACTAGACACAGGAGGTGTTGAGGTCCAGACGGTCGGAGACGCCAAAGATGATCGAGGCTGCTGAGGTGGTTGCGAGCCGGGAGACGAGGAACCAGAGCTAGAGCTACCGGAGGTGGACACGACGGGCAACGGCGAATGGGTCGGGACTAGACTCAGGGAGGAGTCGAGGTTCAGACGGTCGGATACCAGTTGTGGTCGTGTGCGACGGAATGCAGGGACTAGACTCGGGAGGAGTCTGAGGTCCATCGGTCGAGTCAAAGTGCGGTCATGCGTGAACGACAAGGCGCGGAAGCTTCCGGAAGGTGCGGAGGGGCTAATCGGTAATTTCGTGAGGTCGCACAAGCGGAGACAGCTCCGTTAGGGTTTAGCCACAGAACGGGTTGGAGACCCGTTCGCCAAGGGCTATAAATAGGTGTTGGGGGCTGCATACCCCTTTGAGGGTTTTTGTGCATTTGCTCTCCATTTTGTGTGTGTTCCTCCCAAGAAGCATGTGAGGCTCTTGGTGTTCTTGAGGATTGAGAGGGAGAGGATGGATTGAGTGTCTTGTAATTACTCCTCTTGTCCTAATGTCCATGCGTATGGGGATGTATTGTCTGTACAAACCTTGAGTAATTGTTCATCTCTTGGTATCAAGTTGTGAAATCCGTGTGTGAGATGCAATGGATTCAAGTTTTATTCCTACCGCTCTTGTTCTTTACTCTCACTGTTCTTCTTTGTCCCTTACATTTATGAATTAGTCAGAATGTTGTTTTGGCAGAGATTTTTGTGTGCTGCGTGTTTTCTTAATCCGAGATCTCTTCTCGGTTATTCAAGTTCATACTTTGTTTTGTTGTTTGGGTATCCTCAGTTATGTCTCTGCATGCAAGAAAGCTTCAACTTATGTTGGCTCTGATCTGAGAAAGCTCAAGGCCTTTTGGCTAGAAACAAATCTGAGAAGTTCTAGTTACTCTTGGTTCTCCTCTTTGGCTTAAATTTCTCTTCTTGTTGTTCCTTCTTTTTGTGTTTGCTTTTCCTTTTTATGCTGCAGAGAATATGTTTTCTTTTGTTTGGGGTGTAGCTTTGTGTCTTTCCTGCTTTTGACCAAATCTCTCCTCTCCTTTCGGTTGTGGTTTCAGCAGCAGTGCAGTCCTTTGTAGTGGTCACGACCAGTCTCTTAGTTTATCTTGAGCTTTGGAGAAGTTCTCCATTTGAATCTCTTTTCATAGTTCAGTACCATCAGTTTGGGTAATCTATTTTCTGCAGCAACTATAAATTTCACCGCCCGGTTCCATGCCCTTTTAGTTTTGAGTCGTTGTCATTAGTCGTCTGTTTTCACCTATTTCGCATCGCATGCAATCCCGTTATTTGCAATTTGCTGCTGCTCTCCAATTCATATTTTTAGGTGACACATGTCATAGTACTTGGACATGTACATGCTATAAGATTGGCAAAATGTAGTGCATGCAACATATATGTGGGAGCAAGGCTTGTGCAGGAGTTGAGGCTTGCAAACTGCCACATCTCCTATAGTGCAAACATGCTTCCAGTCACCTCTCTTGTGGCTGCGAACATACTTGTCTTGCAGGTAGATCTCAACTTTTATCCTCACACCATCCATTATGCGAGCTACATGGGATCGAGCCTTGATAATCTTCTTCTCCATGTAGGAAAGGGTAACCTTCGAATATTGCTTCCCTTTGTCCAAGTGTTGCTTGGCCATCATTGCCCGATTGACGAAGTAACCGATTGTACGGTTCTAAGTCTCATCGACAATGGCGGTGATAGGCAGGGCATAGACCCCTTTCAACGCACCATTGTACACTACGTACATGTTGGTTGTCATGATGCCGTATCGAGCACCATTGGTGTCGTGAATAAGGGACCATTTCTCATAGTCCGAGGCATGCACGCTCATCCACTCAGCGAACTCGCTTTGTGGTGTGCTTGCCCTAGAACCTCCACTTGCACACTTGTGCATCAAACTTGTACTTCTGGTTCTATAGGTAGAGCTTCTTGAACTTCTTCATGAGGTCCTTGCTCTGGAAGCACATGTGGAAGTTGGCTGCTAGATGCCATATGCACCAACGTGTGCGTATGTCATTCCATTGGAACGGCGGGCTTGTACCATGCTACATGGTGTGCAGCGCAGACAACAACCCAACGTGACGGTCGGTGATGACGCACACATCTGGCCGGTCCCTCACAACATGTTGCTTTATGTTGACCAGGAACCACATCCAACTATCAGTGTTCTTATTCTCCACAATTATGAAGGCAACTGGGAGCAATTGGTCATTACCATCAGCAGCAACAGTGGTGAGAATGGTGTCCATGTACTTGCCGGAAAGGAATGTGCCATCCATAGTCAGGACAGGACGGTAGTGGGAGAAGCTCTGGACTACCGGGTCAAATGCCCGGAAGACTCGATCAAGGATTAGGGAATGTGGGATATTGAATGGGTGGGGCCTCTCCATCTTGTTGACGCATGTCCCCATATTAGCATCCACAATTTGCTTCAACATTTTGGAGATTAGGTCGTATGCCTCCTCATAGGTACTGTACAACCCTTCAAGCACCTTTCGCTTCGCCCGCCAGACCTTATTGTAGCTAACGACATACCCTAGTGCATGTACAGGCTTCGGCAAAATGGTTACAACAGCAACAACTATATGGTTTATGACAGTCACGATGTAGCTCGAGGTCACATTCGTATACATCTACAACAGCTCTACAATCTCACATATGTGATCTGTCATGATTGTGATGCGGAAGTCCATTCCCTCTCTAGGGAATCTCTGTGTACAGACTTGGCCCGAGCAAGAGCTAATCATGAACTTAACTATGTACGTGTCAGGGTTAGACCTATAGATAATGAAAGAAAGATAATGGTCAGTATGACTAACTGTAGATAGTTAAAATTACAGTAAACAACGTCGAAAGGCACCTGTAACGGTAAGTCCGACTGATCTTCACTACAAAACTAGCGATAGCCTGTTGGCGGTAGTCTTGTGTGAAAAATGTTGCCTCACAAGACAGGGTGTCCACATCAAAGGCCCACGAAGACTCGTGATCCTATTGCAGAACAAGGAAAGAGGTCGCTTGCCAATTCAATTGACTTGGAACATAGTCCGTGTCGACGGAAACAATTCCATCGATGACCCTACCCTCATCGCTAGCCTCATCCTCGCTGGATTACAAGTCAAAGTCCTCCTCATCTTCGGTGGTAGTGCCCTCGGACATGCCATGAATAACCTTATGACAGTCAACACAAGCACCCCATCATTTATCCACACCTTCATTCTGTTCGAAACCAATGGAATCTCCATCAACAGGAGCATCTTGCCTAGCGATGTTCGATGCTTCAAAGACCTCTTCTGTTGTTAATGAACTGAAGAAGGGGACAAGAGCGTCGATGTCCCCTTTGATGGCAGCCCCCCAGGAGATTGAGTGGGATAAACAAAATGGATATACACCATGGGCCATCGATAAATCATAGCATAAGGATTGCTAACGATCTCCATGTAGTGTGCCCACATGACACTGCTGGTCACCTTCTCCAGGCCCCACAACATCTGCCCGTGTGGTTGGACCATGGTGGTGGTGACTACCTCAATTACTGTCTTGTTCCTAGCAACGTGTCTATCAAACAACTGTCGAATGCATCATCATAGCACGAGCAAATCCATGTGTGCCAGGCTGGGAACGTTTAGTACAGCGCACTGGCAGCTTGACATATCAAGTCCATCTAGACCACCACTTACGACCTCCCCACCGTGGAACACGTACAATATCTCCATTTATGATGAAAATAACACGATACTTCAACAAAACATAGCACAAAAACCATACATACATTGCTAAAATGAATTTACCATTAGGGCATTACCATCTCTAAACCTCAGACATGGAAGACTACAAATTCAAACATACACTGCATTAGTAATGACTTCAACAAATGGTGCCAACAAAAGACTAACAAAGCGATTAAGTGCTAATTCTACATATTAGGAGGATGCTGCTTCTCGGACAAAGGGTGGCAACTCACAAAGAGGGAGAGGTGCCTGAGAGGAACAAGCGTTAGAATGGGGAAATTTCGCAGTGAGAGCTAAGGCTTGCGATGAATGAGTGTGCGGCCATGCATTTAAATAGCTGAGCACAGGAGAAAACGACGAGAGGAAATGACGCGCGCACAAAAATGACGCTCAAAGATGAATCACGTGGAAATCGGCCGAACGAACACATACGCTACAGCCATCCTCCTTTCGCACCCCCACAGAGGGTAGGTGACCTGCCACGCCTGGCATAGGGGTCAGGTCCCTGCCATGCTCGGCATCGGGGGCAGGTGACCTACCCCCACCCCGGCGATAGGGGCAGGTGCCCAGGAGGGGGCAGATTTGTAAATTATGACGTAGGGGGCTAGTTTTGCAAAGAAAGATTTTCTAGGTGCCGTGACTTGTCAAGGAAGCTTTCCGCGGTGATGTGATCCAACGAGGAAGCTTTGCACAATGACAAGACCAAATGAGGCAGCTTGTGCACTAACATGACCAGACGAGACGGCTTGCTCAGCGACGTGGCACTACATTGCTCCAGGCTTTTCCTTTCTCCAAGAGCATGTATTCCTACATGGTCTGGGTGCTTGTGTAGCTGTGTACCGTTGTAGTAGCGATGTCGAAAAAATTGCAGTGAGAAATATTCTTCTAACCTGTGAAAATATTTTTTTGTCATATGATAAACTTGCATTCATACTTGCTTCTACGATCACCGTGTGGTGGTGCACTGTAGCGCCCAAAACTGCACGGTGACCGTAGCACATTTTCTGGAAAGTGTGTTGAAGTATATTTTTACAGGAATTTTTAAATATAGAAAATTAGCTCCAAAAATTACAAATTATTTTTTGAAGCCTCCCAACAACACAATTTACTTAGTTGTGTAATTTTTCAATAATTTTATCCATGCTAAATTTTCCCAAAAATTCATTAAAATATACTGTTTGTAGGAATTTTATCGAAAAATTCAGAATGGATTAAATTATGGAAAATTACACAAATATGTTGTGTCGGGATGCTCCACAAAAATATTATAATTTCTGGAGCTCATTTGCGAAGCATGATAGTACAGACACTACATGTGGCAATTCTATACAGAAATAGTAGGAAACGATATTTTCTTATAGTATACTTAATACATAACTAATTGTGCCCATCTTGTAAAATAACAACTAACCAACTGATAAATTCAACATCATACATTAAACATAAACATTAATGAAAATTTAGAAATAAAATTGATGCAACAATCTTCTGGAAGACTCATCCTCATCTCAAGTTTGTCAAGTAATAGAGCAAATAGAAGGGAACTACCATAAGCCCATAGAGGGAGAAGAGACAACCTACTGGCTGCTAGTGACCTGGAAGAAGATAAAACTGACCAGGATCAAAGTCAACCTTGCTCTAGTGTGGTCAATGTTGATGATGTTGTAACTTTTACTATGACAAACAAAAAATGCACATAGAAGAACATGCAAGCCTTGTTCATCCATGCGTTGAGTGTGAAATAGATTTTCAATGTGAAATTAGAACATCTATTTTTTCATGATCCAACTTTTTATCAACCTTTTAACATCACATAAACTTTTGCTACATATATTCCTCCTTGACTACAAAAGGAACTATGTTTCCCTTCGTACAACGGTCATGTGTCCGACAGGGTTTACGCCATTCAACCTTCTCTTCAGAGATGAGGCAGTCACGCTTGAAGAAACCAATGCCGGATCAAGGAGAATCCTAAGTCAGGCTTCAGTTGAAGAGCGAGCGCTGTCCCTAGACCTCCTCGATGGCGCGTGAGTTAGCGCCATCGAGCATGTCGCAAAGTACGCACGTAGAACAGCGCGTGTACGACCGCACCGTCTACTTGTGAGAATTCCAGACAGAAGACCTTGTCCTCAAAATGGCATTGCATGCGGCGATCATGGGCAAGCTAAGTGGGAGGGCCCCTACATCAACACAACAACTCTACAGCATGGGGTGTATCGTCTCATGACCCTTGACGGAACAAGTCTTCGACACATGTGGACTGCAGATCGCTTACGGCGATGTTATGCGTAGGGGCAAAAGGTCGTCCACCTTCCTGCTGGCGCCACACCATGTGTAACAGCTTACCCGCGCAAACGGGAAAATAAATAAAGCCCACTTTTCATGAAGAGACTTGTGTCCCATTCTCATGCGTGCCGCGCGGAGTCTACACCCTCCGCGCGCACTCTACGAAGTATAAATAAGACACGTGGGGATACCCTCCGCGCGCACTGTACGGAGTTCAAATAAGACGCGTGGGGACACCCTCCGCGTGCACTCTACGGAGCATAAATAAGACACGTGGAGGACACCCTCTGCGTGCACTCTACGGAGTCGTATAAATAACACGCACAGAAGACACCCTCCGCGCGCACTCTACGGAGTATAAATAACATGCGCGGAGGACACCCTCCGCGTGCACTCTATGGAGTATAAATATGACGTGCGGGGTATACCATCCTCGCGTACTCTATAGAGTATAAATAAGACGAGCGGGGGATATCCTCCGTGCGCACTCTACAGAGTATAAATGCCCTCCGCGCGCACTCTACGGAGTGTAAATATCCTCCGCACGCACTCTACGGAGCATAAATAAGACGCGCAGAGGACACTCTCCGTGTGCACTCTACAGAGTATAAATAACATGCATGGAAGATACCCTTCATACGCACTCTATGTAGTATAAATAAGACACATGGGGGATACCCTCCGCGCGCACTCTATGGAGTATAAATTAGACACAGGGGGATACCCTCCGCGCGCACTCTACGAAGTATAAATAAGATGCACGGCCACAGAACGCGCGTGTACCTCATCCTATTGCCAGCTTCGCTGACGCCAGTTCGAAAGGTGGGGGATGGAGCGTGCGTGTACTTCATCCCATCGCTAGCTTCGCTGATATCGGTTCGAAGGGTGGGGTCGGAGCGAGCGTGTGAACTTCATCCCATCGCCAGCTTCACTAACGTTAGTTCAAAGGGTGGGGGACGGAGCGTGCGCGTGTACTTCATCCCATCGCCAGTTTTGCTGACGCCAGTTCAAAGGGTGTGGTTGGGAGCGCGCGCGTATACTTCATCCCATCATCAGCTTCGTTGACGTCATCTCGAAGAGTGGGGGACGAAGCACACGCGTGTACTTCATCCCATCGCCAGCTTCGTTGACGCTAGTTCGAAGGGTGGGGGACGAAGTACGCGCGTGTATTTCATCCCATCGCCAGCTTCGTTGATGCCAGTTCGAAGGGTGGGGGATTAAGCACGCGCATATACTTCATCCCATCACTAGCTTCGCTGACGCCAGTTCGAAGGGTGGGGGATTGAGCATGCGCGTGTACTTCATCCTATCGCCAGCTTCGCTAATAGTTCGAAGGGTGGATGATTGAGTGCGCGCGTGTACTTCATCCCATCGCCAGCTTCGCTGACGTTAGTTCGAAGGGTGGGGGATGGAGCACATGCGTGTACTTCATCCCATCGCCAGCTTCGCTGACGTTAGTTCGAAGGGTGGGGGATGGAGCACGTGCGTATACTCCATCCCATCGCCAGCTTCGTTGACGCCGGTTGGAAGGGTGGGGAACGGAGCGCGCGTGTACTTCATTCCATCGCGGCACGACGCCATTCAAGGGTGGGAACGGAGCGCTGTGTGTATTATCCCATCGCGGCTTCACCGACGTTAGTTCGAAGGGTGGGGAACGGAGCGCGCGCGTGTACTTTATCCCATCGCCAGCTTCATTGACGCCAGTTCGAAGGGTAGGGGATGGAGGGCGTGCGTGTACTTCATCCCATTGCCAATTTCACTGACGTTAGTTTGAAGGGTGGGGCCAGAGCGCTCGCACTTCCCCCCGCTGGCGGACACACGCGGGCATGCTTCGTGGTAGGCGCCTCAGCATGCGCCTCGTCGAGCCCCGCAGCAAGCGTAGGTGAGGAGGCTTCGCATTCACCTCTGCATCCACATTGGGCCCGCGACCGCCGTCGGCCTTGTCGCCGGCATCGCCTGTGGGCCCCGCGTCGACCACGCGTTTCCCACTAACAACGCCACAGACTGGCTTAGTCTCCAGATCTAAGTTCGCATACTCAGCTAGATTGGAGTCGGTGCCCGCAGCGGCCTCCTCAACCTCGGCAGACTCCTGGTGCCGCTTACCATCTCCCTCGTGGGTGCGAAGCTGCCCAACGCTAGAAGCAGCGCGCTCCGGCACGGGGATATCAAGAGCTTCGCACACGCGATTCACTCGTCTGATGTTCACCGTGACCACTTCTTGGAGACTGTGCTCCTTGGCCACATACGGCCCAAGGAAAATGTTCGTCGCGTGCTCTGCATCTTTGAGGGTGAGCCCTACTAGTAAAACAAAGCACACTTACGGTTTGCAGCAGAGCTTGTTTAGATACAGTGCTTACGGTGGGAGACTTACTTGGCTCGACGGACCTCGCTAAGGACGCAACCGTGGGGTGTATGCCGTCGTCACGAGCAGGGCCGAACTGTACGTGCTATGGGCGTGCCAGCGGAGCCACGCTGTACATGTTGTATTCCTCCTGAGGTCCCGCATGTTGAGCCGGAGAGCGATGCCTACTAGCCTCCGCACTCGATGTTTGTCATCGCGGTCGAGGGTCACCGACAGAGATATGTTGAAGTCCATCAGGCACCCTGACCACCTCAAACTGTTGTTGCTCTCCACGCGGTGGAAGAACCACTATCGCATCCAGTTAGACTCCCACTTCGTCTAATTCGCGTTCGTCGCAAACAACTTGGTGCACGTGGACCGTAGCATGAAGTTCACACTCCCGAAGTTGGAGTACTCTTGTCCATCTAGCTTCTTCGGCTGGCACTGCGCGTCGTGAAGAAACGCGAACAAAGATGTGCTAGGCCACACCGTCTCTGTTCACGAAGCCCAACAGTATACAGCCAGTCGGACGATGGCGTTCGGAATCTGCTATGGCAGCTCCAGCCCGTACAACCTCAGCACCTCACCAACAAACATTGCTGAAGGGAACCGGAGCCCAGCTTCCAGAAAGGCGACGAAGACCACCACCTTTGACTCCGTGGGGTGGGGCTCCATCTCATCAGCGGAGGGTAGCTGAACAGTGTCACGGTCCGAGATCTTCCCCTCGCGGACCAGCAACCAGATTGTCTCTTTGGTTGCTAGGCTCTGCCCCAGCAATTTGTGCACACGCCATTCAACTTCTTCGCCGCATTCCACCGTTTGTTGGCCGTTGACGGGTCACGCCCAATCAACTCGTACTCCGCCTTAATCGTCGATGACCCCCGGCGGCTGGAAGAGCTGAAGCGGCTCAATGATTGACGCCGCTTGGCCGGCGGGAACGGTCACACCACATGCCATTCGAGTACAAGATTGGGGAGGCGACCGGTGCAAACGAGGGCATGCTTTGGTGGTCGTTCATGGCACGGCAAAATCGACCGGCACCAGCGTAATAGGGCGATAGGAAAACAATGGACAGCGGCGGTAGCGACTAGAGTGTAGGGCAACAGCGCGCACTAGAGTGGTGCCGAAAAAGCACTAATGTCACAGTAGGATAAGCATAGGAAGCAACGACGTGACGGC
The DNA here is from genome assembly GCA_036346245.1 of Bonia amplexicaulis. Lineage (NCBI taxonomy): Eukaryota > Viridiplantae > Streptophyta > Magnoliopsida > Poales > Poaceae > Bonia > Bonia amplexicaulis. The sequence goes on along the minus strand of CM070738.1, from coordinate 11,520,213 downwards.
CACCACGGCTTTAAAGTCTGTTGGACTCCTCCACGCATGGGACATGCAACCGGTGAAAACTGGCAGCGCACGACGCGCCAACCATGCACGGCCACGTGTTCCATGACACAAGAAACGCCTGCACGACCCCGGCCAGACTTCAACTAGCATCGCACGACGCGCCAAACGCAAACTGCCACGTGTCCCACTACGTGCGGAAAGGGATGTACGATCCCGGTCAAGCTTCAGCACGATCAGAGGCCAAAAGCCCACGAACAATTCCAACACAGGCCGCGGGAACAGAGGGGGCCAAAGGGCTCGGCGACATGGTTTCGGCCCGTGAGAAGCCCTTTACCATGAAGGCTCCTGTAGTAGGGATGGCCCCCACCTGAGCCCAGCCAGCCTGTTTGGGGCTATAAGGCCCAGTGAGATATGTGTAATGGCATATATGCCTCTTTATGGGGTGCCCAGCTGTGAGGGCAATATTGTAATCGCGCCTTGTGGATATATATATACGCGCCCTGAGCATGGAGGAAGGACAAGGATAATTCATCCATGACAACCACTCTACTACTCTCCTAGTTTACTGTTTAGCCTGTAGCCACAATAGACGACAACCACCAACTCGTATTTTTAAGTAGTATAGATTTTTCTTTGGGATGTAGTACGAATTTGCTGGATATAGTATAGTTCCTACAAAAAAACTAAAAATTTCTCATATTTCCAAATAGGTCTAAGAAACAGAAATTTTGGTGCAGCAATGTTTCATGTCACTATATTATTTCTTGTCCGAGGAAGCCTTTTTGAGACCAATGGAGAAAATCAAGTAGGAGTTAAAAAATGTTTAATAACATTCTGCTTCTCACGGGTATGTAATCCCTTTTCCTTTAAAATGGCTGGACTAAGCAAAATAACAAAATGAACTTTGGATCTCGCATAAAATAAAATGGATTCTGGAGATGAAACAATATATTTGTGCACTTTTTTAAAAAAGAAAACTTAATTTGCATGAGCCTATTATGTGTGATATCGCAAGATTTTAGAAGTGGATGGGGAGAAAAAAATTTAGCATCACAATGGGAGAAACAATTGTATGGATTTCTTTGGCATTGACATAATACAGCTTCGGAAGACACTTTTATTTTGCAAGTGTTGGAGCTATAATAGTACAAACTCCATATTTAACTAGCTTCCCCGTTAGATCACTTTCAAAGGGAATGGACTCAGGTGCAGGTGCCTGCACTTAGCGCCGTGCAGGTCCGGTCAAAACACGACACGTGTTGCAAAAAAATTGAAAAAATACTTACAAAATCCAAAAAATAAAAAAGTATTTTTTAAGTACTTAAAAATACTTTTTAACTATCCAAAAATACTTTTTAAAATTTTTAAGTTTTTTTTTTGAATTTTTGGACATGTGTCGCGCTAAAATGTATTTTTTTTAAGTACTTAAAAAATACTTTTTTATTTTCTAGATTTTTAAGTATTTTTTTTAATTTTTTGTGACACGTGTCACGTTTTGACCGGCCCTTGCACGGCGCTAAGTGCAGGGCTCCTGCACCTGAGCCCATTCCCTTTCAAAGAGAGCTCCATTTTGTCGCTCGCTCCTACCTCTCATTCTCCACCTCCCTGTAGCCCCTTCTTCTATTGGTCTGTCAGATGTTGCCCCTCCCCTTTTCTACAACGACTGGAGTCCTTATCAGCGACGAGAGGTGTAGCATCCTGGTTTTCAAGTACCCTTTAAAAGTTTTAAAAATAAAAATATCTATTTAGATTTTTTTGAATTAATTAAAGCCTAATATGAATTTTCTAAAATAAAAAAGATTTAATATGAATAAAGTAAACATTAATTAAATCAAAACCTATTTTATTTGGGCTTTTTGTGTTGCAAGGAATTTTTTTGTATTTTCTTTGCTTTTTGAATTTTATTTGCTATTTATTGGAGCCCAATTATATTTATCCTCTTTTCTAAAATTTAGAAAACCACATTGATCAAGTAATTAGTTTTGACTTAATGAGATATTGAATCATTGTGGCATCCACGGTTATAAAATTTGTGTGCCATGATATGGGTAGTGTCATTGTACTTAGTTAAACAAAATAGTTTTCACTTAGACGAGTGATCATGTAGTAAAGGGGTGCAGTTAGCACATTGGGATATAGATGCCTCGCTTGGATAACGATTAAGAACTTAACTTTATGTACCATTAATCTAAGCCTTATCATACAACCACATGTCTAGTATGAGATGGATCTAACTAATTAATTTTTAATGTTTCAACTTTGGCTTCGCCATTGAGATGAATATGGGTGTTATTGTAGCCATTCACTCACATAGACGCAAGAGGGGATTTTTCAACTAGGTGGTCAGCCTACTCGGTAGTGAAAACTTAGTGAGCGAAATCGGGTTGAGATTGAACATTGTAAAGGTCTTGTGATAATAACTTAGTCGCATATCTAAGGAAGCGTGTTTTAGCCGAATGATAAGTTGATTATCTCTTGTGGGTAAAATTGTGCAACCTCTACAGAGTATAAAACTATTCGAATATCCATGTCTCCAGTTATAGACAATGCTCGGTGATTTCACACGCGGGCAAGATTTCATAAAATCTTGGTTTGGGTTTGGTTGGGAAGTGAATGATTAGTTCACTTGTAGTTTATTCAATTTATTTGACTTATTTACTTATTCATTCTCAAAATGCGCTTTCAATCTACTTATTGTGTTTATTTTATATTATTGCTTTATGTAAAATAACCTCTCAGCCCTTCTTTGGTAAGTCTTGTATCATTATATATTGTATCTTATTAAAAATGACTTAGTGAGTACTCTATGTACCCATGGCTATACTCTTTGTTGCTCAGTTGCTGAAGGAAAATAATATTAAATAGAGGTATTTGAGGAGGAATACTTTGATGACTTTACGGATTAGGACTTCACTCCCCAGTTGATTGCCGGTGGGCATGTCGAATGGCCACTGTATTTATCTTTATTTCTCACTGCTAGTTTTTATTATACCCTTCAAGATATTATTTGTAAGCTTGTTATAAGGTCACTACTATAATAATTAACAATATTTTCTTCTTTCATAGTTATTCATAATTATGGTTGATATTTAATCTATGTTTCAGTTATTCGCGATTATGATTGATATTTCATATATATTTTTACTGTGTGCACTAGCGTGACTAGGACTATTACAGAATGTACAGAATCCAGATTTGCATATTCGGGTCTCGACAAGAGGGGAGGGTGTCCCACTGACAACCTTCTTCTGTAAATATTAGTTTGCGTGTAGTCTTCTTCTCCTCCTTCTGTGAACATTAGTTTGTGTGTAGTCTTATTCTTTGCACATATATCTGGTGTATGCTTCTCCTGCCAGCTCCTTCGACCTCATGCGGTCCAGATCTAGGCGATCTCTTTCTGTTGGTGAAGGTTACCCTCTTACTCGGCTCTGTTCATCATCGAAGATGAGCTCTGCCAACCATGCCGGTGGTCGGTTGGCTTCATATTGCTGACGGTCTTCCTTGTCCTCGGTGTGTGGTTTGTGTGGTTCTTCGTGAGCCCTCCCCCATAATAATCCTTCCCAGGTGGATCTAGTGGTTCTCGCGTCACAAGGGTTCACAAAAAATTGTTTCAATTTTTTTTAAAGGGGAGGGGGTTCTGATAGGATCGATATGCCCGATTATCGAAAAAAATTAGTCAAAAAATTGAAATTCAAATTTGAATTTGTCAAAATATTTGAATTTTTAAAAAATAACCGAGGAATGTTGTAGATATGAACTAGATATTCACATATACATGAAATAAAGATGAAATTTGATGTATTTTTGCATTTAGATGAACTTTATTTAAAAAGCGGACCCCACCGGTAAATTCGGTCGGTATTACAACTAATCAGGGGTCTGACAGGATGGATATTTTTGAAAATCGACCAAAATGGGGCAATTTTTGAACCTGCGCATTACCTGCCGAAGTGCCACCTCTCTCTGGCCGTTGTGTCTTCTCCCCCTTCTCGCCTCTAGCTTGTTTTCCTTTTTCATTCCCTAGCTGATCCCACAGAAATCTCCTGTGACCTACCGATTCACGAGGTGCCGCTCGGTTGAACTGAAATAAGTTGACTTATTGCTGAAATTGCACTGTAGCTGGTTGAAATTACACAGTAGCTGATGGTGGCTTATTTGGCGTAACTAAATTTAAAAAATTAAAAAAAGAAAAAACAGGTTAGCCCTTCACGTACAATGCAAACGAATACAGGAAAAAAAGAACCAGCAAAAAGCTCAAAAAACCAAAAAAGAAGAAAAAGATGAAATTTAAGAATAGTGAAAGATAAACCAGAAGTTACAAGCCGAAATGAGCGGAGCCACCGTATGTCCAAATCAATCCCGATAGCCCTGCTACGTGGATGCACTCTCGCGCGCTCTTGTCCCCAGCACTCGACTTCAACGGCGATCGCTAGGATATGGTATTTGTTTCCATGGCCTTGGTTGCCGAGAAGAGGACAATAGAGCCAGAAATTCCACAAGCGAGGGAACGGCGGCATTAGGGTAACTCACCTAGCTCAATTCAACATGAGATATTCAACTACCAACATAATCATTATATTATTTTAGTGAGATCTCTTGGTATTTATTTTATTTATAATTTCTGCACAACATCATCATTTCAATTCCTTTCGTATATAGGGTCCTCTGATCAATGAAATTGTTGTTCAAAAGGTGCATATTTGCAATAATTTTTGCATATTATTAGTATCTCTCTCTCTCTCTTTATCTAAAATGCGAGCAGTTCTTTACATGGTTTGTCTATTGCCCTGTTTTCCTCTAGGTAGAAAAGTTCGTAAATGATACTACTTCAAAGATAATATCAAAGCATCATAAGGATATGCTTTTTCTTCCTTTGAAATTAGAGGGCAGGGTTCGAAAAACTAGAATTGGACTGATTTCTGACCCCCAGCCCCGCTGGTTCTCTTTCAATTGCATGTAAAGTACCTCTCGGATCCTTTTTTTTAGGGAGCAAACATCATGCTTGGTGGTAAAAGGCACAACCTTGGGATGACATTTTATGAGCCAACTGTAGTGGGGAATATCAACAATGATATGCTTCTTTTCATGTTCTGTTTAAAATTGTACCTTCCAACCTGAGTAATTAAAATCCTACCATATTTTGGTGCATAGATTTTACTTTCATGTGAAGAAATGCTCAATCATTGGGCAAGTCTTTGATATCCATGTTCAAGTTTGTAACACTTCATTTGGCTTCAGGGAAGAAGTCTTTGGTCCAGTTGCACCACTTGTTCCATTCAAAACTGAGGAAGAAGCAATCCATAGGGCCAATCACACCAACGCAAGTTCATTAACAAGCTCCACTGCACTGATAACTATTTAAGGTTTTTTCCTTGAGTAATACGCCAAAACCCTTCAATAAAATTTCAGTGTAGCATATTGTACTAGGTATGTTGTAGTGAGAAAACGTTAGTAGAGAACGGTACAACATAGCAACATAGATATATTTATAGATGCTGAAAATTGTAATTAGTTTTATATGATTTTTTTCCTTGTTAGGCATATATATCTTAAGAAAACCCACAAATAATAAATCTTACTTCAATGATGTCCTAGTGTCCCTATAAGGTTGTTTGTCTGAAAACTAAAATATGTTAAAAACTGTGTGGATACTACTAACCTGCAGAATGTGTGGATGCTGCTAACCTGCAGAAATTATGGGGTCATTGTCTGCATTTGTCCTTATAACTTTGCATTGTTGACCTTTTTCACTATCATGCTTGATCTCTCAAGTATTACCTCGTAATGCTTGATGTACAGGCTTAGCTTCATACATATTTACAAAGAGCATACCTCATTTGTGGCGTGTTTCTGAATTGATGAGGAAGAACAAAAATCAGGACAAGTGAGAGGCAGATGGCCTGAAGTGTCACCTTTAGAGCCTTTTTTCTAGATGGCAGAAGCCCCATCTTCAACTCATAGAAGAGAGGTCACTGGACAATAAAACAAGTTAAGAAAGTAAGTCAATTGGCAACATGCTCAAGTGACTGGTGGGAAGAACTGTAAGATTTTTCCTACCCATACATCATCGATTTTGCCTGAGTCGACAACTGTCGTGGTCATCGGGGCCCTCAACTTCAGTGTCGACATCACTGTTGTTCTCTTCGACTTCATCATCCTCACCCGCCAAACAGTGAGGAGGAAACAAAGCACGTCGAGCAACTGGTGGTGGTGGACGTTGCTCAAAGTTCTCAACTCTGTTGTTGATGGTGGTGAGGGTGTCATTGAGCCGATCCAATACGTTGTAGATCTCCTCCGTTCTCTTATTGACCTCACGGTTGAAGTGTTGCACACGCATCCTTGTGCGAGGAGTGAGAGGTCTGACACCCTCAAGTTCAGAAGATTGGTCATTATTTTTGCCATTGTTAGTAGAACACAAGAAACTCATAAGAAAATTTGTTAGCTCCCTATCAATTACTAGAAGTTGCAGTCTTTAGAAGTCTCACACTCTCAAGCTCTTATCAAATGCTTACAAGATTCTTACCAAGCAAAATAGGTGTTACAACCGATGGCTAGTTCGCGGTAACTTGACTAGAGTGATGAGTATAGCGATTGCCGATACGTCGAGACCTGTTCAGTTACTAGTATGTGAAGTTTGGACAGGCAATATATAAGTATCAAAGGAATGGAAATATTCAATTTCAGAATTACACAAGCTGAATAATAGTCCAAAGTACTCGCCTAAACTACTGGCACAAACTAGTACTCGACCCTAGCTAAAGCAAGCAAACACTAGACGACACAAGGGCTATACAAAAGAGAGCTCAAAATATAGAAATGACCAATGCTACAAGATTTGCTCTATTTTTTACTTGTGCGGCTCTTTTCTTTTTGCACCTGCCTCTTTCTTTCTTCTTTTTTAATCTTGTGCGGTTTTTTTTGTACTTGCCTTTTTTTTAGAGCAACACAAATATTAAACTCACTAAAATATGGCCTAGAAGCAAAGATTATACAATCTAGAATGAAAAAAACTCAAACTAGATGGCAAACGGGTGCCAAAAACAGGTACTGAAATTTCAGATGCTGTTTTGAGGCCTTAAACGACCTTTTTTAGGTTTTCACTTTTTTCGGAACCTCGCGAATACAATCAGACCTTAAGATAGAAATCACAAGGGCTCAAAATTAACGAAACAAAGCTTTAAAAAATCACAAGATGTTGCTCTAAATTTAGATTAATAATGCCCATCGTGTTGTCACCTAAAATTAAATAGAACCTAGATGGGTAAACACATTTCTACCAATAAACATCAAAGACAAAACCTGTCTGCTGTGAGTCAGCATGTGAATTTGATCATGTCATCATGAGAACACAATATAAATTACAAACAATGGTAGTAATAGTCTCATCAATTATCGAATCAAATTTCTAATATTAACTAGCATACATATTCCAATATATATCAACCTAAATAATACAGCATAGCTATCAGCCATCACCTCATCTGATCAACCAATGCACACAACAACAAATTTTACTCTAGAGGGCACCAGTTGAACATGGCAACAATAACACAACAACCTAGAGTAAAATAGCAATAATCCAAGACACAGTTAACAAATCATCCTTGCTTTGAAGTTAGATCCAATAACAATGGCCACTTGCACCGCCAAATTATTCCTAAGCAGGTAATTCTAAATCATAGCAGTTTGACATCTAAGCCTAAAAATTCAACTTTTTACCACCAAGCATGATGCAGTAGTGTCCTGCTTGTTGATGAGTAAGTTGTAGTGTGAAACAAGAGTATCATTGATATAGTTGTCTATACAAAAAATTATAAATATCAGTGATTGTGGCTTCATATGTAACTAAATACAAATAGGAAAGCAACTTGTTGATAAGAAAAATATATGTCAATGACTCAACTAATCCACTATGACATAAAGCCCCCAAAACATCCTTCTTGATGACAATCTTGTGGAAAAGATCTCAGACTTTGGCCTAGCAAAGTTCCTTAAGACAAATCAGACATAGACAAACACTAACATCTGGGGAACTCGAGGATACGTTGCACCTGAGCGGTTCAAAAACATAGGAATCACAGCCAAGGTGGACGTTTATAGCTTTGGGATGATCTTGCTGGAGCTTGTGTGCTGTAGATGGAATGTGGAGCTAGAAATTGCTGACGAGAAGAGAGGAATAGTGACTTATTGGGCAAATGACTGCTACAGGAGTGGGAGGCTTGACTTGTTGGTCGAGGGTGATGATGAGGCAATCTTCAATATAAAGAAGGTGGAGCGGTTCGTGGCCGTGGCACTATGGTGTCTCCAAGAGGAGCCAGCAATGCGGCCTACCATGCTGAAGGTGACACAGATGCTAGATGGTTCTGTCACATTCCCCACTCCTCCCGACCCGTCTTCCTTCATCAGTTCACTCCAATAGTGTCTTGCTTGTTGATGAGTAAGTTGTAGTGTGAAACAAGAGTATCATTGATATAGTTGTCTATACAAAAAAATGATAAATATCAGCGATTGTGGCTTCATATGTAGCTAAATAGAAATAGGAAAGCAACTAGTTGATAAGAGAAATGCATGTCAATAACTCAATTCATAGATAAGTAATTGAGTTTCAAAATAATTTCACCTTTCTGCAAACTTCAGAACTTTCTAGGTCCATCACTATCCTGAATGCATTACTTCATGGATCAATGTTTTTTCTTTTTCTTTTTGTCTGAATGCATTACTTCGTGAAAGCATTAAAGCATGAAAGTAGAAGCTGAAGCTCCTAGAAAATATTGAAGCATAATGTGAGGTTGGACTAAGAACTAGCGGGTAAGAAAGTTCTTTTCGCATGTTTATGAAGGGAATGTTAGAGGCATCGAAATCTTTAAGCTATAGTATGTTTTCATAAAGGCTAAGTTTAGCTAAGTCTTAAGTTATTCCCAAGTCACACTGGTAGTTATTAACCTTCCATAGGATTTTGATGTGGATGTACAATTGTGTAATCTTGATACAGTAAGTATATTAGCTTTGATACTAACGGGTTAGTCATAGATGATGAGAGATTTGGCCCGATCTTCCGATGAGATTGATAACTACGATTGTTTGATATGACGTTGACAACGAGGCTACTTGACCGAAGCGACCAAGTCTGTCTTATAATCACTACACCACACCCTGGTCATTACTAACCATGTCCAACACGGTTGAATTTTCCTGCAAGTAATCAAGAATCAAGTAAGAAAGAAATAAGCGCGATCTGAAATATGAAGTTTCACTGAACAATGAAGAGGCCTGAAGTCACCGTAGTTGGTCTAGTCGATACAAGTACACAACTGATGTTTTCTGAACGAAAATCTATCTAAACAATCCTAAACCCTAAAAGCGGTGTCTCTAGCAGTTTTTATGGTGCTAGGGACGTGGGGGCACGTCCGTGAGAGTGGGGCAATATCCCACTACAACTTGCCAGTCAGGCTCAAACTGGTACAAGGCCCAGGGCCCAGGTTTGGAACTGATTCAGAATTGTTTTGTAGTTTACACCGTTCTCAGGTGGAGTTTTGAGGTGGGACTAGAACCATTGGAAAAAGAACATCAAGAGCTTTCCAACAAGTCTAAAATCACCTCATTGGACTCCGTATCCATCTTCTATGCTCGTTTGAAGTCAGCGTTGTCTTCAGAGGCCGAATTGAATTGCAGAATATGCTCAGCTTTCATTCTTGATTGTCCTGGCCTCAAAGTGACATGATGACCTCCGATGTTCATCCCAAGCATGTCTGTGACTCCATGTGTCCTTCCTTGATCCTTGCTCATGTTCCTAAGCACAACACATCACATGCCTTAGGCAGCAACCCATTCTCAGAACGTGAATTATATAATGCTAGGAACGAGCTCACCTGATAATTCAACTGGCGTGCGTGTGCCCTCATCATAGTTCCTTGCCTATCATCTTGTGAATGAGTGTTGTGTGTATCCAAGAAAGTGATGTTCTTATCATCCTCCCCTCTTGAATTGGAGTCGTCCTCGACTCAAATTCATCTTCTTCTCCCAGGTATGGCTTCAAATCTGCAATGTTAAATGTGGGACTAACCCCAAACTCTGCAGGCAACTCAAGCTTATATGCATTATCATTAACCTTCTCAATAATCTACCATCAGCTCTAGGCATCAACTTAGATTTTCTCAATTCTGGAAATCTATATTTTCTCAAATACAACCATACAAAATCACCAGGTTCAAAAATTATTTCCTTTCTACCTTTACTACCAGCAACCCTATATTTCTCATTCATACACTCTATGTTTTCTTTAATAGTTTCATGCAACTAAAGAACAAATTTAGCACGTTTTTCAACATCTAAATTTACTCTCTCCGAAGATGGTAGAGGTAACAAATTAATTAGAGCGCGAGGGTTATATCCATATACTACCTGAAAAGGGCTCATTTTTGTGGTTGAATGTAGCGAGAGATTGTAGGGAAACTCTACATAAGGTAGACATTCTTCCTATATCTTCAAGTTCTTCTTCAAAATGGCCCTCCACATTGTTGACAAGATACGGTTGACGACCTTAGTTTGTCCATTAGTTTGGGGATGACAAGTAGTTGAAAACAGCAGCTTCGTCCCAAGTTTTCCCCAAAGCGTCCTCCAAAAGTGACTCAAAAACTTCACGTCACGATCCGAAACAATTGTCTTTGGCACCCCATGTAGTTGAACTATCTCCCTGAAAAATAAACCAGCAACATGTGTAGCATCATCGCTCTTATGACAAGGAAAAAAATATGCCATCGTAGAAAACCTATCCAGTACAATAAAAATACTATCCCTCCCCATCTTTGTCCTAGGTAATCCTAAAACAAAATCCATAGAAATATCCTCCTAAGGAACACTAGGAATGGAAAGAGGCATGTATAAGCCATGTAGATTCAGTCGTGACTTAGCTTTTTGGCATGTAGGGCATCGCGAAACATAGCGTTCCAACAAGTCCAAAATCACCTCATTTGGACTCCGTATGCATCTTCTATGCTCGTATTCAAGTCCAACAAGTCACCGCTATCTCTAGAGGCTGAATTGGATTGCAAAACATGCTCAGCTTTTATTCTTGGTTGTTCTGGCCACAAGTGACATGGTGACCTCCGATGTTCATCCCAAGCATGTCCGTGACTCCATGTGTCCTTCCTTGATCCTTACCCATGTTCCTAAAAACAATCACATCACATGCATCAGGCATCAACCCATTCTCACAAGCTGAATTATACAAGCCTAGGAACGAGCTCACCTGATAATTCAAATGGCGTGTGTGTGCCCTCGTTATAGTTCCTTGCCTATCATCTTGTGGATGAGTGTTGTGTGTATCTAAGAAAGTGATGTCTTCATCAATAGAGCAAAAATCAAATCCCTTGTCTACATCAACACCACAAGATCCATACGAAATGGAGCTTTTAGGTGAGAGCATCTCCATATTTGAAATACAACGACATACATTGAGATACCAGCCAGTAACATTCCACTGAAAATTGGCCTAGAAGTGTGTTTAACTCCATCAAGGCTTGAACTAAGGTTAAGATTAAAGCGCAGCGCAGAAGCAGAAGAGGCTTGTATGTGTAACAGCCAAGTTATTTATTTTAATTTTTGAGTAAAAAAATTATTAAATTAAATAAATCTGGTTTAGAATAAAAATAAGTGTTTTGGTTTCCTGAGTTTTGAACTTGATTTGTCCTGATTTTTTGCTTTTAAAAAAAGCTGGATTTGAAAAGTAATTTAAGTATGCATGAGTTTTGAAATTGATTTGCCCCGATTATCTACTTTTTAAAAAAGCTGGATCTGAAAAGTAATTTAAGTAAAAAACCTAAAATATTATTAAATAAAAAAGTATATTTTGATTTTCTGTAAAATCCTATTTCAAATTAATTATTTGGATTTATTTGGCTTTTATCTTGTTTTTCTGGAATTTAAAATCAATTTTTAAAATAAAAGTATTTTAATTATAAAAATATAATACGAAATTATGTTGGAAATATTTTACCTAGGTCTAAAATGGTTCCAAGAATTTATGTCAATTTTTTTGGAATTGTTAGAATTTATTTGGTATTTTCTGTGCCTTTTTGATTTTCTGGGCTTTTCTAGAAAATCAAATCAAATAATAAAAATTTAATTCTCCCGCCCCCTCTCTCCTGGGCTGACGCGTGGATGGTCCAGATCTGCTCACGTTGCCTCCTGGCCCATCTTGCACGTCCGTCGTCTCTCTCTCCTCACAGCCATCCGATTCACATCCAACGGCTGCCGCCAGCCCTCTCCTTCTCCGTCTGACACCGGGTCCCACCTGTCGACGCCTACTTCATTCCCTCTCCCGCCGACACCCCGACCCTACCCGTCAGCTTCTTCTTCCCCGCGTCACCCCCTCGCACGGCCGGCACCGCTGCTAGGCCGTTGCGCCACCCCCTTCCTACCCGGCCGCCTTCCCTTCTCCCGCATGTGCGCCACCCCACCTCTCTTCCTTTGTGCGCCGCATCACCACGCCCACCTCGCCATTTCCCCCATTCTCGTACCTTCTCTCCGCGACGGCCGCCGCCGCCACCATTTCCGCGTGGCAGTTAGCTCACCAGTGCACCCCCTTCCCTATAAATACCCCCTCCCACCGAGCCCCTTCCCCACTCACCTCATTTTCGCCCCCAATTACTCTCCTCCGCCGCTCGAGCTCGTCCACGCCGCTATTCCTCTCCCTTAGCGTCGACGACCACTCTGATGAGGAATTCCAGGCACCTCGGCCATCCTCGGGCCTTGCTGACCTAACCTTCGGCAACTCTGAGCCTCCGCCGACCTCCTACGCCTCTCCGCCGAGCACGAGCACCGCCGGTGACCCGAGTGACGCCGCCGCCTCCCTCGTCCCCGATCACACTCCGACCACCCTCGGTAAAATCCGCGAGCACCATCTCATTTCCCTCTCTCTCCCCTCTCGTTGCACTACTCGCCGGCCACCGTCGGTCGCCACTAGCCGCCGGAACGCCGACGACCATCGGTACCCGTGTGCCTCCAGCCGACGAGGCCACATCAGCGGCTGAGCTGATATGGTAGGTGACATGGCGCCTAGTGGCGCGCCACCTCACCATGTCGGCCACACAGTCCTCGTACACCTCAAAGATTCCTTCGGTCCATCGAATCGGTCCACATAAACCGGGCCCACTGGTCAGTCTCAGTCACTTGGGGCTGACGTCAGCATGATGTCATAAAACTGATTTTCTAGTAGAACAATAATTTAGCCAAAAAATAAAATCCCCTGCTGATGTCATAATTCCAATTTCCTTTAGAAAAATAATTCCAAAATTCCAGATTTATTCTTTTTCTCTGATTTCAAACCTCTGGAAGCCCATTCTCCTTCATCCTAGCTCCAATTGAACCAATTAAATTTTCTAAATTTATCAAAAATTATAATCTATCCGTTTATATCTTCCTTTAAATGTTGGAGTTTATTTGAATTTATTTGGATTTTATTTGAGTTTGCTTGGGTATTTTTATGTGTAGACTGCAATGATTCGGAAGTATTCTTCGACAACAACTCGCACCAAACTGCAGAGCAAGGCAAGTCACACATCTTGATCATGTTGATCCTAGATTGCGAAATAAAACTATGTTGTTTTAAATTATTCTGCATGCATATTTTTATTCAACGTATTCAATTCCAGTTTTAAATTTAGTTATTGCCTACATGTTAATTCCTCCATTGACATTGAATTCTTCGATACCTTGTCACCCTAGAATCAAACTCTAGTTAGTACACTAGTATTGGCTAGAGAGTTTTATATCAAATGCTTAGACCTTCTTAGACATAATATTTGTTTTGGGATACCTTTTCACATAAAATTATGAACTTTCCAAATGTATTCTTGACTTCGGTGAGTCAGGAAGGATTATAAAATATTTTGAAATAAAATATAAAATTTGGTTTAGACTTAGGCTAATGGTTAGGTGGTTGGTGCAAGCATGCACTATTGTTCGGAGACATATTGTTGATTGTCAGGCACAAGGGGTATGTGGTTTGAGCCTAAGTCAAGTTAAGGACCGGTCTGTGAGCTACTGTTGCAAAGCTCTATCGTACGACCACAAGGCTGGTATGGGAAAGTCCTGGCTGACTAATTTGCGGGTCCCAACCTGAGTCATGTTGTAGGTTGAAAGTGAGCGTGGCGTAGGCCATGAGAAGTCTCACTCGGCTCAAGAGGGGGTCCCAGTCTGGTGGATTCCTTACTAGGGTGAAAACTTAGTGTTGGCTTGGCCAGGTTGAAGGCTTTGCATTGTAAAACCTTGTTATGATTACTCAGTCGCACGTCTAAGGAAGCGTGTAATGGCCGACATTATGAGATAATCATATCCTGTGGGTAAAGCTGTACAACCTCAGCAGAGTGTATAATCTATCCTGGATAGATGTGCCCACAATCATGGACATGCTGAGTAAAGTTTTTCACGGATTAGACTTTGTTTTTCAAAATGGTTTATAAAAAGCTTATAGATAGATGGAATCCATGAGAGATTGAAAGCGTATGGATGGATGGAATCCATATGAGATCTTTTGTAAAACATGGTCCGGGTGGGATGCCCATGATTAGATTAGTGTGGGGGATGGACCTGCACTAACGGTATTAATTTTATTTACAATTACTGTTTTTACTTATTGTATTAAATTCAACATTTTCAATCTATTTGTTGTATCTCCTTAAATGTTATTTTACGCACAAATAACCCTATATGTCTTTCTTTGTTGCCTTTATCATTATGTTGCATTTTTTCGTGTGACTTGCGGAGTACATGTTTATACTCACCTTGCTATCTCCACATAGATGAAGATGACTTCGACTATGATGAAGATCTGGACGAGTAGGCCGCATCTTACTATCATTTGCCTGTGGACAGGCTTGTTGGGCTTCTGCCGCTTCGGTGTTTATCTTCCGCTGCTTATGTTTAAATTTGGCCTATTGGCCATGGATGTAAACTTTGGCAATCTTGCCCATATTTAGTTAATAAATGTCATTATAGTTGATATTTATCTTTGTTGTCCACGGTGTGCACTAGCTGATCCTGGACTAGTGCGATTTACACAGAGGATCCAGGAGTTGTTGCTCTGGGGTCCGACAGTATGGAAGAATTCATTACGAGAACTTCAGGCACAGATGCAGATAGAGATGGCGCGATCCAACAATTCGTGTGAAACACAAGGTAAATGAATCATGGTAGAAACCAAATACTACTACCAGCTATCAAACCTCCTCGGATTCGCCGCTGCCCAGACCCCTCCAAAGATGGGTTCGTCCTCCAAGCGCCGCCTCCTGCTTCCGACTCCTGCCTACCGCGCTCTCCACCTCTGTTGAGTGCTGCCGAAGCGGTGGGGCGTCGGGTCGGGCGAGGGAGACGGGGTGGCACAAGGGAAAGGTCATGTCGGGTTAGGTCTCAGGTGTGTTGGTGTTGTCGTGCACTCGTTGCAATGGGGAGGGCACATGTGGGGAGAGACAAAGATGAGGAAGGCGAGCACAAGGAGCCCCATGGCGGTGGAAGAGAGGAGTGGGTGGGGCGCAGGAGGCGACTCGAGGGCACCACGAGGTAAGGGTTGCAGCAGTGCAGGGAGACCACGATGTGGAGCATGGAGGTGACGGCCGAGAGTGCGGCCTAGAAGGCGAAGAGGGTGAGCCACCGCTGGCCGACGGCGTCGCAGGGGGCGCCGCGCAGTGAGACCCTATCCCCGCGACATCGTCAGCGGGACCGTATCCATGGCGACGGCGTGGGGGAGGAGAAAGGCATGGCGATTGTCATGGAGTTAGGCGCGTGCAGCGAGGAGCGGTGGACATGTCAGCACGTTTTGTTTATGTGAGGAGGGGAAAGAAATAACGTACTAATCACCAACTGGTTCTTTTAAGTAATAAAGATTAACCTCACATGACTGTTCACATTGGCTTTTAGGCCAAGCTATGGACAAAACACGTCCTCATTTGGCTACGTTGGCTTTTAGAACCCTTAAAATAAAAATAATAAATTAAACCTTAGAAGACAAAAGCTGTCACAGAAAGGTGGACATTTTGGGTCTGTTTGATATGGCTGTGGCTTATGATTTTTAGCTAAAATTTTTGAATTTTAGTTGTTTGCAACAAAGATTACGGAGAGAGATACTCGCTTGCGATTTTAGTTGATACAGATATTAGGCTTTTAACGTATATTATAATTAACCTGTAGACTTCGTTTTAAAAAAAATACTCTATTTAAAATTTAGGTACTGTAACAAAGCCAAAACCGTTTTTAGAACTTAAAAGAACATTTTATCCCCCCGTGTCGACATTCGACAGTAGAAGTGTCCATAAGCAATAGCGCCCGGCCATAGCACCCAACAGATCCAAGTGCTGCACTCATCGTCACGCACGCTACTTCTTCCAAAATGTTCTTTTAAGTTGCGTCCTGCCAAGCCACGATTAGCGCAAGCAACAACGTCAACTCGGTTACTTCAGCAACACAGTTCGATTTAGAAACGAGTTTGCCTGCCTGAGCCTGGCAATAAAATTGGAAGCAGAATCACAGGCAATGCAGTGAATTCTTCTGAAATCTATAATTTTTTTGAAGACTACTGAATAATAAACGCGTAAGAGAAATTTCGCATCCACACAGCAACGAACAGCACACGAAAACGTAGCATCGGACATCGGTGAATGTATTCATAATTCCAATGATAACCTCATCCAAGTAGCAAGAAAATCGACGAGGGGGGTAAACATGCGCCTAGATTAGAAAGAACCGAACTAAATAACGAAGCAACTGACTTGACTAAAATGCAGGACAAATTAGCAGCGAATTACACCGACGATTCACTGCCATTACTCCATTCGACCCGACGGCGACGAACTCAGAGCGTGCTCAATTGCACTTATTCGTTCCGATGCCGACACCAAGAAAAGCTCATCAATGGCTCACACCTTGAAGCTGAAGCTAAGGATCTTGTTGAGCCCGCCCTTCCAGCCGCCGCTCCCCTTCCTGCCGGGGCTAGAATTCGCCGTCGTCGTCGCCACCGCCGGCTCCGACGCGGCGTCGTTGGAGACGGCCTCGCGCGCGGCCTTCTGCCAGAGCAGGAAGCTCCTGCACCCGTTGAAGCTGACCCTCTCATCGGCCTTGAGAGCTGCACGGCACGAAAGATCAAATCGAGAACGGGTCAGCTTAAGAAACAGGCCAAATTCTAACAGACTAAACAGCAGATCGAGAAAATGGTGTATGAGTTTGGGCCGTACCGTCGGATCTGCCGTTGGCGGTATAGAGGAGGAAGTCGGCGGCGTCGGCGCCGAGCAGCGGCATGCGGCCCTCGTGGGCGTAGCAGCGGAGCGCGGCGCGGATGAGGCCGGTGACCGACTCGCCCTCGTCGACCAGGAACCGCAGCGGCCCGGCGCTGCCGAGCACGGTCACCGTCACCAGCACGCGCGACCGGCCGCCGGCACCCGCAGCCGCCGCCTTGCCGCGGGGCTCCACCCTCCTCAGCTTCATCGGCAGCGTCGACGGCACCGCAACAGCCATATTAACGAACCAATAGAATCAAACCAAACTAACCAACCAAAATTGCTGCTTCTTTTTCTCTCTCTTTTCTTGGCAAAGAAAAACTAAAGAATCGAAGAATCGTCCGCTCGTCGGCGAGCTGTTCACGGGTCGAGGCCGATGCAGCGGTGGTACCAGCCCTGCATGCAGGATCCGAAGCCGCGGAAGGAGGCGGCGGAGGCCTTCTCCGGCTGCTGCGGCGAGGAGGGCGAGGCGGAGGTCGTGTGGGCTCCCACCATTCACAAGGGCGAACTCGTCTTCGCGCGGCAGCCGGAGAGATCTGGAGGCGCTCCTCGCCGTGCGGCGGACGAGAGGAGGGCGGCGACGCGGTGGGTTTGGTTGGGGACTCGAGGCTCGAGGAGGTGTGATAATAAGCAGAGAGAGAGGAGAGAGATCGTAAGGCACGGCGCCGCTGAGGGGTCTCGTTCGGCGGCCGCGTGGTGGGTTGGGCTGGGGTTTCCTAATCTTTCTGGTTTCTGTGAGAGATGATCTTGGCCGTTGGTGATCGTAAGGCACGGCGCCGCTGAGGGGTCTCGTTCGGCGGCCGCGTGGTGGGTTGGGCTGGGGTTTCCTAATCTTTCTGGTTTCTGTGAGAGATGATCTTGGCCGTTGGTACGGGAGATGGACGGTGGATGCTGTTCCACCGTGCGCGCGGGGAGAGGGGTGGTCCGGATCTGCTCGGGTCTTGGTGGGGCTGCTGCTTGCTTGCTTGCTTGGTAGGGTTTTGCTTTTCTTTTCCCTTTTGAGGTTTGATGTGGTTTTGGGCGAAATTGGAACGGTCTCTGTGGATCCTGCTTGGGGGCTACGGAGAAAGTCCCATTTTTTAGAACGTGGGTGATTGTCCTTGCTCCGTCGTAGCCTCCTTGGTCTACAGCGACTATGCAAGTGTGCTCTAGTAGTCTAGTGTGAGAAGGTTCGGGGGAAGAAGAGGGAGGTGCAACGGTGCAGCGACAGTAGAGACCAAATTAATGGTTTGGGAAAGAAGAGGGAGGTGTAACGGTGCTCTAGTGCAAAAGAATTGAACGGTGGTTTCGGCTAGACTCAAAGAAGATAATGGCCGGAGCGGAAGAAGGTGTTAGTGATATATGTCCTAGAGGTAATATTGAGATGATTGTATCACTTCTATATTTATAATCTTCTGAATAAATATTATTATGTTTCTTGAATGAATTATCATTTATAAAGGTTACACAAATATGTGACTTATTGGTAAAGCTTTTTAATTTGTTGAATGATATCATTATAAAAGATAATTGGTCGAATGTCACTGGTTGGGACACTAGTGACCTATAGACCAGCACATGTATTGATTGATGACCATGTTTCACTAGTCATACATATGGGGACATCAAATCAATGATGTGGATACATGTTAGAGAACATGGTGTTGGATTAACTCACCTTGAGACACTGTTGGGATTGTTATATTTTATATGTCATCAGTTGGTCTCAATATTACCATAGTTTTCTACATGTGTGCTACTCCATAACTGGCTAATTATAAAGGTAGCTTTTGGGTATACTATGAAATATGCGGATGAAAGTGACTGGTCGGATATGGGATTTGCCTCTCCTACGTAACAGGAGATATATCACTGGGCCTCTCAATGTGGACAGATAAAGAAAGTGTATGGCCATGCCACGAGTGATCAAAGAGTCGACCACATGAAATTATCCATCACTCGATCGGGAAGGATTAAACAGTCCACAGATGACATATTTCTCACCTGGAGTTCGATCGGATATCGTGAGGCAAAAGGAGAATACGCAAACAGGCTGATTAGCCCGACTAGATGCGAACTAGTCGTATGGAGATAATGACTGGTCGTGAGCTGGTCGGACATATCATAAACTAGTCTGCAAACAGGTTATGACTATATACAACTGGTCATAAGGAGTCTATGAGCTGATTATGAGTGACTAAAACTTGGTTACAGATCATATTGCATAAGGTTTGATCGATTGATCTTTGTGTATATTTGAGGATCAATATGTTCTATGAGGGATGACCACTACCAACTAGTGATCAAAAAGATGTTATCGAGTTACAACCAAATGTAAATGAAGCTATAGGGTCACACACTTAATGGGTTAGAATAATAAGGGTCTGGATGATAGACCCTGAATGGGATACAATCTCTACTCGTATTAGATGAGGATCCAGTCGGAGACTTTCTGAGTTGGATATAATCTCTAATCGTATCTAATGAGGATCCGAAAGGAGGCTATATATATTTAGAGAGACATGGGGCTGAGTGACGTACGAAAAACCAAGGATCAGAGATCTTGAGACACACCCATCGAAACCCCTACCGTGCATGCTAGTACTAGCACATCGACGTATGGCGTTCTATCCCCAGACGTGTGGGCTTTGGTGGAGGCGCTGTTGCAATTGCGGCGTTGATCAAGACGATCACGAGGAGGAGACAAGCTCGTGAAGATTGACTATTACTCTTGAACGATCGACTACTTCTACTACATCGATGCGTGCTATGTTGAACCAGGCTGTTTCAACTCTTGTTACGCTGCATTGTGTGTCTAGTGATAGCAATCTATGATCTTTTATTCACATGGCTTCCTAGTTTATGCAGTAGAAATTTTATTTTGTGCTAGTATAGCCTACCCCGTATCCCAACAGAAAGAGGCAATGGCAACAGTGCTACGGCTGCGGGAAGGCAAAATTGATGTGTGGGAAATGAACAAGGGGGCGAAGCAGAGTCGAGGGAAGGCAGATTGGGAGTTGTAGGGATTGAAGGCGAGGATGAGGCATCACGAAACTCGTCGACGAGCCACGACGAGAGGACACACAAGAGGCAGCAAATCCAGGGTTGGGACATAGAGAAGAGAAGTAGTGGCGAGCTTAGGAGGAGGATCGATGCTGTTGGGCATGGGATTGACCACTAGTGATGGCAGATCGAGCGGCGTCGTGGGTAGAACTAGAGGCGGCAATGAGAGTGGCTCGGGGGTAGGGGCGGTGGTGGAATTGAGGAGATGGGAGGGGGAACTGGTGTGAGAGAGAAGCGGCAGAGTGGGCTAGTGGCGAGCCGTGTAGCCAATGGTGCCAAGTTCAGGGCATCGATGCTCGGTGGGGAGGGTGAGAGAAGGAGAGGATCGAGGAGGAGAGTGAAAGGCAGGGGACAAGGAAAGAGGACGAAGAAGAGAAGGGCATGGAGGTCATTTTGAATGGTTTCTCTTTCCAAAACAATCATATATGTTATGTCCTATGTGGAATTATCTATTTCCTCCATTTATATTGAGTGCGAAATCTTATGATGTGTTTCCTTCTTTCCAAATATAAGTCGTCTTTGATACGAACTGTAGGCAGTGTCTTTGATACATGATGCTACAAAATACAAATCATAAGGAATTATACTCATTTGATGGCAAATCTCTTTTCGTGTAATTACAACATTGATGTGTTTTCATAGAAAAAAAACACCAATTAGCCAATGCATCCTTCGTTTCTCTCCCAAAATTTTTTAAAAAAATCACTCCTTTTCCCAACACACCACGATTCAAGCACAAAACTCATGGTCACTCCCGAGTCTCAACCTGGCTTGCCCTTTCGAGTCCAAGGTAGACTACCTACTCCATCTATTACTTACTCTGTTCTTTTTTACTTGACTTCTTACAATCCGTACAGTCAAATTTTCTAAAGTTTAACATCAATATATTTAAAATTATCTAGATTAGCTATACGAAAATTATATCATTAGTTTATCATTAAAAATACTATCATAAAATTATAATTTTATTAGTATATCTTAGTGTAAAGTTATAAAAGTACCAGTCAAAATCGTATCTCGAAAACCGTAAACAGTCAAAAATGTCAAGTAAAAATGAACAAAGAGAGTATAATGTAAAAATAAAATTAAAAAAACAATGTGTTCGCTTTTAAGAGTTAGAAATTATCACGTCAATCGGAGAAAAAGAATAGATCTATAACATTGAGTGTGATGGGTCCAAATTATTGTGACACAAATTAATCAGATACTCCCAAAAATCACAAAATCATTTTAGGATACATGCAGTCAAATTTTATAAACTTTGACTATCAATATCTTTGCGAATATTTAGCCTTTTTGCACACCGTTCATTAATTCCAAGCATCATAGAAGTTCTAAGGCACATACACAGTTGTGTAAGAAATACAATTATATTTTCAAATATAGATATTATCTAGCTATGCAATTCTGCAGGAGAGTCAGCCAGTTAGATACAGTCATACTAAGTAAAAACAACCCTTAACATTGACTTTTCCCGCACCTTTTATCAATTCCAGGGGTTTTAAGGCAAGTGCACAGAGCAAAGAGGAAATCATGTACGCGCGGCGCCGCTGCATGCAACGCCATCCACGTTCTGACCTAACCTGCGGCCAGCACGGGAAATTAAGAAGGTTAAAGGTCGTTTTCGTTTTGGTATCTTAGATTGTTGACTTTTAACTATTATTTAATAAACTAATAAACGAGCTAAAATTTATAAACGGTGGACGAAAGAAAAGGCTCGAAGTCATAATCACAGATGCGGAGAATATTCTCAGAACATACAGCTCCTAGGACTCGCTAGTTTCCAAGTCTCGTGATTCCAATCACTGCGATGTACCCAGCCCAGACGCGTCAGCGCCGATCGAGCTGCTGAACACAGCAAGATCCGTCACGCGCGGACTCCCATCTCGATCTGGCCCGGCGCCCTTCCGCCGGAAGTGGTGAGGTAAGCCTTGATTTGGCTCCGTAGCAAAATGCTGGGCGTACGGCTAGCTGGTCAGTGCAATTTAACAAGTTGGCCACGTCGCCGTGTATACATAACAACTAGCTACATAAGCACGGCATTACATCGTGTTAGTTACCGTGTGGACCGAAGTAAAAGAGACGATAATTCGTGTGGTGTTTTTTTAAAAAAATCGAGGACGTATGTGTAATTTTGGAAAAATAAAAGGGCTTTTTTAAAAAACTAAGGACCTGCAAGACTCTGTACGTAACTAAACAAGGATTTATATGTAATTTTGGAAACCGCGGGGTGCTATCGGTAAAGTGGAGGGTGCTTTCCGGAAAAAAACCTGGCAGGGACCTGTTTGCGAGAATGAAGGATCTCTACGTGATTTTGCAAAACGCAGGGAGTTTTTCGCATAAACGCTGACGTGGCACGTCTCTCCATCCGGAGGATCCCATCTTTAATATACGGAGTATTGGGAAAAAAACTAGGTTAAAATTGAGGTCGGTGAGAAGAAAAATATCTGCAGTATGACTACGGTAAAAATAACTTTTTTCTTGTATTACGATCCCCTTTATAGCCTTTTTCTAGAGGAAACGAACTCCCTTAAAGCTAATCCAGGACCTTTGTAGTCCCTTATGGCTAATCCAGGACCTTTGTAACCCCGTCATTTCTTCCCTGTAAAGACATTTTGCGACTGCAGGGATCATACTAGTTTATGATCTGAGCCCATATAGAGCGGATGAATTTAATAGGATTTTCTTACAGAATAAACTCTTTTTTTCAGAAAAATTCTATCCAATTGGGGCCTACCTAAGGTTAAATGGGCTTAGAGAGGGACCGGACCATGCCAGACAGTTTTTCAAGCTATAATCTTTCCCATCCCAGGGTGCCCCATGAAACACAGCGCGGCCTAGCTTCGGGATAAATCACGAAGACCAGGTAAAAACTTCACTTGCTAGATTGCTGGGTTGGCAGGGTTTTTACTTTGACTTCGTACACTTTGCTAGAATACAGTGTCTTTTTAAATCAGAGTCTACTACTTGATTATAGTATATACTATATTAATTTTAATTATGCTAGTTAAAATCACATGTGACTGTGATTTACCTGGCCTTTATAACATCTCTTACGAACAGGTAGAATTTAAAATTTTAAACTAAAAACTATAAATCATAGCCTAAAAAACCCACTAGAAGTCTCACCATCCACGATTTTATTTCAAGAGAAAACATGGCAAGATTGTGCTTAGTTGCACTTGATGCCCTATTGATCTAAAAAAACTGTACCTAGTTCCTTCGATTTCCATGGGCAATTTTGTACTGAATAACTTCTCTCTATTACAACTGTAATAACAAATATTGGTAAGTTCTTGAGGTAATATGAAGTGGTGCAGACCCTTCAGTGTCAGCTTATGCGAGGCCCAATTCTAAGAAACGATGTGTTTATGTTTTAACGCTACAAAAGATTGTGGTATAAAGTTAATAAAACAGATGAAATTACGGATTAAGACACCACTGCGATGTGATGCCAAGCCTCTTTTCCCCGTCATTGGTGGAGTTTAAACGGGCTCTGGTTTTTTTAAAGTCAAAAGGCCGTATTTTGTTACACTTGATTCTCCAACTTTTTTTAAGAAAAAGAGAGCTTTATTAATCTATGTAAATGTAAATATTAACAACCAGTGGAATTAAGGCAACTCCTTCTCTCTTAGAGTTAGAAATTTCCATATTAATCTATAATAAAAAATATTAGAAAGTATCTCTTTAATCAAGAGAAATAAAGAAGGGATATAGACCACATATTTCAGCAAGCCGGATTATAATGGTGTGGATTAATCGTGTATAGATATTACAATATTAAATATAAATAAATTCTCCATAGGCATTATTACAGTTGTATATAATGTATGCAGTATCTTGTCACATAATTATGCGGAAAATTCTACTAGTTACTTAACAATAAAAGTACACTCTTGATAAGTTATTTGCTAGACACAGCTTGGACAAGAATCACGCCACACAACATTGAGCTTTGTGTTTCACCAATTGTGGGCAGGGGCGGATCTAAGTAATGCTTCGGGGTGCACACTACTACAAAAAAAAAGTCATTTTGGATGTCTCGTCACATACAATTTAACACAAATCATCAGTAATAAAGTTACCACCGACGATTTACAAGATGGACCGTCTAAGTTCAACGCGATAGAAAGAATCGTCCGTGATGAGCTACTAAAAAAACTGATCACATGTGATTTTTATTCCGAACCATTTGTGATGTCTATATTTATCACAGACGGATTTTATTTTGAACAATATGTGATATTATCACAGACGGTTAGGATTAAAAACCGTCTGTGATGTCAGCAAACTTCACAGAATCCGAACCGTCTATGATAATGTCATATCACCGATCCATAGCATATCTCATAGGATTTCTATTTCACCCATTCATTCTCTCCGCATCGAACGGCGAGCACCGGTCTCCTCCCACCTCTTGCCCCTTATTACTCCCCCTCTCCCTTTCCCCCAATTTTACTCTAAGAACCAACATTTCATGTTGCTCCTAGTTCCTCCCCCAAACCGAATCGCCCCGTCCACTCGACGACGCCGATTACCATCGTGAGCTCCTCCGCCTCCGGTTGTGATGCCACGGTTCACTGCACAAGACACTTTTGTCCTAAGTGTCGTAAGTGTCTGTAGTGTCACCGTCGTGACACAATAGTGACACTGTCGCCGCCTCTCCTTCATTGTCGGTAATATATTATATATCCCTTATCCGAAATTTTTGGATGGCTAGAGTTTCGACTATGTAAATCTTAATGTTCGTGCACGTGAAAATTAATTGTTTATACCTTAGTTCTTGTGATGAATGATGGATGGCTAGGGTTTCGGCCCTTGTTGAAATTCATATTTTATTGCAGGATGAAGACATAGTGATAAAGTTTATTACACAATGATCTTGTTCTCATAAATATACTTCCTTTGGTTCATCTGTATTATTTGATTGCGCTGCTTTATAGAGAAATTAGAGAATATTGATGAATTGAAAGATGCCTATTTATGAGGACACTAGAACACAATCACAAACGGCTCTTGACTAAAACCGTTCGTGATAATAGACTATCACAAACAGTTCTTAACTAAAGCCGTCTGTGTTATATCTTATCACAGATGGTTCGAGAGTCATCTGTGATAGCTACCTGTTATCATAGACACATAAATTCAGACGGTTCAAAAATCGTCTGTGATGACGGTTTTAAGTCGTCTGTAATGACTCTTTTTTTTTGTAGTAGTGGCACAAGACAAAGTCTGATTTTTTTTTTGTCTTGACAAGCTTTGTATAGGTGTACAACATGTAGCCCAAGCCCAATGACCCTAACGTACATGGTGACACCTGCTCATTTTTATTTTAGGTCCGTCACCAATTGTGGGATATCGTTTGCTCCAACATTTTACTCACTTTTCTCTTGTCAAACTATGAACTCCGGTAGTTGGGTGCCAGGCCCAAGCCCAATGACCCCAACGTATATGGTGACAAGTATGGTGACACTCGCTCATTTTTATTCTAGATTCATCACCGGTTGTGGGAGATCGTGGGATGCAACATTTGCTCACTTTTCGAGTGTCAAACGATAAACTACGGTAGCTGGGTAGCAGGCGATAGGGCTCCTCTAGCTTCGTCGCTATATAATTTTAAATTTCTGCAAAGTACATCTTAGCCCGGGGCTTTTGTTTGAAGTGCCATTTTAGTCATTCCGTTTAAAACGTATAAGCATTGCATCAGTCTTGTGGTTTTTGGTCGAAGCCTGATTTAGATCAACCAGGCCATGCACGCTTGAAAAAGGTTTTGAATTAAACAACATACACATGCCACAGAGGCAATTCATTGATGAAATGCTACTTTGTCTTTTTTTTGTGTCATTGATGAAATGCTATTTTTAAAGTCACCCCATACGAAAGTTAATAGCTCCAATTAACGAGCATATGATAATTTAATTTATCTCTAATAGAATTTTGCGAGCCAACTATACGTAGTAGATGAGTTTTTCTCCTCCGGGCATATTTTGAATGAAAAGAAAAATAGAGGAATTTAGTAGAATGGAAATAATAGAAGAATTCTCACAAAAAAAAGAGAAATATCAGAATAAAGTTTCCTACGTGGGTATTTGAACGAAAAAAGGGTGGCTTCTAAAAGTTCCTTTGAAGCAACTATTTAGGTTGCGTACCTAGTGAAAACCATGTAAGTATTGAGAACTTATGCAAATCAAGGTTCGAAAGTTTCCAAAAAGTCTTAAACAATTAATAAATGCAGGTAAAGGTTATGCTATGTATACGAGTAAAAAATTTTCAAGATAAAACATAATTGCAATATTTTGAAAAGAAAATCTTGCATGGATAGTGCAATTAAAAACATTGTTCATGTAGAATATATATATATATATATATATATATATATATATATATATATATATATATATATATATATATATATATATATATACTCAATCATGGATGGAAAGTCTTAATTATGGAGCCTGGGCACCATGGTGCCCGTGTTATTTATACTATATAGGACGCTGAAATGGGACACCAGTGTGCCCGGGCACCAAGCCTCCCTGCCTTTAGATTGCTTTTAGATGCGTGCAAGTGCAATGGTATATAATATCAGGATGGAAAATCATAATTATGAACGGAAAGTCTCAATCATGGATAGAAAGTCTTAATTATGGAGCACAGGCACCATGGTGCCCGTGTTATTTTATATATATATATATATATATATATATATATATATATATATTTCATGTGTTTTGTGGGCTAACATTTTTTATGAGTTGGATGAATATGTTAGGTGCGACAAATGAGGATGACTTGGAATGATTTTATATGTTGAAGATCATCAAGTCTAGATGGAAGATGGCTTCATATGTTGAAGGTCATTAAGAGAAAGATGCATCATGAGTTAATGCATGTCCAAGAGGAGATGATCATGTGTTGATCATCAAGTCAAGTGAAGACCATCATGTGTTGATGAAATTGAAGAAAAAGATGCATCATGAGTTGATGCATATCAAGACGATGACCTAAGGCAAAGATATGACTAGCTAGAGCTAAAGATGTGTTCCTAGTTTTTTTACCAGTCTTAGTGTTTGATTGGAAGACCGGATTGCTAGTATAGGTTGTCATACTATTAAGAGGGGTCATATCTATTAGTTTGAATCTCATTATTTGTTGATAGCTCAATCTCACATCTTATAGCTCATCTTGGCATGAGGCTTGTATTTGCGAATGTGTTTTTGCAAATAGTTGAAACTCATGTGTTGAATTCTTGTAACATGGGACTATACATTGTAAATGTGTTTTGCAAGTGTTTGAAGTACATGTTTCCATTCCTTGTGAAATGATGCTTATATTTGCAAATGTGTTTTGCAAATGGTTGAAGCTTATATTTAATTCTTGTGTCATGATTCTAAAAGTGTACAAATATGTTTTGCAATTTGTTGGGAATCATGTTAGGAACTTGTATGCATGATACTAAAGATTGCAAATGTGTTTTGCAAAATCTGGTGAAGTATCTGTATTCTCAGGACAATCGGAACTACCGTAGTGTAACTTGCGGTACTACCGCAGACCAGAACTACCGACGTTGAAATCACGGAACTACCGCGTGCATTGGTGGTCGAAGACCTGTGTGGTCGAAGATAAAGTGATCGAGAACTAGAGCGGTCGAGCCCAGGTAGTCGAAGACCTGTGTGGTCGAATCAGCGTGGTCGTAGGCCTGCATGGTCGTAAACCAGCGTGGTCGTAGGTTTGCGTGGTCGTAAACCAGCGTGGTCATAAACCAGCATAGTCATAGGCCTTCGTGGTCGGAGACTAGCGTGATCAATCCAACGTAATCGAGACCTATGTGGTCGTAAACCGACATGGTCGAGACCTATGCGGTCAAAACAACGTGATTAAAACAACGTAGTCGAAGAATCGACGGGGTGGTAGGAGATCTGTGTGATCAAAGATTAACGTGGTCGAAGATTGACATGGTCAACGTGGTCGAGACCTAAGTGGTCTAAACCAACATGATCGGAGATCAGCGTAATTAGAGACCTATGTGGTCGATCTGATCAACGTGGTCGGAGACCAATGTGGTCGTGGACCATGGTAGTCGATGATCGGAGTTTCCAACCGGCTCTATGTGAGCGGTCGGATCAACTCTGTGTGAGTGGCCCGATCGACGAGCGGAAGTACCGGCTTTGAGTGAGAGGTACTACCGATGAGCGGAAGTACCAGCATTGTGTCAACCGATGAGCGGAAGTACCAGCATTGTGTCAGCGATACTTCCGGCTAGCAGAAGTGCCGGCTTATGTAGCGGCACATTTTTTCCAGAGAGATACATGTGTGGTGGTCTTCTTCTCCTCGCGAAATCGGTAGCTTCGCATGTGTGGAGCGGAACTTCCGATGATCGGAAGTACTGGAAAATGAACGGCGAAACTTTCGATTTTGACTGCAACGGCTAGTTTTCTGACCGTTAGCGAGGCGAGTGGAAGTACCGGCTTTTGGCCGATGGTACTTCTGATGTCCTTGATTTTTTAGGGATTTCGCTCCAACGGCTAGTTTTCTTTTTTGGGGTATAAATACACACTTATGGCCGGTTGGAGAGAAGGTTAATTGACTTATTTCTGTTGTCTTGAGCTAGTGTGAGGCTCTCCACTCAAGAGTGCATGTGTTGCAGTTTGTGAGAAAGGAGAAGGGATCTAGATTGCTTGTGTTGCATTTAGAGATGGACTTAGTGTCCATTTGAACTTGTGCATTCATTGCACATGGTGAGAGTCAAGAGAGGGGCTTGACTTATTACTTTTGGAGTTTACTGACTCCTAGACATCGTTAGAGGCATCGTGCGCGGTGATCTTCTCAAAGAAGGTTGTGAGAAAACCCGGCAAAGTTGTGAAGGTTAGAGCTCACCTACCCGGAGCAGGAAAGAGCTACCACTTGTGGATTTGAGGTACAAGACTTAATTTGTGGAGCTGGTCCAATTCATTTGGGCTAACCTCAACGTGGACTAGGGGAGACCGACAAGTCTCCGATTACGACGGTAAAAAGAGACCGTGTCATTTGTGGTTTGTTTTTTTGTGCTCAATTTATATTCAAGAAATTTACATACATAGAATTAAATTGATTACTTGTTATCCTAGGAGTGCAAACCTTGACCTAGCTTAGAATTGTTGGTGCACTTAGGTAAACTTAATTGATATAGATGTTGCTTGTGCTAAACCAAATTGAATTAAGCTTCCACAATTGTTTACTTGATTTAGACAAATAGAAAAGATATTAAATTATCAATAATAATTAGAAGAATTTTTAGACTGCCTATTCACCCCCTCTAGTCAGCCTCATCGATCCTACACCAGGCCAAAAGGGTTGCGGGCCATGGTGGTGGTGGCGAGGGGTGATGGCAACGCGGAGCCCTGGGAGGAGGGCCACGTGGCCACCTAAGCAGCCTTATGCATCACATGTGCCACGTAACCAGCCACATCAGCCTGTTGTGTTACCAAACGACCGAAATGACCTGCGGTGCAGATAGAAACAAGTTTAGGGAGCCTAGAAAGTAAAATGCATGTTTTCGGACTAAAGTGGTACAATTTCACAAGATTAGGGATCTACAATGCAATTTTCTCTATATACATATGTATATATGTATATGTGTGTGTATGAAAAATATCTTTTACTCCTAGGTGTAATTACTCTTACCTCTGATATACTACCTAAACAAACTTGAAATACTCCTTTATCACTTAGGTATACTCATATACTAATTATAGATATTCTAATGTGAACCACACGATAGTTACCTCTATGTCATATCTCACAACGTAGGGAGTCTCTCGCGTAATGGAGGGTATGCACATGTAATATACAAGTATATAAGATCATCTAGGTAGTATGTACATTTTTTTAGATGTGGTATGCATATTTTTTAGATATACTTCTTTTTATATGCGAATATGAAGGTATTTGCAAAATACACTAAAAACTATAGATTAGTATCTTATAATTAGTATATGAGTATATTCAAAGTGATAAAGGAGTATTTCAAGTTCACTTAGATGGTATATCAGATGTGGAAGTAATTACACCTGGGAGTAGAAGGTATTTTTCCTATGTATATATGTATGTGTGTATATATAGTGGTATAATTAATTGGGGCACCATGGTGCCTATGCACCATGATCTAAAATAGGTATTTCCCTTATGTATTGTGTGCCAAAATTTTAGAATTTTTGGATGTCGAGTTTAACTAACTTACTAACTAGTTCAAACAAGTTTGATCTGAAATTCGAATTGTAGTTACCTTTTTTATGATTGTTTGATTGTAGGTATGTGTTGATATATATATATATATATATATATATATATATATATATATATATATATATATATATATATATATATATATATATATATATATATATATATATATAAATTAGCAAAGCATGCGATGTAAATACATTCAAAACTTTGAAATCGAGTATATGTTTTAAAGGTATACATTTCATTTGAATTGTTATACACTACTACAGACAGTGTTATCATAGACGATTCAAAGCCATCGTCACAGACAGTTTCTGAACCGTCTGCATTTATGTGTCAGTGATAATAGGTGGTTATCACATACGGTTTCTGAACCATCTGTGATAAGTTAAAACATAGTCAGTTTTTTTTGAAAAATTTTCTGTGATATTCCGCTATCGTAGACGGTTTTTCAAAAAAATCATTTATGATATCGTATATATCACAGACAGTTGTTTTTATCTATATATCACAGATGGTTTGGAGTACCAAACCGTCTATGATAGCTATTCCAAAAGCTATCTTATTTTCTGTTTTTCGGCTAGCCTCGGGAAATGCTAGCCATGCCCTCTGAAAATAAGCAAGAAGATCACATATTGAGAGACCATGTGAGGGTTATCCCATTGTGAGTGATGAGTAATTGACATCTGTTTCTCAAAAGTCGAGTTTGAGTCGGTTGGTTCGGACCTAGACGTTGTGTGGCGTAACGGGCTCGGTCGGACTTGGTCAAACCTAGTCGTATGGGTTTAGGTTGCATATTCTGATGACTCGACAGGTTTGATCTCTATTTATGCTTTCATGTATCGAGCGGTGCTATTTGGCGTGTTTCTTGTCCGTGTGTTGCGGGGACGTCGAGGCGGAGTCGTGGCGAGACACGGTGGACCGGACTAGGCGCAGGTGGCGCTGAGGTCAGAACGGTCGTGATGTGTCGAAGACGACGTGGACTCGAGGTGGTTGCGAGGCGGCGAGGCAAGGGCGCGAAGCTTCCGGAAGGTGCGGAGGGGCGAATCGGGAATTTCGCAAGGTGCACAAGCGGAGGCGGCTCCGTTAGGGTTTAGCCGGCGTAACGAGTTGGAGACCCGTTAGCCAAGGGCTATAAATAGAGGTGAGGGGCTGCATACCCCTTAGGACACTTGAGAGAGGGTTTTTGTGCATTTGCTCTCCATTTTGTGTGTGTTCCTCCTAAGAAGCATGTGAGGCTCTTGGTGTTCTTGAGGATTTAGAGGGAGAGGATGGATTGAAAATCCTGTAATCTTTCATTTCTTCTGTATCAATTTGTGATGCTTTCCGTTTGAGATGATCTGATCTTCAGTCACTTCTTGTGTTTTTTGGTTGTCTGTTCTTTCTTCTCCTTGTGTTGTCTTGTTCTGAGGATTATCTCTGTTGAGAATTAAGAGTCTCATACACAAAAAGAGTTGAGAATCTCAAGCAATTGTTCTCGGCAAGGCTCTTTGATCCTTCTCGTTTTCTTTTTCTAAAATCAACGTGCAGCATCAAGTTCCTTTCTTTTTTAGCAGAAGTTGATTTCTCTTCTTCTTGTTCCAATAGTGGACACTCAATCCATACATGCTATTCGAAGAAGCTCGCAGTCTTCTTGTTTCAGTTTCTTGTGAAATTTCTGCAGTGGTTCAGTTATTAAATTCCATCGTTTCAATACCTTGCTATATGCTGTTTCTTTGGTCAGTTTTTCTCGGAAGAATTGTAGTCTCTGTTCTAATTTCGGTTTCGACTGCGATGCAAGATGTGAGTCTTCGGCGATCTTGTAAAATCTTCTCTCGCACTCGTTCATCAATTTTGTGTTGCTCTCTGACAAACATTTCCTTTACTTTTGCACTAATCGGTGTTTCTACCGCAATTTTGGTTTTCAGTGTTTCATTGCAAATACACCTTCATTGAAATTGTTTCTTTGTTTCAATTCTGCACCTTTCGATTCTATATGGTTTCAAAGAAGGAGAGTCATCTTTCTTGAGTTTTGTCTTTGGTCCGCACTCACTCTTGATTTCCCTTGTTTGGACAAACATGTGTCCAGTGTTCTTGTTGGTCATTTTTAAGTTGGCTAAAGTTCTCGATTTCCTTCTCACGGATCGAGAAGCGCAGTTTAGTACTCGGTTTTCCCGCCGTGGCAAGATTTTACCTTTGTTTCTTTGCCGTGGCGATCATTCTCTCACCGTGGTCGTGCCGTGAGTGCAGCGTCACTTTGGAGGGGTCGTTTTTAATAGTCGACATTCACCCCCCTCTGTCGCCATTTCGGTCCTACAATTGGTATCGAGCGGTTAGCTCTTCTTGATAGATCTTTAACCGGTCTCAAGAGCCATGGCGACGGACAAGTACTCGACCAAGCCCCGATCTTTGATGGGATGGATTTTCCATTCGGAAGAGCCGGATGGAGACCTACATCCGAGCTCGTGGCTACGCTCATCTGGCGAAAGGTCAAGGTCCGCTTTGTTGTTCCCGCCAATGAGAACATCAATGCCGGAACATGGTCGATGTTGAGGCAAAGGCAAGGCGAGGAACATCATCATTCGTGGATTGAGCGAGCGAATTTGATCGCATCTCTCACCGACGTCGGCCTTCGATATTTGGGTAACCTCAATGCTTACCATGAGGGCACCACCCAAATAAAGGCGGTGCGACAAGACCGTTCAGCGAATCTGAAGAAATTCGAGATGCTTTCGGTGAGTCCCTTGACGAGTGCTTTTCTCACTTTCACAAGATTTTGAGCAACCTCCGAACCGTCGATCTCACATACTCCGACTCGGATAACGCTCGACAAATTCTTTCTGCACTCGATCTTCGGGTTTGGGAGATGAAGGTGACTACCATCAAGGACACCACGGACCTCTCGACCACGACTCTTGACGCTTTACTCGCCTCAAGACTCACGAGATTGACATAGTCTCTCATCGGTCAAGTCTCGATCGATGGCACTAGTCACCGATCCCACCGCCGCTTCGGTTCTTCTGCGATTCTCTTTGCGGGTTCTCCCTATCGCTCTCCGTGATGTGGCGATGATCGGTAGAGCGGCTAGAGGATGAACAGTGGCCCTCCTAGCTCGGAAGTTCTCCCATGCTTACAAGAGGAGGAGGGATGGAAGAGAAGAGGACCATTGATTTGCTTTGAGTGTGGTGGCCCCAACCACATTCGAGCAACCGCCCCAAGCGGAAAAGGGCAAGAACGACTACTACGGTTCGGCCAAGAACGACTACACCGACAAGAACCGCAACAAGAAGCCTCCGGCTGCACGCAAGGCAAGAAGAAGTTCCGCAACTTTGGGAAGGCTAAGAAGCTCTTCCACCGCGTCCTCACCGCCTTCGACGACCTCGACCTCCGAGGTGGAGGGATGGAGCGACGACGACGGACGGGGACCAAGAGCCCAAGGATGGCGGCGCGACTTCTCCCAAGCATGTGCTTCATGGCCCTCGAGGCGAACCGAGTGACAATGAGTGTACTCCGACTCGACGAGGTGAGCCCTACTTATGACCAGCTTAATGATGCTTTCCTTAAGCTAGGTAGATTTCATGCCAAGTCTAGGGCTAGGTGTGCTGATTTGGAGAAGGAAGTAGCTAGACTATCACGGAGCTTACTTCGCTACATCCGCTCCCTCCGTGATGACCGTGATACATCTTGTGCCTTGATTAATGATATGGAGAAATTAAGGACCTCTCATGCTAGTCTGTCTTCTGAGCTTGATTTGATTAAGGTGGAGAACATTAGTCTTCTTGCTGAGCTTGAGATGAGTAGGGTAGTTCCTGTTTCATCTTCTACTGTTGAGACTATTTCTTGCACCTCATGTGAGGATAAAGATAATACTTTTAGAGGTCTTTATACATTGCTTCTCGATCTGCCCGAGACTTGTGAAAGTTGTAACAATTTGAAGATGAACCTAAAACGGGCAGATCATAAAATTGCTGAATTACAAGCTTTTCTACTTGAGCCTATTGCTTCATGTGTGAATTGTCCTAAATCGATCACGAGCTTGAATCATTTCCAAAGCAGTTTCAAGAAATGATTGATCATGATAAGAAGTTGGCTCAGTTTGCTTCTAAGGACCATGTTAGCTCACCATGCATTAGTTGTAACAAACTAAAATCTAACTTGATTGCATTGGATGAGAAATGTGTGAAGCTAACTAAGGACCTACTAGAGAAGCCACCTTGTGCTTGTAATGTGGTTGTGAAGAAGGGGGAGAAGCCCCCGGGTAAGGTAAAGACGCCTAGCGACGCGAACCAACCTGCTAGCAGTAGGACTGTCCCCTTAGAGTCGGCTGTGCGTGCACAAGCCATTCTTCTCTCTGCTACTGGTTGTTCTTCTGTTCCCTTACCTTCTGCTGTCTTCTCTCCTCCTTGCTCTTCCTGCGCCTCTCTCTTTCGTGAGTGTCAGTATCTTATGAACACTCTCGAGAAATTTGTAGGAGGTAAGAAGAAGCTCAACCTTATTCTAGACCAGTCTAAGATTTCCAGATTTAAAAAGGGTCTAGGATATGATTTTCATGAGGATGTGAGGAAGCATCCACCTGTCGTGCTCAGATCCGTAGCCACAGGTGTGATTGAGGTCAAGCCCAAGAACAAGAAAGTTCAATTTAAATCACCGGCTTTGTCCAAGGATTTCGTGACAATGTGATTTCACTGCGCTTGACCTCTCGGCGGCCATCTCATGCTACTTCACCCCTCGGAGGCGGTATCATTGCACCTTCTGTCAGAAGGATGGGCATTTATTTGACCATTGCTTCAAGCGCGCCAAGATCGCGCGTAGAGACCGTGTTGAGTCTCTTAGGCGTATTCAGGGTCAGCCCCAGACCTTGAGTGCACCTAAGACCAGCACGAGGTCTAGGCTTGCTACTACAGGTAGCTTTGGGCAGCATCGAGGACTTGGTTCTTCCGAGTTTTCTGTTTTTCGTCCTCATGCTGCTCCTGGTCGTGACTTCCGCCGTTCTGAGGGTAGATCTCGCTTTCCTATCGAGATGCCTACCCGGCGTGATCGCCTTCTCGCCGGCGCCGACTCGCTCTTCAGAAAGGGCGGACCAAACAACGACTGTGTGCGTGCATAGACCTTCGCTTCTTTGAGCGACGGAGGCGAGGGTAGATAGAGGTCACCGTGCTTGACTACTTCATCGCCGACGTGTTACTCAAGATTGGGTGCCAAAATCACTCTTGATTTACCCCAAGATCGAGACTTTACTCTTGTTGACTCGTGTTCGCGGGCGTGGAAGGAAAGGTTTGGCTTGTAGACTCCGGGTGTTCACGACACATGACCGGAGATTCACGTTGGTTTTCTTCCCTAGCCCGAGCTTCAGGTGATGAGACTATCACCTTTGGAGACTCTTAAATGCGGACGCCATCGCCAAAGGTACTGTGCGTGTTAATGACTCATTTCTTTTAAAAGATGTTGCCTTGGTGAGTAAACGCATTACAATTTGCTTTGGTTTCTCACCACCGATGACGGTTTCGAGGTAAGTTTTAAGAAAATGCCCGCAAAATTGTTGATTCTTGGTAGTCCGGTTTATGGATTTCTCGTTATGGGAGGATCTTCGTGCTGATTTTATTGAGTCTTGGTGATCCTCTCCGGTGTTTGGTTGCTTCGAGTCCCGCGACCTTTCCTTCGGCATAGGAGACTTGGTCATATTGGATTTGACCATTTGACTCGAGTTAGCGGCCACGATCTCATTCGTGGTCCGCCAAACTCAAGATGGTCAAAGATCTTGTTTGCGCTCCATGCCAAGAAGCACGGCAAGATGGTTGCCACTTCTCATCCTCAGGTCCACATTACTATGATCGATGCAGGACAGTGCTCCATATGGATACGGTTGGAGCGGCTCGAGTGCGATCGGCAGGAGGAAGTGGTATATTCTTGTCGTAGTCGATGACTTCTCGAGGTATTCTTGGGTGTTTTCTTGGCCTCGAAGGATGAGACGTTTACATTTCGAGGTCTTTTCAAGAGGCTTTCGTTGAGCTTCCGGTGCCTTACGAGCGATCCGCAGTGACAATGGCACGGAGTTCAAGAATTCCTACTTCGAGAGGTTCTGTGGTGAGACAGGTGTAGAACACCAGTTCTCTTCTCCGCACGTCCCCCAGCAGAATGGCGTCGTGGAGAGGAAGAACCGTACCTTGGTCGAGATGGCCAGGACGATGCTCGATGAATACTCTACACCGCGGAAGTTTTGGGCTGAGGCTATAGCTACCGCGTGCCATGTCTCAAATCGAGTTTTTCTCAGAGCACACTTGCACCGCACTTCTTATGAGCTGAGATATGGGCGAAAGCCCAGCGTCTCTCATTTTCGTGTGTTTGGTTGCAAGTGCTTTATCTTGAAGTCTGGGAACCTAGACAAGTTCGAGTCACGTTCTTGTGATTGGATCTTTCTAGGCTACTCGACTTCTTCGCGGGCTTATAGGGTCTGAAACTGCGAGTCTAGCAAAATGGTAGAGACCTGTGAGGTGACTTTTGATGAGGCCAGTCCGGGGACTAGGCCCGATATCTCAGGTTCTTTAGAGCAGTCCGAGACCATCTTTGTGGATGATGAGGATGATGGAGATGAGGGTTGTCTACCGATCGGCCCCACTTCCACCCCTTGAGGTGCCTTCTTCCACCGCACCTCGAGGTGATCGCCCTACCTCTGCATTTTTCCGAAGCTAGTGGCTCTGTTCCTACCCCGTCAGGTCACGAGGTAGAGGCCACTTCTTCTTCTCATCCAGGACCTCCAAGACATATTCAAAAATCTCATCCTTCTGAGCAGATGATTGGAGATCTCTTTGAACGAGTCACACGCTCCAAGTCTGGCGTGTCACTTTTCTGTCTCCACTCTGCCTTCGTAGCTTCCTTTGAGCCCAAAGACGTTTGTCATGCTTTATCTGACGAGTCTTGGGTCAATGCCATGCATGAGGAGCTAGAGAACTTTGAAAGAAACAAGGTCTGGACGC
The DNA here is from genome assembly GCA_036346245.1 of Bonia amplexicaulis. NCBI lineage: Eukaryota > Viridiplantae > Streptophyta > Magnoliopsida > Poales > Poaceae > Bonia > Bonia amplexicaulis. The sequence continues at coordinate 11,482,724 of CM070738.1, read as the reverse complement.
TTGTTGCACCCCCTCAAGGTCACAATATCATTGGAACTAAGTGGGTGTTCAAGAACAAGCAGAGCGAGGATGGTGTGGTTATTAGAAACAAGGCTAGGCGGTAGCTCGGGGGTACTCCCGTGTTGAGGGTCTAGATTTGAGGAGACCTTTGCCCTGTAGCTAGACTTGAGGCCATTAGAATCCTGCTTGCCTTCGCAGCTTCTAAGGGTTTCAAGCTTTACCAGATGGACATCAAGAGTGCCTTCCTCAATGGCCTTATTAAGAAAGAAGTCTATGTGAGATGACCTCCGGTTTCGAAAACCCCAAATACCCAAACCATGTCTACAGGCTTTCCAAAGCTTTGTATGGACTTAAGCAGGCCCCAGGGCCTGGTATGAGAGGCTTAAGTCCTATCTGTTGAGTCATGGTTTTGAAATGGGTAAAGTCGACAAGACCTTGTTCATCCGCCGGCTAGGCACTGATTTTCTGCTTGTCCAAATCTATGTGGATGACATCATCTTTGGTGGCTCCTCGCATGCTCTCGTTTCCCAGTTTTCAGATGTCATGAGCTCGGAATTTGAAATGAGCATGATGGGCGAGTTAAGCTTCTTCCTTGGCTTCCAAATTAAGCAGACTCGGGAGGGTACCTTCTTGCATCAGGGCAAGTACACTCGAGACCTCCTGAAGCGCTTCGATATGAGTGATGGGAAGCCGGTGTCCACTCCTATGGCTACATCAATTCCACTCGACCCAGATGAAGACGGCGAGCCAGTCGATCAGAAGGAGTATCGAAGTATGATCGGCTCCCTCTTGTACCTCACTGCCTCGAGACCGGACATACACTTCTCTGTGTGTCTTTGTGCTCGGTTTCAGGCTTCACCTCGCGTATCTCACCGCCAGGCGGTGAAGCGCATCCTTCGGTACCTTCGAGCTACCATTGACTATGGTATCTGGTACTCTTCCTCATCCTGTCTTTCCCTGAGAGCCTACTCGGATGCGAGACTTTCTGGTCAGAGGATGACAGAAGAGCACGCCGGCACCGCCAATTCATTGGCACTTCTCTCGTTCTCGGTCCTCGAGGAAGCAGTCCGGTGTTGCACAGTCCACCGCAGAGGCCGAGTACGTTGCTGTAGCCAAGTGCTTTGGATGGTCTCAACCCTGCGGGACTTTGGGTTAGTTATCGACAGTGTTCCACTCCTTTGTGATAACACTTCTGCAATTAACATTGCTAAGAACCCGGCGACATTCTCGGACCAAGCATATTGACATTCGCTTTCACTTCCTTAGAGACCATGTGGAGAAGGGTGACATCGTGCTCCAGTTTGTGGAGGGTGACCACCAGTTGGCTGACATCATCACCAAGCCTCTGGACAGCTCGAGGTTTTCAGCTCTGCGGGGAGAGCTTGGGGTGGTTTGTCCTTACGGAGTGTTGTGAGGGGGAGCTTTGGGATTTACTGCTTTACTATATTTATTATGCTCTTACTCCTTTCTGAGTGCATTGCATATGGGTGCATTGGGATTAGTCCTTCCAGCATAGGTTAGAGTGGTTCTTTTGTCTAGTTGCTTAGACTTCTTACTCTTATCTTATGCTTTCAGGATGCTCTATTAGCTGTTTCTTATCTCACTAGATTGAGCTCACTCACTTCTTGCGATCTAGCGAGGGTCGGGCCACCTTCGGGTAGACAGGGTACGTGTTTGCTCTCTAGTGTGTGTTTTTCTGGTCAGCTATTAGTCCTAGAGTCATATGGGGTAGATGAGAGTCAGTCTGAGCCATAGTATCCTCTATATCTTATCTATGCTTTAAGGACTGCCTGTTTTCTTTGCCAGCTTCTCGTTTTTATTGCTTTGGTTCAGGGGGAGTTCATTTGGGAACTTCTAGATCTTAATTTTGACATAACTCAACTTGAACTAAAAGTTGCATCACATGTTAAGGGGCAGCTGGATTTTCTTCATCTACATTGTAATTTAGCTACATGGAGCCTTGATTATTATCCATTCATGACATATTTTCACTTATATTACATCTTGCCATGATTTGTGCTTCATTGCTAATTTGATCATGACTTTATATGTGTAGTCAAGTCTTTGCCATGATAGGTTAATTAAAATGCTCAATTTGACCTAATTCATGTCATATTAATATTTGAGACTAGTCGGCTTTAGTTATCTTCTTATGATTCTTGCCATGTCAAATAGGCTGAGTTGAGTCTTGAATCATTGTTGAGCAATAGATTGAGCTATATTAGTTTCTTGATGACACATAAGTTAGTACAATCTATTAAAAGCAAAAGATCTCTTTGTGCGAAAAACTGATCTCACCAATTCCTTCTCATGAGACGGCTTGCCATTGCACAAGGTATGAACTCAGGGGAGATTTGGATGACCAAGATCATCTTCTTAAGCTCATTGCTTGAAGTGATCGCATAAGGCTTGAGGTCTAGCACATGACAAAATAACAAAAAAATGGTTGGCAACAATCATGTGATTTCCAAAGAAATATGTCAAATGTGCTCAATTGCTAAAAATGTTCAATGTACTCCAACAATTGTATCATTCTTGAACAAATAGCACTCTAATTGGCTCAACACTAGTTTCTCGGTTCCATTTAGCTTATTGATATGGCCTGCATCATTTGTGGATACCTTTAGCTAGACTAAAATCATATTTGACTTGACTTGCTAAGCACTTCAATTAAAATTCAGATTATACCTTATGTTGCTTAGCTTCACTTTACATACTTAGTCATGATCGTGGTAGCATATTTATATGTTATGGCTTGATGTAATGCATGTTGGTCATTTTGGATAATTCTCATGGCTCTACATGCTTAAAATGATCAAATCAGCTTTTCATCCATTTTCATGTCTTTTTCTCCTTCTTGAATTCTTGATGCGTTTATTGCCAAAAGGGGGAGAATAGTGGTAGAAAAAGCCACTTTGGGAGCTTTGAGGAAAACTTGTTCTTTCTTTTGCTCCTTCTGTCGACATGGTCATTAGCTTCATTCTGTTTTTAAGGACCATGTTAGACTCTTCAAACTCAACTTTGTGCTTTTTCAGTGTTTGTCAATATACTCATCAAGGGGGAGATTGAGAGACCATGTGAGGGTTATCCCATTGTGAGTGATGAGTAATTGACATCTGTTTCTCAAAAGTCGAGTTTGAGTCGGTTGGTTTGGACCTAGACGTTGTGTGGCGTAACGGGCTCGGTCGGACTTGGTCAAACCTAGTCGTATGGGTTTAGGTTGCATATTCTGATGACTCGACAGGTTTGATCTCTATTTACGCTTTCATGTATCGGCGGTGCTATTTGGCGTGTTTCTTGTCCGTGTGTTGCAGGACGCCGAGGCGAGTCGTGGCGAGACACGGTGGACCGGACTAGGCGTAGGTGGCGCCGAGGTCGAGCGGTCGTGATGTGTCGAAGACGGCGTGGACTCGAGGTGGTTGCGAGGCGTGCGAGGCAAGGAGCGCGGAAGCTTCCCGGAAGGTGCAGGAGGGGCGAATCGGGAATTTCGCAAGGCTGCACAAGCGGGAGACGGCTCCGTTAGGGTTTAGCCGGCGTAACGAGTTGGAGACCCGTTACCCAAGGGCTATAAATAGAGGTGAGGGGCTGCATACCCCTTAGGACACTTGAGAGAGGGTTTTGTGCATTTGCTCTCCATTTTGTGTGTGTTCCTCCCAAGAAGCATGTGAGGCTCTTGGTGTTCTTGAGGATTTAGAGGGAGAGGATGGATTGAAAATCTTGTAATCTTTCATTTCTTCTGTATCAATTTGTGATGCTTTCCGTTTGAGATGATCTGATCTTCAGTCACTTCTTGTGTTTTTGGTTGTCTATTCTTTCTTCTCCTTGTGTTGTCTTGTTCTGAGGATTATCTCTGTTGAGAATCAAGAGTCTCATACACAAAAAGAGTTGAGAATCTCAAGCAATTGTTCTCGGCAAGGCTCTTTGATCCTTCTCGTTTTCTTTTTGTAAAATCAACGTGCAGCATCAAGTTCCTTTCTTTTTTAGCAGAAGTTGATTTCTCTTCTTCTTGTTCCAACAGTGGACACTCAATCCTTCTGTGCTTTTCGGCAGCAGCAACTGCAGTCTTTACTGTTTCAGTTTCTTGTGAAATTTCTGCAGTGGTTCAGTTATTAAATTCCATCGTTTCAATACCTTGCTATATGCTGTTTCTTTGGTCAGTTTTTCTCGGAAGAATTGTAGTCTCTGTTCTAATTTCAGTTTTCAGCCTGCAGTGCAGTATGTGAGTCTTTCGGCCAGTCTTGTAAAATCTTCTCGGCACTCGTTCTGTCAATTTTGACAGCTGCTCTCTGGACAGCATTTCCTTTACTTTTGCACTAATCAGTGTTTCTCGGCTGCAATTTTGGTTTTCAGTGTTTCATTGCAAATACACCTTTCAGCTGAAATTGTTTCTTTGTTTCCAGATGCTGCACCTTTTCAGTTCTATATGGTTTCCAGCAAGGAGAGTCATCTTTCTTGAGTTTTGTCTTTGGTCTGCAGCTCACTCTTGATTTCCCTTGTTTGGACAGCATGTGTCCAGTGTTCTTGTTGGTCTGTTTTTAAGTTGGCTAAAGTTCTCAGATTTCCTTCTCACAGATCAGAGAAGCAGCAGTTTAGTACTCGGTTTTCCCTGCCGTGGCAGCATTTTACCTTTGTTTCTTTACCGTGGCAGTCATTCTCTGCTGTGGTCGTGCCGTGAGTGCAGCGTCACTTTGGAGGGGTCGTTTTTAATAGTCGACATTCACCCCCCTCTGTCGCCATTTCGGTCCTACACATATATAGCACATGACAGTCATTGCACAAATCTCATAAATGAATTAAACAACGCAAACAAGCGGATCACATATATAGCACATGACAATCATTACACATATCTCACAAATGAATTAAACAATTGAACGAATTGTTTGATAAAGCACAATTAATTGATTACAATTATATGCAATGTTTCAACATCTAATCACTATTGTCGGGGTGGAACTTTTCAGTGTTTTTTATGACCTCTGTTATCAAGAATTGGGATATCTTTCCTCAAATTTCGGCGAGTTTGTCAAGATCGATTAGACTTTCATTGAATTCCACACGCTATCGCTAGGTGTAGTTAAATTCATTAGTGTGTGTGTGTATATATATATATATAAATTGATAATCACAAAATAATTATTGGTAGGTTGACAAATCTCTGGATTATTCATCTTAGCGTCTATGATTTCCTTCATATAGCGGCAACCATAGAATCCACATACGTTACCCTGTAGCTGCTGGTGGTACTGTAAAAATAGAATTACGCACATAGGTATTGTAAATTCTAGAGGCATTATAATGATGTGTGATATATGATTGTTGTGTTGTAGAAGGTACCAGAAATCACGTCCTGTGTTGCAATGTGACGCTGGATTTCTTGTGTCTCCATCCCTGGGCAACATAAGTGCTGAACAACCTACGTGATTCCAAAAAGTTAGTCTCAGCCATTGCAAACGAAGAGAAGATTACAATAGAGTTATGTATGGAGAAAATAAGCTTACTAGTCAATTGCCTATTGCACACAGGTGAAGTTGTGGTTGCCACTAAGTAAGGAATCAAGGTATATTACCTTGCTTCACTTCGGTACAATCATGTGTATCACCATAGTGATTAATCCAAAGTCCATTTAATACTACAAATGAAATTTGTATGGCAACTAGTGAAGCACTTACGGTTGGTTGAAAGGTGCCATGATGTACTCCTTGTCACTGTGAGCAATTAACCCTCTCGTTGTGTAATCTTGAACGAAGGATGCATTATCATTGTTGATTGCTCAGAGACCAAGTGTGGGTCGAGGAAACCCACCGGTTCTCACCGTCACCGGATTTGTTGGATCATGGATCTATACATAACCAATGAGTTATGACATTTATCGGTATTACGCGAATGTAGAACATGATTGTACAGTACACTTACAGTGTCCAGCATCGTAGAAGTGAGGCATCGAGTTCGGCGAGGTTGAATAGTAAGAATAAGTCTTCGAAGGTCACGACGAAGTATCCTGAGTCGTGGAGGAAATGCGCCTCTATGTATCTCACGATGAATCCGCTATATCAGTTTGGCTTCATGTTGGACCTTTGCATATACCGGGTATGCAAAGTATTACAAATCAGTCTAAGCCTAGGTAATTATGACTCAGGGACCAACAACACTCCAAGAATGAACTTCTATTGCTCGGGAGTGTTTTAATCTTCTTCTGTTATATCTTAGCTTGCGATACATTTTCGGTGAAGTCTCCACGAGAGCCAATGTGATGGGTTTCTGAAGTGGAGCTTGAGGTGGAGTCACGGGAGCCGATGTGACAGGTTTAGGGTGATGTCCCTCTTGGGCCACTGGATGTGGAGATCGCGATACGGACGGGTCGAGGGCGATGTCCCTCTTGGGCCACTGGATGAATGTGCGGACAACATCCCCTAATGTCATAATCTCTTCATTTGGGGCTTCTCAAGAAGGACGGTCTTGAAAACATCATTAATCATGTCCACCTGGACCTTCACGAAACTGGTCTTTAGTTGGGCACCGTGCACCAGCATCCCTGATAGCCATGGATACACCATCCCTTACCCAGCGTCAATGGGAAAGGAGCCAACAAGCTTGACTCTGAGGATGCACAGCGTGGGCTCCTACATATATAACGATACACGATGAGCTAAGACATCCACCAGGTCTATCTATGTAGCATTCTAGAGGGGTACATTACTTGGATGTCGTCGATAGATAAGTGGACATCGCTATGTTCAGTAATTAACGTGGACACACAGCTACTCCGACGTTGAGGGGGACTGGGTACCACATTAACGGGGGTGAGTTGCGATTGGTTATAGAATTGTCTCAGTTCTTCTCTCAATGAATCTATCTCTCCATGAGGTGAGACAGTCTTCTCTTGAAGTGAGGCAGATAGCTATTCCTCAAATTGTGTACAAAGCTTCTGTTTTAGTTGTTCATCGGATAGGTCTTGGATCTCTTCCTACTCCTATACGCCTCGGAGTCATTTGGAAATCTGTGCCTCCAAGGTACGTAAACCACCGGGCCTCGTGTGCGACCTAGGTGCTCCTTGTTTCCCAGAGCCTGGATAGTATATCCCTCTCCTTGTCTTCTTCTAAGGAGCATTGGGAAGATTCGATAGTCAATGTTTGCTGCAAGATGCAATCATGTTATTTTAGACCCCATGAAATTCAAGGGGTATTAACAACTACATAGTTTAACATATCTTACCAAGCGTTGGGACACTTCCTCATCTGTGGGACTTTTGAAAGAGGAGACACCCGTAGACGTGGTTGATGACCTCGCTTTTAACCAGTTTCGAGCGTGCTCGTTTACGATCTAGGCAAATAGTGGGAGGCCTCTGATCGGATTGTGACCTCATCCTGCATTTTCCATTGCAGGATTTTACCCGCGTACCCAGCAGTGCCGAGTCTATGAGGGTGTGTGTTTTGTGCCTGAAGAGCCTTGTGCGTCGTACTTTGTTGTTCAAATTCGGTCGTCGTCTTCATCTACACAAAGGCCTCCTATGTTTCTAGTGACACGAAAGGATACCTCGTGAAGGGCGTGCGATCCTTGGCCACGTACTGGGTGACAAGCATGCTTTTGAAGTTCTTCTACGCTTTTTCCATCACGAGGAGCGCCTGCCATTGCACGAATCCTTGGACTTCTGTTGGGATCTCGAACGATTTTGTTATTTCCTCCCACAACTGAGTTTTCTGAACCTTTATCAAATCTTTCCATCTCCCTACGGTGATGAGGACTCGTTGCCTTCCAATTATCCCGCAGATAGTCTAGAATGTTGCCGCTGCTTTCTTCAGTTGCAGAGAGATCCCATCTAGAGAGACCACTGTGATGGTCATTCGGCCCTCTGGCCTTTTTTATACTATCACAGACGGTCCCATTACCGAACTGCCTGTGATAATACTATCACAGACAGTTCCATTGTAGAACCATTTATGATATGTGGCATATCACAGATGGTTCTATAATAGAACTATCTGTGATAGTATTATCACATACAGTTTTTTCTACTAAACCGCCTGTGATAGTTCCCTATTTTTCAACTAGCCTCAAGAAATGCATGCAAGCCATGCAATATGAAAAAAGCAAGCATAATCACAAAAGTAATTATTTCTTAGTTACTGTATCAATTACAATAGAATAGTTCCATAATTACATGCCGAGTTCCTTAATTTTGATTACATTGCAATAATTTCCAAATAGGTGCTCGCTGTGTAGCATCATTGATTACACTTGGCTATTTCCTTTTAAATAAATCACTTCACGATGATTGACACGCATATAGCTTGCTTCATCGCCTTGTTCTTCCTCGAGCCTAATGCCATCTCCGAATAGAGGCAACTCGTCAAATTGATTGTACTCTTCCTCATCCACGACATTCATCTTGAACTACGTAGTGCTTCTTGTTTGCCGAGTTGGTTACATAAAAAACTTGAACAACTTGCTTCGTGAGTACGAATGATTCATCTTTGTATCCTACACATTCGAGGTCCACAGTAGTGACACAGTACTTGTCGACCTTTACACCTCGTGGGAGTTGGACCCAACGACACTGAAATAGAGGGATCTTAAAAATTATGCAATCAAGCTCCCATTGTCCTCTACAATCCCGTAGAATGAGCTTAGGCCAGTGGCACTGATGTGCATATGAAATGCATCTATGCAAACACCTGAGTTCTGCACTATGCTCTTTCTATCCTGATCTGTTGTATAAAATGTACCTATTAATGTTGTATCCTTACCATGTCACAATTATAAATTTTGGCCCTTTTGTCAACCATTGTAGTATTTCGCTTGACGACTTCCCAGTCAATTGCACCTTCAACCATTTGTTGAACCAACAAATGCGTTGTCTCGTGATCCAAACCTCTGACTGGTCTGAGTTCTCTTGGCATATCATGTGCTTGTACTCTTCAATATATGGGGTCACTTCAGTCATGTGTTGTAAAACTATGAAATGGGATTAAGCATACATGTCTAGATACGGAGTTATTGCTTTCCTTCCAATGTTCCTGATACCCTCTAGCCTCCCCTCGTGACAAGATAGAGGTACACTTATTGGTTCGACTTGAGCCATGTAATCGATGAAGAACTCAATGATCTCTCTAGTTGCATAACCTTCGATGACGCTACCCTCTGGTCGAGATCGATTGCGTACATAGGATTTGAAAATTTCCATGTACCTCTCGAACAGGTACATATGACGTAGAAACACGGAGCCACATATCTTTATCTCATTCACAAGGTGGACAATGAGATGGACCATGATATCAAAAAATGATAGAGGGAAATTCATTTCAAGATGATATAGAGTCATCACTACCTCGGTCTGTAGAGTATCTAGTCCATCGAGATCGATGACCTTCTAAACAATTGCATTAAAGAAATAACATAGCCTCATGATTGTCACTCCAACATGGTTCGGCAAAATACTTCTAATTGCAACAGGAAGCATTTGTGTCATTAGTACACGCAGTCATTAGACTTCATACCGATTAATTTCAAATCTTCTATGGAAACAAGTTTCTTCATGTTAACGAAGTGACCAGACGGAACTTTCACACTATGTAAGCACTGGCATAGTTCAGTTCTCTCGGACATAGAGAGAGTGTAGCAAGCTGGTGGAAGGTACGTCTGGCCTTTATCGGTCTCTATCGGTGCTAACTCGGTCCTGATGTTCATAGCGACTAAGTCACGTCTTGCGTTGACATCATCCTTTGTTTTGTCACGAATGTTCAGTAAGAGACCAATCAAGCTATCATATATATTCTTCTCTACGTGTATGACATCGATGCAATTGTGAACTTCTAAGTGCTCCCATAAGGCAAGTCCCAAAATATTGACCTGTTCTTCCATATGTTCTTCTGACGTGTCATCAACTTACATCCCTTTCCAAGCACAACATCGATATCTTTGAACATATCGTAGACTTCTTTCCCAGCAAAAAGCCTTGGTACTGAGTCATCCTCTTTTTTCGGTCAAATTGTTTCTTCAACTTGTGGTATGGGTGATACTTTGGAAGGAATCTACGGTGACGCATGTACACAATTTTGCACGAGTTGTTCAATCACACACTCTCGATATAATCTAAGCAGTACGGATAGGCTTTGGCTCCTCTTGTACTCAACCTCGATAGGTTACCACGAGTACAAGAGGTAGATTCTCATACGCAGGGGTTACCAGGGGTACAAGAGGTACTATTGATGGTGCAGAACAACATGGTGTGCAGAGTGAAGTTCTCTCATTTGTCCACATCCCATACTTGTACCTCTTCGTTCCACAATATCACATGATCTTCCACCAATGGTGCTAGGTACACATCAATATCGTTCCCAGGTTGCTTTGGCCCTTGGATAAGTAGTGACATCAAAATGTACGTCCGCTTCATACACAACCAAGGAGGAAGGTTGTACATGCATAGAGTCACGGGCTAGGTGCTATGTCGGCTGCTCATGTTTCCGAAAGAATTCATTCCTTCTATACTCAACCCAAACCTTATATTCCTCGGTTCCGCACCGAAGTCTACAGACATCCTATTGATGTTCCTCCACTGGGCAAAATCACCAGCATGTCTTATCATTCCGTCTTTCTTACGCTGCTCCAAGTGCCAACACAGCAATCTTGCATCCTTTCGGTGTGCAAATAAACGCTTCAAACGAGGAATTACAGGAAGATAATATAACACCTTAGCAGGAGATCCTTACTTCACTTCGATGCCCTCTCCATTATCGGAGTCATTTTTACGCTTGTATTGAGATGCTTTGCACACGAGACAAATATGTAAGCTTGCATACTCTTTACGGTAGAGGATACAATCATTCGGACATGCATGTATTCTTTGTACTTCCATTTCCAATGGATAAAGAATCTTGTTGACTTGTTAGGTGGTCCTCGCCAACACATTTCCCTCTAGAAGTATGTTCGTTAGGAGACCTAATAATGACGTGAAACTCTTGTCGGATCAACCATTATCTGCCTTCAATTTCAGAAGTTCTAGAATGGATGACAACCTTATGTATTGTGACTTGTAGCCCGGGAACAAAGGTTTCTTCGAGTCCTCCATCAAGGTTTCGAATTTACCAAACTCCCTCTCTCACTATAGTTCCCTTCTTCATCGCGTAGTATCTGATCCAGATTGTCATCCTGTGACCTATCCTCATCGAAAGCCATTCTACAATCGACATATCGTTGTCTCCCTCGATGATGTTATAACTACCTTCCTGTGTAATCTTCTCTTACCGTGACTGGTCCAACATGCATACCCCTTTTTGAAACCTCTTCGAACCAAGTGAGCTTCAATCTACGCTGAGTTGGTAAACATCTTCAGATTATCGCAATCAATACATGGACAGTATGATATGGGGTCGCCCGATCTTCTCGACGTAGGATGGATACTTACGAGAGTCTTGATGAATCGTAATGATCCTCCAATGCCAATGCAAGGGACGAACACTCTTTAATCCGCCAAAACACCTTTCCGAAGTGAATTGGGGCTAAAAGAAACTTACATTTGGTGGTGACTATAATAACAAGTAATGATCAAGCGGATTTAAAAGTGACTCACAATTGCACGGCAAAGGATGTTTTGTGGAGCTTGCTTAGGAAGTATTTATCCTACACGATTTGAATTTCTCGATGTCGTAAAATTAAGTAATAATCCAAGTTAGAAAATATTGCCTAGGTGCTGATCCAAAAGATTTTAAGTGAGGTATATGAATGCACACGCAAAGATCAATGTGACTCGATGCAAACAAAGGAATGAGCTAACTAGAGGCAATCTGAAATTAAAGATTAGATAGCTCGTTTTGCACCAAGTACTAGGAGAGACGCTAGCCAATTGAAATGATATGAATGTAAGGGCACAAGATTGCTCAAAGGAATCAAATACACAAGCTGAATTTATGGACTAAGAGTTCACCCTAAATTCGGCCAATATTTTTTTTCCTTTTTTTCTTAGCTATATTTTTTCTTCTTCTTCTTCTTCTTCTTTTTTCAAGGGCCGAACTAGGTTTAAGTGTCTCTTTTATTTTGCAAACGTCACAAATATTCAGCAAGATGTAGAATACTCAAAAGCAGCTAGATGCAATATTCAACAGCTAGTCTCAATTGATGAAATAAAAATATCAGATTTTTTTTGCGATACATGTTCACGCACTGTAGCGATCGGATTGTTTTTTTGAATTTTGGAATGGACGCAAAGATTAAGCTACGCAAATAAACACGAACGATCAGCACGTAAACAAAATTTCTAATGGATCAAGACATAATAAAACTCACAAAAATAGCAGATGCGAAACTAGGGTTTGTATTTTTTTTGTGTATTTTCGGCTTATGGACTATAGGACATTAAGTAATAAACTGAAATTTAAAGAGATAAGATCCTACCGAGTAAACCGCGCTCTGATACCAAGATGATACGGGGTCGTCCGATCTTCTCGACGTAGGATGGATACTCACGGGAGTCTTGATGAATCGTACTGATCCTCCAATGCCAATGCAAGGGGACGAACACTCTTTAATCCGCCAAAACACACTCGTGTTGATTTCACCGACCACCAAGCGAAGATCTATCGTGCACCCAATTCCTAACGGAAAGGCTGAATGATCTTGATTGAAGAAAATCACTCCTAATTCCCTCTGGAATTTCGGTAGCAATGCTAACTCGAACAAACTTTAGTAGATTCATTATTCTCAAACGTGGTCTCCTTACAATGGGGGTCTAACCCTCAATATATAGTTCCCTCTCCACCTCATAGCTGGCCAAGAGGTCCAAAACCAACTCCAACTCATCCCTACATGTATTTGGAAACAAACTCACACAAAAGGAAAAACCTAAAATTAAGATGTCACAATGTTTCGATAATAACTTTTAATCCGTGATGAATTTGAAGGTGGGGCCAGATCCATTGCGTAGCCCTTGAAATTATCTTTCCAACGAGTATAAGAACACCTGAATTGGACTCCGTTTGTGAAAGTTATGGCCTTTTTAGTAACTGTCTGTCAGGCTGTCCCGAACCGAATCCGAATTGAATTCTGAGTTGAATCCGAGTTTGAATTGGATTGAGCACGTGGGAGCTCCGAATTTGGCTTGAAAATCTTATCCAAAACTTGTAGTTTTAGTCCTTGTGCTCCTCCCTTTTTCTCTCCCAAATCTTCACATGAATCATACCTAAGAATACATAAAATAATAGTATGATGTAGTATTCCAAGTTCATCATCAATTGAAAGAAACTCCTTAAGAAACAAATTCACCTGACAATATTTAATGCGGCTCAATACTTCTTTTCAATTAAATAATGTATTCGCCTGAAAAGTGCTAAGCATGTGGGTATCCGCATCACAGTACATATATTCCATCCCCTTCTTCAACATATCCAATTCAGCCGCTCTTCTAAAAGCAAACACGACATTAATGTACTGTTCACTCACACGGTTCTCAACGTACATCTAGCTTTGGTCCATCATATCTATGCTACACATGTAACAAATGGGTGTCAAATTGACATTAATTAATGCTATTATAGATAATCAACCTAGCTACTTAATTACACACATAATTATCATTCACCTTATAATAAATTGTCCATATCTAAAATAAGTAGCTAGCTAGCCACGTACTTATGAAACAATATCAAGAAAGAATATATTGAAGTAAACTAGGAGTACTAACCCATTCTTAGATTGGAGCAAAACAACCACCTCTCCCTAAACCTAGCTAGCTAGATCTAATTAAAAACCCTAGCTATCATCTCTCTCTATTACAAGACATATAAGTTATTAGAAACAAATACTAACCTCTAATCACCAGAACAAATTGATATACAAGCTAGATTTACAAGCAATATGTTTTCACTGAACTCCCCAAAGCCGGCCACCTCCTTCAATGTAGCGCAATGAAGATAGATCTGTGTCGCGTACGCCTGCTATTTAATAGAGCAGAGTATCCCAGCGGTTCCAACCACAAACCATCCGTGATATCAAGCTATCACAGACGGTTTTTATTAATAACCATCTGTGATATAAAACTATCACAGACGGTTTTTATTAATAGCTATCTGTGAAAATTCACAGACGATTATTCATACAAACTGTCTATGATGTCCGCCACTATCACAGACGGTTTGTTATACGAACCGACTGTGATAATGCACATATCAGATATGGTTTGTTATACGAACTGTCTGTGATAATGCACATATCACAGACGGTTTGGTATATGAACCATATGTGATAACGTTAAAAAATGCGTGCTCTACTCCCGCCTGTTAATATTCCGATGCATGCGTCCCTTAAACTTTCACACGGTTCTGACTTTATATGCAGTGTGGTGTACAATTCCTTCTAAACTATCCTCTCCCTAGATTATCTTCTTCACCATATTTCTCAATAATGGCATCTAGTATTTTTTTATCTTCTTCTTCTCATCTATCTATCATGAGTTGTTCGGCCGCAACCTTACACAGGCGGCCAAAAACTTATGTCTAGAGCAGCTCCTCCGCTGACACCCTGCTCTCCTTCCTTGAGTCGCTTTCATCCATCAGTTGAATCTCATCATCTGCCGTCAATAGAGGTATCTCCTTGCCGCCCAGGAAAGGAAAACCGTCCTCAGCCTCGTTCTTCTCTTCAATGTGTGCAAAGCGGAAGAAGCTCTTGCGACAGTGGAGAGACACATGGATAACCTTGCCGATCAAGCAGAAGCGGCCAATTCCGAGGAAACTTATCATGGCATCATCTTTGAGATTATGAGCTATACTAGTGATTTGCCCAAGCTAGAGGAAGAAATAGAGAGGACAAGGACAATCTTCACGGTATTCGAGAACTCAGCCGCTGATCCTCCAACTCCAAAAGTAGAAGAGGAAGCATATAAAGCCCAGAAGATCAAGATCTAGGGATCTCTTTTTTTTTTGGACTTTTGTAATAAATATGACTTGAATTTGTTTTTGTGTAAATGTGTCTGGTCACACTTTTCTGTTCCAGCTGTTGAGTAGCTTCTGTAGTTCATATGACAAAGGACAAAACACTGACGATCATAAATAAAAACCGTCTGTGATTGTTTTATAGACGGTTCTAACTAAAAGCTGTCTGTGATGTCTGGCATTATCATAGACGGTTCTTATAAATAAACATCTGTGAATTATCACAGACGGTTATTAGTACAAACCGTCTGTGATGCCTTGCATTATTACAGACGGTTTATACTAACAACCGCCTGCGATATTTTCACAGACGGTTATTAATACGAACCGTCTATGATGTCTTGATTTATTACAGACGGTTCGTATAAATAACCGTTTGTGAAAATATCATAGACGGTTGTTAGTGTAAATCGTTTGTGTTAGTTGCAGCATAGACTGTTCCCTATGAATTGTCTGTGATGTAGTCGTTCAGTATAGCTTTTTTATAGTAATGATAGAAGGGTATATACCCTAAAACTGATATCAAAAAGCACCAAAATTTAAATTAAATTTACGTATTTAAAATCATGGTGCCTAGACACCATAATATCCTATTTCAGATATATATATACACACATACACACATACATACTCACAGGTTTTTAATACTGAAGCTGTTTTCACTGCATATTTTGCCGACTGTAGTGTAACTGTTTATTTCTATCGTGTTGTTAAAGGTCATGCAGAAATCGAGTCACTACCTAGTCTAGCTACTTCGTTTTTGTTATTGAGACTTATACAATGGTAAGAAAACTCAACTCAGGCAGCTGGTGGTCAGCAGACGTACAGCTGCAGCATGAAATTAGTTACGTTCAAGATCTGCCGGTCCTGTGATATTCAGCAAAAACAGCATCCAAGTACAGAATTTAACATCTGAATCAATGGAAATTTAGGGAGAAATTAAAGAGGAGAGCCGGCAATGGGGAGAAAAACAAGTACACAGTTCTGGTCAACGGCTCAACGGCCCTCCATCATTCCGGACTTGAGTTTGTTTACTCTACGTACTTAATTACGTACTCGTCACTACCAGCTAATTAAGCAAACAACCTTTGATTATATTAATTTATCCGCCCTGATAAGACTAATGACCATATGTACCGGCACAGCCTGCATAAGAATAATAATGGAACGAATGCTACTGTACAATCAATTAAATATAGCGATTAGTTAATGACTGATTGAGCAGATTAATTATTTGTTCCTGATCGATGAGCTTCCACCGAAAATTCTGGCTTGCGTCCACCGACGGACCTAACCTCCGCAAGTTCATATGACCTTAACAAAGTTATAATATACATGAGCTGGACTGCCCATTATGATTTGTCACGCCACATTGGAAAATCATTAAATGCCGATGAATGGAGTGGCAAATCTTCAAATTTCCCAGCAATTACTTACTAGTTCTCTTTGAAACACATGAATTTTCTTAAAAAAAACAAATATCGTCAAGAAAAGGAACATTATGTGTAATCAATACAAAATCTCACAAAATTCCTACATTCCAAGTAAGTAGTTTCTTAGGGCATAGTCGTAACAAAAAAAAATCTGCAGGAATTTTAATTTGCAGGAAACATCGCAATTCCTTGTAAAAATTCATGCTAGTCAAGATTGTGGGTGGTTGTGCTGCATTCTTTTAACTCAACATTTTACATGCTTTGACGACACCTAGCTACACTACTTATTCCTTGTAACATTTCACCCAGTTTGGCCGAGCGTCGCATCATTCCCTTGATCCCCTACTTATTCCATGCCACCTTATTTGGCATGATATATACCACATAATTAAGCACCAACTCATGTCCCACAAAATCCGCCCCTTTTATTACTACAGAAACTTCTTCGATTAGAGCCTCTTGTGCGCACAAGCAACCAGCGCATGCGCCTAGTGCGTGTTTCTTGCTGCAGCATGTCATGTGCCCTAAAAAGTCGGATGCGCGCCAAGTCAAAACCGGCTTAAGACTGCTGGTATTTGGCTCCATGCACCTTAGTGCCAAAACTATATATCATGGGTATTAAGACCTGGGGAAAAGGGTAATATATGTGGTGATCTGTGCCATGTACCCATACATATGCTAGCTGTGATGCCGTGCCGTCACGGCTACTATTTTGCGTGGATTTTTGCGGCCTATGCGGCTATCTGCTAGCTCTTGCGACGTACAGCCCCACTTAACGAGCAGACGCATGCACTTCCCAAGAAGTGAAGCAAAAACCAGCAGAAGATTAATTACAGTTTACTGCAAGTTTACAGCGATTACATCTCTTGAGCAATGGTGCTTTCTTTTATGACTCATGATTAATGGTTTTTATCATTAGTAGCATGATTATTTATGTGAATAAATTAAATAATAATAAATTATTTTGAAAAGTCAGTTCTAATAAATCATTTCGAAACGGTGACGAAAAAGCTATTTGTTTATTTATTTGAAGAAAGCCACAAGTCATGACCTGAAAAGAAGATTTTATCACGTAGGATCCAGAGAAACCAAAGAACAAACAACAAAGCATGAAGCATGAAGTAGAAACCGAAAAGAAGAAGAAACAAGAAGCCAGGCATATCCAGTCTCTCCTCAACATAACTTACATGTGCTATAGCTAGTATTTTTGTGTTTTCCCCCCTCTCTTGCTTGTTTTGCAACTTCTTATAAAGGTACATACGTACATGAACACACCACTACTAGGTATATGTGTGATGATCACAGCAATGCTCTCTGCATCACAACGAAATTAAGAATACTGGACTCGATCAACACAACAAGATGATGTGCGCCACTCACCATGGAAGCGCGGACCATGAACTGCACCATGCATATACTACTCATCTATCAATGGTGCAAGGGGTTGGGGCCTGTTGGGACCGTCCTCTTCTGCACGCCGTACCGCGGGTCGATCTCCTCGCCCTTGCCAGCAGATGGTGGAATTCCCTGTCTGTTCCATTGATCATGGTGGCTGTGGCGATGATGATGCTGGTGATGCTGATGGTGGCGGCGGCGGTGGTGGTGACGATGATGATGATGATGCCGTTGGTGCGGATGATGATCGGTGGTTGATGAGGCGTCGAAGCCCGTCACGGCGAGAAGCATCTTCCTCGGGAGGGAGACCGAACCTCGCTTCACGGAGCTTCCACAGCCGAGGGGGGTACACCCGTGGAACGCGAATGTGAGCACGGCGAGCCAAAAGAGGAGAACGACAACGGCGGCAGCGTGAGGTCGTCTCATGGCCACCGTGCAGGCAGACAGACGAGAGGAGTAGTCATGGACGATGGGGCGGGCGGGCGGGCGAGCGAGCTGGCTACCTAGCTATCTAGCCACAAATGGACGAAATGAATGAGAGAAAGATCGATGCGAGAACAGAAGGAAAGAAGAGAAGGGAGGCTGTATGTAGTAGCCAGCTAGCTGGGAAAGAAAACTCGCGAGATTGGATATGGGGAAGCTGAGAGACGGACAGGAGGAGCTGGCGCTCGTTTGCGTTGAAATGTAGGGTGCTGGCGTTCAGAGGCCGGGCGGAGTTGCTTCCATGGGACTCCTATTGCTGGGCTCGATCCCTCGGCTGATTTGATGCCGCCGCTTGCGTAGATTTACTCTCTCTCTCTCTCTCGCCGCGTCGATCTTGTACTCCAACTCCCGGCTTTCCCGGACACGGAGTCGGAGACGGTACATGGGCCGGTGCTGCAAGCTTCGCGTTCAAGCAAGACGCGGTGGATCTTACTCGCTAGCTGCTGGACTACTACTAGCTTCGAAGCCGGGCAAACCGGCTGGTCTTTACATGGCTCATGATACAGAATTAAGGAGTGAGTATTGAACGTGCGCCTGTTTTTTCTCTTTATCTTCAATCACTTTTTTATACTGCAATTTTAAATAACTGAGAGTACGTACAACTTCAGAAGGGGGTGGATTAGTACACTGTAACTTTAGGTGACTAAGAGTGCAACTTCATATAACCGAGAGAAATTTTTTTTAATCGACTGTGTAATAACAAAACAGATATAATTACCAGTAATAGCATACATGCATAATATTGTTTTGCTTCTTTGGAAACTTGAGACTACTCGATTTTGGTATGGATCAACGGATGTAAGTTGTTCAAGGGTACCTTCTGGGGTTGGGTTAGTTGGGAGGCACGAGGAGCTCTTAAAAAATTGACGGTACGTACAAGGTGAGGTCATTTTTGTTTCTCACTCTTGAAGGAACTGTTGGCTTCTCCCAACGTCCCGTTTTGACTTTGGGAGGAGCAAGCAAGAAAGAGCCAGAAGTGGCAAACACGGCCACGAAAGGAAGCTGCCAGTGAGAAGCACTACACAAAAGGAAGCGATAAGAGATGAGCTCCACAAAGTGAACAAAGTGAAGTGCCTTGTTCGAGTCGTAGGCGTCATCACGACTGTCAAGGCATTCACATTCATTCACTCACACGACACACCAATTCGCATTCTCAATTGCAGTTTTTGACTCATTGAAACGGTCAGAGCATTGTTAACTTCCGACGGGCGTCAGAAGCGGCACACATTACGGTTGTCCTTGAGGTTTTTTTGGAAGTGGCTATTGCAAAGGTGATTGAAATTTTTTATCTCTCAGTTACTTGAAGTTGCACTCTGAATCAACTAAAATTGTAGTTGATTTTTTTGGAGGAGGGCTGCAACTTCAGTTGATTGAAAGTGTAACTTTAGTTGCACTCTGAATCACCTGAAGTTGCAGCTGTTTTTTTTAGAGGGCTGTAATTTTAGTTGATTGCGGGTGCAACTTCAAATGACTGAGAGATAAAAAAATTTCAGTCGTCTTTGTAATAGCAAAACCGTTTTTTTTTTTTGAGAGATTTGATTAACGCAAGTCAAACAACTTTGGCTGGCAACCTGCAATACATACGTTGCGCCACCGAAGGTCTTCGAGTGATGCACAAGGAACACTTGGGACAGCGGACGTACAGCTCACCTTTGACAGCAAGCACATACAGAGTACTGGCTACAACCGGATCGCAAATGCTAGACCAGCGTCGTCTCCATCGGTTGCGGTTGTTGGAGGCCTGTCATGTTTTGATTGCTCCCAGACTGATTGCTGGCTTGCTGCCAATTTAGTTAAAAAGAGACGTGCCAATTCAATCATGCAAACAATTATAATACAGGATCTGTTCAGCATCAATTGCCATAAAGCAATTCAGTTTTTCATCCCATAATACAAGAAACACATCGTTGCCGTCTGCAAGCATACCCGTTTTTATTTTTTTTCTTTATTTTCTCGGGCTGACATTTTCTATTTTGATTGCGGGTCTTAGAAGATGCATGAAAATGTAAGGGGTCGCAAAATTTTAACAGGTTGAGTTTTGCGGGCTTTTAATTTGTCTTCTTTTCTGCACGGCCTTTTCTCTGCCGATTTTAGGCCTCCGAAGAGCCAGCTTTTGGAAACAATGGGCTCTCAGAAAGGAACATAGACTAAAAGAAGGTCCAAACAAACAAAAGAAATCAAAGGAAACTCCAAAACAACATACCACGCTAAGGACCTATAAAAAAGAACAACAGTGAGAGGAAAGAAGAAGGAAGAAAAGAGAAAAGATAGGATTCCCCCTAACGGGTGCTTCCGATGATCTAGAAGATAATAAAAGAGGAAAGAGGATAAAAATATATTCGACTGACATGTCAGAAAATATAATGGCAAAAAAAGTCCAGTTGTAAACATATCTTTATAACCATAGTGGTATATTATAGAAGGCTGCCATTGGAAGAAGGTCATTTGTAAACAAGGCTATTGTACTATGGACAATTGAAAATTGTGCTTTTCTTAAGAGTAATTTTGATAATTCAATTACATGCAAGTGGTCATATATGAGTGATAGTGTAGAAAAATAAATGAATTAATGTATAACAGATTCCTTTCAAAACAGAAAACCTAGAAAAACCATATCTGTAAGCAGTACATAGTTCGTATAATATATCTACAAGCAATATATAGTTTGTATTATCACATTGAATATGCCTGAATTCTTATGGTGCTAGCACACAAAACAACTTTGCCTTGTTGTTACACTAAACTTGTTGCCATAGCTCACAAAACACATAGAATTGTATCAAAAAAGCCCATTGGAGATGTTCGTACAACTAAATTTGACATTCAACCTGTTGGAAGTCACCTACAATAACAACGGATCACAGGGGGATACATTACTTTTTGAAATATGCATTATTCAAAAAATATATTCGACTGACATGTCAGAAAATATGATGGCAAAGAAAAAAATCCAGTTGTAAACATATCTTTATAACCATAGTGGTATGTTATAGAAGGCTGTCATTGGAAGGTCATTTGTAAAAAAAGACTATTTTACTATGGACAATTGCTAATTGTGCTTTTCTTAAGAGTAATTTCTATATTTCAATTACATGCAAGTGGTCATATGTGAGTGATAGTGCAGAAAAATAAATGAATTAATGTATAACAGATTCCTTTCAAAACAAAAAACCTGGATATGACAGACAACATTAAAAACCATATCTACAAGCAGTATATAGTTCTATAATATATCTACAAGCAATATATAGTTAATATAGTATATCACAACTGAATATGTTCGAATTCTTATGGTGCTAGCATACAAAACAACTTTGCCTTGTTGTTACTAGGGATGAAAATGGATCGAATATAAATCAAATAGTGCTCTTGCCATATTCGTATTCATATTTTATAAATGAATACGAATATAAATCCGAATGTTCTTGAATACGAATACGAATCGAATATTATAACGAATACGAATTCGAATTGAATATCTACTCAATTCGGTCGGATCCGGATATCCTCATAATTTATGTAATATGAAGATATTAATGGTATTTTATCCTCGTACGATCATGCTTAATCATTTTAATTCATTTACTTCACCTAAAGAAACATGAATTCATGTTCAATTAAAAAATTGTCTAACTAATTTATCGTATTGTAATAAAAATACGTATATTACTTCGTCGAATGTAAATACGGATACAGATAGTCCGGATACATTTCGAATGGTAAAAGTCCATACCATATTTGCATTCATATTTTTTTATGTGAATTCGAATACGAATAAGATAGAAATTGTTAATCGTATGAAAAATCTAAACTATATTCGCAGATAATACGGATAATTTGTATCCACTTTTCACCCCTAGTTGTTACAATAAACTTGTTGCCATAGCTCACAAAACACATAGAATTGTATCAGAAAAGCCCATTGGAGATGTTCGTACAACTAAATTTGATGTCCAACCTGTCAGAAGTCACCCTACAATAATAACGGATCACAGGGGGATACATTACCTTTTGGAATCTGCATTATGCACCTTATATTACTGTATTGTAGATATACTCTGCATTGAGCTAATGGTAGTACTCTGCATTGAACTCTGCAATGCTGTCTACGAAAATCTATTTGAGATAGCACTAGTAACTACAAAAAGACTATCATTAGAATGCTGGGTTTTCATGTATCCACTTCTCACCACAAAACAAGCGCTTATGCACTTTAAGTAACATGGACGCAGATCTCGCCGGCACAACCAAGTTCGCTTGCCCGTCTGCCACAATACCTTCAAAATATACAACAAATCAAATTGCAAAAATTCCACTAAAAAATCAACCTAAAATGCCGGTGGCGACAAAAATGACTGGATTGACTCAACCCGAGAGCTCTCGTCCCAAAAAATCAATTCAACCACCGGGGCGTTGCGATGGATGAAGCTAACGCGGCAAACTACCTCAAAATTCTACCTAAATCTCGAAGTCAAATTTTTTTTAAAAAAATCAGCTCAGAGGGGAGCAAATCAAACCCGTAGACAAAACTCACCGCACAACCTGACAAGGATATAATCGACGACGATAATATAGCGCCCTGCTCAATCTTCGGCGATGAGAACAAACTACTACGCTCAGGCTCCAATGAGGAGTGTGACCTCAAGAGCTCCGCTTCTCTCCCACCGCACAACCAAAAACTCACGCAAAAAAAAAAAATGAAGGGTGCGGAAATCAAGGAGAAAAAAATCAAAATAAATTAAGGCCAAAAGCACATAAGCCTCTGTCGGGTTGGATTGATGTAAACGGGTTCAAATACTTTACCATCAACAAGTTGCAGACCTGGCACCCTTTTAATCCAGAACACGAATCCTAAAGCAAAAAATGGATGGTCTAAAATCTGACTGATTTCAGCTCAGAAAACAGTCGACAGAGCTTTAGCACTTCCTTTATCATATATACAGAACGAAACTGACTTTTATTTTTTGAACATAATGTCACAACCCCACCCACACCAGCAGGAAACCAGAGTGCATACAGCCAATCAGGCCGAAGTAACCACACATTCATATAGAGCAACAAAACTACCACGACGAACGGGTTTTATAGGGGTAACTAATCAGATAAGCTTTTAATTGCACAAGCACAACTTTCTTTCGACGCGTTGCTCTTTGGGGGTGGCTACTTGCGTGTAGCCATAATCGGCATCTGAATCCTTGAGCTTCCAGAACCGACGCTCTGCCATGAGGACGGCTTCACTTTGCCTGCCATCAGTGCAGAGGCTGCCCCGGCTTTCATATTTCGCCTCTTCAGTGCAAGGTCTAGTTTGTTCTTCGAAGCTGAGCTTGATGACTCTGGGAAGATGGACGAGGCCTTGATTGCTGCCCTTTTGTCCTTTCTGCTCTTCTCAAATTTTGATGCAAACTTCACAGAAGCTGCTGCAGCAGTATCTTCTGCAGAGAGTGGTAAAAGCCGTACTCCAAGTCCCATCTTCCTCGCTGATTTTTTCTCTTCAGCAACTCTCTTCTTTTGGCTCTACATAAATAGGGCAACAAGTGGATAAGAATCTTGACGATTTAATAAGTTACTGTGGAAGAATTATTAAATAGGAATTCATTGGATGACCCTAAGACGATCTCGGAGGGCTCTGTTCAGAGCATAATCATCAGAATGCCGGCTATCAGAAAGTCGCTGGAGGCGAACTAAAACAGGCTCTGCTTCTTTCTTCTTCCGTAGATCCTCTTCCTGGTGTTCAAGCCGATACATAGGATCTGCAAGCTTGTCTCTTTCTGAAGAAAGATTCACAATAGAACATTAAGCATTTGAAAACAAGGGATTAATGAATAGAAAATGAAAAAAGGGATTAATGAATAAAAAAATTGCAAAGGTGTTAAAACCTTCATCTGCAGGAAGCAGCAGCGTCTCTGCATCTTCAACATCAAAATCTTCGGTCTTCCGCTGAGCCCCACTGATTATAACATATTCAGTATTCTTTGGGTCTGTCTGTATAACTATTTCATGCTTGCAACACGGTGACTTCATAGTGAAGCTCCATATCTGATACAAGAAGCATACGGCGGAACAATGTCAGGACAACATAATGTTAAATGATTCAAACAAAATGTATCAGAATTATGTGATAGGGAAAACTGTAGTTTCCCTTGAAAGGAGACATAAAAATATTGAAGCCTCTAGTCTAGACCATTAAGTATTTCGGAGATTTTTATGAATACAGTAAAGAACTAGTGCACATGAGTCGCATGCAGTTCTTCTCCAGTAATATGGCTGAGGCAGCAACATACAACACCAGAACATATTCAATGCATCCACATAATTTGAAAACCGTAAGTAAAGATAACAGAAGCATTTTCTACTCTCTCTCTCTCTCCTTCTCAACAAATATTTGTAATATTGAAACAGGCATTTCTTCAACCATTGCTAAATGCTAAGACCACTTGACATTTGTATCACGTAATGTAATCCTCTCCCTAAGAACCAGTATGAACCTCTAACCAACCCAAATTTTGCTTGTAGGAGTACAACTATGTTCTACACAAAATGCAACAGGAATAATAAGTTGCTAGCACTTGTGCTCAACAGGACAACAGAAAGTTCCTTAGTTTTTGAGATCAAAATGGCAAGTTGGCAAAGAAGGTAAGCACTTCTTCTCACTGTAACAACACACCCTGATTACAAGAAAATCATATGAATTTCTATAGAGTAAGAACCTAAAAGAAAGAAGCATGTTATTGGATACACAATCTAAACTGACAATACGTAGCAACATCCTTGAGCTAGGTAGGTTGATAACATAAACTAAAAAAAAGTTGTACAAGGCTCATGATCTATACAAGTAGAGTAATATGTCTGTTGGTTGTATTACTGATGTAAGCTTAGCCAATTAACAACAGAACTAAAATGTGACATTTTGAAGGGTTTTGAAGTTGCATAAAGCTCCATGTGGGACAAGAATTATTTTTAGATTAATTGTACCTCTAATGTTTGTCAAATTGATACTAACCGAAATAATTCCTGGGCTAACATCACAATTTCTCCAGAGATAAAGCTGAGCAGCAGCTCAACTCCGCACAGTTGAAGCTACTTAGGAATATGCATGGTCTGCTGTCCAGAACTAAACACAGTTCTTTAATTAGCCTTTTCCTAGGGCAAGGGTTGGAATTTTGTTTGCACCATAGCATGAGGCATGTTTTGGCCCAAATCTTGAGTCCATGCTAAAATTTGACACCAATAAGTCAATATCCATTATTTCAATTTTAGGAGCACAGTTGAGGCTAAGCCAATTTTGTAGGTCAGCAGCCAAATACTTAAGATTCATGGCCTATATGCACTAGGGAAATTAGCAGATTAGAAAAAATTAACTAATTTTTTTCCCAATTAAATGGAATCACTGTAATACAATAGGGATTTATGACAGGGATATATATTACGCTAGTTTATGCACCTACAGCTGCTTCTGCTATGCAGGAGAGAAAAAAGAAAGGGCTAAGTAAAGGTAATAACTACAATACAATGTACCAAAAACAACAACAATACAACACAATTTAAGTGAATTTTGTATCGCAATGTGGCACAAACCTTGGTAGAATAATAATTCCCAACTTGTTTCTTCTCAGCATTAAACCTTACTCCCTTGGCTATCATGGAGTTGCATCCTCCACACCAAATATTGAATGGCATCTCGAATCTGCAGATGTAACAGAAAAACAAACATATGGAATCAAAGCCAAACATACACTTTGCAAAACAAGTTACTAGTTATATGTAAATAAGCATTACGGTAGCAATAACATGCATATGGTTCTTTTATCTGCGTGTCAGCCTGTATCTGCCAAACTTCACAAAAAGTTCTGGCTTCATACATGATCTTGCATTAAATCAGGTCATACAAGAAAGGTCTTGGCCATCAATTTGTAAGATAAGTAGTGAGGGCTACCAGGCAAACCATCAGCTAAACTATATTCACATAATACTTTGCCGTATGCCTATCCTGAACATTAACTGGCTGGCCAATCAGTTCAACCATTATGAAACTAAATTAATTATAACTGCAGTGCAAAACAGTGTGGTATCTGGAGTTGTAGCTATCTTCTGGGTTGGTGATATAATGGAGTTACCGCCAGTACTGGATAATTGTAGCAGCCATCAAGCCAACAAGTGTAAAAGTATGTAAGCCGAACTAATCATGTTCAGTTGCATAGGGTTTTTCTATATCAATGGTTCAAAAACATCAAGTGAACGTCATTTTTTGTCTGGATGAACTCACAACTTTAATCAATTTCAGCAAAGAAAATTAAGATAAATACATAGCATATTTGGCACTTGTAATGGCACTTAATTAAGAAAACTCACAAAGTTAGCAGCATTTTCCAGTAATCAATTATTCTATTGCTTGATAAGTATTTATTAATAATTATGAATATCTGTACATGTATTAATGATAAAAATTTTGTTCTAATTAATTTGTCAAATATGACCAATCATTTAGTAGTACCCTATCTTTCATACAGGCAATTGTTTTACGAAAACAGGATTGCATGAAAGGAACAGAACAAAGCAATAGGATCAATCTATTGTTGAAGAATGTGTGATGCCAACCAATGTAGAGATCAGTTAACTCTTTTCTTTGCCAAACAATATACAGGTAATTTTGCATTTGCAACTACTAAAACAATTGTAGCATCAGTGCTCAAGGAAAAGGTAATCAACAAATTAGTTAATAACAAGGATTAGGGAGGCTAAAACATCCTATGATCTGTCACTAGTGAACTGTAGACCATTCTAGGTGTCCACGATGTAAAACATATTAACGCCCCAATTCCTTCCTAGCGTCCCTATTATGACAATGCCCAACATCTTCCCAACTTTGTCGATTCCAGTCTACTGCATTCCTCCATCCCAAACCCCCCTAACCATCTGCTTGATAAGCCACAGTATGCAAGAATTAAGCTTAGCATATGAATTTCTATCCCACTGGCCTTCGCCGTGTATGATCGATACGAAAGTACGGTATTTTCCAAAAGAACCAAACCTTATAATCAGGATGCCCTGGTCCAGCTTCCTTGCCCGCTCCCTGAGCGCATGTTGGCCATGGAACTTGTTCAGCCCACCCTAATTGATCCAAGAAGAACCAAATTATCCACACGCATCGGCATCAGCAACCACAACACATCAAACCAAACGAAAGCTCTACACGATTCACCATCGGAGAGACCCATACCTTCTTTGGGCTCCATTCCGGCGGGTAGTAGAAGTTATCCGCCCTCGCCGCTGCAAGTGACGACTGCACGAATGAACATTAAACATCGGTCAAATAGCCGAATCAACGTCGAGAAAAAAGGGGATCATTCCCACGGCCAAAGCCCCAGATTTAAGAGGCGCGAAAGCAAATCGTGGAGGCGAGACCCCAAGATTTGGGACGGGGAGAGGCCAAATCCAGAGCAGCGATTAGGGTTAGATCTCGCACGTACCATGTTCCTCCTGGGTGGTGGTGGAGAAGGACGAGGACAAGGAGACCGGCGCAGGAGGCGACCGGCTGGCCGTGGAGGTGATGGCGAGGCTTCGGGAGCGCGGCGGCGGGGACGGCGGCGAGAGACACGAGGATGTGTGAGGTCAGGACGTTTCTTGTGATGTTTGTGTACGTCACCTGAACCGTGTCGGGGTTTTCTTTTTTTTGAGTGGACCGACGCGGTTAATTGGTCCAACCGGTCCAAGGCTTCGGCTCCTAATGGGCCGAGCTGATAGTAGGCCCAATACGGCCGCAAGTTCACTCCAAATGTGCTGTAATTGAAAAAAGTGGCACTATTCCAATAACGAAAAAGAGACGGGCAGTGTAGTCCTCGCTGACAATGGCTTCAGCTTCTGTTTTTCTTAGTTTTCAGTTTATTTAAATAAAAAAACACGTCGATATTAAATTTTAGCTTTTTTAGCTTTTCTTTTTCTCCTTACTCTTTTGCATTGTCTGTGATGGTATAATAGTTTTTTTACTTTTAATTTTTTAGTTGAATAACTCATAAAAAACTAACAGCCGCTACAGTGTAATTTTAATCAAAAACCAATAGCCAAAGCTATAGACTAGAAGCTTAAGCTTTTTGGAGCACGCCCTAGAAATGACCAGGTGAATATGTGATGACGATGATGTGCTACAAGCCTGTGATGGATGATTTTAAGGCTAAATCATATTGGTTTCTATTTTTATTTCTACTTAGAGAAATCAAAAGTCATATATGAACACCTAGTTTTGAAGCGGTTTCCTACTCCTCTTGTTCCTATCTCACTCCGAGAATAAGGCAGGGGGTCACGGGCGCATCGCCACCTCACTCTCCTCGCTCTCGTCTCGCGTACACATCTCTTCTTCACTTTCCTCACTGCTCTCCACTCATTCTAAAAATCACTTCGTTCGACCACTAATATTTATTTTCAGTCAAAATCTATCAGCCATAGTCAATATGAATGTACCCTAAGTCTTAACAGGGCTGTAACGCCACTAAAATGAAAAGGGGAGAAATGCATGGATTGAAAGCAATCCAAGGGAGAATAAAGGAAAGAAAGTAGAGTTTTACCGTCAAAACCCGTTCGGTTTTAGAAAGCTGAATAAAAGTAGCACTCTCAAAGGTTCCCAAACCGTCCAGGGATGGTCGGCACCGTCTCTCATTTGGGTTCTCATCATTCGGCAGGAAATTCCAGTTTTGCCTTTTACCGACTTACCTGTTGCAGTAGACAAAACCCCAAACAATGTAGAGCTGCCTTTGGACCAAAAGGTCCATGAGGCACATACTCAGCCCAGACTAAATGGGAAGGGCATAAGTGACAATGCACACAGAGAGAGAGTCATGGCCATTTGACCCAACCCGCAGCCACTCCTGCCACAGAAGCCACACTCCCAGCATTCTCCTTTCTTCCCTCTCACCTACGGCAAGAGCAAAGCCAAGAGAGCACAAGGCTGCACCACTCGGCCAGTGAAGGCCTTTATTTCCCATCTCATTCTTCTCTACCAAGACAAAGAGCAAATAGAGCTCATCCACAAAGCCAACCGAGAGTGAGACCCAAAGCCAAGCACGGCTAAACCAGCTAGAGCAGCACAGAGAGGAAGTGAGGGAGAGAAGCGGAGGAGAGGAGCTTGGGGAGTTGGGGGAAGCTCGACGGCGTGAGGGTGGAGTCCACAGCGATCGCAAGCCGCCTAGGACCCTTAGAGCCACACCGAACCAGGCTGGGACAAGGAGGAGGCGAGAAGGGCCAACAGAAACGCGTGGAGAGCGTTGTCGCCATCACGGCCATCGTCATCGCCTTCTTATCCCCATCCAACCCAAGCCAAGTGAGGTTTGCTTTCCCCAACCATGCGTATTGAAGAGTAAAGCAAAAAAAATAGAAGAAAAATCGAAACCGTAAGGGTAGAGAGGACGAGTAGCAAATCGTCCCCGTAGTAGGAGAGTTGGCTGGCCGGCTGCACACCGTGGCCGACGAGCTCGGACCCACGGGGGAGGAATGGTGCCGGGGTTGTGGTCGGTGCTAGGCAGCACCACCGGTGGCAACAACCATGGGGCAGCCAACCACGGGAGGTCGGGAAGGCCGAGCCACAACATCGGCAACCGGGGCTAGGGCGAAGCGCCGGTAGAGCTGAGCCGGTGTCGACGACTGCCTAGGGTCCGAGGCGGGACACCAGGGAAGCGGTGGGTCGGCGTGTCACCAGGCTCCTGGTTAGCTACGAGCCTTGGCTGGTGAACCCGTGGAGGAGTAGCGCCGCAAGAGGGCCGAGCCGAAGAAGGGGACGTGGGAGCCGACCACAATCGGCGCCAAAGGGGAAAACCCATGGCAGCAGCGGAGAACTAATTGGCCTCAGGCCGAATCTAGGGCCGAGAGAGGATAGAGAGGGTGGCGACCGACGGTAGTTCATATAGCTTGTGTAGTTCATATATACTCATGTGCAATCGGGTTGTCATCTAACTTCTCCATTATGTGTTAATGGTTGAATGATTAATGACAACCGGATAAGTAAGCTTTGTATAAAGCTTATCTTGGAATATACAAATTGTTGTGTACAAGTTGTATACTCGTAAATCAATTTTTATATCTCATTATTTGTTGAGATTGTCATGAATTACCAAAAAGGAAAGATTGTTGAATCTAGTCCCTCCATTATGTGTTAATGGTGAAGTTTGGCAATTAATGACAATTGTTTTGTGAACTAACATTTTTCATGAGTTGGATGAATAGGTTAGGTTCCATAAATGACGATGACTTAGGATGATTTTATGTGTTGAAGATCATTAAGTCAAGATGCGAGAAGAAAATAGCTTCATGTGTTAAAGTCTATTAAGAAGATGACTTCATGAGTTGAAGGTCATCAAGAAGAAAATGCATCATGAGTTGATGCATGTCGAAGATGATCATGTGTTGATCAAGTAAAGACCATCATGTGTTGATGGAGTTGATGAGAAGGATGCATTATGTGTTGACGCACGTCAAGACGATGACCCGTACTTGAAGTTGTGATATGTGTTATCAAGCTTCAAGAGGATGCTCAAGGCAAAGGTATGACTAGCTAGGGCTAAGGATGTTCTCCTAGTCATTTACTGGTCTTGGTGTTTGGTTGGAAGACCGGATTGTTAGTATAGGTTGCTGTACTATTAAGAGGGGTCATGTCTAGTAGTTTGAGTCTCATCATGTGTTGATGGCTCATCCTCACCTCGTCTAGCTCATATTGACATGAGGTTTATATTTGCGAATGTGTTTTGAAAATAGTTGAAGCTCATGTGTTGAATCTTGTAACATGGGACTATGCATTGCAAATGTATTTTGCAAGTACTTGAAGTCCGTGTTTTCTATTCTTTGTGATATGAGGCTTATATTTGCAAAGGTGTTTTGTAAATGATTGAAGCTCATATATAATCCTTGTGGCATGTGACATAGGTTTGCGAATGTGTTTTGCAAATGTGAGAAGTCCATGTACCAATTTTTTGTGTCATGATTTCAAAAGTGTGCGAATGTGTTTTGCAACTTATTGGAAATCATGTTTGATCCTTGTGTGCATGATATCGTAGTTTGCAAATGTGTTTTGCAAAATATGTTGATATATCTGCACTTCTTAGGAAAATCAGAAGTACCGACATGTGTTGTGCGGTACTACCGTAAGTCGGAAGTACCGGCTCTGTGTGAGCAGTACTACCGGACATAGGAAGTACCGGCATGTGTTGCGGTACTACTGGATGTGAGAAGTTCGAGCGGCTTGGTGTGAGCGGATGGTCCGACCGGTGGAAGTACCGGCTCTGTGTGAGCGGTACTACCGGCGAGAGGAAGTACTGACATGTGTTGTGCGGTACTACCGGACGTCAGAAGCTCTGGAATCTCCTGCGAAACCTTTTTTTCCCAGAGAGCGCCAACTTCTGGCTCGGCTCGAGCGGAAGTACCGCGCCGACATTATGGAACTACCGTTGAGCGGAAGTACCAGAAAATGAACGGCGGTACTTCCGTGGCGACTTCCACCGGTAACTCCTTCTGACCTCACTGCAATCTGCAAAATAGTTCGCTACTAGGGACTGGAGTTACTCCACCTCCACTTGGGCCCATAGGCCTTGTAACCCTAGGGCGTGTGCCCACCCCCTAGCCACCGCCCTTTGGACATCATACTCATATAGTCTCATCTGTGCTACACTTTAGGTTTTAGGTTTTGTTAGATTGAAGTTTAGCCTTTGCTACTTTATACATTGTCCTCTTGTTCGACGAGTACAACAGCAATATTGTTCTTTGAAACCCTACTTTTCGATATAAAGTTTAATTCCTATTTGTAATTTCAGATTGCTTATTTATCTCGTTCTTGCTTGTTCTTCGATTGCTTGCAGGAATTGATCTTTGTGATCAGGTCGATCGTGCTTCTAACAAGGTGATAATAATCTTGGAGTTAGTTCAACGATTGTCAAGCATATTGGGCTTGTATGATTGGTAGCTGAATCGTGAGAGTCTTCTACTCAAATCAAATCATCATTCTCATCGAAAGATTGAGACACCCATCATTGCATTATGTTACACGAAGATCAAGATCCGACAGCACTAGATCAAGATCATATTGCACTTATTGTTTTACAAACTATATATTGTGTTGTTAAACTATATGCATGCTATTTCCATACAATTTTATTTATGGGATGGTAGCTGATACCCAATTATTCACTTATCCAATCCTTGAATAATTGTATGTCATGATCCATTGTCAACCTAGGATTGGTGAACTATTTAGTTGGACATTACTAGTACCAACATGGGTTGGTTCAGCACTAAGCCATGCTTAGGTATACTCTGGAATCACTTTTGAGAAACAATCGATTAACCTTGATTAATGAACTATGGAATTATTGGTGGTAAGCATAAGGTAGTTGCCACTGTTTTTAAAATGTGAGCCATGGCATGTGAATGTCATTGGTTGTTGGATAACAAAATTGATTTTAGCCTCGGGTGAGTAAAACATTGATGTGTTGTAGCATTGAATAATTGGAAGTCTTCCATGGGTTGATTAAGGATTGAACCTTGTACTCCATTGAACTAATTCTTACCGTACAATCACAAGTCTGGTATGAAATATACCTGGCTGAATAATTTACTAAGTTCTAGAT
The DNA here is from genome assembly GCA_036346245.1 of Bonia amplexicaulis. NCBI lineage: Eukaryota > Viridiplantae > Streptophyta > Magnoliopsida > Poales > Poaceae > Bonia > Bonia amplexicaulis. The sequence goes on along the minus strand of CM070738.1, from coordinate 11,449,889 downwards.
CTAGCACAACCAGGATAAGTCTAGGGATAGATGGCTGCATAGTAGATTTATCTATGGTGTAGATTTAGTTCCAAAGTTAGGCTTAATTCAGCGTGGACGGCCACTAGTTTAAGCCATGCTGAAGGTTTAGTTCCACCGTTGAGCTAATGTTAGGGTGAAGTATTATAAAAGCTTTGTTATGATCATCTTCAGGTCACTCCTAAGGAAGCATGTCTATTCAGCTGATATTATAAGTTGATAGTATCGTGTGGGTAAAGTTATACAACCTCTACAGAGTATTAATAAAATAATTCAAATAGGTGTGCCTCTAGTTATGGGCAATGCTCGGGGACTTCACACGGAGGTTAGATTTTGGAAAACAACCTTGGAAGAGGGTCGTAGAAAATATGATTAGACTAGTTGGTACCAATGGTTGGATGGAATCTTTAGATGGGTATAGGGTGAAGCCTCGCTGGTTTATTTATTTCATATGTCATTTACTTATCACTTATTTATTATCTGTTTTAACTTAAGCTTTATAATCTATTTATTATATTTCAATGTAGGTTATTGTTTTCTACAAAAATAAATCATATCAATCATCCTTGGTAATAAACCTTGCATCTATATATTTGCATTCTGTCTATGTACTTATCCTTATTATATGCATACTGCTCAGTTGCTGGAGAATAAGCTTACATCAGCACTGACGAGTTGTTCCCTGAGGAGTACCTTGAAGACCGCGGAGACTAGGTCGCGCTACCCCAATCAAATTGCCTGTAGCCATATGGATAGACTACATTTGAAGTTATCTTTATTTTTTTGCTGCAGTTATTTCCTTAGTCAAGCCCTACAAAGCTAATAAATGTAAATTATGACCATAATGTCGTAACTTATATCTTCAGTAATATTTACTACTTTCTTAGTTTTTTGTGTGTATAGATGATATTTCATCAATATTGCAACTGTATGCACTAGCTTGATCTTGAACCAGTACAAAATACACAAAGGGTTTAGATTTGTAAATCCGGGTCTCGACATATATAGTCTTTGACAGAACCATATACGAGGACCAACTTCAAAAGCCATCCATCCATCAGCATGCCTTCTAGAAACCCCTCTCCGCCCCACTCAACTTAGCTACGAGTTGCGGGCTTTTTTTATTGTGTGGCATTGTTCTAAGTTAATTTTTGTATTGTAACTGCTGTTAGCTTTTTTAGCATAAATAAATTTTAAAAAAAGGAAAAAAAATGTTACATCATCCCGAACAATACAAAGAAATAAGTGAAAAAAAGTTAAAAAACCAAAAAGCCGAAAAAGGAAGAAATTAAAAAGCTAGAAGCTAAAGCTGGAAGGTGGAGCGTGGCTAAGAAGTTGCTGAAATTATACGCAAGGAATAAAACCAAAACCTGAAAAAGTAGATACAAGACAAAAAGCAGTAGAGCAATGTCGAACAAACAGATGAGCATAAGCACCATAGTGGCACAGTTCGAAAAAAGGTTAAACCAAACACACAGGAAAGTCAATAATATGCATTTAGTTAAATCAGAACCTTACACACTCGTAGCAGAACTAACGTTGTTCAATGTCTAGATCAAAACCTAATTGCTCGTTTCCACAGAATGATCGCAAAAGTTGACAATTTTCAACTCCTGTGTTGCTAAGAATTGATGTGGTTTCTATCAGTTCATAAGGATAATTTAGTTGTAGATCTTTTTTTATAAAAAAAACTGAACCTAACTGGAGCACTCAAAATAAACTGACAAAAAGGCAAGGTCATTTGACCTGGCAGCCGAAAACTTTCTGTACATCTTCTCCAGCATCCATCTCTTTCGCCTGCAAATTCAAGATGATATAAAAAAACGGAAACATACAAAAGAAGAAGAAGAAGGAACCACTGTAATTCAGACAATTACCTGCTCCTCACCCCTCAACAAATCTGCAAAACGTAATCTCCTTCTCCCTGATGCATCTGCCTGTCTTCATCGCCCGAATTATATCCCTTGGAGCCACGCTTAGGGTCTGTTTTTTTCCTCCGAAGTCGACGGCTTTTGGTTTTTGCTACAGTACATAACTTTCAAACGGAGTATTTTCTCAAGACGGAGTCTACAAGTTAAACGATCTACACGTTAAAAGCCTAACATCTGTACCAGCCAAAATCACAAGTGAGTATCTGTCTCTCCGTAATCTGAACCGTAAACTATCAAAATTCAAAAATTTCAGCCAAAAGTCATAAGCCGCAGCTATTGCCAAACTTACCCGTAGCAGCTTTGAGCTCATTCTTACCGGTTTCAAAGTAATCCACGAAAAGGTCATCCAATCCTATAACCTTGTTCCTGCAAACAAGATTGGCGTTGATAAGCTTGCTAAATCACTAAAACGGTCGTATTACCGAAAGCACTAGGCGCCATCCCACACCTTGAGGGCAAATGCTAATATCACCACACATTTTGCCAGTAAACCACTCACCAAACGAGCTTTCACATTGCCGCACACACCGCAAAATCAAACATTGGCTCGACGTTTCTTCGCAGCACATTTGATTACATTGATTTGCGTGTCCTCAAAGCTTAGTTCGATCGCCCTCTGCTCCCTGTGCCTAGGACTTGTTTTTTCTACTGGTACAAGCTGCTTTGATCAAAGGATGCTGCCTCTAATACGAGTGATACTGCTACTACTACAACCTCTCAATCGATCGATACTAAATAACCTATTCAAATGAGGAAATCCTCGATTCACAGCCTCCACCAAGAGTCTAAAACCCTAGAATCAGAAGAAGAAGAAAATGCAGCAACCCAAAAAACTCGATTGCTTGCCAAGTGAGCTTCTCTGCTCTCCGATTTGTGAAGCACTAACCACGCACCGGGAAACAATTCTAGGGAATTGGAAACCCAGCAGCGGAGGGCCAGCCCAAACAGTGTGTATTAGAGGCGGTTCCTACCAATTGCTTGTGGGTGAATCCATCTAAAAAAGAGTTCACAGAAACGAGCTTGTGAATGGATTTATCTAAAAATTTGCTTGAGAATGATTTCGTCTAAAAAATATGCTTGTCGATGAAATTCAATTAACTACGCATGGCATTCCTCCACGCCCACACAGAACAATTGTTTGCTAGACGGTTCACTACCGGCACGTTCTGTGAGTATTTGACGTGGATTTTTAATCAGAATGCTCACCGTCGGAAGGCAGCAAGTAGGAGCTCAAATTAGCTGATTGCATTGTGCAGACACAAGTGACAAATACTTAATTCAAAGTGTAGTACAACGAACTATCGATACACCGAAAACCAGAAAAGATGGGTACATAAAATGAATTTCGTACGCAACCAACCTACAACCTGGTACAAGAGCAACAAGCTCGAATTCTGGTAAAAACTCACGTATCAACATATTCCTTAATGCTGGGCACGTTGTTTGACATAATTCTTTGAAGACGCCAAAACAGACATAAACACATGCCACAAAGCAGCATCAGTTCTAACATACCCTGGGCTACGCACCACTCTCTGTTATAGGGAAGAGCAAAAAAAAAATTCAGAAAATAATGGGGGTACTGTAAAACCTCCAAGCTAAAGTAACTTTACATGTCCAAAAAACTAAGAAAAGTGCATCTCAACGAACTCCTGTTAACAATGACATACTCAAGCTATAGTTGAAAGACCGAATATAGCAACAGAGCGAGGATGAATGAAGCCCTCTAATTTTTTTCAAATATTTAACACTCCTTTATTTCAATAACTACAGAGCGGGGATCTTTTTTGGGTGGGGGGTTTGGATTTGGCTGAGAATAAATCCGGGCAGCGCAATGGAAAATTAAACAGAGGTCGGTGGTTTAGGTAGAGGCACTGGCTGCACAATCCGGTGATCACACTGTCAATAAAGAGCTCCTAATTGGTTCTATAAAAAAAGTAGGCCCGTTGCAGTCATACATTGCACATTACTAGAATCGGTGAGCTAGGCGGCCGAGCTTTTAGCTCGGATGACTAAGGGCCTGTTCTTTTGGTCATGACTTGTGATTTTTGGTCATGACTTGTGTCTTTTAATTTGTTTATGAAAGATTACAGAGTAACAGAAACTCACGTGCGGTTTTTGCTAATATAAATGAAATCAGTAAAGTATGTACTACAATTAACTAGTAGATCCTATCTTAAAAAAATATTTCGTTTAAAAGCTAGTTACTGTAGAAAAGCCAAAAAGCAGCTTTTAGAAGCTGAAAAGAATAGGGCCTAAGCATCCGGTGGGGAGCTAGCCCGTCCGGCTTTAAGTCTGAGCGCGCATTTTCGGGGGTGTATTGTTCACACGGACAGTGTACCTCTGGTACTGTTTACATGAATAGAATCTTTTGAGTACACATACGTATGTGGGTGTGTTCAATGGTTAAAGTACTGCCCACGCTCTCAAAGAACTTGGGTCTCTGTCTAGTCTCAAACATGATCATTGGACACATCCACGTAGATAAGTGTGTGGTGTTATATGTGTGAGTACGTCTTTATTATACTCATGATCTTAAAAAATAGAATCGATGAGCTAGAGTAGCAAAGGCAATTAGCACCCAGATGCGTGTCATTCATGCATGCTTGCATTACCTCTATTATGTATGCAGAGATCGAGTCCATTTTCGGATCAGAGGCAATCACTAGTTCGGGAGGCCGGGGAGGCTTGGGTGGCATGTATTATATCCCTATTCTTTTGAGCTACGGTTAATTGCTTTTGGCTCTGCTTTTCGAGATGGTGACTGATGGTGAAGGCACTGACGCGGATGGTGCACACGCCGATGGGCTCGTGAAGCCATTTGGAGAAACTGTCATGTTTATTTCAACTTCCAGATAACCCGAAGCCAAAAGTCACTCAAAAAGCCCAAAAGAACAGAGCCATAACCTTGTGCCGGAGCATGCACTGGAGCAGAGTATGCTTGCGACCAACAACTGTTTGTCTTTCCTCTTGCCTAGCTTTAGGTCCTGTTTCAAAGTATTGTGACTTTTGGTTATAAAGCATTTGGCTAAAATGTTATTGTAATGTTTGTTAGCTTTTTCTAGGGTGTTCAATTAAAGGAAAATGAATGAAAACGAAAACAACGTTATATCTCCATGGATAATGCAAAGAAAAAGAGAAAGAGGGAAAAATATAAAAAGAGGGGGAAGCCGCATTAAGAAGTCAACGAATTCTAAACAGTTTTTGGCTTTGGAAACCAAAAGCTATCGCTGTTTGGAAATGATTGTCCTAGGGCATATCGTTGTTTGGAACAACCCTTAGTAATCCATCCATCCATTCGTGTCATGAACAACGTACATCGAGAAACCAAAGAATAAACTGTTAGTAATATACCCTAGTGACGATTATGGAAATAATTGTATCACTTCTATATTTATGATCTTTTAAATAATATATTATTTTATCTTTTGAATAAATATCTTTCATATTGATCAATAAGTATGTGGTTTGTCCATAGAACTTTTTATTTATATTTTGATGTTATTCTAAATTATCCTTGAGCTTACATCATTATGTTTCATAGATTATAAATATAGAGATATTAAATTAATAATATAGATATATGTTAGATAACATAATGTTAGATTAATCTACTATAAGGCACTGCGGACGGTCCGTTTAGCTTGCGTACGTCAACCACACAAACCCGTGGACCCGGCCTTGCCTTGATCCGGCTCGACGCTTTCCTGTCGCTTTCACGCTGCAGTGCCACAGGCCGCACGTTTCCCTCAGAGATATAATCTCTCTCTCGTCAATTCTTCTCTCTTGATCTCTGTATGGTGAACAGTTCAATTGTTGTACGTGCAAATAATAAGACCATGTACGTGATGCTGACCTGAAGCCTACCTCGCGAACCGCTTGAACAGTTCGACCGTCCGCAACGTGCAGTGACGAGCTCGTACAGGCATGGTACCACTTGGTCGAGCCGTCGAGGTACGCCCGCTGGCCAATATATTTTTTTTTGCCTAATTGGCCCCTCGCTCACGTAATTACAGATTTCATCGCATTATAGAATGAGGCAACAGCGACAGATAACACCTGTCTCCTACTTTACTATCGTATAGCGGTAACTACAGCGTAGAAGCAAGAAGCAGCGTGTGGTAGCAGCACCTATCATGTTTTGGGTGCTCGACAGAACCTGATGTGGTCCTATACCGCGGCAAGTTGCATGTCGTAGCAGCTAACACTACTACAGAAAGTCTAACACTAAACGATCAATCACAGACGATTTGACAAAACCATCTGTGACCGACACTAACACAGACAGTTTTAATTTGGACACCGTCTGTGTAGGCGACGTCGAAGAAGACGAGTATCACGAGGCGGTTGTTCTCGATGAACCGTCGTGATACTTTAGTATCACGAGACGGTGCAGATAAAACCGTCTATGATAATCTGGAATTATCACAGACGGTTTGTAATAAAAAACCGGCTGTCATAATAACAATCATCAAATACGTACAGAGACAGGGGATCACAAATAAAAGACAAATTTACTAATTTCAATTCGAGGCAAATTTATTACAAAAGTCGCAGAGATAAAGAGATTCCCAGATTCTAATCTTCTGGGCTTCGTACGCTTCTTCTTCGACTTTGGGACTTGGAGGAGCGCCCGCTGAGTTCTCGAACGCCGTTAAGATTGTCCTTGTCCTCAGCACTTCCTCCTCCATCATTGGTAAATGATCAGTAGCGTACGTCATAATTTCGTAGAGGATAGCATTATAAGATTCCTCAGAATCTGCCGTTTTTGTTTGAACGGCAATGCTATCCATCAATCTCTCCAATGCCACAATTGCTTCTTCTGCTTTGTGCACATTGTATATAAGAACCAGGGTGATGGCTGTTTCCCTGTCTTGAGCGGCAGCGAGACGCCTCCGTCGACGGCGGATGATCAGGTCGAGTTGTCGGATGCAAGAAAGTTGGGGAAGGAGGCGGGCGTGACCGAGAAGTTGCTCGGATGTAAATTGCGGTTTGTGTAAGATTCCTACCGAACAACTCTTGATGAACAGATGAGAGGAAGGAGATGATCACAACACTAGAATCCATATTGGTAGTAAGAACAGTAGGAGATGTGATCACAAGAACAGCACAGATGAGAGGACAGTACGTATGTACAAGACCTGGCGGGCATATTTAACCTTCAGCACAGACGGTTCGTATACCAAACATTAATGAAATAAACGCTTCATATAACGAAGGAGATACGTTACACGAAACACAAGAGATATGTTCTGACTTTTCATTATCACAGACGGTTTCAATTTGAACACCGTACGTGTTGGCAACGTCATGACGGTTTTTAATAAACAACCGTATGTGAAAAGCGGTTATCGCAGACGGTTTTAATAAACAACCGTCGTGAAAAGTCGGTTATCGCGACGGTTTTAAAAACAACCGCTCACGATAACCGACTTTTCACGACGGTTGTTTATTAAAACCGCTGCGATAACCGACTTTTCACGACGGGTTTTAATAGAAAACCGTGCGTGATAATTCCTGACGGTTTGTAATAAAACTAAATGCGTGATAATGCCTAAAGCATTTAATGTTGCTCAGCCGCATCGTCTTCATTTCGATCCGGATCTATAGCCTTCTGCGCACTCCTGCGCTCGGTGAGCTAAGCGATTCGAGCCACTTAATTTGGTGGGAAGAGAGAGATTGAGCTTTGAAGATTCATTCATACTTTTCTGGTAGCTCTAGATATGGTTAGTAAGGAAATTTGTTTTTCTTTAATTGCATTACAATTTAGATGTTGTGTTTATAATATGAATTGAGCTAGCAAATTAAGTCATCAATATAATACATGTGGCGGTATATATTTAGTAATAATTAGTTAATCTAATTTTAATCTTGAGTTGTTATATATGTACGTAACGTAGGACCGAAACTGGATGTATGCCGCGAGCCGTGTGAGTGAAGAGTATATTAATGGTGTGTCTGCATGTATGTCCGGTGTGCAACGCATGCCGATACAAACGTAACAATCAATCAGATGACGGCGAGGGAACAGAGGCGAAGAAAGGACCTCCTGCTAAGGTGGCATGGTATTTTCCTATAATTCCCCGTTTGAAAAGGTTTTTTGCAAATCCAAAGGAGGCAAAACTGCTGCGTTGGCACTTTCGGAGGAGCGCAAGAAGGATGGAATGCTAAGACACATTCTTGATTCCGTCCAGTGGAGAAACATCGATAGGAGTTTCGCAGACTTTGGTGCAGAACCAAGGAATATAAGGTTTGGACTGAGTACAGATGGAATAAATCCTTTCGGTAGCATGAGCGTGACATAGCACATGGCGTGACTCTGCATCTATAACCTTCCTCCTTGGTTGTGTATGAAGCGAAAGTATATTTTGCTGTCGATACTTATCCAAGGGCCAAAACAACTAGGGAATGATATCGATGTGTACCTAGCACAGTTGGTAGAAGATCTAAAAGTACTGTGGAACAAAGGGGTACATGTATGGGATGCATACAAACGAGAGAATTTCACTTTGCGCTCCTTATTGTTCTGCACCACAAACGATTGTCCTGCCCTTGCTAACCTATCGGGCCAGAGTACAAAAGGTGCCAAAGCTTGTACCCACTGTTTAGATGATACCGAGAGTGTGTGGCTGAGACACTCACGCAAAACGGTCTACATCGTCACCATGGGTTCCTTGAGGGCTCACCCATACCGCAAGATGATGAAACAATTTGACGGAGAGAAGGAAGACGGTTCGGCTCCAAGGCATTTAAGGGGACACGAGGTTTATGATATGGTTAAGGATTTAGATGTTGTCCTCGGAAGGGACGTAAAATGAGGGCTCATGAGAAGAACACACGGAAGAAGAGATCAATATTTTGGGACTTACCTTATTGGAAGTACCTAGATGTTCGACAACGCATCGACGTCATGCGTAGAAAAGAATGTATGTGACGACTTGATTGGTCTCTTCTTGAACATTCGTGACAAAACAAAGGGCGGCGTCAACGCGGCTTGACTTGGCGATATGGACATCGGGCCCGAGTTAGCACCGACATTAACGGATAATGGACGACGTACCTTCCCCTGCGTGTTCTGATCTGTCCAAGGCGAGAGAACGAGCGTGCGTTGCTTGCATGGTGTCAAAGTTCCGTCTAGTTACTCGACAGCGTGAAGAAACTTGTTTCGATGCAAGATTTGAAGTTAAATGGCATGAAGTCTCATGATTGTCATGTCGATGACACAGATGCTCCCTATTGCAATTAGAAATATTTTGCCAATCAAAGCACGAGAGACAATCATGAGGCTATGTTATTTCTTTAACACAATTGCTCGAAGGTCATCGATCCGAAGGACTAGATGCTCTACATGACGAGGTGGTGATGACTCTATGTCATCTTGAAATGTATTTCCTCCTTCGTTTTCGATATCATGGTACATCTCATTGTTCACGTTGTGTGGGAGATAAAAATATGCGGGCCCGTATTCCCACGTAGCATGTACCCATTTGAGAGGTTCATGGAATTCTCAAGTCCCACGTCGGAATCGATCTCGGCGGAGGCGACATTGTCGAAGGTTATACAAGCGAAGAGGTCATTGAGTTTTGTGTCGATTATATGGCTCGAGACTCAACCGATAGGTGTGCCTCAATCTCGTCATGAGGGAGGTCAAGGGTATCGGAACTATCGGAAGGAAAGCAATCACTGCAGATATGGACACGTATACTCAAGCCCATTTCACGGTCTTGCAACACATGGTGAAGTGGCGCTTATGTTGACCAAAGACAAGAATGTGCTTGACAACAAAATCCGGAGCGGCGGATGTTTTGATCATGAGGCAACATAACGGTCGGTTCAACCAATGGTTGAAGGAGCAAATCGCTAGGAGCTCGCTAAGTGAGACGCGACATGGTTGGCAAAGGGCCAACATTTGATTGTGACATGGTAAGGATATGACATAAATGGGTACACATTCTATCTGCAGATCTCGGGATGTAAAGAGCACAAACCGATCAGCGGTGTCCGCATAGATGCGTTCAGGACCGATGGGTTGAGATACTCGTACTATGGGTTCATAGAAGAGATTGGAAGCTCGACTACGTGGTTTTCAAGATCCCCTTATTTCGCTGCCGTTGGGTGCATCTCCACGGTGAAGGTTGACAAGCACGGTGTCACTACCGTGGACCTCCAACGTGTCGGTACAAAGATGAACCATTCGTGCTCGCCAACCAAGTTGTTCAAGTTTTCTATGTAACCAGGCAAATAAGAAACGCCATGTAGTTCTTCATGGAAAAGGAGAATTGTCGGAGTAGAGAATGTAGTGGACGAGGAAGAATACAATCAATTTGACGAGTTACCTCCTTTTGGAAATGGCATAAGGGTCGACGACGAACAACGTGACGAAACTAGTTACGTACGCATTGATCTTCATGAAGGGCTCATTTTTAAAGGAAATAAGCAAGTACAATGAGAATGAGCTTCATATATGTGGGCATTTGCATATATGTATATAACAACGCATTTGTGTGATGTATATGTGAAAATGTGTGATGTAGTCAATTTTGAGAATGAGAAAATATGTAAAGAAATATCTTGTGTGAATGCCATTGGTTGGTGTTGTATATGAATGCGGTGGTTGGTGTTGTATATGAATGCGCAAGTCGTTGGTGGTTGATCATGAATGCGGTGGTTGGTATTTGTCTGAAGAAATACAGTCGGCTTATCGCAGACGGTTCTACACTTATAACCGTCTGTGATATCAATATCACAGACGGTTCTACACTTATAACCGTCTGTGATAGTATACATATCACAGACGGTTCTAAATTTATAACCATCTGTGATAGTATAATATCACAGACGGTTTGACATTTATAACCGTCGTGATATTGATATCTGTCGGTTCTACGTGTAGAACCGTCTGCGATAATCCTCCTCGTAATTATCTCCGGCTAGGGTTTTCCCGATCTGTCTCGTCGCCTCGCCACCCGAGCCCTCGCCGCCGCCTCCCGAGCCCTCCGCGTTCGAAGACCGACGCTCGGCTCGCCTCACGCCCGGCGCCCGCCGCCCGCCTCCCCGAGCCCTCGCCGGCCGCCTCCCCGAGCCGTCCGCATTCGAAGACCGTCGCTCGGCTCGCCTCCACGCCTAGCCGTCCTCGGCTCGCCTCCACGCCCGCCGTCGCGCCTCCGGTCGCCTCCGGCCGCCTCCCCGAGCCCTCGCCGGCCGTCGCCTCCCCGACGCATAAGTACTAAGGTAACCTTGTGATGCTATGATTTGCTTCATGTTAGAACTCCAAATCCCTGCAAATGTTAGAAAACACACTAGGAACTACTCACCCGTGCAAATGTCAGTTCATGTGCTCCTATTCAACTTATTTTTCAACTAGCCGATGAGTACATGGCTTGCTCACATGATAGTATGATTTGCTCATGACTAAAAGCAAGGTGTTTCCCGGTATGGCCACATAGAACTTTGTTTAGAGACATTATAGTAATAATATATGCCGGATAGACCTTCAAAGGGCATGAAGCAAGTGGTACACTCGATGTATCGGATTGATGTACTTCATACCTTGGTTTGTGCCATTGCTTCATAGCCCTCGCCGCCGCCTCCCCCTCTACTCCTCTCTCTCTTCCAATTCAATATGATCACTTATTTTATCCTTATAGACCCACCAATTGAGCAACATGTCATCTGCGCATTCTTCAACACCATCGCCGGAGGCGTCCGCTCCAACATTAAGACGCCAAGGAAGAGGGCTATCAAAGAAGTCTGGGAGCCGATTTACCATCACAGCGGTCGATGCATCTAGGGTCCCTCTCCTTCCTCACAAAGCAGTAAGCGCATTCCGAACATTGATCGGAATAGTTGCACGAGAGGGAATTGAGATCACATTCAATTCGTGGAAGAACGTTCCTGAGACTCGGAAACGTGAGCTGTGGACCGAAATTTTGACATCGTTCGAGATCCCAGAAGAACACCAAGACGCCGTGCAACGACAAACCTACCTAGCGGCGTGCAAAGCATGGAAGAACTTCAAGAGCACGCTTGTCAAGAAATACGTGGAGACGGACGAAACGACTATTCATAAATACCCATTCCTGGAAACACAATGGGAAGAGTTTAAGGCGATGAAGACAACTGAAGATTTCAAAAGTACAAGTGTGGCGCATAAAGCCCTCCAAGCAAAAAACACACACCCCCACAGACTTGGCACGGTGGGTGGCCTTGATGGAGGACGGAGGATGAATTGGCGACCAACAGACATCGCCCGCCATTTTCCAATATCCGGATGAGCGCTCGGCTGGATTAAACACGGTTATCTACAATGACATCGGGGACGTCTCCTTCGAAACTCTGCGAGACCGGCAAGTGTCCCGTTCGGTAAGATATCAATCGAAGTACGTAGCTTGTAATTACTCCAGAACTTCGTACGAATTGAAATGACATGCCGTGCTCTTGCAGGAAGAGCTGAGTTTTGAATCTACCCTAGGATCATTCCATGGAACAAGGGAGAATGATATGCTCTCCGTGGCCCTGGGAAACAAGGAGCACCCGGGCCGTACGAGAGGCCTTGGGCTTTACGTTCCTTGGAAACATGGTTTCCAAGATGACTCAAATGTATCGGTGAAGAAGAGAACCAAAGCCGAGCGTGAGGGCGGCTACGAGAAGAGTTCAAGGCAACTCTTAGAGAGGAGATAATGGGTGGTGGTGATGTAATCGAGAGATGAGGTGTGAAACAAAGAAAATCGTGACCGTCGCTCCCGTGGTAGCTAGCCCGCATAACCGTCCGAGTAGTTGCGCGTCAATCCGACGAAAGCGTGGCGATTTCTGTGGACAACATCCGGTAAAATTATTATCTCTCAATGCTTGCTCCATTCATAGACCTATTGGAGTAGCTAATTTTGTGTCATTATGTAGGAGCCTACGAAGTGCAGGCTCCAAGTGAGATGTGCCTCCGTTTCCTTGTACGCTACTTAGGGCCAAGCATATCAGTCTGGTATCGGGGCCAGGGTGCACGGTCAACCTTTAGCGCCAGGCTACGCAAAAGTTAATATGGATGGTGTGCATGCCAATTTTGAGGTCGTCCCGCTACTGAAGGCCCCCAATGACGAGATCGTGATTCTAGGGCAGGCCTTTGGAACATTCATCAAGTGGCCCAAATGCGACATCTCCCTGGAGGCTTCTTCACCGGTGGTCGGACGGAAGGGCAAAGACGAACCGAGCTACAAGCGGTGTTATCTCCACAGCGGCAAAGACGAACCGTAGCTAACGATGGTGCTATCTCCACAACGGCAAGACGAACCGTAGCTAGCGCGGTGCTATCTCCACGGGTGCTATTCTCGCCAAAGCAACTTGCAGCGTCTGAACCATTACGGTCGTCTACCATAAAGTCGACCTACAGTCGAGTCAGTGGCAAGGGCAAATCAAAGATGAAGGATGATGACGATACCCCGTACCTGCCATTGGCCCGCAAATTCGTGCTAGGCGAGCCGATGATATTCCGCAAGAGCAACTCGTAACCCTAGGACTTGGTTGCCAAACATTACACAATTGGTATATGCAGCGGTCCAATAGGCCAAGGGCGTAGCAGCTCGGTATCTTGTCAAATTCAAGCGGGAACATTTCAAAGACGAAGTTCGTGATTGTGTCTTCGTGGTGACCTTTGACGATATATTTGATCTTTTCACGCTCAACGCTCTCGACGCCTCACTGCGTTCGATCTTTGACGCCGTAAGTCCGCATACAATTACGATCTCATTCACGTCATACCGATATGTCATAATTTGTTGCTTTTCTGTGTATATATATAGATTCATGCTGACCAAAGCTAGATCATCGAAATTACCAATTGGTTTCCTGGACCCACGCTTGGTCGCGATTGATACCATCAACGAGGATGCATCCTTCGTCGAGAGCTATATTACAACAACACCTTTGGTTCACCGCGATAAGGAATTTGTTTTATGCCATACAATGAGCACTTCCATTGGATTTTAAGCGTAATTATACCAAAATGGAACAAGGCTATATACCTTGATTCTTTAAGTAAGAACAAATCCAAGTACACGCTATCGCGAAATACTCGATAGGTAAGTACATTGTACATTGTACTCTTTTTTCCTTCCGAATGACTAATCTAACTTTTTCGGATAACGAAGGTCGTTCGCCGCATACATTCAACAAACACGTGGCTCGACGACAGGGGCCAAGCCCTTGAAACATTCTCGTAATTTTCGGGTATTCACTAGCTACACATTAATTAATCCTATACAACACTTAGCGATAATACCTTTTGATTTAACACATTCTATTTTTGCGGTGCCACCGGCGGTAGGGCAACACGTGTGGATACTACGTGTGCCACCATATGAGACTCTCGCTCGATTCCTCGAAGATCAGCAATTCTAAGGTTTGTCAATCTTCCCACATTCATTTCATACTTGTCACGTTATATATGTAGGCGCGTTGATTTTCCTATCGACAGGCTGCGCCCATCTCTACGTGTGCATTGAAACATCCGGACTGTGCAAAAATTCGAGGATAGTTCGCTTGGTTTTTGTGCAGTAAAGTCATCAGATCAGATGGAGAGTTCCACTGCGCACTGTAATTGTGAATTTGTTAATAGATATTAATATCATTTCAATTAATTTATTTGCGAAACGGATGCCTTATGTTTGTGAATGAAATGTGATGTGAATGAAGTGTGATATGTTTGTCAAATGAATTGAGATCTGAATTGTATGTATACATATACCTGTTCATCTGCTTGTTTCAGAGGGCATGGCTAGCATTTCCTGAGGCTAGCCAATAAACAGAAGTAGATTTAGGGATAGAAAGGAACATCACATGCCATCTGTGATATTTCAATAACACAGACGGTTTGTAGCTACAAACCGTTTGTGATATTGAAATATCACAGACGGTTGTTCGACAACCGTCTGTGATAACCTTCGATTATCACTGACCCATAAATTCAGACGGTTCACAAAACCGTCTGTGATGACGTTTTTGAACCGTCTGCGATGACCTTTTCTGTACTAGTGTAAATGCAAAGTGATTAATGCAAATGCCGTTAAATGCATGCATGCATGCATAAATAGATGGTGCCCAAAATATTTTTAAAAACAAAATGCTGACATGCAAGCATATGGATCCATGCCAAATGATTTTCTAATGCAAAAGGCTTATCTAATTTAATGCACGCATATATTCATGGATGAATTAGATTAGCCTACCATGCAATGATCCTACCGCGCTACTAGGCCCACAGCAGTTGCTGCGTTGCTCCTGCGGTCGAGTAGCGTGGTTGCAAGCCTGCCGTGGTGGGGCCACCGATCCTGCCACGATGCCACTTAGGGGTGGAAACGGATCGGATACGGTCGAATAGTATCAAATACGAATACGAATTTATATTTTTAAAACGAATACGAATCTTAATTGAATATTCTCAAATACGAATATTCTCGAATACGAATACGGATATTTTTGAATCTGGATTTCCTCGGATACGAATATCGGATAAAGCAGTTCCTAGCGATTTTGCCGATTTTCACGGTTTTGACCTACACGGTTTTAAACCACCTAAATTCAAATTTTGAATCACAAAACTTGTACGAATTTTTCATAGGTTCTAGAAACGGATCGAATACGAATCGAATAGTTTCGAATACGGATACGAATATTCTCGAATACGAATGCGAATACGAATACTCACAAATACGGATACGAATATTCTCGAATACGAATACGAATATTTTCGAATACGAATTTTTGCTTACCATATTTATGTTTTCTCGGATACGAATATCGGATAAAACGAACTATCCGTTACCGTTTTCCACCCCTAATGCCACTGACCTACTGTGGTAAAAAAAAGAGACCAAAAATGCAATTTCATGAGCCAGAAGAGGGCCAAACTGCAAAAGAAAACGCGAGGGGACCATATAAGCGAAGGACTCGCACTTGGTCTGGCTAATATGCACATCTAAAACAACCAAGATCAAAGGGCCGGGCCCCACATCAGATATCTTCACGTGCGAAAAATATTTGTTTTAGACTGTCAGGAAACCTAAGACTAGACCAAAAGCCTTGATCTATGATGGGTACCTCACCAGTAAACTATAAATAGGAAGCCGTACCGGTAATTTTGTACATATGCAATCAAAAAAGCAATAAAGAAAGATCAGAAGTCCTCTCTACATCTCTGTGTTTTCAATCTACTATTCCATCTTCTGTGATTGTTCTTGTTTTGCATTAAGCAGAGGAATCGATCGGACTGATCGACAGCGACGGTTTCTCAACACGTTATCAGCACGAGATCGCTCTAAAATCGCAGTTTTCGCTTTCTAGATTATTTTCTACGGTGCAAATCCACTATAATCTACCGCGAGCAGACTTGAAGTCGCTGGCATAATGTGATCAGTAGATTGCATCACAGAGTGGGTGTTGATTGCAATGTAGATTGAAAAAGAAAAAAAAAGAAAAAGAAAAAGAAAATTGGCACGGCTGGCCCCATACGGCCGCCAAGTCGATGCCTACCATCACGACCTCTCTGTAGTCTACTGCTGTTGGCACCGCCAAGACGCCAGCATCGAGGCCATCCAAGCCATCGCATCGGTCCCCATGCATTGCACGGCCAACCCATGTAACCGGTGGTGGCTCACCACCGGCGCCACACTGAGGTGGTTGGCTCCGCCACGTAAGCTCCATGGTCCCACCCGTCGCTCGGCCCGCACCAACGCCCTAGTCGATCCGACCGCCGAGCTCCGTCGGCCCGTAGCCTGTGCCGCTTTGCCTTGCCGCCGACCCGCACTGCCCGCACGACCGCTTCACGCCCGAAGCCGCCGGCCTCCCCGGTCCGGTCCGATCCTCGAGGTCGCCACCGCATGGCCGGACAGCGCGGCGCCCGCACGGGCCGCCGCCACGCCCATAGAGAAACGGCCCCGCCGCTTGCCGCCTGACCGCCCGAGCCGCCACCTGTGCTCGGTGCCACCGCCACTGACACGAGAAGGGGTAGGGAAACCCTACCCTTTCACTTTTGATCCTACCGGCCGGGCGGAAGGAACGTGGTCGAAGCCGGCCGGGAGGGGCCGGCGATTTTTTTAGAAAAAAACCCCCATAAAATGTGAATATTTCCGAAGAGCCCTTGAATTTTGTATATGGGTCCTGATTTTTGCAGAAAGGCCTTTGTAATTTCAAAAATTATGAATAAGTCCTTAGATTTACGAACGGGTCCTGAATTTTGCAGAAAACCCCTCCGAAAATCTGGAAATCACGCCAAATTTCTCTCTGAACAGAAATTGCAGAATTCGTAGAAAATTCATATTTTGGCATAAAAGAGCCTCGGGAATCCGAATTTTGAATTATTTTTAGCATTTGTAGCATGTTTATTTCTGCCATTATTATTTTCTATATTTTCTGTATTTATTTTCTGTTTTTGGTTAATCGTAATTGTTTAAATTGCCTTAAATCACCGAAATTAACAGTAAAATTTATAGAAAATTCTGGAACCTTACGAGAATCTTTTGTACCACTATGAAATTTATTTACCTAAAGTAAATATTAGTCCATGTATGTTTACCGGCAGTAAACTTATTTATTCCTTTCATACACATATAAGATGACAAGCATCACAACCAGGAGTTCGAGGAGTTGGCCCAGCACGGCCAAAACTATTTGACTTGGGCTTTCGATATCGAGATTGTACTTGGAGCCAAGAAGCTCTGCGCAGCTATTGGGATTGGCGCACCGCATGACGCCCAATCCACCCCTGAGGAAAATAATCAGGCACTTCATTTTCTCAGGCACCACCTCTGCCTCACTCTCAAGAATGAGTACATGGCATAGAAGAACGCGGTAGCACTTTGGACCAGACTCGAGAAGCGGTTTGAGAGGCTAAAGTACAACATTCCTCCTCAAACAGAGCATTAGTGGATCAGACTGAGGTTTGCCCACTTCAAGACGGTCGGGGAGTACAATTCTGCCTTGCACAGGATTTGTACCAATCTTCAACTCTGTGACAAGCAGATCACGGATGAGCAAAAGATTAAGAAAATCCTATCCACCTTTCACCCCAATGCAGTACAATCCGCACGCAATTATCGTCAAGACGGCTACAAGGAGTATGCTGAATTGATTAATATGATGCAGGTTGCGAAGGCTCAGGACGAAGTTCTCCGCAAGAACTACATCACTCAGTCACCTGGGAGCTCCACTGGCCGTGAAACTAACGCGCGGGAGCTACAAGGTGCGAAAGCCCTCGATGAAGAGAAGGGGAAAGAAGGGTAAGGCTGCAGCCTAGAAAGGTAAGTCAGAAGCTCCACGTGAGAAAAAGGCAAGTAAGCCTAAGTGGGATGGCAAGGCCTTTGGCCAGCAGGACCAATCCTGCTTCAAGTGTGGCAAAAGGGGCATTGGTCGCGGATCTGTAAAGAGCCACATCATGTCATTGATGCCTTCCAAGCTCAGAAGAAGGATGGCAAAGGGCAGCATGAAGCCCACTTTGCATCTGTTGAGGGGGAGAGCTCTGAAAAGCTGCCTGCGCTGATGGAGGTTGAAACCATTCCGGCAGCAGCATCCCCTTTTGACCTAGCAGCTCTGTAAGACTAGGATATACGTTGTTTATGAGACTGCATCCACAATCAGGTATTTAGAACCCATGATAGGAGATTTGCATATCGTCCGCTTCGCTGATTGCATTTTTTGATGAGGATAATTTTCCAACATTAGGGGGAGGAAATCAACCCATTGATGAAAAATATTGAGAAATTACATGGCAAGCCATAGGAATCCATGCACATGACACACGCACTAGTGAAGCAAATAAAGAGGTCCAGAAGATCATTGATTTGCAAGCATTAACAAATCAACTACCTGATCACTTTAGTGATTTGAAGAGTGTGACTAAGTCGCATGTGCCCACACGCAATGCACCGGAGAGGGTTGAAATACCAAAGAAAGCAGAAGGTATCCCTAATCCCGTCCAGAAGCCTTAGAATAAAAGGACGAGAACTCCAGCTCCTCGAATCCCAAGTAACCGGGGACGCCTGGTGAAGAAGGATAAGAAGGACTTATCACAGTCGATCACTGAAGTTCCCCAGAACCAGAAGGGGTGCCAGTTGAGACCTGGCACTAGTATGGCACTCTCAGGAAAGGGCATACCAGATTTGAACATTCCTCTAGAGGGAGAAATCAGCATGGATGTGTGCGCACACATCGGAGCTGAAAAATTAAAGGGACTTGCCACCACAACTGGAAGAAGCGATGAGCAAGGAGAAACTCCAGAAGAAGCAATCGCTCTAGAAGAAGCAACTCATGAAAAATAGCTAGAAATTATGTGCACACGGGAGAGTCCATGAATAGGACAACAGCTAATGTTGATATCTACTTCGCAAAGAAAATTACCACAATCATCGATCTCGATCCCGAGCCTGCATCGCTCACTGAATGTAAGAAAAGATTAGATTAGGACGATTGGAAGAAGCAATAGAAACTGAAATACTATTTCTAAACAAAAGAGATGTGTTTGGGCCCGTATGACGCACACCTCCCCACGTGCACCCTGTAGGACATAAGTGGGTATTTGTTCGAAAGAAAAATGAAAGAAACGAAATAGTGAGATACAAAGCAAGGTTGGTAGCATAATGTTTCACTCAACGTCATGGAGTTGATTATGAAGAAACCTACTCCCTAGTCATGAGTGAAATTACATTTAGATATTTGATCTCAATGGCAGTGAACTTGAATTTAGAAATGAAATTGATGGATGTGGTAACTGCATACCTTTATGAAAACTTGGATTCGGAGATTTATATGAAGGTCCCTGAAGGAATCCCTGTCCCGAACCAAGACAGAGCAAATAGAAAGCTGTACAGTGTGAAGCTCAAGAAATCCCTGTGCGGACTGAAGCAATCTGGCATGATGTGGTATAATTGCTTGAGCGACTTTCTCTGCAAGAAATGCTACACGAACAATGAAGATTGTCCCTGTGTATTTATACGACGATCCCAGAATGGATTTTGTATAATTTCAGTGTATGTAGATGATCTGAATATCACCGGGACAATGGAAGACATAAAAGAAGCAAGGAAGTAAGGAAGCAAGGACCTTGGATTTCAGTGTAATTTTGTATAATTTCAGTGTATAATTTCCGATACCTCCGAGGAAGCAAGGACCTTGGATTGTTCTACAGAAAGAATCAAGATTTGAACTTGATTGGATATACAGATGCTGAGTACCTGTCGGACCCGCATACCACAAGGTCACAAACAGGCTATGTATTCCGGTGTGGTGGAACTGTAATTTTCTGAAAATCGTCTAAGCAAAGTCTTGTAACGACTTCGACGAACCACTCAGAAATTATAGCACTGTATGAAGTCACACGAGAATGCGCTTAGCTCCGACGAATGATTCACCACATCCAGCAGTCATGTGGGATGAATATTGTGTAAGCCCCCACAATTATCTATGAAGATAATGCAGTTTGCGTTGCACAAGTGCAGACGGGTTATGTGAAGAGTCATCTCACAAAGTATATCAACCCCAAGTTCTTCTATGCTCATGAATTGCAAAAGATGGACGAGATTAAAGTACTGCATACTAAGTCATGTGAGAATCTGGCAGATTTATTCACTAAGTCACTCCCTGCATCTATCTTTGAAATGTGCGTACGAGAAATTGGAATGATGAGACTTAGAGAAGTGCATAATTTAGGGGGAGAATTCTCTCAGGTCCGTTATTAAATCTTGATCATGAAGATCAAGTACCCAAAAGAATAAGTCCTGAAAATTAAATGAAATTGGGTGGATTGTACTTTTTTTCTCTTGACAAGTTTTCCTAAAGTTTCTCGACCAAGGTTTTTAATGAGTCAATTTGTGCAACGCAGCATACCATATATCATGTACTCTTTCTCTAAAATTTTCCCACTCGGTTTTTATGGGGTTTTCACGAGGCATGAACGTGTCGAATGAGTGACCAAGGGGGAGTGTTAGGAAACCTGGGCCGGGGCCGGTAGCCTTGGCCCATGGTGGGCACCTCACCAGCAAACTATAAATAGGGAGCCGTACTAGCAATTTTGTATACATGCAATCAAAAAAGCAACAAAGAAAGATCAGGAGTTCTTTCTACCTCTCTGTGTTTTTAATCTATTATTCCATCTTCGTTTATTGATCTTGTTTCATATTAAGCAAATGAATCGATCGGACTGATCGCCAGCAACGGTTCCTCAATATAGACGACTGCTACAACATCATTGACACATAGGTAGGTATGAAAACGGGTCGAATTCGGTCGGATATTGTTTATTCCATATCCTATCCTATATTTTTTCTTGGATTCGGAGTCGAATACGAATAGTGCCAGATACGAATACGAATCCGGATAGTATTGGTCACAGATACGGAACGAATACGGAGCGGATGCGAATACGATAACGAATATCTCGTTGGATATTACGTAGGAATACAAAAGGCATATATAGACGGGTAGAAAATGTAATGTAATAAATTGGTTGAAAAAACTATCAAACCCCACATGCAAACACGTAGTTTTTTGTGGAACACCTTGGGGTGATCAGCAAGTTTATGCATATATAGATTGGTAGAAAATGTAATGTAATCTAATGTAACAAAAAGCATATATAGACTGGTACAAAAGGCATATACAAAACGTTTCTCCAACTGGACAATACCACCAAAGAGTAATTGTGATGGATCCGACTATCCGAATCCGAGAATCCGACTCCGAATCCGGATATCCGAAAAATATATCCGGGTATTATCCGATAAAATCCCGGATAGTATCCGTATCCGTCGGATAGTTATTTTCTGAATCCGAATCCGTATCCGATAATTATCCGGCATAACTATCCGAATCCGACTCTGAATCTAATAATTATCCGACATAACTATCCGAATTCAATCCGACTCAGATTCGGCGATCGGTCGGTCGAAAAATATCCGATCCGTTTTCACCCCTACACATAGGCTCCACTCCACCTACAGGACGTGCAATTGATGGCAACGTCTCTCAGTCTTCGATCACCTCCACCACGTAGCCGTCAGCGATTCCTGTGAAGGTCATGCATGTGCAGACTCGCCGTCAGCGATTCCTGTGAAGGTCATACATGTGCAGACTCTGAAAGTGCTGATTATGTCGGAAATGGGGTACAGTACGGTGGTGGTTTCCACAAGAACAACACTCTCCCAGTCTGGAAGTGGTCTGACCATGTGGTTCAATCAGTGCCTACAAAATTAATTTGTTATGTTGAGACTGCAAACCCTTGGCAGTCTGGAAGCAAGCAAGAGATGATAGCAGCAGCAAGTGTGCAAGAGCTGCTATTGCTTTCCAGTGGAGCTGGATGCAGGAGGAATGTGCTATCCACGACGACAGCAGCAGCTTTTGCACACTTGGCCATTCCAGCTGATAGCCTCTCCCCCAAATTCCCATTCTCTAATCCCTGCTTCTTCCCAGTCCATTGCTTTCTCCCAACCCTTGCCTCCCCAATTTGTGTCCACAAAAACCTGCATCCTTGTGTCGCTTTGGCAATGCATCTCTTGTGCTTGGTTTGATTGGTGTTCATCAAGTGAGATGGTGCGTCGGGCCTGTTCTTAACTTCTCTTCAAGCACGTCCTCGCACCTGTGTTGCTATTCCGGGTTTTTTTTTCTTTAAAAACAGATCCATTCCGATTTAGCAGCAGTCATAGCAATTTCGATGCGCTTGAGTAAATTCCTTTCTCAGGTGCCTCACCGGCTTGGCCACTGCGTTACACCCTCCCAGCGTTTCCTCCCAAAGCAAGCGTGTTAGATAGCTAGCTCGAGTACAGACAGCTATGAGTACATGGCGCCGTTCTTTTCAGCTTTTTAATTAATTTTTGGTTTTAGCTATTTTTAGTGATCACTATTAATTAGACTAGTAAACTATATTCAAAAGCAGCTCAAATTTTTAATTAATTTTTGGCTTTAGCTATTTTTAGCGATCACTATTAATTAAACTAGTAAACTATATTCAAAAGCAGCTCAAAAGAATACTCCCGTATCAATAATAATAGTATGTAATAGCCTGTTGGGGGTTGGTCAGCTCGGCCATAGGGAAAGGATATTTTTTTATTTTGAAAATCTAGTTACATCGTTTTCAAATTCGTGCGGTATGAAAATGTCAATATTAAACCGGCATTACCGCAAGCCCAAAGTAAGCCGCCGGCTACTGCTGACCCTAACTATACACGTACGGTGCATTAGTAGTGTGCCTTTTCCGTCGGTCCCAAAGTAAGTCGCCGGCTACTGCTGACTCTAACTATACACGTACCGACGTACGGTGCATTAGTAGTGTGCCTTTTCCATCGGTTTGGAAATAGATGCTTCAAACAGGTTTTATTTTGGATTTCAATTTATTTAAGTCAGAAGCCACTTAAAATACGTAGCCTTCTAATTTTGACTTATTTTGGTTTTTTGGTCTTTTTTGGCATTTTGGTTTTTTCCCTCTTATTCCTTTGTATCGTCCGTAATCATATAACAATTTTTTTCTTCTATTTTTTTAGAAAAAGTTAACAGCTGTTACAATACAATTTCAACCATAAACTAAAAATAGTAGCCAAAAACTTAAACCGTAAGTTAGTGGAACTAACTCTAAAAATCCTTCTAAATACTGCAACGTGGCATTCTTGCATAGCACCTTATATACTTCCTCCGTTCTTTAGTACTTCCCGATATAGTTATCCGCATGTTGCCAACGCACTGGCGGCTAGTAAAAGTACTACCGTATCATGTGCTACAATGTTTAACTAGTTCAGTAATACCTTGTACAGTACTAGCACTGATATCGCGCATCCTTGTCCAACCGACGAATACAAAGAGATTGTTCACCTCGCTGTGGCATGATGAAATTTCTTAACCGTAGAGAAGAAGAGATCCATCCTACTCGCTTCTCTGTCCACTTTGGTGGCGAAGCCGGAAGTCAAATTAAATGTCTAGCCTCACAAAAATGGCTTATAAAGGTCGCTTCTACATATCTTTTAGATACCTCTACTTCTCCCTTATGTTCGACTCCAACCTCCTACCACCTCCGTCTGCGCTGCAGCCTCCTCCAACCACGTCTGCCTCCATCTTCACCTTGTCCTGTTGCCTCTGCCTTCTCCACCTCGTCCCGCCTCCCGTCGTCTCCGCCTCCTCCCGCTGCCTCTGCCTCCTCCACCTAGTCTCACCGCCTCCACTCCGCCCACTGCTGCCCCTTCTCCCTTGGCCCTGTTGACGCCGCCCACCACCACCTGTTCTCCCTAGTCTTGCCACGCCGCCCATCGACACCCTTTCTCTTTTGGTGTAAGATCGAGGAGACCAACTAGAGAGGGGTAAATAGACGGTCTAAAAATTCTCTACAAATTATTAATATCAATTCAAGACCTTTTCGATTTGTCTAAACCAAGTAAATAACGCTGAAGCTAAATTCAAGTTGGTTTAGCTCAAATAGTGCCTAAATCAAATAAGTTCGCCTAAGTGCACTAATAATTCTAGCCTAGGTCAAGGTTTGTAATTCTGGGTTGACAAGAAATCAAATTAATTCTATATATGTAAATTGTCTGAATGTAAAATGAGCACAAAAAAACAAAGCACAAATGACACGGTTTCTTTTTACCGTAGTGTTCGGAGACTTGCCGGTATCCCCTAATCCACGTTGAGGTAAGCCCGAACTAATCGGACCGGCTCCATGAATTAAGCCTTCCACCTCAATTCCACTAGTGGTAGCTCTTTCTCGCTCCGGGTGAGCTCCAACCTTCACAACATCGTCGGGTCTTCTCACAACATTTTTTGAGAAGATCACCGCACACGACGCCTCCAAGCCGTATAGGAGTCCGCAAACTCCAAGAGTAACAAGTCAAGTCCCTCACTTGACTCTCACCACGTGCAACGAATGCACTAGCTCAATTTGGACACCAAGTCCACCACTAGATGCAACACATGCAATCTAGAACCTATCTGCCTTCTCACAAAGTGCAACGCATGCACAATTAAGTGGAGAGCCTCACTCTTGCTCAAGAGTATAGAATGGATTCATCAACAACCTCTCCAACCGGCCAAAAGGGGTATTTATACCCCTCACAAGAAAACTAGCCGTTGGAGCCAAATCCTTGAAAATCAGGGAAATCGAAAGTACCGTTGGCCAGAGGCTGGTACTTTCTCTCACCTCACAAACGGTCAGAAAAATAGCCGTTGCAGAGAAAACCCCGGTCAGACTGCCCACACAGGCCAGTCAGACCGCCCACACAGGCCGAGTCAAACCGCAAATCACACTGATCAAACTGCCCACACAGGACCAGTCAGACCGACAACACAGGCCCGGTCAAACCGCAAATCACACCGGTCAGACCGCTTCTCAGAAAAATCCGCGGAGTCGCTCTCTGAAAAAAAGGTTCTGCATGAAGGAACGGAAGTTCCGCAAGCCGGTCAGATCGCTACCTCAAAGATGGTCAAACCGTCGGTCTCACGCCGGTTAGACCGCTGGGATCAAGCCAGTCAGACCGCCGGTCACAGGCCGGTCAGACCACAGTACTCATGCCGGTTAGACCGCCAGGCGGTAGTACCGCTCACACAGAGTCGGTACTTTTGACCTCCGGTAGTACCGCTACGCACACAGCGGTAGTTCCGATTTTTCCTAAGAAGTGCAGATATCTTAACAGATTTTGCAAAATAAATTTGCAAACTACAATATCATGCACACAAGGATCACACATGATTCCCAACAAGTTGCAAAATACATTTGCATACTTTTAAAATCATGACACATAGAATTGGTACATGCACTTCTCACATTTGTAAAACACATTCGCAAACCTAAGTCACATGCCACAATGATTATATATGAGATTCAACCATTTGCAAAATACATTTGCAAATATAATTTTCATATCATAAATAATATCAATATGGACTTCAAGCACTTGCAAAACACATTTGCAATGCATAGTCCCATGTTTCAAGAATTCAACACATGAGCTTCAATCATTTGTAAAACACATTCGCAAATGCAAGCCTCATGTCAAGATGAGCTAGACAAGGTGAGAATGAGCCATCAACACATGATGAGACTCAATCTTTTAATAGTACGGCAACCTATACTAGCAATCCAGTCTTCCAACCAAACACCAAGACCGGTAAAAGACTAGGAACACATCCTTAGCCCTAAATAGTCATACTTTTGCCAGGAGTCATCATCTTAATATGCATCAACTCGTGATGCATTCTTCTGATCAACTCCATCAAAATATGATGGTATTTTCTTGATCAACACATGATCATCTTGGACATGCATCAACTCATTATGCATCTTCTTCTTGATAGCCTTCAACACCTGAAGCCATCTTGTTCTCAAATCTTGACTTGATGATCTTCAATACATAAAGTCATCACAAGTCATCCTCATTTATGGAACCTAACATATTCATCCAACTCATGGAAAATGTTAGTCCACAAAACAATTATCATCAATTACCAAACTTCACCATTAACACATAATGGAGGGATTAGATTCAACAATCTTTCTGTTTTGGTAATTCATGACAATCTCAACAAATAATGTGATATAAAAATTGATTTGCGAGTATACAACTTGTACACAACAAATGTATACTCTAAGATAAGCTTTAGATAAAGCTTACTTATCCGGTTGTCATTAATCATTCAACCATTAACACATAATGGAGAAGTTAGATGATAACTCGATTTCACATGAGTATATATAATTACACAAGCTATATATACTCAAGAATGTGTTTCAGAGTAAGGATCCTAAATATGCATATTAAAAGGAGCATGGATCAATACTCATGAAACTCCAAAACATAGAGAGAGCTCCCCCTAAATGTGTGCATACAAGTATATATAATGAAGACATATGCACATATTCATTTTGAACTAATTTAGGAGTTTAATCTATACTTTGGATCTAACGAATGCATTAGTATATGAGGAAATGTGATTTTGAATGCATACCTTTTTGAATTCACCTTTCCATCCAAATGAGACTAACTATACTATACTTGAAAAAACATATTAGTCTCATATATACTTTGTCATTATCACCAACACATTATAAAAGTATTGCCATTAACATCAAAATCTTATAATAGTGTTTGTAAAACTTCATAATGGTATTTGTCATTAACACCAAAACTAACTAAAATGGAGTTTGATCTTTCACTTGTCCCCGCCGGCACCATCTCCACCTATGGAGACATTTTTATTTTTTCTTTTCCTTTTCATTTTCTGTCTATGAGATTTTTTTTTATTTTCCTTTTTTCCTTCAATTTTTTCTTTTCCGTCGTGAAGTTGTATTTTTTCCTTTTTATTTTCCAAATCATCTTGGCCAAAAACCAAAAGTTTTAATCAAATTAAATACCAATACTTTCTACAACTTCTACTGCTAGCTGCTACTATTTTATCCCAGCCAAAAGCCAAAAACTCCAGCTAAAAAGCAAAAGCTCCAGCAATTTCAAACTCCCCTTTTGCTGCACAAAAGTAGAGGAAGATCCCTTTCCAGACTAGGCACACGTTGTAGCAGGCTACCTAGCTAGCTCACTCGTGCGATGAAGACCAGGCATGGTCCAGGTTGAATCAGGTGCAACCGTGTGATCAAAGAACGGCTGGCACAACCTTAACTAGTTGCTAGTACATACATTGTACATGCAGCAAACCAGCGAGGAGCACCAGTACTATTGATTGGTCCCGACTAGGGATGGTAATTGTGCCTGTTTTTCCGTATACCTATGGGTAAATATCCTAATAGAGCCGGGTATGAGATATTTTTTTACCCACAGGTATGGAAATGGGGGGAACACTCTACCTGTCGGGTAAATGGGCACGGGTATGGGTAAGCTCCACCCATACCCGCCCTGCCCGTTTACCCACGTTATATATTGACAGGTGGCACAACCAAAGTAATATGTCTAATTGTTATTGATTGTTATAAACTTTTGCATATCTCTAATTGCTATTGATTGTTATAAACTTTTTTGATAGCTATTATATTTCCTAGCAGCAGCTGCTGCTTATATGTACCTGTCATTAGTTCAACTCTCAGATGGTGACTCTTAGTTTGCAGGTAAACGGGCATGCCCATGGGCGACGGGTACCCACGGACGACGGGTACGGACGAGGTTTTTCACCTGTCGTCTTTCACGGGTATGCCGTGCGCGTAAATCGGGGTCGCGGGTATAGGTATGGGTGAGCACTACCCGTACCCGCCGCGCCCGATTGCCATCCCTAGTCCCGACCGGCCACTCGTGCTCTCCAGCCTCCAGACTTCATCACAGCTTACGCGCGCCATTGTTTGGAAGGCTAGCTTGTTGTATGCATGCAGCAAGGCATCACGTGCGGTTGGAAAATCTCGAAAGCTAATTAAGGACATCTTCACCAGTGATATCTTAGCTATATTAAATGAGTAAAATTCTATGTGAAAGAGAGAGGAAGTGAGAAGAGATAATATGTTGTCACTTATGCAAAAGATAACTTGAGCGTGCAAATGAACGCAAATAATGAGTGTATGAGACAAAAAAATTATGGTGAAAATAATATAAAATAGTTAGAGAAATGATACTTTGGAGAGGTTATCTCAAATGTTATCTTTAGGTGAGGTGAAAACTTTAAAGACAACCTTAAATTTAAAAGACTATTGTAGATGTTCTAAGACGTCGATGATCTGAAAAAGGTCGAAGTAGGTTGTAGAGGACCCACATTTGGTTTGATGCTTTCAGGTTTACGCGAACCATCTTTTGTCTCACCAGTAGTTGTCTTGATGCTGCTTATTAGAGTTTCAGCTTCTAACTTCTGGTTTCTAGTTTTTAGCTCCTTAATTTTAGTTTTCTAGCTTTTGGGTTGTTTTTGGGCTTTTTTGTATTTTATTTTTCTCCTTTATTTCTTTGCATTATTTGTGATGATATATCTTTTTTTATTTTTTAAATTTAATTATGTTAAAAAAGCTACCAGTAACTATTATATAAATAAATTGCTACAGTATAAAATAATCCAGAAGCGCAGGTTTAAAATCCCAAGTGAGCAGTACTACCCGATACTTCCTACGTGCCTTTTTTTTTTAAATGATGTTGCTGACCAGCTGATCACGGTATCCGAGATGAGATGAGACTTGACAAATAATGTTTTGTAACTTTATGTTACCATAAATTAATGAAAGTGTAACGTTGCAAAAATATAATGATATGGTTTCATATATGATCCATCTAAATACTTTCAAAATTATTCATAGTCAAAATTTAAAAAATTTTACCGTATGGATTATAAAAAAATGTCATTTATATAAGAACGGAGGGATCGGAGTAGCATTTTCCTTTTGTTTGTTTATGCTGATTTTATCCCTCTTATTTTACCTTAGTTAGCCTAGACTAATGGTGGGAAAAAACTACCAGTAGGGCAGTACAGGATACGGCTACTCCAAACCGCATATGGAATAGGTTAATTTTGACATGCACCACATGTATGCATCTGTTGTTATTTATGTGAAACTGTACTTATCCCCTGTTCAAATACTTGTAGTGCTGATGTTAGGCACTCTTTCCGCAGGATATGCTATCTTATATAAACATTAAACTCAATATATAGCTACAGGACCTGTTAGCAGAAGTCAATTGGGACGTCTTAGCTTCTTTAAATCGTTTTTATCAGTCACTATTTTTCGTTCTTACATATTATAATATATTTTATATTTTATTATATTATAATTTCATAAGTCGTATGGTGGTCTGAATGTTATAGTGTCTTTTGTTGAACCATCTTTCTTACATAATGCATTACTATTCATCAACCGTAGCCAAAAGTCATCAGCAAAAACCAATATGAACAGGCCTATAATGGTATCTCCACAACCCGATCTTTGGGTTGGTTCTTTCAGACTGTAGCTTATGGTTTTTTGCTTAATTTTTTGAATTCTGGCTATTCGTAAGAGAGAATATGAAGAGACATGTGATTTTGATTGATATAGATGAATCGATACAGTGTCTACTACAGTCGATTTGTAAACCCTAATTTAAAAAGACATATCGTTCGAAAGCTAATTATTATAGTATAAATTAAATGTCATAAGTCATAAGTCTAAAAGTACTTAGCCTTATCAGTTCTCTGGCTAAATCGGAGTCCGCGTGTGTGATATCGAGATCCCATCGATCCATCTCCTCGATCCGACCTAACAAAACGCTCATCCATTTATTCATACATGGTGCACACGGCTAATTCGTGTCATTTGACCTACTGTTAGTTTAGGGTAACGCGGACCAAATTAACCCTCAGATCTCTAGCGTATTACGGTGCATTTATCGGTACGCGCTACTCTACAATCTGCACGCTTGCTAGGCAGTCTCCATCACTAATTTAAATCGGTCATTTTCAGATAACATTCGTCGTTTTTTCTTCGATGGAAAGAAATGGACGTGAAGAGTTGCAATCACGGTCACAGCATTCTGGGTTGCTACGTTGAAGACACTTCTACGTCACAAGCTGGAGGATGTGTGATAACTCAGGCTTACGCGTAGTTTGTTACTGTGGTGCTTTATAGAGTTGTAGCCATGTAACACAGGTATCTAGTAGAACTTGTAAAGATTCAATTAATTAACTAGATTATGTAGCATAGTACAACTGTACAAGCATGACTGTACCGTGAAATCGATCTGCCCTCCGTGTTCAGCTTCAGCTTTTGACTTCTGATTTATTTTTTATTATTTATAAATTTTATTTTTTTTTGAATTTT
This sequence comes from Bonia amplexicaulis, assembly GCA_036346245.1. Taxonomy (NCBI): domain Eukaryota; kingdom Viridiplantae; phylum Streptophyta; class Magnoliopsida; order Poales; family Poaceae; genus Bonia; species Bonia amplexicaulis. The sequence continues at coordinate 11,419,217 of CM070738.1, read as the reverse complement.
TGAATTTTTTGAGATTTTTACCGGTTCTTTTTTCTCGTATTCGTTTGCGTTGTTCGTGATGAGCTAGCATATTTTTTTAAAATATTTTTAAATTTAATTACGCTAAATAAGTCATCTTCATTCTGGTGAAATTCCGGTAGCTACTGATTGCAATTCTGACCATAATCCATAATTTTTTAGCCCAAACAAGCGGAGCTAAGACCTCATTCGTAAGAACATTTCTGAGATTTTTTGTAGGAAACAGCAAACACCTGAATCTAGTTAAATTGGACATAGGATAAATGGTAAGGGTCTATTTGGAGCACAAGTAACAGTTCCATTACCACAAAAATATAGGAAAATATACGTGTTTCATTTTTTAGATAAAGGATATAAAATCCGGCCTCTATATCCACGAGGGATATACACAGCCAAAACAACCACAAGTTACACGAGCACTTAGACTCAAAGCCTCATAACTGAGGATCAAACAACAACGAAAAAGAGAGCTTAAGGACTATGACAAAAGCTAGAAAGACTACGCTTGAACTTTTTCTCGTCCTTGCTTTCAACCAAGACCCTATCCTCGAGCATTGCGCCACCCAAACTTCGGTCTACTTTGCGTGAAGAAGGGCCTCCTAGGCGACGCCTCGAAGGAGACGACAAGGGTCGCCAACGTTGCCCGCCTCACCGAGGCAAGGTTTTCACCTGGAGATCAGAAAATATGAGGGCTATGGAGTGCCAAGACAACACCTTCAAGAAGGAAAATGGCGCCCGAAGGCGTCATCGTTGTCGAACCGATGAAAGTACACCGCAAGGCTTTCGTGGCACCTCCACTGACCACACGCACTACCCACACACAAAATAGACCGCCACCAACACAGAAGATCAGACGCTTCAAGGCCATGGCCCATTCACCTTTAAACTCCCGAGATCCACTTCCCCCGGAGATACCGAAGTCCGCTCCTGCCCCAAACTGCCACCTCAATCCCCCACAAGGACCTCGGCGAAGAGATACCCCGGAGATACCGAAGTCCGCTCCTGCCCCCAAATCTGCCACCTCAATCCCCAACAAAGACCTCGGCGACGATATACTCTGCTCCGAACCAGCGCAAAGGACCTCCAGCAAGCACTCCGACGAAGCCTGCCGCACCATCCGACCTCCAACCAGACCCAGGCCGGCCTCCGGCAACCACCTTCGAACCGGGCCACAGCACCACCGTTGGATTCGAGCTCGACCACCGGAACCGCACGCCGCCAGCCGGCCACCTCGGCGCGGACCGCACGGCCTGGCCAAGCCGGCGCGATCGCCGCCGCCTCCTCGACGCTGCTCCACGCACCGCCAACGCCGCCCCACGCTCCCGCATGCGCCGTCGGGCCGCCTTCTCGCCGCTTCTCGGGAACCCGCCATGCAGGCGCCGCCAAGGCCTGACACCAACGAGCCCAAGCGGACCGAGTCGAGGGACACCCGATCCGGCCACCAAGCCGCCGGATCCGCCACCGGCGAGAAGAGCCGCTGCCGGAGAGCTCGCAACCAGAGAACTAATCCCCACCGAGCAAAGCTGGGGAAGGAGAAAAAGAGAGAAAAGAGCCCCGCCGTCGCCCTCCTTGCGACCACCGTCGACCGGTGGCGCGCTCCGGCGACGGCGAGGAGAAGGGACGGACGGGGGTGGAAGGTGAAGGTATGGGGCCTAACTTGCTTGATGTCAAAACCTGATAAGATGAAAAATAAACCTTGGTTGTTTTGACCAGAAGACGTCCTGCCGTTTACATGAACCATGCTTAAGCCCTGCCTGTTTTTGCGTGAAAGATCATTTGTTCGGCCATCACCAGGTTTCCTGAGAAAATCTAGCCAAGGCTACCTGGAGCAGTTCATAGTTCTTCTTTTCTCTTAAAAAAGAAACCGAACAATAGAGATAAAAAATGATCTCTTCCCCCTTTTTTATAGGATAAAAAATGTTTACTCTTCTACTCTAATTCATACTCAATTTCCACGCTCCCAGAAAATGGAAAAACATTTGTTAGGTGACCTACACAGTAACTAAACTGACACCAACCCCAACGATTCAGGGTTAGAGGCGTTCATATTGATTTTTACTTGATAATTTTTGTCTAAAAATAAATAGTAGTGGATAAAAGAAGTAACTTTTAGGGACAGGGTGAGTGGTGAAACATATGAGAAAGAGATGCGTGCGTGTGAGGGAGCGAGAGAAGTGGAGTGCGCGATACACATGTGACCCTCTGTCTTATCCTGGTAGCGAAAGGAGTGGAGAAACCGCTTCAAGAAAGCAAATATTCTATTCGCTTTTAGTTTTTTAAGAAGAAGCAATACAAGTGTCTGTTTTTTACGGTTTCTAAAAGTGACTTTTAGTTTTTATTATAGTACCTAATTTTTAAATAAAATATTTTTTTAAAATAGGATCTATAAATTAATTATAATATACATTAAAAATTTAATATGTGTATTAGCCAAAATCAGCCACATTCCACTGCTGAGCCAACAGGTGAGCCCTCTTTTCTCACAACAATCCGGCAGGCATATCCGCGAGAGCCGGTGGGCAACAGGCGGCCACGTCGTCGTCTCCTCTCCCTTCCTTGCGTCCTGCCAATCCCAAGTACGTTCCTGCATTTATGGAGACGAGGGGACGGGGGGAACAGGTTGCTGTCACAGCACAACGTGTTGGAAAAAACCGGTAGGTGTGGCCACTCTACCGGCCACTAGTCCACCATCACTGCTGCCGCTCGCCCTGTCACCGTTGAATCGATGCATGATTTAGTTAGAGGTGTAATACGATATGACAGAGTTCTTAAAGAGAATGGATTAATCCGGTTTAATCAGCCGAGCTAACCCCTGTATATTTTATATAACAAACAGGAGAAGATGGGAGTGACTAGTAGTTACATGACTCGGTTGTGCTACAGAATGCATCAAAGATAGCTAAACTAACTCTGAAAGACTAGGGCAACACTACTAACAAGTCTTTTAGTGCTTTTAAAATCCTCCTGCAATCTCAACCTGCATCAATAAGATTGAGATTGTGTTAAAATTTTGAAAACAATTCTACGGAAAGTGGTTTGGTGAATACATCTGATATTTGATCTTTGGATGGTATAAACCTGATGTCCAGTAGCTTCTGCGTAACCCTTTCTCGCACAAAATGGAAGTTAACTTCTATATGTTTGACTCTTGCGTGAAAATCTAGGTTTGCTAACAAGTATTTTGCTCCTATATTGTCACACCACAGACTTGGTGATCTTCCTTGAAACACTCCCAACTCCTTGAGTAGAGACTGCACCCAGATTATTTCCTTAGTTGTAAGATCGAGGAGGCCGACTAGAATAGGATTGAATAGACGGTTTAAAAAATCATTCTTTTATTTCTATTTGGCTAAAATCAAGTATATAATGTAAAAGCGTAACTCAATTTGGTTTAGCATAAACAAGGCCTAAATCAACTAGGTTCACCTAAATACACCAATAATCTAAGTCTATATCAAAGGATTGCAATCCTAGGATGACAATCAATCAATTTAATTCTATGAATGTAAAGTGCTTAAATGCAAATTGAGCACAATAGAACAAACCACAATTGATGCGTTTCCTTTTTACAGTGGTGTTCGGAGACTTGCCAGTCTCTCCTAGTCTACGTTAAGATAAGTCCAAATGAATTGAATCGGCTCCACGAATTAAGCCAAACAGCTCAATCTACTAGTGGTAGCTCTTTCTCGCTTCAGGTAGATGAGCTCCAACCTTCATAACCTGTCAGATTTTCTCACAACTTTCTTTGAAAAGATCACGGCGTATGACGCCTCCAACGCCGTCTAGGAGTCAACAAACTCCAAGAGTAATAAGTCAAGCCCCTTGCTTAACTCTCACCACGTGCAATGAATGCACAATCTCAAGTGGATACAAAATGCAACACATACAATGTAGAGCCCTTCTCCTTGCTCACAAGGTGTAACACATGCACAATTGAGAGAAGAACCTCACACTAGCTTAAGAGAATCAAATGGAATATCAAAAGTCTTACCCCAACCGGCCACAAGAGAGTTTTATACCTCACACCTTGAAACTAGCCGTTGATGACAGAAAATGAGATTTTCGATAGTACTGCCGGTAAAACTTCAGCATTACCTCTCCCCTCACAACGGTAAGAAAACTAGTCGTTACAGACAATATCGGAAGTACTGCCACGTAGGTTCCGGTACTACCACTCAACTGTAGTATTGTTCCACACATGCAGAACTACCGATTCATAGGGGGGAGAAAACCATCCAACATGTGTTTCTCTAGAAAAACATACCGCTACACAAGCGGTCGTTCCGTAACTCTGGTAGTACCACTGACACAGAGCTAGTAGTAGCGCAAGCCAGTCGGACTGCTCACATAGAGCCGGTACTATCGATCGTCGACCACACTGGTCTTTGACCACGTTGTCTGGTTTGACTACACAGGTCTATGACCACGTTGGCTTCAACCACACATGTCTTCGATCACATTGGTTTCAACCACGTAGGTCACCAATCACGCTGGTTCCGATACATCGGTTCGACCATGATGGTTCGATTACGTTAGTTTGACCACGTTGGTTCGACCATACAGATCCTCGACCACGCTAGTTTGACCACGTTGATTTGACCACACTAGTTCAACAATGTTGGTTTGATCATGTCGGTTCGACCACACTAGTTCGACCACGTTGGTACGACAACACTGGTTCGACTACGTTGGTATGACCACACTGGCTCGACCACGTTGGTATGATCACACTAGTTCGACCACGCTGGTTTGACCACGTTAGTTCGACCACACAGGTTTTTGACCACATTGGTTCCACCACGTCGACTTCAACCACGCTGGTTCAACCACGTTAGTTTGACCACCAACGAACGTGGTAATACCGTGATCCCAATGCCGATAGTTCTGTCTAGCGGTAATACCGCACATAATACAGCGGTAGTTCCGATTTTTCTGAGAAGTGCATATACTTCAGTAAATTTTGTAAAATATATTTGCAAATTATAGTATTATGCACGCAAGGATTATGTATGATCTTAAATCATTTGCAAAACATATTTGCAAATATAAGTCTTATACTAATTTGCAATGTATAGTCTCATGCTACAAGGATTCAACACATGTGCTTCAATCATTTACAAAATACAGCCACAAATATAAATATCATGCTATGAAGAGCTTGAGCAAGTAAGGTTGAGCTATCAACATATGATGAAACTCAAATTACTAGACAAAACTCCTCTTAATAGTACGGTAATCTATACTAGCAATCCAGTCTTCCAACCAAACACCAAGACCTGTAAAAGACTAGGAACACATTCTTGGTCATTATCTTCATATGCATCAACATATTATGCATCCTCTTCTTAATAGCCTTCAACTCATGAAGCCATCTTCTATCCCGTATCTTGATTTGATAATCTTCAATATATAAAGTCATCACAAGTCAATCTCATTTGTGGAGCCTAATCTATCCATCCAACTTATTGAAAATGTTAGTCCACAAATCAATTACTAATAATTACCAAAACTTCACCACTAACTTATAATGGAGGGACTAGATTCCGCATTCGTCCCTTTTTGGTAATTCATAACAATCTCAACAAATCATGAGATACAAGATTGATTTGTGAGTACGCAACATGTACATGGTAGTTGTATACTTTAGAATAAACTTTCAAAGCAATTAACTCATTTGAATGGCAGTATTTATCTTTAAGATTAATTGTTATCAAAGTTTATGCATCTGGTTGCCATTAATCATCCAACCATTAACACATAATAAAGAACCTAGACGACAATACAATTACAATTGATTTGATTTAATTTAAATTAATCATGAGTATATATGAACTACACAAGCTATATATACTCAAGGAATATGTTTCAAAGTAAAGATCCTTAATATGTGGAAAAAGGAACATGTATCAACACTTATGAAATCTCAAAACATAGAGTGAACTCTCTCTAAATGTGTGCATACAAGAATGTATAATAGAAACATATGCACATACTCAAGTTGACTATTTATGGAGTTAATCTATATTTTGTATCCGAGGAATGCATTAAATTATAAGAATGTTATGTCGAATGCATATCTCTGTGATTTTCACATTTTCATCCAAATGAGACTAAGTAATATCAAAATCAATAAACATATTAATCTCACAATTGTATTTGTCACTTATCACATCCAAATAAGGCTAAACAATATCATAGTTAATAAACAAATTAGTCTCACAATTGCATTCATCATTATCACCAAGACCAACTTAATGGATCCTGAAGTTATAATCTGTTGTGGATACGGACATGTCTTACGCTTTTCAGTTAAAAAATATTATTTAACTGGAAAGAATTATTAAGCTGCATTAAATATTATCAAGTGAATTTGTTTTGTAATAAATTTCCTTGTATTGATGAGAACAATATTCTACCTCATACAAGTTCTTTGTGTATTCTCATATTCGAACACATTGAAGATTTTGGAACCCCGAGGGAGGAGAGTGAGGTTGATGCCTGCCCAATCAGAGCAATGAAGCTCTCCGTGTTTCCTGTTGAGCATGTTGCTGTTCAATGCAAGGTTGCCTTTGATCTTCCAAAGCTTATTGAAGGTTTGAAGCGTGTGGCAAAGTCTGGAGATGACTTGCGGCCAGTCAAGAAACAAGAGGAGTCCGTGCGGGCTGAATTTGGTGGAAAAGGCCCAAGCGCATGGGAGGGTTGCCCAACATCAGATCCATGTGAATCTCAGAGCAGCTGAGAGATCTTAAGCTTGCGTGCCCATGATTTCGATTGAAACACGGCCATATAATTAATCAACTCATTAGTGTAGTCATTAGCTTATGAAAGAATCTGAGTTGTGGTTAGTTTGACTTAGATTCGTCCTCCCTGACCGAATAGAAAACAACTCAGCTCTTGGCCAAATCAATCTAGGCCACGGCCTCAGGCCCACTGTCGGGACCCGGATTTCCAAATCCAGCCCCTCTGTGTATTACAGCACTAGTCCCAGATCAAAGCTAGTGCACACGGTTAAGCGATGATGATTACATTGCCAACAACGAAATTACATTAATAAAGAGAGTGCAGTCGAAAGACCTTTATTACAACGAGGTTGCAAGACCTCGCACTCACCGTAAGATAAAGCACGTGAAGCAAAAGTAAATCCAAGAGAAGACCCATCAATTCGCCACGAGGCAATTGGTGGAAAGCGCAACCTAGAACTCCTGAAAGCCTTCGTCGAATCCATAAGCTCCGTAGTCGAACGTTCCATCTTGAGCTTCATACACTTCTGGGTATTATTTTAAGTGTAGTATGTGAGTACATAAAGTACTCCGCAAGTCTTGGGAGAATGCATTAGATGCAAGGTTTAGCAAAGGAGGGTTATATGGTTCTTTTGCACAAAGCAGCATTTTATTTCAAATACCATTAATTATCTTTAAAGGCATCAATTTAGCAAAGTGTTTGTTTCCACAAAATCTATCAAGATAAAAAGTGAAGGTTACAACCACCAACACTAAAGTACTGGCTAATTGCCAAAGTTCAAGACAACGGGTTACACCACCCACATTGGCTACAACTGCCAGGACAACCCCGGAAGTTCCATCCACTTCCGGTTCCCAAATCTTTTAATTTTAAAACCAAAACAATGATCTACCATGTGAATGCATTCCTTGCCCGCCCTTGACCGTGGGCACGGCTATTCGAATAGTTTTACACTCTGCAGAGGTTGTATAGCTTTACCCACAAGAGATAAGTCATCTTAATAGCCAACATGCTTCCTTAGGCATGAGACCCAGATAATTTATCACAAAACCTTTACCTTACTCTAGTCTAGCTAGTCACCACCCGCTGAGGTTTCACCGCTGAAGGGTTAAATCCACCCAGACAGAAGCCCCCTCTTGCGCCGTATGAGTACAGTAAATCCCTGTCCCTCACTGTGAATAACCAGTAAATCCCTGGCACCCACTTGCCACTGGTGGTACCTAAACTAGACTATTGTAAGTTAGTTAGCTAGGTCGTACCCATATAGACATGTGGTTGTACGGTAGTGCTCAGTTTGGACAAACACAAGCGTCGGTCCTTAATTGACTAGGGCGGAACATACACAGTACAAGTTCTCGTGCTATCCCCACCAAACCAAACTTACCATCCGCCCGGTCTAAACCAACTTTCACATTTTATTTCATTTAAAGATCGGTGGCAACATCAATCGCCACTAAATTTCTAAACAAAAGTCTAAATCAAAGACATAATATTTTCCCAATCCAAGGTTACAAAAGTTTATATTGCAAGACTAAGCTTTCTACTACCGGTACAATATTTACCAAAGTTATATAATAATCTTCATTATTGAGACAAGGGAATTCCTAGGGTGTCAATAGTACATGGCATTCAACATCAAATGAGGGTATAACAATAGTTGGATTAACTAATATTTATAAAACAAGAGTTATCATTTTATGTACATAGCAATGCAGTAATTTTAAAATAATTAAAACATTTCTCAAACATGGGTTCAAGATGTTCAAAGGAGACTTGCCTTCGTGTGTGAGCTCTTGATTATCTTGCTACAGGTCGGCAAAGTCTTCGGCGACGTCGGATTCTACGCGCGGAAAAAGACAAAGCAACAAAGCAAATAAATACACATAAAATCAAATAAAATTCAAAAATTGAAAAAGAATGTATATTTAGATAGATTATGATTTTAGAAAAATTTAGAAATTTGAGCAGGTCAAATCGAGTTAAAGCGAAAAGATATGACCTCGGGAAGATTTAATTGAAAGAAAAGAAAAAGGTGTAATTTCCGAATTATTTTTGTCTTGAAAAATTAATTATGACGTCATGCTGACGTCAGCAAATATTGAAATTCGAAAATTCGACAAGTGGGCGGTCCACCGTGGACCGAGTCCACTGACCGGCAAGACGGCCGGCGTGGCACGCCTACACCGACAAAGCGCACATGTGGCGGCCACGCGACGCCACGCGGGCGCAGCAGCAGTGGTGGGCGCCACCTTGCGCGTGCGGGCGGCCGGCCGGGCGGGGCAAGACCGACGGCCGGGAGGGGCGGCGGGTGGGGCAAGAGGGCGGCGCACCTTCGGTGGTGGCGGCGGAGGATGGCGGCGGAAAGAAGGTGCCGGCAGCGGCGCTAGCGGCGGCGCTCGGGCGTTGGGGACGGCGGCCAGAAGGGTGGAGGAGAAAGAGGAGAATGCGGGATGCCAAAGATGGTCTTGGGGGCTTTTATAGGGCGAGGAGGAGAGGAGGCCGGCCATGGCGCATGGTGGCGGTTTGGTAGAATTGATGGAGATTAAGAGGAAGCAGTAGGCATTAGTGGGGAGTGATTAGGGGAGTTGATGGCGCAATTAAGCGGAAGATTAAGCGAAGAAAACGGCCAAAATTGAAGCTCCCATTCGGCATTCATGGTGGAAGAGAGAGTGGGAGGAGGAAGAAGAAGGGTAGGTGGAAGAAAGAGATGACGGTGGGGCCCACCCGTCGGTGAGAGAAGGAGAAGTGAAGGGGTACGGGCCGTTGGATGCTTGACACGTGGCAAGTGAATATATCGCGGCCGTTGGATTTAAATGAAAGTGAATGGCCTGGATTAAATCCAACGAAGGGGTATCGGCCGTCGGATGAGCGACACGTGGCGGCCTGAGATTAAATTGATTTTATTTTCGGATTAGATTTTCAGAAAATACTAGAAACAATATATTTGCTTGGAAAAATAATAAATAATATCTAAAAATTCCAGAAAAATTATAGAATATTCCTGGAAACATTTTAGACTTAATAAAAATATTTTTATTTTCAGATTTGCTTTTAATAATTTTATAAAATTCCTTCTATCTTTTAAAATTAATTTTTAATTCCAGAAAATTCTCAAAAATTATTTAAAAATTCTGGGAAGGTTAGGAAAAATAAAATGAACACTTTTTGGCTTTTATAAAATATTTAAAATACATTTTCTTGATTTAAAGCTTTGAAATAAATTCCAAAAAAATCCAGAAAAATCCAAATAAAAGCCAATTGCTTCAAAATAATTAATTTGAATTTAAATTTTTCAAAACTCAAAATTTGGGATGTTACAAACCTACCCCCTTAGAATGAATCTCGACCCCGAGATTCGGACGAACTGGGAAAAAGATCAGGGAACTCTGCTCTTAGATCTTCTTCACGCTCCCAAGTTGCTTCTGACTCTGTATGATTACTCCACTGCACTTTACGTAATTTGATGCTCTTGTTTCTTGTCTGACGCTTTGCTTCATCCAAAATTTTGACTGGATACTCTGGATATGATAGGTCCTCCTTCAAAGATACTTCTTCTAAAGGTATTTGCTCTTCTGGCACTCTGAGGCACTTTCTTAACTGGGACACATGGAAGACGTTGTGCACACTTGACAACCGAGGTGGAAGTTCAAGCGATAAGCAACTTCTCCCTTTTGCTACCACAGAAATGGTCCAACGAATCTTGGAGCTAGCTTCCCGAAGCGTGGAAACGACGCATCCCTTTGAGAGGTGAAACCTTGAGATACACATGATCTCCGGTACAAATTCTAATGCTCTCCGTGATTGTCCGCATAACTTTTGTCTTGTTTGTCTTTGTTTTAATCATCACGAATCGACGGACTTGTTCTTTTGCTTGTCTTAACACATCTGGACCAAACACTTGTCCTTCCCCAGTTTCTTTCCAATACAGCGGTGCCGTACAAAGCTTCAAACGGAGACATCTGTAGACTGGATTGATAACTATTGTTATAAGAAAATTCTGCATAGGGTAAACTTTGATCCCAACTTGATTTATTTGCCAAGGCATAGGCTCTCAACATATCTTCCAGTATTTGATTCACTCTTTCTGTTTGACCATCTGTCTGGGATGATATGCAGTACTGAAATTTAGATTGGTGCCCAAAATCTCATGAAGTTTCTGCCAAAATCTTGAGGTGAATTGAGATCCTCGATCTGACACAATCTTCTTTGGAACTCCATGCAAACATACAATTCTTGACATATATAATTACTGAGTCTATCTCGAGAATAAGTGGTCTTCTAGGAATGAAATGTGCGACCTTTGTCGATCGGTCCACAATAACCCAAATTGAGTCATACCACCTTAGTTCTTGGAAATCCAGTTATAAAATCCATTCCAATTTCTTCCCATTTCCACTCGGGTATCTGCAAAGGTTAAAGGAGTCCAGCAGGTCTTTGATGTTCTGCTTTAACTCGTTGGCATACATCACACAAGGCTACATATTCAGCAATTTCTCTCTTCATACTGGACCACATGTACCTTTCTTTAAGATCTTGATACATCTTTGTACTTCCAAGGTGAATTGAATATCCGGATTCATGAGCTTCCTTCAGAATTAACTCTTTTATTTCCTTCTTCTCGGGTATAAGAATTCTTTTCCCAAACCAAAGGATACCTTCTTCATCTTCTGAAAATCCTGGTGCTTTTCCTTTCTTCATATTCTCTTTAATATCCTTAACATATTTATCCTCTTTTTGAGCTGCCTTGATTTGATCTTGTAAGGTTGGCTGAACCTCCAAAGTAGCTAGGAATCCTTCTTCCACTACTTCTAGATTGAGTCGCTGAAATTCTTCATGAAGTGCGGGCTGCTGAACTTGTATCATCAAGTTATTGCAATGACTTTTTCTGCTTAAGGCATCAGCTACAACATTAGCCTTTCCTGGATGATAGTGAATTCCAACATCATAGTCCTTTATCAACTCAAGCCATCTGCGCTGTCTTAGATTAAGGTCAGGTTGAGTGAAAATATATTTCAAACTCTTGTGATCCGTGTAAATCTCACAGCGATTACTGATCAAGTAATGTCTCCATATTTTTAGAGCATGCTGTGACTAGCTCTAAATCATGAGTCGGATAGTTCTGCTCATGCGGTCGCAATTGCCTTGAAGCATAGGCTACGACCTTTCCTTCTTGCATCAAAACACAGCCCAAACCTTGTCTAGATGCATCACAGAATACCTCAAAATCCTTTCTAATGTCTGGAAGTGTTAACACTGGTGCAGATGTTAATCTCTTTTCGTTCTTCTTGGCTTGTCCTCACAAGATTTACTCCATTCGAACTTCTTCTCCTTCTTTAGCAACTGAGTGAGAGGTCTTGCGAGTTTGAAAAATCCTTCTATAAAGCGGCGATAATATCCTGCTAAACCCAGAAAACTTCGATCTCGATCTCGACTTGGGTTGCGTCCAATTGAGTACGTCTGTTACTTTTCTTGGATCTCTGACACTCCTCTGCAGAAATCACATGACCCAAGAAAGCTACTTTCTTCAACCAAAACTCGCATTTGCTAAACTTGGCATACAGCTGATGCTCTCTGAGTTTTTCCAAAACTATCCTCAGATGTTCTGCGTGATCTTCCTCACTCTGGGAGTAGATCAGAATGTCATCAATAAATACGACAACAAACTTATCCAAATACTCCATGAACACTTTATTCATCAAATTCATAAAGTATGCAGGAGCATTGGTCAATCCAAAAGACATTACTGTAAACTCATACAGTCCATATCGAGTGGAAAATGCCGTCTTTGGTATATCTTCGGTCTAATCTTCATTTGATGATATCGACCGAGATCAATCTTGAGAAGACACATGATCCTTTTAAGCGATCAAGCAGATCATCAATCACGGGCAATGGATACTTGTTCTTAAGCGTTGCATCATTCGAGGATCTGTAATCCACACACATACGAAGACTGTCATCCTTCTTCTTCACTAGAAGCACTGGTGCACCCCAAGGCGAAGAACTTGGTCTAATAAAACCTCTTTCTTGCGGTTCCTCAATCGCTTCTTAACTTGACCAAATCATTTGCGGACATCCGGTAGGGTCTCTTGAAATCGGAGCCGTTCAGTGCCGATTAATGACAAATTCAACTTCTCTATCTGGCGGCATTCTGGCAAATCTTCCGAAACACATCTGGATATTCCTTACTATATGCACCTTTTCGATGTTATTCCTTCAAGTCGTTCAATCCACAATTATTACGAGAAGATGGCTTTGACTTGTACCTCACTTGAATTCCTTCAGAGTTGGTAAGAGTGATAGCGCGATTGGCACAATCTATCTGCCCTTTATACTTGGTTAACCAATCCATACCAAGTATTACATCTAGGCTCTTGAGGTCTATTATTATTAAATTAGCTAGAATTTTACTCCATTTATATCTATGGTTGCTCTAGGGCAAACCGTACTAGTCTTCATTTCATTTCCGGTGATTGGACTAGCATAGGATTATTTAGCAATCGAACATCCCAATTATATCTTTCCACAAAATCTTTTGACACAAAAGAATGCGAAGCTCGAATCAAATAATCTTGATGCAGTCTTGAGTTGACAAGAAACTTACCCAGAACGACGTCTGGTGCATCCTGAGCTGCTTCAGCAGTGACATGATTAACATGCCCTCTATTCACTGCTTGTGGAGTCCTTGGAGTCTGAGGTGCTCCACGGCCTTGTCCTGCAAGTGGGGCTCTGGCTGGTGTTGTCCCCAAGTTGAAACAAACCGGGGTTACAGCTGGGCGCTTCTGTGGACAATTATTGGCATAATGTCCCATGTTCTTGCAGTTAAAACACTGCACTCCAGCCATTGAAGTCTTGTTCTGCTAAGGCGGGCGCATTGTTTGGTCTAGGAGCTTGAGGAATTGGGCGAGGTCCAGAATGGTGTCCTCGGCACATTTGGCGAGGGCCCGTTGAAGTGAGGTGGATTAGGCGGTCTTGGGAACCGCTTGCACCTGCGTGCTTGAAACTTCCTCTTAGGACTTCATACCGTGTGCCGAGCTTCCTCTTGTATTATGGCCTTGTTCACCATATCTTTGGAAAGTTGGAAAATCATTTGACACCAGTGCACCTTGAGATTGGGTTCAAGTCCACGCATGAACCGCCGGATCTTTCTTTGCATCGGTTGCAACATCTTGAAGCATACGGATAGTTGAGTGAACCTATTCGGTATTACAACACTTGAGGTTTCCTTCTTTGCGGTTTATGAAATTCCATCCTCTTCATTTCCATTACTCCGGTGGGTACATGTGCGGTCGAAAGGCTTCCTCAAATTCAACCCGGTGATAGTCGCACATTCGATGGGCGCGTGATAATTTTCCCACCAAGTAGCTGCGATTCCTTTTAGGCGATGAGCGACATAAAGCACTTTCTCGTTATCATTACATTGAGCCAATATCGACTTTCTCCACATCCTTGATCCAATCATCGCTTCCATTGGATCTACCGCACTGAAAAGGTTGGCGATGCGGTTCTCATGAACTCTCCCGGCTTGGTGGGGTGCACGAAAGGAACTGCGGAACTTCCGCACTTGGTTACGGGCGGGGCTTGAAGCAATTGCCATTGCATGGCCATCATCTATTCCATGCTAGGAGCTTGAGCAGGGGGTGGCGGCATATTGTTCTCTGGCTGAGCATTGGTACCACGGTACATCACAGGCATTGCTCCTTGTGTTCACCATCTGAAGCGGCAACCAGAACAGAGCAAAAGATAAGGGAAGTAGCATAGGTAAGAAGCAAGGGGCAAACTAAATAACATCCCAAACCAACACACAAGAAAGAACACAAACAACAACTTGAAAGGAAATAGCTTTGGAATTAATATAATTTTGAGAATGGCTGTACCACAAGTGCACAAGGCATTGGTACAGTCCATCTAGCACACCAACATAATATAAAACGTTCTAAGGAAGGTAAACAATTTTATTTGGGTACTACTGTCTCTGCAACTACTTGTCCTCCTCGAAGACAAGCTCCTCCGGGTCCTCCTCTGGATCCTCCTCTGGATCCTCCTCTATGATACCCACGTGGCGCACCTACAATCACACTCGGGCGGTTGCAAGAGGCCGGGAGTGAAGATGGTCACTCTGCTGGAGGCGGTCGGCGGAGAGCGCGAGCGAGCGAGAGGCTGCGTCTCTTCTGGAGTCTCCGATGTCGATGTCGAACAGCGGACTAGGACGCCGCACACTCTCTTCTTTGTAATTATGATACGGGGTCTGTGCGTCGGCGGCCTTGGGTTGTCGGGGACGGCGGTGGTACAAGTGAAGGCGTGTAGTCCTCTCGGAGGCAGCCGCCTAGCTCGAAGACGTCTCGGCTCGAACTCGCCTCCCGGCTCGGATAAGCCGAGCACGGAGAGTCTCGAGTCTTGGCGGTGGAAGTGAGGCGTCGGGCTGTCCAATCTCCTCCAAGGCGTGGCGTATGTGGTGACATCGCCCGAGTAAGCCGCACTGATGTGACGACGGGATCATCCATGGTAATCTTGAAGGGTTCGGATATCTCTGTCCGGCTACGGTGGTTGGAAAGAAAGCAGAAAGGCGTCTGTGCAGAATATCCTTATGAATCAAGCACAAGTCGGCTAGTGCCGACAGTGCATCTGGATGGCGTCGAGCGATCCGTCCGAGGATGTTCGATAGGGTATGTGGGAGGTTGAATTCTCCTTCCGTGCATACAGAATACCTCCATCGACCAAGAATCTCGGTCCATGATCTTGACTTTCCGCCCCACGAAGATAGGCGGTTGAGGATACTTCGAGATCTTGCATAAGGCGACGAAGGAGGCCAACAAATGCTCCAATGTTCTCGCCATGAGAGAAGTAGTCCAAAGAGTCATCGGAGGATGAACCGGCCATCTACAATTTTAGAATAATAGAGAAGATCAGTAAAGACATTTTAATCAAGTGAATATAAGATCAAGAATGGAGCAGAAGTAAAGAGATATAGAAAATTTTCACAATTATTTTTAATAAATATAGGTCCTTAAGGTTTTTACCATTCTAATCTAGGTCACGTCCCACAGTCAACGGCTCGATACCATCTCTGTCGGGACCGGTTTCCAAATCCGACCCCTCGTATTTCTGACACTAGTCCCGGATCAAAGCTAGTGCACGGTTAAACGATGATGATTACATTGCCAACAACGAAATTACATTAATAAAGAGAGTACAGGTCAAAAGACCTTTATTACAACGAGGTTGCAAGACCTCGCACTCACACAGAAGATAAAGCACAGCGGAAGCAAAAGTAAATCCAGCAGAGAAGACCCATCAATTCGCCACAGGCAATTGACTGGGAAAGCGCAACCTAGAACTCCTGAAAGCCTTCGTCGAACCCATAAGCTCCGTAGTCGAACGTTCCATCTTGAGCTTCATACACTTCTGGGTATTATTTTAAGTGTAGTATGTGAGTACATAAAGTACTCATAAGTCTTGGGAGAATGCATTAGATGCAAGGTTTAGCAAAGGAGGGTTATATGGTTCTTTTGCACAAAAAACATTTTATTTCAAATACCATTAATTATCTTTAAAGGCATCAATTTAGCAAAGTGTTTGTTTCCACAAAATCTATCAAGATAAAAAGTGAAGGTTACAACCACCAACACTAAAGTACTGGCTAACTGCCAAAGTTCAAGACAACGGGTTACACCACCCACATTGGCTACAACTGCCAGGACAACCCCGGAAGTTCCATCCACTTCCGGTTCCCAAATCTTTTAATTTAAAACCAAAACAATGATCTACCATGTGAATGCATTCCTTGCCCGCCCTTGACCGTGGGCACGGCTATTCGAATAGTTTTACACTCTGCAGAGGTTGTCTGACTTTACCCACAAGAGATAAGTCATCTTAATAGCCAACATGCTTCCTTAGGCATGAGACCCAGATAATTTATCACAAAACCTTTACCTTACTCTAGTCTAGCTAGTCACCACCCGCTGAGGTTTCACCGCTGAAGGGTTAAATCCACCCAGACAGAAGCCCCCTCTTGCGCCGTATGAGTACAGTAAATCCACATCCCTCACTTGTGAATAACCGGTAAATCCACAGCACCCACTTGCCTTGGTGGTACCTAAACTAGACTATTGTAAGTTAGTTAGCTAGGTCGTACCCATATAGACATGTGGTTGTACGATAGTGCTCAGTTTGGACAAACACAAGCGTCGGTCCTTAATTGACTAGGGCGGAACATACACAGTACAAGTTCTCGTGCTATCCGCACCAAACCAAACTTACCATCCGCCCCAGTCTAAACCAACTTTCACATTTTATTTCATTTTAAAGATCAGTGGCAACATCAATCGCCACTAAATTTCTAAACAAAAGTCTAAATCAAAGACATAATATTTTCCCAATCCAAGGTTACAAAAGTTTATATTGCAAGACTAAGCTTTCTACTACCGGTACAATATTTACCAAAGTTATATAATAATCTTCATTATTGAGACAAGGGAATTCCTAGGGTGTCAATGGTACATGGCATTCAACATCAAATGAGGGTATAACAATAGTTGGATTAACTAATATTTATAAAACAAGAGTTATCATTTTATGTACATAGCAATGCAGTAATTTTAAAATAATTAAAACATTTCTCAAACATGGGTTCAAGATGTTCAAAGGAGACTTGCCTTCGTGTGTGAGCTCTTGATTATCTTGCTACAGGTCGGCAAAGTCTTCGGCGACGTCGGATTCTACGCGCGGAAAAAGACAAAGCAACAAAGCAAATAAATACACATAAAATCAAATAAAATTCAAAAATTGAAAAAGAATGTATATTTAGATAGATTATGATTTTAGAAAAATTTAGAAATTTGAACGGGTCAAATCGGAGTTAAAACGAAAAAGATATGACATCGGGAAGATTTAATTGAAAGAAAAAGAAAAAGGGTGTAATTTCCCGAATTATTTTTGTACTGAAAAATTAATTATGACGTCATGCTGACGTCAGCAAATATTTGAAATTCGAAAATTCTGACAAGTGGGCCCGGTCCACCGTGGACCGAGTCCACGGGCCGTGACACTGGCCGAAGCGTGGCACGCACAATGAGCAAAGCGCACATGTGGCGGCCACGCGAGCGCCACGCGGACGCCACGTGGCAGCGGTGAGTGGCGGCCACGCGAGCGCGTCTTGGCGGCCGGCCGGGCGGGCGGCGGGCAAGAGGGGAGGCGGCGCACCTTCGGCGGTGGTGGCGGGCCGGGCGGCGGAGGATGGCCGCGGCGGTGGAAAGAATGCCTTGGCGGCGGCTCAGGCGTTGGGGACGGCGACCGAAGGGTGGAGGAGAAAGAGGAGAATGCGGGGATACCAAAGATGGTCTTGGGGGGGCTTTTATAGGGCGAGGAGGAGAGGGGAGGCCGGCGGCCATGGCGCATGGTGGCGGCGGTTTCGGCCGAATTGATGGAGATTAAGAGGGGAAACAGCCGGCATTAGTGGGGGAGTGATTAGGGGAGTTGATGGCGCAATTAAACGGAAGATTAAACGAAGAAAAACGGCCAAAATTGAAGCTCCCATTCGGCATTCATGGTGGAAGAGAGAGAGAGTGGGAGGAGGAAGAAGAAGGGTAGGTGGAAGAAAGAGATGACGGGTGGGGCCCACCCGTCGGTGAGAGAAGGAGAAGTGAAGGGGTACGGGCCGTTGGATGCTTGACACGTGGCAAGTGGATATATCGCGGCCGTTGGATTTAAATGAAAGTGAATGGCTTGGATTAAATCCAACGAAGGGGTATCGGCCGTCGGATGAGCGACACGTGGCGGCCTGAGATTAAATTGATTTTATTTTCGGATTAGATTTTCAGAAAATACTAGAAACAATATATTTGCTTGGAAAAATAATAAATAATATCTAAAAATTCCAGAAAAATTATAGAATATTCCTGGAAACATTTTAGACTTAATAAAAATATTTTTATTTTCAGATTTGCTTTTAATAATTTTATAAAATTCCTTCTATCTTTTAAAATTAATTTTTAATTCCAGAAAATTCTCAAACATTATTTAAAAATTCTGGGAAGGTTAGGAAAAATAAAATGAACACTTTTTGGCTTTTATAAAATATTTAAAATACATTTTCTTGATTTAAAGCTTTGAAATAAATTCCAGAAAAATCCAGAAAAATCCAAATAAAAGCCAATTGCTTCAAAATAATTAATTTGAATTTAAATTTTTCAAAACTCAAAATTTGGGATGTTACACCCACCGTGCAAGCGAGAGTCTAGGAAGGAGCGCATATATATTTGTGTATGCTGTTTTATTTTGGGGGGACCAGGTATGAGACAATTATGAGATATTTTAATAACAGATTGAAACATCAGATTGCTTTGTTCTTTCATGATGGATGAACTATCTTGAGGGAAAATTGGGAGTATGTCGATAATCAAAATTGTTCAACCTTTTCGCTGGGAATTGAGAGCGCGATAGGATTTCGCTTGGTGGTCGTGAATTCCGGTCCGTGTGTTCTTACGAATTAAAGAGTGTTTGTTCTTACATTGGCAACAGAGGATCACTATAATTCAAGAGGCTACACGTGAGTATCTTGATCCTACGTCAGAAGATCGGACGACCCCGTACCATTTTGGTATCAGAGTGTGGTTTTCTCGGTAGAATTATCTACCCTTGTTTTTAGATTGATTTATTTCTATCATATAGTCCATTAAACTGAAAATTACAGCACAAAAAAACCCAAACCCTAGTCTTAATCTGTTATTTCCCGTGAGTTTTGTTAAGTTTGATCCATTAAAATTTTTATTAAGGTGCTAATCATTGTGTTCTTTTACGTAGCTTAATCATTGTGTCTACGTAAACTCTAAAAAAATTTACTAGTTGAAGCCCTCGGTTAGCAACAAGAAACAAAGTAACCTTCAATTCTTGCTGTTCGGGATCTTAGTTCTTGTGCCAAATTGCGGATTAGAGTTAGCTGTTTTGATCTCCAACTGTTTCGGCCACGTGCAAATGTTAGCCGAATTGATCTCCAACTAGATCATTGCGCCATCCTTGCTGGATAGGGGTTGGCCAAACCAAAGGGTGAATCATCACGTGGAGATGAATTCCAATTCTAGCTGTTCCGAATTGAGCTGCTAGTATTTCGGTCTGTGATTGGTCCAGGTGCTTTGCTGCAGTTTGTTTTGGTATCCACTTGCAAGAGTTACCTGCTGCTGGATTGGTCTCAAACTTAATTGCTTTGCAGCCAAACTAAAATCAGCGGAATGCATTGCTATCGCTTGAGCTTCCCTGCTACTGTCTTTTCTTTTTATTTTTTATTTTTAAGACTAGTCTTTAATAATTACTTTAAAGGCGGCAAGGAAGAAAGATCAAAGTAATCGAAGCAATTCTTTCGGTTAGCAAAAAAAAAACCGAGAGCCGATCGCATGAAAGATTAAAGATCAACTCTAGCCAATAATTTTTAGATTGTGTATTTAATTTTTTTTAGCAATCTTGTACCCTTATATTCATATTATTGTAATTGCCTAACATCTCTCCTAGTACTCGGTGTAAAACGAGCTATTTAACTCTCAATTTCAGATTGCTTCTATTTAAATCATTTCTTTGTTTGCATTGAGTCATATTGATCTTTGCGTATGCGTTCATACACTTCACATAAACCTTTTGGATCAGCACTTAAGCAAAATATTCTAGTTTAGATTATTACTTAGCTTAACAACATCGAGAATTTTAGATTGCATAGGATATACACTTCCATATCAAACTCCACTAAATAACCATTGTTGTGTAATTATGAACACTTTTAAATTCACTTGATCATCACTTGCTATTGTAGCTTCTACCAAATGTAAGTTTTTATTTGCCTTAATTCACTTCGAAAAGATGAGAACTTTACTTGTAAGAGAAAAGAATGAGATTGAGTGATTTATATTAACCATCCATATACCTTGTTATTGCTTTATATTTTCTCTTGAACAATCTAACCATGTCAGATAGAGAAGATAACTATGGTGAGGAGCATGATGTTGACTTTAATGCCCTAGTGACTCGCTTCCAATATCAGGCATTGAAAAGCATATTGCAACAAGAAACTGCAACGAAAGGGCAACTCAAGGCGGATATGCAGGATCTCCACATTGATCTCAATCAACAAATGAAGGTGTTACATAAAAAACATCGTGAATGATATTGTGCGTGCACTTCGTCCACTACAAAAAGAAGATAGCTTTGTTACTTTCTATGGCAGCGAAGATCTAGAGGAGTATCTTGAGTCAGAATGGCGAATAGAGAAAGTGTTTAGATTTCAAAAGCTTTCCAAAGCCCAAGAGGTGATTCATGCCACGAGAGAGCTTAATGACTATGCTTATAGTTGGTTGCAACAACTATTTGGAAAATAATTCATTAAATCTTGATCAGATTTGAAGGCATTTATGAGGAGTACGATTGTACCAGCCTATTATACGTGGGAATTGCTTCGTCATCTAGAGAGTATCACACAAGGGAGTAATACTATTCAAGATTATTATTTTGAGATGCAAGATACATAGCGTCATGCTAGTGTCACTAGTGCATTAGAAGAGAAGGCATACTTCAAAGGAGACTTGAATTCTAAGATCGCCACTACACTTCAATATAAATATTTTAGTAGTGTGTATGATCTTGTGAATTGTGCTATTGATGAAGAGAAGAGACTTATGAAGAGGTATACACCACAGTTCTCTCCATGTTCATACTTCAGTTCTTATGCCTCTACTAGTGTGACACATGAGAAGATGACTGAGTATGGGACTTTCCATTCAGTCAAGCAGACATGTAGTGCTGCCCGAAAGCTACATACACCACTTGAGATGCATCAAAACCTATGTGAGAATGAGAGACATATAGCCAAATTGAGTTAGAGTGTTAACAAGAGCGAGATGTATGATTCCACCATATGTGATGTTGAGAGCATCCAAATTAAGAGTATGAGAGATACACCAAAAGAAAAGAGAGAAGTAGATGACAGACAAAGTAAGGTTGATTTTGAAACTAACACGTTAATAGCTACTTCTAGTGTTGTTTCACATATTGTGCAGGTTAAAATTGAAGACAAGGAGTTGAACGTTCAACAACCGACATCATTGGAAGCAAACGATGAGGAGATAACCCTGGGTGAGGATGAAGTACTTGCTGCCCCGTGGATACATCACAAAAATATAATACCTATAGCATCACATCAACTAAGGAGGACGATAGAAGTAACAATATTGGTGCTGAATTTAAATATAAAAATAGGAGAAATTGTGAGAACTCAAGTGTTCAATCAAAAATTCCATGTTCTGAAATTTCTTTGATCAATTTAATTTACATAATGTGGAATTAATTATTTATAAGAAAGTTCTTACTAGAATGTCCTCTGATGATTATTTTTACTATATCATGTTTGATAATCCTAAAGAGCTATCTAGTGTGATTGAGAACCTTGCTGAAATTTCATTCTTAAAATCACTAGTTAGTACTTATGCTTACACATACAAGTTCAATTTAATTGAAGATTATGGTGTAGATAACAAATTCTATGTTTATCGAATATGCATTACATGTGATAAGCTTGCTGAACTAATATTGCAAGTTTTGGATAAACAATATTTTGTGCCATATCATGATCACAATAAAATGAGTTCCAATTATAGTGCTTACTATTTAGAAAGATTTCATAAGCCTACTTGTTCATCCTTTGATATGCCATCATGTACAAGTAATCAGAGTAGCGCAATTGAAGCATGGAAGGCACTAAAATTTTTCCCCCCATATTTGAACAAATTAATCTAATTTTGCCCATTAATGACTTGTCCTTATACTTAGAAAAGTCGAGGATAACTTTTTCTCATGGGCAAAATATTACAATGCATACATCTTATGGTTGCTATTGTACTAAGTAGTCTGCGCAAAATAACGAGAATAACACAATAATTGATTCATACATATACCATGCGTATGCGTTGTTTTTTTTGTTTACTACGCCTTCTAGTAATCATAATGTGCTAAATGGGAGGAGTGTAAATGACAAATATATATGCCATGCATATACGTTGTATTCATTGTTTCGTACATTTTTAGGTTACCAAAAGCCAAGGACGGCTATTCTTGAAGAAGGGGAGGATGATGCGGATACGGACATGTCTTACGCTTTTTAATTAAAAGTATTATTTGACTGAAAAGAATTATTGAGCCACATTAAATATTATAAGGTGAATTTGTTTCTTAATAAATTTCCTTGTATTGATGAGAACAATATTCTATCTCATGCAAGTTCTTTGTGTATTCTCAGATTCGAACACATTAAAGATTTTGGAACCCCGAGGGAGGAGAAGGAGGTTGATGCCTGCCCAATCAGAGCAATGAAGTTCTATGTTACCTGTTGAGCATTTGTTGCTCGATGCAATGTTGCCTCTGATCTTCCAAAGCTTGCTGAAGGTTTGAAGATGTGACAAAGTCTGGAGATGACTTGAGGCCAATCAAGAAACAAGAGGAGTCCATGTGGGCTGAATTTGGTGGAAAAAGCCCATGTGCATGGGAGGGTAGCCCAAGATCAGATCCATGTGAATCTTAGAGCAGCTGACAGATCTTCATAGCTTGCGTGCCCATGATTTCAGCTAAAACGTGCCCATGCAATTAGTCAAATCATTAGTGCAGTCATTAGCTTAAGAAAGAATTTGAGTTGCGGTTAGTTTGAGTTAGATTCGGCCTCCCTAACCGAATAGAAAACAACTTGGCACTTGGCCAAATCAATCTAGGCCACGGCCTCAGGCACTGTGTGGGTAAGAGTCTAGGAAGGAGCGCCTATATATTTGTGTACGCCATTTTATTTTGGAGAGACCAGATATGCAACAATTATGAGATATTTTGATAATAGATTGAAACAACAGGTTGCTTTGTTCTTCCATGGTGGATGAAGCATCTTGAGGGAAAATTGGGAGTATGTCGATAATCAAGATTGTTCAACCTTTCCGCTGGGAATTGGGAGTGTCATAGGGTTTCGCTTGATGGTCGTGAAGTCCGACGCGTGTGTTCTTATGAATTAAGGAGTGTTTGTTCTTGCATTGGTAATGGAGGATTACTACGATTCGAGAGGCTATACGTGAGTATTTTGATCCTACATCGAGAAGATTGGGCGGCTCTATATCACAATCTCCCCCTTTTTGGTGATTGATGACAAATCGATTAACTATAATAACATTTGGATGAAAATGAAAATGTGATAGGAAACTAAACTATTTATGCATGTAACAAAGCAAATGCATGAGAGAAGGTGAAATCACAAGTATCCAAATGTGTTAAAGTTAATTTTCTTTTTGACAAATTATTCTGCCCTTATACATTATTCTCCCCCTTTTGACACTATCCAAATTTAACTTTAAATTTAACAGGGCTATTATACATTCTTCTCCCCCTTTTGGCATTGGTCACCAAAAAGCAAGGAAACAAGATTAAGCCAAAATGGAGTCTTGACGACTAACTTGGTTACAAAAAATATGAAATAGACATATATGAACAATTTGGAGAGATTGAGGTAACTAAAAGAAAAGATACTTTGCAAGCACATGTAAAGTTTGTGATAATTTTTTGGCAGAGATTGCTTTGGTTGTTGAACTTGAGAAAAAAGAGAATAACATAATTAACACAAGATAGAAAAATCAATTTATAAATTAACCACAACTTCAAGTTCAACATAACATTAACATAAACATGTCTGTATAGCATAAAGCATAATATCATAACAAGGTTCATTACACCACATAACAATTACATAATAATATCATATATAGATAAGATAGCTTCTTGATCTTTGTCTTTCTTCTGCTCCCCCTTACTTCATCTTCTCCACCTTCTCATTGCATTTTCTGCCCTTGTCTCTATCTTCTCCCCTTTGACATCAAGGTACCAAAAAGGTCACTCATGTTGTTCTTGAGGAGAGGGGCCACGACAGCGGCAGCGGCCATAGCTGACTAGAGAGGGAGAGCGAGTGACTGCATGCTCAAGAGAGGACACTCGGTCCTCGAGAGTGGAAATAGTGGTAGTCAAGGTGGTGACTTGTCCTTCTATCCTTAGGACTGGAGAATAAATCTGAGAAAGGGAGACTTATTCTTCTCCTTGTTGTTCAACTGCAGCTTGTTCTTGTTGAGCTTGAGGACGTGGGGCTACGGGGATAAGAGGACCCTCTCTTGGCTTATAGGGCTTGTGGATTGAGCCCAAGCCATCACGGTAGCCAGTCTTCCTAATGATTATGGCTATAATGTAGGGAGTATAGTTAATCCTTTTGACCCTATCATTCTTAGAAGAGGCAATCTCCCTTATTATGAGATCAACACATCAAATTTTCTGTCTTGCATAATATATTCAATCAAGTTTCATACATGACCTCTGATAGCATCATAATTCCCACTCTTGGAAAGAATGGTATGTTTGATGATCCTGTTGATCAAACTAGGGATGGGGAGGAGTCTAACATGGTTGCTTGGAACGTATCTGATATTCTGATCATAGTACTTTGTGCAGGCTGTGAGCTGAAGGGTAGGTCTGTCATATATTTTCTCATAAGCACTTGACTCTATCCGGAGTGCCAACTCAAAATCATGTTTATTGTTGTCCAATAGGTGGATCCAGTCATCCAAGACATATGCTCAAAATTTGGAGAAATGTACAATGTAGCATAAACTGTCTGATTATCTCCTTATTATAGTCAGGCTTGAGAGCCACAATGTTTTGTATACCAGCCTATTGGAAATTTTGGTATGTGCCATCATATTTGTCAATTGAGTCAAGATGATCCCAATCAACAAACTTGTGGTTTGAAAATTGTCTAGTTGGACCATACATCTGCTCATATACTAGCTCCTGAAACTTTGTGTAGAACTTTGGATTCTGAGAGTTCCTAGGGAGCACAAACTGGTTTCTATGACGCATATGTGCATATTCCTCATTAGTGATGGTCCTTAGATTAATTGGTTGTTCCTCTGGTTCCTCCACCAGAAACCTCACGAGAGGAGGTCTCCAAATGCTCAATCTTAGTCTGAATTTCAGGGGCTACTGCCTTGCCCCTATCCTCTCTTCTCTTGTGAGCAGATATGATGTGCCTTGAGCAAACCAGGAAGGAACTGGGCTACTTGAGAATCTGCATGAGAGGTTGATTGACTGGAAGGCACAAGAGATGAGGTGTTCCTGGCATACACCTTGCGTATGGGGTTTCTTGTCCAAGGCATCTCGTGGATCGAAGGAGTTGAAACCTTATGCTTCAAGGAAACACTAGGGAATGAAGAAATCCCAAGGACATTTAGAGATCTTTGGAGAGGATTTGGGAGTTCTTTGGGGGGAGAGAAAGGGGTGTACGAGTGCGAGCGGAAGTTCCGAACGGGTGAGAGAGAGAGTGATTTATAGACCCATGCGACCGGCAGTTAATGCGCCTCACCAACTGGAATGGTAGTACTGCTATGCAAACTGCGGTCATACCGGTGAGCTACAGAAAGCATGCTGAGATTGGATTTTAGAGGAAAGGATTAATATAATTTTGAACATTGCTCCAAAGTTTTTCACAAAGAAACATAAACCACTTGTGGAGCATTTCCAGCTATATGCCAAGATTAAAATTCTTTTGAACATAGATTTTAACAAATTAAGCTTTTATTTTTTAAAAAAACATGCTCATTTTCAATAAAGTCTTCAAGATTGCAGGAATGAGCATTAGAGGGTATATTAAGCATCCAATTTAATATTTAATATATGAGCTGTAAATACCCATGTGAGCCAATATATGTCAATAATTTTGGCTCAAATGGCAAAGCTCACTTAAGTGCTAGATCGTGACCACTTAGGTCAACTCATGATTTGGATGAATTTCAAAACCAAATAAGTTTTGATTGGTTGACTTTTTGGAAAACTTTTGAATACCAATTATTTTGAAATAGCCATATCTAGGTTTTTGGTATTGAACATCTTTTCAAATTCCTTTTAAAATAGATTTTAGCCAACTTTTGAGTTTAAAACTAAAACAAGTTATGATTACTAGTTTTGGGTTAGAAACTCAATTTTACTTGAAATACATTTTTCTAAAGCTAAAACCTTTGGAAAACCTTTAAAATGCATTTTTTTACATTTTTCAACTAGTTTTCCAAAGATATACTTATAATTTCAAAATTTGGACTTTTGACTAAATGGCAATTTTGAAAATCAATACTAGCGCTTAATCAATTGGGCACACTTAGGGATGTGATATACATGGTTATGAATTAAGCACTCCCCCTTAATGTGCCACTCACAACTTGCTCATGATTACTATAATGAACTTTTAAGGCACGAGCAAGAGCACCCCTTTTTAAAGATTTTCATGCAATACAATCTGCACAAAACTAGGGGCTAAATAATTGAATGTAAGTATTTGTTATCGTGATAGCATTGGTTTTTGATATGGAATGATCATCCTCAAGCTTGACTCCTATTTTGCACATAGTAGAATTCACCTCTTTATAAATAAGCCAAGCCTCTAATGTCTTTCCAAGTACCTATTAAGCATTTATGCGTATTTTGGTACCCAAAACTTGGTTGGTTGGGTCCATGAAGGTTAGTCACAATAGATTTAGGCTCTCAAATAGCCCTAACAATGAATTTTTGTGAACTAACATTCCTCGCAAACATATTACCATTTTATAATTCCTAAGCAAATAGTATTCATTATAAAGATAGGGCGTAGAAATTATACCTTTGGGACAATTCTTACCAAAATATTCCTTTTCCTGACAATTGTAGTAAGTTGGATTTTTGTTCCATTCTTTTTCTTCTTGCCTTGCTCATTTTCAGTTTGCCTCTTCTTTGATAACTTTGTTTTGTCATCTATGTTGTTGTTGCACTTAGAGGCAAAGTGACCTTTCCCATTGCAACCATGACACTTAACATATTTCTTTATGTGTCTTGCATTGTGCCTTGTCTTACTATTTTTCTTTTTGGAGATGAAGCCGGTACCGCTCTTATCATTTGAATTTCTTTGACTTCCCAATATTATGTTAAGAGAGTGACTTTCCTTTGTAGCTTTTCTCTAAGTCATTTCTCAATCTTGTGACTTGGACGTTAAGCTCATTATTTTCCTCTACAATGTTAGTATTGCAATGCATAGAGGAAGTAGAAGCATCTAATTTAGAGCAATATGATATATCTAACAAATCATCACAAGAGGTGGATATGCTAACCTTAGATGAAATGTAAGAATTGGGAGCTACATATGGTATATCATCTAGTAAATTGTAAGTAATGCTTACATCCACCTTAGGCTTACAATATTCCTTGTGAAGGAAAATTTCATGTTCTCCTTTTAGCTTATTATAATCATTTTGAAGAGAGACATGCTCATTCTTCAAAATCTTATACTTAGTCTTTTTCTTACCAAGATATTCATTAAGCCCTTCTAACGTATCCATCAACTCATCATAAGAAGGTTCATCATTGCCATAAAGCATGGAGTTGATGTGAAGGGACTTGTGAATTCTTCATCGTCGGAGCTACATGTTGAGCATTCTTCTCCCGATATCCATTCTTGTATGCAATCATCATCGGTTGAAGTGGACATTTCATAGTTATTTTGAATTTTAGTCCACATCTCATGAGAGCTCTCAAGATTACATATTGAATTGAACACCTCTACACTCAAAGCATTAAATAAAGCGTTACCTAATTAAGCGTCGAGATGTGAGCATTTATCTTCCTCAATAGTTGGAGCAAGAGGATCATTTGGAGGAGAAAAGGCCACATTTACAATTCGTCATATTTTTTGACTCGTGGCCTTAAAATAACATATCATTCGGATTTTCTAGTTATCATAACTTATGCCATCGAATAGAGGTGCTTCATCTAGGTGCACTATATTACAAGTCGCCATCCTTTTAACTCTCTAGGCGGTGAAGCCTAATAAAATAAGAAACCAAACTTTGATACCACTTGTAAGATCAAGGAGGCAGACTAGAGGGGGGTGAATAGGCAGTTTTAAAAATCCTTCTTTTATTTCTATTTGGCTAAAACCAAATATATAATGTGGAAGCGTAACTCAATTTGGTTTAGCACAAACAAGACCTAAATCAACTAGGTTTACCTAAGTGCACAAACAATCTAAGTATATGTCAAAGGATTGCAATTATAGGATGATAAGCAATTAATTTTATTCTTTGAATGTAAAGTGCTTGAATGTAAATTGAGCACAAGAGAACAAACCTCAATTGACATGGTTCCATTTTACCGTTGTGTTCGAAGACATGCCGGTCTCTCCTAGTCCACGTTGAGGTATGCCCGAACGAATTTGATCAGCTCCACGAATTAAGCAAAACACCTCAATCCACTAGTGGTAGCTCTTTTTCGCTCTGGGTAGGTGAGCTCCAACCTTCACAACTTGCCGGGTCTTCTCACAACCTTCTTTGAGAAGATTATCACGCACGACGCCTCCAATGCCATCTAGGAGTCAGCAAAATCCAATAGTAATAAGTCAAGCAACTTACTTGACTCTCACCACATGCAACAAATACACAGCTCAAGTAGATACGAAATCCACCTCTAGATGCAACACGTGCAATCTAGAACCCTTCTTCTTACTCACAAGATGCAACACATGCACAATTGAGAGGAGAACCTCACACTAGCTCAAGAGAATAAAATGAAGTACAAAAAGTCTTACCCCCAACCGGTCATAAGGGAG
The DNA here is from genome assembly GCA_036346245.1 of Bonia amplexicaulis. Taxonomy (NCBI): domain Eukaryota; kingdom Viridiplantae; phylum Streptophyta; class Magnoliopsida; order Poales; family Poaceae; genus Bonia; species Bonia amplexicaulis. The sequence continues at coordinate 11,389,783 of CM070738.1, read as the reverse complement.
TATTTATACCGCACACCTCGAAACTAGCTGTTGGGGGACAGAAAATTGGATTTTTGATAGTATCACTGGCAAAACTTCAGTACTTCCTATACTAGCAATCCAGTCTTCCAACCAAACACCAAGTCTAGTAAAAGACTAGGAAAACATCATTATCTCTAACTAGTCATATCTTTGCCTTAGGTCACTGTCTTGATATACGATACCCATGATGCATTCTCTTCTTGATGACCTTCAACTCATGAAGATATCTTCCATCCCGCATCTTGACTTGATAATCTTCAACACATGAGGTCATCCCAATCAATCTCATTTGTGGAACATAACATATTTATCCAACTCATGGAAAATGTTAGTCCACAAATCAATTACCAATAATTACTAAAACTTCACCATTAACTAATAATGTAGGGACTAGATTCTGCAACGTCCATTTTTGGTAATTCACGACAATCTCAACAAATCATGAGATAAAAAATTGATTTGCGAGTATACAACATGTACACAATAATTGTATACTCTAGAATAAACTTTCAAAGCAATTAACTCATTTAAATAGAAGTGTTTTTCTTTGAGATTAATTGCTAGAAAAGTTTACACATGCAGTTGTCATTAATCATCTAACCATTAACACATAATGGATGAACTAGATGACAACCCGATTACAATTGATTTAAATTAAATCATAAGTATATATAAACTACACAAGCTATATATACTGAAGACATATTTTTCAAAGTAAATATCCTTAATATGTGAAAAAAGGAAGATGGATCAATACTTATGAAATCTCAAAATATAGAGTGAAATCTCCCTAAATGTATGCATAAAAGAATGCATAATAGAAACATATGCATATACTCAAGTTTGACTATTTATAAAATTCAATCTGTATTTTGGATCCAAGAAATGCATTAACTTATAAGAATATGATGTTGAATGCATATCTCTGTGATTTTCACCTTTTCATCTAAATGAGACTAAATAATATCATAGTCAATAAACACGTTAGTGTCACAATTGCATTTATCATTTATCACATCCAAATGAGATTAGGCAATATTATAGTTAATAAACAAATTAGTCTCACAATTGCATTTGTTATTATCACCAAAACCAACTTAATAGAGCTTAAACTTACAACAGTAGCATTTGCCAATGCTTTATATTCTAATTTTGTACTAGAACGAGAAACTGTAGGTTATTTCTTTGTGCACCATGAGGTCAAATTTCCTCCGAAGAACAATACAAATCCTCTAGTTGATCGTCGATCATCACTGCACCTTGCCTAGTCAGCATCACCAAAAGCACTGATTAATCGAGATGCGGACTTCCTTATTCTTAGACCACTTGATGGGTTGTTCTTTAGAAAACAAAGTATCCTCTTGACTGTAATCATGTGAGTACTTGTGGGATTGTGCAAAAACTGACAAGCTTTATTTACAGAAAATGCAATATCTGGTCTAGTAAGAGTTAAATAATGAAGACCACCAATAATGCTTATGTATTGCGTGCTCTCATCAACTGATAATGCTTCACCATTATCATCGACTAATAATTCTTCACCACTATCTCTGGTTAACTTATCAAAAACACTCATTGGAGTTGGACTGGTTTGAGTCCTTCATGTTGGCATGACAGAGAATATCATGTATATACCTCTTTTGTGTCAGCACAATATCATCTTGCATTTGCTTGACTTCTATACCCAAGAAGTAATGCAAATCACCAAGATCATTAACTGCAAAGTCCTTCTGCAATTCAAATAGTAACTTCTCTGTTGTCGACACAGATGAACTAACCACAATAATACCATCCACATATATGAGAAAGTATATAGTTATGCCACAATTTTTATAAATAAACAATGAAGTATCTGATCGGGATGGTATAAAACCTGCTTCCTATAGCTTTGGACTTAGCCGATGATACGAAGCATGTGGTGCTTGTTTAAGCCCATATAAGGCTTTATCCAGTTTGCAAACATGGTGAGGATACTATTTATTCTCATACCTAGGTGGCTGGCTCATGTATACTTCTAGTATCCCGTGCAAGAAAGCATTCTGGACATCCAATTACCAAAGGTGCCATCCCTTTGACACAGCAAGTGAGAGAATCAGACGAATAGTCACATGCTTCACCACTGGGCTAAAGGTGTCTTCATAATCAAGACCATATTGTTGTTTGAATCCCTTTGCCACCAAGTGAGCCTTGTAGCGATCAACAGTGCCGTCAGCTTTTTGTTTGATTTTGAATACCCATTTGCTGTCAATGACATTTACTCCCTCCTTTCTGGTACAAGGTGCCAAGTGTTATTTTTGACCAATGCAGAAAATTCTTCATCCATTGTTCGAATCCATTTAGAATGCTGCAGTGTTTCTTTGTGATTCGATGGTTCTATGCAAAGAAGAAAGGCTTGACGATGATGATTGTTGGTGTTGTAGAACATAGTGCCATTAGTGAGTATACAAGTCACTCTTATGTTGTTCGTTGCCCGAGTTGTCACGTGATCAACTTGCGGTACTTATCCTTGATCACCAGGTTGACCACCAAAAGCATCAACAGCAGGAGCTCTAGCCGAGTTAGTATGAGATGGAGTCTGATGTTGCCCAGAGATGCCCGGAGAAGAAGGCAGAGGAGAAGCACTTGTATCTTATTCCCTACTCTGTGAGTCATCTGCAAGAAACAAGTGAGAGCAGGAGGAATACTTTGTGTGTCTATTATCACTATGATCATTCTAATTATTTAGAGAAGGCAATAGAATAGATTCATAGGTAATTGTCGGACATGGAACAGTGACTGAGCTATCAGCAAAAGGAAAAATGTGTTCGTCAAACTGAACATCACTAGAGATATATACTCAGCTAGTGGAGGTGTCTAGCCTAGGAAAACACATCGTTTAAAGTGAAAAGAAAGTTTATGTTGATTATAAGGGCGCATGTTCGGCCAACAAGCGCAACCAAAAATCCTGAGAAGATGATATTCAGGATCAGTACCAAAAGGACATTTCAGAGGAGTTTCTTGAATTATGGTTTGATTAAGTACTCAGTTTATCAAGAAGCAGGCAGCAAGGAAAGCGTCATCCCAAAATCTAAGTGGCATAAAAGCTTGGTAAAGGAGTGTTAGGCTGACGTTCACAATATGTTGGTGTTTGCGCTCAGTGGCACCATTTTGTTGGTGGGTGGGTGGACAGGAAATGTGGTGTGCTATGCCAACTTCTTTAAAAAACCATGTTCAGTCTATGATATTCTCCTCCGTAGTCCGATTGGACATGGATAATTTTACGATTTAGTTTTCGTTCAACATTTGTTTGGAAGTGCAGAAAAACAGTGAAGACATCAGCTCGAGATTTCAACAAGTAGATCCAAGCATGCTTACTGTAATCATCAATAAATCTAACATAATACTTGAATCAATTTATTGATGAATGGGCCAGGCCCCAAACATTAAAAAAAAGTTCTAAAGTAGGAAAAGGAAGTTATTTGGCCGAGGAGATGAAACAGCTAGATTATTGTCTTGCAAAATATGTTGAACAACAGCTGGGGATGGATGCCCAAGTCTGCAGTGCTAGTCTTCGATGGAGACCCTTGTACTAGACAAGACCTTCATGTGTGGACTGGAATGGTTCAGACTTGGTTTTATTGGGTAGAGTCCTCCTCTGCGTTCACCATGAAGAAATGGCATCTTGGTGGTTTTATCCTTCATGATGAAGTATTTTGGATGGAATTCAACAAAAACATTATTGTCAGTGGTAAGTTTGTGGACAGAAAGAAGATTCTTAGATGCTTTTGGAACGTCAAGGACATTGTGCAGATGGAGAGGCCGAACAGGAGTTTTAATTTCAGAATGACCATAATGTGAAATAGACAAACCTGATCCTCCTGTGGTTTGAACTTGATCCTGGCCAGAATATTTCTCCTTGATTGCCATCTTGTCAAGATCAGCGGTTATATGATCAGCGGCACCACTGTTTGTGTACTAGTTGTTGTCGACGGTGTAGGATGGTGCTCCAATTGTTGCTGACATCGCCGAAGACCTTCCTTCCTCAGCCTAATGTGAATGATCAAGCCTATGGTAGCAACGAAGTGCTACATGGCCGATCTTCCCACAGACTTGGCAAATTGGTCTGCCCTTATTGTTGTGAGTGTCCCCTCAATAGAATTGTTCTTTGGTGGTGCACCATTTCTACTGCGTCCGCGACTCTTGCCACAGCCACGACCATTGTTGTATTGTTGGTTGCACAAGGAGAAGTTTGCAGAGGAACCTACAGTCTAGATTATACTGCAAATATGCTCTTGCACATTTCATAGCTCAAGAAATGAGCGTAGAAATCACTAAGCAACATGGGAACAGATCTTGTTGTAATAGAGGTAACAAGAGCATCATAGTCATGATCAAGACCAGTGAGCATGTAAGTGATTATCTCTTGTTCTCTAAGAGGTTCTCCTACTGCGGCTAGATTATCAACTAGAAGCTTCATTTGACTGAAATAATCAGTGGCAGAAAGATCTTTCTGATGAAAGTTAGAAAGCTGGAATCTAAGCTGCATAATTCTAGCTTGAGAATTAGAGGTAAACATGCTCACTAATGTAGTCCAGATTTCTCTGGATGTAGGAAGGAACATGACTTGAGCAAGGACAGAATCAGAGAGAGATGAAAGCAGAGCGCTAAGTACCATTTGATCCTGCTGAAGCCAGGTCTGGTATGCAGGGTTTGGGATCTGTGAAGCAGCAATCAGCTGAGGTGTTGCTGACTGAAATCAAAGGAGCCACCATGGATCGATCAATGTACCCGAGCAGCTGTTGGCCGCGAAGGTAAGGCATGAACTAGGCCTTCCATAGGAGGTAATTGCCGCCGGTTAATTTCACATTTATTAGATGTGAAAAGTGTAACATCCCAGCCAAACAATGGCCTAAAATGCTACCATCTTCTAGCCAAAATTAAAACTTCTAATAATTATTCCAAAAGATTCGACCAAGTCTTATCTATTCAATCATTAATAGCAAATCTAGATAAATGTAAACAGTTCTATTTCCATAATAAAGAAGCAGGCGATATCAAATAGTTCTAATCATTATTACATTTAATCTGATGAATAATAAAATGATCCAATTAAACTAATCAGCCACTAAGATTATAATGACTGTCTTTATTTCTTATTGAAGGAATAGTGCGCGTGCATCTGGTCTAGTCATTCATGTCCCCATGTATGTTGATCTCACATTGGTACCTAAAATAAACAAACAACAACAAGGGTGAGTCCAACGACTCAGCAAGTATAAACTGTAACAAAATCAAGCATGAACATTAACTGTCAAGTTAATCATGTTTCATATGAATTTCATGCTATGCAATATGATCAAAAGTCATTTCTCATCTCTTCGCATTTTACCGTAACGCGAGTGTGCATCCGTCAATGCACACCCATGCGCACACTCCTGCAGGGACCAATTGCCAACACTCCACAAGTGTGGGGACCTCGACGCTTGATCACCACGTGACCAAGACTTCAATTCTCAGCATGATGCATATATGTGAATGTATCAACAAGATAAACAGGCATTCAACATATTATGCATCAATTTAATCTCAAAAATGCTATAATGTAAACAGAACATAAATAGCATTATCAACTCATAACTTTACAAAAATTCACAAGTAAAGCATTCATAACTCAATCGTCACTCATATCATCCAAATCATCAAATCACACAGATTAATCATAGCAAAGTTATACTTGCCTCAACCGTGAGACAACGAAGAACGAGCAGAAGGCGAAACCCCCGAAATCCGCTCTCCTCCTGAATAATTAATTAATAATTACTAATTGACCTTTCTGGAAAGCTAAGAAAATTATCTAAAACTTTCCTAACATGATGAATTTCTGATTCGCCCGATTTCCCGTCGCCCAAAGCGATCTACCAAAACCGTCCGAACTTCCCGATCTGCCGAACAGCCACACTAGAAAAATCATAACTTTCTCTACACAAATCGGAATAACGCGTTCTAGCACTCCCTTGAAAGATAATTACGTCCTCTACAAATCTCTAGAAGGAGTCCAGACCTGAATCCCGACGGATCTAACCCAAAACTGCCGATTAACCCAATCTATCACAGCAGTCCAGAAAACCGACGAAACTCTAACTTGGCTAAATTATCGATCTAGATGGGTTAACCGGGATTACCCTTGAAGACAATATGAAGAACACGATGAGGAGGAAGTACACGCCCGGGATCTCTTCTGCGAACTCCTCTTCTCCTTCCTCCGGATCCAAACGTGCGGTGACGGATGACGACGACGCGACCGGGAAGGAGGAGACGTCGGGCGGCAATGGTCGGCGCGCGAGGCGCAGCAGGGCTGCCGGGTGCGCGGCAGGGCGCGGCAGGCTGGCGGCAGGGTGGCACGGTGCAGCAGGGTGGCGCGCGCAGCAGGAGGCGGCTACTGCAGGGGGAAGGCGGCTAGGGTAGGGGGGGTCACAGGTTAAAAGGGTGGCCTCCTCCCTCTTGGGCCAAGGACTAGGCCCAGGTTTGATTAACTTTTCAAAAAACCTCTCAAAACTCTTTTAGTTTTCAATCTTTTCCTTCTAGGTCCCTCTCTATTTAATAATCAAACAAACAATTGAATAACAATTAATAAAACAACTGGGCATTACATTCTACCCCTTAAACGTAATTCGACATCAATTCTAACGTAAACACAACAAGAAACAACAACAACCAACTAGCAAAACACGCACCGACGTGAACAACGCCGGTCTTGCCGCGCATGCGAGACTCCAACTCCCAAGTTGCCTCCTCTCGATCTGCTGCGACCAAAGCACTTTGACATACAAAGAAAGTCTTGTTCCTCAACACTTTTTCTCGACTAAAGGACAAATCTTGCTCAATAACCAAAGGTTCTAGAGCGATGTGAACTCGGGTCTCGCAAGTACTTTCTCAACATGGACACGTGAAACACGTTATGCACTCGCGCATAGCCTCGGGAAGATCCAAAGCGGTAGGCCGCTTCCCAATCCGCTAGTATGGTGAAAGGTCCAACGTACCTAGGGCTAAGCTTCCCTTTGGTACCGAACCTCACCACACCCTTGGTAGGAGATACTCTCAAGAGCACCTGATCTCCCACTGCAAACTCCAAGTCCCTCCTTCTCACATCAAGATAACTCTTTCGCCTACTCGGGCGACCAACAAATTGCCTTACCAAAGCCACTCTCTCAACGGTCTTCGGACCCAATCCGGTCCTAAGATCGCCGCCCACCACTTCCCAAAGCAAAGGCGATCTACACTTACTGACCATACAAGACTTCAAATGGAGCTGCTTTGATGCTTGAGTGGTAACTGTTATTATAGGCAAACTCTGCCAGGGGTAATTGATCCTCCCAACTACCCTTCCAAGACAGCACACAAGATCTCAACATGTCCTCCAAAGTCTGAATGGTCCGCTCTGACTGTCCATCTGTCTGCGGGTGAAAAGCCGTGCTCAAACGAAGCTGAGTGCCCAAAGCACTCTGCAAACTCTCCCAAAACTTGGAAACAAACTTGGCATCTCTGTCGGAAATTATGGTCTTAGGCACACCATGAAGCCTCACAATTTTCCGAACATAAATAGGAGCCAGATCACTCGCAGAGTTGGTTGTGCGGATAGGAATGAAGTGCGCGGACTTACTGAACCGATCCACAACAACCCAAATTGCGTCCTTGCCTCTCGGCGACCGAGGCAACGCGACCACAAAATCCATAGAAATATCATCCCACGGCCATTGAGGAACCTCCAATGGCTGCAATAATCCGGCTGGCCTCTTATGTTCAGCTTTCACTTGCTGACAAATACCACACGAGGCCACATAATTGGCTATATCCACCTTCATCCTTTTCCACCAGAAATTCTATTTCAAATCACGATACATCTTGGTCTCTCCCGGATGAATCAGACACGAGTGCGATGAGCTTCTCTCAAAATGTCATCCTTAACCTCCGTTCTGCAGACGATAAACGCCTTTAAAGCGCAATGCACCTGACATATCCAAGCTGAAATCCCCTTCTTTTCCCATTTCCAACCGTTTCATAACCCTCTGAAGTAACTGATCAGACTGTTGTGCCTCCCGCACTCGCTCTGGTATAGCTGACTCTAGGATCAACTGGGTCTCCACTGGCCGCACCGCATAGCGATAAGATATCCCCATACGATCAAAATCAGCAACCAAACAATCCGAGTAGCAAAGCGCCGCCTTGCGACTCGAGCATCGGCCACCACATTGGCCTTGCCAGATGATCGAATGGTTAGATCATAATCCTTGATCAACTCTAACCATCTGCGCTGCCTCAAATTCAGATCCTTCTGGGTAAAGATGTACTTGAGACTCTTGTGATCGGTAAACACGTCACAAGTCTCACCGTACAGATAGTGCCTCCAAAGCTTCAATGCAAACACAACTGCAGCCAGCTCTAAATCATGGGTAGGGTAATTCTGTTCATGCTTTTTCAGCTGCCTCGATGCGTAAGCCAAAACCTTACCATCTTACATAAGCACACAACCCAGCCCAACTCTTGATGCATCAGAGAAAACTGTGAATCGCTTCCCTGGCTCCGGAACGGAGAGAACAGGAGCGGTCACCAGCTTTTCCTTCAAAATCTGAAAACTACGCTCACAATCATCGTCCCACTGAAACCTCATGTCCTTCTGAGTAAGCCTCGACAAAGGCTTGGCGATGATGGAGAAATCTTGCACAAAGCGCCGATAATAACCTGCCAACCCGAGGAAGCTCCTCACCTCCTTGACATTGGTCGGCCTCTCCCGCCTACCACCAAGAGATTTTACTTGGATCAACTGATACTCCCTTATCGCTGATGATGTGACCCAAGAACCCCACTTGAGTCACCCAGAACTCACACTTCTTGAGCTTCGCATAAAACTTATGCGCTCTTAGTGTTACCAACACTTGTCTCAGATGCCGCTCATGATCTGCTTCACTCTTAGAATAAATCAAGATATCATCAATGAATACGACCACAAAGTCGTCCAAATATTCATGCAACATCCTGTTCATTGTCTCCATGAAAGCGGTAGGGCATTTGTTAGTCCAAAAGACATAACTTTAAATTCAAAATGCCCATACCGTGGAGAATGTTGTTTTCTCAATGTCCTCCTCTCGGACAGAATTTGATTGTATCCCGATCGGAGATCAATATTTGAAAATACCTTAGCTCCCTCAACCGATCAAACAAATCCTCGATACGGGTAAAGGATACTTATTCTTGATGGTCACCGGTTGAGAGCACGGTAGTCAATACACATGCGCCAACTCCCATCTTTCTTCTTGACAAACAAGACCGGTGCTCCCCACGGAGACACGCCTCGGCGAATAAGATCCTTTGCTTTCAGATCATCCAACTGCTTCTTTAGCTCTTCTTAGAACGGTCGAGCCAATCGGTACGGAGTTATAGAAACCGGTCGTGCTCCGGCACCAAGTCAATTCGAACTCCACCGGACGGAGGTGGCATCCCCGGCAACTCGTTGGAAAACATCCACGAATTCCGGACCACCGAATCGCTCTCGCAATCAAAGAGGAATTTGGCTTTTCCACAAGGGATAAAAGAAATCCACTCTTTACCGCTCTACTACCGTGAAAAAGACTAGCCAACACACTGGGTGTGCGTGAGGTGCACAACCACGAAACACTATCTCTTGGCTCGACGGCGATCGCAGTTATCGTCCTCCGTAAATGGATATGACAAGACGGTAACTATGCAACCAATCCATTCCCAAAATAACATCAAACGGCTCCATCCTCATAACCATCAGATTAGCAACAAAATGTTCTCCATCTATGGTAATCACACAACCCGGACAAACTGTGGAACTAGAAAGGATCCCACCCGGTGAATGAACCAAAACAGACTGAGAAATAGACTACAAACTCAACCTGGCCCGGCTAGCAAACTTTACGGATGCAAAGGAAAAAGTAGCTTCGGAATCAAATGTAACAAAAGCCTCCATCGAGTCCACTAAAAGCGCACTGTCACCACATCGGGACGACGCCGGCTCGGCCGCCGGCAAGGCGTGAGGAGATCGACGCTGAGTGCCGGGCGCCATGAAGACACCGGATCTGGCTGGAGCCGCTGCAGGAGGAGCAAGGCGCCTTCTGGAAACAACGCCGCAGGAGGAGGCGGCCAAAGTACCGGAGGCATCCCTCCAGCGAGGGTAGTGAGATCGGGCGGCGCCAAGTCCGAGTAGGGGTAGCTGCTAGCATCTGCGTAGATCCCCGAGAAGAAGTCTTGGAACCGAAGGTGCCGCTGAATCGGTTCCCACTTGATGATCTTGGCGGGTTACGCTTACAGATCAAGCTTTGTGGCCTCCCGACCACAATGGCGGCAAGCTCCCGACCAAGCACACTCCGACGCCCGATGCCCATCTCCACACTTGAAGCATTTCATCCCCGACCGGGACCGACGTACCATCGAGCACCGGTGAAGGATGAAAAGTGGAAGACGCCGGGACTTGTTGAACTTAGACTTGAAAGAATTCGCACCCTTTGAACTTCTTGTGAACCGGTTTCGTGCCGATCCACCACCGCCAAAGCTCCTTTTTCGATCGCTCTCGAACCCTCGTGAGTCGCATTACCACCAGTCCCCGCAGTCCTTCCCAAGCCGCATCTCTAACTCCATGCCTCTAGCTTGCTCCACCAACGAGCTAAAGTCACGAAGCTCCAAAGCTCCCAACACCTGGCAAAACTCCTGCCTAAACCCTCTGCGAAACCTCTTGGCTTTCTCCACATCATTGGTAGCCACAAAGGGTACGAAGCAGATTATGTTGTGAAATCCCACTTCATACTCGGACACCGACATCCTGCCCTGCTTGAAGTTGTTCAACGACACCTCCATCCTCTCCACGAATGAAGCGTGGTAGTATCTCTTTCGAATCGCCCGAGAACACCTCCCAAGTCGCTGGCCCAAGGGCGCAGATCCGCCGACAGACTCCTTCCCACCGAGATCCGCCGCCCTTGGTGAAAAGCCACAAACCGAGCTCGCCGCTCGAGGTTAGCCCCAACACCTCCAGATGCCTCTCTATGTGACGCAACCGCTAGCAAGCATCAATCGGCGTCCCTAGTCCATCAAGGTGTCCAACCTCAACGCATTCCACTGATGCAAACCCATCACACCCATTGCCGGCAAGGCCGCAGGAATGGCCGCAGGCGCGGCTCTGGGTGCAGGGGGTGGAGACTGGTTTTCGAACCGTCAAGCAACCTCTTCCTCGATCCCACGTAATCGGCCTCTCTGGCGCAGAGTACATTCAATGGCGGGGCACAGCACGGCCGTCCGGCGCTCTGCCGGCCACGACCACGACCACGGCCTCTACCCTTGCCATCTCTATATAACATAAATAAATATAGAGTCACACATAACACACAATTAATAATCAGAATCAGCAGCAATGATACAGATGCGATGCAAAACCCATCCCCATCTACTGTGCATAGTGTGTCAAATTTAATATTTTCACTACCACGGATCTACAGCCCGCTCTGATACCAACTGTAACATCCCAGCCAAACAATGGCCTAAAATGCTACCATCTTCTAGCCAAAATTAAAACTTCTAATAATTATTCCAAAAGATTCGACCAAGTCTTATCTATTCAATCATTAATAGCAAATCTAGATAAATGTAAACAGTTCTATTTCCATAATAAAGAACAAGCGATATCAAATAGTTCTAATCATTATTACATTTAATCGATGAATAATAAAATGATCCAATTAAACTAATCACCACTAAGATTATAATGACCGTCTTTATTTCTTATTGAAGGAATAGTGCACGTGCATCTGGTCTAGTCATTCATGTCCCCATGTATGTTGATCTCACATTGGTACCTAAAATAAACAAACAACAACAAGGGTGAGTCCAACGACTCAGCAAGTATAAACTGTAACAAAATCAAGCATGAATATTAACTGTCAAGTTAATCATGTTTCATATGAATTTCATGCTATGCAATATGATCAAAAGTCCTTTCTCATCTCTTCGCATTTACCGGTGACGCGAGTGTGCATCCGTCAATGCACACCCATGCCTGCACCCTCTGCAGGGACCAATTGCCCACACTCCACAAGTGTGGGGACCTCGACGCTGATCACCACGTGACCAAGACTTCAACAATTCTCAAGATGATGCATATATGTGAATGTATCAACAAGATAAACAGCATTCAACATACTATGCATCAATTTAATCTCAAAATGCTATAATGTAAACATAACATAAATAGCATTATCAACTCATAACTTTACTAAAATTCACAAGTAAAGCATTCATAACTCAATCATCACTCATATCATCCAAATCATCAAATCACACAGATTAATCATAGCAAAGTTATACTTGCCTCAACCGTGAGACAACGAAGAACGAGCAGAAGGCGAAACCCCCGGAATCCGCTCTCCTCCTGAATAATTAATTAATAATTACTAACATAACAGTAACGGGTTTCTAGATACAAAATATCAAAAACCCCAATTACCCCAATAATTTATCTCAATTAAAATCCCCAACTCCCTCGGCCAAATCGCCCAACCACGACAAATGACTTAAAAATCCATAACTTCCAAAGACGTAAATCCAAATTAAGCGTTCTCAGACTTTATGGAAAGATAATTAAATTATCTAAATAAACTTAGTTGGGAAGCCTCTTTCTGCCATTTTCTACCCGATCCAATCCCTTTTCTAAAACATCAATAGCCACGATGACCTCTCTGGACAGCGCACTAAAACAGCCATAACTTTCGCCCAGATCATCGGAATCCGGACTTCTTGACCTTTCTGGAAAGCTAAGAAAATTATCTAAAACTTTCCTAACATGATGAATTTCTGATTCGCCCGATTTCCCGTCGCCCAAAGCGATCTACCGAAAACTGTCCAGAACTTCCCCGATCTACCGAAAACTGTCCACACTAGAAAAATCGTAACTTTCGCTACACAAATCAGAATAACGCGTTCTAGCACTCCCTGGAAAGATAATTACGTCCTCTACAATTCTCTAGAAGGAGTCTAGACCTGAATCCCAACGGATCTAACCCAAAACTGCCGATTAACCCAATCTATCACAGTAGTCCAGAAAACCGACGAAACTCTAACTTGGCTAAATTATCCATCTAGATGAGTTAACCGGGATTACCCTTGAAGACAATATGAAGAACACGACGAGGATGAAGTACACGCCGGGATCTCTTCCGCGAACTCCTCTTCTCCTTCCTCCGGATCCAAACAGTGCAATGACGGATGACGACGACCAAGACCGGAAGGAGGAGACGTTAGGCGGCAATGGCTGGCGCGGCGGGCGGCAGGGCTGCCGGGCGCTTGGCTGTGGTGCGGCAGGGTGGCGCGGCAAGGCGCGCAGCAGCAGGAGGGGCGGCTGCAGGCGAGGGGAGGCGGCGGCTAGGCAGGGGGTGCACAGGTTAAAAGGGTGGCCTCCTCCCTCTTAGGCCAAGAAAACCCACCTGGGCCAAGGCCTAGGCCCAGATTTGATTAACTTTTCAGAAAACCCATCAAAACTCTTTTAGTTTTCAATCTTTTCCTTCTAGGTCCCTCTCTCCATTTAATAATCAAACAAACAATTGAATAACAATTAATAAAACAATCTGGGGCATTACAAAAAGAAGGGAGTGGGAAGAAGGCATGCCGTAGTTGAAGTGATTGTCGTGGATGGTATGGAGGTTTGTGAACCTGCTGTAGACATCTTATGAGAGATTATGAAGGCTCTGATACCATGTAAAAAGATATGACATAGTTCATGAAGAGAATGAATTAATCTGGCTTAATCAGCCGAGTTAACCCCTGTATACTTTATATACTATTGTCGGATGATAATAGTACAACTGAAACATAACAAACAGGAGAAGGTGGGAGCGAGTATTCAGCTAGTAGTTATATGACTCTCTGTTGTGCTATAGAATGCATCAAAGATAGCTAAACTAACTCTAAGAGATTGGGACAACACTACTAACAAGTCTTTTAGTGCTTGTAACAAGAGGTAGCTTAGCTAGATCTAAAGTGTGATCATCAGAGATTGAAAATCCTAATCGACCTACCGTGTAACCTACATGCGTATAGCATTGACACTAGATACATGTATAAATTAAAATTCGTAAGCGCACGGATTGTCTATAGTTTTTTACCTAGGAGTATTACAATATATTGAAATCCACAAAAAAGTTAAGATAGATTTTACTACTTACAATAAATTACTACTAACTAAAGTGATTATTAAAGCGATGATTAAAAAAAACTAAAAGAGAAAAGCCTAGATTATCCAATCTAATTAAGATCCTCTGCTAGACTAGGTTCACTTACTGCAAATCATTGCTATATTGGTCTACTAGCAAATATCACTTCTCATGCTAGGTTGGTTTCTCACCCTACAAATCTATAACGACCCCTTCACTGTTCACCCCTGTCACGGGTCTATCCAGCTAATAAACACTGACAAGATTTGCATGACTTGATATAGATTGGCCTAATAGATCAAAACACCATATTACATCTATGACTAAACAATTGATAATCACGAATTCGTAATTACCGACTGAGAAACAAACATAATATTAAGAAGATACAATCAAAGCATGAAAGAGTACTAAAATAATAGATCAATCCATAATTCACAAATTGCAGCAAGATCCTCACACCTCGGGGAAAAGGGAGAACTACTCATACATAATTTGACGAGACGAATAAGAAAGGCTCCAGAACCTTGGCATTAGTTGACTATTAGGAGGGAATTAGATGATCTAATCCCAATTAGAGTGCTAATTAATGGGCTAAAACAAGACTAATCCTCATCTAATCTACTAGAAGATGAACCCTTGGAATCGTGACTTTTCGGCAGAATTTGAAGTTGAAACTTGGGGATGGATGCCCAAGTCTACAGTGCCAGTCTTCGATGGAGACCCTTGTACTGGACAAGACTTTCATGTGTGGACTGGAATGGTTCAGACTTGGTTTTATTGGGTAGAGTCCTCCTCTGCGTTTACCATGAAGAAGTGGCATCTTGGTGGTTTTATCCTTCGTGATGAAGTATTTTGGATGGAATTCAACAAAAACATTATTGTCAGTGGTATGTTTGTGGACAGAAAGAAGATTCTTAGATGCATTTGGAACGTGAAGGACATTGTGCAGATGGATAGGTCGAACAGGAGTTTTAATTTCAGAATGACCATAATGTGAAATAGACAAACCGGATCCTCCTGTGGTTTGAACTTGATCCTGGCCAGAATATTTCTCCTTGATTGTCATCTTGTCAAGATCAGCGGTTATATGATCAGTGGCACCACTGTCTGTGTACTAGTTGTTGTCAACGGTGTAGGATGGTGCTCCAATTGTTGCTGACATCGCCGAAAACTTTCCTTCCTCAGCCTAATGTGAATGATCAAACCAATGGTAGCAACGAAGTGCTACATGGCCGATCTTCCCACAGACTTGGCAAATTGGTCTGCCTTTATTGTTGCGAGTGTTCCCTCAATAGAATTGTTCTTTGGTGGTGCACCATTTCTACTGCGTCCGTGACTCTTGCCACAGCCACGACCATTGTTGTATTGTTGGTTGCACGAGGAGAAGTTTGCAGAGGAACCTATAGTCTAGATTACACTAGAAATATGCTCTTGTCGCATTTCATCCATCCCCAACTGAAACATAACAAACAGGAGAAGGTGGGAGCGAGTATTTAGCTAGTAGTTACATGACTCTCGGTTGTGCTACAGAATACATCAAAGATAGCTAAACTAACTCTGAGAGATTGGGACAACACTACTAACAAGTCTTTTAGTTCTTGTAACAAGAGGTAGATTAGCTAGCTCTAAAGTGTGATCATCAGAGATTTCAAATCCTAATCGATCTATTGTGTAACCTATATGTGTATAGCATTGACACTAGATACATGTATAAATAAAAATTCGTAAGCGCAGGGATTGTCTATATTTTTTTACCTAGGAGTATTCCAATATATTGAAATCCACAAAAAAGTTAAGATAGATTTTACTACTTACAATAAATTACTACTAACTAAAGTGATTATTAAAGCGATGATTAAATAAACTAAAAGTGAAAAGCCTAGATTATCCAATCTAATTAAGATCCTCCCCTAGACTAGGTTCACTTACTGCAAATCATTGCTAGATTGGTCTAATAACAAATATCATTTCTCATGCTAGGTTAGTTTCTCACCCTAAAAATCTATAACGGCCCCTTCGCTGTTCACCCCTGTCACGGGTATATCCAGTTAATAAACACTGACAAGATTTGCACGACTTGATATAGATTGGCCTAATAGATCAAAACACCTTATTACATCTACGACTAAACAATTGATAATCATGAATTCGTAATTACCGACTGAGAAACAAACATAATATTAAGAAGATACAATCAAAGCATGAAAGAGTACTAAAATAATAGATCAATCCATAATTCATAAATTACAGCAAGATCCTCACACCTCGGGGAAAAGAGAGAACTACTTATGCATAATTTGACGAGACGAAGAAGAAAGGCTCTAGAACCTTGGCATTAGTTGACTATTAGAAGGGAATTAGATGATCTAATCCCAACTAGAGTGCTAATTAATGGGCTAAAACAAGACTAATCCTCGTCTAATCTACTAGAAGAACCTTTGGAATCATGACTTTTCGGCAGAATTTGAAGTTGAAACTTCGGAATTTGGATGTTATGGGTCAGTAATGATACGATGTCATCACAGACGGCTTTTGAACCGTCTGTGATCGTTGATAATCACAGACGGTTTTTAGTTAAAAATCGTCTGTGCTATTCTCTTCTACCCCTAAATCTATTTCTGTTTATTGGCTAACCTCAGGAAATGCTAGCCATGCCGTCTGAAACAAGCAGATCAATATTTACACGTATATATCCAATTCACATATCAATTCATTTCACAAACATAAAACATCCATTTCACACAACAAGAACAACAAGAAATGAAATTAGAGCATACCATTACAATATCCAAAAATAACAAGCAGGTTACCCATCTAGCATAACAAGAACAGAGAAAAAGCAAAGAGATCCCATCTAGCACAACAACAACAATGTGCATAGGCCTTCTCGCCCCTGATGCAACGCACGAGCTGGATGTCTTTGATGCCCACCATCGTCGGCGTTGATTGAGTGTCTTGCCTCCTGTAGACTTGTGCGTCGTTTGCTTCGTGCGGGCTATTATGGTAAAAGTCAAGGAGGAGGAGAACAACAAGGAGGAGGGACATCAAGGAGGAGAGAAGGAGAACAGCAAAGAGGAGGAACAACAAGGAACAGGAGAAGGAGAAGAGCAAGGAGGCTGGGTTTTGGTTATTATTTATAGGGGAGGGAGCTAGGCGGGAGTGCGAAAACTTTTGGTGCGGGGATCTGTGGGGTGAGGGTTGGTGGATTTCAATTGGCTAGGATTGGGTTGAGGAGGATCGACTGGCCCAGCGGTCAGATTATCACAGACGGTTCTACATATAGAGCCGTCTATGAATTAGATCATAAGTTTTATATACCGTCGGGTAGCTCAGACGGTTCTAGTTTAGAACCGTCTGTGATAATGCAAAGTCAGAACGTATCTCTCGTGTTTCGTCTAACATATCTCGATCGTTATATGAAACGTTTATATCATTAATGTTTGGTATATGAATTGTTTGTGCTAAAGGTTAAATATGCGCGCCAACGTAGACGTACGTACAATATGGCTTTTACTATTCTTGTGATCATCTCCTTCCTCTCATCTGTTCATCGAGAGTTGTTCGGTCAGAACCTTACACAGGCGGCTAGCAATTTACATCTGGGGCAGCTTCTCCGCACACGCCCTGCTCTCCTTCCCCGACTTTCTTGCATCCGTCACCGACGATCATCCGTCGTCGACGGAGGGTCTCATTGCCGCTCAAGAAAGGGAAACAACCTCACTACGATTCTTCTCTACAATGTGCACAAAGCGGAAGAAGCTCTTGTGGCATCGGAGAGACTGATGGATAGCATTGCCGATCAAGCAGAAATGACAGATTCTGAGGAATCTTATAATGATATCCTCTACGAGATTATAGGCTATGCTACTGATCATTTGCGGCTGGAGGAGGAAGTGCTAAGGACAAGGACAATCTTAACGGTGTTCGAGAACTCAGCGGCTAATCCTCCAAGTCCCAAAGTCGAAGAAGAAGCGTACGAAGACCAGAAAATTAGAATATGAGAATCTCTTTATTTGTGCGACTTTTGTAATAAATTTGCCTCGAATTGAAATTAATAAATTTACCTTTAATTTGTGATCATCTCTTGTCTCAGTAATTCTGTAGTTAAGTTATTAGAAGCAATGTGTACTTATATATTAACCTCTGATCATGTACAGAATATCACAGACAGTTGTTACGAAAGGGACATCACAGACGGTTCTTTTTAAAAGCCGTATGTGTGACTTTCACAGACGGTTCTTAACAAGAACCGTCTGTGTTGTGTGGACTATCACAGGCAGTTCTTCTTAAAAACCGTCTGTGAAAGTCACACAGACGGTTTCCAGTATAAACCGTCTGTGATGTAGCCGTCTAGTATAGCCTATTTTGTAGTAGTGGATCTTCAGTGATTTGACATATTTTGGCATGATTTTTGGTACTTTCTGCGAAACAAATGAAATAACGAGACAACTTTGGTTTTCGGTTACGGTAAGCTGCCAAGTAGCACAATTACACAGATTTTATCGGATAAAAACATATTGTTGGTGTATATACACATAAAATGAGCACCAACATACAGGAAGCATACTTTTATGGCTTGAGATGTACAGTCCTTTGATTTCTTACAAAGATGGACTCGTAAATTAAATGCTACATTGAAATGCATGCTTTTGTTAGCTGACGTAGTAAGTGTACTACATTCTAAATTCTCGCGAAAGAGAATTTGTCTAGAATGTAGGAATTTTGCAAGAAAGAGAACAATTTTTTAAAAATTCTCGCGAAATGCCTTCATTCTAAATAAATATAGCCTAAAGTGTATACTGATTATAGGATATTTATGCAAAAGCAACATGTTAACCGTTAGCTACATCATAAGTGCTCCAAAGAGAATATGTGCAAGTCTTATCAGGCTTAGGAGTAAAACTTTTCGGGTCTTCACTTGCACACTATACTTGCTTTTTTATCTCCCACTTGTTCTTCCAGATCCCATATCCCTTCTCTTCTATGCCAAGGCGTCGGCAAAACCACCCGAAAAGAACGAAAATTTTCATAACTTTGCAGCCAAAATTGCAAATCGGATTAAACAAATGGAGGCAGTGAAGACAAGAAGGGATTATACTACTCGCTAAATATCTCGTGGAAGATCACACTCCCAAAGTGCTTTCCTATCACAAAGCAAGGTTGATCCTTGGGCCCCCCTAATTAACAACAGATGCCATGCCAATGGCGTCAGCAAATACACATATATAAGATTCAGCATGCGTCACGCACGATTCTGGAGTCGATTAACAGCTTGATTAACATATGAGCATGCGATTAATTAGCTGGTGGTTAGCTAGCACCATTGATCCCAACTTGGCCTCGTTCCTGTTGTCAACTGCTTTTCAAGGACAAAAAAGAAATCTCAATCTGGTATGCTTGATGCTGGGGTCCCCACTAAACCAGATCTGAGGCATGTTCTTTTCCTTCAAAGTTAGCGGTTTTTGGCTTTTGCTACAGTATCTAACTTTTAAACAGGGTATTTTCTTAAGATGGGGTCTACAAGTTAATTGTAGTACACGTTAAAAATCTAATATCTGTATTAACCAAAATCGCAAACGAGTATCTACCTCTCCGTAATCTCTGTTGTAAACAGCTAAAATTCAAAAATTTCAGCTAAAAGTCATAAGCTGCACCGCGCCACACAACGACGATCTGCCCCAACGGTTCTGTTAGGTTAAGCTGTATGCATGCTAGGATTGCTATGTACAACAAATGCAAACAGAAGGCGAGTCTTCTTTGTTTAATGGTAACCACAATTAAGCTGAGGTAGACACTTGTTTTAGAAAATGCACCAGGAAAGCACTATGGCCTAATATATTGCTAGTGGCAATGGTGTATTTCACATGGTGCCATTAAAAAATACTTAGCTGCCCCAGCTGGTGTACTGGTTGTACTAAGGGGGTAACTACTGATGTGCCATTTGGAGTGTCTCATTCTTGGAAATTTTGGTGTGGATTCCGATTGGACGATCGAAATGGCCATGGATGGAGCATCCTGTTGCTTGATAGCACAAGACGATACCCCAAGTCCAGAAGCTACCGATTTTTTTTCCTTTGAGATCAAGTCCTCAAGTTATCACTTGATCATTCAAATTGTAGCCACAAACTATTTATTCTACAAATACCTGATTGATTTTCAATATAATTAGACACCAAGTTGACTCAAAATGTTCTTGCGATTTTATTAGTGGTTACAACATTAAGGTGCCGTTCGGTTGGGCTGAAATAAGATGGCTTATGACTGGAATTACATTATAGCTGGCTGAAATTACATTGTAGTTGATAGTGGTTTATTTGGCGTAACTAAATATTAAAAAAATTAAAATAGAAAAAACAAGTTAGCCCATCATAAACAATACAAACGAATATGAGAAAAAAAAGAACCGGCGAACAATCTCAAAAGCCAAAAAGTCATAAAAAACGAAATTTAAGAATAGTGAAAAATATGGCAGAAATCAGAAGCTCAAGCCGAAATAAATAGAGCCTAAATACAATAATTTTATATTTATGATTAAATAGGTTGGATTTGAAAGTAGCCATAGGCTCTCTAGCTTCCTTGACGAGGAGCAGCCACCAACTGCATTGTTGAAATATGACTATCTGTAGGGATACGAAGAGATGCTATGTCTAATTTGTATTTATATTTCGTACCAACAATATAATTAGGTATAGACATCATCATGAAGTTGGAAAGTGGAAGATATAACTAACTATATTGTTTGCCCCCACAAATAAAACATATTATAATCATGAGCAATCCTTGGGTGCAAAGCCAGAGGTTACTTCTAGAGAGGTGGGGACTAGTCAAGCAATCGGGTGATGTTTCAGCTGTGGTGAGAGCTGTGTTCTTTTCAATGTAGCTCGACGTTAGTCCAACAGGTTGTTAAATTTGAGAAAGGTATGTAGGGAGAACTTCCAAATTAAAGTTGGAGTGGCCATGGTGGTGCTCATTAGAGTTTAAGCTTCTAGCTCTTAACTTTTTAATTTCGTTTTTTTCTAGTTTTTAGTTTTTATATTTTTTCTATTATTTCTTTTGCATTGTTCGTGATGGCATAACATTTTTTATTTATTTTAATTTTTTAAATTTAATTACACTGAAAAACTACTAGCTCTACAATGCCAAAAAAACTGCTACAGTAGCCAAAAAAACTAGAAACTCAAGTTTCAGAAGTACAAATGAGCACCCCCAGTGTATAGCACAGCCAACTACATCAACTAACAATTTCACTTGTATTCTAATATCTTCGCAAAATGCTCATTTATACCAATATGCCTAAGGGACTATTCATATTGGTTTTTGCTGATGGCTTTTGGCTGCGGTTAATGATTAGTAGTGGCCGATAAAAATAGCTGATAAATAGTAGTGCTTGATGAGTAGTAGCAGTGGCGGACTCAAGATTAAAATATAGCTACATCAAGGTTAAGTGGATATGATATAGATAAACTAAGTGGTTGTTTGGATGATTGGATCCCTTAATGAGATGGTGCTTGTGTGTAATTATCCAACACACACGCAGGTAAGCAAACCAAACATCCGGACTTAATGCAATTATTCATGATAAAACGGTTTCGCATATAAGGCTTGTTCTTTACGGCTTTTAAAAGCGGTTTTTGGTTTTTGCTACAGTATCTAACTTTTAAATGGAGTATTTTTTCAAGACGGGATCTAGAAGTTAATTGCAGTACACGTTAAAAGCCTAGCATGTGTATTAACCAAAATCGCAAGCGAGTATCTCTCTCCGCAATCTCTATCGCAAACAGCCAAAATTCAAAAATTTTAACCAAAAGCTATAAGCCACAACCAAAAAGAACAGACCCATATGCATCCCCAAACATAGTTAATTAGACAATGGGCAAATGAGAAACAATGGAAAGGGACAAAGAGAGTACCTGAGCTGATTGACCCTCATTCTCTTCTTGGTGCTTAATTCCGATTGCAATCAAGGTTATGCTCACCTGAATGAACATATTTGTGTTATTGACATGTGTGATAGCCATCACTGCAAATTTACAACGTGAATCTGCATGCTCTATAACATAGATAAATGACCAAAATCATAGCAGTCTTTATTCCTTTGTCCATTATGTCTGCACCAAGGTTGTGCAGTGCCACTAGTTTTTCCAACCAAAAAAAAAAGAAAAGGAAAAGAATGCTTTGTTTACTTACTTGACCAGCGTATGATGGGTCTCTAACGGAGCCAAAAATTAGATTTGCAGTAGGATCAACAAGATCATATATCACTTTAGCTGCCGCCTTCACCTAAACCTGAAGGAAATCAAGAACACCAGATTCCCAAATTAATCACAGATTCACAATCATTCACTTGAATCACTTCTCTAATTTGATCCCAATTCCCAAATTGCATTGCAAAAAGAACTAAAGAAGTATACCTTGACCACGCACACACCACAGAGCAAGCAAGATGGAGTGAGAGAGAGAGGAAAAAAATAGAAACCATCAAGACAAAAGGCCAAGCAAAGCAAAAACCCACGCCCCCATCTCCTCCTCCCTTCATCCCCAATCCCAATCCCCAGCCCCTCCTAGGTTAGCCTCCGTCCCCAACTCCACCCCCCCTCCTCGGCTTGACGCTGGCTTGACAAAGCGGCTGCTGTAGCCTGCAGCCCCGTGGCTAGCTAGCCGCCAGCCACCGCCGCATCCTTGGCCGTGCTTGTCTCTCCCCTGGCCAGTGGCTGTCGTGCCACGCCCCCTCGCCACCGCACCGCACTCCCCTAGCCGCCACGTTGCTCGCTCTAGGGTTAGGGTTGCTTCCTTTGTTGATTTGCTCAATGCCTCCACTCGGGACTCGGCTATGCCTATGACTCTACGAGCGGGTGCTCTCGCCTCTCTGGGACTCTATACTTCTACTCGCCTCCTTGGGCCGGACGCTCTTCTCCTGGGTTGAGGCCTGCCTCTAGTCCAACTGGCACAACGCTTGACTCGATTCATCCTGAGAAACACGAAGCTCTTCATGGTGTGCGGTGGTGCCGCCATGCCGGCTCTAGAGGAGGGGGTTCCGGC
Organism: Bonia amplexicaulis; assembly: GCA_036346245.1. Lineage (NCBI taxonomy): Eukaryota > Viridiplantae > Streptophyta > Magnoliopsida > Poales > Poaceae > Bonia > Bonia amplexicaulis. The sequence goes on along the minus strand of CM070738.1, from coordinate 11,366,525 downwards.
CGGCGACGGAGCTCGCGCGACCGCCCAACCTTGCGCCGAAAGGTGGGTCCGCCTCTGAGTAGTAGTGCATTATGTAAGAAAGACGATGCAACGAAAGACACTACAATATTTAGGCCACCATGTGACTTATAGATTGTAATATAATAAAATACAAAGTACGTTACAATATGTGAAAGCGAAAAATAGTGACTGATAGAAGCAGCTTATAAAATTTAGGGTGTTTGTATTGATTTCTACTTCTGAAAGTAGAAACTAGAAGCAGGATCTAATATTAACCTGGCCTTGGTTTCTGAATGCTGACATATATCCAACCCTCCCAATTCATTCTCAACTGTCTAAAATATTGCACAGCATATACTGGTGCTCAGCTCCACCAGCACACATAGCCCACCAATTAAAAACAAAAGGCATTTCCAACCACATGAGCTTGGCAAAACCTCAAGACAACAAGAACAAGTGTCCCCTTCCCCCGTGATAGAAAAACATAGGCAAAATAATCCCCAAGTCCTAATATTTTGTTGAGAAATGCTATAGAACATTCGACTGTTTTTGAAGAAAAAAACAGTCAGATGATCTAGAGGCGTTGGATCTCTATCTAACGGATCCAATTATATAAGCATCCCCTCCAAAAAAAATCTCATATAAGCACCCTCTAAAAAAACGATCTGGAGCGTTGGATCACTATCCAACGTCCTAAAATCTGACTATTTTTATCTCTAAAAGCAGTCGAATGTTGTATAGGCACTCCCTATTTTGTTAGGTCGCTCCTTGTGCCATCTCCCAAAAACTGCGTCCGCCACTCATGTGTGGCCAAGTGGAGAATCTCCTTGCTCCAGCTTGGACTCTCTCACTCCCTTTCTTTGCCTTGTTGCTTTGGTTAGACAACCTACGCTTAACCACATTCCAACGCCAAAGCATCCTCCTATATATGCGCACACACACAAACACCAAAACAGGCAGAAGCAAACACAATTGAGCGCAACATATACTCCACATATCCAGCTCCAATCGCCTCTTCAAGACTACTACCAACAGCAACGACAACAAAGACCACTACAACAACAAGAGGCAACGAGGAGTGGAAGCTTCAGCTCCCGTTCTTGCGGCTGCTGCAAGAATGGGCGTCCTTGGGGAGTGGCAGCGGGGGCCAGCCATCGGCCGTGGCGCGTCGGCGACGGTGTCCATCGCCACGGACCGCCTCACGGGCGACGTGTTCGCGGTGAAGTCCGTGGAGATCGCGCGTGCCGGCGTCCTCCGGCGGGAGCAGAGCGTGCTCTCTGCTCTGAGCTCGCCGTACGTCGTGTCGTGCGTGGGCTCCGACGTGTCGGCGGCGGCCGATGGGAGCGGCGCGATGTGCTACGACCTTTTCTTGGAGTTCGCGCCGGGCGGGTCGCTGGCCGACGAGATAAAGCGGTGCGGCGGCCGGTGCGGGGAGACCCTGGTCCGGTCCCGCGCGGGCGACGTCCTGCGCGGGCTGGCGTACATCCACGGCGCGGGGATCGCGCACTGCGACGTCAAGGGCCGGAACGTGCTCGTTGGCGCCGACGGGCTCGCCAAGCTCGCGGACTTCGGGTGCGCGCGGTGGACGGCCGAGGACAGCAATGCCAGTGGCGCGACGATCAGAGGCACGCCGATGTTCCTGGCGCCGGAGGCCGCCCGGGGCGAGGCGCAGGGGACGGCGGCCGACATCTGGGCGTTCGGGTGCACGGTCATCGAGATGGCCACCGGCGGCGCGCCGTGGCCGCGGTTCGCCAACCCCGTCGCCGCGCTCCACCACATCGCCCACTCCGGCGACGTCCCGGAGGCTCCCGCGTGGTTCTCCGACGAAGGGAAGGACTTCTTGGCAAGGTGTCTCATCAGGGACCCCGCGGCGAGGTGGACGGCGGAGCAGCTGCTCGAGCACCCGTTCGTGGCCTCCTCGCAAGCCAATTCCACCTCCAAAGCCGCGGAGATCGAGCAGTGGATATCGCCCAAGAGCATCCTCGATCAGAGCTTCTGGGAGGATTCGTCAACGGACTCCGACACGACGGTGGCGCTCACGCCCGCCGACCGTGTCCGCGCATTGGCGGCCGGCGCGTCCGTCGCGCCTGACTGGACCTGGACCGGCGAGGATTGGATCACCGTCTGCGGCCTCACCGACAACGACACCACACTCTCCCTAAAATCCGACGCGGATACGACGGACGCCGGTAGAAGCAGCGGCGACGAGGAGCGCGTCTCCTCCGCCGCCGGCGAGCAAATAGGCGTGGACACGGCGCCGCGGCAGCACGGCTCACATGGTTCAGCAGCTTCAGCTGACGACGACGCGAGCTCTAGTACTAGCTGTAGCTTTTGCCGCGGCAACAGCGTGATTAGCGGCCGTAATAATGGCTGTAGTAACTTTGCAAGCAGAAGCAATGGATGCTGTTGGTTAATCAAGTTGGCTAACGTTTACTTTCCCGCGTGCTGTTTCGTTTTTCACCTTTTCCGGGGGCGGGGCGTCCTTTTCGTCACGTGCCAGGAGAGCGCCGTCTTTACTGAGGGTGGGCCGGGTCATCCATTTTATCCCACATTTATATTCGAAAAAACATAAATAAAATAAATAAAATTCGTATTGAAAAATATTCATATCTGTATTTAAAAATATTTATATCCGTATTTAAAAATATTCGCATTCATATTCAAGAATATTCGTATTCGAGACTATTCGATTCGTATTCGATCTGTTTCCGAAACTCAGAAAAAACCTAGACGAATTTTATGATTTGAAATCTGTTAACCGGTTAAAAATCGGCAAAACCGCTAGAAAGTTGTTCCACCAAGATTTATTACAGAAGTTGTAGGAGGACATTCGTACCGAATTAAGTACATATTTGATTCAAATTCGTATCGATTTGCATTCGTATCTGTTTCAAAAATATGGATTCGTATTCGTATTTAAGACTATTCGATCCTATCCGATCCATTTTCATCCCTGATAATTACCAGGTGATGTTTACATAGGCTTGTCTTACAACTCAACAAAGGTACATCCCCATTATTAAGGGCCGAATCTCAACCTCAACACAGTAATAGCTTTTGTTTATGGTCAAAGTATTTTATCTGTGTTTTTCAGACGGTGGCTAACGACAAAAACATCTACGTAGATGATGTATATAATTTTATATTTAGAAAGTTATTTAGAATCTATTTTAAAAAGTTATTTTGTTTATTTTGATTTTTGAAGGAACTAAAAATCAGGAGCCAATACGCAAAAAAAAAAAACAGAGCCGCTACGTGAACACTGGCTGCCAAAACCAATCAGTACGCGTAAACGCTGGCTGACAGGTGGGTCTGGTCGAGCGGTAGGAGGACCAAAGATGCACGTTACGCACGCCGAATCCTCCGAGTCGATGATATTTGAGCATGAGGTTCGCGAGGGGCGGGGAGTGCAACCACCTGACCCGGCCCAGCTTTTCGGGCAGTGGTGCGAGAGGCGAGGAGGTGCCGTACGTTGCGGCCATTGCCAATTGGTGCGAAAAGCTGCAGGAATACGGGAGTTGAATGGTCGCGTCCGACCAGTTGGTTGGTTTGTTGGTTACTTACGTCTCACACTAAACTGGTCTAGCTTCTGGATTTTTTTTTGTTTTTGATTTATTTAAATTAGAATATACCGGAAACACGTTAGATTTTAGTTTTGGTTTAATTTAATTTTTTTTTGGATTTTCGGCTTTCTGTCCTTTTATCTTATTCATTTACATTGTCTGTGACAATATAACGATTTTTTCTTCTTATTTTTTAATTTTTTTTAATTGAAGGACTCAAAATGTTAACAGCCGCTACAATACAATTTCAGCAAAAATCTAAAAGGTTAAGACCTTTGGAGCGGGCCCTTATATAGCACTGTATGTGTATAGTTAGTCAGCAGTAGCCGACCGCTTACTTTGGGCTTGTGGTAATCTCGGTTAACTGACATTTTCATACCACACGAATTTGGAAACCAGATAACTAGATTTTCAAATTTTTAAAAATATAAAGTACCAACCGGTTTTCGTCAATTTGTCGGTTTTTGGCCAATTTGACCAGCTTTTGTTTGGTCAACAAACTCAACTTCAAAATCTAAATTCATGTTTTCACAGCATTCGAACATAAAACGAGAACCAGAACCATGGTACCAGGCAGTCATGGTTTGCAAGGTAGACAAGCTCGACTTCACTTTTCATCCCGAACCAGTGGCGGAGCCACCTCCCGGCGACCCTAGGCCATCGGCGCATAATACAGTGTGTGTTCTTACCTATAGTAGCAATATTCTTAGCTCACCGATGAACAACACTAGTTTATCAGGCTATAAAAATTTCTGGCTCCGCTACTATCCCAACCACCTTCGCCAAGTCCCAACCAATTCAGGGCACCACTGAGGTGCTGTAAGCAAGGCATATCTCTCTCTCTCTCTCTCTCTCTCTCTCTCTCTCTCTCTCTTCTGGATTTTAAGTACCTCCATGCCAAGTCGCCAAATATCTAGATCGATCTCTATGCCTTTTTGTACGTAGTTGGGGACCAACGCATCCACGTGAAGGCATGGCTGGTCTAGTTAACCAGAGCTGTCTGCTTGGTAACCGTACGTTAGAGCTAGTGAAATGTGAAAACAAATTTAGTTTTAGTTTTTAGCCCCCTGACGATGCATACTTGGTTTAAGGTCTGTTCTTTTTGGCTGCGACTTATGAATTTTGGTTGAAATTTTTGAATTTTAGCTGTTTACGGTACAGATTACGGAGAGATCGATACTCATTTGCGATTTTGGCTGGTACAGATGTTAAGCTTTTAACGTGTACTACGTTTAACTTGTAGACCTCATCTTGAGAAAATACTCCGTTTAAAAGTTAGGTATTGTAGCGGCTGCCAAAAGCCGGCCGGCTTGTGGCCTGAAGAACAGGCCCTTAGGTTTAATTTGGCATTCAGTCATGTATAATTCACAATTATGTTTTACTGCATTTAGATATATTACCTATACTTTATTTCTTGGAGCTAAATGCTTCTTAAGGCCTATTTGAAATACAGAGATTTCATAAAAAAAATTATAAGAAATAGTCCAGTTCTCGTAGAAATTGAAAAAGAAATTACCGTATAAACAGAGCCGTGATAGATAAAGATTCATGTAGCAGCAGATGACTTCATGGTAGATGGCACAGCATAACAACTAAAGGGGTATTCTTTTATGCTGCGTCTTGCGTCTGATGGTTTGAAAATGTTGCAACTGTAACAAAAAATAAATTAAGAAAATGTTGAAACTTGCCATATTATTTACGAATGTTTACCGTCTTGATATTCCACAATTCACATTAGTGGTGTACGTGATTTAACAGTGTACGCTAGACTTTGATCTGATGCATGTTTATTCCTGATTAACATACTATAAGCTCCTGTTGGTGTAAACAAACTAACAAACGTGCGTCATAACTCAAGTTTTGAGTACTATTTTTTAAGTTAGCATGGCTACGGTACAAGGCCGAGCTTTCTTATGCAAAGAAACGCTAGCTACAATGCCTCGAGATTCGTGCACAAGAGAGTGGCATATGCCCTAAGGACCAAGGCCAATGGAAGTTACACGCATAAGTTCCATTTTTCACAACGCTGCAAAAAGGAGAGGGAGAAAAAAAGACATACTGAGGTCCTGTTCTTAAGCAGTTTTTGATTTTAGCTTTTAGCTTTTCTACAGTAACTAATTTTTAAACGGAGTGTCTTTTCAAGATAGAGTCTAATAGTTAATTATAGTATATACTGTACCGACTTTATTTATATCGGTAAAAGCCGCACGTGGATTTCAGTTACTCTGTAATCTCTCGAACGAATAGCTAAAAGTCACAAGCCACAATCCAAAACCACAAACCACAGTAGATCGCTCACCGACATCACCGACATCACTAACTATATACCAGGTCGTTTTCAGCAACGGCAAGAGGTAACTTGAAATGGTCGTGACTCATGATAAAAAGATGGTGATCAATGATGTATTAAAAAAAGGCTCTACCTGACGATGGAGTGAGTGGGCCTGAGAGGAGAGAAATGGTCCACGTTTCCAGCATGAAGGAAAAAAAAGAGAAGGGACTTGGGGCACTGCTCCAACAACCAGAATTCTGTAGTTGCCAATTCAGTTTGGTGTAAACTCCAAGTCACTCACAGACTCGCGCACACGCAGACACAACACGGGTTGTGGACTATGGGGATTATATTGGTCTAATGAGTAATGATCATGATATATTATAGAGTAAAAAACGAAAAGGCGCGTCCTTTTTCACGGTTGGAGAAACTAAATCCATGTAGCGTAAGCAAAAAGTCACAGAAACACGGCTCTATAAGGGTACTTCTAGTGAGCTGAACTTAGTAATATCTAGAGAGTACGACTTAGTGAGATGGAGGAGAAATTAATGAAAAAAGAAAAGAGAGAAAAGTAATATCGCATGCAAGATATTGTCTAGGCATAAAATTCAAACAGCAAGGAATCATCAAAAATTTATATTGGAGAGAAACTGTAGTATCTATACCAACTTTTGAGAGAGTGGTAGGGAGAGAGAGAGAGAGGAATAGGGAATAGTGAGATTTATTGCTTAGACCCACATATAAACATCACTCATTAAAATAGTAGTCTCAATAATAGTTTTTTAGTGATGTGAAGGAGTATGGATATAGCTTAAGATGTCTACCATTGAAAATGCTCTAAAGGTGCTTATTTGGACCAAGACCCCCAGGTCATCTACAAATTGCTGTCAAACAAGCTATCTTACCAAGCCCATCGGAAACTGGTGGTGATTTTAAATGGTTTTGAAAGTAAATGGACCAAAGTGGTCATCCCCATTTGGTTAGGCTGAAAAGCTATGACTTATGGCTGAAATTGAACTATAACGGCTGAAAGTTTAATGTAGTTGAATGTGACTTATTTGGCGTAATTAAATTTAAAAAATTTAAAAATAGAAAAAATATGCTAGCTTATTATAGACAACGCAAACGAATACGGGAAAAAACCCGGCAAAAAAGCTAAAAAAAACCAAAAGTTCAGAAAAAGATAAAATTTATGAATAGTGAAAAATAAGCCAGAAGCTGAAGCCAAAACGAGCAGAAAAATAGAGAAGCTAAGGGGTGTTCGTATTGGTTTTTGCTACTAACTTTTAGTGTTGAGTTATAAATAGTAGTAATTTATAGAGAGATACACTCGCATGCGATTTTAGCCGATATAAATGAGTCACTACAGTGCGTACTAAAATTGATTAGTAGACCCTATCTTAAAAAATACTTCGTTTGAAAGCTAAGTACCGTAGAAATGCCATTTACTGTAGAAAAACGGATTATAGAAGCCAAAACGAACAAGGCCTAAAATGTATGCCATTTACCTTTTAAGAGAAAAACATATTTACATAACCTGTGGAACTAAATTACTAGCAACCAATTTATTTAAAAGATGAAGCGCATCTTTAATTTTTCCTCTGCCATTTTTCACCTGTTACTTTCATGGGAGTAATTATAATCAAAACAAAGGACTGGAAATTAAACAGGAATATCAAATTCTACATGTGAACTATAATGACAGTAAAACACCAAAGTACATGGCATATTTCCAAACAGAACTAAATAAAACAAAGAAGCAATGCACATGTATGATCAAATCTTCACAAATGCATGTTGCAAGAAGCCATGTGTTAGAATTACGGTGGGCATTCGAGATATTCTTTAGGAAGCTACATAAAAAGAACAGTGGAAATACTCCTAGTCCTAGCACAACAGTTGTTTAGCCGCATGAAAGCATCAAAATCAGGAAAAGATGGACAATGATGGATGCTTCTCCGAGGTCAAAAGCAAACTCGATAGTAACTAACGAAAGGACCAGTCATCATATTCAAATTCCTACTCTCCCTAAACCTGATTGACAGATCTTTTTTTTCATAATATTTGAAAAGGACAGTAAATTTCATAACTGTATTCTTGACCTTCAACACATTCACATGAACCAACACACGTAGCATTTCACCTTACCAACCACATTGTGACGTAGCAATAATATTCCAACGACATCAAATCTATATAATCAGTCCTCTCTCTCTCTCTCTCTCTCTGAGATCAATTAGTAATGATTAGGAACCTCTTCATTTTTGAACGACTATTTCAAAATTTCAGTACGCCCTTTTTGCAACTAAAAATGAGGTATTACAAATTTACTAGTGAGATTTACCTCAAGGTCCTCACATTAAGTTCTGTTAGGTACCTCAAGGTACTCGGATGAACATTTTCAACTAATTTATCTGTTTACATTCCATGAATGCCTACACATCTCAAATATATGATGCACTTTAAGATTTACTGCCACTCCATGAAAGCAACTCCAAATTACCATAGGCATATAGAGTGTTGCATTTAGTATTTTATTCTCCCTTGTTTGGCTGGCTATGATTAAGTAGAGATCAGAACGAACCTAAAAACTTCGTACCATTATTCAGTGCTAAACAAATTCAGATCTATACAGTGCTAAACACATAAAAGAAACTTCGAAGTGCCAGACCATATAACGCTCGCCAATCTAACTTGTACCACTGGTATATATTGCAACACAGTTAAAGATGGTAAAACTGATAGGTGAGAATAGTAGTAAATTAGCATGCTCTTCGGGTACTAACATCCAATGATCTTACCACAAGGAGTTTCTTCAATACCCTATGGAATGAGTAAACTCCAATTCTTACCAAAACTGCAACGGATAATTTGCTGCAAAAGAAGTAGGTTCACAATAGGATAATCTTATACTTGAATATTCTTCTTTCAAGAAGAATTGGAAAGCCTGAGGTCACTTGACTGAATCTGCTCTCGGAGATGCTGGTTGTCCTCCAGCAGCCGGTCATATTCAAGCAGCATGCTTTCAGATTGTTTTCAAATAGCAAGTGCCTTGTGCTCAGCAACATGGACTTCCTCTGTCTTTTCTTGGACTTGTAGCTTCAGTTTCTTCATCTCCTCGTTCAAAGTGGCAATCTCTTCCTGGTACTTCTTTGTCTCCTCAGATCTTCCATGTTTTGCTTCCTATAACATTTTGCTCTGCTTCGATACAGCCTCTACGTTCTTCTTTAGCCCACGTAGTTCCCTGATGTATTGGCGGAGCCGGTGGATAACTAGAGCAAGAAATAAGGAGTACCCTGGAAGAACAGTGTATTCGTTAGAACTTTGAAATAGGACAACAGAGAGCACAAATACAGTGCTGAGGCACAAAGTGAACATTTGTTCGAGAGTTGATAGACACACTATATTCTATACAATCGCTAATTCCCACCTCACACACCTGCTACAGGAGAAAAAAAGTACCCCACGTCCCCACCTCACATCAACACAACACATTAGAAATGGAAAGAACAGATCTGATAAAATCAGTAGTTGCACTAATGAAACAGTTCCAAACATAAAAATAGTTAATAACCGGAGTGTGGCAAGCGATAATCATCTAAAACTAAGTTATCCATTGGTGAAACATACTAGAAAATTAGTAGAGAGCTTGAAAGACACCACGTTTTCCAGTTGTTTCAAGAATATAAATGGAAAGGCAATAAATATGTAAGAAGAGTATGTCACCGTACCAATTGAGCTTTGGAGCTACTAAATCCAACTGGAGTTACATATATACTTGAAATTTCATTACAACATGAATATAAAGTAATTCCAAAAGAAGCAATTCACACTGTCACAATAGTGAACCACCAGATGACCACCATTCGTATTTCTCCATGTTTGTGAAACTCCTCATCCAGAACAAAAATGCGTCCTCTTAACATAATGCATCTGAATTATATATTAGATAAAGATTTTTTGAGGATATATCAGATAAAGTTTTAAATACATACAATTTAGTTTCTACCAAAAACATATGTTGTAAATTATTATAGAAAACCAAATGAAAAAAAATCAGTGGGCAATGAGATTTATATAACGAAAGCAAATATTTTTTTCTTGGCTCGTCTTCTTGTTCTCCCTTGATCAATTGGTTTACAGCACTAATTTTGTCCGGAGTTTAAAACGTATGAAAAACTGCCTGCCACAAGTAATTTTTTTTATGCTATTAGCAGTTCTTTGCCAAAAAAAAAACAATGCTTATACTATAAGGCTACCTTGCACATATACCAATAAATGGCTTCCATCCCTCTCTATAGCACTTTGACAAATTGGGAAGACAGGAAAAATACAATACTGAACAAAGGTTTTGCTACACCAAAGATGAACCAGATTTACTAATTGCTCTTTTATTTGGTTGCATCAACACATACTGCATCCAACCGAAGCTTAATAAGCATACACTAGAACATGACATAACCTTTCATAAAAAAACATGACAAAACCTGAATGCTAGCACTTCATAAGTAAAACAAACATCAAACCAAATATGAATATACATTTAGCAGGCAGGAGGAATCAAAATTCAGCATTTGACTGAACAAGAGCAATTTGTTGGTTCTGTACAAATAAAGGCCGTGACAAGTCAACAAGACCTGAACCACTGATTTTCGCAAGAATTCACTGGACAGAGGCAATTTAATTTTGCACGCAAAAACCTCCACTGAAGAACATGGTTACACATTTCATAACTTAACCTGAATATGATGTTCCGAACAGTGTGGATTCAACAAAAAAATCTGGTTACGAACCTCTTTTAAGCCAGAGATCTTTTTTGTATGAGGAAGCCTGAGAATTATTCAGAATATGAAACATTTCACAGCTTTTAGCACATGCACACAGATTTCAGAGATTCAACTAAACTAAACTAGCATGCACTTTGCACATTCAAAACTGAACTTGAACAAGAGTGGGCACAGCCGTCAATGGTTCAGTCAGTGGCTCTGCAAGGTACAACCATTTGGCAGCTTGGCGTGCCACAGTGCACCTAAACAGCCAGGGTCATGGCAGAACTAGCCATGCGAAGCTGGAAAGAGCATAGAGCGGTATAAAACAGGGACAGTACAGTGGAGCCAGAAATTGCAGTGAAGTCGGCTATGGTTAGTGCTGTCTTGGTATGAACAGAGAAAATGGGTAGCAATAGATGGAATACAGAACTGCAGAGGCTACAAATGTGGTTTGAACAAAAAGAATGAGAAGCCTTTGAAGTCACCTCTTTCAAATTCCAAAGATAAAGGATTGCAATCAAATAGACCACACCTAGAATATGTACCATCGACACCGAATTATAAAAGGACAAAAACATGCAATTGATGCAAATATACTAATAGAGCCATGTGTGTAAATGAGAAACACTATAATATTATCCATCCAAGTTCACACAGAGAGAAAATATCCTTCACATCACTAATCAGATGTGGAGCAGTATGGCACGAATTTGTCACAATCTTTTTCGTTGGGTTGACAAGTACATTTTACGTAGACAAATAATCACAGCGCGTCAGCGCCAAATGGGAAATAGCTCAGATGATGAAATTGAGTTGTACACTTGCCTATAGGGGGCCTGGGTCAAATTTGAAAGCTAGTTGCCTCATTAAAAAAAATAGTGGGGAAGAACGAGTTTGCTATAGCTAACCAGTTTAAAAACTCTTGATTGAACTTGTGAGGCCTCTTTAGAACAAGAAAAGAAATGCCTAGTTGGACCATAAGAATTTTCCATTTGTTCACTTTTGAATATAAACGACGGCTCTTTAAGGCCCTATTCCAAAGTGTTGTTGCTTTTGGCTGAAATAGTACTGTTGCAGCTGTTAGTTTTTTTTTTGTATTCAATTAAAGGAAAATGAAGAAAAAATAGGAAAAATGAAAAACACCGTTATATCTCCATGAATAATACAAAGAAAAAAGAAAAAAAAACCGTGCTAAGAAACTAACGCGTTGCAAACAGCTTTTGGCTTCTAGTAACCAGAAGGAAGAAGCTATAGCTGTTTGAAATGGTGCCTATGTATTTACATGATTCTTATGCTTTCATCCCTTTGACAGGATGAAGGGAATGAGTTCCCAGACCAGCTACAACTCTCTCTAGTCTAACTCATATCTTCTTTCTAGCATTTTCAGTTACTTGAAGCACATTGCGATAAGAACAAAGATCTGTAGGAGATGGATTTCTACATCACCAAATCATTCCACCATTTTATACCATAGAATAGGCAAGAACAGACATTAAGATTTCCTTGGTTTGGCGTGTTATGGAGGTGATCGAGTGGGGGATGTGCGTTACCAAGACCTACCCATGAGGGACGCCTCGAGGAGGTGGCGCGAGAAGAGGACCTGGTCGGTGGGCGAGATGGCGCCGCCGCCGCCGAACTCGGAGTCCCCGGCGCGGCCGCCGATCTCGGCCATGCTGTAGAGCGTGGAGGCAAGCAGGGTGAGGACGACGCCGGCGACAGTCTTGACGGCGACGGGCGCGCGGCGGCCGCGCTTGAGGCGGTCAAGGCCCAGCACGGCGAGCTTCCGCAGCGGCGTCTTGAAGAGCAGCGCCGCCGCCACGGCCGCCTCCGCCACGAGCACCACGAACAGCAGCTGGATCATCGCTGCTGGTGCTGGCTGCGTCGCGTTGGTTGGATTCGATGGGATCGAGGCCCAGGAGGGGTTTGGGGGTTGGGGTTTCGGAGGAGGCGGGGATCGGAATTTTCGTTTTGTTTTCTTCTTCTCGCATAAATCTGGGTTTTGGAACGGGGAAATGAGAAGAGAAATTTGAATGCTTGAATTTTATTTACTTTACTGGATTAAAACATGGGTCTGTTCAATCAACCCAACCTAGTATTTATGGTATAGATTTGGGTGAGAATTTTTAGGCCTTCATAACAATTTGGTATGAACTAGCCAATTAGTGAGTCGAAAATTTGAAGAAAAAAAATCAATTTGCTCTAGTCACTGTATACTGACATCCCATTATGTCGATCGCTTTCTTGTCGCGTGAAAATCTAACAAACTCCTCGCACTGCCACCAACTTGTTCTCGTCAACGGCGAGCGTGCCACATCCCTGCACCATTGATGTCGGTCACTCACCGTTGGGTCACGATGGGCATGGTGGCTGTCTCGGTGAGGACAATAGCATAATTCGCGCCGGTGGTCGTCTAGCTGCCGACGATAAGGCGCGCGGCGGCCACCTCCTTCGCCATCATCAACGTTGTCGCTGCAGCCATCTCCTCTATTGTCTCCTGCTCTACCTTCGGCCCGCCCCTCTGTCGACAGCACGGCCTCCTCCGCCATCTCCTCTTTCATCATCATCACCGTCGTCGCTCGTCGCTATAGAAGTCTAAGGTTTTTGTGTTCTTAGGTGCTCTAATTTAGATGGTGATCATTTTGACTTATTTTTAGTGGCTTATGACTGAAAAGCAGCAGAATTTGGTGAAAAACATCAGTGGTGACGGAGGCTTATTTAACATAATTAAATTTAAAAAAATTAAAAAATATGTTAGCCCATCACAAACAACGCAAACGATTACGGTAAAAAAAGAACCGGCAAAAAAGCTCAAAAAAAACCAAAAGTTCAGAAAAAAAACGAAATTATAAATAGTGAAAAATAAACCAGAAGCTGAAGATGTCCTTATTTTTTATTCAAGATATCTTGTCCTTACTCGGTACTTACTAGTACACTGAGGATGTCCTTTGATTAGCTATTGATTAGTTCATGCAAAAGGTAAAACCAGTGCATTGTGAATTGCATCAGAGATAAAATGCATTTACTATTTAACCTTGGGAACCCATTGACACTTAGAATTCTATGTCATGCAGAGAAATGGATAAATTATTACTACTTATATCGATTTTTCTATAATGGCTATAATGCTCATGTTTTGGGCCACTAGAAAAGTCACTAGCTAGATCTGCTATGTCCATGAAATTCTTAAGAGGCTAAAATGTATGCTGATCTTCAATAAGGAAAAAACCTTTGTGTTTGTGGTAGCTATTTCCCATACAGACTACATAGTGGGTCCAAAGTACAATTCGATTTCTAGTCGGTTGCCTGGTTGTAGCGATCCATATTTTTCTTTTATTGAGAATTGTGAGCTTGGCAACTGGAATTGGTAGTTCTGATTGTGTCTAGAACTGACTAAAGATTCCAGATAGATAGTGAATGAACATGACCAATCATTGTTATTGTATTAGCATTATCGATCAACCTACGAAGTTTCTACCCTTTTCTAGTGCTCAGTGGTTCAGAAATGATTGATTCTGTTATTGCGCATTTGGCTGTCGATGAAAACATTCAGGGTTTAATCAATACTCTTCATATATAAAGCCAACCTCAGAATCATGAATGTCATGTATATTTATATTTTTTAGGGCTAATATCAGAAAAGCGAACGTCAAGGAAGTCAAACCTTCGTTAGGATCATAGTAAAAGTGAACGTTAAGGAAGTCAACCTTTTCTTGTCCTTTGATGACATAATCAGAGGAGTAGCCTGCTATTATTTTTGTGGCTGAGCTATTGTTCTGTTTCCTAAGTTGCAATGCATGCTTCTCTCGTCATTCTTAGATTTAATCCATTAAATTATCTTGAACCTGTTAGTATCCAGCAACCATGCTGTTAACAGTTGATCATGATGATCGTGTTGTACCATTGCACTCATTGAAGTTGTTAGCAGTAAGTTCATTTCTGTATTCCGTTTCCCTGTCTTTTCTTTCAAACTAAACTAGAATCAGTGTTCAATTACCACTCAGTATTCTATTTATTACTTAAAATTGATGGCATAAATATGTAATATATGAATACATTGTAACAAATATTCTATAAATGTGGACAATCTTGCATTTCCCTCTTTGATTGGGAAGGTGTACATTATGTTAATTTTGTTTGAAAGGTTTTCACATGAGGGCATCATATATAGTTCTTGTAAGAATATTTTATTGTGATAATTTTGAAACTATCGATCATTTGATACGCTTTCCAGTATAGCATCATTTGACGGTTGTTTAACATTGCGTCGTACACTTTTCGCTTTTGCAGGAACGAGTTAGGACCTTCATCGAAGATACCAGTGATAAAGATGTGCTTGTGCTAAAATGTTCAGAACCCATTTCAGAGGCTACATTGACGGGGCTAATGTAGTCTTTTTTGTTGCATGCTGAGGTATTCATGTCAACTAAGTGCCGATGTAATTGTTTAAGATTTTTTTTAGTATTTTTTGGGATTTTTCTAAAGCATTACCAAGAGTGAGATTTTTTCTGTACAAAGCAAGAGTAGACGAGTAGTACTGCTAGTTGTCTGTACTAATCACGAGTGGGTCGCATGCGTTGTTGTGGACAGCCACCGAACCTGCTAAACTTAATCCATCTCTGCATTGCGGGCCACGGCAGCCGCAAATGCCTGGTGGCCAGCGCGGTGGGCACGGGTTATCCGCAGCCCGCCCCACTTGCACCACTACCCAGCAATGCTCAGTGGTGAACGTGCCTTGACAACCTGATCAGGGGTGGCTAAATGGGCGCCACAGCTTGACATGGCATGGGTCCATTCGAGCATGAGCCCCCGTTTGACCCCGTTATTTATACGGGTCATATCATGTTAGCCCATGAGCTGGGCCACGACCTAAGCACCGATAGCCTCATAGGCCATACCGGTCGGCCCAGACACAGATAGCTTATTTGGTATGATTTTTTTAAAACATAAAAATGTAAAAAAAATACAAAATAAAAGTATTTATACTTATAAAACTAACTATATAAAATCCAAAAATATAAAATAAAATCATATAAATATTAAAAATGAAGGAGCCTAATGGACCGTACCAGGTTAGATCGAGCTGGACAGGGCTAGGCCAAGCATGGCACTATTCATGCCGTGTCAAGTCAGTACGCTGGGCTAGGGTGGCGACCCAAGCAAAGCCAGGCACATCGTGTCGATTCAGTGATAGGTCATGTCATGTCTGGATCATATCAACAGTAGCGTGCTTTGAGCTGCCCAACACTTACGGCTCATTTTGCCACCTCTAAACTTGATGCATGAGTTATGCACAACACTAGCAAGACACCATGGAAAGGTACTTCTAGAATTTTTGGATGAAACTTGATGCATGAGTTATGCACAATTTTTGGATGCGTGAGTCACAGATTTGCGTTATGATTCGACAACAACGTACTTCTAGATTTTTTTTTAGACAAAACAATACTTGAATACCGCAGAGTCGAGAGCCAGTCAAACATCAACAGTGGTTGTCTTCTCCACTCTCCTACCAGAGAGAGCTTTTGGATGAAATGATCATCCGACAGCGAGTTCTAACTCACTTGTAACACCCTCCTTGATAAACTCCTGGCGCATCCTCGTATCATAATATCACCAGGAGTTTCTGTTCAGACATTAGTAACTTCATTGGATATCTGACGACAAATTTTATTGCCTCCCCCATACAACTTAAACACATGCAGTTGATCAGATCGAAAAGTAAAGATATATATATAGTTAACTACTAAACAGGAAGCAGAAGAACACATATGCCACTGTCCAGTGACCAGCTAGGGGCTAGACTAGAGCATGTCCCTTAGCACGGTGATGGCTGCGGCATGCTTCTCCTGCAGACATGAACAGCCACATTTTCAGTACGTGATGGATGGATGGATGGATGGATGGATGGAACAAAGAAAAACCTTTAAAATGAGAACAATGCGAGCTCATAATCTCAGCGTGTCAATGGCAGATATTACCATCCTTCCATTCGTTTATAATATTAGTGGGTTGGAAGAATTCGATTCATTATCACGCCAATTGAACTGTTACGAATGTGAATTCGCATTCACCTATGTCAAGACAATACCGCTGCTGCTACGACTAGTAGTCTACTACTAACAGTACCGCTCGATCTAAGATTTTTTTTGGGCTCTTTTTTTTGAACGGGTAGAAGCACTGCTATATATTAAAAACCGAGATAAAAGGTTATTTGTAGGTGAAGGGATATGAGGGTGGCAGGCCCAGGACAGGCTGCACCCAAAGGAAATAAATTAAGGTGTTAAGGTAGGTGCTAGCTCCGCTAGCTTCTTTGCCCCCGCTAGTATCCAGGTTTGAGAGTCCTCCTAGATTTTGGCGAGCAGGGATGTAGGAGAGGATGCTACGGAATGAAAAATGCAAAAAATCCATTCTTTCCTTATTTTGTTGAGGTTTCCAAGGCACGTCTGGTTTCAGAATAACGGACTCCCACTAGTGCCAGATGGAAGTGGTGTTGTGCCAAGATGCTAAGTCTATGGAGTATGAAGCAATCCAGTGGGTGATGAGGATCCATATTCTTTTCATGTAGCGGCATTCGGCGAAGAGGTTGATGACTGTTTCCGGGAAAATTATATAGAGAGAGCAAACCGATTGATTTGGCCATCCTCTCAAGGAGAGGCAGTCAGCAGTCCAAAGCATGTTCTGTAGCATCAGCTATGCAAAGGTTTTACATTTGGGGGCATGTCTTCCAGACTAGGGGGTTCATGGAGGTTTTTTGGAGGTGTTTATTGTGCCAAAGAACTACGCTTTGTATGCTGAGGCCATGGTGTAGCTTCTGTGCGGAGTCAGCTTCCATGTTATACTGTCCTCCACCCCTTTCTGAAGGTTCATGGAAGATATGTTGCTCCAGAAGGCAACAAGTTCTTGAATATACTGTATAGTTAGGCCGACCGGCCAGTTGGGATCTTGTAGCCATTTGTTTCCCATTAAAGCCGCATGTAGGGAGCAGTCTTCCTTCTGGAGGCGGTGAAAACATGCGGAGCAATATCTCTCATACGTCTCCCATGAGCCCAAGCTAAGTTCCATAAGCTCGCTATTTTACTGTTGCCGATTGTTATAGAGGTGGTTACCACGAAAAAAGATGATCATGCTCATCGTATGGGGCTTGCGTTCCTTTCCAATGCTTGTTTGTGGCCGCCCACTCGTACCATAGCCATCTGATTCGCAAGGCTCTCGTAAAGTACTAGAGGTCCAGGAGGCCAAGCCCACCTAGGTGTGTGGGTCTGTACACCTTATCCCAACTGACCTTGCACTTGCCGCCCGTTAGTTGGTCTGATCCGGGCCAAAGAAATTGTCTCATCCGTCTGTTTAGGAACTGGAGCACCCTAGCTGGTGGTTTGATGACCGTGAGGAGGTATGTCGCTTGGGCATTCAGGACTGACTTTGCCAAAAATTTCCTTCCTACAAGTGTCAATAATTTACCACGCCAACTCGTCAAGCGACCCGTCACTTTGTCTTATAGCCTTTGGAAGTGCAGGCAACGTAGTCTACAAAGTGCAGGTGGTAATCCCAAATATTCTAATAGGAAGATTGCTAGTATGGCTGGTAAGTCCTAAAGCACAGTTTGTAAATCAATCCCTTTGCAACGTATCGGTGCCACCTGGCTTTTTTGTAGGTTTGTATGTAGACATGTGGCTTCACCAAATTTCTTTAGAACATCTGCCTAAGTAGGGTGTAAGAAAATGGCCGTATTGTTTGCATAGAGGGAGGTACGCAAGGTTGTTGCCCGTCCACGCAAAGGTTGGAGGAGACCTCGATCCGTGGCTATATTGAGTATGTTTTGGATATGGTCTATTGCTATGATAAAGAGGAAGGGGAAGCGGGTCGCCCTACCGAAGGCCTTTGCGGTGTTGAATATTGTTCCCGAGGATGACATTTAGATGTACTCTAGAGGTTGCGATGGAGAGGATGCAAGAGATCCAATCCATCCAACAGCACCTGTAGCAGGTAGTCCCAACGAACCAAGTTGAAAACTTTTGCAATGTCGAGCTTAAGATGAAGGGTTGGTGTTCTCGCTTGGTGAAAATTCCTCGCGAAATTCCGGATGTATAGGAAATTTTTCTAAATGCATCTTCCTTTAATGAATGCACTTTGACTCTGGGAGACTAGGTTGTTCATGAAGGGGGCGAGCAGCAATGCCAAGGTTTTGGTGATGATCTTGAAAACGCTGTGTATGAGAATGATTGGTCTAAAATCTGCCACAAATTGGGCTGTCTTTCTTTGGAAGAAGAATAACATTGGCAGTGTTGGAGCATTGAAAGTTGGCTATTCCGAGGTTGTCAAAAACCTATAGGACGGCCATGAGATTCTCTTTTATGGTGTCCCAGCATGCATGGTAGAAATTCCCGTTGAAGCCATCCGGGCCCGATGCTTTGTCCTTTGGTAACTGCAGGATAGCCATGTGTACCTCAAGTTCAGTGAAGGGTGCGGTTAGGTCCTATAGGTCCATGCACAGTAGTTGTAGTGTTTCCCAGTTGAAGGTAGTGGCTACGTGCGAATTGTGTCTAAGGATGCAAGAGAAGTGGTCAAAGAGCACTTCAGAGTTTTCTTGTGTGAGGTCGCCCAGCCTTGCCCCCTCATGCGGCGTTGGATAAAGTTCTTCCGTCTATGGGAGTTGATTTTGATGTGGAAGAATTTTGTGTTTGCGTCTCCCTCTTGAAGGCAATTGATTGGTGACACCGGTTTAATTCAAGATTTTTGAATTACTGCCAGACCCATAACTCTCTTTTTTAGGCAAGCTCGGAGCTCAGTCTCATCGAAAGTCAAGGCTTAGTTTTCCTGAGCAATGTTGAGATGCAGGATGATCTCTTTGTCCATGTGTAGTTGTAATTTCACATTCAGAAGCAGCTTGTTGCTCCAGTCCCTTAACTGGTTTGTTGCAATTTTCAATTTCCCGTTGAAAGTGGAGATTAGGTCACAGCGGGGCATGATCTCCGCTCAAGACTCCTAGATGACCTGATAGAAGGTTGGTAGTCGAGTCTAGAAAATTTCAAAGCGGAAGACTTTCGGTGGTCGTGGTCCACCAACATTTGACAGGAGGAGGGGGTAGTGGTCTGACAAGGAAGTGGATAAGGCCTGTAGGGCATGGTTGTTGAAAGTGGTGTTCCAGGCATTGTTGCAGAAACACCTATCAAGTTTGACTAATGTGGGGTTGTCTCTTTTTGTTACTCCAAGTGTATTTACGATTTTGTAGGTGTATCTCTTGTAGCTCGTAGGTGTTTAGGCATTGTGGAACCTTCCCATCAAGTGTTGGTTGAGGTTCAAATTATTTTTGTCAGTCTCCCTGTAGATTAGATTGAAGTCGCCCAGAAGTAGCCACTTAGCAGCTGGCGGTTGGCATACATGCATAAGTTCCATTAGGAATCTCTCTTTGTCTCTATCTAGTGATGGGCCATACACCGAGGTGAGGACAAAAGTAGTAGCATAGTCCCAGATCATATGTAGACCGTGAGGCAAAATTCATGGCATCGAGGGTTGGCGATGGAGACCGCATCACTGTTTCAAAGAATAAGGATCCCTCCTCTGGTATTCTCCACCGAAAGGAAGGAGGACTCATCTAGTCTATTTCCACCAATGGACTTGGCCAAAGCTAGGTCGACTGTACTCAGCTTTTACTCCTCTAGACAAGCTATGTGGCAAGCGTTTGCGTCAACAAAGCTTGAATGGTTGTTTGGCGTGCGGGGGAGTTTAGCCCCCTCACATTCCAGTAAATAATGGTGATGTTGGGCCTAGACATAAGAAGATGATGGCTCTGGTGGTTGGTTGCGAGGTGGAAGTATCCAGGGGACCTAGCTCCTATGAAATCAAAGTGTCGGACAAACCGGACCATCCCAAGCGCCCCGTTGATCCCTCTGTATTTGCCTGACTCACTGCTGAGCAATTTGATCCGAACCCAACACTAAAGCAAAGAGAGAGGAGCAGCGTGTTGTTGGTAGGAGGGGCTTCCCCCTTGGCATTGCTACTGCTACACATCATCGTGGTGGTGAAGACGTTCGCGGTGATGGTGGCAGTGATTATGGAGTTGGAATGTGTTGCGGGTTAAGCCGAGGAGCCGATGACATCGGCGGGCTAGTGCACTGCGGGATATGCCAAGGAGCTGATGACAATTGTGTTTGTGGTTGGGCAGGTACCGTGCCAGGCGAGAAGAAGCAGGGGGAGGAGCTGTGCAGGGAGAGATCATTTGACGAAGGGGGTGCTGCGTTGACACAAACTAAAAAATACAGAACACATGACATGCATAGCCAGCCAGTACAGAGCGTTGGAGATATTGCGTGGGGTCTGATGCATTCAGGTGGGCAAAAGCACTGGACACCCAGGTCGAGTTAAAAAAGTAGATATGGACAACAGTAGATTGTAGATGCATGGTAATAGGGGGTCTTCTAGACAGGCCATGGCCTTCAGTCGGGCAACAAGGCTTGCTACACATCGTGGTCCTTCAGTCAGACTACACAACTGGCTGCACCACGAGGCTCTCAAGGTTTGCCATTGTTGTGTGCTCATACAAGGCATCCTCCAAGCGATCGATGGGCTCAAGGTTGAACTACAAGAGTCAGGAGAGAGCTTGGATGGCCTTGGAAGGAAGTGGCCCATTGAACATGGCCACATATTGGTTGAGCGCTTAGTCGGTTATCTCTCGGTGCTCTTCAAGGACGCCAAGCTTGTGGGCTAAGATCTCTTGGGCCCTCTTCATGACTAGAGCTTCTGTGCGCTTTACTGCAAGGCAGTTGCTTCGGCCAGGTGTGAAGGCCAAAGCTGGCCCTCATAGAGGTGGTGGCGTAAACTTAGGCATTGACAGGAGAGGTAGCATTGGTGCCACAAAGATGTCATCCATCAGGTTGACTTCTTCATCGTTGTTGTTCCCCTCAAGATAGGCAGCAGCAGGGGGTTCCACGTCGAGGAATGTGTTGTTGTCGGACGCGACAATCAATGGCACCAGAGCTGACGGTGGTGAGTGTGTAGTGGTGTAGTCGGGGGAGTTGGCCTCCGAAGTCAGCAATGATGGTGGCTGATAAGGTGGCGAGGATGGATTTGTAGCAGTCACGATAGCCGAAGTCTTCGCACTGGGAAGGGTGACGCCAGATGCTCGGCTTGGGGCACATCACCATCCTACGAGGATTGATGTAACGGTGGCGCACCGGGATCCCCCGCCAACTTGGGAGGAGAATCGGTGAGGAGCTAAGTTGAGGCCTCCAAGGGCATCGCCAACCTTGGCCATCAAGTCCACCAGAGACACAACAGCAATGTCCTAGTGGTGTGGCAGAAGTAGTTGGGTGGTGGCCTCTCTGGACACTTGCACAAATATTTCAGCCGTGTGGAGCCACTCTTGCCAGTGCAGCTGTGCCTCCTCCTTCGATTGGCCTAGTCTGTTGTCGAGAAGTTGAGCGAGTTCCTGGTGGAGGAGCACATCATGCGAGGCAAACATTGCCTATAGGGTAGTATCCGTGAAGTCCTTACGCTCCTTGTTGACATGTGTTGTTGGTTGCATGCTTGCCGTTGTTCTAGCAAGCTAAAGATGAAGTAGCCCATCGGCATATCAAAGTGTCAGCACCAATCACCCCCGGTGGAGTTGCGAGGCCAAGGGGATCGGTAGTGGATGCACTTTGGAGCACGGGACGTCTCGCGTCGTGCATCGTCATGGCTGGTGGTTCTCCATCGGCCCCGATGATCACTCCTTTAGTAGTGATGTCAGTCTTCGTCGTCGATGTCATAACGACTGCCGCTATGCTTGACATCACCACGGTAGGCCTCCTGACTAAGCCTACCCAAGCTGCTCTGATAGGAGGTACCCACGTCGGCTCTTTTGCTTGGTGCAACGGTGTCGCTTCGATGCTGGCTTTAAAGGCCCTCCAAAGTCTCTAGGGAGCCGTCAACCACCCCCAAATGCCATGATAGACCATGTTTTGCTAGCTTGAAAGGCATGAAACTGTCAATGATGAGGTCAATTTTGAGGGGCGGCTGAGAAGTCTCCGATGAAGTCCAGGTATATAAGAACCCAGAAAGTAAGCCCCTTCTTGCAGTGATCAACATTAGGAGCTGAAGACTGGGGGCCTGATGACGGGCCAGGAAGGATGCTGTCCATGAAGGTGAGCCACGCACCTTTGGGATGGAGCTGGGGTTAGCGGTGCATGCCCAGAGGTCTAGCGTTCACATCCTCTTGGAGGATGAATTTTTGCTTGATGTGGTCCAAGGAATATTTGCTACCAATGACCCTGTTGGCCACGCCCGTGATCCAGGCATGCAAGGTAATACCCTCTAGGCAGAGGTGCACATGGAACCTTAAGGCTGCACCAAAGGCGTGACAAAGTAGCTTCCATGGGCGCACATAGAACTCCAGGTTGTGGAAGACGAACTTGTGGGTTTCAGGCACCTCATCTCGATGATGCTTGTGCTCGAAGTTGACAAGGTAATTCTCCAGATAGTGGTGGTGCACGGAGAAATCAGCTGGCCGCAAGTTGAATCATCTTTGAATGGCTTCAGCAACAGTTCTGAGGTCTGTTTCCGGCCTCGACTTGCCCAGCCATAGCACGGCCGAATAAGCTTCGCGGCATTGGAGTTCTCTCTACAAATCCTTGGAGGAGGGGATGACGCATACGTCTTCAACTGGCTAGGTTCGCCATTGCACAGAGCACGGCCCAACAAACTACAGTGACAGGCGCTAAGGAAGTGTGGCTAATGAAGCGAGGAGGACCAGCCAAGCGCACGGTGGTGGCATTGCTGGGATGGACATGGAGGAGAGGCGAGCTGAGGGTAGAGGTGGCTTTCTGGCATGTCTTGGACACTCTTTTGCCTTATGACCCGAGCAGAAGTAGTGGAGGCACTTCGCTGGGTCGCGGCAAGAACGAGCGAGATGGTCATGACTTAAGGAGTTGAAGCATCTCCCTCTAGTGTACTCCAAAAAGTGTTGGTGGTTGCGGCTTGAATGCATTGTAATGGAGCTCTTGGGAATGACTGGCGACCGACTGTGAGCTTTGCGCCACCAATGCTTGGGCTTTATCAAAATCCAGTGAGGAGTGGCATGGGAATTGTGTTACGTTGAATGCACTGCTCCACTTGCTGCAGAGAGGGATGAAGACGATGAAACATGAGAGGAGGGGCGTCGTTGGAAGCCATCATTCCTTCCCGCATGCAAAAGGTCGGGTGGAGCAATAATCATGTACCTGAGACGACGTGCAGCAAGGTCGTCCGCAAAAGGTGACTCTACACATCGAAGGCCTAGCCTGAGGATGATTTTGCGAGATATGCAGTGTCTTGACTTCAATGCGGTTGTTAGACACATCTTCAATGCGAAGGTTTGGTGGGGTGGCTTGCTTGATCGACGGATGGCGGAGCCTTACTGTAGAAGCTTGGAGGGGATGGACGCCTCTCCTCAACGGGGACTCTAGAAGGTTGGTGGTGAAGCTCGATCGGGGTGGTGGGGGCGTTGGAGCCAAGGGGCACTTCAGAGCTTATAGGGCAGGGGTGGAGGGTAGATGAAGAGTGGGGAGGGCAAGACCGAGTCTAGCTGCACTCCAGCATGGCGGTCGATGACTGGCCCAGAGGCGACGGTGGTAGAGAAAGCAGTGGTGGTGGAGAGGGGTTAAGACGCCACCGCAACCCAACCACAACGCAGTAGGAGGCGAACTGACCATGGAGCAGGGAGATCTGGGAGAGAGGGTGCTGGATCTAGCGGGCCATAGAAGTGGGTGGACGCCGTGACCGGGGCGGCCAGCGATGTACCCGAGCGTTGGGTTTGCCTCGGTGGATGTGAGAGCTGGGTAGTAGGCGGACGTGAAAAGTTTCTAAAAAGCAGAATTTTCCAGGCTCTTTTAGGGCACCCTAAAATGAATATAGGTCGTCCATTCTTTTTATCCAATAAATCAGATTAGTTTGAATTTAGTTATATTACCACCAGTAGTAATAGCAGTAGAATTTTGAGAGGGATAAAATTGTAAAGGTAATGGCGAGGTGCAGCAGCCATGCGGCAGCACGTGTACAAGAGCGTCGCTGCAGGGGCACGGTGTTGGCAAGAATTAATAATAGGTTCGGAGGAAAAGTTCATAATATTCTTAGAAAAAAATCAGATTTATAAAGAAAAGTCTATCATACTCCCATATATCATGGTGAAATTTAATTTCCATCAACAGAATGTACTAAAATTTCCCTTTTTTTCTGCGGTCCATTTCAGTGACCCCAATCAGTTTGCAATCAGTTTGCAAGAGGTGCGCTCACCTGGTCACGAGCCCTGTCCCGGATGCCGCTGCAGACCGGCTGGCCACGCTCGTCGTACAGTATCATCCCGCTGAACCTCGGCATCTGGCACTTGACGCCCATCAGCACCCGCCTCTGCCATATCGGCCGAGCCAGCGTGCCACCGGCAGCCCTCTCCACTCCACATTTCAGACCCGCAGCCGCCGGCGCCACCACCTCCTCCACATCCAACGCTTTAGCCCCCAGAAGCCCATACTCGCAGTCGCCGCCACCCATCACGCCGGCAACCTCGTCAGTCACGACGTCGCCCCGCCGCGGCGCCCGGCCGTCGGCGTAAACCTTCTCCTTCCACAAGGCCACAGACAGGCAGAGCCCCATGGGAGCAATGCAACGCAACGCAACGACAGCAGTGGATCAGGATGCAGAGACAGCAGCGTACTAGCAGTAGACAGTAGGACAGTGTGGTGCGGTGTGGTGGGCTTCATATGGCGAGTGGCGCCAAGAATCAGCCAATGCACGCACAGGCTGCCCGTGAGCCTTGCCGTTTGTAGCGAGCGAGCGCCGCTTGGACGCCCATTTACGTTTCACCGTTGCTTGGGCCTTTGGGGGGTGCCGATGCGTGACCGCACTCTGCCTGTGTGCATGTGAAGCATGCCCAGCTTGGTAAGCAGTGGTAGTAGTATACTTCAGATTGGAGTAATCTTCAAAAATGAGGTGATGGATGATGGTGATCATGGGAGTGGCCAGGTTGGTGGCGGTTCATGTGTTGTGACGTTGTAGCGGCAGAGGCGTGTCTTTGTGTGGCATTCTTGCTCGGGTTAATTGCTTCAGATCACAGGCAGGTACCAGCGAAAGATAGTTCAAGTGAGGCTGCAATTTTGCTGGAGTTTCTGGTTTGCGTTTATCTTGGCTAAGAAGGGTGTGATGGAAAAAAAGGGCAAAACTGTTAGGTGCATAGCATGGAAATATGGTGCAGGAACATAGCTGGACTGGAACCATATGACATATCAAGCATACTAGAATTCAGAATGGGGCGTCTTTAGATTATAACTATCTTCTTCCCTCTCTCTCTCTCTTTTCTTTTGCGGAGAAAAACTATCTTCGTATTTGAAACATATAAAAATTGTTACTGCATCGATCATTATCTAACTAATTACAGTGTAAACGCCTTAAAAACAGCAATCTGATGATGGGATCCATTCTTCAAACTTTAAGGCCTTCTTGAATAACTGCAAGTGAAAGTTTCTTCTGCCATCCAGTAGTGGCTTCACCCAAGACATTCTTGTGTCACCAGCTAAAGATTTCAGGATGGTCCTGCGGGGTCTGCCTTCACAGATCTCAACTAGCATCTGACATTTCACAGGGCACAAAGTGACGAAGATTGAAGACTCAAAATCTCAAGGAGCCCATAGTTGCACTGCTTCACAACAAGTTAGCACTATCCATCAGCCTTGACATTTTCCAAATGGGAGGTGATTCAATGCTCTCCTAACAAGTAGAAAAGTGCACAATTTCAAAGCAAGTTGAAGGCTTGATTTGCGACCACCTACAACTCCGTTACTAACTTAATTGAATTAACATTTGTGAAATTTAGTTTTCAAGACAGTATAGAAGCACTACTCATGTTCTAACAGTTCAGTGCTCCAAATTTTCGACTGCTAAAGAAAAACAAGCAATGGAATACATGTAGAAACAGGGGAAATCAGCACTGACCTGTCACTAGAATATGCAAGAAGCCTTTTCAGGATAACAGCACACTATTGGTAAAGATAATCATGGCACCCAACTGCGGAAATCAGGAGGCACAGTTTCGTCTGTGAAGTACACTTTTCTCACTGCCTCGACATCACAAAATCTCACGTTACGTGCAGGAATAACAACAGCATCAGGGCATAAGGCTAGATATATCACTAGATGCAGCACACACACACAGAGAGATGTTTTAGAGAAACAGTAGTTACCAGGGAGGCGTATGGTTTCAACAGAGGTTTAACAAGCTGCCACATTGGCTGAAACACAAACAGTGCATCGACAAAAAGAACTTGGCCAAGCCACTTCGGGTAGTAATAGTAGAAAACATCGATCTGAGGAAGATGGAATTAACATCAATAGAATTAGAGTATGCATTAGGTGCAGCAGACAACAAGTAGACTTCATAAGCCTGGAAATACAGGAAATCTATGTATGGATTAACCTACTAGAGCAGGGCCTAAACACATTCTTCTTTGAACTAGACTTTTTTAATCTAGCAAAACTTTCTTATTTATCCACAAGTAATTGTTCTTGGAAGTGGATATAAAAAATCACATGATTTAGTCATGATGTTATTTGACATCCCTCTTAGTTTGGATGAATGCACCACACAACCAGTGATTGCATTGATGTGTATATGTTATACATGTACATGAGTTGGTTTACAAGGAAGGAGATATCTCAGGGATACAAACGCGATAAGCAACCATATACAGCTATACATGATCCTATCTAACTGATTATAACAGATATCGGTTGATATGTTCCAAACTTCCAAGTATGACTAACACTCCCCGTAGTCGAAACTGGACTCTCCCGGATGTTGAGACTGGACCGAAAGTCAAAGAAGAGGGGCGAAGGTAGTCCCTTAGTAAATATATCGGTGAACTGCGACAACGAAGGAACATGCAGTGCACAGATTTCTCCCAAAGCCACTTTGTCGTGAACAAAATGTAAGTCTATCTCAATGTGCTTGGTCCGTTGATGTTGAACTGGGTTTGATGACATGTAAACAGCACTAACATTGTCGCAAAAGATAACAGTGGACCTGCGATGCGGGCGGTGGGGTTCCTGTAGAAGTTGCCAAAGCCAACTAGCCCCGGCGACGGCGTAGCGGCTGCCCGTATTCGGCCTCAGCGATAGAACGAGATATTGTGTGTTGTCGTTTTGAATACCAAGACACAAGATTCTCTCCAAGGAAGAGGCGGTAACCGGAGTAAAGCAAGGAGTGTCGTGGCAACCAGCCTAGTCCGCGTCGGTATAGCAAATAAGATAGTCTGTTGCTAATCGAGTAAGCTGCAGCCCGTGATGAATGGTTCCTTTGATATACCACAGTACATGCTTAACCAGGTTGAGATGGCGATCACGCGGATCGTGCATGTGCAGGTAGATCTGTTGCACGGCATATGCAATGTCAAGACACGTGAATGTGAGGTACTGAAGAGTACCCGCCATACTCTGGTAGGAGGGATCAGTGACAGCAGCACCAACATCGGAAGAGAGTTTAGAAGAGGTGTCAATGGGAGTGATAGATGGTTTGCAAGAGGACATACCAACGCGGTCGAGGAGCTCGGTAGCATATTTTGCTTGGAAAAGAAACATGCCTGAAGGAAGTTGGGTGACAGAAATGCCAAGGAAGTACTGAAGAGATCCAAGGTCTATCATGGAGAATTCCGAATGGAGAGCTGAGATGATGCGCTGAAGGAGATGGGTGGAAGATGCCGTGAGAACAATGTCAATGACATAAAGGAGAAGGTAGGCTATTTCGAGATCACTATGGAGAATGAACAGCAATGTGTCAGACTTGGAAGAAGAGAAACCAAGGGAGGAAACATGAGTGGCAAATTGTTGATACCAAGCGCAGGGTGCCTGCTTTAGGCCGTATAACGAACGGTTTAAGCGGCACACGACATCGGGTTGAGAGGGGTCAACGAAGCCAGTGGGTTGTGTGAGATTATCTAAGTCTTAACTTTAGTCTAATCTAAACCTAGAACAACATGAACACCTAATAATCATGAAAAGCAGAGTCTTGAGTGCACATACCCGAAGAGGATGAGGAGGCCATAGATGAAGTAGATGCAGTCGGTGATGGAGGTGTCGGTGACGAGTCGGTGAAGAAGAGGTGGTCGGCCGGCGGCGGAGAGGAAGACGAAGACTGCGGTGGTGGAGATGGCATGGCGAGGTCGTCGCCTTCGCTCACCCGGCGCCCAAATAGATCGAGTAATTTTAGGGTTTAGTGGAGGCGTAAAAACTAACTTCAATCCTCTGCCGAAACCCTCTTTTTATATGGCGCTGGTGACCGGGACCGTGACCAAAGTTGGAAACCGCCTCCGATCAAGGCGCGTGATTTGAGCGGTTGCTCCCCTTAAATTTCGGACGGCAGTTAGCCTCCGATCAACCCAACAGGTTGGCGACAATATACTGTCTCGGAAAGAGTACCATGTAAGAAAGCATTCTTAACATCGAGCTGGTGTATTAGCCAATCAGAGGACAAACCAAGGGAGAGAACAAGGCGAATGGTGGCTGGTTTGACAACGGAGCTGAAAGTTTCATCAAAACCAATGCCAGCTTGTTGAGAAAAACCGTGAAAGACCCAACGGGCTTTGTATCGTTCAAGGGAGCCATCAGGTTTTAATTTGTGGCGGAAGATCCATTTTCTGAAGACCACATTGGCATTGAGAGGAGAGATGATATCCCAAGTGTTATTGGAAACGAGAGAACGAAATTCATCTCGCATCGCAGCATGCCAGTTGGGATCTTTAAGTGATGTACGAATGGACTTGGGAACAGGAGAGGCATTGGGAAGGGCGGTGGCATGATTAAGATGGTCCCAGGGTTTAAGTTCTAATCCAGCACAGGTGCGGGTGTTACATGGATGGGATGGTGGTATGTTAGGAGCCAAAGCTGTTGTCGGCAGTGTTACCACTTACCAGGACTCGGACACGGGTGTTGGAGTCCGATTTGGATTCAAGTGTCCGATTCGGCAAACTTTAGAAAATAAGATTATGGGATTCGCCTAATATAAATATATTTTATCATAAAAATAATAGGAAATAAAAAACAATATGTAAGATTAGTGAATGCAATCAAGATTCAAGACAATATGCAACGGAGCGATCTAGACGACAGTACACAAAGACCAATCTCACACGCTTATTCTCTCTCATCATTCACTATTCTACCAACCTCACACGCTTATTCTCTCTCAATATTCACTATTCTACCAACCTCACAAGCTTATTCTCTCATCATTCACTATTCGGCGATGGACTTAGCCATCCCTTCCTCTCTCTATTCCTATCTCTTAAATTTTCTATTCAGCCGAATGGCTTTCCATTTCTCTCTCCATTCCTTCTCTCTTCCTCCATTTCTTTTCCCCTTTTTCCTTCTCTGCTACTTGATCTCTCTCTGGCTTTCGGCTCCCAATCCCGGCCTCCTCTGGAACCGCCTCCTGCCTCCAGCTCCCAGCCCCCTCTGCCAGCTGCATCGGCCAGCTCGCCTCCAACCTCCCTACCGCGCCTCCGGCCTCCTGGAGCTGACCGACGGTCGCAGCCCGCCTCCAGCATCCCCTCTGGCTTCCCCTACTCGGTCGCAAGGTGGTGGAGTTCTTCCACCCGTGCACATGGCAGTTGCAGTGCCTCCCTCCCACCTCATCGGCGCCATCACCGAGAGGGGCTTCTTTGTCGCCGCACCCTCCACCCCGAGCCCCATTGTCCTCCCCGTCCCCATCGGAGGTATATTTTTTCTTTGGACACGGGCAGAGGTGTCAGAGACACATCCCGCCATGTCAGATGCAAGCCGATGTTGACACGCCGAAAAAGTTTTGGACACGCGAGTCCCAGTAACACTGGTTGCCAGTGAAGTGGGAGTTGTTGCCGTAGGTGCTGTCGTGAGCATGGTGGGCGCCACACAACCAGCGATTGCATTGATGTGTATATGTTATACATGTACATTGTTGGTTTACAAGGAAGGAGATATCTCAGGGATACAAACTGAGATAAGCAGCCATATACAGCTATACACAAAACACAATCCTATATGGTTCTTTTTTCTGTTTGAGACAAACCAGTAATAACTGTATACATGTTTAACACTCCTCCAACAGCATAGCACAATACATCCGAAATACTTGGTTTATGTTTAGTAGCCGCTTAGACAGAACTAGGGAAAAGTATAACAAGAACTACAGTAAGGATAAAACTTACCAAAAACTTCAGGAACTGGAGATCACCATTTTCTACACAGAAGCCACGACGATAAAAAAAATTCCAAGTATATTCTCTGTTCCCAACGGAAGTTTACTTAATGCCTTCTCAACCAAAAAGGTGCATAGCTTCTCATTTTCAATTGGGTCTTGTTTCTATAATAGTAATATTATATGTGGATCAGTAATATAATCGAGAAAAAAAAGACATCTGAAACAATGGATACACCAGTGCGGCAACAATCCGGTGGTTTCCCAGGAAGCGATCAGTGAGGAGTTGATTAGCCGTTTTGAGCTCGCCGCAGATTCCTTCTCCCTTTCTCCGACGGCACCGGAGGACTTCCTGCTAGTGCTACCGGATGATCAAACCGCGGCTAGAGTCTACGGTGATGGTCGAGGTATCAGGGCTGCTTCCTTCCGGCTGCATCTCAGCCGTTGGACTCGTCAGGCTCATGCCACCGCAGGTTCCTTGCCGGTGCTGGTTGATTTGGAGCTCTCCGGCATGCCGTCTCATGCCTGGAGTTTTGCCACGGTGGAGCGCCTTCTTGCCCCGTTCTGTTGGGTCCTTCGCCTTCTTCCGAGCACTGGTGACTGTTCTGACTTGAAGAAGTTCCGTCTTACTGGCTGGTGTTCTCGCCCTGAGGCCATCCCTTCGGCTAAGGTGCTGGAGATCATCGAGCCTCCGGTGGAATCCCAGGATTTTCCACCGATCAAGAGGAGCCTTCTCTACAATATTGGTATCTCGTACACGGTGGTGCCCCTGGGCGACTCTGTTTCTTCGTCGTCCTCTGATGATGGTGATGGCCCTGATTCACGGCGATGTCGGCGGCAGTGGCGGCGCCGGCATTCCTCTCTGGAGCCACATTCTCGAAGCCGGGCGTCTTCCGTGGGTGGTCCCGTCGAGGGACGCGTGGCACGATCGGTAAAGGACCGCCTCGGGCCAAGGGTGGAGATTTCTCTGCAAGCGCGAGCTTCGCAGCTCCCTGCCGATCCGACTGCCCTTCCTCCAGGTATCGAGGTGATTGGCGGCGTGGGTTCCTCGGTCGCCACGCAGGAGCCTGTTACGCCAAGTCCCATTGTGATGGGCGAAGTAAGCTCCTCGGTCCCTTGCCCATGCGTGCTCGAGGAGTCTGTTCCTGGACCCAAGAAGGATCGCATTGATCTTCCTGATCCCTCGGTGGATCTTGTTGAAGCAGATGTGGGCCCTCTCCACGAAGACTTGCAAACGGTTGTTGGGGACATGGCCTCCAAGGAACATCCAGAGCACATTGTTCGGCCCGTCTCCTCTGGGCCATCCTCCCCCTGCCAAGTTACGGGCCAGGTGTCTCCTGCGCCCGGTTCAGAGCTATGCGCCATCAGCTCCCGGGAGCAGGCCCCTGTTCCTTCGCCTGTACGGGCCGTATTGGGCGAGGTGGCTGCGACACAATCTCCTGCGCAGGTGCTTCCACGACAAGTCGTGCCCCTTGATCCAAGCCGTTTTGTGAGGACGCCAGCGTTTTACTCCAGGGTGTATTCCAGTCGACGTCGCAAGGGCGCTGCCCCTCATGGTGCGACCACGCCTCCCTCAGCTATGGCCGTTGCATCTTCTCTATCTCCTTGCTCAAGGAAGGCCTTCATCAACAAGCTTTCTAAGAAGACTTGTAGATTATTGTCGACACCATGCACTTCCAGGAAAAGGCCTAAATTGATTACGCCGAAGGCTCCTCCACGCCGCACCGCCGCCATGTGCGTTGGAGTTGATTTGCCGGCGGAACCAAATCCTTCAAGGACCAAGAAACGTGTTATGCGGGCATTGCACATCATTGGAGAAAAGGAAGGAATTAACCAAGAAGCACTCGTTAACTATGCCAAGACTTTCGAGCAGCCCATCTCTGCGGCACATATGGAGGCCCTTGCGGCGCTGTTCGGATGGGCGACACCGGAGTGTGAGGCATCTGTGCCTTGATCCTGGTTGCTGGTCGGGTCGCTTTATTTTATGTTATCATGAATCCTAAACAAATAATCTCTTGGAATGTGAGGGGGTTAAACTCCAAAACTCGGCAAGATTCTGTCCGTACGTTCTTGGATTCCTCTCGAGCTGATATTGTTTGTCTTCAGGAGACTAAGCTTTCTGCAGTTTCTCGGCGGATTCGGCTCTCCTCTCTTGGCTCTGACTTTGATAATTTTGTGGAGCTGCCCTCAGTTGGTGCAAGCGGGGGCATTCTAGTGGCATGGCGCCATTCCCTTGGCCCAGCCCGTAGCACAAGGGTTGACTCTAACAGTGTCTCCATCTTATTCGCTTCCGAGCAAGGTCTTGATTGGTGGCTGACATGTGTTTATGGGCCGCAGGGTAATGAGAATAAGATCCTCTTCCTCCAGGAATTGAGAGACATCCGGGCTGATTGCCAAGGGCCATGGGTTTTGGTCTGAGATTTTAACCTTATTTACATGGATGAGGACAAGAACAATAACATCTTGGACCATGCAATGATGGGGAGATTCAGGAGATTTATTAATGATTTGGCTTTGAAAGAATTGCCGCTGCATGGACGCAAATTCACTTGGTCCAACCGGCAACAATCTCCTACTTTGGTCAAGTTAGACCGTGTGTTCTGTTCAGTGGATTGGGAAGACTTATACCCAAACGCCATCGCAAAGTGGAGCAATGAAGACTCTGATCATTGTCCGCTCATCATAGGGATGAATGACATTAAATCAAGCAGAAAGAGATTTCAGTTTGAGCCCTTTTGGCCTAAACTTGACGGTTTTCAGGAAGCAGTGGAGACAGCTTGGATTTCAGTTCAGTCTAGTTCCTGTCCTTTTGATACATTGGCAAGAAAACTGAGAGCAACCAGTAGAAGGCTTCAAAGTTGGAGCGAAAAAAATTTGGGTCACGTCAGCAGTCAACTTGCCCTCGCCAGAGAAGTCCCGCATCGCTTGAAATTGCCCAAGATGGTCGTGTTCTGCCTAGGGTTGAGTTGTGGCTCATGCACCGCTCTCAAAAGCATGTTCGCTCTTTCATCTCGAAAAGAACAATTGCTGTGTGCCGTTCTCGCATTCTATGGCTCAAAGATGGAGATGCTAATTCTAAGCTTTTCCATCTCCATTCTCGGCATAGGAGAAGGAGGAATTTCATTGGTAAATTAATTGATGGAGATCAAATGCTCACGACTCATGAAGACAAGGAGAGGGCTATCTTTGATTTTTACAATTGCCTGCTTGGTTCCAGTATGCACCGTGAGCTCACCATAAATCCGGAGGAGCTTGATATTGCCTCACTTGATCTGTCGCTGCTTAGAAAGCCCCATAATCAAGAGGAGGTGTGGAGAACCATCTCGTAAATGCCTTGGACAAAGCCCCCGCCCCGACGGTTTTCTGTGTCGTTTTATCAAGTGTGTTGGTCTCTTATTAAAAGACATCATGGTGCAGCCTCTGCAGTTTGGGGCGACGATTCAGAACTTTGAGCTCCTCAACTCGGCCTATATCACCCTCCCGCCTAAAAGAGATGGAGCACTACATGTCAAGGACTTCAGACCAATAAGTCTGGTGCATAGCTTTGCCAAACTTATAACAAAAATTTTCGCTAATAGATTGGCAGGTCAGCTTGATGGGTTGGTCTCACACAATCAAAGTGCTTTCATCAAAGGAAGGTTCATACAAGACAATTTTATGCTCGTACAGCAAACTGCAAGATTTTTACATCAACAAAGACAGTCTTGTTTACTGCTGAAGCTTGATATATCGAAAGCTTTCGATTCGGTTTCCTGGAGTTTTCTTTTGGAAGTACTGCAAAAACTGGGTTTTGGTCTCCTTTGGCGTGACATTCTTAGCGGTCTCCTTGCTTCCTCTTCATCGCATGTCCTCCTCAATGGTGTTCTGGGCAACCATCTACCATCAACGAGGGCTGCGATGACAGGCACCCGCTATCGCCAATGCTCTTTATCTTAGTGATGGATGTGCTAAGCCACATGATCTCTAAAGCCGGAGAGAACGACTTGTTGCAGCCCCTATCTTCCGAGCTTTGCAACATCGAATCTCCATTTATGCGGATGATGTTGTCCTTTTCCTCCTACCGCTTGCTAGTGATATTGATCTTTCTCTTGATATCCTCAATTTATTTGGAGAAGCTCGTCCGAAAACAAATGTGCGTAAAAGTAACGTGTTCCCATACGGTGTTCGAAAATGACATGACATTTATTCAGATCATCTTCCTTGCGAGCTCTTGGATTTTCCTTGTAAATATCTCGAGTCCCGCTTTCTTTGAGGAAATTGACAAAGGCCCACCGCAGCCCTTTATTGATCGCATTCTTTGCACGCCCGCTCGGATGGAAGGCCGACTTGTTAACTAAAGAAGGCGGCGCATCGTGCAGCATGTACTTACTTCCATGGTGGTCTATATTGCTATGGCCATTGATCTTCCTCCCGGGCCATCAAGGCTATTGATGATTAAGAAGAGGTTTTTGTGGAGAGGAAGGAAAGAGGCCAAAGGGGCCATTGTATAGTGGCGTGGACCAAAGTTTGCCTCCCAAAGAGCTTGGTGGTCTTGGAATTTACAACCTCAAAACCTTGGTCGGGCTCTTGGATGAGATGGTTGTGGTTGAAGAAAACAGATCCTACTCGTCCTGGACGAATTTTCATGTGCGGTCCATAAGTGTGTCCAAGCTTTCTTCTCTATTGCGTAGTTTGAGAGATTGGTAATGGGGCTGCAACTTTGTTTTGGACCGACAGTGGATTTATGGCCAAAGTATAGTTGTTCTTGCCCTCAAGTCTTGGCTTTAGTTTCCAAAAGGAAAAGGAACAAGAGAACAGATTGAAGCTTTAACTAACCTTACAGGTTAGGGATATTCGTATGCCTTTTCTCATTGCTTTTTTCATAGAGTATTTTGCCCTTTGGGATATCATCTCGAAGTGGTGCTACAACCGAGGTGGAAGACACTCATGTTTGGAGGTTCTCTAGTGATGGGCATTATTCAAAGAAAATCCGCCTATGAAAGCCTGTTTCTTGGTTCGGTAATTTTCAGATCTTATGAGAGGATTTGGAAAACTTGGGCGCCTGGGAAATGCCGTTTTTTCATGTGGCTAGTGATCCGTGATGTGTTGGACTACCGATCGGTTGGCACGAAGGGGCTTCTCACCCTTCCTGTTGCCCACTTTGTGACCAAGAGGAGGAAAATATTAACCATTTGTCGTCGACATGCGCCTTTGCACGAGAATTTTGGTTTTTCCTTCTGCACCGAATTGACTACAGCCTTACTCCCTATCGACGAGATCTCCTTTGATGATTGGTGGGATAAAAGCTCAAGAAGGGTGCCTGTTCATTTAAAAAAGGGTTTCAATTCCATCATCACCCTAGGGGCTTGGACTTTGTGGAATCTTCGTAATCGCTGTGTTTTTGATGGTGAACCTCCTAACCTAGCTAGAGCACTTTTGCTTGCTAGTGAGGAGTTTCTTTTTTGGGGTTTTGCTGGGGCGAGAGGCATAAATCATCTCCTTGCCTGTGGGCTGTTCGTGTTTTGAGTGTGGTTGCGGTCGCTCCAACTCTTGTTAAAGGCGCGATCGCTTGTTTAGGTCCCTAGTGGTTTTGTGTTTTGCGTGTGTTAAGGTTCTTGTCCCTTTCTTCTTAATATAATGATACGCAGCTCTCCTGCGTGTTCGAGAAAAAAAGATACAGGACAGATTACAATACAACCAAGATGCAGTTATGTCATGTAAAGTTGTAAACCATTACAACTTGAAGCTACTTTCAGAAGTTCAAATGATGGTTTGTCACGGCATAATTCTGTAGCTTCACTTTGTTCTATGTGCTAGTTTAACACTTTGAGAAAAGCGTGAGTCCACTATTTAGGCTAAGCAACATCCTTTGTTCAACATGTCTAAATCAAAGCTTCACCTCATTCACAATATAAGGAACTTACAAAAGGAAAATGCTTGGATGTCACCACCACTAGCACAGGCCTGCCATACATGTCAAAAGAATCATGCACGTATGCCTTGCCAGTTTGGTACAACCCTTTCACTGATTCTTCTGATAACTCTGATACACGAAAATCCTGACGCCATTTCTAATGCAGATAAAAGGAAAGCTTACGGTATGAAAGACGTAGAACAGTTATTCACAATCTCAAGAATTTAATGGACACAATATTAGGTTTGCCATGACATTGCAAAGCATATAGCTTGACCAACTGGGTATCTTTGCAGACTGACCCTGCAAATGGGAGCAAGCCCAAATCCTCCTATCAAGGGTGAGAAGACCCCTCCCACAAAATGAGACATAACTTGCAAATAAATTGGAGCATGAATACGAATAGCCATTCAGTTAAGTCTATGAAAGTTAAGAAGTGAGGAATAGGACTAACTGTATCACTTAAATTCAGTTTCTTCCAGAACTCAATACTATCATCAGTGAATAAACCATCTGAATAGCTCAACATTGTATCAAACATTCTTCCACCAGTAAAAAGTAAACAAATGGCAAAATATTTCCAAACATGCCTTGCGCTTTGTTATTTACAACCTACTAGGAAAAATCTGCCTGTGTTTTAATGTTCCTTATGTTGATACTGTTATGAGGTGCTCATAATAAAAAAAACTATACACACAAAAATAAGCTCTGCTTTTCAGTTCCTTACAGTGATAATGATTGAAGCAGCCATTCCTTCCAGATATACTATAAAAGAGAGTAATCTAGGATCCTTCCTGAGATACTACAAAAGAGGGTAATCTAGGATTTAAGAAAAAAATTAAGAACAAAATTATGAGCAACAGAAGCACTGCTCAATTATTTTAGACATACTATAAAACACGAGGATTATTTGTCAAGATGGGGAAAAAAGGGGCTATTTCTCAGGTCAGCATAGTTGTAGGATACGATGGCCTTGGTTAGTTTCGAGACGGCTTCGTCCATGGAGAACTTCCGGTCCTTCAAGAACCAGAGGATCATCTCCTCATCAACCCTCCCGTTTCTGCCCGTCGGGAGGTCTGGATGCTCCCTCTCCAGCCTTTCTTTAACCTCAGAGACGAGCTTCACACATGAAGCAACCAATGCAAGGTAACACCAAGTCATACATAGTCTGCACACTCAGTGGGTAGCTGATGCTCGTTTTGTAACGAAATAGTACGATTCAGCAGCAAATGAGTTGAGGAGATCTTCGAATCAAGAGTCGAATACGTGGTGCGAGCGTGCTACCCCGCCTACCTTGGAGGTGGAGGCGGCACCGGGAGCGGCGCTGCAGCAGCGCACTGCTGCCCTGGCGAGGCCCCGGGGAAGCGGAGGCTTCCGGACGACGGAACGGAAGGAGCCGGCGGCAGCCATCACCTCTTTCTCTTCTCCTTTTTCCTTTGATATCCTTTCTTTCCCGCTTACAATGCTCCGATTTGCAGCCGCAGCGAATCCCGCGAGTGGAGGCTGTAGTCTCCGAAACAAGCACTCACATAATATCAATTGATATCTCACACAAGCACTCACTCAAACAATACAGTAAACACGTAATGTTTTGGTGCTGTCCAGACTTCTCTTTATTTCTGCAGCATTTTCTTCTCTTTTTTATAATGCAAAACAAGTAAAGACTCTTGATAACTGCTGCATGCTAGAAACTGCTACATGCTACAAATTACTACATGCTAGAAACTAGTAACTACTACTAACTCCATGCATGATAACTGAGACAAGATTAATTTCTAACAATCTCCCCTCTAATCTTGACTTTTATCTCAGCTTCAATTGTCTTTCGTTGATGACGCAACTTGACGGCGACGGAGACTCTCATCAGATCTCGGTCGCCCGATCGCGATCCGACGGCCCTCACCCGCGCGTGCGCGTTGGATGGGTCGCACGCGTTAACAGGACGCGCACGTTGATGGGCCGTACGGGCGTCGCGCGCGCCAGATTTTTGGGCCGCCCCAAATTTTTCGGCCCGTGGGGCATTTTTCCCCGGTGGAATTTTATGTGGACCGATTTTTCGGCCTAATTTTATTTTGGGCCGAATATTTAGACCATTTTGAGAGATCATGTGGAGATGATCCTATCTTTGTGATGAGTATTTGACTCTTGGTTGAAGGAAAATTGAGTTTATTTTTGGGCTTTTATCGCAAAATCTTAACTCTGGACGAAATGAAGTCGTGTACGACTTGTCCCTGGCTTGTACGACCTTGTAGGATGCTATACGACCACGCTTGGTCGTGGTCGAATTCGCTCGAGCGCACGACCACGCTGAGGTGTTCTCGGCAAACCGACGGTGGTCGGAAGGCGTTACGACCAAGTTGGCGATATCGGGTGGCGTGACGACCACGCTGCCGAGTATCGGGTTCCAGCCGAGCAACGTACGAGTACTTTGGCCGTGGTCGGAAGGGTTTACGACCACGCTGGCAATTGGGAGCGCTCGATCACGTTGTAGCGCTGAGCTCGACCACGCTATGAGCCCCCAAGATTTGACCATGGTCGGCACTCGGCGCTAGGGTTTACGACACGTTGTGGGATCGGAGCCTCGACCACGTTGGGCGGCCGGGCGCTCGACCACTTTGGCCGTGGTCGGTGGGCGCCACGACCACGTTGTGGGAGATCGGGGCCTCGACCACGTTGTGGGAAAGGAGCCACGACCACGTTGTGGCACTTTCGGTGGTGCGACCGCGCTATGCGCCGGAGAGCTACGACCACGTTAGCGAGAATTGAACGTGGTCGAAACCGCGCTCGACCACGTTATCGTTGGATGACCGTGGTCGCGGGATCACTAAAATTGGTCGTGAGGGTGCATTTCATGTCCGATTACGGTGAGGTTTGGTCGGTTGGGTTCCTTGTGATGTTGTGGACCTTGTAGACCGGTTTGTTCTACATTTTGACAAGGTTTGGTAAAATCTAATTTCGTGGAAAAGAGACTTGAGCTATGTGAGTCGTGCGAGTTGGACTGCTATGTGATGGTTTTGTTGTCGTGATGGTTGTGTACCGGGAGACATGTCTTGGTGAGGCTTAGAGAGGTCGGGACTAGACATAGGAGATGTTGAGGTCCGAACGACGTGGAAGCCAAGAGGACGTGGTCTTGCCCGAGTGGTGTAACCGTAAAACAAAGAAGGCATGAGGAGGAAGCTTGGGAGGTCGTTGAAGGGCATTTTGGAGAAATGCCAAAGCCCGCAAAGGAAGTGTGTCCTCCGGGAAAGCACTGGAGTTGGTGGTGCTATTGGGCAAAGCGGTGGAGCCGCTGCACACGGGTAATGGGCAAAGCACCGGAGGCCCGCAGCTTGGACTCTCTCAGAACGGGTGGTCTGTTGAGACCCGTTAGCGTGTGAGACTATAAATAGAGAGGTTAGGTCTCGTGAGCGAAGAGAGGTTGTCCCCGAGTGCTCGAGTGTTCCTCTCTATCTTGTGTGAGTTGTCTCGGTAAGAGCATGGATGCTCGTGTACCTCCGATGGAGTGGTCAGAGAAACCTCCATGTGAAATAGAAAGATTGGATTCATCTCTCCGTATCTTTCTCGCTTTTGTTCTTGAGATGATTTGTTTGATCCGCTTGCCCTCTCGTGTTCTTTCGATCATATGTGTTTTGTCCGAGAGTTGGCTTGTGCTTCACTTGCTCAGACGGGAAATTGTTTTATGACCGCTTGCTAAGATCATTCCCGAGAGCAAAAGCAAAATCAGAGAAAACCGAGCTCGTGGTTCTGCACCGAGCTCTCTTTCGCTTTTCGACTTTGGTTTCTCCTCTTGCTGTGAAGACTTTGGAGGTTCTTGGTATTTTACTTCCAGAGATCTTGTACGAACTAAGTTTCAAGTTTCATTCATTTTGGATCTCTATGCAAAAAGATCTCTAATTTCTTGCTCCTCGGTCGTGCGCGACAATGAGTATTTCTCAGATACATTCTGTTGTCGGATGATCGACTACGGCATAAGTTTTCGGTTCGGTTTTCACCACCGATATTCTCTGCTTCGGTCATTCAACCTCGTCGTGTAGCGGTGGTCTTGCGATGTCGGTCTGTTTCACCCCATACGACCACGGTCAAAACCCGATCTGATTTCACATTTACGACTACGGTTGTCTTGCCACGACTTCTTGTTTTATTGTTGCTGTTCGGTTGATCTTTGTTTTTCTGACTTCTTAGCTCTCTAGCTAAAGGAGAAGAAGAACTTGGGGAGGAAATTTTTTAAGGCACCATTCACCCACCCTCTGTTGCCATTTCGGTTCTTCAATTGGTATCAGAGCCGGTTAGCTCTTCTTCATAGATCTTAACCGGTCTCAAAGAGCCATAGCAACAGACAAGTATTCCACCAAGCCGCCTATTTTCGATGGCTGGATTACCCTTCCGAAGAGCCGAATGGAAACATATATCCGTGCTCGTGGGTATGCTATTTGGCGGAAGGTGAAAATACAATTTGTTGTTCCTGCCGATGAGAACATCAATGCCGGGAATATGGCTGATGTTGAGGCAAATGCAAAGGCAAGGAACATCATCATACGTGGATTGAGCGAGCGAATTTGATCGCATCTCTCACCGTCGTCCGCCACGACATCCGGGTGACCCTCGATGCATACCATGAGGGCACCTCCCGGATCAAGACGGTTCGACAGATCGCCTGCCGAATACAACAAATTCGAGATGCTTGCCGGAGAGTCCCTTGACGAGTGCTTTTCACGCTTTCACAAGATTTTGAGCAATCTCCGAGCGGTCGGTCTCACATACTCCGACTCGGATAACGCCGACAGATGCTTTTCGCACTCGATCTTGGGTTTGGGAGATGAAGGTGACTACCATCAAGGACACCACGGACCTCTCGACCTTGACTCTTGATGCTCTTTACTCGCGCCTCAAGACTCACGAGATTGACATAGTCTCGTCGGTCAAGTCTCATCGATGGCTTTAGTCACCGATCCCACCGCCGCTTCGGTTCTTCCGAGCCATCTTGCGGATTCTCCTCGCCGCTCGTGACATAACCGATGATCGACAGAGCGACTTGCGGATGAGCGGCTAGCCCTCCTCGCACGGAGATTCTCCCATGCTTACAAAGGGAGGAGGGACGGAAAGAAAAGAGGACCAGTGATTTGCTTTGAGTGTGGTGGCCCCAACCACATTCGAGCAAACTGTCCCAAGTTGGGGAAAGGCAAAGTCGACTACGGCGGTTCCGGCAAGAACGACTACTCCGACAAGAACCGCAACAAGAAGGCCCCAACTCCGACGCAAGGAAAGAAGCCGTTCCGCAACTTTGGGAAGGCCAAGAAGCTCTTCCACCGCGTCCTCGCCGCCTTCGACGACCTCGACCTCGACGAGGTGGAGGGATGGAGCGACGACGACGGACGGGTGATCAAGAACCCAAGAGCGGCGACGACTTCTCCCAAGATGTGCTTCATGGCCCTCGAGGGCGAGATCACGACAACGATCTCTATTCCGACCGACGAGGTATGTCCTCTTATGACCAACCGAATGCAACTTTTCTTAAGCTAGAGGTTTTCATGCTAGATCTAGAGCTAGATGTAGCGAGTTGGAGAAGGAAGTAGATCGCTTGTCACGGAGCTTTCTTTACTTATATCTGCTCCCTCCCATGACGATTGTGATACATGCACTGCTTTGCTGGGAGATATGGAGAAGTTAAGGACTTCTCATGATAGTGTGACCTCTGAGCTTGATTTGCTTAAGGTGGAGAATATTAGTCTTCTTGCTGAGATTGAGATGAGTAGGGTGGTTCCTGTTTCCTCTACTACTATTGAGACTATTTCTTGCACCTCATGTGAGGATAAGGATAATGCTTTTAGAGGTCTTTACACTATGCTTCTCGATCTGCCCGAGACTTGTGAAAGTTGTAATAACTTAAAGATGAATCTAAAACGGGCAGATCATAAAATTGCTGAGTTACAAGCTTTTTTACTTGAGCCTATTGCTTCATGTGTGAATTGTCCTAAATCGATCACGAGCTTGAATCATATCAAACAGTTTCAAGAAATGATTGATCATGATAAGAAGTTGGCTCGCTTGCTTCTAAGGACCTCGTTAGCTCACCATGCATTAGTTGTAACAAACTAAAATCTAACTTGATTGCATTGGATGAGAAATATGTGAAGCTAACTAAGGACCTACTAGAGAAGCCACCTTGTGCTTGTAATGTGGTTGTGGAGAAGGGGAGAAGCCCTGCAAGGTAGAGACGCCTAGCGATGCGAACCAACCCGCTAGCGAGGGATCGTCCCTTCTACGCGGTGTGCGTGCACAAGCCGCCTTCCTCCTCTGTTGGTCGTTCTCCTGCTCCCTTACCTTCTGTTTCTCCTCCTCCTTGCTCCTCTTGCACCTCTCTGCTTCGGGAGTGTCAGACCTTATGAACACTCTCGAGAGATTTGTAGGGGTAAGAAGAATCTTAATCTTATTCTAGACCAATCAAGATTTGCAAATTCAATCAAGGTCTAGGATATGATTTTCGAGAGGATAGAAGGAAGCATCCACCGCCGTGCTCGCACCCATAGCCGCAGGTGTGATCGAGGTCAAGCCAAGAACAAGAAAGTTCAATTTAGATCAGCGGGCTTTGTCCAAGGGATTTCGACAACAAGGTGATTTCACTGCAGCTCGGTCTCTCGTATATGGCCATCTCATGCTACTTCACCCCTCGGTATATGGTATCATTGCACCTTCGTCGAAGGATGGGCATTTGATTGACCAATGCTTCAAGCGCCAAGATCGCGCCAAGAGACCGTGGCCGAGTCTCTTAGACGTATTCGTGGTCGCCCTGCACCTTGAGTGCACCTAAGACCAACACGAGGTCTAGGTTTGCTATCTTGTTGGTAGCTTTGGGCGCACCGAGGACTTGGTTTTTCCGAGTTTTCTTTTTCGTCCTCGTGCTTCCTCTCGGTCGTGACTTCGCCGTCCCGAGGGTAGATCTCGTTTTCCCCATCGAGATGCCTACCGCGGCGTGATCGACTGCTGTTGGGTGCACCGACTCGCTCGTCCGTAGTCGGCCAGACTCAAAGAATGCCTCAGGTCTGTTCGTCAGACCTTCGCGCTTTGAGCGATGTGAGAGTGTAGGGTAGTTAGAGGTGGTCGTGTGTGACTACTTCTTACGCCGACGTGTGACTCAAGATTGGGTTCCAAAATCTATCTTGATTTATCCCAAGATCGAGACTTTGCTCTCTTGTTGACTCAGTTCACGGCGAGGAAGGAAAGGTTTGGCTTGTAGACTCGGGTGTTCACGACACATGACCGGAGATTCCGCTGGTTTTCTTCCCTTGCCGTGCTCCGGTGATGAGACGATCACCTTCGAGACGCCTCTTCCGGGCGAGTCATCGCCAAAGGTACAATCTTGCATTAATGATTCATTTGTTTTAAAAGATGTTGCCTTAGTTAGTAAGTGCGCAGACAATTT
The DNA here is from genome assembly GCA_036346245.1 of Bonia amplexicaulis. Taxonomy (NCBI): domain Eukaryota; kingdom Viridiplantae; phylum Streptophyta; class Magnoliopsida; order Poales; family Poaceae; genus Bonia; species Bonia amplexicaulis. Next base: position 11,322,438 of record CM070738.1, on the reverse strand, counting down.
GCTTTCGCCTCTCACCACCGATGACGATTTCGAGGTGAGTTTTAAGAAAACAATTGCAAAATTCTTGATTCTTCTGTAGTCCGGTTTATGGATTTCTCATTTTGGGAGGATCTTTCGTGCTGATTTTTCCGAATCTTCCGTGATCCTCTCCGTTGTTTGCTTGCTTCGAGTCCCGCGATCTTTCCTTCTCGCATAGGAGACTTGGTCATATTGATTTGACCATTTGACCAGAGTTAGCGCCACGATCTCATTCGTGGTCCGCCAAACTCAAGATGGTCAAAGATCTTGTTTGCGCTCCATGCTTAAGCACGGCAAGATGGTTGCCGCTTCTCATCCTCCCATTCTGATTACTATGACCGATGCACCGGACAATTGCTCCATATGGATACGGTTGGACCAAATCGAGTCTGCGATCGGTGGAGGGAAGTGGTACGTTCTTGTTGTGGTCGATGACTATTCGAGGTACTCTTGGGTGTTTTCTTAGCCTCAAGGATGAGACGTTTTCACATTTCCGAGGTCTTTTCAGTAGGCTTTCTGTTGAGCTTCCAGGTGCCTTACGAGCGATTCGCAGTGACAATGGCACGGAGTTCAAGAATTCCTACTTTGAGAGTTTCTGTGGTGAGACAGGTGTAGAGCACCAGTTCTCTTCTCCATACGTCCCTCAGCAGAATGGCGTTGTGGAGAGAAAGAACCGTACCTTGGTCGAGATGGCCAGGACGATGCTTGATGAGTACTCTACACCGCGGAAGTTTTGGGTGAGGCTATAGCCACCGCGCCATGTTTCCAATCGAGTTTTCTTGGGCACACTTGCACCGCACTTATGAGTTGAGATACCAGGCGAAAGCCCGTGTTTCTCATTTTCGTGTGTTTGGTTGCAAGTGTTTTATTTCAAGTCCGGAACCTAGATAAGTTCGAGTCACGTTCTTGTGATGGACTTTTTCGGGCTACTCGACTTCTTGGCGGGCCTATAGGGTCCGGAGGCTGAGTCTAGTAAAATGGTAGAAACACGTGAGGTAACCTTCGATGAGGCCGGTCAGGGACTAGGCCCGATATCTCGAGTTCACTAGAGCATCCGAGACCATCTTTGTGGATGATGAGGATGATGGAGATGAGGGTTGTCTACCCGATCCAGTCCCTTCTCCACCCCTTGAGGTGCCTTCTTCCACCGCACCTCGAGGCGATCGCCCTCACCTTCGCTTCTCTCCGAGCTAGTGGCTCTGCTCCTACCCCGTCTGTAACGAGGTAGAGGCCACTTCTTCATCTCATCCAGACCTCCAAGACATATCCAAAATCTCATCCTTCCGAGCGATGATTGAGATCTATTTGAGCGAGTCACACGTTCCAAGTCTGGCGTGTCACTTTTCTGTCTCCACTCTACCTTCGTAGCTTCCTTTGAGCCCAAGGACGTTTGCCATGCTTTATCTGATGAGTCTTGGGTCAATGCCATGCATGAGGAGCTAGAGAGTTTCGAGAGAAACAAGGTCTGGACGCTTGTTGAGCCCCCTCGAGATCAAAATATCATTGGAACCAAATGGGTGTTCAAGAACAAGCAAAGTGAGGATGGGGTAGTCATTCAAACAAGGCTAGGCTGGTTGCAGGGGTACTCCTGTGTTGAGGGTCCGGATTTCGAGGAGACCTTGCCCTCGTAGCTCGCCTTGAGGCCATTAGAATTCGCTTGCCTTTGCGCTTCTAAGGGTTTCAAGCTTTACCGATGGACGTCAAGAGTGCCTTTCTCAATGGCTTCATTGAGGAAGAAGTCTATGTCGACGACCTCCGTGTTTCGAGAACCCCAAATACCCTAGTCATGTCTTCAAGCTTTCCAAAGCATTGTATGGACTTAAGCAAGCCCCTAGAGCTTGGTATGAGAGGCTTAAGTCCTATCTATTGAGACATGATTTTGAGATGGGTAAAGTTGACAAGACCTTGTTCATTCGCCGGCCATAATGACCTTCGCTCGCCTAAATTTATGTCGATGACATTATCTTTGGCGGCTCTTCCCATGCTCTAGTTTCACAGTTCTCGGATGTCATGAGCACCGAGTTTGAGATGAGCATGATGGGTGAGTTGACTTTCTTCCTTGGCTTCCAAATCAAGCGACTCTGGAGGGTACCTTCTTGCATCAAGGCAAGTACACCGTGATCTCCCGAGACGCTTCGACATGAGTGATGGAAAGCGGTGTCGACTCCGATGGCTTCTACTACCACACTTGACCCAGATGAGGACGGCGAGCCGCTTGATCAAAAAGAGTTCGAAGTATGATTGGCTCTCTTGTACCTCACGCCTCGAGACCGACATACACTTTTCTCGTGTGTCTTTGTGCCCGGTTTGAGCTTCTCTCGCGATCTCACCGCCAAAGGTGAAGCGCATCTTCGGTACCTTCGAGCTACCATTGACTATGGTATCGGTACTCTTCCTCATCCTGCTATCCCTTAGAGCCTATTCGGATGCGAGACTTTGCGGTATCAGGATAGATAGGAAGAGCACCGCACCGCCGGTTCATTGGCACTTCTCTCGTTTCTTGGTCTTCGAGGAAGCAATCCGGTGTTGCACGCCCACCGCAGAGGCCGAGCACGTCTGTGCAGCCCATTGTTGTAGCCAAGTGCTTTGGATGGTCTCGACTCTGCGGGACTTTGGGTTGCTATCGATCGTGTTCCGCTCTTCTGCGATAACACGTCTGCGATTAGCATTGCTAAGAACCCAAGACAAAGACTCTCGGACCAAGCACATCGATATTAGATATCACTTCCTTCGAGACCATGTGGAGAAGGGTGACATAGTGCTCCAGCCAGGAGAGTGACCACCCGTTGGTCGATATCTTCACCAAGCCTTTGGATAGCACGAGGTTTTCACTCATGGGAGAGCTTGGGGTGGTTTGTCCTTATGGACTGTTGTGAGGGGAGCTTTGGGCTTTATCGCTTTATCATATTGATTATGCTTCGTCTCATTTCATTGCATTGCATTTACGGGTGCATTGGGATTAGTCCTTCTAGCATAGGTTAGAGTGTGTCTCTTCTTCGAGTTGCTTAGACTTCTTGCTCTTATCTTGTGCTTTCGGGATAGTGTTTCTTATCTCACTAGGTTGAGCTCACTCACTTCTTTTAGGTTCTAGCGAGGTTGGGCCACCCTCGGGCAGATGTGGCACGTGTTTGCTCTCTAGTGTGCGTTTTCTCGACATTTGTTGTCCCGAGACATATAGGGTAGATGAGAGTCATCGAGCCATAGTATCCTCTATATCTTATCTATGCTTTAAGGACCACTGCTTTTCCGATTTATTTGCCGACTCTTGATTTTTATTGCTTTGGTTGTGGGGAGTTCATTTGGGAACTTCTAGATTTTAATTTTGACTTAAACTCAACTTGAACTAAAAGTCGCATCACATGTTGAGGGGAGTGGATTTTTCGCATTGCATTTCGCATTGTAATATAACCACATTGAGCCTTGATTATTATCCGGTTATGACATGCTTTCAATGCTTTACACATTGCCATGATTTGTGCTCCATTGCTAATCTGATCATGACTTTATATGTGTAGTCAAGTCTTTGCCATGATAGGTTAATTAAAATGCCAAATTTGACCTAATTCCTGTCATGTTCATATTTGAGACTAGTCAACTTTGTGTTATCCTTTTATGGTTCTTGCCATGTCAAATAGGCTGAGTTGAGTCTTGAATCTTAGTTGAGTAATAGATTGAGCTATATAGTTTCTTGATGACACATAAGTTAGTACAATCTATCAAAAAGATCTCTCTCGTGCGAAAAACCGATCTCACCAATTCCTTCTCATGAGACGGCTTGCCATTGCACAAGGCCCGAACTCGGGGAGATTTGGATGACCAAGATCATTTCCTTAAGCTTCTCGCTTGGAATGATCGCATAAGGCTTGAGGTCTAGCACATGACAAAAATATGATTGAAAACAATCATGAGATCTCTAAAAGAAAAATGTCATTTATGCTCAATTGCTAAAATTTCAAGTGTACTTAAACAAATGTATCATTCTTGAATAAATAGCACTCTAGTTGGCTCAACACTAGCTTCTCGATTCCATTTAGCTCATTGACATGGCTTGCATCTTTTGTGGATATCATTAGCTAGACTAAAATCTTATTTGACTTGACTTGCTAAGCACTTCAAATTAAAAAAATCAGATTATACCATCTCGTTAGCTTAGCTTCTCTTTACATACATAGTCATGATCTTTGTAGCATACTTGTATGTTATGGCTTGGTGTAATACATTTGGTCATTTTGGATAATTCTCATGGCTCTGCATACCTTGAATAATCAAATCAGCCATTCCATCCATCATTATGACTTATTCTCTCTCTTGCATACTTGATGTGTTTATTGCCAAAAGGGGGAGAATAGATTGGAGAAAAAGAAAATTTCTCAAATTCTGGGAACTTGCTAGAGCTTTGGAGATCAATTTTCAATTTGCTCTTTATTTTATTGCTCTAGTGTTCTTTCTGTTGACATGGTCATAAATTCATTTTCATTCCTGGACCATGTCGGCTTCTACAAACTCAACTTCTTAATTCTCGGTGTTTGTCAATATACTCATCAAGGGGGAGATTGAGAGATCATGTGGAGATGATCCTATCTTTGTGATGAGTATTTGACTCTTGGTTGAAGGAAAATTGAGTTTGTTTTGGGCTTTATCGCAAAATCTTAACTCGATTTAAATGAAGTCGGTATACGACTTGTCCCGCTTGTACGACCTTGTAGGATGCTATACGACCACGTTTGGTCGTGGTCGAATTTCGTTCAGGAGCGTACGACCACGTTGAGGTGTTCTCGGCAAACCGCGGCGGTGGTCGGAAGGCGTTACGACCAAGTTGGCGCATATCGGGTGGCGTACGACCACGTTGCCGAGTATCGGGTTCCAGCCGAGCAACGTACGAGTACTTTGGCCGTGGTCGGAAGGGTTTACGACCACGTTGGCAATTGGGAGCGTTCGATCACGTTGTAGCGCTCAGGCTTCGACCACGTTGCGGAGCCCTCGGAAGATTTGACCATGGTCGGCACTCGGCGCTAGGGTTTACGACCACGTTGTGGGATCGGAGCCTCGACCACGTTGGGCGGTCGGGCGTTCGACCACTTTGGCCGTGGTCGGTGGGCGTCACGACCACGTTGTGGGAGATCGGGGCCTCGACCACGTTGTGGGAAAGGAGCCACGACTACGTTGTGGCACTTCGGTGGTGCGACCGCGTTATGCGCCGGAGAGGTACGACCACGTTAGCGCGAGAATTGAACGTGGTCGAAACCGCGTTCGACCACGTTATCTGTTGGATGACCGTGGTCGTGCGGGATCACTAAAATTGGTCGTGAGGGTGCATTTCATGTCCGATTACGGTGAGGTTTGGTCGGTTGGGTTCCTTGTGATGTTGTGGACCTTGTAGACTGGTTTGTTCTACATTTTGACAAAGTTTGGTAAAATCTAATTTCTGTGGAAAAGAGACTTGAGCTCTGTGAGCTGTGCAGAGTTGGATCAGTGCTATGTGATGGTTTTGTTGTCTGTGATGGTTGCGGTCTTGGGAGACATGTCTTGGTGAGGCTTAGAGAGGTCGGGACTAGACATAGGAGATGTTGAGGTCCGAACGACGTGGAAGCCAAGAGGACGTGGTCTTGCCCGAGTGGTGTAACGAGAAAAAGAAGGCATGAGGAGGAAGCTTGGGAGGTCAAGGGCATTTTGGAGAAATGCCAAAGCCCGCAAAGGAAGTCAGTGTCCTCCGGGAAAGCACTGAGTTGGTGGTGCTATTGGGCAAAGCGGTGGAGCCGTTGCCACGGGTAATGGGCAAAGCACTAGAGGCCCGCAAAGCTTGGACTCTCAGAACGGTGGTCTGTTGAGACCCGTTAGCGTGTGAGACTATAAATAGAGAGGTTAGGTCTCGTGAGCGAAGAGAGGTTGTCCCCGAGTGCTCGAGTGTTCCTCTCTATCTTGTGTGAGTTGTCTCGGTAAGAGCATGGATGCTCGTGTACCTCCGATGGAGTGGTCAGAGAAACCTCCATGTGAAATAGAAAAGATTGGATTCATCTCTCGTATCTTTCTCGGTTTTGTTCTTGAGATGATTTGTTTGATCTGTTTGCCCTCTCGTGTTCTTTCGATCATATGTGTTTTGTCCGAGAGTTGGCTTGTGCTTCACTTGCTCGGGGACTGGGAAATTGTTTTATGACCGCTTGCTAAGATCATTCCCGAGAGCAAAAGCAAAATCAGAGAAAACCGAGCTCGTGGTTCTGCGCACCGAGCTCTGTTTGATTTTCGACTTTGGTTTTCTCCTGCTACATTGTGAAGACTTTGGAGGTTCTTGGTATTTTACTTCCGAGATCTTGTACGAACTAAGTTTCAAGTTTCATTCATTTTGGATCTCTATGCAAAAGATCTCTAATTTCTTGCTCCTCGGTCGATGCGCGACAACGAGTATTTCTGTATACATTACGTTGTCGGATGATCGACTACTGACATAAGTTTTCGGTTCGGTTTTCACCGGCGATATTCTCTCTTTCGGTCATTCAACCTCGTCGTGTAGCGGTGGTCTTGCGTATGTCGGTCTGTTTCACCCCATACGACCACGGTCAAAACCCGATCTGATTTCACATTTACGACTACGGTTGTCTTGACACGACTTCTTGTTTTATTGTTGTTGTTCGGTTGATCTTTGTTTTTTCGACTTCTTAGCTCTCTAGCTAAAGGAGAAGAAGAACTTGGGGAGGAAATTTTTTAAGGCACCATTCACCCCCCCTCTGTTGCCATTTCGGTCCTTCACATTTTTTCTTTTGGGGCTAGTTTTTGGCCCGAATTTTCTTTTGGGACCGAGTTTTGGCCCAAAATTTTCTTTTGAGACCATTTTTAACAGAAATTTTTATATTTTTTTATTTCCAGTGCATTTATTTTTGATTTTAGTATATTTTTATGCACTGTTTTAATTAATTAAATGCCTCAAATTATGATGTATCATTACCATATTTTAATGAATAATCTCAAATTTAAATTGAACCAATGGGATATTCAAATTGAGACTTTATGATTAATTTTGGCATTATGTATTCATATGATTATATTATGACCAATGTTGTTTATAATCATATGTCGCCATAGTTATTCAGTTCTTTTTCATTTTCTGTCCAACGGTGATATGAATTAGAACTGTAATTTTATGCATGTTATTAATCAGACCAACGTAGGGTTAATTACATGCAATATATATATTTATGATGCTTCAAACGTTACCGCCACAATTGATAACATTGAACAGCTCATGGGGAGCAATTTTTCCTCGTGGAGAGAACGAATTTATGTTGTCCTTGGTGTTTTGGACCTTGACTATGCCTTAAGAGTAGACGTTCCCATTCCCCCCACCGAAGGTGAGGAGAATTTTACTGAGAGAAAGAAAATTTATGAGGATAATGCTGAAAAATGGGAACGATCTAACCGCTTATCACTTATAATTATGAAAACCTCAATTTCAGTCATGATTAGGGGAGCAATCCCCAATTCTGAAAAAGCTAAAGAGTACATGGCTTCAATTGAGGAGAAATTCAAAGGTTCCACTAAAGTTTATGCCAGTACCTTAATTCAGAGGCTCTTAACCTCTAAATATGATGGGTCTGGCAGTATAAGAGAGAATATCATGATGATGACTGATATGGCAGAAAAACTCAAGGGCATGGACATGGCAATTTCTAATGGTTTTCTAGTTTATTTCATTATGACATCACTTCCTTCTGAGTACACAGCTTTTAAAATTAATTACAACACTCAGAAAGAGAAATGTAGCATGAGCGATTTGATCGCCATGTGTGTCCAGGAGGAAGAGAGAATAAGAACAGAAAAGAAGGATTTTGCCTTTAATGTTGGTGGCTCTCATAAAAGGAAGTTCCATGGGGACTTCAAATCTAAGAAGAAGCTGCATTTCTCTCCTAACTCAGACAAATCAGGGCCTAAAGTGCACAATGCACCAAAACATCATGTTGCTTCCGCTGCAACATCTAAAGGGGGGAATGCCACTTCTGTAAGCAGCCAGGGCATTTTCAGAAAGACTGTGTAGGCTTTGTTAACTGGATCGCCAAAAGGGGTAATGACATAATTATTTTTATTGATGAAACACTTTATGCTGATTTCTCTCTTAATGCTTGGTGGACTGACTCAGGTGCAACTGTGCACATTACCAACTCTTTACAGGGATTCCTTACCACGACAACACTAAGAAAGGGGGAGCGAAGTCTTAGAGTCGCGGATGGAAAGGAAGCCGAAGTGAAATCAGTTGGATCTGTTTCATTAACTTTAGACAACGGCTTTCTGCTTCGTCTCAATAATGTAGTTTATGTTCCTTCCATCAGAAGAAATTTAATTTCAGTTTCTTTATTAGACGATGAAGGTTTTTAATGTATTTTTGGAGACAATAAATGCATTATTAAGTTTAATTCTATTGATGTTGGTCTTGCTTTTAGACAAGACAAGCTCTATATGCTTTCCCTTAATGAATCTCCTGTATTGAATGTGTATGATGCTAAACGCAAAAATAATGATGAGACTTCTTTGAAAATGTGGCACTATCGTTTGGGCCACATTTCGAGGGGGAGAATGAAACGTCTCATCAAAGAAGACATTCTCCGCCCATTAGATTTCTCTGACATAGACCACTGCATTGATTGCATTAAAGGAAAATATGTAAAACAAATAAAGAAGGGAGCTACTCGCAGTACAGGACCTTTAGAATTAATTTATACTGATATTTGTGGTCCTTTTCCTGTGACATCAGTGGATGGTTTTGATTCTTTCATCACATTCGCTGATGATTTCTCCCGCTACGGTTATATTTTTCCCATTAAAGACCGATCTGAATCACTTGACAAATTTAAAATATTTAAGACTGAAGTTGAAAATCAGCACAACCTAAAGATTAAAGTGGTAAGATCGGATCGAGGGGGAGAATATTATGGACGACATGCCCCTTATGGGCAAATTCCTGGCCCTTTTGCTAAGTTCCTTCAGGAAAATGGCATTGTTGCCCAGTATTCTATGCCAGACGAACCTCAGCAGAATGGTGTCGCTGAAAGACGCAACCATACACTTATGGATATGGTACGGAGCATGCTTAGCCATTCTAATTTACCAGTTGGCTTGTGGATGGAAGCACTAAAGACAGCCGCACATATTCTTAATCGGGTTCCCAGTAAATCAGTATCTAAAACACCTTATGAATTATGAACTGGGAGAAAACCGAGTATGAAATATTTACGAGTGTGGGGTTGTCGTGCTGAAGCTAAATTATTTAATCCACACATTAAGAAATTAGACACTAAGACAATAAGTTGTCATTTTATTGGATACCCTGAAAGATCCAAAGAGTATCGATTTTATTGTCCTGATAGGATAACTAAGTTTGTAGAAACAAGACACGCTGTGTTCTTAGAGAATAACGAGGACATGGAGCCTAGGAAAATAGATCTTGAGGAGAAGCAGGTTTATGTTCCTGCACCGCTCATTCCAGATATTTTTATTCCTGTGCCTCAAGAGGTTGCACCTCCAGTAGAAAATGCTGTTGTTGCACCCACTGTTGAGGTATCTGAAATTCCTAATGTTACATCTAATGATGAGCCTCAACAGCCTCCTGAAATAATTAATGAACTGCTTAGAAGATCACAGCGGGAAAGAAGATCTGCTATTCCTAATGATTATGTTGTTTATATCAATGAGGATATTAATGATATAGGGAAGGTAGATGCTCCCACCATAATGAGCGAACATTCTTCTAATTGGCTTGAAGCCATGGAGGATGAACTAAAGTTTATGAGCACTAAAGATGTATGGGACTTAGTAGAAATTCCTGACGGAGTCAAAACAGTAGGCTGTAAATGGGTCTACAAAACAAAACATGACTCTAAGGGAAATATCGAAAGGTTCAAAACAAGGCTTGTAGCAAAAGGCTTCTCACAAAGAGAGGAGATTGACTATAATGATACATTTTCTCCTGTCTCAACTAAAGATTCATTCAGAATTGTTATGGCACTTGTAGCTCATTATGATTTAGAGCTGCATCAGATGGATGTTAAGACGGCATTTCTTAATGGCAACTTGCAAGAAAATGTTTACATGGCTCAACCGGAAGGTTTTGTTTTACATGGCTCAACCGGAAGGTTTTGTTGTGGAAGGTAAGGAGCATATGGGATGCCGACTTAAGAAATCCATTTATGGCTTAAAACAAGCGTCGAGCCAGTGATACCTCAAATTTGATAAGATCATAAGAAGAAAATGAAGTTGATAACTGCATATATGTTAAGTTCAAGGGGAGTAAATTCACCATCTTAGTGCTTTATGTGGATGATATCTTATTGGCCAGCAGCGATAAGGATATGTTGTTTGAGACCAAGATATTTCTTTCATCAAATTTTGATATGAAAGATCTCGGTGATGTCTCTTATGTTCTTGGCATTGAAATTCACCGAGATAGGTCCAAAGGAATATTGGGTTTATCTCAAAAGGCATACGTTGACAGAGTACTGAAGAAATACAATATGCATAAGTGCTTTGGCTTGCCTGCTCCTATTGTTAAGGGCGATAAGTTTGGGATATTTCAATGTCCAAGGAACCAATATGAAACTGATCAGATGAAGTCGGTTCCTTATGCTTCAGCTGTCGGAAGCATTATGTATGCTCAAGTATGTACACGCCCTGATTTTGCTTTTGTAACTGAGATGCTTGGCAGATATCAGTCAAATCCAGGACCGGACCACTGGAAAGCCGTTAAGAAAGCTTTGCATTATATGCAAGCTACTAAACATTTCATGCTCACATATAAGTCTTCTGATAGCCTTGATGTTATTGGTTATTCAGATTCAGATTTTGCGGGATGTGTTAATACTAAGATATCCACGTCAGGTTATATCTTCACACTTGCAAGAGGAGTTATTTCGTGGAAAAGCTCCAAACAAACCCTTACGGCATCTTCAACGATGCAAGCTGAGTTTGTAGCATGTTATGAGGATACCGAGCAGGCTGTATGGCTTAAGAATTTTATCCCGGGACTTAGAGTGGTTGACATCATCTCTAAACCACTCACTTTATACTGCGATAATGAGCCTGCAGTCTTTTATGCAAATAACAACAAGTCAAGTGGTGCTGCCAAACACATTGACATTAAGTATCATGTTGTGAAAGATAGAATCCAGGATCAAACCATAATTATCAAGCATATTAGTACTAAGTTGATGCTTGCGGATCCGCTTACTAAAGGCTTACCACCCAGTATTTTTCGTGATCATGTTGCCGGTATGGGTTTACTGGAAAGCCTCTGATTCTGGATAAAAGGACCTAAAAACAAACCAACTCCCATTAAGTTTAATGAATATTCATTCTAAGATAAAATAATACACTATAGGTACTGAGGTTGTATGGTGCTTTATTGACCATGCAATACATTGCCTTGTGTGCTGTTTTATCAAAGGATGGGCTTATGATGTTAGCCTTATGATCAAAGGGGAGAATGTTGGGTTGATCTCTCAGCTAACCACCGAGCGGATTTTCAGGGGGACAAAGTCTCCACCTCGCGCCTTGATCGGAGGCGGTTCCAACTGTTTTGGTTACGGTCCCGGTCACCTAGCGCTATACAAAAGAGGGTTTCGGCAGAGGAGCTTACACCTACGTTGTTCTCACCTCTACATACCCTAATATCACCCGATCCATCACGGGCGCTACGGTGAACGAAGGCCGACGACCTCACCGCCGGCCACCTCAACTGCCGCCGTCTTCTTCCACGACTCCGACGACTTCACCACCGCCGACGGCCGACCACCTCACCATCTCCTTCACCGACCGCACATCTACATCGTCTTCATGGCTTCCTCTTCCGGTTCGGGTACGTACCTGAGATTTTTTCTAAGGTGTTCATGTTTTAGCCTAGGGATTAAGAGTTTATGTTGATGTTTAGTCTTAGTATAAACATAACACATCCCACCGGTGTTCTTTTGGCAATAGGGCTTTATGGTGCCTATTGAAGCTTGGTGAGGAAACCATCTGTAATCTTTTGGCTTGCTATTTGTTTTTTAAATAAACTTTTTAGGGAACACTTTCTTTTTTGGGCATAGGCATTGCTGTTCTGCGATAACTCGTTGTGTTACCACCCGAGATGTATATTCACACCATGTAAAATAGCTTTGTTCTATGTTTTTTTAATTACATCTTGTAATTTGTACAAAATAAAATAACTATTTGGTCATAAGCATTTTGTGAAGGGGCTAAATGTGCCTTTTGAAGCTTCACAGTATTCGCCCAAGTAGTTCTTAAAATGCCATTTTAGTGCTTCTCCAGGTTTGTGAAGCAAAATCCTAAGAAGTATCCTTGTTTACTAGCTCAAAAGAAAGCCCTGACATTATGTTCAAATACTTTTACTACCATGAAAGACATGATTTTCTACTTTATTAGGTGAGATGGATCATAGGATCCTAGTTGCTTGCTTGATTGGAACACTGCCAATCTGAACAACTGGATAGTTGTCACTTCACGACTTGCAATAGTAGAGCAGGGATGATGAATGTGTTACAGCATCAATGTGTGGAGCCTCAGATCTTCAATAACTGCCACTGTACATGATAAATATTGCTACTTTCCAATAGAATACTCAACAGGGAAGCACACTTTCAGTCTACCGTAACAATTGACTACAGGAGGTCTCTGAGAGTTGTAGAAGTCCTGGTAGTCTTCTTTTTCCCCTGAAAAAGAAGTCGAAATACACATTTGAATTCTCATAGTAATATGTGTTATGCAGCAGCTGACTTGCACAACATATATGTCTACGTACAGCATGTACAGGTAGTCAGATTTTTGGTTCAGATTTGCTTAGGTAGTCAGATTCTTGGTTCATATTTGCTTAGTCTGCTTACCTGGTGGTGGCTTCTTCTGCCCGGGGTGGTGATCTGCAGGGGCCGGCCATGCTCGTCGTACAGTATGAGCCCGCTGAACCGCGGCAGCTCGCACCGCATCCCCATCAGTATCCTCCGCTGCCACAACGGCCTCATCGGCGTCATCGGTGTAGTTGGTGTCCTGCACCACTCCGGCGGCGCGCCTCGGTCTGTCGTCGTGCTGCACCTGGACGTCGGCAACCTCCCTTCAGGTGCAACCGGCTCAACCGTGACACTTGTGGTACTCCCACATGGCAACCTGGGCTTCGGAGCGCAGAACCTCCTGTCCAGCACACCTGTGCCGCCGTATCTGCATCTCTCATGTTTTCTGGTGTCTGCCTTGACAGTTTTCTGCAGCTGTGACAGACCAGAATCGTGTGCCTGCAACACCAGCGCCTCTGGCTTCGACGGCCGGCGGCGGTCGCTTCTGACGACGCAGAGCGCCTTTGGCGTGCCACGCCTCGGTTCGGGCCGCCGCTTCTTCGCCTTTGTTTTCAGCATAGATACGCAGAGTCCCATGGGAGCCGCACGAAGGAGGCGATCTTTGGAGTAGGAATTCAGATGGAAGTACTATGCATGTCGTTTGATAATCTGCATTGGTTTGTTTTATGGGCAAGCGACCGAGATGGCCAAGCAGGGGAGGGAGGGAGTGAGCTTAGCTGGGCAAGTAAAGGAAAGGTAGATTTAGCAGTCTGGGCTTTCTTTTCTTCCTTGCACCGGAGTATATATCCCAAGCGACGCTAAAGAATAAGTAAATGTGGGGGGGTTCGAACGAATTGCTTCGTGCGCGGAGTTAGGAGAAGCGTACGTTGCCGCTTGCGAGGTCGTGTGTGTAGTGTTGTCAAGTGTTTCACGGCCGCCTCGGTTGCGTTTATTGTGCCTTTCTTGGATGGAACGTATGTGTTCCCAAGTTTCGAAGCCTTTGCATGGACGTGATCTGTTGATGGTTTCCATTTTTCTAATTTTCTCGGTGGACCATGACTTTTCTTCGCGGAAATGCTGACATGGGCTGCACAATTTTTTTATGTTGTTTTTACCAAAAGGTCAGGCATGTTGGGACTTCTTAGAATGCTCCAAGCCTTGTCCCGATTGTGTCGGATTCAGCTTCTGGTTTCTGATTTATTTTTCACTATTTATAAATTTTATTTTTTTCTAAAATTTTGACCTTTTTTGAGCTTTTTTGCCGGTTCTTTTTTTTCGTATTCGTTTGTGTTATCCGTGATGAGTTAGCATATTTTTTCTATTTATATTTTTTAAAAATTTAATTACGCTAAATAAGTCATCTTCAACTACAATAAAATTTCAGCTGCTACAGTGTAATTTCAACCATAAGTCATAACTTTTCAGCCCAACCAAGCGGGGGTTTCAACCGACCAATAGGCAATAGCAGCTCCCCGTCCGTGCCATAAAACTGTGCAAGTCTTTTGGAGAACTACTAAATGTGCACGTGAAATCCAATGGCAAATATAAAGGCAGTAACATTAAATTTTAATCGATTTCGTATCTTCTATAATACTATAAAATTACTGTAGCAATATTCTAAATTGTAAAATTTAAAAATTGATTTGCATGCGTCAACATATTTGCTGCATGAAAAAGAACAATGCCATGAATGTGTGAATCCTTCGGGCCATCCTAAGTTGATATACAACATTAATATGATGCAGCACACAACTAGTTTTGGGCCTGATTGGCAACGGCTGCGGCTTATGGTTTTTGGTTGAAATTTTTGAATTTTAGCTGTTTACGGTACAGATTACAGAGAGAGATACTCACTTGCGATTTTGGATGGTACATATGTTGGGCTTTTAACGTGTACATCGTTTAACTTGTAGACCCTGTCTTAAGAAAATACTCCGTTTAAAAGTTAGGTACTGTAGCAAAAATCAAAAGCCGTCAGCTTCGGAGGAAAAGAACAGGCCCTTCAGCTGCTTGCTAATTTCCCTGATTGAGGGCGGGTTTTTTTCGGCTGTGGCTGATGGCTTTTGGCTCTAGCATGATTACTTATACGAATAAACCAAATGTTAATAAGCTACTTCGAAAAGATTTTTCCTGTAAATCGTTTCGAAAAGATGCTAGAAAAGTTATTCCGTTTATTTATTAAGAAGAAACATAAGTTATAAGCTAAGAAGATGGGGCTGTCTTGAGTGGATCTGAATAGTCATGGGCAGCCTGGCCCGGTCCCACTTTTGGATTGGGCCCAGGATATTGGCCCGCAGGCCTGGCTCAAAGATGGGAAAAGGCCAGGCGAAATAATACAAAATAAATATTTTATTTTAAAAAAGAATTGAGGAATAATATTTTATCTAAAATAATAATAAATAACATTTTATTTATGAAGATGGCATTAATTTTCGTCCTTCGCGCTGGGCCTGGGCCTATCAAGGTTCGGATAGCCCGGCTAGCCGAAACCTGGTCTGGCCTAGCGTTTGAAGTTTGCACAGGCCTACTCTTAGAGACTTATGGGGTGTTTGGTTTGATGGATCGCTTGATCCAACGATGGGCTGGTATCATCTACCCATTTCACTCCTCAAACAACGCAAATGGGTTAGCTTTGGAGCCCGGATTAGCTGATCCCTTCACAATCCTGTCTATCAAACCAAACACCGAGTCATGTATGAAGGAGCTATATTAGTTTTTAATAGGACCTGTATTAGTATTAATTAGTATCCAGGTATAAGAGATAACACTGCAACAAAAACATCAGGTAGAGATATACTTTTTTATAGATACTTTTCTTTATGTCTCTACAAATTGGCATTTATACGTACGTCCTCCATGCATTCTATAAATCGTCAAAACAAAAATTTTATAGAGACATTGTTTTAAGACATTTTTAAATTGCCTAAAAATCTTATAGAGACATTATTATTTGAGACACTTTTTTTTATTGCGTAGAGACATCTTTTGAGTGACTGAGATATATTAAATACTACATATAAAACCAATTAAATATAGATAAAGTTATGACGTGTGGTTGAGTCTGTTAATAGAGCTTGTTTAGTGCATGTTTATCCACAAGGTCATGAGTTGGAGGATGTCTTCCTCTAAAGACAACGTATTTTTAAAATATTATTATTTTGTTAGTGCCACAGGACATCCATATATACAATGTGACGTCTTTACAAAATGACTTATAGAATGTAGATTCATTTTAGCGAGTTGTCTCTTTGGTTGTATAGACAAAGTGTACCTAGAGGCAATTCCGTGGCGTTTCTAAAGGTGTCTCTAAAATCACGTAAGGATGGAAAATTAGTAATGCCCCTAGTGTATGAACAAAAATGACTCTTTGATGTTTGTGTTGTAGTGTATGAACAAAAATGACTCTTTGATGGACAATTATTCTCATTGCAGTTTGCAGAATCACACATGTGCCATTGTAAAAAAGCATGTAGTTAGAACTTAGAAACAAATGGCAAACATATATACGTTGATGAGGACATCACTTCTTCGGATATACACAACATTCCTCCACTTGATATTTAAGGATCAATCACTAGAGCTCGCACCCGACAATTGAATTTACAAGTGAGCTCGTTTCTAAGTACTTTTTGTTCATTTGAGAATCGATTTCTACCTAATGATTTGATTATGATTAGGAACCATGGAGAGGATCAGGAACTACTTGGAGAAGGGCTACGAGGCGCACAAGTCCAGCAAGGGCGGTCGAATCATGTTGGATACCCAACTCAAGCCGACTTCGAATCCAATTCGGAGTCCAGGACCAGGCCGCACTAAAACGGACGCCCAGATCGCATCCGGGCTCCGTTTTGGACATTCCACATATGGATGGAAAGCTGAGAAGACGACCTTTCCAATGGCTC
This sequence comes from Bonia amplexicaulis, assembly GCA_036346245.1. Taxonomy (NCBI): domain Eukaryota; kingdom Viridiplantae; phylum Streptophyta; class Magnoliopsida; order Poales; family Poaceae; genus Bonia; species Bonia amplexicaulis. Next base: position 11,305,718 of record CM070738.1, on the reverse strand, counting down.
TAGTCCCATGTCAAAATTCCTTCTGAGTCAATAGGAATCGTCGAAACAATTGGACGTTCAGAATCTGTCAGGGTGCTGCGCCACCGTCTTTTGGGCCGTTCGGCTTTGTATCGTGTTGGAGCCCATTAGGGCGCATCCAGGGTTTTGCACGCCCCTCAATCCTCTATATCCAGCCGCCACCCCCACCATTAGGGTTTGGGGGTTTTGCTTAGATTAATCTGTCTTTAAACAGTTTCGCCGTTCATCAGTTTGTGAGACCCTAACTTTCGAGTGCTAAATCAATACATCTGTAATTCAGTTGTGTTCTTCCTTATTCTTGCTTGTGTTCTTCGATTCGTAGGCGAGGATTAGCCTTCTTGGCGAGGTCAACCAGGCTGCGCACGGTTGATAACCTGAGGAGACGTGGTGCTGCGATTGCGGGGTTCGGAACGTGTTGTTCGAAAGCCGGATCGATTTGTGTCGCGCCTCCACCAAATCGAACATATCCAGAACCTGTTGGAAGATCGGGACCCCATTCCTATCAAGTGGTAATCAGAGCTTCAGGTGTTCCTTCAGGTTCGAGTTTACCCCACCTTGATGTTTTCGGTTTCATCCTAGAGTCCAATAAAAAGCCCTACGAAAAAAATTTAGTCATAGGTTATTTCCTGTCATAGATCTCGTTTAGCCTTTTGCACAATTTGATTCAAGAGTCAGTAGTGTTGAGTTTGTGTCCTTAGTCGAGTTGTGTTGCTGGTTTAGATCGTGTTTTATTTCAGGTTGTCTTGTTTCCGCTACCTCTCATACAAACCCTAGCCGTCAATTTTTGGCGAATTTATTTTGCCCAAATTCGACCTGGAAAGTTCAGTACTCGAGCTCCGAAATTTCATCACCGAATTTTTAGCACATTCATCATTTTCTGTAGGCCACACCTTACATCAGATTGAGGTGAAACTTTGTGTGGTTCCTATTTCTGTGCTCTGCTTTGCGAAAAAAATACAAAAACAATATATATAAAAAAAGAAAATTTCGGTACCTGGGATAGTGCTACGAGTGCTATCCATGGCCAAAAAAAAATCGTGACAGAGCACAGTTTTAGGTGACAGAGCTTCATTTGTTTTGTGCTTTTGTTGAATTAAGTTTCTCAGTGCATGGCCATCTTTGTTGCTGTCTTTGTTTTACTATTCTGTTCTTGACTCCTTGTTCTTCATATCATACCTGTTATCGGACACATTTAGACCAGCAACTAGGACCAGTGCTTTGGACATTTATTCAGCATTACTATCTGTTATTGCTTTGTGTTCCACTAATATATTTGGCCTTCCAAGCTCCATATACCTACTTCCGGATATCACAGTTTTTGACCCTTGCAATCGCCGGATCACATTCTCCAGATATCCTTTGCCTTGCTTTGGTAAGAACACTTGTAAGAGCTTGGTAAGCCACTTCCTTTGCGGGTTCCCACTGCCCTTCCTTTGTAGTTGATAGGGATAATCCTTTTGTTTTGCCTGTGTTTCTACTAACCATGGTAGGAGACGAAAGAGACGGGACACCGGGCGATTTCAACGAGTGTGTTAGTCGCGCCCAGCTACAAGCTACGCTCGACAAACAAAATGCTTCACTCACTGATCTCGGCGTGAGAATGGACACCATTGTCGCCGCCATTGGCCAGTTGAACACCACGGAAGGCATTGAGCGGGTGGAGCGGCGGATGGCTGACCTCACTAGTCGGATGGACACATTGGAGGCACGCCTGCCACCTGTCAATGACGGCCATCATCATGATGATGACACAGTGTATGATGCAGATGGCAACATTGATCGGCGGGTGACACAAGATGCACGACTACGTCGGTGTCTTCAGCAAAACCGACATGGTATGGGAGGTAATAACCAGAACCGTCATGTCAACGACGACCCTTTTGCTAAAGTCAAGTTTACCATTCCATCTTTTTCTGGTCATTATGATGCTGAAATATATCTTGATTGGGAGATGACGGTAGAGCAGAAGTTTAATTCTGACTTAGTTCCTAAACAACATAGAGTTAGACAAGCTACTTGTAAGTTTAAGGACTTTGCTATTATCTGGTGGAATGAACTAAGTACCATGCGCTTACAACCTGATACATGGGAGCGGTTAAAAGAAGCTATGCGTAATCGTTTTGTTCCTCCCTCATATAAACTTGATTTGAGAAAAAAATTGCAGCGCTTAGAACAAGGTGATAGTTCATTCAAGACTATTATCTTGAGCTTCAAAAGGGTATGGTGCGTTGTGGGGTTGTTGAGGACACGGAGGATAAGATTTGTCGTTTCTACGGGGGGTTACGGCGTGAAATTCGAGGACATTGTTGATTATAAAGAATTTACATCATCAACCGTTGTTCCACCTTGCTATGCTTGCAGAAAAAGAATTGCAGGGACGCACGGAATCAGCTAAGGCACGCACCGGACAACCCTTCTACACGCCGTGAACGACTACATCGACGGGACTGCCCAAGTCTTCTTCGAGTTTTCGTTCTCCTCCACCACCTGTGAACAAGATTGCAGCAGCGCCACCGAAACCACCTTCCACGACACGCCTTGCAGATTCTACAAAAAATTCTTTGTAGGGTCCGATCAAGAGTTCTTCTACCGTGGCTTCAACGTGCCACTCCTCCGACATTCAGTGCCACCGCTGCCATGGGCTTGGTCATGTGCAGAAGAATTACCCTAGCCAACGGGCATACATCGCCACAGAAGATGGAGGCTACATCAGCACTTCGGATGTCGAGGAGGATGATGATTTTGCTGCTGCCTCGGATGACAATGGCGGTGGTGATGACGACCTGATCCTTGGTGGGGCGTCCACAACGACGCTACGGAGCATCATTGTGCAGTGAGTCCTCAGCACGTAGGTACAACAGCCCGATAAACTTCAACGCCTTAATTTGTTTCAGACTTTCTTTGCAATCAAGAACCGGTGTGCACGTGTCATCATTGATGGAGGAAGTTGCAACAACTTGGTGAATTCTGATTTGGTCAAGAAGCTTGGCTTGACCACGCGACCGTATCCACATCCATACCATATTCAGTGGTTAAATGACTCTGGAAAAGCTAAGGTAACGCAAACATGCCGAGTCCATTTTTCCATTGGTGGTTATGCTGATCATGTTGATTGTGATGTGGTTCCCATGCAAGCATGCTCTTTTTTATTGGGTTGACCTTGGGAATTTGATAATGATGCTTTACACCATGGTAGTAGTAACAAATACACTTTTATGCATAAGGGAAAGAAAGTTACTTTACTGCCTTTGACCCCAGCTGAGATTATAGAGGCCGATAGGGCGAGAGCTGCTGCTGCTAATGATCCAAAGGAACATGATAAATCTAAAAAACAACAAGTAATCCATTTGAAAAATTCTGTTATGCTTGCCACAAAATCAGACCTTGCTGCAATTGATGATGTTAATGATACATGCTATGCTTTTGTGTGTAAAGATGCTTTATTTTCTCTTGATAATATGTCTTGCACTTTGCCTGCTCCTGTCACTAACCTTTTGCAGGAGTTTAGAGATGTTTTCCTTGATGAGATACCTCCAGGACTTCCACCCATTCGAGGGATTGAGCACCAGATTGATTTGATCCCTGGAGCGAGTTTGCCAAACCGTGCGGCGTACATGACCAATCCCGAAGAGACTAAGGAGATTCAGCGACAAGTCCAAGACCTTTTAGAACGTGGGTACGTACATGAGAGCCTTAGTCCTTGTGCTGTTCCTGTTCTTTTGGTTCCAAAAAAAGATGGTTCTTGGCGTATGTGTGTAGATTGTAGAGCCATTAATAACATTACTATAAGGTATCGTCATCCTATTCCCAGGCTAGACGACATGCTTGATGAGTTGTGTGGTGCTATAATTTTCACAAAGATTGACTTGCGTAGTGTTTACCACCAAATACGAATGGAACTTGGCGATGAATGGAAAACTATTTTTAAAACTAAGTTCGGCTTGTATGAGTGGTTAGTCATGCCTTTTGGTTTAACTAATGCACCTAACACTTTCATGAGATTAATGAACAAGGATTTACATACTTTCATCGGTAAATTTGTGGTCGTTTACTTTGATGATATCTTGATTTATAGCACGTCCATGGATGAACATTTGAATCACTTACGTGCTGTTTTTAATGCTTTGAGAGATGCACGTTTGTTTGGTAACCTTGAGAAGTGCACCTTTTGCACGGATCGAGTCTCTTTTCTTGGCTATGTTGTGACTCCACAAGGAATTGAGGTTGATAGAGCCAAGGTGGAGGCGATATGGAGTTGGTCCACGCCCACGACGGTCTCCCAAGTGCGGAATTTTCTTGGCATTGCAGGATTTTATCGCCGCTTTGTCAAGGAATTCAGCACCATTGCGACACCGTTGATTGTAACATCCCACAATTTTGGATATTCAAAAATATGAAATTTTTAAAACTTTTCTTGCATTTTGCTGGTGTTCAGAATTTCTTTTTGAACATTTATTTGAAACTTCTTGAGTTTTGTGTCATGCAAAGTAATGTACTAAGAAGTAATATCCGAAGCAAGAATAACAAAGATATTAAAAGAAAAAAAAGGAATATTACAAGCTCACATCTAATAGCTGAAAATTAAAAATTCAAAGTTTTGCATGTTATGCCAGGCTTCAAAAGTCAGTAATTCCTAATGCAAGATAAAAATTTAAATTAGAAATTCAAATTCTAAAATTTTGCATGAGCCTTCTTTTCCCCTTTTCTTTCATTTTTCTTTCCCTTCCAGGTGGGACCCACTCCCTCTTCTCTTCCCTCCCTCTTTCTCCTTTTTCCCCCTCCTGCTGCAGCCCATCCTGCTTCCCTCTTCTTTACTGTTTGTTTTCTTCCGCTTTCGCTCGCGTCAGCTCTGCTCTGCGTCGCCTCCCTCCTCGCTCCCGCTGCCTTCTGCTCCGCGCCGAGCCCCGCGTCCTGCTCCCATCGCCTCAGCGTCGAGCCTGATGAGGACATCCTTTCAATAGATACAACTATGCCAGCTCCACAGCAAACTCAACAAACTGAAACTATGATACAAGGACCAATGACTCGAGCGCGAGCACGTCAACTTAACCATCAGGTGAATGCGTTCCTAAGTTTGCATACAAATATTTCAAAGAATGGCATACTACTTAATATTTGTGATGATTTAATTGTCCTTAGGAACCATGGGGAAGAACCACGCGAGCTCAAGTGTAGAAGTGGAACCGTCAAGCACAATCCAAGTCCTATTCGCGAGTTCGATTCAGATTCGGCCTTCGTAATAGCGTCTACTTCAAATGGCCATAACTTTTTATCCAGAAGGCTTCTTGGGGCCCGTGAGTACTCGTTGGAAAGATCTTGAAGTCTACTTTCAGATGGATCTAGTCTCACCTCCAAACTCATCCGAGCAGATCAGAAACTGCAAAACAAGTCACATCACTTTTTCAGTCCGAGTCAAAAGTGGGCCGAGGGCCTTGTAACTTAGACTATTTGGGCTGGTACTGTTCATGTGAACAATAGTACGGCCACATGAACAGTAATTTCGAATAGTACCACCTCCCTTTTCATTAGATAAGTGTGGCTTCCCCCTTCCCTATTTAAGGAGGTCACACCCCTCTAGTTTTCCTCGGGTTTTTCTTAAAGATTATTCTGCTTAGCAGTTTCACCGCATGTTCGGTTGAGAAACCCCACTTGTGAACTCAAACTTTATTCGCAATACAATTTCATATTGCGTCTTAAACTCTTTTGCTTGTGTTCTCGATTCGCTTGCAGGAGATAGCCTTCTTGGCGAGGTCAACCGTGTTCGGCACGGTTGATAACCAACGGAGCAGTGGTGTAGTGATTGCAAGGGGTTCGATCTGTTTTGGTCGGAGCCTTTGGATCATCAACGTCGAGATCTCCACAATCGATTTATCAGTACCTTTCGGAAGATCGGGCCATCATCACATCAGTTGGTATCAGAGCAACGGTTGCCCGTGAGGTAATTCTTGTATCCCTAGTTAGTAGATTGGTTTTTATTTCCTATAGTCCAAAACAAATATTGCCCTACAAAAAGAATTAATTCCGCTGTCCAAACCCCGTTGTGCCTTTGAATCTGTTAGTTTTGGTTTGCTAAATTGAATTTGTGTCCATATTAACATTGTCTAGTTGCTGGTCATATCTTTATTCCATTAAAAAATCCAAACAAAAGTTCGGCTGATTTTCAAATTCGGCTGATTTTTTTCTTTCTCTGCAACCGCCACCAAAAATACCATATCTTTTGATTCCGAGATTATTTTTGAGTAAGATCACCGCCATTAGATTCAAGATTTCCTTATCCATCTATCTGTTAAATTTCACGTCTTTCCAGCAAGGAATTTAAGAGATATATGCGGTGAAAGTTGACCCAATTATCTGTTTTGAATCTGCAACAGTCAGCAGTTGTGATTTTTGTACGAATTTCTGTGTCGGGATTCAGAAGTTGGCCCCAAAAGAAAATTTGTAGAAAAAGCCGTCAGAAAACAGATAAAAAAATAATCAGTGAAAAAGAGGCATCTGACAAAAAGTTACGGCCAAAATACCGACATGCTGTCGAGTGGACAGAAATCTTCAGTTTTTTAATTTTGAGTCAATCCTTGTGCTTTTCAATTCCAAATTGCATTGGATTGAATTATCCTGTTTTTACCACTCCTACACATTGTCATACACTTGATTTTAGCCTTCTTCCATTCTTGGTTGGTCAGCAACATAGGCTAAGTGTTAGATACGGACTATAATTCAATTCTATGCAATTCTGAAATTAACTGATTGTTTTCCATTGCTACCATATTGTGCCTTCCAAGCTACACCTACTCTTAATCAGAATAGGCTCCCTCTTGCAATCGTATCCACGCCGACACGGTGTCACGAACCGACCACCGGTTGTACCACTGCTTTGCATTGGTAAGAACACTTGTAAGAGTGTGATAAGACGCTTGAGAGTGTGTGTTTCTACTTCTCGCCACCTAGTAGTTGATAGGGATAATACCTTTGTGTTGTCTTTTGTTTGCTACTAACCATGGCAGGTGAAACGTTTGATGCGCAAGAGTGTGTTTTTAAGGGAGAGCTCATGACGCTTTTGGATGAACAACGCGCTGCCATTACTGATGACATCGATAGGAAGATGGATACAATGCAACATTCCATTAATGAGAGCATTGCAACACTCACTACACGCCTTGAAAGGATGGTGAATCGGCCACCAAACAATGGAGGCCAAGATCATGAGGAGGGAGATGATAATGAGAGACAAAACCGTGACGCCGGTGCTGCACGGCCACGACACCGTCCTCATCAAAACCGTCATGGTATGGGAGGTAACAATAATTTTCAGTATCACAATGCTCATGTTCATGATGACCCGTTTGCTAAAGTTAAATTTTCCATACCATCTTTTGCGGGTACCTATGATGCTGAAACTTATCTAGATTGGGAGATGACAGTTGAACAAAATTTAATGCCCATCTAGTTCTGAAGTGCATAGAGTCGACAAGCGACTAGTGAATTTAAAGATTTTGCTACCATTTGGTGGACTCAAGTAGTTAATTCTGGCTTAGCCCCTGATACATGGGATAGATTGAAGGTAGCTATGCGTGCTAGATTTGTTCCTCCTGCTTTTAAACGTGAAATGCGTAAGAAATTGCAGCGCTTAGACCAAGGCAATAGATCTGTTGAGGAATATTATCAAGAACTACAAATAGGCATGCTACGTTGTAATGTTGAAGAGGATGAGGAGGATAAGATGGCTCGTTTTTATGGGGGATTAAGACGTGAAATTCAGGACATAATTGATTACAAAGAGTATAATGATATCAATAGATTGTTCCGCTTGCTTGTTTGGCGAGAGAAAGAATTGCGGGGTAGGCAACAAAGGACAAGGAGCAATTTTGGAGGTATGTCTACATCGAGACCGACGCAGGGGCAACCCAAGACAGCCCCACCTCCTGTTTTTCGAGCCGCTGTCCCCTCTGTGAGTAGGGCGCGTTCAGCAGCACCGCCACCACCATCACGCGCACCCGAGGCGAGCAAATCTACTAGTGTGCAAGCACCAGCAAAGAGCTCTTCATCGGTTGCTTCCACGGGCCGTACGACGGGCATTGTGTGCCACCGTTGTAAAGGGATGTGCCACGTCATAAGAGATTGCCCAAGTCAGCGGGCGTATATTGCGACAGAAGATGGTGGTTATGTAAGTGCTAGTGATGTTGAGGATGAATATGCTCTTGCAGCTAACCTTGCGGTGATGATGATGATCATGAGACGATAAATGATGGTGAGGAGATTTTAGGTGCAAATCGCTACGGCGAGTTATAGAACCATAATTGTGCAATGAGTAATCGAGCACTCAAAAAGAGCAAGAGGAGAAGCTACAACGTCATAATTTGTTTCAGATGTTCCTCATCGTCAAGGATTGCCGTGTTCGTGTTATAATTGATGGCGGAGCTGCAATAACTTGGTGGATTCAGGATTGGTCAAGAAGCTTGGCTTGACCACACGTCGCATCCTCACCCATACCACATTCGGTGGTTCAACAACAATGTGAAGGTGAAGGTAACACAACTGCAAGAGTGCAATTTTCCATTGGTTCCTATCATGATGTTGCTTGATTTCGATGTAGTACCTATGCAATCATGCTCACTTTTATTAGGTCGCCCATGGGAATTTGATACCGATGCAACTCATCATGGTAGAAGTAATAAATACTCTCTTGTGCACAAAGGAAAGAAAATAACTTTGCTACCTTTGACACCCACTGAAATTGCTAATTGTGATAAAGAGCTAGTGAAAATAAGAAGAAAGAACTTGAACAAGAATCGAAAATCAGCAAGTAGTGAAGGATGTTTTCCCACCTAAGAAAGAGAGGTTGCCATCCAGTTCTAGGACCGAGGGAATTAAATTAAAGGGTTGTGTCATGCTTGCAACCAAATCTGATCTTGCTGAAATTTGTCATGATGAAATGCCATGCTATGCTTTGATATGCAAAGATGCTTTATTTTCACTTAATGATGTATCTAGCTCTTTGCCGTCTGCTGTCACTAACCTTTTGCAGGAATTTGAGGATGTGTTTCCTGCTGAGATACCTCCAGGGCTGCCACCAATTAGGGGTATTGAACATCAAATTGATTTGATTCCAGGAGCTTCCCTACCCAACCGCGGCGCCATACCGAACCAACCGGAGGAGACTAAGGAGATTGAGCATCAAGTGCGAGACTTGCTTGACAAAGGGTACGACGTGAGAGCCTTAGTCCATGTGTTGTTCTGTACTTTTGGTTCCAAAGAAAGATGGGTCGTGGCGTATGTGTGTTGATTGTAGAGCTATCAATAATATTACCATTAGATACCGTCATCCTATTCCTAGGTTAGACGACATGCTTGATGAATTAAGTGGCTCTACAATGTTTTCTAAAGTTGACTTGCGTAGTGGATACCACCAAATTAGAATGAAACTTGGAGATGAATGGAAGACGTCATTTAAAACTAAGTTCGGGTTATATGAGTGGCTAGTGATGCCTTTTGGTTTAACTAATGCCCCTAGCACTTTCATGAGATTAATGAACGAGGTTTTACGTGCTTTCATTGGTAAGTTTGTGGTAGTTTACTTTGATGATATATTGATTTACAGCAAGTCACTAGATGAACATCTTGAACACTTACGTGCTGTTTTTATTTCTTTGAGAGATGCACGTTTGTTTGGTAACCTCGAAAAGTGTACCTTTTGCACCGATCGAGTTTGTTTTCTTGGATATGTTATTACTCCGCAGGGAATTGAGGTTGATCAAGCCAAGATCATCGCTATCCAGAGTTGGCCGCCTCCTAAAATGGTCACACAAGTGCGGAGTTTTCTCGGGCTCGCTGGTTTCTATCGGCGTTTTGTTCGGGATTTCAGCACCCTCGCTGCACCATTGAATGAGCTTACGAAGAAGGGTGTTCCTTTTACTTGGGCCACCAATCATCAACAAGCTTTCGACACTCTCAAAGATAAGTTAACACATGCCCCTTTGCTTCAACTTCCTGATTTCAGCAAGACTTTTGAATTAGAATGTGATGCTAGTGGCATAGGTCTTGGGGGTGTGTTAATTCAAGAAGGAAAACCTGTTGCATACTTTAGTGAAAAGTTAAGTGGTCCTAGTTTGAACTATTCTACCTATGATAAAGAATTATATGCTCTAGTTCGAACTTTGGAAACATGGCAACATTATTTATGGCCCAAAGAGTTTGTAATACATTCTGATCATGAATCATTGAAACATATTCGAAGTCAAACCAACCTGAACCGTAGACATGCTAAGTGGATTGAGTTTATTGAATCCTTTCCCTATGTCATTAAATATAAAAAGGGCAAAGAAAATGTGATAGCTGACGCATTGTCTAGGAGATATACCATGCTTTCACAACTTGACTTCAAAATCTTTGGGTTAGAGACAATAAAGGAGCAATATGTGCATGATGCTGATTTTAAAGATGTGTTGCTAAATTGTCAAGAGGGGAAGGGTTGGAATAAATTTGTTGTGCATGATGGGTTCGTATACCGTGCTAGCAAGCTTTGCATTCCAGCTGGCTCTGTTCGTCTTTTGTTGTTATAGGAGGCGCATGGAGGAGGATTGATGGGTCATTTCGGCGTGAAGAAGACTGAGGACATTCTGTTCCACCACTTTTATTGGCCAAAGATGAGGCGTGACGTCGAACGCTTCATTTCCCGCTGCACCACTTGCCAAAAAGCTAAGTCACGACTTAATCCTCATGGTTTATACATGCCTCTTCCTGTTCCAAGCATACCGGAAGATATTTCTATGGACTTTGTTTTAGGGCTTCCTAGAACAAAGAAGGGAGGATAGTATTTTGTTGTCGTGGATAGATTCTCTAAGATGGCTCATTTTATACCATGTCATAAAAGTGATGATGCTACAAATGTTGTTGATTTGTTCTTTAAGGAAATTGTTCGCTTGCATGGTGTTCCGAATACGATAGTTTCAGATCGTGATGCTAAGTTTCTTAGTCATTTTTGGAGAACCTTGTGGGGTAAGTTGGGAACTAAACTGTTATTTTCCACTACTTGTCATCCCCAAACTGATGGACAAACTGAGGTAGTCAATAGAACATTATCTACTATGCTTAGGGCTGTACTTAAAAAGAACTTAAAAATGTGGGAGGAATGTTTGCCTCATGTGGAATTTGCTTATAATCGTTCGCTGCATTCTACCACAAAGAAATGCCCTTTTGAGATTGTTTATGGTTTCATACCTCGTGCACCTATCGACTTGTTGCCTCTTCCAGCTTCTGAGAAGGTAAATTTTGATGCGCAACAACGTGCTGATTTGATACGTAAGATGCATGAGACAACTAAAGAGAACATTGAGATTATGAATGCTAAATATAAAGTTGCTGGTAGTCAAGGACGCAAGCATGTTACTTTTGAACCTGGTGATCTTGTGTGGTTACACTTGCGTAAAGAACGATTCCCTGAATTGAGAAAGTCTAAACTCATGCCTCGTGCAGATGGTCCTTTTAGAGTACTTGAACGTATTAATGATAATGCATATAAGTTAGATTTGCCTGCAGAGTTTGGGGTTAGCCCCACCTTTAACATTGAAGATTTGCGACCTTGCTTGGGCGTGGAAGATGAGCTTGAGTCGAGGACTACTCCAATTCAAGAAGGGGAGGATGATGAGGACATCCTTTCAATAGATACAACTATGCCAACTCCACAGCAAACTCAACAAACTGAAACTATGATACAAGGACCAATGACTCGAGCGCGAGCACGTCAACTTAACCATCAGGTGAATGCGTTCCTAAGTTTGCATACAAATATTTCAAAGAATGGCATACTACTTAATATTTGTGATGATTTAATTGTCCTTAGAAACCATGGGGAAGAACCACGCGAGCTCAAGTGCAGAAGTGGAACCGTCAAGCACAATCCAAGTCCTATTCGCGAGTTCGATTCAGATTCGGCCTTCGTAATAGCGTCTACTTCAAATGACCATAACTTTTTATCCAAAAGGCTTCTTGGGGCCCGTGAGTACTCGTTGGAAAGATCTTGAAGTCTACTTTCAGATGGATCTAGTCTCACCTCCAAACTCCATCCGAGCAGATCAGAAACTGTAAAACAAGTCACGTCACTTTTTCAGTCCGAGTCAAAGTGGGCCGAGGGCCTTGTAACTTAGACTATTTGGGCTGGTACTGTTCATGTGAACAGTAGTATGGCCACATGAACAGTAATTTTGAATAGTACTACCTCCCTTTTCATTAGATAAGTGTGGCTTCCCCCTTCCCTATTTAAGGAGGTCACACCCCTCTAGTTTTCCTCGGGTTTTTCTTAAAGATTATTCTGCTTAGCAGTTTCACCGCATGTTCGGTTGAGAAACCCCACTTGTGAACTCAAACTTTATTCGCAATACAATTTCATATTGCGTCTTAAACTCTCTTGCTTGTGTTCTCGATTCGCTTGCAGGAGATAGCCTTCTTGGCGAGGTCAACCGTGTTCGGCACGGTTGATATCCAACGGAGCAGTGGTGTAGTGATTGCAAGGGGTTCGATCTGTTTTGGTCGGAGCCTTTGGATCATCAACGTCGAGATCTCCACAATCGATTTATCAGTACCTTTCGAAAGATCGTGCCATCGTCACATCAGAGCCCCGTGCCCTGCTCCCGTCGCCTCCACACGCCGAGCCCCGCGCCTCTCGCAAAGACGGGCAGTCCCTCCCCGCCGCCCGGTCACACCACCACGCCTCCCCTCTTCCAGGCTATAAGGAGTCTCCCCGGCGCCCTATCTGTCTCGCCTCATCCTCCTCTACTCACACTCCCGATTAATTGAAGTTCCGTGCGCCGAGCTCACCGGAATCCGCTCTTCCCTCACCGCCGGCCACGCGCACCTCCACCGCCGCCGTTCCCTCCACAGTCCCTCCCCCTCCGATTCCTCACGTTGGGAGCAAGCCCTCGACGCCGTGAAGCTTCCCCAACAGCCGCCCGGGCCTCTCATCGCCCGAGCAACCCCCACCACGGTGGCCGTTGCCGGCCAGCCCCGAACCCTCCCCGGCTCGGCCAACATCATGGTAAGCCTCCCCTCACCTCATACATGCTCGGGCGCGCTCTAATTCGCCTCTTCTTACTCCCGTCCACCGGCGCCCCGCTCCACCCCCACCTCCGGCCGCCGAGCCTCGCCGTCGCCTGCCCCGGTGATCCTCGGCTCACGCCAGCACCTCCACTGGCCTCCTCGTTTCCCCGGGGACCCATTTTGCCAGTGGCGTCAACCTCCCCGGCCACCGCCTGCCGCCGGCGAGCCTGGCGTCAAGCGCCGACCATTTACTCTGTTTCGGCCTCTGCCACTCCTCGGCTCTTATCAATTGCCGTGCCTTCTATGCCAGCCCAGGCATTTTGCCCGTTTGGCTAGACCGAGCGTGTGAAAACACTTACAGTCCTGAGGTCCTGAGTTCGATTCCGCAGGACCGCACCTTTTTCGTTTTTTTTTGTTTTGTTCAATCCATTTTAATTAGGAAAAATTTAGGGAAATTAGAAAATAATCCGAGGAAGCTAATAAAATGTAATTAGGATATAAATGTTAATGAGTAATGTGTCTTCAATCTTTACTTTAAAAGCTTATTTATTGCTCAAAGGCATAGTGAGGAATTTAGCCATAATCTTGTTTACGTTATGCTCACATGAAATGACGACTTAACAAATGAGGATGGTCTAAAGAAATAAATCCTAAACCGTGGCATACTAGTAAATGTTATAGAAGTACCCATGGCATGGTTTAAAAAACATAACCATCATCTCTATGCCCCAAGCAATTAGAAGAACCCTTTTTGACTATTAGATGATTTGGATATTAGGCCACTAATATTTGGACTAGTTCATGTATGCATGATTAATATGGTTTGAGCAATCATCTAAAAAGCTAATTATTAATTCAAAGCAATAATAAATAAATATGACTTTGGTTAAGTACTCAAAAAGATTACCCTTAATTATAATATATGCACTAACAATTAATATACCATCATTAAACAAATCTCATTGGTAGATTTAATTAAGTAACTATATTAATATATGAACCCGAATAACAAGCTCGGCCCAAATAAATAAATTAAGAATTAAAAATAAAGCTAAGCCTAACAACAACAAAGGTGTGGACAAATGATGATGGTGCCAGTGACTAAATCTTAATATTAATTAAATCTTAACATTACATTTAGTAAATAATAATATTGAGCATAAATGTATATAACAAGCTAGGACCCGTATAAATAGATCCTAACTCAAATTAAACTAAACCTAGTGATAACTAAGAATACATAAAATATCACGCCATAAAATGCTATAGACTCGGACTCTAGGATTAATTCGGTAAGCTAAAATTTGTATACATCGTGTATGTAGTATATGCCCTGAATGTTAACGCTCGACAAAATAATACCTGGTTAGACTCGCACACCAACTCATAGGTCTAACCTATCTCATAGAACTTCCTAAATAAATGTAAAATGATAAAAGAGATTACTAATAAAAAGATCAAGTCATCATATTCTACCACCGACTTTGCCTCCAATCATCCATTAACTCGTAATAAAACTAAATTGAGTTTATTCGGATTTATTTGGATCTTTTGAGTTATTTGTTTTTATTTGTATTCAGTCATTTATCGCGTAATTAGAAACTGGAGTCCCGAAGAATCAACTGATCAAGCGTAATCGATAGCGAAGTGAAGATAAAGACCCAAAGATCAAGAGAAAGCATCGTGTGAGCTCGAGTCATGATGAAACCGCCAAAGTAGTCAATACTTTGATCATGTTGAACCTACATTTTCTGCAAATTACTTTTGTTTAAATTATCAAATTGCACGCTGTTAATTTATATACAAATACATGCTTAATTCAAGATTCTAGTTATATGCCCATTGTTTGCCTTGATTAATATTACACCCCCTTGTTGAATATTTGAATATATGAACCTTGTCGCCCTAGCGAAATTATGATAGTAACCTTTTGAAAATAAGTCCGTAATTTATACGCCATGCGTAGTGTTGCATAGATATTCATGGGCGTGAAAACGCCCAAGCATCACTTTTAATCATGAGAAAATTTAGTTGGGCAGTCATGGTGGTAATGACTGGTATATGTTCGATATAATTATTTTATGTTCCCAAAACCCTACTTGCTTAAATATCTGGGCGAATGGTTCGAGGGTGTGTGAGTGGTGCAGTGGAGGCACAAAGTGGGTTGTGGTAGAATCGCCCAGATATCACTAAGGACTGAATCTTGTCATGACATCCTATGTAAAACAGTGCAACCACAAGTCTGTAAAGTACAACTTGGCTAAGTAGTTGTATCGAAACTCCCGGACTCATCTCACTGGTAGTGGAGTGAAGTGGATACGCAAGGGCAAGGGGAGGCCTAAAGGGACACCGAGGGGAGGGTGAGGTTTTCTAGCTGTTCTAAGCGTTGCGGGAAGTGGAGCCCGGCTGCGTTAGTAACTATGGAAAACATCCCGTGCATAGATGGGATCCACCGCAAGTGGGCAATTTCCCAGAAGGTGAGATGACAAAAGGAGCTAGATACTTTGAACAGTCACTGTGATGGTCTGCTCAACTGCATGGCAAAGGAATCATGTGGGGTAACGAGTTGATTGTCTCTTGTGGTGAAAGTGTACAAACTCTGCAGAGTCAAAACTATTCGAATAGCCGTGCCCACGGTCATGGGCGGACATGAGAACTTAACCAGATATAGTTCTATTTCAAAAACCTTGTGAGCGGGAATGGAAAAAGTGGAGGGCAGTGCAAGGCCCTGATTTGTGTTGTCCTGGGTGTCGCCCCAGTGATAAGATAAGCGGCTATAACGCTGAAGGATTAAGCATATGGTGCAGATGCCATGTAACGGTGGATGGAATTTGAATCGCTACTATTATTGCATTCTCTTACACATTATGTTTTGTTCAACTGCTAAGTCTCAGGAAATTTCTATGTATTATATTTCAAAAGCAAAATGATGGTAGAGATTCTTCTTTTACAAAGTAAAATGACAGGAAGAATAAATAGAGTCATAAGAAACAAAGATGGCTGTTGGTGGGAAGTACATAAAGGTGTTGGTGGACTCACGTCGATTATAAAAAGGGAATGATAGAAATGAGTCTATGAGAAATAAATTGGAGTCTAAATGAACAAATAGGATAGATAGATTATTTAAATAATTTTGGAGAATCAGAAGAGGGTAAATGTAATTGCTGGATTTAATGGGATTAGTAGGACTTGATCTAGATGGATGAATTGAATTTGAGGAAATTTGGAGATACGACAATTGGAGTATAAACTTGAATAATGATATTCTTGGTGGAGAAGTATTGATGAATTAGCTAGAGATAAATAATGGAAAATAAGGATGATTATGGAAAAAGTAATTTATGGTTTTGGATCATTAGCAGAAAGGATTGATTTGTTAGAAAGTTCTGATATAAATGATTTCGGTGGATTAAAAAAGTAATCCTATTAGGGAATCATTAGAATTCAGATGTAAGGAGTTGGTGAATATTGATTACAAGATTGGACTATTATGAATTCGGAATACAGAAGATATTGGTGGATTCACAATGAATATATATAAAGGGTTTGATCGGTGGATTAGCTAAATGATGTCATTCGCTGTTTGGAGATTAGACAGCAATCAATATAGATAATGTTTGATCGACATATTAACTAAATGATGCCATTCACTGTTTGGAGTCTTAGACAACAATTAGTAAAGAAATTGAGTCTTTGGTGGATTAAGTCAATTATGGCATTTGGTGGAGTGAGTCAATTATGGCAATCGCCGTGTGAAGTTCTAAGTAGCAGCAGTAACACTATGGTTTAATAATAACAATGCTACCAAAAGCGATTTCTGGCAAATAAAATAACCCGAACCTTTCCTTTGATAAGACATGCATACTATATATTTGCATTCTGTGTATTGGCTCGCGGAGCACGGTGGTTAGTGTGCTCACATTCGCTCTCACAACAAATCCAGAATCACGAATCAGATCACTGCGCCTCAGCAACACTATTGTTCATGATGGTAAAGAAGAGGAAGATGTCAAGGGCTAGGTCGCGAACCTCCAGCTGGCTGCCTGTGGGCATGTCCTGAGGGTTCACCCGGTGTGTCTCGTTTTCCACTGCTGCAATTTACTGATTTCGGCCTAATCGGCCCATGAGTAAGTTTACTATTTTATTTATGCTTCCGCATGGTATGTATTTGATATTCATTTTCAGAATCGTGAGCACTATCTCGATCCGTGGAATAGTGCATTAAATCACAGAGGATTCCAGATAGTAAAATCTGGGGCCCTACATTGATTGAGTTGACAAAGAAGGGCGTCGTGTTCCATTTGGGGCCATCACAAGAGGAGTCCTTTAATCTTTTGACAGACAAGCTTACACACGCACCATTGCTCTAACTTCCGGATTTTGGTAAGACTTTTGAGCTAGAATGTGATGCTAGCGGAATTGGTATTGGTGGTGTTTTGATGCAAGAAGGCAAACCTGTTTCCTACTTTAGTGAAAAATTGAATGGTCCTGTTCTTAATTATTCCACGTATGATAAAGAATTGTATACTCTTGTTCATTCTTTAGAGATGTGGCAACCCTATTTATGGCCTAAAGAATTTGTCATTGATTCCGATCATGAATCACTTAAGCATATTCGTAGTCAAACCAATTTGAATCGTAGACATGCTAAGTGGGTTGAATTTATTGAATCTTTTCCTTATGTCATTAAACACAAGAAAGGGAAGGATAATGTGATTGCTGATGCTTTATCTCGACGCTATGCTATGTTATCTCAACTTGATTGTCGCATTTTTGGTCTTGAAACTATTAAAGGACAATATGCTTTTGATGCTGATTTTAAGGATGTGTTGTTGCATTGTAAAGAGGGACAAGCATGGAATAAATTCGTGATCAATGATGGGTTTTTGTTTAGAACTAACCGCCTATGCATTCCAGTTGGATCTGTTCGTCTTTTGTTGTTGCGGGAGGCGTATGGAGGCGGTTTGATTGGACATTTTGGTGCTAAGAAAACGAAGGACGTTCTGGCCACACACTTCTTTTGGCCAAAGATGAGGTGAGATGTTGAGCGGTTTGTGGCTCGCTGCATTACATGTCAAAAAGCTAAGTCTCGCTTGAATCCACATGGTTTATATATGCCTCTTCCTGTTCCTTCTATTCCGTGGGCAGATATTTCTATGAACTTTGTTTTAGGATTGCCTAGGACTAAGAGGGGGAGGGTAGCATTTTTGTTGTTGTGGATCGCTTTTCTATGATGGCTCACTTTATACCATGTCATAAAACCGATGATGCCGTTCATATTGCTGACCTCTTTTTCAAAGAGATAGTTCGTTTGCATGGTATGCCTTCTACTATTGTTTCAGATCGTGATGCCAAGTTCTTGAGTCACTTTTGGCGTACTCTATGGAACAAGTTGGGTACAAAGTTGTTGTTCTCTACCACATGTCAACCACAAACTGATGGCCAAACTGAGGTGGTGAACCGCACATTGTCTACCATGTTGAGAGCTGTTTTGAAGAACAATTTGAAGCTGTGGGAAGAGTGTTTGCCGCATGTTGAGTTCGCATATAATCGAGCGGAACACTCCACCACCAAGGTAAGTCCTTTTCAGGTAGTGTATGGATTCAATCCCCGTGCCCCTATTGATATTTTACCTTTGCCTATTAGTGAGAGAGTTCATAATGATGCTAAGGAGCGTGCTGATTTTATTATCAAAATGCATGAGACTACTAAGGCAAACATTGAAAAGATGAATGAAAATATAGGATTCTTGGTAGTAAAGGTAGAAAGGAAGTTAAACTTGAACCGGGTGATTTTGTTTGGTTGCACTTGCGAAAGGATAGATTTCCTGAGTTAAGAAAGTCAAAATTGATGCCTAGAGCTGCTGGTCCTTTTAAGATAGTTGAGAAGATAAATGATAATGCATATAAACTTGAGTTGCCTTCCGAGTTTGGGGTTAGTCCCACCTTCAACATTTCAGATTTGAAGCCATACTTGGGAGAAGAAGATAAGGCTGAGTTGAGGACAATTCCGCTTCAAGAGGGGGAGGATGATGAGGACATCACTTCTTCGGATACACACAACACTCCTCCACTTGATATTCAAGGACCAATCACTAGAGTTTGCGTCCGACAATTGAATTTACAGGTAAGCTCGTTCCTAAGTACTTCTTTTTGTTCATTTGAGAATCGATTGCAACCTAATGATTTAATTATAATTAGGAACCATGGAGAAGATCAGGAAGTACTTGGAGAAGGACTACGAGGTGCACAATTCCAGCAAGGGCGGTCGAATCATGTTGGATGCCCAACTCAAACCGACTTCAAATCCAATTCGGAGTCCAGGACCAGGCCGCACTAAAATGGACGGCCAGATCGCATCCGGGCTCCGTTTTGGACGTTCTACATATGGATGGAAAGCTGAGAAGACGACCTTTCCAATAGCTCTGGTCCCATGTCAAAATTCTTTCTGAGTCAATGGGAATCGTCGAAACAATTGGGCGTTTAGAATCTGTCAAGGTGCTGCGCCACCGTCTTTTGGGCCGTTCGGCTTTGTATCGTGTTGGAGCCCATTAGGGCGCGTCCAGGGGTTTTGCACGCCCCTCACTCCTCTATATCCAGCCACCACCCCCACCATTAGGGCTTGGGGGTTTTGCTTAGATTAATCTGTCTTTGAACAGTTTCGTTGTTCATCGGTTTGTGAGACCCCAACTTTCGAGTGCTAAATCAATACATCTGCAATTCAGTTGTGTTCTTCCTTGTTCTTGCTTGTGTTCTTCGATTCGTAGGCGAGGATTAGCCTTCTTGGCGAGGTCAACCAGGCTGCGCACAGTTGATAACCTGAGAAGATGTGGTGCTGCGATTGCGTGCTTCGGAACGTGTTGTTCGGAAGCCGGATCGATTTGTGTCGCGCCTCCACCAAATCGAACATATCCAGAACCTGTTGGAAGATCGGGACCCCGTTCCTATCATACGTAAGGATCGAGTAATAAGGAACATACACACATGTGAAGATGAACCTATGTTGCGCCAAAATAACCCAGAGTAATTAATACAAAACATTACAACATCAAAAGATAGCTTTACTTGACTGTAAATCAATCCAACTTAAGAACATATATTTGCCGACAATTAAACATAATCATCTAATTCAACAAAGCATTTACGAGGCAGCAAAATGGTCATTTAGATACTATTTTGGAGACACTTGAGGTAAAGTGTCACGAACATTTTTTTGTTAGTTCTTATATTATATTATGACAATGTATATAACTCTTCAAAAAAATGTCACAACTGGCACATATATCGCTTGAACTTTAAACCAGGATCAAAGTTTGCAATCTTGTTGACCGCTTAAAGTGTCATCCAACTATGTCATATTATCACTATCTTTGCTGTAGTTTATCATGAGACCATTGGAGGCTACCTTATATTTGTGATGAGTATATATCAACTTTAAGAATGATAAATTGAATTTGAGTTGATAAAAATAAAAAATGAATAGCTTAGGGAGAAGTTTCTGGTTCAGGCGGTCTAACTACTCTGCACGTGCAGTCTAATCATTGAGCGTAGGTAGTTTGACTGGCCTTTGAACAAGAGTCAGACCAGTCCTGGTCAGAGGGTTGTCCGACGAGCTGGTCGTAAGGGTTTGACCATACCAAGACTTGGTCGATGGTTTGACCAGCATAGTAAGGGTGGTCAGACCTGTCGGTGCGGTGTGACTGGGCTCTAGAAAGTGGTAGCTATTTTTTAGAGTGAGTGTTTTTTGGTCAGGGCTGAAGTGAACAGGGGCAATCTGACCAGCATTGGTTGAGTGGTCTGACCGCTCCCAGCGGTATGACTAGGATTTAATAGACGGTAGCAATTTTTCATAGAGGGTCATTTTGAGGTTCCAAGGAAAAATGGTGTGTGGTCTGATCGACCACTCCATGGCGGTAAGGCTAGGTGGTTCGACCGACATGATGGAAATGGTCTGACTGACCTGAAGATTTCAGAGAGTGTTATTTTGAATTCATTATTGAGAATTGAGTTGGGAATAGTTCTAGAGCTATGGAATCATGGCATATGTGTTGCATTTATAGACTAATGTAGGTCAAATTGAAATGCACTTGTGTCCAAAAATGGTCTGCTTGGCCTATTGGTATGCAGGTGGTTCTGGAGTCAACTATGGTTAACGACGAGGTGGATCAAGACTTGGTTGAGAGAACCAAGGTCCAGTGCGATCATGGAGGCCGATTGGTATGGTTGGACTCAATCAAGGCATAAGGTGGATAGAGATCATGGGAGGTACAAGTGGTTGTAGGACCAAGGATAACTGACTAGAGTGGGGAAGGAGGAGTGAATAGGAAGTTCTAAAACTTATAGCTCTAAATTTAACAATTCTAAAAACAATGAGAAATTTAAAGGTTCTAGCACAAGTTAGGAGCGAAAAGTCTAAGTTTTTCTAAGACACCATAAGCTATGTCTCTACCAAATATAACTCTAGCTACACAAGATAATCAGTTCAATAGCTAGTAATATAAATGCGGAAGAGTAAAGACAAGAGATAACTACAATGGAGACATGCAATATTTTCCTATGGTATTGAAGACTTGCCGGTTTTCACTAGTCCACGTTGAGGTAAACCTAAACGGATTGGACCGGCTCCATGAATTAAGTGTAATGACCTAAATTCCACTAAGGTTGCTCTTTCTCCACTTCAAAGATGGCGAGCACCACACCACTCACAACCGGTGTCGGGCCTTTTTACAACCTTCTTGAAGAGGTCACCACGCAACCTTCTCACAAGCCATCTAGGTGCTGACAAACACCAAGAGTAACAAATTACAGCTCTTGCTTGAGGAAGAATTAACCGCCAAGATGATCAATGAATGATGCAAATGCACTTCAATGCTCTCAACTACCTCCAAAGTGAAATATGAACAAATTGAGTAGTAGAGAGTGCACTCATGGCTCTAATGTATTCAATGGGGTTAAGAGTTAATGCCATGGTGCTGGTGAGGGGGTATTTATAGCCCCAAACCACAAATTCGACCATTTGGGGGCAAAATTCCATAAAATTCAGTATGTGCGGTACTACCACAAAGTATTGGCCGGTACTACCGCACCTGCTATTCAACCACTATTTTGTGGGCAATTAATGCGTCTGAACTAGCCGTTAAACTATAAGTGCGATACTACCGCCCTCAGAAGGGTCGGTACTACTGCACGACGGTAGTATCGCTAGGCATTATTGGTACTACCGATTTTTAGGGTTCCAAAAAGTGTCCAAAAACATGCTCTCTGGAAAAAATGTATCGTCAACTAAAGACCGATACTATCGCCTGAGGTAGTACCACATTTTTGGCGTGGTCATATCTCCAGCTAGTAGGACCGCCTGGTTCCTACGGTGCTACTAATTTTTTTCCGACAATGTTTTTTTAAATAGTTCAAGATACATGTATGACTCTTTGTTGATCAATATGGCACAAATTAAATCAACAAACTACTAGCCATGATCTCTCTTTATAGTATGGTATTTAGCCTACAAATCCGGTCTTTTCTCCAAACACTAAGACCAATAAAACTATAAAAAGGATCTTTAAACTATATTTCATCTTTGTCTTGAGCCATGTCGATTCTTCATAGTCTTTGCATGCCACTATTGTATTGTTATCCGTATTCTGGGACTAAACCTTGAAAACATCTTAGCACACATGTTAGTCACATAACACAATATTGTCATTAATTGCCAAAACTAATTTTCAGGGGCCTAGATGCTTTTAATCTCTTTCTTTTTTTGGTAATTGATGACAACCTAAACAATGTGAAGTAAGTTAAATGATTTTGAAAATTCCCCAAGTTTGGAAACGAGTTGTATTTTCTTGTTTTGACTTTTGAATTTCAATTAATTCTTCAAATGGGCTTAAAGAAAATGAGGAATTAGTTGCATTCAAGAGTCAATCAACAAATAAAGAGGGCTCCCTTAAATATGTGCATGTGAGATTTTGAAGTGGTTTTCATGCACATGTTTGGATTTTGGAACTTTTGGCAGAGTTTCCTTCATTTTTTGAAATTTGAGGAATCATTGTAAATATGATGGGCATGAGAAGTAATACATGAATATGATTAACATGATAATTTGCATAGCCAAAGATGGTCATAGCATTATAGCAACAAGTTTGAACAAGCATAAATAGTTCTTTCTATTACAAGTTCACACATAACCAACCATAGATAAGTTCAAACAATAAGTTCTTTCATATAACTAATAGATAATAGATAGATAACTAATATGGCTTCTTTGACTTCTCTTCTTCTTCTTCTTAACTTCTTCTCCCTGTTTTATTCTTTGTCTTCTCCGCCTTTGGCATCAAGTACCCAAAAGAAGTTATTCTTGAAAAGAGGGATAACGACGGCGACAATAGTGATAACAAAGTGGAGAAGGAGGCGCTGCCAAGGTGGAGGTATGCTCAAGTGTGACCACATGCTGAACTAAGGAGGCCAACTAATAATTTGTCTCATATTGGGTGTTGCGAATCTCCATGATCGTAGAAAAGATTGTGACAAAGTGACTGGGTGAGCTGCATGTGGAGCGTCCTTGTGCCCTTGATCATTTTGTTCTTCTTCTTCTTGAGCGTGAGGAAGGGCAATAGAGGGGCTCACAAGGCTTATGCGGTGCCAGTCGTGCCCCTCGGGAGTGAGTCTTCCTCATGATAAGAGGCACAATGTAAAGAGCAAAATAAATGTGCTTGACCCTATCATTCTTGGAGGAGGTGATCTCCCTAATAATGAGATTAGCCACATCAAACCTTCGTCCGTTCATGATGCAATCAATAATATTTCAAGCGTGTCCTCAGATTGCATCAAAATTCCTGCTCTTTGGGAATAATGTGTGGTTGATGATGCAGTTTACAAGGCTCAACAGGGGAAGAAGTCTGGCAATCTTTTCGGCTATAACACCCTGGTTCAACAAAAGCCCAAGATGTCACCTACAACCACTACCGCTACCTATTCAAACCATTAAGCAAGTATTAATGACATCTAGATATCAAGAATTAACATTTTCTCATGAAATTAAATATAAATTTCAGCAACATTATAGACCATAAATTTAACTTAATACGGTCAAATCAATATCAAAAGCATCGTAAATAAGTCTAAAATAAGAAACACATCATCTAGCAATATTATGAACCATAAGGAACTAAGAAAATAACAAATTATCCAATTATTAGAATGAATGATACTAAATTATTCATGACCAAAAGTGATATATTGCTATGTGAAGTGAAGAGCTCTGAAAGTGCATTATTCCATGTCCTACTTCCACTCTCGTCTTGTTTGTTCCAGAAGACCTATTTTGTACTAATGACGTTGTCTTCCTTAGATCTTTCCACCAATATCCAATGTTATTTCAGACGAATTTGTAACACCCCAGGACCCACATTACCTTGAGATGCTACTAAAACTGCTCTACAACTAGCCAATTTACAAAATAAATTAAACTGACAACAATTACTAAACAAGATAGTATAAGCGGAAGCATAAACAACTAAGAAATAACAGGATAGTGATAGCAATTCAATAATTAAAACATCCTCCAACATTTCAATCTAAAACATAGTTCACAAATTTAACATTATTAAGATATTGTAAACAAAGCTATGCAAAGGTCTAGGATCCTTTCAACTTTATTACAGCATAAATGTATGAGTCACGTGCATTAGTGTGGTGCTGCTCTACCCTTCCTATGCATGCTCAAAGTCCACCTGTAGGGAGTGGGAAACAAGGGTGAGATAAAATCTCAGCAAGCAAACTGTTTAATAGGCTAACAACTCAACTTGATAATTCATACCGTATGAATTAGTTTATATGATTACCACCTTCCACTTAAGCATAGCAAAACACCACAAAGGGTTTTAACATTCTCTTTCAGAAAGGAGAAGAATTAAGCTTGAACATTCAAAATGATCTAAAAGAAATACATAGATCTAAGGTTTTCACATATTAATGAGTTTACAACATAAAACTTTCATTAATAAAAATACCAAGCGAACCAATGAGTCATGATTCACAACAAGACAAAACTCCCGAAGGGAACATCCTTACAAATCAACAATATTCACAAGGAGCAAAAGTGACTCAAATGTTCCGAAAAGAAACAATAATTGTCTCAAGGAACAGGTATAGACCAATTGCAAAACAACAATTGCAATGAACCACAAACTCAAGAGAAATTCATTAACTTCAATAGGCCAAGAATTGGCCAAAATCAACTCAAGGAAAAATAGCATCTTTTCTGAAGAAACACACTCACAACATCTGCAATTAAGTTACCTGAGATAACTGCATTGCTAATCCTCATGCTACAAATAGTGGTATAACCTGGCAATGCCAAGGCAGCAAATACAACATCTACATCTTATCATTGACAATTCTCACTCATAACAGTCATAGGAGCAAATCATAATCATACAAGATTATCTCATAATGTAAATCATCAATACAACATGTCCAAAGCATAAATGCAATGCTTGACACATCCCATCCTACTGTGCACCAGTGTGTTAATTTAATAATTTAATTACCACGGACCTAAAGCCCGCTCTGATACCAACTGTAACACCCAGGACCCACATTACCCTGGGATGCTACTAAAACTACTCTACAACTAGCCAATTTACAAAATAAATTAAACTGGCAACAATTACTAAACAAGATAGTATAAGCGGAAGCATAAACAACTAAGGAATAACAAGATAGTGATAGCAATTCAATAATTAAAACATCCTCCAATATTTCAATCTAAAACATAGTTCATAAATTTAACATTATTAAGATATTGTAAACAAAGCTATGCAAAGGTCTAGGATCCTTTCAACTTTATTACATCATAAAGATATGATTCACGTGTATTAGTGTGGTGCCGCTCTACCCTTCCTATGCATGCTCAAAGTCCACCTGTAGGGAGGGGGAAACAAGGGTGAGATAAAATCTCAGCAAGCAAACTGTTTAACAGGCTATTCAAACTACAAACAATTATATATCATCATTTATAATTCCATACTACCACAACCACAATTCATGTCCACAATTATTAAACCACCACAAACTTCCATGAATCATACCTCTTCAATTTCAGTTTTAATTGGCATATGAATGCAATCATTTTATCCACAATTAAATGCAATTGAAACATTTAATCTTCCACAAACCACAGTAGATTAATCGTCAACATTTAATCTTCCACAATTGACAATGTTTATATCCTCAACCTCAAATTACCATCAATGACGGTAAAGCATTAGAAAATAAATCTTATTTGACTACCTTAAAACATCAACCACTATCACCACCAAAGATAATAAAACATATGTAATGATCATCTCACATCCACAATTGTTATCAACAATTGCTACATGAGGAAAGAATCTCATGCCACAATCACAACCCTTACCATACACAAGGGACGAATCCCATTCTACGACCACATTCACAATCTTCATACCACAAATAGCTCACATGAGCCAATTTCACATTACAACTGAAAGTTGTATATTCCACAAAATAACATCACCACAATATATTGCATATGTATGCAAATGAATCTTTCCACAATACAATGCATATGAATGCTTTCATGCTATGCTCCACATCAGTCTTTCTAGGGCAGGAATTGAGGTGCATCGTATTACGGCAATATACGATGCTTCCCGCGGGATAAGAGGTGCATCATATTACGGCAATATACGATGTCAGACTGCATGCGGTCAGCGGCTAGGTGCGGCGACATCCACATATGTAAATGACATGATATGACATTAATGATATGATAATTCATAAATCACATTAATTCACCCACAAGGAGCATTATCATGCTTATAACATATTCACATCCACCACATGTTATTTTCATGTTCCACATTATAACATTAAACAAGAATTCCACATGTCTACTAGCAAAATATCAACTTATAAATTGATCAATACTTGCTACCATCTCCACAATTAGCATATCATGCAAACATGACATAATGTATCAAATTACGATAATAATGTAAATTACAGGTAGAAGAAATAACAAGTTAAACAGTAGCAACCACCGCTACGTTTACTTGCCTCAATCCGACGAAGCGAAGTAAATCAAGAGCGTTCAGGGACAAGACCACCTGTCCAAAAAGCAACTTTCAGCACACAGCTACAACATACAAACACGACTAAAAATAATTAAAAACGTCGCTAGAACCCCGAACCCGCACAAACTCCTCACCGCACAACAATTCAGCAAATTACCCTCTGCAGCAGTGCTGTTTCACATTTTCGTATCTTTAAAAATATTGATTCAAATACAGAAAATGATACCTCTCTGGATTCATTACTTAAAAGCCTACATTTTTTATGTAGAAAACATATTTTTATTTTGATCACAGCTAGGAGTAATTTAATACCCAAAACAGAAGAAGAACTCTGTTCTGGCAGATTGGACAGCAGTATTCAATTGCGTCCCAGCAACAGAATAGGGGTCTACAAATTCTGAAATTTCTACAGAAGCTAGATTACCAGATTCTCTACAACTTTCTCAATTACGGCCATGATCATAAAAATCATTTACTACATCAAATTCACATATTACCGTCGGTCTGTACCAATCTGCTCGCCTGACGAACAGCAGTATTCCCGACCCTGTAACTCCCAGATCCCACGGCCAAAAATTCCGAAATAAATACAGGAGATGCGTCTGGAAATACTCTACAACTTTACTTTGGGAGAGTCTGCAGGAAAAATCATTTATTAGGTCAAAACAACACGAACAGACGCGCTGTGTGAATCAATCTACAGGCAGATAGCAGATAATCTCTAATCGGGCAATTAATCTATTAATCCCCTTCAAATTCCGTGCCAAGAACCATAATTACTCCATAAAATAAAAGGTTTAGGATTGAAAAAAATTACCTAGAGGATCCCTTGGGATCACCCCTCTTCTTTCCTCCTCTTCTTCTCCTCCTTCTCTTCTTTTTCCTTCTCTTCCCTTTCTTCTTCTTCCTTCTCTTTCTCCTTTGCTCCAATGGATGGCAATCTGTGGGGGGTGATGGAGGGGAGGGAGGCTGTGCCCAAGGTAGAAAAAATGGGAGAGGGGCCAAGGAGGGTTTATAAAGGGTGCTAGGGTTTGGGTGGGTGCACGGGCCCCTGCTAATTGGTGGCCCAAATCGGCTGGCCCACCCCTCCGGACAGCCCAAAACATCCAAATTAATTGTTTTAATTTTTTTTAATTTTGTACAATTCTACAATTTAATTTTCACCTCTCGTGATTTACCGAAAAATCGGGAATCTCCGTGATTATTTTAGGAATCTACGCCGAATCGACGATCAGGATATTACAGAAGTTATTTAATTTTTCATGCATAGAATTCACCCAATCTATATCATTTAATGCTTTATCTAAAAGTTTAGACTTAAGAGAGGAAACAAAAGACTTTTATTTTTTAACCAGGTTTTTTCGGTAGGATATTTTGGATCAGTTTAGGTCAACCGAGGAAATAAAAAAGGAGAGATTGACGTCGCCAGCGACCACCGGCGAGGACTTGGTGACTACAACGCTCATTATTCTGTCGATGCTCTTAATTCCCGGCTGGCCGGTGTGGTTTACAGGCGCCAACGTAAACTATAGCTTGTGAGCTGTGACTTTATTTCGTTCCTCGTGTTGGACCATCCAATCGAGCCCGTGGAGACCATAAAGAGGGCCTTGTCGCAAGCCCTGGTCCACTACCACGGAACCACCCTATCGCCGGTCGCCTTGCTGCCGGAGCAATGGATGAGTTGTGCCTGCACGAGTACTACACTTCTACTAATAGCTATAAATTCACTTACGTAGGATATAGCAATGTGTGTAGCAGATAACTAAACCATGCGTGTGCGCCCTTAATTTGTTGCAACCAAGCAATAGATCAGTGATTGGGCGGTCGGATGCGGAGCACGACATTGACCAGCTCGTGTCGGAGTTCATCGAATGGGTCCACCGTGGCATGCTCGCCGCCGGCACGCAGCAGGACGACGGGATGTCACCGTACGCATCATCATAGGATGCGTCGTGTGTGCCCGCGCGCGCCCACGTACGTACAAAATACATGTAAGCCGGCCGGGAATCAAAGTCAGTTTTCGCACGATTCGTACGATATTTACAAAAATGATAGTATGTGAGATGTATTAACAAAAATGTTATTTTTGTCATCGGCCGACGCATGGCGCTGTCGCCCGGGGGCTGGGCGGCAGCGGCCTGTCGTCCAGGGTGCAGGCGGCAGGTAATTAGGTCGGCTAATTAGCCGGCCTAATTACCTGCCTAATTGTTTTTTGTTTAGTGTTTGTTTAAATTTTTAAATATATCAAATAAGCTCAAACAATTACAAACGTTTATGTACATCCTCCCGACACAACGTTCTTTGCAGTGTAATTTTTGGGGAATTTTATTCATGGCAAATGTTGCTCAAAAATCCGTATCATTTCGATATTTTTACGAGTTTTTACATATAGCAAACGAGTTCCAAAAATTATGAAATTTTATGTGAATCCTCCCGATACAGTAATTAGCAAGGGTTCAGTAATAGTTTTTACATATAGTTATGAGACAGCAGGTGATTAAGCCGGTTAATTAGCTAGCTTAATTACCTGCCTAAATTTATAATTTATAATTTTTAAAATTTTAAATATAGAAAAATGAGCTCAAAAAATTATGATATTTTTTATGAAGCTTCCTAAGCCATCGTGGTATGTTGTGTAATTATTTTGCAATTTTTTGATGCCATTTGCTACCTCTAAAAATTCTTGGAACGACGCATAATTAACTAGACGATTAAGCAGTTATACGCCGCTCTAAAAGTTTTTAGAGGTAGCAAATTGTCGTGCAAAATTACAAAATTGTTTCTAGAGCTTCCTGATATAGTGCTACGTTGTATAATTTTTACGTTATTTTTTGCACTACTTTACTACCTCTAAAAATTATTTAAGCAATAGCGTAATTAAATAGATGATTAAGCACTAATGGCCGGGCCTAATTACCTGCCGCCTGGCCACTGGACGGCTGCCGACCAGTGGCCAGGCGGCAAGTGATTAGGCCCAGCGATTAGTGCTTAATTAATTAAGTGCTGGTTAAATAATTGTTAGAGGTATGCAAGTGGTACAAAAAATTATGTGAAAATTACACAACGTAGGACACTACATCAGGAAGCTTCATAAACAATTTCATAATTTTTCACAGTCATTTACTAGCTCTTAAAATTCTTAGAGCGACGTATAACTGCTTAATCGCCTGGTTAACTATACGTCGTCCCAAGAATGCTTAGAAATAGCAAATGGCCTCAAAAAATTACTAAAAACTTACACAACATACCACGATACCTCAGAAAGTTTCAACAAAAATAGCAGAATTTTTTAATCTCATTTGCTATACTTCAAAATTTAAATAATTATAAGTTATGAATTTTATATGGTCCGAATTTGCCACATTTATTCAGATTAAATTATAAAAAAACATGGCTAATTCAGACAGAATAAAATTTCTAAAAAATTACATAATAACTATGACTGAATTGGGATGCTTCACATTAAATTTCGTAATTTTTGGAGCTCGTTTGCTATATGTAAAAGCTTATAAATATATCAAAATGGTACGAATTTTTGAGCAGCATTCGTCATGAATAAAATTCCATAAAAATGATACTACAAAGAATGTTGTGTCAGGAGGACGTACATAAAGTTTCGTAATTTTTTGAGCTCATTTTCTATATTTAAAAATTCAAATAAATACTAAATAAAGAAATTAGACAGGTAATTAGATCGACTAATTCTCCAGCCTAATTACCTGCCGCCTACGGACTGGGCGACAGGCTTGCCTACCTTGCCTTACAGGCGACAGCACTTGCCTTGACCCCTAGTCTTCGCCGACAGCGCCACATCGCGTCGGTTCATGGTCTTGCCACCGACTCATTGACGGCAAAAATGACATTTTTGTTAATACATCTCGCATATTGCTATTTTTGTAAATACCGTACGAAACAGTGCCAAAACTGGCTTTGATTCAGCTGGCCGGCCGAGCGTCTGGCTTGTTTCGGCGACATACATCTGTTCGAATCATACGAATGATTTTATACAAGGACAATACATCACATAACGCGTTATGGCACTTGTTTCGTTTTCAATTTTGCGAACCATTAGATCACAAAAATTGAACAGCTCATATTCATTTTAAAGTACTATAAAAGTGCTCTAATATTTTGGTTAATTTTTAACATTTTGATTAAGTAGGCAATTAGCTTCGTTGTTTTTCAATGGAAGATGGTGTTAATTGGGAAATAGCTTTTAGCCTCCCTTTATTCCTGTGTCATGCTCCGCTACTGTCGCCAGCCACGGTCCAACAGAAACAGAGTAGAATATTTATCTTCTAGATTCAACTGTTATCTTCATGATTTCATAGTATTGATCTTCTAGATCTAAATGATTTTGAGTGGTGAGTGCACTTAAGAATCGAGGGTAAAGTCCAGGTAGTTATGATTAAGTTAGGACTTTCTAGGTCTAACTAAAGTCAAGACTTTTAGAGTTTAAGACTATTGGAAACATATTATTAAGAAACGATAGGTCAAATTTGGAGATGATAGGCCATGAAAAACATAACTTATCTAGCGACAGATGCACAATTTGGAATTTTGAATGTACACAGAGACTAAGTTTACTCATTTTGCAAGCAAAAGTAAAAATCGCACAAGAGTCATATAAAATTCCCATGCTCCAATGTGCCTTAGTTGGTAAAGATGATCTTAAGGAGAATTCAATTTACCATAGTTAGCATGTCTTAAGAAGCAGTTGTATCACGTGATTACGTGCAGGGAAGGATTAGGTTGTTAACGTAATTCACATCTGCATAACTACTATTTTAAGAAACTCATGTCAATTTTTGGATAAGGTTTGCAACAGTTTTTTTACAGCGGTTTTTTAGACAACAGGAAACATCCCCATTTATATTGAAAGAGTCTAGTACAGAAAGGAAAACAAGGTTTGCAACATTCCAGTAAGCTTAATGATGGGAATGTCAAATGTAAAATTTCCAGTAAGCTATCAGAAAAACGAAGACATTATATAAATGTTCGCACAAATGTATTTGAGTTACATTTGATTTCATAGACATGGTCAAACATACAAAAAAAATTACAAACACACTCTAAGCATGAAAATTTACTTCCGAAAGTGTGATGTGGATTTGTGCCAGTTGATAATAAAAACCCGCTATGCAAAATCCAAGACCAACTAGTATTCATCACTCATCGGTACCTTGTCTTCGGGAACCATGATTTTTCTTTGCATGTCACTTTGTAAGAATAGCTTCAAGCAATTGAGCAACGGAAGATCTCAAAGTAGGGGATACCGGAGAACTACCGAAGAAACCATCATACAAAGCATAATTAACAGTAGCTGATTTGATCTCAGAATCAACTTGACATGGACCTTGATTTGTTGAAATTGAGATCTACAGCAACAGAAGTAACAGTATGAAATTTCTTCTGCACTGTCGGGCAACAATCTCCACAAGTCAATTATTTTCTCTAAGTTTTTCTTTTTCTGAAAACTTGGATCATTGATTTTTTTTTCTTGAAAGGAATGATCCATGAAAATTGATTTGCATCCTGAGAGATGCTAGACCATTTAGATAAAAAGGAAAATTTTCAGAATCTTAAGTAAACCATGGTCCAAGTTGTTCACAAATGATCGTAATGCTATCAGCCTATCTCTGTATCCATTAGACACGTAGATCTTGGATACTTTCTCACCTTTTGCCTGTTATTGACTTTCTGGTTAACTGTCCGATCATGCTTCAGTAGCACCAAGGCTAACGGCATGGTTTGCAAAGGCTCTTGGACATAGAAACCGCTTCCTCCCAAAAGAGCAAACAAACTTGTTCATTCGCGTTTACTAAATCTTTGCATTTCCACCATAATATACGGTAGATGTAAGCGTGTAACTGGTTTAATTTTGGTTTGGATATTGTTAGAACAGAATTCGAATTCATAAATTGTTGCTAAATACAGCTATAAGCAGCTACTATCTGAATTGGTATTTGGTAAGAATCAATATCACTGAATTCAAACTCAAGATGATTTGGTGAGATTGAATTTCATATTTGAGACCCATTTTGGAAAGACTGAAGTGAAGATTCAGAACTATTTGCAAAGTAGATACTATAATTGAAATCCTGAACAATCAGTAAGGAAATAATAATTTACTAATAAATAATTCAAACATCCAAAAGATAAGTCAAGCTATTGACTGAGTTCAAAGGACTGAAGGAGCCCAAAAATATTAATCAAACTTTAGCCCAAATAGAATTCAAGCTCTCCTGTTAAACCTGAATAGTATTCAAGCTTTATTGCCAAGCCCAAAGAAAAAATTAAGCTCTACTATTTCCAAAGTTATGCTCTAGTGAACGCCGAAACCAATAAGATTTACATCTAACAGGAGAAATGCAGCTCCACATGTATATGGATGTCCATATATTATATTAGCCCTCTAAAGTGCCTCAAGATTCGTGCAAAGGACAAGAAGATGGAATGGTTGTTTGAATTTTAAAAGTTTGGATCAATCTTGAGGCACATTTAATTGTGGTGATAGTATATGGACGTCCATACACATGTGAAAAAAACATTCTTCCACCTATACACATCATTTTGGCTAGATAAAAACATAGAATATTTTTAAGGTACAAAAGAGTGCCAACATGGCTGCTTTCTCTGAATAATGTGAGTTCTCAATTGTTATACCAGCACTAAACTACTGACTACTGAAACTTACCTCTTTAATCACCATGGGGCTCATATCTGCGCATGTACAACCTTTCTAACTATGAGGTCATGAATTTCTAAACAAATTTACAATCAACAAAAAGAGGTTAGTAGGTCATTCGCATTCCATACTATCCAATTATACCACTATCTCTTGCCAGACGTATCATTCAATCTTTCGCTATGTCTAGGTTTGTGGTAATGGCATTAACTTATTATTACTATGACTGCTGACGAGATGATGAGCTGGTGGACATTTGTCTGTCCTCTGGTATACAGGCACCAAAAGAAGCACCGTTAACTTTTGTGCCATAACACCATAATTCATTTTCGAAAATTTGCATTTTGGATTCATTTCTCAAAATAAATTGGGAAATGGTATTTTTTTTAACTTTTAAAATGTTAGGTTAGAGCAGAACTGACTGCAACTCACCAGCATTCTTGAGGGTTCCAGCCAAGTTAAATAGATGCCTGTCCCATGTTTGAGATTGCGCCCTAGAAAGGTATTTTGGAAAGTTGACAGGGCAGATTCTTCATCAGCAGTTGGTTTTTTTATTCGGCGAGCAATGACATCATCCAGAGCCTTCACAAAGGTCTTGCCATCAACATCTCTAACAAGAATTATATTCAATGATTTCACAACCGGTGCTGCATAATACACCGCTTCCATCAGCACGAATTACGATTTCTTGAACTTTTTAGGCTAGTTGGAAATTACCTTTAAATATGGAGTCAAAAACTGAGGAAGCATCAAAGGTCTCGATACCAACCTTTTCTCTCCATTGCTCAGTGTCAACACCAATTGAGTAATCCGCATAGAAAGCAGCAGCATATACTTTGACAAAGAACTTCTCTCTGTAACCTAGAAGTGAGCTAAACTTCAAATTTTGAAACTGTAAACAATATAACACATTTATACATTAAATATAAAGTATACTTTTACCCATTTTCTTACAGAATAAATATTATTCCTGGAGCAATGTGATAACTAACTTAATGGTTAAAGACACATAGTTATGAGAGATATCACATATTTAATCAACTCATACCAGATATTTTGGATTCAAAGATTTCTAAAGGGATTCAAAGATTCTAAAAGATCAACTCATATGTCTAGTCCAAAATTCTTTTGAAGAATCCATATAGTTTTGCCTTAGAATAAAATGTAAAAAAAAAAGAGAAAGGGCTGTCATTTGCAAAATCAAGCTACAGACCATTAGATTGAAAGGGACAGTTATTGATAAGATAACAATCACCACAGGAAGTAATACAACATTTCAGTAATACCTGACATGTTACTGTTATAGATAACATTAACCACATAAACATTCTTTCTACAACAAAAAGATGGAATAGAGTAAGAAACTACAACACAAGAAAAGCAATAACATTAGGAATGCGAGTCTAATATTAGAACACGATATGCACTGCCAACTGCTTGTTGAATTTAGTCCCCCCCAACTCACTGTAAGTCACGTTAGTAACTACTGCAGCAACATGTGACAAAAAAAATCAAACGGTTCTTTTGATTGTGTCAATCTGTCAAAGGAGTGGATTGACAATGACAAAACGTATAAATCCGGTACCTGGGTTAGCAAGGATGTGGAGGTGACCAAAGTAATGCCAAGTTTAATCTCATAGAGACATGAACAATAAAATGTACCTGTGCCAAGAATAACCAAAGGCTCTGCGTAACCTGCAACTGTTAACTCTCGAGGAAACTTCACATTTGTTTTGTCTTCTATAACAAAAGCATCACCGACTACAGACAAAGTATAAAAAAGAATGCTTAGTCATTCTTATGATTAAGATATTTAGAAAGCAAACTTTGAACAACATTTGAAGGACAGAAATTGTTTCAGACAAACTTAAATGACAGCACATACAGTTAATTGTACAATCCTCTTTTCTGAAGTCTGAAAGCCCAAATAGTAGGTTTTGCAGCATAATGGTTGCAATATTTTGCATTTCATTACTTTACGAGACTCTTGATCAACAAAGCACAACTTGTAACCAAAATAGTGTATATTCCTGTATGAAAACACAACTGAACCATATGTCTAATGTGCAGAAACTCTGTAGAGTAACTATTTTGGGTATTGCTACATGTTTTTCGCATCACACTAAATGCGTGTCCAACAGAATGAGTTTTATCAGGGGAACAAGAGAATGTAGGTCTGCTGGAGAATTGAATGTGTGCCAGGATGGTTCTTCCCATACTTGATTGTATGGTTGAACTCTCAGGAATTCGCACAACTGGTTCGGTTTCAAGTTGCAACCCTGATATTAGGGGGTGGTGGCTCTATGAACTACATACATTATTAGTTTAGATGTGTGTGCGCTTGCACACACAAAAAAAACAAGCACCATTCCCCCATCAAATTCTGCACCTGACAAGATTTGGAGCTGTTAGACCATGTGGATGGTCGTAAATAAAGAGATGATGAATAATCGACGTTTGATTTGCTTTAGATTTTGCATTTTTGAAAGACTTGGTCGTTTGCTGTTGATGTCCTTGCTTTCGAGTGATTTTGCTCAGTTTAGAGTGATCACAACACTTTAGACACTCTTACGACCACAGTATACATCATCTTACGACCACGGCATGCTATGACCACGTTCAGCTTACGACCACGGCATACTACGATCACATTCAGCTTACGGCCACGGTATGCTATGACCACGTTCAGATTACGACCACGGCATGCTACGACCATGTCTGGTTTCGACCACAGCAGTACGACTTTGGTTTTATGACCACGACAGGTAATCGTAGCTACAATACTCTTCATGGTCGTAGATACAGTACTCGATAGTAATAGATTTTACTGGTCGTTAGTCGAGGGCTTTGGGTCGATGGTCGTAAGTTTTGCAGACTACATTCATGGTCGTAGGTTGTGCAGACTACGTTCATGGTCGTAGATTTTGCAGATTACTTTTATGGTCGTAGATTTTGCAGACTACCTTCATGGTCGTAGATTTTGCAGATTACCTTCATGGTCGTAGGTTTGACAGTCTTGTCGATACTCGTAGACTTCACAGTCTGCTATTCTGTCTTCGGTAGTCGAAGGCTTAGCGATCAGTTGCTGTTGGCTTCACGGTCGGTACTCGTAAGACTTTATGGTCGATACGAGTGCTTCACTCTTGTGATCTTCGAGTACGTCAAGTACTCGTGTTGGGACAGTGGTTGACTGGTCAGTGTGTGGTGGTCGTTGACGAATGGTCGTTGCTTGAGGTACTCGTAGACGGTACTTGATAGTCGTGTGGTTTTCGGGTACTTGAGGGTTACGAGTACTCTGAGGTAGCGATAGACTTAGCGATAGTCGTAAATGTTCTGAGGCATGGTCGTATTGGGTAGTCGGAAGATCTGTTTCCGTTAGCGATAATGCTTTGTGGTCGTAAACGACCTGGTGCATGGTCGTAGGTAGTCTGTGTCAATCAGCGATAGTTTGTGCGGTCGTAAACGACCTGGGAGATAGTCGTAGGAGGTTTGCATCTTGTCTAGGGATAGACAAGGATGTGGTTTGCTAATGTGTGTTGCCAGGAGTTGGTTTCTTTGGTCTTTGCATGTGCAGGTGGGCATGGAGGTGGCCATGGTCGGTAACGAGGAGGACCGGGACTAGGAGGGGGTAATATGAGGTCCAGGTGGTCGGGATGTCACGCGAGGTGGTCGAGCTCATGCTGGAGCACGTGGAAGTCAAAGTTGGATGTTGCATGGAGGCGTGAAGACGGTTACGGTCGGTGACGAGGATGACCAGGACTAGGAGGGGGTAATCTGAGGTCCAGGCGGTCAGGAGGTCACGCGAGGTGATCGGGCTCACGCAAGAGCACGCGGTGATGGTGCACGATTATAGGAGGGGATTTCCTGGAGGCTTTTTCGTGTGTGTCGTATGGAGTTGTGGATGGAGACCATGATTTGTACGAGGTGGTTAAAACCCGTGTTAGGAAGAGTTTCGGGTCCCTTGGTTTGAGGAAAAGATAGATTTCATGTCCAGGTGGAACAGGACATGGTTTGAAGTGTTTGGATAAAACACGACTTTGTGCGCTGGCCTATAAAAGCAGGGGAAGCTGTAGGTTAGCGCAAGGGAGTTTTAGGGCTTTCGTGGAGAAGGTTTTTAGGGGTGCCGTGAGGCGCTTTGTAGCCAAGAAACTAAAGAAGAAATAATAGATTATATTTGTTCCAGAAGAAGCTCTCCGGCGACTTGTTTTCATCTCTGCTTTACTTGCTCTGTTTTGCTTTCGGCTTGTACTCGTTCGGGTGGTGGTCGAACGGCGAGAGACATCAGGCGGAAGGAGTCACGACTACGTGCGTCGCTGTTGTGTAGAGCAACCAGAACAAGCAGGCGATCGATCCGAGACCGTGCCAAGCGATCGGAACAACTGGGCGATCGATCCGAACACTCGTAAACAAGCGGTCGTAAGCGAGCTGTCGTACGCGAGCGTTCAGGACAGAGCGGTCGTAACGAGCGCTTGGACGACAGAGGCTAACACATGGTCGTAACAAGCACTTGGGCGACAGAGACTAACAAGTGGTCGTAACAAGTAGTCGGGCGACCGAGGCTATCGAGTGGTCGTAATGAGCAGTCGGGCGACCGAGGTTTACGACCATGTACAAGCTGGCAGCTGCCGTCGTTACTGTCATCTGGTAATTTAGATTGCTTTGTTTTTGTTTCTCTGTGTTGCTTTTTTTTCAGGTGTCAAAAAGCAGAGACAATCATTCAACCCCCCCTCTGATTATGCCATACGATCCTACAGGAGCCAGCCCCTAGGGCATGGATTGCTGGCATTAAGTTATCTGCTGTCAAAAAGCTGAAATGTAGAGGAATTAGAGTCTAGAGGACCACTAAGAAACTGAAGTGTGGAATAAAAAGCAAGCACATCATTTCAAGGCAGTTGGAAATATCCACCCATTTCAATAATCATTTCTAGATCTCACGGTTTTTCACAGCATTTATTTTAATAATCGAGTAGTATACATGTATTGCTGAAATATTCTATACCACTACCCAAGCTTGTTCCCAGAATCGGTTGGCTACAAAAATCATCGATTTATCTGATATATTATTTTCACAATATGACAAACCTGGACTTTTTAATGATAATGGAAGTCTTCTGAAGACTGAAATTTTGTTGTTGATCTGGGTGGAAGGCTGAACCTGAGCTTCATGCATTTAGGGTGTAGGCCATGATTATGGTTTCTCCAGCTTGGAATAACAAGATGAGCTTGGTAACAATGCCTATCAAAACTAGCATGCCACTTCTATATGAGACACACCTATGGCTCAGTTGAGCTTTTACAAGTAGTAAGTTCTCGGTGTTTTGTTGATGAAAGTAACTAACAGCTGAAGAAAGGATTCACAACACTTGGGGTTATCAATGCAAATGTTTGAGCACACCAGAATACAATTTCTACCAAGCCACTATGTGCTCTGGCTGTAGTAGCTTGTCATCATGGCTTTACCATGTTCTGAGCTTTATTCTAGTACTCTTTTTCCTTTAATTGAATTGGAATTTCCAGAATGGTAGCTGATTGTCATAATTTGTCACTCGATTTTTGGCAAGCTGGAGAAACATTGTGGTTTATAAATGCTGTGTAGGCTTCATGTCATGTGGTTCATATACTTCGGCTGCATTAATGTTTGGTGCCTATTCCTAATCACTTTGGTTAATTTGACCCACAGTCTTCTTTTGCACATGGTTTACATTTGCAGGTGCAGGTTTTTATTAAT
Organism: Bonia amplexicaulis; assembly: GCA_036346245.1. Classification (NCBI taxonomy): domain Eukaryota; kingdom Viridiplantae; phylum Streptophyta; class Magnoliopsida; order Poales; family Poaceae; genus Bonia; species Bonia amplexicaulis. Next base: position 11,266,160 of record CM070738.1, on the reverse strand, counting down.
CACAGTTTAGTGAAAGGGCAGAAGATGTGAATTGCATCATGTTCTTAGTTCCATCTTTAGGGTAGCGTAAATGAGTTCTTTGTGCAGTTTTTATTCTGTATTCGTTATTTGCAGATTACTGATGTCTGATGCACATGATCTGTTAGGCTAACTATGTGCATGCCCATCGTCTTATGTGTGTCTGATTGGCTCGGCAGCGTTGAGGCATCGTAGTCGTAGAAAACCAATTTAAGTTTACAAACAGATAAAGAAGGACTGTAGAGGCATGGTAAAAGCATTAGAAATAACCTTAATTGGAACATAGTTTACTCAAAATTTATAGAACAATTCAAATCTAGGTCACCCTCTGGCTATCAGTGAAGCTAAAAATGTACAATCAGGCACACCATATCGCCCCCAAAGCGTCTTTACAACGCAAAATCTCGCCTCAAGAGGACCCCAACCAGGCTGTTCCTCCCATGTTCCAGAACCAATTATTTCAAATTCAGTTCATTATTCCCCAATACATTCTACTCTCCAACATCGGTAGAGCCCCAATTTGCCCCAAAACGACCAAAATGCACGTGAATTTTGGGAATCTAAAGTTCGTAAGTATACTTTAAAAACGAGAAAAATCAAAGGGTTCCTCACCTTCGCCGCCTTCCGCTACGAACTGGATCGGCATCCTCCGGGCGCCGCCGCGCGCGACGCGGCAGCCGCAGGCCAATCCAGACGCGGAGACCGCCGGCACGTCGCGGGGCGGAAGGAGACGCATGCGGGGCCCCGCGGCGGACCTCACGAGGGCAGGGCTGGCCAGCGCAGAGGAAACGACGGACGCCACGGTCATCGCGCGGTGGCGCACTGGCGCTGCTCGGTGGCGACCGGAGACTGGAGTGGAGTGGAGTGGAGAGCGCTCGTGAAGCGATGGATGGATGCCTGCGAGGGCGATGCACGCGGCCTTATCCGCCAGCGTGGTACCTATCTAACTGACAGTGGGACCTACACAAGAGTTTACTTGGTCATTGTTGTACATCTCAGCCCGAGCGGGCCCACATAAGGGCTTGATTTATGTCCACGATGTCCAGCTAAGCCACACCCGGACCTACCAAATACTTAGCCTGTCTCACCGACATAAGGGCGGTAGATGACCCACCTGTCATAAATCGTTAAACCCGCTTCTTCTTGCCGCCACTTCTGCCCTAAACTTGGCCACTACTCTTTCTTCCGCGTCTTCTTGCTCCTCCTGATCTCCAGATCTCGTGGCGTGCCCTAAGCTGCGCTCAAGACTGCGGCCATGGGCGCGACGGCCCTTCCCCCGTCCCTGATCTCGCATGGCGCCGCCGCCGTCCCGAAGGCGTGTGCCTCCCGCATCCGCCTCAACCCCGCCTGCATCGCAAGGCCCGCCGCCGCCACCAAGAAACCGAAGCGGCCCGGATCCTGCCTTGACGGGGAGCCTCCGGCGAAGCGCAGCCGCGGGGTGTGTGGTGAGAATGAGCCTGACGCCGCAGACGCCTTTAAGATCGAGAAGCGTCCCGAGCACACGGCGCCACCGCAGCCCTCGGTCAGCAGCATGCGTGAACTCCTCGCGAAGGCTCGTCCCGTTGCCGAGGCCATCCGCCGGCGTGACATCGAGCGGCGGAGGGCGGAGGCTCGCCGGGAGCTGGAGCAGATGGTGCGGACAGTGGAGTTCAATGACCCCTTGATCGATCCCCAGGACGTGCTCAAGTGAAGCACAGAGGACTCTGTAGTGAACTGTGTAGTCTTAGTATGAGCAATGAGCACACGAGTGTCCCATGTAGATGTAGGTGGCTGAATCACTGGCAGATTTTTTTTTTTGTTGGTACCTGATTCTCTTCTCTTTTTCCCCCTGTAGGTACGGTGATTTATATCAGTTGATTAATGAGCAGAGTTGTTTTATGTCAAAAGCATGCTGTCCAATCTATCTTCCCTCTGATCTATCTTCATCCCAAAGCTGACCAACACAGTAGCAGTAAATGAACTAGAGTTTCATAACATCTGAAATCTTTTTCTACTGAATGTATAACATTGCAGTTGAACTTCTTTTTTTTTTGATGGGTCGACCCGGGGGGATGCAAACTGCGAAAATTAAAGGACACCATTGATAGATAGCACCGATTTAATTTTAAGAACACGGAAAGTAGAAACACGGTATTACATTAGGTTTCGTATTAATTAGAACTTAGTTTACTCAAATTAGATGCTTAAAGATATGGCATGAAAATGGGGAAAATTGCTGTTCATTTAGCCATTAATGCTCACAGAAGAGGCATCAATCGATCGAACAGAAAGTTACCAATTTATTCAGGAAGTCACCCTCCTGGTTATCAATAAACCTAAAAGTGCACAATTCTTCCCCAAAGCGTATCTCTGATCATTGTTGTAGGATCGTTGATGTCAATAATAATCTAGATCTAACCACATGGTCTAACAATTGTAAACCAATTGCTCAAGTGCACGTAAAATTCGGTACGTACATTCACCTGAAACCAATTGCTCAAATGAATCTAATTACTTTATTGCACTAAACATTATATTCTTCAACATCAATACCTACATTCACCTGAAACATAAAAGCCCAAACTTAAAACTTCGCACCGTAGTTAGAAATGCACGTATAATTCCTGTTAGATTTAATCTAAATCTTAAAGCAAAAACATTAGTCTTAATCCCTAGACTCAAGAACATGAACACAAAATAAAACCTAAATGCGGAAGCATCAAGAACATACCCGAACCATTAGAAGTTGCCATGAAGGTGTTGTGGGGGTCGGTAGGTGAAGAGGACAGTAGTAGAGGTGGCGGAGGTGGTTTGCGAGAAGAAGGTCACGGTGTCATTGTAGTCGTGGACGGGATTCGGTCTTCGTTCACCTCAGCGCCCGTAATAGATCGGCTTGTTAGGGTTTTGTTAGGCTTAATCACATGCGTATCTTTGCCCTTGCTGAAAACCCTACTTTATATGTGGCGTTGGGTGTCCGGGACCGAAACCAAAAGGGGTCATTAACTGCCTCCGATCAAGGCGCGATTTTGAGACGGAGCCTCCCTGAAATCTCGGAGTTGGTTAGCCGAGATCAACCCAACATTCTCCCCTTTGATCGTAAGGCTAACATCATAAGCCCATCCTTTGATAAAACAGCATACCAAGGCAATGTGTTGCATGGTCAATAAACTACCATACAACCTCTGTACCTATAGTGTACTTGTTTATCTTAGAATGGATATTCGTTATACTTAATGTGAGTTGGTTTACTTAAAAGGTCCTTTTATCCAGAATCAGAGGCTTTCCAATAAACCCATGCCGGCAACATGATTACTAAAAATACTGGGTGGTAAGCCTTTAGTAAGCGGATCCGCAAGCATTAACTTAGTACTAATATGCTTGATACTTATGGTTTGATCCTGGATTCTATCTTTCACAACATGATACTTAATGTCAATGTGTTTGGCAGCACCACTTGACTTGTTGTTATTTGCATAAAAGACTGCAGGTTCATTATCGCAGTATAAAGTGAGTGGTTTAGAGATGCTGTCTACCACTCTAAGTCCCGGGATAAAATTCTTAAGCCATACAGCCTGCCCGGTAGCCTCATAACATGCCACAAACTCAGCTTGCATTGTTGAAGATGCCATAAGGGTTTGTTTGGAGCTTTTCCACGAGATAGCTCTTCCTGCGAGTGTGAAGATATAACCTGACGTGGATTTCTTAGTATCAACACATCCCGCAAAATCGAATCAATAACCAATAACATCAAGGCTATCGAAGACTTATATGTGAGCATGAAATGCTTAGTAGCTTGCATATAACGCAAAGCTTTCTTAACGGCTTTCGGTTGTCCGGTCCTGGATTGGACTGATATCTGCCAAGCATCCCGGTTACAAAAGCTAAATCAGGGCGTGTACATACTTGAGCATACAAAATGCTTCTGACAGCTGAAGCATAAGGAATCGACTTCATCTGATCAATTTCATATTGGTTCCTTGGACATTAAAATGCCCCAAACTTATCGCCCTTAACAATGGAGCAGGCGAGCCAGAGCACTTATTCATATTGTATTTCTTTAGTACTCTGTCAACGTATGCATTCTGAGATAAACCTAATATTCCTTTAGACCTATCTCGGTGAATTTCAATGCCAAGAACATAAGAGGCATCACCGAGATCAAAATTGGATGAAAGAAATCTCTTGGTCTTGAACAAGATATCCTTATCGGCGGCCAATAAGATATCATCCACATAAAGTACTAAGGTGGTGGATTTACTCCCCTTGAACTTAACATATATACAATTATCAACTTCATTTTCTTTAAAGTCGAAACTTCTTATGATTTGATCTAATTTGAGGTACCACTGCCTCAACGCTTGTTTTAAGCCATAAAAGGATTTCTTAAGTCGACATCCCATATGCTCCTTGCCTTCCACGACAAAACCTTCCGGTTGAGCCATGTAAACATTCTCTTGCAAGTCGTCATTTAAGAAATGCCGTCTTAAATTCAGCTCTAAAACATAATGGGCTACAAGTGCCATAACAATTCTGAATGAATCTTTAGGTAAGACAGAAGAAAAGATGTCATTATAGTCATTTCCCTCTCTTTGTAAGAAGCCTTTTGCTACAAGCCTTGCTTTGAACCTTTCGATATTTCCTTAGAGTCATGTTTTGTTTTGTAGACCCATTACAGCCTATTGTTTTGACTCCGTTAGGAATTTCTACTAAGTCTCATACATCATTAGTGCTTATAGACTTTAGTTTATCCTTCAATTTTAATTCTTAGGTTGTGCTGATTTTCAACTTCAGCCTTAAATATCTTTAATTTGTCGAGTGATTCAAAGCGATCTTTAATGGGGAAAAAATAAAAACATAATGGGAGAAAACATTAGCGAATGTGATGAAAGAATCAAAACCATCCACTGATGTCACAGGAAAAGGACCGCAAATATCAATATCATTAGTGAATGTGATGAAAGAATCAAACCATCCACTGTGAATTAATTCTAAGAGTCCTGTACTGTGAGTAGTTCCCTTCTTTATTTGTTTTATTTTCCTTTAATGCAATCAGTGCAGTGGTCTGAGTCAAAGAAATCTAAAAGGTGAAGAATTTCTTCTTTAATGAGACGCTACATTCTCCCCCTCGAAATGTGGCCTAAGCAGCGATGCCACAGTTTCAAGAAGTCTCATCATTAATCTAAAGATGCAGGGAAATAATTAAGATAAAGCATATAGAGCTTTTTTTTGTTTAAAAGCAAGACCATCTCTTTAAATACATTTATTTTCTATAGAAATACATTAAAACTAAGAAAACCTACAGCTTTTTACGAAAATGCCTCGGTCATTGGCGAAATGGCATTCTCCCTATCTTTGGATGTTGCAGCGGAAGCAATATGAGGCTTTGGTGCATTATGCACTCTAGGCCTCGATTTATCTGAGTTAGAGGAGAAATGCAGCTTCTTCTTAGATTTGAAGTTCCCTTGGAACTTCCTTTTATGAGAGCCATCGATATTAAAAGCAAAATCCTTCTTTTCTGTTCTTATTTTCTCTTCCTCCTGGACACACGTGGCGATCAAATCGCTCATGCTCCATTTCTCTTCCTGAGTGTTGTAATTAAATTTAAAGGCTGTGTACTCAGAAGGGAGTGATGTCATAATGAAATGAACCAGAAAACCGTCAGAAATTGCCATGTCCATACCCCTGAGTTTTTCTACCATATCAGTAATCATCATGATATGCTTTCTTATACTGCCAGACGCATCATATTTAGAGGTTAAGAGCCTCCGAATTAAGGTACTGGTATAAACTTTAGTGGAACCTTTGAATTTCTCCTCAATTGAAGCCATGTAATATTTAGCTTTTTTCAGAATTGGGAATTGCTCCCCTAATCATGACTGAAATTGAGGTTTTCATAATCATAAACGACAAGCGGTTAGATCGTTCCAATTTCTCAGCATTTTCATCATAAATCTTCTTCTTCTCAGCAAAATTCTCCTCACCCTCGGTGGGGGGAACGGGAACGTCTACTCTTAGGGCATAATCAAGGTCCAAAACGCCAAGGACAACATAAATTCGTTCTCTCCACGAGGAAAAATTACTCCCCATGAGCTGCTCAATATTATCAATTGTGGTAGCAACGTTTAAAGCATAAAGTGCTGATTTGAAATACATGTCAAAATTAGAATCATCATAAATATATATATTGCATGTAATTAACCCTACGTTGGTCTGATTAATAACATGCATAAAATTACAGTTCAAATTCATATCACCGTTGGGCAGAAAATGAAAAGAACTTAATTCTATATGGCAACATATGATTATAAACAACGTTGGTCAGAATATAATCATATGAATACATAATGCCAAAATTTAGTCATAAAAACTTTAAATTAAAATATTTAATTGGCGACATATGATCATAAACGACGTTGGTCAGAATATAATCACATGAATACATAATGCCAAAATTTAAGCGTAAAACCTTAAAATTAAATATCTCGATGGCGACATATGATTATAAACAACGTTGGTCAGAATATAATCACATGCATACATAATGCCAAAATTTAGTCATAAAAACTTTAAATTAAAATATTTAATTGGCCACATATGATTATAAACGACGTTGGTCAGAATATAATCACATGAATACATAATGCCAAAATAAAAACTTTAATACATAATGCCAAAATTAAGCATAAATTCTCAAATTAAATATCTCGTTGGTTCAATTTAAATTTGAGATTATTCATAACAATAAGGTAATTATTCATCATAATTTGGGCCTCTGAAAAAATTAATTAAAACAGTGCATAAAAATAGACTAAGACAAAATTTAAATGCACTGAAAATTAAAATATATAATTTCTGCCAAAAATTGGGCCCCAAAAGGAATTTTAGGCCGAAAAATGGCCTCAAAAGGAAAAACGGGCTGAAAATCAGCCTCAAAATAAAATTCGGGCCATCAAAAATACTCATGGCCCGCTCAAAATAGCACAAGGGTAAAAAATCCCGCATGCGGCCCATTTCCTGGCGCGGCCCAAACTCCATGCCTGCGGCTCATGCGCGCCGTCAGATGGCGATCCGATGGCTCACGCGCGTGCCGGCACAAAACATAACTCGGCCCGATAAAGAATGGCCGTCCGATCGGATCGGACGGCCGAAATCAATCGCGCCCGAAACAAAAATGCTCCTAACCCTAACCCTAGCGCATTTCCACCGTTCCCACGCAAGAAAACCGAGCGGCGACGGCACCTGGCTCCCGGCGAAAGCGAGGCGATGGCGGCGCAGGCGGGAGCTGCGCAAGACGGAGGAGATGCGGCGGCGCATGCGGCGGCGGAGGCGGCGGCACGGCCGGCGACCCCAGCGGCACTAAGCGCGCAGCGGCGCCTGAAGGGGCGGCGCGCAAGATGCCCGGAGGCGGCGGCCACCGTGGAGCGAGCGCCACCACTGAGCAAAGGCGGCGGCGGCGCAGGCCACGGCTCAGACGGCGGCGCGGTGCTACCAAGACGGTCCCGGCGGCGCCCGAGAGGCCGCATCGGGGCGGCCGGAAAAGTAAGTTTTTGATTGTTCTTTGTCGCCGATCTATGATCCAAAAGGGTTTGGGGTGGGGATCTATGGGGATTTTCTTAGGGATTCACCTCCTTCTAAATTTCTGATCCGATCCAAAAACCGAACCGAGGTTCGAGAAAAAAAAATTCTAGGGTTCATGATCGAGTCTAGTGGCTCTGATACCATTGTTAGATTTAATCTAAATCTTAAAGCAAAAACATTAGTCTTAATCCCTAGACTCAAGAACATGAACACAAAATAAAACCTAAATGCGGAAGCATCAAGAACATACCCGAACCATTAGAAGTTGCCATGAAGGTGTTGTGGGGGTCGGAGGTGAAGAGACGATGAGTAGAGGTGGCGGAGGTGGTCGCCGTGAGAAGAAGGTCGGCCGGTGTCATTGTAGTCGTGGACGGATTCGGTCTTCGTTCACCTCGGTGCCGTAATAGATCGGCTTGTTAGGGTTTTGTTAGGCTTAATCACATGCGTATCTTTGCCCTTGCTGAAAACCCTGCTTTATATGTGGCGTTGGGTGTCCGGGACCGAAACCAAAAGGGGTCATTAACTGCCTCCGATCAAGGCACGATTTTAAAACGGAGTCTCCCTGAAATCTCGGAGTTGGTTAGCCGAGATCAACCCAACAATTCCGACACCAGAACTTTCAGGAGCACTGCGACAACAGCGAGATAAGTTACTTTCAGGAACACGCGCGCGACGCAGCAGGCCAATCTGGATGCGGGTCTCCGCGCACCGTCGAGCGGAAGGAAACGAGTGCGGGCACAGCGGGGAGGCAATGTGGGCCTCCCCATGCCTGCGCGTCCCGCGTACGCATCAACCCCGCCTGTATCGCGAGGCCCGCCGCCGCCAAGCGGCCGCGTCTCGGCTGCGGTGAGGACCCACCGAGTTCGCCGCCCTTCAAGCGCAACCGCGCAGGGAAGATGGCTTCGAGGCCCGCTGAAGCGGGAGGCGATGTCGTTCGAGGAGCGGGAGGGCGTCGCCGACCTTCTTCTGTTGCTCCTGCAGCCGGGAGCGGGCAATCCTAATTCTTGCTCGGATCGGGTGCTGCCTCTTCCCTCCTCCATCATTCATTTCTTGGAGAAGAACTAGACCGGCTGCGGCGGCGGAGACGGCGAGATCGAGATCGACGTCCACACCCTCGGTGACAACGCCCTCACGGACGCCAGACGCGCAGCAGAGGGTGCGAGGCAATGACTCGCCGAGCACGCGGCCCGAGCACCCGGTGAAGCCGCAGCCTTCAGCCAGCGGTAACTCCATGCTGTGCTCCTTGCGAAGGCACGTCCCTCTTCCGAGGTCATCCGCCGGCGGGACATCGAGCGTCGCAGGGCGGAGGCTCGCCGGCAGCTGGATCAGATGGTAAGAACTGTGGCGTTCAACAACCCCTTCGTCGATCCGCAGGACGTGCTCAGTACCCTGGGATACCAATTCAAAACTAGCCAAATTATAAAATAAAATAATTTAATAATAATTTCTAAACAAGATAAGATAAGCAGAAGCATAATCAATTAAGCAAAACAGAATAGTGATAATCAATTTAATAATTTAAATCAACCTCCAACATTCTAACCAAAGAATAGTTCACAAGTTTAACACTATTAAGTTAAAGTAAACATTGACGAGATAGCTAGGCTCAATGATCACCTGTAAGAGGGAAAACAATGATGAGATAAAAATCTCAGAAAGTAAACTGTTTAACAAGTTAATTAAACAACAACAGTTTAATCATCAATATTTTATTTTCCACAATGACCATGTTTATATCCTCAACCTCAAATCACCACCAACAACGGTAAAAACAATAGCAAATAAATCTTGTTTGACTACTTTAAAACTTCAACCACTACCACCACCAATGACAATAAAACATAGATATGTTTTACTTCACTACTTTATTATTTCTCATATCCACAACTGCTATTAACAATTACTACAAGAGAAAAGAATCTCATGCCACAGTCACAACCCCTACCATACCACAAGGGACGAACCCCATTCCACGATCACATCCACATTCTTCATACCACAAGTAGCTCACATGAGTCAATTCCACATTACAATTATGAAGTTGTATATTCCACATTACAACTATGAAGTTGTATATCCCACATTACAACTATGAAGTTGTATTTGACTGCAAAATAACTTCACCACAATACATTGCATAGATATGCAAATGATCTTTCCACAATGTAATGCATATGAATGCGTATGCTCTACAGCACCCTTACCCAACAAGGTAAAAGTATGCGTCGTATTACGACAATATACGATGTTGTACCGGTACGGTCGCGGCTAAGTGCGGCGACATCCACATATGCAAATGTCATGATATGATATGATAATCATAAACCACATGAATTCCAACCACAAAGGAGCATCAACATGCTCACAACATATCCACAACCACATATCCACCACATATTTGTTTTCATATTCCGCATTAGCACACTAAACAAATTTCCACATGATTACGAGTAATTTATCCAAACATATCAATTGATCAATAATTACTACCATCACAACCACAAGTATTCTCTAAGAATACTACCACTTAGACCACAATATACTCGTAAAGTTTTCTACCCCACAACTATATTGATTCATCAAGATCAATTCCGCATATCCACAATTAAACCATCAAGATCATAAACAATTGAATTCTTAAAAATACTACCATCTGGACCACATTAAGTAAGCATATAATAATGACATATCACCTCAAATTAAGAGAATTAATTAATGTGAATGTAGAATAATTAACGAGTTAAACAGTAGCACAACCGCTACATTTACTTGCCTCAACCGTTGAAGCGAAGCAAATCACGTGCGATCAGGAGCAAAACCATCTGTCCAAAAGGTATCTCTCAGCACAATATTATAGCATACAAAATGCGACTTAAAAATTAAAGATGTCGCTAGAACCCCGAACCCACAGATAATCCTCTCCGCTCGACGATTCAACAATCTACCCACTGCAGCAGCGCTGCTTAATATTTTTTGTATTTTTAACAATATGAATCCATTTACAGCAAATGATATATTTATGGATTCCTCACTTAAATATCTTCACTTTTCATATAGATCACATATTTTTATTTTGATCTTAGCAATGTGTAACTTAATACGCAAAACAGAGAACGTTCTATGTTCTGGCAATCTGGACAGTAAGATTCTAACGCGTCCCAACCACAATGTAAGGCTCTAAAAATATGATTTTTATACAGCAATTAGAATAATGAGTTCTCTACAATTTTCTGAATTGCAACCAAAATCATAAAAATTATGTACTACCCATAAATCACACTTGAACAGCAATATGTCTCAATCTGCACCCTTGACAGACAGCGGTGTTCCCGACCCTGCTACGCCCAGATCCCGTGGCCAAAAATTCTGAAAAAAAATAAGGAGATGGGTTTCGAAGTTCTCTACAATTTTCTTTTTTGGAAGATTCGTAGGAAAAATCGTTTCATAGGTTTAAACCGCGCAAACAGACACGCTGCGCTAATTGATCTACAGACAGACAGTAGGAAATCTCTAATGGGGTAATCAATATGCTAATCTCGTTCTAATTCCGTGCCATAAACCCTAATTACTCTAAAAACAGAGGGGTTTGAGATTAGGAAAAATTACCTAGAGGATCCCTTGGGATCACCCCTCTTCTTTTCTCCTCCTCTTCTTCTCCTCCTTCTCTTCTTCTTCCTTCTCTTCCCTTTCTTCTCTTCCCTTTCTTTTTCTTCTTGGCACCAATGGCAGTTGTGTTAGGGAGGGGAGGCACAATCGGGGGGGGTGCGGCCAAGGGGTGGCGGCTAGAGGGAGGAGGGGAATGGCTAGGGTTTTGGGGAGGGAGGGAGGTGCGGCCACCCTTGGACCTTCACCAAGGCGGTCACCCACTCAAAGTTTTTTATTTTTTTTATTTAATTATTTTACTTATTTTACGTGATTCCACAATTTTTATTTTTCTCTTTCCGCGATTTACCGAAAATGGTGTGAATGAAGGTACCGCAATGTATATATCAAATACATCCTATGGTTGCACTTGTGTTACTTATTTTGTGCAAAACAATGTGAATAACACAGCAATTGATTCATACATATACCATGCATATGTGTTGTTCTTTTTATCTACTACGCATTCGGATGTTTTTGATATGCTAAGCAAAAGAAGAGTTGATGGCAAATATGTATACCATGCATATCGTTGTATTCTTTGCTTAGTACAATTTCAGTTACCACAAGCCGAGGACGGCTTTTCTTGAAGAAGGGAGGATGATGCGGATACGCACATACTTAGCACTTTTCAGTCAAATACATTATTTCCCTGGAAAGAAGTATTGAGCCGCATTAAATATTGTCAGGTGAATTTGTTTCTTAATGAAATTCCTTCTATTCATGGGAGCGTTATACTACCTTATGCCAAATTCTTGTTTATTATTAGGTTTGAATATTATGATGATTCCGGGCCCAAAACAATAGAGAAGCACAAGGAGGGTAATCATATTTGCTACCAAGAACAAAATGCTCAAAGCCCATGGGAATGGAAAGGAGAAAGACAAGCAGCCCATGCAGCTAATCAAGGGGAAAAGAAGCCTATGCAGTGGGAGAGCAAAAGGGAGGAGCCCAAGGACTTAAACTACAAGTTTTGGATAAGATTTTCAAGCCAAATTCGGACCTCCCACGTGCTCAATCCAATTCAAACTCGGATTCAACTCAGAATTCAATTCGGATTCGGTTCGGGACAGCCTGACAGGCAGTTACTAAAAAGGCCATAACTTTCACAAACGGAGTCCGATTGAGGTGTTCTTGTACTCGTTGGAAAGATAACTTCAAGGGCTACACAATGGAACCGGCCCCATCTCCAAATTCATCACGGATTAAAAGTTATGACCGAAACATTGTGACGGCTTAATTTTAGGTTTTTCCTTTTGTGTGAGTTTGTTTCCAAATACATGTAGGGATGTGTTGGAGTTTGTTTAGGACCTCTTGGCCAGCCATGAGGTGGCTGTGGTACTATATATTAAGGGTTAGACCCCATTGTAAGGTAGACCACGTTTGAGAATAATCAATCTACTAAAGTATGTTCGAGTTTAGCATTGTTGCCTAAGTTCCATAGGGAATTAGGAGTTACTTTCTTCAATCAAGATCGTTCACCTTTCCGTTGGGAATTGGGTGCACGATAGATCTTCGCAGTGGTCGGCGAAATCAACACGAGTGTGGTTTGGCGGATTAAAGAGTGTTCGTCCTTGCATTGGCATTGGAGGATCATTGCGATTCATCAAGACTCCGTGAGTATCCATCCCACGTCGAGAAGATCGGGCGACCCCGTATCATCTTGGTATCAGAGCGCGGTTTCCTCGGTAGGATTCTTTACCCTTGTTCTAGATTGATTTATTTTATCCTATTGTCCATTAACCACAAAAAAAAATCCAAACCCTAGTTTTTGCATCTGTTATTTTCGTGAGTTTTATTATGTCTTGATCCATTAGAAATTTTGTTTACGTGCTGATCGTCGTGTTCCTTTGCGTCGCTTGATCTTGTGTTATTTCCTTTGTTTGCCTAAAACAAAACAAAAAAATCCGATTGCTACGCCCGTGAGCAGTACATCTGATGCATGAACAAGTCTGGCGTGAAAAAAAAATTCTGCGCTTTGGCGTTTCATTACCTATATCCTTAATTTTTCGTTCATCTTTGAGACTAGCTGTTGAATATTGCATCTAGGGCCGCTCTTGAGTTTGTTACACCTTCTTTGAATATTTGTGTCTGTGAAAAAAAATTGAAGGAACAGTTAAACCTAGTTTGGCCTTTAAAAAAAGGAGACAAGCAAAAAAAAAAAACGAAGAAGGAGAAAAGAAAGAAAGAAAGAAAGAAAAGAAAGCATTGGCCGAATTTAGATGAGTTCCTAGTTCATAAATTCAGATCGTGTAATATAATTTCCTTTGAGCAATCTTGTGCCCTTACATTCATATCATTGCAATTGGCTAGCGTCTCTCCTAGTACTTGGTGCAAAATGAGCTATCTAATCTTTAATTTCAGATTGCCTCTAGTTAGCTCATTCCTTTGTTTGCATCGAGTCACATTGATCTTTGCGTGTGCGTTCATATACTTCACTTAAATCTTTTGGATCAGCACATAGGCAAAGTATTCTAACTTGGATTATTACTTAATTTTACAACATCGAGAAATCGATCGTGTAGGATAAATACTTCCTAACCAAACTCCACAAAATATCCTTTCGGGCAATTGTGAGTCACTTTTAAATCCGCTTGATCATCACTTGTTATTATAGCCACCACCAAGTGTAAGTTTCTTTTGGCCTCAATCCACTTCGGAAAGGTAAGAACTTTACTTGGGAGAAGAAAAAGTGAGATAGAGTGAACACATATTACCCATATATTTGTAGTTTTGGTGTCTTCTTTGTACAATCTAACCATGGCAGGTGGAGAAGATAACTATGATGATGAGATTAAAGTGGGTATGAAGGATTTCTGCATTGAGCTCAATCAACAAATGAAAGTGATACATAAAAACATCGTGAATGATATTGTGCGAGCACTTGGTCCACAACAAGAAGAAGATAGCTTTGTTCCTTTCTATGGCGGTGATGATCCGAGGAGTATCTTGAGTGGGAATGGCAAATGGAGAAAGTGTTTAGATATCCGAAACTTTCCAAAGATCAAGAGGTGAAACGTGCCACGAGGAGTTTGAAGACTATGCTTATAGTTGGTGGCAACAACTAAGCGCAAAACAATTTATTAAATCTTGGTCGATTTGAAGGCGTTCATGAGGAGCGAGTTTGTGCCATCCTATTATGCGCAGGAATTGCTTCACCATTTGGAGAATATCACACAAGGTAGTAATCTGTCCAAGATTACTATTTTGAACTACAAGATGCAATGTGTCGTGCGGTGTCACAGTCAATAAGGAGAAGGCATACTTCAAGGGTGGCTTGAATTCGATATCGCCGCTATACTTCAACATAAATATTTTAGTAACTTGCATGATCTTGTGAATTGTGCTATTAAGGAGGAGAAGAGACTTATGGAGACACGTACATCACGGTTCAATCCATGTCCATACTTCACTCTTATGGTTCCACTAGTGTGACACATGAGAAGAAGACCGAGCATGGGACTTTCCTTGGTAATGGAGACATCTTGTCTGTCCCGATGATACATACAAACAATTAAGATGCATCAAAACCAGTTGAGAATAAGAGCCACATAGCCAAATTGGTGAGAGTATTAAAAGAGCGTGTGTGATTCCACCATATGTGAGTTTGAGAGCATCCAAACCGAGAGTGTGAGAGATACACCAAAAGAAAGAGAGAAGTAGAAGATAGACAAAGTGAGGTTGATTTTGAAACTAACACATTAATATCTACTTCTAGTGTTGTTCCTCACATTGTGCAGGTTGAAATTAAAGAAGAGGAGCCAAATGTTCAACAATTGACACCATTAGAGATAAACTATGAGGAGATAATCATAGTTAAAGATGAAGTACTTGCTGCCCCGTTGTTACATCATGATGATTTAATACCTACAACACCTACAAGAATTGAAGGGAATGATAGAGGTAATCATATTGGTTCTGAATTTATTTGTGAAAATGTGAGTAATTGTGAGAACTCATGTGTTCATTCGAAAATTCCATGTTCTGAAATTTCTTTGGTCAATTTACATAATGTGGAATTAATTACTCATAAGGAAGTTCTTTCTAGAATAGCTCGATGATTCTTTATATTATATCATGTTTGATGATCCTAAAGAACTATCTAGTGTGAATGAGAATGTTGCTAAAATTTAATGTTTAAAATCACTAGTTAGTACCTATGCATATACATATAAGTTCAATTTGATTGGAAATTATGGTATAAATGATAAGTTTTATGTTTACCGAATATGCATTACATGTGATAAGTTTGCTGAATTGAAATTGCATATTTTGGGTAAACAATCTTGTGTGCCATATCATGATCACAATGAGATGAGTTTCAACAACAATGCTGCATGTTTCAAAAGATTTCTTAAGCCTACTTATTTATCCTTTAATGTACAATCATGTGCAAATAATCGAGTAGCGCAGATTAAAGCATGGAAGGAACTAAAATTTTCTCCCCCATAGTTGAACAACTTAATTTGGTTTGGCTCATTAATGACTTGTCCATGTGCCTAGCAAAGTCGAGGACGACTTTTTCTCATGGGAGGGAGAATGATGTGAATGAAGGTACCGCAATGTATATATCAAATACATCCTATGGTTGCACTTGTGTTACTTATTTTGTGCAAAACAATGTGAATAACACAGCAATTGATTCATACATATACCATGCATATGTGTTGTTCTTTTATCTACTACGATTCAGATGTTTTGATATGCTAAGCAAAAGAAGAGTTGATGGCAAATATGTATACCATGCATATCGTTGTATTCTTTGCTTAGTACAATTTCGTGCTACCACAAGTCGAGGACGGCTTTTCTTGAAGAAGGGGAGGATGATGCGGATACGCACATACTTAGCACTTTTCAGTCAAATACATTATTTCCCTGGAAAGAAGTATTGAGCCGCATTAAATATTGTCAGGTGAATTTGTTTCTTAATGAAATTCCTTCTATTCATGGGAGCGTTATACTACCTTATGCCAAATTCTTGTTTATTATTAGGTTTGAATATTATGATGATTCCGGGCCCAAAACAATAGAGAAGCACAAGGAGGGTAATCATATTTGCTACCAAGAACAAAATGCTCAAAGCCCATGGGAATGGAAAGGAGAAAGACAAGCAGCCCATGCAGCTAATTAAGGGGAAAAGAAGCCTATGCAGTGGGAGAGCAAAGGAGGAGCCCAAGGACTTAAACTACAAGTTTTGGATAAGATTTTCAAGCCAAATTCGGACCTCCCACGTGCTCAATCCAATTCAAACTCGGATTCAACTCAGAATTCAATTCGGATTCGGTTCGGGACAGCCTGACAGGCAGTTACTAAAAAGGCCATAACTTTCACAAACGGAGTCCGATTGAGGTGTTCTTGTACTCGTTGGAAAGATAACTTCAAGGGCTACACAATGGAACCGGCCCCATCTCCAAATTCATCACGGATTAAAAGTTATGACCGAAACATTGTGACGGCTTAATTTTAGGTTTTTCCTTTTGTGTGAGTTTGTTTCCAAATACATGTAGGGATGTGTTGGAGTTTGTTTAGGACCTCTTGGCCAGCCATGAGGTGGCCAGGGTACTATATATTAAGGGTTAGACCCCATTGTAAGGTAGACCACGTTTGAGAATAATCAATCTACTAAAGTATGTTCGAGTTTAGCATTGTTGCCTAAGTTCCATAGGGAATTAGGAGTTACTTTCTTCAATCAAGATCGTTCAGCCTTTCCGTTGGGAATTGGGTGCACGATAGATCTTCGCTTGGTGGTCGGCGAAATCAACACGAGTGTGGTTTGGCGGATTAAAGAGTGTTCGTCCCTTGCATTGGCATTGGAGGATCATTGCGATTCATCAAGACTCCCGTGAGTATCCATCCTACGTCGAGAAGATCGGGCGACCCCGTATCAGAAAAACCAGCGACTCTACGATTATTTTAAAAACTTACGTCGTATCGACGATCAGAATATTACAAGATTCATCCCACCATCGGGAGTTCGTTGAAGCAGAGGATCGTATCTATGTCGCGAACGTACTGTGTAGTCTTAGTTGGAGTGTCGTGCCTACTAGGAACTCAATCACTGGTGATCTTTTTTGTTAATGCCAGTGTGATTTTTCTTCTTTTCCCCTTGTAAGTGAATTATTATTACAATTGATTAATGAAAGGGATTGTTTTATGTCAAAAGCGTTGAATCTAACTCATGTAAAGCACTAGCGAGACTAGCCGATCTCTTTAATTTCTTTTCCCTCGTGTATGTTCACATCACCAGGACTATAACAGTGATCAACACTATGTGATTTTTTTTCGTCTACCATTTGAGCTATTCCAAGTGACTATTTTCAAGGATGACAGGATATGCCCCCTTAGAAAAATGTAAGCCCATGCGATGTGACCCATAAGAATGATAAGTATTTGATATTATTTATGCCTTATTTTTGTTAATTGAGTTTGATTTTTGTAAATTTGCATTTTGACATGTGCTTTTCTAGTAGCACCGGTCGATTAACTGGGTTGACGGTCCGACCATCGTGTGGCTTTGGTCGTGTGTCTTGGCGGTATGACCAAGCGCGGTATGATCATTGCTGCTGGTAGTCCTACCGGTAGCTTGGGTTCTTGATCGGCCAAGGAGGTGGTGGTCTAACCAAAGAGCGGTAGTACCGACCCTTTATTGGTAGTAGCTATTTTTCAGATGAGGTTTTTTTAAGGCTTTTGGTCTGAGACCTAGTATAGTAGTACCGACGTTGTAATCATAGTGATCGGTGGGTGTTGGGCGGTTTGAACGGTATAGGTGCCACGGTCACATCGGTTCATGTGCTAAGTTGGTTTTGAGTTGTTTGGTTTTGGGAGTGTTAGTCATGGTAGGAGCCCATGCAGTGCTAGTCATGGGGTTTCTATGCATATGTTAGTCATGGAACAATCCATCCATTTGTTTTGCTAATTAAGAGTCATTTGTGGTCGGCATGTCATTTGTGCTCAGATCGATTTCTTGGTTTTTGGTGGGTGTGCAGGTGCTTTGACGATGGATTGTGGCCAGTGGCGAGACCAAGTCTTGGTAATCATGGAGTGTCATGTAAGTCAGGGTGGAGCATCGTCTTAAGCCGAGAGCACCAGATAAAACCGTGATTGTGAGGAGGCAATGCGTTTGTGTGGTGTGCCAATTGGTTTTGTGCGTTTTAAGTGGTGACTGTTCTCGAAGTAGACAAGCACTGGGCATCAAGAACTATGATGTGGTGTTGGTGTGCCATAGGACTTGGATGTTTCAAGTAGTGAGGACCTCGGCACAAGCGTGCAATATTGATGACAAGTCATGGGCATCGCATCATCGTGAAGACCGGTGGGTAGCAATTGAGGAAATTATCCGAAACCGGGTGGAGCGGTGATTTGCAAAACTGCAGTGCTAGCCTAAGTGTTTAGGTCACATCTTTGTGGATGGAATAATTTATCGGGCTTGTGGAGCCTTTGGAAAGTCACGCTTTGAAAACGTGCAAGTGTGTAATGTAAAACTCATTTGTGTGTGGGTTGCTAGATTTCCTCAATTGTAAGTAGTGTGGTCCACTACGTAGTGGCTGGTTGTTAGGGTTATGTGAGATGTGAAGAGTCTCTACTATATAAGCATTGTATTGAGTTGAGTCATGGGAGACTTTAAGATTATGGTTAAGGTTTTCTTATATTGGAGCCTTGTGTGTACGCGCTCTAGGTTTGGAACTCTGCTATCCTAAGGGATTACCTGTAAAATATTCTTTTCCAAGTGATATGAACATCCAAAGTTTGCCTAAGTGAGTTGTGCCATAGAAGATGATACGGGGTCGCCCGATCTTCTCGACGTAGGATGGATACTCACGGGAGTCTTGATGAATCGTAATGATCCTCCAATGCCAATGCAAGGGACGACCACTCTTTAATCCGCCGAAACACACTCGTGTTGATTTCGCCGACCACCAAGCGAAGATCTATCGTGCACCCAATTCCCAACGGAAAGGCTGAACGATCTTGATTGAAGAAAATCACTCCAAATTCCCCATGGAACTTCGGTAGCAATGCTAAACTCGAACAAACTTTAGTAGATTCATTATTCTCAAACGTGGTCTCCTTACAATGGGGGTCTAACCCTCAATATATAGTTTACTCTCCACCTCATGGCTGGCCAAGAGGTCCAAAACCAAGTCCAACTCATCCCTACATGTATTTGGAAACAAACTCACACAAAAGGAAAAACCTAAAATTAAGCTGTCACAATATTTTGGTCATAACTTTTAATCCGTGATGAATTTGAAGGTAGGTCTGGATCCATTGCGTAGCCCTTGAAATTATCTTTCCAACGAGTACAAGAACACCTGAATCGGACTCCGTTTGTGAAAGTTATGACCTTTTTAGTAACTGCCTGTCAGGCTGTCCAGAACCGAATCCGAATTGAATTCTGAGTTGAATCTGAGTTTGAATTGGATTGAGCACGTGGGAGATCCGAATTTGGCTTGAAAATCTTATCAAAAGCTTGTAGCTTTAGTCCTTGTGCTCCTCCCTTTTGCTCTCCCAAGTGTACATGAATCATACCTAAGAATACATAAAATAATAGCATGATGTAGTATTCCAAGTTCATCATCAATTAAAAGAAACTCCTTAAGAAACAATTCACCTGACAATATTTAATGTGGCTCAATACTTGTTTCCAATTAAATAATGTATTCGCCTGAAAAGTGCTAAGCATGTGCGTATCCGCATCAGATCCTCTGTTGTGTTCATGATTTATTTGACTTTCTTGTTTGTAATTCTCTCTTTTTAATCTTTCCTGGTGCCAAGGACGTGTGAAGGGTGGAGATATGTACTGGAGATTAGATCCTATCCATCTAGCCATGATCTAGAGGAAGTTCTTAAGTTTGCTTGATTTTCCTCAAGAGAGGTGATTTTTGGGTTTTGCTCTTGTGAGTAATTTGGGTTGAATTCGTGCTATTATCTAGCTTGCTATGATATGTGATAACCTATCCAATGTCACATAGATCATCTAGGACTCATGAGCAAGCGCAGATAGAGGTTTCCCTCTTTTGCCCGGTTTTGGTACAACCTTCTTTTAAATGGAAAAAAGGTTAGAATTTTGGCAATGATTCTTTCGATTGTTGATTGAAACGGTTCATGATATCCTAGAGAAGGTACGTGTCAAACTTAAGTCATTGGACCTTCTATGTACAAATTGTGTGATTTTTTGTTTTGTTTGGGCTGAATTTCCTGTGCTGATATGAGGAAAAGATTGTACCACCTATTAAATAGCAGTAGTACCACATCTTACAAGGTGGTAGTACTGCTCTGAAGTGTCAAGTCCCGTTTGGCTTAGTTTTCTTAGGGATTTCTCTGAGGGTGCTTACACTCTAATCTTTATAGCTTATCATAGCTATTTGAGTGAAAGGCTCTAACAATCTTGAGGCAAAAGATTTTAGAGAAACTATTATCGGTGTGGCTCCTATTCACCCCCCTTCTTGTCGCCATCTTCGGTCCTACAAGTGGTATCAGAGTAAGGTTGCTCTTTGTTAGATCTTAACCGATTTTGAGCATAGCGAAGAGGATGAGGACTTGTGAGCATTTTTTGATTCTTGCCGGGATTCCTTTGCTGATGATGTCTTCCATGATGAGGGTCATGAGTTAAAGTTGGGAATGAAGGAAATGAGGAAACAATACTTTTGTGAAGCTTGCGATGGATTATTTTCTTTCAATTGTCCTAGTTTTAGGAATAAGAAGCTTCAAGACTCTAAGGAGTAGGAGAGCTATGTACATTATGAAGTAGCAATCGGGGATGATCATGATAACTATTTGAGGATCTCTCCGTGGATGATCTCCTACACAAGTTACACAAGGTGAGAAAGGGGAAACTCAATGAGTGCTTTTTGTTTGTAGCAACTAAAATGCATAAGCTTGAGGAGAATGTAGAAAATCTAAAAACAAAAATAGAGATTTGTCTCCTGAAAATGCTAGGTTGAAATTTCCTTTTGCCATGTGAATCTTGTGATTTTTTACTCAAGGATTTGAATGATATGAACGAATCTCTTGCATGCTTAAAATCTAAAAATAAATCATTGAAATTGAATATGGAAAATCTAAAAATAAATCATTGAAATTGAATATGGCTATGTCTTGTAATTCTTGTATTGCCTTACTTCATGAGCTTGATAGTGCTAAGGTAGAAATAGACAGTCTTAGGTCAAGACTAGCAATGAATGTGATTATTGTAAAATTATGCGTGCTAAAAATAAAAATATAAAATTGGCACATTCTACTTGTGTGGAACAATTATAAAATTCTAAATATGAAAATAAAAAGTTGAAATTGAGCCTTCCCACTCATCTTTACTAATTACAGAATGTTAGGGCTGAAATTGTTGTGATTAGAACTAGCCCTTGTGGCATATTCTTAAAGAATAAAAAATTGCTTATGGATGATTTATCTTCTTGCAAGAATTGTGCTAGCTTGAAAATTGAAATTGATGCTTTGAATTCCAAGCTTACTAAGAATGCATCATTGTCATCTTGCACATCCTAAATTTCTTTGGGAAAAGAAGTTAAGTCTTTGAAGAAAGTGTGCAATGATATGAGTGCTCAGTCTTGTGACTTTTTTTTGTTCTTTGTATGTTGTCCGACAAGGGTGTTTCTTTCTCATATATTACTACATCTTCTAAGAAGAAATATTATTGCACTATTTGTAAGAAAGATGGATACATTTTTTAGTTTTACTTTCGCCATGTCAAACACGAGCATCGAGTGTAATGTCAAGCTTCTAGGAATATACATCGCCCATCTTATAGTATATGTGCATCTAGTGCCAACACAAGCACTAGAAATGGTGGTGGCTCTTCTTATTTGTCTCGAAAGACTTCTCCTTTAAGCAAGAGTGGTACTTCATCCTCTAGGATCATGTCAACCTCTAGACTTTCGTACCATTGCTCATGACCATCAACCTAGGGGTTTGGTGACAACTGATTATATTTTAATAGGCGCACCAAGTTATATTTTTAACATAACTTTTTAATTAATGATGCTTTTTGGATTAAATATCATTGATATTTTATGTACCTTCTCTTATTAACTGGCATAGTTCAATTCTAACAAAAATCTATTTATGCGGACCTAGCCTGTTATATATAATTATACGCGGACCTTCAACCAAAGATATGCATCTCTTTAAATCAAGCATTGGTTGGATTTATGTGTATAATCTCTATTCGATCTAAATTATCTTTCAAGAAAGATCGCTAGTTAATGTGGACACTTCAATTTAAATTCTAGCAGCATGTTAGTTAATTTGTTTATTTTAATTAGCCATTATTTTCCCTACGCACCTTTGATTTTTATTTACATATTCAAAAACTACATTTTAACATTCCTTTCTTTTAAGCATGTGTTTAACTTCTGGTGTTCAAAACATATTGACCATGTACCTTAACTTTAATTTAATTGTCTTTTCAATTAAGACCTTATGATATCCGGACATTTATATAAAGTTTTATGTAAGTAAATATATATCAATATTGCCCTTTATTATTATTATTTTGGATTTAAGGTAAATATTATTGGCATGCTAATTATTTCTTAGAGTTATTTAATGATATGCAAGGTAATCTTTAATTCAAATCTCGATATTTACAGGTAGAGATTAGTGTCCTCACATTGAAATTACTTTCCTTAACTATTTAGTCATTATTTGAGAAAGGGCTGACATGGTAATCGGGTTATAGTAATTATTATTTTTGCATGGCTTGCTCCTACCTTAATTTTTCCCATACAATATCTAGCTTGCTAATCCTTGCCGACATGTAGTTAATCAAGACTAAACTTCTGATATTTTTATTTTGCATAAACTTGTGATTTAATTTCATAATTAAACTTTTGTTTATAATGAAATTATTTATCTTAATTACTCATTTAAAAAGAGTTTTCATTATATCTGAAATTTAATTAACTATAGCTTACACAATTTATAATTAAAGCGTACACATTTTAAATGATAAGTTAAATTGACATAATTCCTCTCTTACCTCTTAATTGGTACAACTGAAGCGCTCGGAGGACCTGCTAGGGTTGTATGGCTCGCCATGTGGGAGAATACTAGGTGGCGGGTTGTAAGCCAAGACTCCGATCCTAAACACATTGAGAGGACAAGCCATAGGGTGCGTGTCAGTAAGGAACTATGCAGTCCACGGCCACCAAATGACCTCACTCTCGTGGAGAGTCTCAAACTGGTTATGAAACTTGGGGTACACACTCCCCATGATCTCTCTGGGATTGGGTGACCGAACCGATCCTCCATTCATGTCTTCCATTCTGGTCGTCTGGGAGGGGGCACCACTGCAGAACCATGCAGCGGTAGACCGATGAGCACGACAATGTCCTACAGAGTAATGGTCATCTCCCCCCAATGAAAGTGGATCAACGTGTGGGTCTCTGGACGCCAACGGTCCACGAGTGCGGACAACAGTGACGTGTCCAACTGGAACATGTGCGGTACGTCCAACATGCAAGCAAAGGGCAGGAGCCTTGCGCCTCGTAGTAGTGGGATGTACCGCTGGTCAAGAGGCCAGTGCTCTCTATGGGGCCTCAAGATGAAGGCCAGAGGGGAGACCCTGGACAACCACGCATGACAGTGGTGTCGAGCATCTCAACGTGGGTTGAGGAGCTCGTATGCGGGCTGCACCATGTCACATCGAAAGTAATTATGATGAAATGGGGTAGAAGCAGAAAGCTTTCAATATAATCTTTATTTAAAACCAAAAATTAGTTTTGCACAAATTGCTTATATAGCAGCCTAATAGGCTAATAGTGCAATTTGGCTATTATTACAGTTAGAAAAACTTCATCTACTAAAATGGTTTTACCCGTAGCATCAAGAAAATCAAACGGGTATTGCTAACTACTCGAACGGTGACCTCGTTACTTTTCAAAAGAAAAGGCCTTGGTCAAGGCATTTGTGCTATTCTTCTTAACACCATCCTTAGTATTACTTCTTCTAAGGTTAGTTTTCATTCTATTTGGTCAATACTTATAGCAAGAAATTATTCTAAATAGCTACACAAGATTTGAGATTTTGACAAACTCAAAGAAAAGCTTTTTAATGCATGTCTAAGAGAGATGAGATAGAAACAATAATAATACTTATGGTTTTCACAATTCTTTTCTATTTGAAAATAGGGTTTTATAAAACTCGTATTCTTATCGTAACCAAATCTATACCTAGAGTTACAACCTACAGTCAAGCCTACTCTGATACCACTTATAATGCCCGTGTTTTTGGGAATAGGATGTCGATAATCCGCAATGCACTCGTGAGTTTAGTTGCGGATAGAAGGAGTATCATGCCTACTCACAAACAATTAAAAGGAGTTAATTTGATTAAACTAAGACCTAACATCAATTTAACAATAATATGAGCGTCTGAGCTAAAAAAATAACTTACATTCAGATGAACCAAATAAAACTTCACGGGAATGCTTTATTGCGGTCGTAACCCTAACACGAAGTCTTGTAACATCCATTCTTCTTCTGATATCTGTGTTGGTGGAAAATAAAGCAAGACTGAGTACAACCAACTGTACTCAACAAGTCATATGGGGAAACACTATATAACTACTTGTTGGGATCTTCAAAAGATGGGGTATAGTGGTTTTGTTAAGATATTTGTGGATGCAATTTTATTTGTAAACATTTTCAAAAATGAAATATTAATAACTTCTTAAGGAATTGGGGTTTCAATAACTTAATTTTCCAAATTTCAACATCCCAAAATAATTCCAAATCTACTTATGCTTTGCTATTGGAATCACCCATAAACATAGCTTCTTTTACCGGAAGCACGACATATTTGAAATACCATTGTGATGACTCCGAAGAGTTGCCCAGCTTTACCCATAAGATTCCTTAATACTCATGACTAAGTTAAGAAAATAAGGTTGTTTTACTGCTCATCTCTTTATGTAGCCACTACCCGGTAGATTTCCAACCCAGACCCGGGTATCCACTTGCTAGGTCGAAACACTTCTGCCCGTCCTGAGAGAAATCTACCGTTGTTTAGTATGGTTACACCGCCTCCATACGAACTCTCCTTTACTCCTGTAGAGATTCAATTAATTTGAGCAGCTATTAGACCAGGTTTGACGAGTCAACACTTGTGGTTGAACGATCATTATGTTCTTTGCTCAGCATAAGAATGTCCTTACTTTTCTCCATGCTTTGTCTTTACTTTACTTCGAAGCATGTTTCATCTCTAAACCCAGTATCCCAAAGATCAACGACAGTGCTACCCAACCCTTTCATGGTTCCCAAGATATTGTGCGAGCACTTGGTCCACAACAAGAAGAAGATAGCTTTGTTCCTTTCTATGGCAGTGATGATCCAGAGGAGTATCTTGAGTGGGAATGGCAAATGGAGAAAGTGTTTAGATATCCGAAACTTTCCAAAGATCAAGAGGTGAAACGTGCCACGAGGGAGTTTGAAGACTATGCTTATAGTTGGTGGCAACAACTAACTGCAAAACAATTCATTAAATCTTGGTCAGATTTGAAGGCGTTCATGAGGAGCGAGTTTGTGCCATCCTATTATGCGCAGGAATTGCTTCACCATTTGGAGAATATCACACAAGGTAGTAATACTGTCCAAGATTACTATTTTGTACTACAAGATGCAATGTGTCGTGCCGGTGTCACTAGTCCAATAAGGGAGAAGGCATACTTCAAGGGTGGCTTGAATTCTGATATCGCCGCTATACTTCAACATAAATATTTTAGTAACTTGCATGATCTTGTGAATTGTTCTATTAAGGAGGAGAAGAGACTTATGGAGACACGTACATCACGGTTCAATCCATGTCCATACTTCAGCTCTTATGGTTCCACTAGTGTGACACATGAGAAGAAGACCGAGCATGGGACTTTCCCTTCGGTAATGGAGACATCTTGTGCTGTCCCGATGATACATACAAACAATTAAGATGCATCAAAACCCAGTTGAGAATAAGAGCCACATAGCCAAATTGAGTGAGAGTATTAAAAAGAGCGAGCTGTGTGATTCCACCATATGTGAGTTTGAGAGCATCCAAACTGAGAGTGTGAGAGATACACCAAAAGAAAAGAGAGAAGTAGAAGATAGACAAAGTGAGGTTGATTTTGAAACTAACACATTAATATCTACTTCTAGTGTTGTTCCTCACATTGTGCAGAGTTGAAATTAAAGAAGAGGAGCCAAATGTTCAACAATTGACACCATTAGAGATAAACTATGAGGAGATAATCATAGTTAAAGATGAAGTACTTGCTGCCCCGTTGTTACATCATGATGATTTAATACCTACAACACCTACAGCAATTGAAGGGAATGATAGAGGTAATCATATTGGTTCTGAATTTATTTGTGAAAATGTGAGTAATTGTGAGAACTCATGTGTTCATTCGAAAATTCCATGTTCTGAAATTTCTTTGGTCAATTTACATAATGTGGAATTAATTACTCATAAGGAAGTTCTTTCTAGAATAGCTCCTGATGATTCTTTATATTATATCATGTTTGAAGATCCTAAAGAACTATCTAGTGTGAATGAGAATGTTGCTAAAATTTCATGTTTAAAATCACTAGTTAGTACCTATGCATATACATATAAGTTCAATTTGATTGGAAATTATGGTATAAATGATAAGTTTTATGTTTACCGAATATGCATTACATGTGATAAGTTTGCTGAATTGAAATTGCATATTTTGGGTAAACAATCTTGTGTGCCATATCATGATCACAAATGAGATGAGTTTCAACAACAATGCTGCATGTTTCAAAAGATTTCTTAAGCCTACTTATTTATCCTTTAATGTACAATCATGTGCAAATAATCAGAGTAGCGCAGTTAAAGCATGGAAGGAACTAAAATTTTTCTCCCCCATAGTTGAACAACTTAATTTGGTTTGGCTCATTAATGACTTGTCCATGTGCCTAGCAAAGTCGAGGACGACTTTTTCTCATGGGAGGGAGAATGATGTGAATGAAGGTACCGCAATGTATATATCAAATACATCCTATGGTTGCACTTGTGTTACTTATTTTGTGCAAAACAATGTGAATAACACAGCAATTGATTCATACATATACCATGCATATGTGTTGTTCTTTTTATCTACTACGCATTCAGATGTTTTTGATATGCTAAGCAAAAGAAGAGTTGATGGCAAATATGTATACCATGCATATACGTTGTATTCTTTGCTTAGTACAATTTCAGGCTACCACAAGCCGAGGACGGCTTTTCTTGAAGAAGGGGAGGATGATGCGGATACACACATACTTAGCACTTTTCAGTCAAATACATTATTTCCCTGGAAAGAAGTATTGAGCCGCATTAAATATTGTCAGGTGAATTTGTTTCTTAATGAAATTCCTTCTATTCATGGGAGCGTTATACTACCTTATGCCAAATTCTTGTTTATTATTAGGTTTGAATATTATGATGATTCCGGGCCCAAAACAATAGAGAAGCACAAGGAGGGTAATCATATTTGCTACCAAGAACAAAATGCTCAAAGCCCATGGGAATGGAAAGGAGAAAGACAAGCAGCCCATGCAGCTAATCAAGGGGAAAAGAAGCCTATGCAGTGGGAGAGCAAAAGGGAGGAGCCCAAGGACTTAAACTACAAGTTTTGGATAAGATTTTCAAGCCAAATTCGGACCTCCCACGTGCTCAATCCAATTCAAACTCGGATTCAACTCAGAATTCAATTCGGATTCGGTTCGGGACAGCCTGACAGGCAGTTACTAAAAAGGCCATAACTTTCACAAACGGAGTCCGATTGAGGTGTTCTTGTACTCGTTGGAAAGATAACTTCAAGGGCTACACAATGGAACCGGCCCCATCTCCAAATTCATCACGGATTAAAAGTTATGACCGAAACATTGTGACGGCTTAATTTTAGGTTTTTCCTTTTGTGTGAGTTTGTTTCCAAATACATGTAGGGATGTGTTGGAGTTTGTTTAGGACCTCTTGGCCAGCCATGAGGTGGCCAGGGTACTATATATTAAGGGTTAGACCCCATTGTAAGGTAGACCACGTTTGAGAATAATCAATCTACTAAAGTATGTTCGAGTTTAGCATTGTTGCCTAAGTTCCATAGGGAATTAGGAGTTACTTTCTTCAATCAAGATCGTTCAGCCTTTCCGTTGGGAATTGGGTGCACGATAGATCTTCGCTGGTGGTCGTGAAATCAACACGAGTGTGGTTTGGCGGATTAAAGAGTGTTCGTCCCTTGCATTGGCATTGGAGGATCATTGCGATTCATCAAGACTCCCGTGAGTATCCATCCTACGTCGAGAAGATCGGGCGACCCCGTATCAGAAAAACCAGCGACTCTACGATTATTTTAAAAACTTACGTCGTATCGACGATCAGAATATTACAAGATTCATCCCACCATCGGGAGTTCGTTGAAGCAGAGGATCGTATCTAAGTCGCGAACGTACTGTGTAGTCTTAGTTGGAGTGTCGTGCCTACTAGGAACTCAATCACTGGTGATCTTTTTTGTTAATGCCAGTGTGATTTTTCTTCTTTTCCCCTTGTAAGTGAATTATTATTACAATTGATTAATGAAAGGGATTGTTTTATGTCAAAAGCGTTGAATCTAACTCATGTAAAGCACTAGCAGACTAGCTGATCTCTTTAATTTCTTTTCCCTCGTGTATGTTCACATCACCAGGACTATAACAGTGATCAACACTATGTGATTTTTTTTCGTCTACCATTTGAGCTATTCCAAGTGACTATTTTCAAGGATGACAGTATATGCCCCCTTAGAAAAATGTAAGCCCATGCAGTAGCAGCCCCATAAGAATGATAAGTATTTGATATTATTTATGCCTTATTTTTGTTAATTGAGTTTGATTTTTGTAAATTTGCATTTTGACATGTGCTTTTCTAGTAGCACTGGTCAGATTGGCCTGGGTTGACGGTCTGACCATCGTGTGGCTTTGGTCGTGTGTCTTGGCGGTATGACCGGCACGGTATGATCGGCTGCTGCTGGTAGTCCTACCAGCGCTTGGGTTGCGGTCTGACCGGGCGAGGTGGTGGTCTAACCAAAGAGCGGTAGTACCGACCCTTTATTGGTAGTAGCTATTTTTCAGATGAGGTTTTTTTAAGGCTTTTGGTCTGAGACCTAGTATAGTAGTACCGACGTTGTAATCATAGTGATCGGTGGGTGTTGGGCGGTTTGAACGGTATAGGTGCCACGGTCACATCGGTTCATGTGCTAAGTTGGTTTTGAGTTGTTTGGTTTTGGGAGTGTTAGTCATGGTAGGAGCCCATGCAGTGCTAGTCATGGGGTTTCTATGCATATGTTAGTCATGGAACAATCCATCCATTTGTTTTGCTAATTAAGAGTCATTTGTGGTCGGCATGTCATTTGTGCTCAGATCGATTTCTTGGTTTTTGGTGGGTGTGCAGGTGCTTTGACGATGGATTGTGGCCAGTGGCGAGACCAAGTCTTGGTAATCATGGAGTGTCATGTAAGTCAGGGTGGAGCATCGTCTTAAGCCGAGAGCACCAGATAAAAACTGTGATTGTGAGGAGGCAATGCGTTTGTGTGGTGTGCCAATTGGTTTTGTGCGTTTTAAGTGGTGACTGTTCTCGAAGTAGACAAGCACTGGGCATCAAGAACTATGATGTGGTGTTGGTGTGCCATAGGACTTGGATGTTTCAAGTAGTGAGGACCTCGGCACAAGCGTGCAATATTGATGACAAGTCATGGGCATCGCATCATCGTGAAGACCGGTGGGTAGCAATTGAGGAAATTATCCGAAACCGGGTGGAGCGGTGATTTGCAAAACTGCAGTGCTAGCCTAAGTGTTTAGGTCACATCTTTGTGGATGGAATAATTTATCGGGCTTGTGGAGCCTTTGGAAAGTCACGCTTTGAAAACGTGCAAGTGTGTAATGTAAAACTCATTTGTGTGTGGGTTGCTAGATTTCCTCAATTGTAAGTAGTGTGGTCCACTACGTAGTGGCTGGTTGTTAGGGTTATGTGAGATGTGAAGAGTCTCTACTATATAAGCATTGTATTGAGTTGAGTCATGGGAGACTTTAAGATTATGGTTAAGGTTTTCTTATATTGGAGCCTTGTGTGTACGCGCTCTAGGTTTGGAACTCTGCTATCCTAAGGGATTACAGTAAAATATTCTTTTCCAAGTGATATGAACATCCAAAGTTTGCCTAAGTGAGTTGTGCCATAGAAGATGATACGGGGTCGCCCGATCTTCTCGACGTAGGATGGATACTCACGGGAGTCTTGATGAATCGTAATGATCCTCTAATGCCAATGCAAGGGACGACCACTCTTTAATCCACCGAAACACACTCGTGTTGATTTCACGACCACCAGCGAAGATCTATCGTGCACCCAATTCCCAACGGAAAGGCTGAACGATCTTGATTGAAGAAAATCACTCCAAATTCCCCATGGAACTTCGGTAGCAATGCTAAACTCGAACAAACTTTAGTAGATTCATTATTCTCAAACGTGGTCTCCTTACAATGGGGGTCTAACCCTCAATATATAGTTTACTCTCCACCTCATGGCTGGCCAAGAGGTCCAAAACCAAGTCCAACTCATCCCTACATGTATTTGGAAACAAACTCACACAAAAGGAAAACCTAAAATTAAGCTGTCACAATATTTTGGTCATAACTTTTAATCCGTGATGAATTTGAAGGTAGGTCTGGATCCATTGCGTAGCCCTTGAAATTATCTTTCCAACGAGTACAAGAACACCTGAATCGGACTCCGTTTGTGAAAGTTATGACCTTTTTAGTAACTGCCTGTCAGGCTGTCCAGAACCGAATCCGAATTGAATTCTGAGTTGAATCTGAGTTTGAATTGGATTGAGCACGTGGGAGATCCGAATTTGGCTTGAAAATCTTATCAAAAGCTTGTAGCTTTAGTCCTTGTGCTCCTCCCTTTTGCTCTCCCAAGTGTACATGAATCATACCTAAGAATACATAAAATAATAGCATGATGTAGTATTCCAAGTTCATCATCAATTAAAAGAAACTCCTTAAGAAACAATTCACCTGACAATATTTAATGTGGCTCAATACTTGTTTCCAATTAAATAATGTATTCTTCGAAAAGTGATAAGCATGTGCGTATCCGCATCAGATCCTCTGTTGTGTTCATGATTTATTTGACTTTCTTGTTTGTAATTCTCTCTTTTTAATCTTTCCTGGTGCCAAGGACGTGTGAAGGGTGGAGATATGTACTGGAGATTAGATCCTATCCATCTAGCCATGATCTAGAGGAAGTTCTTAAGTTTGCTTGATTTTCCTCAAGAGAGGTGATTTTTGGGTTTTGCTCTTGTGAGTAATTTGGGTTGAATTCGTGCTATTATCTAGCTTGCTATGATATGTGATAACCTATCCAATGTCACATAGATCATCTAGGACTCATGAGCAAGCGCAGATAGAGGTTTCCCTCTTTTGCCCGGTTTTGGTACAACCTTCTTTTAAATGGAAAAAAGGTTAGAATTTTGGCAATGATTCTTTCGATTGTTGATTGAAACTGGTTCATGATATCCTAGAGAAGGTACGTGTCAAACTTAAGTCATTGGACCTTCTATGTACAAATTGTGTGATTTTTTGTTTTGTTTGGGCTGAATTTCCTGTGCTGATATGAGGAAAAGATTGTACCACCTATTAAATAGCGTAGTACCACATCTTACAAGGTGGTAGTCTTTGCTCAAGTGTCAAGTCCCGTTTGGCTTAGTTTTCTTAGGGATTTTCTCGAGGGTGCTTACACTCTAATCTTTATAGCTTATCATAGCTATTTGAGTGAAAGGCTCTAACAATCTTGAGGCAAAGATTTTAGAGAAACTATTATCGGTGTGGCTCCTATTCACCCCCCTTCTTGTCGCCATCTTCGGTCCTACAAGTGGTATCAGAGTAAGGTTGCTCTTTGTTAGATCTTAACCGATTTTGAGCATAGCGAAGAGGATGAGGACTTGTGAGCATTTTTTGATTCTTGCCGGGATTCCTTTGCTGATGATGTCTTCCATGATGAGGGTCATGAGTTAAAGTTGGGAATGAAGGAAATGAGGAAACAATACTTTTGTGAAGCTTGCGATGGATTATTTTCTTTCAATTGTCCTAGTTTTAGGAATAAGAAGCTTCAAGACTCTAAGGAGTAGGAGAGCTATGTACATTATGAAGTAGCAATCGGGGATGATCATGATAACTATTTGAGGATCTCTCCGTGGATGATCTCCTACACAAGTTACACAAGGTGAGAAAGGGGAAACTCAATGAGTGCTTTTTGTTTGTAGCAACTAAAATGCATAAGCTTGAGGAGAATGTAGAAAATCTAAAAAAACAAAAATAGAGATTTGTCTCCTGAAAATGCTAGGTTGAAATTTCCTTTTGCCATGTGAATCTTGTGATTTTTTACTCAAGGATTTGAATGATATGAACGAATCTCTTGCATGCTTAAAATCTAAAAATAAATCATTGAAATTGAATATGGAAAATCTAAAAATAAATCATTGAAATTGAATATGGCTATGTCTTGTAATTCTTGTATTGCCTTACTTCATGAGCTTGATAGTGCTAAGGTGGAAATAGACAGTCTTAGGTCAGTGACTAGCAATGAATGTGATTATTGTAAAATTATGCGTGCTAAAAATAAAAATATAAAATTGGCACATTCTACTTGTGTGGAACAATTATAAAATTCTAAATATGAAAATAAAAAGTTGAAATTGAGCCTTCCCACTCATCTTTAGCAATTACAGAATGTTAGGGCTGAAATTGTTGTGATTAGAACTAGCCCTTGTGGCATATTCTTAAAGAATAAAAAATTGCTTATGGATGATTTATCTTCTTGCAAGAATTGTGCTAGCTTGAAAATTGAAATTGATGCTTTGAATTCCAAGCTTACTAAGAATGCATCATTGTCATCTTGCACATCCTAAATTTCTTTGGGAAAAGAAGTTAAGTCTTTGAAGAAAGTGTGCAATGATATGAGTGCTCAGTCTTGTGACTTTTTTTTGTTCTTTGTATGTTGTCCGACAAGGGTGTTTCTTTCTCATATATTACTACATCTTCTAAGAAGAAATATTATTGCACTATTTGTAAGAAAGATGGATACATTTTTTAGTTTTACTTTCGCCATGTCAAACACGAGCATCGAGTGTAATGTCAAGCTTCTAGGAATATACATCGCCCATCTTATAGTATATGTGCATCTAGTGCCAACACAAGCACTAGAAATGGTGGTGGCTCTTCTTATTTGTCTCGAAAGACTTCTCCTTTAAGCAAGAGTGGTACTTCATCCTCTAGGATCATGTCAACCTCTAGACTTTCGTACCATTGCTCATGACCATCAACCTAGGGGTTTGGTGACAACTGATTATATTTTAATAGGCGCACCAAGTTATATTTTTAACATAACTTTTTAATTAATGATGCTTTTTGGATTAAATATCATTGATATTTTATGTACCTTCTCTTATTAACTGGCATAGTTCAATTTTAACAAAAATCTATTTATGCGGACCTAGCCTGTTATATATAATTATACGCGGACCTTCAACCAGCATATGCATCTCTTTAAATCAAGCATTGGTTGGATTTATGTGTATAATCTCTATTCGATCTAAATTATCTTTCAAGAAAGATCGCTAGTTAATGTGGACACTTCAATTTAAATTCTAGCAGCATGTTAGTTAATTTGTTTATTTTAATTAGCCATTATTTTCCCTACGCACCTTTGATTTTTATTTACATATTCAAAAACTACATTTTAACATTCCTTTCTTTTAAGCATGTGTTTAACTTCTGGTGTTCAAAACATATTGACCATGTACCTTAACTTTAATTTAATTGTCTTTTCAATTAAGACCTTATGATATCTGGACATTTATATAAAGTTTTATGTAAGTAAATATATATCAATATTGCCCTTTATTATTATTATTTTGGATTTAAGGTAAATATTATTGGCATGCTAATTATTTCTTAGAGTTATTTAATGATATGCAAGGTAATCTTTAATTCAAATCTCGATATTTACAGGTAGAGATTAGTGTCCTCACATTGAAATTACTTTCCTTAACTATTTAGTCATTATTTGAGAAAGGGCTGACATGGTAATCGGGTTATAGTAATTATTATTTTTGCATGGCTTGCTCCTACCTTAATTTTTCCCATACAATATCTAGCTTGCTAATCCTTGCCGACATGTAGTTAATCAAGACTAAACTTCTGATATTTTTATTTTGCATAAACTTGTGATTTAATTTCATAATTAAACTTTTGTTTATAATGAAATTATTTATCTTAATTACTCATTTAAAAAGAGTTTTCATTATATCTG
Organism: Bonia amplexicaulis; assembly: GCA_036346245.1. NCBI lineage: Eukaryota > Viridiplantae > Streptophyta > Magnoliopsida > Poales > Poaceae > Bonia > Bonia amplexicaulis. Next base: position 11,231,600 of record CM070738.1, on the reverse strand, counting down.
AAATTTAATTAACTATAGCTTACACAATTTATAATTAAAGCGTACACATTTTAAATGATAAGTTAAATTGACATAATTCCTCTCTTACCTCTTAATTGGTACAGCCTGAACTGTCGGAGGACCCGTTGTGGGTTGTATGGCTCTGCCATGTGGGAGAATACTAGGTGGCAGGTTGTAAGCCAGTACTCCCGATCCTAAACACATTGAGAGGACAAGCCATAGGGTGCGTGTCAGTAAGGAACTATGCAGTCCACGGCCACCAAATGACCTCACTCTCGTGGAGAGTCTCAAACTGGTTATGAAACTTGGGGTACACACTCCCCATGATCTCTCTGGGATTGGGTGACCGAACCGATCCTCCATTCATGTCTTCCATTCTGGTCGTGCGGGAGGGGCACCTGCAGAACCATGCGTGATGAGACCGATGAGCACGACAATGTCCTACAGAGTAATGGTCATCTCCCCCCAATGAAAGTGGATCAACGTGTGGGTCTCTGGACGCCAACGGTCCACGAGTGCGGACAACAGTGACGTGTCCAACTGGAACATGTGCGGTACGTCCAACATGCAAGCAAAGGGCAGGAGCCTTGCGCCTCGTAGTAGTGGGATGTACCGCTGGTCAAGAGGCCAGTGCTCTCTATGGGGCCTCAAGATGAAGGCCAGAGGGGAGACCCTGGACAACCACGCATGACAGTGGTGTCGAGCATCTCAACGTGGGTTGAGGAGCTCGTATGCGGGCTGCACCATGTCACATCGAAAGTAATTATGATGAAATGGGGTAGAAGCAGAAAGCTTCAATATAATCTTTATTTAAAACCAAAAATTAGTTTTGCACAAATTGCTTATATAGCAGCCTAATAGGCTAATAGTGCAATTTGGCTATTATTACAGTTAGAAAAACTTCATCTACTAAAATGGTTTTACCCGTAGCATCAAGAAAATCAAACGGGTATTGCTAACTACTCGAACGGTGACCTCGTTACTTTTCAAAAGAAAAGGCCTTGGTCAAGGCATTTGTGCTATTCTTCTTAACACCATCCTTAGTATTACTTCTTCTAAGGTTAGTTTTCATTCTATTTGGTCAATACTTATAGCAAGAAATTATTCTAAATAGCTACACAAGATTTGAGATTTTGACAAACTCAAAGAAAAGCTTTTAATGCATGTCTAAGAGAGATGAGATAGAAACAATAATAATACTTATGGTTTTCACAATTCTTTTCTATTTGAAAATAGGGTTTTATAAAACTCGTATTCTTATCGTAACCAAATCTATACCTAGAGTTACAACCTACAGTCAAGCCTACTCTGATACCACTTATAATGCCCGTGTTTTTGGGAATAGGGATGTCGTATAATCCGCAACAGCTCAGGAGTTTAGTTGCGGATAGAAGGAGTATCATGCCTACTCACAAACAATTAAAAGGAGTTAATTTGATTAAACTAAGACCTAACATCAATTTAACAATAATATGAGCGTCTGAGCTAAAAAAATAACTTACATTCAGATGAACCAAATAAAACTTCACGGAATGCTTTATTGCGGTCGTAACCCTAACACGAAGTCTTGTAACATCCATTCTTCTTCGATATACGTGTTGGTGGAAAATAAAGCAAGACTGAGTACAACCAACTGTACTCAACAAGTCATATGGGGAAACACTATATAACTACTTGTTGGGATCTTCAAAAGATGGGGTATAGTGGTTTTGTTAAGATATTTGTGGATGCAATTTTATTTGTAAACATTTTCAAAAATGAAATATTAATAACTTCTTAAGGAATTGGGGTTTCAATAACTTAATTTTCCAAATTTCAACATCCCAAAATAATTCCAAATCTACTTATGCTTTGCTATTGGAATCACCCATAAACATAGCTTCTTTTACCGGAAGCACGACATATTTGAAATACCATTGTGATGACTCCGAAGAGTTGCCCAGCTTTACCCATAAGATTCCTTAACACTCATGACTAAGTTAAGAAAATAAGGTTGTTTTACTGCTCATCTCTTTATGTAGCCACTACCCGGTAGATTTCCAACCCAGACCCGGGTATCCACTTGCTAGGTCGGAACACTTCTGCCCGTCCTGAGAGAAATCTACCGTTGTTTAGTATGGTTACACCGCCTCCATACCAACTCTCCTTTACTCCTGTAGAGATTCAATTAATTTGAGCAGCTATTAGACCAGGTTTGACGAGTCAACACTTGTGGTTGAACGATCATTATGTTCTTTGCTCAGCATAAGGATGTCCTTACTTTTCTCCATGCTTTGTCTTTACTTTACTTCGAAGCATGTTTCATCTCTAAAATCATATCCCAAAGATCAACGACAGTGCTACCCAACCCTCTCATGGTTCCCAAGATGTTCTATTTCCTAGAATCTCTTTTGCAAGAGTACCGGCAAAGTGTTGTTATTAAGTAGTATAAAGCAGTTGGGTTCTTAATCTATCATGATTACTTAGATAATAGTTTTAGTATTGCTAGGTTTTGTTAAGGTGAATATGACTATAAAATAAAACAGGGCTTTTTCTGTGGTAGGATGTAACTAGGTATCATGTCATTCTAAATATTTATTGTGCATAAAATAACAGTGTGTAAATAACAGTAATGAAAATACTATAATTAAATAATTTAAACTTCATTAGATTCAATATGATAAAAAACATATGACTTGCCACCTTGTCCATAGGATGCTGACCTCTGTAATTGCTCTTGCAGTTCTTCTGTTGACCAGCTCACTAGGTCCAAATTTTAGCCCAGAAAATGAAGGCAAATAAGTCCTTGTTTTATTGAATGATGCAATAAAATAACTAAAAAGACACAAAGAAAATAGGTTTGGGTGGTCCGGATTTAGCTGGTCTGTGGTTCGACTGATCGGAGTCAGGGTTGGGCTAGGTGGGCTCGAGATGGTCGAAAGGTCGTATGTATGTTGGACGAGTTTTGGAATGTATGCTAGTGTGTGGTTTTGATTTTTTTTTGGGTTTTGTTTTGGCAGAACGGAGATCAGAAATGGATTCATAGGATCGAAACGATCAAAATGAGTATAACATTGATTTTTGGGCTCAGATGAACAGTAACTTGCTACAATTATGAACAGTGATTGGGCTAGCCTAATTGGAACAGTGGTGAACAGTGGGACCACGGCCTGGCTCACTCCAAAAATTAAAATGCCAACTGGGTCGTTGGCCTCGGCCCAGAAGCGCAAGGCTGTTTAGGCCCAAGGCGTACGCGAGGTTGCCTGATGCGCAGCACGTGGACATCCAGGGTTCGGCCATGCCACGCTTTCTCCCTCCTACTAGCGCTATAAGGCGATAGGGCAAAGCTGTAGCGGAGGCGGCCGATTGAGCACCGGTGATGATCGTCGGCCCAGCCAAAGGTGTCTGCGGCTGCTTGGGACATAGGGATTCCATTTTTGGGGTTGATCAGGCTTGGGAGTCAGTGGTTTTAGCCAGCGACGAGTAGTGGTTCCACTGAAGGGGCATGGCACAGGGCACAAATGGTAGACAGAGCTGGCTGCAAGATGGCGTAATGTCAGGGCAACAAGGATAACGACCCTCACTAAAGCCCAAACGTGGGCTAACGAAGTGGCATGACGTGGGTGCGAGCATGTCGGCCGCACGGCGCATCGATTTGCAGTGACCACGATAGTTACGTGAGCGGTTGGTGGGACACAGGTGAGGCAATGACTGACCAATGGTGAGATGACGCGCAGCAAATCTAGCAGCGATTGGTGTGAAGGGCAAGGTTGGTTGCGACGCGGGCTAATCGGAGGCAGCCGCTGTAATATCCCAAATGGTGATTCGAGAGAGAATAGATTAATTGGGAAGAAGGACCAGTTAGAAAAGAGTTTAACAGGGATTTTTAGGAGCGAATTTCTGCAAAACCCCAATAACCTGGGCCTGGGCCTTGGCCCAAGAGGTGGCCGACCAAAAGGGGGAGGCATCCCTCCCCCAAACCCTAGCCGCCAACCCCAACCCCTCATTTTCCTTTGTTTCTCCTGGGTAGCCGCCTCCTCTCCTCTTTTGGCCAGTTCCTCTGTGCCTCCATCATGTTCAGTTGTGCCTAAACCTCCATTGAAGCCCCTGCTGCTGGTGAAGAAGGTCCCCATTGCTGCCGATCAAGCGGAGGAAGGAGATCGATCGTCGGGAGGTATTTTTGACCCGGAAGAAGAAGAAGAGGAAGGGGAAGAAGGGAAGAGGAAGGGGGAGAGAGATCGCGTGGTGTTCATCGTGTTCTTCAGCGGTTCATCAAGAGTAACCTCTGTTTACCCTAGTTAGATGCATATTTAACTGTTGTAGCAATGTTAGTATTGTGGTCTGCTCAGAACAGATTGCGTTAGACGGTCGTTTTGGGGTAGTTTCGTATGGATTCAGTTCTGGACATCTTCTAGAGTAATGTAGAGGACATTGCCATCTTTTCGTGAAGTGCTAGAACATGTCGTTGGACCTCTGTAGCAAAAATTATGATTTTATTAGTGGGACTGTTCTGTAGATTGGTGGGTTTTCTGTCAGGTTTTGGTAAAGTGGGTTGGGCGATTAGAAAAAGGGAGAATCAGAGGAGCTCAATATAATGAAAGTTGTAGACCATTGTCTCAGATTTCCAGAAAGCTTAATAACTCATGATTCGGACACTCGTGCTGAAGTTATGGTATTTTTAGTAGTCTGTCCAGAGAACCCGACGTGAAATTGATGTTTTAGAAAACTAGTTTGTGCGGGTATAATTTGGCTGATTCAGGGAGGTTCACCAACTAGGTTTAGTTGGACAATTTAATTATCTTTCCAGAAAGTCTAAGAACATCTTATTGGACTCTTGTACCAATAGATATGGATTTTTGAAGTTGACTGTCCACAGAGGGGATAGATCGACCCTTAGGATTTGGGGTTGAAGTCGAGTTAGACGTTTTTGCGAGTTCGTGATTGTTTTTTATATATAGTTTATGGTCCACTACTGCTATCTTAGCATGCGTTATAATTATTATTCAGGTGGTGGACTGGTCCCGGGGCAGTGCCTTTTGCACGTCCCTCGTCCTCTCGCGGTTAAGGCAAGTATAATGGTGAATATAATAGATGTTCTAGAATGTCAAAGTTTGATATATATTATAAGCAATTGTGTGTTTATGATTGTGATGAAGGTGTATTTGGTAATGTTCATGGTTGTTTGAAAGATATGAAGTCCATGATTGTGAACAGTGTAGCATGGATAGTTCTTCCTTGTGCAAAGTGGTTGTGGATGCACGTTTTTATTAAATGAAGACTATCATACATATGCATCATGTTGGTTTAGTGAAGTCTTGATCATGTGATAAACAAGCAACTATTGAGGTCCCCATCATGTTGATGACAGGCTAAAGGTCACCATGCTTAAAGAGCATGGGCTTAGGTCCCCATACTTGTAGAGTATGCACAATTGGTCCCTGTACCCGATGGTACATGCATGAGTGTGCATCGACGGATGCGCACTTTGCATTACCGGTAAAATGCAAAAGAGAAAGAGAAAAGATAAAGAATTTGTTGACCATATTGCATAGCATATGTTTGTAAAGCATCTGTTGGGTGTTTCTTATGGAGTTGTGCACATGTATGCTATTATTACCATTTGTTATATTTGCTGAGTCTTTGGACTCACTCTTGTTGTTTGTTGTGTTTTAGGTACCCTTACGAAATCAGCATGGCACGGCCGTGCGTAGGCGCGAGGTGGCCGAGGAGCACAGGCATAGCATAGGTGTGGTTGGGTGCAGCGCCGTGGCGTGCTCGACGCAAGCTTGGGCAGAGCGCACGTGTAGCAAGGCTTGGTGTGAAGTTGGCGCACGACAGAGGAGCTCGGGCCGGTGCTGGCAGGAGCACACATGGACTCTCGGACGGCTGGTGCACGGTGTGGCCATGGCGTGGTGCTCGGCCGAGCAGCACCGTGGCTGGTTGGCCAAGTTGCAGGGCAAGGCCAGAACAGGCGAAGGCCGGGCCACAAGCAGGAGAGAGGGAAGAAAGAAAGAAGAGAGAGAAAGGAGCGGGCCTATAGGGAAGAGAAAGGAAAAAAGAGAAAAGAGAAGAAATTGGCTAGGACAATTACGAATTTTAAATTTTATTAGCATGCCCGAATCCGAGTTGAACGCTTATATTGAAATTCAACATTTTAAATTTTGGCACCAATATTTGGATGGTTTTAATATTCCTTTGCTTTCAACTTATTTATTTTGATCTCGGATTTTGGTTTTCGATTCAGATTTAAATTTAAATGTCAATTTGGATTTAAGGGTAATTTGAAATTTTTTCCTAGGTTTTGGTTGCGCTTTCCAAATTAATTCCCCGATCACATTTTCTTTTCCTCGAATTTAGGTTTTGTTTAACCAATTAAACTTAACTGTAAATTTTCATATTTGACTTCATATTTCATTGTTAATATTTTTATTATCACATTAGTTATTTATATTTAGGGATTATTCCTTGTTATTTTGTTTGCACAACATGAAATTTGAAAAAAATCCAAATAAAAATTCTAGAAGAATTCTGAATGCTAACAAAATGTAATAGAAGTTTTTTTAAAAATTTCACATTTTTGAATATCCGGATTTTGGGATGTTATCGTAGTTGAACTTCACGAGCCAATTGTCTCCTCATGATCATCTCATTCAGTGTCGCAGTTGCAACAACACCAAAAGTCCACACATCTGAGGATGAAACACTGTGCGCCGATGCGCTGGTACCAGCACGTACTGCAAGGGATTCGAGAGGTGGCAGTTAGGGTTTTGATGGGTGTGTCTCAGGATTTCTTCTAATCCTTTGTTTTTCATACTACCCTCAGCCCCACGCCTCTCAATATATATAACCACCTATTAAATCCTCATTCGATACGATTAGAAATCGTATCCAACTTAGACATCTCCGATCAGATCATTACCTAATATGAGTAGAGATCATATCTCATTGGGGTCTATCATCAAAACCCTTATTGTTCCATCCTGTTAAGTGTGTGAACTTGTAGATTCATGTATACTTGGTTGTAACTTGAAAACACTTTCCGATCACTGGTCGATATCAGTCCCTAGTAGGACATATCAGTAACCAGGTCCTAGTCACTCATGATCAGATCATAACTTCTTACAATCAGATCGTATATGGTCACACAACTAGTTCGCATCCAATTTGTGATATGTCCAACCGGGTCATGACCAGTCAGTATACTCATACTACATTTCACATTCGGTCGAACCAATTGACTTGTTTACGTATTCTACTTTTGCATCATGATATCCAATCCTATGGACTGTTCAATCTTTTCTCGATCTAGTGATAGATAACTTTATGTGGTTGACTTTTCAACCACTCGTGACATGGGCATGCATTTTCTTTATCTGACCACAACAAGGGCCCAGTGATATCTCTCCTTTTATGTAGGAGTGGCAAACCCCATATCCAACCGGTCACTTTTCTCCGCATATTTCACAGTATATCCGAAAGCTACCTTTATAACAACGTAGTTACGGTATAATGTTTGGCAACCCCTAAATGCACTATTATATATGTAGAAAACTAAACTGATCTCAGATACAAGGGCTATACATCATAATTGCTTAAGACCAACTGATAACACATAAAATATAACAATCTCAATAGTGTCTCAAGATGGATCAATCTAAAATCATGTTATCTAATATGTGTCCACATTATTGATTTGATATCTCTATATCTATGACCGATGAAACGTGATCATCAATCAATTCATATACCTTCTATAAGTCACTAGTATCCAGACTAATGACATCTGACAATGGATCTTTTAAAATGATTTCATTCAACAAAAAAGATATTCACCAACAAGTTACATACTTGCTAATCTTTATAAATGATAATTCATTCAAGGAACATAATAACATTTATTCAAACGAGGATAAACATAGAAGTGATACAATCATGTCTATGATTGCATTTAGGGCATGTCATTAACAACAGGAATATTACTTACATAAACTATAGGAGAAAGTGAGCTGGAAAAAGGCAAAAGCCAATACATACAACAGGAAAAGGATTCAAATGGACCAAATTTAGAAGAAAAAAAGGCAAAATAAAGCATACCTTAATGCAAACCATATACATGTGCTAAAACTCATATATTGCAAAGACAAAGTAGTGAAAAGAAAATAGAGCTAACAAAAGATGAAATGACATCACATCTGAGTACGAAATGCCATATAGTACTATATTGTTCCAACAGTTAACAACTGATATTTTTCCAACAGTTGCTAAACCACAAAAACTTGCCAAGAATTTCGAACTGTCCAGAGATCGATATGCATTGATATTAGTCATTAGAAGCTACTCCATGACACAAGCAGATATACAAAAGCAATATATCCACATAAGAACAATGGGACATGGCACTGGAAGCCACTTCAGATGCAAAATCAGGGACTAGCTGATCATTCCAAGAAAAGACTTGAGAAGACACTCAATATCGCATTTGGCCAACATATTTCCTTTGTTGCTGTAAAAAAAAAGAACATGAGTGTAATATACCAAGGGGCAGTTGCAAAGGGGAATAGGGGAAAATCAAAAAAATATTGATGAAAAGAAAAGGCTAAAATAACTAAAGATAAAGATTACAAATCATAACTCACGTTGCACTGGCCCCCCTTTTGATACGATCAGGCTGGATGAAAATTAACTAATGAACTTATGAACTATACAACAAAAACAGTATAACATTAGACAAAAAAAATAGAATCCATATCCCCGTTACTACACACTTCCATAATTCATGATACTGAAATGTGCTTCACAGCTGTAACACCCTGGTTTGACAAAAACCCATGATGTCACGAACAACTACTATAGCTATCAATTTTAACCAATGATCAAGTATTACCAATAACTAGACTTCAAAAATAATCATTCATCATAATACTAAACAAAAATTTTAGCAATACTGTGAATCAAAAATTGAATTTAATATGAACCAAAAGGTTGCCAAGATGAATCATATATAAGGCTAAACCAAAGAACGCATCAAGTAGCATCATTAAGAACTATAAGAACTAAGAGAATTCATAAACCATCTAATTATTTCAATGGAAAGTACTAAGGTAATTATGACAGTAAGTGATAAGGGTGAGTCCATAACTCAGTAAGTATATAATAGAATAATAAATAAGGCAATAACATTAATTAACATTTCATGTCTAGTCACCATTCACTCAATTTCACCTATCTATTCTCATCAACTACCAATCTCAAGTCTCAATATCTTTAACTCTATTTTCATGAATGCACTACAATACAATGCCATGCACATATCTCAACTCATCCCCTTGCTTATATCTATATAGCGTAATATAACACCCTCACTTATGCCTATACTCTTTCATGCAGGGACTAATTGCCCGTCCCTTTTTATACGAGAACCTCATTGCCCATATTTTGCATACGGAGATCTCATCACACTGTCGTGGGTCACATCTTTCCATCACGAACGCTCAACATGTAATGCAATAATTATTATCATTGTTCATTAAGCAATTGATATAATCATCATTCTTCCATAGTTACCATCATCATCATCAATTTAGCGTAAACATGTGAGCAATATAAAATAGGAACAATCATATAAAAATTTATGGCAAGTATTCATTTAACCAAATAATAATTCCAAACACTCAAATACCATTCTATCATACACTTGACTTTTTAGTTGCAACGATCAGGTTGATTAGAGGATAACACCAACCTTGAAAGAATAGAGGGGAGGAGACCCGTTCGGCTGGATAAAATCTGGCTGGCGCTCTCTCTTATCCCCTCTCCTCCTTCGGTAAAAGCTTCGGCTTCTTTCGGTCGTGTGCGCCGTCGAATCCTCCCGGTTAGTTCGGCTCTTTGGGCATTAAATCTGAGATGGGAGAAGCGAGCTGGGGCAGAGAAAAAGAAAACCTCACCACCAGATCCAAACTTCGGTTGGCGATTTGGTCTTGGGAAGAGTTTGGTGACGCTAGGCTTGCGAGGTCGCCGGGCTGTGGCTTTCCTGCTCTCTGCCCTTAGATACCGCCTCTGGACGATGTGCTCACACACGGTGATTCTCTGGTTTCTCAGCTCGACGGTGGCCATGAGGAGTGCGACATGATTTCACCTTCTTGTTGGATTTGTGCAGCATCGTCTTGTACCTCGGCTTCATGAATCGGTGAGTACTTATTTGTGGAGTAGGGCTTTGTTTATCTGATTACCTCTCCGGTGACATTGTAACACCTCAGCCAAACAATGACCTGGAATAATACCAAACTAGTACGTAACAAGGATAAACTAAAACCGTCTCACAAAATTTCAGCAGAACCTTCTCTGTATAGTTATCTATGCCAGAGGGTTCAACAAGCAGAATTAATAAGAATAGATATCCAACAGGTATTTTGACCAAGACTAAACAAAATTGACTATAGATTACTAGGACATTCATAGAACTAGCATCTAGATAGAGAACAGGAATACCATAAATACTTTAGTAATTTATTACAGTTTAATTTTCAGCAAACAATGATCATAAAGATACTTAAAGTAACTCAATTCTTCTACTATTTAATTTCTTCCTTTCTTTCCATTATGGGTTGATCGTGCAAAGTGCAACAAGACTAATCCTTCCTTTTTCCATGCATACCGATCTCACAAGGGTACCTAAAACACAACAAACAACAAGGGTGAGTCCACCGACTCAGCAAATATAATAAATGGTAACAACAGCATACATGTATATCATTCCATAAGAACATCCAACAGTTACTTATAAACACATGCTATGCATACATGTACCTCATTCCATAAGAACATCCAACATTTACTTATCAACACATGATATGCATACATGTGCTACGCAATATGATCAACAATATCTTTATCTCTTTCTCTCTTGTATTTTACCGGTAATGCAAAGTGTGCATCCGTCGATGCACACCCATGCATGTACCATCTGGTACAGGGACCAATTACCCATACTCCACAAGTATGGGGACCTTTAACCCGTCATCAACATGACGGGGACCTCAGCAAATGCTCGGTCATCACATGGCCAAGTCTTCAATAAACCAATATGGTGCATATGTATGAATGTTTTATTTTTAATAAAAACATGCATCCATAACAACTTTGCACAAGGAATACTCATAAATTCCATAACTCACAAACAACCATGAACATTACTGGTTACGCCTTCATCACAACCATGAATACCATTGCTCACAATATAAATCAAACATTGACATTTCACTATATCAATGTAAACCATCATTATACTTGCCTTTACCGAATAAGCGAAGGGATCAAGCATGATCAGGAGCGAAGCCACCTATTCACAAGGCACCACTCAGCACAAAACCATAATACAATATTCACAACTGAGAAGTAAATGCCTCTACACCCAGAACCCGCAACTCCCTCTCCGCTTAACGGTTTTACACTCTGCCCGCTGCAGCAGCGCTTCTTAATTTTTTTGTATCTTTAAGATTATTTAACCATTTACAAAGACAGATATATTTCTGGATTCTTCACTTAAATACCTTCACTTTTCATGTAGATCACTTATTTTTATTTCGTTACTATCAAGGTGTAACTTATCACGCAAAACAGATGACGTTCTCTGTTCTGGCAATCTGGGCAGGCAGATTCTAATGCATCCCAACCACAGTGTAAGACTCTAAAAATTATTATTTTTATACAGTAGTTAGATTACTGAATTTCATACATTTTTCTCTATTGTGACCAAAAACATAAAAATCATCTACTACTCCTAAATCACACGAACAAACAATCGCGCGATGCACCCCTGACAAACAGCGAGGTTCCCGACCCTGCTACTCCCAAATCCCACAGCCAAACATTCCTAATAAAATATAGTAGGTAGGTCTCGTCGTCCTCTACAATTTTCCTTTTGGGCAGATCCGCAGGAAAAATAGTTTTGTAGGTCTAAACTGCGCAAACGGTCGCGCTGCACGGATTGATCTATAGACAAACAGCAGGAATGCCTTATCGGAGAATCTAATTGCTAATCCCCACCAATTCTTAGGCTAAGAACCCTAATTATAGAAAAATCAGAGAGATTTGGGATAAGAGAGAGTTACCTAGAGGATTCCTTTGGGATCACCCGTCTTCTTCCTCCTCCTTCCTTTCTTCTCCTTCCCTCCCTTCTTCTTCCTTCCTTCTCGCTTTCTCCTAGCACCAAGGGACAGCAATGGGGGAGAGGTGGAGGCGCAGGGAGGAGAGGGGGGTGGCGGCCAAGGGAGAAGGAGGAGGGGGCAAAGGGGGTGGCGGCTAGGGTTGGGGGGAGGGGCGTCTTCCCCCTTTTGGCCGGCCTTGTTGGTGATATGCCCTAGAGGCAACATGGAGATGTTGAATATATCACATACTATGTTTATGATACATTGCTTTGTTCCTTGAAATAGACATTATCATTATTGATCAATGAGTATGTGACTTATTCATGAGACTCTTAATGCCAAAATGTTGCTATTTCTAAATGATCCCTGATTATATTTCATATGAGGAACAAATATGATTCAAAGATCAGCATATGTATTGATTGATGATCATGTCTCATGGATCATGGTATGGAGATACCAAATCAATAATATGGACATGTGTTAGTGAACATATGTTGGATAGACCCACCATGAGACACTGCAGAGATTCCATGTGTCATCAGTTGGTCTCAAGTAGTGTTTATGTGGAATCCTTAGACTTGAGATCATCATGGTTCCCAGCATACGTAGTAGCTTATTTTGGGACTACTAAACACTACTCCGTAACTGGGTAGTCATAAAAGTAGTATTTGGGTTTGCCATGAAACATGTAGTGGGATGTGAATGATCAAGATAGAATTTGCCCCTCCTTATGGGAGAGATATCTGGGCCCCTCGATGTAATGGATTATGAAAGTGCAGCCATGCCAAGGTGATTGAGGAGTCAATCACGAGTTTATAATCCATCACGGAATCGAGAGAGTGATTGAGCTATTAAGAGGATGACACAGGTCTCGCCTTGAGCTTAATCTATATCGTGAAGCAAAGGGATTAGTACATGAGAACATTACGAGTTCACCGATATGATCTTTACGTATACTTTGGGGTTAATATGTCTTACTAGAGGCCGCTATTAATGTGGTGACCGAAAAGGTGTTTACGGTTCGCGACCAAGTATCGTGAACCTGCTGTGGTCGCACACTTAACGGGTTGGAACACTAATTCGAATATGATTCGGATATGGGCTCAATTCGGATAGAGATCCGGATAGACTCCTATTGGGCCTCGGTCCACGAGGCCCAAGTGACGAGGTCTATATATATGGAGGCGAGGGCCGAGGATGCATCGATAATCCCGAGCTAAACCACCGCCACCACCTCCGAGCCAAACCCTAGGCGCTCGCGGTGGTGGTACACTCGCGATCGGTGTTCCGGCCGGACGTGTGGATACCGGTGAGGCGGCGCTCGTTGCGGCGTTGATCGGCATCAACAACCTATAGATTGGATCGCTCGTGGTGTGGTTGATCGCGTGGAGGAGACGATCGGTTCGGGACGATCGACTACTTCCACTACTACCTCGACGCGTGGTTGGATCGGCTTCTCCAACTCTTCTTCCGTTGCGCTGCGCGTCTAGTGGTAACGATCCATGATCCTCCTTAAGCATGATGTTCTTGTGTGCGCGGTAGAAAAGTTTTGTTTTCTGCTATCGTAGCCTTCGCGCAATCCATTAGTGGTATCAGAGCCATCTTGCTTAGTTTGCGATCTGGATCAGCGCATATCTTGATATGCGGTTGTAATAGATTGGATCTATTACGGACTAGATCAGTCGGTTCATGTGATAAATCATTGGTAGCACGGGTTTTGATTAGATCAATCGGTCATAAGGGGTATGTATGAGTTGATAGCATCATGTGGCCAAAATGATTAGTTCGTGCTCCTTCTTTGATGTACGCGCGACTTGCCCCTCACCTTGGTAACACCATCGGGCTAAGCTGCGCACGATCGATAGATTGAGCCAACGGATCGAGGTCTTGTGTTGCGATCTCCTCAAGCATACCGATCGCGATGATCAATGTGGTGATCTAATGAAAATTGAGACATTTTGAATGGCTCGGATTTGGGTTGATTTGATCGGCCCGATGAGATTTTCATTGCGATTTCATAGATGCGATCTATGTAATTCCGTGAGGGCGGTAGGATAAGTTCTACGCTTAACTTGATTTGATGGGACCGCCGTTGCGTACACGCATAGATTGTTATAGAAACACATTCATGTCAGGGCGGTCTCATGCTTATGAGAAGCAAACGAATGATTACCTTGATGTGAGCTGTCTCATGCTTGCCACAATGTCCTCTCGAGCTTGAAGCAATATGAGAACACGATGCCTACAATATCATTGTGGGGTTGCGTGGTATGTTTGAGAACCAAGCAAGGTGAGAGGTTCAACACTTCAAAGTCCTTGTTTGCGTGCGTGTTTGCGAAGGAATCCGTCGACCCTCATGTGATTAAGATGATTGGCTACATTGAGAGTCGGAAAAGCTTGGTTTTCCCTTAGCCAAGAGTTGGCTCGATGTGATTCTTGATCGCCCCTCGAGCTTTGAGCCATTCATTCGAACTATCACATGAACAACATGGACAAGACCTTGGTGAGTTGCATGGGATGCTAAAATCACCGAGGAAAGCATTAAGAAAAGCAGCCATCATGTGATGATGATGCGAAAGGCAAGGGCAAGCCCTATGTAAAGAAAGGCGCGGTCAAAGAAAGTTAGCTCTGATGAGATCGCGGCGGTTCTAAGGCCAAGCAAGTCAAGAAGGGCCTGCTCGATGCGATTGCTACCACGTAAGCAATCGGGACATTGGAAAAGGAACGCCCAAAGTACTTGGAGGATCTTAAGGAGAAGAAGGAAGTACGACTTCCACTCGGTATAAATGTTATAGAAATCAATCTTGCCACTTCTTCTCATCGATTCTTGGGTATTTGATACCGGATCGGTTGCTCACATTTGCAAATCGTTGCGGGGCTAAGAAGAAGTAGAAGTTTGAGGAGGAGCGAAGTGGATCTTCGCGTTGGCAATGGAGCAAAAGTTGTGCGGTGGCTATTGGCACCATGCCATTGTCTTTACCTTCGTGATTAGTTTTGGAATTGAATAATTGTTATTGTGTTCCATCTCTTTCCAAGAACATTATTTACGCTTCATGTTTACAAGCGAAGGTTATGACTTTAGATACGTGAACAATGGTTGTTCTCTTTATTTCAAAGATATGTTCTATTGTCATACTCCATTGGTGAATGGGTTATATGTTCTTACTCTTGAAGAGTCATCGGTCTATAACATTAATGCAAAGAGGCAACGATCGAATGATTTGAATCCACGTTTATTTGGCACGTCGCTTAGGACACATAAATGAGAAACGCATGGAGAAGCTCCATAGAGATGGTATTCGCACTCATTTGATTTTGAATCATTTGAGACATGCGAATCTTGTTTACTTGGCAAGATGACAAAAGCACCTTTCACCGGTCAAGGTGAGCGGGCAAGTGACTTATTGGCACTCGTACATTCGATGTATGTGGACCAATGAGCTCAACGACCGAGGTGGTTTTCGATGCTTCATAACTTTTATCGATGACTTTAGTAGATATGGATATATCTACCGATGAAGATAAGTCCGAATCCTTTGAAAAGTTCAAAGAATTCCAAAATGAAGTGCAAAATCATTTAGGCAAAACAATCAAGTTTCTACGATCGATCGTGGAGGCGAGTATTTGAGCCATGAGTTTGGTAATCATCGAAGGATTGTGGAATTGTTCCACAATTGACTCCGCCCGGAACACCTCAATGGAATGGGGTATCTGAACGGAGAAATCGCACCTTATTAGATATGGTGCGCCCATGATGAGCCACGATGATCTTCCGTTGTCTTTTGGGGTACGCTCTTGAAGCAGCCGCTTTCACACTAAGCGAGGTTCCATCAAAATCGATGAAAAGACACCATATGAGATGTGGACGGGACAACGTCCTAGCTTGTCTTTTCTTAAGATTTGGGATGTGAGACTTATGTAAAACGTTTACAATCGATAAGCTCGGTCCTAAATCGATAAATGCTTCTTTATCGGGTATCCTAAGGAAACAAAAGGATATTACTTCTATAATCAAGAAGAAGGCAAAGTGTTTGTCGCTTGGCATGGTGCCTTCTTAGAGAAAGAGTTTCTCTCAAGAAGGGATAGTGGGAGCATGGTGCAACTTGAAGAAATTCGAGAAACACCTGAAAACGTTTCAGCTCCTCTGAGAACCACAACAGATGAACAAACTGTTGAAGAACCTGTTGTGGACACACCGCACCACGTAGGTCGAGAGGTCACGTCGTGCACCGAGAGGTACATGTTCTTGACTACTCAACAACGGGACATATTGTTGTTAGACAACGATGAGCCTAAGACCTATGAAGAAGCGATGGTGGGACCAGACTCGAGAAATGGCTTGAAGCAATGAGATCCGAAATTGAATCCATGCACGATAATCAAGTTTGGAACTTGGTTGATCCACGATGGTGTTAAAACCATTGAGTGCAAATGGGTTTTCAAGAAAAGATAGACATAGATGGAAATGTTCACATCTATAAAGCGCGATTGGTGGCCAAAGGTTTCAAACAAATTCAAGGTGTTGATTATGATGAAACTTTTTCACCGTCGCAATGCTAAAGTCTATTCGGATCATTCTAGCGATTCGCTTATTTCGACTATGAAATATGGCAAATGGATGTCAAAACAGCTTTCCTTAATGGAAATCGAGTGAGGATGTGTACATGACACACCCACGGTTTTGTCGATCCGCAATCACCGAAAGATATGCAAGCGCAAAGATCCATTTATGGATTAAAGAGCATCTCGGAGTTGGAACATTCGTTTTGATGAAGTAATCAAAGGGTTTGGTTTCATCAAGAACGAAGAAGAGCCTGTGTTTACAAAAGGCTAGTGGGAGCGCACTCGTGTTTTCGGTCTTATATGTGGATGACATATTATTGATCGGAAATGACATTCCTATGCTCGAATCATTAAGTCTTCATTGAAAATAGTTTCTCTATGAAAGACTTAGGAGGAGGCATATATTCTGGGCATCAAGATCTATAGAGATAGATCAAAAGGTGGTTGGATTAAGCCAAGATACGTACATTGACAAGGTGTTGAAAAGGTTCAACATGCGAGATTCCAAGAAAGGCTTCCTACCTATGTCACATGGTATAAATCTTAGCAAGAATCGGTGTCCTAGTACACCGATGAGCGGGATAAAATGAATGCGATTCCATATGCTTGACTATTGGATCCATTATGTATGCCATGCTTTGTACACGTCCAGATGTCTCGTATGCTTTAAGTGCTACAAGTAGATACCAGTCAGATCCAGGTGAAAGTCAATGGATTACCGTAAAGAACATCTTGAAGTACTTGAGAAGAACTAAAGATGTGTTCCTCGTCTATGGGGGTGAGGAAGAGCTCGTTGTAAATGGTTACACCGATGCTAGCTTCAAACCGACAAAGATGATTTTAGATCGCAATCTGGATTTGTGTTTCGCTTGAATGGCGGTGCGGTGGTGGAAGAGTTCCAAGCGAGGAGGCAGTTGTTGATTCTACAATGAAGCCGAGTACATAGCGGCTTCAAGTCGCTAAAGAGGTCGTTTGGATCAAGAAATTTGTTTCGAGCTTGGTGTGATGGCTAGTGCCTCCACCCAATGGACCTCTCTTGTGACAACAGTGGAGCCATTCGCAAGCCAAGGAGCCTAGATCGCACTGTAAGTCCAAGCACATTCTCTGGCGATTTCATCTCATCCGCGAGATTGTGGAGAGGCGATGTTAAGATATGCAAAGTACACACAGATTTGAACATTGCAGATCCGTTGACAAAGCCGCTTCCCACCAAAGCATGAGGCTCACACTAGGGCAATGGGTATTAGATACCTACATGGTTGACTCTAGTGCAAGTGGGATCATTGGTGATATGCCCTAGAGGCAACATGGAGATGTTGAATATATCACATACTATGTTTATGATACATTGCTTTGTTCCTTGAAATAGACATTATCATTATTGATCAATGAGTATGTGACTTATTCATGAGACTCTTAATGCCAAAATGTTGCTATTTCTAAATGATCCCCGATTATATTTCATATGAGGAACAAATATGATTCAAAGATCGACATATGTATTGATTGATGATCATGTCTCATGGATCATGGTATGGAGATACCAAATCAATAATATGGACATGTGTTAGTGAACATATGTTGGATAGACCCGCCATGAGACACCGCAGAGATTCCATGTGTCATCGTTGGTCTCAAGTAGTGTTTATGTGGAATCCTTAGACTTGAGATCATCATGGTTCCCGCATGCGTAGTAGCTTATTTTGGGACTACTAAACACTACTCCGTGGCGGGTAGTCATAAAAGTAGTCTTTGGGTTTGCCATGAAACATGTAGTGGGATGTGAATGATCAAGATAGAATTTGCCCCTCCTTATGGGAGAGATATCTCGGGCCCTCGATGTAATGGATTATGAAAGTGCATGGCCATGCCAAGGTGATTGAGGAGTCAATCACGAGTTTATAATCCATCACGGAATCGAGAGAGTGATTGAGCTATTAAGAGGATGACACGGTCTCGCCTTGAGCTTAATCTATATCGTGAGGCAAAGGGATTAGTACATGAGAACATTACAGTTCGGTGATATGATCTTTACGTATACTTTGGGGTTAATATGTCTTACTAGAGGCCGCTATTAATGTGGTGATCGGAAAGGTGTTTCGGTTCGCGACCAAGTATCGTGAACCTACTGGTCGCACACTTAACGGGTTGGAACACTAATTCGAATGTGATTCGGATATGGGCTCAATTCGGATAGAGATCCGGATAGACTCTATTGGGCCTCGGTCCACGAGGCCCAAGTGAGGAGGTCTATATATATGGAGGCGGTGAGGGGATGCATCCGATAATCCCGAGCTAAACCACGCCGCCACCTCCGAGCCAAACCCTAGTCGCTCGCGAGTCTTTGGTACACTCGCGATCGGCGTTCCGACCCGGGACGTGTGGATACCGGTGGAGGTCTTTGCTCGTTGCGGCGTTGATCGGCATCAACAACCTCTGATTGGATCGCTCGTGGTGTGGTTGATCGCGTGGAGGAGACGATCGGTTCGGGACGATCGACTACTTCCACTACTACCTCGACGCGTGGTTGGATCGGCTTCTCCAACTCTTCTTCATTGCTGCTGGCGTCTAGTGGTAACGATCCATGATCCTCCTTAAGCATGATGTTCTTGTGTGCGCGGTAGAAAAGTTTTGTTTTCTGCTATCGTAGCCTTCGCGCAATCCATTAGGCCTCCACATGGGCCAAGGCCCTGGCCCAGGTTACCAGGATTTTTCAGAAATTCCCCCTCTAAAAATTCTTGTTTAATTATTTTCTATATGGTCCTTCCCTCCAATTAATCGATTATCTCTCTAATCGCTTCTGGGGTATTACATTCTACCCTCCTTAAACGGAATTCGACCCAGAATTCTATCCACGCTTACCCCAAAGTTTAATCATAGCTAAAACTTATTCCTATTAACGTGCACCTGTTGTGAATAATTCTGGATATTACTCACACATGCGAGACTCTAATTCCCAAGTGGCTTATCTCTCTGTCTGTTGCGACCAAAGCACCTTGACATACTCTATAGTTTTATTCCTCAATGCTTTTTCTGATCCTTTTAGAATTCGCACTGGTTGGACTCAAATGACATATCTTGTTCAAAGGTTAACGGTTCTAGTGAAATGTGAGGTTCCGGATCTCGTAGGTACCTCCTCGACACCGGGTCATACAAAACGTTGTGTACCCCACTCTAGGACCCAAGGCGGTCATAGCGATACACCAATCTCCAAATCCTCACAACTAACATATGTGATTAAATATAACCCGGGTTATCATTCTCTTTGGTACCAACCCACACAACTTGCACAACAACCGAAACTCTTGTTCCAAATCTCAATCGATCTCTTTACCATAACAAGGAGCACCTCTTTTAACCCCGGATGCACACAGAGCTCGTTGTAAATAACCTCTTTTACAAACAGAATCCAACTTAAAATAAAGGATCCTCATCACAACCACGCTTCACCAACTCCCCACCAAAAGAATCAAATCTAACAAAATCAAGGAATCAACATGAGAACCTCTCCACATTCTAAGTAGGTAGTTTGCAAATAAACAACATATAAGTCAAAGGAAAATCAATCCAATGCCAAACCCTTCCTTCGTTTTCCTGAACCGGAAAAACCACATATATTAACATAAAGTCAACTCAAACTACAAAAGACTTTTGCTATCATCACATAGCTCAAACAAGAATCAAGAAAGCATTTTACTACCCGAGAAAATATTGTTTCTTTTTTTCTTTTAGGAATAAACTTTCTCCTGATTCGCAAGATTCCAAATCATCCCACACCACACTAACTCATTTCTCTTAAGTTGGCAACATCAACACTATGCTCAATCCGAGTACATCCACCACACCTTTGTAGAGAGACTCTACTGACCTCACAATAACATACTCTAGCCAACTTCTCTACCAACAGGGTTACTTTGATAAATAATTTTCAATGCATCACATCATTGTTTTCACCCACAATCATTTCACCACAATCCTTTAAGGATAATCAACTTGAAATTCTCAGCACACACACTCATTTACTACACCCAAAGGATACTATCAAGGTGCATCACACTATTTAGAATCCATTTGTTCCACTATCCCCACACAACATCATTAGCCTCCAAGACTCTAGCATAGAACACCAAACCAAAATTTCCCATCTCCAGAGCTACTATATATGTATTTCCATATATTTGATACGGAGACTCTCGAATTCCGTGACTAAAATTCCCACAACCACATGAAAACATATTCTCAACCTAATTATCTTTAGGAAGATTCTAACTCCTGTAGGGTTACTCACTGAAGCTAAGACATACATGGCAATAATTTCAACAATCCCTACTATCCCAATAATTCCCATAACGGTTAGACTTCTTCGCAATTATAATCTCATTAACTACACAACCATAATCCTCCTACTAAACCTTGCAAAGTACCCAATCACGATACTCTAATAAAATTGATCAAGATTCTCATACTTTTGATAATTCAATTGTTCCATCAAAATGAACGAAACATTCTTGAACCACAATTTTATTATAAGTTCTTCTAGTTGCAACAATATAACCTGTTAACTCCAAAGACAAACGTCTTATTTAAATCAAATCCTCACCGAGAATTATTCCAAGGAATCAATTTATCACTCCATGAATCTCAACAACTTGTCACCCACAATCTCACCAAAATCAATCTCATAACCACACCAACCAATTGCCATACATATCCTAAAGGACTTGGAACCCAAATCGGTTACCCCTTTCTTAGAAGAGATAAAAAAAGTAAATTTCAGCACATAGAAAGATGTTACCAGTTGCAATAGACACCAGACCAAGGGAAATAACAATGATCTTGGAAAACAAAAGATAAGATCATAGTTGAAGACACATACCCCTCAAGAAGTAAATATCAAATCTCAACCAATAAGAATACAATATTGCCATTTAAACTCAAGAAATTCTTATGCGGCGAAAATAAAAAGTCAAGGTCACCTCTATAAGTTACACAACTTGACTCCACCCTCAAATACTTTTACCACATTCTTTCTTTTAACAAAAATAACAACTTTCTTCGATTACAGTATTACCTTGACAATCCCAACAAAAGAGATTTGAAGACCACAACTCATTAATCTTTTAAGAACTAATAAAACTTCTCAACGCGTCACTTTGCTCAAAACAATTTCAGCTACCACATAAGTCATGAGGTCCAAAAGATCGCGTATGTGAATCTCAAAGCTTTTGATTTATATAGTATCATGGAAGTTATCAAATTCTTTTATTTATAAAACATTCAACATTATCATCACAACCACATACTGAAAATCATACTAACATCAGAAGATTACACTCTTAACAAGAATGATCATATCCTCATACCCCTTCATAAACTTTTCCAAAAGGAACACAATAATTTACTTCATCGTGTTACTATTATCTAAACAAGATTGTGACTACTTGATCTAGGAAGAGCCTAGTGCACAATCCACAATATTGAAATAAAAACTCTTTTAACAAGCTGATACTAGAACATGGCAAACTCAAAAAAAAAACTGTTATGAGCAGGGATTCAACATTCCACCTTATGTTCAACAATTAGAACGAAATATCTTCAAACTTCAATAATATAAACTCTATAAGACAAGGTTTTACAGGTCAATACATCGATATTCCTCTATTTCTTTATACATATGTCAACAATTTAGCATGGTGAAAGATAGATGAACCTAGCAGTTATACATACTCATAAAGTATCTAAATAAAGGACAGATTAACGGTTAATATTACTATGGAAATATTCCAATACCTCCTTACTTAATCATCTCGAACGGTCAGATTAGTTACCGAAGACAAAGATAATTCAATTTACCCAACATGATAGAAATTTAAATAATCATAATAATTCTTTTAATTCTTTTTGCGCACTCCTCAAAACTCTATGAGTTCCAATCTTGTATAGACAAATTCTTAATCATAATTCTTTAAAAAACTATTACAAAGCGACATCAAATTAATCAACTACACTTCCGAGGATGCTAGTTGAAATTAATTATGCACCACGCTAACATCTCAACTTATTAATTCATACCATATGAATTAAATTATAAGATTACCACCTCCCACTTAAGCATAGCAAAACATCACAAAGGATTTTAACACTCTCTTTCAGAAAGGAGAGGAATTAAACTTCAACACGCGAAATAATCCAAAGAAATACATTGATCCAAAGCTTTCCCATGTTAACGAATTTGCAACATAAAACTTTCATTAATAAAAATACCAAGCAAACAAATGAGACATGTTTCACAACAAGACAAAACTCTCACGAATGGACCAACCTTGCAAATCAACAACGTTCCCAAGTAGCAAAAGTGTCTCAATAGTTTGAAAAACAATAATTGCCTCAAAGAACAGGTAGAGACCAATTGAAAACCCTCAGCTGCAATGAACCACAATCCCAAGATAAATTCATCCTACACCACAAGATAAGAATTGACTAAATTCAACTTAAGTAAGAGAGAAAGTTTTCTAAAGAACTCATTCCTAACTTCTGAAACTAAGTTGCCTAAGGAAAGATCATTTACCAATTCAATACCATGAATAGTGCTATAACTTGGCCATACTTATGACCGCACCACGATCTCTATCTCTGGACATCAACTATCACCACACATAACAATCATATAGACAAATCATAGGCACAAAAGATCATCTCATAACATAAAACATCAATACAATGTATTGGAAGCATAAATGCAATACTTGACCCATCCCATCCTACTGTGCACCAGTGTGTCAATTTAATAATTCAATTACCATGGACCTAATGCCTGCTCTGATACCAACTGTAACACCCCAACCAAACAATGACCTGGAATGCTACCAAACTATTACGTAACAAGGATAAACTAAAAACGTCTCACAAAATTTCAGCAGAACCTTCCCTGTATAGTTATCTACGCCAGAGGGTTCAACAAGCAGAATTAATAAGAATAGATATCCAACAGGTATTTCGACCAAGACTAAACAAAATTGACTATAGGTTACTAGGACATTCATAGAACTAGCATCTAGATAGAGAACAGGAACACCATAAATACTCTAGTAATTTATTACAGTTTAATTTTCAGCAAACAATGATCATAAAGATACTTAAAGTAACTCAATTCTTCTACTATTTAATTTCTTCCTTTCTTTCTATTGTGGGTTGATCGTGCAAAGTGCAACAAGACTAATCCTTCCTTTTTCCCATGTATGCCGATCTCACAAGGGTACCTAAAACACAACAAACAACAAGGGTGAGTCCAACGACTCTGTAAATATAATAAATGGTAACAACAGTATACATGTACATCGTTCCACAAGAACATCCAACAGTTATTTGTAATCACATGCTATGCATACACGTACATCATTCCATAAGAATATCCAATAGTTATTTATCAACACATGATATGCATACATGTGCACCATTCCATAAGAACATCCAACTGTCACTTCAAAACATGTGCTATGCAATATGATCAACAATATCTTTATCTCTTTCTCTTTTTGTATTTTACCGGTAATGCAAAGTGCGCATCCGTCGATGCACACCCATGCCTGTACCATTTGGTACAGGGACCAATTGCCCATACTCCACAAGTATGGGGACATTTAGCCCGTCATCAACATGACGGGGACCTCAGTAAATGCTCAGTCATCACATGACCAAGTCTTCAATAAACCAATATGATGTATATGTATGAAGGTCTCATTTTAACAAAAACATGCATCCATAACAACTTTGCACAAGGAATACTCATGAATTTCATAACTCACAAACAACCATGAATATTACTGGTTACGCCTTCATCACAACCATGAACACCATTGCTCACAATAGAAATCATGATTGACATTCCACTATATCAATGTAAACCATCATTATACTTGCCTTTACCGAATGAGCGAAGAGATCAAGCACAATCAGGAGCGAAGCCATCTATTCACAAGACATCACTCAGCACAAAACCATAATACAATATTCACAACTGAGAAGTAAATGCCTCTATGCCTATACTGAGAAGTAAATGCTTAACGGTTCTATACTCTGCCCGCTGCAGCAGCGCTGCTTAATTTTTTTGTATCTTTACGATTATTAAACTATTTACAAAGACAGATATATTTATGGATTCCTCACTTAAATACCTTCACTTTTCATGTAGATCACTTATTTTTATTTCATTACTATCAAGGTGTAACGTATCACGCAAAACAGAGGACATTCTCTGTTTTGGTAATCTGGGCAGCCAGATTCTAACGCATCCCAACCACAGTGTAATGATATACAAATTATGAGTTTTATACAGTAGTTAGATTACTGAATTCTCTACATTTTTCTATATTGTGACCAAAAATATAAAAATCATCTACTACTCCTAAATCACACCTGAATAGCAATCTGCCCCAGTCTGCACCCCTGACCGACAGCGAGGTTCCCGACTCTTCTACTCCCAAATCCAGGGGCCAAATATTCTTAAACAAATATAGTAGGTAGGTCTCGTCGTCCTCTACAATTTTCCTTTTAGGCAGACCCGCGGGAAAAATAGTTTCGTGGGTCTAAACTGCGCAAATAGTCGCGCTGTGTGGATTGATCTACAGATAGACAGCAGAAATTCCTAATCGAAGAATTTAATTGCTAATCCCCACCAATTCGTAGGCTAAGAACCCTAATTATAGCAAAATCAGAGGAATTTGGGATAACGGAGAGTTACCTAGGGGATCTCCTTGGGATCACCCGTCTTCTTCCCTTTCTTCCTCCTCCTTCCTTTCTTCTCCCTCCCTCCCTTCTTCTTCCTTCCTTCTCGCTTTCTCCTAGCACCAAGGGACAGCAATGGGGGAGAGGTGAAGGCGCAGGGAGGAGAGGGGGTGGCGGCCAAGGGAGAAGGGGGTGGCGGCTAGGTTTGGGGGGAGGGGCGCCTCCCCCCTTTTGGCCGGCCTCCACATGGGCCAAGGCCCAGGCCCAGGTTGCTAGGATGTTTTAGAAATCCCTCCTCTAAAAATTCTTGTTTAATTATTTTTTATACGGTCCTTCCCTCCAATTAATCGATTATCTCTCGAAACGCTTCTAGGGTATTACAGACATTCTGGTATTCGCCAGTGATTCGTTTTCTAGGACTTCGTCTCTCCGACAAGCTTAGCCCGTTTTGCATCTCGGTGGCTTGGATTGCCGCCGCACTATGAGCTGATTTCTACTCCTTTTACCTTTGTTACACATTAGAGAGTCATGCTAGATCACTTGTTTATTATCTCTGGTATCTTATTCTTGGCTAGCACTAGGAGAACTATTGCATATAGATTATGGACTTTTGATTGCTCGATGAGGATATTTGTCAAAGTTGAATTCTCAGTGACAATCTAAATTGATTCTGCTAGTTTGATTTATTATATGCTAGTCGATTACTTCTATGATGTGTAGCCAATAGCTCTGTCAATTGCTTTTTGTTCAATTCACTGCTCTGTATTGTTTACTGCAGTTGTTAGGCCTTGTCGAAAAAATATATGTTGAATCTGCAATTGCCGAAATTATATGTTGAATCTGTAGTAGCTCTACTCTGTTACTAGTGCCTGATTTCTTCCGAAATATGTTGTTTATGCATGCTCTTGACATTGATACTGCACTGAGGTAATATTCAATTAGTTAGACTAACAGAATTTTGAAGGATTGTCACTATGATAATTGGAAAACTGACAAGAGTGGAAGAAGACCAAGTTTTTTTTTTAACTTGTGCAACTCCTTCCAGAGAGCAATACTACAATTCTTAGTCTGTGCATTATGCAGATTTCAAATGCTCACATTCACGATGTAATCTGGAACTCGATCGTGGTTGTAACCAACTTGATCGTAAAACCGACCGACGTTCTAGACAAATATTGTGCCGACTGTTTCAGTTCAGATTCAAAACGAAAATAGAAGAACGTGTAGCGATCGGAAGATTGAACATGGTAGAAAACGTCGCGATGCAGTCTGGAGCTTGACCGTGGTCGAAACCAATGTAGTCGTAAAGCTGATCGACGTTCCAAACAGAGATTGCACCGACTAGCGACTATGTCAGTTCAGATTCAACAGAAGAATGCAAAGAAAACGAAAGATCTGAATGTGGTTAAAGCTAATGCGATGTGATCAAAAACTTGACCGTGGAGAAGGAGGCGGGGGTGGTGGTGGGAGGTTACTCCATCAACGAGGAGGGAGCGGCACGGCCGGGGGCACGGGGAGGGAGGCGACGGGGGCGGTAGGTTAGGGTTGGATGGGTTATATAGGGCATGTTCGTTTTTTGGCTTATGACTTTTGGTTGAAATTTTTTAGATTACGGAGAGAGATACTCGCTTGTAATTTTAGCTGATACAGATGTTGGACTTTTAACGTGTACTACAATTAAGTTATAGACCCCCTATTTAGAAAATACTCCGTTTGAAAGTTAGGTGCTGTAGCAAAACTAAAATCCACTTTTAGAAGACGCAAAGAACATACCCATAGTAAAGAGAAAAGACATGGACGGCCCCGTTCGGTTGGGCTGGAAAGTTATGGCTTATGGCTGGAATTGTACTGTAGCGGCTAAAATTTCACTGTAGCTAAAGGTGGTTTATTTGACGTAATTAAATTTAAAAAAATTTACAAATAGAAAAAAATATGCTAGCTCATCACGGACAACACAAACGAATACAGAAAAAAAAGAACTAGCTCAAAATAGCCAAAAGTTCAGAAAAAACGAAATTTATGAATAGTGAAATAAGGCAGGAGTCAAAAACTGAACCCGAAACGAGTGGGATGTTAATTTAACAGCTAAAAATTTGAAATTATTATTTAAAAAAACACCGAGATAATTAGTAGACACGTCCAAAAAAACAAGAGAAGCAGACCCTCCTCCTTCACCGGAGTAATTCAGTGAGTCAACGAGACATATCCAAAGCGGCGAAGTCCATGGCCGCCGCTGTCACATCAAGCCATGCTATCATCGCCCCACTACACGTGCTGTCCGACAAAACAGAGCACCTCAGCAACTCGCTGCTCTCAGATCAGTCATTCAGCTGAACCACCTCACTGCTCGCAGACAAGACACATCCCCCCAGCTAAAGCAACCATTAAAACAGGAAACCCTCTGCAGCAGCACCACCGCACCGCCACTTACCCACTTTTCTGCACCAGGTTCGACATAGAGACATCTCACCTGCCCGTTTCCAGCACTAGTACAGTATAATATCCTCCCACCTACCACCGCTCTAGTACCAGTCGCATGCTCGCTCTTGTCCCCACCTCCCACCTCTGCGCCCGCCGCCTCGTCGCCGCCCGGACGCTCTCCGCCGCCGCCGGCTCCACCTCCGCCGCCGTCAAGGTAACCAACCGTGCTCGGTAAATCGTTCGAT
Source organism: Bonia amplexicaulis (assembly GCA_036346245.1). Lineage (NCBI taxonomy): Eukaryota > Viridiplantae > Streptophyta > Magnoliopsida > Poales > Poaceae > Bonia > Bonia amplexicaulis. Next base: position 11,203,519 of record CM070738.1, on the reverse strand, counting down.
CGTGAGGCTGCTTTGGTTTGTTCGTCGGTCTTTTTGATTAGCTGGTTGCCTTGGATCCATGCGCTCAGTGCTCTGCTTTTCTTGACGCGTCAGATGGCGCGGTCCGCGCTCGACGAGGTCACCGACTCCGGCGCCTTCGACCGGTCGCCATCCACCTTCCGGAGCTTCGTGTCCAGCGACAGCTCCGCCCGGTTCCCCGCCGTGCCGGGGAGGTACCACCTCTACGTCTCCTACGCGTGCCCCTGGGCGTCCAGGTGCCTCGCCTACTTGAAGCTCAAGGGCCTCGATAAAGCCATCGGCGTCACCGTAAGCAAACCACCTCTGACGATCGATTTCGCAGCTCATACATGTAGGAGCATCCATTGATTTCTGCGTGGAATTTCCTGGATGTTTGTGTGTGGGAATCGTAGGCGGTGAAGCCGATCTTTGAGAGGACGAAGGAAACCGACGATCATCTGGGGTGGGTCTTCCCCGCCACCGGAGACGAGGAGCCCGGCGCCGAGCCCGATCCTTTCAACGGCGCCAAGAGCGTCAGGGAGCTCTATGAAATTGCCAGCCCAAATTACGCCGGGAAACCAAGTGTTCCTGTGAGTCTGAATCTGGGGAACAGCTTCCTGTTGAACAATTGCGTTGACCCCCCTTGTACTGTATTGCAGGTTCTGTGGGATGAGCAGCTGAAGACTGTGGTGAACAACGAGAGCTCAGAGATAATCCGAATGCTCAACACTGAGTTCAACGAGATCGCAGAAAATCCTGGGTTGGATCTCTACCCGGCTCATTTACAGGCCTCTATAGATGAGATCAATGACTTGGTATATAACTCCATAAACAATGGTGTGTACAAATGCGGCTTTGCCAAGAAACAGGGACCATATGATGAGGTAAATCGATTGCTAATGTGTGTCTCTGTTCACGATTTATTGGAAAACAGGCTTGGTCAAATAGGACGGTACCCATGTTTGACCAGCCATTCTTCTGTTCCGCATATGTAGGCTGTCACGAAATTATATGAGGCCCTGGACAAATGTGAGGAAATTCTAAGCAAGCAACGTTATATATGCAGCAACCAACTGACAGAAGCAGATGTTCGCCTATTCGTAACTCTTATAAGATTTGATGAGGTATGGATTTCTTGCTTGGAAAAAATATGTCTAGTTTATCAGATTCTACAATTTGTTTTATTGTCATGCTATTTTTCGTGTATGCTCTTACGAATATGTGAATTGCTGAGCTGAACTACTGCATCAAACAAATGAACATGGAGTTCTATTTATAGTTCTAGTTGTCACAATAACTGACAACTCTATATATCCTCAAACTGTGTCTTTTTTTCTTTCTGTTCTGTTTGGTTCTCCCTTAACCCCTTTCAAGTTTCAACAATAAGATATCAAAATCACCATTAAAAAGTTCTCCAGATATTTGAGAAATGAGGGACTAGAGTAATTTAGCATTCTGCAACGTAACAAATCTTACCCAATTCCTCTGTTCATACTTTTGGAAATATTTATTGTGATGGTAGCATGAATGTTAATCTAGAAGAGAATGAGGGAACCAGAAATGGTGAGATGCATTAGGTACTCTTTTTGGTGCATAGGAATATGAGATGATTATTTGGTCTTACCCATAATTAAGGGCAAATCAGTACTCTGACAATAAAGGGTTTAACAATTCTAAAAAATATATAAAGCTAGACAGAGTGCTTGTTCTTTTTAATGGGAACATGAGCGCACAGTATAAGAAGGCTAATCCGTATTTGTACTCATTATATCATCTAGTTCTCATCTTGTAGATCTTGTTGTATACAAGGGGGTAGTTTATATGCAGGTTTGTATTGATTTTTTTTTTGACTGGGAACTGTGTTGAATATTTTTGTACCTTGGGTTTTGTATAGAACTAGGATATGTAAATTCAATCAGACTATGTTCCTTCTTTATCTTTTTTTTTAAGACCTGCAACGTAGACAAATATGAGACCATTGGGCTAGATTGATATGCTCATTCGAAGCTACACGACTTTTTATGTTTATCCAACCTTTTAATGGTAGATTTGTCCTATGTTTCATTATTTAACTAACATCACTGTCAAACAACAAGAACATAGCAGGATGCTGGCATGCTGCTAATGGAGGGTATTCAATGCTCTGTGTAGCGTGTAACAACGTTAATTTCAACCAAAAGTCTTTTCTAATCCAAGCATGATTAGTTGATGCGCACTTGTGTCAAACTGTGATGAATAATCACAATGATGACCATTATTACCGCAATCTTACACATATCTGCACTCTATTTCTTGTTTTGTTAGTGGTAATACCGTAATAGTAATTTAGTTGAGTTCACCAGTTATCTGCTGCAGATTGCTTTGACAGAATTATTTATTTTTTAACGTGATTTAAGAGTGTTTATTATATTCATTCTATGATCTTACTATTGTCTAAATAATCCATGGATGTCCAAATACTGTACAGAGGAATGCTTATATTCTATTTCATGAATCATTGTATTTATGTCATTACCCACACTAGATTCACAAGGGATGCAACATTCATCAATCTCCTGGATAGAGTAGCCCGATATATGCACAATGAAAAAGGAGAGTTTTGAACTCTTGCTGGATATAACAGTTGAAACTTCCCTATATCGGTTAACCAATTATGACTCATGAAGCTTTTTCTACAGGTTTATGCTGTTCACTTCAAATGCAACAAGAAGCTCCTCAGGGAATACCCAAATCTGTTCAATTACACCAAGGACATCTACCAGATTCCTGGCATTAGCAGCACGGTTAACATGGAACACATAAGGAAGCACTATTATGGAAGCCATCCATCCATAAATCCCTACAGGATTGTCCCCGCAGGCCCTAACATCGACTACAATGCTCCACACGACAGAGAAAAGTTTGGTGCATAAGTAATCTTCTATGGTGGTTTCTGTAAAACTCGTGTGCATTGTTGTACTTGAGAATCTTGTGCTTGGTTGCGTTTGTGCCTGAGGCTGCAAGTCTCACTAATAATGTTTCTGTCGTTGGTTTCTGTTGCTTGTAATACTGAAACCAGCATATAAAGTTGGATCGGTAATAAATCACTAGTTGCTGGTGTCAAAGGTTCATTTGTCACAACAGCATCTTTCTATGTTGACAGATATGTATCTGTTTTTGGCTCTGAGAAAAATAGTCCCTTGCAAATGCACGTATGTTGAATGGTCGCAGGAATGACATCTCATTACAATATGACAAGTCCCTAGGGTCTCCCCTCCTGTTCCGCTCAAAAAAAATATGATACCCATGAGTCATGAGTTCATGATCCTCTCACTTGGGAATGGTAAGTCATATGTAGGAGGAATATTTAAGTAGTTGCCACTCTTAAGATGTGTACTTCATGATTTGCTACTCCGTGTCTCACTGACATGTGGACCCAGGACCCACATGTCAGTGACACATTGAGTGGCAAATTCTTAAGTACCACTCTTAAGAGTGGCAAATACTCAAATCCCCCTATGTAAGAACCTCGCTATGTGATCAATATATGATATGTATTGATTTTTTCGATTATTAAATTCTATTTTGGTGAAGAAATCATTACCAAATTACTCATATAAAGATCGCTGCTAAAAAAAGCAATAGAAGCTGTAGATCTCATCTTTGTCCACACTACTAGTCATGTGCTCGTGTGTTGTAACAAAATTTATTGCATGTATAGAGAATTATGTATGGAAGAGGATTGCTCTGATCGATTGGAAACTGAAGAATGGTAAGAAGTCGAAGGAACGGGTGGTTGGAGGAGAACCGACATACAACCACTAACTTATTCTTTTAGGATAGTAATGATATTCCAATCAATCGCACTTCTTACACTGATTCATAAAAGGCCCTAAGGTCATTTCCATATCTTTTACAAGGATAATTATGGCCAATATGTTGAATATGGTTGAAAGTCGAGAAGGACGATTAAAGGGGGGTGAATAGTCGTTTTAAAAAAATCACTATTTGGTTAAAACCGAGTTTATAATATGGAAGCATAACTCAAATTGGTTTTATACAATTAAGACATAAATCAACTAGTTTCACCAAAGTATACGAATACCCTAAGTCTAAGTCAATATTTACAATTCTAGTATGACAAGCAACCAATTTAATTTTAGAAATATAGATTACTTGAATGTAGATTTAATACAAGAGAGCAAACTATAATTGACAAGGTCTCTTTTTACCGTGGTGCTCGGAGACTTATCAGTCTCTCTTAACCCACATTGAGGTAAGCCCAACTAAATTGGACCGCCTCCACATATTAAGCCAAATACCTCAATTTCCACTAGTGGTAGCTTTCCCCCTTTCTAGGTAGGTGAGATCCAATCTTTACAATACACCATACCTCTTCACAAACTTCTTTGAAGTGATCACCGGACACGATGCCTCTAACGTCGTCTAGGAGTCAGCAACCTCAAAAAGTAAAAGTCAAGTTACTTGCTTGACTCTCACCAAGTGCAACGAATACACAAACTCAAATGGATACGAAACCCAACACCAAATGCAACACATGCATAAGAATTTTCCTCTCCAAATTCACTAAGTGCAACATATACACATAAGAGGTGAGAGAGCTTGCTCGTAGCTGAAGAGTGATGAAATGGGAACTAACAACCCTCTCCCACCGTCCAGGGGTTATTTATAACCCTCACCACAAAAACTAATCGTTGAGGCAAAATCAACAGGAGGCAGGTACTACCGTCAACTAATGGCTGGTACTACTGCGACCTCTACAATGACTAGAAAACTAGCTATTGCAACCACTGTCAGTACTACCATCCACATTGGGTTCGTTACTACCACACTAGCCAGTCGTATTGCCAAACAGGCCGATCGTACCGCACGACCACAAAATAGAAATAGTGTTATCTGAAAAATTACTACCGACAACTAATGCCCAATAGTACCGCACAACCGGTTGTACTGGTCATACAGAGCCGGTCCGACTACTCACACAGAGCCAGCCGTATTGTTAGTCGTACTACCACACAGAGTAGATCGTACCGCCAATCATACTACCACACAAGGTGCGGTCATACCGCAAGACCGATCCTACCATTTACACAGAGTCGGTCGTACCAGCCTGGTTATACTGCCACACAAGGTACGGTCATACCATACGGCCAGTCTAACCTCTCACACAGAGCCAGTCGTACCGTCTCGGTCATACCATCACACAAGATGCGATCATATAGCACTGCATTTTTCAGCAGAGACAAGAGTGCATGTGCTTAAACAAATTTGCGAAACACATTCTCAATTTATAGTAACATACACACAAGGGTTAGAATATGATTCACAACAAGCTGCAAAACATATTGCATACATTAAAATCATAAAGCAAGGGTTAGATACATTGACTCAACTTGTTTGTAAAACACATTCTCAAACTTAAGTCATATATTACAAGAATCATGTATGAACTTCAACTATTTGCAAAACATATTTGAAAACCTATGCAGCATACCACAAGGAGTAGGTGCATAGACTTCAACTATTTGCAAAACACATTTACAAACTCTACTCACATGCTATAAGGATTAGATGCATGAGTTACAACTATTTGCAAAACATATTTGCAAATACTAGCATTATGCCACGAAAAGTTAGAGCAAATGAGATTGAGCTATTAATATATGATGAGACTTAAACTCTAGACTTGACTCTTCTTAATAGTACGGCAACCGATACTAGTAATCTGATCTTCCAACCAAATACCAACACCGGTAAAAAACTAGGAACACATCCTTAGCTTATACAAGTTATATCTTTGCCTTGCACATCCACCTAAAACTTAATGACGAACACCTTCACTTCAAGTCCAAGTCCTTATCTTAATATGCATCAACACATGTTGTATCCTTCACTTGCCCTTCATCAACACATGATGGCCTTCGTCTGGCTTTACGATCAACTCTTAACCATCTCCTCTTCAGAATCATGACTTGATAACAATCAACATATGATGGCACCATTCATTCCAAACCTTGATGACGATCAACACATGATGCCATCCAAAGTATTCATCATCATATGATATAATCTATCCATCCAACTCATGAAAAATATTAGTCCCACAATATGATTGTCATTAATAACCAAAATATATCATTAACATAATGACGATTCTAGATTCTTTATAGGGCCTTTCAATAAATAAGCCATCCTCACTTGATCTCTAATGCCAGGATGAAAATCATCAATTAGTATACGAAGTCCTAGATCAGCAACGATGTGATCTGGGTTTAATTCCTTAAGACCTTCATCTACTTGTTGCGGCTATTGTGGTTGTAGATGTGCAAGTATAGCCTCCTGTTTCTGTGGTAGTGGTTGTGCAGTCTCTCTTCTTGTTGGAGATGGAGTTGATCCAAGTGGACTCAAATTGAGATTGTGCTTGTACGGCTGTCGTTCTGCTTGCCCTGGTGCTTCTGTTCGAAACTATGCTAAAATACCTATTCAAATCCATTTCCACCAAATCAAACAAGCAACTAATGACAATACATTTTAATACTCCATTTGATTTCGACAAGGAAACAGTAAAGACCAAAGATTTATCACTTAGACACTTACTATTGTAGCTTTCCCCAATATATTACCACCTTGCTTGCTCATTTTGACAAGCCTCTGTCCTTTGCTAATCTGCTCCTACCACCTGGCCGTTATGCACCCACGCCATGCCCCCTGGATGCCTAGATGCCATGTGCCCAAGCCACTCTATGCTTGCAATCGCATGCCTGAGCCCGTGATCCCTAGTCGCCACACCCAGTCGGTCTTTGCTCCCAGTCGTCCAGCCACGTGAATGGTGCACGTCAGCCGACAGGGCCTCTGTGGGCCACGCCTAACCGCCGCGCCCCCACCTATCATGGTGCCACTCTGTCATCGCCCGCCGCTGCTTGTCGGACCTAACAGCAACACCTCCGGATCCTCTGTGTAAATCACATTAGTCTAGGATCAGCTAGTACACACAGTAGACAATAAAGATAAATATCAACCATAATGACTTTTATTATATATAGGCCTGATGCCAAAGTTTACATCCATGGCCCATAGGCCAAATTTAAATAATAGTAGTGGAAGAAAAAGTCAAAGCGGAAGAAGCCCAATAAGCCTGCTCACAGGAAAACAACAGTAAGACGTGGCCTACTCTTCCCGATCCTCACCGTAGTCGAAGTTCTCCTCCTCTGAGCAACAAAATTAAACAAGGGTGAGTACATAAAATGTTCTCCGTAAGTTACATGGGAAATGCAATAATGATGCAAGGATGACAAGTGAATGCATATAGGGTGAATTGAGCATAAAGCAAAATTTAAAGAAATGCAATAAATAGAAAGAAAATTACTCAATTTAGTATAGTAAGTAAAAATAGTAATTTAAACAAATTAATACCGTTAGTGCAAGCATCGACCTGACACTAACCTAAACACGAGAATCCTACTTAGACTATCTTTCTCCAAAAATATTCCAACACTTTCACTTAAACCAGTTTTGAAAACAAAGTCTAATCCGTGAAAAACTTTACTCAGCATGCCCAGGATAGTTTATATATTCTGCAGAGGTGGTACAATTTTACCCACAAGATATGATCATCTCATATTACCATAAGATTAGCACACTTCCTTAAGTGTGCGGTAGAGAGATCATGACAAGACCTTTATAATGCAATGCTATCAACTTGACTATGCCTCCACTAAGGTTTTACCCTAATAAAGAATCCACTAGATTGGGGTCCCCTCTTGCACCGTGTGAGACTTCTCGCGGCCAACGCCATGCTCACATTTATCTTATAGCGAGACTCAGATTGGGACCCGTAAATTAGTCTGCCAGGGTTATCTCATACCAGCCTTGTAATAGTACGATAGAGCTTTGTAGCAATAGCTCATAGACCGGCTCTTAATTGACAGAGGCAGACTTATCATATAGCCCTTGTGCTTAGTACCCACGTTGAGCTACTGAGCAACAATGTATGGTAGCAAGAACCCACCACCTAACCATTTGCCTAAGTTTAAACTAAGTTTTACACTTTATTTTGATACATTTCATAGACCTTCTTGACTCACCTAAGTCAACAATATATTTTTAAAACTCATCATTTCCTGTGAAAAATTATCCTAAGCCCAAATTTATTTCTAAGAATGTCTAAGAATTTGCTACAAAGTGTTCTAGCCAATACTAGTGTACTAACCAGGGTTTTGTTCTAAGGTGACAAGGTATAAGGATTTGCAATGTCAAAGGTGTCATAACAAGTAGGTATCAACTAGGTATTGAAAATTAGAATTTAAATACATCGAATAAACATATGCATATAGAATAATTTAAAATAATATAATGTTATTTGCAAACTGGGGTCAACATGGTCATGGTGTGTAACTTGCCTTACTCCACAAATTGGTGGTGAGAATCGTGGGTAAATTTGCACTTTTCGGAGAAGTCGCAGTCTGCACGTGAAAAGCTAGAACAAACTAAATTCAAATAAAATCCAAAAATTATAAAATAGGTATTGGGAGATAGATTACGAATTTAGGTGAATTTAGGAATTTGAATGGGAGATAGATTATGAATTTAGATGAATTTAGGAATTTGAATGGGCTCAATCGAAGTTAGGACAAACGAGAACGGGCTCTTAAAAAATTGCTAGATGAGAAAATGCTGAAAAAGAAAAATGAGGGAATGTTGTGAAAGAATATTCCTTCACTAGAAAAAGAAAAAAAAAGAAAAAGCCATGCCATTGTGGGGGAAAATCCGCTTGAATGGAAATATGGGGAATGAGGAGAGGATCATGTGGGTAGAAGGATTTTTGAAAATCCCTAACAAATAAAGAGATCGGACTCAACGGAATTCTCACTGGAGTTGAGGAGAAACTATGGCCGGTGGTACCCCGGTGGGTGTCGACCAAAACTGCTTAAAGACATTGTAGATAACAGTATGGGGAATTTATAAAACAATTTGAGGACCAACAGAGTATGGGAGAGGACGGGCGAGCTCACCAAAAGCTTTGCCGGAGTTGAGGAAGAAGGGCCGGTTGAGGGAGCTCTGGACGGTTTTGTGCAAAACCGAGAGAAGACGTTGTGGGGAATCATGTGAGGCACCTGTGGCTCAATTTATAGGCGAAGAGGAGCTACGAAATGGCTGGAACTAATTGCCAAAGTTATGGTCGGATATAATGGCGGTAGTTTTCGTCGGAAAAACAGAAAACGTGAGTCAAACGGAAAGAACATCTGAGAATTAGTTGCTTGTGTAATTTGGAATGTTTTCCATTTAGGCATGAAGGGAAAAGAGGTCTAATTAGAGAGTTTGATTTGTTGACCATCGAGTAAATAACCAAACCATCTTTATCAATAAAATACAAAACTTCCATAAAAAGGATGACCTTGCAACTTATCAACTTTCATGAGTAGTAAGAAGAGCTCAATATTTGGAAAAACAACAATTTCTTCATGAAACCAAAATAGCGAATGAAATCACGTTGCTAATACTTTAAACAACTGACCAAAGGAAACCCAGGGAAAGAGCAATAACTTGCCCAAAGAACGAAAATAGCCAATAGAAACTAATTCCCGATCATTTGTAACTAACATTATCCAAGGAAATCTGATCATCACTCATGCACCATGCACATTGGCACCCCTTGGCCATCCCACGGCCACAACCATGACCTCTATCTCTCGACATCACTATTCTTCTCAATTACCCAATCATCTGATACAATCATAGGCAACTACTCAACAGTCATTAATAATTATACAACTAACAAAAGAGTAAATGCAATGCATAACCCAATCCCATCCTATTGTGTACTAGTGTGTCAAATTTATATTTTAAATTAATTATTGTAAGTTAAATTTCAGCATTATGTTTTCCTAAGTCATTTTATCATTAGGCTTATTACCTAACTGAGTCACCTTGATCAATCTTCTGCAATCCCTAGCCACTACACCAAGTAGAGGGGTGGCTGTCCGAGGGAGGGGAGGAGGGGAGGCAACTGTTTGGGGAAGACACGGTGGACCGGACTAGGCGCAGGTGGCGCTGAGGTCAGAACGGTCGGGATGTGTCGAAGACGGCGTGGACTCGAGGTGGTTGCGAGGCGTACGAGGCAAGGAGCGCGGAAGCTTCCCGGAAAGTGCGTGAGGGGCGAAACGGGAATTTCGCAAGGCTGCACAAGCGGGAGACGGCTCCGTTAGGATTTAGCGGGCGTAATGAGGCGGAGACCCGTTAGCCAAGGCTACAAATAGAGGTGAGGGGCTGCATACCCCTTAGGACACAATAGAGAGAGTTAGGGTTTTAAGAGTTCATTCCTTGTGTGTTGTGTTCCTCCCAAGAAGCTTGTGAGGCTCTTGGTGTTCTTGAGGATGGAGAGGGAGAGGATGGCTTAAGTCCTTTGTAATCTTTTCTTGTGTGCTAATGTCCATGCACATGGGTACTTTCTTTTGGTTGGAATGAAATCTGGAGTGTTTGCTGTCTTCTCTTCATGTTTGTGTGCTCCTTTTCTTTTGTGTTGGGAGGAGGTAGCAGCAGCTCCTCTCATGTGTGCTGAATCTTCATAGAGTGTGAGTTCTCAGTTGGAAGTCACGTAGTGAGATGGTTGTAAAACTCTCAGGATTTTCAAGAGACTTGAGTTTTTGTTTACTCTGTGATTTCTACTTGGCCTTTTCAAGTTTTTCCATCATCTTTTGTTCTTGCAGCCGAACATCTTCTTACTACTTCTTTAGTCAGTGTTGCTCTCTGATTACTAGCAGCATTTCCAGTCAAAGTTGTTGATGGTATTGTGTAGTATGCTGTCCTGTATCAGTTTTGACAAAATCGGTCACCAAGTGTTTATTTTCTGTGGTCAAAAACTCCTCTAGCTCGGTGACTCTCTGGGTCTCCTTTTCTTTTCTGCTTTTCCAGTTTTCTTTTCTGTACTGGGGTCTCTTTGGTCGGCTGCCTTTGCTCTTTTCAGATTGTATGCTGTCCCTTTTTCTTTTGGCTGGCTGATTCTCCGATTGTTGCTGTTGCCTGAGATTTTGGCCAAACCTTTGAATCTCTTTTACATGGTGAAAAAGAGGTGCAGCATTCCGAGATGCTTCATACTGCATGCATTGCTGTTTGGTTCCTCACAGCAAGAACGTTTTTCTTTTTATTCTTTTTCTGATTTTCCTCCCATCCGCATGCAGTCCAAATGAGGTTATTTTCAGTTGAAATTTTCGACTACTCTCGATTTATGCTGCATTTTCGATGTCGCATGCGTTCCAAATTTCAGCAAGATTAATTTTAAATTTCGTGAGGTGCTTTGTTTTGCTTCTTTTGGAAAACAGTGTACGAATTCTCGGGGGCGATTTTAAAAGAGAGCGACATTCACCCCTCGTCGCCATTTCGATTGCTACAATTGGTATCGAGCCGGTTAGCTCTTTTCTATAGATCTTATCCGGTCTGCGAGCCATGGCGATAGACAAGTATTCCACCAAGCCGCCCATCTTCGATGGTCCGGATTACCCTTCCGAAAAGCCGAATGGAAACTTACATCCGTGCTCGTGGGTATGCCATCGGCGGAAGGTGAAGATTCGCTTGTTGTTCCCGCCGATGAGAACATCAATGTCGGGAATATGGGCGATGTTGAGGCGAATGCAAAGGCAAGGAACATCATCATTCGTGGTTTGAGCGAGCGAGTTCGATCGCATCTCTCACCTGTCGTCCGCCTACGACATCTAGGTGACCCTCAATGCATACCATGAGGGCACCACCCAGATCAAGACGGTTCGACAGACCGGTTCAGCGTGAATACTGATGAAATTCGAGATGCTTGCTGGAGAGTCCCTTGACGAGTGCTTTTCGCGTTTCACAAAATTTTGAGCAACCTCCGAGCCGTCGGTCTCACATACTCCGACTCGGATAACGCCGACAAATGCTTTCGCACTCGATCTTTGGGTTTGGGAGATGAAGGTGACTACCATCAAGGATACCACGGACCTCTCGACCGACTCTTGATGCGCTTTACTCGCGCCTCAAGACTCACGAGATTGACATAGTCTCTCGTCGGTCAAGTCACAATCGATGGCATTAGTCACCGATCCCGCTCGGATCTTCTTCGCCGAGCCGATATGTGGATTCTCCTTGCGCTCTCGTGACATAACCGATGATCGCTAGAGCGACTTATGACGAACGACTAGCCCTCCTAGCGTAGATTTTCTTATGCCTACAAGAGGAGGAGGGATGGTAAAGAGGAGGTCTGTGATTTGCTTCGAGTGTGGTGGCCCCAACCACATTCGGCAACCGCCCAAAGCGGAGAAGGGCAAGAACGACTTGCGGTTCGGGCAAGAATGACTACAGACAAGAACCGCAACAAGAAGACTCCAGCTCGGGACGCAAGGCAAGAAGACGTTCGCAACTTTGGCAAAGCCAAGAAACTCTTCCACGCGTCTTCACCGCCTTCGACGACCTCGACCTCGCCGAGGTGGAGGGATGGAGCGACGACGACGGACGGGAGATCAAGAACGCAAGGATGGCGGCGACGACTTCTCGGCATGTGCTTCATGGCCCTTGAGGCGAGATCGACAACAACGAGCTCTACTCCGACTCGGACGAGATTCGCCGCAAGGAGGAAGGAAAGGTTTGGCTCAGACTCGGGTGTTCACGACACATGACCGGAGATTCACGTTGGTTTTCTTCCTAGCCCGAGCTTCGGTGATGAGACTATCACCTTTGGAGACTCTTCGTGCGGACGCCATCGCCAAAGGTACTTGTCGCGTTAATGACTCATTTGTTTTAAAAGATGTTGCCTTGGTGAGTAAACGCATTACAATTTGCTTTCGGTTTCTCACCACCGATGACGGTTTCGAGGTAAGTTTTAAGAAAACGCCGCAAAATTCTTGATTCTTCTGTAGTCCGGTTTATGGATTTCTCGCTTTGGGAGGATCTTTCGTGCTGATTTTTCCGAGTCTTCGGTGATCCTCTCCGTTGCTTAGTTGCTTCTGAGTCCCGCGACCTTTCCTTCTGGCATAGGAGACTTGGTCATATTGGATTTGACCATTTGACCCGAGTTAGCGGCCATGATCTCATTCGTGGTCTGCCGAAACTCAAGATGGTCAAAGATCTTGTTTGCACTCCATGCCGGCACGGCAAGATGGTTGCCGCTTCTCACCCTCCGGTCACAGTGACGATGACCGATGCACCAGGACAGCTGCTCCACATGGACACAGTTGGACCAGCTCGAGTGCAGTCAGCAGGAGGGAAGTGGTACGTTCTTGTTGTGGTCGATGACTATTCGAGGTACTCTTGGGTGTTTTTCTTAGCCTCGAAGGATGAGACGTTTACATATTTCCGAGGTCTTTTCAAGAGGCTTTCTGCTGAGCTTCCGGTGCCTTACGAGCGATCCGCGATGACAATGGCACGGAGTTCAAGAACTCCTACTTTGAGAGTTTCTGTGATGAGACCGGTGTAGAGCACCAGTTCTCTTCTCCATACGTCCCTCGGCAGAATAGCGTTGTGGAGAGGAAGAACCGTACCTTGGTCGAGATGGCCAGGACGATGCTTGATGAGTACTCTACACCGTGGAAGTTTTGGGCTGAGGCTATAGCCACCGCGTGCCATGTTTCTAATCGAGTTTTTCTTCGGGCACACTTGCACCGCACTTCTTATGAGTTGAGATACGGGCGAAAGCCCAGTGTTTCTCATTTTCGTGTGTTTGGTTGCAAGTGTTTTATTCTAAAGTCCGGAACCTAGATAAGTTCGAGTCACGATCTTGTGATGGACTCTTTCTAGGCTACTCGACTTCTTGGCGGGCCTATAGGGTGCAGGCTGAGTCTAGCAAATTGGTAGAAACACGTGAGGTGACTTTCAAGAGGCCGGTCAGGGACTAGGCCCGATATCTCGAGTTCACTAGAGCGATCGAGACCATCTTCGTGGATGATGAGGATGATGGAGATGAGGGTTGTCACCCGATCCAGTCCCTCTTCCACCCCTTGAGGTGCCTTCTTCCACCGCACCTCGAGGTGATCGCCCCTACCGCTTCTTCTCGGAGCTAGTGGCTCTGCTCCTACCCCGTCGTGTAACGAGGTAGAGGCCACTTCTTCATCTCCTCCAGACCTCCAAGACATATCCAAAATCTCATCCTTCGAAAGGATGATTGGAGATCTCTTTGAACGAGTCACACGCCCAAGTCCGGCGTGTCACTTTTCTGTCTCCACTCGCCGTAGCTTCCTTTGAGCCCAAAGATATTTGTCATGCTCTCTCTGATGAGTCTTGGGTCAACGCCATGCATGAGGAGCTAGAGAGTTTCGAGAGAAACAAGGTCTGGACGCTTGTTGAGCCCCCTCGAGATCAAAATATCATTGGAACCAAATGGGTGTTCAAGAACAAGCAAAGTGAGGATGGGGTAGTCATTCAAACAAGGCTAGGCTGGTTGCATGGGTACTCCCGTGTTGAGGGTCCGGATTTCGAGGAGACCTTTGCCCTGTAGCTCGCCTTGAGGCCATTAGAATTCGCTTGCCTTTGCAGCTTCTAAGGGTTTCAAGCTTTACCAGATAGACGTCAAGAGTGCCTTTCTCAATGGCTTCATTGAGGAAGAAGTCTATGTCAGACAGCCTCCAGGTTTCGAGAACTCCAAATACCCTAGTCATGTCTTCAAGCTTTCCAAAGCATTGTATGGACTTAAGCAAGCCCCTAGAGCTTGGTATGAGAGGCTTAAGTCCTATCTATTGAGATATGATTTTGAGATGGGTAAAGTTGACAAGACCTTGTTCATTCGCCGGCTTGGCAATGACCTTCTGCTCGTCCAAATTTGTGTCGATGACATTATCTTTGGCGGCTCTTCTCATGCTCTAGTTTCACAGTTCTCGGATGTCATGAGCACCGAGTTTGAGATGAGCATGATGGGTGAGTTGACCTTCTTTCTTGGCTTCCAAATCAAGCAGACTCGGGAGGGTACTTTCTTGCATCAAGGCAAGTACACTCGAGACCTCCTGAGACGCTTTGACATGAGTGATGGAAAGCCGGTGTCAACTCCGATGGCTTCTACAGCTTCTCTTGACCCTGATGAGGATGGTGAGTCAGTTGATCAGAAGGAGTACCGCAGCATGATTGGCTCCCTCTTGTACCTCACTGCCTCGAGACCGGACATACACTTCTCTGTGTGTCTTTGTGCCCGGTTTCAGGCTTCTCCTCGCGTATCTCACCGCCAGGCGGTGAAGCGCATCTTTCGGTACCTTCGAGCTACCATTGACTATGGTATCTGGTACTCTTCCTCATCTTGTCTATCCCTTAGAGCCTATTCGGATGCAGACTTTGCCGGCTGTAGGATAGATAGGAAGAGCACCTGCACCGCCAGTTCATTGGTACTTCTCTCGTTTCTTGGTCTTCGAGGAAGCAGTCCGGTGTTGCACACCCACCGCAGAGGCCGAGTATGTTGTTGCGACCGATTCTGTTGTAGCTGTGTCCTTTGGATGGTCTCGACTCTGCGGGACTTTGGGTTAGCTATCGACCGTGTTCCGCTCTTTTGCGATAACACGTCTGCGATTAGCATTGCTAAGAACCCAGTGCAGCACTCTCGGACCAAGCACATCGATATCAGATATCATTTTCTTCGAGACCATGTAGAGAAGGGTGACATCGTGCTCCAGTTTGTGGAGAGTGACCACCAGTTGGCTGATATCTTCACCAAGCCTTTGGATAGCACGAGGTTTTCAGCTCTGCGGGGAGAGCTTGGGGTGGTTTGTCCTTATGGACTGTTGTGAGGGGGAGCTTTGGGCTTTATTGCTTTATCATATTATTTATGCTTGTCTCCTTACTATTGCATCGCTCTGCGGGTGCATTGGGTTTTAGTCCTTCTAGCATAGGTTAGAGTGTATCTCTTGCTGAGTTGCTTAGACTTCTTGCTCTTATCTTATGCTTTCAGGATAGCTGTTTCTTATTTCACTAGGTTGGGCTCACTCATTTCTTTTAGGTTCTAGCGAGGGTTGGGCCACCCCGGGCAGAGCAGTGCGTGTTTGCTCTCTAGTGTGTGTTTTTCTCGACAGCTGTTGTTCTGGAGTCATATGGGGTAGATGAGAGTCAGTTTGAGCCATAGATTTCTCTATATCTTATCTATGCTTTAAGGACTGCCTATTTTCTTGATATATTTGCCAGCTTTTCGTTTTTTATTGCTTTGGTTCAGGGGGAGTTCATTTGGGAACTTCTAGATTTTAATGATGACATAACTCAACTTAAACTAAAAGTTGTATCTCAAGTTCAGGGGGAGCTGGATTTTCTTCATTTGATTTGTAACATAACTTAATGGAGCCTTGATTATTATCCTTTCATGACATGTTTTCATTATATTATATCTTGCCATGATTTATGCTCCATTGCTAATTTGATCATGACTTTATATGTGTAGTCAAGTCTTTGCCATGATAGGTTAATTAAAATGCTAAATTTTGACCTAATTCATGTCTTGTTCATATTTGAGACTAGTCAGCTTTGTGTTATCTTTTTATGGTTCTTGCCATGTCAAATAAGCTGAGTTGAGTCTTGAATCTTAGTTGAACAATAGATTGAGCTATACAGTTTCTTGATGACACATAAGTTAGTACAATCTATTAAAAGCAAAAAAAATCTCTTTTGTGCGAAAAAACTGATCTCACCAATTCCTTCTCATGAGACTGCTTGCCATTGCACAAGGCATGAACTCGGGGAGTTTTGATGACCAAGATCATTTCCTTAAGCTTCTCGCTTGGAATGATCGCATAAGGCTTGAGGTCTAGCACATGGTGAATAAAAGATGGTTGAAAACAACCATGTGATCTCAAAAGAAAAATATCAAATGTGCTCAATTGCTAAAAATGTTCAATGTACTCCAACAATTGTATCATTCTTGAACAAATAGCACTCTAGTTTGCTCAACACTAGCTTCTTGATTCCATTTAGCTTATTGACATGGCTTGCATCATTTATGGATATCATTAGCTAGACTAAAATCATATTTGACTTGACTTGCTAAGCATTTCAATTAAAATTCAGATTATACCTTATGTTGCTTAGCTTCTCTTTACATACTTAGTCATGATCTTTATAGCATATTTGTATGTTATGGCTTGATGTAATGCATGCTGGTCATTTTGAATAATTCTCATGGCTCTACATACTTAAAAATGATCAAATCAGCCTTTCATCCATTTTCATGACTTTTTCTCCTTCCTTCCCTCTTGATGGGTTTATTGTCAAAATGGGGGAGAATAGTGGTAGAAAAAGCCACTTGGGAGCTTTGAAGAAAAATTGTTCTTTCTTTTTGCTCCTTCTGTCGACATGGTCATTAGCTTCACTCTTTACTTATGGACCATGTTAGACTCTTCAAACTCAATTTTGTGCTTTTTCGGTGTTTGTCAATATACTCATCAAGGGGGAGATTGAGAGACCATGTGAGGGTCATCCCATTGTGAGTGATGAGTAATTGACATCGTTTCTCAAAAGTCGAGTTTGAGTCGGTTTGTTCGGATCCAGACGTTGTATGGTGCAACGGGCTCGGTCGGACTTTGGTCGAACTTAGTCGTATGTGTTAGGATGTATATTCTGTTGATGCGACAGGTTTGGACTTGTTTATGCTATTTTACGCTTTCATGTATCGAGCGGTGCTATTTGACGTGTTTCTTGTCTGTGTTGCCTGCAGGACGTCGAGGCGGAGTCGTGGCGAGACACGGTGGACCGGCCTAGGCGCAGGTGGCGCTGAGGTTAGAACGGTCGGGATGTGTCGAAGACGGCGTGGACTCGAGGTGGTTGCGAGGCGTGCGAGGCAAGGAGCGCGGAAGCTTCCCGGAAGGTGCGTGAGGGGCTAAACAGAATTTCGCAATGTCTTGCAAGCGGAGACGGCTCCGTTAGGGTTTAGCGGACGAACGGGCGGAGACCCGTTAGCCAAGGCTATAAATAGAGGTGAGGGCTGCATACCCTTAGGACACAATAGAGAGTTAGGGTTTTAAGAGTTCATTCCTTGTGTGTTGTGTTCCTCCCAAGAAGCTTGTGAGGCTCTTGGTGTTCTTGAGGATGGAGAGGGAGAGGATGGCTTAAGTCCTTTGTAATCTTTTCTTGTGTGCTAATGTCCATGCACATGGGGACTTCCTTTTGGTTGGAATGAAATCTGGAGTGTTTGCTGTATTCTCTTCATGTTTGTGTGCTCCTTTTCTTTTGTGTTGGGAGGAGGTAGCAGCAGCTCCTCTCATATGTGCTGAATCTTCATAGAGTGTGAGTTCTCAGTTGGAAGTCACGTAGTGAGATGGTTGTAAAACTCTCAGGATTTTCAAGAGACTTGAGTTTTTGTTTACTCTGTGATTTCTACTTTGCCTTTTCAAGTTTTTCCATCATCTTTTGTTCTTGCAGCCGAACATCTTCTTACTACTTCTTTAGTCAGTGTTGCTCTCTGATTGCTAGCAGCATTTCCAGTCAAAGTTGTTGATGGTATTGTGTAGTATGTTGTCTCAGATCGCTTTTGACAAAATCGGTCACCAAGTTTTTATTTTCTGTGGTCAAAAACTCCTCTAGCTCGGTGACTCTCTGGGTCTCTTTTTCTTTTCTGCTTTGTCCAGTTTTCTTTTCTGTACTGGGGTCTCTTTGGTCGGCTGCCTTTGCTCTTTTCGCATTGTATGTCGTCCCTTTTTCTTTTGGTCGGTGATTCTCGATTGTTCTTTGTTCGAGATTTTGGCCAAACCTTTGAATCTCTTTTACATGGTGAAAAAGAGGTGCAGCATTCCGAGATGCTTCATACTGCATGCATTGCTGTTTGGTTCCTCACAGCAAGAACGTTTTTCTTTTTATTCTTTTTCTGATTTTCCTCCCTTCCGCATGCAGTCTAAACGAGGTTATTTTCAGTTGAAATTTTTACTGACTACTCTCTGATTTATGCTGCATTTTTCAGTGTCGCATGCGTTCCAAATTTCAGCAAGATTAATTTTAAATTTCTGTGAGGTGCTTTGTTTTGCTTCTTTTGGAAAACAGTGTACGAATTCTCGGGGGCGATTTTAAAAGAGAGCGAATTCACCCCCCTCTGTCGCCATTTCGGCCCTACACATTCAGTGATAAGGTATTATTCCTGTAATTTTTAGTAGGGTATTTATTTTTGTCATATTAATAAAAATGGGTTATTTTAAACATTACTTGCATTGTTGACAAAATGAGATCCATGTTGGATATGTTTTGATCCTACAAAAGTCATGTTACTACATGAAATATGCTATGTTACTGTACTATCACAGAAGTGTTACCGCACTTTTCTAGGCATAGAGAGGGTGACATCGGAGTGGGTGGAAGTCACTGGTGGGGGCTAACGGTAGGTAGGGTGGTGGGTTTGCTTTGACCAAGGTGGGAGGTCGATTTTGGCATATGGGAAGGGGAGGGATATAGAATAGCGTACTCTAGGGGTTTATAGAATATTTTTTATATATAACAATTGGATTTCCCCTTTATGTTTTGAAAACAATGGATTTTCCTTATACAATATTAACCAATCATGATTCATAAACTCTCTACAGGTTTATGTTGTTCACTTCACATGCAACAAGAAGCTCCTTAGGGAATACCCAAATCTATTCAACTACACCAAGGACATCTACGAGATTCCTAGCATTAGTAGCAGGGGCAGAGGCAGGGCCCGTGCTAGGGGGTTGTAGCCTGGGTCCTGGCCCATTAACTTCCATGGGCCGCCACCGTTCACTAAGCAAAAATAGCCTCTAAACCATCGGTCACACAGCTATTAGCGCCCCCTGACCAGACGCACTCCATCACGCTCAGCTTCACTCCCCAACCCCTGTGCGCCTCCTCCCTCCAGCTCTCCCAACCCTAGCTCGCATGGCCCCCAACCAATTCCATTACTGCCAACCTGTTGAAACTCTGGCTTTGCCCTCCGGCAATGCCCTCCAGCCTCCCACCTCGCCTTCGCTTGTGGTGCTCTGCCCCTGCTCCAGGTCTTGATTGTTTGCTCTGGCTTCAATCCCTACTCCTCTGCGGCTAGCCGTCTTTGCGCCTCTACCCTCCGCGGTTGACTTCGCCAGTCTGCCCCTCTGGCTCCGGATCACAAGCTCCCCGCCATCACCACAGGCCATGAGCCAACCGGCCTCCGCCTCCGACCGTCCGTCATCTGCCCTCTACCCTCCGGCCACTGTTTGTTGGTATTATTTCTTGATTTCCTTCTGATATTTGATATTATGCTAATGTGAGATACTGAAATGAGATTGAGAATCAAATGGGTATGTTGCTATTTGATAGGATTGTATGTCGCTATTTGATAGGATTGCATGTTGCTATCCTGACATATGCGAGTGTGATTAAATGGGAATGTTGCTGTTTAATTTACCATTCATATCATGTCATTCCAATCTAAGATATTGTTATAAGGTTATTTATCTAATCTAATCTTTTGTCTCATTGCCTTCCATTGCAGGACAATGAATTAACAATAATTTGTAGTGTATCATTGCCTTCCAATGCATCCCTGGACTTCAAAAGGCGTTTTGGTCCTTTTGATAAGTTGAGGTTAGCTTATTGTGATGGTTGTCATACCTATTATTAGCAAATGTATCTACTAGTCATTTTTGTCTTGAAATATCTGTAGTCGTACCTTTTCTGGTCTTGAATTTTCCAAGTTTCTACTAATGCAGTGTGTAAATTGAATTCATACTTTTTTGGGCTTCAAATTTACCAAACCTTTCATGTGAGATATGCTTATTAGTGAAAATATCAAGAAAAAAGTGAAGGAAGTAACAAATGTTGAAAGTAACAATATCTTAAATTCAAATTATTCCAATAGCTAGTGATGTTTCTATTATGTCATAAGTTACCCCATGCTTCATTTTTGGGTCCACCACTATCATCGCTAAATGGTGGTGGAGCTGAAGGATTGCTAGCAATAGCCAATGAAGGTGTGTGTTGAGTTAGGTTGCGAATGGTGGTTGGGGAGCAGATGACAGAGGAAAGGTGAAAGGGAGTTGCCAGGGAGTGGAGATGTGCAGGTGTCGAGAAATATGGTAGGGAATAAGTGCCTGCTCATTCAGTTCTGTCTGAACGACCACATGATAGGGGTACCCTTGGTCAGTGGCGAAGCCAGGATAAAAATAGAGGGTGGGCTTAAATAGACTAAGATAAATTGACAAACATAGTTTTTACTCTTGTGCAATTAAAATTCATACATGAATAGAAGAGAAGAAAGCAAAACAAGAGAGGAATACAATAAAGGTACATCGGTAATGAAAAACGCATCCCAAATCATATGAGTATGCTTCCAGCGTTCCAATGAGTAGCGATCTATCATCCGAATGTCAAAATTAGCAAAATTAGTGATATAAATTGTAAGTGGTTATGATTCATGAACATTCAAAATAAACAGAACATACTAAGAAGGCGCTAGCATGAATCATAAGGCAAATTTGAACCACGAGGTAAATTCATTATGTGTGATTTCATACCTTAGAAGTTTCTTATGATTCTATCATCATCAATGCTTCTAAATATCTCTCGCTCGGTATAGCACACCATCAAGTCATTGAGTCACTCATTAGCTACCTCATTGCACAAATCTGTTTTCATAATATTCATTGCCAAAAATATTCTCTCAATATATGTTGTTGCCACCGAAATGATCAATGTCAATTCAATGCGGCAATATACCGATGGAAAGGTTCTACTTTTTGTTTTAATCATCATTTGAGTAAGTTTTGAAATATCATGACATCCATGGAATTCCTCACTTCTAATATTGAGAATGAAGGTTTGAAGCTGACTTCTTAACAAAAACTAGTTAGATACCATGAAATTATCAGCTTAAATCTCAGCAAGTTGAACAAGTTTATTAGCATTAAACTTAGAGAAGTCACTTAGATCAAGACAAGATATGCATACCAATAACTCAAAAGAAACTTCATTGAAATGATGATTATCTCACTTATACTTGCATCAACGAAAATGTCAACTTCGTAATAATGATGTTGAGTCACTGGGTGCTTCCAATGTACATATTTACCCACAACTCTAATAGTATCATCCATATTTGGCACAACAATCCCATATGCCTTACAAAAGCTTCACTTGGTCAAATAATGGCTCCCACCCATTGTCCCTCATACCTTGCAAGTGTTTTTTCATATCTTGTATCAAGCCCATAGCTTCAATAATATCTTGATGCTTCCTTTGCAAATCAAATGATAGCTCATTTGTAATGCTTAACAAGGTTATTAAGAAATACATGATAAATACAATACAAATTCAAAGCATTCCATCTTTTTTATCAAACCTGCTACTCCACCATGACTTAAGTTTTGACAAGCGTCTTCACTTATAAGTTCTAGCACATCCACCACTTTCTCCCACATTTGGTATATACTAAGTAAGGTTTTAAGATGTGAGCCCCACCGAGTATCTCCATGTCTAGCTAGGGTAGCTTCCTGACGCAATCCTGTCCCAGCTAAAATCAAACCATTCTTAACTTCTCCAACAAGACATCATGATGCTTTTCAATCAACATATCTTTTCTTTTATAAGATGCACTCACAGCAATTACTATCAGAAAAATATAGTTGAAAAAATTAGCAATAACTCTATTACAACTTAAGACAGTGACAACCACCAACTGTAACTTGTGGGTGAAACAATGGACATAGAAAATATATAGAAAATATATGGATTCTCATCCTGAATAATTTTTTACAAGCCATTAAGTTCACATATTATATTTAAAGCTTCATCATTGCCCTATCCACGAAGCCATGAAATAGGTAAATCATATCGACCAAACAAATCAACCAAAGCTTCCTTCAATGTTGTATATATATAATTTGTGATATGCTAAATAGTAAGAAACCTTTATATGGCCTTCCCTTAATCGTTGACAAATTTGCATGCCACAAATTTTGCAAAATTAGAAAAACACAATAATGTGTAAATGGTATGACTAAAAACTAAGATATACAACTAACCTCATAATCACATGTAAATAGTATGAGTAGACTCATAATACAAAATATTTTCTTGACCTTCATACTTTCATAAATCTTACAAATATATTATGATAAAACTAACGATACTAGTATAAAAACTGTGAGAACACTGAGAGAAGTTAATGGCATCAAGAATTTGTGACAGGAAAGAGTAACATCCATAGCATTAGGTATAATATTAAAGAGACTAATCCCATTAAGTTGCTAGATCATGCAAATGTAGGCTTTGGCTACTGACTAATGCTATATACAATCTGACAGGTAGCCCATGGAGTTCAATCAGACACACGTACATAAACATTGAGAGCACTTTTTTTTCACGCATTAACAAACACAAGAGTTCATAGAAAGACAAGGTAATGGCTACAACATTGCACAGAAAGGAGGCCTTTTCTGCCTTTCTGTTCATAACTACGGTAAGCCTTTTGTTGCCCTTCAACCTAACCTTTTTCCTTTCATAAACCTAACCTTTTCACTGTCATTAGGATTATATACACAAAAGAAAAAGATTTTGCTCCCCCAATCATCAGGGAGTTTCTTCTGCATCCATTGCATGACAATCGACGCAATCCAACAAAATGTGGCATCAACTTCTATTCTCTGTTTTGTACACTTGACAATCTATGGAAAGAATCAGCATCTACTGCAGATAAATTAGCTTCCTCCTGAGAAATTTCCAGGTAGGCCAATTATTTCATTCGTCGTGCTGAAATTATCCTTTGTGTTCTCAGGAAGGTCACGTCCTTCCAGTGTGCCATCTTGCTGGGTCATGGAGGTGTTTGTGCCATTCAACAGGATCTGCTCAAAGAATGGATACGTAGACAACTAAGGTATAGCTAGTTGACCAGCATAACAAATTCAAAGTGAAAATGGAATACCCCATGTTGAACAAAAGAGCAAAGAACAAAAGAACAAGCATGGAAAGACAGACAATGTGTACGGTTGTAGCCAACAACAGCATTTATCAGTAAGAGAAATATAGCATTTCTTGAATTACATTGAACTCATAAAATGGCATTCATTGCCCTGAAAACAATCCTCATTGCCCTGAAAACAATCCTAACAAGTTATGTGAAGTGCACAGCATTTGTATTTTGCCAGTTAAGAATACGACCTAGTAGCAGCAGCAAAATGGTGAGCTAGTAAGTGATCTTGTTTATGGATGCTCATTTCTCGTTCAATTTCCTTTGTTTTGTTTTCTCAAAGCAGAAAAGCCATTTCTTCAGTTTGAAACAACTGATGCACCTACCATTTGTTTGATTCACCAATGCCAACAATTTGTTTCCTAAGACTACTTCCAATGATAAAAAAGAAATGCTCATCTTATGCACTTCTTCAGTGGTCGTAAGCACCTGAAGAATACAAAGGCAGGCAAGCTGCCTAAATTATGTCAAAAGTGTTAGTAGGCAAGGCACTGTAACATCTTTTATATTACAGTGAAACGGTATTTTGTGTTGTGACCATGGTTCCAAATACCGGTGGTAACCGGCCGCCGGTAACCGGTTTTACCGGTGCCGACCATGAGAAAAAAACCGCCGGTTTTTTATTTAATTCAAATTTAAACTTTTGAATGTATAAATTAATTTTCCTAATGATATTTACATTGTTTAACACTAATAAAATGTATTAGAAAGATGCATGCACTTTCCGTGCTTGACTTCATACTTTTTTCCATGAATGTATTAAGAATTTTCAAATTTTGAACGTAAAAGTTAGTTTCCCTAATGATATTTATATTATTTAATACTAATAGAATGTATTAAGAAGATCCATGCATCTCCCGTGCTTGACTTCATACTTTTTGCCATGCATATGTTAGGAATTTCCAATTTCAAATTTGAAAAACCGGGTTTTAGCGGTTTTTCCGGTTTTTAGCGGTTTTTCTCTGGTTTTTTGGGTGGTTATCGGCTGGTTTTTCTGGTTACCGATTTCAAATTAAAATTTTGACGCGTGAAATTCGACTGGTTTTTTCCGGTTACCGGCCCTCCGGTGGGATTTACCCCGGTAGCGGTTTTTGGAACCTTGGTTGTGATGCTAAAAAGATTGTTGGGTGACAAAACTTCACAAATGACCCAAAAAAACTATTTTGTAAAACAAACATCTGAGACTTAAATATTTTCGATTGACATTACATAGAATTAATGATACAAAATTGAAGTAATGATACAAAATTGAAGAAGTATGTTTTACCTGATTACCACTTTCAGTGTGCTTGGGATCAAATAGCATAGGACGGCAACGCTTGTCTTCATTCATCAAGCTTGAATTCTGGAAGTGATTTATAAGTCCAGCTTTCCCCTGTATTCGAGCATATGCCAATGAGACTACTTTCTCACTATTAAAATTTTCCCATTTCCGACCAGCAAAAGCCTGCAAAAAAGTAAACGCTGAATGGTTACAAGCTTTTGTAATTGTTAATTTTTATCATTCCCTAAATGCTGTGCCAACTTTAGCAACAAAATTCAGTAGCCTATCACTTTCTACCTGACATTATTTAGGTATATCATCCATGTCCTGGCAGTTGTAATCAAGGCATTTAATTGAGCAATTCTCAGCAACATACGTAATAAAAAGCTATAAAACTTAGCAATATCCTTAGTCTATATAGGATTGTAAGCTTTGCCTCGGTCAAGTTTTCTATATCCCTATTTTTATATAAGATCTAAAGCTTCCTCTTGAATATGTTCTTCTATATTTCCTTAAATATGTTCTTCTATATTCAGATGGACCTTCTCAAATGCTACAAAAGGTTGGAGTAGGGGAAAAACATCAGAATCTGAACTATAAAAAATAAAATATTTCAAGCAAACAATTATGAGGTTTCTGGAACATGTGCCATCTTTCTAGTAATAGCACAAAGCCACAAACACAATATAAAGAGGTCGGACTTAGGAAACAACCTGATAGAACGATACAATATAATCAGGAGATGCCATATTGATGAAGGCATAGCCAACATTGCATTTATTCTGCAGAAATTGAAGCTCGAAATCAGATGTAGATAAAAAATATTACCCTGTCAGAATAGTGTGCTATTTATCAAGCAAAAAGTGTTACCTTGAAATCAATAGGCAAGTAGAAGAAATCATAGGTCCCTTCATGAGTTTCATCTATTACTTCTAAAAGCATATTCGATGTATACCTAAAGGTATAGTAAATCGTGAGCAATAAAAGCAGGGAAACATGACATTGTAATAAGTAATAACATAAATAACTGCCAGGTGATTCAAGTAAATCCGTACTTGTTTGGTATGTTCTTTATCATCAATGTTGTCCGACTATCTTTTCCAGTAATGATCTTCTCCAAGTCTAGTTGATACTGCATCCTGCTATCTTCTTGACCACCAGAGTTTGTAACTGCCTGATTTCGGCCACGCTCAAGTAGACTCTCAAAACCAACTAAACCTGGATCATCAAAGGAAGGATTTACAAAGAAATGAATTCTCATGAAATTGGTGTTATCGTTCAAAAACTATCGGTGTTATCGTTCAAAAACTAAGGACTCTAATATGTATTACCATTTTGCATGGATGGAACATTATTGCGGGAATGCGCACCAAAGTTCGGCACAAGGCCTCCACCAACACGGCTGGGACCCATGCTGCCAAACTTAGCCTGCCTCATGTAAGATGTCTCTGAGGACTCAGGATAATAGCCAAAGTTACTCTCCAAGGGCAAAACAGATGGGGCAGACCCAACATGATGCTGGGAGAAGTGCTCCAACGGCCCAAAGGAACCACGAAGGTTCCGACACATACTACCCTGGTGTTGTGTGTGGTTATTGGTAAAAAGTAAATTGCTAAGAGGTGGAGAATGGAAGGCTGAAGGCTGACAATGCTCCCTCATGGTATTCTTACTACCCCAATGAAATGGTGTTCCAGTCATTGTTGTGAAACCAGATGCAGTAGAAGCCGATGAAGCTGTGGAAGACACAAGTGGGCTTGCACTCACAATTCCAGCATGATGTTCTGGAAAAGAATGTGAATTATGAAAAGTAGGGGACCCATGAAACATATTATCAGCATGGTTATTCCTATAGGAGCTCTTCCCAATAGATGACTTCATGAGAGGATATCCTGAAGATAACCCAGAAAGATGGCTACCGCCCAAAGGACTCATCCCTCCACTAAATGCAGTTTCATTGAGTGCATTCAACTGATTGTGTTCTGTTGGGCTTATAAGTTGGGACCACAAACCTGCCAACAAATTGGAACACTCCAAAGTTTGAATTGCTCTATATTAACATCAATGTAGGAGAAGAATAAGGAACTAAATGATGTTGAGTAAGCGCTAAAAAATACTAGTAATACTTGGTGGAGAGTTGGCAGAAGGTGAACCAAGATGGAAAGTATTAAGTCTTGTTTCATCTTGCTCAAAGTCATGGTTAAATTGCTGTATGAAACTGCAGAATAAGAAACAGAACTTTGAGAGTGTAGACAGCCAAGGAAAATAATGAATGTCTGAATGCAGAAGAAAAAGGATAGAATAGAGGATTCCATATTCGGGATTTCTTTTTCTTAAATAAATCATACCACAATGGCCATTTGCGAAAAATAGACAGGAGTGCTACATTCTAACACAAACCGTCAGAAAATTGACACAGTTAGCAAACACATTGTTCTAGATGGAAATCATGGGATGATAAAAAAATCAATGTTTAAGAGTTATAACATATAAAGCAGGAGATCATGTCAAGGCTGCTCTACTTTAAGGCAAAGAAGCCGGACAAATGACTGGAACTTTTCAAGTAGAAGTTTCAATTGATGGTGAACAGGCCACTCCATTCAGAAACAGATTGAATAACTGTATGAAACAGGAGTTAGGAGATTGGAAGCAACTATGCCATATCCAATATTCATAATGCTAAATAAACAGTTAAACACAAAATACAACATCATAGGAAGAGGGTAATCTAGAATTTTAACAGTAACTGAACAAAGAAAACTAGGTGGCTATGAAATAACATCTCAACAAAGAACATGACAGAATGCAACCAAGCTTAATCAATTGTTGGTTTGGTTAATCTTTATAGTGTTTTGAGATTGGAACAACTACGGTTATACTGATCTTGAGGGCACACAAAGGGCTCATGATGCGCAACAATACAAACCTTCGACGAGCTCCACCAGGACGGCTAGGTTCCAACTTTACCCGTTTTCCTGCAATATCACTTTTGTTTAGTGACCGAAGGGCTGCTTCTGCAGCCCTGACATCATAGAACTCGATAAATCTATGGTGCCGCTTTTGTGGTGTCTCTCTTATCTGCGGGAATGGAAAGCATGAAATTAAGTAAAATATGGTGTTCAACATAATTTTAATAAATTAATTACTTTTTGTAGAAGGATAAATTAAATGCTAGCTAGGTCAGTCTCATAATACTTCTACCAGAAAAATGCTGTTCATTATGATTCACATAATCACATATTAGTACGTAACGATTGGATGAGTTAGAAAGTAGCAGTACTTACCTCCCTCACTTCACCAAATGCACCAAAAATTCGAAGGAGTTCCTCATTTGAAACTGCTGGTTCCAAATTAAAGATCACAAGGGTTCCTTGGTTCATATCTTTATCTGACGGATTCTCCTGTAAAGACAAATCAAATAAATCAGCAAACGATGATACTGAGAAGAGAAATGCAAATAGCTGACAGAAGTATTGACCTTGGGAATCGAGAAGTGAATGTCAAGCTTCCTCCTCTTTAAAGGTTTATTTTGCAATGCCCGCATAGCAGTTCGTGCATGACGAATATCATAATAAGATATCATAACAAATCCTCTGTGTTTCGTTGCAGTGTACATAGACCGAATGTCCCCAAATGGCTGAAAGGAAGCATAGTTAGCAAAGCCATAATAATGACTATATAACTATACATGATATATTGGCCTGAAGGAAATGAAATGTGAAAGCTTTCTTACAGAAGGTGAAACTGCAAATCTAATCGAGTGAGATGTACAAAATAGCAGCTGTTTAGGAAAAACATCCGTAGATACTGTGAAGCGACAAGTTTTTTATGCTGATTTGTTTGGCACAAGCAGCAATTTTTTGTGACTGGACATAACAGCACTGGTATGGTGTACAGTTGAATGAAAAGATGTGTTTTCATTTGCAGTAGAAGTTGTTGTCGAAGACAAAAAATAAAGTCCAAAGGGCATAGTTCAGTTTCTTTTGAGTAATATAAATTCAAGTAAAAAGTTATTTTGCTACATTTCAACATCCATATTATGATTACTGACAAAATATAGACTGACCAGCATCCCTACTGTATTGTTCGAAGCTGTCTGTATGCATGTGTGTAGTTCTGTTTCAAAATTATGTGAAAAGTGAAAACAATATTTTAAATAGCACATAATGGAAGCTCAGTGGCCAAGTGTTTTAATAGTGTATATCAGCAATGTAGCAGGCGAAACATGCTCAGCTGTATTTACAAAATATGAAGTTGATCTACCAATCCTAAAGAAAAATCCAAAATATAATAAATCCTATATGGCCATGACAAATATCTAAAATAAGACTGGAGCATACAAGGCTAGATAATGATTTCGTTAATCAATATTGATCCTCTGATGAAGTTGATGAACCAAACAAAATCATTTCTCGTTTTTTTTTATGAGCAACTTGTTTGTTATTTCTTGTTTGCTAACATAAATGATGAACCATATGAATAACGCATGGAACTTATGTTAGGGTTTGTTGTTGATCGTGTGCAAGCCTAACTTTTTGGAGAGAATTCAAAATGTGGATGGCTACATAAGGAAGCAATTAAGAGATAGATGAACAAATATAGAACGCCAAGGCACAATAAACATGCTTGCATATATTAGTTGCTCTTAGTAAAAAGAGCCACAATGACAAATTACTAGAAAGATAGAAGATGCAATAAACGGCTCACAGCATGGTGCTGCAACTTTAAGAAGGCACCGCAACAGCCATGGCCCCTAGTCCACTTTAAAGCCATTATAGCTCGCTATTTGAAACAAATAGCAATAAGCTAAGGCACAATGTTAAGCAAGTAGACAAGGAAAACGGAGTGCGCTATTTAGATACGGCTGCTGTAATGGACTAGATGCTTTGACTGTTCTAGCATCTCTTTACAATTGTGGCACTGTACTGGCAGGATATAGTGCGAAGTGCGCAATGGTGCATTTTCTTTTATTGTTTCCATGTGAGTCATTTACTCTGTATTCCATTTTTACAAGTATTTATTATCATTCTTGTACTAAAGTTGCCTTTACTTTTCAAATTCCAGCACTTTCTTCTTGGTTATTTTCTATCAGGGCCAAAATTTCCAAAACCTGAAGTATGAACACCAACAAGGCCTAACAAAAGTTTCCTACTTTGTTGAAATAGTTCATCACTTGTGTTGTCAAAGAAGAAACAAGAAAAAAGCTGGAAGCTCAGATTCTTCAATTGGACAGAACAGGAGGAATGATTGTTTTGGTTCATCATCATCGGAGGATGAAGGTCAAATGACGAAATTACTATGCTGTCCTTTATGTTTTGATATTATTTTAGATCTTTGATAAAGCCATTGGCTTTTATATTTTGAATGTTTAACTTTGGAATTGATTAATTTCATAGCTTTTCAAATATGACTGAGCATGTTATGCCCTCTAAATCACAGATTCACTATAAAAATGCATTGGTGCTATGCTTCAGCTACACATTACTTAAAACATTGTTTTTCAATTATTCACTTTTCCAAAAAAATGCATTAGCAAAATTTCATGCTTGATCCAACAGATTTGAAAAATGATAGAACCAACCATTTTTGCACCCCTAGTTCTGGGCTTCAAGCAAAGATAATATCTAATGTGTAAGCTTAACTAAACCAGGAGATCCACCCACCAGTATGAAGGGCCAAACACAAGAGCTGAATCTCATTACTTTGCATTTTAACCTTAAGCACAAAATATACCAATCTAATAACCTGCCCATATGCAACATAACGAGCTGTGCTAGAGTAGCAGTATGCGAGTATGTCTACACATTACATGTCAAACGTACAAATTCCGATGCCAGAATCTCATAAAGCATTATTAAGCTTTAATTAGACAATATGTGATGAACATGGATAACCCATAAGGCTTCAACGCAACTTGTGACCTCGAGTCCAAGTTGAACTTAGCTAGATTTATGCCCTGTTGAACACAAACATGGCCTTATATACTGTGAGGCATGATTAAATGTACTCCCTTCTCAGTTCAGTAATATGGCATTTGGTCCTCAGCAAATAGTGCTGTAAGACGTGCATGGATAAAGGTTCACAGTTCATGACAAATTGACAATCAAAGGAGGTTCCACCATACATCTCTGATCAAAGTGAGATTGTTGAATCAATAGTTGTCTGAGTTTCTGATCCACTGTATCTGCATGTGTAACAACATATAGTCCACATGTTTGTGGTACACTCACTATAGCTAAATACAAAGTAGCAAGGCATGATTATCCTAAGTCCCTGCTAATGCAACAATGTTTTGTCTTAAAGGTGTCACTTGTTTCCTGTGGCTTGTAATATCTGTTAGTAATAACAGAAGATCCATGATTTACAGTAATAAAATTTATAAGATTTGCAGGAGAAAAACATTGTTCATCAATACTTTTACACTATACATTTCATCATTTAAATTTCAGTACATGTACATCAGCAACAAACAAGAGGAAGTGAGGAACTTCCATTTTTCAGTCAAAGTTAATTTACCACAAGAATGAAATATATGAAAATGCATTCTGAAAGAAGAAAAATAGTCAAAGCATAAAACAGGACAAATGTAGCGGGGAATATGTTAAGTTGTTAACTATCTAGATTTCAAGAAGGCTCTACCTGACCATATCTGGTTAAAATCATGAAGAAGAGCAAGCAACAAAAGAAGCAAACCTGCATGGAATTAAGTACATACCTCAAACATTAAGCGCAACTCTGAGTCTTCGACATTACTATTAATGTTCCGCACAAACAAAGTCCTGGAGGGGTGTTCACCATATGGATGCTCGCCAATCACTGTCCCAACACCATTTTGGAGGCTGTATTGACTACTGCTACTTCCAGTGCCATTGATGAGACTAGCCTTTGCCTTACCAAAGGTGATGCTTTCCAGAGGGTCAAGATCCAGCTCCATACCCCCGCTATTACGGAAAACATCATATTCTTCCAATTCCTCAGCTTGGGTTTGCAGTTTAACATGATCAAAATCATTTATTACTCCAGCTAGGAGCTGCTCTTCATCATCTGGTAACAGGTCTCTAATCAAATGCTGGGCAACATCATCCATGGGATCTGTCTCTCTCGTATTAGTGCCTAGCCACTTTGTTATGGGAAACATATCATCCATTGGTTGAGCAAGTTGTCCCCTTTCTTTACCTGGCACTGCATGAGACACAATAAGTGAGTTCCCATATGGGAACGAGATAAACACAGGTTAACAGATAAACACATTTTCGTACATTTCCGAAATGGGAGAACTGATGGCAACGAGCTGGAGAATAAGACAGCATCACTAGATCCATTAATTGTACTTGCAGAAGAAACACCCCACGCCCATATGTTTCTCATCTGATGAGTCTTCTTGGATGGAATATTTGCAGGTTCTGTGGAACATCACAAATATGAACTGATTAGAATGTAGCAAGGTTTCATCAATATTAGTGGCATTACAGCACCTGATAATTTCGCATTATCCTCGGGCCGCTCCATTACATCAAACTGAAAAGTTTGAAACCATTATCAATGTTGATGTACAACAATTAGCACCGTGCATAAAAACAAACAAACCTATTTACGCCTAATGGCACCCCCATAAAAACAAACCAAGTCCTAGAAAATAATAAGGAAAGACAGTGGTTTTCTCCCTGATAAGGAAGCACTCACCCAACAGTAATATAGTCAGAAAGCAAAGGAAATATACACTTCTTCAGGCAAAAGTGGAATATGCCAAACATCAAGATTCAGAGAGGAAAGAGGAGTACCTTTCCAAGCTTTATTTTTTAGAATGCAAACCTTGTAGCATACCATTTTAGAACAACAGGGCCACAACCACCTCAGTCCCACTACTACTAATGAAACCAAAAGTCATGCTCAGGTACGAAATAGAATCACAAAACCACATTTGATACCTATGGAGCCCAAATAATGAAAACCTCATTTCACAAACGTATAAATCAGTTTCAAAATTGGTTTGGAATAAAACCCTTTGATATTTCTACATGGAGCAAACAAATTTGCATTACAAGTGAGTGTATATTGGAGCCATCAAACGTATGTTTCATTACTGACCTATCAATCGCCTCATCTAAAATAAACCGAATGTTTTCTTATCGCAATGGACAGACCGACCGTAATCAAATAATAAATCAATACTTGCAAAAGTCGGTACCCCAGTCATAGCAAAGAACGAACAAATTAGGGAAAAGTGATGCCAACCATTAACCAAGTCGGAGCTTACCAAGAAAAGGAATTAACCGAAGCCCGGATGAATCCGCACTCCACTCAACTAGGGCTGAGGGCTCCTTGGGCCGCTCCTGCTTCCGCTACTGGTTCCGCGCTCAAAAGAACCCGTTCCAGAGGCGACCTGGGGCGTACGCCACCGGCGCAATGGCTTGGTCGCCGCCTCGCCGCACCACTCCCACGCCCTCCCCTCAAGACGCCCAAGACTGTAACTCCGCGCGGCGGGCAAGCCGGGAGGCGCGAGGAGGAGAGCAGCAGAGAGAGAGGGGGAGGGAGGGAGGGACGGGGAGAGGAAGGCTGACGGGATGGAAGTGAGGCGAGGGATATTCCACCAACCTCTATCGCAGGCTTTTTGTCGCGGCTGCAAAGGAAAGGGTTGTGGCATGTGTCTTCTGATAGAGTACAAATGTTCGGTTATAAATAGTATAGATTCAAAGAACTGCATTGATTTTCTAGGTGAAAAAGAAAAAATATAGTACATAGAATTGCAGTTGCCAGTCGTAGTCCAATGGTGGCACACCGTTTTCGTGGGTTAGCTAACGTTTGAACCATAACTGAATAGGTTTTTAAGGTCAATTTTTTAGTTATAAATGGCATTTTTTTTGCCAGATACATAAATAAAGAACTACAATTACTAGTCGGGAAGGGGAGAAGCAATGGCTCTCTTTTGGATAGATACTAGTTACGTACCCGTACATTGCAACGGAACTCATTGAATGTATAGAGAATCGTGCTATAGAGAGTTTCTCTGATCGGTTAGAAAGTGAAGAATGGTGAGAAGTTAAGAAAATAGAGCGATTGGAGGAGAATGGACGTATAACCACCAACTCGTTCTTTTATACACATAGTTACATAATCGTGCATTACAACGGAACTTATTAAATATATCGAGAATCGTGCTATAAAAGAGAATTGCTCCGATCAGTTAGAAAGTGGAGAATAGTGAGAAGTTAAGAGAATAAAGTGGTTAGAGGAGAATGGACGTACAACCACCAACTCGTTCTTTTATAATAGTAAGATAGTTACATAATCGTGCATTACAACGGAACTTATTAAATATATCGAGAATCGTGCTATAGAAGAGAGTTGCTCCAATCAGTTAGAAAGTGGAGAATAGTGAGAAGTAAAGAGAATAGAGTGGTTAGAGGAGAATGGACGTATAATCACCAACTCGTTCTTTTATAATAGTAAAGATAATGATAACGGTTGTTTCTAAATAAAAAGGAAGAGGTAATGGCTAAAAGTTCCGTTGATTGAGACCGGCCCCATAGCCAATGGGGGATGCGTTAGTATGCACCAAAGCGAGCTGAGGTTGATCCTCAGTCTCATGGTACAGTAGCAGTGGTGTTCGCCACATCCGAGGTAAGGGTGCAAGTGGAATCTTCACGGTCATTGGCGGATCTAGCATGGGTTATGGATGTTCAGTCGAACATCTAAATTTTTTTATAAAATACCAGATATATAATAGGTATATTAGATATATATACTATTAGTCATGTTAAAACTATATTTTATATATGCAAATAAATTTAGCTCGTACTCCTCGTATCTCACGCGCAGCCCATGTAATACATTAGACCTATTTTTCTTTCCACCTCAGCCTTGAGTCTAAAGAGGTAAAGATATAAACAAAATCCTAACATTTGTTCTATTTCTCATCTTGTGGCTGTCTGTGTGGGGGGTGGCTTCGGCCTTTTTGCGGCGAGCGGGCGAAGGTGCAGGCTAGAGGCAAGTGACAACCAGTGAATGCGGACGTGGTGCCATGATGTGATGACAATCATGCGTGAGGTGGTGTGTGGTGCAAGGTGAGCGTGTGGCAGCACGGGCGAGCAGAGAGGTGTCGCGAGCAAGCGGGCAGTGGCACAACGAACACGGAGGTACGGAGCGGGCTACAGGAAGGGAGCAGCGCAGTAGCCGGGAGGGAACGTGGCATTGGAAAGTGAGTAGCACCTCCAACTTATTGTCATCGTCCTCTCTTCAAATCTAGGTGTGCTCCACTCCACCCCACTTATTTTCTTTCTTGGTCTGTTTTGCTCCACGGAAAGAACATACAGTTTCCTCTTAGATGGACAGTTCTTACTGATGGGGAATAGCAAAAAAAAGGGCAAGATCAACAAGATATACAACTCTCATTTATCTCTATAATTTGTTGTTTAATTCATATAATTATGCTCGTCATATGTCGCCCATTTCTTCATAAGAAATCATTAATTTCTGTAATTTCTGTATTTTTATTATATCCACATACATGTATCGTTGTATAGGTGTTTGGGGGACAGTGCGTTGTGGTATCAAATATTCAAGCAACTTAGCTCCGAAATCTGAATACATATTCTAAAAATTCTGGATCCGTCACTATTCACGGTCAGTCTGACTACGCCCGTATCCGCCGTAAGACGTTTTGCGAATAACACTATGCAGGCTTCGCGGCACTATGTGGGTTGGTGGACTTCGCAAGTTGCCACTCGTGGCGAGCGCACCGGCTGGTAGGGGTGCAAACGGATCGGATTTGGACGGATATTGCTGTTACCATATCCTAACCCATATTTTTTTTCAGATTCGGTACCAATCGGATTCGGTGCCGGATCGGTCGGGATTAACCCGAACCGTTTGCACCCCTACTTGTTTATAAGGAATGCATGCAGTATAACAAATGGAGTACGATGACGTACTGTCAAGAACTTGATGTTACTACTTAATAGCTGATGTGGAAGATTTTATTTTACCATTGCAAAAGAAAATGAAACGTCAAATAGTAGCACTAACCTGAAATCAAACTTGAAAACGTATCGGATTCGGGACGGATATTGCTGTTACCATATCCTAACCCATATTTTTTCTCCGGAT
Source organism: Bonia amplexicaulis (assembly GCA_036346245.1). Lineage (NCBI taxonomy): Eukaryota > Viridiplantae > Streptophyta > Magnoliopsida > Poales > Poaceae > Bonia > Bonia amplexicaulis. Next base: position 11,167,283 of record CM070738.1, on the reverse strand, counting down.
TCGGTACTAATCGGATTCGATACCAATCGGATTCAGTGCCGGATCGGTCGAGATTAACCCGACCCATTTGCACCCCTACCGACTGGTGTCACTGCAGGGCATGATGTACTTCAATGACCACACCACCAACCTGAGGGCGCTGAGAGGGTCAACGACGGGTTCTGCTACTTGCAGTCGGAGGTGTTCTCGTTGGAGACATTGCAGCCAGAGGTCGTACACTACAACTCGACCATGCTTATCAAGGCGTAGGCCAAGTTGGCTAGGTTTTAATTGTGTACTACTACTATACCAGGGACAATGAAAATGGCATATGGCTCCGCGGAGACTAAAGTTTTGGTTTATGTTGCAACTCAATATCATAATAAAAGTCTCGCTCTTTTAAGAAAATAGTACATAATAAAGTCTGAATTTTGAATCCAGACGATAAGATGTACATTGTTAGAAATTGACATTCCTTCAGAAAAATTCATTAGTACAAAATTAGCCCCTAACTGCTTGATACGGGATCGCCCGATCTTCTCGACGTAGGATGGATACTCACGGAAGTCCTGATGAATCGTAATGATCCTCCAATGCCAATGCAAGGGACGAACACTCTTTAATCCGCCAAAACACACTCGTGTTGATTTCGCCGACCACCAAGCGAAGATCTATCGTGCACCCAATTCCCAACGGAAAGGCTGAACGATCTTGATTGAAGAAAATCACTCATAATTCCCTATGGAACTTCGGTAACAATGCTAAACTCGAACAAACTTTAGTAGATTCATTATTCTCAAACGTGGTCTACCTTACAATGGGGGTCTAACCCTCAATATATAGTTCCCTCTCCACCTCATGGCTGGCCAAGAGGTCCAAAACTAACTACAACTCATCCCTACATGTATTTGGAAACAAACTCACACAAAAGGAAAAACCTAAAATTAAGCCGTCACAATGTTTTGGTCATAACTTCTAATCCGTGACGAATTTGAAGGTGAAGCTAGATCCATTACGTAGCCCTTGAAATTATCTTTCTAACGAGTACAAGAACACCTGAATCGGACTCCGTTTGTGAAAGTTATGACCTTTTTAGTAACTGTCTGTCAGGCTATCCCGAACAGAATCCGAATTGAATTCTGAGTTGAATCCGAGTTTGAATTGGATTGAGCACGTGGGTGATCCGAATTTAGCTTGAAAATCTTGTCCAAAACTTGTAGTTTTAGTCCTTGTGCTCCTCCCTTTTGCTCTTCCAAGTCTTCACATGAATCATACCTAAGAATACATAAAATAATAGCATGATGTAGTATTCCAAGTTCATCATCAATTAAAAGAAACTCCTTAAGAAACAAATTTACCTGACAATATTTAATGCGGTTCAATACTTCTTTCCAATTAAATAATATATTCGCCTGAAAAGTGCTAAGCATGTGCGTATCCGCATCATCCTCCCCTTCTTCAAGAAAAGCCGTCATCGGCTTTTGTTAGCCTGAAATTGTACTAAGCAAAGAATACAACGTATATGCATGGTATATATATTTGTCATCAACACTTCTTTTGCTTAGCATATCAAGAACATCTGAAGGCGTAGTAGATAAAAAGAACAACACATATGCCTGGTATATGTATGAATCAATTATCGTGTCATTCTCGTTGTTCCACTCAAACAAATTAATATAACGGCAACCATAAGATGTATACATTGCAACATTGTCTTTCATATCATTCTCCCTCCCATGAGAAAAAGTCGTCCTCAACTTTGTTAGGCACATGGACAAGTCATTAATGAGCCAAACCAAATTAAGTTGTTCAAATATGGGGGAGAAAATTTTTAGTTCCTTCCATGCTTCAACTGCACTACTCTGATTATTTGTACATGATTGTACATTAAAGGATGAATAAGTATGCTTAAAAATCTTTTGAAACATACAGCACTATTGTTGAAACTCATCTCATTGTGATTATGATGTGGCACAGAAGATTGTTTATTCAAAATATGCATTTCAATTCAGCAAACTTATCACATGTAATGCATATTCGGTAAACATAAAACTTATCATCTATACCATAATTTTCAATCAAATTGAATTTATATGTATATGCATAGGCACTAACTAGTGATTTTAAACATGAAATTTCAGCAACATTCTCAATCACACTAGATAGTTCTTTAGGATCATCAAACATGATATAATATAAAGAATTATCAGGAGATATTCTCGTAAGAACTTCTTTATGAGTAATCAATTCCACATTATGTAAATTGAGCAAAGAAATTTCAGAACATGGAATTTTCATTCGTATATATGAGTTCTCCCAAGTACTCACCGTTTCACAATTAATTTCAGCACCAATATTGTTACCTTTATTGTTCTCCTCAGTTGATGTAGGTGTTGTAGGTATTAAATCATCATGATGTAACAACGGATCAGCAAATACTTCATCTTTAACTATGATTATCTCCTCATCGTTTATCTCCAATGGTGCCAATTGTTGAACATTTGACTCCTCTTATTTAATATCAACCTGCACAATGTGAGAAACAACACTAGAAGTAGATATTAATGTGTTAGTTTCAAAATCAACCTCACTTTGTCCATCTTCTACTTCTCTCTTTTCTTTTGGTGTATCTCTCACACTCTCAGTTTGGATGCTCTCAAACTCACATATGGTGGAATCACACAACTCGCTCTTTTTAACACTCTCACTCAATTTGGCTATGTGGCTCTCATTCTCACATAGGTTTTGATGCATCTCAATTGTTGTATGTATCATTGGGGCAGCATAAGATGTCTCTTTTACCAAAAGGAAAGTCCCATGCTCGGTCATCTTCTCATGTGTCACACTAGTGGAACCATAAGAGCTGAAGTATGGACATGGATTGAACAGTGATGTAGTTTGTCCATAAGTCTCTTCTCCTGTATAATAGCATAATTCACAAGATCATGCGCTACTAAAATATTTATGTTGAAGTGCAGCGGCGATCTCAGAATTCAAGCCACCCCAAAAGTATGCCTTCTCCCTTGATGGACTAGTGACACCGGCACGACGCATCGCATCTTGCAGTTCAAAATAGTAATCTTGGACAATATTACTCCATTGTGTGATATTCTCCAGATGGTGAAGCAATTTCTACGCATAATAGGATGGCACAAACTCGCTTCTCATAAACGCCTTCAAATCTAACCAAGATTTAATGAGTTGTTTTCTAATTAGTTGTTGCCACTAACTATAAGTATACTCTTCAAACTCCCTTGTGGCACGCATCACCTCTTGGTCTTTGGAAAGTTTCTGAAATCTAAACACTTTCTCCATTTGCCATTCCCACTCAAGATACTCCTCTGGATCATCACTGCCATAGAAAGGAACAAAGCTATCTTTTTATTGTTGTGGACGAAGTGCTTGCACAATATCATTCACGATGTTTTTATGTAACACCTTCATTTGTTGATTGAATTCAATATGGAAATCCTGCATATCCGCCTTAAGTTGTACGTGCTTAGCAGTGGTGACTGATTGTAGCTCTTGTTGCAATGTACTTCTCAATGCCTAATATTGAAAGCGAGTCACCGGGGCATTAAGATTAACTTCATTCTCATCACCATAGTTGTCTTCTCCACCTGACATAGTTAGATTGTGCAAAGACAACACAAAAGCAATAACAAGGTATATCGATGATTAATATAAATCACTCGATCTCACTCTTTTCTCTCACAAGTAAAGTTCTCACCTTTCTGAAGTGAATTGAGGGCAAAAGAAACTTACACTTGGTGGTGGCTATAATAACAAGTGATGATCAAGCGGATTTAAAAGTGACTCACAATTGCATGGCAAAGGATATTTTGTGGAGCTTGGTTAGGAAGTATTTATCCTACACGATCTGATTTCTCGATGTTGTAAAATTAAGTAATAATCCAAGTTAGAATACTTTGCCTAAGTGCTGATCCAAAAGATTTAAGTGAAGTATATGAACGAACGCACACGCAAAGATCAATGTGACTTGATGCAAACAAAGGAATGAGCTAACTAGAGGCAATCTGAAATTAAAGATTAGATAGCTTGTTTTGCACCAAGTACTAGGAGAGACGCTAGCCAATTGCAATGATATAAATGTACGGGCACGAGATTGCTCAAAGGAATTAAACACACAAGCTGAATTTATGGACTAAGAGCTCATCGTAATTCGGCCAATGCTTTTTTTTCTTCCTTTTTTTCTTAGCTATCTTTTTTTCTTCTTCTTCTTTTTTTTCAAGGGCCGAATAAGGTTTAATTGTCTCTTTGATTTTGCACAGGTCACAAATATTCAGCAAGATGTACAATACTCAAGAGCAGCCCTAGATACAATATTCAACAGCTAGTCTCAATTAATGAAATAAAAATATCATATTTTTTTGCGATGCAGTACTGTAGCAAATCCCGAATCACTGTAGCAGATCGATTTTTTTATGTGCTAATCGAGGATTCAAGTAGCAAATTTTTTTTAGGATTTATATGGACACAACGATTAAGTGACGCAAAGGAACACGACGATCAGCACGTAAACAAAAATTCTAATGGACAAAAACTTAACAAAACTCACGAAAATAACAGATGTGAAACTAGGGTTTAGATTTTTTGTGTGTGTTTTCGGTTTATGGACTATAGGATAGTAAGTAATAAACTAAAATTTAAAGGGATAAAATCCTACCGAGTAAACCGCGCTCTGATACCAAGATGATACGGGGTCGCCCGATCTTATCGACGTAGGATGGATACTCACGGGAGTCCTGATGAATCGTAATGATCCTCTAATGCCAATGCAAGGGACGAACACTATTTAATCCACCAAAACACACTCGTGTTGATTTCGCCGACCACCAAGCGAAGATCTATCGTGCACCCAATTCCCAACGGAAAGGCTGAATGATCTTGATTGAAGAAAATCACTCCTAATTCCCTCTGGAACTTCGGTAGCAATGCTAAACTCGAACAAACTTTAGTAGATTCATTATTCTCAAACGTGGTCTGCCTTACAATGGGGGTCTAACCCTCAATATATAGTTCTCTCTCCACCTCATGGCTGGCTTGAAAATCTTATCCAAATCTTGTAGTTTTAGTCCTTGTGCTCCTCCCTTTTGCTCTCTTCACATAAATCATACCTAAGAATACATAAAATAATAGTATGATGTAGTATTCTAAGTTCATCATCAATTAGAAGAAACTTCTTAAGAAACAGATTCACCTGACAATATTTAATGCGGCTCAATACTTCTTTCCAATTAAATAATGTATTCGTCTGAAAAGTGCTATGCATGTGCGTATCCGCATCACTGCTAGTACTTGATTGTGGCTCTGCCCATCTATAACCACCCTTGTTTCAGAACAGCAGGTAGAACCACCACCATCAGCCTCCCAATTTAGCACTTTTCTTACGGGCAAGTTTCTCCTATGCAAAACAAGTGAAATGCGCTCGATATATAAATCCCACACTTGAATTCAGATCTTTGTAGCTTCAACTCATATCGCTGTAGCTTCAGTCAGGAAAGAGGAAACATAGGGGCAACAAAAATGAGATTGGTGAATAAATTCGTGCCCCTTGTGTTCTTGATAGGACTTGTTGTTGTTGCCGGAGCATCTGGCACGCTGGATTGCCGTGACACGCTCGCCAAGTCGCTCGTTTTCTTCGAGGGGCAGCGGTCCGCCAAGCTCCCTCCGGGACATGACTTGTCATGGCGCGCCGACTCGAAACCTGAACATGCAAACTAGCGCCATGGTCGCCAACGACCACCACAACTTTGCGCAGTCCGAGCCGGCCACGTATATCAACCGCGCCGCTCGTTGGCACGCTAGCCTTCCTGTCTGCCCATCTCTAGCAAAAGTGCAAGCCATCGATCCAATGGCAGCGACGACCACACGATGCACAGCTTAGTTGAGGAGGAAGTAGAGCGGAGGCAGATCGATCGAGAGGAAAGTGAGGCGCAAGATGGAAAGTGAGGAACGGAGGTAGATCGATCAAGCGGAGCTCTAGATGGGCTGCCGGCCTGCCGCGGACTATGCGGACGGCCACATAAAGGTTAGAAGTTAGCCTACGGTGTTCACTTAATGTTTTTTTATAGGATGGGTTAAGTGGGCTCGCGGATAGCCCACGTCCACTTGCACCCCTAACCCGAGGTGCAAAACGTCTTGTCTAAAAAACTGTAGTCTCATTGATAACACATGATTTATGTGGGCTAAGTTATAGTCAAATCTATGCTTAGGTTAAACTATAATTCAAAAATAACTTACCTACAGAAGGAACTACAGTTACTAGCAAAAAAGGATGACAATGTCTTTTGAATGGATACAAATACAACTACAATTATTAGTAAAAGAAGATATGGCTGTCATTTTTATTAGCTGTAATCCCTCTAGGAAGCTAGTAAACTCAGGGTGTGTTTGGTTTCACCTAAAGTTCAAATCTCATCCATGGTGTTAGGCTATGATTCTCTTAATTTAGGGTCTAGCTCCATATGCAATGGTCCTGCTAGGATCCGCCCAATCCTACGACGGGACAGTCCCAACCAAATTATATAGACATTAATTATTTGTTTTCATATTTTTTTTTGTAGATTTTACAGGTTACGATTATGTAAATTTAGATACTTATACTCTTTAGAGTATAAAGTATTGTCTAATCCTCACATGAACGAAATAAAACATTATAGCCTTCGATTCGGATAGCTGCAGGGTGAAGACAATCCTCGTTAGCCTCTCTTGAGAGTAGAGTATGATGGTAGTAACTGTCACCGGCTTACATGGCATGGCAGTTTCTGAGTCTGACCACCACGAAATAAATCGCAGAAAATCCAAGGAGGCAACCCCACTTCCCCGAATTTGCCGTATTTGAGTCAAAGAATTTGCGTCCGTTCACATTGCTTGCCCTGTTCTCCGGATTGAAGTGCTAACCATTCTTTTAGAGCTGGTGCTAACTCAATTTTCAAGTTAAAAGTCCGATAGGTTCTTTGGATGATCCCAAACACTCAATGATTTGATGACAATGACGTTAGAGCATGTGTATCCCTAGATGCTAAACCAATGCTACAGAAGAGAGGAATTTATTAGCACCCATGCTAAGAGATATGAGAGTGAGTGCTAAGCCCAGATTACATAACACCGAAGTAAGTCTTGGCAGCTGGTGCTATGTCAGAAAAAGTTAAACCTTTAGTATCTGTAAATAGTGCTAAGGGTTAAAGTAAAAATAGCTAATAATAATCTTATAGAGAGAGATGAGATGTGTCCACCTTAGCGACTATTTTAAATGCTAAGCCATATACATGCTTTTAAACCTCTAGTTTAGCCCATTAATTAAATATAGTTAGTAACACTGGCCGTCTGTACTCGGTAACATGTTGGGTTGTCCAATTCTCAAGTTTGGCAAATACTAGTTCTACTTGTACTAGCACCGTAGCATGCATTGTACTGGATGTTGCACAATTAATAAATGCATTTCCAAATTTGGCAAGCATGGAATCCTATTGGAGGGGGGCACCATCCAGGCACAATTAATCAGATATTTTTGGTACCCTATACGTGAAGTCAAGGATATTTATAGGTTCGTACAGCTTCTCCAGGAGAAAAGGTCAATGGGAATGTTTTGTTCCATGGAAGGCTTGTTTAGATAGGTAGAGATTAGAGCCAATGAAGATTTTAATTCAATTTCTCTATTGATCCAAAGGAAAAAAAAACACCAAAAAATTGCCAAGCATGGCGGCCATATCGTGTGCCTTGTCCTTGTGAATTCCTGAGTTGGGTTTTCATCTAGGCACATGGATACGTGCTATTTTCGTGGAGTTTATTGCTGGATCACTGATCTTTATTTTTTGCTCGTGTGCTGTCCTGCACACGGGTGAGAAAAATATCGATCTAGGGTTTGGTTTGTGCATATGTTCCTATAGTACAACCGAATCAAATTAAACCTGTTCGCTGCTGATTGATCAGTGGAGTTTTTGATTTCTTGGAGACAACCGAAAGTGCTACTCTTTGTTTTGTTTTTGGCCACGTGATAAACTACTAGCTACTGCACTTGTATTAGTGTACATACACCCATATGTACGATCATCTTGGTTGTATTGTTATTGGAGGGCCACACGTGACAGCAAGATTGAAGGAGCAGCCTTACTAGAGGGAGAAGTTGCTGATCGTGGAATGGTATCACGAAAGATTGGACCAAACTTATAGGATCCTCTAATTTGTGCCCTATGTTAGGCTTAATCCCTACCTATCAAACAAGCACCAATTGGTTACCAATGCCAATTAGTAACCAACTATTGGTATGGCAAAATTTTCATGACATAAAGCAAATGCGTGCCAATCTTCTTAGTTGCCAAATGTTAACCAATAAAATATTGCCATTTATCATAGAAAGAAGGAAATTCGATGTATCTACCAATTTTTTGGGGCCCCAAAATGGAACCAATGAATTTGACTAGCTAATATAACCCAAAAGTAGTTAAAAATCAATTCCAACTCTATTTTTTCAAGAAGATTCCACCTCTATTAACAAGCCCAAATATTGGTCATTGCCGGGACCCAGAATTTTAAATTCCAAATCTACATGTGTTTACCGTGCTTGTCCCATGATCAGTAGCTAACACACACATTCAACAATATTTATATCATATACATACACGAATCAATAAAATATAATAGCAAGATATAGATAAACAACCGAATTAAGTCATACATGACTAAGTGTTACAATACATGGGCCGACCAACCAAATGTTTCACATAGTATAAAATTGCAGCGAAAAAAACAATAACGGGGCACCAAAAATCAGCAAGCACATCCCATACCTCCCACAGGCAACCGACTAAATTAAACATTAGCAATCTGCGTCATCGTTGCCGAAACCCAAGGTGTAAAAGTATCCAAACTCGGGTTCCTCCTCAATATCCTCTGAATTTGCCCTGCATGCAATCGTGAGTACAAAATTGTACTCTGCAAGACTTTTAAAGGAAAGATTATATAGTATGCAAGCCGAGACAAAGGTGGCTATCCTTCGAGTTTAATGTGCACAAGACATGTTTTCATTTGCAATAGAGAGTAATAGATTTCAATCACAAGTGTACAAGCATTTGATATTGATTAAACAAATAGTAGTAAAGCATACATAGCATAAATAAATAGTGCCTTGCTGCCATAGAGTCAAACCACGATGAAAACCTTCCACACAATAAGCTATGCATGGATTCCTTATCCATACATTCCCTGAACCATTTTGAGAAACATAAAGCTGCTTATTGCGGGATATAACCAAGTGACACCCATAACTAGGGACACGACTATTCGAATATATTTACACTCTACAGAGGTTACACAACTTTATCCACATGACATAAACAATCCACTATGTCATCCATGTCACGCGATACCAAAGGTACTGTTAGATCGAGTAGGCCAACTAGATGAGGGTGAATAGGAGGTCTAAAATTCTTCTTCTAATTAATTATCAAATTCTATTTGGTTAAACCAAGAAAATAATACGGAAGCTTAGCACAAAAAGGTTTAGCACAAATAACACAAAAAACAACTAGGTTCATCTAACTGCACCAACAAGATAAGCCTATGTTAATGTTTGCAATTTTAGAAAGACAAGCAATCAATTTCATTATATGAATATAAATTGCTTGAATGTAGATTGAGCACAAGAAAACAAACCACAATTGATACGGTTGCTTTTTAACGTGGTGTTTGGAGACTTACCAGTCTCCCCTAGTTCACATTGAGGTTAGCCCAAACAAATTGGACCAGCTCCACGAATTAAGTCGAAACACCTCAATCCACTAGTGGTAGCTCTTTCCCGCTTCGGGTACGTGAGCTCCAACCTTCACAACTCTGCTGAGTCTTCTCACAACTTTCTTTGAGAAGATCACTAGCACGATGCCTCCAACACCGTCTAAGAGTTGGCAAATTCCAAAAGTAATAAGTCAAACCCCTCGCTTGAGAGCTCGCTTGACTCTCAACATGTGCAACGACTGTACAAGCTCGAGTGGATACACAATTCACCTCTAGATGCAACACATGCAATCTAGAGATTTCCTCCTTACTCACAAGGTGCAACACATGCACAGTTCAGATATTCTCTAACCAGCCACAATGGGGTATATATACCCCACATCTAGAAACTAGCCTTTGGGTCAGAAAAACAGGATTTCCAGAAGTACCGCAGGCAAATAACCGGTACTTTCGCTCCCCTCAACAGCAGTCAGAAAACTAGCAGTTGCAGGCAAATCTAGTAGTTCTGCCGTGCAAAGTCCAGTACTACCGATCATCGAAAGAACCGCAGCACTCGTGCGGAACTACCGATTTTCACGGGGATGAGAAGACTCCACACAGGTGTCTCTCTAGAAAAATGTACCGCTACACAAGCCGGACATTCCGTTAATTGAAAATACTGCTCACACAGAGCCGATAGTACTGCTCGCTGATCGGACCGCTTACACAGAGCTGGTCGAAAGTACCGATCGTCGACCACACTGGTCCCTGACCATGTCGGATGGTTCGACCGCTCAGGTCTCTGACCACGTTGATCTCGAACCACGTTATCCGATTCAACCACACAGGTCTCCGACCACGCTGGTCTTTGACCACGTTGTCTGGATTGATCACACAGGTCTCCGGCTATGCTAGTTTTCGACCACATTATTTTTTACCACTTAGGTCTCGACCACGTCGACTGTGTCGATTTTTGACCACGTTAATCTTTGACCACACAAATCTCTGATCACCACGTCGATCTTCGACCACGTTATATCAATCATGTCAGTTTGACCACGTCGATTACGACCACATAGGTCTCAATCATGTCGGTTCGACCACGCTAGTCATCGATCACACAGATCTCGACCACGTCGATTTCGACTATCTTGGTTCGACCATGCTAGTCTTCGATCACATAGATCTTGATCACGTCGGATTCGATCATACTGGTTTCAATCACACAGATCTCGACCACAACAATTTCAACCACGTTGGTTTTGACCACTTTGATCTTAGACCACGTCGATCTTCGACCACACAGGTCATCGACCATGTCGATCTTTGACCTTGTCGGTTCGACTAAGTCGGCTTCGACCATGCTGGTTCCCGACCACATCGATCTTCGACGATACATGTCTTCGACCACATTGGTTTGACCACAATGGTTCTCGACCACACAGGTCTTCCGACCACCAACAGACGTAGTAGTTCCGTGATTACAACGTCGGTAGTTCCGACTAACGGACCGCAGAATACACTGTGGTAGTTCTGATTTTCCTAAGAAGTGCATATATGTCAACAGATTTTGCAAAACACATTTGCAAACTACAGTATCATGCACACAACGATACTGTGTTCCATGTGTTACTGTAGCATTTAATCCTAGTTGTGTTAGGTAGCCAAAAACATGATTTGCACACAAAATTACATTTTCCGTGTCATTTAATCTTCAAATTTGATGGCCAAAAACGTCAATCACCTACTTGAAGAATAGGAAGTTAAGCAACCATTCAATCCCTGCCCCAATAACTCCAATTCTGGTGCTCTGGCTTCTAATCTGGAGCTAGAGATGCATGGTCCATCGGTTCAGGTTCTCCGTAGTAGAAGTGAGCATGGAGCTTGGCAAAACTGTGTCTTGTTTAGAGGATGTTGAGCTTCTAAGAATTCACTCAAATAATGCCTAGGAAGTAGCTTGAGCTTGTCAACACAAATATAGTTCATGTTTCTAAGAATTTGCTCCAAAACAAACATGTTTGTAGGGCTTATGCATGTAGCCACTTTGTGCTCTCACGTGTCCTACGTGTGCTGGGAGTGAGGTAACAAAATTAAAAAAGCACCAATTATGTTACTGTTATTGTCTCTCCTGATTACTCTTTGTTTATAATTGGTCAAATTATAGAACATTGTGTTGCAAAATATTCATGTTTGAAGGAAGTTCAAAGGTTCACCTTTGACATCATGAATGTCATGTCATCCTCAAGAATGTGTTTGTTTGCACCTTGGCTTACATTTATTGTTTTCTCTTCTTTTTGAAGGATTTATTATTTTCTTTCATGGAAGTATTATCCGTGTAATCATGAGTTGTTTGTCAATGAGGATATATTATCTTGTTATTTTTCGGTTTCAATTATCTTATTTTATCACATTTGATATCATATCATATATTAGGTCAGCCAAAACTGCCATCCAACTTTGAAGAGTATACGTGGGCAATACTAAAAGATGCTATTACAGCTATATTTCTCAAGCAAAAACTTCCCTGCGATGTTGAAAAACTTTACCAGGTTCTTTTTTCTGATGCTTCACATCACAAGTTCTTATGTTCCGAAGCTATCTGCTAAGAACTTGATACTTGTTTACACTGTAGGCTACTGGTGACCTTTGTCTACACAAGCTAGGGGGTAACCTTTACGAGCATATTAAAAAAGAATGTGATGTACATATCTCGGCGAAACTGTCATCATTAGTAGGTCAAAGCCCTGATTTGGTTGTATTTCTGTCTCTTGTGCAAAGGACCTGGCAAGATTTTTGTGGCCAGATGTTGATCATCCGTGGCATAGCTTTACTTCTTGATGTAAAATATGTGAAGAATATTCCAAATTTGTGCTCAGTGTGGGATATATGGGCTTGCAACTATTCCGCAAGCATCTCACTCGATCTCCGGAGATTGAACACAAAACTATCACTGGTCTTCTAAGATTGATTGGGAGCGAGAGGTACTGACGTTCTTCTATAAAATCTGTTATGACAGACTTCCTGTCATAATCTGTAGCAATTGTTACCTTAGTTTATCGAACAACATAGAGATATACTATACTTACACCACCTTTAGTATTGCTATCTGGTATTAAGTTTTAGAAAATGATTTCTAACCTAGAAGTTGCGCTTAGGAAGCTTGCTGCACATACGTATCTCATTTGCTTTTTTTTGTTGTTCTTTTAGGTACCATAAATATTTTATGTCATAATTAGTTGTGAAGTTACACAGTCACTGCCTTTTATATGAGATTTTATTGACTGGAAAGTGTTATGATTTAATAGTTCTGTTCAATCAGGCTTGGTGAAGCAATAGATAAGACATTACTTAGTCATCTTTTGAAGATGTTCACTGCCCTTGGAATGTACTCTGAGAGTTTTGAAAAACCCTTTCTGGAAACCCTTCTGAATTTTATGCAACAGAAGGTGTCAAATATATGCAACAATCTGATGTGCCAGACTATCTGAAACATGTGGAGGTATTGCTGGAATTTTGTGGTCTCTGTATATTAATATCCACTTAAAAAAAATATTGATGTCATCTGCGATGGACATCTGATTAGGTTGCTCATGAATTATGCAGTCAAGGTTACATGAAGAACATGAAAGGTGCATTCTATATTTGGAAATGAACACAAGGAAGCCACTTATAGAAACTACGGAGAAGCAACTGCTAGAGCGACATACATCTGCAATTCTGGAGAAGGTAAGGGGCCTGTTCTTTTTAGCTTCGGCTTTTGACTGCAGCTTATGGTTGCGTTCGAATGAGCTTATGCTTTTTGGCTTTTGTACTTTGTTATAGTAACTCGCTTTTAAACGGTGCTTTTTTCAAAGAAGGGTCTACTGGTCGATTGTAGTAGAAACTGTGTCAACTTCAGCTATACCGGTCAAAATCGCATGTGATTATCTCACTCTTCGTAATCTCTCTCGCGCAAACACTCAGAATTCAAAAGCCATAAGCTACAGCCCAAAAGAACGGGTGGGTTCTTTTGGGCTATGGCTTATTACTTAAAATTTTGAATTTTGGCTGTTCGCGAAAGGCAGTACGTAGAGAAAAATAGTCAGCGATTTTGGCCGGTACAGCTGAACTCATTACACTTTTTACTATAATATTTCTGTTGACTCTGTCTTGAAAAACGCACCGTTTAAAAACTAGTTATTGTAGCACGTACAAGCCAAAGTCAAAATTAAGCCCAAAAGAAGGCACCCAACCTATTCTATAGCTTTTGGGCTGTTCGTGAGAGAGTACGGAGTAACAAAAACTCACGTGCAGTTTTAGCCGATATAATTGAAATCACTACAATATATATGTACTAAAATCAACTTGCAGACCTCATCTTAAAAAGATATTCCGTTTAAAAGTTAGTTACTGCAGAAAAACCGAAAAACAACTTTTAGAAACTGAAAAGGAGAGATCTAATGTCTGATTTGACAATTGCATTAGCTGGTTTGTAGCCAGAACAAACTTGATTCTGTCTTCGTCGTGTCCATGATAAGCCATGAAACAGTGGCTCTATCAGTGTTATGCTGCATAGGCAATTGTTTGTGTTTTCCTGATTTTTCTATCGTTTATCAATTTAGCAAAACTTTAATGAAGCCTTCTCTAATACCATAAAAGATTCATTTGAACATCTTATCAATCTACGTCAGGTGGGGAGGTTATTATTATTCTATCCACCAACATTTTTCTATTCAGCTTTCCTGCTAAGGTCCTTTGATTCGTTAATTGCTTCTGTTTCTGTTTCACGGGTTACCAGAATTTATTTTCTTGCCTCTAGAATTTTCTAATCAACAGAAAACTGTAATGAATAGTTAAATTTAATTATGTACTATCGAATAGCAAAAGCCTTCTTATATGCAAGCATTTTCCTTTGGGTAAGGTATTCCATTCTTCAAAAGTGGGAGTGGTACTGTGGTGTACTTTATATACTTGCAATATCAAGTCACAGAGTTCCTGGATTTTTCTTCTTGTTATAGTTAGTTTGCCTTTTCTGGCTTGTTAAACTCTTCTACTGTTCAACGCCCTGCCTTGCTAATGTTCACAACTTGCTTAGCAAGGCAGATGTACACCATATTTTTTATGGGTGATCTGCAATTTTAGATCAGTTCCAAGATCCGATAAGAGACTGCAACATACAGTTCTTTTGGGTCTGCCATTGTATGCCTCTGTAACTGTTTTTTTATCAGATTGTTAGATTTTTTTTGCTAATGTTTGACCTAGAGAAGAGTCTAGACAAGTTATTTATTGTCCAGTGGACCTTCACGTTTTCTTTGGGCCCATTATTATACATTTATAGTCTTCTTTCTTCATAGTGTTGGCTCATACTTCTTTCACAACAGAACCGACCTGCTGAATTGATTGCTAAGTTTCTTGATGAGAAACTTAGAGCTGGAAATAAAGGTACCTCAGAAGAAGAGCTGGAGGGCATACTTGATAGTGTTTTGGTTCTTTTCCGATTTATACAAGTAAGTTACTAACCTGGCTTATAATAATGAAGTTTGTCTCTTTTTTTTCTCTCTTAATCAGCACCTATTACCTTTCAATGCTAGTTGCATCCTTGCATTTGACTATACCCCAGACAAATAAGTTTGTTTCTCAGTTATATGTTTGTCTAAAGGCAGGGCCGCAGGGTTTGTGTCCTCTGCTATTCAGTTCAAATGGCAGCTGCTGTTATGACTTATGAGTATTTCATCTTTTCAATTGTAAACTAATGCTCATGACCAGGCTAGTGGGAAACCCAGAATATATGCCCTCATCTCGACTTTCTGATTTCTGATTGGAGGACCTAATCAGTAAACACTCAAAAAGCATCCTACAAGAAGAGTGCATCAATATCAGCTTAACATCATCAATATGTACAGGGAAATAATATCTTCGCCATTATGTACAGGGAAAAGATGTATTTGAAGCATTCTACAAGAAGGATCTTGCTAAAAGGTTGCTGCTGGGGAAGAGTGCATCAATAGATGCTGAAAAATCAATTATTTCAAAAGTAATGTTTGCTTTTCTCTGGGTGGAAATTGTTGTTTTCGGATGTAACTGAACTTTTCTGGCAAATCTAAATGATAAGTTTGTGTTCACAGCTGAAAACTCAGTGTGGAAGTCAGTTTACCAACAAGCTGGAGGGTATGTTCAAGGTACGAATTCTTTAGGCACGTGATGTGTATATAACAGCACATTCTTTCAATAGTGTACATGTAACACCCCAGCCAAAACTGAGATTGAAATGCTACTACTATCTACTTTCACTCCAAATTTAAACCGTCATTACAAGATGTCAGTTGTTATAAATAGTGCTTGTATTCATCATAAGGCTAATGTGTCAGTGTATATACACGTACAGGTATGGCATATATGCAAGAAACCACTTACACAAGAGAGTAAATACATAACTATATAATACGCATCTAACACCCCACTCTAAACTTATGGTGGATCAACAACATGAAGTTTGGAGAGGTAGAAGCTGTATTGGGCTCTAGTCTGTGCCTTTGTGAAGAAGTCTTCCAACTGAAGTTTTGAAGACGCATGCTGAAGAGCAACAACCTGGTCTTGCACCTGTGTCCACATGTAAGAAGCATCAACATCAATATGGTCTTCCTCACCGTCGGCGGCCTGGAGTCCGGAGAGGCAGCCAGCCTCACCGGCAGCTGAAGCGGTAGTGGACATCGAAGAAGAAGAGCCGAAAGACGGCGGCTCTGGCGGCTTTAGTAGCGGCTGCTTCGACGACCGGCGGCGACTGCAACGATGGCTCCGGCCTAGGAGGAGACGGAGGCAAGGGAGGCGGCGTCAGTGGTGGTCGACAAGCGGCTAGCGGCGGTGACCTCAAGTGGAAAGATCTCGATTTGATGTAGAATCGAGCGACGACGGCCTCCCTAGCAACGGCAGACGGAGCGGTGGTGGTTGAAGTAGCGGCGCTGGATCGAGATAGCTCCGGATCGGTCAATCAGTGCGGTCAGGAGGATCCAGGTGCCGGTGGTGCGATGAAGAGGATCCTATGATGGTTGCGCAGTAAAAGAGGATTCGTGCGACGGCAGTGTGAAGAAGAGTGTCCGACGGTGACAAGCACAATGAAGCGACAACAGCTGAGGGAGAATAGCGGTGGCCAGGCGAAACCCTAGGTATGGCTCTAATACCATGTTATGAATAGTGTTTGTATTCATCATAAGGCCAATGGATCAGTATATATATACGCACAGGTAGGCATATAAGCAGGAAACCCCTCACACAACAGGATAAATACACGGATATATAATACATATCTAACATCACCAACACCTTTTCTCGTTATACTACTCACAAAAGGTAATCCACATGGCATTAACGATCTGCAATATAAGGGATTCACGCTAAAAATAGAATTAAGCAATACACAAATATATGTTTGGAAACTCGCGCCCAAGAACCCGGCAGAATTACTTAGACTAGACAATCAGCATCAACCTAAAGGTAAACAAATGCATCAATTTGTCAACTATCGAAAGAAACCATATGAACAACACACAACTAAATATTTCCATTAAGACCCATTATTAGCACTAACTACCCAAGCATACCATTAAAGTCTGAATATATCAACTAAATGTGATGTGTGAATTATTAATTGCACGTGAAATAAATGTGCTACTCCTGTTCATGCATGTCGTCTTCAACATTCATCTAAAAACAACAATAAAACAAGAGTGAGTTTAAAGATTCAGTAAGTACATAATAAAACGATAAACATCAACAAAGCCATAGACGTAACCATATCAACATTTATGTATCCCTACGTAACATAACTAATGCTATTATCTATAAATCTCTTTTCATCATTTTCTTTTTATTAATGTAATGCAATGCCATATCCATATGCACCTTTTAAGTTTATACCGGTATAGCTGAGGGAACACCCATCGATGTACACCCTCTATCTGTATCTCGTGAAGGTGCTTACCGAAATAGGTCTTTCTTTCCATCATGTTGAAGTGTCTACAAAAGTATGTCTTTGTTAAAAACGCTCCGAACTAGTCATATAACTTTATCACTAACCTGGTTTATGCACTCCAGGCTAATTATATGACTTACTCACCGACCTGACTCATATGCATTTTTCATGAGGTGAATGTAAGTGATGCAATACTTTCCAATAATTTACCATATACCAACATTACCACGTAACCACCAATGTAATGTGCTCGTCGTCATCATATTTAACAAAAATCAAGTAAATATAGTATGGCGAGTAAATTTATATAACCAAGAACAAGAATAAACAACCATGTACCATTCTACCATGCACTTACCTTTTAACCACGTGGAGCAGAGCGATGTGTGGACGACACCAACCTCGTAGCGACCCTGCCTATAGCCAATATCTCAACTCAACATGTGCTACAACAGTACAAACAAAACCACAACGCTTCTATGCACTTTCCAGTTCAAATAACTATTCACCAAACAGTCCTCTCTGCAGTCCTGGTGATAAAAAATATCATAACTTTTGGCTTAGAGACACCAACATGGGAAACCATATAATTTTTGGAATCTACATAAAATTTGCCAGACTTTCCTAGTTGGTCAAAAATCCTGATTAATCCGTTTATGCCCTCGTTTTTAACCCCGAAGACCGTTTTGTTATATTACTGGACATCCGTCTTCCCTGGTCGGCCTCTGCTCCTCTTGCCGCTGCCCTCCCTTCTCCCCTGTCAGCTCCGCCACGGCAGCAAAAATACCTTGCCATGGCAACCAAAATCCTTGCCGCGACAGCCCTCTGTAGCAGAGGTGGCTATAGGGCAGGCGGCAGCGATGCTAGGCGGCAGCAGCATGGTGCAGGCGCCGGTGGCTAGGGTTTCTTAGGGGCGCGTCTCTCCTCCTCTCTCACTTATAAGAGTAGTGCCTTTGGCCGAGTAGGTCATAGTTCCCAACAGTGACTGATTCGGTGAGGCAACCGAATCCCCCCTTTTCTCCTCTATTCCATTTTCCTTAACTTCTTTTCCATATTCGTGATTAGGTCCCTAGGGAGAGCATAAACGGGATATCACAGTACATGTGCCTACCATTGCAATTTTTTCCTTTTCCATATTCGTGATTAGTTCCCTAGGAAGAGCATAAACGGGATATTATAGTACAGCTGCCTGTCATTGCAATTTTTTCTCCAGCCTATCCCTTGCATGGATTATGTTTGTGTATATATAGATGAGTTGAGTTCTCTTAATGATTGGTAATTTATTTGCATGTGTTTATTACTCTACATGTGTAGCCATGTTGAACCTCATCAGAATCAACTTATTAAATGCATAGAAATAACCCATTGCTCTGCAAGCAGAGAATAATTAGTCAATATATGGTCGAAGGAAATGTTGATTCTTGTTTTCTAAATATTTTGATGATGTTTGCAGGACATTGAATTATCAAAAGAAATAAATGATTCCTTTAAGCAATCATCTCAGGCAAGGACGAAACTTCCTACTGGCATTGAGATGGGTGTACATGTGCTTACAACTGGGTAAGTATTTGATACTCATGTCATTCTATTTTGACATCGATGCACATTCCGATAACATGGCCATTGCTTCAACCTCCCTTGGCTTCATATGAGATAGCTACTAAGCAGCTGCAATGAGACTTCGTGCAGCATTTGCTGAGCTTGCTGATAGCTATCTCTTTGATTTTGTAAATTGTAAACATGATTTGATTTTATTGTTGGGTTGCAGCTATTGGCCAACATATCCACCAATGGACGTCCAACTTCCACATGAACTCAATGTCTATCAGGTTAGGCTTTGGATGGTGCTAGTGCATAGTCATATCACCTTATCGATGTTTTTGAATCATTTGTTCGTCTCTTTGCTTTCTGACAGGAAATATTTAAGGAATTCTATTTGAGCGAGTACAGTGGAAGGCGCCTTATGTGGCAGAACTCATTAGGCCATTGTGTTTTAAAAGCAGAGTTTCCAAAGGGCAAAAAGGAACTTGCAGTGTCATTATTTCAGGTGTGATAATTCTCACTCAGTTTCTTATTTCATCAGTAACTGTTTGAGATTAACATTTTACACTTTTCTTAACCTCACCATCGTGTGAAGAGTGTGGTGTTGATGTTATTCAATGACGCACAAAAGTTAAGCTTCCAAGATATCAAAGATTCAACTGCTATCGAGGATAAGGAATTGAGAAGGACGCTGCAATCACTTGCCTGCGGTGAAGTTCGAGTTCTCCAAAAGGTGTGATGCTTAAATTCTTTCTTGACCACCTCAAATTCTGCAGCTATTTAAATGTCATTCGTATTTTCAGATACCTAAAGGGAAGGACATAGAAGATGATAATGAGTTTGTATTTAATGAGGAGTTCAGTGCTCCTCTGTATCGCATTAAGGTAACATTTGTTCACTTCTTTTATTTGTCGCTTTCTCGGTTTAATTTTGCTGCAAGCAAAGGACAGAAATCAGACTATTTTTATACCTGGGATATGCAGAGTTAATCGCTGATGTTCTAGCTGACACATTTATCATGTGCTACGAAATCAGACTATTTTTATACCAAAATTTACTGGACTTGCATCACGCCTCGATGTGCAATCGTGCAGAATATTTTGTTACATGCTTTTGTTGTTTCCATACAGGTTGATGCAGCCATAGTTCGAATAATGAAGACCAGGAAGGTCCTCAGCCACACCCTTCTAATAACTGAGCTTTACCAACAGGTCGAAAACCTAACATATATAGCTTTCTTCTTGCATGCACACCATACTTGGATGTGGTCATCTGACTAATTCACTTACTTTCAGCTCAAGTTCCCGATCAAGCCAGCTGACATGAAGAAAAGGATAGAAAGCTTAATCGACAGGGAATATCTCGAGAGAGACAGAAATAACTCCCAGATTTATAATTACCTAGCTTGAAAAGAAGTTGGCACACGACTAAGCTGTATGAGTTCTAACCTTTGTGTATTAGCTAGTGGTGTTTATGTAACTGTTAGAAGTCAGAACACCGTAAATTTGTTTCTTTGGAGTTGTAAACGTATAATGCAGTGGAATGATATTCTTTTCTCTATTCAGTGCTCTCCTCACCCATAGAGTGATAAGACCTCTATTCTTTTTTACTTGTAGTTTTGGACATGGACATGATCACCAACACATCATTGATCATTAATTTTTCTAATAATATGATAGTAAAAATTATTAAAATTATAATGGTATGAAAGTAGTTTTGATGATAAGTCTACTAATATCATTTTCATGGGACAAATTTAAATATTCGTGTGTATATTAGTGCTCAAATTTTAGAATGGTTGACAGCACTCTGAAAAGACATCTAAAAACGGAGGGCGGTGTAATAAATGTAATTAGATAAAATATAGAAAAAGGTAAAATAGTGCATATGCTGCTAGTGTACATATATGTTGGAGTTCTGAAAAATCACGAGATGGTTATGGAATAGGGATTTTGTGGTAAAAGCCCTCGGAATCCAGAAAATTTGCCAGGACAACTTGCGGTAAAGGGAAATTTGCAGATAGACCCCTAAAGTTTTGGATCATTAGGTTCATTCCGGTTTTTGTATTTTTACACGAAAACCCTCATATTTCCGGATTTTCGCACCGGAAAAGTATGACAAGGATTTTTGTGGTTTGACACCTGCGGTTTAAGTTACTCAATTTTAACTATTTAGAAAATTCTGAAAATTTATTGAAATTTGAGAAATAGAATTTCTAACATATATGAGCTTTCATCAATTTGTGAAACCTTGCACTTAGTATCCCTTGGAAACATCATAGTTTTATGGTTTCTTTCCTAACATTGTTTGTTTGGGGTAATAGATTTCCTGCGAGTTTAGTAATTAAATATTGCTTAAATACCTTGAAAAATAGTAGAAAAATCCTAAAATTACGAGAAAAATTATGAGAAATTAAGAAAATTATTTACTACTAGATTAAACTAATATATATACTATTTTGTACTCGTTTCATTCATCTAAATTATTTTACCAGCAATAAACCTATAAAAGTGCATAAAAAATATTGGTTTTATTAGACATCACTAAGAGGGATTTTGACTGCCCTGGATGGCAGCAACTACCTTACATGGGTAATGGATGTTGATACTAACCTTAGACCATTATCTCTTAGTCAAGCCGCGGCGTAGCGAGTGTCGTCGCTCGCCACCGTGCAAGAAGTGTGACCGCAAGCACTATCGCGCAAAAGACAATTGTACTCCTGCAAGCATAACATGACTGGATCAAATTGCTACTTCTAGGGATAAGAAGTCTGCAATGGATTATAGTCCTATTACACACCATGTTGTCTCTCAACTATTCTATGTAAGCACATAGTTTACTAAAGATGATATGATTGTGAAGACTATGTCCAACTTCCACCATAGAAATGTGACTTTACAGTAGCAGTATCATTACACAAATTATGCCGAGTATTTTGATCTGACATACGTCCTACTAGTTACGGAGAAGTAGAGTGATCTCTTGACGAAGAATCACACTGCTAATCCCATAAGGATCACACCTGTTCGAGAAGAACATACAAATACTCAGAAGAAAGGAAATATGCTAGCAGCCGCAAAAAAGGCCATGGGCAGTATAGTGGAAGGGAAAGAAAACATTTAGGTTATGGATAAGTCCAGTGAGAGGTATATAGAGACCTGTAGCAGTCTCATTGTTACCCTCAACTATGATTAGATGTCACTTACCTACACGAGTTGCATTATTAGTTTAGATATAGTTCATGTAAAACTTGGTTACGCTCATGCAGAGCAAGTCCTTATCTTTTGCATTAGGTTGAAAACTTCTGCATTAAATTAATATCTTTTCCTAGAATGATAGGAAAAATTGTTGAAAATTGTAGAACTTACCTACTGTGTAGGACTTCTTCCTTACCTATACTGTCCTTTGCTAGTAGCTCATCTCACCTGTAGTAAATGCTTGCCAGTAGCATCTCTTACCTGTATTAAAACCATTAATCTTGCATGGAATAAAATTACAAATTGTACGCTTTACATTGTAAATAATATATTGCCTTACCTATTAGAAATTAAATATTGAAAATGTGCTCTTGATATCCACTAAGCCTCAATTAACCATGTAGGTTATTTATCCATTAGTTCTTTGTGTACATTGATGCCTAGCAGGTAAAAGGGAACATAATTTCCTAGCTACATAGGAACAAATGGAATTTATCAGCCCCTTATGTCAATCTCCAAAGAATTGTTTTGTCTAAAAGAACAGTATAATCCTTGGACAAGTATAGAATAACTTGCTTCCTAAGACTTGAAGTCTATATGTGTAATACCCCAAAAGTCTTTCGAGAAATAATTGTTTAATTGGAGAGAGGGACCTTAAAGGAAAGAATTAAATAAGGTTTTTTTGGGGGTTCAATTAAATAAGTAATATGGTTCTTTTGCACAAAGCAATATTTTATTTCAAATACCATTAAATATTTTCAAAGGCATTAATTTAATAAAGTAATTGCTTTAACAGAAACTATCAAGAATTTTCTAGTGAAGGTTTCATCCACCAACACTAGTTGACTGGCTCTAACCGTCAAGGTTCAAGACTACAGGTTCCATCCACCCACACTGGCTCTATCCGGCAGGACACAACTCCGAGAGTTCCATCCACTCTCAGGTTCCCAATACTTTTACTTTAAAATCAAAACCAAAAATCTACCATGTGAATGCATTCCTTGCCCGCCCTAGACCGTGAGCACGGCTATTCGAATAGTTTAACACTCTGTAGAGGTTGTACAACTTTACCCATAAGAGATAAGTCATTTTAATAGCCAACATGCTTCCTTAGACATGAGACCCAGATAAAATATCACAAAACTTTTACCTCACTCTAGTCTAGCTAGACACCACCCGCTGAGGTTTCACCGCTGAAGGGTTAAATCCACCACAGTCAGAAGCCCCCTCTTGCGCCATATGAGTACAGTAAATCCCTGTCCCTCACTGTGAATAAACAGTAAATCCCTGGCACCCACTTTCCACTGGTGGTACCTAAGCTAAACTATTGTAAGTTAATCAGTTAGGTCGTACCCATATAGACTTGTGGTTGTACGGTTATGCTCAGTCTGGACAAACACAAGCGTCGGTCCATAATTGACTAGGGCGGAACATTCACAATACAAGTTCTCGTGCTAAATCCGCACCAATCCAATCTTACCATCCGCCTTGGTCTAAACAATTTGCATATTTTATTTTATTTTTAAAAGAACAGTGGCAACACCAATCGCCACTAAATTTCTGAATCAAAAGATTAGATCAATGAAATATAATTTCCACCCCAAGGGTTATATGACCAATTAGCTTGTCTAAGCAAATTATTACTGTTCTAACATTAGCAAAGAATAATAATATTCTCATTACTAAGACAAAGGAAAACCTAAGATTAGAAAGGTACATGGTATTCAACTTCAACGAGGGCATAACAAAATTGGATTAACTAATTCCTTAAGACAGAAGTTATTGTTTTATGTAAATAGCAATGCAATTAAATTTAAAGTAATAAAAAGCATTTCTCAATCATAGGTACAAAATGTTCAAAGGAGACTTGCCTTCTTGCACGCTGTCTTGACCTTCTTGCTGCGGATCTGAGAATTCTTCGACGACGTCGGGATCTACACATGAAACGACAAAACAAATGAATAAAAAAATACAAATAAAATCACAAAAATGCAATATAATTTTATACGAATTTAGGAGAAAGATTCAACGGATTCGGGGTTCACACGAGGGAGAATGAATATTTGGAGGATTGGTTGGGAAAATAAATTTCTAGAAAATATTTGGACCACGAAAAATAGAATGAATTTTATGGAGAATTTACAAGGTTTGAATTTGAATTTTACACGTGCTCAAAAAATTTGAAATTGAAATTTTGAAATACTAAATAAATTTCAAATATTTAAAAGGATAGCAGAAATGGATAGTTTAGAATTTTTCATGAATTTAGAATTTGAATGGGCTCAATCGGAGTTAAAAAGAAAGAGAACGGGCTTTCGAAAGTTTGAAACTAAAGAAAAAGAAAAAACCGATTTTTCGAATTATTTTTATACTGAAAAATCCTGTTTATGATGTCAGCAAGGAATTTAGAATTTTCGGCTGAATTATTTTTCAGTTGAAAAAGATTTTCTTTCGCTGACAGGTGGGGTCGGGTTCATGGTGGATTGGGTTCACAGGTCGGCTTGGTCCACCGTGGACTCGGTCCACGGCTGACGTGGCCCGAGGGAGGAGGTGGCAGTCGTGCGCTGACGAGACGGACATGCGGCGCCACACGGCTGCCACGTGTGCGTACGCGCTGACGGCGCTCGGGCGTACTGGCTCGCCGGTGCCCGGCGGCGGCAGCCGAGGTGCACATGAGAGAGAGGAGGCGACGGGGAACCGGATCCCACTTGGTGCCGGAAATGACCGGCGACTAGGAGCAAGCGGCGGCTACGCACGGGTGTCGACGGCGAGGGATCTCCAGTGGCTGCGTTGCTCGACGGAGGGGCAGAGGATAGTTACCGGGGTACGGGGATCACGCAGACGTCGTCGGCGAGGCGCATGAGTGACCGAGGCGGCGGCGATTTCTCGCCGGAGCTCGTTCGGGTGGCGGAAAAGAGGAACACGGCACGAGGAGCTCAGGCGCGGAAGAGAAGGGCAAAAGGGCTTTCGGCGCATGGGGAGGCAAAAGGAGAAGAATCGGGCTCAGGGAAGGGCTTTTATAGGCTGCGGGGAAGAAGAAACGGCGGCCGGTTACTCCTCGGATTAAAACAGTCGGAGGCGACTTGAAATGGCGGGGGTAAAGAGACTTAAAGGTGGGGGAAACATGCAGGAGTGCTGAGGAGTAAAGAGAGGCACTCGGGCATCAACAAAGGTGAGGAGAAACGGACGGGAGGCGAAGAAACGGAGCTCGGGTGCGGGCGGCAATGGCGGCGGCGGGAGGTTGAAGAACGGGGAGGAAGAAGAAGGATATGACAGGTGGGGCCCACATGTCGGTGAGAGAGAAGGGGAGAGGAAGAGATGGGCGGTCGGATTTGAGACACGTGGTAATGGGCAGATCTCAGCCGTTGGATTTGAATGAAGGGGTAAGTTATGGTGGACAGTCAGGATTAGATCAAGGATGAGATGGATTTAATCCGGGAGCAACACGTGTCAGCTCGAGATAAATCCGGATTTAATATTTATATTAATTTTTAGAAAATACAAGAAAAAGTTATAAATACTTAGAAAATAGTAAATAAAGTTTAAAAATTCCAAAAAAATTCATAGAACATTCTTGGAGCTATTTTAGACTTAGGAAAATATTTTTAATTCAATTTTGGCCTTTAAAAATTTTATAAAATACCTTTTTGACTTTTTAAAATTGATTTTAATTGCAGAAAATTCTCCAAAATTCTATAAAAATGTTTTGGACTTATTAAAAATATTTCCAACTTAAACTTGGCCTTTAAATTTTTACAAAAATACTTTTTAACTTTAAAATTAATTTTAAAATCCAAAAAAACACAGGAAAATCCAAATAGAATTCAAATACATTAAAATAATTAATTTGAATTTAAATTTTTAAAGAAAGCAAATTTTGTGATATTACAAATTCAAGTACAAGATTAGCTACGCGAAGGTGCTGTGTGCAAAGTAGAAGGCATTGGAAAAACGGTTTGGTTCTTTTGAGGTGGCATACGACAATCTTCCTCGTATCTTTAAGGTATTGCAGGACAGGAACCTGGGCACGTATATCACTGTGAAGGATAAGCATTCTATAAGGTCGCCAGGTTATGCAGTGTTGCAGAGGGTCTTCTTACCATTTGGTGCATACATCGAGGCATTTAAGCACATGTTGCCTGTGATCTTAGGTGATGGGACCTTTTTGGCTGGTAAATACAAGGGACAGATCTTGACGGTCATAGCCGTTGACGGGAACAACCAAATATTGCCGCTGGCCATCGCATTCGTGGAAAGTGAGAATTATGAAAGCTGGTTGTGGTTCCTATGATATATGAGGGTTGGAGTTGTCGGCGCTCGTCCTGGTGTGTGCGTAATCCATGATCGCCATGCCGGCATTGTGAAGGCCATTAGAAAACTTCAGGAAGACCCCAAGGAGCCCTACCCTTGGTCGGATATGCGGAACAGATAGTGCATTCGTCACTTAGGAGCGAACCTTTTCAAGTAGTTCCCAAAATTGATAAAGTATTCAAGAGGCTTGCTATGCAGAACCAGCAGAGAAAATTTGATGCTTTGTGGGCGTTGTTGGATGAGAACAGTAGTAAACACGAAGATGAGACAAACAAGGGGTCGGTCATGCCTGGGGCGGCACAACCGGAATGCCTGGCAGCACTCGATGAGCCTAACCTAGCTAGTCCAAGGAGGAGGGCTCACGGAACATCACGTATTTCTCGCAGTGGATCGAGGGAGAACCATTGGAGAAGTGGTCGTTGTTGCACGGCACGGACGGCGAAAGGTACGGCATAATGACGACTAACTATGAGGAGGTGTAAAATTGGGTTCTCAGGGGCCTTCATTTTTAGCCCCTCGTCGCCACTGTGGAAGACGTTCTACATAGCACAATCGGCTACTTCAGGGAGAGGCATGCGAATGCCGCACTTCGTGCGGCCAACCCACGAGCATTGTTGATGTGACCATACCACAAACACATACGACCATAGCATCTAATATTAAGAATGAACTCAAGGTGAATTTGTTTCTTCAGCTTTAACATATTTTAAATGAGAATATGATGCTACGTAATAATGAAAATATATATTTATGCAGCTATATAAGGAGGATTGCATCAACACTACGAGCTCGCGGTTGGGGTCCACCTAAAGGTGGAGCCAATCAGCATATCAATACCAATTCGACGTCTTTCCCAACTCTTCCTAAAGGTCACCACGTCACTTTTGGTCTAAGTAAAGCAAGAGCTCAAGTTGGATACGTTTTGGAATCCAATTTGGCCTCCAGATAAATTCGGATTCAACCTGACAGGCCTAACTTCAAATGTGCATAACTTTCACATACGGAGTCTGTTTGAGGTACACAAGTATTTGTTGGAAAGCTTTTCTCATCCTCTTTCCAAGGATCTAGTCTCACCTCCAAATTCCTTTTGTGCACATTGTAATCATCAAAAGAAGGTGTTGCATCACCTATTTAGGCCAAATTAGGCCTTGTAATGTTTGGGCCCAAGGGGAAGGCGGCCCCTCTCTTGGCCCGTACTATTCATAGCCGTATTGTTCACGTAAATAGTATCATAAATAGTACCACCCCTTATTTCTTAGTTTTGTGTGGCTTTTCCTCCCCTATTTAAGGAGGCCGCACCATTCTAGTTTCCTTATATATTGTTTGCTTAGTTTTTTCATTGTGAAAATTCTTGTTCTTCGCTTGTGTCCATTAGACCAACCGTAAGGAACCTCAGCGCAATCCTACCTTTTTGAACTCAATTTATATATTTGCAATTCAGATTGCTTGTTATCTTGTTCTTGTGTGTTCTTCGGTTGCATGCAGGAATAGACCTTCGTGGTCAGGTCAACCGCGTTCTTGGCACGGTTGCTAACAACTTAGAGTGTGATTTAACAATTGCTTGGTGTTCTGCTTGTGGCCGGTTAGAAGCCTCCACCATCAAAGTCATTCTCCTCCGAATCGAATTTATCATCCTATCGGAAGATCAGGACCCTATTGCCTCGTCAGGTAGTATCAGAGTTTTAGTTGACCGGTAGGAATTTCTTGTATCCCTAGTTAGTTGATTGATTTTTATTTCTTATAGTCCAAAAAAATTTGCCCCACAAAAAGAGTTAATTCCCGTTGTCCAACCTCGTTATGCCTTTCAATCTGTTAGTTTTGATTTGCTAAATTGAATTTACGTCTGTTTTAGCATTGCCGGTCATATCTTTGTTCCTATAAAAATCCAAACAAAACAAAATTCCCCACCCCAATCCCCAATTCCAATTTGGCTGATCTATTCCTTTCTCTGCAGCCGCCACCAAAAATGTCATAAGTTTTGTTTCCGATATCCCTTTTAAGTGAAACCAGTGCCATTAGATAGATAACTTTCTTATCATGTCCATAAAATTTCGCTTCATTCCCACAAGGCAGTTAAAAGATATCTGTAGTGAAATTTGACCCAAATTTCTGAATTGAATCTGTAACAATCGGCACTTGTGATTTTTGTGCGAATTTTTCAGTTGGTTTCCAAAACTTGTCCCCAAAACAAAAGTTGTAGAAAAAGCAGTCAGGAAAATGAGAAAAAAAGAATCATTGAAAAAAAGGCAACTGGAAATAAGTTACGACCAAAATACGGACGTGCTGTCCAGTGGACTGAAATCTTCAGTTTTCAGCTTTGTGTCAATTCTTGTGTTCTTCAATTCCATATTGCATTCGATGGAATTATCTTGTGTTTACCACTCCTATACATTGCTATGCACTTATTTTAGCCTTCTTGCATGCTTGGTTGATTAGTAACATAGGCTAAGAGCTAGATACGAACTATAATTCAATTCTGTGCAATTTCTGAAATTAACTGATTGTTCACCATTGCTACATGTCGAGCTTTTCAACCTACACCTTATACTAATTGATCAGATCATATCAAACCGTCCCTTTCAATCACTTTACTCATCACTTGAGTCAAGTTATCGTGAACCATTAATCGGTTGCACCACCTGTTTGCATTGGTAAGAACTTACTAGAGTTTGGTAAGAGCTTGAGTGTAAGCGACTTTGAGCCTATGAATCCTACCAGTTGATAGGAACATATACTTGTGATTTATTTTCTTATTTTCTACTAACTATGGTAGGTTCATAGGATGATTACGAGATAGATCCACGTCTTCTTCGAGCCATTGAATGGGAGCTCAAGAAAATTCACGAGGAAGATGCACGCTTGAGACAAACTTCTTCACCACGGGAGTTATATGATCGTGATAGTACGTCTGTTAAAACTAAAATCACTTTGCCATCCTTTACTGATAAATTTATCCTGATAGGCAAAAGATAGCACTAGATAAAGAATTTAAATGTTATGATTGGTCTGATAGGCAAAGATTGGAGCTGCCACTAGTGTTTTTATTGATGATGCAATACTTTGGTGGAAGTATGTTGATAGACATGGTCAAGTGCCTCAAACTTCAAATGCATTAAAAAAATTATGAGAGATGAATTCGTTCCTAAAACCTGCTGATTATTTGTTAGCTAGATTGCAACGTTTAAAATAACGAAGTAGAACAGTAAGGGAATATTATCGTGAATTAAAAACTTGTTTAATGCATTGTGGCTTAGAGGAACATACTGAAGGTACAGAGAATAGATTCTTACGTGGGCTTAATAAAGAAATTCAGGACCTTCTTATTCACGAAGAATATAATTCTCTCCCTTATTTATTTATACTTGCTTGTAAGGTTGAAAGTAAGATTGAGGAGAAATTGAAAGTGCTTGATTATAAGAAACATGAGAACAAACCCGTATTTGTGCCTTTTTCTGTGACTAACAACTTGCAGGTAGTTGAGAATCATGTCGAAGAGGAGCATGAGCTGATTTAACTATCGACTCCATTGGTTGAGAATGAAGAAGAGGAGATGGATGCATCTACATCATCTGAGAAGAGCCAAAAAGGTAAAAAAATGGTGCTATCGTCACTCACGGTGAGTATGCTTGTGAAGAACTGCAATTATCCAAAGTTCATGCTATTTTAGCGCAAAACTTAGTGGAAAACGATTTTGAAACACACATGTTTCAAGTAGAGAATTCAAACTACATTGACTTGAGTGTACCATGTCATAAAATAAATAAATTGCCTACTATTTTGAGTGATTCATGTGATGAATTAATCGCATACAATTACCATGTGGCTTTGGTTTGATATAAAAAAGTTTTTACTAGAATTTTTCTTGCTAATTCGTTATGTTACATCATGTTGGATCTAACTATAACATTGTCACAGGCTGTGGAGAAAGTTTCTGAACTCGCATGTTCGAAATTCTTGTTTAGTGCCTGCACCCCTGAGTATAAGTTTAATTTGATTGGAGATTATGGTGTAGAAAATCAATTTCTTATATGTTGAATATGCATAACTTGTGATCACATGGATGAATTGAAGCTTGCTGTTTTGGACAATAATTCATGTGTACTGAATCTTGTTCAATATGAGAGGAAAGTAAAATTTAGTACCCATTCAATGCCTATGTGTTCATCTCTTTTTGCACCATCAGGTATGGACAATCTGAATAAACATGATGAATTATGAAAGAAATTACAAATCTCTTCACCCTTGCTAGATGAATTTGCTATTGCTCGATAGAAATCTGATTATATGGATGAGCTTTGTTTGGTTCCAATAGTTGTAGTTTTGCCCATATGTGCCACCACTACAAGTTTACAACTTCAGATATTTGAATTGCATAAATGCTTCACTTACATTTGCAAAACTAGTTACAATAATTGCTTTGTGAGAAATTTTGATTTCCTCATTATCATATATGATTACTCTTGGGTTAATAATACAATGAGCTTTCATGATCGCTGCTGTTTTATAGCATTAATTGTGCAACAACGAAGAATTGTTAAAACATATGTCATATACATATACCATGCATACACCTTGGCTTCTTTGTTATCATATTTTCAACTTAACAAAAATCGAGAACGGCTTTGTTTTCAAGAAGGGGAGGATGATGAGGACATGACCCCTATGGATACAACCATATTTGATATGCTTGTTGTTCTAATTACAAGAGCTCCTACGCATCACTTAAATTATCAGGTGAACTCGTTTGAAAGAGGTTTTACTTTGTTTGATAAAGAACTTATGATATTACATAATGAGAGTCCGTTGTGTTTGTTGTCATATACCAAGATTTATTATCAAGATCATGCAAACAGGTTAGGCTATACATCTGTTAAAACCGAGGATGATTTTCTATCAAGAAGGGGAGATTGATGTGACTATGCCACAAACACATACGACCATAGCACCGAATATTAAGATTGAGCTAAAGGTGAATTTGTTTCTTCAGTTTCAACATATTTTAAATAAGAATATGATTGCTACTTAATAATGAAATTGTATATTTGTGTAGCTATACAACAAGGATTGCATCAACACTACAAGCTTGTGGTTGGAATCCACCTAAAGGGAAGCCAACAAGCATATCAAGACCAAGTCGACATCTTTCCAAACTCTTCCTTAAGGTCACCATGTCACTTTTGGTCCAAGTAAAACAAGAGCTCAAGTTGGATACGTTTTGGAATCCAATTCAGCCTCCAGATTAATTCGGATTTAGTCTGATAGGCCCAACTTCAAATGTGCATAACTTTCACATACAGAGTCAGTTTGAGGTCCGCAAGTACTTGTTAGAAAGATTTTCTCGTCCTCTTTCCAACGGAAATAGCCTCACCTCCAAATTCCTTCTGTGTACACTGTAATCATAAAAAGAAGATGCTATATCACTTGTTTAGGCTAAATTGGGCCTTGTAATGTTTGGGCCCAAGGGGAAGGCGCCTCCTCTCTTGACCTGTACTATTCATGACAGTACTATTCATGGTCATACTATTCACGTGAACAGTTTCATAAATAGTAACATCCCTTATTTCTTAGTTTTGCGTAGCTTTCCTCCCCTTTTTAAGGAGACCACACCATTATAGTTTTCTTGGATTTCGTTTGCTTAGTTTTTTCATTGTGAAAACTCTTATTCTTCACTTGTGTCGACTAGACAACCGTAAAGAACCTCTACGCAATTCCACCTTTTTGAACTCAATTTATATATATTTGCAATTCAGATTGCTTGTTATCTTGTTCTTACGTGTTCTTCGGTTGCATGCAGGAATAGACCTTCGTGGTCAGGTCAACTGCGTTTTTGGCACGGATGATAATGCCTTGGAGTGTGGTTTAGCGATTGCTTGGTGTTCTGGTCATGACCGATTAGAGGCTTGCATCGTCAAAGTCATTCTTGTCCAAATCGAAGTTATCATCCTATCGAAATATCGGTACCCCCATTGCCTCATCAATTGTACTCGTCGAAAATTACGGCATACATGGAGACGAAGGTACAGAAGGGCCAATTACACACGGTGCACGTCATGGGCAATATGAAGTATTGTTTTGACGTGGTACTCTGTGATAGAGCCAGATTTGGGATGGCTTGTGCCCTTGTTACCTACGAGGTATGCCTTGGAGATCATGTAAATGAACCTAGCTACATGTGCAACAAGCCGAAGCTGTTACACAAGTCATGCTCTCATGTCCTCGCTGTATGCGGGACCGTGGGTATGGATCCTTCGAACTTCATATCGGAGTACTTCTTCAAGGAGAGGGTGATGCATGTATGGTGTGGTAAGCTTAGGGGGTTCAGGGTTGTGGAGAACTTCGTCACCTTGGATATTGTAGGGAGGACCTGGATTCCGGATGTTGACATGCTAAAGGGTGGGAAGGGTCGACGACAGAGCCGATATATTAGAAATGATATGGACGAAGTGCAAACCGGAGCATCTGGTGCACGTTGTGGGCAGTGCGGTCAGGAGGGGCACAAAGCTAGACGATGCAAGGCATGTACTGATCAGTAGGCAGAGCGGCACGATCCATCACACAAAGTTGTATTTATCCATCTGCTACAAAGCAACGTTAACATCAAAACTCTATTAGTAGTACTACAAAATAGACGAGTGCCTACTTGTATCCCGTAGTATGGGTATCGGAAGAAACGTCGCCCGCCATCTGTATGGCCTTCTGCCACCTACACCACCACATCCTGCATGTGTTTGCATTTCGGCCACACTGGCTAAGCGCGTCTATTTGGTAACAAGCGGTACGTAACACTGAAGTCCTCCTTTTATTCGAGCGGAAGGTCCTTCTTTGGTGACCCATATTCGATTGGCCCCTCGGTGTTTGTCATGGTGGCTTACTCTATGACGGAGAAGATAGTTGTTCCTACTATCAATGCCTCGGCCATTCATTTTATACCGTAATAGAAGTGTCGCGGCGTCATTTATGACACAGGGCAGCTATGCGCAGCGACAAGACCACACGTGTCTACTTTGCGCAGCGACATGACATAACGGGTCAGCTTTGAGTAGCGACAAGACTACACACGCCGGCTTTGCACAGTGACATGACCACACAAGCCAGCTTTACTCAGTGACATGACATGACTACCAATCGTTTCGTAGTGACATGACCGCACGCATCAGCTTTGAGCGGTGAGAAGACCGCATGTGCCAGCTTTGCGTAGCAACATGACCATATGAGCCAGTTTTGCGCAGCGACAAAACTAAAGGGTATAATTTTTCGCAGACCGAAGACTTGACTGCATAGTTTTGCGTGCCCATAATACCACACTTGGTAGCTTTATTCAGTAACATGACCATACAGGCATCTTCATACAGCGAGAACGCCACAAGGGGCCATATAAAAGGAGGTCGAATAGATTTCTGAGAGAACACTACGCAAGCAAACCCCACACTACATCGGTGCTTGCTTCACCACACTGAGATGGACAAAAGGCAGAAGAAGTAATGGGACAAGGTGATGAAGCAATAGGAGGAGACTTACGACCTAGCAAGGTCGGCTGCCGCCCTCGATGAGAAAGTAAGGGTTGCTACGGCCCAGGCAGAATAAGCCCAGCGTGCTACGAGGTCAGCTCCCCATAATGACACGACCCGTAGCAACAACCCTATCCCGAATGTTCCTACCGAGCGTTCGCGGCAACACCCACCAAAGGGGGAGATGTCCCCCTTTATTGGTGCCAGAACCCGTGCAAGTTCTTCAAATCTAAGCACTGACTCAGCCTAGGTATGCATTACTGAGGATGCGCAAACTATTCCAGTGACTATCCCGACTACCGTCTAGACACCGCGACCTATCGGCAGTAGGTAAGGGCCAGGTGCACCATTTTCCCCTATTTTTTCTCCTTTAAAGTACACACTAACAATCTCTTTCGTGTATTCACAGTTCCCGGAACCCCTATGTGGCTACCGAAATAGGATCGATCTTGAGATCCACCCAGATGATCAATGGGCTCTCAACTTCGAGGAGTGGAACGTCACAAGGTCCTCCGAGATCCAGGAGGAGAAGCACTGCGAGGACGAGCAAACCGAGCATATACAACGGGAGATGAAAGCTCATCTCAATGCGTGCACGTGTAGGGAGCGCGAGGCTCGCGCTCCTCAATGCGTGCACGTGTAGGGAGCGCGAGGCTCGCACGAAGGAGCGCGAGAAAAAGAGGGAAATGGTGACCAAGACAAAAGAGGTCGCCGAGGAGTTTAATGCCAAGCTCGCAAGGAAGGGAAAATGACACCGGTCCATGCAGTAGGTCGTATGAGCAGTTAGGTTGGTTAGTCGCACATGATGCTCTATATTATACATGTAATCAAACTCTACGCGACATGTTACTCCCAACTATATTATGAAGTCTATTTTAATTCAGACAACCTTATTTCCTCGTCTTTTCGCATTCAATTATTCCCATAGCAAGTCATCCAACAATATTAACAGACCAGTTTTCTTTAGTGTACGAATTCTCGGTAACATCACAATATCACTTACCATCGTACTTACCGATCGTTTTAAGTTCAATCATTCTTAAAAAAAGTTTCACAAATTTTTTTAGCCTACAACAACATACAATGATCATAAACTTTTATTACGAATCCAACAGATTATCTTCCAATCATAATCTACAAAATTCACATAGGACAGTTTGCAGTCACCTAGCCACAGGGCGACTACAGTTGCTATCGCCCAGCCACAGGGCGACATGTTCCAGTCGCCCAACTGTCGGGCGACTGGAACTTGTCGTCCAACAGCTTATAGAGACCTTTGTTGTCGCTTTTCCGTTGGACGATAGGCTCCAGTCACCCGACGGTTAGTCGACTGGAGTCTATTTCTGTAAAAAAAAATTGATACGAATATATTTCTGTTATTTCGAATAAAAATAGATTATTCAGAAAAAAAAACCCAAGACACTTATCGTGTCAATCACCAATCTTGGCAGCACGCCTTCGACCTTCATCCCAATTCCCGTCTCTTCTCTTGGAGCCTCGGACAGCTCAAGCTCACATGCCCTCCACACACTTCCATTAAAACCCCGCACCGCCAAATCCCGAGCCCGACGGCACACATGGCCACCGCGCCGGCCGCGTCCGTCGCCCCGCCCCGCCGCGTGTTCATCTGCGGCGGCGGCGTCGTCGGCGCGTGCACGGCTTACTTCCTCTCCACCCACGCCGCCTCCCCACCGTTCCCACCCTCGTCGAGAAGTCCTCCCCGCCTGCGCCGCCTCTGGCAAGGCCGGCGGATTCCTCGCGCTCGACTGGTGCGACTCCACCCCCGCCCTCTCGTCGCTCGCGCGCGCCTCCTTCGCCCTCCACCGCAGCCTCGCCGCCTCGCTCGACGGCGCCTCCGCCTACGGCTTCCGCCCCGTCCACACCCTCTCCATCTGCCTCCCCTCCCAGCCTGGACCCGCCTCCCCCCACCCGCTCCTCCCTTCTTGGGTCGACCCTCCGCCTCCGCCGCGCCGCCGCGCGAGCTCGGCACCCCGGACACCACCGCGCAGGTCCACCCGGGACTCTTCACCAAGGCCGTCCTCGCCGCGTCCGGCGCCGAGGTGGTTATTGGCGAGGTGGAGCGCGTGGTGGTCCGCGACGGGCGCGTCACCGGCGTCGGGGTCAAGGGCCACGGCGTGGTGGACGCCGACGCCGTGGTGCTCGCGCTCGGCCCGTGGTCCGGGCGGTTCGAGATGGTCAAGGAGGTGTTCCACGTGTCAGGGCTCAAGGCGCACAGCATCGTGCTCCGGCCGCGCGAGCCGGACAAGATCACGCCGCACGCCCTGTTCCTGAGCTACCAGCCGGAGCCCGGCGCCAAGATGCTCGACCCCGAGGTGTACCCGCGGCCCACTGGTACACCATTGCCGCCATCCATTAAGCTGAATTCCTGTGAATTAAGCTGCATTGGACACATGCTTGCTTGTGTTGTTCTTGCTGTTTGTGTGTGTGCAGGGGAGGTGTACATTTGTGGGATGACCAAGGACGAGGACGTGCCAGATGATCCGGCGACGATCACAGGGGAGCCCGACTCAATTGCAATGCTGCACAAGATCGCCGGGAGGGTGTCAAGCCAGCTGAATACGGAGGAGGGGGCCGAGGTGGTGGCGGAGCAGGCGTGCTACCTGCCGTGCACCAGCGATGGGCTGCCGGTCATTGGGGAGATGCCCGGGGTGAAGGGGTTGTATGTGGCCACCGGGCACAGCTGCTGGGGGATCCTCAATGCTCCAGCCACCGCTGCAGCGCTCGCGGAGCTCATCCTCGATGGACAGGCCAAGATCGTCGATCTTGCGCCATTCAGCCCGGCGAGATTTCTCAAAAGGAGGAGCAGTCGTTGAGTGCAACTTTGTATGGTGTTTGATCTGAGGTTCCAAACCTGGCAACTGAATAAAATTATCCTCACTTGTATCCTTTGTGAGGAGAAAGCTGCGAACCATGTGTGAGTGAATAAATCATGAATACTTGCTGTTGCGTTACATTTCATGTTGAGTTTTTGTGACTTGTTACATCTGCAACTGTTTACTCTGATATGCGTGTTACCTGCTGTCAAGTGATAGTGTGCTACCATCTCAGAAAAAAAAAGTGTGATACTATTATGGACTTGAGCAACGAGGAAAGATGCCCTATTCCGATTAATAGCTTTCACAAAATCTCCATTTTTGTTTTGAGTAACCTGTATTCTTCAGCCTTCAGATACTAGGAAACAAGATAACAAATCTATTCCGTGAGAACGTCTTTGAATGCAGACATGAACTGCAAATGCACTGCCTCGCTTTTGCATGATCATGAGGATGAAAATGTAAAGTTTACAGAAAAAAAATCGTTTGTGTTCTGACCAGTATGCAATTGTCAGACTAATAAGTGTGCCGTACAATGTAAGTTGCCTCCCGAAAACCCACCATGCAACTCTCAAACTAAGTAGACACTACTTTTATCTCCCAAACTGAACAACTTTTTGCCAGTTTTACAATATGTTTACTACATTTTTCTGAGTTCTAACAAGGATTTTTTTTAAGGCAATCTTTCTAACAAGTACTTAATGGTTCAAGTCCAAGTATAGGGTTGCCTTCTTCACTGCTTTAAACGAAGTTTGCAGCCTTCAATCTCTCTGTTTCCTGCTCAATGGCCTTCCTTTCCCAGCTTCAGCTCGGTTCTCCTTGACATCCGCAAGCTTCCAGACACAATGTTCCGCCTGAATGTCAACCGACTCGAGCAAGAAGATACCATCCTTCTGCAGGATCTGCTTCGAGACAAGGTCATCATCTCCTTCAATAAAGTATTGCACCCTCATTGCCATATCTTTGAAGCGATCCAGATCCTCAGGCACCTTTAGAAGTCGCTCTGCTCCTGGTGATGAAACCTGCAATCACCAAATTAGTTCATTGTAAGTTCCTCTGAAATGCAGATGCAGCAATTGAGTGAGAAATTTGATATCGTAGCTTGCCTCAACTGCCAGGTCTAGGGGGATTTCGCCTTTTTCGGTTATCTCATCCAACTTCTGCTTGTAGTGTTTATTGAAACTCTCTATTTCCTCGATACCAGGGCACCCATATCTATCAAGATTCCCAGACAAGAAAAAAGGAAAAGGAATAAGGTTGCCATATCATTTCTGTTGGGTTGATCTCGGCTAACCAACCCCGAGATTTCAGGGAGGAGACCTCCTCCACTCGCGCCATGATCGGAAGCGCTGCAACCAACTCTTGGTTTCGGTCCTGGTCACTTAGGGCCATATAAAGAGACTAGGGTTTCGGCAGGGCTACGCACGCGAGTCGTTCTAGGCCTCTCAAACCCTAACAGACCCGATCATCTAACGTGCGCTGCGGTGAACGAAGACCGAAACCCTCTTCGTCTCCGTCCACAGCTT
The DNA here is from genome assembly GCA_036346245.1 of Bonia amplexicaulis. Taxonomy (NCBI): domain Eukaryota; kingdom Viridiplantae; phylum Streptophyta; class Magnoliopsida; order Poales; family Poaceae; genus Bonia; species Bonia amplexicaulis. The sequence goes on along the minus strand of CM070738.1, from coordinate 11,128,703 downwards.
CACCAACGCCGGCCGACTGCCTCTACACCGTCGGCCGCCCTCCCCTGCTGCATCAACCGAGCACCAACCACCTCCCTATGGCTACTTCCAGTTCGGGTATGTTAATTATGCTTCCGCTCTAATGATTTAGCTAGGTGTTCATGTTCTTGATCTAGGGTTAAGCCTAATGATTTTTGTTTAGACTTAGATTAAAATCTACATTTTCTTTAATAGAAACAAGCTATCAGGATCAGGTTAGATGATAAAAACATTTTGGTGGTATCTACACCTACTCAATATCCAAGATCAATAATGCAGAAAGGCATGGCGCACAAATGAAGATAGGATGCCATCACACTGTGAACCACCCGTGTCTACAGTATGAAAAGCATGCTACTCCAACTCTAATGATGGACATTTTGACATGACATTTTTTGGGCATTAACTAGTTTAAGAACAATGAGATGAAACAGCAAAGTAGGTACAACTTGATCTCCCTAAAATAACTCAAAATATTATCAAGATTACGAACGTCAGAACGCTTCAGAAATCAAGGCATGCTGCAGGCATCAAATTGAACACTGCACTTTGAAAGAAGTTGTGAGACCATGTAGAGGTCACCCTATGGTTGTGATGAATAATTGACTTTTAGATTAGAGTATGGGTGAAGGTTGAGTTTGGATTTGAGGAGTTTTGCAAAAGATCGCTTCGGTTTCGTCTGTGTGGTCGGCAGTCTGACTTACGACTTGGTCAATATTACGTCTTGGTGGTCGGCAGAAAGTCCTACGACATGGTGGTCGGCAGGAGTTCTTACGACTTGGTGGTCGACAGGAGTTCTTACGACTTGGTGGTCGACAGGAAGTCCTACGACTTGGTGGTCGGCAGGAAGTCCTACGACTTGGTGGTCGCTAGGAGTTCTTACGACTTGGTGGTCGGCAGAAGTTCTTACGACTTAGTGGTTGACAGATGCGCTTACGACTTGGTGGTCGTAGCTTCTGCTGCTTGTGATCGATAGTCGTAGTTTCTGCTGGTCGTGATCGATAGTTATAGTTTCTGCTGGTCATGATCGATAGTCGTAGTTTCTGCTGGTCGTGATCGATAGTCGTAGTTTCTGCTGGTCGTGATCAATAGTCGTAGCTTCTGTTGGTCGTGATCGATAGTCGTAGCTCTGCCTGGTCGTGATCGATGGTCGTAGCTTCTGCTAGCCGTGATCGATGGTCGTAAATCTGCGAGGTCGTGATCGATAGTCATAGCCGATGTATGCAGTGGTTGTAGCGATCTGTGTAGTGGTCGCAGTGCTCTGCTTGTGTGATCGATAGTCATAGCCGATGTATGCAGTGGTTGTAGCGATCTGTGTAGTGGTCGCAGTGCTCTGCTTGTGTGATCGATAGTCATAGCCGATGTATGCAGTGGTTGTAGCGATCTGTGTAGTGGTCGCAGTGCTCTGCTTGTGTGATCGATAGTCATAGCTTGTGGTCTCGATGGTCGTAGCAAGCTGTGTGGTGGTCGTAGCGGTCTTGTGTGTAGTCGTAGACTGTTGGTAGGACCTTTTGGGCTATGAGTACCTCATGTCTTGTGCGTCTGAGTACTCGTAAGTCGTATTAGACCAGTCGGTGGGCTGAAGTTGTTCACTGGAATATTGATGTTCTGATCAGGGTTGTTCACTGGAATACATTTTGATTGTGCAAATTGATGATCTTTGTGTATCGTGTGGTGCTGCGTGATGGTTTGATTGTTGGTGTTAGTTGTAGGACTTCGGAGCTAGGTCATGGTGAGACGTAGGAGGACCGGGACTAGGCACAGGGAGGTGTTGAGGTGCAGAACGGTCAGTGAGACGCCGAAGATGATCGAGGCTGGTAAGATGGTTGCAAGCCGGGACGACGAGGAACCGGAGCGGGAGCTACCGGAGGTGGACATGACGGGCAACGGCGAGGTGGACCAGGACTAGGCTCAGGGAGGAGTCGAGGTCCAGACGGTTAAGGATGCCGGGTGCCGTCATGCCCAAGGAGAAGCACATGGTGCGCCAAGTGACTTGGGCCGTTTGCAGGCGAGGATGGTTCGGTGGGATCCGGACGCGTGAGAGGCTTGAGACAAGTCATTGGGGCCACATGCAAGCCGCTTTGAGAAACGTGCGTGAGTAAAACCTAGTGTTAGGTGGGGTTAACGGGTTATCCCCGGTTTAGACTGATGGTAGGATCCATTAGGTCTAAAGTTCACTGGTGAGCCTATAAAAGGGGGACGGAAGACAAGAGCCAGTGTTTGAGACGATTGGCCTAGCCTGTGGCTGGCACCTCTCCCTCCTATGGGAATTAGGTTATACAGTGAGTGTTGGCTCTAGGCTTAGAGCTTGGTCCTCTCAAGGGGAGTGGCTATAAAACCGATATCTCAAGTGAGAAATCCAGCAACTTTGGTCTACCCTTTGTGTATCTTTTTGTTTAAGTTTGCTCTGTTCTGAGTTTTTGGTTTGGTTCTTCCTCTTTGTTTTTCGTTCTGTTCCCCTCTCTTCTTGATCTGAAGTTATTCTTTGCTTGATCTCATTGATGCTCTGAATCGCAGTGATAGGTGGGAATATAACCAAAGTCATCTTGGCTTACTTTGACCCACGAGCGGTTCTGATTAACGACTTCAGTTCTTGAACTCAGTTCATGTGCGCTTTTAATCAAATCGCAAAAAGGTCTCAATTTGGTTAATAAGTTTTCAATTCAAGATTGGAGTAGCCTCTTGAGACCTTAAGCAATTTGCGTACAAAGTTTCACGACCATTTGATCTGTTAATCAAAAGATATGTGGATTTTAGATCTTGCGGTCGTGCGTTGCTCTGTTCGTCCGAATCATTTTCAACTGCTTCCAGCTTCGATCACGGTCAAGACTCAGATCGCATCGCGTCTGATTTTGACCGCACTTGTTTTCGATTGCTTAATGGTCGTAGATCTCATGATCGTGCGCCATCATTGCTTTTTGAGTTATTTGTGACCGCAGTCGGTTACGAGTGCTCGACAGTCTTCGACCATGTCTCATGACTACTCTGTTTTGAGATCGTTCTCTTCTCTCTTGATCTTTTCTTGATCCAAGAGTTTTGGTTGATTATTCGTTGTAGCTGCTTGCTGTGACATGTGGGTTTGGACTCAAAGCCATCTTGTCTATTATCTTCCCACGAGTATGATCGGTTCATCTGTTCGATCTCAAGTCTTTGTTCTTGTGTGCCTTTGATCAAATCTCAAAGAGGTCTCAACTTGCTTACTAAGTTTTCAATCCATGATGGGATTAGCTTCCTGAGACCTTAAGTTACTTTCGTACAAATTTCCGTGGCCATTTGATCTCTGAATCAAAAGATTTAATGTTTTCAGATCTGGTGGTCGTGCGCCTTTTCTGTTTCTAGTCGTTCATGACCACAACTGATCTCCTCAATGGCCTTAGTAGTGTGGTCGGGCGCCTCTAGTACTTCTAGTCGTTTATGACCACGTCTGCTTTCTATCGCCTAATGGTCCTAAATCATGTGGTCGCGTGCCTTCTCTACAACCTCTAGTCGTTTACGACCACACTTGTTTTTGATCGCTTAATGGTCGTAGATCTCTCGGTCACATTCTGATCTATTACAACCACGTACTGGTTTTCGACTGCAAACATTTTCCATCCGCACTTTGATCATTGACTACGGTGGTGTCGACCATTCATTGGCCTTTGACCACGTTGTTTACAATCGCGTTGGTCTTTAACAGCGCTGGTTTCCGACCACTCATTGGTCCTGAACTATGCTGGCCTTTCGATCGCACATTGAACATTGACAACGTTGGTATCGACCACGTTGGTCTTCGACAACGTTGGCGTTCGACAACGTTGGCGTTCAACCGCGTTGGTTTCGACCACGCTGGTTTCAACCACGTTGGTTACGACCACATTGGTTTCGACCACGTGGGTTTCGACCACGCTGGTTTCGACCACATTGGTTACGACTACGTTGGTTTTGATCACGTTGATTATGACCACGTTGGTTTCGACCACGCTGATTACGACCACGTTTGTTTCGACCACCTTGGTTTCGATCACGTTGGTTACGACCACGTTGGTTTCAACTACAATGGCTTCGACCACGTTGTCTGTCCTTCGACTACATTGTCTGACTTTCAACCACGTTGCTTTTCTCTGCTGAATGGTTGCGTTCAGTTTGGCTGTCTTATGCTTTCCGACCAGTAGTCGTAATCGTCCATGTTGTGTTTTCGCCGAGTGGTCGTAATTCGACCACGTTGTGCTCTAATCTGGTTATGCTGAGCTCTATGTTCCTCTGTTTTCAAGTAGACTTCATATCTTAATCTTCATAGTTTTGTAGCTATTGGAGAAAAGAAATATGTGAATATTTAGAGGAAAAATCTCTAGGCACCATTCACCCCCTCTCTGTTGCCTGTCCGGTCCTACAAAAGCAACTGCGAGTTTTGACTAGATATGGTGGCAATTGTTTCAGTATTCAGGCAACTATAGTAGATGACCATATTAAAACACACTCCAAATTCTCCATGTGCAAGTGCAACATTGCAATGTCCATACGAGGTCAAGAAATGCCTCAAAAGTACAAAAATGAAAACCTCCTCACCTGTTCGTGAGCTTGTCCAGCCGCATGTAGACGTATCCCTTGGGCGAGACCTTGAAGGCGAACATGGCAATGTCGTCGCCGAAATGCTGGCCAAGAACCTCCTTAGCCGCCGCGAGGGCGCTCTCCCCCCACTTGACGTCCCGCAGGACGACCCCGCCGCCGTCGCCACCGTCACCGATCTGAAACGAACCACCAGAGGAGTCAAGAACAAGCTGAGTAGAGCGCACTTGGCATGCTGCAAGGAGGACGGTTGTAGAATCGAACTACATCGGGCTCGACCTCGCCTTCTTCGTCGTCCTCCCACTCTACCATCCATTCCTGCGCCTCCACCATCCATTCCTGCGCCTCCTCCGCGCCCGCCTCGCGGCTGGCGTCGCTCGCGCGCTGCTCGCCAGGAGCGCGTCGTTATCTCTAATCTTGTTTTTCATTGTTGAGGCGAGCAGTTTTATTTTCTCGGTCAGCCAAAATAAGAAGTCGCGACAGGTTTCGATCAAGGTTGTCTTGACTTATGTCTCGCATTGGTTCATCAGCCGAATGGGTTTCAAGACTCCAGTTCGACCAGAATGCAGATAAGAGTATCTCTTTAGTTTATTTGAGTTGTAAGTTTGTGATCCAGGTTATTAGGATCATGGACCAAAGTAGTGGTTTTGATGTTGCAAACATTTCGCGTGTTAGTTACTATTTTTCAGGAATGTTGAGTAAAAGTCGCAGCTCTCTGTTTTTCCATATACACTGTAGCGCATCCAGAGAGTTACTTCAGAGTTTTAGAAAAGAGAAGACTCTAAGTTCAGAGCAAATTGTATTGCGCATTCCTTTTCCATTTTGTATCCAGTTTCTTTGTGTGATTTCAGATTGAGGCATTCTGATCCAACATTTGGTATCAGAGCTTGGACCGGTGAAGGAGAAGAACCGGTGAATGCCCTAGTTTGTGCCGGCGACCACCATGGCAGGCTCCGGGAAAGAAATTTCAGGCGGGCTGCAATACCCCGTGCTGACCCGATCAAATTTCTCGGCGTGGTCTATCAAGATGCAAGCGGTGATGGAAGCACATGATCTCTGGGACGCGGTAGATCCTGAAGATCCGATAGAGCCAGTGGACGCCAAGAAGAACAAGATCGCACGAGCGGCAATCCTCAATGCGATACCGGAAGATGTGCTCTTTCTTGTGGCGAAAAAGAAGAGTGCGCAGGAAGTGTGGAAAGCTCTGAAAGTCATGTTTCTGGGGGCTGAGCGTGTGTAGGAAGCTCGGGTCCAATCACTGATTGAGGAATTTGATGGCCTCAAGATGAAGTCCAATGAAACTATTGAAGACTATGCCTTCAAGGTTGGGACTATTGTCAATAAGATCAGGGAACTTGGTGACAAGGTGGAAGACTCCTATGTTGTCAAGAGAATGCTGCGGTCTCTCCCAAACAGGTTCTTGCAAATTGTCAGTTCAATTGAACAATTTGCAGACCTGAAGAACATGACCGTGGAAGAACTGATTGGGAGATTGAAGGCTCATGAGGAGAGACTGCGCAGTGCTGAAGAAGCAGATGATGAACATGTTCTCCTTACAAGGGCTCAGTGGAAGGCCAAAGAAGAGAAGAAGGGTGGTGAGACATCAGGAAGCAGCTTCAGGAGAGGAAGCTTCGGACGTGGCCGAGGCCGTGGACGTTGGCAAGGACGCGGCCACTGGGACAGCACACCTAGAACAGAAAAAGAGCACAGGTCCGACAACAGAACCGACAAAGAGTTCAAGTTTGATAAGACCAAGGTGAGATGTTACAATTGCCAAAACTATGGTCATTACTCTTCTGAATGCAAGTCAAAGAAGAAAGAGATGAAAGCACATCTTGTTGAGAAAAATGATGTAGATCCAGCCCTGTTGATGATGCAAATCAATGGGCCAATGCATCTTACAAATCTTTCTACTGCAACTGTACTGCTGAATGAAGAAAAAATCCTTCCAAAGCTTGGAGATGAAGGTGGGCCGAAGAGTCTGACTTGGTATCTTGACTCGGGTGCTAGCAATCACATGTCTGGAAACCGCGAAGTGTTTACAGTTTTGGACACAACGGTGGCTGGGTCAGTGAGGTTTGGAGATGGATCTATTGCAGAGATTCGTGGGCGGGGAACAGCCTTGTTTCAACGCCAAACCGAGGAGCACAAAGCACTAACTGAAGTTTATTACATCCCACAGTTAAAGAGCAACATTTTGAGTCTTGGGCAGCTGGATGAGAATGGGTGTAAAACAGTAATTGAAGACGGGGTGCTGAGGATTTATGATCAAGAGAAGCAGTTACTGGTAAAAGTCAGAAGGTCAAGTAACCAGCTGTATTTGCTGAAACTTCAACCGGCAGAATCAGTATGTTTACTGACTGCACTGAAGGAGAAAGGGTGGCTATGGCATGCTAGATTTGGTCACCTAAATTTCAGAGCTTTGAAGGATATGGCAAGGCAGCAGATGGTTGAAGGCTTGCCACTGATTAGTCATGTTGAGCAGCTGTGTAGGGCTGTTTGGCAGGAAAACAACACCGACTGCCATTCCCTTCAGCTAGCTCATACCGGGCACAATCACCTTTGGAATTACTTCATGGAGACTTGTGTGGACCCATATCACCAGCCACGCCATCAGGGAAGAGGTATTTCCTGTTAATTGTTGATGATTGCACTAGATTTATGTGGATTGTACTCATTAAAACCAAAGATGAAGCACTGGCTGCGTTCAAGTCAGTAAAGGCAAAAGCTGAGCTAGAAACTGGTCTAAAGGTTAAAGCTTTGAGGACAGATAGAGGAGGGGAGTTCACTTCAAAGGTGTTTCATAACTTCTGTGATGATTTGGGTTTGAAAAGGTTTCTCATGGCTCCTTATACACCCCAGCAAAACGGAGTGGCCGAGCGGAGGAATCAGACTATTGTAGCAATGACAAGGAGTCTTTTGAAGAGCAAGAACATGCCAGGAGTATTTTGGGGTGAAGCTGCAGCCACGACAGTGTATTTGCTAAACCGAGCGCTGACAAAATCGGTTGTCGGAAAAAACGCCGTATGAAGCTTTGTACAAGAGGAAATCCCAGGTACATCATCTGAGAACCTTTGGATGTGTGGCACATGTTAGGACTGCTATTCCCCATCTCAGTAAATTGCAAGATAGAAGTATGAAGATGGTTTTCATAGGTTATGAAAGTGGGTCTAAAGCATATCGTTTCTATGACCCAAAGAGCTGCAAAGTGTCTGTCAGCAGAGATGTTGCATTTGAAGAAGAAGGTGCATGGGACTGGGAAGGACAAACAGATGGTGGTACACAACAGAAAAATCAAAGTGATATGTTTACCATCCATGTCGAGCAAAGACATGATCCAGCAGAAGAGCAGAATTCAGATCAACTTGTGCCAACTTCAGATGATGTTTATGAAGATTCAAGCACTGGGAATGCAGGCGCTGCTGGAAATTTTGGTGGAGACAGCAGTAGTGAAGAACATGTGCCTGTGCAACACAGCAGTCCACCATCCACGCCGGGTGCTTTGTCTCCAAACACACCAGCAGGTTCAGGTTCAGCAGCACCGAGTGCGCCATCAAGTGAAGGGCCTGGTCGACAGCGATCTCTGCAGGATATTTACAATGCTACTGTTCCAATTCAGCTACAACTGGAACAATTAGAATTCTGCATGATGACAGCAGAAGAACCTGCTAAGTTTTGAGGAGGCAGTGAAGGAAAAATGTTGGAGGCAAGCTATGGAAGATGAGTTAAAGTCCATTGAAGATAACGAAACTTGGAAGCTTGTGGAGCAGCCAGGGAATCAAAAGCCCATAGGTTTGAAGTGAGTATTCAAAGTAAAAAAAGACCCCTCAGGTGCGATTGTCAAGCACAAAGTGCGTTTGGTTGTGAAGGGGTATGTTTAGCGTCATGGAGTGGATTTTGATGAGGTTTTTGCGCCGGTTGCGAGAATGGAGACCGTGAGGTTGCTTGTGAGCCTGGCAGCGCAGCAAAATTGGGAAGTCCATCATATGGACGTGAAGACGGCATTCTTGAATGGTGAACTTGCTGAAGAAGTGTATGTGTCACAACCACCTGGATTTGAAATCCAAGGTCAAGAGCATAAGGTGTTGAAGTTGAAAAGGCGTTATATGGGCTTCGTCAAGCGCCGAGAGCTTGGAGCATCAAACTGGATTCGAGTTTGACAACACTCGGATTCGAGCGTAGCCCATTGGAGCATGCAGTGTACAAAAAGGTAAAAGACTCTTCAGTTTTGATAGTTGGAGTATATGTGGATGATTTGATTATCATGGGCTCAAGTAATGTTGAAATTGCCGAGTTTAAGGCTCAAATGCAGCAGCTATTTAGTATGAGTGACCTTGGTTTGCTCAGTTATTATTTGGGTATCCAAGTTAAGCAAACGGCAGAAGGGATCACATTGTGTCAATCAACATATGCAAAGAGGGTGTTGAGAGAAGCCGGGATGGAAGGGTGTAATCCTTGTGTCACACCCATGGAAGAGAGGTTGAGCAAAGTGAGTAAGAGTTCTCCTGTTGATCCAACCTTGTATAGAAATATTATTGGAAGTTTGAGGTATTTGGTTAATATCCGTCCTGATATTGCATACTCAGTTGGGATTGTTAGTCGGTTTATGGAGAGTCCGACAAGTGAGCACATGACTGCCGTGAAGAGAATTCTGAGATACATAAGTGGAACACTTGAGTTTGGATGTTTCTATGGAAGAAAAGGCAGCAGCGATATGGAATTAATTGGGTACAGTGACAGTGATCTTGCCGGAGATGTAGATGATAGAAAGAGTACCACCGGTGCTGTATTTTATCATTGTTCAAACTTGATCGCTTGAATCTCACAGAAGCAAAGGGTGGTAGCTTTATCTTCATGCGAAGCCATATTGCAGCGACAACGTCAGCTTGTCAAGGAATTTGGATTGCATGGTTGTTGAGTGATTTGTTGAATCAAGAACAAAAGAAGTTCAAGCTGCTAGTTGATAACAAGTCGGCCATCTCGTTGTGCAAGAATCCAGTGCATCACGACAGAAGCAAACACATCGATACAAGGTACCACTTTATTCGTGAATGTGTGGAGAGTGAGAAAATTGAAGTGGAACATGTGAGGACGGAAGATCAGTTGGCCGATATCTTAACAATGTCATTAGGGTGACTGTTATCTCTAATCTTGTTTTGCTGCTGTTGAGGCAGAACAGTTTTTATTTTCTCGGTCAGCCAAAATAAGAAGTCTGCACAGGTTTCAGTCTGGCGCTGTCTTCAGCTTATCTGCATTGGTTCATCAGCCGAATGGGTTTCAAGACTCCAGTTCGACCAGAATGCAGATAAGAGTATCTCTTTAGTTTATTTGAGTTGTAAGTTTGTGATCCAGGTTATTAGGATCATGGACCAAAGTAGTGGTTTTGATGTTGCAAACATTTCACGTGTTAGTTACTATTTTTCAGGAGTGTTGAGTAAAAGTCGCAGCTCTCTATTTTTCGATATACACTGTAGCGCATCCAAAGAGTTACTTCAGAGTTTTAGAAAAGAGAAGACTCTAAGTTCAGAGCAAATTGTATTTCGCATTCCTTTTCCATTTTGTATCCAGTTTCTTTGTGTGATTGCAGATTGAGGCATTCTGATCCAACAGCGTCTGCACTGCATCCACAGCTGCGGCACCCAGCGCAGGAGGGAGGCGCTGGGAGTAGGAGGCGGAGGAAGCATGCGAGGGAACGGCGCGGCGGAGACAGCAACATGGCGCGGCGGAGGCGCGGGGCATTTCATCGAGCACCTGGCGAGCAGCGTGCGGAGCGCCTGGGCGCGTGCGTGCGTAGAGTGGGACTTCGGCACGACCAGGTCTATCGTGCCCGTCTTTGGCTGCGGCTCGGCCCGATCATCTCATCGTCGCGGTGTCGTCCGGCTCGCATCATCTCCGCCAGTCCAAGCCCGTGCTCGCCGTGTCGCGTGCGGCCGAGCACCAAGACGATCTGTCGTGCCGTGCCGCCCACCGTGCCAGTTTTTCAGGCCCGGTCCGGCCTACCGTTCGTGCCGAGCCGCACGGCCCACCACATGTCAGGCTAGATCGTGCCTGGACCGGATCGTGCCGGCCGTGCTTCGAGCTGGCCCAAAAAAGTACAGCCTAAGTCCTAGCTTGATGCGTGCACCATCCTTCCTGGTTCGACCCTGTTCGTGCTTGGTTTGGGCTCAGTGTTTACATTCGCTTCTTCTTCAGGTCGGTAGTATATTGGTTGGGTTTTCTTGGGCTTTGTTCAGTGCGACGCTTGGGCTTTCTTGGGATTTGTTACTGTTGAAATGGATATGGAACAGTTCCCTGATAGAGCATGAAGGCCCATAAGTGGTTGCATGATCTGACAGATGGTCCCTTTCATTTTCACCGGTTAGTGGCTAGTACATTCTACAACATTTCCCCTTTTTTTGGCAAATATTCTACAGCAATTCTTGAGTGGCTCCATGTTTTACAGCGCAAGAGATCATCAGTAATGGAAAATATATTGATATTATTCATCCATCACATTTTCTTTCTCCAACTGGAACATTCTCCTATCTGCTTAATCAATTTGCTGCTCGTGGCATGCATGTGTGGCAAGAGCTTTGGTTGGACATGCATGCATGCCCACTAAACCTACCCAAATCAGTAGGGTTTTCCGGGCAGACGGAGCTATCCATGGAAACAGTTGCACTTGTTTGTCACTGCAAATTGCAAGTCAAGTTAGCTGACATGATAACGATGATAATGGCCCTTTCTTTTTTGACTTTTCGGCTGGCCTTTGATTTTGACTGCTTTCAGTTATAATCCATAAGAACTCATCACTAACCTCTTCCTCTTTGGCTCCTCTTCAACAAATGCTTGCTTGAATGCATACATGGCCCCAGTGTTGGCGCTGAGCACTGCTCCGGCGTAAACGGAGGATGAGGATTGCCTGAGTTCGATCATACACATACTACAAGAGAATGCGAGAGAGATTCTGTTTTGGTGCTGCAAGATGTTGCGGCGTTTTCTTCTCGTTTCATTGATGAAAATAAAACAGACCGTCCCGGACGCACGAGCCCGGTTCTTCCGCATGCACAGGCCTTGACGTGAACATTGCGCGCCTCAGGCGTAACAAACTAAATAGCTGAATATGCAGGAAAAGGAATATGCAGCGGGATTGAGTCTAACAAATCACCCTCTAATCCCGTTGCACCTGAACTACTCCCAATTTCTGCCTCATCTCGACAAATTTGACGCGTCCGAGCGCTTTGGTGAGGACATCAGCCAGTTGCCCATCAGTGCCGATGTAATCAACCTTCACCAATCCTTCTTCAATGCATTCACGGATGAAATGATACTTTGTATCTATATGCTTGCTTCTATCATGATGCACCGGGTTTTTGCTTAACGCAATCGCCGATTTATTATTTACCAGCAGTTTCACTTCAGTTGGAGCATGCGCCATCAGTTCTCCCAACAACCGACTCAACCACACCCCCTGACAAGCTGCCGCTGCTGCTGCTATGTATTCCACCTCACAAGATGAAAGTGCCACCACCTTCTACTTCTGCGAAGTCCATGTGACTAGGCTTGTACCAAGGAAGAAGATAACCCCAGATGTGCTCTTTCGGTCGTTGGTGTCACCAGCGAAGTCACTGTCGCTGAAGCCAACAAGTTCAGCATTCAGTTCAGTGTCCTTCCTGTACCGACATCCATACCCACCAGTCCCTTTCAAATACCTGAGGATTTGTTTGACTGCTGCCCAATGTTGTGCACCGGGACACTCCATGAATCTGCTTACTACTCCCATTGAATGAGCAAGGTCTGGTCAGGTATTGATAATATACTTGATGCGGATCCACCTAGCAAGCTAGCTGAACCCCGTTGCTTTGGCCCTGATCATTCACGATACGCCTTGCTGGATGCCCTCACCAAATAAGCCTTCTCCCACGCACACCACAGCACGTGAACGAAGGGTAGAGAAACCGAAGTTTCAGCGAGTAGAATCCAACACCACAATTGGATTCAACACACTAAGAGCAATTCCTCGATGAAAATCTCAAGAACACGCCAACAATGGCCACCAAACCATGGTGATTTTCTTGTTTCTATTTATCAAATCATAGCCTCAGTCACAATGGGGCTAAGGCCCTGGCCTTATATTGGTGCATAATGCACGGCCTTGATTACAACTCACGCACTACTTGGCCTAAGGCCGAAACAAACTCCAATACGAACTAAAAAGGAAATACCTAAACTGCTACCTCTGGTTTCTCTCTCAATTTGCGACTTGACCGTGAGGATTCCGTGGCTGGCACCTCATCCATTGTGTGGAGGTTCAAAATAGCTTTCCAACGAGTCCAAGAACGCCCAAATCGGACTCCGTTTGTGAAAGTTATGGACATTTTAGTATCGGTCTGCCAGCTGTCCCAATCCGAGTCCGAATCGGTTTCAAATCTTTATATGTTTTGTTTTCTTGTTGAAGTGGCTTCCAAATCCGTTTGGAACCTGAAAAAGAGTCCATCTCCATCTTTAGAAAGTCATGGTGTGGTCGGATTTTACTTTTATTTGCATTGCAATACTCGAACTCTTTATGTTTGGCAAGTCTCGCGCGTCTCTCCGGACAGCTCGTGCAGCATCCAATGAAATTGCCATAACTTTGTGTAGGAAGCTCCAAATCAAGTGCCGTTTGATTCGTTGGAAAATAGACTTCATTATCTTTCCAAATATGTCTCTTGTGCATATTAGAAACCTCAGAATTGGTATTCAAAGCTTCTTGAACATTGTGCACAGAACTGCAAGCACTAACCAAAGTTGTAGTGCTACTTGGTGCCACATCATCCTCCCCTCCTTGAAGCAAAGCCGTCCTCGGCTTTGGGGTAATCTTGGGAGCTTGCTTCTTCTTGGCTGCAATTTCTTCATCAACATGAATAGCACTCTCCAATTTTGGTTTCAACACATGCTTCTTTCCCCCATGTACAAAAGTGTATGTGTTGGACCGGCCCTCATGCATAGCATTACGATCATATTGCCATGGTCTTCCCAACAATAACCCACATGCATCCATTGGAACTACGTCACAATCCACCTTGTCAACATAGTCACCAACAACAAATGGAACACGAACCTTGTGAGTTATCTTTAGTCTTCCGGAGTTGTGTAGCCACTCCACATGATGTGGTTGAGGATGCCTCCACGTGGACAGCCCTAAAGCATACACCAAATCTTTGCTAATCACATTGGTATAACTTCCACCATCTATGATCAACTTGCATGCTTTTTCTTTGATCTTGCACTCCGCTTGGAAAACACTCCACCGCTGTCCTTTGGTTTCAGTTTCTTTACTTTGCACCTTTCGGACCAAAAGATTAACACCATTCAATTCGGATCACAATAGACAACATCCTCCTTGGAATCGTCGGATTTTTCGCCGTAATCACTACTAGAACTTGTTGAAGCATAGCCCTCTTTGGTGAGAAGCACTCTTCGTTTATTTGGGCAATCACGCATCATATGACCCCTTCCCTTGCACTTGAAACACTCAATTTCTCTAGCACAAGCATTAGAAGGCAAACTAGAATCAGTTTAGTTGCTTCTTTACCTCTGTTGCTCTGCCTCCTTTGAAAGAGCACCATTTGAACGACTTGATGCCGCCACCGTGGAGTGTGAACCCACATCATCGCCTTGCTGTAATGAACGCTCCATGACTTTGTTTGAGTGTTAGCATGTCCACCCTTGGCTTGTTTGCGCTTCAATTGTTGTTCAAGACGTTCGACTTGATGCACCAAGTCTTGAATGTTGTAGTAATGGACCATCTCCACCCTATCTTGCACATCCTCATTCAACCCATTAAAGAAACGTGCCATAGTAGCCTCATCATGCTCCTCTGTCCCTGTACGGATCATCAACATCTCCATCTCTTTATAATATTCATCAACACTAGAATTACCTTGACGTAGTTGTTGTAGCCGGTTGTACAAGGTCCTCGTAGTGTGCTGGGACAAACGTCGCCTCAAAATATTCTTCGATTGTGTCCAAGTATCGGACGAGCTCCTACGCGACACAATTGGTTCCACCAAACAAGAGCATATCCAGTGAACTCAATTATCGCCAAACGGATCTTCTTATCCTCAGTATAGTGATGGGTGTCAAAAATTTGTTCGACACGCATCTCCCAATCCAAGTAGTCCTCCGGTTCAGCTTTACCATTAAATGATGGGATAAAAATTTTTATCCGCCCAATTCCATCATCCACGGCAACACGCTGAGCAAACCCAACACCATCATGCATACCTCCACCATGGGCACCTCTGCCACGCATGTCCCTACCACGGTCAGCACCACGGTAGTCCCGAGCATGGCGCGGTTGTGGAGCAAAGACCGCTGCACCATCAAAGACCTCCTCATGTTCGTTGTCTTCATATGGTCCACGTCGATCGAGATATTGAGGTCTCCGTTCAGCATGCTGAAACTGTGGTGGCTGGTTGCGTAGCACCTCCGTCAAAGCATCAATTCGTGCCCCCAAATCATCAACCTTGCCTTCAAGCTTCCGGTGACAACTTAAGAAGTAGTCACGTGTCGTTTCAAATTCAATTCGTACCTCGGGCGGCAAAGACGCCGCATATTGGAGCACCTCCCCAATTAGCTCGGCATCATTATGTCGCGCCTCGCCATCTTTAGTCTTTATAGAACCCACCATTAAGAAAAATTCAGCAACCTCGTCGTGACTAACCACGCTCGATACCAAGATGATGCGGATCCACCTAGCAAGCTAGCTGAACCCCGTTGCTTTGGCCCTGATCATTCACGATACGCCTTGCTGGATGCCCTCACCAAATAAGCCTTCTCCCACGCACACCACAGCACGTGAACGAAGGGTAGAGAAACCGAAGTTTCAGTGAGTAGAATCCAACACCACAATTGATTCAACACACTAAGAGCAATTCCTCGATGAAAATCTCAAGAACACGCCAACAATGGCCACCAAACCATGGTGATTTTCTTGTTTCTATTTATCAAATCATAGCCTCAGTCACAATGGGGCTAAGGCCCTGGCCTTATATTGGTGCATAATGCACGGCCTTGATTACAACTCACGCACTACTTGGCCTAAGGCGAAACAAACTCAATACGAACTAAAAGGAAATACCTAAACTGCTACCTCTGGTTTCTCTCTCAATTTGCGACTTGACCGTGAGGATTCCGTGGCTGGCACCTCATCCATTGTGTGGAGGTTCAAAATAGCTTTCCAACGAGTCCAAGAACGCCCAAATCGGACTCCGTTTGTGAAAGTTATGAATATTTTAGTATCGGTCTGCCAGCTGTCCCAATCCGAGTCCGAATCGGTTTCAAATCTTTATATGTTTTGCTTTCTTGTTGAAGTGGCTTCCAAATCCGTTTGGAACCTGAAAAAGAGTCCTTCTCCATCTTTAGAAAGTCATGGTGTGGTCGGATTTTACTTTTATTTGCATTGCAATACTCGAACTCTTTATGTTTGGCAAGTCTCGTGCGTCTCTCCGGACAGCTCGTGCAGCATCCAATGAAATTGCCATAACTTTGTGTAGGAAGTCAAGTGCCGTTTGATTCGTTGGAAAATAGACTTCATTATCTTTCCAAATATGTCTCTTGTGCATATTAGAAACCTCAGAATTGGTATTCAAAGCTTCTTGAACATTGTGCACAGAACTGCAAGCACTAACCAAAGTTGTAGTGCTACTTGGTGCCACATCAATACTTTAAGCTGCCGACAATACTTCTGAATTTTGTCTCATCAATAGCGTCACGGCTCTCCAGTTTGTTCAGTTTCAGCCGAGGTTCCATTGGAGTGTGACAGGGATTACAGTATCTCATTCCTACCATCTCGAGAATTTTGCCCGCGTATGCAGTCTAAGAGTGATTTCTCCTTCTCCCTGCTTCACCTCAACTTCCAGGTAATAACTCATAAGCCCAAGGTCACTCATGCTGAAACTTTGCATCTTGTTTGAACTTGGCAATGCCATTCCTGTCCGGCCCGGATATGATTAGATCATCCACATATAAACCCACTAACAGGAGTGTGTCTTGTTTTCCCCTCCTGTACATGACATGTTCCAGCTTGCTTCTCTCAAAGCCAAGTGCAATCAACTCCTTGTCAAGCCTTGCATTCCACGCTCGCGGCGGCTGCCGTAGGCCATAAAGAGCCTTCCGAAGCTTCAACACTTTCGTGTCGCCATTGCCAATTGTGTACCCGGGGGGCTGCTGCACATACACTTCTTCCGTCAAATTACCATTGAGAAATGCGGATTTTACATCCATGTGGTGTACCTCCCAATTTCCCTGAGCCGCAAGTGCGATTAGCAGCCTGACAGTCTCCATCCTCGCCGCGGGAGCAAATACTTCATCGTAATCCACCCCCTGTCGCTGTGCATATCCCTTTGCCACCAAGCGAGCCTTGTGCTTCACGATGTTATCGGATGGATCCTTCTTGACCTTAAAGACCCATTTGAGGCCTATTGCTCTGTGTCCAGCAGGCAATGTCACCAATTTCCAAGTTTGGTTCTCACGGATTGCTTCCATTTCTACATCCATTGCCTGACGCCAGCATTGCTCTAACAGCGCTTGCTCGATGCTCCTTGGCTCCTCCGCTACAAACAGACATAAGCCACTGAACTCTGGATCATGAACTTCCTCGGTCGTGTCAAGGAGATTCTGGACTGCCCAAAAACGAGGCTTGAAACCATCAGTATCCAGTCCACCTTCAGACGGCGGGGTCGCCCACTGTATGCCAATTGAACTGATCAGTGTAGCTTCTGGAGTATGCAGTGGCACTGATGTAGTTGAAGAGGCTTGAGTTGAAACTGGAATTGGAAGTGCAGGTGTTACAACTGGTTCTTCTGACGACGCCCTGTGATACCTTCTCAATACATGGAGAACTCTGCATAATCCTAAGAACTCATATGTTGTGTTGGAAAACTTGGTGGTCCCTGCAAAGCCCCTACGAACATGGACATATTCTACCATGCCCACACTAGCCCAAAGATTCACCTATCAACTACCACCTATTGTTTATTGCTGGAAAATAGCAACTTATTTTGCTAGGGTCACCTCATAAGAGACACATGTGCTTGTACAAATTTACTTAGGTCTATGGCACAATAGATCAATCCTTAGCAACAGAGGTGGCACAATCATAAACCAAGATCTTGTGCAAACTATACCAGTCTCCACACACCACTCGCCCAAGTTTAAATCATTTTTATTTTCACATTTTTAACCAAACTATCAAAGGTAACTCCTTTAAACATTTATACAAGTGTTTCCCATGGTTAAATAATTTATTTAGTTGATCCATATATGCATGGCTAAGCATTAAAAAATTAATACCATCTAAAATTCCCCAAATATTTGTACCAATTGTGGATAGCAATACTATGGTGACAACAGTGAGGATAGCAATTTGTCAAGGTTGAAACAATGCAACAACTAGGTATAACTGCCAACCTTATTAACATAGAAATTTTACCGAAATACAAGCATGCATAATAATTTTAAAACGCAACATACATAACAATGAAAATATGGAATCAAACATGATCAAATGAGGGTGCTTGCTGTAACACCCCAGCCAGACAATGGCCTGGAATGCTACCAAACTAAGTAATATAACAAAGATAAACTAAATACACCTCACAAATTTTCGGCAGAACTTCCTTTGTGTAGTTATCTATGTTGGAGATTTCAACAAAGAATTCTAATAAATAAAGATAAACCAACTTGTAATATGATCAAGACCTATTCAAAACTGACTATTCATTACTATGACATCCATAGCAACTAACATCTAAGATATAAAGCATGAGCATCCTAAATCTTCTATTCATTTATTACAGTTTACTTCCAGCAAGCAATAATCATAAAAAGTACTTAAAGTAATTCATTTATCTACTATTTAATTTCTTCGTTTCTTTCCATTGTGGGTAGATCATGCAAAAGTACAACAAGACTAATCCTTTTTTCCCCATGCATGCCGATCTCGTAAGGGTACCTAAAACACAACAAACAATAAGGGTGAGTCCATAAACTTAGCAAATATGATAAGTGTAACAATAGCATACATGTACACTACTCCATAAAGAACACCCAACATTTACTTACAAACACATGCTATGCAATATGATCAACAAGATCTTTATCTTTTCTCTTTCTCTTTTGCATTTTACCGGTAATGCAAAGTGCGCATCCATCGATGCACACCCATGCCTGTACCATCTGGTACAGGGACCAATACCCATACTCCGCAAGTATGGAGACCTAAGCCCATGCTCTTCAAGCATGGGGACCTTTAGCCCGTCATCGACATGACGGGGACCTCAGCAGCTGCTCGGTCATCACATGACCAAGAATTCAATAAGCCAACATGATGCATATGTATGAAAATCTCAATTTAATAGAAACGTGCATCCACAACAACCATGCACATGAATGACCTATTCATACTGCACTGTTCACAATCATGGACTTCATAACTTTCAAACAACCATGAATACACAGAACTCATACCACTAGTAACCCTGATCATTATCAATTATGCCATCATCACAATCATGAACACACAATTGCTCATAATATATATCAAACATTGATATTCTGTAATATCTATTAAATCTGTCATTATACTTACCTTAATCGTGAGAGGACGAGGGACGTGCAGAAGGTGCTGCCCCCGGGACCACTCCACCACCTGAATAATAATTATAACGCACGCTAAGATAACAATAGTGGACCATAGACTATATAAAACAATCATGAACTCGCCAAAAATGTCTAACTCGGTTCCAACCCCAAATCCTAAAGGTCGATCTGCCCCCACTGTGGACAGTCAACTTCAAAAATCCAAATCTATTGGTACATGAGTCCAATAAGATGTTCTTAGACTTTATGAAAAGGTAATTAAATTCTCCAACTAAGCCTAGTTGGTGAATCTCTCTGAATTGGCCAAAAAAATACCCCCTCAAGCCAGTTTATAAAACATCAATTTTGCGTTGGGTTCTCTGGATAGACTACTAAAAATACCATAATTTTCAGTATGAGTGTCCGAATTACGAGTTCTTGAGTTTTCTGGAAAGCTGAGACAATGATCTACAATTTTAATTACACTGAGCTTCTCTGGTTCTCCTTTTTTCTAATGGCTTAACACAATTTACTAAAACCTGACAGAAAACCCACAAATCTGTAGAACAGTCCCACTAATAAAATCATAACTTCTGCTAGAAAGGTCCAACGACGTGTTCTAGCACTTCACGGAAAGATGCCGACGTCCTCTACATTACTCTAGGAAATGTATAGAACTGAATCCGCACTTAACTGCATCAATACGAGTGTCTAGTGAAATCTATCCTGAGCAGACTACAATACCGACAATACTACAACAATTAAATATGCATCTAACAGGGGGAAACAGGGGTTACTCTTGACGAACCACTGAAGAACACAATGAATACCACACGATCTCTCTCCCCCTTCCTTTTCCCTTCTTCCCCTTCCCTTCCCTTCCCTTCCTCCTCTCTTCCCTATTATTTCTGTCACGGTAGCACAAACCTTGTTGCGGCAGCCAATTTCCTCGCCGTGGTAGCCGAAAACCTTGCCATGGCAGCAATTCTAGAGGTGGCGGCTGTGGGGCGAAGGGGGTGCGGCCACCAAGGAAAAAAAGGGGAGGGAAGTTGGGGAGGCGGCTAGGGTTTGGGGGAGGGGCGCCTCCCCCGCATATGGCCGGCCACCACTTGGCCCAAGGCCCAAGCCTAGGTTGATGGGGTTTTGCAGAAATCCCCTCTCTAAAATCTCTGTTAAACTCTTTTCTATCTGGTCCTTCTCCCCAATTAATCTATTCTCTCTCGAATCACAGTTAGGGTATTACACTTGCCTTGCTCATTGAATGCTTGGTCTCGCTCTGGATCAACCTCAGGTATTTCTAAGACATAGGTATCTAGTCAGTAAAAGCAAAATGGCACAAATCAGAGCCAAATAAATTCAAATCGAGAAAAATTGTAATATTTTTTTGTAGATATATGAAATTTAATGATTTTAAAATTTATAAATAAGTTTCACTCACATTGGAGTTCGTATGAGGAAGAATGAGCTAATCGAAGTTTTACTGAGAGATAAATCCAAGAAAGAAAAAAGAAAGTACTGTACCGAGAGGGGTGATGTCGAAGGTGTAGTTTTGAATTGTGCTAACCTATTGAGAAAACGTATTTTGGCTAAACTGAAGGTGTCCTCACAATTTCTGGATTTTGAAAATGGTTTAAAGAGCTGGGACCATATGTCGTAGACTCATTTCATTAAAATCGGTTTTAATTATGAAAACTGACTTGGGGGACCCACATGTCGTAGACTGCTTAGTGCTTAACCTTGATTAGTTGTGCCATTAGGGCCACCCAATAGGTGGACCCCACCTGGTAGACAGTGGGAAGCAGAAAAAGCATAACCAAGCTCACCAGCAACGAGGTAGGCGTGGAAAGGTGAGGGTGACTAGAGAAATGGAAGGAGGGGAGCAAGGCAAAGGTCACTAAGGTGGTGGCTTCGGAGGAGAGATCCTGTAGGTCACCAGCGACGAGGCCTAGCGGCTGCATGGGGTAGGGCCACGGAGGAAGGGCGAGAGAGCGAGGAAGGCAGCAAACAAGACAGGGAAATGTTTCTAAGCGTGGTTGTGACACAAGTGGTGTGGCTCGGGGACCAATGGTCACCAGAGTGACAATGGTGGCAACTTCCATGGTGGCACCATGGACGGTGATGGTGACGATGGTGAAAACGACTTGCCCGAGCCAAGGATGAGGAGTCCTTAGCATCATCGGCTTACCATAAGCACAACAGTGGTGTTGGAGAGTCGGAGGACTAAGGTGGCCAGATAGCGGTGAATAGGGGTGATAGTGATTGCTTCACAACGGTGACGAGCTACGGTGAGGGAGAGATTACAGGAAGGTGCAGATTAGATTCCTTGCTAACTAGAGATGGTGTAAGCATGACGAATAGGACATGATCTCACCAGATTGTGAGGGAGGATGAAAATGGTGACGGTGGCCACAGTTGAAGGTGACAACCCAATATCAACAAAAGGCTGCAACAACACCAAACTTAGATGAGGGCTTGTGCATGTGAGGCTAAGGGGCGAGCTTGGATGCGGATATGAAGCAAGGAAAACTCACCGGTGGCAATGGCGCCTCTAGAGCATGCATACCAGTGCCGAGAACGGCACTGACATTCCCAGTGAACTAGAGAGCAAGTGGCTCCAGCTGCTGGAAAAATGAGTCAAGTGGCAAACTAGGAAGGAGATGATATGCACAGGAGGCTTTGGTACTCAGAGATTTAGACGGGAGATTCTCCACAAAATCTCATAGCGCGGCAACAAAAGAGAGGGCACTCTCACCATATCTCTCATTCCTGTGCGACAATAGAAGGGAGACAAAAAGGGAGTATTGGGGAGTGTTGGTGATGAGACAGGATTGGCTGAGGTGGACAAAGAGCTCACGTGGATGGCTGACTTGGTCCGAGCGTCAGATTCAGTCAGGGCGGACGATGGTGATGCGGCACGGTGCTTACCCGTGCGTGGATTGGCGACTATAGGTAGTTATGAGCTGATGTGGTGGTGATGACCATGGTGTGAACTCTGGGTCCATAGGGCAGTGATAGAAGGAAACGACATGCAACATGGAGCGGTTCCAGGCATGGCCATGCTATCACTCCGCTCAGGCCAATGGTGGAAGACGATGCCTAGCATGCAGGTCTGAGTTGTCAGCAAGAGGAGGTGGCGAGGGAAATAAACTACTACTGGGCTACAACTGGAGCAAAGAAGATGGGCCACAGTAGGCTTTCAGCCCAAAAGGGAGGTGGGAGAAAAAAAGAGTTTAAAATTTAATTCAAACTTGAGAATTGAAAGAATTTTTAAACATAGCAAATGGATTTGAAAAATAAAAAAAAATGGAGGGACTGCTAAGGATAGATAGCACTTAGGAAAATTATTTCCAAGATTTTATCATTTCTAAGTTTTCTCAAAAATTCATTTGCTGCTATCTTTAATTGAGAAATGTTTTTAATCAATAACCAAAATGCAGATAAAGGATCATAATTCATAAATTAATATTTTAAATACAATTAATTGAAAATTAAATACTGGGCTATTACAATCACCTACAAACAATGGATGAATCCCGATGCCTATGACAAAAAATTGGTATAGGGTATACCCAAGTAAGAGTGTGTTAGGTTGCTCGTACCAACTGGAATATGGATGGAATGGGTCTAAGAGGAAGTGCCCTCCATGCATTTTGTTGACTGAACTGGACTATTCCGTCCTAGTGGTATATAAGTTTGAGGAATATTCCCTCTAGGTGTCGAACCATCCTCTTCACCAAAAATGATTGAACCCTACGGTATAGAGGCCATCCCATCACATCTAACCTCATCCTACCAACGAAAAACACCTAAGTCGCTACAGTTATGTATAAGAATGAAATTATTCAAAAGATCTTTTCATTTTAGAAGTATAAATATTTGGCCTAGGCACTTAAGCTTTGTTTAGGGTGTGACATCTAATCTAGAAATCATAGACCAGTAATGCAAGATTCTCACATAAGTTTTGTAGAAAACCCAACATGTCGGACCCTGGGCATTCAATATCCGTAATCCATGAGAGTGTACCATACTACTCTCATGATCAGTGGCTAGTACACACATCCACAACAATGAAATCACATCCATACATGTTGCATTCATGCACCTTACAACAATAGGTGATATATATGGGATATATATCAAGTTTACAACAAAAAGGCTGACAGGCCAAATAAATATAAGTACCAATAGGGTGTAGTGGAAGACAAGGTAAATACACCAAAATGCATCCAACAGTATGCCATCCATACCCCAAGGCAACCGACAAGTATTAGGCCCTAGAATGACCTATCGCCATGTCGTCCGGTACTGAGTGCAACGTATATGTCGTTGCATTGTTTATTCCTCATTCTCCGAGCAACAATTTAAGCAAGATTGAGTATATTGTATACTTAGCAATACTTGTAGTGTTTTACAACATAATATATAAATGCAATGCTAAACAAAGGATGAGGCTCTACGCTACAAGTTATTTGCAGCATGAAGCAAGTTTTTATTTGCGATATTGATAGGTAATAATTTGTAACGAAAATTTAAAGAGCAATTACTGTGTAAGGAAATAACAAGTATATAACTTTGAATAAGAGTAAATCATAGCTGAAGGACCGAAATGGCAACAGAGGGGGCGTGAATGGTGCCTTAAAAAATATATATATTGCACCCTACAGTAAACAAAAATCCTTCTCCTGTAGCTATGGAAGCTATGAAGAGGACATGTCCATGTTACCTGGCATTAAAAGAGAAATCGGCAAATAAAACAACTAATAGCAGCAAACTGGAGAGAAATGCCGTTCGAACCGTTCGTTCCAGCTAACCCACTACGATCGGACAGGTCCGAACGTTCCAGTCAATCGGACGGTCTGAGACCAATGAGCGAAGGAAATCGAACGGTTCCCCTCACTGCCGATCGGACTGGTCCGAACGTTCGCTTGATCGAACGGGCCGGGGGCAACGAGTTAAAGGAAACCGAACGGTTCCCCTCGCTGCCGATCGGACTGGTCCGAACGTTCCCTTGATCGAACGGGCCGAGGGCAACGAGTTAAAGGAAATCGAACGGTTCCCTTTCGCTGCCGATCGGGCTGGTCCGAACGTTCACTCGATCGAACGAGCCAAAGGCAATGGGCGAAGGAAATCGAACGGTTCCCCTTCGTTGCCGATCGGACTGGTCCGAACGTTCACTCGATCGAACGAGCCGAAGGCAATGGGCAAAGGAAATCGAACGGTTCCCCTTCGCTGCCGATCGAACTGGTTCAAAAGGAACAAGAGAAGAACAGCAACAAAACTAAAACAGAGAGCTGCTAATGAACTGAAATCTGAGTGCTTAAGGTTCTAGTTACTTTGTTATGGAAATTAACATCATAACTAGAACTCTATCACAGAGAGAAAATACCAAGATTTCTTTGCCTTCTCGTCCAGTAAAACTTCAGAGGAACATAAGAACTGAAAATACAGAGAGCATCCTCTAAATCAGGTTCCCGACAATTGTTTGATCCTTTGGCCAAAAGACTTTGAGAAAATGTTAGCAATAGCCAAAAGACTCTGCAGACAAAGATTTGAGCTACCTCAAGAAGGGAAACAAGATTTGAGGCAAAACCCTAGAGGATGAACAGAAAAACAGAGAGAGCCTAAAATGTCAAATCCAAGATTAGACTTGATTTGCTCTTGGGAAAACTCGATCAAATGATCTTGAGGCACTATCCCATCAAAGAGCAACCCAGTTTACACCTCAAGTGCAAGAACTAGTAAGAAATCGAAAAAGTAAGAAGTCAAGCACAGAGGGTATCAAAGAGCAAAACAGGATACTAGATAAAAGCTTCAGATTTTCATTTCATATGAAAAGAAGAGTACAACGGAGTCCAATACGCATGTACATTCAAACAAGAAAGATTGCAAGATTCTCAACTCTTCTCCATTCTCTCAATCCACAAAATCACCAAGAACTCTCACTAGTTCTTGGGAGGCATACACAGAGAGAAGGGAGGACGTGGGAGACAACCCCTGCTATCCACAACAACCCTCAACAACTAAAGCCTAAAGCAAAACAACCTCTCCAAGGTTCTTTAGACTCTAGCAAATCCTAGCTCTCTCTCAATTCCCTTGGAATGCCTGAGGGGTATGCAGCCCCTCACCTCTATTTATAGCCCTTGGCTTAACGGGTCTCCAACCCGTTACGCCGGCTAAACTCTAACGGAGCTTGCTCTCGCTTGTGCAGCTTTGCGAAATTCCCGTTTCGCCCCTCCTGCACCTTTCGGGAGCCTTCCGTGCTCCTTGCCTCGCACGCCTCGCAACCACGTCGAGTCCACGTCGTCTTCGACACATCACGACCGTTCTGACCTCAGCGCCACCTGCGCCTAGTCTGGTCCACCGTGTCTCGCCACGACTCCACCTCGATGTCCTGCAGCCACGCAGGCAAGAAAACACATCAAATAGCACCGCTCGATACATGAACGCGCAAATAGCATAATCAAGATCAAACCTGTCGCATCAACAGAATATGCATCCTAACCCATACGACTAAGTTTGACAAAGGTCCGACCGAGCCCGTTACACCATGCAACGTCTGGGTCCGAACCAACTGACTCAAACTCGACTTTTGTGAACCGATGTCAATTGCTCATCACTCACATGGGATGACCCTCACATGGTCTCTCAATCTCCCCCTTGATGAGTATATTGACAAACACCGAAAAAGCATAAAGTTAGTTTGAAGAGTCTAACATGGTCCATAAGAACAAGCATGAAGCTAATGACAATGTCGACAGAAGGAGAAAAAGAAAGAACAATTTTTCTTCAAAGCTCCCAAAGTGGCTTTTTCTACCACTATTCTCCCCCTTTTGGCAATAAACACATCGATAAAGAAGTGAGGAGAAAATCTGACACATTTTGGATGAAATGACTGAAATTTGATTAATCTAAGCAATTAGAGCTATGAGAATTATCCAAGATGACCATAATAGATTACACCAAGCCATAATATACAAGTATGCTACAAAGATCATGACTATGTATGTAAAGTGAAGCTAAGCAAAAGAAAGCATAATCTGAATTTTAGTTGAAATGCTTAGCAAGTCAAGTCAAATAAGATTTTAGTCTAGCTAGAGGTATCATGAATGATGCAGGCCATGTCAATAAGCTAAATGGAACTGAGAAGCTAGTGTTGAGCCAACTAGAGTGCGACTAGTTCAAGAGTGATACATTTGTTTAAGTACTTGTAGCTTTTAGCAATTGAGCACAATTGGCAAATTTTGACTTTAGAAATCATATGATTGTTTCCAACCATTTTTTTTGTTTAGTCATGTGCTAGACCTCAAGCCTTATGCGACCACTTCAAGCAATGAGCTTAAGAAGATGATCTTGGTCATCCAAATCTCCCCTGAGTTCATGCCTTGTGCAATGGCAAACCATCTCATGAGAAGGAATTGGTGAGATCAGTTTTTTCGCACAAAAGAGATCTTTTTGCTTTTAATAGATTGTACTAACTTATGTGTCATCAAGAAACTAATATAGCTCAATCTATTGCTCAACAATGATTCAAGACTCAACTCAGCCTATTTGACATGGCAGGAATCATAAGAAGATAATTATAGCCGACTAGTCTCAAATATGAACATGACATGAATTAGGTCAAATTGAGCATTTTAATTAACCTATCATGGCAAAGACTTGACTATACACATAAAGTCATGATCAAATTAGTAATGAAGCACAAATCATGGCAAGGTGCAAAGCATTGTAAGCATGTCATAAACGGATAATAATCAAGGCTCAATGTAGTTATATTACAACGCACATGCAGAAAATCCAGCTCCCCCTTAACATGTGATGCAACTTTTAGTTCAAGTTGAGTTATGACAATATTAAGATCTAGAAATTCTCAAATGAACTCCCCCTGAACCAAAGCAATAAAATCGAGAAGCTGGTAAAGAAAATCAAGAAAGGGCAGTCCTTAAAGCATAGATAAGATAGAGAATACTAATGACTCAGACTAACTCTTATCTACCCCATATGACTCCAGGATAACCAGCTATCGAGTAAAACACACACTAGAGAGCAAACACGTACCCTGTCTACCCGAGGGTGGCCCAACCCTTGCTAGAACCTAAAAGAAGTGAGTGAGCTCAACCTAGTGAGATAAGAAATAGCTATCCTGAAAGCACAAGATAAGAGCAAGAAGTCTAAGCTACTCAACAAGAGACACACTCTAACCAATGCTAGAAGGACTAAAACACAATGCACCCACAAATGCGATGCAATAGTAAGGAGACAGCAGCATAATTAATATGATAAAGCATTAAAGCCCAAAGCTCCCCCTCACAATAGTCTGTAAGGACAAACCACCCCAAGCTCTCCCCGCAGAGCTGAAAACCTCGTGCTATCCAAAGGCTTGGTGAAGATATCCGCCAACTAGTGGTCACTCTCCACAAACCGAAGCACGATGTCACCCTTCTCTATATGGTCTCGAAGAAAATGATATCGGACATCAATATGCTTGGTCCGACAATGCTGCACTGGGTTCTTGACAATGCTAATCGCAGAAGTGTTATCGCAAAAGAGCGGAACACGGTCGATAGCTAACCCAATGTCCCGCAGAGTCGAGACCATCCAGCACACAGCTACAAAGAACTAGCTGCAGCAACGTACTCGGCCTCTGCAGTGGACTGTGCAACACCGGACTGCTTCCTCGAAGACCAGGAAACGAGAGAAGTGCCAATGAATTGGCAGGTGCCCGAAGTGCTCTTCCTATCTATCTTACAGCCGGCAAAGTCTGCATCCGAATAGACTCTAAGGGATAGACAGGAGGAGGAAGAGTACCAGATACCATAGTCAATGGTAGCTCGAAGGTACCGAAAGATGCGCTTCACCGCCTAACGGTGAGATACGCGAGGAGAAGCCTGAAACCGGGCACAAAGACACACGGAGAAGTGTATGTCCGGTCTCGAGGCAGTAAGGTACAAGAGGGAGCCAATCATACTTCTGAACTCTTTTTGATCAACTGGCTCGCCGTCCTCATCTGGGTCAAGTGTGGCCGTAGAAGCCATCGGAGTTGACACCGCTTTCCATCACTCATGTCGAAACGTCTCAGGAGGTCACGGGTGTACTTGCCTTGATGCAAGAAGGTACCCTCCCGAGTCTGCTTGATTTGGAAGCCAAGGAAGAAAGTCAACTCACCCATCATGCTCATCTCAAACTCGGTGCTCATGACATCCGAGAACTGTGAAACTAGAGCACGAGAAGAGCCGCCAAAGATAATGTCATCGACATAAATTTGGGCGAGCAGAAGGTCATTGCCAAACCGGCGAATGAACAAGGTCTTGTCAACTTTACCCATCTCAAAATCATGTCTCAAAAGATAGGACTTAAGTCTCTCATACCAAGCTCTAGGGGCCTGCTTAAGTCCATACAACGCTTTGGAAAGCTTGAAGACATGATTAGGGTATTTGGGGTTCTCGAAACCTGGAGGCTGTCTCACATAGACTTCTTCCTCAATAAAGCCATTGAGAAACGCACTCTTGACATCCATCTGGTAGAGCTTGAAACCCTTAGAAGCTGCGAAGGCAAGCAGGATTCTAATGGCCTCAAGTCTAGCTACAGGGGCAAAGGTCTCCTCGAAATCTAGACCCTCAACCTGGGAGTACCCCTGAGCAACCAGTCTAGCCTTATTTCGAATGACTACCCCATCCTCACTTTGCTTGTTCTTGAACACCCACTTGGTCCCAATGATATTGTGACCTCGAGGGGGCTCAACAAGCGTCCAGACCTTGTTTCTCTCGAAACTCTCTAGCTCCTCATGCATGGCATTGACCCAAGACTCATCAGAGAGAGCATGACTAATGTCTTTGGGCTCGAAGGAGGCAACAAAGGTAGAATGGAGACAAAAGAGTGACATGCCAGATTTTGAGCGAGTAACTCGCTCAAAAAGGTCTCCAATGATCTGCTCTGAAGGATGAGATTTTTGGATATGTCTGGGAGGTCCAGGATGAGATGAAGACGTGGCCTCTACCTCGTGAGCTGTCGAGGTAGGAACAGAGCCACTAGCTCCAGAAGAAGCAGAAGGCATGGGCTGATCACCTTGAGGTGCTGTGGAAGAAGGCACCTAAAGGGGTGGATGACGGACTGGATCAGGTAGACAACCCTCGTCTCCGTCGTCCTCATCATCCACAAAGATGGTCTCAGACTGCTCTAGAGAACCTGAGATATCGGGCCTAGTGCCCGGACTGGCCTCATCGAAAGTCACCTCACAGGTTTCTAACATTTTACTATACTCGCAGTTCCAGACCCTATAGGCCCGCGAAGAAGTCGAGTAGCCTAGAAAGATCCCATACAAGAACGTGACTCAAACTTGTCTAGGTTCCCGGACTTCAGAATAAAGCACTTGCAACCAAACACACAAAAATGAGAGACACTGGGCTTTCGCCCATATCTCAACTCGTAAGAGGTGCGGTGCAAATGTGCCCTGAGAAAAACTCTATTTGAAACATGCCACGCAGTGGCTATAGCCTCAGCCCAAAACTTCCGTGGTGTAGAGTATTCATCGAGCATTGTCCTGGCCATCTCGACCAAGGTACGGTTCTTCCTCTCCACGACGCCATTCTGCTGTGGGACGTGCGGAGAAGAGAACTGGTGCTCTACACCTGTCTCAATGCAGAAACTCTCAAAGTAGGAATTCTTGAACTCGGTGCCATTGTCACTGCGGATCGCTCGCAAGGCATCTGGAAGCTCAACAGAAAGCCTACTGAAAAGACCTCGAAAAAGAGAAAATGTCTCATCCTTCGAGGCTAAGAAAAACACCCAAGAGTACCTCGAGTAGTCATCGACCACAACAAGAACGTACCACTTCCCTCCTGCTGACTGCACTTGAGCTGGTCCAACCGTGTCCATGTGGAGCAGCTATCCTGGTGCATCGGTCATAGTAACTGTGACCGGAGGATGAGAAGCGGCAACTATCTTGCCGTGCCGGCATGGAGCGCAAACAAGATCTTTGACCATCTTGAGTTTCGGCAGACCACGAATGAGATCGTGTCCGCTAACTCGGGTCAAATGGTCAAATCCAATATGACCAAGTCTCCTATGCCAGAAGGAAAGGTCGGGACTCGAAGCAAGCAAACAACGGAGAGGATCACCGAAGACTCGGAAAAATCAGCACGAAAGATCCTCCCAAAGCGAGAAATCCATAAACCGGACTCACCAAGAATCAAGAATTTTGCGGTTTTCTTAAAACTCACCTCGAAATCGTCATCGGAAGTCGAGAGGCTGAAAGCAAATTATACTGCAGCTTACTAACCAAGGCAACATCTCTCAAAATAAATGAATCATTAATGCGCACTGTACCTTTGGCGATGACGAGCCCAGATGAAGCGTCTCCGAAGGTGATCATCTCATCACCTGGAGCACGGGCAAGGGAAGAAAACCAACAGGAATCTCCGGTCATGTGTCGTGAACACCCGGAGTCTACGAGCCAAACCTTTCCCTTCCCTGCCCGGCGAGCCTGAGTCAACAAGAGAGCAAAGTCTCAGTACTAGGATAAATCAAAATAGATTTTGGAACCCAATACTGAGTCACACGTAGAGCAGATGAAGTAGTCAAGCACGACTGACCTCTATCTACCCTACGCTCTTTGTCACCAAAAGCGAAGGTCCAGTATGCAGACACTGAAGTCGTGGTCGGGTTCGGCGCTACGGAAGAGCGAGTCTGAGCACCTAGCATGCATCTTGATCGCGCGCATGGTAGGCATTTCGATGGGGAAAACGAGATCTACCCTCAGGACGGCGGAAGTCACGACCAGAGGGAGCACGAGGACAAAAAACAGAAGACTCAGAAAAACCAAGTCCTCGGTGCTGCCCAAAACTACCAACAGTAGCAAGCCTAGACCTCGTGTTGGTCTTAGGAGCACTCAAGGTCTGGGGTTGACCCTGAATACGCCTAAGAGACTCAACACGGTCTCTTCGCGCGATCTTGGCGCGCTTGAAGCAATGGTCAAACAAATGCCCATCCTTTTGATAGAAGGTGCAATGATACTTCGCCTTCTGAGGGGCTGAAGTAGCATGAGATGGCTTCGCCTTCTGAGAGGCCGAAGCTACAGGTGAAATCACCTTGCTGTCAGAAATCCCTTGGACAAAGCCCACTGATTTAAATTGTCCTTTCTTGTTCTTGGGCTTGACCTCAATCACACCTGCGGCTACGGGTCTGAGCGCGACAGGTGGATGCTTCCTTACATCCTTACGGAAATCATATCCTAGACCCTGATTGAACTTGCAAGTCTTTGATTGGTCTAGAATAAGATTGAGCTTCTTCTTGTCTCCTACAAATTTCTTGAGAGTGTTCATAAGGTACTGACACTCCCGAAAGAGAGAGGTGCAAGAGGAGCAAGGAGGAGAAGAAACAACAGAAGGTAAGGAGCAGAAGAACAACCAACGGTGAGGGAAGGCGGCGGCTTGCCACAGCACACCGACTTAGAAGGGACAGCCCCATCGCTAGCAGGTTGGTTCGCGTCGCTAGGCGTCTCTACCTTACCCGGGGGCTTCTCCCCCTTCTCCACAACCACATTACAAGCACAATGTGGCTTCTCTAGTAGGTCCTTAGTTAACTTCACACATTTCTCATCCAATACAATCAAGTTAGATTTTAGTGCATGGTGAGCTAACAGGGTCCTTATGATGGGAACGGGGTCCCGATCTTCCAACAGGTTCTGGGTATGTTCGATTTGGTGGAGGCGCGACACAAATCGATCCGGCTTCCGAACGACACGTTCCAAACCCCGCAATCGCAGCACCACGTCTCCTCAGGTTATCAACCGTGCGCTGCCGGTTGACCTTGCCAAGAAGGCTAATCCTCGCTGCGAATCGAAGAACACAAGCAAGAACAAGGAAGAACACAACCAAATTGCAGATATATTGATGAAGCACTCGAAAATTGGGGTTTCACAAACCGATGACTAAACTGTTCAAAGACAGAATTAATCTAAGCAAAACCCAACCCTAATGGTGGGGGTGGCGGCTGTATATAAAGGAGTAAGGGGCGTGCAAAACCCCTGGACGCGTCCTTAATGGACTCCAACACGATACAAAGCCGAACGGCCCAAAAGACGGTGTCGCAGCACCGACAGATTCTGGACGTCCACTTGTTTCGACGATTCCCGTTGACTCAGAAGGAATTTTGATATGAGACCAGAGCCATTGGAAAGCTTATCTTCTCAGCTTTCCATACATATGTGGAACGTCCAAAACGGAGTCCGGATGCGATCTGGGCGTCCGTTTTAGTGCGGCCTGGTCCTGGACTCCGAATTGGATTCGAAGTGGGCTTGAGTTGGACATCCAACATGATTCGACCACCCTTGCTGGACTCGTGCGCCTCGTAACCCTTCTCCAAGTACTTCTTGATCCTCTCCATGGTTCCTAATCGTAATTAAATCATTAGGTAGTAATCGATTCTCAAATGAACAAAAAGAAGTACTTAGGAACGAGCTCACATGTAAATTCAATTGTCGGGCGCGAGCTCTAGTGATTGGTCCTTGAATATCAAGTGGAGGAGTGTTGTGTATATCCGAAGAAGTGATGTCCTCATCATCCTCCCCCTCTTGAAGCGGAGTTGTCCTCAACTCAGTCTCATCTTCTTCTCCCAAGCATGGCTTCAAATCTGAAATGTTAAAGGTGGGACTAACCCCAAACTCGGGAGGCAACTCAAGTTTATATGCATTATCATTTATCTTCTCAACTATCTTAAAAGGACCAGCAGCTCTAGGCATCAATTTTGACTTTCTTAACTCAGGAAATCTATCCTTTCGCAAGTGCAACCAAACAAAATCACCCGGTTCAAGTTTAACTTCCTTTCTACCTTTACTACCAGTAATCCTATATTTTTCATTCATCTTTTCAGTGTTTGCCTTAGTAGTCTCATGCATTTTGAGAATAAAATCAGCACGCTACGTTTCATACAAACCCTTGTCGGATTATCTTGCTTCCGCTACGTTTCATACAAACCCTAGCCGTCAATTTTTGTTTTCCCACCCATATCCCACCCTCTGTTTGAGTCATCCATCGTGTCTCGTGATCGCCCAGCACCATCCACCACGTTTCCCAGAGCTTCAGGCCCCAATGTTCACCAATTGATTCTACCCGATCGTAGTTTCGGCCACCACAAAAACCATAACTCGGAGGCCCTACTTCAAACAGCCATAACTTTTGCATACGGACTCAAAATCAGGTGATTTTTTTTGATGTTGGGTGAAATTAAATTTTACATCCGAATCTTCCCGACACTGTCGGATTCGGCGAATTTATTTTGCCCAAATTCGGCCTGGAAAGTTGAGTACTCGAGCTACGAAATTTTATCACCGAATTTTTAGCACATTCATCATTTTCTGTAGGCCACACCTTACATCAGATTGAGTTGAAACTTTGTGTGGTTCCTATTCCTGTGCTCTGCTTTGCGAAAAAAAATACAACAAAAATAAAAAGAAAAAAGAAATTTTCGGCACCTAGGATAGTGCTGCGAGTGCTATCGGTGGCCTAAAAAAACCGTGACAGAGCACAGTTTTTGAAAGGGGTCGCCCGATCTTCTCGACGTAGGATGGATACTCATGGGAGTCTTGATGAATCGTAATGATCCTCCAATGCCAATGCAAGGGACGAACACTCTTTAATCCGCCAAAACACACTCGTGTTGATTTCACGACCACTGCGAAGATCTATCGTGCACCCAATTCCCAACAGAAAGGCTGAACGATCTTGATTGAAGAAAATCACTCCTAATTCCCTATGGAACTTCGGTAGCAATGCTAACTCGAACAAACTTTAGTAGATTCATTATTCTCAAACGTGGTCTCCTTACAATGGGGGTCTAACCCTCAATATATAGTTCCCTCTCCACCGCATGGCTGGCCAAGAGGTCCTAAACCAACTCCAACTCATCCCTACATGTATTTGGAAACAAACTCACACAAAAGGAAAAACCTAAAATTAAGCCATCACAATGTTTCGGTCATAACTTTTAATCCGTGACAAATTTAAAGGTGGGGCTGGATCCATTGCGTAGCCCTTGAAGTTATCTTTCCAACGAGTACAAGAACACCTGAATCGGACTCTGTTTGTGAAAGTTATGGCCTTGTTAGTAACTGCCTGTCAGGCTGTCCCGAACCGAATCCGAATTGTATTCTGAGTTGAATCCGAGTTTGAATTGGATTGAGCACGTGGGAGATCCGAATTTGGCTTGAAAATCTTATCCAAAACTTCTAGTTTAAGTCCTTGTGCTCCTCCCTTTTGCACTCCCAAGTCTTCACATGAATCATACCGAAGAATACATAAAATAATAGCATGATGTAGTATTCCAAGTCATCATCAATTAAAAGAAACACATTAAGAAACAAATTCACCTGACAATATTTAATGCGGTTCAATACTTCTTTCCGGTGAAATAATATATTTGACTGAAAAGTGATAAGCTTGTGCATATCCGCATCATCCTCCCCTTCTTCAAGAAAAGCCGTCCTCGGCTTTTGGTAGCCTGAAATTGTACTAAGCAAAGAATACAACGTATATGCATGGTATATATATTTGTCATCAACACTTCTTTTGCTTAGCATATCAAGAACATCTGAAGGCGTAGTAGATAAAAAGAACAACACATATGCATGGTATATGTATGAATCAATTGTTGTGTTATTCGCATTGTTTTGCACAAAATAAGTAAAATTAATTTCAGCACCAATATTGTTACCTTTATTGTTCTCCTCAGTTGATGTTGGTGTTGTAGGTATTAAATCATCATGATGTAACAACGGATCAGCAAGTACTTCATCTTTAACTATGATTATCTCCTTATCGTTTATCTCCAACAGTGCCAGTTGTTGAACATTTGACTCCTCTTTTTTAATATCAACCTGCACAATGTGAGAAACAACACTAGAAGTAGATATTAATGTGTTAGTTTCAAAATCAACCTCACTTTGTCCATCTTCTACTTCTCTTTTTTCTTTTGCTGTATCTCTCACACTCTCAGTTTGGATGCTCTCAAACTCACATATGGTGGAATCACACAGCTCACTCTTTTGAGCACTCTCACTCAATTTGGCTATGTGGCTCTCATTCTCACATAGGTTTTCATGCATCTCAATTGTTGTATGTATCATTGGGGCAGCATAAGATGTCTCCTTTACCGAAGGGAAAGTCTCATGCTCGGTCATCTTCTCATGTGTCACACTAGTGGAACCATAAGAGCTGAAGTATGGACATGGATTGAACCGTGATGTATGTTTCTCCATAAGTCTCTTCTCCTGTATAATAGCATAATTCACAAGATCATGCATGATACTAAAATATTTATGTTGAAGTGCAGCGGCGATCTCAGAATTCAAGCCACCCCTAAAGTATGCCTTCTCCCTTGATGGACTAGTGACACCAGCACGACGCATCGCATCTTGTAGTTCAAAATAGTAATCTTGGACAGTATTACTCCCGTGTGTGATATTCTCCAGATGGTGAAACAATTCCTGCGCATAACAGGATGGCACAAACTCGCTTCTCATAAACGCCTTCAAATCTAACCAAGATTTAATGAGTTGTTTTTCAATTAGTTGTTGCCACCAACTATAAGCATAGTCTTCAAACTCCCTTGTGGCATGCATCACCTCTTGGTCTTTGGAAAGTTTCTGAAATCTAAACACTTTTTACATTTGCCATTCCCACTCAAGATACTCCTCTGTATCATCACTGCCATAGAAAGGAACAAAGCTATCTTTTTGTTGTTGTGGACGAAGTGCTTGCACAATATCATTCACGATGTTTTTGTGTAACACCTTCATTTGTTGATTGATTTCAATATGGAAATCCTTCATATCCGCCTTAAGTTGTACGTGCTTAGCAGTGGTGCCTGATTGGAGCTGTTGTTGCAATGTACTTCTCAATGCCTGATGTTTAAAGCGAGTCACCGGGGCATTAAGATTAACTTCATTCTCATCACCATAGTTGTCTTTTCCACCTGACATGGTTAGATTGTGCAAAGACAACACAAAGCAATAACAAGGTATATGGATGATTAGTATAAATCACTCGATCTCACTCTTTTCTCTCACAAGTAAAGTTCTCATCTTTCCGAAGTGAATTGAGGCCAAAAGAAACTTACACTTGGTGGTGGCCATAATAACAAGTGATGATCAAGCGGATTTAAAAGTGACGCACAATTGCACGGCAAAGGATATTTTGTGGAGCTTGGTTAGGAGGTATTTATCCTACACGATCTGATTTCTCGATGTTGTAAAATTAAGTAATAATCCAAGGTAGAAAGTATTGCCTATGTGCTGATCCAAAAGATATAAGTGAAGTATATGAACGCACACGCAAAGATCAATGTGACTCGATGCAAACAAAGGAATGAGCTAACTAGAGGCAATCTGAAATTAAAGATTATATAGCTCGTTTTGCATCAAGTAATAGGAGAGACACTAGCCAATTGCAATGATATGAATGTAAGGGCACAAGATTGCTCAAAGGAATTTAATACACAGGCTGAATTAATGGACTAAGAGCTCATCCTAAATTCGGCCAATGTTTTTTTTCCTTTTTTTTAGGTATCTTTTTTTTTCTTCTTCTTCTTCTTCTTATTTTTTTTTCAAGAGCCGAACTAGGTTTAGTTGTCTCTTTGATTTTGCACAGGTCACAAATATTCAGCAAGATGTAGAATACTCAAGAGCAGCCCTAGATGCAATATTCAACAGCTAGTCTCAATTGATGAAATAAAAATATCAGATTTTTTTGCGATGCAGTACTGTTCACGCACTGTAGCGATCGGATTTTTTTTAAATTTTGGATTGGATACAAAGATTAAGCTATGCAAATAAACACGAACGATCAGCACGTAAACAAAATTTCTAATGGATCAAGACATAATAAAACTCACGAAAATAGCAGATGCGAAACTAGGGTTTGGATTTTTTGTTGTGTTTTTGGTTTATGGACTATAGGACATTAAGTAATAAACTGAAATTTAAAAGGATAAGATCCTACCGAGTAAACCGCGCTCTGATACCAAGATGATACGGGGTCGCCCGATCTTCTCGACGTAGGATGGATACTCACGGGAGTCTTGATGAATCGCAATGATCCTCCAATGCCAATGCAAGGGACGAACACTCTTTAATCCGCCAAAACACACTCGTGTTGATTTCGCCGACCACCAAGCGAAGATCTATCGTGCACCCAATTCCCAACGGAAAGGCTGAACGATCTTGATTTAAGAAAATCACTCCTAATTCCCTATGGAACTTCGGTAGCAATGCTAACTCGAACAAACTTTAGTAGATTCATTATTCTCAAACGTGGTCTCCTTACAATGGGGGTCTAACGCTCAATATATAGTTCCCTCTCCACCTCATGGCTGGCCAAGAGGTCCTAAACCAACTCCAACTCATCCCTACATGTATTTGGAAACAAACTCACACAAAAGGAAAAACCTAAAATTAAGCTGTCACAATGTTTCGGTCATAACTTTTAATCCGTGACGAATTTAAAGGTGGGGCTGGATCCATTGCGTAGCCCTTGAAGTTATCTTTCCAACGAGTACAAGAACACCTGAATCGGACTCTGTTTGTGAAAGTTATGGCCTTGTTAGTAACTGCCTGTCAGGCTGTCCCGAACCGAATCCGAATTGTATTCTGAGTTGAATCTGAGTTTGAATTGGATTGAGCACGTGGGAGATCCGAATTTGGCTTGAAAATCTTATCCAAAACTTCTAGTTTAAGTCCTTGTGCTCCTCCCTTTTGCACTCCCAAGTCTTCACATGAATCATACCTAAGAATACATAAAATAATAGCATGATGTAGTATTCCAAGTCATCATCAATTAAAAGAAACACATTAAGAAACAAATTCACCTGACAATATTTAATGCGGCTCAATACTTCTTTCCGGTGAAATAATATATTTGACTGAAAAGTGATAAGCTTGTGCATATCACTTTTTAGGCGAATACATTACTTAATTGACTGACAATATTTAGCACTTTTTAGGCGAATACATTACTTAATTGGAAAGAAGTATTGAGCCGCATTAAATATTGTCAGGTGAATTTGTTTCTTAAGAAGTTTCTTTTAATTGATGATGAACATGGAATACTACATCATGCTATTATTTTATGTATTC
The DNA here is from genome assembly GCA_036346245.1 of Bonia amplexicaulis. Classification (NCBI taxonomy): domain Eukaryota; kingdom Viridiplantae; phylum Streptophyta; class Magnoliopsida; order Poales; family Poaceae; genus Bonia; species Bonia amplexicaulis. The sequence continues at coordinate 11,090,410 of CM070738.1, read as the reverse complement.
TTAGGTATGATTCATGTGAAGACTTGGGAGAGCAAAAGGGTGGAGCACAAGGACTAAAACTACAAGTTTTGGATAAGATTTTCAAGCCAAATTCGGATCTCCCACGTGCTCAATCCAATTCAAACTCGGATTCAACTCGAATTCAATTGATTTGGTTCTAACTGACCGACAGTGCTACTAAGGCCCTGGCCTTATATTGGTGCATAATGCACGGCCTTGATTACAACTCACGCACTACTTGGCCTAAGGCCGAAACAAACTCCAATACGAACTAAAAAGGAAATACCTAAACTGCTACCTCTGGTTTCTCTCTCAATTTGCGACTTGACCGTGAGGATTCCATGGCTGGCACCTCATCCATTGTGTGGGGCTTCAAAATAGCTTTCCAACGAATCCAAGAACGCCCAAATCGGACTCCGTTTCTGAAAGTTATGGACGTTTTAGTATCGGTCTGCCAGCTGTCCCAATCCGAGTTCGAATCGGTTTCAAATCTTTATATGTTTTGTTTTCTTGTTCAAGGGGCTTCCAAATCCGTTTGGAACCTGAAAAGATTCCTTCTCCATCTTTAGAAAGTCATGGTGTGGTCGGATTTTACTCTTATTTGCATTGCAATACTCGAACTCTTTATGTTTGGCAAGTCTCGGCGTCTCTCCGGACAGCTCGTGCAGCATCCAATGAAATTGCCATAACTTTGTGTAGGAAGCTCCAATCAAGTGCCGTTTGATTCGTTGGAAAATAGACTTCATTATCTTTCCAAATATGTCTCTTGTGCATATTAGAAACCTCAGAATTGGTATTCAAAGCTTCTTGAACATTGTGCACAGAACTGCAAGCACTAACCAAAGTTGTAGTGCTACTTGGTGCCACATCATCCTCCCCTCCTTGAAGCAAAGCCGTCCTCGGCTTTGGGGTAATCTTGGGAGCTTGCTTCTTCTTGGCTGCAATTTCTTCATCAACATGAATAGCACTCTCCAATTTCGGTTTCAACACATGCTTCTTTCCCCCATGTACAAAAGTGTATGTGTTGGACCGGCCCTCATGCATAGCATTACGATCATATTGCCATGGTCTTCCCAACAATAACCCACATGCATCCATTGGAACTACGTCACAATCCACCTTGTCAACATAGTCACCAACAACAAATGGAACACGAACCTTGTGAGTTATCTTTAGTCTTCCGGAGTTGTGTAGCCACTCCACATGATGTGGTTGAGGATGCCTCAACGTGGACAGCCCTAAAGCATACACCAAATCTTTGCTAATCACATTGGTATAACTTCCACCATCTATGATCAACTTGCATGCTTTTTCTTTGATCTTGCACTCCGCTTGGAAAACACTCCACCGCTGTCCTTTGGTTTCAGTTTCTTTACTTTGCACCTTTCGGACCAAAAGATTAACACCATTCAATTCTGGATCACAATAGACAACATCCTCCTTGGAATCGTCGGATTTTTCGCTTTCAGAATCACTACTAGAACTTGTTGAAGCATAGCCATCTTTGGTGAGAAGCACTCTTCGTTGATTTGGGCAATCACGCATCATATGACCCCTTCCCTTGCACTTGCAACACTCAATTTCTCTAGCACAAGCATTAGAAGGCAAACTAGCATCAGTTTTAATTGCTTCTTTACCTCTGTTGCCTACCTCCTTTGAAAGAGCACCATTTGAACGACTTGATGCCGCCACCGTGGAGTGTGAACCCAAATCATCGCCTTGCTGTAATGAACGCCTCCATGACTTTGTTTGAGTGTAGCATGTCCACCCTTTGCTTGTTTGCGCTTCAATTGTTGTTCAGCACGTTCAGCTTGATGCACCAAGTCTAGAATGTTGTAGTAATGGACCATCTCCACCCTATCTTGCACATACTCATTCAACCCATTAAAGAAACGTGCCATAGTAGCCTCATCATGCTCCTCTGTCCCTGTACGGATCATCAACATCTCCATCTCTTTATAATATTCATCAACACTAGAATTACCTTGACGTAGTTGTTGTAGCCGGTTGTACAAGGTCCTCGTAGTGTGCTGGGACAAACGTCGCCTCAAAATATTCTTCGATTGTGTCCAAGTATACGGACGAGCTCCTACGCGACACAATTGGTTCCACCAAACAAGAGCATATCCAGTGAACTCAATTGTCGCCAAACGGATCTTCTTATCCTCAGTATAGTGATGGGTGTCAAAAATTTGTTCGACACGCATCTCCCAATCCAAGTAGTCCTCCGGTTCAGCTTTACCATTAAATGATGGGATAGAAATTTTTACCGCCCAATTCCATCATCCACGGCAACACGCTGAGCAAACCCAACACCATCATGCATACCTCCACCATGGGCAGCACCTCTGCCACGTATGTCCCTACCACGGTCAGCACCACGGTAGTCCCGAGCATGGCGCGGTTGTGGAGCAAAGACTGCTGCACCATCAAAGACCTCCTCATGTTCGTTGTCTTCATATGGTCCACGTCGATCGAGATATTGAGGTCTCCGTTCAGCATGCTGAAATTGTGGTGGCTGGTTACGTAGCGCCTCCGTCAAAGCATCAATTCGTGCCCCAAATCATCAACCTTGCCTTCAAGCTTCCGGTGACAACTTAAGAAGTAGTCACGTGTCGTTTCAAATTCAATTCGTACCTCAGCCGGCAAAGACACCGCATATTGGGGCACCTCCCCAATTAGCTCGGCATCATTATGTCGCGCCTCGCCATCTTTAGTCTTTATAGAACCCACCATTAAGAAAAATTCAGCAACCTCGTACCGTGACTAACCACGCTCTGATACCAAGATGATGCGGATCCACCTAGCAAGCTAGCTGAACCCCGTTGCTTTGGCCCTGATCTTTCACGATACGCCTTGTTGGATGCCCTCACCAAATAAGCCTTCTCCCACGCACACCACAGCACGTGAACGAAGGGTAGAGAAACCGAAGTTTCAGCGAGTAGAATCCAACACCACAATTGGATTCAACACACTAAGAGCAATTCCTCGATGGAAATCTCAAGAACACGCCAACAATGGCCACCAAACCATGGTGATTTTCTTGTTTCTATTTCTCAAATCATAGCCTGAGTCACAATGGGGCTAAGGCCCTGGCCTTATATTAGTGCATAATGCACGGCCTTGATTACAACTCACGCACTACTTGGCCTAAGGCCGAAACAAACTCCAATACGAACTAAAAAGGAAATACCTAAACTGTTACCTCTGGTTTCTCTCTCAATTTGCGACTTGACCGTGAGGATTCCGTGGCTGGCACCTCATCCATTGTGTGGGGCTTCAAAATAACTTTCCAACGAGTCCAAGAACGCCCAAATCGGACTCCGTTTCTGAAAGTTATGGACGTTTTAGTATCGGTCTGCCAGCTGTCCCAATCCGAGTCCGAATCGGTTTCAAATCTTTATATGTTTGGTTTTCTTGTTCAAGGGGCTTCCAAATCCGTTTGGAACCTGAAAAGAGTCCTTCTCCATCTTTAGAAAGTCATGGTGTGGTCGGATTTTACTTTTATTTGCATTGCAATAGTCGAACTCTTTATGTTTGGCAAGTCTCGCACGTCTCTCCGGACAGCTCGTGCAGCATCCAATGAAATTGCCATAACTTTGTGTAGGAAGCTCCAAATCAAGTGCCGTTTGATTCGTTGGAAAATAGACTTCATTATCTTTCCAAATATGTCTCTTGTGCATATTAGAAACCTCAGAATTGGTATTCAAAGCTTTTGAACATTGTGCACAGAACTGCAAGCACTAACCAAAGTTGTAGTGCTACTTGGTGCCACATCATCCTCCCCTCCTTGAAGCAAAGTCGTCCTCGGCTTTGGGATAATCTTGGGAGCTTGCTTCTTCTTGCCTGCAATTTCTTCATCAACATGAATAGCACTCTCAATTTTGGTTTCAACACATGCTTCTTTCCCCCATGTACAAAAGTGTATGTGTTGGACCGGCCCTCATGCATAGCATTACGATCATATTGCCATGGTCTTCCCAACAATAACCCACATGCATCCATTGGAACTACGTCACAATCCACCTTGTCAACATAGTCACCAACAACAAATGGAACACGAACCTTGTGAGTTATCTTTAGTCTTCGGAGTTGTGTAGCCACTCCACACGATGTGGTTGAGGATGCCTCCACGTGGACAGCCCTAAAGCATACACCAAATCTTTGCTAATCCATCTATGATCAACTTGCATACTTTTTCTTTGATCTTGCACCGCTTGGAAAACACTCCACCGCTGTCCTTTGGTTTCAGTTTCTTTACTTTGCACCTTTCGGACCAAAAGATTAACACCATTCAATTCTGGATCACAATAGACAACATCCTCCTTCGAATCGTCGGATTTTTCGCTTTCAGAATCACTACTAGAACTTGTTGAAGCATAGCCATCTTTGGTGAGAAGCACTTTTCGTTGATTTGGGCAATCACGCATCATATGACCCCTTCCCTTGCACTTGAAACACTCAATTTCTCTAGCACAAGCATTAGAAGGCAAACTAGAATCAGTTTTAGTTGCTTCTTTACCTCTGTTGCCTGCCTCCTTTGAAAGAGCACCATTTGAACGACTTGATGCCGCCACTGTGGAGTGTGAACCCACATCATCGCCTTGCTGTAATGAACGCCTCCATGACTTTGTTTGAGTGTTAGCATGTCCACCCTTGGCTTGTTTGCGCTTCAATTGTTGTTCAGCACGTTCAGCTTGATGCACCAAGTCTTGAATGTCGTAGTAATGGACCATCTCCACCCTATCTTGCACATCCTCATTCCACCCATTAAAGAAACGTGCCATAGTAGCCTCATCATGCTCCTCTGTCCCTGTACGGATCATCAACATCTCCATCTCTTTATAATATTCATCAACACTAGAATTACCTTGACGTAGTTGTTGTAGCCGGTTGTACAAGGTCCTCGTGTAGTGTGCTGGGACAAAACGTCGCCTCAAAATATTCTTCAGTTGTGTCCAAGTATCTGGACGAGCTCCTACGCGACACAATTGGTTCCACCAAACAAGAGCATATCCAGTGAACTCAATTGTCGCCAAATGGATCTTCTTATCCTCAGTATAGTGATGGGTGTCAAAAATTTGTTCGACACGCATCTCCCAATCCAAGTAGTCCTCCGGTTCAGCTTTACCATTAAATGATGGGATAGAAATTTTTATCCGCCCAATTCCATCATCCACGGCAACACGCTGAGCAAACCCAATACCATCATGCATACCTCCACCATGGGAGCACCTCTGCCACGCATGTCCCTACCACGGTAGTCCCGAGCATGGCGCGGTTGTGGAGCAAAGACTGCTGCACCATCAAAGACCTCCTCATGTTCGTTGTCTTCATATGGTCCACGTCGATCGAGATATTGAGGTCTCCGTTCAGCATGCTGAAATTGTGGTGGCTGGTTGCGTAGCACCTCCGTCAAAGCATCAATTCGTGCCCCCAAATCATCAACCTTGCCTTCAAGCTTCCGGTGACAACTTAAGAAGTAGTCACGTGTCGTTTCAAATTCAATTCGTACCTCGGGCGGCAAAGACGCCGCATATTGGGGCACCTCCCCAATTAGCTCGGCATCATTATGTCACGCCTCGCCATCTTTAGTCTTTATAGAACCCACCATTAAGAAAAATTCAGCAACCTCGTACCGTGACTAACCACGCTCTGATACCAAGATGATGCGGATCCACCTAGCAAGCTAGCTGAACCCCGTTGCTTTGGCCCTGATCTTTCACGATACGCCTTGTTGGATGCCCTCACCAAATAAGCCTTCTCCCACGCACACCACAGCACGTGAACGAAGGGTAGAGAAACCGAAGTTTCAGCGAGTAGAATCCAACACCACAATTGGATTCAACACACTAAGAGCAATTCCTCGATGGAAATCTCAAGAACACGCCAACAGTGGCCACCAAACCATGGTGATTTTCTTGCTTCTATTTCTCAAATCATAGCCTGAGTCACAATGGGGCTAAGGCCCTGGCCTTATATTGGTGCATAATGCACGGCCTTGATTACAACTCACGCACTACTTGGCCTAAGGCCGAAACAAACTCCAATACGAACTAAAAAGGAAATACCTAAACTGCTACCTCTGGTTTCTCTCTCAATTTGCGACTTTACCGTGAGGATTCCGTGGCTGGCACCTCATCCACTGTGTGGGGCTTCAAAATAACTTTCCAACGAGTCCAAGAACGCCCAAATCGGACTCCGTTTCTGAAAGTTATGGACGTTTTAGTATCGGTCTGCCAGCTGTCCCAATCCGAGTCCGAATCGGTTTCAAATCTTTATATGTTTGGTTTTCTTGTTCAAGGGGCTTCCAAATCCGTTTGGAACCTGAAAAGAGTCCTTCTCCATCTTTAGAAAGTCATGGTGTGGTCGGATTTTACTTTTATTTGCATTGCAATACTCGAACTCTTTATGTTTGGCAAGTCTCGCGCGTCTCTCCGGACAGCTCGTGCAGCATCCAATGAAATTGCCATAACTTTGTGTAGGAAGCTCCAAATCAAGTGCCGTTTGATTCGTTGGAAAATAGACTTCATTATCTTTCCAAATATGTCTCTTGTGCATATTAGAAACCTCAGAATTGGTATTCAAAGCTTTTGAACATTGTGCACAGAACTGCAAGCACTAACCAAAGTTGTAGTGCTACTTGGTGCCACATCATCCTCCCCTCCTTGAAGCAAAGTCGTCCTCGGCTTTGGGATAATCTTGGGAGCTTGCTTCTTCTTGCCTGCAATTTCTTCATCAACATGAATAGCACTCTCCAATTTTGGTTTCAACACATGCTTCTTTCCCCCATGTACAAAAGTGTATGTGTTGGACCGGCCCTCATGCATAGCATTACGATCATATTGCCATGGTCTTCCCAACAATAACCCACATGCATCCATTGGAACTACGTCATAATCCACCTTGTCAACATAGTCACCAACAACAAATGGAACACGAACCTTGTGAGTTATCTTTAGTCTTCCGGAGTTGTGTAGCCACTCCACACGATGTGGTTGAGGATGCCTCCACGTGGACAGCCCTAAAGCATACACCAAATCTTTGCTAATCCATCTATGATCAACTTGCATACTTTTTCTTTGATCTTGCACCGCTTGGAAAACACTCCACCGCTGTCCTTTGGTTTCAGTTTCTTTACTTTGCACCTTTCGGACCAAAAGATTAACACCATTCAATTCTGGATCACAATAGACAACATCCTCCTTCGAATCGTCGGATTTTTCGCTTTCAGAATCACTACTAGAACTTGTTGAAGCATAGCCATCTTTGGTGAGAAGCACTTTTCGTTGATTTGGGCAATCACGCATCATATGACCCCTTCCCTTGCACTTGAAACACTCAATTTCTCTAGCACAAGCATTAGAAGGCAAACTAGAATCAGTTTTAGTTGCTTCTTTACCTCTGTTGCCTGCCTCCTTTGAAAGAGCACCATTTGAACGACTTGATGCCGCCACTGTGGAGTGTGAACCCACATCATCGCCTTGCTGTAATGAACGCTCCATGACTTTGTTTGAGTGTTAGCATGTCCACCCTTGGCTTGTTTGCGCTTCAATTGTTGTTCAAGACGTTCACTTGATGCACCAAGTCTTGAATGTTGTAGTAATGGACCATCTCCACCCTATCTTGCACATCCTCATTCCACCCATTAAAGAAACGTGCCATAGTAGCCTCATCATGCTCCTCTGTCCCTGTACGGATCATCAACATCTCCATCTCTTTATAATATTCATCAACACTAGAATTACCTTGACGTAGTTGTTGTAGCCGGTTGTACAAGGTCCTCGTGTAGTGTGCTGGGACAAAACGTCGCCTCAAAATATTCTTCAGTTGTGTCCAAGTATCTGGACGAGCTCCTACGCGACACAATTGGTTCCACCAAACAAGAGCATATCCAGTGAACTCAATTGTCGCCAAATGGATCTTCTTATCCTCAGTATAGTGATGGGTGTCAAAAATTTGTTCGACACGCATCTCCCAATCCAAGTAGTCCTCCGGTTCAGCTTTACCATTAAATGATGGGATAGAAATTTTTATCCGCCCAATTCCATCATCCACGGCAACACGCTGAGCAAACCCAACACCATCATGCATACCTCCACCATGGGAGCACCTCTGCCACGCATGTCCCTACCACGGTAGTCCCGAGCATGGCGCGGTTGTGGAGCAAAGACCGCTGCACCATCAAAGACCTCCTCATGTTCGTTGTCTTCATATGGTCCACGTCGATCGAGATATTGAGGTCTCCGTTCAGCATGCTGAAATTGTGGTGGCTGGTTGCGTAGCACCTCCGTCAAAGCATCAATTCGTGCCCCCAAATCATCAACCTTGCCTTCAAGCTTCCGGTGACAACTTAAGAAGTAGTCACGTGTCGTTTCAAATTCAATTCGTACCTCGGGCGGCAAAGACGCCGCATATTGGGGCACCTCCCCAATTAGCTCGGCATCATTATGTCACGCCTCGCCATCTTTAGTCTTTATAGAACCCACCATTAAGAAAAATTCAGCAACCTCGCATCGTGACTAACCACGCTCTGATACCAGGATGATGCGGATCCACCTAGCAAGCTAGCTGAACCCCGTTGCTTTGGCCCTTATCTTTCACGGTACGCCTTGTTGGATGCCCTCACCAAATAAGCCTTCTCCCACGCACACCACAGCACGTGAACGAAGGGTAGAGAAACCGAAGTTTCAGCGAGTAGAATCCAGCACCACAATTGGATTCAACACACTAAGAGCAATTCCTCGATGGAAATCTCAAGAACACGCCAACAATGGCCACCAAACCATGGTGATTTTCTTGTTTCTATTTCTCAAATCATAGCCTGAGTCACAATGGGGCTAAGGCCCTGGCCTTATATTGGTGCATAATGCACGGCCTTGATTACAACTCACGCACTACTTGGCCTAAGGCCGAAACAAACTCCAATACGAACTAAAAAGGAAATACCTAAACTGCTACCTCTGGTTTCTCTCTCAATTTGCGACTTGACCGTGAGGATTCCGTGGCTGGCACCTCATCCATTGTGTGGGGCTTCAAAATAACTTTCCAACGAGTCCAAGAACGCCCAAATCGGACTCCGTTTCTGAAAGTTATGGACGTTTTAGTATCGGTCTGCCAGCTGTCCCAATCCGAGTCCGAATCGGTTTCAAATCTTTATATGTTTGGTTTTCTTGTTCAAGGGGCTTCCAAATCCGTTTGGAACCTGAAAAGAGTCCTTCTCCATCTTTAGAAAGTCATGGTGTGGTCGGATTTTACTTTTATTTGCATTGCAATACTCGAACTCTTTATGTTTGGCAAGTCTCGCGCGTCTCTCCGGACAGCTCGTGCAGCATCCAATGAAATTGCCATAACTTTGTGTAGGAAGCTCCAAATCAAGTGCCGTTTGATTCGTTGGAAAATAGACTTCATTATCTTTCCAAATATGTCTCTTGTGCATATTAGAAACCTCAGAATTGGTATTCAAAGCTTTTGAACATTGTGCACAGAACTGCAAGCACTAACCAAAGTTGTAGTGCTACTTGGTGCCACATCATCCTCCCCTCCTTGAAGCAAAGTCGTCCTCGGCTTTGGGATAATCTTGGGAGCTTGCTTCTTCTTGCCTGCAATTTCTTCATCAACATGAATAGCACTCTCCAATTTTGGTTTCAACACATGCTTCTTTCCCCCATGTACAAAAGTGTATGTGTTGGACCGGCCCTCATGCATAGCATTACGATCATATTGCCATGGTCTTCCCAACAATAACCCACATGCATCCATTGGAACTACGTCACAATCCACCTTGTCAACATAGTCACCAACAACAAATGGAACACGAACCTTGTGAGTTATCTTTAGTCTTCCGGAGTTGTGTAGCCACTCCACACGATGTGGTTGAGGATGCCTCCACGTGGACAGCCCTAAAGCATACACCAAATCTTTGCTAATCCATCTATGATCAACTTGCATACTTTTTCTTTGATCTTGCACTCCGCTTGGAAAACACTCCACCGCTGTCCTTTGGTTTCAGTTTCTTTACTTTGCACCTTTCGGACCAAAAGATTAACACCATTCAATTCTGGATCACAATAGACAACATCCTCCTTCGAATCGTCGGATTTTTCGCTTTCAGAATCACTACTAGAACTTGTTGAAGCATAGCCGTCTTTGGTGAGAAGCACTTTTCGTTGATTTGGGCAATCACGCATCATATGACCCCTTCCCTTGCACTTGAAACACTCAATTTCTCTAGCACAAGCATTAGAAGGCAAACTAGAATCAGTTTTAGTTGCTTCTTTACCTCTGTTGCCTGCCTCCTTTGAAAGAGCACCATTTGAACGACTTGATGCCGCCACTGTGGAGTGTGAACCCACATCATCGCCTTGCTGTAATGAACGCCTCCATGACTTTGTTTGAGTGTTAGCATGTCCACCCTTGGCTTGTTTGCGCTTCAATTGTTGTTCAAGACGCTCAGACTTGATGCACCAAGTCTTGAATGTCGTAGTAATGGACCATCTCCACCCTATCTTGCACATCCTCATTCCACCCATTAAAGAAACGTGCCATAGTAGCCTCATCATGCTCCTCTCGTCCTGCACGGATCATCAACATCTCCATCTCTTTATAATATTCATCAACACTAGAATTACCTTGACGTAGTTGTTGTAGCCGGTTGTACAAGGTCCTCGTAGTGTGCTGGGACAAACGTCGCCTCAAAATATTCTTCGATTGTGTCCAAGTATCGGACGAGCTCCTCGCGACACAATTGGTTCCACCAAACAAGAGCATATCCGGTGAACTCAATTGTCGCCAAATGGATCTTCTTATCCTCAGTATAGTGATGGGTGTCAAAAATTTGTTCGACACGCATCTCCCAATCCAAGTAGTCCTCCGGTTCAGCTTTACCATTAAATGATGGGATAGAAATTTTTATCCGCCCAATTCCATCATCCACGGCAACACGCTGAGCAAACCCAACACCATCATGCATACCTCCACCATGGGAGCACCTCTGCCACGCATGTCCCTACCACGGTAGTCCCGAGCATGGCGCGGTTGTGGAGCAAAGACTGCTGCACCATCAAAGACCTCCTCATGTTCGTTGTCTTCATATGGTCCACGTCGATCGAGATATTGAGGTCTCCGTTCAGCATGCTGAAATTGTGGTGGCTGGTTGCGTAGCACCTCCGTCAAAGCATCAATTGTGCCCCAAATCATCAACCTTGCCTTCAAGCTTCCGGTGACAACTTAAGAAGTAGTCACGTGTCGTTTCAAATTCAATTGTACCTCGGTGGCAAGAAGACGCGCATATTGGGGCACCTCCCCAATTAGCTCGGCATCATTATGTCACGCCTCGCCATCTTTAGTCTTTATAGAACCCACCATTAAGAAAAATTCAGCAACCTCGTACCGTGACTAACCACGCTCTGATACCAAGATGATGCGGATCCACCTAGCAAGCTAGCTGAACCCCGTTGCTTTGGCCCTGATCTTTCACGATACGCCTTGTTGGATGCCCTCACCAAATAAGCCTTCTCCCACGCACACCACAGCACGTGAACGAAGGGTAGAGAAACCGAAGTTTCAGCGAGTAGAATCCAACACCACAATTGGATTCAACACACTAAGAGCAATTCCTCGATGGAAATCTCAAGAACACGCCAACAGTGGCCACCAAACCATGGTGATTTTCTTGTTTCTATTTCTCAAATCATAGCCTGAGTCACAATGGGGCTAAGGCCCTGGCCTTATATTGGTGCATAATGCACGGCCTTGATTACAACTCACGCACTACTTGGCCTAAGGCCGAAACAAACTCCAATACGAACTAAAAGGAAATACCTAAACTGCTACCTCTGGTTTCTCTCTCAATTTGCGACTTGACCGTGAGGATTCCGTGGCTGGCACCTCATCCATTGTGTGGGGCTTCAAAATAACTTTCCAACGAGTCCAAGAACGCCCAAATCGGACTCCGCTTCTGAAAGTTATGGACGTTTTAGTATCGGTCGCCAGCTGTCCCAATCCGAGTCCGAATCGGTTTCAAATCTTTATATGTTTGGTTTTCTTGTTCAAGGGGCTTCCAAATCCGTTTGGAACCTGAAAAGAGTCCTTCTCCATCTTTAGAAAGTCATGGTGTGGTCGGATTTTACTTTTATTTGCATTGCAATACTCGAACTCTTTATGTTTGGCAAGTCTCGCGCGTCTCTCCGGACAGCTCGTGCAGCATCCAATGAAATTGCCATAACTTTGTGTAGGAAGCTCCAAATCAAGTGCCGTTTGATTCGTTGGAAAATAGACTTCATTATCTTTCCAAATATGTCTCTTGTGCATATTAGAAACCTCAGAATTGGTATTCAAAGCTTTTGAACATTGTGCACAGAACTGCAAGCACTAACCAAAGTTGTAGTGCTACTTGGTGCCACATCATCCTCCCCTCCTTGAAGCAAAGTCGTCCTCGGCTTTGGGATAATCTTGGGAGCTTGCTTCTTCTTGCCTGCAATTTCTTCATCAACATGAATAGCACTCTCCAATTTTGGTTTCAACACATGCTTCTTTCCCCCATGTACAAAAGTGTATGTGTTGGACCGGCCCTCATGCATAGCATTACGATCATATTGCCATGGTCTTCCCAACAATAACCCACATGCATCCATTGGAACTACGTCACAATCCACCTTGTCAACATAGTCACCAACAACAAATGGAACACGAACCTTGTGAGTTATCTTTAGTCTTCGGAGTTGTGTAGCCACTCCACACGATGTGGTTGAGGATGCCTCCACGTGGACAGCCCTAAAGCATACACCAAATCTTTGCTAATCCATCTATGATCAACTTGCATACTTTTTCTTTGATCTTGCACTCCGCTTGGAAAACACTCCACCGCTGTCCTTTGGTTTCAGTTTCTTTACTTTGCACCTTTCGGACCAAAAGATTAACACCATTCAATTCTGGATCACAATAGACAACATCCTCCTTCGAATCGTCGGATTTTTCGCTTTCAGAATCACTACTAGAACTTGTTGAAGCATAGCCGTCTTTGGTGAGAAGCACTTTTCGTTGATTTGGGCAATCACGCATCATATGACCCTTCCTTGCACTTGAAACACTCAATTTCTCTAGCACAAGCATTAGAAGGCAAACTAGAATCAGTTTTAGTTGCTTCTTTACCTCTGTTGCTGCCTCCTTTGAAAGAGCACCATTTGAACGACTTGATGCCGCCACCGTGGAGTGTGAACCCACATCATCGCCTTGCTGTAATGAACGCTCCATGACTTTGTTTGAGTGTTAGCATGTCCACCCTTGGCTTGTTTGCGCTTCAATTGTTGTTCAAGACGTTCACTTGATGCACCAAGTCTTGAATGTCGTAGTAATGGACCATCTCCACCCTATCTTGCACATCCTCATTCCACCCATTAAAGAAACGTGCCATAGTAGCCTCATCATGCTCCTCCGTCCCTGCACGGATCATCAACATCTCCATCTCTTTATAATATTCATCAACACTAGAATTACCTTGACGTAGTTGTTGTAGCCGGTTGTACAAGGTCCTCGTGTAGTGTGCTGGGACAAAACGTCGCCTCAAAATATTCTTGATTGTGTCCAAGTATCTGGACGAGCTCCACGCGACACAATTGGTTCCACCAAACAAGAGCATATCCAAGTGAACTCAATTGTCGCCAAATGGATCTTCTTATCCTCGGTATAGTGATGGGTGTCAAAATTTGTTCGACACGCATCTCCCAATCCAAGTAGTCCTCCGGTTCAGCTTTACCATTAAATGATGGGATAGAAATTTTATCCGCCCAATTCTGGCCTGGGAAACCGATAAATTTTGCTAGCCAATGACAACCAACGTTCTTGGCCGTCCCAACGGAAAAACTAGGTCCAATGGCCAATGGTCTCAATTTAGTTGTAGGGTCAAATTTTCCCACTAATCAATGTTGTTTAAGGAATTTCTATAAACAGAGGAAGATATGCTCAAACAGACTCCCGGAAAGTTAGACACGATTGAAATTCCTTAGCTGATTGTCATCAAGAATTAGGCAACTAAGGCCCTTAATGGGGTTGCCAAAATTACTAAGTCCAGGCTAAAATCAAATTCCCCTTAAAATCCCCAAATTCCTTTAAAGGTATTTTGTTCTTTTTATTATCACAAAGGGGCTGGTTTGTTTAAATTTATTCCATTAAGGTAATATGACCCTAATTAAAAATAGTAATTGGATTTAAAACGAACGGATCATGTGGTAAAGGAAGGAACTACAATTCTATTTCAAAATTTTAGTCTTTCCCCCACCCAAGACAAATAATGGATCAAAAATAAACCATGATAAAAGATTCAAACAAAAGAAATTCTCAAAATTGGTATTTCGGTTTAATATATAGGGTTAATTAATCTTAAATTAGGATATATTTTCCTAACTTTTAAAAATCATATGGCTTTGTTAATTGTTCTCGGTGTTTCTTTCAATTTGATGATGTAGGTGCGGCAACTTTTGGAAAAATTCCAAACATTCCAGCCGAAACGAGTCTAAATTCTGACCCATTCCAGTTCGGCTGGCCACATTACCTCCAATAGGTTTAAATTGTTTGTTTAATTAAGGGACTTCAACCTTTGGGGTCTTTTTTAAAAAGGGTCATGAATATGGCTTATTGCTTGGCAATATCCGAACGTTTCAACTACTTTTTAAGGGCCCAAGAATAAAATTTCCATGAATTTCGTGGAAACTTTTAATCGTTTATGTTGGAATTGCTACTGAATTGTCATGAATCAAAAAACCTAATCACTTTTAACCTTATAGCCAGAATGAACCCAATGTATTCAATTGTGATGATCTCAATTGAGGCTGGGATCGATTTGGGAAATCCTACTTGTTTGTTGTTCTTCCTGAATCCCAATCCAATGAATCATTCACGACCAGTAAATTTCAGTGTACCGCCTTTTAAAAACTTAAAATCTTAACATAAAAATCCAATACTTCCAAATCCAATTTGTGAACATATAACATGCAACACTACGAAACCTTTATTAATTTTTGTCTTTAGTTGGGTCCTTCAATGGGAAGTTATCGCTAATAATTGTTCTATCCACTATGTCCTATCTTTGGTGCTACCTTTTCCACCATGTATTTGTTATTCTTAACTCTCTTGACCAAAAGAATACAAAATTAACATGACTTAACCATCCTTTTAATCGTCATTTTGATTGTACTAAGCTTTGAACTTTATGCAAATTGAGGCCTTGTTAATACCTTCCACCCTTCAAAACACTAATCGTAAAACCTGCTTGCCTTGGCTTCCTTTTGGACATTAACCTTGTGGCCTTGTGTACCAATTTCGCTCTGTTAATGACCGCGTGTTTTTGACATACCTTTTTTGCAATTTTCCAAACTTCAGTTAATCTATTGTTTGTCTTCCCTCCACCTATTGACTAAATTCCTTCTCACTTTAAAGGCATGTGTACCTTGTTCCTTCAAATCTCAATTTTGTTGCAAATCTCCACCGGAAATAATTTTGAAAAATTTGTGGCTATCAATTGTGGGAAAACTTCTTTATTATTTTCAAATTTAGGCTCCCAACAATTAGTCCCAAGGCAAAGCTTTCATGAATTAATGGGAAATGTCTTCAATTGTTCTATTGTGCCAGAACATCCCCATAACTCCTCTGGCTTTGTACCTTTGGATGATTTCTGGCGCAATTCCTTAGCAAAGTGGCCCAACAAAACCTCATTTCGTTCCAATGTTTCCCAGTCACGGATTTGAGTTCCTTACAATAATTGTTGCCTGGCTCCCAAATTCCTTGCATCAACTCCAACCCGTGAACATAATTTCAAATTAAATGACCTGTGGTTAACTAGCACTGAAGCCTCCACATTTGGCCCTAACCTTTAAACTGGAAAAACCTTAAGTACACCTGCTAAATTGGTCATCTTCCTGCTTTTAGCCCGATCCTTCACTGTTCCTTGGCCTACAGACAATTACCCTTATTTATACAAATTAGTTCACAACCCCTTACAAACCCTCAAATTCGGTCCACTCGAACTTGTTTTGCTTTTTAGTTGACCATGTAATGGCCAATTAAGTTCAAACCCTTGTTACTCAAATGTTCAAGGCGCAACCAAACCAAACCTGCCAAATTGCCTTCCTACCTATTAGAAGGCCAAAATTTTGGATTTACTTGATTTGCCAAATTGGTATATGGCTGGCCCTGTTAATGATTGGTCAATTGCTCGGCTTACTTGCGTCCCAATTGAAGTAGGTTACGGAACTAAATGATTATGCGCTTATTCTTAACTACTTCAATTTTCCAAAGAGCGTTTGCCTATTTGTGGCTCAAATTTCTGAGTAAACCCATTATAATTCATACCTTTAATCTTTGTTGCCATGATTCAATTATTTCAAAGGGTAAATTTTGTATTGGTGCCAATACCCTCCTTGGCAAAGTTTCCTCCTTGATATGGGTGAATTTTTCTTGGGATTTTCTCTTTATGTGCAATTTTGGTTCAACATATCCCGTCATATTTTAGGTAAATATGTTTTTTGAAAAGTTCTTATCGTTGGCCCAATACATTGTATCAATAACATGGCTCACCAACCGTAGGACTTTGGCCCATGCCCCAGAGTCGCCTCAGATCCTCTTGACTTCTTCACCCTTTGAATCATCAAGATCCTTGTATTTCTTTGGTTTCTGCCTTTACTTCCAATATGGTTAACCCCTTCACTAAACACCTAATCGGTCAAACAAATCTCCTAAGCATCATTTGAACTACCGCATTTGAATCCCTTGCACTTGTTATCCCAAACAAATGAACCCTTGAATAACCTCCAATTTAGCCATCCTGGGTGAAGGTTCCTTACCTGCACTTTTGACCAGAAACCTTGATCTTCTTGATGCCCTTTGAACCCGCCGTGCTTTCTGATTTACAAACAACACCATTATTAACATACCTTTGAGAATTTCTCCGAATGGCAACAACATCTTTTCTTGAACCTTCAACACCATCTTGTCCTCAACCAATTAAAGGCAACAAGTAGCTTTTTCTTTACCCCGCGATGCACTTATTTTAAAAACCACTTTCCTCCATTTGCGTTTGAAGGCCCGTGGTTTGCATCACCTTGGGCTTGTTTTGTCAGACTTTTGGTAGTTAGCACCAGGCCCTTGAATCTTTTAATGGTTTCACCCTTATATTGGCCGTTCAATTTTAAAACCTTCCAATATCCTCTTCCTTAAAGATCGGTCCTTCCTTATATTTCATCCCCTCGAACCTACTTGAACTCCCTGACCTTGACCAAGTCCAAATGTAGATGGAAAGTGTCTTAAATTCCCTTCTTTTCATATGGCCGCCTAGAAAATTTTACATGTATCAGAAACCAATTGTCCCCAAATATCTTCTTCCAAAGAATCAAATTTTTGGGTTGCCGTCTCCCTAATCACAATGTCCTAATGTTCACATCCATTCCCATCAAGTAGTTCCCTCCCTTCACTTCACATTTTGGCTACCAAAACCTCAATCTTACCAATCCATTTCAAACCCCACACATGGACAAACCCGGAATCCTCGGGCCATCCCTGTTGTGGAGCCAAACTCAGAACCTATCCAAACTACACCATTGTCGACTGCCTTTGGACAAACGGTTAGGTTTCCATTTTGAATGTTAAATCTTTGAACCCCGCCAAATCGTTGATCCCAAACTTTAAGCTGCCTTCTGGTGGCCTTCATGGCCTCCGCTCAATCTTTTTTTCAACTCCCAAGCCGAAGCCTAAAAGGTTTTCTCCATTCTTCATTTGCAGGCCACCTTTGCTTTGGAAACCACCGCTTGGCTAAGACCCCATATTTAGTAATCCATTGTCCCGATTGTTGATAACCCAGCCACTTGAATGTCGTTTCCTCTGATCTTACCTAACGCGATGGATGGTCCAATGCCTGCCGAACCCCCTAACCCAAGTTTCCAGGAAACGCTTTTTGGATTGTCCAACCAAATTAATTCTAACACCACGCCTGAATCGAGGCGAGCCCGCAATCCCACCTTGTTTCTCATCAAGACTATCTCAATGGAGGCCCCCTTAAGGTGTATGTCTTGGTTCCATCTCAAATTGGCCTAAGCCAACCCCCAATATCAAAGAACCTAATGCATGGACCCTCCCAATGGCCTACGGTCATTTGGGAGAAACTCTCACCATAAGATCCCTTTCCCAAAATCGGTTTTCCACAGTGGGCGACTGCCCAAAATCCTGCTTGGCACGTGACATTGTTGTTCTCCAAACGTCCCCACAAGATCCAAAATCAATTTCACTCTTAATTATAGCGGTTTAAATTCAAACCGGCGCCCGCTTTGGGATCCAATGCAAAGTACCGTCTTGTCTTTACTTTAGAAAGGAAAGTGTGGTCCGGGTAACCTTGATTGCAACATCCACTTTGTGGCAATCCTCCCTCCCCAACCAATGTGAATCTTTATTTAAACCCAAATCAAGCCTGACTCCATAATTCATAATTTGGCATATTCCCAATGACCCGTATTCAAACTTTTAAATCCAACTGCTTTTTTCAAATTGCATTGATTGTTAATCAAACCTTCTTGAAAAAATCCAACTCAAATTGAGTTTCTTTTTGGATTATCTCCGGAAAACCTCCTTTTGGGTTTCAAATCTTTTCCTTGAAAGGTTTTGGCCCAAAGGTTTAACAATTCTTTCCCCTTTAAAAATGGTATTTTACTATGCAATTTTCTTTCATTCAACCCAAAACAGACCTTTAAATCCTTAACTCTTGTTGGTGCTCAAAAATGGTTTGAATTTTATAGCTAATTTCCACCTCTTGGCATTAGAAACCTCAACTTTTTTCAAATTAACCTTTCGCTAATCACTTATTCAACTTTTTACTTTATTTCACCTTAAAAATCAACCCTTTCTTTTGTCCTTTGCCTTTCCAAAAGATTAGCCACCATTTTGGCACTTTTTCCCCGGTAATTCCTTGCCCTTGAAACTTTTCTAGCCAATTGAAAGCACTAATTTTTGGAACTTTCCCCTTTACTTTTAACCACCAAAAAACTATGAGTTTACCCTTTCCCTCTTAAGACCCCTGAAAAAATCCAACCTTGGAGTTACATCTTCCTTTGTAACCTTCTTGTTTCGTAAAACATTCCACCCTTCTTTGTTCCTATTCCCTTCAAAATTCCCTCTTTCGAAAAACACATTCCTCCTTTATTTTTTCCCCTTAAATTAACTTAAGTGATCATTAAGCCTCTTGGTGGCTCGCTAAATACTTCCACAACTTGAAACTACCGATTTTTGGGAAACATTCGGATTTGGGAACAAATTTTGCCTATCTTCTTTCCCTAGAGTTAAATTGTCCCAGACCATCCATGTTTTAGCCTTCCATATGTTTGGGTTTAGCATTCACCCCTTTGCCCCAATTTAACCCAGGCTCCTTAATGGATTGCCCTTCCCTTCCCAACTGGGCCCAAAAACCGTCCATAGACCTCCTATGTCTTCACACATCTCCACCCACTAATCCCCATTACCTTGGCGGTTGTGCCAAACCTCCTTCGGCCAAACATCCCTCGCCTAATATTTTCCTAAATTGGAAGTTGTTGGGGCCAATCCATCAAAGACAATTGGGCCCCAAATTATATTCTTATTCCTCCATTAGTGGGCTCCTAAAATTCGCCAACCCCAATCAACCTATCATTGGTCGCCCATATTTATGTTTTTGCCCAATTAATCCTGCACCCACAATAGCCCTTCCACCAGAACAAGGCGTACCCAATTCAACCACGGTTTAGGCTTAACCAAGAACCCACATGACCCCCATCTGATCAGCCGAACAAGTACCATAGTAATTTCTTGTTCTCTAGAAGGGAATGGCCCTCTAGAAATTGGGCCTTACAAATTTTGCTTTAATTCAAACTCCTGCAAGGTGTAAAATGCCCTGGGTTCCTTATTAACTCCCCGGAAAGGCCAACTACCAATTGCCAAAATTCATACCAAACGCACCAAATTTTCCCCCAAATTACGGCTTTGCGGTCCACCTGCCAGTTGGGTCCAAAACCACACTTCTGGGTTTTTAAGCCATTCGCCCCAAAAACCGGTTCCAACTTTAAAAATTTGGGTTTAAGCAAATCGATAACCACATGGTTTCTTTCTTTCAATCGGGTCAATAACCTAAGCTGGTAGAACTTATTGGCCGTTAATCCGGCACTGGCAAACAATTGACCCTAAATTTGTGCTATTTCCTCCAAATTTAACCTTGCTGGAAAAACTTCAGCTAAACCAAACCTTTGGTTTAATTCACTTCCTTAAGCTCTGGCCCTTTAAATTTGGCTTTTCAAATTTTTCAACACAAACTCCTTTGAAATTTGCTTTTTTCGGCTGCAGTTCCTTTGGCCAATTTTCAAATTTTATATTTTGGTTTCCATTTTTCCCTTGTTAAACGAAGTTTTTACTCCTTCTTTTTCCCAATCAATCAATCTTTTTTGGCAACACGCCTTAAACCTTCACATATTTTCCAACTTTTGGAACTTTCCAATTTTACTCTTTATAATTTACTTTCCACAATGGATTTAGCTAAATCCACATTCTTTGAACAGTCCCTGAAGGATTTAAAATTGTTTTGCATCTTACCCCCTTGAAACAATCCCCTTTGGTTTCAATCCTTCTTTTTTCCAAAAATTTTCTTGACACATAAACATTGTCTTCCAGGTTTTCCCCAACAATAAACCTTTTGAAAGGCCATCTTTTTAAACATTTTTTTCCCAAACCACAACCTTTTCACTTTAATTGTTAAGACCAACTAACCACTGGGAATCCTATTTAGCTTAAACCTCCCATTTGAAGCCACTAACTAACCTCACTAATTTTCCTTACATCCTTTATAACAACCTCTTTTAGTTTTTTAGTTCCACCCTTTTTTCGTTTCTTGGTTTAACGGCCAAATACCCTTAATTCGGTCACGACATCCCACCCAATGGCCCCCTTAGAACAACTATTGCCAACATGCTCTTTAAACTTTTCATTTTAAATCTCAACCTTAGCCTAAACCTAATTTTTAGGGTTGAAATCTTCCCTTTCCTACCTCCCTGGAAAAACATCATTTCACTGGAGGCCTCCCCTTTTGTCCCACCCCTTGGTTTGGCGTTGGTTTGTTCTGTATTGGCTTGTATTTTTGTTTCAATGGCCATCCCCTTTGGCCTTACCATTAAATTTTGTTTATCCCCCAATTATTCGGCCCCAAACCTCACCATCTCCTTCCTCAACCTAGAATCTCCATTTAATTCAAGCCCGAGGCTTGCTTGGGGCAAGGTGCCCCACTTTGTTTTGCAAGCACCGGAAAATTCAAATTGTCCACAACGAGCTTGGACCAATGTTCGACCAAAGACTAACCCGGGTTTTGCCCAAAATTTTCAACCTTGTTTGGGCACAAATGCGTCCCAAATTCCAAAAGATTGGAAAGCCCATTTGCGGAAAATTAAACCCAATTATACCCCACCTAGAAACAACCCCCATCCCACATAGCCCCCACCATGTTTTACCTCGAATAAACCCTCACCTCCTAGCCCCTGTTGGCCTATTTCAGCATTGGTTGGGCCCAAATTGGCCCTCACTAAGGCAAATACAACTGAATTCCTTCCGAAACTTAAGAAATTCCGGTTCTTTAAATTCAATTGATCGGCGCAAACCCAAGGGCCACCCCTACTGGTCTTTGCCTACTTAGTCTTAAAACCCCTTGAAAATTGCAAATCTTGTTATACCCTTGTCCAAGGCATCCCCAAACAAAAAGTTTCCTTTCCTATTCACCTTGGTTTGTCCCAAATACCTTTCCACCCACGATAGTGGCAATTGGTAATCCAAACCCCAAAGGATTCCACAATTAAACATTTGATAATCCAAACCGCAGGTGCCCAATGGTTTTTGTTTCATTTCTTCAAATATGGCTTTGTCAATGGGCTAGGTTATATGTAAAGCCTTTTTCACGCTCGCTAAAATCATGTCTGGTATTATTTCTTGCTCCTGGTTTTCAATTCGCGGTTTGGGATTGGGCTCAAACTTATTTGGTCTTTTTTCCCGTTTGGGAAAATCCCTCCTTTTTTAAAAGGGTTTTGTCTTTTTTTAGAATTTTCAAACTTTAAATTTTTTGGGAAGCCCCCTTTAATGAAATCCTTTCCTCTTTAAGCAAATTCCTTTTTTTGGGATTGTTCTTTTCTTTAAATTTTATCCGGAAACCTCAATTGGTTTAAAACTTTTTTAAAAAGTGGGTTTTGAAAGCCCAAACCCAAATTGTTCTTTTGCCCTCCCCCCTTTTTAACCCCTGGCTAAAATTTATTCAAAGCTTCTTGAACATTGTGCACAGAACTGCAAGCACTAACCAAAGTTGTAGTGCTACTTGGTGCCACATCATCCTCCCCTCCTTGAAGCAAAGCCGTCCTCGGCTTTGGGGTAATCTTGGGAGCTTGCTTCTTCTTGGCTGCAATTTCTTCATCAACATGAATAGCACTCTCAATTTTGGTTTCAACACATGCTTCTTTCCCCCATGTACAAAAGTGTATGTGTTGGACCGGCCCTCATGCATAGCATTACGATCATATTGCCATGGTCTTCCCAACCCACATGCATCCATTGGAACTACGTCACAATCCACCTTGTCAACATAGTCACCAACAACAAATGGAACACGAACCATGTGAGTTATCTTTAGTCTTCCGGAGTTGTGTAGCCACTCCACATGATGTGGTTGAGGATGCCTCCACGTGGACAGCCCTAAAGCATACACCAAATCTTTGCTAATCACATTGGTATAACTTCCACCATCTATGATCAACTTGCATGCTTTTTCTTTGATCTTGCACTCCTTGAAAACACTCCACCGCTGTCCTTTGGTTTCAGTTTCTTTACTTGCACCTTCGGACCAAAAGATTAACACCATTCAATTCTGGATCACAATAGACAACATCCTCCTTGGAATCGTCGGATTTTTCGCTTTCAGAATCACTACTAGAACTTGTTGAAGCATAGCCCTCTTTGGTGAGAAGCACTCTTCGTTGATTTGGGCAATCACGCATCATATGACCCCTTCCCTTGCACTTGAAACACTCAATTTCCCTCCCGAGCGCCGCCCCCGGTCTCCCCACTCGCCGCCGCCCCTGTTGGCTGCCCTGGGACTCCGCCCCACCCTTCCATCGCCAAGACGCCACCGAACGGCACCGCCGCCACCTCGCCTCCGCCGCCGGTTCGCCTCCCGCCGCCGCCTCGGCCACCCCACTCCCGGCCGCCCCCGCCGGCCACCACAGCACGCCGCCTCGCCCCCCTAGCGCGCCCGGCCGAGCAGTCGCCGCCGCCAGATTTATTGCCGCCGAGCTCGCTACCGACGACGAAAATTTCAAACTTGTCGCCTCGGCTCCTCTCCACCTCGGCCACCTCCCGGCCATTAATGGCGCCCGCATGCGTTCACATTGCTCTAGCGGTTTTAAACCATGAACGCCGGCGACCTCGCCTCCTCCGCTCCCTATACAAACCCGCATCCGAGCGTTTCCCGCATCCCCGCACTCCACTTATCCTCTCCACTCCCTAGCCAAGCCGCCGCCTTGGAGAGCCGCCGCCACCAAAAAGCCGCCTCTGCCGCCTTCTCTCCTCCGGCCGCCACCTCCGGCCACCGCTCGCCTCGCCGCCACGGCATCGTTGCGATCACCATCCTCTCCTCTCGTTCTCCACCCCTCGGCCGTGGCCATGCAAGCCGCCTCCGAAGGCCGCGCCCGTGGCATGCCATGCGGCCAAGCATGCCACGTCATCGCCACGTCATCATTTAATTTCTTTTATTTATTTTATTCGGTGATGACATCATAAATCTCTTTTTCGGTATAAAAAAATAATTCGGAAAATAGATCCTTTTCTTTTTCCTTCTTTTTGAACTTCCGAAGCCTCGTAAAATGTTCATTTTAACTCCGATTTGAGTAGTTCAAATTTCTAAATTCTTCTAAAATGCTAAACTATTCAAATATGTACTTATTTTCAATTTTAGAATTTTATTTGAATTTGGTTTGTTTGGATTTTCGTTTAGGTTTCAAATGATCTCGGAGAGTTCGATTTTGACGCGTTCGTCAGAGAGCAACCGTGCAAGTTACACCTTTGATCATATTGCTCCCAGTATTTTAAAATTATTTATATTGTTTTAAACTAATATGCATGCTTACTTTTAATCAATGTCTAATTTAAAATCCGTTTGAACTGTAGTTATACCCAAATTCCTTTGGACAGCCAAATTTGATATTTCATGCAATTATACCTTGTCAAACATAGTTAAAACCTAGTTAGTACATTAGTATTAACTAGAAATTTCATAAACTTGCTTAGCCATGCGAAGAATATTATGATTTGGGAACTTTCTTCACATAAAATGACACTTCTTTCACATAAAATGATACTTCTTTCACATAAAATGATAGACTTTAAAATTTATTTCTGGACTTTGGAAAGTCGGACGTGTTTATAAAATGTTTATAAACAAAATATAAACCTAGTTTAGACTTAGGCAAATGGTTAGAGTGGTGGGTGCTTGCTGGCATGCATCGTAGTTTGTTGACTCGATGTTGATTGCCAGGCACGAGGGGTTTGTGGTTAGTGCCTAAGTCAATAAAGGACCGGTGCAGTGAGCTACTATTGCAAAGCCCTTCGTACTACCACAAGTCCGGTATGGGACGGACCTAGCCAACTAATTTGTGAAGTTCCAACTTAATCTCGCTATAGGCTGAATGTGGGCGCGGCGTAGTCCGTGAGAAGTCTCACATGGCACAAGAGGGGGCTCCAGCATGTGGATTCATGCTGTGGTGAAACCTTAGTGGCGGCGTGATTATATTGGCAATAAAGCATTGTAAAGGCTTTGTCATGATCTCCTCGCCGCACACCAAAGGAAGTGTGTTTATCCGGTGGCAATATGGGATGATCATCTCTTGTGGGTAAAGCTGTACAACCTCTGCAGAGTGTATAACCTATCCTGGATAGCCGTGCCCACGGTCATGGGCAAGCTGAGTAAAGTTTTTCACGGATTAGATTTTGATTTTGAAAACGCTTTATAAAACCTTGTGGATGGATGGAATCCATGAGAGATTTTGGAAAACCTTGTGGATGGATGGAATCCATGAGAGTTTTTGGAAAACCGTATGGATGGATGGAATCCGTACGAGTTTGGTTTTTGAAAAGTTGGTCCGGGTGGGATGCCCGTGAATAGGTTAGTGTCTGGTTGGAGCCTGCACTAACGATACTTATGTTGATTACAATATTGTTTTAATTATTGTATCAAATCCAGCTTTCGCACTTACTTTATGATATTTACTTCAATGCTGTCTTTTATGCAAACCAACTATATATGCCTTCCTTTGATATCCATATGCATGCATCCACTCTACTAAAACTGCTGGTGTAACTTGTGGAGTACGTTTGTACTCATGTTGCTATATCTAACTCTTTCAGAGGAAGCCTTCGACGACTTCGGTGAGGATTGCGACTAGGCCACGTCTTACAGTCATTCGCCTTGTGGGAAGGTGGATGGGTGCCAACGCTTTGTGTTTTCTTCATTGTTATCTTCCATTGCTATTGTAAACTTTGGCCATCGTGCTCATATTTAGTTAAATAAAATTTATCATTATGCATGATATTTGTCTTTGTTCATTGTGTGCACTAAGTTTTCCGGATAGTCACGAATAACACGAGGGTTTCGAGTTGTTGCTCCGGTTCCGACAGAGATGGTATCGAGCATTAATGACTCTAGGACGTGACCGAAGATAGAATAGAATGGTTGGACCTTAAGGATTTATTTTAAACTAATAAATTTTGAAAGGATATGCTTATTCTTACCTCTCAATCTTTGCTTATCTTATGCCTCAATTCTTTCTCATCCTATGTCATTACAAAGTTTCTAACTCTCCTCTTGTTCAAATAATTGTAGATGGACTCGCACCAAATGATGGATGGAGCATAGGCCTTCGTCGATTACTCACCGCTTGGGTTTTCAACGACGAATTATCTTCGTACACCAAGTAGACCGACATGGAGATCGATATTGGGACATCGCTTCACCTTGCTCCTCACCGCTTAACAAGATATGGAAGTCTGCGCCCGCTTCAAGGGAAATGGATACTCTTCGAGAGAGCCAAGCAAGAAGCCGATCGAAAAGCGTTCTTCGTCTCGCCACCTTTTCAATCTTCGCATCGAAGGATCGCGCTTTATACTTCGACAGCCCCGAAGGATCACTCCAAGACAACCCTTACCCCTTTAGGATAAGTTGTTAAGCTAGAAAGTAGACGAAGTTATGAGTCGTTTCCTCTTTTGTCGATGTACCGTAACTATTATTATTAATAAAGGATTTTGCTAAGATTGGTGTTTTGTTGGATTGTGCAAACAACCCCTTTTCCCTCCTTTGTCTTAAGTCTCCTCTCATCTAAATTCCAAGCAGATGGTGAACACAAGAAGGAATGCGATTGTCAGCAACCCCAATGCCAACGCCAAGCACAAGGAAGTCATCCGCTCCAATCCCTCCGCCTCCGCCAGAAGTCGGACCAGACTGGACTCAACTGATGGCAAATCAAACTCAACTGATTCAACTCTTAGCTCAAGCCATCAACAACCCAGCTCAGCAATTGCATCAGCCACCAGCTCAAGCTCCCCAGAACAGATTATCCGAATTTCTAAGGATAAGGCCTCCGATTTTCTCAAGCAGCTCAGAACCGATGGACGCAGATGATTGGCTCCGCAAGAATCGAAAAGAAGCGGACATCCGCAAAGGCACCGACCGTGAAAGAGTCCTGCTTGCCACTCATCAATTGAATGGACCAAGATCGAATGGTGGGATACCCTAACCGACTCTCATGCCAACCCTCAAGCTATTACAGGATGAGTTCGTGCGAGATTTTAAAGCTCACATTCCTACAGGTACCAAGATCTTAAAGAAGAAAGAGTTCAGAGCCCTACGTCAAGGAAGCCGTACAGTGAATGAATACTTGCAAAAGTTTAATCAGCTATCTCGCTATGCACCAGAAGACATAGCCAATGATGAAGACAAGCAAGAAAGATTTTTGGAAGGTTTGAACGACAACATCTCCGTACAATTGATATCCAGTGACTATGCAGATTTTCATCGCCTAGTCGCAAGGCCATTCGCCAGAAAGCAAGAATGTGGAAATCGAGAATCCAAGAGAAGAATGTCTACTCAAAGACATGCACTCGAAACTTTTCCAAAGTCAAGAACCCCGCCAAGTCAACAGATTCCAACCGTCACCAAGAGTGTAAGAGCTAGTACCAAAACACCTCCGACATCAAGTCAACAAGACTCGATGATTGGCTTTCCACCAAAGAACCGTAACCCCGCAATGAGTAACTTGTTTCAACCGCCATGAAACAGACACTACGCCAACAATTATCCTAAGAAGCAAAGAAACGAAGAACGGTACATCGGGAACCTCGATCGCCAACACCTCCGAACAAAGAAGAAGAGTGCCGCAAAAGGACGCTGAATCGATCTCCGCCAAGCCAATCGAGTAAGATCCACACCTATTTCTTGTTAGTTCGCATGCGAATCTCTGGGACGAGATTCATTTAAGGGGTAGTTTGTAACAACCCCGTTGTTATTTTCAAATTTCAGTAATAAAAAAAATTAATAATTAAAATTAATTCAATTTAAAATAAAAATAAGTGTTCTTTGGTTGCTTGAATTTGAGAGTTTGTGTTTGCCTGTTTTTAGCCTTTTCAAAAAGGTTTTTCTTAAAAAGCAATTTGACTAAAATATAAAACCTTTGTCAAATAAAAAGTTATTGGTTAAGTTTCAGAAAGAAACTATTTAAATTAAGTATTTAAAAGCGCTTGGCTTTTATTTGGTGTTTCGTGATTTTTCGGATTTATTTGGAGTTATCTCGATTTTGTTTCAAAGCTCAAAAGCAAGAAAATATATTTTAAATATTTTCTTAAAGCTAAAAAGATTTTATTTAGCCTTTTCCAAGCTTCTCAAAATTTAATATTAATTTCTGAGATTTTAAAATCAGCTTTTAAAGCCAAAGGGTATTTTTGTGAAAATTAAAAGAGCAAATTTGAGTTGAAAATATTTTTAGAAAGTCTAAAAATATTTTATAGAATTTTTGAGAATTTACTGGAATTAAAAATCAATTTTTGAAGTTAAAAAGATATTTTATATGTTTTATAAAAGGCCAAAATGAAGTAAAAATATTTTTCCTAAGTGAAAAATATCTCCAGGGATTTTCTATAAATTTTCTAGAATTTTTAAATATTATTTGCTATTTTTTAAAGTGTTTAAGAAACCTCCTCCTATTTTCTGAAAATAAAATCCGATTTTAAAATCCGGATTAATCCGGTGGTGACAAGTGTCACACCAGGATTAAATCTACCCCTTCCCTCATTTAATCTCATCCTTTCATTTTCATTAAAATCGGATGGACGATAATTTGACACGTGTCAACATCTGAGCCATCCATTCTTTTCACTCCCTCTCTCTCTTACCTTTGGGGCCCACTTGTCATCACTTACCTCTTCACCCTTCTTCTTCCTCCCGTTCTCTCTCTCCTCCCATTTCGGCCGAACATTTTGCGCCACTTGCCGCCCGCCTCCCGAGCTCCTCTGCCTACCGCCGAAATTCGCGCCCTAGACGCCGCCCCACCCTTCCACGCCAAGACGCCCACCGAACGGCACCGCCGCCACCTCGCCTCCGCCGTGGGTTCGCCTCCCCCGCCGCCTCGTCCACCCCACTCCCGCCACCCCCCGGCCACCACGCCGCCGCCGCCCAAGGCCAACAGCAGTCGCCGCCGCCAGATTTATTGCAGCCGAGCTCACCGACGACGAAAATTCAAACTTGTCGCCTCGGCTCCTCTCCACCTCGGCCACCTCCCGGCCATTATGGCGCCCGCATGCTCACATTGCTTTAGCCGGTTTTAAACCGTGAACGCCGGCGACCTCTCGCCTCCTCCGCTCCCTATATAAACCCTCCATCTAGCGCTTCCCGGCATCCCCCACTCCACTTATCCTCTCCACGCCTAGCCAAGCCGCCGCCCTCCGAGAGCCGCCACCAAAGCCGCCACCACACCGCCACTTCTCCTCCTCCGGCCGCCACCTCCGGCCACCGCCGCCTCCGGCCGTGCCGTTGCGATCACCATCCTCTCCTCACGTTCTCCACCCGCCGGCCGGCGTGAGCTGGGCGCGACTCGACGAGGCAGTAACCCGTGGCATGCCATGCGCCAAGCATGCCACATCATCGCCACGTGGCGCCACGTCATCATTTAATTTCTTTTATTTATTTTATTCGGTGATGACGTCATAAATCTCTTTTTCGGTATAAAAAAATAATTCGGAAAATAGATCCTTTTCTTTTTCCTTCTTTTTGAACTTCCGAAGCCTCGTAAAATGTTCATTTTAACTCCGATTTGAGCCGTTCAAATTTCTAAATTCTTCTAAAATGCTAAACTATTCAAATATGTACTTATTTTCAATTTTAGAATTTTATTTGAATTTGGTTTGTTTGGATTTTCGCGTTTAGGTTTCAGCGATCTCGGAGAGTTCGATTTCGGCGACGCGTTCGTCGCAGAGCAACCAGGCAAGTTACACCTTTGATCATATTGCTCCCAGTATTTTAAAATTATTTATATTGTTTTAAACTAATATGCATGCTTACTTTTAATCAATGTCTAATTTAAAATCCGTTTGAACTGTAGTTATACCCAAATTCCTTTGGACAGCCAAATTTGATATTTCATGCAATTATACCTTGTCAAACATAGTTAAAACCTAGTTAGTACATTAGTATTAACTAGAAATTTCATAAACTTGCTTAGCCATGCGAAGAATATTATGATTTGGGAACTTTCTTCACATAAAATGACACTTCTTTCACATAAAATGATACTTCTTTCACATAAAATGATAGACTTTAAAATTTATTTCTGGACTTT
Source organism: Bonia amplexicaulis (assembly GCA_036346245.1). NCBI lineage: Eukaryota > Viridiplantae > Streptophyta > Magnoliopsida > Poales > Poaceae > Bonia > Bonia amplexicaulis. The sequence goes on along the minus strand of CM070738.1, from coordinate 11,060,495 downwards.
GGAAAGTCGGACGTGTTTATAAAATGTTTATAAACAAAATATAAACCTAGTTTAGACTTAGGCAAATGGTTAGAGTGGTGGGTGCTTGCTGGCATGCATCGTAGTTTGTTGACTCGATGTTGATTGCCAGGCACGAGGGGTTTGTGGTTAGTGCCTAAGTCAATAAAGGACCGGTCTGTGAGCTACTATTGCAAAGCCCTTTCGTACTACCACAAGTCCGGTATGGGACGGACCTAGCCAACTAATTTGTGAAGTTCCAACTTAATCTCGCTATAGGCTGAATGTGGGCGCGGCGTAGTCCGTGAGAAGTCTCACATGGCACAAGAGGGGCTCCAAGATGTGGATTCATGCTGTGGTGAAACCTTAGTGGCGGCGTGATTATATTGGCAATAAAGCATTGTAAAGGCTTTGTCATGATCTCCTCGCCGCACACCAAAGGAAGTGTGTTTATCCGGTGGCAATATGGGATGATCATCTCTTGTGGGTAAAGTCGCACAACCTCTCGCAGAGTGTATAACCTATCTCGATAGCCGTGCCCACGGCCATGGGCAAGTCGAGTAAAGTTTTTCACGGATTAGATTTTGATTTTGAAAACGCTTTATAAAACCTTGTGGATGGATGGAATCCATGAGAGATTTTGGAAAACCTTGTGGATGGATGGAATCCATGAGAGTTTTGGAAACCGTATGGATGGATGGAATCTGCACGAGTTTGGTTTTGAAAAGTTGGTCGGGTGGGATGCCCGTGAATAGGTTAGTGTTGGTTGGAGCTCGCACTAACGATACTTATGTTGATTACAATATTGTTTTAATTATTGTATCAAACCAATTTTCGCACTTACTTTATGATATTTACTTCAATGTCGTCTTTTATGCAAACCAACTATATATGCCTTCCTTTGATATCCATATGCATGCATCCACTCTACTAAACCGCTGGTGTAACTTGTGGAGTACGCTTGTACTCATGTTGCTATATCTAACTCTTTCGAGGAAGCCTTGACGACTTGGTGAGGATTGCGACTAGGCCACGCCTTATACTCATTCGCCTTGTGGGAAGGCCGGATGGGTCGCCAACGCTTTGTGTTTTCTTCCGCTGTTATCTTCCGCTGCTATTGTAAACTTTGGCCATCAGGCTCATATTTAGTTAAATAAAAATTTATCATTATGCATGATATTTGTCTTTGTTCTCATTGTGTGCACTAAGTTTTCCGGATAGTGCGAATAACACGAGGGTTTTGAGTTGTTGCTCCGGGTTCGGCAGAGATGGTATCAGAGCATTAATGACTCTAGGACGTGACCGAAGATAGAATAGAATGGTTGGACCTTAAGGATTTATTTTAAACTAATAAATTTTGAAAGGATATGCTTATTCTTACCTCTCAATCTTTGCTTATCTTATGCCTCAATTCTTTCTCATCCTATGTCATTACAAAGTTTCTAACTCTCCTCTTGTTCAAATAATTGTAGATGGACTCTGCACCAAATGATGGATGGAGCATAGGCCTTCGTCGATTACTCCGCCGTTTGGGTTTTCAACGACGAATTATCTTCGTACACCAAGTAGACCGACATGGAGATCAGATATTGGGACATCGTTTCACCTTGCTCCTCACCAAGCGAACAAGATATGGAAGTCTGCGCCTCCGCTTCAAGGGAAATGGATACTCTTTCGAGAGAGCCAAGCAAGAAGCCGATCGAAAAGCAGTTCTTCGTCTCTGCCACCTTTTCAATCTTCGCATCGAAGGATCGCGCTTTATACTTCGACAGCCCCGAAGGATCACTCCAAGACAACCCTTACCCCTTTAGGATAAGTTGTTAAGCTAGAAAGTAGACGAAGTTATGAGCTGTCAGTTTCCTCTTTTGTCGACAGCCGTAACTATTATTATTAATAAAGGATTTTTGCTAAGATTGGTGTTTTGTTGGATTGTGCAAACAACCCCTTTTCCCTCCTTTGTCTTAAGTCTCCTCTCATCTAAATTCCAAGCAGATGGTGAACACAAGAAGGAATGCGATTGTCAGCAACCCCAATGCCAACGCCGAAGCACAAGGAAGTCAGTCTGCTCCAATCCCTCCGCCTCCGCCAGAAGTCGGACCAGACTGGACTCAACTGATGGCAAATCAAACTCAACTGATTCAACTCTTAGCTCAAGCCATCAACAACCCACTCAAGAATTGCATCACCACCACTCAAGCTCCTGCGAGCATTATCCGAATTTCTAAGGATAAGGCCTCCGATTTTCTCAAGCAGCTCAGAACCGATGGACGCAGATGATTGGCTTCGCGCAATCGAAAAGAAACTGGACATCCTGCAGTGCACCGACCGTGAAAGAGTCCTGTTTGCCACTCATCAATTGAATGGACCAGCATCAGAATGGTGGGATACCCTAACCGACTCTCATGCCAACCCTCAAGCTATTACCTGGGATGAGTTCGTGCGAGATTTCCAGAAAGCTCACATTCCTACAGGTACCAAGATCTTAAAGAAGAAAGAGTTCAGAGCCCTACGTCAAGGAAGCCGTACAGTGAATGAATACTTGCAAAAGTTTAATCAGCTATCTCGCTATGCACCAGAAGACGTAGCCAATGATGAAGACAAGCAAGAAAGATTTTTGGAAGGTTTGAACGACAACATCTCCGTACAATTGATATCCAGTGACTATGCAGATTTTCATCAGCTAGTCAGCAAGGCCATTCGCCAGGAAAGCAAGAATGTGGAAATCGAGAATCGGAAGAGAAGAATGTCTACTCAGCACATGCACTCTGGAAACTTTTCCAAAGTCAGAAGAACCCTGCCGCAAGTCAACAGATTCCAATCGTCACCAGTAGCAGAAGAGCTAGTACCAGCAAACACCTCCGCCGACACTGAAGACAACAAGACTCTGATGATCGGCTTTCCACCAAAGAACCAGAACCCCGCAGCCGGAGTAACTTGTTTCAACTGCCATGAAACAAGACACTACGCCAACAATTGTCCTAAGAGGCAGTAGGCAGCGAAGAACGGTACATCGGGAACCTCGACTGCCAACACCCTCCGAACATCAGTATAGTGATGGGTGTCAAAAATTTGTTCGGCACGCATCTCCCAATCCAAGTAGTCCTCCGGTTCAGCTTTACCATTAAATGATGGGATAGAAATTTTTATCCGCCCAATTCCATCATCCACGGCAACACGCTGAGCAAACCCAACACCATCATGCATACCTCCACCATGGGCACCACCTCTGCCACGCATGTCCCTACCACGGTCAGCACCACGGTAGTCCCGAGCATGGCGCGGTTGTGGAGCAAAGACGGCTGCACCATCAAAGACCTCCTCATGTTCGTTGTCTTCATATGGTCCACGTCGATCGAGATATTGAGGTCTCCGTTCAGCATGCTGAAATTGTGGTGGCTGGTTGCGTAGCACCTCCGTCAAAGCATCAATTCGTGCCCCCAAATCATCAACCTTGCCTTCAAGCTTCCGGTGACAACTTAAGAAGTAGTCACGTGTCGCTTCAAATTCAATTGCACCTCGGGCGGCAAAAGACGCCGCATATTGGGGCACCTCCCAATTAGCTTGGCATCATTATGTCGCTACCGCCATCTTTAGTCTTTATAGAACCCACCATTAAGAAAAATTCAGCAACCTCGTACCGTGACTAACCACGCTCTGATACCAAGATGATGCGGATCCACCTAGCAAGCTAGCTGAACCCCGCTGCTTTGGCCCCGATCTTTCACGACACGCCTTGTTGGATGCCCTCACCAAATAAGCCTTCTCCCACGCACACCACAAAGACGTGAACGAAGGGTAGAGAAACTGATGTTTCGTGAGTAGAATCCAACACCACAATTGGATTCAACACACTAAGAGCAATTCCTCGATGGAAATCTCAAGAACACGCCAACAATGGCAACCAAACCATGGTGATTTTCTTGTTTCTATTTCTCAAATCATAGCCTGAGTCACAATGGGGCTAAGGCCCTGGCCTTATATTGGTGCATAATGCACGGCCTTGATTACAACTCACGCACTACTTGGCCTAAGGCCGAAACAAACTCCAATACAAACTAAAAAGAAAATACCTAAACTGCTACCTCTGGTTTCTCTCTCAATTTGCGACTTGACCGTGAGGATTCCGTGGTTGGCACCTCATCCATTGTGTGGGGCTTCAAAATAGCTTTCCAACGAGTCCAAGAACGCCCAAATCGGTCTCCGTTTGTGAAATTTATGGACGTTTTAGTATGGTCTGCCAGCTGTCCCAATCCGAGTCCGAATCGGTTTCAAATCTTTATATGTTTTGTTTTCTTGTTCAAGGGGCTTCCAAATCCGTTTGGAACCTGAAAAGAGTCCTTCTCCATCTTTAGAAAGTCATGGTGTGGTCGGATTTTACTTTTATTTGCATTGCAATACTCGAACTCTTTATGTTTGGCAAGTCTCGCGCGTCTCTCCGGACAGCTCGTGCAGCATCCAATGAAATTGCCATAACTTTGTGTAGGAAGCTCCAAATCAAGTGCCGTTTGATTCGTTGGAAAATAGACTTCATTATCTTTCCAAATATGTCTCTTGTGCATATTAGAAACCTCAGAATTGGTATTCAAAGCTTCTTGAACATTGTGCACAGAACTGCAACCACTAACCAAAGTTGTAGTGCTACTTGGTGCCACATCAGTGTTAGTCGCGGCCAGCTACAAGCTGCGCTCGACAAACAAAACGCTTCACTCACTGATCTCGGCGCGAGATTGGACACCATCGTCGCCGCCATTACCCAGTTGAACACCACGGAAGGCATTGAGCGGGTGGAGCGGCGGATGGCTGACCTCAATGGTCGGATGGACACATTGGAGGCATGCCTACCACCTGTCAATGACGGCCATCATCATGATGACGCCACAGAGTATGATGCAGATGGCAACATTGATCGGCGGGCGACACAAGATGCACGAATTGGTATTGGTATTGGTGGTGTTTTGATACAAGAAGGCAAACATGTTGCCTACTTTAGCGAAAAATTGAATGGTCCTGTTCTTAATTATTCCACGTATGATAAAGAATTGTATGCTCTTGTTCGTTCTTTAGAGACGTGGCAACACTATTTATGGCCTAAAGAATTTGTCATTCATTCCGATCATGAATCACTTAAGCATATTCGTAGTCAAACCAATTTGAATCGTAGACATGCTAAGTGGGTTGAATTTATTGAATCTTTTCCTTATGTCATTAAACACAAGAAAGGAAGGATAATGTGATTGCTGATGCTTTGTCTCGACGCTATACCATGTTGTCTCAACTTGATTGTCGCATTTTTGGTCTTGAAACTATTAAAGAACAATATGCTTTTGATGCCGTTCATATTGCTGACCTCTTTTTCAAAGAGATAGTTCGTTTGCATGGTATGCCTTCTACTATTGTTTCAGATCGTGATGCCAAGTTCTTGAGTCACTTTTGGCGTACTCTATGGAACAAGTTGGGTACAAAGTTGTTGTTCTCACCACATGTCACCCACAAACCGATGGCCAAACCGAGGTGGTGAACCGCACATTGTCTACCATGTTGAGAGCTATTTTGAAGAACAATTTGAAGCTACGGGAAGAGTGTTTGCCGCATGTTGAGTTCGCATATAATCGAGCGGAACACTCCACCACCAAGGTAAGTCCTTTTCAGGTAGTGTATGAATTCAATCCCCGTGCCCCTATTGATATTTTACCTTTGCCTACTAGTGAGAGAGTTCATAATGATGCTAAGGAGCGTGCTGATTTTATTCTCAAAATGCATGAGACTACTAAGGCAAACATTGAAAAGATGAATGAAAAATATAGGATTACTTGGTAGTAAAAGTAGAAAGGAAGTTAAACTTGAACCGGTGATTTTGTTTGGTTGCACTTGCGAAAGGATAGATTTCCTGAGTTAAGAAAGTCAAAATTGATGCCTAGAGCTGCTGGTCCTTTTAAGATAGTTGAGAAGATAAATGATAATGTATATAAACTTGAGTTGCCTCCCGAGTTTGGGGTTAGTCCCACCTTTAACATTTCAGATTTGAAGCCATGCTTGGGAGAAGAAGATGAGACTGAGTTGAGGACAACTCCGCTTCAAGAGGGGGAGGATGATGAGGACATCACTTCTTCGGATATACACAACACTCCTCCACTTGATATTCAAGGACCAATCACTAGAGCTCGCGCCGACAAGTGAATTTACATGTGAGCTCGTTCCTAAGTACTTCTTTTTGTTCATTTGAGAATCGATTACTACCTAATGATTTAATTATGATTAGGAACCATGGAGAGGATCAAGAAGTACTTGGAGAAGGGCTACGAGGCGCACGAGTCCAGCAAGGGTGGTCGAATCATGTTGGATGTCCAACTCAAGCCGACTTCGAATCCAATTCGGAGTCTAGGACCAGGCCGCACTAAAACGGACACCCAGATCGCATCCGGACTCCGTTTTGGACATTCTACATATGTATGGAAAGCTGAGAAGATAACCTTTCCAATGGCTCTAGTCTCATATCAAAATTCCTTCTGAGTCAACGGGAATCGTCGAAACAAGTGGACGTCCAGAATCTGTCAGGGTGCTGCGACACCGTCTTTTGGGCCGTTCGGCTTTGTATCGTGTTGGAATCCATAAGGACGCGTCCAGGGGTTTTATACGCCCCTTACTCCTTTATATACAGCCGCCACCCCCACCATTAGGGTTGGGTTTTGCTTAGATTAAATCTGTCTTTGAACAGCCATTGCTCATCGGTTTGTGAGACCCCAACTTTCGAGTGCTATATCAATACATCCGCAATTCAGTTGTGATCTTCCTTGTTCTTTCTTGTGTTCTTCGATTCGCAGCGAGGATTAGCCTTCTTGGCGAGGTCAACCGGCCGCGCGGTTGATAACCCGAGGAGACGTGGTGCTGCGATTGCGGGGTTCGGACGTGTTGTTCGAAGCCGGATCGATTTGTGTCGCGACTCCACCAAATCGAACTTATCCAGAACCTGTTGGAAGATCGGGACCCCGTTCCATCAAGTGGTAATCAGAGCTTCAGGTGTTCCTCCAGGTTCGAGTTTACACATCTTGTTGTTTTCGATTTCACCCTAGAGTCCAAGAAAAAGCCCTAAAAAAATTGTAGTCATAGGTTGTTTCCTGTCCTAGATCGTGTTTAGCCTTTTGCACAATTTGATTCCAGAGTCCGTAGTGTTGAGTTTGTGTCCTTAGTCGAGTTGTGTTGCTGGTTTAGATTGTGTTTTGTTTCGGGTTGTTTTGCTTCCGCTACCTTTCATACAAACCCTAGTCGGATTGTCTTGCTTCTGCTAAATACAAACCCTAGCCGTCAATTTTTGTTTTCCCACCCATATCCCACCCTCTGTTTGAGTCATCCATCGTGTCTCGTGATCGTCCAGCACCATCCACCACGTTTCCCCGAGCTTTCGGCCCCAATGTTCACCAATTGATTCTACCCGATCGTAGTTTCGGCCACCACAAAAACCATAACACGGAGGCCCTACTTCAAACAGCCATAACTTTTGCATACGGACTCGAAATCAGGCGATTTTTTTTTGAAGTTGGGTGAAATTAAATTTTACATGCGAATCTTCCCCACTTTGTCGGGTTCGGCGAATTTATTTTGCCCAAATTCGGCCTGGAAAGTTGAGTACTCGAGCTCCGAAATTTTATCACCGAATTTTTAGCACATTCATCATTTTCTGTAGGCCACACCTTACGTCAGATTGAGTTGAAACTTTGTGTGGTTCCTATTCCTGTGCTCTGCTTTACGAAAAAAATACAACAAAAATAAAAAGAAAAAAGAAAATTTTGGCACCTAGGATAGTGCTGCGAGTGCTATCGGTGGCCTAAAAAAACCGTGACAGAGCACAGTTTTAGGTGACAGAGCTTCAATTGTTTTGTGCTTATGCTGAGTTAAGTTCTCATTGCCTGGCCATCTTTGTTGCTGTCTTTGCCTTACTATTCTGTTCTTGACTCCTTGTTCATCATATCATACCTGTTATAGGACACATTTAGACCAGCAACTAGGACCAGTACTTTGGACATTTATTCAGCATTGCTATCTGTTATTGATTTGTGTTCCACTAATATAATTGGCCTGCCAAGCTCCATATACCTACTTCCGGATAGCACAGTTCTGACCCTTGCAATCGTCGGATCACACTCTCCAGGTATCCTCTGCCTTGCTTTGGTAAGAACACTTGTAAGAGCTTGGTAAGTCACTTCCTTTGCGGGTTCCCATTGCCCTTCCTTTGTAGTTGACAGGGATAATCCTTTTGTTTTCCTTGTATTTCCACTAACCATGGCAGGAAACGAAGAGGACGGGACACCGGTCGATTTCAACGAGTGTGTTAGTCGCGGCCAGCTACAAGCTGCGCTCGACAAACAAAACGCTTCACTCGCTGATCTCGGCGAGATTGGACACCATCGTCGCCGCCATTACCCGCTTGAACATCACGGAAGGCATTGAGCGGGTGGAGCGGCGGATGGTCGACCTCACCGGTCGATGGACACATTGGAGGCACGCCTACCACCTGTCAATGACGGCCATCATCATGATGACGCCACAGAGTATGATGCAGATGGCAACCCTGATCGGCGGGCGACACAAGATGCACGACTACGTCGTCGTCTTCAGCAAAACCGACATGGTATGGGAGGTAATAACCAGAACCGTCATGGTAACGACGACCCTTTTGCTAAAGTCAAGTTTACCATTCCATCTTTTCTCGGTCTTTATGATGCTGAAATATATCTTGATTGGGAGATGACGGTAGAGCAGAAGTTTAACTCTCACTTAGTTCCTGAGCAACATAGAGTTAGACAAGCTACTAGTGAGTTTAAGGACTTTGCTATTATCTGGTGGAATGAACTAAGTACCATGCGCTTACAACCTGATACATGGGAGCGCTTAAAAGAAGCTATGCGAAATCGTTTTGTTCCTCCCTCATATAAACTTGAATTGAGAAAAAAATTGCAGCGCTTAGAACAAGGTGATAGTTCTGTTCAAGACTATTATGCTGAGCTTCAAAAAGGTATGGTGCGTTGTGGGGTTGTTGAGGACACGGAGGATAAGATTTGTCGTTTCTACGGGGGGTTACGGCGTGAAATTCAGGACATTGTTGATTATGAAGAATTTACTACTGTCAACCAGTTGTTCCACCTTGCTATGCTTGCAGAAAAAGAATTGCAAGGCCGCACAGAATCAGCTAAGGCACGCACCGGACGACCCTTCTACACGCCGCGAACGACTACATCGACGGGACTGCCCAAGTCTTCTTCGAGTTTTCGTTCTGCTCCACCACCTGTGAACAAGATGGCAGCAGCGCCACCGAAGCCACCTTCCACGACACGCCTTGCAGTACCTACAAAACATTCTTTGCAGGATCCAGCTAAGAGTTCTTCTTCCGTGGCTTCAACGGGCCGCTCCTCCGGCATTCAGTGCCACTGCTGCCATGGACTTGGTCATGTGCGAAAAATTGCCCTAGCCAGCGGGCATACATCGCCACGTAAGATGGAGGCTACATCGACGCCGGATGTCGAGGAGGATGATGATGTTGCTGCTTCCTCGGACGACAATGGCGGTGGTGATGACAACCTCGTCCTTGGTGGGGCGCCCACAACGACGCCACGGAGCATCATTGTGCAGTGGCGTCCTCAAGACGCAGTACAACAACCCGATAAACTTCAACGCCATAATTTGTTTCAGACCTTCTTTGCAATCAAGAACCGGCGTGCACGTGTGTGTCATCATTGATGGAGGAAGTTGCAACAACTTGGTGAGTTCTGACTTGGTCAAGAAGCTTGGCTTGACCACGCGACCGCATCCACATCCATACCATATTCAATGGTCAAATGACTCTGGAAAAGCTAAGGTAACGCAAACATGCCGAGTCCATATTTCCATTGGTGCTTATGTTGATCATGTTGATTGTGATGTGGTTCCCATGCAAGCATGCTCTCTTTTATTGGGTCGACCTTGGGAATTTGATAATGATGCTTTACACCATGGTAGTAGTAACACATACACTTTTATGCATAAGGAAAGAAAGTTACTTTTCGCCTTTGACCCCGGTGAGATTATAGAGGCCGATAGGGCGAGGCTCGCTGCTAATGATCCAAAGGAACATGATAAATCTGAAAAACAGCAAGTAACCCATTTGAAAAATTCTGTTATGCTTGCCACAAATCAGACCTTGCTGCAATTGATGATGTTAATGATACATGCTATGCTTTTGTGTGCAAAGATGCTTTATTTTCTCTTGATAATATGCCTTGCACTTTGCCTGCTCCTGTCACTAACCTTTTGCAGGAGTTTAGAGATGTTTTCCCTGATGAGATACCTCCAGGACTTCCACCCATTCGAGGGATTGAGCACCAGATTGATTTGATCCCTGGAGCGAGCTTGCCAAACCGTGCGGCGTACAGGACCAATCCCGAAGAGACTAAGGAGATTCAGCGCCAAGTCCAAGACCTTTTGGACTGTGGGTACGTACGTGGGAGCCTTAGTCCTTGTGTTGTTCCTGTTCTTTTGGTTCCCAAAAATGATTGTTCTTGGCGTATGTGTGTAGATTGTAGAGCCATTAACAACATTACTATACGGTATCGTCATCCTATTCCTAGGCTAGACGACATGCTTGATGAGTTGTGTGGTGCTATAATTTTCACAAAGATTGACTTGCGTAGTGGATACCACCAAATAAGAATGAAACTTGGCGATGAATGGAAAACTGCTTTTAAAACTAAGTTCGGCTTGTATGAGTGGTTAGTCATGCCTTTTGGTTTAACTAATGCACCTAGCACTTTCATGAGATTAATGAACGAGGTTTTACGTCCTTTCATTGGCAAATTTGTGGTCGTTTAATTTGATGATATCTTGATTTATAGCAAGTCCATGGATGAACATTCGACTCACTTACGTGCTGTTTTTAATGCTTTGAGAGATGCACGTTTGTTTGGTAACCTTGAGAAGTGCACCTTTGCACGGATCGAGTCTCTTTCTTGGCTATGTTGTGACTCCACAGGAATTGAGGTTGATAGAGCCAAGGTGGAGGCGATATGGAGTTGGCCCACGCCCACGACGGTCTCCCAAGTGCGGAGTTTTCTTGGCCTTGCAGGATTTTATCGCCGCTTTGTCAAGGAATTCAGCACCATTGCGACACCGTTGATTGAGTTGACAAAGAAGGGAGTTGTGTTCCATTGGGGCCATCACAAGAGGAGTCCTTTAATCTTTTGAAGGACAAGCTTACGCACGCACCATTGCTCCAACTTCCGGATTTTGGTAAGACTTTTGAACTCGAATGTGATGCTAGCGGAATTGGTATTGGTGGTGTTTTGATGCAAGAAGGCAAACCTGTTGCCTACTTTAGCGAAAAATTGAATGGTCCTGTTCTTAATTATTCCACGTATGATAAAGAATTGTATGCTCTTGTTCGTTCTTTAGAGACGTGGCAACACTATTTATGGCCTAAAGAATTTGTCATTCATTCCGATCATGAATCACTTAAGCATATTCGTAGTCAAACCAATTTGAATCGTAGACATGCTAAGTGGGTTGAATTTATTGAATCTTTTCCTTATGTCATTAAACACAAGAAAGGGAAGGATAATGTGATTGCTGATGCTTTGTCTCGACGCTATACCATGTTGTCTCAACTTGATTGTCGCATTTTTGGTCTTGAAACTATTAAAGAACAATATGCTTTTGATGCCGTTCATATTGCTGACCTCTTTTTCAAAGAGATAGTTCGTTTGCATGGTATGCCTTCTACTATTGTTTCAGATCGTGATGCCAAGTTCTTGAGTCACTTTTGGCGTACTCTATGGAACAAGTTGGGTACAAAGTTGTTGTTCTCTACCACATGTCACCCACAAACTGATGGCCAAACCGAGGTGGTGAACCGCACATTGTCTACCATGTTGAGAGCTATTTTGAAGAACAATTCAGATTTGAAGCCATGCTTGGGAGAAGAAGATGAGACTGGGTTGAGGACAACTCCGCTTCAAGAGGGGGAGGATGATGAGGACATCACTTCTTCGGATATACACAACACTCCTCCACTTGATATTCAAGGACCAATCACTAGAGCTCGCGCCCGACAAGTGAATTTACATGTGAGCTCGTTCCTAAGTACTTCTTTTTGTTCATTTGAGAATCGTTACTACCTAATGATTTAATTATGATTAGGAACCATGGAGAGGATCAAGAAGTACTTGGAGAAGGGCTACGAGGCGCACGAGTCCAGCAAGGGTGGTCGAATCATGTTGGATGTCCAACTCAAGCCGACTTCGAATCCAATTCGGAGTCCAGGACCAGGCCGCACTAAAACGGACACCCAGATCGCATCCGGACTCCGTTTTGGACGTTCCACATATGTATGGAAAGCTGAGAAGATAACCTTTCCAATGGCTCTGTTCTCATATCAAAATTCCTTCTGAGTCAACGGGAATTGTCGAAAGAAGTGGACGTCCAGAATCTGTCAGGGTGCTGCGATGCCGTCTTTTGGGCCGTTCGGCTTTGTATCGTGTTGGAATCCATTAAGGACGCGTCCAGGGGTTTTGCGTGCCCCTTACTCCTTTATATATAGCCGCCACCCCACCATTAGGGTTGGGTTTTGCTTAGATTATATCTGTCTTTGAACAGTTTCGCCGTTCATCGGTTTGTGAGACCCCAACTTTCGAGTGCTATATCAATACATCTGCAATTCAGTTGTGATCTTCCTTGTTCTTGCTTGTGTTCTTCGATTCGCAGGCGAGGATTAGCCTTCTTGGCGAGGTCAACCGGGCTGCGCGCGGTTGATAACCTGAGGAGACGTGGTGCTGCGATTGCGGGGTTCGGGACGTGTTGTTCGGAAGCCGGATCGATTTGTGTCGCGACTCCACCAAATCGAACTTATCCAGAACCTGTTGTAAGATCGGGACCCCGTTCCAATCAATCAGGGTCTAGGATATGATTTCCGTAAGGATGTGAGGAAGCATGCACCTGTAGCCGCAGGTGTGATTGAGGTCAAGCCCAAGAACAAGAAAGTTCAATTTAAATCAGCGGGCTTTGTCCAAGGGATTTCTTCTGACAAGGTGATTTCACTGCAGCTTGACCTCTCGATATGGCCATCTCATGCTACTTCAGCCCCTCAGAAGGCGAAGTATCATTGCACCTTCTGTCAGAAGGATGGGCATTTGATTGACCATTGCTTCAAGCGCGCCAAGATCGCGCGAAGAGACCGTGTGGAGTCTCTTAGGCGTATTCATGGTTAACCCCAGACCTTGAGTGCACCTAAGACCAACATGAGGTCTAGGCTTGCTACTGTTGGTAGTTTTGGGCAGCACCGAGGACTTGGTTTTTCTGAGTCTTCTGTTTTTCGTCCTCGTGCTCCCTCTGGTCGTGACTTCCGCCGTCCTGAGGGTAGATCTCGTTTTCCCCATCGAGATGCCTACCGGCGTGATCGACTGCCTTGGTCTGCGCCGACTCGCTCGTCCGTAGCAATCGGATCCAAGAATGACTTGATGCGCACACAAACCTTCTGCTTCTTTGAGTGACAGAGAGCGTAGGGTAGATAGAGGTCAGTCGTGCTTGACTACTTCATCTACTCGACGTGTTACTCAGTATTGGGTGCCAAAATCACTCTTGATTTATCCCTGTACTGAGACTTTATTCTCTGTTTGACTCAGGTTCGCCGCGCAGGGAAGGGAAAGATTTGGCTTGTAGACTCCTGGTGTTCACGACACATGACCGGAGATTCCTGGTGGTTTTCTTCCCTTGCCCGAGCTCCAGGTGATGAGACGATCACCTTCGGAGATGCTTCATCTGGGCGCGTCATCGCCAAAGGTACAGTGCATATTAATGATTCATTTATTTTGAGAGATGTTGCCTTGGTTAGTAAGCTGCAAGATAATTTGCTTTCCGCTTGTCGACCACCGATGACGACTTTGAGGTGAGTTTTAAGAAAACAATTGCAAAATTCTTGATTCTTCTGTAGTCGGTTTATGGATTTCTCGCTTTGGGAGGATCTTTCGTGCTGATTTTTCTGAGTCTTCTGGTGATCCTCTCCGGTGTTTGGTTGCTTCTGAGTCCCGTGACCTTTCCTTCTGGCATAGGAGACTCTGTCATATTGGTTTTGATCATTTGACCCGAGTTAGCGGCCACGACCTCATTCGTGGTTTGCCGAAACTCAAGATGGTCAAAGATCTAGTTTGTGCTCCCCAAGACGCGGCAAGATGGTTGCCGCTCCCATCCTCCGGTCACACATTACTATGACCGATGCACCGTGACGTTGCTCCATATGGACACAGTTGGACCAGCTCGAGTGCAGTCTGTAGGTGGGAAGTGGTATGTCCTTGTCGTGGTCAATGACTTCTCGAGGTACTCTTGGGTGTTTTTCTTAGCCTCGAAGGATGAGACGTTTACACATTTTAGAGGTCTTTTCAGTAGGCTTTCTGTTGAGCTTCCGGGTGCCTTACGAGCGATCCGTAGTGACAATGGTGATGAGGACATCCCTTCCATGGATACAACTCATCCGCAGCATGTGTTGCAAGGACCACTTACTCGAGCTCGTGCTCGTCAACTTAATTACCAGGTGAATTCATTCCTTGGTTCATATGTTACTGAGAATAGACTCATGGACATGCATGGAAGGAATAATGGAGGTCACCACGTCACTTTGGGACCACGTCAAGCAAGAATCCGAGTTGGACACGTTTTGGAATCAGATTCGGACTGCTGCAATGGTACCAAGTTCAAACAGGCATAACTTCCACATACGGACTCTGTTTGGGATGTTCTTGTACTTCATGGAAAGCTTATGAAGTCTACTTTCCAACGGATCCAACCTCATCTTCAAATTCCATCTGAGCCGGCCGCAATCATCAAAAGAGTCCACATTGGTTTCTGAGTCCGAGTCAAAAAAGGTGCTGCGCCACCACCACTTGGGCCCATGGGCCTTGTAACCCTAGGGCGTGCAGTTGGACGCCGCCCCTGGTCGTTCTCCCTATAAAGGAGCCGCCGCCTCTATTGCTAGGACTTGGATTTCGTTGAGTTTAGGTTTAGCCATTGTGCAAACTTTGTTCTTCAGTTGTGTCGGACGACCACCTGTCAAGACAGCTTCGAGATCCCATCTTTGTTATTCACAATACAATTTATGCTTCATTCATATTCGCAATATCAGATTGCCTATGTCTTATTCTTGCTAGTTCTTCGATTGCTCGCAGGGATTGAACTTCGTGTTCAGGTTGATCACGCCTCCAGCGAGGTCAATAACACTTTGGAGTTGGTTCATTGATTGCTAAGGCGCAAGCGTCGTCGTACGGTTGTAGTCGTACCGTGAGAGTCACCTCCACCAAAATCGATAGTTATCAATCTCATCGAAAGATCGGACACCTCATCTACATCAAATGGCACGGAGTTCAAAAACTCCTACTTTGAGAGGCTCTGTAATGAGACAGGTGTAGAGCACCAGTTCTCTTCTCCGCACGTCCCACAGCAGAATGGCGTCGTGGGGAGGAAGAATCGTACCTTGGTCGAGATGGCCAGGACGATGCTCGATGAATATTCTACACCGCGGAAGTTTTGGGCTGAGGCTATAGCTACCGCGTGCCATGTTTCGAATCGAGTTTTTCTGAGGGCACACTTGCACCGCACTTCTTATGAGCTGAGATATGGGCGAAAGCCCAGCGTCTCTCATTTTCGTGTGTTTGGTTGCAAGTGCTTTATCTTGAAGTCTGGGAACCTAGACAAGTTCGAGTCACGTTCTTGTGATGGGATCTTTCTAGGCTACTCGACTTCTTCGCGGGCTTATAGGGTCTGGAACTGCGAGTCTAGCAAAATGGTAGAGACCTGTGAGGTGACCTTCGATGAGGCCACCCAGGACTAGGCCCGATATCTCGTGTTCTTTAGAGCGATCGAGACCATCTTTGTGGATGATGAGGACGATGGAGACAAGGGTTGTCTACCTGATCCAGTCCCTCATCCACCCCTTGAGGTGCCATCTTCCACCGCACCTCAAGGCGATCAGCCCATGCCTTCTGCCTCCTCTGGAGCTAGTGGCTCTGTTCCTACTTCGTCAGCTCACGAGGTAGAGGCCACTTCTTCATCTCATCCTGGACCTCCTAGACACATTCAAAAAGACCATCCTTCTGAGCAGATTATTGGAGATCTCTTTGAGCGATTCACTCATTCGGAATCTGGTACATCACTTTTCTGTCTCCATTCTACCTTTGTTGCCTCCTTCGAGCCCAAAGACATTTGTCATGCTTTATCTGACGAGTCTTGGATCAATGCCATGCATGAGGAGCTGGAGAGTTTCGAAAGAAACAAGGTCTGGACGCTTGTTGAGCCCCCTCGAGGTCACAATATCATTGTAACCAAATGGGTGTTCAAGAACAAGCAAACTGAGAATGGGGTAGTCATTCAAAACAAGGCTAGACTGGTTGCTCAGGGGTACTCCCAGGTTGAGGGTCTAGACTTCGAGGAGACCTTGCCCTCGTAGCTAGACTTGAGGCCATTAGAATTCTGCTTGCCTTTGCAGCTTCTAAGGGTTTCAAGCTCTACCAGATGGATGTCAAGAGTGCCTTTCTCAATGGCTTCATTGAGGAAGAAGTCTATGTCAGACAGCCCCAGGTTTCGAGAACCCCAAATACCCTAATCATGTCTACAAGCTTTCCAAAGCGTTGTATAGACTTAAGCAGGCCCCTAGAGCTTGGTATGAGAGGCTTAAGTCCTATCTATTGAGACATGATTTCGAGATGGGTAAAGTTGACAAGACCTTGTTCATTCGCCGGCTTGGCAATGACCTTCTGCTCGCCCAAATTTATGTCGATGACATTACCTTTGGCGGCTCTTCTCATGCTCTAGTTTCACAGTTCTCGGATGACATGAGCACCGAGTTTGAGATGAGCATGATGGGTGAGTTGACTTTCTTCCTTGGCTTCCAGATCAAGCAGACTCGGAGGGTACCTTCTTGCATCAAGGCAAGTACACCCGTGATCTCCTGAGACGTTTCGACATGAGTGATGGAAAGCCGGTGTGGACTCCGATGGCTTCGACGGCCGCACTTGACCCAGATGAGGACGGCGAGCCAGTTGATCAAAAGGAGTTCAGAAGTATGATTGGCTCTCTCTTGTACCTCACTGCCTCGAGACCGGACATACACTTTTCCGTGTGTCTATGTGCTCGGTTTCGAGCTTCTCGTCACAGATCTCACCGCCAAAGCGGTGAAACGCATCTTTCTGTACCTTCGAGCTACCATTGACTATGTTATCTGGTACTCTTCCTCCTCCTGTCTATCCCTTAGAGCCTATTCGGATGTAGATTTTGCCGGCTGTAGGATAGATAGGAAGAGCACTTCGGGCACCTGCCAGTTCATTGGCACTTCTCTCGTTTTCTGGTCCTCGAGAAAGCAGTCCGGTGTTGCTGAGCCCATCGTAGAGGCCGAGCACGTTCTGTCGCCGATTCTTTGTAGCTGTGTGCTTTGGATGGTCTCGACTCTGCGGGACTTTGGGTTAGCTATCGACCGTGTTCCGCTCTTTTGCGATAACACGTCTGCGATTAGCATTGCCAAGAACCCAGTGCAGCATTCTCGGACCAAGCATATTGATATCAGATATCATTTTCTTCGAGACCATGTAGAGAAGGGTGACATCGTGCTCCAGTTTGTGGAGAGTGACCACCAGTTGGCTGATATCTTCACCAAGCCTTTGGATAGCACGAGGTTTTCAGCTCTGCGGGGAGAGCTTGGGGTGGTTTGTCCTTATGGACTGTTGTGAGGGGGAGCTTTGGGCTTTACTGCTTTATCATATTAATTATGCTTCTGTCTCCTTACTATTGCACTGCATTTGTGGGTGCATTGGGTTTAGTCCTTTCAGCATAGGTTAGAGTGTCTCTTGCTGAGTTGCTTAGACTTCTTACTCTTATCTTGTGCTTTTCAGGATAGCTGTTTCTTATCTCACTAGGTTGAGCTCACTCACTTCTTGTAGGTTCTAGCGAGGGTTGGGCCACCCCTGCAGGCAGTGCACGTGTTTGCTCTCTAGTGTGTGTTTTTCTCGACAGCTGTTTGTCCTGGAGTCATATGGGGTAGATGAGTCAGTCTGAGCCATTAGTATCCTCTACATCTTATCTATGCTTTAAGGACTGCCTGTTTATCTTTCTTTGCCAGCTTCTCGTTTTTATTACTTTGGTTCAGGGGGAGTTCATTTGGGAACTTCTATATCTTAATATTGACATAACTCAGCTTGAACTAAAAGCTGCATCACATGTTGAGGGGGAGCTGGATTTTCTGCATGTCATTTTGCATTGTAATATAACCTCATAGAGCCTTGATTATTATCCATTGATGACATGTTAAAATGCTTTACAACTTGCCATGATTTATGCTTAATTGTTAGATTTATCATGACTTCATATGTGTAGACTAGCTTTTGCCATGATGAATTAATTAAACTTGCTCAAATTGAACTAAAAACTTGTCATGATTAGCACTCGAGTTTAGTCATTCTTGAGCTATCCTTTTATGATCCATGCCATGTCAAATAGGCTGAGTTGAGCATTGAATCTCTTTTGAGCCTTAGATTGAGCTGTTTTAGTCTCTTGATGATGCATAGGTTAGTACAATCATTTCAAAAGCAAAAAGATCTCTTTTGTGCGAAAAAACTGATCTCACCAATTCTTTCTCATGAGACAGCTTGCCATTGCACTAGGCATGAACTCAGGGGGAGTTTTGGATGACCAAGATCATTTCCTTAAGCTTTTCGCTTGGAATGATCGCATAAGGCTTGAGATCTAGCACAAGACTTAACAAAAATATGGTTGGACATGACCATAAGTTTCAAAATAAAATATGTCATTTGTACTCAATTTGCTTAAGTTACAACAGAACCAAGTACTTGAACCAATATGTCATTTGTGAGTATATAACACTCTATTTGGACTCGATATTAGATTCTTGGTTCCGCATAGCTTGATTGACATGGCTTGCATCATCCTTGGATATCTCTAGCTAGACTTTGCTTATTGATGACTTGACATGTTCATAAAATGCACTAAAATTCATATTGTCATCTAGTAGCTTCTAGCTGGCTTATACATATTTTGCCATGATCTAGATAGCTCTTCATTAAGTTATGGCTTGGTGTAATACATTATGGTCATTTTGGATAATTCTCATGGCTCTAAATGCTTAGAATAAACAAACTTCAGCCATTTCATCCATCATCTTGACTTATTCTCTCTTTTGCATTCTTGATGTGTTTATTGCCAAAAGGGGGAGAATAGATTGGAGAAAAAGTCTTTTGGGAATCTAGAGTTTGGAGAACAATTTACTCTTTCTTGAGTTGCTCTACTGATTCCTTCTGTCAACATGGTCATGAGTTTCATTTCTTTCTTTGGACCATGTTGGACTCTTCAAACTCAACTTCATGTTTTTTCTGGGTTTGTCAATATACTCATCAAGGGGGAGATTGAGAGACCATGTGAGGGTCATCCCGTGTGAGTGATGAGTAATTGACATCGGTTTTCAAAAGTCGAGTTTGAGTCGGTTGGTTCGGACCTTGACGTTGCGTGGCGTAACGGGCTCGGTCGGACTTGGTCAAACTTGGTCGTATGGGTTTAGGATGTATATTTTGTTAATGCGACAGGTTTGGACTTGATTATGCTATTTACGCGTTCATGTATCGAGCGGTGCTATTTGACGTGTTTCTTGTCTGTGTGAGCGCAGGACGTCGAGGCGGAGTCGTGGCGAGACACGAGGTGACCGGACTAGGCGCAGGTGGCGCTGAGGTCAGAACGGTCGTGATGTGTCGAAGACGACGTGGACTCGAGGTGGTTGCGAGGCGTGCGAGGCAAGGAGCGCGGAAGCTTCCCGGAAGGTGCAGGAGGGGCGAAATGGTCATTTCGTGAGGCTGCACAAGTGGGAGCGGGCTCCATTAGGGTTTAGCCGGCGTAACGGGTTGGAGACCCGTTAGCCAAGGGCTATAAATAGAGGTGAGGGGCTGCATACCCCTTAGGACACTTGAGAGCTCATTCATCTCTTTGTGTGGGTTGTGTTCCTCCCAAGAAGCATGTGAGGCTCTTGGTGTTCTTGAGGATTGAGAGGGAGAGGATGGATTGAGAGTCTTGTAATCTTTCTTGTTCTAGTGTCCATGCGTATCAGGACTCCTTTGTAATCCATGTTTGATTTGGAATGATCTCTTCTTTTCTGAGATGGCTGTTTTTATTTATGAACTCCCTGTGTTTTGTTCTCTGTGTTTCTCCTCCTCATTTCATGGTTGAGTTAGATCTTTGAGAAGAGGAGCTTTGTTTTTCCTGGTGGAAAGGAATTTGAACCTTGTGTCTTCTTGTTGTGAGACCCTTTCTAGCTAAGATCAAAAGTATCATGAATGAAAGGTCTTAATAATCTCAAGCTATTTGATCCTTGGTCTCATCTTCTGCTCTCTGTCTATTTTTCAAAAGGTTTAGTTCATGTGGCTAGTTGATTCCTCTTGATCTGTGTGATTTCCTGCCGAAGTGATCCTAAGATTCAGTTCTTCCTTTAGTAGCAGTCTGTTCGTTCTGGTAGTATCCATCCAGGACATGTTCTTTTCTGGTTCATGCAGCAAAAAGTAATCACTGTTCTATTTTCAGTTTTCAGGGAGCCAAGTTGGTTCAGTTTCTTTTGCATTCCGACTGAATTTTTGATTGCTTTTACTGCTCTGCTGTTTCTGCTTTCTTCTTTTACTTTTCTCAGTTGGTTGTTGAACAGCTCTCGGTTTGGTCTCTGTGGACTGCTCATTGCCAGCCGAATTGAGAAGGAGAGCAACCACTTTTTCTTGTTCTCTGTTAATCTGCATTTTGTGTGTTCACATCGCCAAGAGTTGGCATTCCCATTCGGTGTGCATTGTTCGACTTTTAGTATTACAAGCCGCATACTCACTTTCTACTACTTCTTGGTCCAGCGTGAACTACTCCCCTGTTGGTGCCTTTTCTTTTATTTCTTTTCTTGATCTTTGGTGATTTTGCATGCAGATCAAACGGCAATATTTTCAATTGAAATTTTTATCGACTACTCTCGATTTATGCTGAATTTTTCAGTGTCACATGCGTTCCAAATTTCAGCAAGATTAATTTTAATTTTTTGTGAGGTGCTTTGATTTGCATCGTTTTGAAAAACAGTGTCGAATTCTCGGGAGTGATTTTCAAAAGAACGACATTCACCCCCCCCCCTCTGTCGCCATTTCGGTCCTACAGAAAGCAAACTTTCTCAAAACTAAAAGTGGCTTTTCCTATCTTAAATATTTTCCAAATTTTCTTTTTATTACAAGTGGGCACTCACGTCAGTTTCACATATTTTAAATCGCATTTTAATTATAAAAATTGTAAAGGGGACCGACATGTCATAGATTCATTAGCATTTCTAGTTACTTAATTAATTTTTAATCCATTTTTATCTTTGATTTAACCCATCTAACGAGTAGGGCCAATAGGTCAGAGAGAGAGTGACCAAGGCAGGGAGAGGCACGATTGCTCTGGCGAGCTTGCCAACGGTGGTCTAGGGATGGGTAAAATGGAACGGGGGATGAAGCCATGGGAGGTAGAAGCGGTGCGCGAGGAGGTCCGGTGTGGCAGCGCGATAGTGAGGAGCGAAGGTGGCGCTCGG
This sequence comes from Bonia amplexicaulis, assembly GCA_036346245.1. Lineage (NCBI taxonomy): Eukaryota > Viridiplantae > Streptophyta > Magnoliopsida > Poales > Poaceae > Bonia > Bonia amplexicaulis. Next base: position 11,038,903 of record CM070738.1, on the reverse strand, counting down.
AGCTACGACGGAGTTGGTGCGGGGGGAAAGGGAGAAGCAAATGAGTGTGTGGATATCTCGGGAAGGTCATTGTGAAGCTAATGGTGGCGGCACAGAGACCTATGGTCACCGAAGTCGGTGATAGTGATGTCCTCCGTGGCGGTTCCATGGTCGGCCATGGCAGCAACAAAGAAGACTACGACCATTGGCCAAATTAACCTGCATGCGAGCACCAGTGGGTCTCTAGGATGCTTACCGAGGGTTCGGCTAGGACGGAGGTGGTCAAGATGTTTCATCAGCGGTGAGTAGTAATGGCAGTGAGGGAGATCTCGGCACTGGTGTTCCTCGGTGACAGGGTCTACAAAGGAGCTCGCATTAGCTACATAGCACTGTGGAGATGGTGTAGAAGCGAGATATTTGCTAGGGCTCACCGGGGTATCATGAATCACTGTTGATGGCAATGGTAACTGAAAAAGTGAAGGAAGCTAGGCCTCAGCACTTCATTGCATGTCAAAGCAATTAAGTGAGCATGGAGCTCAGATGGAGTGTAAGACATGTTGTGACGTAGTCAGAGGGAAAAGGAACTCACCGGAGAAGCTAGAACGTGGTTGCAGGCTCGTCGACGCTGGAGATAGTGCTTTTTGTTCCCAGCGAACCAAGGACATTGAGGCTCTGGTTCTTGAGACATAGAGTGAGGGCGAGCTAGGGAAAATGGTGATGCGCTCGATTGTTCTTAATGGTGTACAGGCATGACAATCAAGGGGGAGAGAGGTCACGGGCGGCATTCATGGCGCGTCTCCTCACGCAGAGAGGGGGCAGAGGCACGACGATAGGACAACACAGCGCTGGCGCTCGTCATGACGTGGGTGGTGCTAGGAGCGGTAGTAGAGAGGATAGAGGGGAGCACAGCACTAATGGGACATGGCGAGGCAGGAGTGAGGGGATTTGGTTGGGACAGGGCTACGCGGGATGGAGCCACGCATGATGAACAACACACACATGGTCGGGTGAGCCAGAGGCGGCAAAGTGGCATGTGGGGACTGTGGTGTGGGTCTTGGGCCTAGGGCGTAGTGAGAGGGGAAGGCACGGTGGCGAGGGCAAGCACGAGCTAGCACATGCGTAGCATGGCCATGGTGGTCCGGGCGAGCGCGAGGTGGGAGATGAAGTCTGATGGGTGGGGTCCGGTCCAACTCATTAGTGATGAAAATTAGAAGATCCAGAGAGAAAGTGTATCTACAAGAATACGCCTTGAGACAAGAGGAAGTGGAAAAGGGGAGGTGGAAAAGAATAGGTTGATTCGGCTAATTATTTTGAGGACTTTTTAGATATAAAAAGAGCTCTAAAAATTATGAAACTTTTTGCGAAGGCTCCTGACATAGTGTAGATTCTTGTGTAATTTTTCCAAGATTTTTATCTTCTTTAAATTTTCCTCAAATTCTTTGAAGGTTATTGTTTTATTCAAATGCACTATTTGGATTTGCAAAAATTTTAGAAACATGCCAAAAATGTTCCAACTTTTATTTCTAGCACAATGAACTTATATGTTCATTTTTTATATTACATTAGTGAAGTTCCAAGCAATAGTTTTTACTGCAAATTTTCCTACGCCACTTTTTGAATCATCTTTTTGTATTCAAATTTTAATTCAGTTCGAGTTTTATCAATTGTATATTCTTTTCCCTAGTTAGTGTTCACAAGTTATTTTCCATAGAAACTTCAGTTAAAAGCTAAGAAAACTACATGTCAACAAAATATAAGCAAAAGTTTTAAATTTTACATATTTTTCGAACATCCTGATTTTAGAATGTTACAGACCTACCCCCATACAAAAAACTTGACCCCGAGACTCGTGGGCTTGGTGAAGAAATTCAGAAATTTGGTCCTAAGGTGGTCTTCTTGTTCACACGTGGCTTCATCTTTGGTATGCTTTCTCCACTGGATTTTCAGCATCTTGATGGCACAGCCACAAGTAAGTCACTCGGCTTCCTCCAGAAAGCAAATCGGATACACTTTTTGAGCTAAAAAACATGCCCGACATCACACACATCTAAAATTTGAGGTGGCAGCTCCAATTAGTACACCATTTTGCCTTTTCTTGCAATGATTCAGTATGGCCCAATGTACTGAGTTGTCAATTTTCCATGGACTTGGAAACAGTAGATGCCGTACAGTGGTGAGGCCTTGACATAATAATCATCTATCTATAAACATAATAATCTATCTCAAAGTTCATCTCACGATGGCGATGGTCGGCATAGCTCTTTTGTGAGATTGTGCTTCCTTCAACTGGCTCCCTATTGCATCAATGTATTCTTGAGCTCCTTGGATATAGATGTTTGAAAGAATTACTTCTCGCTGACCGCAGACTAGAAAAGACATGTTCTACACTTTCTCCCAAAAAGTACTTCGAACGGAAACATTTGGAGGCTTCATTGGAAGCTATTGTTGTAAGAGACTCGATAAATTCCAATCATTACTCCCATTCGTGCTATAGAACAACACACAAGCTCTCAACATATCTTCCACAATTTGATTTGCCCTCTCAGTTTGGCCTCCTATTTTTGGGTCGAATGTTGTGCTAAAGAATAGCTCAGTTCCCAAAAGTTCATGCAAGCATTCTCAAAACTGCTGATGTTGTCCCATTTCCACTCAAGAACCTTTAAAGGTTGGATAAGTCCCAATGGTCACTAGTGCTCCACTTTGATTTGTTGGCACACATTGCAAATGGCAACATGTGCAGCGATGTCCCACTTCATACCGGGCCATCAAAATCATTCCTAGAGATCTTGATACATCTTCGTACTTTCAAGATGAATAGAGAGCATTGAATTGTGAGCTTGTCTAAGGATTATCTCCCTGATTTCTTGGTTATTTGGGACATACAACGTTGTCTACGCATAACCATTCATTCGCATTTTCGGTGAACTTCGATTTTCCACTATTTTGCAAATCGCGTTGATGTCAACGATCTCTTATTCTTCGAGTTGAGCGGCTTTAATCTGAGATTTGAGCTTGCAGCGCTAGGGCAGCAATGAAACCCTCCTGAACCACTTCTAGGTTGATGCTCCAAAACTCTTCGTGCAACACCGATTGACTTGCTTCAATCGATACATTGATGCAGTGAAGCTTCCGGCTGAGAGCATTGACAACAGTGTTGGCTTTATCGGGGTGGTAATGGATACCAAGATCATAGTCTTTAATCAATTCAAGCCACCTTCTCTGCCTTAAGTTCAAATCTTGTTGAGCGAAGAAATACTTCAAGCTTTTGTGATCGATGTAAATTTCACACCGATTACTAATGAGGTAGTGTCTCTAGATCTTGAGAGCATAAACCACATCTACCAATTCTAAGACACACCTCATGAGGTCACAATTGACGTGAGTCATCGGCTACAACTTTGCCCTCTTGCATCAACACACAATTGAGGCCTTGACGAGATGCACCGCAATACACAACAAAACTTTTGTGTCTGTGGGGGTAATATGAGCACTAGGTTTGTTGTGAGCTTCTTCTTCAATTCTTGGAAGCTCTCCTCATAGGCCGCTGACCACTCAAACTTCTCCTTCTATACAAGTTGGGTCATCGGTCTTGAAATTTTGGAGAAGTTCTTGATGAACTAGTGATAATATCTGGCTAGACTGAGAAAACTTCAGACTTCAAGAATGGTGTGGGGTTGACCCCAAGCTAGTACATCATGAACTCCGCTACAAGTCCATGGTAACACCTCTTTCAAAAAGAATATGGCCTAGGAAGCCAACCTCCTTTAGCCAAAATTCATACTTGTTGAATTTTGCTTATAGTTGATGTTCCCGAAGTTTTTTGAGCACCATACATAAATGTTGCTCGTGCTCTTCTACATTCTTAAAATAGATAAGAATATCATCGATAAAAACTAACACAAACCTATTGAAATACTCCATAAATATCTTATTCATAATATTTATGAAACTAGCGCGAGTATTGGTGAGTATTCATACAAACTATAATAGGTGGTGAATTCAGTCTTTAGAATGTCCTCCCACTTGATCTCAGCTCAATCTTGGAGAAGACACATGCACCATTCATTTGATAAAATAAATCATCAATCTGAGGGAGAAGATATTTGTTCTTGACGGTAACTTCATTTAAGGACTGATAGTCGACACTTATCCTCAGACTATCATCTTTCTTCTTCACGAATAGCATGGGGCTTCCCCACAGTGGCAAGCTAGGACAGATAAATCATTTGTCTAGTTACTCCTTGAGTCATTGCTTCAATTCAACCAACTCATCCAAGAGCATGTGACATAGTCGCTTGGAAATAGGTGCTGTCCCGGGCAGCAAATCGATGACAAATTTTATGTCACAGTCCAGCAACATTCCTGGCAATTTATCTGAAACACATCAGGATATTCACACACCATGAGCACTTGACCAAGCTCTAGAACTGAGATGGAGTTGAGAGTGGGCTACAGCGAGAATACGACATATGAGAGACCATGTGGTGGTCATCCCGTGTGTATGATGAGTAATTGACATCGGCTTAGGGAAGTCGAGCTTGAGTTGGTTGGTTCGGACCATGTCGTTGCGCGGTGCAACGGGCTAGATCGAACTTGGTCAAACCTGGTCAAACGGGATTAGGATGCATATTCTGATAATTCGACAGGTTTGTTGATGTTATTATGCTTACATGTATCGAGCGGTGCTATTTGACGTGTTTCTTGTCTGTGTGGCTGCAGGATGTCGAGGCGGAGTCGTGGCGAGACACGGTGGACCGGACTAGGCGCAGGTAACGCTGAGGTCAGAACGGTCGGGATGTGTCGAAGACGACGTGGACTCGAGGTGGTTGCGAGGCGTGCGAGGCAAGGAGCGCGGAAGCTTCTTGGAAGGTGCATGAGGGGCGAAACGAGAATTTCGCAAGGTTGCACAAGCGGGAGCGGGCGCCGTTGGATTTAGCGGGTGTAACAGTGCGGAGACCCGTTAGCCAAGGCTATAAACAGAGGAGAAGGGCTGCATGCCTCCTCATGGCTTCTAGAGAGAATTAGGGTTACAATTGAGTCAAAAGAGGCTTTAGAAGTTTGTTTGCTTTTAAGCCTTAGTGGTAGGGAGAGAGTAGGAGTTCACAGGCTGTTCAGGTGTGTCTCCTGCGTGTGTGGGCAGAGTGTTGAGGGGTTGTGCTCTGTTCTTTTCTTCCTCCCGTATGTTCTAGAGATGGAGAGTGATAGAGTTGGTTGATTCCTCATGTAATCAACTCTTGTTCTAATGTCCATGTGTATGGGAACTCATTTGTGATCCTCTTGTCTCAAGGAATGAAATCTCTGAAGTTTTATCTCCTGTGCCTCTCTGTTCTTCGTTCTTCATTTTGAGTGATTTTTGTCTCTTTGAGTTTTGGCTCGATTCTTGCTGGAGAGTGCTAAAATGTGTTGCTATGACATGGGAGATGCTCAAAAGCCAATTGGCTAGTTAATCTCAAGAGCAAACTAAGTTTAATTTCAGAATTTATTTTTGGTCTCCTCTGTTCATACCTTCCTGTTCTAGGGTTTTATTGAATTTCTTGATTCCCTTCAAGAGGTAGGATGAAAGTTGGCATGTTGAGACTAGAGACTATTAGTAACATATCCTCAAAGTTTCATTCCTAAAGGATCAAGGATTTGAGAGTAATTTGAATTTTAGTTGGCCTCCCTGTAGTTTTCAGTTGTTGGCTCAAAACTGAAATTCTTGGGTTTCTGGTTGACTCCTTTGTTACTTGATGTCTTGATGATATTAAGCTTGAAGATACATGCTTTTGAACTGAGAAAATAAGAAATTACTCATCAATTTCTCAGTTTTCATTTCTTTGATATACATCATCTTACTGGCGAAGATGTATTTTCAATTTCGGCCATGAGCAGCGAAGTGTTTTCAGTTTTACCATCAGACGCAGTTTTTGCCGTGATGAGTACCATCTTGGCAGCTATTTCAACCCCTCTTCTCTTGTACCGAAGTGCTGCATTGATATTTGATCGGTTTTGTTGAAAAAGTGAAAGTCTGTGTGTGCTGTTTGCTGTGCGTTTTTCACCCCTTTTTCAGATTGCAGTTCCAGTCTTTGCAAACAATTGGTCTGCAGTTTCAGCTTTCCAGCTAGCCAAGTTTGTTCAGTTTCTTCTCTATTTTTCATCCAAACGTTGCAGGTTTGAGCAGAGTGTTGGTTCAATCTGTTTGCTATTTTTCTGCAGAATCGCATGCGCTTGTTTGTCTTGAGTATGATTTCAGTTTTCGATCGCGATAAACTTCTTCTCTCGGCAATTCATCTTTTTCAGATTGCAGCTAGCTGCAGGTTCCTCTCGGCAGTGGCTGTAGTTTAGTGCTTTTCTTTTTATTCTTTGGCTGATCTTTGACGATTTTGCATGCAGATCAAACAACGGTTTTTCAGTTGAATTTTTTACTAGCTGGTCTCTGATTTATGCTGACTTGTGAAAGTTGTAATAACTTAAAGATGAATCTAAAACAGGCAGATCATAAAATTGCTGAGTTACAAGCTTTTCTACTTGAGCCTATTGCTTCATGTGTAAATTGTCCTAAGTTAACTGCTGAACTTGAATCTGTCTCAAAACAGTTTCAAGAAATGATTGACTACAATAAGAAAATGGCTCAGTATGCTTCTAAGGACCCTGTTAGCTCACCATGCAAAAATTGTGATAAACTAAAATCTGACTTGATTGCTTTGGATGAGAAATGTGGCTAACTAAGGATCTTCTAGAAAAATCACGTCCTGCTTGTGCCTTCTGTGCTGAGGTGTTGGAAAAGGATAAGGACATGGTAGAGACGTTTAGGAAGAGTTACGAAGACCAAATGGCTAGGATTAGGACTGCCCCCTGTGTGTCCTGCGAAGCCCTCAAGGTTGAGGCGGCCGTGTATAAGGAGAGATATGCACGTGCCATTCGCTCTTCTGCTGTTGGTTCTTCTTCCTCTCCTCCTGTTGTCACTTCTCCTTCCCCTTGCTCCTCTTGCACCTCTCTCTTTCGGGAGTGTCAGTACCTTATGAACACTCTCGAGAAATTTGTAGGAGGCAAGAAGAAACTCAATCTTATTCTAGACCAATCAAAGATTTGCAAGTTCAAACAGGTCTAGGATATGATCTCCGTGAGAATGTGAGGAAGCATCCACCTGTCGTGCTCAGACCCGTAGCCGCAGGTGTGTTTGAGGTCAAGCCCAAGAACAAGAATGTTCAATTTAAATCAGTGGGCTTTGTTCAAAGGATTTACGACGAGAAGGTGACTTCATCTGCAGCCGGCCTCTCGGGCGGCCATCTCATGTTACTTCACCTCTCGTAGGCGGTATCATTGCACCTTCGTCGAAGGATGGACATTTGATTGACCATTGCTTCAAGCGCCAAGATCGTGCGAAGAGACCGTGTTGAGTCTCTTAGGCGTATTCGTGGTCGCCCTGCACCTTGAGTGCACCTAAGACCAACACGAGGTCTAGGCTTGCTACTGTTGGTAGCTTTGGGCAACATCGAGGACTTGGTTCTTCCGAGTTTTCGCTTTTTGTCCTCATGCTCCTCTAGTCGTGACTTCCGCCGCTCGAGGGTAGATCTCGCTTTCCCGCCGAGATGCCTACCGCGACGTGATCAGCATGTTGCCGGTGCTCCGACTCGCTCTTCCATAGCAGTCGGACCAAGCAGCGACTTGTGTCCGCACACGCACCTTCCGCTTCTTTGAGTGACGAGAGCGAGGGTAGATAGAGGTCGGTCGTGCTTGACTACTTCATCGCGCCGACGTGTTACTCAAGATTGGGTGCCAAAATCACTCTTGATTTACCCCGCATCGAGACTTTACTCTGCTTGACTCGTGTTCGCCGGCGAGGAAGGAAAGGTTTGGCTTGTAGACTCCGGGTGTTCACGACACATGACCGGAGATTCTCGTTGGTTTTCTTCCCTTGCCCGTGCTCCAGGTGATGAGACGATCACCTTCGGAGACGCTTCGTCTGGGCGCGTCATCGCTAAAGGTACTGTGCGCATTAATGATTCTTTTATTTTGAAAGATGTTGCATTGGTTAGTAAGCTGCAGTATAATTTGCTTTCCATTTCTCAGCTTACCGATGACGGCTTTGAGGTGGGTTTTAAGAAAAACAATTGTAAAATTCTTGATTTTTCGGTTAGTCTGGTTTGCGGAATTTCTCGTTTTGGGAGGATCTTTCGTGCTGATTTTTCTGGGTCTTCTGGTGATCCTCTCAGGTGTTTAGTTGCTTCTGAGTCCCGCGACCTTTCCTTCTGGCATAGGAGACTTGGTCATATTGGATTTGACCATTTGACCCGAGTTAGAAGCCACGATCTCATTTGTGGTCTGCCGAAACTCAAGATGGTCAAAGATCTTGTTTGCGCTCCATGCCGGCACGGCAAGATGGTTGCCGCTTCTCACCCTCCGGTCACAGTGACTATGACCGATGCACCGGGACAGCTGCTCCACATGGACACAGTCGGACCAGCTCGAGTGCAGTCTGCAGGAGGGAAGTGGTATGTTCTTGTCGTGGTCGATGACTTCTCGAGGTACTCTTGGGTGTTTTTCTTAGCCTCGAAGGATGAGACGTTTACACATTTTCGAGGTCTTTTCAGTAGGCTTTCTATTGAGCTTCCGGGTGCCTTACGAGCAATCCGCAGTGACAACGGCACGGAGTTCAAGAATTCCTACTGAGAGGTTCGTGGTGAGGCAGTGTAGAGCACCGCCTCTTCTCCGCATGTCCCACCAGAATGGCGTCGTGGAGAGGAAGAACCGTACCTTGGTCGAGATGGCCAGGACGATGCTCGATGAATACTCTACACCACGGAAGTTTTGGGCTGAGGCTATAGCCACCGCGTGCCATGTTTCGAACAGAGTTTTTCACAAGGCACACTTGCACCGCACTTCTTACGAGTTGAGATATGGGCAAAAGCCCAGTGTTTCTCATTTTCGTGTGTTTGGTTGCAAGTGCTTTATTTTGAAGTCCGGGAACCTAGATAAGTTCGAGTCACGCTCTTGTGATGGGATCTTTCTAGGCTACTCGACTTCTTAGCGGGCTTATAGGGTCCAGGCTGCGAGTCTAGTAAAATGGTAGAGACCTGTGAGGTGACCTTCGACGAGGCCAGTCCGGGGACTAGGCCCGATATCTCAGGTTCTTTAGAGCAGTCCGAGACCATCTTTGCGGATGATGAGGACGATGGAGATGAGGGTTGTCTTACCGATCCAGTCCCTCATCCACCCCTTGAGGTGCCATCTTCCACCGCACCTCAAGGCGATCAGCCCATGCCTTCTGCCTCTTCTGGAGCTAGTGGATCTGTTCCTACCTCGTCAGCTCACGAGGTAGAGGCCACTTCTTCATCTCATCCTGGACCTCCCAGACATATCCAAAAATCTCATCCTTCAGAGCAGATCATTGGAGACCTTTTTGAGCGAGTTACTCGCTCAAAATCTGGCATGTCACTCTTTTGTCTCCATTCTGCCTTTGTTGCCTCCTTCGAGCCCAAAGACATTTGTTCAGGGGTACTCCCAGGTTGAGCCCCCTCGAGGTCACAATATCATTGGGACCAAATGGGTGTTCAAGAACAAGCAAAGTGAGGATGAGGTAGTCATTCGAAACAAGGCTAGACTGGTTGCTCAGGGGTACTCCCAGGTTGAGGGTCTAGATTTCGAGGAGACCTTTGCCCCTGTAGCTAGACTTGTGGCCATTAGAATTCTGCTTGCCTTTGCAGCTTCTAAGGGTTTCAAGCTCTACCAGATGGATGTCAAGAGTGCCTTTCTCAATGGTTTTATTGAGGAAGAAGTCTATGTGAGATAGCCTCCAGGTTTCGAGAACCCCAAATACCCTAGTCATGTCTACAAGCTTTCCAAAGCGTTGTATGGACTTAAGCAGGCTCCTAGAGCTTGGTATGAGAGGCTTAAGTCCTATCTATTGAGACATGATTTCGAGATGGGTAAAGTTGACAAGACCTTGTTCATTCGCCGGCTTATAATGACCTTCCGTCGCCTAAATTTATGTCGATGACATTATCTTTGGCGGCTCTTCTCATGCTCTAGTTTCACAGTTCTCGGATGTCATGAGCACCGAGTTTGAGATGAGCATGATGGGTGAGTTGACCTTCTTCCTTGGCTTCCAGATCAAGCGAGACTCGGAGGGTACCTTCTTGCATCAACGCAAGTACACCCGTGATCTCCTGAGACGCTTCGACATGAGTGATGGAAAGCGGTGTCAACTCCGATGGCTTCTACTACCGACTTGACCCGAGATGAGGACGGCGAGCCAGTTGATCAAAAGGAGTTCAGAAGTATGATTGGCTCTCTCTTGTACCTCACTGCCTCGAGACCGGACATACACTTTTCCGTGTGTCTATGTGCTCGGTTTCAGGCTTCTCCTCGCGTGTCTCACCGCCAGGCGGTGAAGCGCATCTTTCGGTACCTTCGAGCTACCATTGACTATGGTATCTGGTACTCTTCCTCCTCTTGTCTATCTCTTAGAGACTTTTCGGATGCGAGACTTTCTTTGGTCAGAGGATAGATAGGAAGAGCACTTCGGGCACCTGCCAGTTCATTGGTACTTCTCTCGTTTCCTGGTCCTCGAGGAAGCAGTCCGGTGTTGCACAGTCCACTGCAGAGGCCGAGTACGTTGGTGCAGCCAGGTGCTTTGGATGGTCTCGACTCTGCGGGATTTTGGGTTAGCTATCGACCGTGTTCCGCTCTTTTGCGATAACACGTCTGCGATTAGCATTGCTAAGAACCCAGTGCAACATTCTCGAACCAAGCATATTGATATCAGATATCACTTTCTTCGAGACCATGTGGAGATGGGTGACATCGTGCTCCAGTTTGTGGAGAGTGACCACCAGTTGGCTGATATCTTCACCAAACCTTTGTGATGGGTACGGGGTCCCAATCTTCCAACAGGTTCTGGATATGTTCGATTTGGTGGAGGCGCGACACAAATCGATCCGGCTTCCGAACAACACATCCCGAACCCCGCAATCGCAGCACCACGTCTCCTCAGGTTATCAACCGTGCGCAGCCCGGTTGACCTCGCCAAGAAGGCTAATCCTCGCCTGCGAATCGAAGAACACAAGCAAGAACAAGGAAGATCACAACTGAATTGCAGATGTATTGATTTAGCACTCGAAAGTTGGGGTCTCACAAACCGATGAACGGCGAAACTGTTCAAAGACAGATTTAATCTAAGCAAAACCCAACCCTAATGGTGGGGGTGACGGGTGTATATAAAGGAGTAAGGGGCGTGCAAAATCCCTGGATGCGTCCTTAATGGACTCCAACACGATACAAAGCCGAACGGCCCAAAAGACGGTGTCGCAGCACCCTGACAGATTCTGGACGTCCACTTGTTTCAACGATTCCCGTTGACTCAGAAGGAATTTTGATATGAGACCAGAGCCATTGGAAAGGTTATCTTCTCAGCTTTCCATACATATGTGGAACGTCCAAAACGGAGTCCAGATACGATCTGGGTGTCCGTTTTAGTGCGGCCTGGTCCTGGACTCCGAATTGGATTCGAAGTCGGCTTGAGTTGGACATCCAACATGATTCGACCACCCTTGCTGGACTTGTGCACCTCGTAGCCCTTCCCCAAGTACTTCCTGATCCTCTCCATGGTTCCTAATCATAATTAAATCATTAGGTGGTAATCGATTCTCAAATGAACAAAAAGAAGTACTTAGGAACGAGCTCACCTGTAAATTCAATTGTCGGGCGCGAGCTCTAGTGATTGGTCCTTGAATATCAAGTGGAGGAGTGTTGTGTATATCCGAAAGAAGTGATGTCCTCATCACTTTGGATAGCACGAGGTTTTCAGCTCTGCGGGGAGAGCTTGGGGTGGTTTGTCCTTACGGACTGTAGTGAGGGTGAGCTTTGGGCTTTACTGCTTTATAATTCTAATTATGCTTCTGTCCCCTTACTGTTGCATTGCATCTGCGGGTGCATTGGGTATTAGTCCTTCTAGTATAGGTTAGAGTGTGTCTCTTGCTGAGTTGCTTAGACTTCTTGCTCTTATCTTGTGCTTTCAGGATAGCTGTTTCTTATCTCACTAGGTTGAGCTCACTTCTTGTAGGTTCTAGCGAGGGTTGGGCCACCCTCGGGTAGACAGGGTACGTGTTTGCTCTCTAGTGTGTGTTTTCCTGTCAGCTGATAGTCCTGGAGTCATATGGGGTAGATGAGAGTAAGTCTGAGCCATAGTCTACATCTTATATATGCTTTAAGGACTGCCTTCTTTGGTTTGTTTGCCAGCTTCTCGTTCCTATTGCTTTGGTTCAAGGAGAGTTCATTTGGGAGCTTCTGGAGCTTAATATTGATATAACTCAACTTGAACTAAAAGTTGCATCACATGTTGAGGGGGAGATGGATTTTCTGCATGTCGTTCTGCATTGTAACTACATTTAAGCATTGATTATTATCCTGTTATGACATGCTTACATTGCTTTACACCCTGCCATGACTTGTGCTTATTTGCTACATTTATCATGACTTTATATGTGTGAACTAGCTTTTGCCATGATAAGTTAATTAAAATTGCTGAATTTGAACTAAAAACTTATCATGTTAGCATACGAGACTAGTCTTTCTTGAGCTATCCTTTTATGATCCATGCCATGTCAAATAGGCTGAGTTGAACGTTGAAACTCTATTGAGCCTTAGATTGAGCTGTTTTAGTCTCTTGATGATGCATAGGTTAGTACAATCATTTCAAAAGCAAAAAGATCTCTTTTGTGCGAAAAAACTGATCTCACCAATTCTTTCTCATGAGACGGCTTGCCATTGCACTAGGCATGAACTCAGGGGGAGTTTTGGATGACCAAGATCATTTCCTTAAGCTTCTCGCTTGGTATGATCGCATAAGGCTTGAGATCTAGCACATGATAAAAATATTGGTTGGAAACAACCACAAGTTTCATAAGAAAATATGTCATTTGTGCTCGATTTGCTTAAGTTATAAAAGAACCAAGTACTTGAACCAATGTTTCCTTCTTGAGCATATGGGACTCTATTTGGACTCAACTGTAGCTTCTTGGTTCCGCTTAGCTTATTGACATGGCCTGCATCATCCTTGGATATCTCTAGCTAGACTTTGCTCATTGATGACTTAATTTGTTCACAAATTGCACTATAATTCAGACTGTCATCTCTTTGGTTTAGCTAGCATATACATATCATGTCATGATCTAGATAGCATTCTTGATGCGGATACGCATATGCTTAGCACTTTTAAGTCAAATACATTATTTCACTGGAAAGAAGCATTGAGCCGCATTAAATATTGTCAGGTGAATTTGTTTCTTAATGAATTTCCTTCTATTTGTGGGAACGATATACTACCTTATGCCAAATTCTTGTTTATTATTAGGTTTGAATATTATGATGATTCCGGGGCCAAAGTTATGGAGAAGCACAAGGAGGAAAGAAGCCAATGCAGTGGTAGAGCAAAAAGGGAGGAGCCCAAGGACTTAAACTACAAGTTTTGGATAAGATTTTCAAGCCAAATTCGGACCTCCCACGTCCTCAATCCAATTCAAACTCGGATTCAACTCAGAATTCAATTCGGATTCGGTTCGGGACAGCCTGACAAGCAGTTACTAAAAAGGCCATAACTTTCACAAACGGAGTCCGATTGAGGTGTTCTTGTACTCGTTGGAAAGATAATTTCAAGGGCTACGCAATGGATCCGGCCCCATCTCCAAATTCATCACGGATTAAAAGTTATGACCGAAACATTGTGACGGCTTAATTTTAGGTTTTTCCTTTTGTGTGAGTTTGTTTCCAAATACATGTAGGGATGTGTTGGAGTTTGTTTAGGACCTCTTGGCCAGCCATAAGGTGGCCAGGGTACTATATATTAAGGGTTAGACCCCCATTGTAAGGCAGACCACGTTTGAGAATAATCAATCTACTAAAGTATGTTCGAGTTTAGCATTGTTGCCTAAGTTCCATAGGGAATTAGGAGTTACTTCCTTCAATCAAGATCGTTCAGCCTTTCCGTTGGGAATTGGGTGCACGATAGATCTTCGCTGGTGGTCGTGAAATCAACACGAGTGTGGTTTGGCGGATTAAAGAGTGTTCGTCCCTTGCATTGGCATTGGAGGATCATTGCGATTCATCAAGACTCCCGTGAGTATCCATCCTACGTCGAGAAGATCGGGCGACCCCGTATCAATTCTATTGAATTGAGTTATGGCTTGATGTAATACATAAATGGTCATCTTGGATAATTCTCATGGCTCTTCATACTAAAAATGATCAAATCAGTCATTTCATCCGTTTTCATGACTTTTTCTCCTTCCTGCATTCTTGATGGGTTTATTGCCAAAAGGGGGAGAATAGTGGTAGAAAAAGCCACTTTGGGAGCTTTGAGGAAAAATTGTTCTTTCTTTTGCTCCTTCTGTCAACATGGTCATTAGCTTCATTCTTCTTCTTTGGACCATGTTGGACTCTTCAAACTCAACTTCATGCTTTTTCGGTGTTTGTCAATACTCATCAAGGGGGAGATTGAGAGACCATGTGGTGGTCATCCCGTGTGTATGATGATTAATTAACATCGGCTTAGGGAAGTCGAGTTTGAGTTGGTTGGTTCGTACCATGTCGTTGCGCGGTGCAACGGGCTAGGTCGAACTTGGTCAAACCTGGTCAAACGGGATTAGGATGCATATTCTGATAATTCGACAGGTTTGTTAATGTTATTATGCTTACATGTATCGAGCGGTGCTATTTGACGTGTTTCTTGTCTGTGTGGCTGCAGGACGTCGAGGCGGAGTCGTGGGGAGACACGGTGGACCGGACTAGGCGCAGGTGGCGCTGAGGTCAGAACGGTCGGGATGTGTCGAAGACGACGTGGACTCGAGGTGGTTGCGAGGCGTGCGAGGCAAGGAGCGCGGAAGCTTCCCGGAAGGTGCAGGAGGGGCGAAACGGGAGCGGAGACCCGTTAGCCAAGGCTATAAATAGAGGAGAGGGGCTGCATGCCTCCTCATGGCTTCGAGAAAGAATTAGGGTTACAATTGAGTCAAAAGAGGCTTTAGAAGTTTGTTTGCTTTTAAGCCTTAGTGGTTGGGAGAGAGTAGGAGTGCACAGGCTGTTCAGGTGTGTCTCCTGCGTGTGTGGGCAGAGTGTTGAGGGGTTGTGCTCTGTTCTTTTTTTCCTCCCGCATGTTCTAGAGATGGAGAGTGATAGAGTTGGTTGATTCCTCATGTAATCAACTCTTGTTCTAGATAGCATTATAATTCAGACTGTCGTCTCTTTGGTTTAGCTAGCATATACATATCATGTCATGATCTAGATAGCATTCTATTGAGTTATGGCTTGATGTAATACATAAATGGTCATCTTGGACAATTCTCATGGCTCTTCATACTAAAAATGATCAAATCAGCCATTTCATCCATTTTCATGACTTTTTCTCCTTCCTGCATTCTTGATGGGTTTATTTGATGTGACCACGCCACAAACACATACGACTGTACCGCCTAATATGAAGATTGAACTAAAGGTGAATTCGTTTCTTCAGCTTCCACATAGTTTAAATGAGAATATGATGCTACTAATGATAAAAATATATATTTTTACAGCACCACATCAATTTTACACCAGTTCAAGGAAGAGATCAAGTTGGAAATATTTTGGAATCCAATTCGGCCTCCAGATCAATTCGGATTGTGTCTGATAGGCCCAACTTCAAATATACATAACATTTTCATACGGACTCCGTTTGGGACGTTCTTGGACTTCATCGAAAGCTTATGAAGTGTACTTTCTAATGGAACCAACCCCATATTTAAATTCTATCCGAACCGGCCGCAATCGTCAAAAGAGTCCACGTTGGTTCGTACTGGAATCGGATTCGGACTGCTGCGATATTGTCAAGTTCAAACGGACCTAACTTTTTCATATGGACTCCGTTTTGGACGTTCTTGGACTTTATGGAAAGCTCATGAAGTCTACTTTCTAAAGGAACCAACACCATATCTAAATTCTATCCGAGCCGGCCGCAATCGTCAAAAGAGTCCGCGTTGGTTTGTACTGGAATCGGATTCGGACTGCTGCGATATTGTCAAGTTCAAACGGACATAACTTTTTCATACGGACTCCGTTTTGGACGTTCTTGGACTTCATGGAAAGCTAATGAAGTATACTTTCTAAAGGAACCAAGCCCATATCTAAATTCTATCCGATCTGGCCGTAATCATCAAAAGAGTCCACATTGGTTTCTGAGTCTGAGTTGAAAGGGTGCTGCGCCACCTCCACTTGGGTCCATGTACCTTGTAACCCTATATAAGAGCCACCGCCTCCATATGCTAGGACTTGGATTTCGTTGAGTTTTGGTTTTGCCCTCATGCAAACCTCTATTCTTCAGTTGTGTCGGATGACCACCTGTCAAGACAGCCTTCGGAATCCCACCATTTGAACTCAATATAAATATTTGCAATTTCAGATTGCTTGTTATCTTGTTCTTGCTTGTTCTTCGGTTGCATGCAGGAATAGACCTTCGTGGTCAGGTCAACCGCGTTCTTGGCACGGTTGATAACGACTTGGAGTGTGGTTCAGCGATTGCTAAGGCGCAAGCGACGTCGTTCGGTTGTAGTCGGTTCGCAAGGGTCACCTCCACCAAAATCGAAGTTATCATCCTATCGGAAGATCGGGACCCATAACCCCATCATTATTGCCAAAAGGGGGAGAATAGTGGTAGAAAAAGCCACTTTGGGAGCTTTGAGGAAAAATTATTCTTTCTTTTGCTCCTTCTGTCGACATGGTCATTAGCTTCATTCTTCTTCTTTGGACCATGTTGGACTCTTCAAACTCAACTTCATGCTTTTTCGGTGTTTGTCAATACTCATCAAGGGGGAGATTGAGAGACCATGTGGTGGTCCCCGTGTGTATGATGATTAATTGACATCGGCTTAGGGAAGTCGAGTTTGAGTTGGTTGGTTCGTACCATGTCGTTGCGCGGTGCAACGGGCTAGGTCGAACTTGGTCAAACCTGGTCAAACGGGATTAGGATGCATATTCTGATAATTTGACAGGTTTGTTAATGTTATTATGCTTACATGTATCGAGCGGTGCTATTTGACGTGTTTCTTGTCCGTGGCTGTGACGCCGAGGCGGAGTCGTGGCGAGACACGGTGGACCGGACTAGGCGCAGGTGACGCTGAGGTCAGAACGGTCGGGATGTGTCGAAGACGACGTGGACTCGAGGTGGTTGCGAGGCGTGCGAGGCAAGGATTGCGGAAGCTTCCCGGAAGGTGCAGGAGGGGCGAAACGTGAATTTCTCAAGGCTGCACAAGCGGGAGCGGGCGCCGTTGGATTTAGCGGGCGTAACGGGGCGGAGACCCGTTAGCCAAGGCTATAAATAGAGGAGAGGGGCTGATGCCTCCTCATGGCTTCTAGAGAGAATTAGGGTTACAATTGAGTCAAAAGAGGCTTTAGAAGTTTGTTTGCTTTTAAGCCTTAGTGGTTGGGAGAGAGTAGGAGTGCACAGGCTGTTCAGGTGTGTCTCCTGCGTGTGTGGGCAGAGTGTTGAGGGGTTGTGCTCTGTTCTTTTCTTCCTCCCGTATGTTCTAGAGATGGAGAGTGATAGAGTTGGTTGATTCCTCATGTAATCAACTCTTGTTCTAATGTCCATGTGTATGGGAACTCATTTGTGATCCTCTTGTCTCAAGGAATGAAATCTCTGAAGTTTTATCTCCTGTGCCTCTCTGTTCTTCGTTCTTCATTTTGAGTGATTTTTGTCTCTTTGAGTTTTGGCTCGATTCTTGCTGGAGAGTGCTAAACTCTGTTGCTATGACATGGGAGATGCTCAAAAGCCATTTGGCTAGTTAATCTCAAGAGCAAACTAAGTTTAATTTCAGAATTTATTTTTGGTCTCCTCTGTTCATACCTTCCTGTTCTAGGGTTTTATTGAATTTCTTGATTCCCTTCAAGAGGTAGGATGAAATTTGGCATGTTGAGACTAGAGACTATTAGTAACATATCCTCAAAGTTTCATTCCTAAAGGATCAAGGATTTGAGAGTAATTTGAGTTTTAGTTGGCCTCCCTGTAGTTTTCAGTTGTTGGCTCAAAACTGAAATTCTTGGGTTTCTGGTTGACTCCTTTGTTACTTGATGTCTTGATGATATTAAGCTTGAAGATACATGCTTTTGAACTGAGAAAATAAGAAATTACTCATCAATTTCTCAGTTTTCATTTTGCTGCAGTATACACTGTCTTACGGCAGCAGTGTATTCTCAATTTTCGGCCAGCAGAGCAGCAGTGTTTTTCAGTTTTCAGTCTAGTGTATCAGCAGTTTTTGGCCAGCAGTGAGTATCATCTTGGCAGCTATTTCAACCCCTCTTCTCTTGTACCGAAGTGCTGCATTGATATTTGATCGGTTTTGCTGAAAAAGTGAAAGTCTGTGTGTGCTGTTTGCTGTCCGTTTTTCACCCCTTTTTCAGATTGCAGTTTCAGTCTCTGTAAACAATTGGTCTGCAGTTTCAGTTTTCCAGCTAGCCAAGTTGGTTCAGTTTCTTCTCTCTTTTCATCCAAACGTTGCAGGTTTGAGCAGAGTGTTGGTTCAATCTGTTTGCTATTTTTCTGCAGAATCTGCATGCAGTTTGCTGTCTTCGGTAGAGTATGATTTCAGTTTTTCAGTCAGCAGTAAACTTCTTCTCTCGGCAATTCATCTTTTTCAGATTGCAGCTAGCTGTAGGTTCCTCTCGGCGGTGGCTGTAGTTTAGTGCTTTTCTTTTTATTCTTTTGCTGATCTTTGACGATTTTGCATGCAGATCAAACAGCGGTTTTTTCAGTTGAATTTTTTCTTGGTGGTCTCTGATTTATGCTGAATTTTTCAGTGTCACATGCGTTCCAAATTTCAGCAAGATTAATTTTAATTTTCTGTGAGGTGCTTTGTTTTGCATCTTTTTGAAAAACAGTGTATGAATTCTCGGGGGCGTTATTTTAAGAAAACGACATTCACCCCCTCTCGTCAGAAATTCGATCCTACAACATAAGCGTAGGAGAAAACAACTATCCATTGATCAAATGCTTTGTGTTTGGGCAGCCAATCTCCTGAGAATTACATCTAACCCAGGTGTATCTATCATAATAAAGTTGTCTTTGAACTCTACAACATTGATCAAAATCATAACTCCTGAACCACCATATTTTGCCTTTATGACTGGCGCGGTGAGTGAACTAGCATGGTGTTTTCTAGGAGCGTAGTTTTTATATTTTGTTGCATGGCGAACTTCTGCGATATAAACAAATGAGAATCTTTTGAATCAAATAAGACCAACGTAGGTGCATAGTGTACAAGAAACGTACCAAGCACCACATCGGGTGCTTCGTTGGCCTCCTCGGTGGTCGTGTAGTTGAGACGACTGCGCACAAAGCCTTGAGCCTGCCTAGGTGCTTTCTACCCTCCTTGGGCTTGTGTGATGCCCTGGGGATGTTTCTAGACACCTTGGGGCTAAGGACAAGATGCCGAGGGTTTTTTTTGTGGGCAATCACTCACATAGTGTCCGCACTCACCGCATCTAAAGCAAGTGATGGCAGCAGCCCGATTTTGCCCTCCGAGCGGTTGCCCTCCGTGATTATATGGCTAAATTGTGGCTTGTGTGGGCGAGGAACTTGCCCTTGATACCTTGGAGTTGGTGGCTTGGAAGGACGTACGTTTGATGGTTGCCAAACGCATGGTTTTGGCAAGCCGTAGCTTGCTGATTTTTGTGCCATCTACTTACGCTTGCGACTTTCCATGACCGCCCGAGTACTATCCTCCACTTGGATCACCTTATCAACCAATGTTTGGAAGTCAATGATGTCATGGGCAGAGAGAGACTACTGCATTTCTTCATTAAGGTGCTCCCGATAGAGAGCAACCTTCCTCCTCACATTTGGTATTTCAGAGGCGGTGTGCCAAGTGAGATAATTGAAGTGGTGAAGAAACTCCATCACAAACAAGTTCCCCTATCTGAGTTCGTAGAACTCCCACTTCATGATCTCCATAAGACTCGTTGGAATGTGGGCCTTATGGAAGGCCTCCTTGAAGGCGGCCCAAGTAAGGATGTGGTCTTCCGGGAGTATGGCTTGGTGATTTTCCCACCAAAAGGGCGCAGCACCCTGGAGCGAGTAAGATGCGTAAAGTGCTTTCTTCTCATCGTTGTACTAGGCAATGGCTAGCTTGCTCTTGACAGAGCTAAGCTAGTCATCGATGTCCAAAGGATCCACCGCGGTCATGAACATTGATGGCCGAGTTCGTAAGAACTTGCCCAACCTTGATTGGGCTGCACTGTGGCAATTCTACCTTCTGCGGTTATAGTACCGTGGTTAGCAGTGTTCTGAACAAGTTGCTGCACCAAGAGTGTGCTTGTTTATCGCACTTGTTTGATCATGGTGAGCACTTGCACCATTGTTGGCGGTTGATGTAGCACTTCCTCTCCTTCGGCCACATGTTGATTTTGTTCAGCTTGTGGTGCACCTTGAGGAGCCCTGGTTTACCACATAGTTGGTGCACATGAGGAGGGTTGTAGTGGGTTAGGTGGTGGACAATTTGTTGTCTTGCCTTTCGATTGCTGAGAACCAGAGGCGTCACCACTTACCATGATTTGATTCATGGAACGGATTAAAGGCATCCTGTCCATACAACACGAATTTTAATGATTTGCACAAAATACAAGAGGGAATGAGCACAAGTATATTAGTAAGTAATGGTATCCCATGCTAAATTACTTCATCTAAAACCAAGATATGCGACAATTTGTGACATAAGGACAGCATACATGAAACTTTAACAAGAGGGTTAAGTTTTATAAGGTTTGCACAATCCTTAGTTAAACATAAAGCAAGCAAGCATACCAAATATAAGTTACAAAATACAACCATCACACATCAGCATCTTATATAATTTAGCATATCAAAATACCCAAAAGTAGCTCACATCAACTGCCTAAAGTGAGCTCTAGCCCAAAAGTCTAGGCCTAAGCATCGACATTGCGCTCGACGGTGTTAGGCATATCGGGGACAACAGGGGTTGTAAGCTCCACGAGCTCAACCTCCTCACATCCATCATAGTGAAGATTGCATCATTGCACTACTTGTGGTGGCTCGTCCATAGCTGTACGAATGGCCATCACATGACGATGGTGTTTGATAACTGACATGTGGGGACATAGGGTAGTCGGTTGAATGACGTAGGTGGGTTCGGGCAACTCCTCAATAGGTGCAAGTATGGTATCCTCCCTGTACAATAGCTTCTGTGTGAAGAAGCCTTGGCCAACCAACAGGGTGATGTTGTCCTCAAGTGTCGCTATCCTCCAACGTGCCTCCAAAAGCTCCTGGGACAAACGATGGAGATATCCATCGAGTGACCTTACCAAGCCTATGAGATGCAGATGGGGAGTGATGAAATCCATGTTAGACACATGGTAAACATTGCTCTCACTATTTCCCAGTTGTGAGGGAAAATAGTAGAACATGTCCTCCATCTTGGAAAGGTCGTGACGGAGGCGAACGATGGTGATGTAGGCCATATTGTAGAGTGACATGAGAGTGCTCGAGCCTTGCCTTAAGTAGTGTAGGGGCTGATCTCTAGGGTGTCATCCCGGATAAGAACCTCCACAAGGTACTCGGTGGACACTACAATGGAGGGTGTGCTAAAAATGGTGTATTCCACAGGTGAAGCAAGCACGCTGTAACATCACTTATAGGGTGTGTAGCAATGTGCCCTCCTCGAATGCACTAGTCTGGTATTATGGCTTCCAACAGGCAGGCATCTACAAATTTTGAACGAGGTAGGGTTAGTGATCATTTTTACAAAGTAAAATGAAAGGCAATGATCAGAAATGGCGATAGGAAATGAAAAGGTGCAGTAGTGCGTTGCCTTAAATTTTCCATAATATTTTTCTAGTTTCTAAGGTTATATTTTAATGACTAAAATGTTGTCAAAACTTTTATTTTTAGAAGGTACACTTTTCTTTAAAATATGGGGCATTTTGAGACAAGATAAGTAGGAAAATAAACGAATGATTTAGATAACATGAGAGAGCTAAGAGAGGTAAGGTTAGTAAGAATTCCTATATTTTTCATAAATATTTTTATGATTTAAATTATTTATATTTGAAAATTAAATCCTTCATCTAATAGTCATTCTATCTAGGGCTTAACCTACAATCAGTATGGCTATGATACCAACGCTGTCGATCCCCGGGCGCTGAAAACTAGTAATCATCGTTTGTGTTACATACTAGTCACATGATTAGTGTCTAGTACATACATCCACAACATTGAAATCACATACATACACAGTGCATTCATCCAACTTATAACAATAGGTTATACATATGAGATATATATCAAGTTTACAACAAAAGGGCCGACTGGCCAAATAAATATAAGTACCAACAAAGTGTAGTGGAATACAAGGTAAATAAACCAAAATATGTCTAGTGGTATGCCATCCATATCCCACAGGCAACCGACAATGATTAGGCCCTTGAATGACCGTCGTCATACCCTCCGGTACTGAGTGCAAAGTATGCATCGTCGGGCATTGTTTATTCTTCATTCTCTAAGCAACAATTTAAGCAAGATTGAGTATATTTTGTACTCAGCAAGACTTATAGTGTATCACAGCATAATATATAAATACAAGGATAAATAAAGGATGAGGCTTTACGCTTTAAGTTATTTTCAGCATGAAGCAAGTTTTCATTTACGATATCGATAGGTAATAATTTGCAACAGAAATTTAAAGAGCAATTACTGTGTAAGAAAATAACAAGTATATAATTTTGAATAAGAGTAAATCACAACCCTCCTTGGCTACGCTCAATGTATAAATTTCAGCCATAGACATGGCAATATGTCATAACATGCCATCCCATCATTTCCAACGAAACCGTTTTATCGCAAATAAAAATTAAACACTGTGTAGCTGCACCAAGCATACTTATGACCATGAGCATAGCTATTTAAATAATTTTATACTCTCGAGATCTTGTATTGCTTTAACCATATGAGATAATCAACTATTCTGTCGGCCACTACATGCTTCCTTAGGTATGCAACGAAGTAATTATCATATAGCCTTACATCATCTACACCTAATCTTGAACTAGCCCGATGAATGATAAACCCTTACTTCAGTGGATACCCTCCCTTTAGTGAGGCATTCACTATTGCATTGGCAAGCTTTCGTCCCAACATCTTGGTGGAGGGAGCCCTTACGGGCATCCCACTCGGTATGCTCTCATTGCTACAGACTACCAAAATGTAAGGCTATTCCTAGATAACTTAGTTAACTAAAGCTAGAGCCCATAATAGCACATGTTGTTATATGGTTAGATTTGGATGTGTGACAATAGAGTTCATCCTTAATTGACCCAGGCGAGAATCTCTCCCTATGTGCATGTGAGATCACACTCTCACATTTTTTAGTTTATGATATAACTCGTCCGCATCGAAAACTAAGTTTTTCATTTTATTTTATACCAAACTAACAGAGCTTACCCCTCTGGTCCAAGCTTTCAAAATTTCCTATTTCCACGTGCAAGTTTTTCCGAATATCCAAACTTAGTAAGAACTAGAGCGTGACTAAGCATATACACGATATGCGTAAATGTACCCAAATTGAAATTAGTTACTATATAAACTATGTTCTAAAGGCTACAAAAGTAAGAATATCAATATCACAAGGAGGATCAATACATACAATAGGAATTAACTATCGTTACCCACAAGTATTGAGATTTTAGACAAACATACATGCATGCATAATATTAACATACATGCATGCATAATATTCTTTGCAAACAATATACAATTGCTAGAATAATAGGATCAACATGGTCAAATAGGGTGCTTGCCTTGCTCTTGTTGCTCAGAGAGTTGCTCGGGATTGTTCTCGTAGTTTTGCCACTCAATAATATCTAATCGGTAAAACCAAATGAACACAAATAAGAGTCAAATAAACTCAAACAAAGACCAAATTCAAATATTTTTGCATATTCATATAGAGCATGATTTTATAAAACTGTAGAGATACAAACACTAGATTGGAGTTCGTATGCAAAAGTTATGGCCATTTGAATTTTGTTCGGTTTATAAAATCTTTAAAAAGAAAAGGATGGTGTCGAAAGCGTATTTTGGCTAGAGTACCCTTTCCTACTAGGAAAGCGAACTTCCTAGGAACTAAAAGTGGCTTTTCCTATCTTAAATATTTTTTGAATTTTCTTTTTATTACATGTGGGCCCTGCATGTCAGTCTCACATATTTTAAATCGCATTTTAATTATAAAAATAGTAAAGGGCACCGATATGTCATAAACTCATTAGCTTTTCTAATTAGTTAATTAATTTTTGATTAGTTTTTGTGTCTAATTTGACCCATCTAACGAGTGGGGCTATAGGTCACAACGAGAGAGAGAGAGAGAGAGAGAGTGTGTGTGTGTGTGTGTGTGTATGTGTGAACGAGGCAGGGAGAGGCACAGCGGCTCTAGCGAGCCCGCCAATGGTGAGAGAGGCAACGACGTAGTTCGAGGATGGGCAATATGGAATTACAGGACTATGGCGAAGCCATGGGAGGTGCAAGTGGTGCTCGAGGATGTCCGATGTGGTAGCCCGATGGCGAGGAGCGGCGGTGGCGCTCGGAGCTATGAAAAGTTGGTGCAGGGAGGAGAGGGAGAAGCAAATGAGTGCGTGGATAGCTCATGAAGGTCATTGTGAAGCTAATGGAGGCAGCACAGAGATATATGAAATTTGGTAGGGGGATGATCTTATATAGCAAAAAAATCACTTTAATATGTACTTATGAAATTTATTGTTTTGTTTCCTTTGAATAATGTAGGCCAACTCAGTTGTATTTGTATTCAATTGAGTGATGAGTTTTTCCCTACTCCCGATTGATAAGGAAAGACATACATGTCATGAGTGGTTTAGTATAATTTAGGATGCTACCCTACCCTTATGTGGATACCATCCTTATCTTTTTCTAATCAACACTTGTCGAATAGAGTACCAGTAGTCCATAATCAATTTGAGCTTCTTGAGACGAAAATTTCTAATTCTTGATGGATGCTTAATTACATTGTCTTCTTATTGTTGGACCCCGGAGCAACAACTCCGAAATCCTCTGTGTAAATTGCACTATTCCAGAATCAGCTAGTGCACACAGTAGCAGCAGGGATACATATCAAGCACAATGACAAACTTTATTAAACTGAATATGGGCCTAATGGCCAAAGTTTACGTCCATAGGCCAAATTTAAATATAAGCAACCAAAGGAAAAAACCGAAGCGGAAGAAGCCAAACAAGCCTGTCCATAAGCAAACGACAGTAAGACGTGGCCTATACGTCCTGATCCTCACCGAAGTCAAAGTTGTTCTCCTCTGGCAGCAAAATTTAAGCAAGGTGAGCACATAAACCCTAAAATACATATTGAGAGATAGATTATGAATTTAGGAATTTGAATCACCAGATTCAGAGTTCGGACAGTAGAGAATGAGTCATTTGAAGTTTGAATGAAAGATAAAATGCTAAAATTGGAAAAAAGGGAAGAATATTCTAGGGAATATTCCACTCGGTGGGAACAAAAATGTAATACCCTGAACGTCGTTACGGCGTAAGTTTTTAAAACAATCGCGGAATCGCCGGTTTTTCGGTAAATCGCGGGAAGGGAAAAATATAAATTGTAGAACATTGTAAAATAAATTAAATAAATTAAATAATTAATTTGAATGTTTTGGGCAGTCCGGAGGGGTGGGCCAGCCGCTTTGGGCCAGCCAGCCCAAATGGGGGCCCGTACCCCCTCCCAAACTCTAACACCCCTTTATAAACCCCTCCTTGGTCCGTCCACCCCTCCCCACCCCTTGGCCGCCCCACCCCTTGGCGCCTCCCCATCCCCTATTGCTGTCATTGGTGCCCCAAGTGGTGCTGCAATTGGAGGAGAAGAAAAGAGAAGGAAGGAGAAGAAGGAAGGAGAAGAAGGAAGAAGAAGGAAGCAGAAGAAGAGGAGGAAATTTTGGGGAAAATCTTCACCTAGGTAATTTTTCCTCATCCCAAATCCTCTGTTTTATGGATTAATTAGGGTTCTTGGCACGGATTATGAAGGTAGTTAATAGATCAATTGCCCGATTAGAGATTAGACGCTGACTGTTTTTAGATTGACTCGCGCAGCGCGGCTTATCACGCGGTTTTGATCTAGAAAACGAATTTTCCTGCGGGTCTTCCCAAAAGGAAAGTTGTAGAAGACTTCCAGATTCATCTCCTGTATTTTTTTCAAATTTTTCTACTGTAGGATCTGGGAGATACGGAGTCGGCAATACCATTGTCCGTCAGGCACACAGATTGGTACAGTCTGACGGTAATCCGGGTTTAAAATAGTAAACGAATTTTTTTGCCTTGGCATTAGTTGAGAAAGTTGTAGATAATTTAGAGATATAGCTTCTGTATAAATTTTAGAATTTTTAGACCGCTGTGCTGTTGAGGACACGCGTTGGAATACTGCTGTCTCATCTGCCCGAACAGAGTTCTTCCTCTGTTTTTGGTATTAAATTACTCCTAGCTGTCATTAAAATAAAAATAGGTGTTCTCCATGAAAATTGAATTTTTTAAGTCATGAATCCAGAGAGGTATCATTTGCTGTATTTCGATCTATATTTTTAAAGATACGAAATTGTGAAGCAGCGCTGCTGCAGAGAGTAATTTGTTGAATTGTTGAGCGGAGAGGAGATTGTGCGGGTTCGGGTTTCTAGCGATGTTTTATATATTTATGTCGTGCTTGTATGCTGTGGTTGTGTGCTGAGAGTTGTCTTATGGACAGGTAGTCTTGTCCCTGAGCGCTCTTGATTTTTATTGTACTTCGCTTCGTCGGAATTGAGGCAAGTAAACGTAGCGGTGGTTGCTACCATTTAACATGTTGTTCCTACTACTTTCAGTTTACATTATTATTGTAATTTGATACAATTGCCATGATTGTATGATATTTTAATTGTGGTATTCTTGCTTAATGTTCTAATATGGATCATGAAATTAGCATGTAGTGGAGATGAATATGTTGAGAGCATGATAATGCTCCTTGCGGATGAATTAATGTGATTAATGAATTTTTATATCATTCATGTCATATCATATCCGTTGTGTATGTGGATGTCGCCGCTTATAGCCGCGACCGTACCGGTACAGCGTCATATATTGCCGTAATACGACGCACCTCTTCGCCCGCGGAAAGCATCGTATATTGCCGAAATACGATGCATTGCACTTCCTGCCCTGGCAAGAGTGAAGTGGAGCATAGCATCCATATGCATTCATATGCATTGCATTGTGGAATGATCATTTGCATATATATGCAATATAATGTGGTGAAGTTATTTTGTGGAATGTACAACGTCATAGTTGTAATGTGGAATTGGCCCATGTGAGCTATTTGTGGTATGAGGATTGTGGTTGTGGTTGTGGAACGGGATTCGTCTCTTGTGTATGGTAAGGATTGTGATGGTGGCATGACACTCTTTTCTCTTGTATTAATGGTTGATAGTGATTGTGGATGTGGGAAGTAATAAAGTATTGAAGTAAGACATGCATATGTTTTATTGCCTTTGGTAGTGGAAGTGGATGAGGTTTTAAAGTAGTCAATCATGATTTAATTGTTTATGCTTTACCGTCATTGGTAGTGAATTGAGGTTGAGAATATAAACGTTGTTAATTGTGAAAGGTTAAATGTTGATGATTAATCTATTGTGGTTTGTGGAGGATTAAATGTTTCTTTTGCATTTAATACAGGGTAAAATGATTGCATTCATATGCCAATTAAATCTGAAATTTAAGAGGTATGATTCATGAAGGTTTATGGTGGTTTAATATTATGAACATAAATTGTAATTGTGGATGTATGGAATTATAATGATGATGTTTAAATTGCTTGTAGTTTGAATAACTTGTTAAATTGTTTGCTTGCTGAGATTTTTATCTCACCCTTGCTTCCCCCTCCCTACAGGTGGACCTTGAGCATGCATTGGGAAGGGTAGAGTGGCACCACACAGATGCACTTGGATGATAATCTTAATGCTGAAAAAAATAGAAAGAATTCTAGTTCTTTGCCTAGTTATCATATTGATGAATGTTTCTCCTTATTAATGTTGAACTTAGAATTGTTCCTTTGGTTATTATTGATTATGAATACTGAATTGTTATCTTTATTCTGCTTATCTTAGTTGTTTACGCTTCCGCTGATACTATATTGTTTAGTATTTGTAGCTAGTTTAGTTTATTTTATAAATTGGCTAGTGTTAGAGTAGTCTCAGTGGCATCCCAGGGCATTGTGGGTCCTGGGGTGTTACAAAAAAAACAGCCAAGAACTAACTAGTGGGACCATCTTGTAAGAGAGAGAGGAGGGAAATGAAGCAAAGCTTCAAGCACCACTGTCAGAACAGTAAACTGCGATAAAATAATTCACCCAACCACACACTCATGATCCCGTCTACCCGACCACAAAGCAGACGTGTTGCAGCTCCTGAGAATCACAAGGAATCAGAAGAGCAATTGATGGGGCGATGGCGGTCCCGATCTTTCGATAGGATGATAACTTTGATTTTCGTGGAGCTGACTCTTGCGATCTGACTACAACCGTACGACATCGCTTGCGCCTTAGCAATCGCTAAACCAACCCCAAGTTGTTATCAACCATGCCAAGAACGCGGTTGACCTGACCACGAAGGCCTAATCCTACATGCAATCAAAGAACAAGCAAGAACAAGAGGTTATACCAGATCCATTGGAAAGAGGACGAGAAAAGCTTTCCAACAAGTACTCGTGGACCTCAAACGGACTTCGTATGTGAGAGTTATGCAAATTTGAAGTTAGACCTGCCAGGCTGAATCCGAATTGATCTGGAGGCCGAATTGGATTCCAAAACATGTCCAACTTGATATCTTGCTTGAATTGGTGTAAAAGTAATGTGGTGCTATAAAAATATATATTTTTATCATTATGTAGCATCATATTCTCATTTAAACTATGTTGAAGCTGAAGAAACGAATTCACCTTTAGTTCAATCTTGATATTAGGCGGTATGGTGATGTGGCACCAAGTAGCACTACAACTTTGGTTAGTGCTTGCAGTTCTGTGCACAATGTTCAAGAAGCTTTGAATACCAATTCTGAGGTTTCTAATAAGCACAAGAGACATATTTGGAAACATAATGAAGTCTATTTTCCAACGAATCAAACGGCACCTGATTGGAGCTTTCTACACAAAGTTATGTCAATTTCATTGGATGCTGCACGAGCTGTCCGGAGAGACGCGCGAGACTTGCCAAACATAAAGAGTTCGAGTATTGCAATGCAAATAAAAGTAAAATCCGATCACACCATGACTTTCTAAAGGTGGAGAAGGACTCTTTTTCAGGTTCCAAACGGATTTGGAAGCCCCTTGAACAAGAAAACAAAACATATAAAGATTTGAAACCGATTCGGACTCGGATTGGGACAGCTGGCAGACCGATACTAAAACGTCCATAACTTTCACAAACGGAGTCCGATTTGGGCGTTCTTGGACTCGTTGGAAAGCTATTTTGAAACCCCACACAATGGATAAGGTGCCAGCCACGGAATCCTCATGGTCAAGTCGCAAATTGAGAGAGAAACCAGAGGTAACAGTTTAGGTATTTCCTTTTTAGTTCGTATTGGAGTTTGTTTCGGCCTTAGGCCAAGTAGTGCATGAGTTGTAATCAAGGCCGTGCATTATGCACCAATATAAGGCCAGGGCCTTAGCCCCATTGGAAGGCGAGCTATGATTTGAGAAATAGAAATCGAAAAATCACCATGGTTTGGTGGCCATTGTTGGCGTGTTCTTGAGATTTCCATCGAGGAATTGCTCTTGGTGTGTTGAATCCAATTGTGGTGTTGGATTCTACTCGCTGAAACTTCGGTCTCTCTACCCTTCGTTCACGTCTTTGTGGTGTGCGTGGGAGAAGGCTTATCTTGAGAGAGCATCCAACAAGGCGATCGTGAAAGATCGGGGCCAAAGCAACGGGTTCAGCTAGCTTGCTAGGTGGATCCGCATCATCTTGGTATCGAGGCGTGGTTAGTCACAGTGCGAGGTTGCTGAATTTTTCTTAATGGCGGGTTCTATGAACACTAAAGATGGCGGTAGCGACATAATGATGCCGAGCTAATTGGGAGGTGCCACAATATGCGGCGTCTTTGCCGCCCGAGGTACTAATTGGATTTGAAGCGACACGTGACTACTTCTTAAGTTGTCACCGGAAGCTTGAAGGCAAGGTTGATGATTTGGGGGCACGAATTGATGCTTTGACGAAGGCGCTACGCAACCAGCCACCACAATTTCAGCATGCTGAACGGAGACCTCACTATCTCGTACAACGTGCACCATATGAAGACAACGAACATGACGAGGTCTTTGATGGTGCAGCGGGCTTTGCTCCACAACCGCGCCATGCTCAGGACTACCGTGGTGCTTGACCGTGGTAGGGACATGCGTGGCGGAGGTCTGCCCATGGTGGAGGTATGCATGATGGTGTTAGGTTTGCTCGGTGTTGCCGTGGATGATGGAATTGGGCGGATAAAAATTTATATCCCATCATTTAATGGTAAAGCTGAACCGGAGGACTACTTGGATTGGGAGATGCGCGTCGAACAAATTTTTGACACCCATCACTATCCGAGGATAAGAAGATCCGTTTGGCGACAATTGAGTTCACCTTGGATATGCTCTTGTTTGGTGGAATCAATTGTGTCGTAGAGGAGCTCGTCCGATACTTGGACACAATCGAAGAATATTTTGAGGCGACGTTTTGTCCCACACACTACACGAGGACCTTGTACAACCGTCTACAACAACTACGTCAAGGTAATTCTAGTGTTGATGAATATTATAAAGAGATGGAGATGTTGATGATCCGTGCAGGACGGAGGAGCATGATGAGGCTACTATGGCACGTTTCTTTAATGGGTTGAATGAGGATGTGCAAGATAGGGTGGAGATGGTCCATTACTACAATATTCAAGATTTGGTGCATCAAGCTGAACGTGCTGAACAACAATTGAAGCGCAAACAAGCCAAGGGTAGACATGCTAACACTCAAACAAAGTCATGGAGGCGTTCATTACAGCAAGGCGATGATGTGGGTTCACACTCCACGGTGGCGGCATCAAGTCGTTCAAATGGTGCTCTTTCAAAGGAGGCAAGCAAGAGGTAAAGAAGCAACTAAAACTGATTCTAGTTTGCCTTCTAATGCTTGTGCTAGAGAATTTGAGTGTTTCAAGTGCAAGGGAAGGGGTCATATGATGCGTGATTGCCCAAATGAACGAAGAGTGCTTCTCACCAAAGATGGCTATGCTTCAACAAGTTCTAGTAGTGATTTTGAAAGTGAAAAATCCGACGATTCCAAGGAGGATGTTGTCTATTGTGATCCAGAATTGAATGGTGTTAATCTTTTGGTCCGAAAGGTGCAAAGTAAAGAAACTGAAACCAAAGGACAGCGGTGGAGTGTTTTCCAAGCGGAGTGCAAATTCAAAGATAAAGCATGCAAGTTGATCATAGATGGTGGAAGTTATACCAATGTGATTAGCAAAGATTTGGTGTATGCTTTAGGGCTGTCCACATGGAGGCATCCTCAACCACATCATGTGGAGTGGCTACACAACTCCGGAAGACTAAAGATAACTCACAAGGTTCGTGTTCCATTTCTTGTTGGTGACTATGTTGACAAGGTGGATTGCGATGTAGTTCCAATGGATGCATGTGAGTTATTGTTGGGAAGACCATGGTAATATGATCGTAATGCTATGCATGAGGGCCGATCCAACACATACACTTTTGTACATGGGGGAAAGAAGCATGTGTTGAAACCAAAATTGGAGAGTGCTATTCATGTTGGTGAAGAAATTACAGCCAAGAAGAAGCAAGCTCCCAAGATTACCCCAAAGCCGAGGACGGCTTTGCTTCAAGGAGGGGAGGATGATGTGGCACCAAGTAGCACTACAACTTTGGTTAGTGCTTGCAGTTCTGTGCACAATGTTCAAGAAGCTTTGAATACCAATTCTGAGGTTTCTAATATGCACAAGAGACATATTTGGAAACATAATGAGGTCTATTTTCCAACGAATCAAACGGCACCTGATTTGGAGCTTTCTACACAAAGTTATGTCAATTTCATTGGATGCTGCACGAGCTGTCCGGAGAGACGCGCGAGACTTGCCAAACATAAAGAGTTCGAGTATTGCAATGCAAATAAAAGTAAAATCCGATCACACCATGACTTTCTAAAGGTGGAGAAGACTCTTTTTCAGGTTCCAAACGGATTTGGAAGCCCCTTGAACAAGAAAACAAAACATATAAAGATTTGAAACCGATTCGGACTCGGATTGGGACAGCTGGCAGACCGATACTAAAACGTCCATAACTTTCACAAACGGAGTCCGATTTGGGCGTTCTTGGACTCGTTGGAAAGCTATTTTGAAGCCCCACACAATGGATGAGGTGCCAGCCACGGAATCCTCATGGTCAAGTCGCAAATTGAGAGAGAAACCAGAGGTAATAGTTTAGGTATTTCCTTTTTAGTTCGTATTGGAGTTTGTTTCGGCCTTAGGCCAAGTAGTGCATGAGTTGTAATCAAGGCCGTGCATTATGCACCAATATAAGGCCAGGGCCTTAGCCCCATTGGAAGGCAGGCTATGATTTGAGAAATAGAAATCAGAAAAATCACCATGGTTTGGTGGCCATTGTTGGCGTGTTCTTGAGATTTCCATCGAGGAATTGCTCTTGGTGTGTTGAATCCAATTGTGGTGTTGGATTCTACTCGCTGAAACTTCGGTTTCTCTACCCTTCGTTCATGTGCTGTGGTGTGCGTGGGAGAAGGCTTATCTTGGAGAGAGCATCCAACAAGGCGTATCGTGAAAGATCAGGGCCAAAGCAACGGGGTTCAGCTAGCTTGCTAGGTGGATCCGCATCATATGGTCTTATGTGTTTGTGGCATGGTCACATCATCCTCCCCTTCTTGACAGAAAACAATCCTCGGTTTTAACATATGTGTAGCCTCACGTGTTGTATGATCTTGATCATAAATCTTGGTACATGATAATAAACGCAACAAACTCTCATCATGTAATATTATAAGTTCTTTATCAAACAAAGTAAAACCTGTTTGAAACGAACTCACCTGATAATTTAAAAGATGTGTAGAAATTCTTATAATTGGAACAACAAGCACAACAAATATGATTGTATCCAAAGAGTACATGTTCTCATCATCCTTCCCTTCTTGAAAACAAAGCCGTCCTCGGCTTTTGATAAGCTGAAAATAGGGTAACAAAGAAGCCAAGGTGTATGCATGGTATATGTATATGTCATCCGTTTTAGTTGTTCTTCGTTGTTGCATAATTAATGTTATTAAACAACAGCGATCATAAAAGCTCATTGTATTATTAACCCAAGAGTAATCATATATGTTTTGGAGCAAATCAAAATTTCTCACACAGAAATTATTGCAACTAGTTTTGCAAATGTAAGTGAAGCATTTATGCAATTCAAGTCTCTGAAATTGTAAACTTGCAGTGGTGACACATATGGGCGAAGCTACAACTTTTAGAATCAAACAATGTTTATCCATATAATCAGATTTCAATTGAGCAACAGCAAATTCATCTAGTAAGGTTGAAAAGATTTGCAGGTTCTTACATACATCAATTTCATTATTCAGATTGTCAATGTTAGATGGTTCAACAAAACAAGAACGCATAGGCATTGAATGATCACTAAATTTTATTTTTCTTTCACAATGAACAAGATTGAGCATACAAGCGTTGTTCAAAACAGCAAGTTTCAATTCATCCATGTGATCACAAGTTATGCATATTCGATATACAAGAAATTGATTTTCTACACCATATTCTCCAATTAAATTAAACTTAAACCCAGGGGTGTAGGCACTAAACAAGAATTTTGAACATGCAAGTTCAGAAACCTTCTTCATAGCATGTGACAATTTCATAGGTAGATCCAACATGATATAACACAATGAATTAGCAGGAGAAATTCTAGTCAAAACTTCTTTATATCTAACTAAAGCCACATGATCATTGTATGTGATTAATTCATCACAAGAATCACTCAAAACAGTAGGCAATTTATTTATTTCATGATATGGTGCACTCAAGTCAATGCAGTCTGAATTCTCTACCCCGAAACATCTGCGAGTCAAAATCTTTTTCCACCAAGTTTTGCTCTAGATTAGCATGAACAGTGCATAATTATAGTTCTTCACAAGCATACTCACCGTGAGTGATGATAGCACCATGTTCTTTACCTTTTTGGCTCTCCTTAGATGACGTAGGTGCATCCATCTCCTCATCTTCATTCTCAACCAATGGAGTCAATGGTTCAATCAGCTCATGATCCTCTTCGACATGGTTCTCAACTACCTGCAAGTTGTTAGTCATAGAAAAAGGCACAAACGTGGGTTTGTTCTCATATTTCTTATCATCAAGCACTCTCAAATTCTCCTCAATCTGACTTTCAACCTTACAAGCAAGTATAAACAAATGAGGGAGAGAATTATATTCTTCGTGAATGAGAATGTCCTGAATTTCTTTATTAAGCCCACATAAGAATCTATTCTCTGTAGTTTCAGCATGTTCCTCTAAGCCACAACACAATAAATGAGTTTTTAATTCATGATAATATCCCCTTACAGTTCTACTTCGTTGTTTTAAACGTTGCAATTTAGCTAGCAAATAATCAGCATGATATTTAGGAACAAAGTGATCTCTTAAAAGTTTCTTTAATGCATGCCACGGTTGAGGCACTCTTACAAGTTTACTTAAGTACTTCCACCAAAGTATTGCATCATTAATAAAAACACTAGTGGCAACTCTAATCTTTTGCCTATCAGACCAATCATAATATTCAAATTATTTATCTAGTGCTATCTCCCAGTCAATATAGGCATCAGGATCAAATTCACCAGCAAAGAATGGCAAAGTGATTTTAGTTTTATCAGACATACTATCATGATCATATACCTCCCGTGGTGAAGAAGCTTGTCTCAAGCGTGCATCTTCCTCACAAATTTTTTTGAGTTCCCGTTCAATGGCTCAAAGATGTAGATCTATCTCGTAATCATCCCGTGAACCTACCATGGTTAGTAGAAAATAAGAAAACAAATCATAAGTATATGTTCCTATCAACTACTAGGATATGGAGGCTCAAATCAACTAACGCATCTCTCAAGCTCTTACCAAATTCTTACAAGTTCTTACCAAAGCAAACAGGTGGTGCAACCGGTGGCTGGTTCGTGATAAATCTGACTTAGGTGATTGGTATAGCGATTGCCGATACAGCGAGACATGTTCGGTTAGTTGAGAAGTGGAGCTTGGATAGGCTATGTATTTTGTTGCAAATGAAAACAATCAATTAATTTCAGAAATTGCATATAATTAAATTATAGTTCGTATCTAGCACTTAGCCTATGTTGCTAATCAAACAAGGATGGATGAAGGCTAAATAAGTGTATAACAAAGTATAGGAGTTGACCCAAAACTGAAAACTGAAGATTTCTGTCCACTGGACAGCACGTCGGTATTTTGGCCGTAACTTTCCGTCAATTGCCTCTTTTTCAATGATTCTTTTTTTATTTGTTTTCTGACGGATTTTTATACAACTTTTGTTTTGGGACCAAGTTCTGGAAACCGACTGACAAATTCGCACAAAAATCACAACTGCAGACTATTACAGATTCAAACTGGATTTTTAGGTCAACTTGCAACGCAGATATCTTTTTACTGCCATTCTGGATTGAAGCAAAATTTTACAGGACGATACATAATGAAGTTGTAAATCTAATGGAGGTGGTCTCACTCAAAAAGGATCACGGAATCAAAAGTTATGACTTTTTTGGTGGCGGCTGCAGAGAAAGGAAAATTCGGCCGAATTGGATTTAGGGTTTGGAGTGGGGAAAATTTTTCTTATTTGGATTTTTATGCAATCAAGGATATGACCAGCAACTAGACAAAGCTAAAACGGACACAAATTCAATTTAGCAAACCAAAACTAACAGATTGAAAGGCACAACGGGGTTTGGACAGCGGAAATTAACTCTTTTTGTCGGGCAATTTTTTTTGGCTATGGGAAATAAAAACCAATCTACTAACTAGGGATACAAGAAATTCCTACCGGTCAACTGAAACTCTGATACCACCTGATGAGGGCGATAGAGTCCCGATCTTCCGCTAGGATGATAACTTCGATTTTGGTGGAGGTGACTCTTGCGATCTGACTACAACTGTACGACGTCGCTCGCGCCTTAGCAATCGCTGAACCAACCCCAAGTTGTTATGAACCGTGCCAAGAACGCGGTTGACCTGACCACGAAGGTCTAATCCTACATGCAATCAAAGAACAAGCAAGAACAAGATAACAAGCAATCTGAAATTGCAAATATTTATATTGAGTTCAAACGGTGGGATTCCGAAGGCTGTCTTGACAGGTGGTCGTCCGACACAACTGAAGAACAGAAGTTTGCACAAGGGCGAAACCAAAACCCAACGAAATCCATGTCCTAGCATAGGGACGTGGTGGATCTTATATAGGGTTACAAGGTCCATGGACCCAAGTGGAGGTGGCGCAGCACCCTTTCAACTTGGACTCAGAAATCAACGTGGACTCTTTTGATGATTACCTCTAACTCGGATAGAATTTAAATATGGGGTTGGTTCCTTTAGAACGTAGACTTCATAAGCTTTCCATGAAGTCCAAGAACGTCCCAAACGGAGTCCGTATGAAAATGTTATGTCCGTTTGAACTTGACAACATCGTAGCAGTCCGAATCCGATTCCAGTACAAACCAATGCGGACTCTTTTGATGATTGCGGCCGGCTCGGATAGAATTTAAATATGGGGTTGGTTCCTTTAGAAAGTAGACATCATAAGATTTCCATGAAGTCCAAGAACGTCCCAAACGGAGTCCGTATGAAAAAGTTATGTCCGTTTGAACTTGACAACATCGCAGCAGTCCGAATCCAATTCCAGTACGAACCAATGCGGACTCTTTTGATGATTGCAGTGCGTACAGAAGGAACTTAGAGGTGATACCATATCCATTCGAAAGAGGACGAGAAAAGCTTTCCAACAAGTACTCGTGGACCTCAAACGGACTTCGTATGTGAAAGTTATGCATATTTAAAGTTAGACCTGTCAGGCTGAATCCGAATTGATCTGGAGGCCGAATTGGATTACAAAACATGTCCAACTTGATCTCTTGATTGAATTGGTGTAAAACATGTCCAAAACATGTGTTTGTGGCGTGGTCACATCAGCAATGATGTAGAGAAATGCCCAATTCCTCTCTAGGTTGCAATTAGATAGCAAACTCTAGGAAGAACAAGTGTATAGCTCTCTCTAAAAAATAATAGTTTAATCGTGGTTTGCCTAAATGTTACGTATTACAAGGCTTATATAACCCTTGGGAGGCCACAAGGTCTACTACACAATTCCTAAGTGTTCTTAGACTCAGACTCACAAAAAGGAAATAAAAATAAAATTCGATGACACTTTGAAGATAAATCCTCCTCCATTACGTATCCCTTGAAATAATCTTTCAAACGAATCTAAGATCACATCAATCGGACCTCGTATATGAAACTTATTGCCTCTATACGCTAGGTATGCGGTCAGAGATACGGTCATACTGTTTCAAACACCTCCAAGTCAATCGAACGGCTGCAAGCATCCCCAGCTAATCCAATGGCGGGATCGTTCAGCCTAATCCGAACGTTACCATAAATATCGACCGTCCAAAGTTGATCGAACGACGTAGAAGGGCGAACGTTCAGAGAGGTACGAACATCACCGTCGCTATCGACCATCCAAACCGATTGAACGTCGTGGAATGAGTGAACGTTCGGAGCGGTCCGAACGTCTCTAAGGTGATCGGGCGGTCTGTTGAAGATTGGATGGTACGACTCATTGGAGTGGCCCAAATGTTTCCAAGGCGATCGGGCAGTCTGGGGAAGATCGGATGGCACGATCGTTCGGACTGGTCCAAACGTCTCCGAAGCATCTGAGCGTCCAACGCTAATCGGATGGTTCGGACAATCAAAACCATTCAGACTGGTCCGAACGTTCTAAAGGTCTTGTGAGTGCCAGATGTGGATTGGACGGTGCTGAACACATCTAAGGTCGATCAGATCGATCCGAAGGTAGTTTTTGATACCAGTTGAAATCGTTTGAATGTCTGGAGCATCTTTGTGAGTTCAATTGTTTTGTGGTCAATCCGACATGGCAATGAGATCTTAAATGTGTCTTCCCTTGTTTGACTCCAAGTATTTCTTCTCCATTAGCTTCTCCTCCATGGCTCCAATTCTAAAAGTTTCACATCGTTCAAACTTGAGAACGCACATCGCATTGGAATGAGGTAGTATCTAGTTTTCACGTAAATTATAACCAAATTCAATTAGGAGCAAATTCACCTGTTGATTAATTTGTTTAATCGTGCTCGTGTAATCGGTCCAATTGGGACGTCCCTGTCATCTTGTGCATTTGAAGTGATGAATGATGCACTAGTATCGATGATACCTTCTAAACGCATCTTCACTTTAGGTTTGTGAAGAACGAGTATGGGTCTGCATATAAATACATAACATCGTAGTAGCTCTGTATCTCTAAATAAAATAATTAAAGACCCAATTAAATTAGAGTTCACCTGATAATATTTAATGCGGCTCAATAATTCCTTCCAGTCAAACAATATATTTAAATGAAAAACGTTAAGCGTATCTGTATCCGCATCAACAGGAGTCTGGGGAACTAGCAAAATGGAACGCTAAGGACTCAAGGAACACGTGGGTGGTGGTGGCACGATGGGTGACGTGGTGTGGCGGTGGTGGCGTCGCAAGGGGCGGCGGCCAGGCGTGGGCTCGCATGGGCATCGGCATTCTGGCGAAGAACGCGGCAAAGTAGCATGAGCATGGGTTTGACCTCGACCCATGGAACGCGTAGTTGAGCTCGTCTTGGGCGGAGGATGACCGGAGAAGTGGAGCGACGATGAACGGCGGCCAACATGGGGTGGTAATGGTGGTGGCTGTCCACAGTGAAGATTTGGGTAAAGTGAGACTTGGAATATGTAGAGGAGATGTTGGTGATGGTGTAGTAGGAAGAAATCGAAGAATGGCTCACCGGAGACGATGTATCGACGATGAGAAGCGAAATTAGCTGGTTTTCAAAAAACAAATTAAATTGGTGGGTAGATTGCTAAGATGCTGGAAACAATGTGACACAAACAAAAATCGAAAAAGATCACCGGAGCAAAATATAGCATGGTGGAGGGAGGAGGCGATGCATGGGGTGGGCTGCGACTTCGCTGGACCTTTTCGCGGTGAGAGGGGATGGCTAATGGTTTGTTGAAGGTAGAACATGGGTCCTATTTATAGGGAAAAATCGAGAGGAACAAGTTAATTCGGCTGAGTGGAGATCAATGTCAGTTTTCAAAGTTTTGAGTGCAAGAAACTGAAAAACGGATAAGAATTTCCTAAATTTTTTTACGCATGTACAATATACAATGAACATAAACTTTTATTACAACTCTAGCAATTTTTTCCCAGTTAAAAACTATAAAATTGACAAAATTTAAAAAATTCACGGCGGTTGAGTGCAGTCGCCCAATGGGGGGCGACTGCACCGCAAGTCACCCAATGGGGGGCAACTAGTTGCAGTCACCCAAGGGTCGAGCGACTGGACCTCTGTCGCACCCCGCGATTGGGCGATTGGCTCCAGTCGCCCCCATTGGGCGACTGGAGCCTATTTTTGTAAAAAAAAAATTTACGGGTATATTTACTATACTCATTTATAGCTTTCTATAAAAGCATGTGAGAGTCACATGTACACATGTGTCTGCTAATTTGCACAAAGTAGCTCCATACACATAGAATCATTTGTAACAAACTTCAACCAATTTCGTAAAACTTTTGTAGTGTGAATGCGATGTTGAAATTTCAAATACCAAAGTTTTATTAAAACTTCCTATAAAAGTATGTGGAGGCTACGTGTACACCTAGCTCCACCAATCTGCATAGAGTAGCTCCCCTACGCGCAAAATCATCTCCCATAAATTTTAATTGATTTCGAGAAATTTTCGTGGTGTAAATGCGAAGTTGAAATTCTAAATACCGAAGTTTTACCAAAGCTTTACATAAGGACGTGCCACGCGCATATTTTTCCTGGAAGAGCTACGCGAAGACAAGCGACGTGCGCCTCAGGAGCGCCGCGCGAGACACGCTGAAATGGAATTGTCGAGAAGATTTTTCCAGCGACTCAATTCTCGTCTAGGCTCTGATACCACTTGTTAACTTTGTTTAAGGAGAAAATGCACACATCACAAATAAACTGAGAAAACACATGAGAATCGGTATGGAGAGAGATATATACGACTTTAGCCAATATAGCTAGAATCGGTATAATGTCTACTATAATTGACTTGTAAATCCTATCTTAAAAAGACACTTTATTTGCAAGCTAGTTATTGTAGTATAAATCAGAAGCAAATAAAAACGGCCCATTAACTCCATTTGTTTGGTTGCTATGGAGCGGACGATCACCCGATAGAAGGGTCCCACATAAAATGGGAATCAAAATTACAGTCCGAGTTTAATCAATACTTAGCTACAATAGTTTGTCTTTGACTATAATTGTATACGCGATGACCATTTCTTTTCTGTATTCACTTTAATCTACTTTTTCTTACAGGATACCAAAGAGAACTCGACCTAACAAGAATTGAGTACAGTGTGAGGGAGCCAGGGAGGAATGAGTATGACTCCATTATCTTGCATTTATACCTGCTAACACGTCAAGACGACGACGATAAGATAATTAATGCAAATTAAAGTACCATCTATTCAAACTCTTAGTTATATAATCTCACCTGCAATTTTTGGATGAACAGAATCACCGAGGATATAAAGTGCAAACTCAAGACTATTGCTACTCCAGCAATGAAATTATGCAGTAATCGCTTGTTGTCCTTGGATGGAACAAATGCAATCTTCAGTGTGTTTGTGAGTTGAAAGACCCGTAAAGAGATCTACAAAGAGAATAATGTAGAGGTTAGAGTAGAAAAATATTAAGAACAAAATGGGTTACCACGGCATAAAAAATAATGAGAACTTACAAAAAGATATATTATACTGGTTAGAAGAAAATTCATAAGTGGGTAATTCGGAATTATACTAAGCAGCCACCTTGGCTGGCCATTAGGCATGCCTGACCTGCAAAATTAGCACAAAACATAGTTTAGGAAAACTAATTGTTTAAAAATTCCAATTTATCACGCACTATCTGCTTGATGTGGCAAGGGAGAAATGTTTGCTGACATCTAATGATTCTGAAGACAACATGAAGAGATGGAGTTCATCAAGATTTTGGTGGATCTTTAGAAAAAGATTTTCAAGCCTGTTGGTTTTGTTTCATAATCTACCATGATTGCAGGAGTCACCCAAATTTCATTTTGTGCATGGGATCATAAACCAGATTTGGCTTGATGCATATTTAGTTTGTGCATTTGTCTTATACACTTCAATTGTAAGTCCTACTAATGTTGAATTTCATGCGCTGATAGCTTCCCATAAATCATAAAGTTTATATATGACCAGCGAACAATATTAGTGAAACATATAATCATCAACGCAGCATGGCACGTAGGCTGAAATAGTCCTGACCATTAGGCATGCTTTACTCAGAGAATCACATTTTACCAACAAGCATAGCATAACACAAAGGAAAAACAAAAGCAAGAACAGCCTTCTACAGTCAACGTAATGCGTGCATGTCTAAGACAAAACAGAGTTTGCCCTACCTGGTACAAAGCAGAGTTTACACATGTCCTGGTGAATAAGAAGCTTTCCTTTTTGTTAATCAAGAAAACACAATAACTATACCAAATGGGGTAGCTTTCTCGTTAATGAATTGAGAAGTTTCCATGGTTTTACTTAGAAGAGGTCAGCTTTTTTATTTTTTTTTTCTTATGCATTGTTTGTAGTTCAAATTGGGCGGGTATCGAGTAGTCATACTCAACTGGAGGCAACGGGCAGGCTTAAATGGTTTAATTGCTTAGCTCAATTTGCTTTGATCTATTTTACATTTTTTGTTTTTCAATATGAAGTGTTAATTCATACAGCATCATTAACATGGAAAGAACAATTAATATAAGTAAAGACAGAAGGTGTCAGTACCTCAGCCATATATGGATCTGAGATATGTATGTCTCCAATGTGATTTTACCGAGCCAGCTACAAAATAAAAGACAATGAATAGCAGTCTGTACATTAACTCAGCTAACAATGTAGAGGAGGAAAAGATCCTTGGAATTGGATGAATAAATGGACTTACGTAAGGAGTGCTAGTGAGTGGCTTCGAAAAAGTTGGGTGAAATTCCGCAGACAAATATACACACTGGGATATCAAACTAAAACATTACATGGCTAGCAGGTTTCCCATGCAGGGAACATAGTATATTTATATAAAAGGGTTAATCAAAATGTGTTAAGTACTCACGTGATGGGGATCCACGAAGTATAAGGATGATATCTGTTGTAAGTAAGCTTGTCCAACTTGTAGATATATTGGAACCACAAATAACCAACCTGAACGAAAAATCAACCCAAGAAATATAAACAAGAGAACTGTTTATGGAATTTGGATAACGTAGTCGAGACAATAGATTATTATGATCAAACCCACCAACAAGGAAATGAACACAATGAATGTCTTGATTGTCCTCCGCTGCCTTGTTTCAGATCCTTCTAGCTTCTCCATCAATCTCTCAACCTTCAGTGGATCAGAAAGACAAGGTTAAAAGGAAAAAAAGTTATCAGTTGTCATGTTCGGCATCCCATATCGCCGTAAGGGCCGCCAGGCACAGCCTGGACGCATGCCCGACAAGGCAATAACAGGCGAACCGAACATGCCACAGTAAAGGGCTGAAGCAAGGGAGAGATAAGTCCAGCTGTTGGTCTGTTTGCTTAAAGATCAAATTAATTCAGGGGAGTTCAAGATATCCTCGGTTAAAATCCTTATTTGAGTCAGCTCAAATTGTTAGGAAGGTTGTCTCATATATATATATATATATATATATATATATATATATATATATATATATATGAGCTGCCGCATGATTCATTAAGGGTGGGCCAATAGTTGTCTCTAAACTCCCAGTTTTCTTTGTCCCTTCCCAGTCTCTTTGTACTCCTGTGCGCATTGCTTCTCTCCTGTCCAATGCCTCCACCAGCGCAGCACTGCCTCTCCCCGAGGTCCGGGGCAAAGGCCACCCACCACTCACGCCTAGACATGTTCAAACGTCGGGCTGGGTTGGGCTTGAAAAAGTTTAGCCTGGTATGGACAAGCATGAGCCCGGCCCGACATAGGCCAAGCCCGAAAAGTTCATGAATTAAATTATTTACTTATTATTTTATTGAATAATTTTTTTATTATTTTCCTTGTGTTTTTTGGGCTTTGGCCAAGCCTGAAGACCCAAAACCCAGGCCCGAGCTTGGAAAAATTGGGTCGGGCTTGGGCTACCCATGAACTGGTCTACTCACACCTATGCGTTACGTTCTCATCCCCTGGAACATGACATTTGTGGTAATCATATTCTCTCTCCATTTCACAATATATGTCAACTTTCTAGTGAATTGTTGTGTCACAATATATGTCAAGAGTTATTGCGGTTTTCCCATTCTTAACCATGCTTTTAAATCTTGAGAGACGGTAGGCTTATACTATGATATGGAGAGAGTACATTCTTATAATCCTTGTACAGGACTTTACTGTACAAGGATACATCGAAATGCAATGGCAAAGGATCAAGGAAAATACATTTGGATGGAAGTA
This sequence comes from Bonia amplexicaulis, assembly GCA_036346245.1. NCBI lineage: Eukaryota > Viridiplantae > Streptophyta > Magnoliopsida > Poales > Poaceae > Bonia > Bonia amplexicaulis. The sequence goes on along the minus strand of CM070738.1, from coordinate 10,995,081 downwards.
TGCGTATATCATTCCAGCAATCCAGATATATCTGTCAAGGCCAAATCTAAAATGCCACTCGTGCAACAGCGGACGATTTGCTTTCCTAGGGTCAGGATCTCTATATCCTGCATTCAATGTGTATCGGTCAAACTTTAGACATATGAGCTTCTGTAGAAAGCAAATAAAAAAATCACTCTTTACCTAGAAGAAAAGTCAATGGGCTCCACAAAGTATCAAAAACTCCAGGCACCTCATAAATGATAATCACCGTCAGAAAGCAACAAATGATCTTGACTGCTATCACTCTTCTGATCTCATTATACTGATTAAAAATAGCAAGTGTTCCATATAGCATAAGAGTGAATACTGTGTGCATGGGACAGATATAGTAAAGCGTATAGTCATTGTTCAAGACAACACAGCAGAAGACCACAAAGAAATTAAGCCGCCACATCATCTGCAGTATAGCAAACAAAACTTCAATGCAAGAAGAAATATCTAAAGCACCATCGGCTTGGTAAAAAGTAAATGCATACCTGTGCAAAACGAGCAATGCTAAAATCCTTCCGTACGTAGTAGTAAGAGAAGTTTCCGAATCCAGTAAGAAACACATAACAAGCAATGAACACACGAACAGCATTGTATATCTCTGTTGCGGCAAAGTAGTGATACAGTAAAAACATGACCTGTAAGGAGACCATTGAAATTGTAAGGAAAGCTTTCTTCCTTCCCATTGATTAAAAGGATTGATAAAAAATGTCAGTGCATTGCCAGCTACATTACAAATATTTAATTGAAATAATTTGGTACACTTTCATACTCTGGTTGCACTGGCATCGTCTTTTGTTCCTCTGTTGCTGAAATAATGGCACAAGAAATGTTCTATTGTCACCGTATGTAATGTTGCAACCAGAATGCTTAAGGTGATCTGCACTAGGGGTTCAGGCACCGCTGGTGACTGGGCAACTAGGCCAAGACAAGGTGCTGATAGAACTTGTTGCTACAACAATTTATCAGAGATTTGCCGCAATCCTTACTGATCTAGAGTTTTTTGCAACTAAGAACAATATCAGATTAATTAGAGATATGAAAAATGTTTCATTTATCCTGTTTGGACAGGAGGGATTTTTTAACTAAACCCCCAAAATTCCTAGAGAATCCCCGGATCCCCCATCCCATACAAATGGTATTAGATGGCAGAAGAAACTGCACGATTACTAAATTCCACTTTTCCAGATATCTGATCTGTGGTGCAGACAAATTTTAGGATTAAAAAAGAACATAAAAGAGCCCTACTGGTTCGAATCAATACAATTTTTTTCAATAGAAACAAGAAAGGAAAAAAAAGGAAAAGAAGATAAGGAAACACTAAACTAGTAGAGAAAAGATACAAGCACTGAGAAGATGAAACAGCAATGATGCAAGAGCAAGTCTCACCATTAACCGCTTAATTGGTATGAAATCTACGTAATAAATGGAGAACACGGAAGAGTTCTATAAGCTATATAAACATATTTGTCTTCCATTAATAACCCACCACAAATAACTGCTACATATATACTAATATAGGGAGCACAAGTTTACATAAATTCCCAGATGAAACCACATTACCAACCATGCCACCATTGTGACAGTTGAATGTGAAACCTTAAGAAAAAAATTCTGTCAATCTGCTGCCTGGACTTTTGTTTGAAGTTATGTACCATTTTAGTACAAATGGAAGTTGACAAACAATTCTTTGACAAAATAGAATTCCATCTATTTCTATGTTGTACAGGTTTACTTAGAATTGTTTATTTACAAGGGACCAAGGAATAATCATGCTCCACTTCAAAAGAACTGATGAAATTTTCTGCTAGGATTAGTGTAATTGTGCACCACAAGTACTTAAGAAATATCTAGGTATTCAAATAGATAGGTTACTGACCTGCATCCAGCCTCTCCATTCTTCTGTTTGATGCCGATTCATATAAAGAATGGATTTCCCCAAGAGAGGAGATTTATCATTGTGCTTCTTCAAAGAACTTATTGCTGACACCATTATAAAAAGAGCATAAAGGAAAAGAAAAAGATCCCTGTTGTAACTCTGCAAAAGTTGAACAAATAAATTTATTCATTAAACCATGGAGAGGAGCGAACTCAAACAGTTCTTCCTTATCTACAGGGAACTCTAATACCAAACATCAAACCCTCATGCCCTCAACTTCTTGCCACTCATCCATCAGTGCAGTGTTTGGGTTTGTCTAGTACACACGATGCCCACAGGCCACAGGGATTCTTGTTACTTTCCTCAAATGTTCCTTTTGCAAGCCTTTATCATGCAAACACCTTCATCAAAAGTAATAAAAAAAGAAGAGATTTTTGGATATATGCCAATCCAAAAATTGGTGTTTTGAAAAATGCCAGTAAAATCTCACCCCAAAACGTAATTATCCTGATTTTTGTCATTCCTTTTTTTCTTTGGACAATTATGCCCTCCTCTCCTTCGCATGTCTCTCCCTATACTCCTATCTCCTTTCCCATCGCCAGCAACTTCTCCAGTGATCCCCGGCAAGCGACCCGATGGCCTAGATTACTTCCCTCCATCCCGATCGTTCTTGTACGTGCAGAACAAAGAATTCAGCAATGGTTGGTGGCCATCCATTGGACAGTACAACAACCAGGCCAATATTGACGATGAACCACGAGACCAGTAAGTGTTGCTTACTTATCAGAAGCAAGAACCTTGAGTATATTTTCATTTGATGTTTACATGTTAAAACTCTATGCTGTATTTCATAATGACATGATAGAACTGAAATCCTGTCTTTGGGGAAAGAGCATACGGCTAGTCTTGGTTTCATGATGCATATTGATCCCGCCCGAGAACTGTTCGACAAATGCCCTAAATCAAATTAGTTAGATGTAACGTAGCTAGTGACTAATTCGGTGAATGTTGCTGCCTCATTGAGTGGCAATGATGACCGAGGAACTCCACGAAGTAGAGGTGGAACGTTCTTTGGAGAGTAGCAGATTCCGGCAGCCCCACTCGCAAAGGAGCAGATTTCAGCAGCTCTCTGGAGAAGAAGAGATGGAACCTCGGTGATATCGGAGAAACAAAGGCGTCATCTGACGTCATCTGAAGTAGAGAAGGCCAGTGACTACAAGGGAGCTGCTCAGCACTTGAGAAGAGTCTGCCAGATAGCTGGAGATGATAGCGGAATGGCTAGCATAGGACAGAAACATCCAAAGAAAAACAGGAGTGGCAAACATATCAACATGTTTTAGAGTGGCATTTTACTAATGTTTTTTGAAGCAGCCCAAATCCACAAATCCTGAAAAAATAAAGTACGCTCCAACGTCAAAATTCCTAACCCAATCCTGCTGGAAAATATAGCCCAGGAGTGAGAAATCAAATCCCACATGGATTTGTGGCAAACCTGATCAAAATGTGGGCTAGCTTGGCTGCCAAATAGCTTGTTTTCTTCAGGCCTTCCAAGCTAACCTAGGCCCACACAACAGTAGTAATCAGGTTGGACCAAGCTCCTTGTCGTAATAACACCAAGCCCAGCTCGGGTTTGAAACACTAGCCTGACCAGGCCAAGCTAGGCTGGACCATTTGTGTTCAGGTCTACTTTATGGACAGTATAGGATTGCAATTCTAATTTCTAAGCTCTTGATTTTGAACTAAACTAAAGGGGTTGAAAAAAACATGTAGAGATATTTGTTTTTCTAATGTCCTAGGATTGGATGTGCCCAATCATTATACACAATTTTAATTTTTGTGAAAAGTTTCCAACCTTTGCCAAACTTGGTCTAGAAATAAAAGTACAATCACCATTGAGATATCCAAACAACCATATGCTATTAGTAATCCTCATTTCTGAAGAAGAAATTTTTTCAGAATTTTTTCTCGAACACGCAGGAGAGCTGCGTATCATTGCATTAAGAAGGGAAAAAGAGCCCATACAGAGAAATTACAGACTCAAAACACACACACACACACCCCACCTCAAAAACTAAAGGAGGCTAGCCTAAGAAACACAAGCAAGAGGGGATCTAAACCAAGACCTGAGGCGGGGCAGTTAGGTATGAGATACCCTTTGCACCGGCCATACCCCAAATTTTTTCAGAATGAAAAACAGGATGAAATGTGCCCTAAGAAAAGCTAATTTTACACAACATTTATGGAATATCCAGAGTTAGCTCCTAAGGTGTAATTTAATGTGCATGTTGCAATGACCATATAGTTAGTTTGTACAGAAAATTATAAGTTGTTAGTAAATCAACATCAGCCAAACGCAATATGATATGATTTATGTGCAAAACTTCAAGCTGTTAGAAGAAATTTTCTGAAGAAGTTTTTTCAGAATGAGAAACAGGATGAAATGTGCCCTAAAAAAAGCTAATTTTATACAACATTTATGGAAACTTCTATTTCCATGGTTAGCTCCTACCGTGTAATTTAATATGCATGTTGCAATAACCATATAGTTAGTTTGTACAAAAAATTATAAGCTGTTAGTAAATCAACAACAGAAAAACGCAATATGATATAATTTATGTGCAAAACTTCAAACTGTTAGTTACGAAAGTGGTAAAACTACTAGAACTTTGTAAAGGAGAATAAATCTCGATAAGCTCATCATGATTAGGAACATAACTGAAGAAAGGGGCATGAAGAAACACCAAATACTTGTGTGGCAAAGCTGTCTCTTTAGTAAATTAAGCTTAAGTACCCAAAGAAATACAATGCAAATGGACACTAAACCAAATGGGGCAGAGTACAGGATAATGCATAAACTTAATATTTAGCTTTGGCCTTACTTTCAATGATAGAAGCTATGCATGTCGATTCTAGCCAAAAAGAAAATTACAGGTGATTTCAAAGAGAAAAAATCCAGGAACTTATTAAAAAATGGTATATCCAGGAACAATCACCTTGTTAGATTGTGCAAATAGGTCCGTTCGATCACAAACATAAAAGTAAATAAGGACTGCTCCAAATTCTGCCCTGTGATGAATTCAGAATTAACTATAAGTCAGCATATTTGGAAATTTGATTGACGGAACAATATCATATACAAAAAAAGCATGAACAGTCATACATGGTCCTCAACAACTCAAGGTTTTCAAGAAAGAACCTTTCATCTCTTCTTAGAAACCTATAGAATACATAATTATGAGCACTGCAGAGAGGATTAGGAAATTCCATAATTGTCTGTGCTGCGATATGACCTTACTAAATTTGCTCGAACAGATGCATTTTGAAACTTTGGACTTATAGATTTTGCGGTACCTCCTTCAAGTAAAACAGTCCGTTCATCTTCCTTCCGTACTTGATTTCCAAGTTCCGCAAGATTTGAGTCAGAATGTCTGCAGAATAAGTTTTGTACAAGAAACAGTACACATGATTAACAGAGACCACATAGCAAAGAAAGTTAGAAAAGGGAAAAAGAAAATGTTATGGCACCTAACTAAGTAAGGCTGTGTAATTTAGAAATCTCATAGATACAAAAGGAAATCATTTGTATAACAAGCTTTGGTACTAGTAGTGTTCTATAAGCTGTTTGTGCCTGAGACAAAATTTCAACATGGCTAAGCCATAGGGAACACAAACCAATATAATTATGTGCAAAATATTACAACATATGCAGTGGTCCACAACAAAAGAAAGACAACAATATATATGTAAACAGTAAGAACTAAGAATCCTATCATTGTTAAGCCATTTAGCATGTAGAAAATCAAGCAGAATTGATAGGCTTACTTTATCACAAGTAAAAATAAAGTTTGACAAACTGATGTTCTGTCTAAGGTTGCGTTAGGTGAATTGGGCTTGCTGGAACATAGACTCCAAACGATAATGTGGTCAACTGAAAGTCTATATCAGATTTAAGTCTTATGAGGACTACAAATAAAACACTTGACCATCAGAGCATTACCAAGCTATTCAATGCCTATGGTTACAGGTGACAGTGGCACCAAAAGTAAATTTTTTATTTCAATATTAGAACTCTTTTCCGAGAACATAGGCAAGAGAGCGGTGTATCTTTCATCGATAGGGAAAGAATTTCTTGCAGGACTATACTTACAAACCTGCAAACATTGGTCACTAGAGCTAGAAGATCATTCTTGTTAAGGATATAAGTGTATTAGTTTAGGTTTAGTACCATATTGCTTGGTCTAGACTCAAAATTTTCATGTACTCTATATATTGGCCTCTTGCTCTACAATTGACATACATTGAGTCCCTAAACTCCAAACAACTCACATACTTCTGCTTTAGAGAAGAGGAACAAAAAGCGGAAATTTGTAATGAACGCGAGGAATATATATTAACTTATCAACAGGAATAGGGTAGGAAACAAATGTCGGTCGTGATGGCATTAAGTAATATCTTACACTTTGGACAGTGAAAATGATCTCTTGCATGCCAGAAGTTCTGCATATGCCCATGAAATGAATATCACAATACAACTAATAAAAACTGAAACCTGTAGGAATAAGAAAGTAGTAAGTGACATGCCAAATTTCCCAAAAAAAAGTGAAAAGCCATATTGATGAGGAAGAAAAACGATGAAGTATTAAACCATGTGGTACTAGTTCCTGATCCATGATTTCAGATTGTTACCCTATCAGAATTGAAAAAAAAATATGTTCCAATATTAACAATGATTTAGAAATGAACGAATGCAAGGACCCATGCCAAATGAGCAACTTAGATCATAACATCTGTGTGATGACATGTTCTTATAATATTATATCATTCAAGATGAATTCAACTAGCTAGTAGCTCGACAATGCTGTTTAAACTTCCAGCAGCCTAATATTTCTTAGACAAAACTAGATATCATTCAAATGGAGGCCGCAAAATCCATTTTATCTGCTATTAGTATCATGAATAAAATGAATATGACACAATTAATTTCCAGCTTCAATTATCCTGACATACAAAGGTAGGTGCTGGCATGGTAGGAGAGTGGCATTTTGGTTATTTTCTTATGTATTCTGTCTTGAAGTTTTAAATTTTGTTATTTAAATAAAGAAAACAAAGGCAAGTCACAGTAGCATCGTTATCAAACTCTACCTAACTTTTGTGATATAGTAGGGGTAGGCCAGGATGGCTTAGGATCGCCCTCCTTGCAAAGGCTCTGATCTGAAGACCAATTGGTTTATGACTTGACTGCTTTATTGCTTAATGATAATAAGTACATTGTTGTCCCTTTTATAAGAAAGGTTAAACTTCACCTCTAAGAAACATATCTCTATATTAAATAAACTAATCCCTAATAATAGAAAACTTATCTCTAATACATAGAAATAATCTAGAAGGAAATAAGCCTAAATAACAAGGAAACTAATTATTATATTCCTAATTCGCAATATTCTGGCGAATCACCCAACTCCATATGTGCTACGATGCACATGCGGTCTTGTTCACATTTGCTACTGATGCTGCGTGGTGCGTTTCGCACACGCTACGCATACACCAAGATCCTACGCCATAACATGCAGTTGCAGTGAGTCATCCACAACTTTTGGAGTGTTACTCACTCTTAAAATTACACCGTTTTCTATTGCATATAGTGCCACTTTACCCTAGAAAAATATTTTTGCAAATATTGCAACACGTTAAAATGGTGTGAAACATTACACAAGTTACTAATGGGATTATGTTACGTACTAGAATTAATGAATATGGCAAACTAATGACTAGGGGCGGCCACGGGGCCGGGAGATCCCGTGGGAGGGCCCAATGGCCCCATTAGGCTAAAATGGGGTAGGGGGTCGTCCCCCGGTCCCCGCTAGGACCCAAACCCTATGGGGATCCCCGCAGGCATTAAAAAAATACTAAATTATTTTTAAAAAATAATGCGGCTTTATTTATTACTTTATAATTATTTAGCAAACTTTTTAAAAAAATATATATTCTAACACATAGAATTAAGTTTTAGTCCAAATATATAAAAAAATAATACAATCTCCTATGTTAAAAACTATAATCTATTATATATTTTTTACCGGGTCTCTGCAGGTGTGGCTAAACAGGGAAGATCGTCCTCTAAACTATAATCTATTAAAAATGCTAAATTATTTTTAAAAAGTAATAATGCGACTTTATTTATTATTTTATAATTATTTAAGCATATTTTTCAAAATATTTATTCTGACATATAGATACAAGATTTAGTTCAAATATATATATAAAATAATACAACTATAATAGGACCACATGAGGGAGGGCGACCCCATCCCCACCCCGTTCCTTGTGGGGGGTGATCGGCCCCACCCCCAACGGGGAAATTCCCCGGAGGGCTGCCTCTTCAGGGAAATTGCCATCCCTACTAATGACGGGTAGGGCCGCATTGATCACAACACCACCATGGACGCCACGCTCTCGTACTCCGACCTGGCCTCTCGACCTTCACCATGGCAAGGCAAGGAAAACCATGGTGCCCGCGGCCCTTACCTCCATGTGATCATTGGCATTTATACAAACACGTAGCGTGCGTGCGTAATGTATTTCCCTAATCCGTTTGGGTTAAACCTAATTATTGCGCCTCTAGCGACTCATGCTATGAGAGCATGAGACTCATTCGTGAGGTGAGATTGCTCATGTCAGGTGATTGCTCATATCAGGTGATATACTGATTATTGTAGGGAAGAACTAAACCAAAGCAGCAAGCAGTGCAGAACAGGCCGTCCAAGAAGAAGAGAGCAAGACAAGCAACTCCATACCTGGCCGGCGGTGAGAGGCCCGGGCTCCACCATCTCGCTCCCTTTCTTGATCACGATCGAGCAAGAAACTCCTTTCGTGATCCGGTTCCGCTCGGGCGTCCGTGTTTCAACCCAAACCAAGAACGCTCGCAGGAAAGCACACAGGTCGGACAGGTAGGTGCGTGACACCTGTAGTCTTGCTGGGTGTGGTCGCGAAGCTGCTTACGAGCTCTGCTTGATTGGTAATTGAAAAGACAGAGGAGGACGAAGAGGCAGAGGAAACTGCGAGGTGGTCGACTCGAAGAAGAGACGGAGGTTTCAGGTTTACTAGCTGAGTTGCTTATTTCATGTCCTGAACTGAATCCTCGTTGATTTGGTTTGGTTTGGACCGATTCCTAGTATGTAATCTTCCATGCAAGTGTGGAAATTTTCCAGTCTTGTTTGGCGACCAGAGACTGTCATTGTTATTGCGTTTTCATTTGGACTTTATTTCTGAAGAATAGTCAGCTTTCTGCATTTTGATTCTAATGCCTAACTAATTGTGAGTAAAATTGCATGCATCACGGCAACCGACCAAACAATGTTTGGCCTGGCCAAGGAGATGCAAGTCCCAACAAAAATGCGAACCAAACAAACTCACTTGCATCTTCTTGGTTAGGCCATAATAGGCATGTTTTTTTTATTTTTAAAAGCTATTTTTTGTTTTTTTATAGTAAATATTTTTCAATTAGAGGTTTTTTCAAAACAGGATCTATAAGTAGATTGTAATACACACTATCATGACTTTAGCTTTTAAAAACTGTTTTTTGGATTTTCTATAATAACTAGCTTTTAAACAGGGTTTTTTAAATACTAATAGATTATATTACACACTATCATAATTTTATTTATATCCACTAAAACTACATGTGAGTTTCTGCTACTTCATACTCTCTCTCACGACTATAAACCATAAGCTAAAATTATACGGAACAGGACAAATCTAGTCAGAAGTTAAAACTAAAAAAATAGGGCCAACCTAGATGAGGCATACGAGCCGGGCTAGAAGGATGCAAGCAATCAAATACACCCTAGGTGCAATAAGGACCAGGACTTGGGCTAGGGTTCCAACCACATAGCATGACCGAGTCATCCACACCTGCCGGGGGGCGACTGGTAGGCGGCGGTGCGGCGCAGCCAGTGGCGAAGAGAGGGGGACTGGGAGAGGCCTGGCACCCCCAATCTTCTACTAATCCTTCATTATGTAGTTAATTACATGTATTTAATTAGTGGTTTGGCCCCTCCAAAAAAATAAAAAGTACACTTCACCTAATGATCCTGCTGATTTCTCAAGTCAAGAATATTATCCTCCCAAAGTAAAGTGGAAAAAATATTATCCTACTGATTTCTCAAGTCAAGAAAGAGCTCAATTGAAGTGTCAATTGCCATATTTTCAACTTGATGTATGCAATCATCCAGACCTAAGTGCATTACCATCACTTACTGATTTAACAAGTGGACCAATTAAGACTGGTAAAGATTCATCTTATCCTATGGTGCACAGGTTGTTACGATTAGTCTTAACTCTTCCGGGTTCAACTGCAACCACCGAGAGATGTTTTTCAGCCATAAAACTTGCGAAGACGCGACTTCGAAGTACAATAGGAGATGGATTTCTACGAGATTGTTTGGTAATTTATATTGAAAAGGAATTGACCGCAAAGATTAGTAATGATGATATTATTAAGGTCTATGATCTTACTGGTAATCGTAGAGCTAAGTTTAAGTTAATAGAGATGTAATTTTTTTGCATTGTAATTTGCGAAATATATTACTGTGATATGTGACTACTGGATCGATAAATTCGGTATGGTTCATTGGTTCTACTCTACTTGTTGTCCATGTTGCCCCCCTATATCTAATTCATGGCTCGCCCTTGGGCGTAGCCAACGCACAGCAAGGGAGCAAGGAGGCACGGCACGGGCGCGTGGGACGGCGGGAGCTACGAGGCGCGGCGACGCAGCGCATAGAGCGGCGAGGAGCCCAGGTCTGCCCCACCATCTCAACTTGAACCCTCAAATCTCAATGTCATGTTTGTCTTAGAGTAAAAATCTTCAATTTTGATTTCGAGGTTGTAGGAACTTCATAAGAAGAAATCAATACAGGCTTATTTTAGAACCGCAACAGTAGATTGCGAGTTCCAAGCCGTTGAAACATCTAATGCAAATAACACTGCAAAAAGAGCTCTTGCTAGTGACGTGTTTAATCCAGATGGCATTGTCGCCCATCCGGGCCTCCGGAAACAAATTGAAGAGTACGCTACTCCGGAATTAGAGACGAAGTGTGAAGGACATATTTGATGAAAGTCCATGCCAGCTGACTGTTTATGATTTCCCTCACAAAAATCAAGGGAAACAAGTAGGGTATTTAGACCCTTTTTTTGGGTTTAGACTTATGAAAAAGCAGCTTATTGCTAGGGATGGCAACAGGGTTGGGGATCGCGGGGACAGCCCTGTGTCCCTGCCCTGATCCCTACCAAGCTCCCCCTACCCGGCAAAAGTTGACGGGGGACAACACGCCCCCTTCCCCAGGGCCCCACCCCCATGGAGATCCCGGTGGATTGGAAAACAGTGTTTATGTATATTTAAAAATGTTAAAGTGCCCTTATTGATTACTTTATAAGTATTTTATATACATTTTCATAAAAATATAGCTTCAAACTATAAACCATAATGTATAAGTGCACATTTTGTCCAAATATATGCAAAAGAATACACATTCCATATTAAAAATCTATATTATACAAATAAAATAATATATTTTTTATTTTTATCAGGTTCCGACGGGCCCTATAGGGGCAAATATTTATAATCTAAAATAATAAATCAAATAGATGATTTCCTCCTGTATAATTTTCAATACTATATCTATATATAATATTCAAATTGATTTACTTTTTTAGGTTGGTACCGATTTGCCGTCACCTAATATTAATTACTTTGCTTTAAGATTCATAAAGTTTTCTAAAAGAGGTGTACTGAAGCAAACCCCTTGGGAAAATGAGTCATGCATCATTGTTATATCATGAGATGGATGAAAAATATAGTTGCAGATAATGGGTGGTGTGCACTTGAAGAACTGGATTTTCAGTACTGAAGTTTTGATCTCTGGTAGTAAATTTGCCTCATCCATTAACAATTCTATTCCCTTGACCGATGCCTCTCTTGTGATGATAACCAAATGAAATTATATGTAAAGAAGATGTTATCTCTGCCTTTACTGGCTGATTGATGAAACAAAAAAAACTTTCCTAGTTCATTCGTTACAGCCCACTGAAAATTTCAGACTGCTACATGCTAATTGATCATTTTTCCCCTTTTCTGCCATTATTTCAGATCTGCTTATGAATTTGCAATGAAAGCTGGTTGAGATTTCAGAACTGCTAGCCGCTACATGTACTGATATACCTGCTTCTATTTGATGTGCTTCTATTTGATGTGTGCTTCGGCACATTGATCCTATATCTGAAGACTTACTTTAGTTCATCTGTCTGCACTTTGGGTTTGTTTCTGCTCCATCTTTTCTGGGGAGCGTTGACACTGGACATATGTGTTCTTCTTTAAATGCAAAAAAAAGGAACACCAACTATGCTATGCTCAGCACAAATGGAATACACCTGTCAAATTCATCTGCACATCCATTGATTTTCTTCAAGTTCACGGTTGATTTACTGTTCCTAATGGTTTGCGCGCTGTACAGGCTGGTTAACTACCACCAACCGTCGTGGTCAGGAGCTCCCTTCAGTCTGGTGTAATTTTCTTTATTTTTTCGGGTTCGTGCTTTCACTTGCTCCAAGCAATTTGTCGCATGGAATCTGTGTTGTAACCTGACTTTTCATTCTTAATACAAAGGCACGCAAAGCTTCTGCGCATTCTCGAGCAAAGATGGTTGAGTAACTGTTTCCCATTTCCTGATCACTCCATGGAAGATTTGTCGCTTAACATGTATTCCTGCATTGAGCTACAGAGGTACTGCCACAGTTTGGCTAGCTTCCCAAGCCAGATACTGTAGCTCGTCTGATAGCAGTGTATATTGCTCACGGTGAAGGCGAAAGCCAAAAGGCGCTTTTCAATGTGGATATCCCATCATGTGTATGGTCCTATGCTAATACGTGTCTGCATGCTTGGCAAGTACACTCTTGAGTTCAGCCACTAAATTCCTCTAAAATCATGATCTTTCTGAATATGTGAAAATATTCAAGTTTCATCTCTACTTAAATTTATTTAGCTCTTATTGCATTTATCTGGATTTTATCGATTAGACGACGCCACGCTGGACAACTTCGAGAACGCACCCGAAACATTCTCTACATAGCAATAGCAAGGCAAACACCCCCTTTAACCATGTTGATCATATTATTTTAACTATTGTATATTGTTTGCAAAATCTATTATGCATGAGTGTATGTTCCATTAAAATTGCTATATTGTGTGTAATGGTAGTTACAACTGCTCGTATGGATTGAACCTAATTTGAAACCCTCACTTTTGTAACCTCTAGGACATGGTTTAGACAATATCTACTGTTAAATTAGTAATATTACATAGATATATGGTCTAGATGCTTAGACACGCAATAACTTTCTCTAAGCTTGATATTTCGGAAAATTGCGCATAGACATGGTGGTTTCAAAATGTTAGATTAGAGGAGGAATCGTTGTTAGTTTGGTATAAAATAAAATGAAAAACCTAGTTTTTGAACGTGGACGAGTTATATGATAAATTGTCAAATGTGAGGATGAACCTCGCATGTAGATAGGGGAGATTCTCGTTCGGGTCAATTAAGAACTGAACATTATTTCCGCACACCTAAGTCACATCGTACAACCACATGTGCTATATAGGCTCTACCTTTAACTTATTAAAGTTGTCTAGGTCTAGCCTTGCATTATTGTAGACACAGAAGAAGTAAGGGCATTTCAAGTTAAAGTCTGCTCGTATGGGGTCCCAGACCAAGGTAATGGGAATAAAGCTCGCTAATACAACAGTGAATGCTCACTTAGGGGAGGGTCTATCATTCAGCTCACCTGGAGCACCCAATGAGGGTTTGTCCATTCATCCGGCTAGTGCAAGGTTAGGACCATATAACCTGAAGGGTATATGATAATCAACTTTCATCACACGCTAAAGGAAGCGTGGAGTTGTCAACGGTATAATTGATTATCTTATGTGGGTAAAGTTATACAATATCTGCAGAGTGTTAAAAACTATTTAAATAGCCGTGCTCGCTGTCAGTTGGTTTACTAATTCTTGCAAGTCAATGATCTTCTGGACTTCTCTATTTACTTCACTAGTGCGTGGGTCATGTATATAGATTTCCATGGCTTGCCACGTAATTTCTTGACATTTTTCATTAAGGAGTTGATTTTCTCCCCTAATATTGGGAAACTATCCTCATCAAATATATTATCAGCGAAACAGGCAGTATGCAAATCTCCTGTCACGGGGTCCAAATACCTGATTATGGATGTTGTCTCATAACCAACGTATATCCCAAAATTTCGGAGAGGCCCCATTGTTGTACGCTATGGAGGAGGTATAAGTACATAAACCTTGCACCCAAACCTCCGGAGATGAGAAATTTTTTGTGCTGACCCTTGCGCTAGTTGCATTGGTGAATAGATGTTATATGCTGATGGTCTAAAGTTGATAAGAGTTACTGCATGCAGGACTATTTGTCCCCCAACTTGTAGTTGGTAAATTACAATTCTGCAAAAGCGGTCAGGCAATAAATTTAATTCTCTTAATTAATGCCTCTACTAGTCCATTCTGGGTGTGGACATGCGGTACAGAATACTCAACTTTAATTCCCATTGCCATGCAATAATCATCAAATGTCTTTGAAGTAAATTCTCCATCGTTGTCCATTCTGATGGACTTTATATGATGATCAGGGAAATTATTTTTAATTTGAGTTATCTGCAAGATCACTTTGTGAAAGCATAGTTTCTCGTAGATAATAAACATACGTGCGACCATTTCGAGGAAACATCGATAAACACCATAAAATATTTAAATGGCCTTGACAGGGGCTGTATAGGTCCGCAAATGTCTCCTTGGATCCGTTCCAGGAATGCAAGGACTTCATTCCTTAGATGCGTGCTCGCGGTCATGAACATGTTTTGACAATATCTACTGTCAAATTAGGAATAATACATTGATATATGGTCTAGATGCTTAGTCACGCAATAAATTTCCCTAAGCTTGATATTTCGGAAAATTGCGCATGGACATGGTGGTTTCAAAATGTTAGATCAGAGAAGGAATCTCTATTAGTTTGGTATAAAACAAAATGAAAAACCTAGTTTTTGAACGCGGATGAGTTATATGATAAACTGTCAAATGTGAGGATGAACCTTGCATGTAGATAGGGGAGATTCTCGTCAAGGTCAATTAAGATCTGAACATTATTGTCGAACATCTAAGTCACACCGTACAACCACATGTGTTGTATGAGCTCTCCTTTAACTTATTAAAGTTGTCTGGGTCTAGCATTGACTAATAGGCATAGAAGAAGTAAGGGCATTTCGAGTGAAGGTATGCTCGTAGGGGCTCCCAGACCAAGGTGATGGGAATAAAGTTTGCTAATACAACGGTGAAAGTCTGTCATTCAGCTCACTTGGAGCACCCAATGAGGATTTGTCCATTCATCGAGCTAGTGCAAGGCTAGGACTATATAACCTAAAGGGTATATGATAATCAATTTTCATCACACGCCAAAGGAAGCATGAAGTTGTCAACAGTATAATTGATTATCTCATGTGGGTAAAGTTATACAACCTCTGTAAAGTGTTAAAAACTATTTGAATAGCTGTGCTCGTGGTCATGAGCATGCTTGGATGCAGCCACAATAGGTATAGTTTTCCTTTTCAAAACTGTTTTCACTGAACATGATGAGGTGGCATGTACGCGTCTTCCATGTGCCATGCCCATAGGTAGGAATTGTGCGATGTTCACAGCCGAGTAAGGCTGCGAATAGATTTGATCTACTATTATGGAAGTTATATAAATGTTATTTCATTACATGTCAAATGCCCTTCACAATTCCGTTGCAAATTATTACTTATCAATATTGGATATAAAATTTGCTATATGCTGAAAATAACTTAGAATAGATCCTTATGATTTGATAGCCTTGCATATATGTATAATTTTACGATACACTACAAGTTTGGTGAGTACACAATATACTCAACCTTACCTAAATTATTGTTGATCAGAGTATGAAAAAGAATATATGCCCGACGATGCGTACTTTGCCTGGCAACGGAGAATTTGACGATGGGTCTTTCTAGGTCCTAACCCAGCTACTTGCATGTGGGCTATAGTGGCATACCACTGGATACTTTTGTTTATTTACTTGCCTTCCACTGCAATTTACTCTAACTTTGATGTTTATTTGGCCGGTCGGCAATATGTTGTAAACTTAATCTTGCATATCATGTGTATTCGCCCCTTTTGTTGTAAATTTATTTGTGATGTGTATAGATGTGATCTCAATGTTGTGAATGTGTGTACTAGCTACTTATCATGGGACTAGTACATAACACATACAGTGATTTCGGGTATTCCACGCCTGGGGTCCCCACGGCATTGGTATCAGAGCCTTAAGCCCTATATAGAATGACCTTCAGATTAAGGATTTATTTTCTAAATACAACCTATTTTAAATTTAAAAATATTTGTGAAAAATGAGAGGTAAGAATATGCAAGGATTCCTATATTCTTCTCTTAGCTTTCTCATATCATGCTATCATGATAAATTAAAAGTTTTTCTCCCACCATTTCTAATCACTTACCTCGCTTCAAAATTTTAGTTAAGTAAGCACGAAGGAGTGGTACAATCTGAATATGAACCTTGGGAACTAACAAAATGTTTTGGAAAACTTATAGGCGACACTCCACTGCTCTCGACGCTGCCAAAGCCCAACATCAGTGCTTAGATCCAGACTATTAGACTAGATCAGTAGAGAGCTCACTTTTGGGAGTTCATGTGAGCTAGCTTTTGGGTATTTAAAGGTGCTAATACGCTGATGTATGATGGTTGTATCTTACCATCTGTATTTGGTCGTGTAAAACTTAACCTTTGTGTTAAACTTTCGTACTAGCTGTCTTATATCACAAGCCTTCTTACATCTTAGTTTTAGATGAATCAACTGGCATGGGATACTCTTCTTTGCTAACCAACTTAAGCTATGCTTATCCCCTCTTGTCTTGCATACATATTAATAACATCTATGTTGGTCAAATCTCCGCGACACGAATTATGCAGGATGCCAGTGACCCACTCCCTAAGTCAAATCATGGCAAGCGGAGAAGCCACTAGGTCTCGGCAACAAAGGGGCGAGACATTGAATCCTTTGCACCCCAATCCATCCTCAAGTGCACCGCATGTTGAAAATCAGCGGGTAGAAGAAGAAGTGCTACCCTAACCACCTGTGATGGCGCAAGTGCTCGCTATGATCAAGCAAGGACGTCAAACCAACACCCTCTTGCTACAACAATTGGTCCAGAATACTGACGCCGTTGGTTCTATGGCTGCAGGTGATGCAATTGCTACTCAACCCCAGTCAAAGTTGGGTGAGTTCATGCAAAATCGACCATCTACCTTCGCATCAGCCAAAGATCCATTGGATACTGATGATTGGCTTCGCTCCACTGAGAGCAAGCTGAACATTACCCAATGTAACAATGAGGAGAAGGCGCTCTATGCATCTTACCAGCTCCTAGGTGCTACATCAGCTTGGTGAGAAAATTACTAAGGCATGTTTCCCAAAGGCCATGCCATCACTTGGGCCGCGTTCAAGGAGGCCTTCCACAGCACTTATGTCCCGACGGGTCTCATGGAGATCAAGAAGTGGGAATTCTATAACCTTCAACAAGGGAACATGCCTCTAATGGAGTTCCTCCATCTCTTCAACTATCTTGCTCAGTATGCTACTATTGAGATACCGAACGAGAAAAGGAATGTTGCTCTCTTCCGGGAGCACTTTAATGAAGAAATAAAGTGATCCCTCTCTGCTCACGACATCCCTGACTTTCTGACCTGGATAGACAAAGCAATCTGAGTGGAGGATAGGACTAAGGCGGTTGTGGAGTGCCGCAAGCGCAAATAGATGGCGCAAAAATCATCAAGTGGCAGCTCACAGAAACTGTGCAATTGGCGACCGTCAAACATTCGTCCTTCGGCACCACCACCTCAAAAGAACCAAGGGCAAGCCCCTCGCCCACAACAAGTCACATTTCAGCCATATAACAGCGGAGGACAACCTTCCGGAGAGCAAAACTAGGCTACTGCAGTCACTTGTTTCAGTTGTAACGAGCGTGGGCACTATGCAAATGAATGCCCACAAAAGACATCTCTGTACCTTATCCTCAACCCCAAAATATCCAACCACATCCTCAAGGCCTTACTCGAGGTCAAGGAAGACAGCAAGCCCCTAAGCCAGTTCAAGGTTTTAGGCATGGTCGCCTCAACCACACAACCGCCGAGGAGGCCATCGAGGCACCCGATGTGGTGTTGGAGAAACCGACCCGTTTATTCATTTGAGGAAAGTCATAAGCTGAAAAGAACTTGCCCACCAACACGGCAATATCTACATCAGGATAGAAATTTTAGTGCATGTTTACTGTTCTGTTAATTCAGCCTTTAGGTTTTACATTTTGTAATATGGGGCTTGATTCTGTGGTTGGATGTTTGGAAAAAGGGTATGCTTTAGTACATCTCTTTTTAAAAAGGTTTATGAATCTTAAAGCTAATTACTTAATATTAGACAGGAGCAAATATGCATAATCTAAAATAATAAATCAAATCGATGATTCCCCCCTATATAATTTTCAAGACTATATGTATGTGTAATCTTCATATTGATTTACTTTTTTAGGTCAGGACAAATTTGCCATCACCTAATATTAACTACTTTGTTTTAAGATTTGTAAAGTTTTCTAAAAAAAGTGTACTGTAGCAAACCCCTTGGGAAATGAGGCATGCATCATTGTTATATCATGAGATGGATGAAAAATATAGTTGCAGATAATGGGTGGTGTGCACTTGAAGAACTGGATTTTCAGTACTGAATTTTTGATCTCTGGTAATAAATTTGCCTCATCCATTAATAACTCTATTCCCTTGACTGATGTCTCTCTTGTGATGATAACCAAATGAAATTATATGTAGAGAAGCTGTTATCTCTGCATTTAATGGCTGATTGATGAAAGAAAAAAACTTTCCTAGCTCATTCGTTACAGCCCACTGAAAATTTCAGACCGCTACATGCTAATTGATCATGTTTTTTCCCCTTTTCTGCCATTATTTCATATGTGCTTATGAATTTGCAATGAAAGCTGGTTGAGATTTCAGCACTGCATATTGTATGACTCTAGCAGCTACATGTACTGATATACCTGCTTCTATTTGATGTGTGCTTCAGCACATTGATCCTATATCTGAAGACCGACTTTAGTTGATCTGTCTGCCGTTTGGGTTTGTTTCTGCTCCATCTTTTCTGGGAAGCGTTGACATAGGACATATGTGTTCTTCTTTAAATTAAAAAAAGGAACAATACACATCTGTTTCAAGTCATGTTCATGGTTGATTTACTGTTCCTAAAGGTTTGCACGCTGTACAGGCTGGTTAACTACCACGTACCGTCGTGGTCAGGAGCTCCCTTCAGTCTGGTCTAATTTTCTTTCTTTCTTCGGGTTCGTTCTTTCTTCACTTGCTCCAAGCAGTTTGTCACATTGGAATCTGTGTTGTGACCTGACTTTTCTTTCTTCTTAATACAAAGGCACGCAAAGCTTCTGTGCATTCTCGAAAAAAGATGGTTGAGTTACTCTTTCCCATTTCCTGATCATTCCATTAAAGATTTGTCATTTAACATGTATCCCTGCATTGAGTTACAGTGTGTATTACCACAGTTTGGCAAGCTTCCCATGCCAGTTACTGTAGCTCGTCAAATAGCAGTCTATGTTGCTCACGGTGAAGGCGAAAGCCAAAAGGCGCTTTGCAATGTGGATATCCCATCATGTGGATATCCCTATGCTAATACGTGTCTAGCATGCTTGGCAAGTACACTCGTAGTTGCGCCACTGAAATGCCATGGAAGATCAGTTGTGTTGATCCCTGTTGCAAATCCGGCAAATAGGTAAGAGGGCAACTTCCATGCCCCCTGTTTTTCTGCCAGCCGACAGCACAAATTTGGTGGTCGCAGTTAGTTTTTCCCTGACGGTATGGTATATCAAGTTAGTGGAGACTCAGACTAGAATTTGGCTAGCCTCACTGTAGAGTATACCTTACTTTCAGTTGCATTTTCAAGGGAATAGCATTGCCACATGTGCTAGGAAAATAGTATGATGAAAAAGAAGAAGAGGAAACTCAATTTGATAAGAAATTCATTCATCCAGTGCACTGGTTGTCGCAATCACAGATAAGCTAAGCACTAGTGTGCCCATTTGGTGGCACTGGTTGTCGCATTCACAGATAAGCTAAGCACTAGTGTGCCCATTTGGTGCGCATGTATTGGCCATGTCAACAACTGCAACTCAAATTTCCATGCCTTTCATATAATGACCATTCATATATCTGAATTCCAACTAAGTTTAAGTTCAATCTGATGAAAATTGAAATCTGACAAACTTTGAGTGGATTAACAAAGTACAGAGTACTTTTTTTTGTGGTGATACGGATATCAACATGCAAAAGTTAGTTGCAGAGTAACTAAGTACAGATCAAACCCGCATTTTGCACGATCAGAACTGATACCTGAATGTTCAGCGACACACAGAATACTAGAGATGCACTGAAACATTTGCCAAGAAAAGAAAGATACTGATGGGCAAATGTTAACCGCAAGTATCTCAGATATGACACTGGTCATCCCTGCGCTGTGGCTGTTGCATTGCATGTATCTCAAGGGAAGAACCAAACTGGACGAGAGCAGTCCGACGGGGTTAGGGGTCCTTGGGGAACAATCGGCTCGACCACCCGGTAGAACGATCCGCATCTGCCTGTGTCGCTGCAGGGGTACTGCGGCTCATCCTCCAGTGCAATCACCTCGTCGACGAAAGTTGTCTCGTCGTCCAGGAAGTAGATATAGTCCGGCAAGTCAATGCCGTAGAACTGGGACGACTCAAAGGATCTCGAGCTGGCCCGCGCCACGAATAACATCCGACCACGGCCGTACTGAACCTCGTTCCAAGATGCTTGACGGTTGCCATGATGATCTTGATCTTGAGCTACTACCAACGCGAAGACCCTGAACGACACCGTGACGTCTTCGGGAGAGGCGAGCCTCACCACCATCAGGAGCTCACCGCGGGACTCGGCGAGGTAGCGGCTGACGACATTTTCCTCTGGCGGTGTGACATGGTGGGCAGGGAAGCGGTACGTCAGCAAGCGTGTCGTGAGCGCGCCGTCCGGGCCGTTCTCAGGGACGTAGACCAGGATCTCCTCATTCATGGTGAGCACATGGAAGCCTGCAATGTCGTGGCCCCTGTAGTATATCACGTCCTCCAGAATCTCGAACGTCCCCGGAGCCAAGCTGCGCCACGACTGGCTCTCGTTCACCTCCACCGGGGTCGGCGGCGACCAGTGTGTCATTCCAGGGCGCCAGAACGCGATGGTGCACGCGCTCCACACCAAGGCGGCCGCGACGTACCTGTCGTCCTCCTCGTTCGGCGAGGCGGAGAGCGCGGCGGCCCGGATGAAGACGCTCCGCTCGCCGCCGTCGTCGGGTGTTCTGAGGATGTCCGGCATGGCGACGCTCTGGCCGTTGTGGAGGTTGACCAGCGCGTAGTCACCCAACTGCTGGAGCGCGAGGACAACCCAGCCGCCGGGGAAGGAGCCGCAGAAGCGTGCGCCGTTGGCGTCGCCGTGGAGGAAGAGGCGGTGGTATTCCTCGCACAGGACGCAGAAGAAGGAGGACGCGTTCCTGTACGGGAGGAGGAGCCACGGCAGCTGCGGCAGGGGAGGGTACCGCTGCGCGGCGGAGAGCCAGTCGGAGCAGACTGTGGGGAAGCCGACGCGGTTGGCAAGGCAAGGGATATGGGAGAGGACTACGCCGAGGAGGTCGGCATTGAGATCCGCCCAGGTGCTCACGGCGGCCATGGGAGAAGGCGAGGAGCAGTTGGGTTGGGGCGGTGGAGTTGCTTCGAGAAGACGATGGGATCAGAAAAGGCAGAGGGGACAAGACAAAGACGGTACGGGATTCTTCACATTTTCACCCCTGTGCCTTTTTGTATTTCAAAAATAAAATTCGATACATTTCCATCAAATTAACTGAAATAAAAAGGGTGCTTCCAAGCTCTCTCACTGCTCGATTTACACACTATTTGCCCCGGACACTCTTTATATGATGAATAGTGCGCATCCGAAATAATAATAGATATGGCCATTTTTGCACCTTAAATAGACCAAATAATCTTTTGCATTGCTTTTGTTTCATACATTTCATAACGCGTACCATCGTTCATGTCAAGTTCAAGGAAACTCAAGTTGGAATTGATGAAAGCTAACGTCTGATGAATAGTAGAACTAACCGGTGTTGGTGTCCCCTCTCTTAGTGTCGGTGTTGGTGTTTTTGGTGTTTACCTTCAAGACCAATGTATTTCTTTTCTTTTTGAAATGAATGGTAGAGTTCTTGTCTTTAGTTTCAACAAATAGTAGAACTAAAGTCTAAAAATATAGTGAACTGTTTTGGAGTTGGGACCACGGTTCACAAATTCTGCCTTCATTCCTATCGCTACTCACCGAGAAATTTCCATCTCACTCATTTTTTTTTGTCCTCGTTCAAGAGCTCCCAAGCTTGTTGTACCAATCATCGTCGAGAGTAAACCAAACCCAAATTTATTTGAGCCATGGCTTCCTCCCATTCCCTTGATCATTACCTCTTAATCAATTTTAGGAATCATTCACTGAATGCCGCCTCCTTCCTTGAGTTTGATGGTCACACCGTTACACGATTCTTCACAACAGTGAGGTCCAGACCGATTCCTTGCACCTACACTATCTCCACCACATCCTCCACCAAAACCGAAGTCAATTTCTCCGGAGCATCACAAGTTGGCCATCCTCACGACCACCCACCATGGCTGCTACTGCTTGTCGCTGCCAACCTGCACCAATGTGCCTCAATTTACAAAAACAAATCTAAACTAACCTCACAAGGTCTTAGGATTCCATTTTGGCAGCCACCACTACGCCCCTCCGTGCTTTCCTTCCAATTTCTTCAAAATTTGGTTGAAATTCATCCAAAGATTCAAAGTTGTTTCACCTCAAAAAATTCAAAGTCATGTTTGAACTGTTTGAACGAAACTTAGGTCTGAAAATACCAAAATTCACAAATTTCGTTTGTTTTGATGCCCACCGATGAAATTTTGAAAACAAAATAGTTTTCACTGGTTAGGACTTGAGATCAACAATCAGTTCCTTGATTAATTACCACCTCATAGTTCCTTGATTGCTGGGTGGTAATTAAGGTGCTCTGAATGGTTTGTGTGAGAAACAGGCTGTGTATCAATAATTTTCTAATGGTTGTTGGTTTCAAATCGTTCACTCTTATTTTTTTAGTACTGTATCTGCTATTCATCAGATGTTACCTTTCATCATGTCCAAGTTGAGTTCCCTTGGATCTTGACATGAATTAATTATTGTAATTTGTATGAAGTGTATGAAACAATGCAATGCAAAGGATTATTGGTGCATCTAGTTCAGGTGCAGAAGTAGCCATATCTATTTTTATTCTCGATGAGCGCACTATTCCTTATTTTTATTTCAGTTGATTTGATCGAAAAGTATCGAATTTTATTTTCGAAATAGAAAAAGGTACAAGGGTGAAAACGTAAAAACCATATACTGTCTTGTAGTCTGCTTTTTCTGGCCTCCTGGATCCCGTCGTCTTCTCGAAGCAACTCCACAACCCAAACCCAACTGCTCCTGGCCTCCTCCAATGGCCACCGTGAGTACCTGGGCGGAGCTCAATGCCGACCTCCTCGGCGTCGTCCTCGCCCACATCCCTTGCCTCGCCAACCGCGTCAACTTCCCCACCGTCTGCTCCGGCTGGCGCTTCGCCCCGCCCGCAGCTGTACCCGTCCCGGCCGCAGCTCCCGTGGCTCCTCCCGTACACGAACGCGTCCTTCTTCTTCTGCATCCTGTGCAAGGAATCCCACCGCCTCTTCTTCCACGGCGACGCCAACGGCGCGCGCTTCTGCGGTCCTTCCCGGGCGGCTGGTTCGTCGTCGCGCTCCACCAGTCACTCAGACACGCGCTACTGAACCCCCACTCCGGCGACGTCGTCCCCCTCCCGGACTGACCGCGCCTGTTCGTTATAGCCCCGAGGAACGTCCAGGTCTACGGAGAGTACCCCATGGTAATCCACGCTGCCACCCTGTCCGCCGCGCCGACCACCGGCGGCGCGTGCCTCGTCACCGCCATAACGTCCGGCAAGTCCAACATCGCTTTCTGGCTCGCGGGGATGGACCGCTGGTCGCCGCCGGTGTCAACGGAGGTAGACGATCGCCCGTCTCTCGCGGGATGATTCCCGAGGACGCCATCGAGGACGTGATATACTACAGGAGTTCACCACGCGGGTTTCTACGTCCTCACTGCTAGGAAGCACCTCCCGGTGTACGAGCCACACAACAGGGAAGACGGCGCGCTCGCCACGCGCTTAGTGACCTACAATTTCCCTGGTCACCGTGTGACCTCGCCGGGGCCCGAGAAGGTCGTCGCCCGCTATCTCGTGGAGTCTGACGGGAGCCTGCTCATGGTCAAGAGATTCCTCTCGCCGGGGCAAGACTGTTCGAACTAATCTTGTTGTTGATCATTCTCCACTACTACAGAAAAGGTCATTATAGACGGTTCGAAAACATCATCACAGACGGTTTTGCGAACCGTCTGAATTTATGGGTCAGTGATAATACGAGGTCATCACAGACGATATTTCAACCGTCTGTGATATGGTGATAATCACAGACGGTTTTTAACTAAAAACCGTCTATGATACCTGATAAACCCAGACGGTTTTTAACTAAAACCGTCGAGATTATTCGATATCACGACGGTTTTTAGTTAAAAACCGTCTGTGTTACATGATAATCACAGACGGTTTTTAATTAAAAACCGTCTGGGATTATCAGGTATCACATACGGTTTTTAGTTAAAAATCGTCTGTGATATTCCTTCTACCCCTAAATCTATTCCTATTTATTGGCTAGCCTCAGGAAATGCTAGCCATGCCCTCTGAAACAAGCAGATGAACAAGTATATAAGGCATCCATAAACATCCAATACACATCACATTTCATTCACAAACATAAAGTATCCACTTCGCAAATGAATCAATTGAATTGAAATAAAATATCCATTACATCGCATTACAATGCAATAAAATTCATGGTGCAGTGGGCTGTCCTTCCGACTTTATGACTTGAGCCACCAAAATTACGCCAACTCTCCTCAAATTCGTGAAATATCGGGTCGTTCCAATGGGTTGACGGATGTACGCACTGTCGATAGGGATATCAATGCACGTATATATGTAACGTGATAAGCATGAAGTAAATATGGAAAGATTGATAAACCTTGGAATTGGTGATCCTCGAGGAATCGAGGAGTAGGTCCATATGGTGGCAAACATAGAATCCACATGTGTTGCCGGCTGTGGTGGCACTTTGCAAAAATAGAATGAGCAATAATTCAAGAGGCATTAATACGAACTGCGCATAGGATTAATTAATGTGTAATAGCGAATACCTTAAAATCTCGAGTATGTCTCAGGCCTTTGGCCCCTTGCTTCGAGACACCTCCCATTTCAACGTACATCGCGAACGCCCTACGTGATTCAAAAAAAGTTAACCTTAGTCATTCGGAATGAATGAAAGAAAGAGTACAATATAGGTATGTATGGAGAAAATAAACTTACCTATCGATTACTTGGGCGACAACTGTGAAGTCCATTTTATTCTTACTTAAGGAATCAAGGTAATATACCTTGTTCCATTTTGTTACAATGATTATTAAAATCCAATGAAAGTTTTGATTGTAGGGCATAAGTATATAATCCTTGTTGTGTTGAGCCCGACCACGATGCAATGTACCTCTCGACGACGGACATATCCTCGTCGATGGTATACTTGGCGACCAAGTGTGGGTCCAAGAAACCAACCGATGATGACTAGGATGCTTTAGTCCGCACGTGTCTACATATATACACACGAAAGCAACAAATTATATATGGCATTTATCGGTATGACATGAGCGGAGGCGTGATTGTGCACACTTACGGCCAAAGATCGAATAAGTGAGACGTCGAGGCGTTGGCGTGAAAAGATCGAATAAGTCCTCGGCGACCACGAAGACACGTCTTGAAAATCGTGATGGAAATGCTCCAACGCGAATTTGTGATGATACCGATCTCCGTTCACCCTCCGCTTATTGGACTGTTCCATGTACCACTTGTGCAATTGCGGCAACTAATTGGTAGGGGTTGAGGCCCTTTTCTCGAGCAACGGCCGCCAATGCAATTCACGGGCCAATGGCGTGTGCGGGCCAATATCATCATTGGTCTTCTGTGCTTTGCCCTTGCTGCCCTTGCTGCCCTTACTGCCTCGGCTGTGGGTCGACTTTACGGTAGTCGACTTTAAAGGTAGCAACGGTGGTGGAGACAAGTCCTGCAGTGGAGATGGCACCAGTGCCTGTAGATCTGGTCCTACCACCGGTGAAGAAGCCTCCAGGGATATGTCGCTTTTAGGCCACTGGATGAATGTTCCAATGGCCTGCCCTAGAGCCACGATCTCGTCGGTGGACGACTTCGGTAGCAGGACGACCTCAAAATTAACATGCACACCATCCACATGAACTTTTACGAAGCCTGGCGCTAAAGCTTGACCGTGCACCCGGCCCCGATACGATCGATATGCCCGGCCCCAAGCGGCGTACAAGGGCGGAGGCATATCTCATTTGGAGCCTGTGCCCGTGGCTCCTACATAACGATCTGAAATTAGCTCATCGAATAGGCCTATCAATGGAGCAAGCATTCGAGAGATAATAATTATTACGAGGATGTCGCCCACGAAAATCGGCCTCGGTTTGCGTCGGATTGGACGCGCAACTACTCGGATGGTTGTGCGGGCTAGCTAGCACAGGAGTGGGGGCGGCCTGCTGATTTTCCGTCTATTTCCGCACCTCATCTCTGATTGCATCAGCCATATCACCCATTATCTACTCTCTAAGAGTAGCCTTGAGCTCTTCTCGAAGCCGTGCGTCACGCTCGGCTTTGTTTCTCTTACGACGCCGATACATTTCGGAGTCATCTTCGAAACCATGTTTCCATGGAACGTAAAGCCCAAGGCCTCTCGTACGACCCGGGTGCTCCTTGTTTCCTAGGGTCACGAAGAGTATATCTTTCTCCCTTGTTCCATGGAATGACCCCTGGGAAGATTCAACAATCAGCGCTTCCTGCAAGAGCACGACATGTCATTTCACTTTGTACGAAGTTGTGGAGTAATTACAAGCTACGTAGTTCGATCGATATCTTACCAATACCGAGACACTTGTCGGGTGCGGGGTTTGAAAGGAGACATCCCCGATGTCGTTGTAGATGACCTTGCTCTAATCCAATTTGGCGCGGTCATCCGGATATTGGCAAATGGCGGGCGATGTCCGCTGTGGTACTGTTCGTCCTCCCTCCTCCACTGCGGGATTTTACCCGCATACCCAGCTATGCCAAGTCTGTGGGGGTGTGTGTTTTTTGCCTGGAGGGCCTTGTGCGCCGCACTTGTACTTTTGAACTCTTCGATTGTCTTCATCGCCTTGAACTCTTCCCATTGTGGTTCCGTGAATGGATATTTTTGAAAGGCGTTTCGTCTTACGCACGTAGTCCTTGACAAGCGTGCTCTTGAAGTTCTTCCATGCTTTGCATGCCCCTAGCAAGGCTTGTCGTTGCACGACGTCTTGGTGTTCTTCGGGATCTCGAGCGATGCCAAAATTTCTGTCACCAGCTCACGTTTCCGAGTCGCAGGCACGCTCTTCCACGAATCGAATGTGATTTCAATTCGTTGTCGTGCAACTATTTCGATCGTTCTTCTCCATGCGCTTACTGCTTTGGGAGGAAAGAGAGGGACCCCAGATACATCGACTTGTGTGATGGTAAATCGGCCCTCAGGCTTCTTTGATAGCCCTCTTCCTTGGCGTCTTGATTTTGGAGCGGACGCCCCGTGATGATGTTGAAGAATGCGCGGATGACATGTTGGTATTCGACAATTTGTGGGTCTATTAGGATAAAAATTTGCGATATAAGCATAAATATAATTCCTCTATAATTATATAATTATAATTCCTCTAAATTTTAAAGTGATAATAGTTACTACATTATAGAGCACAATGATGCAGTCATCTAGCATAAAACTATATAACTCCAAGCGCCATTCATACTCATATAAATATTCAAAGAATATAGATATGCTGAAAATAACATAACCATCTGACCTCTTAAAAGAACAATTAAATCTAACAAATAACAATTTAATTGTTTTAGGATTGCTCTCAGAACAGAGTTCCTTCAAGATCTTAAAATCTTGGCCTTCTCATGCAATGTCTATACTCTTCCCAAATGATCTAATAGTTAAAATCAAGACTTGAGCTCTAAAACTTTTCTTAAAGATGAATCTAGCTCAGAAGATATCAGTTGAAATGTTCACATGCAAAGGTAAACAAAATAATATGCTATTGAATCATTCGCAGCAATAAGTTTATTTCTGATCATCCACAACAAGCAGTGATATATAACAATGATAAATTGAATCAAAGCGAGCAGGATGTCACTTGTGAATAAGAATCGACATGAGCGAATAGAACCGAAACTACAAGATACTCTACAAATTCATTTGCGGTGAAACAGATCAACTTAACATCAGACAACAAACTACAACTCAGCCAGTGAAGCCAATCAATAGAGCTCAAATCTGATTCTTCTATTAGAGTCACAATCGATATCGACTAGTTCATCACAGAGCATGCATTTTGAGCCCACAAGAGATATCTGACATAACAATTATTTGAACTCTCGATAGAAATCAAAGATCAAGAACACTCACCGCCTGACGGTACTCAAAGCTGTCTAGAAATAGTCGTCGAAGAACACGAAGAACAGGGCAAGGCTCGGGGAGGACGGCGACGGCCTCAGGGAGGACGGCGACGGCTCAGGGAGGACGACGACGGCCTCAGGGAGGACGGTGACGGCGAGGGCTCGGCGGGAGGACGGCGGCGGCTCGGGAGGACGGCGGCGGCCTCGGGGAGGACGGCGGCGGCGAGGGCTCGGCGGGAGGGCGGCGGCGGCCTCGGGAGGAGCGGCGCGGAGGGCTCGGTCGGGAGGGGCGGCGGCGAGGGCTCGGTTGGGAGGGCGGCGAGGCTCGGGAGGAGGGCGGCGGCAGCTAGAGCGACTAAGTGTTGGTTTGCCAATAATTGCGCGAAGACGCGCAAAACCCTAGCGAGGATATATAATAAGGATTATCACGAGGCGGTTCTCGATTTAGAACCGCTGCGCGATATTAATATCCTGAGCGGTTCTCGTTTAGAACCGTCGTAGTTATAAATATCACGAGCGGTTCTATGTTAATAACCGTCTGCGATAACTATCATGACGGTTATTAATTTAGAACCGTCTGTGATAACCCGCTGTAGTTAGTTACCAACCAGCATTCATATACATCACCTACCAGCATTCATATACATCACCTACCAGCATTCATATACATCACCTACCAGCATTCATACACATTTTCTCATATAAACATCAATTCACATATACATCACATACATGCATTGTTATATACATAAATGCAAATTCACATATACATCACATACATGAATTGTCATTTTCAACATTCACCTAAATATCACACATTTTCAACAATTGGGTGTATGACTCAATCCACTTGCTTAGTTCCTTTAAAATTAGCCCTTCATAATGATCGGTGCGTGCGTAACTAGTTTAATCACGTTGTTCATCATCGACCCTTATGCCATTTCCAAAAGGAGGTAACTCGTCAAATTGATTGTATTCTTCCTCATCCACTACATTCTCTACTCCGACAATTCTCCTTTTTCCATGAAGAACTACATGTCGTTTCTTATTTATAGATTGGTTACATAGAAAACTTGAACAACTTGATTAGCGAGTACGAATGGTTCGTCTTTGTACCGACACGTTGGAGGTCCACGGTAGTGACACCGTGCTTGTCAACCTTCACCGTGAGAGATGCACCCAACGGCGTAAATAAGGGGATCTTGAAAAGCACGTAGTCGAGCTCCCAAATCTCTTCTATGAATCCATAGTACGAGCTTCTCAACCCATGATCTCGAACGCATCTATCACGGACACCGCTGATCAGTTAGTGCTCTTTACATCCCGATCTGTGTATAGAATGTGTACCCATTTATATCATACCCTTGCCATGTCTGGCTGTAAATGTTGGTCCTTTTGCCAACCATGTCAACAACTCACTTTGCGAGCTCCTAGCGATTTGGTCCTTCAACCATTGGTTGAACCGAGTGTTGTGTTGCCTCATGATCCAAACATTTGGCGCTCCGGATTACATTGTCAAGCACATCCTTGTCTTGGTCAACATAAGCGTCACTTGATCATGTGTTGCAAGGCGTGAAATGGGCTTGAGTATACGCGTCCATATCCGGAGTGATTGATTTCCTTCCGATAGTTCCGATACCCTTCAACCTCCCTCATGACGAGATTGAGGCACACCTATCGGTTGAATCGAGCCATATAATCGACACAAAACTCAATGACCTCTTCGCTTGCATAACCTTCGACGATCGCCCTCGGTCGAGAACGATTCGCACGTGGGACTTGAGAATTCCCATGAACCTCTCAAATGGGTACATGCTACGAGGAATACGCCCACACATTTTATCTCCCACACAAGGTGAACAATGAGATGGACCATGATATCGAAAAGCGAAGGAGGAAATACATTTCAAGATGACATAGAGTCATCACCACATCGTATTGCGAGCATCTAGTCCTTCGGATCGATGACCTTCGAGCAATTGTGTTAAAAAATAACATAGCCTCATAATTGTCTCTCGGACTACGATCGGTAAAATATTTCTAATTGCAATAGGGAGCATCGTGTCATCAGCACATGACAATCGTGAGACTTCATGCCATTTAACTTCAATTCTTGCATCGAAACAAGTTTCTTGACGTTGCCAGAGTAACCAGACGGAATTTTGACACCATGCAAGCACTGGCACAATTCTGTTTTCTCCACCTTAGACAGACTGTAACACGCAGGGGGAAGGTATGTTCGTCCATTGTCATTGCATGTCGGTGCTAACTCAGGCCTGATGTCCATTTCAGCCAAGTCAAGCCGTGCATTGACGCCGTCCTTTGTTTTATCACGAATGTTGAGAAGAGACCAATCAAGTTGTCACATACTTTTTTTTCTCGTGCATGACGTCAATGCAGTGTCGAACATCTAGGTACTCCCAATAAGGTAAGTCCCAAAATATTGATCTCTTCTTCCAGGTGTTCTTCTCACGAGCCCTCAATTTGCGTCCCTTTCCGAGGACAACATCTAAATCCTTAACCATATTATAAACATATTTTCCCTTTAAATATCTTGGAGCTGAACCGTCTTCCTTCTCTCCGTCAAATTGTTTCTTCATCTTGCGGTATGCGTGAGCGTTTCAGCCACACACTCTCGGTACCATCTAAACAATGAGTACAAGCTTTGACACCTTTCATACTTTGGCCCGATAGGTTAGCAAGGGCATGATAATCATTTATGGTGCAGAACAATAAAGAGCGCAAAGTGAAGTTCTCTCGCTTGTACGCATCCCATACCGCACCCTTCGTTCCATAGTACTTTTAGATCTTCCACCAATGGTGCTAGGTACACATCAATATCATTCCCAGTTGCTTTGGCCCTTGGATAAGTATCGACAAACAAAATATACTTTCGCTTCATACACAACCAAGGAGGAAGGTTATAGATGTAGAGAGTCACGGGCCATGTGCTATGTCATTTGCTCATGCTCTTGAAAGGATTCATTCCATCGTACTCGATCTGAACCTTATATTCCTTGGTTTTGCACCGAAGTCTGCAAAACTCCTATCGATGTTTCTCCATTAGGCGGAATCAACAAGGTGTCTTAGCATTCCATCTTTCTTGCGCTCCTCCGAGTGCCAACGCAACAATTTTGCCTCCTTTGGATTTGCAAAAAACCTTTTTAAACGGGGAATTATAGGAAAATACCATGCCACCTTACCAGAGGTCCTTTCTTCACCTCTGTTCCCTCGTAGTCATCGATTGATTATTACGTTTGTATCGGGATCGTTGCACACCGGACATACATGCATGTTTTCATACTCTTTACGGTACATGATACAGTCGTTCGGACATGCATGTATTCTTTCTACTTCAATTCCCAATGGACAAAGGACTTTCTTGGCTTTATCGTGGTTTTAGGCAACTCATTTCCTCAGGAAGCATGTCCGCTAAAAGACCCAGCAGCGCCGTGAAACTTTTGTCGGTCCAACTGTTGCTTGCCTTTAATTTCAACAGTTCAAGCACAGCCGATAACCTCGTGTACTTTGACCTGCAACACGTGAACAAAGGTTTCTCCGAGTCCTCCATCAAGCCACGGAATTTAACATACTCTCTTATCATAGTTCTCTTCTACATCATGAAGCATCTAATCCAGTTGTCATCGTGCAACCTATCCGTATCCGAACCACAATCGACATCATCCGGTGCCATGTCATTCACTTCACCGGCGATGTCATCCGGCGGCATATCATTCACTTCACCGGCGATGTCATCCGTGACATATGATCATTCACTTCGCCATGACCGGTCCAACACGTATAACCCTTTTGAAACCCTCCAAATCAAGTGCGCTTCAATTTGCCTCGGTTCTTAAACATCTTTAAATTCTCGCGATCGGTAGCATGGACGATACATATATTCCACCCCTTATTCAACATATCCTCCTCGCGGCTCTTGTAAGCGGACACGCCATTAATATACTCTTCACTCACACGGCTCATGCATACATCCGACTTGGTCCCACGTTACGTACATACATAACAACTCAACATTAAAATTAGCTTAACTAATTACTACTACATATATCTAGGCCACATGTATTATATTGAGGTTTAATTTGCTAGCTCAATTCATATTATAAACACAACGACTATTATATAACCAACAATTTTACAACTTAACCATCTTCAATAACACTCACCAATTACTTAAATCTAAATTGTAATGCAATTAAAGAAAAATAAATTTTCTTACTAACCATATCTAGAGCTAGCCAACAATGCAGAAAGTATGAATGAATCTTCAAAGCTCAATCCACCTCTTCCCACCAAAATAAGCGGCCCGAAATCGCCTAGCTTGTCTCCCGAGTGAAAGAGTGCGGCGGTGGCTAGATCTCGGATCGAAATGAAGGCAGATGCGGTGCAGGTGGAGCAATAAATGCGTAGTGGAGATTATCACGAGCGGTTTTACTAAAACCGTCAATGAATATCACGACGGTTTTTACTAAAACCGTGCGTGATAACCGATTATCACAAGCGGTTTTAGTAAAAACCGTCGTGATATTTGGGATTATCTGACGGTTCTTAATACGGACCGTCGTGATATAAAATATCACGACGGTTCATAGGTATGAACCGTCGTGATACTTTTTTCGCCGACGCCACCAACACAGGCGGTGTTCAAATTAAAACCGTCTATATTAGTATCTGTCACAGACGGTTTTATAAAACCGTCTGTGATTTGTCGTCTAGTATTAGCCTTTCTGTAGTAGTGCTCGTATGCTTGAGTACTGTTATTATGTCTAGAGTGCTTGGTATGTTCGAGTATGATGTACTATATATAAAGTATTCGGTGTGTTCGAGTACTCATGTGTTAAATACTGTATAGTCATGTCGAGTACTCGTGTGTTAAGCACTTTGTGGTAGTACTCGTGTGTTGAGTACTGTGTGATCGTAGTCGTAAGTCGAACTATGTAGTGGTTGTAGTCGTAAGTCGAACTGCGCAGTGGTCGTAGTTGTAAGTTGAACTGTGCAGTTGTCGTAGTCACAAGTTGAATTACGCAGTGATCGTAGTCGTAAATCGATGCAGTCGGTACTCAGAGGAGCACTATAGCAATAGCTGTGCTACAGTGGTTATAGCACAATAGTTGTAGAAGTCGTAGTCGTAAGTCGAGCTGCATTGTGGTCGATGGTCGATACTCGTATGATACAGTATCCCGGTCGTGCTCGAAGACCGGTAGTATCGTCCGTGTGAGCGGTACTACCGAAGATGCTGGTCGACAAGCCGTGGTCAGTGAATCGGTCGATGAAGCCGTGGTCGAAGATGTGGTCCACAAGGCGTGGTTGGTGAAGCGGTCGAAGGCACCGTGATTGAAGGCACTGTGGTCGAAGTAGCTGTGGTCATGAGGCATGGTCAAGGCACCATGGTCGCTAAGATATGGTGGATGGACTCGATACAGGACTCGAAGGAGAACTCGAAGAAGGTCAGATCTATGTGCGGTCATAGACTTAGTCCAGTAGTAGTATGTCT
Organism: Bonia amplexicaulis; assembly: GCA_036346245.1. Lineage (NCBI taxonomy): Eukaryota > Viridiplantae > Streptophyta > Magnoliopsida > Poales > Poaceae > Bonia > Bonia amplexicaulis. The sequence goes on along the minus strand of CM070738.1, from coordinate 10,960,768 downwards.
ACACAAACCGGTTGTATCCACTAAGCTGTGTGAGGTGGTTGGTGGAGCGAGTTGTTTAGGTAGTGCAAGTCGTGGAGATCTGCCGGAAGAGCTAGGCACTTTGTTAGCTCGTGTACCTGTAACCTATGTCTATAAATGCGATGAGAAAATAGAAAAGCGGTGGCGGATTGATGCAGCGTAAATCTCTATTGTGTCTTGAGTTGAGCAGAGGTGTTCGTGTGAGTTCAGACCACCGTGTGTGTGCATTTGGTTCCGTCCCTGGGCCAACAGTTGGTATCAGAGATTGGCGTTCTTCTCATGAGTCAGAGAAGAAGCCGAGACGAAAGTCTTTCGCAGCTGACCGTGCGTTGGTCAGATACGAGGGGCCGCGGCGAAAGGCTTCCGCAGCTGACCGTGCGTTGGTCGGATGCGAGGGGCTGAGGCGAGAGGTAGCTGCAGCTGACCGTGTGGCGGTCAGATGGTGACGTGCGTTCGAGTCAGCGTGATGGCGCATGCAGCAGCGTGCGTCGGGCAGAGGTGCACAGGGTGCTGGCGATGAGCCGGCTGCAACACCGAGCACCCAGTGATGAGGACATCCCAATCTTCAATAACCACACTGAAGATGATCATATCAAGGACCAACAATATCGAGGACCAATCACGAGAAGACGTGCTAAACAAATACATGATCAGGTGAATGCTAACCTAAGCTACATTTCAGATTCTTGTGACTTGGTCGTGCCCCCCACCTCTTCTTCTTTGATTGAACTCAGGTGCATTGGAGAGGAACAGGGAGGTCCAGAAAACCAACGAGTTTTGCAATCATTATCTGCATGAATTATAATATTTTCAACCTGCATACACCAGACCAATGGATGGCTTGTCCAGTCTATTTTCCTACGTTTCAAACCGTGCATCATTTGGAGTTGTGAAAAGAAAGATATGTTCATTTTAGTAACAGCTGCACATGCTGATAAATGCTGCGCGAAAACTGAAGATTTTTTGAAGGCTTGCGCACCAACCTATCACGTTTTACTATACATATCCTGTATGGATGGAAAGATAATCAAGTCTATTTTCACCTCCAATAAACGGTTCGTCTTTTGGACTTTCGAGCAGAGAGTTATTGCTGTTTTACTAAAGACTGCGCAGAAGTTTAGCAGACGCGCGAGAATTTAAGAAGACTCCTTGAATTCCACTTTCCAACGTTGTGACTCATGTTCATACCCAGCTAGGAGGGTTGTTCCTAGTATATATACCCCTCTACTCCTATCCATAGGGACAACTTTCTTTTAAGATTGATCTATTAAGAAAAATAAGAGTGTTCTTGTTTCCCGAGTTCTTGTGATTCCCGTGAATTGCACCTAGCTTGTGCTTCTACACCATCGAGCGTAGCTGTGTGAGTTAGTATTCAGGTTTGTGGACTAACGATTATCTCGGATAGCAGGCTACGGTTGGCTTCCTCGTCGTTGGGTTACAAATTTTCCCCAAACTACCATTCTTGATCCTACGTCGTGAGATCGGGCAAGTCAGTGCATTGGCTCTCACAGGCTAGTGCGCATCACCCAGGAACACGATGATCGAGGTTTGTACAGCCACGGCGAGACCGGTTGTGTACTGGCGTCACACGCGACGTGCGTAGTGGCGATGCCAGCAGCGAAGGGCAATAAACGACGTCGGTGTAGACAAGCCATAAGGAGAGTTGGCATGAGGCCAATGATGATGATCGTAGCCATCGTCACTAGAAGGCACGTGAGTCGCACAAGAATGCTACTGCGTGTGGCAAGAGCAAGAGCGAGAAGGCTGTTGCGTGCGGCGAGAAGAAGAAGATGATGTGTGTCATCAGCGTCGTGAGTCGACATGTCAGATGATGACAAAAAGATTAGGGGTTGATTGTTAGAACTAATCTTGTTGTTGGTCGTACTCGTGTGTTCGAGTACTATGTATTGTGTATAGAGTACTCGGTGTGTTCGAATACGATGTGCTGTATGTAAAGTACTCGATGTGTTCGAGTATTGTAGGTGTCGAGTACTCATGTGTTAAGTATTGTGTTGTCATGTCGAGTACTCATGTGTTGGGTACTATGTGGTCGTACTCGTATGTTGAATACTGCATGGTCATAGTCGTAAGTCGAGCTGCGCAGTGGTCATAGTCGTAAGTCAAATTGCGCAGTGGTTATAGTCATAAGTCAAACTGCGCAGTGATCATAGTCGTAAGTCGAACTACACAGTGGTCATAGTCGTAAGTCGAACTGCGCAGTGGTCATAGTCGTAAGTTGATGCAGTCGGTACTAGGAGAAGTATTGTAGCAGTAGTCGTGCTACAGTGGTCAAAGCACAGTAATCGTAGAATTTGCAGTCGTAAGTCAAGCTGTATTGTGGTCGATGCTCGGCACTCGTATGCTACGGTATTCCAGTCGTACTCGAAGACCAGTAGTACTGTCTATGTAAGCGGTACCACCGGAGATGCTGGTCGACAAGCTATGGTCGATGAAACAGTCGATGAAGCCGTGATCGAAGATGTGGTCGACAAGCGTGGTCGGTGAAGCAGTCGAAGGCACCATGGTCGAAGGCATTGTGGTCGAAACAGCCATAGTCGTAAGACATGGTTGAGGTACCATGATCGATAAGACATGATCAAAGACTCGATACAGGACTCGAAGTAGAACCGAAGAAGGTCAAGTCTGTGCGCGGTCATAGACTTGGTCCGATAGTAGTATGTCTACACGAACCGGTCGTATCCACTAAGTTGTATGAGGTGGTTGGTGGAACTAATTGTGTGGGTAGTGCGAGTCGTGGAGATCGTGCCGGGAGAGCTGGATACTTTGTTAGCATATGTGCCTGTAACCTGTGTCTATAAATACGATAATAAAATGGAAAAGCGGTGACGGATTGATGCAACACAATTTTTTAGTCTGTCTTGAGTTGAATAGAGATGTTCGTGTAAGTTTTGATCACCGTGTGTGCGTCTGGGCGTCTAGTTGTGTCCCTAGGCCAAGAAAGGCACGGTGTCGTTCCAGGTCTTCAGGCTCCAGGCGGGGCCTTCCTGGCGCAGGTGCACCGCCCTGCCCGGTGAGGTGCTCTTCGTCGAACGAAGCTGCTCCAGGGCCTACATGACGGGGTTGTTGTACGACCCGGGCTACATCTACTTCCTTGACGACGCCGAGGAATTCCGTGACTTGCGGACCGTTCTCCAGGGCGGGAAGCAGTACCGCTGCGGCAGCACCGGCCGGTGCTGTTACCTCACGCAGAACATCCAGCGGTGCTTGCCGCGAGAGCCGCCGTCGGACTGCTCGCCATGGATTTGGTTCTTGCATTGAGCCGTGGCATATCCGCGTACATTGGTTTGGGCAATTCGTCCGATGCAAGTGATGGTACTTTTGCAATCTCGGCTGTTTGGAGCTGACATTTGGCATGTCCGCATGAATCATGAATGGCATTTTCGAGCACTTGTTTAGTGTCTGGTACTGATGCTGATATCTCTCACTGAAGTTTCCTGACACATTAACTCGTGCTCTGCCCTTGATCGATGCCCCTCTTGTGAGGCTAGGCAAATCGTGTTTGCGGACTAACAGTTTCCCAATGTCATCCGTGAGTTTGCTAACGTGCATGCTAGTTGATTATGCTTCTCATTTCCCCCTCATATTCTTTCAACTATACTTAAGAATTTATGCCGTAATCTGCTTGAGATTAAGAGATTACTTTACAGAGCTGAGACAGAAAGAATTTCAGTACTGAAGAACTGCTGATTGTATGACTGTAGCACTACACAGCAGAGGTGATTTCGATGTTTTCTATGACTGTAGACAAGAACTAGCATGGTAAATTATCTGCTTCTTAAATATTTGATGTGTGTTGGGGTGTACTGATCCTATGTTGAAGACTGATTTTGGATGACCCGTCTGCACTTTTGGGTATGTTTCATGTGTTTTTGCTCAGTGTATTCTAATAATAGGAATTCCCTGTCATCCCTGACCTCTTAAGTCACTCTCTTTATTTTATGCAACTGAAGAAAGATAACACCTCTCTCGCGAGACTGCTGAGTACTAGTATTGTAGTATGAGCGTCTGGTGTCTTATCAGAACAGAGCTCTATATATCTGATCGGATATCGACAGGGAGAACCTTTCACCCTGAGCAATACCAGTACACACTTCTGTCAGATGAGCTACAGTGATCGGGCACCCTGCGATGCTGGAATGCTCTCTGGATCTCACTGTGTCGAGTCTCGCAGTACCTAATATGTGAGCTCGTTCATTGGAAATGAGTGCAAGATGCATTTGCCAGTTGACAGGATCGACTGTGGTGTGCCAAAAACCTCCTTTTCTTTAGTACTTAAGCAGATGAAGTGGGCACTTGAGTCATAGAAACGAACCAAAAATCATGATGCTAATGTCTGCCTCTTGAAGTTAATTATAACGAGAATGATGAAACATTGAATCTTTCATGAAAGGCCAAATATCAGTGAAGAGAAAGTTGGGCAGCAGTACAATACAAAACCGTACCAATGTTGTAGAAGATAGACCATTCATATATACAAAAAAACAAAAGAGGAATGATTTCTTTTGAAGAACACAATTACTGTAGGAGGAGAGGAGAGGAAGGAGGATAGGGAGGAGAGGAAAGGAGAGGAAGAAGCGACTCTTGTAAGGTAATTTTTTTGTTGTATTTTAAATTTTGTATATGAAGTAGATAATTTATTTAGTGTTAGTATGAGTAGACAATTGTAGATGTAGATAAAAATAGTTCAACATTGGTATAGAAAATTTAGTCAATGTAATTTTAGAAAATTAGCACCCGTAGTAGCTTGTAGTTGTGTAAAATTTAGTGAACATAGTTGTAGAAAATTAGCATCATTAGCAAATTGACATGCGTACAAAATTGTAGTTGTAGAAAATTCAGTCAACGTTACGTAGAAATTAATCGTCAGTAGAAATTTGTAGTTATTAAAAATTCACTCAATATTTTTGTAAAAATTTCATAATTTGCTTTGTATAAAACAATAATACGTAATATTTATGATTAATTACGAATGAATGTAATGTCGTTAGTACGTTGGAAAAACACGTGTACGTGTGAAAAGCAGTGGCGGATTGACGCAGCGCAAATCTCTAGTGTGTTTTGAGTTGAGCAGAGGTGTTCGTGTGAGTTCCGACCACCATGTGTGTGCGTTTGATTCCGTCCTTGTGCCAACAGTTGGTATCAGAGATTGGTGTTCTTCTCGTGAGTCAGAGAAGAAGCTCAGATGAAAGTCTTCCGCAGCTGACGTGCGTTGGTCGGATGTGAGGGGCCGCGGCGAAAGGCTTTCGCAGCTGACCGTGCGTTGGTCAGATGCGAGGGGCTGAGGCGAGAGGTAACTGCAGGTGACCGTGTGGCGGTGAGATGGTGACGTGCGTTCGGGTCAGCGTGATGGCGCATGCAGCGCCGTGCGTCGGGTGGAGGTGTATAGGGCGCTGGCGGCGAGTGCGCCAAGACCAAGGCGATTCGGTCCTCGCGGGGTGTCCGCTGCTACTGGTCGTTCGAGTGCTTTAGACTCGGATGGCCCATACTCGAGGACATGACTCTATACGAGACGGAGATGTACCCCGGGGACGACGTCGACTGTCCTATGATGGGTTCTCCCTGGTGTCGTTGACAGGTAAGTAGTCTGACAATCAATTATTTCCTTTGTATTAACGATGGTCGTGTGTAATAGATGTTGTTCTTTGCAGGTACAGTTCGTACACGTCCAGGTCACATGGGCATATCTGCCCTTTGTGGAGCAGTTCGACCGTCTGACAGCTGACGACGTGCGCTGGCACATTTTCTCAGATTTTTTTTACATTCTTCATAATGACAGATGGTAACGGCACTGTGGTAGAGAAGTGATAATGTCATGTGGAGTTGTGATATAATGGATGATTTGGGCTTTTGGATTATGCAATGCTATCCGAATGTGTCTGGTCATGTGGAGCTGTTTTGCAAGGCACAATCAGCATGGAGAATGGGCTTAGTTGCAGGGCCCTGTACATAGCTATGTGCAGAGTCGCTCACGTCGCGACACATGTCAAAAAAAAATAAAAAAATACTTAAAAATCCAAAAATACCTACAAAATTGTAAAAAGTATTTTTTAAATATTTAAAAAATACTTTTTAAGTATCCAAAAATACGTTTAAAAAATACTTACAATTTTGTAAGTATTTTTTAGATTTTTGGATTTTTTAAGTATTTTTTTATTTTTTTGGACATGTGTCGTGACGTGAGCGGCCTGCACATAGTTATGTGCAGCGGCCCTGCACCTTAGCCCATCCCTCAGCATGGCCTTTTGTGATGTTATCTGAATGCGATTTGTAATCGTTGAACTTCATGTGTGTGGTGAACATCTGGTTACATTTTATCCGGAGCTATGTTTCTGTTTTTGTTCTATTGTCTCTAAATTTTTAGGCGAAATTCTACCAAAATTTTGGCCGAATTTCATCTAGTTTCCGGTAGAGGATTCAAACAGCATTTGAATATTTCGTCCGAGTTTTTGAATAAAATAGCGAAATTTCGTTCAGTTGTTGCTTTCGCTGCCAGGCAATTTTTTCCCAAACTGAAAGCGTTGCCTGGTGTGAAGAAGCTACAAGCCACCGACCGGCAGCGCAGTCCACACGCCTTCACGGTTCCATTCCACTCACCAACCTGCCCGGCCCTCTCCACCAGGCCACCACCACGAGGGAAGCTCGACCGGGCAACCAATCCATGGCGACGGCGGCGTGTCCTCTCCCTCGCCGGTGTCCACTCCTCCTCCTCCAGCTGGGCTTCCTCGCCTTACTGTTGGCGGCGCCCCCGGCGGCCGAGGCGTGGACGGGGGAGATCCGCGGCCGCGTCGTCTGCGACGTCTGCGGCGACGCCGCCATCGGCCCCGAGGACCACGTCCTCGAAGGTCAGTCCCATAAACCTTCCCCTCGTTCGGATTCGTTGAGCGGCCGTCGCCGCCCTCTCTGCGCGCTTGTGGTTTCCCGAGCTAGATTTTCGTGCGATTGCCCCCGCGGATCTCGGGTTAGCTGTTTCGTATCTCGAAATTCTGGTCTGGGTTTTACCTGGTCCAGGAGTTGAGAAGGTTTGCAGAGTGGCGAATTGTGCTTCTTCTACTGGAGAAGTTTGGTGTACGTAGAGTGCATTTGGTGTCATTCCGTGGGAATTTTTTGTGGGAAATTCTGATGGAATTTTTAGTCTATGGTAGGAGTATAGGGAGCGGGAATCGAACGGGGAGGTGGTACTAGGTTTACGGGGGATTTGCTCATGTGCCCCAAAGTTTAATGGTGTTTGCTCAAATGCCCCATGATGTCTCACTGACATGTGGGCCCTGGACCCGCATGTCAGTGAGACATCATGGGGTATTTGAGCAAACGTCATTAAACTTTGGGGCAAGGGAGCAATTTTTCCTAGGTTTACTGGTCATCTGATCTCTGTCGAACGGACCTGTTCTCAAAATGAAAATGAGTCATTGGTGAATTGCAGCAAATTTTATCTATGCTCAAAGAGGTGTCTGTTTCTGGTCGACAGTCCAGGGCTCTCCAGTGTCTTGAGGAGCATAATAGACGCGCATCGTACAGCTTAGCCAAGCTTTGGTGTGGTGAAGCAGCCACCATCAGTAGTGCAAACTAATTGTGCCCTTTTTAGCAAATCCTCAAAAATTTTCAGCCTGATGCTGAAACCCACTCAATATTTTCCCCACGGACGGTGGATTTGGGAGAAAATTAGGGGGCACATGGCTTTTCCTTTGGGATTTTTGGTTTTCCCTAAATAGGTTGACTCCTATTATTACTCTGCCGTCCCATACAAGTTTTGAGATTGAATCTAAGTGTATTGGGATTAAACTGCTTCCCATTGTGTGATCAGAACAAATCAAATCCCCAGTTAGTAACTTAGTATTATATTTATACCCTGGCAAGTCACTTGCTGGGACCTGGTTAAGTCAAATTAAATTCTGAATTTGACGTGAAATGAACTCTCTGTGGAATTCCCATAAAAAATAAGTTACTGTGGAAGTTTTATGAATCTTCCATTTCAGTCTGTCTCAGTGTCTACAGTTTTGACACTTGTACCTTCTTTATCAACTACAAATTAGATTTTCTCAGCTAAGCTATTAGGGATGGCCAACTATGAAAATGTAATGTGGCAATGCCTGCAATAGCGCCTTGATTAGTAATTTCTCCCGAGCATGTCTTGCTTACATTTTTGGATGAATGAGTAAACAATTGAAACCTAATTCACCCCATCATATCTACTTGTTATTACTTATGATGGAGGGGGAATGGAGATACCTATTAAAATTTTGAGATGCTTTTAGGACCTGTTGTACAGCTTGAATTCCTGTCTTCCAGCAGCACATTTACTACCAATTTGAATGTAATGAAGTCACTCATGTCATAGATCCTTGACCTGGATGTTGGGTACTTTGGTTTTGACTTCTAAAACCACAAATCATGTCTTTATATTTCATAATGATGATTAACCAGTCTATGTTCAGATTCATGATGGCCTACTGGTTAATATCTTTCATGCGGTTGTGTTGCTCTCTGTTAGACATAGCATTTTCTTGTGTACTACTCAATAGGCAGTGTTATTTTCTCTTGCTTACTGCCACCCCTGGCAACTCTTATGGCATATTACCCCCGGCAACTCTTATGGCATATTACCCCCGGCAACTCTTATGGCATATCACCCCTGGCAACTCTTATGGCATAGCATAGCTTTATGTAGCTCTGCAATACATTATCTTACATAGTCATATTTGAGATTCATGAAGATAAGTTGTGGAGTTGTGATTAGGAAATTGCACATTTACACCAAAATTATTTGATTATTAAAACCTTTGTAATTGTCTCTTCTATATTTTGAATTCCTCAAGCAGTACTAGGACATTTAATACCTGTTTGGTTTGCAGCCTACGTGATAGAGAATAGAATTGAATGATCTTGCATTGAGCCTCTCGGGCGGTATATATAGAGGTACAAGACTTGGGGGGCAAGATGGTACAAGGGATAGTAATCCCAATGGACTCTATCCTACCATATATTATACTCTAACATCCCCCCGCAGTCACAACGGGAGCGTCGCAGATGGTGAGACTGGAGAAGAAGCCGAAAGGCTAACATTCCCCCGCAGTCATAACCGTTGATGCGGCACGTATGATGTGACTGGAGCAGGAACCGACGAGTAGCTCAAGCAAGGCGGTAGCCCTTTGTGCCGATGTCGAGGTAGCCGAGCGCGAGGGCGGAGTAGTCGTGGTCGAGGATGCCGTGCTAGAGATGGCCGTGGTCGACGTAGTCGTGGTCAGGTTACCGATGTCGAGGCGGTCGCTCATGAAGCCGCGGGCGCAAAAGAGGCGCCATGGTGATGACGGAGACGCGTCGAGGCAGTCATCGTGGAAGGGGGTGATGCCGAGGTCGACGCAGTCAGGGCCGTCGAGAATGTAGACCAGAAAAACGGCGATGCAATCGAGGCGCACGGACGAGAATGGGAGGTCGATGTCAAGTCGATGCGATCAAGCCGCGAGCCCGGCGTGTGCTAGGTTTGCCAGACCCGGCAACACGTCGGGGACGAAAGCACGCACCGGTGTTGCCAGTACCGGACGTACAAGGAGACGGCCCTGACCAGCGTGGTTGTGCTAGACGAAGAAAGAGATGCGGGGCGGACGCCCAACCCGGCGGCGGTCGGCGGACGCTCTTGCTTGGCGGCGATCTGACGCAAAATACGGCGGCGGTAGCGCTCGATGTCGGCGATGAAGGCCCGTCGGCATAGCGAAGACCAGTGCAGACAAATGGCGCAAAGGAGGTTGCGCAGCACCGTCGTCGATGCACAGGGGCGGCGATGTAGATGCAACGGTGAGGACACACGTCTTGCGCGGTCGCGTGGCAGGAGGCGACACAGCAAAGCCACATTGCTCGGAGAAGATGCGCGTAGTACTTGACGATGGACGTCACGGGAGCCAGGTGGATTGCGCACAATCGGCTGATCAGACCGAGTACGCGCGAGGCGGGACAACGATGGAAGAAGTCGGTGGAGGCATCCCGATCTGTGGTGGCGATGACAAACCGGCAATGAAGACGTGCGGACGGGATGACCGAGACGCGACGCGGGAAGGCGTCCCTTCGACATCGCGTGCCCAGCCTGGCCGCACAGTCGAAGAGGTAGATGCTGGTGTAGTCGACGCCGATGTCGGAGTAGAGACGTGCGAGGTCGACAGGCGATGGGCGACTCAACCCCGATCAATGATCGGGAAAAAAAAGAAAAGATACAACAACAGCAGTGGAAAAAGAAAATAACATTTTTTTCACGCGCCCCTTATCCTCTCTCTCTCGCACGCGCACCTTCTCTTTTCACCTCGCCCCGCCGCACACCCTCACTTCGCTTGCCCCGCCGCCGCTTCGCCTCATCTCCACCCCCCCCGCCGCGCGGGCCTTGGCGGCGAAGGGCTCGTGGCGTCGGCATCCGGCGGCGGCGCGAGGCGAGGCGGCGGCGAGACGGCCGAGGCGCGCGGCGGCGGTTGGATCTGCGCGAAGACGGCCGGATCTGGCGGCAACAACGTGACGGCAAGGCGTTAGCCACGTGGCCGAGGGCGTCGTCGGCGGGCGGCGGATCGCGGCGGCGGCGTCGGATCTGGCGGCGGCGGCGACTTCGGGCGAGGTCGACCGGCGGCGGCGGCGGCGCGACATCGGCGGAGAGGATCCACGGCGGCGGCAACCCGGGAAAGGCGGCGTCTGGGGGCGTCGGCGACTTGGCCTGGGGAAGGAAGAAACGAGGGAGGCGGCGTCCAGGGGCGGACCTCTCCAGGCAGCGGCCCCGGGCGGACCTCTCCAGGCGGCTCGGCTGCGGATCTGACGAGGAAGGGCGTGAGGGCGGCGACCGGCCGGCCGGATCTGGACGGATGCGGTGGCGGGAAGAGGCGATCCGCGCGGGAGCCTTCACACGCAGCCGCGCTGTGCTGATTCTTCCGCCCCCGCCGTGTTCCGGATCTGACCTCATCGCCGTGAACTCGCCGCCGATCCGCTGCGTGCAACAAGATCTGCTTGCAGCGGCGACAATGGCGGCTGGATCAATAGGATCCGCCGCCTAAACGGTGGCGCTGCCCCTGGCGGAGATAGATCTCCCCGGGGGCGCGCAGTGCGGAAGCAAGGGGCGGCTAGGGTTAGGATCTAAACCTAGACGTCTGATACCATGATAGAGAATAGAATTGAATGATCTTGCATTGAGCCTCTCGGGCGGTATATATAGAGGTACAAGACTTGGGGGGCAAGATGGTACAAGAGATAGTAATCCCAATGGACTCTATCCTACCATATATTATACTCTAACACTAAGGTTGCTGTGCCTAACCTTAGGTGTGCATAGTTTCTTAGGTAGTTGTTTGGTTCATTCCCACAATCATGGCTTGCCACATTTTCTGAACCAAACAGGCCCGACTTGCAGAACCATTTTTTCACTTAAGGTGTTCATGTTATTTGTGCTAGTATGGCGTTTAGTTCAATGTGCACTGAGTCAATTGATGTAGTTTAAACAAGAAGGATCCATCCAGATGCACTATCTGTGTAATATGTTCACAACATACCAAAGACAACCTTGATTCTTCGCGCTTCAAACAGAAAATTCATAAATCAGTAAGAAATCTAGAAAGATCTGCTCGTTTTGGTCCTATTGAGTGATGAACCAGAGAATGCGTGAAAACTAATGAAAAGAAAAGTATATGAACCAAAAATGTTCAACATGCACATCTTAGGATAGAGGCTATTTTCTTAATACGACAGTTGATGAAAAGGTATAGGGAGCAAAAGAAGGATCTTCACATAGTTATCGACTTAGAGAAAGTTTATGACAAAGTGCCAAGAAAGGTTATGTGGTGGCGTTCCAAAGGAAAAAATCCCAACAAAGTATGTTACGCTAATCGAGTATATGTACGAAAATGTTGTGACTAATGTCAGAGCATATGGTAACGATACTAATGACATTTCTATTAAGATAGGATTACACCAAGGGTCAGCGCTGAGCCTATACATTTTTGCCTTAGTGATGGACCAGGCCACACGTGACATACAGGAAGATATCTCTTGGTGTATGTTTTTCGCTGATGATGTAGTGCTAATTAATAAGAGTAGCATATGTGTCGGCAGGAAACTAGAGTTGTGGAGGAAAACTTTAGAATCGAAGGGATTTAGACTTAGTAGAACTAAAGCTGAGTAAATGAGATATGATTTCAGCAGTGCCAGGGCAGATGATAGAGATGTTAATCTAGATGGACAAGTGGTGTATAGCAAGGATACTTTTCGATATTTGAGATCGATGCTGCAGTGGTACAACGAGATTGATGAAGACGTGAGCCACAGGGTAAGAGCGGGGTGGGTGAAATGGCGCCAAACATCGGGTGTCTTGTGTGATAAAAAAGTCTCTTAAAAGTTAAAAGGTAACTTCTATAGGATGGTGATCAGACTTACGATGCTATATGGAGCGGATTACTGGGTGACTAAAAGATAACATGTACAGAAGATGTGTGGCGGAGATGGGGATGTTGCAGTGGATCTATGGTCGCACAAGATGGGATCGAATGTGCAATGATGATATACGTGATAGGGTGAAGGTAGCATCAATTGAAGAGAAGCTTGTCCAACATCGTTTGAGATGATTTGGACATCTCGAACGGAGGCCTTGTGAGGCACCGGTACGTAGTGGAATTTTAAGACGTACCGAAAACATAAGAGGCAGATGTCGACTAAGATTAACGTGGGATGAAGCAGTTAAAAGTGATTTGAGAGATTAGAATGTATCCAAAGAGTTGGGTTTGGATAGGAGCGTATGGAAGTTAGCAATTCACGTACCGGAACTATGACATAAGAAGAAGATTTAGGGGTGGTATTTTAGGCTTCGATTCAGATGGTAGGATGTAGTGTTTAGGGTTTTAGTCTTGTAGGTTTTATTACAAGGCTCTTGTTTCTTTGACCTTGAATAGGTTTCATTCCTAGTCTATATTAATTTGTTTGGGATAAAAGGTTTTGTTATTGTTGTTGTTGCTTCACATCTTGGGACGTCTTACTTTGTTGATTCTGTAGTGGATTGTTTTCATCTCAACTCTGTAGCTTCTGTTGACTGTAGTAGTATACTAGTATGTGCAATTGTGCATGGTTCAAAACCCCCATAATAGGCCTCATTGGCACTATTTACTGGTTTCCCTGACCAAAACATATTTTCGGAAATCTTTAAATTTTAATTTTGAATATTATTTTTTCCATTTAAAATCTGGAGACCACTGGTGATCTATTATCTATTTGATTATTTTCCTTGTTGGTAAAAAAATTGAACTAACACGAAAAGTTGCCTAGTTAAGTTGCAATTAATAATAACCCCTGTAGCCTGCATGCCTGCTCGGTAGATCATCTAAGCAGTAGATCTGCTTGCAATGAAAAGCCCAAACGGTGCTGCGGTCCAAACCTATTAAGTGGTTGTGTGATCCAACAGGAGATCCTCCGATTATCGTTATGAAGCTAGCAGTGGAGAATTGTTCTGGATTAGGTCCATAAAGGTAGTATAATCCAAGTGGCTATTGGCAGGTATCAGCAGGATTTTGATTGTCTTATGGAAGTCAGGTAGTAGACAGTTTACTGCCGGTGCTGGGAGAAGTTGGGATTACTTCTGTTGTGTAGGACTGATATCGGCAATCAGGGGGGTGAATGTTGGACCCGATATGGCAATTAGATGGGGTGAATGATTGCTTCAAATTCAGCCTCCCAAAAGGTATTCTAAAACTTTCACTCTACTAACTACTGGAAGTTAGGAGGATCAGTTTTGCCTACCAGCAAAGCACTCACAAAAAGCATGGAAACAAATGGAGTTCGACTCCTTAGGGCCAGTCGACTGCTATGAGGAAGTGGTTGGACTGGTCGAGCGGTCTGACTGTCGCGGGCCTTGGGGCGGTCGGGCCACACCGTTGATTCAGAACTAGAAATTAGCTTGAGCTAATACAAAAAAATGGTGCAATCTCCAAAATATATCTCCAAATGATTTGAAACTTTGAACACCTTGTTGAGAATATCAGAAATCTAATCCATCCAAGAATGAACACCTTGTTGAGAATATCAGAAATCTAATCCATCCAAGGATCGCAATGATCTTGCTAAAGTTCTAACCTTTCCTCAAGACAACCAAGGTTGCATAAAAATTGGGCAAAACTCAAGAACTTGATATATGACTTGCTCGTGGATTGAAGATGGCCAAGATGGCTTTAGATGAGTTCTCATATGTCACAACAAGAAAGAGCATCTAAAGATTCGAGGCTAAAACCTTAAAAACAAGATGTCGCCAGAATCGCTCTAAATCGAACCAAAATGGACAACCTTCAAGATCTTGCTATAATTGATCCCTAGATGGATGGAGTATGATCCTCATGACGTATCTTCATCACTTACACTGTTACACATCTATGGAACCCAACAAGATCAAGCGAGGAGAGAGGACAAAACACCGACTAAAATAAGTGCAAATTCAACAAGAGCAAGAACAAACCATGTAGGATGAACAAAATTGATCTATTTTAATTTGTAGATGAAAGTTTTACAGTCACTCTATCATGGAGGACAGAGCTTTCACAAGAGCACTTACCCAAAGCCTCCATTACAAGAAAACCCTAATGAATAGATGTTTAGTTCTCTTCTCCTTGGCCACATGCCTTCAACCCCTCCAACTCATATATAGATGGAACAACTGGCTCACATCTAACTTTAGTAGATACTATCCATTATCACAACTAGGGAACCCGTTAACCTCACACACCAGGTTTTACACACATGATTTATGCACGTTTCTCAAAGCGCATAGCCCAAACATGCTAAGGAGCACGTTTCTCATCCACTTGACCTCCTCAACGTCTCCTTGATCTAAACCACTCTCCCAATTCACTCGAAGCGCTCCGTTTTTGGTACCATTGTTGTTTTCGGTATTTTGGCTTCTCCGCCAAAACACTCTCGCTTCTACCATGGACATCACCTCTTCAACGAGCCTAATCCATGCTCATCTCCTCCTTTGTAAACAATCCCAATGCTTGCAACGTGTAGGTTTACCAATAGCATACGCGTCGGCATGTCCTTCCATGTCGGTTCCCCTTGACCACACCTTGTGCCGAACGCACCATTCAATGAACAGTTGCTCGAACTTTCCCTTCAACATCTCTTGTCTTCTCTGTGCCTTGCTTGAGCTCAACCATCCCACTCAACTTCCTTAACCGTACCTCAACTCATCCCTGAGCCTCGTCTCGGTCCACGCCGTCGACCATGGTTACGTCCAAGCTTTCTACACATCAAAGATCAGGAAATCGTTTTTGCGTCCAAACATGCTTCTTGCACCATGAATGCAATGATCTACAACTCCAAAACTCAACCCATGACTAATTTCCACAAATATCCAAAACCCTCGAATATTTTCAGACAAAACTAGTCTGACAACCATTGAGCAGCCGATCGGACCGCGTTGATCAATCTGGTCAAACGTGGTAATAGGGGAGCCGGTCAGACTGCGGCAACCAGGGTACCAAATACCGGCGTTAACCGGTCGGTTACCACCGGTAACCGGTTTTACTGCTGCCGACCGGGAGAAAAAAAACCGTCGGTTTTTTATTTAATTTAAATTTAAACTTTTTAATGTAAAAATTAGTTTCTCTAATGATATTTACATTTTTTAATACTAATAAAATGTATTAGGAAGATGCATGCACTTCCCGTGCTTGATTTCATACTTTTTTCCATGAATGTATTAGGAATTTTCAAATTTTGAATGTAAAAGTTAGTTTCTCTAATGATGTTTATATTGTTTAACACTAATCGAATGTATTAGGAAGATCCATGCATCTCCCGTGCTTGACTTCATACTTTTTGCCATGAATGTGTTAGGAATTTCCAATTTCAAATTTGAAAATCTGGGTTTTAGCGGTTTTCTGGTTTTTAGCGGTTTTTATCCGGTTTTTTGGGCGGTTACTGACCGGTTTTTCCGGTTACCGATTTCAAATTTAAATTTTGACACTTGAAATTCGATCGGTTTGTTTTTCGGTAGCGGTTTTTGGAACCTTGGTGGCAACCATGCTGGTCTGACCGCTTGGCCAAACCCCAATCGAAATGCCGCTATTGGCCGATTGGACCGCTTAGCCTGCCCTGGTCGAGTCGCCACCTATTGGTTGGTTGGATCGCTCATATTTTCTCTCGCGCATACAAGCGAGCACCTTGGAAAAAAACTAGACGTGAACTGAAAACTTGTCGCACCGCACCAGAAGTCCGACCGCCCCCAAATTAGGTCACATCGAACTTGCGGCCAGACCGCCACCCTTGGTCGATTAGACCGTCCTAGTTTGACATCAAAACTGAAAATTTGCAAACTTTTGCAAATGCAAATTTCAATTCGACACAATTGCTAATTGTTAACACAAATATATCATGGACATTCTTAACATGGTTCTATAGTGAATGATTCCCGAAACATTTTTCCAAAAGATATTCAAAATCTTCATTCAAGTAACTATGATAGTCAGCAGTTACCAAGTTTAGATCACACCAACTAAGCTAAGCAAAATAGAATTGGAGACCTATGGCAACAAAATCAGCCACCAACAATACAAGGCTGGTTAGATCTCTATGGATTGGCCGATTTGACCGCCAAACCTGGTCTGACTACAAGTGCAACGGTGGTCTAACCGTTGAGGCCAGTCTAACCGGTCCCCTGTTCCCAAACCTAAAAGCCGTTCAAGATAAAACTCAAATCTCAAGAAATTGCTTAATTCTCATCTAAACACTTTCAAGTTTTGTATAAGACTTGTTCAAGGCATTAACAACCTAAACCAATAAAAAATCACAAGGTTCTTAGGCTTGGGTTAACTGAATTTGAGAGAATAAAATCTAGGGACAAGAACACCAAAAACCTTAAAACTCATTACTTCTTTCCAGTGAGGATTTTAGGCATGAGGTCTTTTAGATCTATTCTCACATGTCCTAATAAGGTAATTTAAGCAAGAGTTCAAGCTATAACTCCCACAAACGTGAAGTCACAAATCTAGCTTAAGAGCAAGTAAAACAAAGTAAGAACACAAGCAAGAACATAATTAAGACAAAGTTTTGATGTGTTCCCAGTGGAGGATGAAGTTTACATACTCATGGATGATGTGTTCTCTCTCAACTTTTTTCTCACAACCATGAAAGGGGATAAGGTAGCACAAAACCTAAACCCTATAATCCTTAGATTTACCACCTCCTCACCCCCTCTCAACTTTTGATGCGTTCCCAGTGGAGGATTGGCCCCCAGGCGGCGTGGAGGTGGCAGGGTCTTTGTGGCGTGCAGGCGCTAGGGTCTTGGTGGCGTGGAGGCGCCAGGGTGAGGCCGGGGCGGGAAGGGGAACCAGCGCGAAAGGGGAGCGGGCGATCGGATGAAGCGGCGGCGCCGAGGTTGGGGAGACAGTCGTGAGATGCGGGCGTGGGGAATGGCCGACTTGAGCTCTCGATGGACTGAAGGATGGTATGTATTAGGTCAAGCTATATCAGCGAAGTATCCATGAAGTATCGGGATTTATTTTCTTTTCTTGAAAAATGCAAAAAAAATCAAGGATACATGTAAGATACGTATCGGAGCGTATTGGCAGAGTATCCATATCCGATATGGTTTTTGATACGGATATGTGACTTTGTGAAGTATCCGCGCAACGTAGGTGCAAAATCGGTGGTGAATACTATTAAAATGTCCAGGCATCACCTTTGCAGTAATTGTGAAAAGAGCGGATACATATTTGTGCAGTTGAACAATATCAATTACACAACTGAACATTTCGATAACTTATACTTTCTAATTCGTAATAATAAGAAATTTTTTATATCCTCCTAAAAAAAAGAAATGATTTTAATCTCAGTATGTTATGACTGACCATGTAAACCTGAAGTAAATCTTCTGTCCTTGTTAATAAGCACTATAAAGTTCGTCTTGGGATGCCATGTGCAACAGAGGATGTGTAGAATATGGCGGCAAGCATGACTTCATATACTTGAATATCAAGAATTGTTCGGAGGGGCTTATGCATTTCTGTTTTAAATGAAAGCTGGGCTTCAAGTTCCTTCATGCTCCATAACAGTAGTTCCAGTTTTCAGTAAAAGCTTGGGCTTATGCCTTTCACTCTTTTTCCTTTCTTTTTTTTAAAAGAATATCTCTTATGTAGTGACATGGCCATGGGTGGCTGTTGCTGGAAAGCGGATGGAATCCTGGTAATGTATAGTCCAACTTAGTAGGTTGAGTTAAAAATTTTCAGTACGCTTTGGAACAAGCGAACTGGCTGAAAATGTCCAGTTTCCACTATTAACCAGGCAAAAAACCGGTACTATAGAAGCCACCGGCCATAACCAGACTGCTTTTGGTATTTTCAACCCTTACCATGCGATTGCACTGCACAAGCGCACATGTACAGATGTACTATATTTCAGTGCTTTTCCATTTTTGTTCATTTTGTTTTTGTAGTTTTGGACTGTACAATGTGTTGTGTGCAGTTGAATTAGCGATAAGATAATCTTTCTTATGCCCCCCCTCCTCATTTATGTCTTTTGTGTCTCATATAGGTGCCGAGGTTGCTGTCCTCTGCATCACGAAATCTGGTGAGGTTATCAACTACCAGGCCTTCACAAACTCCAAGGGCATCTACACCGTTGCAGAGACGATGCCACAGAGTGACCGGTGGGAGTCATGCTTAGCAAGGCCCATCAACAGCTTCCACCAGCACTGCATTAGGAGGGGTGATGCACACTCTGGGGTCAAGTTCACATACAACAAACCGTCAGGGAACTCCCACACCGTCAAGACGTTCCTCTACAAGCCTGCCAACGCTCCTCTGTACTGTAGCTAAACAGCTTGCTGCGTTTGTTCTGTCGGGAGGAAAACAAGGAATATATAGAATGGATGTGACCTCATACCTGGTCTTGGTATAAATAAAGAGGGTGTAAGTTGTGAATAAGAATATACTGTACGACCTGTGTGATTGTAATCGTCATCTAGATCTCTTGCTGATCGTCAGTCGTTTGAAGGAAAAACATACTACATGCTTCATGATCATGAATCGATATAATGTTTTTGAACTATAATTCGTCAGTTCGAATCACTTCGTGCGAAGGGTGGAATTGTTTTTGTGTACAGATGGGGCGAGCAATCAGGCCTAGCCCGATAGGCTGGGTTTGTTGACAAATGAAATCCTCGCATATACGAAGTTTGTATGACAACGATTGGATGCTATGACAAGTCGATAGAGTCGATCTGCTGCCGATCCTTCTCTCTTCTCTAGCGTTCTCGCCGGTGTAGAGTGAGTGGGATCCGTTGATTTTCAAATTGTTCTAGTTTACGTGTGAATTCGTGATGGGTTTTATCGGGCCGTCGCCGGACTGGGCCGAGCTCCTGGGGGCCGCGCTTCTGACGATTTTCGAGCGGCTCGGCGTGGCGGAGGTGCTCATGGGCGCAGACGTCGTGTGCCGCAACTGGCTCCGCCTCGCCACCCGCGAGCCCCAGCTCTGTCGCCGCGTGGACCTCTCCGAGTCCGACTGCTTCGACCCCACCGTCGACATGGAGGCCATGGCGCGCGCCGATGGCATCCTCGAGCACTTCGCCAGCGACGCGCTTGTCAGATCCCCCGGGAGGTAGATCCGACTTTGAGAAGAAGCAGAAGTCTGGGATGGAAAATCGCCAAGAACAAGCAAAAGTATAATACGCTACAGCTAGGGCTACAGTGTTAGGTCTTAACGGCAGATGCCCCTTTCATTACACAACGGAAAGTATATATGTATCAGTACATAATCCCAGGATTAATGCTAAGAGTGATTGCTGTAATTACAACCAGATTAACTGAACATTATGCATTAATCTTAGTGAAATCACTCAATAACTAATTACTGATCCGATACGTTGATCTCCCGCCATTGGAGCCGGATTACATCTAGGCCGTCCGCCCATATTTGGTATGCAATATTACGAATCGTTACTTTCTTCAACTTCAGCGCTTTCTTCCGTCTTCAATTCTTATAGGTTATGACATTTCTCCCCCCTTGAAACCATACTTGTCCTTAAGCATTCTCTTTAGGGAACCAAGATTTAATAGTATGAGAAAAGAACTCTGGAAAGGTGCCTTTGATAAAATCGGCATCTTCCCAAGATGCATCTTCTGGAGGCAAATTGACCCACTGCACTAACCATTGAGTTACCAATTTATCCCGTCGTGGTAAGGCTCTGGTCTCCAGTACCGCGAGTGGCTCAGTTTTGATCTTCCCATCTGCATTGACTAGAGGTAAATCTGGACTGGGGATGGCAGAGGAACCACAATGCCTTTTTAGTTGGCTGACATGAAAAACCGGATGAATGCCAACTCCTTCTGGCAACAGCAACCTGTAAGCAACATTACCCACCTTTTGCATCACCCTGAAAGGCCCATAAAATCTACTAGTAAGTTTTAGAACATTCTTTTATCCAAAGGCCGAAGCCCTGTAAGGTTGCATCTTAAGATAAACCATGTCGCCCACTTCAAACTGTCTCTCGCAACGGTTTAAATCTGCATATTTCTTCATTCTAGCTTGTGCTTGGGCAAGATTCTCTTTAAGTCTCCTTAACATCATTTGTTTCTGCTGCAGAAAACTCTGAGTTTCTTCCCCTCTTGGTCCCGGAATAGCTACTTCATTAAGCATAGGGGGTGGAAATCCATACAGGGCTTGAAAAGGGGTTACCTTGAGAGAGGTGTGGAAAGTGGTGTTATAAGACCATTCAGCAAGATCTAGCCAAGAAACCCATTTCTTTGGTTCAAAGAAAGCCATACACCTGAGATAAGTTTCCAAGCATTGATTAACTCTCTCCGTTTGCCCATCCGTTTGCGGATGGTATGCAGTACTAAACCTTAGTTCAACCTTCAAGGCTGAACAATTCTTGCCACATTTTGCTTGTGAATATCCTATCCCTGTCAGTTACAATGGCTAAAGGAAACCCATGTAGTTTAAAGATGTTATTAATAAACGCTTGAGTGACTGACTGTACTGAATATGGGTGTATCAAGGGAATGAAATGTGAATATTTAGTAAACCTATCAACAACAACCAAAATGACCTCATACCCTTTTGATTTAGGCATTCCTTCAATAAAATCCATGGAAATATGAGTCCATGCCATATCAAGGATAGGTAAGGGTTCCAATAACCCCGGGTAGTGACAATGTTCAGACTTCGACCTTTGACAAATGGTACAGTTCTGAATAAAAGTTTGGATCTCCTTCTTTAACCCCGACCCATAAAACAGTCCTTTTACTCTATGGTAAGTGGCTACCATACCTGAATGACCTCCCATCGCTGAGGAGTGAAATGAATTATGATATTCTGTCTCAATTCTGCATCACCTCCCACATAGATTTTCCCTTTATACCTGATCACTCCTGAGTGAAGTGTAAACTCAGTTTGCTGCCCAGGGGACAATGTAAGCTGTTCTAAAAGCTCCTTACAGTGAGAGTCAGCAGAATAGCTTCGCTCTATGGTCTCAATCCAAGATGGGATAGCTATGGAGATAGCCATAAGATCAGAATCCCTTCTGGATAGAGCATCAGCAACCTTGTTTTCCTTCCCTCTTTTATATTTGATGGTGTAATCAAATTCCAGCAGTCTTAACATAAGCTTGTGCTGAATTCCTTCCCCAATCCTTTGGTCAGCCATAAACCGAAGACTTTGATGGTCAGTTTTGATCACCAATCTAGTCCCAAGGAAGTAATGTCTCCATCTCTTCAAAGACTCCAGAATTGCTAGTGCTTCTTTGTCATAAGTGGAAAAGGCTGCAGCTCGAACTCCTAAGGTTTTGCTAAAGTAAGCTATCGGCCTACCTTTCTGCATCAACACTGCTCCAATTCCTTTTTGGCAAGCGTCAGTTTCCATGGTAAAAGGTTCAGAGAAATCTGGAAGAGCTAGGACAGGGGCTGATGTTAGCTTGAGTTTCAATTCTTCAAAAGCTTCATCTTGGAAAGTTCCCCAACTGAAGTTTTCTTTCTTTAGCATATCGTGTAGAGGTCTGCATGTCAACCCATAACCTTTAATGAAACGTCTGTAATACCCAGCCATTCCTAAAAAACTGGAAGGTTGCAGGAGCATTAGTGAGTCCAAAAGGCATAACTAGATATTCAAAATGCCCTAAATAAGTTCTAAAAGCTGTCTTATCAATATCTTCTATCCTCATTCGTATCTGGTGATAGCCTGATTTTAAATCTAGTTTACTAAATATAGTAGCTCCATTCAGTTCATCAAGTAAATCCTCAATCACCGGAATTGGATACTTGTTCTTAACTATTTGAGCGTTCAGTTTTCTGTAATCTACACAAAGCCTCCACGATCCATCTTTCTTCTTGACTAAGATAACTGGGGAAGCATATGGACTAGAACTAGGTCTAATGATCGAGGAATCCAATAGTTTGAGGACCTGCTGCTCCATTTCTGTTTTCAACTGGTGTGGAACCCTGTAGGGTTGAAGGTTAGGAGGTTCAACCCCGTTTTTGATAGGTATTGTATGATCACATTCTCTCACCGGTGGCAGACCTTGGGGCTCTTGGAAGACATCCTGGAAGGAGTCCAACAGAGATTGAAATAAAGGGTTCGCGGTTGAAACTTCTTCACGAGGTTTTGATGACTGATAGTCAATCACATAGCTACACATACCCTTCACAGTCAGTTTATCTCCCCCCTTTTGGTCTAGTACCTTGACAACAGTCGTCGGACCATGATCCTCAAAAATCACCTCAGTAACACCATCCTTCACAATAGTTAGCCTTCTTGATTTCAAATCCAGGCTGACTGGGCTATGTTGGTATAACCAGTCACAACCCAAAACCATATCGTATCCTTTCAACGGTAATACCTTGAAAGAATTATTAAACATCTCTCCTTTAACACAGTAATCTGTCTCAGCTATGTAAGAGCCTATTAATAGGGTCCCTCCTCCAGCTACCATGACTTTCTGTAAAGGTATTAAGTGGATCTTGCAAGTAACTCGGCTGGCAAAGGTCAGATCAATAAAAGTGTGTGTACTCCCACTATCAATCAGTGCTATTCCTTTCTTACCTCCAATGGTCACTTCTAGAGTGAAAGTTGTTACTCCCATTAACCCTTGGACAGCCTGAAGAGAGATGAGCATCAGCTGCCCTTCTGAATCCGATTGGTTAGCAGGCTTCTCCACATTGTCAGATTGTTCTCCTTCTTGTTCCAGTTCTGCTGTATCAACCTCTTCACTCTCCCCTACCATTAGATTCATTTGTTGATACTGTTTACACTTATGCCCCAAAAACCATTTTCCACCACAATATTGTAGACCCCAGGGATGAATGGTTTTAGTATATTTTCCTTCTTCTGACCAGTAGTCTCAATAGTAGGCTTACTCCTCGCACCAGTGATGAAACCCTTGTTCTGACCAGAAATAGTATTGTGGGTATTCCTCTTGCTCACTGCTTTAGCCCCCTTCTCCATATCTGGCCATCCAATATGCTTCACAAAGATTTTGTGGTTTCAAAGGTTTAAGATAGTGTTTGATATCATGCCTCAACCCATTAACAAAGCACTTAACAAAGAACTGGGGATTCTGGAGTGGGTTCTCACTCTTATAAACAGCCATAAGCTCTTCAAATCGATCTATATAATCTGATACACTTAGGTTGTACTGTTTCACCGAATGGAAATTTTCCAATACCTCATACCCACTGTGTTGAGCAAAGCGATCACATATCATAGCACAAAAATCAGGCCACGGTGGTGGGTTCCAAAGCAACCCAGTACTTCTTAACCATCTGTCAGCCCTCCCAACCATGTAGATTTGTGCTAAATCGAATTTGGCTTCATCAGGAACATTTGCCATGGCGAAGTATGTCTCACTTTGCCTAATCCACTCCAATGGCTCTCCACCATCAAATTTTGGGAAATCAAGTTTAGGGCCCTTAGCAATGGACTTATAAAAACTGTGGACCCTATCGTTACTAGGGTTGGGGTTCCACTGTCTTGCATGATACTGAGATTGGGGTATATTCAAGTAATCTCTAGGATTCAAACGCCACTGGTTAACCCAGTCAGGACCTCGAAGGGGGTTCAGGTTGTTGAAGGCAGGTGGAGTGACAAAAGCATGTGGCAGTTGATTTTGACCCCATCTATTAGGAACTCCAGAATTCCCAGTGGAGGGAGAATTAATGTTACCTTCATGTGTCCCAAGTAGCTAAACTCCCTGTGTACTGTTGATCTGCCCCATGTCCTTGATTCTTCGGGCCATCTCCACTTCCATCTCTCCCGATTGAACTGCCTCTTGTCTGATTCCTGACTCTTCAGCTTGTTGCATTTGAGGAGTACCTCTTCCCAGCGTCGGCTCTGTAGTCCTCATCTGAGGGCTCGCCAACCCTTGCAGTAGCGCTTCCATCCTGGTCATCTGGTCTTGCAATCCAGACACTTGCTTTTGTAGATCCCCATTTGACGTTGCAATACATCGGCCTTGTAGCTGGCCTCCATCGCCTCATGCCGAACTGCCGTGAGTTCCGACGATTCCGTCTCGATCCTTGCCATGGATTTCGTCATTCCTTCACAGGTCGACAAGGCTTAGGGATTTTACCCGGATTTGAAGTCCGGAACCTTCACCCAGTCCGATCTCGTCCGCCGCCACGGATCGAAGGCAATAGGGGATTTTACGAGGAACCGTAGTTCCCAACCCAATCGCTCCCGACCCCTCTTGCCGAGGATTGGCTAGCTCTGATACCAATTTGTCAGATCCCCCGGGAGGTAGATCTGACTTTGAGAAGAAGCAGAAGTCTGGGATGGAAAATTGCCAAGAACAAGCAAAAGTAGAATACGCTACAGCTAGGGCTACAGTGTTAGGTCTTGACGGCAGATGCCCCTTTCATTACACAACGGAAAGTATATATGTATCGGTACATAATCCCAGGATTAATGCTAAGAGTGATTACTGTAATTACAACCAGATTAACTGAATATTATGCATTAATCTTAGTAAAATCACTCAATAACTAATTACGCTTTTGCCAGAAGTGATCCGATACGTTGATCTCCCGCCATTGGAGTCGGATTACATCTAGGCCGTCCGCCCATATTTGGTATGCAATATTACGAATCGTTACTTTCTTCAACTTCAGCGCCTTCTTCCGTCTTCAATTCTTATAGGTTATGACAGCGCTCCTCTTCTACATCGCCAAGAGGTTGTGGTCCTTTTTGCTTCGCCCTCGGGTTTGGGGTTTGGGAGAGATTAGTCGCTGTTGTTCCATGACTTGTGCCGCGGAGTGAAAAATTTTGGGGTTTGGGGTGTCACACATGTGCTCTGATCGTGGTCTTGTAAGGATTAGCGGGATTAGTTGTCCATATTTTGTTGGTATACTACAGTGTGATGATTTAAAAAGAATAAGGAACATCGCAGGTTAGGGTTTGCATATGATGGGTCTCCTTTGTTTGACTTCTAGTGTTTTTGCGGTGACTTAGGCGATACACGTTATATGGCGATAGTCTCTCCATCGCTTTTGATGTGCAGGGTTGTGCTGGTTTGGTCTTGGTTTAATGATAATAGTTGGGTGATTACAATCTGTATCTGGATAGTGTTTATTTGTACACATCCGTAGGACTGTAAGAGCTTCCATCACTTTTGGCCCAACGTAGGATTAGTCTTCCAGTTGTTTGTACCCTTGTTTGCATTTTTTATATCTGTTAATGGTTAATGAAAGCTTACTACTTACTAGTTAATTTCACAATCTTTCTAAGTTACTTTCTCGCATGAATCTATTTCTAGAACTAGCTAAATCGCCTGCACAATTGCACGGTTTAGCCTTTCTAAAACAAAAATAGGGAAATGCTCTCATTTTCTATTCTTTGTGGTTTTTCCTACTGTTATCTCGGGCATTCTTCATCTTCGATTTGTGTCTTTCGTATTAAGAAACCAAGCTTTTCTCTGGTTTGAATTGATGCTTCATATAATTATCGATTTTATTCCCAGGGTAAAGAATTTTTTAAATTGGCTACCAATTGATGGTAATAGTAAAAAAAACAGAATGCATCAAAAATATATCGCTTTATGCAAAGCGTTAGATGGTAAGTCTAAAAGTTCTTGTTCTCTCTTTTTGTTTGGCTTCAGTGGGTACCAAGCTTTTCTTTTCGTAAGGAATATGTATTTGTTGTTGGATAATTCTTTTTATAAATACCACCAGATAACCTTTTATTTTTTAAGAATGCCAGAATTAAGCACTGCATTGTACTTCATCAAACAAAAATTAAATAAAACTCAATGCACACTATACTAGTGGTATTAGATGATTAGATCAGCATAACTTTAACTTAGATGTGCTTTAATAATTCTCTGAAGGCATAAGAAAACAGAATGCGTGCATGCCCTGGCTGGCATTTTTTTACCCCAATGTTCCAAATCTCCATATCAGATCATGTATTTAATATGAAATTTGTTTGTTTGCACACATTTGTAATGAAAAATGGTATTTTTATTTGCATATGTAAAATTCATCCTTATCTTGCCAAAGCTGAGTGTCAAGCTGAGTGTCATGTCAGTATACATGTTAGAAAGGTTTGCTACATTTGTCCACTGCATGATTGAAACAATGGTTGTTTTGCTTTGAGCAGTGTTGCCGAGGAGAGAAGGCAATAAAGTAAGCTTCGAGATGTGTTCTTGGTAAGATGAGAATGTGCATGAGTCAGTGATTGGTACTCCTAGACTCGCGGTAATTGCGTGTGTTTCTAGGCAAGATGAGAGTGTTAAGAGTGTGACTGGTATCCCTAGACTTCTAGTAACTGTGTTTTTCGTATGATGAGAATGTCTGGACTCTGTTATTGGTACGCCTAGACTCACAGTAATTGTGCAATTGCATGTTCTAGTCTCATGTAAAAGCTACCACCAAATTTAAATTCTGCCATAGAATGGTTTCCATGCGTACTGCCATCGAATAGAACCTGTAAAGATGGAGAGGACTAATAAAGAACGTACAGAATCCTTAAACTGAAAACAGGATCACAGAGAAGAAAACAAGTCTTTTGATCGTAACATCGTTGTCTCTTCATGTAGTACATCAACAAGGCTAGATAAGAACATACGCAGCAAAATTATTATTAAAAAATTGATTAGAGGGTCAGATCAGAGTTAAATATGATATTAACATTTGTTGAGATGTATAGATGCTTGCAATCTCGTTTGACGCAACCGCCGGCGCCACATCTCATGGTTGGCTCCGTACTTGCTGAGAGCAAAGTCAGACGTTGAGAGTATCAAGACTGACCCCCATTATCTTTCTGCCAGTCAGTACTATGATTCCATGTCTAACGCCTAATAGAGGACAAAAGGCACTACACCTATGATGCATATCATGTGTAATCTGGAGCTCCAGATTGATCTAGCCATTGTAATTGTGTACCACTGAACAGAACAATATATTTTTCCATGTTATACATTTAATCTATCCTGATATAGGATTTTAAATGAAATTGTACAGAACGATATTTTTCCATGTTATACATTTAATCTATCCTGATATAGGATTTTAAATGAAATTGTACAGTGACTACTTATTTTAGTTGGATTCCGATTGATGAAGTATCCTTATGAGTTGTAATTATATGTGGCCCACCTTGTGAGCATTTGAGATATTTCTTTTTCTTTCAGTTAATGAGATAATTTCTAGGAATTTATCTTTTCCCTGATTTAAGAATTCCCTCAAAGGAGGTGCTTTGATATCACCAGTTAGTTTTGTGTATAAATTGTTATAAATTATGGCTGAATTTTTTTGGAGCAGTGTTTGCTTTTTACAACAAGATCAAGAACACAAGCAAATAGAGATAAGAGCACAAAGATTGCAATAACTTGATGAATAGCATGAAGAGGAATGATTTATTACAACTTGCTGGTTACAAAAGGCCCCCCACAAGCCCCACTCTTATACCATGAAGAAGCGGAGGAACTAACCTACGCCTAAAATTCTTTGCTATTTTCTTACCAACCCTAGCTCTCCTCCCCTTCTTCATATAGCCAAACTAGCCCCTTTAGTGGGTCGAAACCCAAAAAGGATTTGGGGAACTCGTCTTCCCCATAATACCCAGGTTTGTCACTCACACACACACACTTTTCAAGGTGTTTACAAGGATTAACCCACTCACACCTGTGTTTGATTCATTCCACACACACGACCCTAGTCTAACCCTAAACCACTTCCCTTGCACGTCACCACACCACGATTTTGGTGTAGGCCTCAAGTCCGGTTTTAGGCATTTTAAAAAATGCCCCGGTGAATCTTTCAGGTACCTTCCCTTGCCTCCGTCTTTAACTTGTCGCGCAAACAACCATGTAGGCCATGTGGAGTTGATCAATGGCTTCCCTCCCATCAGTAAGTCTCTCCCGCTTCCAGCTCTCACCGGACCACGCCTCACTTGAACCAGCGAAGTCACTTGATCCTACCCGTTGCTCGAACCTTCCCTCGAACGCATTTCTTGACGTTACCATGTGTCATGCCTGCGCCCAATTACCCCACACGACCTCCTTAACCACTCTGCTCTTCGATCCACCCTGACCTAGTCTTAGTCATCCATCGTTGACCATAGTTACCTCCTATCTTCCTTGCACATTCAAAGACTAAGAAATTATTTTTGGGCATAAGTTTTTCATAACTTGACTCATGTTAGCATAAACATACAATACAATACAACCACACAACAACACCCAAACCAACCAAAAACCACTCTCACTATTCACTGGACGTAACCATCGGTATGACCGCACTTCCAATGATGGTCGTACCGTACCGATTGTACCGCCAATCATTTGCCAGTCTAACCAGTCCCAAACCGACTTAACCCAAGGCCAGTATTACCTTCCCGGTAGTACCGCCATGCAAAGCCTAATTATACCATTCTTCAGTAGTACTGTAGTTTTGCACTAGTATTATCGGATCTGGCCACTGGCCATAGCCTAAAATCCCCCAAAATGACCCTATCTGAAAAATAGCTACCCACATCTAGACAAAGGTCATACTGCACCTGCGGTAGTACCAGTCCTCACATTCGGTACTACCGCTGTCACTAGGTCGGTACTACCTATAACACCCCAGCCCGACCTGAGCCCAGAATGACACCACTATCCTTTTTCTCAATAAAATGGCCCATCTGTAATACATCTCTCAACGGCAAATCTTTAACCAAGGTTCCATAAGTCAATTACCTAACACAAGTATGACATGTATTGAAATAACAAGCATTATCACTAGCACATTATATAGCGTATTACTGCTTGCTTCAAACTATAGATGGTCGAATCAGCAACTAATGGTTCGTAGGAATAATTTGCTCACGGCCAAGATGAAGGGATTTTGTTGACATCTTGTACAAGCTGATGCAGTACTTGGGCTACAATCACCAGCCCATCTTTCAAGGCCAAAAGACTTCAAAAGGAATCAGGGAGTCATGGATCATAGAGGTCTTCATATATGCCAAGGATGGTGAGCACTAGCCCCACACCTTCAAGAGCCTACACAGGAGGAGTACTACCACCAATGCTCTCCAGGATGTCGCCCGTCTAGCCACTGCTTGCTTGCGTGAGATCCATGAGGCTACCCTTCTATCATCTCTATTTTCTTCTATCCATCCCGCCGGCGGGGAGCACACCACTGTGAGACATTTGTCCTAGTAGCTGAGGATGATTCACTGCGGACTTATCAAGTTCAGCTCACACGAGCTATGGGGCCACATACACCGAGGCATTGCACGAGACTGCCAACCTTTGTCAACTCCTGATCGTTAGCAACAGTTGGGTAGAGGCCCTACGTGAGTAGCTCGCCAAGTGCCAAAAAGCGCTCACTGTAATGGAGCAGCAAGAAGGCCACGACCCTTATTGAGCTCCAGCGGACCATGATGGTAGCCACAATCCATGCTCTAGCACCTGCTGGACCTACCATCATCCCCGCTGATCCCACCCCATCCCGGCCCTAGACTAGGGGTTTTTGTTTGAGTATTATCGCATGCAAGAGCATGTGGTGCCCTAGTCTGCCGATGGTTATCATCCTTGGGGGTACTCGCCGAGGACATAGTCACAATCACTCCCATTCCCGCTGTAGTTCACCCAGCTACAGTGACAGTCGTTCTCGCTCCCGCTCACCAGGCGATAATCCCACTTGCCTCGGAGCTAGTTTCATAGAAGAGTAGATGGATTAGGCTAGTAGAGTGCTTACTAGGGGTAGTGTTTTGATAGTAAGCACTAACCCTCGTAGTAATGGTGAGTTGTAAGATATATGGTATGTGCTTGTATTAGATGTAGATGTTGTGATATATGGTATTGTACTATAAACTTCATGACTAAGCACAGCTTAGGTGCTATGTAATAATTGTCATGTAACCGCTATTTATGAATGGCATGTGGCCACAATAGGCCTTCTATTGTACATTGTTTTATCGTTTGCCTTATTTGAGTGGTTTTTGCTTGTTTTGGGCTAACTACTCACCTATCTGGATTTTAGTATTGAATGAGATTATTCTCCACAGATGGCCCCAAAGAGAGTTACCAGGACGCAAGCTAATGCTAACCAAGACGCCAATCAAGAAGCGCCACTTGTAGGATGTGGGAGAGGTTGTGGACGAGGAGCTAATCTTCCTCCCCCACTGGTCAATCCCACTATGGCAAAAGTCATGGCACAATAAACCCAAATTCTGCAAGCTATTTACACGGGTCATCAAGTGAATGCCAGCAACAGCAGCTCCAAACTAGCCAATTTTCTAAGGACTCGGCCCTTAACCTTTTCTTCTACCAATGAGCTACTTGAAGCTAAGATTGGCTTCACAACATTGAGAAGAAGCTACGACTTGCCAAGCGTGCCAAAGAAGACAAGGTGGTTTTCGCCACCCATTAGCTCAAAGGAACAACAGCTACCTGGTGGGAAAACTACCTAGCCGCCCGTGGTAAAAAAAGCCCTATGACTGCGAAAGACTTTGACGAAGAGGAGACCGAAGTGGAAGAAGAAGCGGAAGAAGATGCAGAAGAGGAGGGAAAAGAATTAGCTGAACAAGCTTATCAAGCTATCCAAGATTGCATTCAGAACCAACTTTGTACTCACAGGAATCATACAAATGAAGAAGAATGGATTCCATGCTTTAAAGCAAGGAAACATGTCAGTCAGTGAATACCTCACAAAATTTAATCAGCCTATCCACCTAGAGATGTAGCGGATGTGGAGGAAAAGATCAACCGCTTCTTGGAAGGCATGTATGAGGATCTGTGAGTGCAGTTGATTATCCAAGACTTTCCTAGTTTCCATCACCTTATCAACAAAACCCTCATTCCTAAGAATTAAAGAAGGAATATAGAAGCTAGCCACAAACGCAAGCTAGCTGTCCAGAGACCACAAGGAAGTTTTATTCAAAGGAATTTCAAGAACCCTCCCATTTAGAGGCCAGCTGCAATTCAGCCTCCAAAAATTTCTAGCTTCAGCACCACGTCCAAGCGGTAGTACATTCTAAACTCTATGCCCTGCAAGCCAGTCTACTAGAATAAATCTTGCTACCAACCTCAACTACTTTAATTCAGGGAAAAAGGGAACTTCGCCAACCATTGTCCGTATAAACAAAAAACACATGTGAAGATTAACCTGGGACAACTCTAGCCCATGGTGAACCTTCAACACCTGGCAAGGGGTATTAGACCCCTTAGGCAACAAAGGCAGCCTCGATAGCAAATCGTGGTTGTGTCAATCATATCACTTCTAAAGAAGCCCAGGAAGCTATAGGTATTCTGATGTATACATTCTCTATCAAATCAGTACCTACACATATTCTCTTTGATTCTAGGGCTTCACATTCTTTTATAGCAAGGAAGTATGTTGAAAAAATTAAGCTACCAACCTATAAGTTAAACCTATGATACTTAGTTCACCTAGGGGACCTATCATGGCCACATTAGTGAGCCCTGGGGTGGTAATTGCCATAGAAGATTTTGGATTCCTAGCAGACTTGATGGTACTAAATTTGATATTGGATATTATTTTAGGAATTGATTCGTTGGCAAAACACTAAGGGGTAATAAACTGTGCCAATAGAAAAGTGAGCCTGAACAAATGCCCTGGATCAACCATAGAAATTAATGTAAACCGTCCATATCGATGGGGTCGTGTAATTCATTATTTGGAGATATGCCTCTAGAAAGTACAGAATCTCATTCTAATATTTCAAAATATTTGATTTTCATAGCAACATAGCCTCTCGTAACACTACGTTATTTTTATAATTTTTTAAGTGAATGACAATAGCAAGAATATGATGCACAATTATAGGAGATATTGGATAGTACACTCTGGATAAATCAATAGTGGAGTCATAAAAGTCTTTCAAAAATACTAGTAACTTCTCCGCAACATACCAGTGTTGCTCAATCAATAGTGTATTGCCAGTATGGCTTTGATAGTGTGTGTGGATAAAAAAATGGGCTTATAGGGTAAAAGATTTTGTAACATGAGATAAGTTGAGCTCTACCTTACCGGCATATCCGCAGTGAACTTTCATGGATGTACACCCATCGCAATGCAGTAGGTCTTATATGCTGCAATTCGTTGGTTAGAACTATTTACAAAAGAAATTATATCGCGGAAAGCTTGAAGATATGCAGTAGGTCTTGTATGCTGCAGACAATTCATGATGATATATTTTGCAAAACAGCAATTCTTACCTGATCTTCAGACAACAATTCTTCATGACCTTGTCGAAATCTGCCCACACGTCCGACGTGCTGAGTCTGAATCTCTTTGCTCTAGTGCTTGTTGATACAGAGGTATTAGTAGAGTCTGACGATGGTACAATCACGATCTGCTCGGTGGCCTTGCCATTTGAGGTGGAGGTGGAGACGTCCTAAAGGATGCAAGATTTTCTGGATTAATTACATATTCACTCGCAGGAAAATCAACATAATTTTCCATGGAGAAATGCGAAAATCTGCAAAATGCAATAGAAAATCAAACTATTACATATTTTATATCACAATAAAGAAAAATAAGAACAATATAGTACATGAAAATTAATATTGTAACCTGTTTCCTTGATTGTATGCTGGATTTCAAATTTTTGGGTTTTTGGCAAAATTATTTCGATTTTTACCAAATTATCACAAAGTGTTTCAAAATTTTCATAAGAGAATGAGGAGAAGAAATTGTTGGTTTGAGTGTGGATAAATGAGGGGAGGTATGATGCCTATTTATAGAAAAATTTAAGATTTTTTTTTGAATTTTGTCATATTTTTAAAATCACAAATGATCACAAAACAGTTATAAATTTTACAAAATTAACTATTACTTGTGCTAAACGAGTCAAATGAGATGTGTCCAACGTCCCATACTCAGACCAAACATGCAGTCACATTTTCGTATGTAACGAGCTGCATGGTTGACCAAGGCAATGGCCCAAATATGACCCACGATTCTATACTTATCTACTGATCTTGTACCATGCCGTAAGTCGTATATACAGTATCGAACTGTAGATCAGTCCGCTAGACACACCACTAGCGGGCAGCACGGGGATCCAGACCTCTAGAAGTGTCGAATATTGAATTTTCCCAATTGGTAAAGGACAACTGGACAAGGTGGCCAGACGGTGTATAGTGCGAATGCGAGCAATGAAAGTGTGCAAGTCCCTGACCCTGTGTCACTTCCCTACCTAACTCCCCACGCTAGCCACCGCCTCTCCCCCGTCCCGCAAACCCTAACCCCATGTCATCGCCGCCGCCGCCGCCGCCGGCGGAGGCCGAGGGCGAGAGCCGCGACTGGGCGGAGATGCCGTCGGACGCGCTGGCGGCGGTGTTCGCGAAGCTGGACGTGGCCGACCTTCTGACAGGGGCCGGGCTGGTGTGCCGCGCGTGGCGCCGGCTCGCGGCGACCGACCCCACGCTGTGGCGCCGCGTGGACATGAGCCACCAGGGCGACCTCCTGGAGACCGAGGAGGCCGAGGCCATGGCGCGCGCCGCCGTCGACCGCGCAGCCGGCACCATGGAGGCCTTCTGGGCCGACACCTTCGTCACGGACGGCCTCCTACGCTACATCTCCGAGAGGTCTCAGCTGCTTTTCCCTTTTCTATTACTTTTCCGTTTCTTGCATGATGAATGATGGCACATGTTTTCGTTAATTTACGGCTCACGCTGCGATGTGTGCCATTACAACCAAACTGTGATGTTAGTGAAATATACGATTTCCCTTAGGTTGGATCGAGAGGAGAAAGTTGATCTTCTTATGGATATATGCTGATAAATCACATTGCGTATTTATGTTCTTAATTTTAAATAGATCCGCGACATAGGGTTACTCTTTTTTCTTTGGAAAATGGAAATGGACCTTTCTGCCGTCAAGTTTGACAACCATTTTGCATCCTATTGTGTTTGCATGGAATTTCTAGTCATGTTTCTCTGTTTGAACCTCATATTTAATTTATTGCACCTTTGATGTGAACCATTGATTTGTGATGAAATTGGAATTATTTTAACAAGTGGGGGGCTAGAGGAATTCACTGATAGAAATGAGCTTGTTGTACCGAACCTTCCTCAATTTGTAGAAGTGGTAATTATTTATTCGTATAAAAGATTAGGGATTAGTTATGTTAGGATCAAATGACATCTGAGTGTGGGTGAATCGGCCCAAGATCAGTTTGAGATATCTAAAAATCCTTTCACCTCCAAAAGAAAAAAAAATCTACTGAGCTTAATGTTCTTTTCCTGATAATCCTGTTCAAGCACCAACAAAACAAACCAATCTTAGTGACCAAATAAGGTTAGATGGAATAAAATAAATTCTTAAAGGTAAAATGCTTGGGACACGTTGCTTGGGTCTCTAGTCCTGCATCTTTGTCTGACTCCATGGACCTAGCTAGATTGTCTAGCTCGTAGATTGGGACAGATTGTGAGGCAACTGCATGCAAGTCCTTACAAATTTTGAAATCCACATAATCACTGTCAATGGCACCACACTTGATCCCTTAGAACTTTCTAATAACACAACCTGCACATCTTTATCTGTAGTTGAGGTTTGTTATCCGGGAGGGAATTGACATGTTCCTCCTTTGGGGTGAAAATGGATCGGATAATGCTTAAACTATATTCGCATCCATATTTTTTTTCTCAGATTCGAATACGAATTGAACAAACGCCGGATACGAATATGGACCGGACAAATGCCGGATACGAATTTGAATCGAATATCTACTCAATTCGGTCGGATCCAGATGTCCTCACAACTTATGTAGTATAAAGACATTAATGACATTTTATCCTTGTACAATCACACTTAATCATTCTAATTGATTTACTTCACATAAAGAAACACGAATTCACGTTCAATTAAAAAAACTTGTCCAATTAATTAGTCGTATTGTAATAAAATATGCATATTGTTTCGTCGCATACGAATACGGATAGTCCGGATAAAATAACATTTCGGATCGTAAAAGTCCATACCATATTCGTATCCATATTTTTTATGCGAATTCGAATTAGAATACAAATATGATGGAAATTGTTAATCGGATGGAAAAATCTATACCATATTCTCATCCTATTAAATACGGTAACCAGATAATACGGATAATTCATATCCACTTTTCACCCCTATTCCTCCTAATATCAGCCAAGAGCAGGGTTTCTAAGGCTAGTCAGAATGGGGGTATTTATGTGCTTTGTTTTGCATAGAATATAGGAATTGGTGAGCATTAACATGGAAACTTACATAATTTACAGGGAGGAAAAGCCATCTGAAAAAAAAATGAAGAAGAATAGTTTGGTTTCCAGCGAACTAGCACACTAGCAGGGTCTAGGATAATTGCTGGAAACCTTTTATTTATTACTAATTACAATGCTTATAATTGTTAGAACTCAGTTTTAGTCAATAAACAATTGGGAATAATAAAGGCATCTTTCATTGAAGACAGACCTGTTAAACATATGAGCTGTATTTGGTTAAAAACAAAATATCCCCTGACTGACATCTTGTCCTAATGATTTACCAACTTTAAATGTCAAGTCCAACCAACCCACTCAAATCCTGGCCTTCTTGGGACTTTCAAAACAAAACTACCCACTCTAATCCTCACGATTAACTAACCATATATGTTCTAGAAATTTCAATTCATTCGATGATAGAAATCACATGGTAGTTGGTACACATCCTTCCTTTTGTATTAGCTGGAGTGTAAAAGGAACACTTAAAATTGAACAAGATGTAGAACTGAGCTGGCTGTAGTGTAATTGATTGACTCCTTTTGCTGTTTCCTGTAACCCTGTTGGTGTTCTCCGAAAGGTAGGCAGTTTGACCACACCATTGACATATACTGCTTTTTGATTGATGCATTATGAATTGGCACTTCAGGCACCCTGACTTTGGTAGCTGGGGAATTTCTCTGAGTTCATATTGTAGACTTTTATGTTGATCTTTCGGTAACTATTTCTGTTTCATGCATGATCACCTCTCTCTTGTTCCGCATTTCTCCCCTATAGTCAAGAGTATCTAGAAACTTGGCAACCTCCGGAACTTTTACATTGTTATCTAGTTTCTTCAGAATCCATCAGATTCTTTCCAAACTAACTGTATGTATTTAAGGAAGAACGTTGAGAGTGCGCCTGCCCATTTCAGAAAGTTATCTACATTTTACATAATGTTTGAAGACTGTTCGTAACAAGAGCCTGACTTCAAATGTATGGCTTGACTAAATGCGTTACATCATGCCCTCTGGTTTTGGCCTGTATCCCCAATTACTAAAATCAGTTAACAATTATGCAGTGAAAAGACAAACATGTAATTGCTCAGTAACTAATTTGTATTATGGTATTACCTACTGTAAATTTTCCTCTCTGAAGTAAAACCTGTCTGCTGTTCATATTTTTGTAATCATCCATTATGTTTAGTAAATGAAGTTCCAAGTCAGAATTGATACTTTTGGTTGTGTGTTGATCCTTTTTGTTGTACGTTAACAGTTTGCTTCAAGTTAAACAAACTGAACCTACGTCTATTATTTGAATTTTCTGGCTGGACCCGGTATCAAGTTTGATTACACTGGTTACTAGCTTCAGCAACATTCAATTGTTAGTTATGCTGAGATGATGCTTATTTCTAGTAGAGGCATGGTTCATTGTCCTTGTTCCGATGGTTTGATAAGATGTGATATGTAGAGTGTATTTTTAGAACTGTATGCATGCCACTACATTTATAGATTTTCCCCCAATTATGGTCAATGTAACAGTACAGGATATTTTACTTTGACATGGTTATTTACAACCATTTGTATTGTTCAAGTGATATTTCTTATTATGAGCTTAGAAAGCGTGTTTGGATTTGGCATAGCCTAACTGTTTGGATTGGCTAAAAACAAGACACTTACGCAGATTTAACATCTTTCCATGCAGAGCCTTCTCATTGAAGAGCCTTCAACTCAGCTTGTGCCATAATGTCTCTAATGAAGGGTTGGCAGAGGCAGTTAAGGGCTTTCCTCAGCTCGAGGAGCTGGATATTACATTCTGCTCATTGTATGGCAGCGTGTGTGAGTCTGTTGGCAAAGCTTGCCCACAACTCAAATCCTTTAGGCTGAACGAGCGCTGGACTATTCTTCAAAGTGAGTTTGCAGTCTATGAGGGCATGGATGATGACACAGAAGCATTGGGGATTGCTACGAATATGCCTGAGCTCCAAGACCTTCAGTTGATTGGCAACAACCTAACTAATGATGGACTGATGGCAATCCTTGACCATTGCCCTCACCTTGAATCACTTGACATACGCCAGTGCTACAACATTCAAATGGATGATGCTCTGAAATCGAAGTGTGCTAGACTAAGATATCTTAAGCTTCCTCATGACTCCATCTCTGATTTCAAGTACCGGGCTTACATTGTCAGCAGCGTAGCTTACTCTGTTTCTGATTTTGAGCTTGATATGTATGATGATCTGCTGGATGTGGTCACTGATGATGATGCTGATTTTGATGATATGGATGATTTTGGTGACGTGGGCTCAGATGCTGCCATGTATGATGATGAGTTTGATATCTGAATAAAATGTGATCAGGATTGGTTTTTCATTGTGAGGTGACAAGTTGTGACCTCAAATGGTTTGGTGTTTCCCTGTATTGAAATTCTGGAAGCTAGGTTAGCATAAGCAGTGCAATGTGGAGTATTTGTCATAGGACATCTCCATTTCTTTGCACCCCTTTTTCAATAGGCTGCTGTAACCAATTATCTATTGTATTTGCTGTGATACTCGGTTGTTTGCACATGCAAGATTATCGTATTCTCTGTGCCCTTCTAATTTGTGCTGCAGTTGTGAGTTGTGACGAAGTACAGTTCTTGCAAATGAATTATGCCAACCAGTTTAAGCATCATACTTCATTTGCAAGCACATATGAATGCGTAAACCAGTTTAATACCTTTCCTTACAAATGAATACTTCATTTTTCTCTAATTAAACTGGCCGTTACCGAAGCATGATGCTTCCCTTTGAGCTTTGGCAACAAACTACCTGCAGGGGACGGCTGGGACCTACTAATTAAAATGATTAGTTTTGTTGCAGACTAATATTCGTACATAAAGCTAAAAAAATAAACTGGCTAATATTTGTGATCATCACAATTATCAACTGGAAAGAGCTTTTAAGTAGAATCAAATTATCTAAGAGATGGAAAGTTTAAGTCACCGGTTTAACTGCTAGTTTCATGTTGATTTAACTGGTTTGACAAAAGTTCTAAAAAATCTAAGTTATTTGTAGCTTAAGCAAATCAAATCTAATTTGGATTTGATTTTTCTTCCTTGTTTTACAAAGAAACCAAATAGCAGTTTTATTTATGTACAATAGCAATCGCGTGACTATACCAACCGACTTAAAAGTCTACATAAAGAGGGGTACTCCCTCATGTAATGGTGTGTAATGTTTATGAATATGAATTAAGTGTATATTATGTTGGCTTTAGGGTTTTATATCCCTATTATCTTGTGAGAGTCTGAGTAACTTTTATATGTCTTTACAGGTTCTTTGAGTTTGCTTAGAGTAATCTATCATGATAAACCATTTCGTGCTCTTGCTGATAGCAAGTTGCGTGGATTGGATTCATGTGAAGGTTATGATACAATTGTGGTGGTTGTAATCTTATGCTTGACACAAGTTTGTTTCCTTTATCAAATCATGTTGCTTTCTTGATTCTGAACAATTATTTGTGATCGTTGTGGTACTAATTGTATTGTTTTGGTTGATTTATCTTCATCGACCGTGTGATCATCGTCACCGTAAGATCGGACCAACCCTAAGGGTTTGTGTAGTCGGATCCGCATCATCTGGTATTAGAGCTCAAGGTTGAACAGTGATAAACTTCAGTTGCACGATGACATCTATCCTTTAGCTTGGTTCATTTTCATCCTACCACAAAAGGACATAAAATATTTGCTTTTCTTTTAGCCTGTTGATTTCAATATGAAAATTTTGGTGAGTTAAGTTTTAATCTATTAAAACATTGGCTAGCTTGCTGATCCAAAAACTATCTTGTTTACTTTTGGCTTGAACTATATTGTCCAATTTTCAGATCTGCCCACTTTCTGTTCTTCATATAAAAACCTAGATCCGGTCTAATTGCTAGTGCTTTTTCAGAACTGGTTAACTTGCTTTTCGCTTATACTTTTTTGTTAACTACATCTATTGTTGAGTTGCAATATTTTTCTCTTATATTATGTGATCAGTGACTAGGCAATTGTTTTCTTTCTTGGATTACTACTTAAGTTCACAATAGTCTAGAATTCAGATTGCATTGCTTTGACTAAACCTACCAAGCTCCACATATATTGTTATTTTCTTGGTTGCACTAACTATGTCAAGTACATCCCATCATGGTTCGCACCATGATGATGAAGATGAACAACACTATGTGGTGACCTTCCCCATGCATAACTTGGACAATTATTGCATAACATAGGATTGAGTCCCAGTGTACTGTACAAAGAAAGGTATGGGATGGATTAGACTTTCCATACTCGCTGCAAAGTGAGAGGGAAGGTTTGTGCCATGTTCATCGACCACACGAGTTCAATCAATGCTGCTAGCATTGAGCTCATTGAGAAGCTAGAACTACCAACAACCCCACATTCTCAACCATATGTGTTAAAATGGTACATCGGCACACTCGACTTCACGGATCAAGTTAAGGTATTGTTTTCATTGGGCAAATTCTCTTGCGAGATTTTGTGTAATGATAGCCTACAATACAGGTTCTTAATTTGTCGCATATAGTATTTGTTTAGAAAATAATAAGTTTGGTGGAAATCAATGCTCATTTTCACCGTATATAGGCTCTCTCTATCTCTGAGAGGTCCACTGATGCGGGGTGAATGATGCGCATCCGACCACATGAACCCTTAGGGTTAGATCAATCTTATGGTGATGATGATCATAAGGTCAATGAAGATAACTCAACCGAAGCAATACGATTCAAGATTATACCACAACTATCACAAGGGTAACTTGAACAAATCAACACGATTTGATAGAAGAAGCAAACTTGTGTCAAGCACAAGATTGCAACCACTAAAACTACATCACAACCTTCACAAGAATCTAATCCATGCAACTTGCTATCGGCAAGAGCACGAAATGGTTGATCACGATAGATCACTCTAAGAAAACTCAAAGAACTTGCAAAGACATACTAAAGCTGAAACTACAGCCTACCACTTTATTATTGTAACATCCTAGTTTTTAGTGCTTTTTCAAGCTTTAAAAATAAAAACTACCATTTGGATTTTTCTTGAATTAATTAAAGCTTAATTTGAATTTTTAGAAATTTACAAGATTTAATGTGACTAAAATAAACTTCAATTAATTCAAAATCTATTTTATTTGGGTTCCTTGTGTTGCAAGGATTTTTTTTGTATTTTCTTGGTTTTTCGGAGTTTGTTTCCTTTTTATTTGTGCTCAATTTGATTTAACCTAATTTCTGGATATAGAAAACCCTAGAAAATTCCTAAAGCCTTTTTGGGCCAAAACCCAAAAGTCTGGTGCATCTCTTTTCCATGCGTCTTGGCCCAACCCGTCGTCTCGGCCTAGTCTGTCTCGGGTCAGCCTCGCCTGCACGGCTTGCCTCGCTAGCTGTTCGATTCACGCTCGTACCACGCGTCACCCGTTTGCATCACCATGCGTCGTAGCCACACGCACGTGCCCGTGTTGTCGCTCACAGTGGGTTCTACTATCAGATCCATCGTCTCCAGGTGGGACTTCACCTTCGAGCCATGTTCGCCTTACTGCCGCTTCCTGTGTTTGCCTCGGACTCCTTGTCGTGGTCGTCTTGACTTATGTGTCACCGCGAATAAATAGCATGACGTCCCCTCATTTTTTGCATCTTTGAGCCATGCATCGTTTTTGCTTCTTCCATCATCTCGCCGGAGTTTCATTCTGTCGTCTTGTCGATGTAACACCCCAACCAAACATTGGCCTGAAATGCTACTAAACTAATCATAAAACAAATCTAACTAGTTGCTTACTACAAAATTTCGGCAGAGTCTCCTTTGTTTATTGACTAAAACTGAGTTCTAACAATCATAAGCATTGTAATTAGTAATAAATAAAACTACTATCAAGCTTAACCAAAGCGCGGAAGCAATATAAAAAGTTCTAAACCTTTATTACATTTTAGACCTAGCAGTCATAAAACAATTACCACTCTAGCAAAAGAATAATTAATGTCGAAAGTTCTCTATTTCTTCTATGGTGGATAATTCGTGCAAGTGCAACAACGCTAATCCTCCTTTATTCCCATGCATGCTGTCCTCATGAAAGTACCTAAAACAATCAACAAACAACAACGACAAAGAAGAGTGAGTACAAAGACTCAAACAAATATAATAAGCGATAACAAGAACAATCATGAACATCATCTCACAAAATTATCCATCAATCATATAATGAAACATGCTATGCAATATGATCAAAATCTCTTTATCTCTTCTCTTCGCATTTTACCAGACGCGGGTGTGCATCCGTCAATGCACACCCATGCCTCGTACCATCAGTGCAGGGACCAATTGCCCATACTCCACAAGTATGGGGACCTTTAGCCCGTCATGACATCAACATGACGGGGACCTCGGCGCTTGGTCATCTCGTGACCAAGACTTCAATATATCGGCATGATGCATATATGTGAATGTCTCAATAAAATAAAAATTGCATTCACCATATCCATGCATCATAAATTCTCATAATCACTTTCAAATGCAATCGACCATAAACGATATCAACATATCATTATCATATCATGAACACATATACTCACAATTTAGATCAAATATCATCCATTCATCAAACATCAACAATTCATCAAACATCAATAATCCACACCATCAATCATA
Source organism: Bonia amplexicaulis (assembly GCA_036346245.1). NCBI lineage: Eukaryota > Viridiplantae > Streptophyta > Magnoliopsida > Poales > Poaceae > Bonia > Bonia amplexicaulis. The sequence goes on along the minus strand of CM070738.1, from coordinate 10,918,392 downwards.
AACCATCATTATACTTACCTTAACCGCGAGAAAACGGAGGATGAGTAGAAGGTGCAACCCCGGGAATCCGTCCTCCTCCTGAATAATAATTATAATATTTGCTAAGACAACAGTAGTGGGTCTTTAGATAAAAATAACAACACCCTTAAACTAACCCAACATATTTAACTTGACCCAAACTCAAATCTTCCCTCGGCCAACCCCTGACTTCTACAGACAGTCACCTTGAAAAATTCATAACTTTTGATACAATGGTTCACATGAGGAGTTATCAGATTCTATGGAAAGATAATTAAATTATATAACTAAACCTATTTGGGGAGCCTTCCAGATTCGGCCATCTTCTACCTGATCCAACCAGTTTTCCCCAATCTGTATTTATCTCGGGACAGCGCACTAAAAACGCCGTAACTTCCACCAAAAAAATCGGAATTTGGACTTCTTGACCTTTCTGGAAAGATAAGAAAATTGTATACAACTTTCCTAATATGAAGATCCTCTGATTCGCCCGTTTACAAATTTCTAAAATCGATCTACCGAAACCCGTCGGGAAACCCTCCGAGATGCAAAACAGTCAACTTAGAAAAATCATAACTTTTGTTACGCAACTCGGAATCACGTGTTCTAGGACTTCATGGAAAGATAATTTCGTCCTCTACAATTCTCTAGGAGGGGTCCAGATCTGAATCCCCACGGATCTAAGCCAAAACTGCCGTCTACCACATTCTGTCCTAGCAGTCCAGACTGACGAAAATTGCTATCAAGATCAAAGAATATTATTCTAATGGGAAACAAGGATTACCCCTTGACGAATGGATGAAGAACACGAAGATCTCCTCCCGAATTCCTCCTTTTCCCTTCCCTCCTTTTCTTCTCTTGATCTTCTCCTCCTCGGATCCGAATGTCTTGTGAGCGATCTCCTCCTCCGCTTGATTGGCAGACAAGAGAGCTTCTTCACCAACAATGGAGGGAGGGAGGGGGGTGCTGCTAGAGGAGGGCGCAAGAGAGGATGGGGAGGCGCAATGGAGGAAAAGAGGGAGGGTGGGCGCCAAGGGGAGGCGGCTAGGGTTAGGGAGGGAGGCGCCTCCCCTCCCCCCTTGGGCTTAACTTCCCACCTGGGCCAAGGCCCAGGCCCAGGTTGTCCTATTTTATTCAGAAAACCCCTCAGGAAAATACTATTTTATTCTTTTCTTTTAAAGGTCCTTCTCCCCGATTAACCGATTAATCGCAAAATCTTTTCCGGGGTATTACACAATTAATCGTTCAACTCTCGAATCGCTTTTGGGGTATTACAGTCGATCTTCGTGCCTGCTCATCTTCTTTGCTGTTGGTGAACTCGTTTCTTCTTCACATCCTTGGCCATGTACTGCGTGACAGGAGTGCTCTTGAAATTTTTCCATGATTTTCCCATCACGAGGAGTGCCTGCCATTGCACGAGTCCCTCCCTGTAATTCTACTGGGATTTTGAACAAATTTGTTGTTTCCGCCCACAACTGATTTTTTTTGATCCTTTGTCAAATCTTTTCAGCTTGCTATGGTGATGGGGTCCTGTTGCCAACCAATTATCTCATAGGTAGTCCGAAATACTGCCGCTTCTTTCTTTGATTGCAGAGAGACCCCATTTGGAGAGACCACCGTAATGGTCATTTGGCCCTCTGGCCTTTTTGATACTCGTCGGCCACGCTTAGTTATCCCGATTTTCGGAGCTGAGACCCAGATGATGACGATGATGACTGTGTGGATGTCATCTCTCTTATAAGAAAAAACTTACTACAGTGAGCTATGAGCGTAAACAAATTAAGTTCTATGATCTGAATTACATACACCAGTGTCTCAAGGTCCCTTTAGAACAGTAACATACCGTTCCAAATAGATCTTGTAGCTAACAAGTGAAGTATAAATCATCAAGTATTAAAGATCATAAAACAAAGTTCTATGAATCAAATTACACACACTAGTCTCTCAAGTTTATTGAACCTAACACACTCGAGTGTGTAATTTTCTTCATGTCCTTTGAAGGTCTATGTGGCATATATTATTGCTACAAGGTCCCTTTGGAATAGCAACATGCCATTCCAAATAGATCTTGTAGATAACAAGTAAAGTATATATTATAAAGTACTAAAGATCATAAAACAAAGTTCTCTGAATCAAAATACACACACCGGTATCTCAAGTTCATTGAACTTGACACACTGGAGTGTGTAACTTGCTTCATGCCCTTTGAAGGTCTATGTGGCATATATTATTGCTACAAGGTCCCTTTAGAACAGTAACATGCCATTCCAAATAGATCTTGTAGCTAACAACTGAAGCATATGTCATGAAGTACTAAAGATCATAAAACAAAGTTCTATGAATTAAATTACACACACCAGTGTCTTAAGTTCGTTGAACCTGACACACTAGAGTGTATAACTTGTTTCATGCCCTTTGAAGGTCTATGTGGCATATATTATTGCTACAAGGTCCCTTTGAAATAGTAACATGTCATTCCAAATAGAAAGCATATATCATAAAGTACTGAAGATCATAAAACAAAGTTCTATAAATCAAATTACACACACCGGTGTCACAAGTTCATTGAACTTGACACACTGGAGTGTGTAACTTGCTTCATGCCCTTTGAAGGTCTGTGTGGCAAATATTATTGCTACAATGTCCCTTTGGAATAGTAACATACCATTCTAAATAGATTTTGTAGCTAACAAGTGAAGTATATATCATGAAGTACTAAAAATCATAAAACAAAGTTCTATGAATCGAATTATACACACCAGTGTCTCAAGTTCATTAAACCTGATACACTAGAGTGTGTAACATGCTTCATGCCATTTGAAGGTCTATGTGGCATATATTATTGCTACAAGGTCCCTTTGAAACGGTAACATGCCATTCCAAATAGATCATGTAGCTAACAAGTAAAGCATATACTATGAAGTATTAAAGGTTATAAAACAAATTAGCCAACTACTGAAGATCACAAAACAAATTAGCCAACCATTGAGATCTCAAATGACAGTAATAGTAACAATTTAGATCTCAAGCTTGAATATCTGATTTTAATATTAGATTTTGTAGTTAACAAGTGAAGTATATATCATGAAATAGTAACAATCACAAAACAAATTAGTCAACTCTGGAGATTAGATCTTGTAGCTAACAAGTGAAGCATGTATCATGAAGTACTATATATCATAAGTAATAGACTAGTATCATCTTCGAGCTAATATCTGAAGCCACTTTGGGATTTGGGTTTCGTACCATAGGGAGTAGAGGCGGCCGGCGTCAAGAGGGAGAGGCAGCCTCATGAGGGAGAGGTGGCGTCAGGAAGGAGGAGCGGCCGACGTCGGGAGGGAGAGGTGGCCGACGGGAGGGAGAGGCGGCCGGCGTCAGGAGGGAGAGGCGGTGTCGGGAGGTAGAGGCGGGCGTCTCGAAGGAGAGGCGGCCGACGTCGGGAGGGAGAGGCGACCGAGGGAGAGGCAGTGTCGGGAGGGAGAGATAGCGTCGCGAGTGAGTGAGCAGTCAGATCTAGAAAAACCTTACAGGGGCAGTGGAGACGGAGTGCGTGAGTGAGGACTCTGTGAGCAGAACCTATCCTTGGGGTATATTTATAGAGAAACTATCATAGACGGTTCTATTATGGAACCGTCTGTGATAGTATTATCACAGATGGTTCTTTTATAGAAATATGGGGCCGCATATCTTTATCTCTTTCACAAGGTGGACAATGATATCAAAAAATAATGGAGGGAAATACATCTCTATATGACTAGAGTCGTCACTACCTCAGTCTGCAGAGCATCTAGTCCATCAGGATTGATGACCTTCAGAGCAATTGCGTTAAAGAAATAACATAGCCTTATGATTGTCACTCAAACCTTGTTCGGCAAAATACTTCTAATTGCAACATGTAGCATGTGTGTCATTAGCACATGACAGTCATGAGACTTCATGCCAATTAATTTCAAATGTTCCATGGAAATAAGTTTCCTCATGCTGGTGGAGTGACCGAACGAAACTTTCACACCATGGAAGCACTGGCACAGTTGAGTTCTCTTAGACTTTGAGAGACCATGTGGAGGTCATCCCGTTGTGTATGATGAGTAATTGACATCGGTTTAGGAAAAGTCAAGTTTGAGTCGGTTGGTTCGGACCTAGACGTTGCGTGGCGTAACGGGCTCGGTCGGACTTGGTCGAACCTAGTCGTATGGGTTTAGGTTGCATATTCTAATGACTCAACAGATTTGATCTCTATTTACGCTTTCATGTATCGAGCGGTGCTATTTGACGTGTTTCTTGTCTGTGTGACTGCAGGACGTCGAGGCGGAGTCGTGGCGAGACACGAGGTGACCGGACTAGGCGCAGGTGGCGCTGAGGTCAGAACGGTCGGGATGTGTCGAAGACGATGTGGACTCGAGGTGGTTGCGAGGCGTGCGAGGCAAGGAGCGCGGAAGCTTCCCGGAAGGTGCAGGAGGGGCGAAACGGGAATTTCACAAAACTGCAAAAACGGGAGCGGGCGCCGTTGGACTTAGCGGGCGTAACGAGACGGAGACCCGTTAGCCAAGGCTATAAATAGAGGAGAGGGGCTGCATGCCTCCTCATTGCTTCTAGAGAGAATTAGGGTTTCAATTGAGTCAAAAGAGGCTTTAGAAGGTTGTTTGCTTTGAAGCCTTAGTTGTTGGAAGGTGCAGGGGTGTAAGAGTGTGTCTGGTGTAGTCACAATATGGGTGTGAGTGGTTCTCTCCTGTAGCTCTTCTCTTGAGTCCCCTGGTTCTTGTTTTCTCTTGTCTTGCTCTTGTGTTCTTGAGTGATGGAGTGTGAGAGAAGGGGTTGATCACTTATGTAATTTCCTTTCTTGTTCAAATGTACAGGCATATGGGGACTCATCTGTGATCCTTGTTTTGATTAAGAATGAAATTGATGAAGTTTTCTTTTTGTGCTGGCTCTCTGTTCTTGGTTCAGGCAAGTCTAGGGTTTGAGTTTATTTTTGTTTCTCTTTGTGAAATGGCATGAAATTTGGGTTGTAGAGTCCTGAGACTATTGCTAACATACCCTCAAAATTTCATGTCCAAAAGATCAAAGACATGGGAGAATTTCAGTTTTTAGTCTCTCTGTTTGCAGTTTCTCAATTTCTAGGGTTTTGATGCTATTTGTGATTTCCTTTTGAGAGATGGCTTGAAATATGATATCTAGAGCCCTGTGGCTATTGCTAACATATCCTCAAAATTTCATAGCCAAAGGATCAAAGAATGAGAAGAAATTTGGATTTTGGAAACTGCTCTGTTGTTTTTCGGTTTTCTACTCAAAACTGAAATTCTTGATATTCTACTGAGTTCTTCTGCTTTCTAAAGTCTATCTGCTATTTACTTCTAAGTCTTGATCTTGTGGTATGAAATGAATAGCAGAAATTCCTCTCATATTCTTGCTTTGAGTTTTCTCTGAACTTCCTGCCGACAATTCTTCTGAATTTCAGTTCGGCTGCAGTCATCAGAACTTCTTTGTTTTCGGCAGTGATACAGGAAATTGGTGCAGTTTCCAGTCTCTGTTAATCTGTAACTTGTTTGTCCGATTTTGCCAAAGCGCGGATTTTAGCATGCTGACCACTTGGTTTCGGCGAAGCAATCGAGATTTGCGATTTTCAGATCTCGATTCTTCTTTTATTTGTTACTTCATCCACATAACAAGATTAATTGCAGCCTTTAGATCATTTTTGTTGGTGATCTTCTTGCTCTAAAATCTGATTTCTTGGTCCTAAGTTGAGTTGCAAGATGTTGGCATTATCTCTGTGTTAGAGGCTATCCTGAAATTACTGTACCTGTTCTTTTGGTTGTCAGTTCGGTTGTTCTTTGGTCTCCTTGCCATTCTGTTTTTAAGTCATGTTTTTCTGTAGCTCCTGTACTTGGCAGCTCGCCTCTCAGTGCATGCCTTCAAGTCTGTCTTTAGACTTCCTTTTACTGGATGAATTTCACGAGATCATTCTTGCATTCTCGGTGCAAGTTTGTTTTTCGGTTTCATCATTGCTGTGCTGCTCTCTCTCTCGATCTGTGAAGATTGACAGCAATTCAGCATTTCTCTTCTCCTGGTTACTGTGCCGATTATTTCTCCTCTGAATTGCTTGCAGTCTGTCATTTCAGCTTTTGACTCAGGAATTCTTTTGGGGAACAAAATGCAGATTCAGTTTTGAGTCAAATACTGTTTCCTTGCAATTCTCTTTCGGCAGCTCAATATGCAGTCTTCAGTACTTGAATTGTCTTAAGTTTTCCTTGTCAACAAAAGTGCAGGATGAAGTCTTGGTATCAAGTTTCTGTCTTAAGTGTGCGTGATGAGTTTAAATTCTCTTCCTGCACTGTCTTGAGGGTCAATTTCTAGGACTTCTTGATAAAACTCTAAATTGATTTAAGAAAGCATGAATCATCATCTTTGTAGCTTCTATAGCTATCAAAGAAGTTGAGTTCTTAGTGAATACTTTGGGGTCAAATTTTAAAAAGGCACCATTCACCCCCCCTCTGTTGCCATATCCGATCCTACAATTGGTATCAGAGCCGGTTAGCTCTTTTCTATAGATCTTAACCGGTCTGCGAGCCATGGCGACAGACAAGTATTCCACCAAGCCGCCCATCTTCGATGGCCTGGATTACCCCTTCTGGAAAAGCCGAGTGGAAACTTACATCCGTGCTCGGGGTATGCCATCCGCGGAAGGTGAAGATTCGGTTTGTTGTTCTGCCGATGAGAACATCAATGTCGGGAATATGGGCGATGTTGAGGCGAATGCAAAGGCAAGGAACATCATCATTCGTGGTTTGAGCGAGCGAGTTCGATCGCATCTTTCACCGTCGTCGCCTCGACATCCGGGTGACCTCAATGCATACCATGAGGGCACCACCGGATCAAGACGGTTCGACAGACCGGTTCAGCGTGAATACTGAAGAAATTCGAGATGCTTCTCGGAGAGTCCCTTGACGAGTGCTTTTCGCGTTTTCACAAAATTTTGAGCAACCTCCGAGCCGTCGGTCTCACATACTCCGACTCGGATAACGCTCGACAAATCCTTTCTCGCACTTGATCTTGGGTTTGGGAGATGAAGGTGACTACCATCAAGGACACCACGGACCTCTCGACCACGACTCTTGACGCGCTTTACTCGCGCCTCAAGACTCACGAGATTGACATAGTCTCTCGTCGGTCGAAGTCACAGTCGATGGCGCTAGTCACCGATCCCGCTTCTGGATCTTCTTCTGCTGAGCCTTTGTGCGGATTCTCCCTCGCTGCTCTCTGTGACATAACTGATGATCAGTTAGAGCAGCTTGCGGATGAACAACTAGCCCTCCTAGCACGGAGATTTTCTCATGCTTACAAGAGGAGGAGGGATGGAAAAAGAGGAGGACCCGTGATTTGTTTCGAGTGTGGTGGCCCCAACCACATCCGAGCAAATTGTCCCAAGCTTGGGAAGGGTAAAGGTGACTTCGACGGTTCGGGCAAGAACGACTACACCGACAAGAACCGCAACTCGAAGCCCTCAGCACCGGTCCAAGGCAAGAGGAAGTTCCGCAACTTTGGGAAGGCGAAGAAGCTCTTCCACCGCGTCCTCACCGCTTTCGACGACCTCGACCTCAGCGAGGTGGAGGGATGGAGCGACGACGACAGGACGGGTGATCAAGAACCCAAAGGCGACGGCGACTTCTCCGGCATGTGCTTCATGGCCCTTGAGGGCTTAATCGAGCGACAATGACTGTACTGACCGACGAGGTATTTCCTTCCTACGACCAACTTAATGAAGCTTTTCTTAAACTAGGAGGATTTCATGCTAGAGCTAAAACTAGGTGTAGCGAGTTGGAGAAGGAAGTAGATAGATTGTCTCTAGAGATTATTGCTCTTACATCCGCTCCCACAAATGATGATTGTGATACTTCTTTGTGCTATCTTGGGTGACATGGAGAAACTAAGAATCTCGCATGATAGTGTGTCCTCCGAGCTTGATATTGTTAAGGTGGAGAATGTTAGTCTGCTTGCTGAATTAGAATTGAGTAGGATGGCTGTTACCCTACTTACTACTGATGAGACTATTTCTCCCACCTCATGTGAGGATAAGGACACTGCTGCTAGAGGACCTTATGCCATGCTACTTGATCTGCCCGAATCTTATGAAACTTGCAATAATCGAAGATGAACTTAAACGAGCGAGACCATAACATTCTTTGAATTGCGTGCTTCCTGTTAGAGCCTATTGTTTCTTGTACCAACCGTCCTAAATTAACCTTTGAGCTTGAATCGGTTTCTAAGCAATTTCAAGAGATGGTTGATCATAACAAGAAAATGGCTCAATTTGCTACTAAGGATCTGTTAGCTCACCATGCAATAGTTGTAATAAACAAAATCTGAATTAATTGCATTGGATGAAAAATGTGAAGCTAACTAAGGACCTTCTAGAAAAATCACATCCTTCTTGTGCTTTCTGTGCTGAAGTGTTTGAAAAGGATAAGGACATGGTAGAGACGTTTAGGAAGAGTTACGAGAACCAAATGGCTAGCATTAGGGCTGCCCCCTGTGTGTCCTGCGAAGCCCTCAAGGTTGAGGTGGCCGTGCATAAGGAGAAATATGCACGTGCTATTCGCTCTTCTACTATTGGTTCTTCTTCTTCCTCTCCTCCCGTTGTCTCTTCTTCTTCTCCTTGCTCTTCTTGCACCTCTCTCTTTCGGGAGTGTCAGTATCTTATGAACACTCTCGAGAAATTTGTAGGAGGCAAGAAGAAACTCAATCTTATTCTAGACCAATCAAAGATTTGCAAGTTCAAAAAGGGTCTAGGATATGATCTCGTGAGGATGTGAGGAAACATCCACCGTCGTGCTCGGACCGTGTAGCAGGTGTGTTTGAGGTCAAGCCCAAGAACAAGAAAGTTCAATTTAAATCGGCGGGCTTTGTCCAAGGATTTCGACGACAAGGTGATTTCACCGCAGCTTGCCCCCTCGGGCGAAGTATCATTGCACCTTCCGCCGAATGATGGACATTTGTTTGACCATTGCTTCAAGCGCCAAGATCGCGAAGAGACCGTGTTGAGTCTCTTAGGCGTATTCAGGGTCAGCCCCAGACCTTGAGTGCACCTAAGACCAACACGAGGTCTAGGTTTGCTACTGTTGGTATCTTTGGGCAGCGCCGAGGACTTGGTTTTTCTCAGTCTTCTGTTTTTCGTCTTCGTGCTCCCTCTGGTCATGACTTCCGCCGTTCTGAGGGTAGATCTCGTTTTCCCCATCGAGATGTCTACCCGCGGTGTGATCGACTGTTCTTGGGCACCGACTCGCTCGTCCGTAGCAGTGGGACCCAACAGCGACTGTGTCCGCTCACGGATCTTACGCTTCTTTGAGCGATGGAGAGCGTAGGGTAGATAGAGGTCAGTCGTTCTTGACTACTTCATCTGCTCGACGTGTTATTCAGTATTGGGTGCCAAAATTACTCTTGATTTATCCCAGTACTGAGACTTTGCTCTCTTGTTGACTCAGGTTCGCCGGGTAGGGAAGGGAAAGGTTTAGCTTGTAGACTCCGGGTGTTCACGACACATGACCGGAGATTCCCGTTGGTTTTCTTCCCTTGCCCGTGCTCCAGGTGATGAGACGATCACCTTCGAAGACGCCTCTTCTGGGCGAGTCATCGCCAAAGGTACAATGCGCATTAATGACTCATTTGTTTTAAAAGATGTTGCCTTGGTGAGTAAACTGCATTACAATCTGCTTTTGGTTTCTCAGCTTACCGATGACGGTTTCGAGGTAAGTTTTAAGAAAAACACCTGCAAAATTGTTGATTCTTCGGGTAGTCTGGTTTGCGGGATTTCTCGTTATGGGAGGATCTTTCGTGCTGATTTTATTGAGTCTTCTGGTGATCCTCTCCGGTGTTTGGTTGTTTCTGAGTCCCGCGACCTTACCTTCTGGCATAGGAGACTTGGTCATATTGGATTTGACCATTTGACCCGAGTTAGCGCCACGATCTCATTCGTGGTGCCGAAACTCAAGATGGTCAAAGATCTTGTTTGCGCTCCATGCTTGAAGACGGCAAGATGGTTGCCGCTTCTCATCCTCCGGTCCGATTACTATAACCGATGCACCGGACACCGCTCCATATGGATACAGTTGGACCAGCTCGAGTGCAGTCAGCAGGAGGGAAGTGGTATGTTCTTGTCGTAGTCGATGACTTCTCGAGGTATTCTTGGGTGTTTTTCTTGGCCTCGAAGGATGAGACGTTTACACATTTTCGAGGTCTTTTCAGTAGGCTTTCTGTTGAGCTTCCAGGTGCCTTACGAGCGATCCGCAGTGACAATGGCACGGAGTTCAAGAATTCCTACTTCGAGAGGTTCTGTGTTGAGACAGGTGTAGAGCACCAGTTCTCTTCTCCGCACGTCCCCCAGCAGAATGGCGTCGTGGAGAGGAAGAACCGTACCTTGGTCGAGTTGGCCAGGACGATGCTCGATGAATACTCTACACCGCGAAAGTTTTGGGTGAGGCTATAGCTACCGCGTGCCATGTCTCAAATCGAGTTTTCTCGGGCACACTTGCACCGCACTTATGAGTCGAGATATGGGCGAAAGCCCAGCGTCTCTCATTTTCGTGTGTTTGGTTGCAAGTGCTTTATCTTGAAGTCTGGGAACCTAGATAAGTTCGAGTCACGTTCTTGTGATGGGATCTTTCTAGGCTACTCGACTTCTTGGCGGGCTTATAGGGTGCAGGCTGAGTCTAGTAAAATGGTAGAAACACAGTGAGGTGACCTTGACGAGGCGGTCAGGGACTAGGCCCGATATCTCGTGTTCTTTAGAGCGATCCGAGACCATCTTCGTGGATGATGAGGAGGATGGAGACGAGGTTGTCTACCGATCCAGTCCCTCATCCACCCCTTGAGGTGCCTTCTTCCACCGCACCTCGAGGTGATCGATCCATGCCTTCGCTTCCTCCGGAGCTAGTGGCTCTGCTCCTACCCCTTGAGTTCACGGTAGAGGCCACTTCTTCTTCTCATCCCGGACCTCCTAGACATATACAAAAATCTCATCCTTGAGCGGATCATTGGAGACCTTTTGAGCGAGTTACTCGCTCAAAATCGTGCATGTCACTCTTTATCTCCATTACGCCTTTGTTGCCTCCTTCGAGCCCAAAGACGTTTGTCATGCTTTATCCGACGAGTCTTGGATCAATGCCATGCATGAGGAGTGGAGAGTTTCGAAGAAACAAAATTTGGACACTTGTTGAGCCCCACGAGGTCACAATATTATTGGAACTAAGTGGGTGTTCAAGAACAAGCAGTGAAGATGGAGTGGTTATTCGAAACAAGGCTAGACTAGTAACTCAGGGGTACTCCCAGGTTGAGGGTCTAGATTTCGAGGAGACCTTTGCCCCTGTAGCTAGACTTGAGGCCATTAGAATCCTGCTTGCCTTCGCAGCTTCTAAGGGTTTCACGCTTTACCAGATAGACGTCAAGAGTGCCTTCCTCAATGGCCTTATTGAGGAAGAAGTCTATGTGAGATGACCTCCGGTTTCGAAAACTCCAAATACCCAAACCATGTCTCTGAGCTTTCCAAAGCTTTGTATGGACTTAGCAGCCCCTGTGGCACGGTATGAGAGGCTTAAGTCCTATCTGTTTAGTCATGGTTTGAAATGGGTAAAGTCGACAAGACCTTGTTCATCCGCCGGCTGAGGCACCGACTTCTGCTCGTCGGTTATGTGGATGACATCATCTTTGGCGGCTCCTCGCATGCTCGCTTCCAGTTTTCCGATGTCATGAGCTCGAATTTGAGATGAGCATGATGGGCGAGTTGAGTTTCTTCCTTGGCTTCCAAATTAAGCGAGACTCGGAGGGTACCTTCTTGCATCGAGGCAAGTACACTCGAGACCTCCTGAAGCGCTTCGATATGAGTGATGGGAATCCGGTGTCCGCTCCTATCGCTACATCAATTCCACTCGACCCAGATGAAGACGGCGAGCCAGTCGATCAGAAGGAGTATCAAAGTATGATCGGCTCCCTCTTGTACCTCACTGCCTCGAGACCGGACATACACTTCTCTGTGTGTCTTTGTGCTCGGTTTCAGAGCTTCACCTCGCGTATCTCACCGCCCAGGCGGTGAAGCGCATCCTTCGGTACCTTCGAGCTACCATTGACTATGGTATCGGTACTCTTCCTCATCCTGTCTTTCCCCGAGAGCCTACTCGGATGCGACTTTCTTGGTCAGAGGATAGCAGGAAGAGCACTTCGGCACCGCCAATTCATTGGCACTTCTCTCGCTTCACGGTTCTCGAGGAAGCGATCCGGTGTTGCACGTCCACCGCAGAGGCCGAGTACGTTCTGTTGCGGCCGATTGTTGTAGCCAAGTGCTGGATGGTCTCGACCTGCGGGACTTTGGGTTAGTTATCGACGTGTTCCACTCCTTTGTGATAACACTTACGCAATTAACATTGCTAAGAACCCGGTGCAGCATTCTCGGACCAAGCATATCGACATTCGCTTTCACTTCCTTAGAGACCATGTGGAGAAGGGTGACATCGTGCTCCAGTTTGTGGAGGGTGACCACCAGTTGGCTGACATCTTCACCAAGCCTTTGGATGGCTCGAGGTTTTCAGCTCTGCGGGGAGAGCTTGGGGTGGTTTGTCCTTATGGACTGTTGTGAGCTTGTGCTTTACTGCTTTACTATAATTATTATGCTCTTACTCCTTTCTGATTGCATTGCATATGTGTGCATTGGGTTTAGTCCTTCCAGCATAGGTTAGAGTGGTTCTTTTGTCTAGTTGCTTAGATTTCTTACTCTTATCTTATGCTTTCAGGATGCTCTATTAGCTGTTTCTTATCTCACTAGATTGAGCTCACTCACTTCTTGCGATCTAGCGAGGGTCGGGCCACCTTCGGGTAGGCAGGGTACGTATTTTCTCTCTAGTATGTGTTTTACGGTCACTATTAGTCACAGAGTCATATGGGGTAGATGAGAGTCGATCGAGCCATAGTATCCTCTATATCTTATCTATGCTTTAAGGACTGCCTGTTTTCTTTGCCAGCTTCTCGTTCTTATTGCTTTGGTTCAGGGGGAGTTCATTTGGGAGCTTCTGGAATGTAATATTGACTTAACTCAACTTGAACTAAAAGTTGCATCACATGTTGAGGGGGAGCTGGATTTTTCTGCATTACTTTCTGCATTGAGCCTTGATTATTATCCGGTTATGACATGCTTACGATGCTTTACATCTTGCCATGATTTATGCTCATTTGCTAGATTCATCATGACTTCATATGTGTAGACTAGCTTTTGCCATGATGAGTAAATTAAATTTGCTCAATTTGAACTAAAACTTGTCATGTTGCATTTGAGATTAGTCTCTCTTGAGCTATCCTTTTATGATTCATGCCATGTCAAATAGGCTAGGTTGAGCGTTGAATCTCTATTTTGAGCCTTAGATTGAGCTGTTCTAGCTTCTTGATGATGCATATGTTAGTATAATCATTTCAAAAGCAAAAAATCTCTTTTGTGCGAAAAAAAACTGATCTCACCAATTCTTTCTCATGAGACAGCTTGCCATTGCACTAGGCATGAACTCAGGGGGAGTTTTGGATGACCAAGATCATTTCCTTAAGCTTCTCGCTTGGAATGATCGCATAAGGCTTGAGATCTAGCACATGATAAAAATATGGGTTGAAAACGACCATGAATTTCAAAAGAAAAATGTCATCTGTGTTCAATTTGCCTAAGCTATTAAAAGAATCAAGTACTTGAACCAAATGTTTCACTCTTGAGCATATAACACTCTATTTTAGACTCAATATTAGATTCTTGGTTTCGCTTAGCTTGATTGACATGGCTTGCATCATCCTTAGATGTCTCTAGCTAGACTTTGCTTATTGATGACTTGACATGCTCATAATTGCACTAAAATTCAGATTGTCATCTAATTGCTTCTAGCTAGCTTATACATATCCTGTCATGATCTGGATAGCAGTTCATTGAGTTATGGCTTGGTGTAATACATTATGGTCATTATGGATAATTCTCATGGCTCTAAATGCTTAGAATAAACAAACTCCAGCCATTTCATCCATCATCTTGACTTATTCTCTCCTTTGCATCCTTGATGTGTTTATTGCCAAAAGGGGGAGAATAGTTTTGGGAGCTTTGAGGAAAACTTGTTCTTTCTTTTGCTCCTTCTGTCGACATGGTCTTTAGCCTCATTCCTTTTCTTATGGGCCATGTTAGACTCTTCAAACTCAACTTTATGCTTTTTCGGTGTTTGTCAATATACTCATCAAGGGGGAGATTGAGAGACCATGTGGAGGTCATCCCGTTGTGTATGATGAGTAATTGACATCGGTTTAGGAAAAGTCGAGTTTGAGTCGGTTGGTTCGGACCTAGACGTTGCGTGGCGTAACGGGCTCGGTCGGACTTGGTCGAACCTAGTCGTATGGGTTTAGGTTGCATATTCTGATGACTCGACAGATTTGATCTCTATTTACGCTTTCATGTATCGAGCGGTGCTATTTGACGTGTTTCTTGTCTGTGTGACTGCAGGACGTCGAGGCGGAGTCGTGGCGAGACACGAGGTGACCGGACTAGGCGCAGGTGGCGCTGAGGTCAGAACGGTCGGGACGTGTTGAAGACGACATGGACTCGAGGTGGTTGCGAGGCGTGCGAGGCAAGGAGCGCGGAAGCTTCCCGGAAGGTGTAGGAGGGGCGAAACGGGAATTTCGCAAAACTGCAAAAACGGGAGCGGGCGCCGTTGGACTTAGCGGGCGTAACGGGACGGAGACCCGTTAGCCAAGGCTATAAATAGAGGAGAGGGGCTGCATGCCTCCTCATTGCTTCTAGAGAGAATTAGTGTTTCAATTGAGTCAAAAGAGGCTTTAGAAGGTTGTTTGCTTTGAAGCCTTAGTTGTTGGAAGGTGCAGGGGTGTAAGAGTGTGTCTGGTGTAGTCACAATATGGGTGTGAGTGGTTCTCTCCCGTAGCTCTTCTCTTGAGTCCCCTGGTTCTTGTTTTCTCTTGTCTTGCTCTTGTGTTCTTGAGTGATGGAGTGTGAGAGAAGGGGTTGATCACTTATGTAATTTCCTTTCTTGTTCAAATGTACAGGCATATGGGGACTCATCTGTGATCCTTGTTTTGATTAAGAATGAAATTGATGAAGTTTTCTTTTTGTGCTGGCTCTCTGTTCTTGGTTCAGGCAAGTCTAGGGTTTGAGTTTATTTTTGTTTCTCTTTGTGAAATGGCATGAAATTTGGGTTGTAGAGTCCTGAGACTATTGCTAACATACCCTCAAAATTTCATGTCCAAAAGATCAAAGACTTGGGAGAATTTCAGTTTTTAGTCTCTCTGTTTGCAGTTTCTCAATTTCTAGGGTTTTGATGCTATTTGTGATTTCCTTTTGAGAGATGGCTTGAAATATGATATCTAGAGCCCTGTGGCTATTGCTAACATATCCTCAAAATTTCATAGCCAAATGATCAAAGAATGAGAAGAAATTTGGATTTTGAAGCGCTCTCTGTTGTTTCGGTTTTCGCTCAAAACTGAAATTCTTGATATTCTCCGAGTTCTTACGCTTTCTAAAGTCTATCTGCTATTTACTTCTAAGTCTTGATCTTGTGGTATGAAATGAATAGCAGAAATTCCTCTCATATTCTTGCTTTGAGTTTTCTCTGAACTTCCTGCCGACAATTCTTCTGAATTTCAGTTCATTGCGATCATCGAACTTCTTTGTTTTCGGCAGTGATACAGGAAATTGGTGCAGTTTCCAGTCTCTGTTAATCTGTAACTTGTTTGTCTGATTTTTGCCAAAACTGCTTCGGATTTTAGCTTTCTGCAGCCACTTGGTTTCGGCCAGAAGCAATCAGTATTTGCAGTTTTCAACAGTCTCAGTTCTTCTTTTCGCTGTTACTTCAGTCCACATAACAGTATTCGGCTGCAGCCTTTAGATCATTTTTGTTGGTGATCTTCTTGCTCTAAAATCTGATTTCTTGGTCCTAAGTTGAGTTGCAAGATGTTGGCATTATCTCTGTGTTGGAGGCTATCCTGAAATTACTGTACCTGTTCTTTTGGTTGTCAGTTCGGCTGTTCTTTGGTCTCCTTGCCATTCTGTTTTTAAGTCAGGTTTTTCTGTAGTTCCTATACTTGGCAGCTCGCCTCTCAGTGCATGCCTTCAAGTCTGTCTTTAGACTTCCTTTTATTGGGTGAATTTCACGAGATCATTCTTGCATTCTCGGTGCAAGTTTGTTTTTCGGTTTCATCATTCTTTGTCTTGCTCTCTCTCGATCCGTGAAGATTGATGACAATTCGGCATTTCTCTTCTCCAGTTCTTGTCGATTGTTTCTCCTCCGAATTGCTTGCGATCTGTCATTTCGACTTTTGACTCGTGAATTCTTTTGGGGAACAAAATGCAGATTCAGTTTTGAGTCAAATACTGTTTCCGTGCAATTCTCTTTCGGCAGCTCAATATGCAGTCTTCAGTACTTGAATTGTCTTAAGTTTTCCTTGGCAACAAAAGTGCAGGATGAAGTCTTGGTATCAAGTTTCTGTCTTAAGTGTGCAGCAGTAGTTTAAATTCTCTTCCTACTGTCTTGAGGGTCAATTTCTAGGACTTCTTGATAAAACTCTAAATTGATTTAAGAAAGCATGAATCATCATCTTTGTAGCTTCTATAGCTATCAAAGAAGTTGAGTTCTTAGTGAATACTTTGGGGTCAAATTTTAAAAAGGCACCATTCACCCCCCTCTGTTGCCATATCCGATCCTACAGACTTAGACAGAGTGTAGCAAGCAAGGGGAAGGTACGTCCGGCCTTTATCGGTCTCTATTGGTGCTAACTCGGTCCTGATGTTCATAGCGACTAAGTCACACCTTGCGTTGACACCATCATTTGTTTTATCAGGAATGTTCAGTAAGAGACCAACCAAACTGTCACTGCCATCGATGCAATTGCGAACTTCTAAGTGCTCCCAATAAGGCAAGCCCCAAAATATTGACCTCTTCTTCCACATGTTCTTCCGACAGGTCCTTAATTTACATCCCTTTTCAAGCACAATGTAGATATCCTTTACCATATCATAGACCTCTTTCCCGCTAAAAGTCCTTAGTACTGAGTCATCATCTTTTTTTTATCAAATTGTTTCTTCATCTTGCGGTATGGGTGATAATTTGAAGGAACCTACGGTGACGCATGTACATAGTTTTGCGCGAGTTGTTCAACCACACAGTCTCAGTATAATCTAAGCAGTACATATAGGTTTTGGCTCCTTTTGTACTTAACCCTGGCAGGTTACCAAGGGCAGAAAAATCATTAATGGTGCAGAACAATATGGCATGCAGAGTGAAGTTCTGTCATTTGTCCGCATCCCATACATGTTGAGAGACCATGTGAGAGGTGCTCCCATGCTTGTGATGAGTAATTGACACGTATGCTGAAAGTTTGTGAAATGAATCGTTGCTGCTGCTGCTGTCTCCAGAATTCGCTGTGCGGAACTACCGCCGTTTACACGGTGGTACTACTGCTCGGTGGTTCTACCGCCATGGGGAGCGGTACTACTGCGTGTGCGCAGACCAGAGCAGTGAGCGCATAAAACTTGAGTTTGATTTGGTTTGTTGTGAGACTATTGCATATGGGAATTCCATTATCTCGAGCGGTGCTATGTGATGCGTTTCTTGTCTGTGTTGGTTGCAGGACATCGAGGCGGAGTCGTGGCGAGGCACAAGATGACCGGACTAGGCACAGGCAGTGCTGAGGTCAGAACGGTCGGGAGGTGCTGAGGACGGCGAGAACTCGAGGTGGTTGTGAGGTGTGCACAGCAAGGAACGAGGAAGCTTCCCGGAAGGTGCAGAAGGGGCATTTTGGGAAAAGCGCAAGACTGCAAAAGCGAAAGCGGATTCAGTTCGAGTTGGTGGATAAAGCAATAGGGTTGGTGGAACTAATGGGTAAAGTGTTGTTGTGAACCCATTAGTGGACACTATAAATGGAGAGGGAGAGGCATGTTGAGAAAGTGAGTGTTTAGGGTTTCTTTCTCTCCATGTGTTGTGTCTTTTCCTTTTTCCTTTTCAGTTTGGGTTGTTGAGGAGTTGGTGGGAGAAGAACAGCTGTTGTTCTGCCAAATGTCCATGAGTATGGGGACGTATTGTGGGATGGATTGGTTGTACCAACCCATGTAATCTTTCATCCCCCTCCATCAATCTGAGAAATCAAGTTTTTTAAGTTATTTCGAATTTTCGGATGCTCCCTATTCTTCGTTGCTGTGTCTCAGTTCGTGCATCTTGTGGGGAATTCTTGATTTTCTAGTCGTTGTTTGTTGATGCTATGAACTAGGGAGATTATCTAGATCACCTGAGCATCCCATTTTCGAAATCAAAGGGAAAAATCAAAACGAGATCTTCTCTCTTAGATCTGGTACAGTTCCTCTCTGATTGTGGCTATTTCTTGGGTTTTTGTCTCCTCTTTTGATTTTCTAGAGGTATCTTGAAATTGATTCTTGGCTTACTCTTCTGGGAGTGTTTCCTTGCTATCCTCAAAGTTTGCCAAGCAAAGAATCCAAGAATCTTGCGAATTTCTTAGATTTCAGATTTGCTGTCGCCTGATTTCTTCGTGTGGTACTACCTATCCTCGAAAGGTACTACCGCTCAGCTCAGCGGTACTACCGCTCAGAGGTACTACCGCTCGTCTCAGCGGTACTACCGCTACAGCGTAACATCCCTTATCTGTTTTTCTTATTGGTTTCTCTCTGGATTTGTTTTATTCTCTGATCTGTGATTTCCAGTGAGTGCTCTTCTACTGTGTGGATACTTGAGGGGAGGATTCTTAATTTTTGAAGGCACCATTCACCCCCTTTGTTGCCATTTCGGTCCCACACATGTACCCCTTCATTGTAATATCCTGATCGTCGATACGATGTAGGTTTTTAAAGTAATCGCGGAGTCACAAGTTTTTCGGTAAATCGCAGGAAGGGAAAAATAAAAATTATGGAATAGCGTAAAATGAATAAAACACTCTGAGTGGGCTGCCTGGAGAGTGGGCCCAACCGCCTTGGGCCTTTCGACCCAAGGATGGCTGCCTCCCCTCCCCAAAACCTTACCACCTCCCTATTTCCCCCACCGCCCCTTTGCCACCCCCGCCGCACCCTCCCGAGATTGTGCCTCCAACACCCCCCACAGCTGCTGTCCATTGGTGCAAAGGAGAAAGAGAAGGAAGAAGAAGAAAGGGAAGAGAAAGAAGAAGAAGAGGAGGAGAAGAAGAGGAGGAAAGAAGAGGGGTGATCCCAAGGGATCCCCTAGGTAACTCTCCCTCATCTCAAATCTCTCTGTTATTGCTGTAATTAGGGTTCTTAGCCTAAGAATTGGTGGGGGATTAGCAATCAGATTCCCCGATTAGGGATTTCCTGCTATCTGTCTGTAGATCAATCCGCGCAGCGCGTCTATTTGCGTAGTTTTTCCTACGGGTTGTCCCAAAAGGAAAATTGTAGAGGACGTCGAGACCCATCTACTGTATTTTTTTTTCAGAATTTATGGTCTCGGGATCTGGGCGTAGCAGGGTCGGGAACCTCGCTGTCCGTCAGGGTTGCAGATTGGGACAGATTGCTGTTCAAGTATGATTTAGGGGTAGTATATGATTTTTATGTTTTTGGTCGAAATTGAGGAAAATGTAGGGAATTTAGTAATCTAACTTTTGTATAAAATTCATAATTTTTAGAGCTTTACACTGTGGTTGGGACGCTTTAGAATCTGGCTGCCCAGATTGCCAGAACAGAGAACGTCCTCTGTTTTGCGCATTAAGTTACACCTTGCTAGGATCAAAATAAAAATATGTGATCTACCTAAAAGGTGAAGGTATTTAAGTGAGGAATCCAGAAATATATCATTTGCTATAAATGGCTTAATATTGTTAAAGATACAAAATTATTAAGCAGCGCTGCTGTAGTAGGTAGATTGAAGAATCGTTAAGCGGAGAGGAGTATGTGTGGGATCGGGGTTCTAGTGACATCTTTACTTCTTAAGTCACGTTTTCTATGCTGTAGCATTATGCTGAGAGGTACCTTTTGGACAGGTGGTTTTGCTCCTGAACGCACGTGATTTGCTTCGCTTCGTTGGTATAGGCAAGTAAACGTAGCAGATGTGCTACCGTTTAACTCGTTATTCTTACTACTTGCAATTTACATGATTATCATAATTTGATATATTATTCCATTGTTGCATAATTTCTAAATGAGGTTATGGTAGCAAATATTGATCAATTGATATGTTTGGATAAAATGCTCGTAGTCATGTGAAAATTTGTTTAAAGTGCTAAATGCGGAATATGAAAATAAATATGTGGTGGATATGTGGTTGTGGATATGTTGTGGAGCATGTGGATTCTCCGTTGAGGTCGGAGTTCTTGTGGTTTATGATTATCATATCATTCATAACATGTCATGACATTTGTATTGTAGATGTCGTCGCATTTAGCCGCGAACGTACCGGTACAACATCGTACATTGCCGCAGTACGATGCACACTCTTATCCTGTTGGAAAGGGTGCAGTGTAGCATAGCATGATTGAATTTATATGCATTGAATTGTGGATAGAATAGTTGTGTTCATATGCTAACTGATTAAAAACTTATGAGGTATGACTCGTGGGAGTTTGTGGTGGTTAAATGATTGTGGACACGAATTGTGGTTGTATGGAATTATAAATGATGATGTATAATTGTTTGTAGTTTGAATAGCCTGTTAAACTGTTTGCTTGCTGATATTTTTATCTCTCCCTTGTTTTCACCCCTAAAGGTGGTCGTTGAGCATGCATGGGAACTGTAGAGTTGCACCACATTGATGCACTTGGATCATAGTTTTATGCTGTAATAACGTTGAAGGAATTCTAGTCTTTTGCTTAGCTATCTCGTCAATGATTACTTCTGAGAGACCATGTGGTGGTCATCCCGAGTGAATGATGAGTAATTGACATCGGTTTAGGAAAGTCGAGTTTGAGTTGGTTGGTTCAGACCTTGACGTTGCGTGGTGTAACGTGCTCGGTCGAACTTGGTCAAACTTAGTCGTATGGGATTAGGATGCATAGTCTGATGATTCGACATGTTTATTGATGTTATTATGCTTACATGTATCGAGCGGTGCTATTTGATGTGTTTCTTGTCTGTGTTGGCTGCAGGACGTCGAGACGGAGTCGTGGCGAGACACGGGGTGACCGGACTAGACACATGCGGTGTCGAGGTCAGAACGGTCGGATGTGTCGAAGACGGCGGAGATTCGATGTGGTTGCGAGTCGTGGACGACAAGGAGCGCGGAAGCTTCCCGGAAGGTGCAGGAGGGGCGAAATGGTAATTTCGCGAGGCTGCGCAAGCGGGAGCGGGCTCCGTTCGGGTTTAGCAGGCATAACGGGTTGGAGACCCGTTAGCTAAGGGCTATAAATATGTGTGAGGGGCTGCATACCCCCTCATGGCTTTGGGAGAGAGTTAGGGTTTGCTAGAGTTAAAAGAAGCTTTGTGAGTTTATTTTGGCTTTAGGCTTTAGTTGGTATGGGTTGGTAGTGGCAGCAGGAGTTTGTTTAGCTTTGTTTCAGTTTTTCCTGCATGAGGGAGATGTGTTCTGAGGTTATTCCTTCTTCTCTGGGTGTGTGAGAGCTCAGACAAGTGAGTGTGTGTGTGTGTGGATGTTCATCTCTGTCTGAGAATCATGTAGTGAGATGGGTAGAGAATAATCCTTGTATAATCATTCATCTCTGTGATTCAATATGAGAATTCTCTGTTTGAGATGCTTCGATTATTTGGTTTCTCCTTGTGTCTAAGTTGTCTCCTGTTCTTTGCTCTTTTCTGTCCTTTCGGTTGATTGGAGTATGTATGTTGTATTAGCTGCGAAATCTTTTGCTTTGAACTGGGAAATGCCTCAAAGCCCTTTGGCTAATTTATTCCCGAGAGCAAAGAACTCATTTTCAGTTATTTCTCTGAAGATCTGCTCATTTCACTTTCCTGCGCCTCACTTCCCCTGTTTGCAAAAGTTAGGGTTTGGAGGCAGGGGGTGTTGGATACTCTTGATTTCCCTTTTCAAGTTGGCTTCAGATTTTTACTTCCCAGCTGTGAGATCATGCCCTGCTAAAATGCAAAATCTCATAAGCAATGGATTAAAGAATCACAAGCATTTTGGAGCTCAGCCTCATTTTCTGGTTGACATCTTAACTCTGGACCGCATTGCACAAAATCTGAATTTCAGTCCTTGCAGCCGAATCCTTTGTCAGTTCTCTGCCAAGCTGTTCTTTTAATTTGTTTCCTTAGTTCCTATGATTGGTCTGCTATTTAGTGTATTTCTTTGTTCCAATGAACTGAGAAAAACAGCAGCTGCTCCATCTTTTACTCTGTTCTTAACTGCTAGCAATATTTACTGTGCATTTTGGTTTTCAGTCGACTGTCAGTTTTTCAGCTCCTTGCCGATTGCAAACAGTCGGCTGTTCAGTTTTCGGGGATTCAATAGTTGCAGACGAATGATCCTTCTTTGTCAGAGTTCATGCCGAACTGCTCTCAATCTTTCCAGAAATTGAGTCGGCTATTTAGTTTAGAATTCTGTTTTTCTTTGGCCTGGGAAGAGAAGCAAATGTTTGGCAATTTCTCTGTTTTTAGTTCTCTTCAAGTATTTACTGTTCAGTCAGTTGCCATCTGCAGCTTCTGTGTTCAACACTTCAGTTCTAGGTTCAGTTTTCTATTTTCAAGTGCTGTTGTCTTTTGCTGTTTTCTTTCTCCATTTTCAGTTTCTGTCAAATAAATGTTTGCAGATTCCAGTTTGGTTCAACTCATTTTGGCAGCATTTGTTTCCTGTTTTAGGCAGCAAAAATCAGCAATTCATCTCTATTTATTGTGCCTCAATTTTCAGTTCCCAGTTCCATCTTTGCTTCAGTTTGTTTTCTGCTAAAATTTCTTTGCTTCTTTGTTTTCGGAAGGTGCAGAAATCTTGGCCAGCTAGCAGCATTTGTTTCTTGTTTTCTGCAGCAAAACACCCTATTCATTTTAGCCGATTGCATCTCTTATTTTCAGCAGTTTCTGCATTACTTCTTGCCTGTCGTTGAGCCAGTAATTTCGGTCTTTGGTTGCTGTTTTCAGCTGCCCTTTTTAGCCTCTTGCTACTGCATCTTGCTGCAGTATTGTGACCGAACAAAAATGCAGAAATTAGCCGATCAACATTGTTGTCAGTCTTTCGGCCAGAAATTCATATATCTGTCAGTTTTGGCTGCAAGATCAGCTACTCGGTGTTTTTGTCTGTGTCTCATGTGAATAGTTTTCAGCCTGATCAGATTTAGTCTCATTTGCCGATTGTTGTTGGTCTGCAGCTTGTAGTTTTCTAAGTGGTACGGATCTCAGTCTAGTTACTGCTCTCGCTTTCTTGTCCAATGAGTGTTGATTTTCTTGCTTTATAGCTTCGCTAGCTATCGGAGAGGAAAGTAGCGTGAATACTTCGGGGCATTTTGTGAAGGCACCATTCACCCCCCCTCTGTTGCCATTTCCGATCCTACAACTTCAACTTAATAGTGTTAAATTTGTGAACTATTCTTTTGGTTAATATGTTGGAAGTTGATTTTAATTATTGAATTGTTATCACTATCCCGTTTCTCTTAGTTGATTATGCTTCCGCTAATCCTATCTTGTTTAGGAATTGTTGCCAGTTTATTTTATCTTGTAATTTGGCTAGTTGTGGAGTGGTTTTAGTGGCATCCCAGGGTATTGTGGGTCCTGGGGTGTTACAGTTGGTATTAGAGTGGGCGTTAGGTCCGTGGTAATTAAATTATTAAATTGACACACTTGCACATGTAGGATGGGGAAGGGTTTGTATATCTTGCATACACCTTGTTGAATTCATTGCATTATTGCTCGTGCCTTATTTGCTTGATGATGATGTCCTTGCTTGATTGTGGATTGTGGTGGCTGCAAGAATGCCGCGTAAGGGTAGTGGCCGTGGCCGTGCAGCTACGTCAATAGCGGTGATCGTCGAGGAGGCCGAGGTTACTCACCAACAGTGGTAATCGGGGAGGAGTTGGCCACTATGAGGGCCATGCAGCAAGAGCTGAGGGCGTTAAGGCAGGGGCAGTTGGCCCCTGGTGTTCATGCTGATCCGGCGCCTGAGGTTGCGATAGTTGAAGCGGTTAGCGGCCTCTCGCTCCGTGAGTGGGTAGGGTTGAGGTTGGACAGCTTTAGCGGGGCGGCCACTCCTGTTCAGGCCGCAGACTGGCTGTCCTATGTGGAGGACAAGATGGAGGCATTCGAGGTGGTTGCCTCCGATCGTGTGCGCTACTTGACGCAACTTCTGAAGGGAGAGGCTCAGATCTGGTGGAAGGGAGTGTAGTCCGCTTGCACGACTGCACATGGAGCGCTGTTGTGGGCGGAGTTTGTTTGGCAGTTTGAGAGGAGGTTTTACCCACAGAACTATTTGGACAAGATGAAAATCGACCTGAGCAAGTACACGCAAGACAAGCAATCCGTGGCAGAGTATGAGGTGGACTTCTGCGCCGACTTACTCGGGCGCGGGAGGTCCTTCTTCTTCAGCTGTTCCTGCGGCATATTCCATGCCCGCGTCTGATGGCAGAGATCGTGGAGATGTGGTGACAGGTACCTTATCTGTTGATGGGGCTAGTTTCTCTTTTGTCTCGGAGGTTTTTGTCCAGCGGGCAGGTCTGTCCATGCTATTGGTTGGGAGGGCAGTGGTTGTTAGTTCTCCCAGTGGGCTTATCTCCAGTGCCCGTATATGCCCTGGTTGTGTGGTGGTTCTGGCGGATGAGGAGTTTGTGGCGAATTTGGTGGTTATACCCCTGGAGCCTTTGGATGTGATCCTTGGCATGGTTGGCTCACGCAGTATCAGGCTATTATCTCTTGTTTCTAGAAAACGGTCACTTTGCGGTCTCCATCTGGACGTGAAGTTGTCTTCCAAGGGAGTGCCCCGCAGTACTTTCTCTCGTTGCTATGCCAGTTGTTTCCCGATCGTCGAATGCAGAAGTTAGGTTTGCTGTGGGCCATGGTTGAGGATCATGAGGTTGTCTTGAGGATAGAGGATATACCTGTGGCTTGTAGGTACCCGGATGTGTTTCCTGTTGAGCTCCCAGGCCTGCCACTAGAGCGGGAACCTGTGGAGCAGGTGGAGTTGAAGAAGCAGGTGGAGTTAGGTTCCAGGTACGCGACCTATTTATAAATCCCCGTTTCGGATGGCACCTGTGGAGCAAGTGGAGTTGAAGAAGCAGTTGGATGTACTCCTAGCTAAGGGGATTATTGGACCGAGAATGTCGCCTTTGGCTGCTCCGGTTCTATTTGTGGGGAAGATGGATGGCACCAAGAGGCTCTGTGTAGATTATCGAGCACTTAATCAAGTGACGATCAAGAACAAGTACCCATTGCCTCGTATTGAAGATCTCTTCGATCAGCTGAGAGGTGCCAAGGTATTCTCAAAGATTGATTTGCAGTCTGGTTATCATCAACTGTGGATCAGGGAGGATATAGAGAAGACAACTTTTAGCACAAGGTATGAGCATTTTGAGTTTGTCGTTATTTCTTTTGGACTAACAAATGCCCCTGCTATTTTTATGGAAGCCATGAACAGGATGTTCCATGAGTACCTGGATTCTTTTGTGGTGGTTTTCATCGATGACATTCTGGTTTATTCCAAGACGGAGGAGGATCACGAGTTGCATCTCAGACTGGTCTTGGATGCCTTCGGAGGAATAAATACTACGCGAAGCTGAAGAAATGTGCCTTCTGGCTATCCGAGGTGGGATTTCTTGGTCATACCATCAGTCCGCATGGTATTACAGTGGATCCGAAGAATGTGGCAGTGGTGGTGCAGTGGCGAAGGCCAACCAATGTGTCAGAGATCCAGAGTTTCCTTGGTCTTGCCGGTTACTATCAACGCTTTGTGTAGGATTTCTCTACCATCGCCAAGACGATGACCCGACTCACGCAAAAGGGGGTTCCTTTTGTGTGGATAGACGATTGTGAGGCTGGTTTTCAGACCTTGAAGAGCAAGCTGGCGAGAGTGGCAAGCGCTTCACGGTGTACACAGATTCTTCACGGATTGGTCTTGGTTGTGTGTTGATGCAAGAAGGGCGAGTTATCGCTTATGCTTCTAGACAGTTGAAGGCTCATGAGCAGAATTATCCTACTCACGACATGTAGTTGGTAGCTGTTGTTTTTGCACTGAAGTCTTGGAGGCATTACTTGTACGGGGAACAGTGTGATATCTTTACCGATCACAAGAGCCTTAAGTACATATTCAATCAGCGAGAGCTGAATTTGAGGCAGTGGAGGTGGTTGGAGTTGATCAAAGATTATGATCTGACTATCTAGTATCACCCTGTTAAAGCTAACGTGGTGGCTGACGCCTTGAGCAGGACAGGAGTACGTCAGACAGCGATGTCCTTGATCTCAGAGTTTGAGAGGATGGGTATCTCTTTCTGTCTCGCTGGAGTTGCACAGGCAGAGACACAGATGATCATCCAGTCTGCCATTCCCGAGCGTGTTCGTGAGGCTCAGCAGCACGATTGGCACCTTTTGGAGGTGCAGAAGAGGATCTCGGAGGGTCGTTCCCGAGATTTTAGTGTGGATGAGAGTGGTGCAGTTCGTTTCAGAGGTCGGTTGTGTGTACCCCAGAAATCAGAGGTGAAGGATGATATTCTTCGTGAGGCTCACTGGACTCCGTACTCTGTACATCCGGGAGAGACCAAGATGTATCAAGATCTGAAGTAGGTCTTTTGGTGGAAACGCATGAGGGTGGATATTGCTAAGTATGCCGCTTCTTGTGGCATTTGTCAGCAGGTGAAGGCTGAGCATAAGCGGCCTGCTGGTTTGTTGCAGCCTTTGGAGATACCCGAGTGGAAGTGGAAACATATCACAATGGACTTCATGGTCGGATTTTCGCGCTCGCCTCGAGGGCGAGACGCAGTTTGGGTTGTGGTGGACAGACTTACCAAGTCCGCACACTTCATTCCGATGAAGACGACTAATACATCGTAGGATCTGGCTCCGTTGTATATCCGAGAGGTGGTGAAACTACATGGTGTGCCTAAGTCAATTGTCTCTGACCGGGATGCCAAGTTCGTCTCTAAGTTCTGGCAGAGTCTTCAGGCTGCGTTGGGCATGACCGTTTTCCTCAGTACTGCTTTTCACCCTCAGACAGATGGTCAGTCAGAACGGACCATTCAGACTTTGGAGGATATGCTCCAGGCTTGTGTACTGTCTTGGAAGGGCAGTTGGGAGGACCATCTGGCTTTGGCAGAGTTCACGTATAACAATAGTTATCAGGCGAGTATCAAGATGGCTCCTTTTGAGGCTTTGTATGGTCGAAGGTGTGTTTCCCCTGTTTGTTGGGATGCAGTGGGTGAGAGATCTTTACATGGTCCAGACCTTGTTCAGCAGACTGTACGGGAGGTTCGTCAGAACCTGTTGGCCGCTTAGAGCCGACAAAAGAGTTATGCGGACATTCGATGTCGTGAGTTGGAGTTTGCGGTTGGTGACCTTGTACTCCTTCGAGTGTCGCCAACTAAGGGTATTATTCGTTTTGGTACCACCGGGAAGCTTAGCCCACGGTACATTGGCCCTTTTCCAGTGGTTGTTCATGTGGGCAGTTTGGCTTATCGTTTGGAGCTGCCGAGCTTGTTGAGTGGTGTGCACAATGTCTTCCATGTGTCTATACTTAGGAAATATTTGCGGGATCCCGAGCACAAGATTGACCTGGGGCAGGTCATGGTGGATCAGGATCTCACTATGGAGAGTCGACCAATACGTATCTTGGATACTTCGGAGCAGGTCTTGAGGAATAAGACCATCAAGTATGTGAAGGTCCTTTGGACGTTTCAGTCTGAGAGGGAGGCTACGTGGGAGCTTGAGAATCAAATGCGAAGGAAGTACCCCGAGTTCTTCAAGGCTAGTGAGTACTCGTAGTTGTGTTTCCGTGGTTTCCAAGGGTTGCCCTTTTCTTTGCCGTTTTCTTGATTTGTGGTTTGAGGAGTTAGATTCAAGGACGAATCCTTTTTAGGTGGGAAGAATGTAATATCCTGATCGTCGATACAACAGAGGTTTTAAAGTATCATGAGCCACGATTTTTGAGTAAATCATGGAAGGAAAAATAAAAATTGTGGAATAGCGTAAAATGAATAAAATAAATAAATATATAAATAAAAAATTCTGAGTGGGCTGCCTGGAGAGTGGGTTGACCGCCTTGGGCCTTGGGCCCCAAAAATTAGGGTTCTTAGCCTAAGAATTGGTGGGGGATTAGCAATTAGATTTCCCGATTAGGGATTTCCTGCTGTCTATCTTTAGATCAATCCGCGCAGCGCGTCTATTTGCACAGACCTATGAAATGATTTTTCCTATGTTTCTTCCCAAAAGAAAAATTGTAGAGGACGTCGAGACCCATCTAGTGTAATTTTTTTTAGAAATTGTGGCCGCGGGATCTGGGCGTAGCAGGGTCGGGAACCTTGCTGTCCGTCAGGGTTGCAGATTCGGACAGATTGCTGTTCAAGTGTGATTTAGGGGTAGTAGATTATTTTTATATTTTTCGTCGCAATTGAGAAAAATGTAGGGAATTCGGTAATCTAACTGTTGTATAAAAATATATGTTTTAGAGCTTTACAGTGTGGTTGGGACGCGTTAGAATGTAGCTGCCCAGATTGCCAGAACAGAGAACGTCCTCTGTTTTGCGCATTAAGTTACACCTTGCTAGGATCAAAATAAAAATATATGATCTACATAAAAAGTGAAGGTATTTAAGTGAGGAATCCAGAAATATATCATTTGCTATAAATGGCTTAATATTGTTAAAGATACAAAATTATTAAGCAGCACTGCTGTAGTGGGTAGATTGAAGAATCGTTAAGCGGAGAGGAGTATGTGTGGGATCGGGGTTCTAGCGACATCTTTACTTCTTAAGTCACATTTTCTATGTTGTAGCCTTGTGCTGAGAGGTACCTTTTGGACAGGTGGTTTTTCTCCTGAACGCACGTGATTTGCTTTGCTTCGTCGGCAGAGGCAAGTAAAGGTAGCAGATGTGCTACCGTTTAACTCGTTATTCTTACTACTTGCAATTTACATGATTATCGTAATTTGATATGTTATGCCATGGTTGCTTGATTTCTAGATGAGGTTATGGTCGCAAATATTGATCAATTGATATGTTTGGATAAATTGCTCGTAGTCATGTGGAAATTTGTTTAATGTGCTAAATGCGGAATATGAAAATAAATATGTGGTGGATATGTGGTTGTGGATATGTTGCGGAGCATGTGGATTCTCCGTTGAGGTCAGAGTTCTTGTGGTTTATGATTATCATATCATTCATAACATGTCATAACATTTGCATTGTGGGTGTCGCCGCATTTAGCCGCGACCGTACCGGTACATCATCGTACATTGCCGTAGTATGATGCACACTCTTATCCTGTTGGAAAGGGTGCAGTGGAGCATAGCATGATAGCATTCATATGCATTGAACTATGGATGGAATAATTGCATTCATATGCTAACTGATTAAAAATTTATGAGCTATGACTCGTGAGAGTTTGTGGTGGTTAAATGCTTGTGGACACGAATTGTGGTTGTGGTTGTATGGAATTATAAATGATGATGTATAATTATTTGTAGTTTGAATAGCCTGTTAAACTGTTTGCTTGCTGAGATTTTTATCTCACCCTTGTTTTCCCCCCTAAAGGTGGTCGTTGAGCATACATGGGATGGGTGGAGTGGCACCACATTGATGTACATGGATCATAGTTTTATGCTGTAATAAAGTCAAAGGAATTGTAGTCTTTTGCTTAGCTATCTCGTCAATGATTACTTCAACTTAATAGTGTTAAATTTGTGAACTATTCTTTTGGTTAATATGTTGGAGGTTGATTTTAATTATTGAATTGTTATCACTATCCCGTTTCTCTTAATTGATTATGCTTCCGCTTATCCTATCTTGTTTAGGAAATGTTACCAGTTTATTTTATCTTGTAATTTGGCTAGTTGTGGAGTGGTTTTAGTAGCATCCCTGGGTAATGTGGGTCCTAAGGTGTTACATTCATTCCACATTATCGCAAGATCTTCCACCAATGGTCCTAGGTACACATCAATATCGTTCCCAGGTTGATTCGGCCCTTGGATAAGTAGTGACATCAAAATATATTTCTATTTCATACACAGCCAAGGAGGAAGGTTGTACATCCACAGTGTCACGGGCCAGGTGCTATGTCGGCTGCTCATGTTACCAAAATATTCATTCCATATGTACTCAATCCAAACCTTATATTTCTCGATTCCACACAGAAGTCTACAAACATCTTATTGATGTTCCTCCACTGGGCAGAATCAGCGGTGTGTCTTATCATTCTGTCTTTCTTACATTGCTCCGAGTGTCAACGCACCAATCATGCATCCTTTCGGTTTGCAAATAAACGCTTCAAACGGGGAATTACAGGAAGATACAACAACACCTAAGCAGGACGTTCTTGCTTCACCTCGATGCCCTCTTCATCATCGGAGTCATTTTTACACTTGTATTGGGATGCTTTGCACAACGGACAAACATGTAAGCTAGCATACTCTTTACGGTAGAGAATACAATCATTCGAATATACATGTATTTTTCTACTTCCATTTCTATGGACAAAAAATCTTCTTGGCTTGGTAGGCGATTCTCAGCAACACATTTCCCTTTGGAAGCATGTCCACTATGAGACCTAACAATGCCGTGAAACTCTTGTTGGACCAACCATTGCTTGCCTTCAATTTCAGCAGTTCTAGAACGGATGACAACCTTGTGTATTGCGGCTTGTAGCCCGGGAACAAAGGTTTCTCTGAGTCCTGTATCAAGCCCTCGAATTTACCAAACTCTCTCTCTTACTATCGTTCCCTTCTGCATCACGTAGCATCTGATCCAGATTGTCATCCTGTGATCTATCCTCATCGAAAGCACAGTCCACAACCGATATACCCTCAATGATGTTATAACTACATTCTTATGTAATCTTCTCTTCACCATGACTGGTCCAATATTTTTACCCCTTTCTGAAACCCTTTCGAATCAAGTGAGCTTCGATCTGCGCTGAGTTGCTAAACATCTTTAGATTATCACAATCAATGCATGGACAATACATATATTTCATCCTCTTCTTCAACATATCCACCTCGGCCGCTTTTCTAAAAGTAAACACGCCATACTGTTCACTCGCACAATTTTCAACGTACATCCAGCTTCGGTCCATCTATGCTACACATGTAACAAATGGGTGTCGAATTGGATTATCAACGCTACTATAGCAAATCAGACTAGCTACTTAATTACACACATCTATATTAGGTAGCTATCTAGCTAGCCACATATTTATGAAACAATAATATTAAGTAAGAACTGCCTGTGATGTCCGCAATATCAGAGAGGTTTTTTACACGAACCGTCTGTGATGTCCGCAACTTTCACAGACAGTTATTAATACGAACCGTCTGTGATGTCTCAATTATCACAGACAGTTCGTGTTAATAACCATCTGTAAAAATATCATAGACGGTTATTAGTATAAATCGTCTGTGATAGTTTAAGCACTGACGGTTCCCTATGAACCATATGTGATGTAGCCGTCCAGTATAGCCTCTTTTGTACTAGTGAGATTGTTTACTAAAGGAGTCAAAAGATATTTTTTAACTTTTATTGATGATGCAACATGCTACTGTTATGTGTATTTGCTAAAAACTAAGGACAAAGCTTTAAATTACTTTAAGATTTATAAGGCCGAGGTTGGGAATCGATTAGAGAAGAAAATAAAAAGACTGAGATCCGATTATGGAGAAGAGTATATCTCTCATGAATTATTTTAATTTTGTTCTGAGCATGGAATAGTCTATGAATTTACATCACCATATTCATCCCAATCAAATAGGGTAGCTGAGAGGAAAAATGAACACAAACAGACTTGATTAATGCCATGTTAGCGAGTGCTGGTATACCTAAGGCATGGTGGGGGAGCTATATTGACAACAACTTTCATCCTAAACGAAGTAATCACTAAAAAACATGAGATTACCCCATATGAGGGATGGAAGAGAAAAAACCTAATGTCAATTTTTTGCTAACTTGGGGGTGTTTGCCAAAAGTCAATATAGCGTTGCAGAAAAAGAGAAAGCGTGGACCTAAAACTATCAGTTGTGTTTTTCTAGGATATGCTTATAATAGTATTGTAACACCCCAGCCAAAAGGTGACCTAGAATGTTACTAAATTAACAACATAACCAAACTAAACCAATTGCATTCTACAAAATTTCGGCAGAGTCTCCTTTGTTTATTGTCTAAAACTGAGTTCTCACAATTTAATCAAAAGATATAATTAATCTTACTCAATGTAATCAATACTAATAAAACAGTTTTAAAACATAATCAAAGTGCGGAAGCAATATAGAAAGTTTCTAATCCATTATTACATTGTAAAGCTGATAGGCATAATCAAATAACACATAAGCTGACCAACAAATAATATCTAAAATTCTTTAGTTCTTTCATGGTGAATAATTCGTGCAAGTGCAACCCCACTAATCCTTCTTTACTCCCATGTGTGCTGAATTCATAAAGGTACCTAAACAAACAACAAACAACAACAACAAGAGTGAGTCCAACGACTCAGCAAATATAACCATTATCAAAACAAACATGTACATTAACTGGTAGGAGACACATTGAACATATGAATTCCACGCTATGCATTATGATCAAAATACTTTATCTCATCTCTTCGCATTTTACCGGTAATGCGGAGTGTGCATCCGTCAATGCACACCCATGCTTGTACCCTCTGGTACAGGGACCAATTGCCCACACTTTACAAGTGTGGGGACCTCGACGCTTGATCACCGCATGATCAAGACTTCAACAAATATCAACATGATGCATATATGTGACTGTAACAACAAGGTAAAGGTGCATTCATCATACTACGCATCAATAAATCTCATATGTACCATAATTGAAATTGAACATAAATAACATCATCACCTCATACTTATTCAAAGTCACATATAATATTTTCACGAATCAAACATCACCAAAACAGACCATAACAATAAATCACACTATAAGTCCACATCAAGGTTATACTTGCCTTAACCGCGAGAATACGAAGAACGAGCAGAAGGTACAACCCCTGGAATCCGCTCTCCTCCTGAATAATGATTAAATAATTACTAAAGTAACAGTGGCGGGTGTTTAGATTAAAATAACAATTCTCTAAACCATTCCCACAATTTTTATCTTACCAACCCCCAACTCCTCTCGGCCAAGTCTGCCCCTCCACAGACAGCCACATTCAAAAATTCATAACTTTCTGTACATAAATCCAAATAATGAGTTCTCAGACTTTCTGGAAAGATAATCAAATTATCTAACTAAACTTAGTTGGTGAACCTCCCAGATTCTTCCATTTTCTACCCGCACCAATCACTTTTGTAGAACATCAACAATCACGTCCACCTCTCTGGACAGCACACTAAAACAGCCATAACATTCGCCCAGATCATGGGAATCCGGATTTCTTGAACTCTCTGGAAAGCTAAGAAATTTTTCTACAACTTTCCTAACATGAATAATTTCTGATTCGCCCGATTTCCCGTCTCCCAAAACGATCTACCGAAAACTGTCCAGAACTTCCCCGATCTGCCGAACAGCCACACTAGAAAAATCATAACTTCCGCTACACAAATCGTAATAATGCGTTCTAGCACTACCTGGAAAGATAATTACGTCATCTACAATTCTCTAGAAGGGGTCCAGACCTGACTCCCGACGGATCTAACCCAAAACTGCCGACCAACAACTTCTGTCCCAGCAGCCCAGAAAACCGACGAATTTCCAACTTGGCTAATCATGCATCTAGAAGGCTAGCAGGGGTTACCCTTGACGACACGACGAAGAACGCGACGAAGAACACGACGAACTCGACGAACAAGCCCGTGATCTTCTCCGCGAACTCCTCCTCTCTTCCTCCGGATCCAAACGGTACAGCGCAGGGGGACGACGGCCGGTGATGGAGACACAGGGCGGCGGCTGCTATGGCAGGGAGGCGCGGCCGCCACGGCAGGGACGGCAGGGAGGCGCGGCTGCCACGGCAGGCGCGCGGCCGCCACGGCAGGGAGGCGGCCGCCACGGCAGGGACGGGGAGGAGGCGGCTGCCACGCAGCGAGGCGCGGCCGCCACGGCAGGGATGGGAGGCCAGGGATGTGGAGGCCAGGGATGGGGAGGCTAGGGTTAAGGGTGGCCTCCTTCCCACTTGGGCCAAAATTCCCACTTGGGCCGAAGCTCAGGCCCAGGTTGCCTTAACTTTTCAGAAAACCCCCCTAAACAGTTTATTTTACCTTTTCTTTCTACGCCCCTCTCTTTAATTAAATAAATAATTAATAAAAATCGTTCCGGGGTATTACATTCTACCCCCCTTAAATAGAATTCATCCCCGAATTCTTCCCGTGCTTACACTAAGGATTTATCACTTGTAAACTTGATCATATTAACGCGCACATGTTGTGAGTAATTCTCACACATGCGTGACTCCAATTCCCAAGTTGCCTCTCTCTCTGCTTGTCGCGCCAAAGCACGTTGACGATACTTTTAAAATTTTATTTCTCAATGCTTGCACCTCGCGCATAGGTTCTAGAAGGTCCAAATGGTATGCCAACTTCCCGATCCTTGCTCCTCACATCTCAGATAACTTTTCACGCTTGCACTCCAAGTCTTTCAGTTCTCCTCGATATTTGGTCGTACAAAGCGCTGTGTACCCCACACTAGGACCCAAGGTGGTCCTAGTGTTACACGAACTCCCAAAACTTCGCAACTAACAGAAGCAATTGAATATACCTTGGGTGATCATTCCCTTTGGTATCAACCTGCACAACACATGTAACTCTTACTCCAACTATCAATCGATCTTTTACCTTAACAAGGAGCACCTCCTTTAACCCCGGACGCAACAAATGCTCAAGGTAAACCAACTCTTTCACAGACAAAGTTCAAATGAAAATAAAGAATTCTCATCGCAACCACACATCACCAACTCCCCACCAAAAGTGTCAAATCAAAAGAACAGAAAATGAGGATTCAACACGAGAACCTCTCCACATTCCAATTAGGACATTTTCAAATAGACAACACACTCCAACATAAAGTCAACTCCAAACCACAAAAGACTTTTGCTATCATCACATAGTTCAACAAGAATCAAAAGAGCATTTTGCTACCCAAGAATATATATATATATTAGAATAAACTTTCTCTTGAGTCACGAGATTCCAAATCATCCCATACCACACTAGCTCATTTCCTTTAAATTGCAACATCAACAACGTGTTCAACCCGAGTGCATCAACATCACATTTGTAGAGGGACTCTCTTGTTCTTACAATAACATACTCTAGTCAACCCTCTACCCACGGTTATTTTAATGAATAGTTTCCAATACACCTCATCGTTAGTTTCACCCACAATCTCTTCAACACAATTCTCTAAGGATAAACGATCATGTAATTCTCAGCCACACACATTCATTTACTACACCCGAAGGATAATATCATGGTTCAACACATTATTTAGAATCCACCCATTCCACTATTCTCACACAACATCATTAGCCTCCAAGGCCCTAGCATAGATCACCAAGCCAAAATTTTCCATCTCCAGGGTTCCTATACATGTACTTTGATATAATTGATACAAAGACTCTCGAATTTGGTGACTAAAATTTTCACAATCAACCATCCTCAATCATTAGCAACTATATAAAAACATATTCTCAGCATTATTATCTGTAGGAAGATTCTAACTCCTAGAGGGTTACCCACTGAATCCAAGTCATACATGGCAATAATTCAACAATCCGTACTATCCCAAT
This sequence comes from Bonia amplexicaulis, assembly GCA_036346245.1. NCBI lineage: Eukaryota > Viridiplantae > Streptophyta > Magnoliopsida > Poales > Poaceae > Bonia > Bonia amplexicaulis. Next base: position 10,882,545 of record CM070738.1, on the reverse strand, counting down.
AATTCACATAACAGTTAGACTTCTTCACAATTATAATCTCATCACTATACCATCATAACCCTTCTACTAACCCCCTACAAGTACCCAATCACGATACACCAATAAAATTGATCAAGATTCTCATACTTTCAATAATCCTAATGTTCCATCAAAATGAACAAAGCATTCCTGAATCACATTTTATTATAGGTTCCACTAGTTGCAACCATGTAGCCCATTAACTCCAAAGACGACATCTTCCTTAAATGAAATTCTCACCGAGAATTATTCGACAGAACCAATTTATCACTCCAATAATCTCAAACAACTTGACACCCACCATCTCATCCAAACCTATCATACCAACCAGTTACCAAACATATCCTAAAAGGGCTTGCAACCAGAATCAGTTACCCCTTTCTTACGAGAGATAAAAAGAAGTAAATCTCAGCACAATGCTACCAATCGCAATAGACATCGGACCAAGAGAAATAGTAATGATCTTGGAACATAAAACATAAGATCACAGTTGAAGGCACATGCCCCTCAAGAAGAGAAATATCCAATATCAACCAATAAGAATACGACATTGTCATTTTAAACTCAAGAAACTCTTATGCAGTGAAAATAAGAAGTCAAGCACACCTCTAGAAGTTACACAACCTGACCCCATACTCAAATACTTTTACCCTAATCTTTCTTTTACTAAAGAGAACGATTTTCTTCGATTACAGTATTACTTTATCAATTCCAACGAAAGAGATTTGAAGATCACGACTCATAAATTTTTTAAGAACTAATAAAACTTCTCAACACGTCAGTTTGCTCAAACAATTTCAACTACCACCTAAGTCATGAGGTCTAAAAGGTCGAGTACGCAAATTCCAAAACCTTTGATTTAAATTCTATCTGGGAAGTTATCAAATTCTTTTATTTATAGAACATTCAGCATTATCATCAAAACCACATACTGACAATCATACTAACATCAAAATAGTACACTCCTAACAAGAATCATCATATCCTCATATCCCTTTACAACTTTCCCAAAAGGAACATATTAATTTACTTCATCATGTTTCTATTATCTGAACAAGATTGCAATTACTTGATCTAGGAAAAGCCTAGTGCACAAGCCACCATATTAGAACAAAACTCTTAAACAAGATGATACTAGAACAGGGCATTCTTGCAAAACATGCTAGTATAAATCTCTCATTAAGTTTCATATATTCAATCCTTTTTTTTATGCTCAACTCTAATTTAGCTCAAATTGATTGTACTTTAGTCATTACTAGTAGTAGGTGATTATTATTTTATCATAACAACATTCATGATCTAACTCCGTTTTATAACCACAAAACAATCATGAGCATAGATTTAATATCCCACCTTACGTTCAAAAATTAGAATGAAATAACTTTAAACTTCAATAATACCAGCTTTGTAAGGCAAAATTCTTCAAGTCAATACATCAACCTTCATATTTTTCTTTATACATATTTCAACCATTTAGCATGATGAGAGATAGATGAATCTAGCACTTGTACAAGCTCATACAATATCTAAATAAATAACAGATTAAAGGTTAATATTATCAAGACAATATTCCAACACCTTCTTCTTAATAATTCCAAACAGTTAGATTAATCACTAAAGACAAACATAATTCAATTTATCCAACATGATAGAGATTTAATCAATCATAATAATCATTGTAATTCTTTTGCACCCTCCTCAATAACTACATGGGTTCCAATCATGTATAGGCAATTTCTTAACCACAGTTCTTTAATAACCTATTACAAGGCAATATCACAATTAATCAACTACACTTCCAAGGATGCTAGTTGGAACTAATTATGCACCACGCTAAGTTCTCAACTTGAAATTCGTACCTTACGAATTAGTTTATATGATTACCCTCTTCCACTTAAGCATAGCAAAACGCTACAAAGGGTTTTAACACTCTCTTTCCGAAGGGAGAGGAATTAAACTTCACCACACGAAACAATCCAAAGAAATTCATTGATCCAAAGCTTTCCTAAGTTAACAAGTTTACAACATAAAACTTTCATTAATAAACATACCAAGCGAACAAATGAGACAAGTTTCACCACAAGACAAAACTCCCACGAAGGGACCAACTTTGCAAATCAACAATGTTCCTAAGCAGCAAAAACGTTTCAATAGTTTGAAATACAATAATTGCTTCAAAGAACATGTAGAGACCAAATGAAAACCCTCAACTGAAATGAATCACGACCCCGAGATAAGTTCATCCTCCATAACAGGAAGAGAATTGAATAAATTCGACTCAAGGAATAGAGAAACTTTTCTAAAGAACTTATTCCTAACCATTTGAAATTAGTTTACCCAAGGAAAGATCTCTCACCAATAGAATACCACAGAGAGTGCTATAACTTGGCCATACCTACGACCGCACCGCGATCTCTGTCTCTCAACTTAACTATCCACACACATAACAGTCATATAGTCAAATCATAAGCACCCATAAGATCATCTCATAATAAATACAAAGTCAAACATTAGGTACATATTCAACTATGATAATCGACGGAAACGTAGATGCAATGCAAACCGCATTCCCACCTACAGTGCTTAGTGTGTCAAATTAATATTTCATTAACCACGGACCTACAGCCCGCTCTGATACCAACTGTAACACCCCAGCCAAAAGGTGGCCTAGAATGTTACTAAATTAACAACATAACCAAACTAAACCAATTGCATTCTACAAAATTTCGGCAGAGTCTCCTTTGTTTATTGTCTAAAACTGAGTTCTCACAATTTAATCAAAAGATATAATTAATCTTACTCAATGTAATCAATACTAATAAAACAGTTTTAAAACATAATCAAAGTGCGGAAGCAATATAGAAAGTTTCTAATCCATTATTACATTGTAAAGCTGATAGGCATAATCAAATAACACATAAGCTGACCAACAAATAATATCTAAAATTCTTTAGTTCTTTCATGGTGAATAATTCGTGCAAGTGCAACCCCACTAATCCTTCTTTACTCCCATGCGTGCTGAATTCATAAAGGTACCTAAACAAACAACAACAACAAGAGTGAGTCCAACGACTCAGCAAATATAACCATTATCAAAACAAACATGTACATTAACTGGTAGGAGACACATTGAACATATGAATTCCACGCTATGCATTATGATCAAAATACTTTATCTCATCTCTTCGCATTTTACGGTGACGCGGGTGTGCATCCGTCAATGCACACCCATGCCTGTACCCTCCGGCACAGGGACCAGTGCCCACACTTTACAAGTGTGGGGACCTCGGCGCTGATCACCGCATGATCAAGACTTCAACAAATATCAACATGATGCATATATGTGAATGTAACAACAAGGTAAAGGTGCATTCATCATACTACGCATCAATAAATCTCATATGTACCATAATTGAAATTGAACATAAATAGCATCATCACCTCATACTTATTCAAAGTCACATATAATATTTTCACGAATCAAACATCACCAAAACAGACCATAACAATAAATCACACTATAAGTCCACATCAAGGTTATACTTGCCTTAACCGCGAGAATACGAAGAACGAGCAAAAGGTACAACCCCTGGAATCCGCTCTCAGACTTTCTGGAAAGATAATCAAATTATCTAACTAAACTTAGTTGGTGAGCCCCCCAGATTCTTCCATTTTCTACCCGCACCAATCACTTTTGTAGAACATCAACAATCACGTCCACCTCTCTGGACAGCACACTAAAACAGCCATAACTTTCGCCCAGATCATCGGAATCCGGATTTCTTGAACTCTCTGGAAAGCTAAGAAAATTATCTACAACTTTCCTAACATGAATAATTTCTGATTCACCCGATTTCCCGTCTCCCAAAACGATCTACCGAAAACTGTCCAGAACTTCCCCGATCTGCCGAACAGCCACACTAGAAAAATCATAACTTCCGCTACACAAATCGGAATAATGCGTTCTAGCCCTCCCTGGAAAGATAATTACGTCATCTACAATTCTATAGAAGGGGTCCAGACCTGAATCCCGACGGATCTAACCCAAAACTGCCGACCAACAACTTCTGTCCCAGCAGCAAAGAAAACCGACGAATTTCCAACTTGGCTAATCATGCATCTAGAAGGCTAGCAGGGGTTACCCTTGACGACACGACGAAGAACGCGACGAAGAACACGACGAACTTGACGAACAAGCCCGTGATCTTCTCCGCGAACTCCTCCTCTCTTCCTCCGGATCCAAAGCAGTACAGCAGCAGGGGACGACGGCGGTGATGGAGACACAGGCGGCGGCTGCTATGGCGGAGGAGGCGGCCGCCACGGCAGGGCGGTAGGGAGGCGCGGCTGCCACGGCGGACGCGCGGCCGCCACCGCAGGGAGGCACGAGGACGGCGAGGCGCGGCTACCACGGCAGGGAGGCGTGGCCGCCACGGCAGGGGATGGGGAGGCGCAGGGGATGTGGAGGCACAGGGGATGGGGAGGCTAGGGTTAAGGGGTGGCCTCCCTTCCCCACTTGGGCCAAAATTCCCACCTGGGCCGAACCCCAGGCCCAGGTTACCTTAACTTTTCAGAAAACCCCCCTAAACAGTTTATTTTACCCTTTCTTTCTACGCCCCTCTCTTTAATTAAATAAATAATTAATAAAAATCGTTCCGGGGTATTACAAGTATGGCCTATAGATTTTTAGTAGTAAAATTATAAACACCTAAGATTATTGCTAACACAATAATAGTGGGGATAATCGATTATATGACATTGAATAATGACTACTTGTATGAAATGCCATTGAAAAAAATACTCTTTCTATTATATGCCACCGAATAGCACTGAAATTCTATTATATGCCATTGCCATCAGTTAGGGTACGTTTGCCCCTACAAAATAATGATTTTGCCCTCAGTTCAAATCTGTCCCTATGATAAAAGTTAAATATAGGGCAAATTGGCTTAGCCAAAAATACTAAATTTTTGGTGGATCATTGGGTTAGTGTACAACTCAAGTATAATATTTCATGAACTGCGTCTTCCATTCGTTCCATTTTTTATATTTAAATACAAAATCAGCCTATTTGAACTTTTTTAAACTGTGACAAATTAACTATAGAAAAATGGAAAATAATATTTTTTAACATCTGTGTGACATCTTAGGAGCATGTGAGAGTTTTTCCAGAATTGTTAGGCCTCATTTAGTCCCTATTTGTAAATAGTAGCCTTTATTAGCATTTAAATTAAAAATCTGAAAATTTTCTTTGAACAGTGCCTTGAATTTTTTTCATGGCTCACTGACATATTGAATAACACCTCTGTGAAGTTTCATAATTTTTGGAGGTTGTTTGCTATTTTAAATAAGTTGTGTCTTCTGTCTTTTGGAGGGGCATTTCGGTCTATTTTCAGAGGATAACGGTCTCTACTAACGGTTAACTAACGGCAGTGGCATATAATAAAATTCTGGTGCTATTCAGTGGTGTATAATGGAGAGAGTGTTTTTCAGTGCCATTTTATAGAAGTCGCTATTCAGTGACATATAATCAATTATCTCATAATATAGTCTAGAGATGCTTCATTTTTTGAAGATATTTATCTTATGAAAGCTTTAGGCAATACTTAACGAACTGAGAATGTCTAAATTAAAATATTCAAACTAAGAATAATCAAATTTCTGAATCTTCCATTGTTTTTGAACCAATGTGTGATATCTCTAAACCAATATGTGATACCCAAGAGTAGGATAACAATTTAGTTGCAAAGTCTCCTCACTGGTGCAAGAGATTAAGAATTCAAAAAACCATTAGTGATGACTTTATTGTATACCTAATGGATGATATGCCAAAGACTCTTGTATATGCTTATGCATATCCTGATGCTGAGTATTGGAAAGTGTAGGATCGGAAATGGCAACAGAGGGAAGGTGAATGGTGCCATAAAAAATCGCCCCTAGAGTACTCACACGTTTTTTTTATCTCTAAGAGCTATGGAAGCTTATGAACAAAGGATATGAAAGCTCACTGGAGAAACAAGCTAGACTGACAAAGATTCTTCACTAAAAGAACAAAGAAATCAAACAACTGACTGAAGGTATCAAAAACTAAACTACCCGAGAGGCTTAACTGATTACAAGCTCCAGACTAAGTAAACCAAAAGCATTCGGCTCCAAAGTATCACATTTCTAAAGGCAAAGCTGAAAAGAATTCGAGCAGCAGCACAACACAGCACTGACCAAAAAGAGCACAAATGCCCAAACTGAACAGAACAAAGAAAGAAGCTGTCAACCGAAAAGAGATATGCTGCAGAAAAATGAAACCGATTGCTGGTTTTGTCGGAATGAAAACAGGAGACAACGGCTGCACAGGAATTACTAGATGCAACATACTGAGCAGGGAAACAAAATAGCACACATGCAGCGGATGGATTAATACATAACAGGGACAGCTATCAAAGAACTAAAAGCAAGGCTGGATTGGCTGAGAAGGTCATAAACAAAAAGAAAAAATTAACACATCAAACGTGAAGCTTGTATGCTTCTTGGCCGAGAGAAATGAAAGGAGCAAAACAAAGCAGACTGCAAAGGTAACAACCTGCTGCCCCAAAAAGAAAGAAAAGAGATCTTTCTCAGAAAAGAAATGCTTCACCAGAAAAAGAGAAAGCAAAAGTATGAAAAGAGAGATTAGCACAACAACTCTAGACAAGAGAGGTCTGAAGCAGCTGCAAACGACAGAGCAAAGAAAATAGACCTAAAATAGAAGCTAGAAATTAGAAGTGACTAGCTGAACCAAAAAGGAAAGGATGCTGCAGGGAAGAACTTCCACCAAGAGCATGAGCATACGGCAGAACCTCTACCAAAAAGAACTTCATGACCTGGTCTACCTACTTTCAATCGGAAGCAAGAAATACAAGAAAGAAGTTCACGGCAGCAGTGATACTTGACCAAAGACTTCACATATGAGCAATGCTGTCGAACAAGGAGTACTGAAATGCAAACAAAGCATGAAGTCTATTGACTGCAGAAGATGCAAGTAGAACCCAAATATTGCTGCTGGCCGAAAGAAGATAAAATGGATTTGACAAGGATTGATGATACAGGGGAGAGCCGAACAGGAAAACAACAAAGAAACGAAAAACTGAAAAAGGACAAGTAATCACATCAACAAAACATAACTCATATAGATCGAGACCGAGACATACGAGATTACAAGACTCTCAATCCGTCCTCTCTCTCTCAATCCTCATGAACACCAAGCCTCACATGCTTCTTGAGAGGAACACAACACACACAAAGGGATGAAATAAGCTCTAAAATCATGAGGGGGTATGCAGCCCCCAACATGTATTTATAGCCGGCTAAACCCTAACAGAGCCGTCTCCCGCTTGTGCAGCCTTGCAAATTACCGATTCGCCCCTCCCGCACCTTCCGGGAAGCTTCCGTGCTCCTTGTCGTGTACGCCTCGCAACCACATCGAATCTCCGCCGTCTTCGACACATCCGACCGTTCTGACCTCGACACCACCTATGTCTAGTCCGGTCACCTCGTGATGGGAACGGGGTCCCGATCTTCCAACAGGTTCTGGATAAGTTCGATTTGGTGGAGTCGCGACACAAATCGATCCGGCTTCCGAACAACACGTCCCGAACCCCGCAATCGCAGCACCACGTCTCCTCGGGTTATCAACCGCGCAGCCGGTTGACCTCGCCAAGAAGGCTAATCCTCGCCTGCGAATCGAAGAACACAAGCAAGAACAAGGAAGATCACAACTGAATTGCAGATGTATTGATATAGCACTCGAAAGTTGGGGTCTCACAAACCGATGAGCAATGAAACTGTTTAAAGACAGATTTAATCTAAGCAAAACCCAACCCTAATGGTGGGGGTGGCGGCTGTATATAAAGGAGTAAGGGGCGTGCAAAACCCCTGGACGCGTCCTTAATGGACTCCAACACGATACAAAGCGAGCGGCCCAAAAGACGGTGTCGCAGCACCGACAGATTCTGGACGTCCACTTGTTTCGACGATTCCGTTGACTCAGAAGGAATTTTGATATGAGACCAGAGTCATTGGAAAGGTTATCTTCTCAGCTTTCCATAGATATGTGTAACGTCCAAAACGGAGTCCGGATGCGATCTGGGTGTCCGTTTTAGTGCGGCCTAGTCCTGGACTCCGCATTGGATTCGAAGTGGGCTTGAGTTGGACATCCAACATGATTCGACCACCCTTGCTGGACTCGTGCGCCTCGTAGCCCTTCTCCAAGTACTTCTTGATCCTCTCCATGGTTCCTAATCATAATTAAATCATTAGGTAGTAATCGATTCTCAAATGAACAAAAAGAAGTACTTAGGAACGAGCTCACATGTAAATTCAATTGTCGGGCGCGAGCTCTAGTGATTGGTCCTTGAATATCAAGTGGAGGAGTGTTGTGTATATCCGAAGAAGTGATGTCCTCATCACCTCGTGTCTCACCACGACTCCGCCTCGACGTCCTACAGCCAACACAGACAAGAAATACATCAAATAGCACCGCTCGATATATGTAAGCAAAATAACATCAACAAACCTGTCGAATCATCAGAATATGCATCCTAATCACATACGACTAAGTTTGACCAAGTCCAACCGAGTCCGTTACACCACGCAACGTCAAGGTCCGAACCAACCAACTCAAACTCGACTTTCCTAAACCAATGTCAACTACTCATCATACACACGGGATGACCACCACATGGTCTCTCAATCTCCCCCTTGATGAGTATATTGACAAACCCAGAAAAAGCACAAAGTTGGGTTTGAAATGCAAGAAAGAAGTCAAACATGGTCCAAAGGAAGGAAGTGATGCTAATGACCATGTCGACACAAGAAGCAAAAAGAAAGATAAAATTTTCCTCAAAACTCGCAAAATAGATTTTTCTACCACTATTCTCCCCCTTTTGGCAATAAACACATCAATGATGCAAAAGAGAGAATACGACATGACATTGGATGAAATGGCTGAAGTTTGTTTATTCTAAGCATTTTAGAGCCATGAGAATTATCCAAAATGACCATAACGAATTACACCAAGCCATAACTCAATAAAAGGATATCTAGATCATGACAAGATATGTATAAGCCAGCTAGAACAAATAGATGACGATCTGAAATGTAGTGCATTTTGTGAGCATATCAAGTCATCAATAAGCAAAGTCTAGCAAAATATATCTAAGGATGATGTAGACCATGTCAATTAAGCTAAGCGGAACCAAGAAGCTAATATTGAGTCCAAATATAGTGCTATATGCTCAAGAGTGAGACATTGGTTCAAGTACTTGGTTCTTTTAGTAGCTTAAGCAAATTGAGCACAAATGGCATATTTTCTTTTCAAAGTTATGGTCGTTTTCAGCCAATATTTTTATCATGTACTAGATCTCAAGCCTTATGCGACTACTCCAAGCAAAAAGCTTAAGAAGATAGTCTAGGTCATCCAAAACTCCCCTTGAGTTCATGTCTAGTGCAATGGCAAGCCGTCTCATGAGAAAGAATTGGTGAGATCAGTTTTTTCCCACAAAAGAAATCTTTTTGCTTTTTAACAGATTGTACTAACTTATGCATCATCAAGAGACTAAAACAGCTCAATCTAAGGCTCAATAGAGATTCAACGCTCAACTCAGCCTAGTTGACATGGCATGGATCATAAAACGATAGCTCAAGAAAGACTAATCTCGAGTGCTAACATGACAAGTTTTAGTTCAAATTTAGCAAGTTTAATTAACTTATCATGGCAAAAGCTAGTTGACACATATGAAGTCATGATAAATGTAGCAAATAAGCACAAGTCAGGGCAAGGTGTAAAGCATTTTAAGCATGTCATAACAGGATAATAATCAAGGCTCAATGTAGTTATATGACAATGCAGAAAGACATGCAGAATATCCAGCTCACCCTCAACATAAAATGCAACTTTTAGTTCAAGTTGAGTTAGGTCAATATTAAGATCTAGAAGTTCCCAAATGAACTCCCCCTGAACCAAAGCAATAAAAACGAGAAGCTGGCAAAGAAATCAAAGAGGGCAGTCCTTAAAGCATAGACGAGATATAGAAGATACTATGGCTCAGACTGACTCTCATCCACCCCATATGACTCCAGGACTATCAACTGATCCTCTAACACACTAAGGAGCAAACATGTACCCTGTCTACCCAAGGGTGGCCCAACCCTTGCTAGAACCTACAAGCAGTGAGTGAGCTCAACCTAGTGAGAAGAGAAACAGCTAATAAGCAGCATCCTTGAGTCAAGATAAGAGTAAGAAGTCTAAACAACTAGACGTGAGAAACACTCTAATCTATGCTAGGAGGAATAACCCAGATGCACCCGCATGCAATGCAGCAGAGAGGAGTAACAGCATAATAAATATAGTAAAGCACAATCTCCCCCTCACAACAGTCCATAAGGACAAACCACCCCAAGTTCTCCCCGCAGAGCTGAAAACCTCGAGCTATCCAAAGGCTTGGTAAAGATATCAGCCAACTGGTGGTCAATCTCCACAAACTGGAGCACTATGTCACCCTTATCTACATGGTCTCTAAGGAAATGAAATCTGATATCAATATGCTTGGTCCGAGAACGCTGCACTGGGTTCTTAGCAATGCTAATCGCAGAAGTGTTATCACAAAAGAGTGGAACACTATCGATAACTAACCCAAAGTCCCGCAGGGTCGAGACCATCCAAAGCACCTGGCTACAACAACTGGCTGCAGCAACGTACTCGGCCTCTGCGGTGGACTGTGCAACACCGGACTGCTTCCTAGAAGACCAAGAAACGAGAGAAGTGTCAATGAATTGGCAGGTGCCCAAAGTGCTCTTCCTATCTATCCTACAACCAGCAAAGTCTGCATCGGAATAAGCTCTCAAGGAAAGACAAGAAGAGGAAGAGTACCAGATACCATAGTCAATGGTAGCTCGAAGGTACCAAAGGATGCGCTTCACCGTCTGGCGGTGAGATACGCGAGGAGAAGCCTGAAACTGAGCACAAAGACACACGGAGAAGTGTATGTCTGGTCTCGAGGCAGTGAGGTATAAGAGGGAGCCGATCATACTACGATACTCCTTCTAATCAACTGGCTCGCCATCCTCATATGGGTCGAGTGGAGCTGATGTAGCCATAGGAGTGGACACCGGCTTACCATCACTCATATCAAAGCGTCTCAGGAGGTTTCGAGTGTACTTGCCCTGATGCAAGAAAGTACCTTCCCGAGTCTGCTTAATTTCGAAGCCAAGGAAGAAGCTCAACTCGCCCATCATGCTCATCTCAAACTCCGAGCTCATAACATCAAAAAACTGGCAAAAAAGAGCATGGGAGGAGCCGCCAAAGATGATGTCATCCACATAAATCTGGACGAGCAGAAAATCATTGCCATGCCGGCGGATAAACAAGGTCTTGTCTACTTTACCCATCTCAAAACCATGACTCAAAAGATAGGACTTAAGCCTCTCATACCAAGCTCTAGGGGCCTGCTTAAGTCCATACAATGCTTTGGAAAGCTTGTAGACATGGTTTGGGTATTTGGGGTTCTCGAAACCTGGAGGCTATCTTACATAGACTTCTTCCTCAATAAACCCATTGAGGAAGGCACTCTTGACGTCCATCTGGTAAAGATTGAAACCCTTAGAAGCTACGAAGGCAAGCAAGATTCTAATGGCCTCAAGTCTAGCTACAGGGGCAAAGGTCTCCTCGAAATCTAGACCCTCAACCTGGGAGAACCCTTGAGCTACTAGTCTAGCCTTGTTTCGAATAACCACACCATCCTCACTCTGCTTGTTCTTGAACACCCACTTAGTCCCAATGATATTGTGACCTCGCGGGGGCTTAACAAGCGACCAGACCTTATTTCTCTCGAAATTTTCTAACTCCTCATGCATGGCATTGACCCAAGACTCGTCAGAGAGAGCATGACAAACGTCCTTGGGCTCGAATGAGGCAACAAAGGCAGAATGGAGATAGAAAAGAGTCATGCCAGATTTTGAACGAGTGACTCCCTCATAAAGGTCTCCAATAATCTGTCATGAAGGACGATCTTTTTGAATGTGTCTAGGAGGTCCAGGATGAGATGAAGAAATGGCCTCTACCTCGTGAGCTGTCGAGGTAGAAATAGAGCCACTAGCTCCAGAGGAAGCAGAAGGCAAAGGCTGATCGCCTCGAGGTGCGGTGGAAGATGACACCTCAAGGGGTGGATGAGGGACTGGATCGGGTAGACAACCCTCATCTCCATCGTCCTCATCATCCACGAAGATGGTCTCGGACTGCTCTAGAGAACCTGAGATATCGGGCCTAGTCCCCGGACTGGCCTCGTCGAATGTCACCTCACAGGTCTCTACCATTTTACTAGACTCGCAGTTCTAGACCCTATAAACCCGCGAAGAAGTCGAGTAGCCTAGAAAGATCCCATCACAAGAACGTGACTCGAACTTGTCTAGATTCCCGGACTTTAAGATAAAGCACTTGCAACCAAACACATGAAAATGAGAGACGCTGGGCTTTCGCCCATATCTCAGCTCATAAGAAGTGTGGTGCAAGTGTGCACTCAGAAAAACTCGATTCGAGACATGGCACGGGGTGGCTATAGCCTCAGCCAAAACTTCCGTGGTGTAGAGTACTCATCGAGCATTGTTCTGGCCATCTCGACCAAGGTACGGTTCTTCCTCTCCACAACGCCATTCTGCTGGGGGACGTATGGAGAAGAGAATTGGTGCTCTACACCTGTCTCATCACAGAAACTCTCGAAGTAGGAATTCTTGAACTCCGTGCCATTGTCACTGCGGATCGCTCGTAAAGCACCTGGAAGCTCAATAGAAAGCCTACTAAAAAGACCTCAGAAATGTGTAAACGTCTCATCCTTCGAGGCTAAGGAAAACACCCAAGAGTACTTCGAGAAGTCATCGACCACGACAAGGACATACCACTTCCCTCTTGCTGACTGCACTCGAGCTGGTCCAACTGTGTCCATATGGAGTAGCTGTCCTGGTGTATCGGTCATAGTCACTGTGACTGGAGGATGTGAAGCAGAAACCATTTTGCCGTGCCGGCAAGGAGCGCAAACAAGATCTTTGATCATCTTGAGTTTCGGTAGACCACGAATGAGATCGTGGCCACTAACTCGGGTCAAATGGTCAAATCCTATATGAGCAAGTCTCCTATGCCAGAAAGTCAAGTCACGGAACTCAAGCAACTAAACACCGGAGAGGATCACCAGAAGACTCAACAAAATCAGCACGAAAGATCCTCCCATAACGAGAAATCCTGCAAACCAGACTACCCGAAGAATCAAGAATTTTGCAAGCGTTTTTCTTAAAGCTCACCTTAAAGCCGTCATCGGTAAGCTGAGAGACTGAAAGCAAATTATACTGTAGCTTACTAACCAAAGTAACATCTTTTAAAATAAATGAATCATTAACGCGCACAGTACCTTTGGCGATGACGTGCCCAGACGAAGAGTCTCCGAAGGTGATAGTTTCATCACCTGGGGCTCGGGCTAGAGAAGAGAACCAACGGGAGTCTCCGGTCATGTGTCGAGAACAGCCGGAGTCTACAAGCCAAACCTCTCCCTTCCCTGCCCGGCGAGCCTGAGTCAACAAGAGAGCAGAGTCTCAGTACTGGGATAAATCAAAATAGATTTTGGAACCCAATACTGAGTCACACGTCGAGCAGAAGAAGTAGTCACACACGACTGACCTTTAACTACCCTACGCTCTCCGTCACTCAAAGAAGCAGAAGGTCTATGAGCAGACCTGAAGCTGTTGCTGGGTCTGACTGCTATGGGAGAGCGAGTCAGAGCACCGGCAACAAGCTGATCTCGCCGCGGGTAGCCATCTCGACGGGGAAAACGAGATCTACCCTCAGGACGGTGGAAGTCACGACCGAAGGGAGCATGAGGATGAAAACAAGAAAACTCGGAAGAACTAAGTCCTCGATGCTGCCCAAATCCACCAACAGTAGCAAGCCTAGACCTCGTATTGGTCTTAGGTGCACTCAAAGTCTGGGGCTGACCATGAATACGCCTAAGAGCTCCAACATGGTTTCTACGCGCGATCTTGGCACGCCTGAAGCATCGGTCAACCAAGTGTCCATCCTTCTGAAAGAAGGTGCAATGATACTTCACCTTCTGAGAGGTAGAAGTAGCATGATGAGGCTTCGCCTTCTGAGAGGCCGAAGCTACAGTTGTACTCACCTTGCTGTCAGAAATCCCTTGGACAAAGCCCGCTGATTTGAATTGAACTTTCTCAGTCCTGGGCTTGACCTCGATCACACCTATGGCTACGGGTCTGAGCACGGCAGGTGGATGCTTCCTCACATCCTCAAGAAAATCATACCCTAGACCTTGATTAAACTTACAAATCTTAGACTTGTCTAGAATAAGATTCAGCTTTTTCTTGCCTCCAACGAATCTTTCAAGAGTGTTCATAAGGTACTAGCACTCCTGAAGGAGAGATGTGCAAGAGGAGCAAGGGGAAGGAGAAGACACAGCAGGAGGAGAGGAAGAAGAACCAACAACAGAAGAGCGAATGGCACGTGCGTATCTCTCCTTATGCATGGCTGCCTCAACCTTCAGGGCTTCGCAGGACACACAAGGGGCGGTCATAATCCTAGCCATTTGGTCTTTGTAACTCTTTCTAAACGTCTCTACCATGTCCTTATCCTTTTCCAACACCTCAGCACAGAAGGCACAAGCAAGATATGATTTTTCTAGAAGGTCCTTAGTTAGCTTCACACATTTTTCATCCAATGCAATCAGGTCAGATTTTAGTTTATCACAATTTTTGCATGGTGAGCTAACAGGGTCCTTAGAAGTATACTGAGCCATTTTCTTATTGTAGTCAATCATTTCTTGAAACTGTTTTGAGATAGATTCAAGTTCAGCAGTTAACTTAGGACAGTTTGTGCAAGAAACGCCAGGCTCAAGTAAAGAGGCATGCAACTCAGCAATTTTATGATCTGTCCGTTTTAGATTCAACTTCAAGTTATTGCAATTTTCACAAGTCTCGGGCAGATCGAGCAACTTGGTATAAAGACCTCTAAACGCATTGTCCTTATCCTCACATGAGGTGCAAGACGTAGTCTCAACAACAGGGGATGAAAGAGTAACTACCCTACTCATCTCTAGTTCAGCAAGTAGACTAACATTCTCCACCTTAACCATGTCTAGCTCAGAGGACACACTATCATGTTGGGTCCTTAGTTTCTCCATGTCACCAAGCAAAGCACAGCATGTATCACATTCGTCACGGGAGGGAGCAGATGTAAGTGAACAAGCTCCCGTGATAATCTAGCTACTTCCTTCTCCAACTCAGTACACCTAGCCCTAGACTTAGCATGGAATCTACCTAGCTTAAGGAAAGCATCATTAAGCTGGTCGTAGGTGGGGTTTACCTCGTCGGAGTCGGAGTACAGCTCGTTGTCGCTCAGTTCGCCCTCAAGGGCCATGAAGCACATGCCGGAGAAGTCGTCACCGCCCTTGGGGTCTTGATCACCCGTCTCGTCGTCGTCGCTCCATCCCTCCACCTCGCTGAGGTCGAGGTCGTTGAAGGCGGTGAGGACGCGATGGAACAGTTTCTTGGCATTCCCAAAGTTGCGGAACTTCTTCTTGCCTTGAGGATGCGCTGGAGGCTTCTTGTTGCGGTTCTTGTCGGTGTAGTCGTTCTTTCCCGAATCGCCGTAGTCATTCTTGCCCTTCTCCAGCTTGGGGCAGTTTGCCCGAATGTGGTTAGGGCCACCACACTCGAAGCAAATCACGGGTCCTCCTCTCTTTCCGTCTCTCCTCCTCTTGCAAGCATGGAAAAATCTTCGAGCTAGAAGGGCTAACTGTTCATCCATAAGCGCTCTAAGCGATCATCGCCACGTCACGAGAGCAGCAAGGGAGAAACCAGAAATCGAATCAGAAGACGGACCAGAAGAAGAAACGGGATCGGTGACCAAAGCTATCGACTGTGACTTCGACCTACAAGAGACAACGTCAATCTCGTGAGTCTTGAGGCGCGAGTACAACGCGTCAAGGGTCAAGGTTGAGAGGTCTGTCGTGTCTTTGATGGTGGTCACTTTCATCTCCCAAACACGCAGATCAAGTGTCGTGAGCATCTGACGAGCGTTGTCCGAGTCGGGGTATGTGAGACCGACCGCTCGGAGGTTGCTCAAGATATTGTGAAAACGCGCAAAGCACTCATCGAGGGATTCATCAGCAAGCATCTCGAATTTGTTGTATTCTCGCTTGAACTGGTCCTGTCGAACCGTCTTGATCTGGGTGGTGCCCTCATGGTATGCGTTGAGGGTCACCCAGATATTGTAGACGGACGACAGGTGAGAGATGCGATCGAATTCGCTTCTACTCAAACCCTGGATAATGATGTTCCTTGCCTTCGCATTTGCCTCAACATCAGGCATGTTTGCCACGTTGATGTCTTCATCGGCAGGAACAGCAAACCAGACCTTTACCTTCCGCCAGATGGCATAATCCTGAGCCGGGATGTATGTTTCCATTCGGCTCTTCCAGAAAGGGTAATCGATGCCATCAAAGACGGGAGGCTTGGTCGAGTACTTGTCCGTCGCCATGGCTCACAGACCGGTTAAGATCTATAGAAAAGAGCTAACCGGCTCTGATACCAATTGTAGGATCGGAAATGGCAACAGAGGGGGGGTGAATGGTGCCATAAAAAATCGCCCCTAGAGTACTCACACGTTTTTTATCTCTAAGAGCTATGGAAGCTTATGAACAAAGGATATGAAAGCTCACTGGAGAAACAAGCTAGACTGACAAAGATTCTTCACTGAAAGAACAAAGAAATCAAACAACTGACTGAAGGTATCAAAAACTAAACTACCCGAGAGGCTTAACTGATTACAAGCTCCAGACTAAGTAAACCAAAAGCATTCGGCTCCAAAGTATCACATTTCTAAAGGCAAAGCTGAAAAGAATTCGAGCAGCAGCACAACACAGCACTGACCAAAAAGAGCACAAATCAGTGAGCAGATGTTGCCATTTTTCCACAGAACAGATGCTGCATAACACAACTCAAGGAAAACTGAACTGCCCAAACTGAACTGAACAAAGAAAGAAGCTGTCAACCGAAAAGAGATATGCTACAGAAAAATGAAACCGATTGCTGGTTTTGTCGGAATGAAAACAGCAGACAACGGCTGCACAGGAATTACTAGATGTGACATACTGAGCAGGGAAACAAAATAGCACACATGCAGCGGATGGATTAATACATAACAGGGACAACTATCAAAGAACTAAAAGCAAGGCTGGATTGGCTGAGAAGGTCATAAACAAAAAGAAAAAATTAACACATCAAACGTGAAGCTTGTATGCTTCCTGGCCGAGAGAAATAAAAGGAGCAAAACAAAGCAGACTGCAAAGGTAACAACCTGCTGCCCCAAAAAGAAAGAAAAGAGATCTTTCTCAGAAAAGAAATGCTTCACCAGAAAAAGAGAAAGCAAAAGTATGAAAAGAGAGATTAGCACAACAACTCTAGACAAGAGAGGTCTAAAGCAGCTGCAAACGACAGAGCAAAGAAATAGACCTAAAATAGAAGCTAGAAATTAGAAGTGACTAGCTGAACCAAAAAGGAAAGGATGCTGCAGCGAAGAACTTCCGCCAAGAGCATGAGCATACTAATGGATCGCGAGTAGGCTACGAGAGCAGAAAACAAAATTTTTCTACCGCGCACATAAGAACATCATGCTTAAGGAGGGATCATGGATCGTTACCACTAGACGCCAGCAGCAGTGAAGAAGAGTTGGAGAAGCCGATCCAACCACGCGTCAAGTAGTAGTGGAAGTAGTCGATCGTCCCGAACCGATCGTCTCCTCCACGCGATCAACCACACCACGAGCAGATCCAATCTGTAGGTTGTTGATGCCGATCAACGCCGCAACGAGCAGCGCCTCCACCGGTATCCACACGTCCGGGGCTGGAACGCCGATCGCGAGTGTACCAGCACTCGCGAGCGGCTAGGGTTTGGCTCTGGAGGTGGCGGCTACGGATTAGCTCGGGATTATCAGGTGCGTTCCCTCAGCCCCTCGCCTCCATATATATAGACCTCCTCACTTGGGCCTCGTGGACCGAGGCCCAATAGGAGTCTATCTCGGATCTCTATCCGAATTGAGCCCATATCCGAATCACATTGAATTAGTGTTCCAACCCGTTAAGTGTGCGACCACAGCAGGTTCACGTATACTTGGTCGCGACCGAAACACCTTTCCGGTCACCACGTTAATAGCGGCCTCTAGCAAGACATATTAACCCCAAAGTATACGTAAAGATCATATCATTTGAACACCGTAATGTTCTCATGTACTAATCCCTTTTCCTCACGATATAGATTAAGCTCAAGGCGAGACCTATGTCATCCTCTTAATAGCTCAATCACTCTCTCGATTCCGTGATGGATTATAAACTCGTGATTGACTCCTCAATCACCTTGGCATGGCCATGCACTTTCATAATCCATTACATCGAGGGGCCGAGATATCTCTCCCATAAGGAGGGGCAAATTCTATCTTGATCATTCACATCCCACTACATGTTTCATGGCAAACCCAAAGACTACTTTTATGACTACCCGATTCACGGAGTAGTGTTTAGTAGTCCCAAAGTAAGCTACTACGCATCTTTGGGAACCATGATGATCTCAAGTCTAAGGATTCCACATAAACACTACTTGAGACCAAGCGATGACACTTGGAATCTCTGCAGTGTCTCATGGCGGGTCTATCCAACATATGTTCACTAACACATGTCCATATTATTGATTTGGTATCTCCATACCATGATCCATGAGACATGATCATCAATCAATACATATCTTGATCTTTGAATCATATTTGTTCCTCATATGAAATATAATCGGGGATCATTTAGAAATAACAACATTTTGGCATTAAGAGTCTCATGAATAAGTCACATACTCATTGATCAATAATGATAATGTCTATTTCAAGGAACAAAGCAATGTATCATAAACATAGTATGTGATATATTCAACATCTCCATGTTGCCTCTAGGGCATATCACCATGATCTCCCACTTGCACTAGAGTCAACCATGTAGGTATCTAATACCCATTGCCCTAGTGTGAGCCTCATGCTTTGGTCGGGAAGCGGCTTTGTCAACGGATCTGCAATGTTCAAATCCGTGTGTACTTTGCATATCTTAACATCGCCTCTCCACAATCTCGCGGATGAGATGAAATCGCCGTAGAATGTGCTTGGACTTACAGTGCGATCTAGGCTCCTTGGCTTGCGCAATGGCTCCACTTGTTGTCACAGAGAGGTCCATTGGGTGGAGGCACTAGCCATCACACCAAGCTCGAAACAAATTTCTTGATCCAAACGGCCTCTTTAGCGACTTGAAGCCGCTATGTACTAAACTCGTTGTAGAATCGACAATCTGTCTCTGCTTGGAACTCTTCCACTTACCGCACCGCCATTCGTGAGAACACAAATCCGATTGCGATCTAAAATCATCTTTGTCGGTTTGGAAGCTAGCATCGGTGTAACCATTTACAACGAGCTCTTCCTCACCCCATAGACGAGGAACACATCTTTAGTTCTTCTCAAGTACTTCAAGATGTTCTTTCTGATAATCCGTTGACTTTCACGGATCGTGGTATCTACTCGTAGCACTTAAAGCATACGAGACATCCGGACGTGTACAAAGCATGGCATACATAATGGATCCAATAGTGAAGCATATGGAATCGCATTCATTTTATCCCGCTCATCGGTGTACTAGGACACCGATTCTTGCTAAGATTTATACCATGTGACATAGGTAGGAAGCCTTTCTTGGAATCTGCATGTTGAACCTTTTCAACACCTTGTCAATGTACGTATCTTGGCTTAATCCAATCGACCTTTTGATCTATCTCTATAGATCTTGATGCCCGAATATATATCGCCTCTCCTAAGTCTTTCATAGAGAAACTACTTTTCAATGAAGACTTATGATTCGACATAGGAATGTCATTTCGATCAATAATATGTCATCCACATATAAGACCGTAAACACGAGTGCGCTCCCACTAGCCTTTTGTAAACACAAGGCTCTTCTTCGTTCTTGATGAAACCAAACCCTTTGATTACTTCATCAAAGCGAATGTTCCAACTCGAGATGCTGCTTTAATCCATAAATGGATCTTTGCGACTTGCATATCTTTCTAGGCGATTGCGGATCGACAAAACACGTGGGTGTCATGTACACATCCTCACTCGATTTCCATTAAGGAAAGCTGTTTTGACATCCATTTGCCATATTTCATAGTCGAAATAAGCGCAATTGCTAGAATGATCCGAATAGACTTTAGCATTGCGACGGCGAAAAGTTTCATCATAATCAACACCTTGAATTTGTTTGAAACCTTTGGCCACCAATCGCGCTTTATAGATGTGAACATTTCCATCTATGTCTATCTTTTCTTGAAAACTCATTTGCACTCAATGGTTTTAACACCATCGGTGGATCAACCAAGTTCCAAACTTGATTACGTGCATGGATTCAATTTGGATCTCATGGCTTCAAGCCATTTCTCGAGTCTGGTCCCACCATCGCTTCTTCATAGGTCTTAGGTTCATCGTTGTCTAACAACAATATATCCCGTTGTTGAGTAGTCAAGAACATGTACCTCTCGGTACACGACGTGACCTCTCGACCCACGTGGTGCGGTGTGTCCACAACAGGTTCTTCAACAGTTTGTTCATCTGTTGTGGTTCAGTAGGAGCTGAAACGTTTTCGGTGTTTCTCGAATTTCTTCAAGTTGCACCATGCTCCCACTATCCCTTCTTGAGAGAAACTCTTTCTCTAAGAAGACACCATCTTCAGGCGACAAACACTTTGCCTTCTTCTTGATTATAGAAGTAATATCCTTTTGTTTCCTTAGGATACCCGATAAAGAAGCATTTATCGATTTGGGGTGAGCTTATCGATTGTAAACGCGTTTTACATAAGTCTCACATCCCCAAATCTTAAGAAAAGACAAGCTAGGACGTTGTCTGTCCACATCTCATATGGTGTCTTTTCTCACGATTTTGATGGAACTCGTTTAGTGTGGCGGTGTTTCAAGAGCGTACCCCAAAAGACAACGGAAGATCACTGTGGCTCATCATGGGCGCACCATATCTAATAAGGTGCGATTTCTCGTTCAGATACCCCATTCCATTGAGGTGTTCGGGGAGTCAATTGTGGAACAATTCCACAATCCTTGAGATGATTACCAAACTCATGGCTCAAATACTCGCCTCCACGATCGGATCGTAGAAACTTGATTGTCTTGCCTAAATGATTTTGCACTTCATTTTGGAATTCTTTGAACTTTTCAAAGGATTCGGACTTATCTTCATCGGTAGATATATCCATATCTACTAAAGTCATCGATAAAGTTATGAAATCGAAAACCACCTCTGGTGTTGAGCTCATTGGTCCACATACATCGAATGTACGAGTGCCAATAAGTCACTTGCCCGTTCACCTTGACCGGTGAAAGGTGCTTTTGTCATCTTGCCAAGTAAACAAGATTCGCATGTCTCAAATGATTCAAAATCAAATGAGTGCGAATACCATCTCTATGGAGCTTCTCCATGCGTTTCTCATTTATGTGACCTAGCGGCAGTGCCAAATAAAAGTGGGATTCAAATCATTTGATCGTTGCCTCTTTGTATTAATGTTATAGACCGATGACTCTTCAAGAGTAAGAACATATAACCCATTCATCAATGGAGTATGACAATAGAACATATCTTTGAAATAAAGAGAACAACCATTGTTCACGGATCTAAAGTCATAACCTTCGCTTGTAAACATGAAGCGAAATAATGTTCTTGGAAAGAGATGGAACACAACAACAATTATTCAATTCCAAAACTAATCACGAAGGTAAAGACAATGGCATGGTGCCAACACCACCGACAACTTTTACTCCATTGCCAACGCGAAGATCCACTTCGCTCCTCCTCAAACTTCTACTTCTTCTTAGCCCCGCAACGATTTGCAAATGTGAGCAACCGATCCGGTATCAAATACCCAAGAATCAGTAGATGAAGTAGCAAGATTGATTTCTATAACATTTATACGGAGCGAAGTCGTACTTCCTTCTTTTCTCAAGATCCTCCAAGTACTTTGGCGTTCCTTTTCAATGTCACGATTGCTTCTGAGTAGCAATCGCATCGAGAGAGGCCCTTCTTGACTTGCTTGGCCTTAGAACCGCTCGCGATCTCATCGGGAGCTAACTTTCTTTGACCGCGCCTTTCTTTACATAGGGCTTGCCTTGCCTTTCTACATCATCATCACATGATGGTGCTTTTCTTAATGCTTTCCTCGGTGATTTTAGCATCCCATGCAACTCACCAAGGTCTTGTCCATGTTGTTCATGTGATAGTTCGAATGAATGGCTCAAAGCTCGAGGGGCGATCGAAGAATCACATCGTAGCCAACTCTTGGCTAAGGGAAAACCAAGCTTTCCGGACTCTCAATGTAGCCAA
This sequence comes from Bonia amplexicaulis, assembly GCA_036346245.1. Taxonomy (NCBI): domain Eukaryota; kingdom Viridiplantae; phylum Streptophyta; class Magnoliopsida; order Poales; family Poaceae; genus Bonia; species Bonia amplexicaulis. The sequence continues at coordinate 10,860,035 of CM070738.1, read as the reverse complement.
TCATCTTAATCACATGAGGGTCGACGGATTCCTTCGCAAGCTCGCTGCGCAAACAAGGACTTTGAAGTGTTGAACCTCTCGGCCCTTGCTTGGTTCTCAAACATACCACGCAACCCCACAATGATATTGTAGGCATCTGTGTTCTCATATTGCTTCAAGCTCAGAGGACATTGTGGCAAGCATGAGACGACTCACATCAAGGTAATCATTCGTTTGCTTCTCATAAGCTTTCCGTGCAGCCACGGTAGCATTATCGGGCAAGTCATCGGGATAAGGAGACTCAAGGACATGCTCCTTGCGCTCTTGCTTGAGAACAATTCTCGTGTTGCGATACCAATCCAAAAGTTCGTTCCATTGAGTTTTCTTTCTCAAGAATAGATCGCAAATTAAAAGAACTGGATGCGGCATTAGTTGACATGATCTACAACAAAGAATATGCAAAGTTTAGCACTATGTTCATGTTTGATCTTCCATTAAACAATTTAACAAAGATACTCCCACTATATGTTTTGTAATCGTCTTCCTCTAACGACATATAGTGATCAAGATCCATGTTCATCTAAGTTCTAGTGAGCTTTGGCATCACTTGCTAGAAACCTAGTGACGAGGTAAGCAACACTTGCTAATCACATCTTATGTGACTCTTGTTTGTTGGGTGGCATCCAATGCCCGGCTCCCAACACCATGCCCCAAGGCCCAAATCTAATTTGATAGCCTTGTCAAGTAAACCAATACTATGCATGTGGATGTCCGACATCCACCCTATTAGATCAAGATAGTTGATGGTACTCGCTTTGGAGACCTACCAAACAATGATCATGATTCTTATAGCGCGGCAATTGGAAGGGCATCAAAACAAATTCTTAATTTTTTTTCTTGAGAGAAGCTATTCTATCATGAAAACTAACCCTTAGTTGGTATGGCATGAAAGAATAGTATGACAAGAAATAAACATCACATGCATATAATCACATTATCTTGTGAATGGTATGGCATTTTGTATCGTAGTGGTCGCCATCGCCATGGTTCCACGGTGATATTCTTCGCCACACTTCTTGTCCTCTTTGTCATCATGCTTGAAGCCTCCATAGCAAAGAACTAAACTATTACAACTAATAGGTAGCAAATGAATTACATGAGGAGCTCAAGCATCACAAGTCGACACGCAGTCGTTATACAATTAAAGAACGACCTCAACCCATTTGTGATTAATACGACACACAGCCGCCAAAACACACATGCATCACATATGCATCTATGCCATACCATTCACATCATTCCTGCAAAAACAAGTTAGCGTAGAACATATTCTACCATACGACATGAATGTGTTTCTATAACAATCTATGCGTGTGCATAAGCGGCGGTCCGGCGGCGGTCGTGGGCATACGAAAACCTCACGGAATTACATAGATCGCATCTATGAAATCGCTATGAAAATCTCATCGGGCCGATCAAATCAACCCAAATCCGAGCCATTCAAAATGTCTCAATTTTCATTAGATCAATCACATCAATCATCGCGATCGGTATGCTTGAGGAGACCGCAACACAAGACCTCGATCGTTGGCTCAATCTCGATCGTGGCTTGTGATTAGCCCCGATGGTGTTACCGGTAGGTGGGGGCAAGTCGGCGTACATCAAAGAAGGAGCACGAACTAATCTTTTGGCCACATGATGCTATCAACTCATACATATTCCAACCCCTTATGACCGATTGATCTAGTCCGTAATAGATCCAATCTATTACAACCGCATATCAACATATGCGCTGATCCAGATCGCAAACTAAGCAAGATGGCTCTGATACCACTAATGGATCGCGAGTAGGCTACGAGAGCAGAAAACAAAATTTTTCTACGCGCACACAAGAACATCATGCTTAAGGAGGATCATGGATCGTTACCACTAGACGCCTTGTGCAATGAAGAAGAGTTGGAGAAGCCGATCCAACCACGCGCGTCAAGTAGTAGTGGAAGTAGTCGATCGTCCGAACCGATCGTCTCCTCCACGCGATCAACCACACCACGAGCGGATCCAATCAGAGGTTGTTGATGCCGATCAACGCCGCAACGAGCGGCGCCTCCACCGGTATCCACACGTCCGGGTGGGCGCCGATCGCGAGTGTACCAAAGACTCATGAGCGGCTAGGGTTTGGCTCGGAGGTGGCGGCTACGGATTAGCTCGGGATTATCGGTGCGTTCCCTCGGCCCTCGCCTCCATATATAGACCTCCTCACTTGGGCCTCGTGGACCGAGGCCCAATAGGAGTCTATCCGGATCTCTATCCGAATTGAGCCCATATCCGAATCACATTGAATTAGTGTTCCAACCCGTTAAGTGTGCGACCAGCAGGTTCACGTATACTTGGTCGCGACCGAAACACCTTCCGGTCACCACGTTAATAGCGGCCTCTAGCAAGACATATTAACCCCAAAGTATACGTAAAGATCATATCGGTGAACTCGTAATGTTCTCATGTACTAATCCCTTTGCCTCACGATATAGATTAAGCTCAAGGCGAGACACTGTGTCATCCTCTTAATAGCTCAATCACTCTCTCGATTCCGTGATGGATTATAAACTCGTGATTGACTCCTCAATCACCTTGGCATGGCCATGCACTTTCATAATCCATTACATCGAGGGGCCCGAGATATCTCTCCCATAAGGAGGGCAAATTCTATCTTGATCATTCACATCCCACTACATGTTTCATGGCAAACCCAAAGACTACTTTTATGACTACCCGATTCACGGAGTAGTGTTTAGTAGTCCCAAAGTAAGCTACTACGCATCTTGGGAACCATGATGATCTCAAGTCTAAGGATTCCACATAAACACTACTTGAGACCAACCGATGACACTTGGAATCTGCGGTGTCTCATGGCGGGTCTATCCAACATATGTTCACTAACACATGTCCATATTATTGATTTGGTATCTCCATACCATGATCCATGAGACATGATCATCAATCAATACATATGCTGATCTTTGAATCATATTTGTTCCTCATATGAAATATAATCAGGGATCATTTAGAAATAACAACATTTTGGCATTAAGAGTCTCATGAATAAGTCACATACTCATTGATCAATAATGATAATGTCTATTTCAAGGAACAAAGCAATGTATCATAAATATAGTATGTGATATATTCAACATCTCCATGTTGCCTCTAGGGCATATCACCAACACATACGGCAGAACCTCTACCAAAAAGAACTTCATGACCTGGTCTACCTACTTTCAATCGGAAGCAAGAAATACAAGAAAGAAGTTCACGGCAGCAGTGATACTTGACCAAAGACTTCACATATGAGCAATGCTGCCGAACAAGGAGTACTGAAATGCAAACAAAGCATGAAGTCTATTGACTGCAGAAGATGCAAGTAGAACCCAAATATTGCTGCTGGCCGAAAGAAGATAAAATGGATTTGACAAGGATTGATGATACAGGGGAGAGCCGAACAGGAAAACAGCAAAGAAACGAAAAACTGAAAAAGGACAAGTAATCACATCAACAAAACATAACTCATATAGATCGAGACCGAGACATACGAGATTACAAGACTCTCAATCCGTCCTCTCTCTCTCAATCCTCATGAACACCAAGCCTCACATGCTTCTTGAGAGGAACACAACACACACAAAGGGATGAAATAAGCTCTAAAATCATGAGGGGGTATGCAGCCCCCAACACCTATTTATAGCTGGCTAAACCCTAACGGAGCCGTCTCCCGCTTGTGCAGCCTTGCGAAATTACCGATTCGCCCCTCCTGCACCTTCCGGAAAGCTTTCGTGCTCCTTGTCGTGTACGCCTCGCAACCACATCGAATCTCCGTCGTCTTCGACACATCCGACCGTTCTGACCTCGACACCGCCTGTGTCTAGTCCGGTCACCTCGTGTCTCGCCATGACTCCGCCTCGACGTCCTGCAGCTAACACAGACAAGAAACACATCAAATAGCACCGCTCGATATATGTAAGCAAAATAACATCAACAAACCTGTCGAATCATCAGAATATGCATCCTAATCCCATACGACTAAGTTTGACCAACTCCGACCGAGTCCGTTACACCACGCAACGTCAAGGTCCGAACCAACCAACTCAAACTCGACTTTCCTAAACCAATGTCAATTACTCATCATACACACGGGATGACCACCACATGGTCTCTCAGAAAGAGGCAGTCTATAGCGAAATAAACTCTATCATGGCTAATGAGACTTGAGAGATCACTGATCATCCTAGCAGGTGCAAACCTGAAGGGTGTAAGTGGGTCTTCAAAAATAAACTAAGGCCTGATGGTACTATTGAGAAGTACAAGGAAAGACTTGTGGCCGAAGGTTACACCCAGGAAGAGGGAGATCATTTCTTTGATACCTATTTTCCTATCACCGGATTAATCACCATCAGAGTGCTCCTTGCGTTAGTATCTTCCTTTGGTCTATATGTCCATCAAATCGATGTAAAGACAACTTTCCTTAATGGAGAGTTGGAAGAAGTCTATATGGATTAACCAGATGGTTTTGTTGTTCCTGGATAGGAAAATAAGGTATGCAGATGATTGAAATTATTGTATTGCCTAAAGTAAGCATCTAAATAATGGGATAAGAAGTTTGACAAAACTTTGATATTTACTGGCTTTTCTATGAACGAAGCTAATAAATGTATATATTACCATTGTGGTGGTGATCAAGGAGTGATCTTGTGTTTGTATGTGTATGGCATACTCATTTTTAGGACAAATATTGTCGTGAATGATGAGGTTAAATCTTTTTATCTCGATGCTTTGATATGAAATACTTGGGAGAGACAAATGTCATTCTGAATATTAAATTGATCAATAACAAGGATGGCATTACTTCGAATTAATTCTATTATGCTAAAAAAATCTTGAGTTGTTTTGGCTATGAGAATTCTAACTTTTCTCCAACACCCTATGATGCGAGCATTAAGCTGTGAAAAAACTAGGAGCTAGGAAAGATAAATTGAGATATTCATAAATTATTGGGTCGCTTATGTATTAAGCTGGTGCCACAAAACCTGATATTTCATTTGCTGTGAGCAAAGTAAGTCGGTTTACATCTAACTCAAGAGATGATCACTAGGAGGCACTTGAAAGAGTGTTGCATTACTTGAGAAGCACACTCTCTTTTGAAATTCATTATACTGGATACCTTTCTATATTAGAAGGATACAATGATTCCAATTAGATCTCTTATGCGGATGAGATCTAAGGTACAAGTGGTGATGTTTTTTTACTTTAGCTAGTGCTACAGTTTCATAGAGGTTTTGCAAACAGACCATATTAACAAGATCAGCAATGGAAGCTGGACTTATATCACTTCACATAGCTACTGTTGATACTGAATGGCTGAGAGAGCTTCTGTTGGACTTGCCATTGATTGAGAAACTAATACTGGCAATCCTAATATACTACGATAATCAAATGGTGTTGGCTAAAGTTATGAGTACTAAGAATAATATGAAGTCCTCCGCACATGTAAAGTGTAGGCTTAAATCTGTCAAAAAATTGAGGAACTCTGGAGTGATTGCTATGAATTATATTTGCATTGAGAAAATTTTGGCAGACCATTTTACAAAGGGGCTAGCATGGAAAGCAATTTTCATTGCAGCTGTGTACATGGGAATGATGCCCATTTGAGTTACATTAAAATGGTAACTCATACCTTTTTTGATCGAAAATCCCATGACTAAGGCAATGGAAAAAAGTTGATGTTGTAACAAGAGAGTGTATATCAATTGTACCTATGTACTAATAAATAAAATACTCTCAATTGTATGGAAGGTTGGCTTAAAGCCTTAATGTATTATGTTGTTCAAATAAGAAAATATATTAGTCAGCAGGATACCTAAAAAGAATATACCTACTTGGGCCTAACCGTGTGGTCACATTTCACAAGAATAGAGCATTCTCTATAAAGCTTGTGAGCAGATAAGGGAACCTAACCTTTTAACACTTCAATTACGCTTGGTTCTTTGGCATCCTACTATTAGTTGAGATTTTAGGTGAAGTCTGATAATAAAAAACTGTGAATTCAAGGCATAGTTTATTTATTAGCTATGAGAAGATAAATCATGTTATTCTATGAGCAAATTCAACTTGTACGGGACTTACACAAAATATTGGTGTATTAACAACACCTTGGCACATTAGTTCTTATTATCATCTTGCTGCATGCTTGGGAATTGGTTGGAATTGTTAGAATTGGGCCCATGAGACAAAGGCTCATCCATTCCTAAATTCCAAAACATGGCATGGTTTTGTCCCATATTGCTCAGACAAGTGAGAGGAAGGCAATATAAAAGGTGGATCTCTTGCCACCACATAAAACATGTGACACATGGCATAGGATGGCATGAGGATTTGGCAAAATACACACGTGTGCATTCGCATATTTTCGCATGAAAATTGTGTGACTTGTGACTTATGATAGCATCGTATCATAGCTATGTTCTTGGCACATTAAATCCATCAGTTTTTTGCTAACCATGCCATCACCTCTCTCTCTTAATTCTATTTGAATTGGATTAGTTCAATGTAACTGAGTTAAATGTTGTCAATTACCGGTGAATAATTAATTTATGCACATTTAAAAGGAGGTTAGACACACTACTGCATATAAGGTCATCACAGATGGTTCAAAAATGTCATCACAGACGATTTTATCGGCCGTTTGAGTTTGTGGGTCAGTAATGATAACATAAATGAAATGAATTATTCATCCATGAACAAATACACACATGAACAATTAAGCTCAATCTTATCCCAGTAAAATTCATTATACATTATGGAACTCCCTGTCTTCTTTTATGACTTCAGACATCAAGAAGTACACACATTATCCTCAAATATGTTTGAGGTTGGCCTATTCCAATGGAGTTGTAGCGATGTATGGAACCTGTCAGTAGGAAGATCAATGTTGTGTATCCATATATAAATTGATAAGTATGAAATAATTATTACAAGATTTGATAAACCTCAGGATTGTTCTTCGTGGAACTGACGAGTAGTTGCATGTTGTAGCAAACATAGAATCCATAGGTGTTGTTGCCCGATGGCTGCTGGTGGCATTACAAAAATAAAATTTGTTAGTTCAAGAGGCATTACTACAAAGTGTTATATAGGATTAATGCGTACTAGCAAATCTGGGAAATCTAGAATGTGTCGTAGGGCATCGATCCCTCCCTTAGATTTCTGTACCTTTGCAACGTATGTGGTGAACAGCCTAAGTGACTCCAAAAATTTAGTCTTGGTCATTGGGAAGGAAGGAAAGACTAGAATAGGGTTATCTATGGAGGAAATATGTTTACTGTCGGTTACTTGTTGGACAACTATGTAGTCAGTTTTGCTCTTCTTTAGGGAATCAAAGTATATTACTCTGTTCCATTTTTGTATAATTATAATTAGAATTTAGTGGAAACTACATAGGTATGTCTTGGTCGTTAAACCTAATTTTGTATTGCTTATAAAGTACAATCAATAAGTATAGCTACTAGTATAGTACTTACCCCTGGTTGTAAGGCATAATGTAACACCCCAGCCAAACATTGGCCTGAAATGCTACTAAACTAACCATAAAACAAATCTAACTAGTTGCTTACTACAAAATTTCTATTTGAGTCTCCTTTGTTTATTGACTAAAACTGAGTGCTAACAATTATAATCAAGAGGTATAAATAATCATAAGCATTGTAATTAGTAATAAATAAAACTACTATCAAGCTTAACCAAAGCGGAAGCAATATAAAAGTTCTAAACCTTTATTACATTTTAGACCTAGCAGTCATAAAACAATTACCACTCTAGCAAAAGAATAATTAATGTCGAAAGTTCTCTATTTCTTCTATGGTGGATAATTCGTGAAAGTGCAACAACGCTAATCCTCCTTTATTCCCATGCATGTCTGTCCTCATGAAAGTACCTAAAACAATCAACAAACAACAACGACAAAGAAGAGTGAGTACAAAGACTCAAACAAATATAATAAGCGATAACAAGAACAATCATGAACATCATCTCACAAATTTATCCATCAATCATATAATGAAACATGCTACATAATATGATCAAAAATCTCTTTATCTCTTCTCTTTCGCATTTTACGGTAACGCGGGTGTGCATCCGTCAATGCACACCCATGCCTACCATCCGTACAGAGACCAGTGCCCATACTCCACAAGTATGGGGACCTTTAGCCCGTCATGACATCAACATGACGGGGACCTCGGCGCTTGGTCATCTCGTGACCAAGACTTCAATATATCGGCATGATGCATATATGTGAATGTCTCAATAAAATAAAATTGCATTCACCATATCCATGCATCATAAATTCTCATAATCACTTTCAAATGCAATCGACCATAAGCGATATCAACATATCATTATCATATCATGAACACATACACTCACAATTTTGATCAAATATCATCCATTCATCAAACATCAACAATTCATCAAACATCAATAATCCACACCATCAATCATAAACCATCATTATACTTGCCTTAACCACGAAAACGGAGGATAAGTAGAAGGTGCAACCCGGAATCCGTCCTCCTCCTGAATAATAATTATAATATTTGCTAAGACAACAGTAGTGGGTCTTTAGATAAAAATAACAACACCCTTAAACTAACCCAACATATTTAACTTGACCCAAACTCAAATCTTCCTCGGCCAACCCCTGACTTCTACAGACAGTCACATTGAAAACTTCATAACTTTTGATACAAAGGTTCAAATGAGGCGTTCTCAGATTCTATGGAAAGATAATTAAATTATCTAACTAAACCTATTTGGGGAGCCTTCCAGATTCGGCCATCTTCTACCCGATCCAACCAGTTTTCCTCAATCTGTATTTATCTCGGGACAGCGCACTAAAAACGCCGTAAGTTCCACCACAAAAATCGGAATTTGGACTTCTTGACCTTTCTGGAAAGCTAAGAAAATTATCTACAACTTTCCTAATACGAAGATCCTCTTATTAGCCCGTTTACAAATTTCTAAAATCGATCTACTGAAACCCGTCGGGAAACCCTCCGAGATGCAAAACAGTCAACTTAGAAAAATCATAACTTTTGCTACGCAACTCGGAATCACGCGTTCTAGGACTTCATGGAAAGATAATTTCGTCCTCTACAATTCTCTAGGAGGGATCTAGACCTGAATCTCCACGGATCTAACCCAAAACCGCCGTCTACCACATTCTGTCCTAGCAGTCCAGACTGACGAAAATTGCTATCAAGATCAAAGAATATTATTCTAATGGGAAACAAGGATTACCCTTGACGAATGGATGAAGAACACGAAGATCTCCTCCCAAATTTCACCTCTTCTCTTTTCCTCTTTTCCTTCTATTCTTCCCTTCCTCCGGATCAATCGTCGTGCTGCGCTTGATCTCCTTTCTCCGCTCAATCGGTAGCACCGGAATCTTCTTCACCAACAATGGAGGAGAGGAGGGAGGGCGCTGGAGGGAGGGCAATGAGGGAGGGTGGCGGCTGCCCAAGGCAAGGGAGGCGCAAGGGGAGGGTGGGAGCAGCTAGGGTTGGGGAGGTGGGAGCCCTCCCCCTCGTGGCCGAATTCCACCTGGGCCAAAGCCCAGGCCCAGGTTGCCAGAAATTTTCAGAAATCCCCCCACTAAAACTATTATTTAATTCTTTTCTAAAAGGTCCCTCCCTCCAATTAATAGACTATCTCTCGAATCGTTTTCGGGGTATTACATTCTACCCCCCTTAAACAGAATTCGACCCCGAATTCTTTCCGTGCTTACACTAAGGGTTTATCACAAGTAAACTTGATCATATTAACGCACACTCGTTGAGTCAATCTCACACATGCGAGACTCCAATTCCCAAGTTGCCTCTCTCCTCTCGTCTGCTGTGACCAAAGCATCTTGACGTACTTTTAAAGTTTTATTTCTCGGTGCTTGCACCTCGCGCCTAGGTTCTAGAAAGTCCGAGTGGTATGCCAACTCTTTCACAAAACAAAGTTCAACTGAAAGTAAAGAATTCCCATTGCAACCACACATCACCAACTCCCCTCCAAAAGGGTCAAATCAAAAGAATAAAAAAAATGAGGATTCAATACGAAAACCTCTCCACATTCAAGTAGGTAGTTAGCAAATAAGCAACACATACGTCAAAGGGAATCACTCAAATGTCCAACCCGTCCCTTATATATATGTTTTTTTTTCCGAACCAAAAAAAACCACACAAGCCAACTTAAGGTCAACTTCAAACCACAAGAGAATCTTGCTTTCATCACATAGCTCAACCAAGAATCAAAAGAGCACTTTGCTACCCAAGAAAAATATATATATACATATACATATTTTAGGAATAAACTTCCTTTGAATCACGAGATTCCAAATCATCCCATACCACACCGGATCACTTCCTTTAAGTTCATAGCGAGTGCATCCACCTCTCTTTGTAGAGGGACTCTATTGTTCTTACAATAACATACTCTAGTCAACTCCTCTACCCACCGGTTATTTTAAAGAATAATTTCCAATACACCTCATCGTTGGTTTCACCCACAATCTCTTCACCACAATTCTTTAAGGATAAACAATCATGGAATTCTCAGCCCACCCACTCATTTACTATACCCGAAAGATATTATCATGGTTCATCACACTATTTAGAATCCACCCATTCCACTATTCTCACACCACATCATTAGCCTCCAAGGTCCTAGCATAGATCACAAAAACCAAAATTTCCCACCCTAGGGTTCCTATACTTGTACTTCGATATAACTGATACAAAGACTCTCGAATTTTGGTGACTAAAATTTTCACAATCAACCATGCTCAATCATTAACAACTATATAAAACATATTCTCAACCCGATTATCTGTAGAACAATTCTAACTCTTGGAGGGTTACTCACTGAACCCAAGTCATACATGGCAATAATTTCAACAATTTCTACTATCCCAAAAATTCCCATAACTGTCCGACTTCTTCACAATTATAAACTCATTAACTACATCATCATAATCATCCTGCTAATCCTTGCAAAGTACCCAATCATGATGCTCCAATAAAATTGATCAAGATTCTCATACTTTCAATAATTCCAACGTTCGACAAAATGAACGTAACACTCTTGAACCACAATTTACTATAGGTTCTTCTAGTTGTAATAATATAACTAGTTAGCCCCAAGGACAACATCTTCTTTAAATCAAGTTCTCACCGAGAATTATTCGACGAATCAATTTATCACTCCAAGGTTGTCAAACAACTTGATACCCATAATCTCACCCAAATCAAGCACATAACCACACCTACCAGTTGCCATACAAATTCTAAAAGGGCTTGCAACCCAAATCGGTTACCCGTTCTTAGAAGAGACATAAAGAGTAAATTTCAGCACATAGGAAGGCATTATCGTTCATAATAACCACCCGACCAAGGGTAATGGCGAAAATCTTGAAAAACACAATACAAGATCACAGTTGATGGCACACGCCTCAAGGAGGAAATATCAAATATCAACCGATAAAACACGACATTGCCATTTTAAACTCAAGAAACTCTTATGCGGTGAAAATAGGAAGTCAAACACACCTCTAACAGTTACACAACTTGACTCCAACCTCAAATAATTTTTTTCCGCAATCTTTCTTTTAACAAAGAGAACAACCGTCTTCGATTACGATATTACCTTGTCAATTCCAACGAAAGAGATTTGAAGACCACAACTCATAAATCTTTTAAGGCGATAAAACTTCTCCACGCGTTAGTTTACTCAAAATAATTTCAGCTACCACCTAAGTCATGAGGTCTAAAAGGTCGCATACGCAAATTCCAAAGCTCTTGATTTAGATACTATCATGGAAGTCATTAAATTCTTTTATTTGTAGAACATTCAGCATTTTCATCAAACCACGATCGACAATCGGGCTAACATCGAGTAGTACACCCTAACAAGAATTATCATATTCTCATATCCATTTATAACTTTTCAAAAGGAACATATTAATTCATTTCATCATGTTTCTATTATCTAAACAAGATTGCAACTACTTGATCTAGGAAAAGCCTAGTGCAGGAGCCACCATATTAGAACAAAGCTCTTTAACAAGATGATACTAGAACATGGCATTCTTGCAAAACATGTTAGTATAAATCTCTCATTAAGTTTCATATATTCAATTCCTTTGATGCTCAACTCTAATTTAGCTCAAATTGAATGTACTCTCATCATTACTAGCAATAGCTGAGAATTATTTTATCATAACAACATTCATGATCTAACTCCGTTTTATAACCACAAAACAATCATGAGCATAGATTTAATATCCCACCTTACGTTCGGAAAATAGAACGAAATAGCTTTAAACTTCAATAATACCAGCTTTGTAAGGCAAAATTCTACAAGTCAATACATCAATCTTCATCTTTTTCTTTATACAGGTTTCAACAATTTAGCATGGTGAGGGATAGATGAATCTAGCAATTGTACAAGCTCATACAGTATCTAAATAAATGACAGATTAAAGGTTAATATTACCAAGACAATATTCCAACACCTTATTCTTAATAATTCCAAACAGTTAGATCAATCACTAAAGACAAACATAATTCAATTCATCCAACATGATAGAAATTTAATCAATTACAATAATCATTGTAATTCTTTTGCACCCTCCTCAATAACTACATGGGTTCCTGTAACACCCCAGCCAAACAATGGCCTGAAATGCTACCAAACTAACAACATAATAAAACTATGCTAAGGCATTCTATAAAATTTCGTGAGCCTCCTTTGTTTATTGATAAAATGAAGTTCTAACAATATTATCAAAAGGTATGAATAACCGCAAGCAAAGTAATTTGGCTACTAAGCAGAAACATCTATAAAACTTAAGTAAAGCACGGAAGCAATATGAAGAAGTTCTAATCCATTATTACATCTTAATCTGAAGGTCATAATCAAATACCACTTGAACTAATCAACAAATAATAATTAGAGTTCTCTATCTTCTCCATGGTGAATATTTCGTGCAAGTGCAACAATACTAATCCTCTTTATTCCCATGCATCTTGACCTCGTGAAGGTACCTAAAATAAACAAACAACAACAACGAAGAAGAGTGAGTCCAATGACTCGGCAAGTATAATCGTAACAAATGCAAGCATGAACATTAACTCTCAAGTTAAACATATTACATATGAATTTCATGCTATGCATTATGATCAAAAGCTCCTCTTTCTCATCTCTTTCGCATTTTACGGTGACGCGGTGTGCATCCGTCAATGCACACCCATGCCTGCACCCTCGGTGCAGGGACCAATGCCCACACTCCGCAAGTGTGGGGACCTCGATGCTTGATCACCGCATGATCAAGACTTCAACAATTCTCAATATGATGCATATATGTGAATGTATCAAAGATAACGAGCATTCACCATACTACGCATCAACCAATCTCATAAATGCCATAATGTAAACAGAACATAAATAACATTCTCAATTCATCACTTACTCATACTCACAATTTAAACAGTCATGATTCAACCATCATCCAAACAATTCAACAAATCCATAAACACACAGATTTTCACATCACAAATATACTTGCCTCAACCGCGAGAAAATGAAGAACACGTAGAAGGCACAACCCCCGGAATCCGCTCTCCTCCTGAATATTTAATTAATAATTACCAACATGACAGTAGCGAGTTTCTAGATATAAAATAACAGCAACCCCAATTAACCCAACAATTTATCTCAATTAAATCCCCAACTCCCCTCGGCCAAATCTGCCCAACCACAGACAGCCGACTTCCAAAATCATAACTTTCAGTACGTAACTCCAAATTAAGCGTTCTTGGACTCTCTAGAAAGATAATTAAATTATCTACAAAAACTTAGTTGGGGAGACTCTCTGATTCTGCCATTAACTAGCCGATCCAAACCCTTTTCTAAAGCATCCAAATTCACGTCGGACTCTCTGGACAGCGCACTAAAACAGACATAACTTTCGCCCAGAAATTCGGAATCCGGACTTCTTTACCTCTATTGAAAGCTAAGAAACTTATCTACAACTTTCTCAATTTGAAGGACTCCTGAATCGCAACTATTTCCGTCGCACAAACCGATCTACTAAACTCTGTCCAGAACTACCCCGATCTGCAGAACAGTAACACTAGAAAATTCATAACTTTCGCTACACAAATCCGAATCACGTGTTCTTGTACTCCCTGGAAAGATAATTAAACCCTCTACAACTTTCTAGAAGGTGTCCAGACCTGAATCCCGACGAAACTAGATCAAAACCTCCAAGAAACAACTACCGTCCCAGCAGCCCAGAAAACCGACGAATCTAACTTGATTAAAAACCAATCTAGAGACTACCAGGGATTACCCTTGACGACACGACGACGAACACGTCGACGAACACGACGAACACAGCGACGAACACGCCCGCGATCTCCTCCTCTCTTTCCTCCGGATCCCGCGGTACAGCGACGAACGTCGGCAACGGCGCACCGGGGGAGGAGACGACGACGATGAAGACGACGGCGGCGCGACCGGGAAGAAGACGTCGGGCAGCACGGGCGGCGGCTGATGGGGTGGGCGCAGGGGTGGAGGCGCAGGGGTGGAGGCGCAGGGTGGAGGCGCAGGGGTGGGGGCTGCCTAGGGTTTTAAGAGGTGGCCTCCCTCCCTCTTGGGCCAAGAAAAACCCACAGGCCAAGGCCTAGGCCCAGGTTGTCTTAAATTTTCATAAAACCCCTCAAAACTCTTATAAATTTAATTATTTCACAAAAGTCCCTCTCTCTATTAATTAAACAATTAATTAAACAATTTCCGGGGTATTACATTCTACCCCCCTTAAACAGAATTCGACCCCGAATTCTAACTGCAACCTCAACAGAAAACAAAACAACCAACTAGCAATTAACTAGCACCCGCGTGAACAACGCCGGTATCGCTTTCAGCATGCGAGACTCCAACTCCCAAGTTGCTTCTCTCTCGGTCTGCTGCGACCAAAGCGCTTTGACATACTAAATATTTTTTTCTAATTGCTTGTACCTCGCACATAGGTTCTTGAAGATCCAAGTGGTTTGCCAACCTCCCGATCCTTGCTCCTTACATCTGCATAACTTTTCAGCCCGCTCTGGGCAGCCAACAGATTCTGACTCACCAAGGCCACTCGTTGAACTTACGCCCCTACAACACTTCGAATTGTGTAGCTTTAATTCTTGAATGGTGGTGGTCTTACTCGTTGGTCAACGGTTTTAATGAAGCCCACGCCCGGATCTTTCAAGTTCTCCTCGATACCGAGTCATACAAAGCGCTATGTATCCCACACTAGAACCCAAGGTAGTCCTAGTGATACACAAACCCTAAAACTTCGCAATTAACAAAAGCGATTAAATACACATCGGGTTATCATTCCCTTTAGTACCAACCCACACAATCTGCACAGCACATATATCTCATGTTTCCATTCTCAATCGATCTCTTTACCTTAGCAATGAGCACCCCCTTAAACACGGGCACACCACAGGGGTCAAGGTAAACTCACTCTTTCACACAGAATACAACCGAAAATAAGGGATTCTTATTGCAATCACGCATCACCCACTCCCCACCAAAGGGTCAAATCATAAAGAAAATCGAGGATTCAACATAAGAACCTCTCCACCTTCCAAGTAGGTGGTTTGCAAACAAACAACACATACGTCAAAGGGAATCACTCAAATGTCAAACCCGTCCATTTTTTTCTAAACCGGAAAAACCACACAAGCCAACAAAAAGTCAACTCAAACCACAAAAGACTTTTCTCTCATCACGTAGCTCAAACAAGAATCAGGGAGCATTTTACTACCGATTTTTTTATTAAACTTCCTCTTGAATCACGAGGTTCCAAATTATCCCATACCATACTAGCTCAATTCTCTTAAATTGGCAACATCAACTCTATGTTCAAACCGAGTGCATCCAACACACTTTTGTAGAGGGACTCTACTATTCTCATAATAACATACTCTAGTCAACTCCTCTTCCCACATGTTACTTTAACGAATAATTTCCAATGCACCTCATCGTTATTTTTCACCCACCAACACTTCACCACAAATCTTAAGGACAATCAACATGAATTTCTCGGCTCACATACCCATTTACTACATCCAAAGGATACTATCAAGGAACATCATAATATTCGAATCCACTCCTTCCACTATTCTCACGCAATAACATTAGCCTCCAAGGTTCTATCATAGATCACCAACCAAAATTTCCCATCTCTAAGGCTTACGTACATATACTTGATATATTTAATACAAAGACTCTTAAATTCAGTGACTAAAATTTCCACAATCAACCATACTCAATCATTAACAACCATATGAAACATATTCTCAACTTGATTATCGTAGAAAGATTCTAACTCCTAGAGGGTTACTCAACGAGCTAAGTTATACATGGCAAAATTCAACAATCCTTACTATCCCAATAATTCCCACAACGGTTGGGCTTCTTCACAATTATAAACTCATTAACTACACCATCATAATCATTCTAATAATCCTTGCAAAGTACCCCATCATGATGCTCCAATAAAATTGATCAAGATTCCCATACTTTCAATAATTCCAACGTTCCAACAAAATGAGCGTAACACTCATGAACCACACTAGGTTCTTCTAGTTGCAACAATAAAACTATTTAGCCCCAAGGACAACATCTTCTTTAAATCAAATCCTCATCGAGAATTATTCAACGAACAATTTATCACTCCAAGAATCTCAAGTATCTTGATACCCACAATCTCACCGGACTAATCACAAAACCACACCAACCGGTTGCCATACACATCTTAAAGGTCTTTGCAACCCAAAGCTGCGTACCCTTTCTTGGAGAAGCAAAGAAGAAAAATTCAGCACAATGTCCATCGCAATAAACACAAAACCAAGAAAACAAAGATCTTGGCCAACAAAGGATAAGACCACGGTGAAGGCGCATGCCTCCTCGAGACGAAAACATCAAATCTCAACCAATACGAATACAAGATTGTCATTTGAGCTCGAAACTCTTAAGCGGCGAAAATAAGAAGTCAAACACACTTCACAAAGATTGCACAACTTGACTTCAACCTTCAAAACTTTTATCAAACTTTTCCTTTTAACAAAGAGAACAACCTTCTTTGAATACAGTATCACCTTAACAATTCCAACAAAAGAAGAGTTGAAGACCACAACACATTAATTCTTTAAGAACTATTTAAAATCCCTCAACACGACACTTTGCTTAAAACAATTTCAGCTACCACATAAATCATGAGATCAAAGATCGCATACACACTATCAAAACTTTTGATTTAAATAGTACCAAGGAATTTATTCAAATTCTTCTATTTAATGAACCTTCAACATTACCATCATAACCACAAATGGACCAACATACTAACATCGAATAATACATTCTTAACAAGCATCATCATATCCTCAACTCCTTCATAAACTTTTCCAAAAGAAACATAAGAAATCATTGCATCATGTTTCTAATATCTAAGTAAGGTTGCAACTACTTGATCTAGGAGAACCTAGTGCATAAGCCACATAAATAGAACAAAGCTCTTAAACAAGATGATACTGGAACATGACAATCTCACAAAACATACTAGCATAAATCTCTTACTAGATTTCATATATTCGATTCTTATGGATGCTCAACTTTAATTTAGCACAAATTAATTGTACTCTAGTCATTCTTGGCAATATTTGATTATTATTTTATCATAGCGGCATTCACGATCCTAACTTCGTTTTACAATCATAAAACAATCATGAGCATAGATTACGTATCCTACCTTACATTCAGAAATTAGAACAGAAATGACTTTATTCTTCAATAATACCAGCTTTGTAAGACTAGATTCTGCAAGTCTATACATCAACCTTCATCTATTTCTTTATACATATTTCAACAATCTAACATGGTAAAAGATAGATGAACTAGCAATTGTGCATTCTCATAAAGTTTCTAATTAAAAGACATATTAAATGTTAATATTAGCAAGGCAATATTCCAACACCCCCTTAGATAATTCAATTTATCCAATCATAATAGAAATTTAAACAATCTTAATAATCATTCCGGTTCTTATTACACACTCCTCAATAACTCCATGAGTTACTATCATGAGTAAACAAATTCATAATCATAGTTCTTCCAAAAACTATTACAAGGCAAAATCAAATTAAACAACTACACTTCCAAAGATGCTAGTTGGAATTAATTATGCACCACGCTAACATATCAACTTGATAATTCAAACCTTATGAATTAGTTTATATGATTACCTCCTTCCACTTAAGCATAGCAAAACACCATATAGGATTTTAACACTCTCTTTCAAAAAGAAGAGGAAAGACAAACTTCAATGCTTGAAATAATCTAAAAGAAATACATAGATCCAAGACTTTCACATATCAATGAGTTTTGCAACTCAAAACTTGCATTAACAAGAGAAAATACCAAGCGAACCAATAAGTCATGATTCACAACAAGACAAAAGTCCCATGAAGGAACTAACCTTAAGTCACAATAAGCACAGGCAGCAAAAGTATCTCATTAGTCCGGAAAGAAACAATAACTGCTTCAAGGAACAGATAGAGACCAATTGCATACCCTCAACTGCAAGAACCACAAACTCAAAAGAAAATTCATTAACTGCAATAAACCAAAGATTAGCCGATATCAACTTAAGGATATTAATAACTTTTCTAAGAACCTCACCCGCAACACCTACAATTAAGTTACCTGAGGTAACTGCATTGCTAATCCTTATACTACAACCAATGGTATAATCTGGCAATGCCAAGGCAGTCCATCACAACATCTACATCATATCATTGACCATTCTCACTCGTAATAGTCATAGGAGCAAATCATAATCATACAAGATTATCGATAAGCATACAAGATTATCCCATAATGTAAATCATCAATACAATATGTCAAAAGCATAAATGCAATGCTTGACCCATCCCATCCTACTGTGCACCAGTGTGTCAATTTAATAGTTTAATTACCACGGACCTAAAGCCCGCTCTGATACCAATCTGTAACACCCCACCAAACAATGGCACGAAATGCTACCAAACTAACAACATAATAAAACTATGCTAAGGCATTCTATAAAATTTCAGAGCCTCCTTTGTTTATTGATAAAAATGAAGTTCTAACAATATTATCAAAAGGTATGAATAACGCAAGCAAAGTAATTTGGCTACTAAGCAGAAACATCTATAAAACTTAAGTAAAGCACGGAAGCAATATGAAGAAGTTCTAATCCATTATTACATCTTAATCTGAAGGTCATAATCAAATACCACTTGAACTAATCAACAAATAATAATTAGAGTTCTCTATCTTCTCCATGGTGAATATTTCGTGCAAGTGCAACAATACTAATCCTCTTTATTCCCATGCATGCGACCTCGTGAAGGTACCTAAAATAAACAAACAACAACAACAAAGAAGAGTGAGTCCAATGACTCAGCAAGTATAACTGTAACAAATGCAAGCATGAACATTAACTCTCAAGTTAAACATATTACATATGAATTTCATGCTATGCATTATGATCAAAAGCTCCTCTTTCTCATCTCTTTCGCATTTTACCGGTAATGCGGAGTGTGCATCCGTCAATGCACACCCATGCCTGTACCCTCGGTACAGAGACCAATTGCCCACACTCCGCAAGTGTGGGGACCTCGATCTTGATCACCGCATGATCAAGACTTCAACAATTCTCAATATGATGCATATATGTGAATGTATCAAAAGATAACGAGCATTCACCATACTACGCATCAACCAATATCATAAATGCCATAATGTAAACAGAACATAAATAGCATTCTCAATTCATCACTTACTCATACTCACAATTTAAACAGTCATGATTCAACCATCATCCAAACAATTCAACAAATCCATAAACACAGATTTTCACATCACAAATATACTTGCCTCAACCGCGAGAAAATGAAGAACACGTAGAAGGCACAACCCCCGGAATCCGCTCTCCTCCTGAATATTTAATTAATAATTACCAACATGACAGTAGCGGGTTTCTAGATATAAAATAACAGCAACACCAATTAACCCAACAATTTATCTCAATTAAATCCCCAACTCCCTCGGCCAAATCTGCCCAACCACAGACAGCCGACTTCCAAAAATCATAACTTTCAGTACGTAACTCCAAATTAAGCGTTCTTGGACTCTCTAGAAAAATAATTAAATTATCTACAAAAACTTAGTTGGGGAGACTCTATGATTCTGCAATTAACTAGCCGATCCAAACCGTTTTCTAAAGCATCCAAATTCACGTCGGACTCTCTGGACAGCGCACTCAAACAGGCATAACTTTCGGCCAGAAATTCGGAATCCGGACTTCTTTACCTCTATTGAAAGCTAAGAAACTTATCTACAACTTTCTCAATTTGAAGGACTCCTGAATCGCAACTATTTCCGTCGCACAAACCGATCTACTAAACTCTGTCCAGAACTACCCGATCTACAGAACAGTAACACTAGAAAATTCATAACTTTCGCTACACAAATCCGAATCACGTGTTCTTGTACTCCTGGAAAGATAATTAAACCCTCTACAACTTTCTAGAAGGGTCCAGACCTGAATCCCGACGAAACTAGATCAAAACCACCGAGAAACAACTACCATCCCAGCAGCCCAGAAAACCGACGAATCTAACTTGATTAAAAACCAATCTAGAGACTACCAGGGATTACCCTTGACGACACGACGGCGAACACGTCGGCGAACACGACGAACACGGCGGCGAACACGCCCGCGATCTCCTCCTCTCTTTCCTCCGGATCCACGCGGTACAGCGGCGAGCGTCGGCGGCGGCGCACGGGGAGGAGGCGACGACGACGAAGACGGCGACGGCGCACCGGGAAGAAGACGTCGGGGCAGCACGGCGGCGGCTGCTGGGGGGGGCGCAGGGGTGGAGGCGCAGGGGTGGGGGCTGCCTAGGGTTTTAAGAGGTGGCCTCCCTCCCTCTTGGGCCAAGAAAAACCCACAGGCCAAGGCCTAGGCCAGGTTGTCTTAAATTTTCATAAAACCCCTCAAAACTCTTATAAATTTAATTATTTCACAAAAGTCCCTCTCTCTATTAATTAAACAATTAATTAAATAATTTCCGGGGTATTACAGTTCCAATCATGTATAGGCCATTTCTTAACCACAGTTCCTTAATAACCTATTACAAGGCAATATCAAAATTAATCAACTACATTTCCAAGGATGCTAGTTAGAATTAATTATGCACCACGCTAACTTCCCAACTTGACAATTCATACCTTATGAATTAGTTTATATGATTACCACCTTCCACTTAAGCATAGCAAAACGCTACGAAGGGTTTTAACACTCTCTTTTCGAAAGGGAAGGAATTAAACTTCAACACACGAAATAATCCAAAGAGATTCATTGATCCAAAGCTTTCCTATGTTAACAAGTTTACAACATAAAACTTTCATTAATAAGAATACCAAGCGAACAAATGAGACATATTTTACCACAAGATAAAACTCCCACGAAGGGACCAACTTTGCAAATCAACAATGTTCCCAAATGGCAAAAGTGTCTCAATAGTTTGAAATACAATAATTGCTGCAATGAACATGTAGAGACCAAATGAAAACCCTCAATGAAATGAATCACGACCCCAAGATAAGTTCAACCTCCACAACAAGATGAGAATTGACTAAATTCAACTCAAGGAATAGAGAAACTTTTCTAAAGAACTTACTTCTAACCTTTGAAATTAGCTTACCCAAGGAAAGATCCTCACCAATTGAATACCACGAGAGTGCTATAACTTGGCCATACCTACGGCCGCCGCGATCTCTGTCTCTCAACTTAACTATCCACACACATAATAGTCATATAGTCAAATCATAAGCACCCAAAGATCATCTCATAATATGTACAAAGTCAAACATTAGGTACGTATTCAACTTATGATAATCGACGAAACGTAGATGCAATGCAAACCCCATTCCCACCTACGATTGCTTAGTGTGTCAAGTTTAATATTTCATCAACCACGGACCTCTGACCTCTCGATACCAATCTGTAACACCCGACCAAACATTGGCACGAAATGCTACTAAACTAACCATAAAACAAATCTAACTAGTTGCTTACTACAAAATTTAATTTGAGTCTCCTTTGTTTATTGACTAAAACGAGTGCTAACAATTATAATCAAGAGGTATAAATAATCATAAGCATTGTAATTAGTAATAAATAAAACTACTATCAAGCTTAACCAAAGCGCGGAAGCAATATAAAAAGTTCTAAACCTTTATTACATTTTAGACCTAGCGGTCATAAAACAATTACCACTCTAGCAAAAGAATAATTAATGTCGAAAGTTCTCTATTTCTTCTATGGTGGATAATTCATGAAAGTGCAACAACGCTAATCCTCCTTTATTCCCATGCATCTTGTCCTCATGAAAGTACCTAAAACAATCAACAAACAACAACGACAGCAAGAGTGAGTACAAAGACTCAGCAAATATAATAAGCAGTAACAAGAACAACCATGAACATCATCTCACAAATTTATCCATCAATCATATAATGAAACATGCTACGCAATATGATCAAAAATCTCTTTATCTCTTCTCTTTCGCATTTTACCGGTAATGCGGAGTGTGCATCCGTCAATGCACACCCATGCTCGTACCATCTGAGTGCAGGGACCAATTGCCCATACTCCACAAGTATGGGGACCTTTAGCCCGTCATGACATCAACATGGCGGGGACCTCGGCGCTTGGTCATCTCGTGACCAAGACTTCAATATATCGGCATGATGCATATATGTGAATGTCTCAATAAAATAAAAATTGCATTCACCATATCCATGCATCATAAATTCTCATAATCACTTTCAAATGCAATCGACCATAAACGATATCAACATATCATTATCATATCATGAACACATACACTCACAATTTTGATCAAATATCATCCATTCATCAAACATCAACAATTCATCAAACATCAATAATCCACACCATCAATCATAAACCATCATTATACTTGCCTTAACCACGAAAACGGAGGATGAGTAGAAGGTGCAACCCCGGGAATCCGTCCTCCTCCTGAATAATAATTATAATATTTGCTAAGACAACAGTAGTGGGTCTTTAGATAAAAATAACAACACCCTTAAACTAACCCAACATATTTAACTTGACCCAAACTCAAATCTTCCCTCGGCCAACCCCTGACTTCTACAGACAGTCACATTGAAAACTTCATAACTTTTGATACAAAGGTTCAAATGAGGCGTTCTCAGATTCTATGGAAAGATAATTAAATTATCTAACTAAACCTATTTGGGGAGCCTTCCAGATTCGGCCATCTTCTACCCGATCCAACCAGTTTTCCTCAATCTGTATTTATCTCGGGACAGCGCACTAAAAACGCCGTAAGTTCCACCACAAAATCGGAATTTGGACTTCTTGACCTTTCTGGAAAGCTAAGAAAATTATCTACAACTTTCCTAATACGAAGATCCTCTGATTAGCCCGTTTACAAATTTCTAAAATCGATCTACTGAAACCCGTCGGGAAACCCTCCGAGATGCAAAACAGTCAACTTAGAAAAATCATAACTTTTGCTACGCAACTCGGAATCACGCGTTCTAGGACTTCATGGAAAGATAATTTCGTCCTCTACAATTCTCTAGGAGGGTCTAGACCTGAATCTCCACGGATCTAACCCAAAACCGCCGTCTACCACATTCTGTCCTAGCAGTCCAGACTGACGAAAATTGCTATCAAGATCAAAGAATATTATTCTAATGGGAAACAAGGATTACCCTTGACGAATGGATGAAGAACACGAAGATCTCCTCCCAAATTTCACCTCTTCTCTTTTTCCTCTTTTCCTTCTATTCTTCCCTTCCTCCGGATCCAATCGTCGTGCTGCGCTTGATCTCCTTTCTCCGCTCAATCGGTAGCACCGGAATCTTCTTCACCAACAATGGAGGAGAGGGAGGAGGCGCTGCTGGAGGGAGGGGCGCAATGAGGGAGGGTGGCGGCTGCCCCAAGGCAAGGGAGGCGCAAGGGGAGGGGTGGGAGCAGCTAGGGTTGGGGAGGGTGGGAGCCCTCCCTCGTGGTCGAATTCCACAGGCCAAAGCCCAGCCCAGTTGCCGAAATTTTCAGAAATCCCCCCCACTAAAACTATTATTTAATTCTTTTCTAAAAGGTCCCTCCTTCCAATTAATAGACTATCTCTCGAATCGTTTTCGGGGTATTACACATAAGTATGAATTCTTTGTCGCGATGACCCTCCAATGCCTTCGTAATACAATTCTCGACGAAGTATGCATCCTCCTTGATGATATCCATGGCGACCAAGCGTGGGTTGAGGAAACCAACCGGTGATTTTGTTAATCTAGCTTCACTCACCATGTATACACTCACATAAAAGCAATGAGTTATATATGACATTTATTGACATTACATAAACGTAGACCGTGATTGTACACATTTACAATGTCCAACATCGAATGAGTGAGGCGTCGAGGGCGTCGTGTAAAGACAAAGAATAAGTTCTCGAAGGTCACAGTGAAGATACAGTCATGAATATTGTGCTATAGATGATACGACATGAACTTGACGTTGACACCCGAGCGTCGTTGTTCCTCCGGCTTGTTGGCTTGTTCCATGTAATACATAGCAATCTCTGACAAGATAGTCCTAAAGTTAGGAGGCACTCTTTCGGGATGACCAACGGCTTGTCTAGCACAAATTTTCAGGCCAATGACAAGTACGGGATCTCATCATTTGTCTTCTTCGGTTTGCCCTTACCATCTCAGCTGTAGGTCGATTTCACGGTAGTCGACTAGGTATGAGATGTAAATGCATCGCACCCTTGCTGCGTCTGGCAGGTAGCGTTTGTGCCGATCATGCCTGTGGAATTGGCACCGGTGTAGATAATTCGAGTGGACATGGCACCGGTGTAGATGGCTCTCGTGGACTTGGCATAGGTACAGGAGCCTCCAGGCAGATGCGCTCTTGGGCCATTGGATGAATATTCTAATGGCTTGCCTTAGAGTCATGACCTCGTCGTTGGGGGTTCTGTAGAAGGTCAACCTCGAAATTGGCATGAACACCGTCTATATTCACTTTTATGAAACCTGATGCTAGAGATACACCGTGTACCAAAGCCTCAGGCCTAGATGGATACGCCTGGCCCCAAGCAGTGCACAGGGTAACAGAGATATATCTCACTTGGAGCTTGCACTTCTTAGCAACATACATAACAATACAAAATTAGCTACTCCAATAGGCCTATCAATAGAGATAAGAATTATTACCAGGATGTCATCGACAATAAATCGGTGGTCACTTTTCGAGGTAGGGTTGGACACGCAGCTACTCTGACGGTTAGGGGGCTATCTAGCACAGGAGCAGCGGGGCTTCCTGCTGATTTTTCCTATACATTTGCATCTCATATATGACCAACATTTGCATCTCATCTCTGATTTTTGTTGTAATTTCCTCTCATAGCTATGCCTCGCGCTCAGCTTTGGCTCTCTTCCTACTCCGGTAAACTTTGGAGTCCTCTGGGAAGCCATATTTCCATGGAACATAAAGACCAAGGCCTCTCGTGTAACCTGTGTGCTCCTTTTTTTCTAGGGCCACAGAGAATTAATGTCTCTCCCTAACTGTCTCGAATGAGCCTTGGAAAGATTCTACACTCAGTGCTTCCAGGCGGTGGGACACTTCCTCGTTTGCAGGGTTTCGAGAGGAGATGGCCCCCGATGACACAGTAGATGACATCGCTCTTATTCAGTTTCAGGTGCGCTCATCGGATATCTTGGTAAATGGCGGGGAGGTCTCCTGTAGGATTGTCTGCTCGTCCTCCTACCTCCATTGCATGATTTTACGTACATACCCAGCGGTGATGAGTCTGTGGGGGTACGTGTTTTTTTGCCTGGAGGGTCCTGTGCATCGCACTTTCACTCCTAAAATTATCTGCCATCTTCATCGCCACAAACTCTTGCCATTGCAGTTCAAAGAATGGATACTTGTGGAAGGGCGTCAGATCCTTCTCCATATATTGCTTGACAAGTAGGCTCTTGAAGTTCTTCCATGCTTTGCATTCCGCTAGCAACGCATGTTGTTACACGGAGGCCTGGTGTTCTTCTGGGATCTCAAACGATCGAAAAACTTCCGTCAGCAGCTGATTTTTCTGATCTTCTGTCACCTTCTTCCACGAAACAAACATGATCTTAATCTGTTCTCGTGCAACTATTCTGACTATTCTCCGGAATGTGGACACTGCTTTGTGAGGATTGAGAGGGGTCCCAAACACATGAACATTCATGATGGTAAATCGGCCCTCGGGCTTTTTCTATAGTCCTCTTTCTTTTCATGATTTTCCAGAGGACGATGCATCACATGAATCCGACGACAATGTCGAAGAATGAGCAGACAATATGATGTATTTATGTGACTATTTTTTTAATCAGTCAGCAAAGCATACATACAACAAACCACATTAATTACAACAATCTAGAAAACCAGGTGCATATACAACAAAGCATATATCCAAGACATGATAATAACACAGAGATCAAACTATTATCTCTCAACATGAACAATGTAACCAAGCCATAGGACAATATGCTAAATTGAGCACAAGCATAAGCATTTGTAATTAACATAATGTACAGATTAAGAAGTGAGTTTTGCTCTCAGTTTGAGGAGTTGCTCAAGTTAAAACCTGGCCTTCTCACCCTTGTCAATAGATCATATATCAAAGGGACTAACTCCTCAGTATTCTGCTAGTTTGATACTTTAAAATTACGTCAATAAAGTAATGAAGAACAACTATTGCAATATCAACAATAGTGCTAGAACAATAACAGAAACAAACACCAGAGATGTGCTACGACAGTAATAGCAGTAATAACCGAATCTAACAATATTCAATCTAGAACAGTAGTGATTTATACTTAATCGAAGTAAGAAATAAGTAATGATAAATCAATATTAACATAATACTTTCTATAGTCACAATGATCTCCATCTGACAAGCTATCCTTATCGAGCATTCACAAAGCCCACATTCTATTATGTAAAGTCCCCCCAGTGCTAGCACTTACGAGGAGGGCCACCGGAGTCAGGGGAGGTGGCGACAGGTTTGGGAGGAGGAGGGTGATCGCCTCAAGGGAGGAAGGCGACAGGCTCAGGAGGGGTAGGAGGGCGACTGCCTCGAGGGATGAAGGCCGCCGGAGTCGGGGAAGAAGGAGGAGGGCGACGGCATTGAGCGAGGAGTGCCACTGGAGTCTGGGGAGGAGGAGGAGGGAGATAGGCTACAGAGGAGGAGGGCGACGGGCTCGGTGCGAGGCGGCAGGTTTAGTGGCCAGTACAGTGGGGACAAACCCTAGTGCGCAATATATATAGAGGAATAATCATAGACGGTTCTATTTAAGAACCGTCTGTGATATTTATCATCATAGATGGTTCTTGTTTAAAACCATTTGTAATAACAAAACATCACTGATGATTTTAATATAAAACCGTTTGAATATATATATATATATATATATATATATATATATATATATATATATATATATATATATATATATGACAAACAGTTTTACTTTAAAATGTCGTGATGTTCCTACCGACATTCACATATATATTACACATTCTCATATACATAAATGCAAATTCACATATATATCCCATATTCTCATATACATAAATGTAAATTCACATATATATGATTCATTCTCATATACGTAAATGCAAATTCACATATGTATCACACATTCTCAAATCCATAAATGCAAATTCACATATATATCACACATTCTTATATACATATATGCAAATTCACACACACACACACAAACACATATATATATCACACATTGTCATATACATATATAAATGCAAATACAGAACATATGAAACATAAACACTTCATTCATCATTTCACTTGCTTATTTCCTTTAAGAATTAGCCCTTCATGATGATCGACGCGTATGTAGCTACTTTCATCACGTTCTTCCTCTACCCATATGCCGTTTCCGAAAGGAGGCAACTCATCAAACTAATTGTATTCTACCTCGTCCGTTACATTCTCAACTCTGACAATCCTTCTTTTTCCATGAAGAACTACGTGGTGCTTCTTATTTGCCTGGTTGGACCGAGATCGATTAGTACATAGGACTTGAGAATTCCCATGAACCTCTCGAACGAGTACATGCTACGTAGGAACATGGGCCCGTATATTTTTATCTCACACACAATGTGAACAATGAGATGGACCATGATGTCGAAAAACGATGAAGGAAAGTATATCTCAAGATGACATAGAGTCATCACCACCTCGTCCTACAGGGCATCTAGTCCTTCGGGATCGATGACCTTATGAGCAATTGTGTTTAAAAAATAACATGGCCTCATGATTGTCTCTTGGACCTTGATCGGCAAAATACTTCTAATTGCAATAGGGAGAATTTGCCTCATCAGCACATGACAATCATGAGACTTCATACCAATTAACTTCAAATTTTCCATCGAAACAAGTTTATTAATGTTGGCGGAGTAACCAGACGAAACTTTCACACCATGCAATCATTGGTACAGTTCAGTTCTCTCAGCCTTGGACAAAGTATAACAAACAGGGGGAAGGTAAGTTTGTCCTTTATCGGTCTTTGTCAGTGCTAACTTAGGCTTGATGTCCATATCAACCAAGTCAAGCCCTGTGTTAACACCATCCTTTGTTTTGTCACGAATGTTTAGTAATAGACCAATCAATTTGTCATATACATTCTTCTCTATATGCATGACGTCGATGCAGTGGTGAACTTCTAGGTGCTCCCAATAAGGTAAGTCCCAAAATATTGATCTCTTGTTCCAGACTTCTTCTTAGGGGTCATCATTTTATATTCCTTTTCGAGCACAACATATAAATCCTTAACCATATCATAGATCTCTTTTTCGCTTAAATGCCTTGAGCTTAACTGTCCTCGTTCTCTCTGTTGAATTGTTTCTTCTTCCTGCGGTATGGATGAGCCCTCCGAAGGAACCTAGGGTTACGCATGTACACGGTTTTGCGCAAGTGCTTCAGCCCCTTTGTACTCTGGCCCGACAGGTTAGCAAGGGTAGGACAATCATTTATGGTGCAAAACAACAAGTAGCATAAAGTGAAGATATCTCATTTGTATGCATCTCATACCTGTACCCCTTCGATCCACAGTATTTTTAGATCTTCCACCGATGATGCTAGGTACACATCAATATTGTTCCTAAGTTGTTTTAGCCCTTGGATAAGTATCAACAACAAAATATAGTTCCGCTTCATACACAACCAAGTAGGAAGGTTGTAGATGCAAAGAGTCACGGGCCAACTACCGAAAGGATTCATTCCATCTGTACTCAATCCGAACCTTATGTTCCTCAGTTCTACATTGAAGTCTACAAATCTCCTATCGATGTTTCTCCACTGGGCGGAATTAGCAAGGTATCTTAGCATTCCATGCTTCTTACGCTCCTCTGAGTGCCAACGTAATAGTTTTGTTTCCTTTGGATTCGCAAAAAACTGCTTCAAAGATACCATACCACCTTAATAGGAGGTCCTCTCTTCACCTCTATTCTTTCGCCATCATCTGATTGATTCTTCCGCTTGTATCGGGATACGTTGCATACCGTACATACATGCATGTTTGCATACTCTTTATGGTAGAAGATACAATTGTTCAGACATACATGTATTCTTTCTACTTCCATTCTCAATGGATAAAGAATCTTCTTGGCTTTGTAGGTGGTTTTGGGCAAGTCATTTCTCTCTAGAAACATGTCCGTTAAAAGACTTAATAATGCCGTGAAACTCTTATTGGACCAATCGTTGCTTGCCTTCAATTTTAGTAGTTCAAGCACAACTGACAACCTCGTGTACTTTGACTTGCAGCATGTGAACAAAGGTTTCTCCGTTTCCTCCATCAAGCCCTAGAATTTAACATACTCTCTCTCATTATAGTTCCCTTCTACATCGCGAAGCATTTGATCCAGATTGTCATCATGTAGCTTATCTGAATCGGAACCACAATCGACATGATCATCTGGCAGCGTATCATTGATTATTACTACCTTCCTGTTTAATCTGCTCTTCAGCATGACTGGTCCAATGTTCATACCCCCTTTTGAAACTCCTTCGAATCAAGTGCGCTTCAATATACACTCAGTTCTTAAACATCTTTAGATTTTCGCAGTCAATGCATAGACAGTACATATATTCCACCCCCTTATTCAATATATTTTCCTTGGCAGCTCTTGTAAAAGCAGAAACGCCATTAATGTACCCTTCACTCACACGGTTCCTAGCGTACATCCAGCTTCGGTCCTACGTTATGCATATAACATATTCAATTAATTAATTACTATATTATATATGTATGATCTAAATTAAGTAGCTATATATAGCAAAAAATAATTAATTACATTGAATTAAGTAGAAATAGACTATGAATTGACTAAACCCTAAACCATGCTAGATGTAAATAATCTTCTCTCTACATCAAGCTAGCTAGATCTAAACCATCTTCAATTCTCCTCTCACCAAAAGCAAGATCTAAATTATAATATAATTAGGAACAAATTACTAACCATAACTAGCCAATAACTTAGTGGATCCACAATTACTCTTCCTAAATAGTCTCCTTCCACCAAATGGCCTCAAAGCCCTGCCTCCAGCGGGTTGACAGGTCTGCGCGCAATTAATATAGTGTATCACAGAAGATTTTTAATAGGAATCGTATGTGAATTATCATAGATGGTTCAAACTAAAAACCGTCTGTGATACTTCATAATATCACAGACGGTTCTTGTTAATAACCGTCTGTGATACTTTGTAGATAATTTTAACCATGAATCGTCTGTGATAATTCACTTTCACATATGGTATTTTAGCACTGGCAGCAACACAGACGGTCTCTAAATTAAAACCGTCTGTGATTGTATTTAATACAAACGGTTTTGGGTAATCGTCTATGATGTTGTGTCTAGTATTAGGCTTTGTGTAGTAATGAGACATCCAAACTTAGAATAACCCGAATTCCTCTGTTCCTTTCTCACATTGTGTTCTTCCTCTGGTGAATTGTGTTGCAGTATTGAGCGGCCAAATCTCACTGGCTTTTCTTCTTGGTATGCACCGGGAAGGAGGAAGATGATGTGCATCAGCCCCTATAGTATGGGCACTCCTAAAGGTGAAAGGAAAAGCGAAAACAATACAAAGCTGATTTGGAGTGAGTTCTTAAAGGAGCACAATGACTTCAACAGATAAGACTCAAGATGGAGATTGCTGAGTATAGGGACTTATATCCTAGTCTTTTAGGATTTAAAAAAGTGTATTATAAAAAGTCCTAGATTAATCCTAATAAAATTAGAATTCCTACTTTTTTTTGAAGTAGAATTCCTACTGGAGGGACTATATAAAACTACGAGGGGTGGTCATGGAGAATCCAAGCAGCAAAGCAAAGACACTAATCCAAAGATAAAAGTGCACAAGAGGATTAATGGCAAGATTATTTTTTAGCATTAAATTCTTGTATAGGAAAAGAATCCGATGGTTTTAAAAGTTTTGAGAAAATTGTGAGAGCGTGATAATCACTATACTCTTTTAATGTTATGCTTAATGAATTTACAGTTAGTTTCATTAAATCTTTTCTTTTTTTCTTATCTTTCTGAGACACCCTTAATCATTCGGCACGGACCTCGGCCTCCGTCCAAAACGTGGTAATACTAACAATGGATTGTATCATGCCGTCTGTCTCGGACCCGACGCCCGACGACGCCCGGTCAGCTCACGCACTCGGATCGATTGATCGGGTCCCGGCCCAATATCTTCGCTAGAGATGGCAATGGGTACCCGAAACCAGATACCCAGTGGGTTTTTACTCTATTAGGGCATGGGTCTGAGTCAATTTTCTAACCCATGGGTCTCTTAATGGGCAAAAAGCACAACCCATCGGGTCTGTCGGGTTAGGGTATGTTCCTAGAGTATCCAAACCCGTAAACCCATGGGTAATATAAACCTGATCTATAGGAGTTATAAACCCAGGCTCCTAGCCTCCCAGGCAAACCAGCCCAGCCCATAGCCCATTACTCAAGTACAAGGAGCAGTTGATGTCTCTCTTTTTGGTTTTAACTGAGTTGTGAACTGTAAACTAGTAATGATATGCTATGCCAGTGAACTATGAACTGAGAACTGATGGAGTAAACTAGTGATGTGCATTGTGAATTTATCGTTGCTTGTTTCATGCATAGTAGCATATAAATTGAACTTATTATTGACTTGCTAAGCACTGCATTGTCTGCAATCTGCACAACTGTTGTCGGGCATGGGCGACCCGTGGGTACTCGTTACCTGAGTGGGCATGGGTCTGAGCAAAAATCTGCACCCGTCACGGGTATGGATTTTTTAGCGGGCACGTCCAACTTTCGTGGACACGGGTTTGGGATAGCAAAACCCAACGGGTTTGTGCCCGTTGCCATCTCTAATCTCCGCGCGCTGCCGCACCCGAGGCCCGAGGCGACCGAGAACGGAGAACAATCCAAGATCCATCATGCTTCCCCTTCTTTTAACTTTCGTTTCTTCAATTCTCTCTAGCTGGGAGAAAGCAGGCAAGAAAAAGATACAAGAATATCCATCCATCCGGTCTACGAAGCCCATCGTGAGCCATCCCTGCATGCATGGCTTCCAGAATCTAAAGTTGCATGTTTTCTAGAATGGAAACCCACATTGCACTGGGTGTGCACTCCGCACGCATAAATCTTACCTACGATGTAAAAAGTTTAACCAGCTCAACATGAACGCATCAAAGTGCAAATGACAACCGTGGCTGGCCTATCCTACTGTTGGAAGAGAATGTGTGACAAGTGATTGAGAGAATGATTGTGTACTTTATTCATGGATGTCTTTACAATTTATAGAGAATGAGGGGGTGTTAGGGAAAAGGAAAAGGTGTCAGTTATAACTGCAGTTATGCAGTTATGTACATTGGGCACATGTGTTATTTGTGTTACAACACTCCCCCTTGACCAATGTATCTTCATATGATCATCTTGATTCATCATCTTGGAAAAACCCCTCTAAAACCCTGTAGGGAAAAATATGAGTAGAATTGATAGAGTAGATATGTCACGAAAAACTCCTTTTAAAACCCTGCAGGGAAAATTTTAAGGAGAAAATGATATGACATATATTTGATTATATCTCCTAAAAATCTCTGTGGGGAAAAGAGAGATATGATTACGTTGTCATATTGCCTCATTAAAAACCTTGATGAGAAACCTTTTAAAGGAAAAACTCATAAAGGAAAAGAGTACAATATTTTATGTGAACGGGTTAAGTCTTAGGAGATTTCTCCCCCTGACATCTGCAAATCACATAGTCTATGCATACCAATTTCATGAACACATTTTTGGAATGTGAAAGTTGGTAAATGACTTGGTGAATAAGTCTGCGAGATTATCACAAGACTTAGTTTGCAGAATACTTATTTTCCCACTCTCTTGCAATTCATGTGGGTAAAATAGTTTAAGTGCAATATATTGCACTTGATGTAACCCGTTTGCATTTGAACAATGCAAGCAGCATTATCTTCGTAGATAATGGTAGGTGATGCAATAGCACCTATATGACATGACTGTTGTATGTGATTAATCATTCTGCGAAGCCATACACATTCACGTGATGCTTCATATAATGCAATTATTTCAGAATGATTAGTAGATGTAGCCAATAGAGTCTGTTTCGAAGACTTCCAAGAGATGGCTGTTCCACCGTGTAAAAACACAAAGCCTGTTTGTGATCTGGCATTATGGGGATCTGATAAATAGCCAAGATCTCGCATATCCTATTAAATCCATATTTTTATTCTTTTGAAAGAATAGACCGAGATCTTTAGTGCCTTGAAGATATCTAAGGATATTCTTCACTCCTACCCAATGTCTTTTGGTTGGAGTAGCGCTGTATCTAGCAAGTAGATTTACCGCAAATGCAATGTCCGGCCGGGTGCAATTTGCAAGGTATATGAGCGCTCAGATAGCACAGAGATATGGAACCTCGGTTCCCAATAGCTCTTCATTTTCATCTTGGGGTCTAAATGGATCTTTGTCCCTGTCTAGAGATCGAACAACTATGGAGGTTTTCGATGGATATGATTTGTCCAAATTGAATTTTTCCAATATTTTCTGGACATAGGCTGATTGATGCACTATGATGCATGTATGAAGGTGCTCAAGTTGTATACCTAAGCAAAATTTGGTTTTACCCAAATCCTTCATTTCGAATTCCGTCTTAAGATGATTACGTGCTTCATCTATATCTTGTGTGTTACCAATGATATTAAGATAATCAACGTACACAGATATAATGCAAAATCCTGTTGAGGATCTTTTGATGAAGATGCATGGACAATTATCATTGTTGTAGTATCCCTTTTTGGTTAGGAACTCACTTAGTCGGTTGTACCACATTCTACCCGACTGTTTCAAGCCGTATAAAGACTTGTTTAATTTTACACAATACATATTGCGATTTGCGTCTATATTCGGAATTGAAATTCCATCGAGAACTTTCATGTATATGTCCGAATTAAGTGACCCATAAAGGTATGCTGTCACTACATCCATCAACTGAAAAATAGATGATTTTGTACTGCCAATGATATTAAGTATCGGAATATTATTCCACTCATTCTTGGAGAATAGGTTTCATTGAAATCAATGTCGGTCTCACGAACCCATGTGCTACAAGCCTTGCTTTGTATCTCACCACCTCATTG
Source organism: Bonia amplexicaulis (assembly GCA_036346245.1). Taxonomy (NCBI): domain Eukaryota; kingdom Viridiplantae; phylum Streptophyta; class Magnoliopsida; order Poales; family Poaceae; genus Bonia; species Bonia amplexicaulis. Next base: position 10,825,100 of record CM070738.1, on the reverse strand, counting down.
TTTTCATTCCGTTTATGAACGAAACCCATTTGAAACCGACAGGAATACTTTGGGAGGTGTATGTATCACATTGGTGAATACATTTCTTTTTGTGAGCGAGGCTAACTCCTCTTGAATTGCATCCTTCCATTGGTTCCAGTCCGAGTGTTGTTTGCACTTTGCCATGGTCTTAGGATCTGGATCATTTTGAAGGTTGTTTGCAATTGTTGTGGAGAAATTAATGTCGACAATTGTAGTCTTACGATCGTATGATTCTCCAGAATCAGTATAGTTAGTGGAAATTTCTTGGACCCCTGGTGACTCAATGTTATTTCCCAAATCATTTGAGTCGGGTATTCGATGTCCCGTGATCGAATTGAGTGCACTGTTGATCTGGGTTCAAGGATCCTATGGTGTCTATCAACATGAGGTTGATCTGCATTTACATTCTTTTGTTTCCTTTGTTGCTTGTTAGAAGCTGTATCCACCATTTGTGCCGTACTTCTCCCCCTCTTATTTTGAACCGAGAGTTGAGTGGTATTTTTCCGGTACCTCCACTCTTTCGAGCACATTTCTGGCAGGATTATAGGATTTTGTGACACCATTATAATCAGTAAATGCATCTGGCAGTTTATTTGCAATGTTTTGCAAATGAATGAGTTTCTGAACTTGAAGTTCAGTCTCTCTAGTACGTGGGTCTGAGGCAGGAATGCCTTGAACATTCCAATTAATTTCCTGGCATTTAGTTTGGTACTTGTTGTCTCCCCCTAATGCCGGGAAATATTCTTCATTGAATATGCAATCAGCGTACCGGGCCGTGAACAGGTCCCCTGTTAGGGGTTCGAGGTATTTTATAATCGACGGAGATTTATACCCAACATAGATCCCAAGTTTCCTGTGCGGTCCCATTGAGGTACACTGCGGTGGTGAGATCGGTACGTATGTAGCGCAACCGAACTTTCGCAGATGGGAAATATCTGGTGGATTTCCACGTACTAATTGTAGCAGGGAGGTGCTATGATATACAGTTGGACGCAATTGTATTAAGTCAGCAGCGTGTAAGACTGCATGACCCCAACATGATGTTGGTAAGTTGCAATTCTGTAGTAATGGTCTTGCAATGAGCTTGATTCTCTTGATAAGAGATTCTGCTAAAACCATTTTGTGTATGAACATATTGAATAGAGTGTTGAACTTGTATCCCAAGAGCCATGCAATCGTCATTGAAGGCATAGGATGAAAAATTCAGTGGCATTATCCATTCGAATTGATTGAATCCGATATTCAGGATAATGTGCTCGTAATTGGATAATTTGACCAATTAACTTAGCAAATGCATGGTTTCATGTGGATAAAAGACACACATGTGACCATCTAGTAGATGCGTCAATGAGAACCATGAAATATCTGAACGGTCCACACAATGGTTATATAGGACCACATATATCTCCTTGAATGCGTTCAAGGAATTTAAGTGGTTCAGCTCTGAATTTAAGATAATAGGGTCTTAAAATTAATTTTCCGGTGGCACATGAAGTGCATACGAAATCTGAGGATTCCGGAAATTTTGTTTTGATGTATGTATGACCAATTGAATTGCTAATAATTTTCCTCATCATTCCAATGCCTGGGTGGCCAAGGCGATCATGCCATGTTTGGAATGTGTTTGTGTTTCGGAAAATTACTTTGTACGCAATATGTTGAACGTGTTTGATGTATGTATAGTACAATCCGGAGTTTAAAGATGGAATGTTTTTTTTTAGTATTTGTTTACCATATCCGTTATTTTGGGTGAAGAGGAGATATTCCTCTTCGTTGTCATTTTGGGTTTCAACATGGAAACCATTCTGACGGATATCTCTATAACTAAGTAGGGTACGTGTTGAATCGGGATACAAGAGTGCATCCTCAATTTCCAATTGTGTACCCATAGGGAGAGTGATAGAGGCGCGACCAGAGCCTACTATTGTTGCATCGCGTCCAGCGATTGTTAAAATATTTCCTTTTCTCCTTGTAAGAGTTAGGAAATATATTGTGTCCCTAAGTATAGAGTTTGTGGTACCACTATCCACAAGGCATAATTCCTCCTCCATTGGATTGACTCCAAAAATCTATATACACAAAAGAAGAATTTAATGAAATTCTTAGAGTATATATAGAATACATACAAACTTTATTTGTAATATCGAATGTGTTCGATATATGATTGTAGCATACAAGCATACAATATGGATGACAACATTATTTATATTACAACACTATAGTACTTAGTAGCTATTGGACTAGGAGTCTAATTGAGATCTCCAAACATGTCTTAAGAATGAAATTCTTCAAGTGTGTCCTCGGTGCACATGAGATCATCCTTCTTTGTAGAAGCACATGTGTCTTTGAGTTCTTGAATGAACTTGTGGGAGCATCCGGTTTCTTCATTGTTGGATGTGAGATTGAAGTGTGCTTCAAATCTTTTCTCCTTTGCCTTTAGCCAAAGACTGAAGGTAGAGGTCCACAAGATGCTTCGGGGTGCGGCATTTCTTGGTAGGATGGTTGTAGCAACCACACTTTTGACAAATCTCTTTTTTGTCACTTTTCTTACCAAAATTGCCTTTACTTTTCTTGAATCCACTTGGTGTTTGCTTCATGTTGCGGTTGTGTTTACCTTTAAAGTTCTTTGAATGGTTATGTGAACCATTGAACTTATTGTTATTTTGATTAGCATGAACTTTAGGAAGTGGAGCAGCCCCGATGGGACGTTGCTGATTGTTCTTTAAAAGAAATTCAGCATGCTTCTCTGCCTGAAGTAATGTATGCATGAAATCAAAATAAGTTTGGTAATTTGCAGCATGCATTGCTGTTGTAGAATCCTGTCAGATGGGAGTATTATAGAGAGATTCTTCTCTATTTTGTCTGCATCCTTTGGTTCCTTTTCACAAAACCGTAATTGAGAGCAAATAGTATGAAGGGCATGATTATAGTCTCCAACTGATTTAAAATCTTGGAGTCTAAGATGTGCCCATTCATGATTAGCCTCAGGTAAGAGAACAGCTTTCTGCTGTTCATATCTATTTTTGAGGGCTAACCATAAAGTAAGTGGATTCTCCTCATACAGATATTCCACTTTTAAATCTGGATGTATGTGATTCCGTATTATGTTTAAAACGGAATATTTCACAATATCTGGAGGAATTTGATCTGCTGGGGGATCAATATCACCCTTTGAACCCACGTGTGGTGAGGTTAATCTTTAAGTCCATAACCCATGTAGGGTAATTGGTACCATTGATAGCAAGTGATTCAAAATCTTTGGTAGCCATTTAAAAACCTACATGAAAGTACACCATAAATGATTAATTTACATGAGGTAAATTAATGTGTATGGTAATGTTGTAATAAAATGCAAAATATGTGGAAAACAATATGAGTATTGTAATCCGAATGAATATATACCCAAAATAAATATAACATGTGGTTATATTTATAATACCGTATAATCATAATATTGGTGGTGAACACCAATTTATTGTATGGCATAGCGTACAAATTAATGCAGCAAAGTGCCAAAAATTATGATTTTTATGGTATTTATGTTAGGTATAATATTTTGCAGAAAATTCCAAATTATTAAGTACAATGGTACTCATTAAATGAGAATTTTAAATTTTAAATTTGCGAAAGATAACAAATTTAATTATGGTCGCAATTCATATTGTAAATAGATTGCAATAAAATAATCCTAAATATGTAAAAGTTATAGAAATGTGTATGCACATTTATTTGAACAATTACATATTTTTCAGAACCTGTAGGGACTGAAATGCTAATTTATAATTGTACTCAATTATAAATAAGTAGAGGGACTATACTGCAAAATATACAACATGAATTTATTGAAAATAAAAATTCTGTATTTTCCATGAAATACAGGGGGAAAAATGCAAAGTTGCGAAAACTTGGGCTGAGGCCCATTCGGCCTTTTGGCCCATGTGGAGAGGTGGAAATATATTGGGCCAAAAGCCCATTTGGGATGGCATATATAAATGAAATGTGAGGGGAGTTAGGGTTTCCCTAACTCCATTTCTGCCGCCGCCATACCGCCATTGGGCTCGCCACCGCCGCCGTCGGCCGCCTTGCCGCGCCGCCGGCCGGCCGAGCGCCGCCACCACGCCTTGCCGCCGCGCCTTGCTGGGCGCGCCGCCGCCGCCGCCGCGCCGTGCGCCGCCATCGAGTGCCGGCCTCGCCGGCTAAGCGCCGATCGCCGGCCGCGCCGGCGCCGGTCGCGCCGACCGCGCACCGCCAGCATGAGGCCGCGGGGTCACCGGCCGCGGGAGGGCTTCGCTGCGCCGCCTTGCCGCCACCGGGCCACGGTGCCGCGCCGCTGCGCTGGGGCCGGCGCCGCGCCGGCGTCGTCGTGCCGAGCACCGGCCGCCGCGCCTCGCCTCTGCCTGGGCGGGCTCATTGCCGTGCCGGCCGCCGCGCCGGCGTCTTGGGCCGCCGCCGAGTCGCCTCGCCGTCTTGGCCGCGCCGCCCGGCTGCTGTTGGCGTGCTTGGCCGCCAGGCGTGCGCGCTGCGCCGCCGCCGCTGCCGCTGCGTCGCGCCGCCGCCGCCCGACGTCTTGGACCGCTGGGCATACCGCATTTGTCTTGCCTCGCGTCAGCGCGTCGCCGGCTGGGGTCACGACGGCCACGTCGTTTGGGACCGCGCCTTGCTGTGCGCCGTGAGCAAGAAAACCTGTTGATGATGCTCACAAAATTGCCATTACCTTCTCTTTGTTTCTCTGTTGTCACTTGAATGTGATGTGAGAACAGCGTGCTGATAACGTGTTGGAAGAGAATGTGTGACAAGTGATTGAGAGAATGATTGTGTACTTTATTCATGGATGTCTTTACAATTTATAGAGAATGAGGGGGTGTTAGGGAAAAGGAAAAGGTGTCAGTTATAACTGCAGTTATGCAGTTATGTACATTGGGCACATGTGTTATTTGTGTTACAACACCTACAACGTTTCTGTTGAGCGCCTATTGTTCTCCTTGCGTCATCCTGCCAGCGGTGAATAACTTGGCCGAGAGAGCCAAATATGCAGGGTGACAACAAGGAGAGAAGTGAGATGCACAACCAGCAATGCATATGCAAGCATCATCACAGGCCAGCAAAAGAAAAGAAAGGAGGCCATATTGTTTCATCATTGGCCAGAACCAAATGACAAGAAAATAAGATGAGGCTAATCCAAAAAACAGGTCTCATTCTTTCATCATTGGCCACAATCAGAGACATGCATGAACTAGTTAATGGTAAGCGGTTTTGGCCTCAGCAATTAATTACCATCAGTTGCACCAGATCGGTTAGCTGTTTCCTTGGAGCGATAGAAGTCCATTGAGAAATCAGTTCACAAGCGAGGCCTCATTTCGTGATGGTATGACATCATTTGCACCATGATACATGAAATAACTTTTGCAAAATTGAAGAATCAAAAGGAATGAGCAATTTTCAAAATATTGGACTTCAGACTGAAAAATAAGTAATTTGGAACCATTTAGAAAATGGAATAGATTTTTCTTTTTTGCAAAATGGAATCATATGTTTCATAGGATTTGAAAAATGATTTTTACTACACTAGCATAAGAAACAACATGTGGAAATTACTAAGCTAGCATATTGGCAAAATAATACCAAGTATAGGTTGTGTTTAGAATCATCGTTGGCCATTGCTTGTGAACAAAATATCAAGCTCTTCGCAGGACACCGGTGCATCAAAAATTTATGATAAGCATCACTGGCCAACTATCATCAGACCATCTCATGAAGTAATTAAATATTTTTATCAGCTAGCAGTACAGATTGTAAGGATAACTCATCAATTTTCATCAGAATTGACCCACTCATCAAATAAATTGTCCTCAGGCCACAAGATCTAGGCTCAGGCCTAACCTAGTAGGGTTGACTAGGCTGGGGATTATGGACATTTTTCTGGGCTGGGAGGCCCTGGCTTGGCCCTGCAACCTTCAAGCATTATCTGAGCTAGCTTGGCCTTGAAACAAAGTTTGGAATGTGCGAAGTCCATGGAGCTCGGTCTGGAACAAAAACTCACGAATTTGCTTTGAGGTTTACTAACAAAATCATCCTTCCCTCCCAATTCGCAAAAAAAGACAAAATCATCCTATAGGCATTTCGGTCCAGACACGAGGGAACTTCACTTTTGTAGAAAATTTCCCGCTGTTTAAAAGAGTATGTTCTTGCCGAAACAAAATCAGCACAGAACTCCTAGATTTCTCCAGAAAAACACAAATAGGTACTATTAAAGTATCATACCTGGATTTTGTCAATCTATAAACCGCTGTGATTTCACCGTACTATTCTCTAAATCAGTAGATAAGGCTCACAGATACATTACTGTATATCAAATACATATCATGCGAAAGTGTAAATAATACAATAATAAATTTACACATGGGTTGATCAGGCCGAAATCATTAGAAGTAGTAGCGGAAACGGAACTCCACACAACCAACTGGAGTATACGACCCAGTTCTTAGCCTTATCGTCTTCCATTTCTGTTGACTTCCTTTAGATGACTGCGGGGCTTGACTTTATCGTTCTTATTGATTGAATAATGGTAATTGAGTAAGAATGGGTACAATGATACTTAGTAAGACAACAAATAAGAATATCGAATATCGAATATCAACCAATAAGAATACAACCTTGTCATTTTAAACCCAAGAAACTCTTATGCAGTGAAAATAAGAAATCAAGCACACCTATAGAAGTTACACAAACTGACTCCATCCTCAAATACTTTTACCACAATCTTTCTTTTACCAAAGAGAATGATTTTCTTCGATTATAATATTACTTTATCAACTCCAACGAAAGAGATTTGAAGACCACGAATCATAGATCTTTTAAGAACTAATAAAACTTCTCAACGCGTTAGTTTGCTCAAAACAATTTTCAGCTTCCACCTAAGTCATGAGGTCTAGAAAGTCGCGTACGCAAATCCCAAAACTTTTGATTTAAATACTATCATGGAAGTTATCAAATTCTTTTATTTATTGAACATTCGGCATTTTCATCAAACCACATACTGATAATCATACTAACATCAAAGTAGTACACTCCTAACAAGAATCATCATATTCTCATATCCCTTTATAACTTTTCCGAAAGGAACATATTAATTCACTTCATCATGTTTCTATTATCTAAACAAGACTGCAACTACTTGATCTAGGAAAAGCCTAGTGCACAAGCCACCATATTAGAACAAAGATCTTGAACAAGATGATACTAGAACATGGCATTATTGCAGAACATGCTAGTATAAATCTCTCATTAAGTTTCATATATTCAATCCTTTTGATGCTCAACTCTAATTTAGCTAAAATTGATTGTACTCTAGTCATTACTAGCAATAGTTGATTATTATTTTGACATAACAACATTCAGGATCTAACTCCGTTTTATAACCACAAAACAATCATGAGCATAAATTTAATATCCCACCTCATGTTCGGAAAATAGAACAAAATAACTTTAATCCTTCAATAATACCAGCTTTGTAAAGCAATATTCTACAAGTCAATATATCAACCTTCATTTTTTTCTTTATACATATTTCAACAATTTAGCATGGTGAAAGATAGATGAATCTAGCAATTGAACAAGCTCATACAATATCTAAATAAGTGACAGATTAAAGGCTAATGTTACCAAGATAATATTCCAACACCTTCTCCTTAATAATTCCAAACAGTAAGATTAATCACTAAAGACAAACATAATTCAATTTTTATCCAACATGTTAGAAATTTAATCAACCATAATAATCATTGTAATTCTTTGCACCCTCCTCAATGACTACATGGGTTCCAATCATGTATAGGCAATTTCTTAATCACAGCTCTTTTAAAAAAAACTATTACAAGGCAATATCAAAATTAATCAACTACACTTCCAAGGATGCTAGTTGGAATTAGTTATGCACCACGCTAACCTCTCAACTTGACAATCCATACCTTACGAATTAGTTTATATGATTACCACCTTCCACTTAAGCATAGCAAAACACTACAAAGGGTTTTAACACTCTCTTTCTGAAAGGAGAGGAAATAAACTTCAACACACACGAAATAATCCCAAGAAATTCCTTGATCCCAAAGCTTTACTATGTCAGCAAGTTTACAACATAAAACCTTCATTGATAAAAATACCAAGCGAACAAATAAGACATGTTTCACAACATGACACAACTCCCACGAATGGACCAACCTTGCAAATCAACAATGTCCCCAAATAGCCAAAAGCGTCTCAATTGCTTCAAAGAACATGTAGAGACCAAATAAAAACCCTCAACTGAAATGAATCACAACCCCAAGATAAATTCATCATCCACAACAGGATGAGAATTGACTGAATTCAACTAAGGAATAGAGAAACTTTTCTAAAGAACTTATTCCTAACCTTTGAAATTAGTTTACCCAAGGAAAGATCCCTCACCAATTGAATACCACAGAGAGTGCTATAACTTGGCCATACCTACGGCCGCACCGCGATCTCTGTCTCTCAACTTAACTATCCACACACATAACAGTCATATAGTCCAAATCATAAGCACCCAAAAGATCATCTCGTAGCAAGTACAAAGTCAAACATTAGGCACATATTCAATTATGATAATCGACGAAAACGTAGATGCAATGCAAACCCCATTCCCACCTACAGTGCTTAGTGTGTCAAGTTTAATATTTCATCAACCACGGACCTACAGCCCGCTCTGATACCAACTGTAACACCCCAGTCCAACATTGGCCTGGAATGCTACTAAACTAACATCATAACAAAACTAAGCTAAAGCATGCTATAAAATTTCGGCAGAGCCTCCTTTGTTTATCGATAAAAATTGAGGTTCCATCATATATAATCAAGGATATAGTTTAACCATATGATATTTAAGCATTGCTAAGCAAATAGTTACGAAACTTAATTAAAACGCGGAAGCAAACTAGAGAGCTCTAATTCATTATTACATTATAATCTGAATGGCCATGAATCAAATACCACTTAAACTAGCCAACCATCAATAATTAAAGTTCTTTAATTCCTCCAAGATAAATAACTCGTGCAAGTGCAACAACACTAATCCCTCCTTATTCCCATGCATGCTGATCTCGCGAAGGTACCTAAAACAAACAACAACAACAACGAGAAAAGCAAGAGTGAGTCCAATGACTCAGCAAGTATAATCTGTAACAAATGTAAGCATGAACATTAACTGTCAAGTTAAACATGTTTCATATGAATTTCATGCTATGCAATATGATCAAAAGTCCATTCTCATCTCTTCGCATTTTACCGGTAATGCGGAGTGTGCATCCGTCAATGCACACCCATGCCTGTACCCTCGGGTACAGGGACCAATTGCCCACACTCCACAAGTGTGGGGACCTCGACGCTTGATCACCACGTGACCAAGACTTCAACAATTCTCAGCATGATGCATATATGTGAATGTATCAACAAGGTAAACAGGCATTCAACATACTATGCATCAATTTAATCTCAAAAAAATGCTATAATGTAAACAGAACATAAATAGCATTATCAACTCATAACTTTACTAAAATTCACAAGTAAAGCATTCATAACTCAATCATCACTCATATAATCCAAATCATTAAATCACACAGATTAATCATAGCAAAGTTATACTTGCCTCAACCGTGAGACAACGAAGAACGAGCAGAAGGCGAAACCCCCGGAATCCGCTCTCCTCCTGAATAATTAATTAATAATTACTAACATAACAGTAACGGGTTTCTAGATACAAAATATCAGCAACCCCAATTACCCCAACAATTTATCTCAATTAAACTCCCCAACTCCCTCGCCAAATCGCCCAACCACGACGGACCGACTTCAAAAATCCATAACTTCCAGTAAGTAAATCCATTAAGAGTTCTCAGACTTTCTGGAAAGATAATTAAATTATCTAAATAAACTTAGTTGGGAAGCCTCTCTGATTCTGCCATTTTCTACCCGATCCAATCCCTTTTCTAAAACATCAATAGTCACGACAACCTCTCTGGACAGCGCACTAAAACAGCCATAACTTTCGTCCAGATCATCGGAATCCGGACTTCTTGACCTTTCTGGAAATCTAAGAAAATTATCTAAAACTTTCCTAACATGAAGAATTTCTGATTCGCCCGATTTCCCATCGCACAAACCGATGTACAAAAATCTGTCCAAAACTACCCCGATCTGCAGAACAGCAGCACTAGAAAATTCATAACTTTCGCTACACAATTCCGAATCACGTGTTCTTGTACTCCCTGGAAAGATAATTACGCCCTCTACAATTTCCTAGAAGGGGTCCAGACCTGAATCCCGACGAAACTAGATCAAAACAGCCGACCAACAGAAACTGTCCTAATAGATCCGAAAACCGACGTCGCTAAATCAACTCAAATCAATCTAATACGGGGGCAACGGGATTACCCTCGAAGACACGACGATGAAGAACACGACGAGGAGGAAGTACCCGCCCGGGATCTCTTCCGCGAACTCCTCTTCTCCTTCCTCCGGATCCAAACGGTGCAGCGACGGATGACGACGATGGCGCACCGGGAAGGAGGAGACGTCGGGGCGGCAATGGCTGGCGCGGCAGGGCAGCCGGGCGCGGCAGGGCGCGGCGGCCTGCAGCTGCCAGCGGCATGGCGGCGGCGGCTGGGTGCGGCGGCGGCAGCAGGCAGCGGGCGGCAGGAGGGAGGCAGGGGCGGTGGTGGGGTGGTGGGCGCAAGGGTGTGGAGTTTAGGGTTAAGGGAGGCCTCCCCTTCCCACTTGGGCCAGAAAAATCCCACCTGGGCCGAAGCCCAGGCCCAGGTTGCCTTAACTTTTCAGAAAACCCCCTAAACAATTTATTTTATTCTTTCTTTTGACACCCTTCTCTTTAATTAAAATAAGTAATTAATAAAATCGTCCTAGGGTATTACACAACTATAGAAAATTCCCGGGACCTAGCCTTTGTACTAAACCATGTTTTTAAAAGACTTACAAGAGTGTGCAATAATAATAGAAGTGTTGGTTCCATCCACCTGTTACAGAGCATGGTTCTATCTACCAAATACTAGTTTTGTTACTACGGTTACATCCACCCATTAATATCACTAGGTTACATCCACCCAATGAATTTTCATCCCACCCATAGAGAGTTTTGAAATAGACACTAACTCAAGTAAGTTTCCATGCCAATCCTTAACCGTGGGCACAGCTGTTCGAACAATTTATCTCTGCAGAGAATGTACATTTTACCCATAAGAGATAATCAACTCGTTATATTTCACACGTTTCCTTGCGCACTACGTCAGGATGGACCTTTAGTAACATGCATATGTGTTATTGTAGCTTAAAAATGTGTTACTGAGGCCTATAGTAATATACTTGATTAGTGTTTCTGTAGACTAGGTTTCTATTGCAGGGTCTATTGCAGCATGTAACTAATGTTCATGTATAAAGAAACAGTGTTGCAATCATGCTATAGCAACATATATCAAATGTGTTGACATAGATCCTAGTAATACATTTTTTAGCTAGAGCAATATAGGAGCGCGTGTTGCCATAGACCCTAATAACATGTTTTTTAAGCTAGAGCAACATAGTAACGTGTGCTGCCAAAGGCTATAGCAACACCTTTTAGCTAAAGAAATGAAGTAGCGTGTGTTACCATTGACCCTAGTAACAACTTTTTGAAACTGTAGGGCCGATATGGCAACAGAGGGTGTGAATGGTGTCTTCAAAATTTTCTTTAAGTATTCATCTAATCTTTACTCCAATAGCTATGAGAAGCTATGAAGATCAAAAAGCCAAAAATCCAAAAATGCTCAGAGCCATTGAAATTTTCAGCCCATGCATAGTGATTTCAACACTATTTCAAATTCGAAAAATCATGTAACTTTTGATCCGTTGGTCCAAAAGACTTGAAACTTGAATCACAGCTATTTTATTACCTTAGGACCCTATCCCAATCAAAATACTTGAAAGAACTTAAGAGATTTGGAATATTTCGGTTTGTGAAGATCTGCTGTACCAAAACCGGCCCAAAACCTAAAATTGAGCTAACTTTCAAGCCAAAACTTCAAATCACTTAAAATTTGGTACACACCTTATCAGGATGTCAGAAACCCATTTCAATCAACAATTAAAAAAATTGTTGCCAAAATTTTGATCTTTTTTTGTTTGAAGGCAGATTACACCAGAAATAGGTCAAAAACCTAAAACGGTGAATACGACTTTCTTGTGAGTGGATGATGGCCAAGATGGCTCTATATATATTCCAACAAAATCACATAAAGTTAGAACACTGAAGAAATCAAGCCGAAAACTCTCAAATCAAGAGATTACTTGAAAGATCAAAAACACATAGAAATTGAGTTTCCTGATGAACTTGCTACCAAAGTGCTTAGATGGGTGGAGATTGATTTTTTGATATTATCTCCATCTCTTATACGTCCTTGGCACAACAAGATCAAGAAGAGGGAAAAGAAGAGATCAACACCAACTAAATCAAAAGCAAATCAATCAAAACAAGAGATAGCCATGAAGATGATCAAAGATTGATGTATTGCCACTTGAGGGGTAAGTTTTACAACCACTCTATCTTGAAGGATAAAGAGCACACAAAGCACTCATTTCTCAAACCCTAATCCTGAACATAAGAGCACAAGAGAGATGGGCTAGGGTTGTCAAGAAAAGCATATAGTATCCACAAAGCACTCCATTTCTGCAGGTTGTCCAAAATGACAATGGTGCATCACAACAAAACCATGGATCTTCTCTCATGGTCCTTCAATCTCCCCCTTGATGAACCCATTGGCAATTTCACAAAAATGTAATTTAAAGATGGTTTTGGATAATAGAAAGAGGAATTTAAAAATAGAGCTCAAAATGGTCACAAGAAGCATGCAAAGGCTGAAAATGACCATATGAGATAGAAATGGACCGAAGCTACTAAAATCGGCAAGTTTTCCACTAAAATCTTGAAATCCACCAATTGAGTCGAGAAATCTCACTCTACGTCGATATGAAAGAACAATTGTTTTATTTGACCTTGGTCATGGTGAGAAGAGATCAAAAGATCAAAAGAATCACAACAAAACATTAAAACTCCAACTTAGCGAGATTTTGCACAAAACTCCAAATTATGCTCACCATATGCATTTTTACCAATCTTTCTCCCCGCTTGTCAACAGAGTCATCAAGATGCATAAAAGAAGATAGAGCATGAATGAAATGAACTGGCTGTATTTTATTCATTTTTAGCATTAGAAGGAATAAAAATTATCCAAAGTGATTATACAAGGATTACACCAAGCCATATTATGTGAAAGAGCTATCTAGATCATGGCAAACTATATATAACAAAGCTAAAGCCAAGTGAGCAATAATCTAAAATTAATTGTATTTTTAACATGTCAAGTCGTTCAAGATCATAGTTTAGCTAAAGGTGTCCAAAAATGAGTCAAGCCATGTCAATATAATAAATGGAACCAAAAAGCTACAACTGAGTCAATTTAGAGTGCTACAAGTTCAAGATTGAAACATTTTGTTCAAGCACTTGAGGCCATTTATAATTGAGCAAATTTAGCACATTTAGCATCTTCTGAAATTCATTTTGGTTTTATCTTAGCCAAGCAAATCCTGGACTTGGAGCCATCCACAACTGCCTCCTAAACTTCAACCATTTTTCATAATTTTTATTTTCTTAGCCAAGTGCTAGATCTCAAGCCTTATGCGTCCACCCCAAGCACGAGGCTTAAAGAAGTGGTCTTGGTCATCCAAAACTCTCCCTGAGTTCATGCCTAGTGCAATGGCAAGCAGTCTCATGAGAAAGAATTGGTGAGATTAGTTTTTACGCACAAAAGAGATCATTTTTTACTTTCTTAGCTTAGTTTAAGAACAAAGAGCTAATACTAACTCATGCTTCAATAGAAATCTCAATTTAGAATCAACACTCAACTTAGCCTATTAGACATGGCATGAACCATAAGAGGATCACTACAACAAAACTAATCACAAGATCTAACAATATATGATTTAATTCAAGTTTCTCATATTTTATAAAGCTAACATGGCAAAAGCTATGTTACACATAGAAATACATGGCAAGATAAAAAGCAATGTATTATGTCACACAAGGATAATAGTCAAGAGTCCATGTAATTATATTACAATACAAATTGCTGAATTTAAAATACAATATGATACAATGGATGCAAAAGAGAGAAACTATTGTAGATAATGCGGTATAAGCAAATATTCAGATTTAATTCCATCATAACTAAGCATGATTAAAACACATCTCCAGCAGTATATAAATGACAAAAATTGCATATAAACATGTGATTCTACCATGTCATTTATATAAGAGCATATATCCAATGTATGTAACAAGAACACTACCGAAATGAGCATGCACAACATTTTCATGATCCGGGGAATAACTAGAACTAGCACAAAGCTCAAGTTTTAGTTATTGATTAGTGCTCTCAGATGTAGGGTTACACAAGAAATAATCTTGGCCTTCCCGCTGCTGTGGTCTATACTCTTCACTAATTGGATATGCCAAGTGAGATTCAAACATTCAGCTCTAAATTACAAGTTACTTATCTGTCAAAAACTTTTGGCCATCAGGAAGGCAAAGCAAAATGATCACTAGATAGTACTTCTAACTTGATATGCTCCCAGAGAAAACAATCACAATTTCAATAAGATTAACAGCCAGCCGACTGGCTAACTGAAGCATATGAAGTACTAAAGATCACAGATGTAAATAGCCAACTATTTCGAAAATGGTAGATTGCACAACTGAGAAGCAAATGAAAGTAATAGTAATAATTTGGAGCTCAAGCTTAATCATTCAATTTTAGTATAAGACCATCAATATCATCATCGAGCTATCAATCTGAACCCACATTATCTCGTTGCCAATTTCAATCAGAGATAGCACTCACCCACAGAATGTATATCTGAAGCAGAAAGCAAAGAGCAAGTAGCCGGTATACTCACAATGCCGGTGGTACTAGAAATCACCGAGAAGAACCAAACCAAGCAAAGCACACATGCAGCGCGGTCACATAAAACCAAGCGCCTCGCTATACCGCACAAGGAGATGAGGTAGACGGAGATACAGTGCCACTCTTCAAATCTTGGGTAGCCGAAGTCGGAAGTCGAGGTCGGGGTGGATGCCGCACAAGACCGACGAGAGCTCCAGCCAAGAGCACCCGTGAACACCAAGAACAAGCCACGGATTCTCCTTCAATCACTCGGCACAAAACCTAGCCGAATCAACCTTCTAGAGGTAAATCCCCAAATATTCCCTCACTGCCAGATCCAAATAAAAGGCACAAGGAAACCACATGGGAAAACCCAAAGAATGGTGATTTGGGCTGCACAGCCGCCGACAATGAGGAAGAACTTGGCCGACTGCCCTCCAAGCTCAAGATTGAGACATAGCCGAGGGATGGATAGGAGATCGAAGGGGAGCTAAAGACTCACTTCATTCAGTGCTAAAGGAAGGAGAGGAAGGCCGTCTCTTATAGTGGAGCAAAGAGGAGGCCGGCGGGCTGCTGCCATGGCTGGTGCCAAAGCGCTCGGGCCGATGGCACCTCTGTCACCGCCCTACCTCCGCTAGACCCGATCGGCCGGGAGAACCGGACAGCCGAGTGCCTGCCCAACTGTGCACGCCCGAGAAGGCTTCAACCTTATCTCCTATATTGTCCCACCGATAGGTAGGACCCCCTTTCTTTTTTTCCTTTTTCATCAAATTGGGAAATTACCCATTTGCCTACAGGAGTCCAACATAAACTCTGCCTCAAAACAAGCCACAAGGACTAATAACTCCAACTCTCCCCGCAATGAAGCAAAATAAGAAGAATCAAAAGACTTAGTGAAATTATCTACAACCTACTGCTTAGACTTTACAAAGTGAAGCACAACATCACCCTTCTCTACATGGTCTCTAAACAAATGGTATCTAATGTCAATGTGCTTGGTCCTAGAGTATTATATTGGGTTTTTAGCAATGTTTATGATGCTAGTGTTGTCACAGAAAAGAGAAACACTATCTAAGGTCAACCCATAGTCACTAAGAGTAGATAAAATCCAGAGAACTTGGGAACAGCTACTAGCAGTAGCTACATACTCCGCCTTAGTAGTAGACTGTGCAATAGAGGATTGCTTTTTAGAAGACCAAGAGATAAGAGATGTACCTGTAATATCCCAAACGTCATTACGGCGTAAGTTTTTAAAACAATCGCGGAGTCGCCGGTTTTTCGGTAAATTGCGGGAAGGGAAAGATATGAATTGTAGAACTTTGTAAAATGAATTAAATAAATTAAAATATTTAATTTAGATATTTTGGGCTGTCCGGAGGGGTGGGCCAGCCGCTTTGGGCCAATCAGCCCAAATGGGGCCCTGCACCCTCCCAAACCCTAGCACCCCTCTTTATAAACACCTCCTTGCCCTCCCACCCTCCCCACCCTTTGGCCGCCCCCAGCCCCTTGGGCTCCTCCCCTCCCTTTTGCTGCCCTAGAGCCGCCGCCATTGGAGGAGAAGGAGAAGAAGGAGAAGGAGAAGAAGGAAGGAGAAGAAGAGGAGAAAGAAGAAGAAGAAGAAGAGGAGGAAAATTTTGGGGAAAATATTCACCTAGGTAATTTTTCCTCATCCCAATCCTCTATTTTATGGATTAATTAAGGTTCTTGGCACGAAATTTGTTGGTAGAGATTAGACGCTGACTGCTTTTAGATCAATTCGCGCCGCGCGGCTTTTCGTGCAGTTTTGATCTAGAAAACGAATTTTACTGTGGGTCTTACCAAAAGGAAAGTTGTATAGGACAACCAGATATATATCCTGTATGTTTTTCAAATTTTTCTACCGTGGGATCTGGGAGATACGAGTCGGCAATACCGCTGTCCGTCAGGCGGACAGATTGGTACAGTCCGGCGGTAATCCAGAGATTTAAAATAGTAAAAGAATTGTCCTGCGGGTCTTCCCAAAAGGAAAGTTATAGAGGACTTCCATATGTATATCATTTATTTTTTCCAAATTTTTATACCGTTTTATCTGAGAGATACGGAGACAGAAATACCGCTGTCGGTCAGGCGGATAGATTGGTATAGTCCGGCTGTAATCCGGAGATTTAAAATAGTAAAATAATTTTTCTGCGGGTCTTCCCAAAAGGAAAGTTGTAGATAACTTCCATATGTATCTCCTGTATTTTGTCTAAATTTTTCTACAATGGGATCTGGGAGATATGGAGACGGCAATACCGCTGTCTGTCAGGCGGACAGATTGGTACAGTCCGGCGGTAATCCAGAGATTAAAAATAGTAAACGAATTTTATTGACATGTCCGTAATATAGAAAGTTGTGGATAATTTAGATATATAGATTCTGTATAAATTTCATAATTTTTAGATCTTTGTGCTGTTGTTGGCACGCGTTTGAATACTGTTGTCCAAACTGCCAGAACAGAGTTCTTCCTCTGTTTTGGGCATTAAATTACATCTAGTTGTGATGAGAATAAAAATAGGAGTTCTACATGAAAATTGTAGGTTTTTAAGTCATGAATCCAGAGAGATATTATTTGCTATATTTAGATTTATAATTTTAAAGATACGAAATTGTGAAGCAGCGCTGCTGCAAAGGGTAATTGTTGAATGATTGAGCGGAGAGGAGATTGTACGGGTTCGGGTTTCTAGCGATGTTTTATATATTTATGTCGTGCTTGTATATTGTGGTTGTGTGCCGAGAGTTGTCTTATGGACAGGTGGTCTTGTCCCTGAGCGCTCTTGATTTTGTTCATCTTCGGTTCGTCGGATTGAGGCAAGTGAACGTAGCGGTGGTTGCTACCGTTTAACTTGTTATTCTTTCTACTTGCAATTTACATTATTGTCTTAATTTGATACATTATGCCATGATTGCATGATATCCTAATTGTGGAAATGATAGCAAGTATTTATATATTGATATGTTGATATTATGCTAGTAGACATGTGGAATTCTTGCTTAATGTTATAATGTGGACATGAAAATAGCATGTGATGGATGTGGATATGTTGTGAGCATGATAATGCTCCTTGTGGATGAATTAATGTGATTAATGAATTATCATATCATTCATGTCATATCATGTCATTTGCATATGTGGATGTCGCCGCACTTAGCCGCGACTGTCTGCAGTCTGACAAAGATCGTATATTGCCGTAATACAATGCACCTCTTCGCCCGCGGAAGCATCGTATATTGCCGTAATACGATGAACTAAAATTCCTGCCCTGGCAAGAGTGATGTGGAGCATATCATGAAGCATTCATATGCGTTGCATTGTGAAAAGATTCATTTGCATTCATATACAACATATTGTGGTGATGTTATTTTGTGGAATATACAACTTTCTAGTTGTAATGTGGAATTGGCTCATGTGAGCTACTTGTGGTATGAGGATTGTGGATGTGGTCGTGGAATGGGATTCGTCCCTTGTGTATGGTAAGGATTGAGGTTGTGGCATGAGATTTTTTTTCCCTAGTGTTAATTGTTGATAGCAATTGTGGATGTGAGAAGTAATAAAGTAGTGAGGTGATCATACATGTCTTATTGTCATTGATGGTAATTTGAGGTTGAGGATATAAATATTGTTATTATGGAAGAATAAATATTGATAATTAATCTATTGTAATTATGGAAGATTAAATGTTTCATTTGCATATAATTGTGGATAAAATGACTGCAATCATATGCCAATTAAATCTGAAATTGAAGAGGTATGATTCATGGAAGTTTATGGTGATTAATAATTATGGACATGAATTGTGGTTGTAGTGTATGGAATTATAAATGATGATGTATAATTGTTTGTAGTTTGAATAACTTGTTAAACTGTTTGCTTGCTGAGATTTTTATCTCACCCTTGCTTCCCCCTCCCTACAGGTGGACCTTGAGCATGCATTGGGAAGGGTAGAGTGGCACCGCACAGATGCACTTGGATGATAATCTTAGTGCTGAAATAGAGTAGAAAGAATTCTAGTTCTTTGCTTAGTTATCATATTGATGAATGTTTCTCCTTATTAATGTTGAACATGGAATTGTTTCTTTGGTTATTATTGTTAAGTTGATTATGAATATTAAATTGTTCTCAATATTCTGTTATTTACTAGTTGATTATGCTTCCGCCTAGATTATCCTGTTAATTAAATGTTGTCAGTTTAATTTATCTTGTAAATTGGCTAGTTGTAGAGCAGTTTTAGTAGCATCCCAGGGTATTGTGGATCCTGGGGTGTTACAGTACCTAAGAAATAATAAGTACCAGATGTACTCTTCCTATCTACTCTACACCCTGCAAAATCAACATCCGAAAAAGCCCGAATGGAGAGTGCAGAATCAGAAGAATACCAGAATCCAAAATCAAGAGTGCTCTGAAGATACCTAAAGATGTGACACATTCCTTGACGATGAGAGACACGAGGGGAAGCCTGAAATCTAGCGTATAGACACACATCAAACTGTATGTCCGGCCTCGATGCTATGAGGTAGAGGAGAGAGCCAATCATGTTGTAGTACTCCTTTTGGTCTACGAGCTCGTCAGGATCCAGCACAGTCGAGGTGGCAATGGGAGTAGACATTGGCTTGCTGCTTCCTAGGTCAAAGCGCTAAAGAAGTTCCTTTGTGTACTTGCTTTGATGAATAAAGGTCCATTCTTTTAATTGCTTGACTTGAAGACCAAGAAAGAAGATCAGCTCGCCCATCATACTCATCTCAAATTCACTACTCATAGAGTCTGGAAATTCGGATACCAAAGCATGAGAAGAACCACCGAATATGATGTCATCCACATAAATCTGAACAAGTAAGAAGTTACTATGATGCCTAAAAGTAAACAAGGTTTCGTCTACTATTCTCATTTCGAAATCATTCTTAAGTAAGAAACTCTTAAGCCTATCATACCAAGCTTTAGGAGCTTACTTCAATCCATATAAGGCTTTGAAGAGGTTATATACATGGTTTGGGAACTTGAGATTTTCAAAACTAGGAGGATGCTTGACATAGACATCTTCTTCTATGAAAATATTAAGAAAAGTACTCTTGACATCCATTTGAAAAGGTTTAAAGCCCTTCGAAGCCGCAAACGCTAGCAATATGCGAATGACTTTGAATCCAGCTATAGGTGCAAAGGTCTCCTCAAAGTCTAAGCCCTCTACTTGTGAATAACCTTGAGCTACAAGCTTAACCTTGTTTTGAACTACCAACCCATCCTTACTTTGTTTATTTTTGAAAACCCATTTTGTTCCAATTATATTATGATTAGGAGGAGGTTCTACTAAGATCCAGACTTAGTTTCTTTTAAAATTCTCAAACTCTTCATGCATGGCATTAACCTAAGAGAAATCAGATAAAGTATGGGTGACATCTCGGGGTTCAAAAGACGTAACAAAAGCAGAATGTGTGTGAGAATTTGAAGAGATAAACTTGGAGCGAGTAACTCGCTCATAAAGATCCCCAATCTTCTACTTCTTAGGGTGTCATCGCTGAATATGAGGTGGGGGTCCTGGTGTAGATGTGGCCTCCACCTCATGGGCTGTGGAGGTAGGAACAGAGCCACTCGAATCGCCGATGGGAGGAGGCTATTCTCTTGAAGTTGGAGAGGTAGAAGCAGGCTCTCCAACTAACTCAAGAGTGGCTAGCAGATGGATTGGGTCCTCATCCTCTTCGTCAGGGTCATTGTCGACGAAGATGCTCTCACTCTCACCAAGTACCTATGTACCTACTCATCGGGTCTAGTACCATGACTAGCTTCATCAAAAGTGACTTCACATGTCTCAATAATTTCGTTAGTATCCAAATTAGAGACACAATAGACACGGGAATGAGCAGGATATCCTAGAAAAATGCAATCATCACATACGGATTCTAACTTATCAAGGTTGTCATATTTAAGAATGAAGCACTTGCAACAAAAATCTTAAAATGAGAGACACTAGGCATATCACCAAATCTAAGCTCAAATGATGTCTTGCCTAAGATAGATCTCAAGAAAACCCTATTGGTCACATAACAAGCAGTAGAGATCGCCTCAGCCCAAAGCCTCCCAGGGGTGCTATGCTCATGTAGTATGGTCCTAGCCATCTCAACAAGTATCTTGTTTTTTCTTTCTACCACCCCATTCTGCTGGGAAACTCTAGGTGAGGAGAACTGGTGCTCCAACCCTCTCTGAGTGTAGAAAGTGGCAAATGAATGGTTCTTAAATTATGTACCGTTACCACTCCTAATGCTCTCAAGGATCATAGGAGGTCGACTGCTAGTCTAAGGACCAAATGTCTGAAGTAACCAAAGGCCTCATCCTTAGACACTAGACAATACATCTATATTGACAAGCATATACCACTTCTCTCTTGCAGACTGAACTCTAGAAGGACCTACTATGTGTAAGTGAAGCAACTGTCCAAATCCATCATTCATCACTAAAGTAAGAGGTGGATGAGACGCAAAAACCATCTGACCATGCCTATAGGGTGTGCACACTAGGTCTCTAACACTTTTAAGCTTAGGCAATCCTCTAATCAGGTTTTTGCTGCTAACTCTTGTCAAGTGGTCGAAGCCTATGTTCCCAAGCCTTCAATAGTACAACACTAAGTCATGAGAGTCAGAAGCCACAAGATATCTAGGGCTAGAGGTAGAAGAGATACTGAAATTAGCACTGAAGATTCTCTCAAACATAGAGATCCTAAAGACATGTTCACTCGAGGAGTCTAGAACTATATACTCACCACTCTTGAACCTCACTTCTAGACCCTCATCAAGTAGCTAGGAGACAGATAATAGATTATACCTCAGCTTACTTACCAAAGCGATGTCTTTGATCATGAAGTTGTTGTTGATGCGCACTGTGCCCTTCACTATTACTGTCCTGGTAGAAGCATCCTCAAATATGATCAACTCATTGCCGAATGCACGTGTGAGGGAGGAGAACCATCTATAATCTCTAGTCATGTATCGAGAACACCCAAAGTCAATAAGCCACACATCCTCCTTCCTCTCATGCCGGACTTACAAAGCACGAACAGGGAATATATGTGCCTCAGTACTGTGGTTAGTGAGAAATGACTTTAGAATCCAGTACTGAGCCACATGATGCTTGGGAACAGTAGTTGAGATCAAAATAACATGTTAGCACGATGATCATTAGAATGCACACGAGACCCACTTAGCCCTCTCCGAATTAGTCTACCAAAAGACCGGTACTCCCCTAACAAGGTGCTACTCGAGGTATATCCTCACGATATCCTAACCTAAAGCGTTGCCTAGAACCACCAAAAGAGTCAAAGAATCTATCTATAAACCAAGGCTTGTGTCTAGCAGGAAAGATAGGTTGTCTATCTCTATAGACAGTCAAGAGTGAAGGAACTCCTCTAAAGGACTTCAAAGCACGCTCTCTCTTTTTCCTCTCAACCTTGGCTCTTCGATAGCAAAACTCAACTATATGGCCATCCTTCTGACAAAAGGTGCAATGGTACTTGACCTTTTGAGGGGTTTGACCTGATGAGGAAGAAGCACTTGCCTTGCAAGAAGGGGTTTGGGCAAAACCTGTAGATCCAAAGACTATCTTCGATGGCTCAGTAGGTTCTATCTTAAACTTGCCACTCTCAATAACACTTACAATCTTAGGTGGGTGGTTTTTGGAATGCTCTAAGGAGTTGTGTAGGACCGGATGAGGCAACAGAGGGGGGGGGGGTGAATGGTGCCCATAAATTTTTCCTCTAAATATTCACATATTCCTTATTCTCCAATAGCTACAAAGCTATGAAGATCCAAGATATGAGATCTAGTAGAAGACAGAGGAATTCAGACTATCTAATGACCAAATCAGAGCACTGTGTGGTTAGATTACGATCACTTGGCGGAAGCTCAAACGTAGTCGAATACATCCACTCGCAGAGAGGCAGGCATCGGTAACAAAGCGACGCTTGTTGGGAAGACAACGTGGTCTCAGACCGACACCATGGTCGAAACCGACAACTTGGTTGATAGCACATGCGATGGTCGTAACTTTGACCACTCGATCGAAGAGCATCTTGGTAGGCAATCGATGATCAAGCGTAATTCAATGAAGTCGATAGCCACCAAAACAAGACCGACAAGATCGAAGATGAGTCCGGTCGGAACCGTCGTGATCGTAAGCCAATGGCATGGTCGCACGATCAACATGATCGAAGACCGACTTGCACCTATAACCGATCGCGGTCGCAGACACCTCATGAGACCGTGGGGCACACGACTACGAGATCTCGACCATCAAGCACTCGGAAACCGGTGCAAAAGAAAGCGATGATCTATGTCTTGGCCGGTCGAAAATCGAGAAGAGCGAAGGCCAAGACTTCGTGATCGCAAGTCGTGGTCAAATCTCCAAAGGAAAACCGACCGATGAAACCCGAGAAGACCAGACTTCACACTAAGTCTTTTCCATGATCGATACCGACCGGGACCGAGTCACTTGACAACAGAGAACCGAAAATAGAATCGGTCGTGAGGTCTTAGCGTGGCCGATCGCCAACTTGTGGTCGATAACCAAAGCCGAGAAGATATCTGCAATCGAATCCGACTGCCGCCGACTACACAACCGAAAGACTCGATTCAATGACCTTGGTCGTAAAACCGAAAAACGGATGACGAACGGTGAATACTCTATTTTGTCGTGCGCATCAGCAGAGCAAAATTTGAGGAATCTTTTGCACGAGGTCGAAACCAAGCGAGACTTGAACTCTAACTTGTATATGATCTCTAGAAGTGAATTTACCAAGAAAAGGAAAGTCTTTGTTTCGCCAAAGAAAATTGATGCGATCGAAAAATAGAACAGAGACTCATGGCAAGCAGATCGAAAGACACAGGATTTTTCCAAATCAACTTCCGCTCTCGGGAATGAACCGCCAACTAGCCTTGAGACAGATTCCCGATTCGAGCAAAACAAATATAAGCCAACTCTCAAAGGAAATATGAAGGAACTAAGAATGAAGAGATGACAAATAAATCAATGAAAACATCTCAAGAACGACCTCTCAACCCGGATCACAAACACGGACCCATCTCATAGATAAACTCTAACAAGTACAGAGAGATGAGTCCTCTCAAATCATAACACGGAGGTTTCGCAACCACTCCCCCTGGGAGGACAAGCTCTAGCCCTAGAGCACACACACACAGATACACTCCCAAGGGAGGGAGAGGCGGCTGCCTCCAAGGCCTAGCCGACCAACTCACTCAGAACACTTGCCTCCCCTCTCCCTTTTATAGCCTCACACCTGAGACTAACCCTAATGGATCCATCCATTAGTCCATACTGGGGATAACCCGAAAACCCCATCTAACACCGGGTTTTAACACTCACTTTGCCCGCTAACTCAAATGCTTTGCCTGCTATCCCACAGACCCGCACTTTGCCCGTTAGCGCCAGCAGAATCCACTTCTTTTCTCGTGTGCTTTACGGAGGGACGACTTCCCTGCAGCTTTGACATTTCTCCAAAATGCCCCTCCGCTGCCTTCCAGGAAGCTTCCTCCACCGCTTTGCTGTCAGCCCACCTGGCACGACACGTCCTCTTCGGCTTTTCCATGTCGTTCTGGACCTCAACAACTCCCTTGTCTAGTCCCGACCACCCCAAGCCTCACTAAGACTTGTCTTCAAGATCATGCAACCGACCGATCAGACCTCCGACTCCTCCAGAGTCTAGTCTCGGTCTATTCCGCCGCACACGACCGCACCCAACCTCCTGACCGTCTGGACCTTAGCTCCTCCCTGAGCCTAGTCCCGGTCCTCCTCGTTGTTGCCCGTCGTGCTCAGCTCTGGCAGTTCCAGCTCCAGTTCCTCATCTCCCGGCTCGCAACCACCTCACCAGCCTCGATCATCTTCGGCGTCTCCGACCGTCTGGACCTCAACACCTCCTGTGCCTAGTCCCGGTCCTCCCACGCCTCACCATGAAATAGCTCCGAAGTCCTGCAGCCACACAGACAAGCAAACCGTCACATAGCACCGCACAATACACACAGACCATCAATCGGCACAAGTATCACAGCACAACACCTGGTCGTAAATCCCATACGACCACTCAAATGCACACCTCAAGAAGTGGTCGAAGCCTTGGAAGACTTCCCTGCTTCCTTCGACCACACAGCACGTCGTCACGACCACCTCAAAGCTTGTTACGACCGTGCAGACACAAGCTACGACTATCGCTAGCTACGACCACACACAGGTTTGCTACGATCACCGCTCAAACAGAGAAACCAAACTCTGCACCGCTCAACCCGAGCTCAAGTCTTTTGCACAGAAATTAGACTTGTCAAAATGCTGTCAAAATGATGAACTAGTCCACAAGGTCCATGACAGCCGTACAAACCCGTACGACAAAACCCCAGCGAAATCGACCACTTCCAGAGGTCATACGACCGGTTCAAAGATCGCCAATCGACCACGGTCGTCCTGTCGATAACGTGGTCGAACTCCGTTCCGACCATGGCCATTTCTCGCGATAACGTGATCGTAATCGGGCGCACAACGTGGTCAATAACCGGGCGTTACAACGTGGTCAAAGCACACCCAATCGCCAAAGTGGTCGAACGCCAGGCGATACAACGTGGTCGTAGACCCAAGTCACGACTGCCGACCACGTTCAAACCCGTGCTAACGTGGTCGATGCACTGATCACACAACGTGGTCGAAGACCCTAGCGCCCAACGTGGTTGATACTCCAACCGGTACAACGTGGTCAACCGCCCGACGAGGTCGAGGCTCCGATCCCACAACGTGGTCGTACTCACAACGTGGTCGAACCACTGAGTACCCGAACTGCGCCAACGTGGTCGATGCCGAATGTCACAATCGTGGTCGAGCTTGAGCGCCACAACGTGGTCGACTTACCGAGCGCCGACTACCGACCACGACCAACGGGGTCGAAACTTCACAACGTGGTCGTAAATGACCCTGGAGGCCTCCGACCATGGCCAACGTAGCCGTAGACTCCACAACGTGGTCGTACGCTACCCGGTTGGTTCTAGATTTCGCTCAACGTGGACGTATACTTCTCGAATGACCTCCGACCACGGTCAAATTACTCGAACGCCGCTCGGCTGGCTTCCGACCACGGCCAAAGTGGTCGAAGACGCCACAACGTGGTCGTAAACGACCCGAGAGACTTCCGATCACTGCCAAACTGGTCGTACGCATGTTTTTCGGCTTCTGACCGACTCCAATGTGGTCGTATAGCTTCGGTTGACTTCAGACCATGGCCAAAACAGTCGTACTCCCTTCTGGTGCCCTTCGACCACGCCCAAAGTGGTCCTATATTTAAAGTGGTGCACGACCATTTCTCAAAGCTTGCGACTTTGCAAAGATAGCTCAAACCTCAAAAATCAAACTCAATCTTTCTAGATCAAGAGTCAATTACTCATCACAACCATGGGGTGACCTCCACATGGTCTCACAAGTTGAACCCTAAGCCTTTTTTCTTCACACTCACCTTAGATTGGTCTAGGATCATGTTGAGCTTCTTCTTCCCATTAGAAAATCTCTCAAGAATCTTTTTAAGGTAGTCATTTTCTTTGACCAGATTCTCACATGTGGCATACTCCTTTGACTTGGTTGCCCTAGCATATCTTTCTTTATAAATAGCTACCTCAACCTTTAAGCCTCACAAGACAAACAGAGGGAATTCTTAATCCTAGCTAACTGCACTTGATACTTGACCATAAAGGCCTCATGCATTTCATCTATATCATTTCCAATCACAGCACAAAAAGCACAGGAAATAGAGTTAATGACCTTTTTGGATACAGTCATGGCAATAGATTTTTCAATTTTAGCTTTCTCCTCTACAGTCTTTTTAAGTGCATCTATCTCAATTGTTAGTTTAGGACAGTTTTCACAGGATGTAGTCCTAGAATGCATAACCATTTTAGTCATTTCTTTCATTTTTATCTTGTTATCCTCAGAATGTGAACAAGTATAATCAGCATCAATTTTTTGCAATTCCTTAAGAGCACTATCCAACTTAATATCTAGCAAAGCACAATTTGAACAAGAAGATGGAATAGCATCTACAGGAATAACATCAAGAGCAATAGCATCTGTGCAAATATGATCATGACTTGGCTTGAGGGAATCTGGAACATCTAGAGCAATCTCGAGTTGGTCTACAATAGAGGAATGAGCAAATTTCAATATAGACAGTTCACCATGCAAGTGCAAGCAAGATTCACAAGTTTAGGTTATCAATTATCATATCCCGACTTTTAATGATTTTGTCTTGATTCCTTAGTTGTTGTTCGGTTGCAATAAGGGTTCGTTTCATAGCCTTGAAGAAAAGATGTACCTTGTCAGGGTCACTGTAGGGCTCATCGGAATCAGAGAAGTCGATGTTGTGGCTACCCTTTGCCATGAAGCACATGTCGGTAAAGTCCTGGGCCTTCTTCTTACCTTAGGTGTCATCCTTGTCATCCTCTATCTCTGAGTCCACATCGCTCATGTCCACGGACTCAAGAACGGCAAGGACCCAGTCGATGAACTTCCGATAGTTGGGTTTCTTGACCTTCTTATCTCGAGCTTGAGGACGCCTTCGAAGGTCCTTCTCCTCCTTGCCTTTTAGCTTAGGGCACTTGAACCAAATGTGGTTTGGCTTACGACACTCAAAGCACGTCACCGGACTATCTCTCCTCTTGTTTCTCACTTTGTTGTACACTCTAGTGAATTTGGTAGATAGGAGGGCTAAATCTTCCTCAGGTAGACTCTCAAGTTTCTCATCACTAACTGAGTGCAAGGTGGATAAAGAAAATCCAATATCCACACAATCTAAAGAACTTCTCTAAAAAGGGTCCATCACAAGAGCCATCAACTATGTCTTGGGAAGATGCGAGACGAAGTCAATCTCACACGTCTTCAATCTCGAGTAGAGCTTATTCATGGTAAACTCACTCATGACAATGTTGTCATTGATGGATGTGATTTTTATCCCCTGACCTTTACATCAAGAGCACCTAAGATTTGGTGTGAATTGTCAAAATCCGAGACGGTCAAACCAACAACACGGAGGTCATGGAGAATTTTGTTGAACCTCCCCGACAACTCATCCAAAGACTCACCGAGATTTTGCTTGATCTTGGAGTATTCCTTCTTGAGTTGATTATGTCTCACTTCCTTGATCACGAGAGCCCTCAAGATAATCAGAGAGGGTCTTTTAGATCTCGTGAGTAGATCTTAAGTGAGCGACTCGCTCAAACTCTGATCGACTAAGCCCTTGAATCAGAAAGTTACTTGCCTTACTGTTTGCCTCCACACCAGGAGAAGTTACATTGTCTTCGCCCGGTACGATATAAGGGTTTTTTACCTTAAGCCAAATTGCACGCCCTTGGGCCTCAATGTAAGCACGCATGCGAGAGTTCCAATACGAGAAATCCACTCCATTGAACACATGTGGCTTAGTTGAATACTTGTTTGCTGCCATGGCTCTTAAGATAGGTTAAGATCTACAATAAGAGCTAACCGGGCTCTGATACCACTTGTAGAACCGATATGGCAACAAAGGGAGTGGGTTGAATTGTGCTTTCAAAATTTTTCCCAAGTATTCCCCTAATCTTTACCCCCATAGCTATGAGAAGTCATGAAGATCAAGAAGCCAAAAATTCAAAACTTTTTGGAACTATTAAAATTTTTAGCCCATGAAAAGTGATTTCAGCACTATTTCAAGGCTGGGTTTGAACCATCTTAAATTTGGCTTATGCTCGTACTGTCTACAGTAACTAGCTATTAAGCAGTGCGTTTTTCAAGGTGGGGTCAATAGGAAGATTGTACTAAAAAGTGTACTGAGTTTAGCTATACCAGCCAAAATCACATACGACTATTTTCCTATGCATACTATCTCTCGCGAATATCCAGATTTCACATATTTGAGCCATAAGCATCAGCCTAAAAGAACCAACCCCAAATCCGAAAAATCATGTAACTTTTGATTCATTGATCCAAAAGGCCTAAATATTGAATCACAACTAGCTCATGACCATAGGAACCTATCCCAATAAACAAACTTGAAACAACTTAGGAGATTTCGGATATTTTAGCTCGTGATGCTCTGTTGCACCAAAATCGGTCAAAAACCTAATATTGAGGTAACTTTCAAACCAAAGATCTAAATCACTTAAAATTTGGTACACACCTTTTCTAGGATGTCAGAAACTTATTCCAATCAACAATTAAGAAAATTGTTGCCAATGTTCTAACCGTTTTCTGTTTGAAAGCAAATTGCACCAAAAACGGGTCAAAAACCTAAAATGGTGGATACGGCTTGCTCGTGGGTGAATGATAGACAAGATGGCTCTAGATGTAGTCCCACATATCACAGCAAGTTAGAATACCAAATAAATCAAGCTAAAAACCCTCATATCAAGAAATCACTTGAAGAAACAAAAGCGTGCAGAAGTTGGGTTTCTTGATAAACTTGCTACCAATTGTAACACCCCAGCCTAACATAGGCCTGAAATGCTACTAACTATCCACAATATAACAACAACTAATATAAATCACCTAGAAATTTCGGCATGACCTCCTTTGTTTAATAACGAAATAACAGTTCCGACAAACACGAATAGCACAAGTTCTAAATAATGAACGGAAAGATAATATCAAAAGGTACTAAGTCTTTATTACATTTAATCTGATGAAATATAAGCTGAACCAATTAAGCTATCAAGCCAACAAGATTATCATGACTGTCTTTATTTCTTAATGAAGGAATTGTGCACGTGAATCTGAACTAGCCATTCATGTCCCCATGTATGCTGATCTCACATTGGTACCTAAAATAGACAAACAACAACAAGAGTGAGTCCAACGACTCAGCAAGTATAACTGTATCAAATGCAAGCATGAACATTAACTCTCAAGTTAAACATATTACATATGAAATTCATGCTATGCATTATGATCAAAAACTCCTCTTTCTCATCTCTTTCGCATTTTACCGGTAATGCGGAGTGTGCATCCGTCAATGCACACCCATGCCTGCACCCTCCAGTGCGGGGACCAGTGCCCACACTCCACAAGTGTGGGGACCTCGATGCTTGATCACCACATGACCAAGACTTCAACAATTCTCAATATGATGCATATATATGAATGTATCAACAAGATAAAATGCATTCACCATACTACGCATCAACAAATCTCATAAATGCCATAATGTAAACAGAACATAAATAGCATTAACAACTCGAACATTACTCAAATTCATAAGTAAAGCATTCATAACTCAAACACCACTCATATCATCCAAATCACTCAATCACACGGATTAATCATAGCAGGTTATACTTGCCTCAACCGAGAAAATGAAGAACGCGTAGAAGGCACAACCCCGAATCCGCTCTCCTCCTGAATATTTAATTAATAATTACTAACATGACAGTAGCGGGTTTTTAGATATAAAATAATAGCAACCCCAATTAACCCAACAATTTATCTCAATTAAATCCCCAACTCCCCTCGGCCAAATCTGCCCAACCACAGACAGCCGACTTCCAAAAATCATAACTTTCAGTACGTAACTCCAACTTAAGCGTTCTTGGACTCTCTGTAAATATAATTAAATTATCTACAAAAACTTAGTTGGGGAGACTCTCTGATTCGGCCATTTACTAACCGATCCAAACCCTTTTCTAAAGCATCCAAATTCACGTCGGACTCTCTGGACAGCGCACTAAAACAGGCATAACTTTCGCCCAGAAACTCGGAATCCGGACTTCTTGATCTTTATGGAAAGCTAAGAAAATTATCTAAAACTTTCCTAACATGAAGAATTTCTGATTCGCCCGATTACCCGTCGCACAAACCGATCTATTAAAATCTGTCCAGAACTACTCCGATCTGCAGAACAGCAGCACTAGAAAATTCATAACTTTTGCTACACAACTGGGAATAACGCGTTCTAGCACTCCCTGGAAAGATAATCAAGTCCTCTACAATTTTCTAGAAGAGGTCCAGACCTGAATCCTGACGGATCTAACCCATAACAGCCGATTAACCCAAACTGTCACGGCGGTCCAGAAAACAGACGAAATCAACTTGATTAAAACTCATCTAGAGGACCAACGGAGTTACCCTTGACGACACGAGGGCGAACACGTCGGCGAACACGACGACTAACGATTTACGAACACGCCGCGATCTCCTCCTCTCCTTCCTCCGGATCCACGCGGTATAGCGGCGAACGTCGACAACGGCGCTCCGGGGAACAAGACGGCGACGGCGGCGGCGGCGAAGACGAAGGCACCACGGCGCAGCGGGACGACGACACGGCACGGAGAAGACGGCGCGGCAGCAGGGGCGCCGGCGGCGGCGCCGGCGGCGGCGGGCGGCGGCGGCAAAGAAGGCGGCGGCGGCAAAGAAGGCGCAGGAGGCGGCGGTTGCGAGGCGGGCGCTAGGGGTGGAGGCGCGGGGTGGGGGCTGCGGGGTTTTAAGTGGTGGCCTCCCTCCCTCTTGGGCTTAGAAAATCCCACCTAGGCCAAGCCCAAGCCCATGTTATCTTAACTTTCCAGAAAACCCCCCCAAAACTCTTTTAATATATCTTTTCACTTAAGTCCCTCTCTCTATTAACTAAGCAATTAATAAAACATTTTCTGGGGTATTATATTCTACCCTCCTTAAAGTAATTCGACCCCAATTCTAACCGCAACCACAACAGAAACAAAACAACCAACTAGAAAAACACGCACTTTTGACGTGAACAACGCCGGTGCAGCTCAAGCATGCGAGACTCCAACTCCCAAGTTGCCTCCCTCTCGATCGATGCGACCAAAGCACTTTGACATACTGACAAAGTCTTATTTCTCAACACTTTTTCGACCTTTCCGAATCCATGACGGCTTGGACTCAAAGGATAGATCTTGCTCAATAATCAAAGGTTCTAGCTCGATGTGAACTTCGGGTCTCGCAAGTACTTCCTCAACATGGACACGTGAAACACGTTATGCACTCCGCGCATAGCCTCGGGAAGATCAAGCGGTAAGCCAATTTCCCAATCCGCTAATATGGTGAAAGGTCCAACGTACCTCGGGCTAAGCTTCCCTTTGGTACCAAACCTCACCACACCCTTGGTAGGAGATACTCTCAAGAGCACCCGATCTCCCACCGCAAACTCCAAGTCCCTCCTTCTCACATCAGCATAACTCTTCTGCCTACTCTGGGCAACCAACAAATTCTATCTCACCAAAGCCACTCTCTCAACGGTCTTCTGGACCCAATCCGGTCCTAAGACTGCTTTCTCGCCCACCGCTTCCCAGCAAAGGCGACTGCACTCTGACCATACAATACTTCAAATGGAGCTGCTTTGATACTAGAGTGATAACTGTTATTATAGGCAAACTCTGCCAGAGGTAATTGATCCTCCCAACTACCCTTCCAAGACAAAGACACAAGATCTCAACATGTCCTCCAAAGTTTGGATAGTCCGCTCGATTGTCCATCGATCTGCGGGTGGAAAGCCGTGCTCAAACGAAGCTGAGTGCCCAAAGCGCTCTGCAAACTCTCCCAAAACTTGGAAACAAACTTGGCATCTCTGTCGGAAATTATGGTCTTAGGCACACCATGCAGCCTCACAATTTCCCGAACATATATAGGAGCCAGATCACTCGCTGAGTTGGTTGTACGGATAGGAATGAAGTGCGCGGACTTACTGAACCGATCCACAACAACCCAAATTGCGTCCTTGCCTCTCGGCGACCGAGGCAACGCGACCACAAAATCCATAGAAATATCATCCCACGGCCATTGAGGAACCTCCAATGGCTGCAATAATCCGGCTGGCCTCTTATGTTCAGCTTTCACTTGCTGACAAATACCACACGAGGCCACATAATTGGCTATATCCACCTTCATCCTTTTCCACCAGAAATTCTGCTTCAAATCACGATACATCTTAGTCTCTCCCGGATGAACTGTATACGGAGTGCGATGAGCTTCTCTCAAAATGTCATCCTTAACCCCCGCTTTCTGCGGCACGCATAAACGCCCTTTAAAGCGCAATGCACCTGACATATCCAAGCTGAAATCCCCTTCTTTTCCCATCTCCAACCGTTTCATCACCCTCTGAAGCAACTGATCAGACTGTTGTGCCTCCCTTTTCGCTCGGTATAGCCGACTCTAGGATCAACGGGTCTCCACTCGGCCGTACCGCATAGCGAGAAGATATCCCCATACGATCAAAATCAGCAATCAAACAATCCAGTAGTAGCAGCGTCGCCTTGCGACTCGAGCATCGGCCACCACATTGGCCTTACCGGATGATCTTGAATGGTTAGATCATAATCCTTGATCAACTCTAACCATCTGCGCGCCTCAAATTCAGATCCTACGGGTAAAGATGTACTTGAGACTCTTGTGATCGGTAAACACGTCACAAGTCTCACCGTCATGATAGTGCCTCCAAAGCTTCAATGCAAACACAAGCTGCAGCCGACTCTAAATCATGGGTAGGGTAATTACATTCATGCTTTTTCATTTGCCTCGATCGTAAGCCAAAACCTTACCATCTTGCATAAGCACACAACCCACCCAACTCTTGATGCATCGAGAAAAGCGTGAATCGCTTCACGGCTCGAGCGGTGAGAACAGGCGGTCACCGACTTTTCCTTCAAAATCCAGCTGCGCTCACAATCATCGTCCCACCGAAACCTCATGTCCTTCGAGTAAGCTTCGACAAGGGCTTGGCGATGATGGAGAAATCTTGCACAAAGCGCCGATAATAACTCGCCAACCGAGGAAGCTCCTCACCTCCTTGACATTGGTCGGCCTCTCCCAATCCACCATCGAAGAAACTTTACTTGGATCAACGGAGACTCCTTTATCGTGATGATGTGACCCAAGAACCCCACCTGGGTCACCCAGAACTCACACTTCTTGAGCTTCGCATAAAACTTATGCTCTCTTAGTGTTGCCAACACTTGTCTCGAATCTTGCTCATGATCGCGCTTCGCTCTTGGAATAAATCAAGATATCATCAATGAATACGACCACAAAGTCGTCCAAATATTCATGTAACATCCTGCTCATTGTCTCCATGAAAGCGGCGGGGGCATTTGTTAGTCCAAAAGACATAACTTTAAATTCAAAATGCCCATACCTCGTGGAGAACGCCGTTTTCTCAATGTCCTCCTCTCGGACAGAATTTGATTGTACCCGATCGAGATCAATCTTTGAAAATACCTTAGCTCCCTCAACCGATCAAACAAATCCTCGATACGGGTAAAGGATACTTATTCTTGATGGTTAACTGATTGAGAGCACGGTAATCAATACACATGCGCCAACTCCCATCTTTCTTCTTGACAAATAACACTGGTGCTCCCCACGGAGACACACTCGGACGGATAAGATCCTTTGCCTTCAGATCATCCAATTGCTTCTTTAACTCTTCTTGGGCAGTCGAGCCAAGCGGTGCGGAGTTATAGAAGCGGTCGTGCTCCCGGCACCAAGTCAAGTCGAACTCCACCGGACGGAGGTGGCATCCCGGCAACTCTGCTGAAAACGTCCACAATTCCGGACCACGGAATCGCTCTGCAATCAAAGAGGAATTTGGCTTTTCCACAAGGGATAAAAGAAATCCACTCTTTACTGCTCTACTACCAGGAAAAAGACTAGCCAACACACTGGGTGTACAGGAGGGTGCACTACCCTGAAACACTAACTCTTGGCCTGACGGCGATTGCAAAGTTACTGTCTTCCAAAAACAAGATATGACAGCACGGTAACTATGCAACCAATCCATTCCCAAAATAACATCAAACGGCTCCATCCTCATAACCATCAGATTAGCAACAAAATGCTCTCCATCTATGGTAATCGTACAACCCGGACGGCATGTGGAACTAGAAAGAATTCCACCGTGAATGAACCAAAAGCAGTGAGCTATAGGCGCAAACTCAACTGGCCCGACTAGCAAACTCTATGGAAGCAAAGAGAAAGTAGCTCGGAATCAAGCAGAACATAAGCCTCCACCGAGTCCACCAAAAGCGCACTGTCACCACATCGGGACGACTGCTGGCTCGGCCGTCGGCAAGGCGTGGGAGATCGATTTGAGTGCCGGGCGCCAGACACCGGGTATGGCGGAGCCGCCACCTGCAGGAGGAGCCGATGGCGCCATCGCTGGAAACAACGCCGCAGAGGAGGCGGCCAAAAGTACCGGAGGCATCCCTCCGGAGAAGGGTAGTGAGACCGGGTGGCGCCAAGTTCAGTAGGGCATTGCTAGCATCTGACCGACCCCGGAAGAAGGCTGGCCGATCGAGCTGCTGAGCGGCTCCCACTTGATGATCTTTGGCGGGATTACGCTTACGGACCATTGCCTTGTGGCCTCGAGACCACAATGGCGACAAGCTCCCGACCAAACACACTCTGCCGCACGATGTCCCTCACCACACTTGAAACATTTCATCCCGACCCGGACCGGACGTACCATCGAACACCGGTGAAGGACGAAAAGTGGAAGACGCACGGGACTTGTTGAACTTAGACTTGAAAGAATTCTGCGACCCTTGAACTTCTTGTGAACCGGCTTGGCCACCCACCACCGCCAAAACTCTTCCTCGGCTACTCTCTGCACTGCAGGAGCCGCATGACCACCGGTCCCATGCAGCCCTCCCAAGCCGCATCTCTAACTCCATGCCTCTCGCTTGCTCCACCAGGGAGCTAAAGTCACGGAGCTCCAAAGCTCCCAATACCTGTCGAAACTCCTGCCTAAGTCCTCTGCGGAACCTCTTGGCCTTCTCCACCTCATTGGTAGCCACAAAGTGCAGGCGGATTATGTTGTGGAATCCCACCTCGTACTCTGACACTGACATCTTGCCCTGCTTGTAATCATTCAATGAAACCTCCATCCTCTCCACAAATGAGTCGGGATAGAACCTCTTCTGAACTGCGCCCGAGAACACCTCCCAAGTCGCGGCCCTAAGGCGCGGATCTAGCCGACAGGACTCCTTCCCACCGAGATCCTTTGCCCTTCAACCGAAGGCCACAAACCGAGCTCTTTGCTCAGATGGTAGCCCCAACACCTCTAGATGTCTCTCTATGTGACGCAACCAGTTAGCAGCATCAACTGGCGTCCCTAGTCCATCGAAAGTATCCAACCTCAACGCATTCCACTGATGCAGACCCATCACACCCACCGCCGGCAAGGCCGCAGGAATGACCGCAGGCGCGGCTCTGGGTGCAGGGGGTGGAGACTGGTTTCCTTGAACCGCTGAAGCAACCTCTTCCTCTGATCCCACCGGACTGGCCTCTCGGCGCAGTAATCTGTTCAATCTGGCGGGGCACAACTGGCTTCGTCGGCGTCGCCGCCACGACCACGACCACGGCCTCTACCCTTGCCATCTCTATATAACATAAATAAATATGGAGTCACACATGACACACAATTAATTATCAGAAACAGCAGCAATGATACAGATGCGATGCAAAACCCATTCCCATCTACTGTGCACAGTGTGTCAAATTTAATATTTTCACTACCACGGACCTACTGACCCGCTCGATACCAATCAGTAACACCCTGACCTAACATAGGCACGAAATGCTACTAACTATCCACAATATAACAACAACTAATATAAATCACCTAGAAATTTCGGCATGACCTCCTTTGTTTAATAACGAAATAACAGATCCGACAAACACGAATAGCACAAGTTCTAAATAATGAGCGGAAAGATAATATCAAAAGGTACTAAGTCTTTATTACATTTAATCGATGAAATATAAGCTGAACCAATTAAGCTATCAAGCCAACAAGATTATCATGACTGTCTTTATTTCTTAATGAAGGAATTGTGCACGTGAATCGAACTAGCCATTCATGTCCCCATGTATGCCGATCTCACATTGGTACCTAAAATAGACAAACAACAACAAGAGTGAGTCCAACGACTCGGCAAGTATAATCGTATCAAATGCAAGCATGAACATTAACTCTCAAGTTAAACATATTACATATGAAATTCATGCTATGCATTATGATCAAAACTCCTCTTTCTCATCTCTTTCGCATTTTACCGGTGACGCGGTGTGCATCCGTCAATGCACACCCATGCACATACCCTACGGTACATGGACCAATTGCCCACACTCCACAAGTGTGGGGACCTCGATCTTGATCACCACATGACCAAGACTTCAACAATTCTCAATATGATGCATATATGTGAATGTATCAACAAGATAAAATGCATTCACCATACTACGCATCAACAAATCTCATAAATGCCATAATGTAAACAGAACATAAATAGCATTAACAACTCGAACATTACTCAAATTCATAAGTAAAGCATTCATAACTCAAACACCACTCATATCATCCAAATCACTCAATCACACGGATTAATCATAGCAAGGTTATACTTGCCTCAACCGCGAGAAAATGAAGAACGCGTAGAAGGCACAACCCCCGGAATCCGCTCTCCTCCTGAATATTTAATTAATAATTACTAACATGATAGTAGCGGGTTTCTAGATATAAAATAACAGCAACCCCAATTAACCCAACAATTTATCTCAATTAAATCCCCAACTCCCTCGGCCAATCGCCCAACCACAAACAGCCGACTTCCAAAAATCATAACTTTCAGTACGTAACTCCAAATTAAGCGTTCTTGGACTCTCTGTAAAGATAATTCACGTCGGACTCTCTGATTCGGCCATTTACTAACCGATCCAAACCCTTTTCTAAAGCATCCAAATTCACGTCGGACTCTCTGGACAGCGTACTAAAACAGGCATAACTTTCGCCCAGAAACTCGGAATCCGGACTTCTTGATCTTTATGGAAATCTAAGAAAATTATCTAAAACTTTCCTAACATGAAGAATTTCTGATTCACCCGATTACCCGTCGCACAAACCGATCTATTAAAATCTGTCCAGAACTACTCCGATCTGCAGAACAGCAGCACTAGAAAATTCATAACTTTTGCTACACTACTCGGAATAACGCGTTCTAGCACTCCTTGGAAAGGTAATCAAGTCCTCTACAATTTTCTAGAAGAGGTCCAGACCTGAATCCTGACGGATCTAACCCAGAACAGCCGATTAACCCAAACTGTCACGGCGGTCTAGAAAACAGACGAAATCCAACTTGATTAAAACTCATCTAGAGGACCAACGGAGTTACCCTTGACGACACGAGGACGAACACGTCGGCGAACACGACGACGAACGACGGCGAACACGCCGCGATCTCCTCCTCTCCTTCCTCCGGATCCACGCGGTATAGCGGCGAACGTCGACGGCGGCGCCCGGGAACAAGACGGCGACGGCGGCGGCGGCGAAGACGAAGGCACCACGGCGCGCGGGGCGGCGACACGGCACGGAGAAGACGGCAGCGGCAGCGGGCGCACGGCGGCCGGCGGCGGCGGCGGCAAGCAAGACGGCGGCGGCGGCAAGAAGGCGCAGGAGGCGGCGGCGCAGGAGGCGGGCGCAGGGGGTGGAGGCCAGGGTGGGGGCTGCGGGGTTTTAAGTGGTGGCCTCCCTCCCTCTTGGGCCTAGAAAATCCCACAGGCCAAGCCCAAGCCCAGTTATCTTAACTTTCGAAAACCCCCAAAACTCTTTTAATAAATCTTTTCACTTAAGTCCCTCTCTCTATTAACTAAGCAATTAATAAAACATTTTCCGGGGTATTACACCAATATTCCTAGATGGGTGAAGATTAATTTTCTGAGATTATTTCCATCTCTTATATGTCCTTGGTATAGCAAGATTAAGAAGAGAGAAGAGAAGAGATCAAAGTCAACCAAATCAAAAGCAATCAATCAAAATAAGAGATGAGAATGGAGATGATCAAAGATTGATGTATTACCACTTGAGAAGGTAAGTTTTATAGCCATTCCACCTTGGATGATAGAGAGCATATAAACCACTCAACTCTCAAACCCTAACCCTAAACATAAAGGCACAAGAGAGATGGATTGGATGGTTCCCACAAGTCTCCATCCCAATCCCTTTATACAGGTGGCCTAACCAGCCACACCTAGCCCTTAGTAGATACTATGCACTTAGCACAATGAAAGCAACCCGACAACCCCACATACACATTTCACTTATGCATGCTTTTCAAGAAGTATAAGCCTAAATCTGCTAAGTCTTTTATCTTGGTCCATCTTGATCAAACCAACTTCTCCTTGACCTAAAACACTCTCCAAGCATCAATCATGCGCCGCGGTTTTGATCCGAGGCAGAATCTGGTATTTTGGCCAAACTACGAAAATACTCTTTCTTGACCTGGTCATCTGTTTCCATTGCTAGCAAATGCCATGCTTGTCACGTGTAGGTGCACCACTGGTTTATCATATGTTGGCATGTCTCTCGTTCTAGTTCCACTGGACCATGCCTCACTTGGACTGACCAGACCACATGGTGCAAACCCGCCGTTTGAACTTACCTTTGACATTTTTCGCCTTTCCTGTGCTATGCTTGAGCCCACTATCTCACCCGGTATCCTCGAGTTCTATGTAATAACCCAAAAAAAATCGTTCGAGGAGTAATTGTTTAATTGAAGAGAGGGGCCTTAAAGGAAAGAATGAAATAGAGAATTTCTCGAGGGGTTTTCTAAATTTTTCTGGCAACCTGGTCCTGGGCCTTGGCCCAGGTGCGATTCGGCCAAGAGGGGGGAGGCGCCACCCCTCCTCCAACCCTAGCCGCACTCCCCCCTTCTCCCCCATTGCGCCGCCACCCTCCCTCTCTACCTCCCTGCGCCACCCCTCCCTCCAGCAGCACCTCTCCCTCCCCTCTCCTCCATTGCCGGTGATCGAGACCTCCATTCGTTGCCGGTCGAGCGGAAGAAGGAAATCTATCGCAGCGAGGCGATTGGATTCGGAGGAAGGGAAGAGGAAGGGAACAAGAAGAAAAAGAGAAGATGTGGGATTCGTGGGGTGTTCGTCGTGTTCTACAGCGATTCGTCAAGGGTAATCCCTGTTTTCCCAATTAGATGTATAATTTAATCGTGGTAGCAATGTCGGTATTTTGGACTGCTAGAATAGTTTGTGTTAGACGGTTGTTTTGGAATATATCCATGGGGATTCAGGTCTGGACTTCTCTTAGGAAGTTGTAGAGGACGTAATTATCTTTCCATGAAGTGCTAGAACACATTATTCAGACCTGTGTAGCAAAAGTTATGATTTTTCTAGTAGGACTGTTCTGTAGATCGGGGAAATTCTGTCAGGTTTTGGTAGATTGATTTGGGCGATTAGAAAACGGGAGAATACGAGGATCTCCATGTTATGAAAGTTGTATATAATTTCCTTAGCTTTCCAGAAAGGTTAAGAAATCCTGATTCCGACATTCGGGATGAAAGTTATGGCAATTTTAGTGCGCTGTCCAGAGAGCCGACGCGAATATTTCTGTTTTAGAAAAATGGGTTGGTGCGGGTAGAAGATGGCCGAATTTGGGGGGCTCACCAAGTAGGTTTAGTTATATAATTTAATTATCTTTCCAGAAAGTCTGAGAACGCCTTATTGGACTTCGGTTCTAATAGTTATGAATTTTTGAAGTTGACTGTCCGTAGAAGGGGACAATATGGCCGAAAGAATTTGGGGTTTAAGTCAAGCTAAACATGTTGGGTTATTTTGGGGTGTTGTTATTTTATCTAAAGACCCGCTACTGTTGTCTTAGTAATTATCATAATTATTATTCAGGAGGAGGACGGATCCCAGGGGCCGCACCTTCTGCTCATCCCCCGTTTTCTCACGGTTAAGGCAAGTATAAAGACAGTTTAAACTTTATGGTGTGGATTGTTGATGATTATTGATTTGTTGATGTTTGATCTAAATTATGAGTATATGTGTTCTGGATTATATCATGGAATGTTGGTACCGTTTATGCTCAATTGCAATTGGAAG
Organism: Bonia amplexicaulis; assembly: GCA_036346245.1. Classification (NCBI taxonomy): domain Eukaryota; kingdom Viridiplantae; phylum Streptophyta; class Magnoliopsida; order Poales; family Poaceae; genus Bonia; species Bonia amplexicaulis. Next base: position 10,784,165 of record CM070738.1, on the reverse strand, counting down.
TGTTCATGAGAATTTCTGATGCATAAATATTGTGAATGATGTTTTAATTGTTGAGACATTCACGTATGTGCATCATGCTGATTTGTTGAAGTCCTGGTCACGAGATGATCAAGCACCGAGGTCCCCGTCATGTTGATGATATGACGGGCTAAGGTCCCCATACTTGTGGAGTATGGGCAATTGGTCCCTGTACCAGATGGTACAGGCATGGGTGTGCATTGACGGATGCACACTCCGCATTACCGGTAAAATGCGAAAGAGAAGAGATAATGAGACTTTTGATCATATTGCATAAGCATGGTTTATTTATATGATTGATGTATAACCTTGTGAAATGATGTTCAAATTTTATTCTTATTACTACTTATTATACTTGCTGAGTCGTTGGACTCACTCTTGTTGTTGTTGTTATTGTTGTTTGTTTAGGTACATACATGAGATCGGCATGCATGTGAGTAAAAAAGGATTAGTTTTGTTGCACTTGCACAACCTATTCACCATGGAAGAAAGAAAGAACATTAAACACTATTTGTTGGATAACTCTAGTGGTATTTGATTAATGGTTATCGTGTTTAAATGTAATAAAGGCTTAGAACTCATTTTACATTGCTTCCGTTCTTTACTTGAGTATTATTGTTACAAATGCGATGACGAACATAATCCAGTTTTGCTTAGAAATGATTATATTGCTTACTGTTTTTTTATACCATTGGAAATTGTTTGTTGGAAACTCTGTTTTAGACAATAAATGAAGGAGGTTCTGCCGAAATTTTGTAGGATAAATATTAGTTGTTCTTGTTATGTTAATAGTTTGGTAGCATTCCAGGTCATTGAATGGCCGGGGTGTTACATTCTAAGCCTTGGCTTCTCTATGAGCAAAGCCATGTTCCAAGCGACTCTGCACATCCGAAGACAAAGAAATCATTTATGCGCACAAGTTCTTCATAAGTTGACCCATAGGTCACCAAATAATGCTATGACTCAAAATTTCCAAAATCATCCATTTCTGCAGGTTGTTAAGAAAAATCTGCAAATTCTAAACTGACATAGGTCACCAAATCATGCTATGACTCAAAATTTCCAAAATCATCCATTTTCTATAGGTTGTTAAGAAAATCTGCAAATTCTAAACTTTCACTCCACCAAAAAGACAATGGTTCATCACAACAAAACCATATACCTTCTCTCGGGGTCCTTCAGATACAGATTCTAGTAATGCCTTTTTTAGATACAGCAACACAATAATGCTATTGGTCCTGCTAACACCTTTTTTAACTACAACACAATACTGACCTCCTCCAACGTTTTTAAATATTTTTAGGAATTATTTATTTTCCGTGAATGTAAAAATTAAATTTTTTTTCATAGTACATCCTTTGATAAGCATAATACATTACACAATAACATGAATGACCATTAGTGTAACAATCGTAACATACTATATTGCATCAAACAAATAAATATAAGTACAGTTTACATCATTCCATAACATACACACCGATTTGATTTCTAGAGAATTCAAGTCTTTCAGAACAAATATTACAAATTTTTAGTATAAGAATCTGAAATATATTGGTCTTAAAAAAGAATCTAAAATATATCTAATGTTGTCTAATCTTCATGAACTCCTTTCCTTTTTGATCCATTCATGAGGTATTTAAGCAGACAAAAGTAAGAATTCAGCCATTGATCTTATCAACCCGCACAAAAAACATTAACCTCTAGGTTGTAATTACAAAATACAATGTATGTAATTCATTGTAATTGAAGCAAGCAACAATTAACATACACAATACGAAGGCCAGGGCAACTGGCCTCCGTTCGACGTGGATATCACCAATTATCTTGCAACGCTTGTGTAATATCCCTAAAGTCTATCGAGAAATAATTGTTTATTTGGAGAGAAGGACCTTAAAGGAAAGAATGAAATAACGAGTTTTTGAGGGGTTTTCTAAATTTTCCTGGCAACCTGGGCCTGGGCCTTGGCCTAGGGGGGAAACCGGCCAAGAGGGGGGAGGCGCCCACCCTCCAACCCTAGCCGCCCTCCCTCCCTTGCCCATTGCGCACCCGCCTCCCCTGCCCCTTACACCACCTCCCGCCCCTTGCGCGCCCCAGCCCTCTCCTCCATTCTTTGGTGAAAAGATCTCCATTCGCTGCCGGTCGAGCGGAGGAAGGAGATCAATCACAGCGAGGCGATTGGATCCGGAGGAAGGGAAAAAGAGGAAAAGGAGAAGAGGAGGAGTTCATAGGGTGTTCATCGTAATCTACATCAGTTCGTCAAGGGTAATCCCCGTTGTTCCCCAATTAGATGCATTTTTTATTAGTTGATACAATGTTGGTATTCTAGACTGCTAGGATAGATTGTGTTAGACGACTGTTTTGGGGTAGTTTCGTGGGGATTCAAATCTGGACTTCTCCTAGAGACTTGTAGAGGATGTCGTTATCTTTTCATAAGTGCTAGAACGTGTCATTCGGATCTGTGTAGCAGAAGTTATGATTTTTCTTGTAGGACTATTCTGCAGATCGGGAGATTTTTGTCAGGTTTTGGTAGATTGGTTTGGGAGATTAGAAAACGGGAGAATCAGAGGATCTCCATATTATGAAAGTTGTATATAATTATCTTATATTTCTAGGAAGGTCAAGAAATCATGATTCAGACACTCGGGGTGAAAGTTATGGCAATTTTAGTGCGCTGTCCAGAGAACCATATGTGAAATTAATGTTTTAGAAAATTGGATAGTACGGGTAGAAGATGGCCGAATTAGGGAGGCTCACGAACTAGGTTTAGATAGATAATTTAATTATATTTCCAGAAAGTCTAAGAACACCCTATTGGACTCATGTACCAATAGATATGAATTTTTGAAGTTGACTGTTCACAAAGGAGGCAGGATGACCTGTAGGATTTGGGGATTGGAACCAAGTTAGACGAATTTACTAGTTTGTAATTGTTTTTATTTAGGCAAAGGTCTGCTACTGTTATCTTAGCAAATATTATAATTATTATTCCGGTGGACGACGGATCCCAGGGGCAGCACCTTCTGCATGCCCCTCGTCTCGATGGTCTAAAATTGAGAGTGTGGATTGTTGATGTTTGATAAATTATTGATGTTTGGTCTATATTATGAGTATATGTGTTCATGGTTGTGGTAAGGATGTATGGTGCTGTTTATTGTTGATTGCAATTTAAAGTGTTCATGAGTATTTCTCGTGCATAGATATTGTGGATGCAAGTTTTACTTATTGAGACATTCACGCATATGTATCATGTTGATTTATTGAAGTCTTGGTCACGAGATGACCAAGCGCTGAGGTCCCCGTCATGTTGATGACATGACGGGCTAAAAGTCCCCATACTTGTGGAGTATGGGCAATTGGTCCCTATACCAGGTGGTATAGGCATGGGTGTGCATCGACGGATGCATACTTTGTATTACCGATAAAATACAGAAGAGAAAGAGATAAAGAGATTTTTGATCATCTTGCATAGCATGGCTTATTTATATGGTTGATGGAAGGAATTGTGAGGTGATGCTCATTCTATGTTCTTGTTGCCTTTTATTATATTTGCTGAGTCGTTGGATTCACTATTGTTGTTGTTGTGTTTTTTTAGGTACCTTTATGAGACCGGCATGCACGGAGAAAAGGAAATATTAGAATTATTGCACTTTGCACGTTCTATCCACAATGGAAGAAAGGACGAAAATTTACTACTATTTGCATGAATTACTTAAGTACTAGATGATTTTTTATTGCCGGATTTAAATTGTAATAAAGGATTAGAATTCTCTTATGATGCTTCCGCTCTTTATCTAAATATTAAAACTATGGATGCTCTATTAGACTTAAGCCAACTTGCATAGACTTGATTATATTACTTGATATTATTCATTGCTCTTTTATTTATGCCTATTAAAACCTTCGATTTAGACAATAAACAAAGGAGGTTCTGCCAAAATTTTGTGAGACGTATTTAGTTTATCCTTGTTATGTTATTAGTTTGGTAGCATTCCAGATCATTGTTTGGCTAGGGTGTTACAGCTTGATTGGCCTTACTAACTCCTCTTTTTCCAGAAGAAGATGATTGATAAGCACTTTTATAAATTGATTACCTATCTCAACATCCTCAACCTTTTCAGTTGGTCTAGTACCCAAAAACGTAGCATATGCTACATATTCTTTGTTTGGATATGATGCAATCTTCAGAAGTATTGTGGTACCAACCTATATTAGCATTAATATAGTCATTAAATTAGAAAATGAAAAACATAAATTAGTTATAGCACATAAGACTCCAATAAGAATGTTTTTACATGATGTATTTGTACCTTCATTGGAGAAGAATGGCTCCAATTTGAAGACTTGCGACGTGAAATCCTATTTTGAGTGCCTTGTTGTTGGGTACTCTTTATTTGCAGTGCTACTTGCTATCTCATACTGAAATGAATTAGTTATAGCACATAAAACTCCAACATCACATTTCCTCTTAATCACAGTAAGACAATGATAACTAAATACGTTATACAAAATTTCGGCAGAACCTCCTTTATTTAACTGTCTAAATCAGAGGTTTCAACAAGCAGAATTAATAAAAAAATGACTATCATCATGTAATATGATCAAGACTAAGCGAAATTGACTTAAGGTTACTAGAATATTCATAGTTATAATATCTAGATAAACAACAGGAGCATCTTAAAAAGTCCTTTATTACAATTTAAATCCAAAAAGCAATAATCAACCATTACTTAAGTAGTTCATGCATCTAGTATTTAATTTTCTTCCTTTCTTTCCATTGTGGATAGATCATGCAAAGTGCAACAAGACTAAACTTTCCTTTTCCCCATGCATGTCGATCTCATAAAGGTACCTAAAATAAAAACACAACAACAATAAGAATGAGTCCAACGACCCAGCAAATATAATAAATGGTAACAACAGCATATATGTACATCATTCCATAAGAACATCCAACCGTTACTTGTAAACACATGCTATACATACATGTACATCATTCCATAAAAACATCTAACAGTTACTTATCAACACATGATATGCATACATGTGCACCATACCATAAGAACATCCAACTGTCACTTCAAAACACATGCTATGCAATATAATCAACAAAATCTTTATCTCTTTCACTTTTGCATTTTACCGGTAATGCAAAGTGCGCATCCGTCGATGCACACCCATGCCTGTACCATCTGGTACAGGGACCAATTGTCTATACTCCGCAAGTATGGGGACCTTTAGCCCGTCATCAACATGACGGGGACCTCAGCAAATGCTTCGTCACCACACGACCAAGTCTTCAATAAGCCAACATGAATGCATATGTATGAAAGTCTCAATTTAATAAAACTTACATCCACAACAACTATGCACAAGGAATACTCATGAAAACCATAACTTGCAAACAACCATGAACATCATTGGTACACCTTCACCACATCCATGCACACAATTACTCATAATATAAATCAAACATTGACATTCCACAATATCAATTTAAACCATCATTATACTTACCTTTACCGAAGGAGCGAAGGGATCAAGCACAATCAGGAGTGAAGCTACCTATTCACAAGGCACCACTCAGTACAAAACCATAATACAATATTCACAACTGAGAAGTAAACACATCTACGCCAAAAACCCGCAACTCCCTCTCCGCTTAACGATTCTACACTTTGCCCGCTGCAGCAGCGCTACTTAATTTTTTTGTATCTTTAAGATTATTAAACCATTTACAATTATATATATATATATATATTTCTGGATTCCTCACTTAAATATCTTCACTTTTAATGTAGATCACTTATTTTTATTTCGTTACTACTAATCTGTAATTTAACACGCAAAACAGAGGACGTTCTCTGTTCTAGCAATCTGGGCAGCCATTTTCTAACGCATCCCAACCACAGTGTAAGGATCTAAACATTATGATTTTTCTACAGTAGTTAGATTACTGAATTCCCTATATTTTTCTCTATTGTGACCAAAAAAATAAAAAATCATCTACTACTCCTAAATCACACCTGAACAGCAATATGCCCCAGTCTGCACCCCTGACAGACAGTGAAGTTACCGACCCTGATAATCCCAAATCCCGTGGCCAAAATTTCTATAAAAATGCAGTAGGTAGGTCTCGCCGTCCTCTACAATTTTTCTTTTGGGCAGACCCGCGGGAAAAATAGTTTCGTGGGTCTGAACTGTGCAAATAGTCGCGCTGCGCGGATTGATCTACACACAGACAGCAGGAATTCCTAATCGGAGAATCTAATTGCTAATCCCCACCAATTCTTAGGCTAAGAACCCTAATTACAGCAAAATCAGAGGGATTTGGGATAAGGGAGAGTTACCAAGGGGATACCCTTGGGATCACCCATCTTCTTCCCCTTCTTCCTCCTCCTTTTGTTCTTCTCCTTCCCTCTCTTCTTCTTCCTTCCTTCTCGCTTTCTCCTAGCACCAAGGGACAGCAATAGGGGAGAGGTGGAGGCGCAGGGGGAGAGGGGACGGTGTGGCTGTGGGAGAGGAGGGGAGTAGGGGTGGCGGCTAGGGTTTGGGAGAGGGCACCTCCCCTTTTGGTCGGCCTCCACCGGCCGAGGCCGAGCCCGTGTTGCCGTGATTTTCGTAAATCCTCCCTTTAAAAGCTCTTGTTTAATTTTTTTCTATAAGGTCCCTCCCTCCATTAATCGATTAACTCTCGAATCGCTTTTGGGGTATTACAGACACAGGATGCAAATAGATAGCATGCATGGCATATCAAGGGAAGGCTCGGGTTATTTTATTTGCCATAAATTGCTTTTAAAATATGATACATAGAAATTTTCTAAGACGTAGCAGTTTTAACTAAAATAGATGTTATTAATGAATGAAAGAATGCAATAATAATAGCGATCCAGATTCCATCCACCGTTACATGGTTTCAGCACCATATGCTAATCTTTCAGTACTATAACCGCTTACCTTATCACTAGGGCGATACCCAGGGCAACACAAATCAGGGTTTTTCACTGCCCACCACATTTCCAATTTCACCCACAAAGTTTTTTGAAATAGAACTATATTTGGTTAAGTTCCCATGTCGGCCCTTAACCGTGGGCACGACTATTCGAATAGTTTTCACTCTGCAGAGTTTGTACACTTTACCCACAAGATATGATTATCTCACAATATCGGCCATTACACGCTTCATTAGGCATGCGATTGAGTAATCATAACAAGGTTGTTACAATGCATCTTCTTAGTGTGGTTAGACACACTAAGGTCTTTCTTCTATAGGATACGACCATCTCTCGAGAAGTTTCCCGCTTGAGCCGTCACGAGCAGAGGCGGGGATGCGACCATCCTTCAGTTTGCACGTGTACGTGGACACCTTCACGTAACCACACTAGGTCAATGCAAATTAGTTAGCCCTGCCTACAATTTGCCCGCTTGTGGTTGTACTGTTATACCCTAGGAGGTCATCACAAGATTCAGTCCTTAGGATTATCTGGGCGGTTCTACCACTAACCACACTCTCGTGCACCACTACACCACACCCTCAAACCATCCGCCCAGATATTTAAGCAAGTTGGGGTTTTTGGGAGCATAAAATATCCATGCTAAATTATACCCATCATTTTCACCCATGACTTTCCAAATCAGTTTCTCATGATTAAAAGTGATGCTTGGGGCATTTTGGTGCCCCCAAGTATCAAAATAGTACTAAGCATGGCGAATAAATGTAGACTTATTTTTCAATGGTACCATTATAATTTTCCTAGGGTGACAAGGCTCAAATGTTCAAACATTACAAAGGTGGTGTAATACTAACAAGTCAAGTAATAGGCATATAACTAGAATCTTAAAACAAACATATATTTGCATATGAAATAACAGCATGCAATTTGATAATTTAAACAAAAGTAATTTACAAGAAATGTATATTCAACATGATCAAAGAATTGACATGCCGTGCGTAGTTTACCGTAGTCTTGAGCTCACTCAAAGATTTCTCATTTGATGGTCTTGAGTTTCTGGTCTTTCTCTTCATCTGGATCTTGGCCTCGCTTGATCCATTGAATCTTCGGGACTCCAATTTCTAATTATGCGCTAAACAACTGAATCCAAATAAATGCAAATAACTCAAAAAGGTCAAAATAAATCCAATTGAACTCAATTTAGTTTTGTTATGAGTTAATGTGTGATTTGAGGCAAGTTGATTGGGCGTGGAGCATTGAAAGAGTCAAAGGGTTGGAGCGAAATGATAAATGGTTAAGGGAAATCCGTCGAGATGGATGCCAAGGAAGGTTTATGGTGAGGGAATATTCACAAGAATATTTTGCTTTGGATTTGAGGATGGCTAGGTTTAGCTAGCTATTGAATATCATGGCGCGATCTTTTTATTAATAACTTATTTTGTTATTTATATATTTATTAAGGAAGTTCCATGTGTCAAGCTAGACATATCGACAGGTGTATAAATTTAGTTGGGTATTAAGTATTGTATTGGTCGAGTGTTGCCATTCATGAATTAAGGCAGGGGTTCCATAGGCGATCTATACGACTTTTAGTTTATCAATTTAATTTATATTGCTAGTAATTTTATATGTAGCATTTTAAGCGGTCCTAATTATTAATTGATCATATAATTGGTTAAATGTTTACTTCAAAATATATATTGCTGAGATTATCTCAATGTCTGATGACCTAGGGCTATTATATTTTAGTACCTATATATTAATAGGACATTTTAATTTGGAGGCGCTCTGGAAATCAACTGGTATTGATATTTTATCCCTTTACTTAGCATTTGACATAATTTAATCTTAATTTATTTATGACTGATCGAGCCTACTATACATGATTATATTTCGTTATCGTTACTAATTTAAAGCTATCGTTTATGATTTCATGATTGGCGGTATGTTAATGATAGGATCTACATTTTTAATAGGGTCTACGGTGAATACACAAATTTTACTCAAATATTTACTAGTGGGATGCATACATACCATCTGCATTTTTCTAACTATATTCTTTTTAAAAAAAACTCTCTAATTTAGATGGACACTCTATTTCAAATACTTTTTGGTTTAATTCATGCTCCTTGATTGGATATTATTCTTCTTAGGAACCTTTGATTATTATTTATATCTACAAGGGCACATTTTTACCATCCCCGTAAATTTTAATTTTGTATTTTAATTTGAGTTACATAAACATGTTGGCTAATCACCTTGATCTAGACTCAATTGTCATTTTAATTAAGGTTCTTGTGATGTTTGGACATTTATACCAATTTATACACCAATAATGTCTTTATTAGTATTTGAACTGAAGATGAATATTAATGCTACACTAATTATTTTAGAGGTTTATTTAATCGTATTCCAGGAAACCTTTAATTTAAATTTCAATTGTTAAACATTAGTGAGCTAGTACTAAACTACTTCCCTTAATCACTTTATTGTTCATATGCATATAATTCTATATTCTAATGTATATATAAATTTTTACTTGAACCAAAATCAATTTCTTAGCTTCCTTGATTTATTTCCTAAATATTTTCTAATTGAAATGGCTAATAAAAAAATAAAAACAAAACATGCTCAAAGGGGATTCGAACCCGGACCTCGCTCTATCGATCGGCTCAGCTGACCAACTGTTCATCTGCCCTGTTGTGATTGGAAGGGTGAACATACTAGAAGAGGCGAGCGCAGAGGTTGGCTCAAAATAGAGCACCTAGGCGGCGCTCGGTGCTGGGCTCGCCGGCGGCAGGCGGTGGCCAGGGAGGGTGTGGCAACCACCAAAATGGGTTGTGGGGAATGTGAGGGAGCTCCAGGAGATGGTGCATCGGTCGAGGCTGTAATACCCCAAAAGCGATTAGAGAGTTAAACGATTAATTGGAGGGAGGGACCTTATAGAAAATAATTAAACAAGAACTTTTAGAGGGGGAATTTCTAAAAAATCCTGGCGGAATTCCTACTGTCTGTCAGTAGATCAATCCGCGCAGCGCAACTGTTTGCACAGTTTAGACCCACGAAACTATTTTTCCTGCGAGTCTGCCCAAAAGGAAAATTGTAGAAGAAGACGATACCTACCTACTGTATTGTTTTAAGAATTTTTGACCGCGGGATTTGGGAGTATCAGGGTCTAGAACTTCGCTGTCTGTCAGGGGTGCAGACTGGGGCAGATTGCTATTCAGGTGTGATTTAGGAATAGTAGATGATTTTTATTTTTTTGGTCACAATAGAGAAAAATGTAGGGAATTCAGTAATCTAACTATTGTATAAAAAAATCATAATTTTTAGATCCTTACACTGTGGTTGGGATGCGTTAGAATCTGGCTGTCCAGATTGCTAGAACAGAGAACGTCCTCTGTTTTGCGTGTTAAGTTACACCTTGATGGTAACGAAATAAAAATAAGTGATCTACATGAAAAGTGAAGGTATTTAAGTGAGGAATCCAGAAATATATCTATCTTTGTAAATGGTTTAATAATCGGAAAGATACAAAAAAAATTAAGTAGCACTGCTGCAGCGGGCAAAGTGTAGAACCATTAAGTGGAGAGGGAGTTGCGGGTTTTTGGCGTAGAGATGTTTACTTCTCAGTTGTGAATATTGTATTATGGTTTTGTACTGAGTAGTGCCTTGTGAATAGGTGGCTTCACTTCTGATCGTGCTTGATCCCTTTGCTCCTTCGGTAAAGGCAAGTATAATGATGGTTCAAAATTGATATTGTGGAATATCAATGTTTGATTTATATTGTGAGTAATTGTGTTCATGAATGTGGTGAAGGTATACCAGTGATGTTCATGGTTGTTTGCAAGTTATGGTTTTCATGAGTATTCCTTGTGCATAATTGTTGTGGATGCAAGTTTTATTAAATTGAGACCTTCACACATATGCATTCATGTTGGCTTATTGAAGACTTAGTCATGTGGTGACCAAGTATTTGCTGAGGTCTCCGTCATGTTGATGACGGGCTAAAGGTCCCCATACTTGCGGAATACGGGCAATTGGTCCCTGTACCAGATGGTACAGGCATGGTTGTGCATCGACGGATGCGCACTTTGCATTATCGGTAAAATGCAAAAGAGAAAGAGATAAAGATATTGTTGATCATATTGCATAGCATGTGTTTTGAAGTTACAGTTAGATGTTCTTATGGAATGGTGTACATATATGCATATCATGTGTTGATAAGTAACTGTTGGTTGTTTTTATAGAATGATGTACATGTATGCATAGCATGTGTTTACATGTAACGGTTGGATGTTCTTATGGAATGATGTACATATATGATGTTGTTACCATTTATTATATTTGCTGAGTCGTTGGACTTATCCTTGTTGTTTGTTGTGTTTTTATTTTAGGTACCTTTATGAGATCGGCATGCGTAGAGAAAAGGAAAGTTTAGTCTTGTTACACTTTGCACGATCTACCCACAATGGAAAGAAAGGAAGAAAATTAAATACTAGATGCATGAACTACTTAAGTAATTTGGGTGGGAGAAGGAGTGGGGTGTGAGGAAGATGATGGAGACCTTCCAAGGCTTTTATAGGCTACGAGGGAGGCTGGAGTCGTGGAGGTCAATGCGACATTCATGCAGGTGATGTCGGTTTCGGCATGGCCACAAGACCAGTGATCCGAGCTCGACGTCACAATGGTGACCAGTAGCAGGGCATGGCGGTGCCTGCGTAGGGTCGGTGGGGCACAAGCGCCGAGAGGCATGGTGGCCGCATGATGAGGTGAAAGGCGGGGATGAGCAGCTGGGGCGGATACGGCGGTCAGGGCGACACCCGTGGTGACGCAAATGGGCGACGCAATGGGGCAGTCAGGGGGTTGGTCGCAGCGGCAAAGTTTGCATTGTGGCTAACCGGAGCAGCATGGCGCAGCGGTCCGAGCAGAGCATCGTTGTCCTTTGGCAAAGCGACGAGGGAGGATGAGATGGCCAGATGCGACGGCGATGTGGAAGCAGGGCTACGGCGGAGCAGGAGGCTGACTCAGCGGCATGGGCACGAAGGCATGCCGGCGACCATCGGTCCGAGCGGAGCGCGGCGAGGAGGCAGGCTGTCGCGACAGCCTGGCGATGAGGCGCTTCAGCGGTGGCCAAGTTGGCGAGGGAGAAGAAAGAAGGAGAGCCAACCCGGTGGCTAGCTCGGGCCGGGCCAAAAGGCTCTTTTCTTTTTTTCTCTTTTCTTATTTAGTTATTTTCTTATCATTGTTTTTATATTTTTATTTATTTATTTTATATTTTATTTTATTATATATATAATTAGTATTATTATTTTTATTTATTACTATTGTTTTTGCCAATGCACATTTCTAGATTTTATTAATTCCCTCTCTTGCCATCTTTATTTAGCTAATTCTTCCATACTTGTATATTTCCATCTTTCCGAGTTTTCCCTAACCAATTTCAAGTGAATCCGCCTACCCAAATTTTTGGATCATCTTTTTAGATTCGTATTTGATTTCAGATTTACTTTCTATTATTTTCACATTTCTTTCATAGTTCTATTGTTTCCTGATTTTCCTTAATTGTTGGAACCTCAAGCAAACTCCAAAGGAAATCCATTAAAATCCAAATGTCGAGAAGATGTATTTTAAAATATTTCAAAGGCTACACATTTCTCAGGACTCAAATTTTTATAATGTTACATTTTGGCTGTTGTAGACAAATTTCTTGTTGATAGACAAGCCAATAAAAGTGGAGCAGGCATTCTATGCTTTGACGAGACACAGGTACCTGAACTTTGAAATTTTGGGAGTGTCCTTTTCCGTCTGTTTAAAGAGATCTGGCATTTCTTTCACAGCATTTAGCAGCATGCTTACCAGATTACCTCCATGTTTAGCAATCTGTTGTGATTACATAAAGGATAGCCTTGTGGGACATTTTTGTTAATGTAATTTTCCTTGTATAGGTCACCTCTTCAACAATCTACACTACATATGTTGCATAAAAGGCATGCTATGTAATAACTGATCACACATACAAGAACAAGTGTCAGTTAATATTGCTGATGGTAAATAAGATTGGTCATTGATGCCCACATGACTTAGCATAATTCTAACTTCAACTTCTCAATAAGCTTTCATGAGGCTAATACATCCGACAATTTTTTACATCCAATCTCAATTTCGTGCTATAATTTAAAATATGTACTTTTTTAAAAAAACCTTTTACAAACACCTCTTGCTACTCTACTGTATCTATATTAATAATTAGCAAGCACTTGGAAATATTTAGTTTTCACTGTTAACTTAATATGCTCTATGACCTAGAGTTTTTTTAAAAATATACTCTATGACCTAGAGTTTTTTTTAAATGTACTAAGGAACTGCATTTATGTAGACTATCGATGCTGTTGTGGCCCTGTCTGGTGTTTGAGAAGGCTGTTAAGCACAGGGACTGTACTTGTTGCTACTAGTAATAAAGCACCTGAAGATCTGAATCAGGCAAGTCCTTTTTGTGATTATTCTTCCTTTTATTTCTTTGTTAATATATTAAACATTTGATATTTGACCAAGATAGAACATGGGAATGAAAAGTAACCACATTCTAACCTACTGAAATTGTTTAGCTAAACTACACTACCTTTTTAGAACTTTGTTCCTACAGATAGGAACAGCTTTGACACACTGTTAATATATGATGGCAAAGAAGGTAAAGATCGCTGGGTTGTTATCATGTTATAAAAGAGTAACAACTTAGGAAATGTAAAGGAGCTAAACTAGAATGGTTTGCCATAAGGGGTGGGTGTGCATCTTTATTTCTCCTAGTCCTAGGTACAGAATCAGCTAATGATAATTTGAGCAATTAAAATTCATTGAAGTAGCATGCCATGGCTATGAACTACTTATTTGCATGCGGATTTCTTCTTGTCACTGGATTTTGAAACACAACATCCACCTACAAGAAATGAAGAGACACTAATTTCTGAAGCTTAGTTCTAGTCTATTGATACAACATAAGCATGACAGCACGGAGTGATACCTAAATGGCTGAATAGCTAACTTTAAGTCATTTATTGTCATTCCCCTTAAGTAAAGTGGTTACTACCTTCCCATTGGCCGTTTGAGCTCCTTACTAGGTCTTGTGTTCAAATAATTCTTTGCTGCCATTTGACATTTTCATTCTTTTCAATTATTAACATGGTTTCGCTATTACAAAAGAGGCTAAACTGGATGCTTACATCATAGACGGTTTCTAGGAACCGTCTGTGCTGTAAGTATCATAGACGGTTCATACGAATAACCGTCTGTGGTATTTTCACATACGGTTATTTATACGAACTGTTTGTGATAATACAAGATATCACAGATGGTTTTTACTAATACCCGTTTGTGATAATTCACAGACGATTATTGATAAGAACCGTCTGTGATAATGGCAGGCATCACAGACGGTTTATTATTTAAACCGTGTGTGATACTTCACAGACGGTTTGAATTAAAAACCATCTGTGATATGTTTCCCGCCCCATAATCCCCTAAAATTTCATAATCTCCCGTCTGAGTCCGAGTAGAATTTAGTTTTGAGACATCTTTAGTAATATGGGCATAACTTTTGTATACGGTATCCGTTTTCGACGTTCTTGTACTCGTTGGAAAGCTAACAATGAGCTCGATTCAAAAAATTATTGTCCAGATTGTGCCCGTCGCCCTCTAAGACCCTCAAAATCGGCCATCTTTAGCCCCAAATTTGCGTATCAAGCTTTCAGTTTCTATTTTTGCCAAACTTTTTTATCTTCCCTTCGGAATTTGGGTTTCACCTCAACTACAAAGTTGTAGATCTCATCGAAACCAATCAAACAAGCATATATAAGCCATATAGAAATTTGCTATTTTATCTTTTGAGACTAGCTATTTATATTGTACCGATATATTTTCTTTGTGACGCCATTATCACCGATTGTTTTTGTTATGAACTATTTGGAATATCTCCTGTTATCATAGACAGTTTTTGTTATGAACTGTCTGTGATGTCTCTATTATAGACGGTTTGTAATCCGAACTGTCTGTGATGTCCCGCCACATCACCGATCCGCGGCATATCCCCTAGGATCCCGATCTCACCCATCCATTCTCTCCGCATCGAACGGCAGGCACCGTTCTCCTCCCCACCTCTCGCCCCTTATTAACCCCCTCTCCCTACTCAAAGAACCAATACCACCAGTACTACTCCAACTCGTTTGTACGCGGCAAGGATGGGAAGGGGATCGGTAAGGACGATTGAAATTTCGCTTGAAGCAAGATGGAAAGGAAGAGGCAATGGCAAATCTGCACTATTCTAACTCGCCAGCATAGAAGCTATTGATTTTGGCATAGAAGCTGAAAATGGTGTTCGTTGCCTTTTTGTTTCTGCTACTTGAAAATTTTTCGTGCCACTTGTTTTAGATTGTAGTTAAATAAAGAATGTGTAAGTCTAGCTCGTATTAGCCTGAAGTTTCTTGTAGTGTAAGTATTTTTCTGAATTTGTAACCATAAAGCTTATCTTTTGTAAATTATAAGTGTCCTCTTGTGTATGCAGTGCTATGGGTAACCTACTCGATATCTTATGATGTTCTAATGGTGGATTCTATTCTTAATGGAAATAGAATGTATTGCTATATTTGTTCCTGTATTTGCTTGTTTTCAGATGATATAGTTAATATTTCCTGAGGCTAGCCAAAAAATAGAAAATAATTAGGTATAGAATGAACTACCATAGATGATTTTGTGGTATAAACCGTCTGTAAAGAATTATCACAGACGGCTCAAATCAAAAACCGTCTGTGATGGGGAAGTATCACAGACGGTTCTATATACCAACCGTCTGTGATACTCACACATCACAAACGGTTGGTAGCTAGAATCGTTTATGATGTGTGAGTATCATAGACAGTTTTTGATTCGAGTCGTCTATGATACTGTTCTTCACAGACGGTTCTAGTTACAAACCGTCTGTGATGTATTTATCACAGACGGCTCACAAACCGTATATGATAACCTCTGATTATCACTGACGCATAAATTCATACGGTTCAAAAACCTGTCTGTGATGACAGTTTTGAACCTTCTGTGATGACCCTTTTGTAGTAGTGTTTCGTAGGATGGGATGTAGTGGCAAAAGGGATATTTCATTTCATTAGTTGCAAGTCAAGGTGGCATGGATTCATATTTAAAGTTTTAGTAATACCACTACTTAAATATACGAAATTAGCACAACATTTTGAGGAAATAAAGCTATAATTTCGCAAAGCTCTTATAATGTAAAAGCTAAAACAACTAATGCCTCAAAGATGAATCAACTAATCATAGTTTACTCCAAACAAACCAACTTATTTGTGAGGCACTATATAAGTAGCATGCCAACTATTAGAAGGTAAGTTAAGACCACATATGTTGTTTCTCATATTCTCTTATCAACTATTAGAAACTAATAATTTCCAGCATACTTCTCAAACTGTAAAACGACCAAACCAATCAAATCAAACAATTAGATTAGGATCATAACTACATGCATTTTTTAACAACCAACAAACTAAGGTTTAATAAATCAAGTTAAACATTTAGGATCAATATGGTACTCAATGCCTAGTTATCTTGGTGGCTATTTCTACCAGATGGTTGTCAAGATGCTTGATGCTCTTCTCAGAACCAACAAGAAGTTGGAGCTGTAAGAGACACAATTTCAGAGGTCTACAAGAAAACCAATAGATAAATTGAAAAAAAAATGAAATGAGTTAATCGATTGCTAATTGTAGAGTAATCAGTAAGTTTGGTTCAGACTCTAGTGGCATTTAAAAATATAGTAGAAGCACAAAATCTTTGTTATGGTCTTCTCAATACGACCAAATATTCTTGGAGCAAGATTGAACAGTACTAAAGAGATTGACACTGTTGTATGTAGGTCATTGCCTTCTCTTCTGAAACGCTCATGTTATGCTATCCAAATCCTAAACTGCTCACAGCTTAACAGAGTGAATTTAATTCAAAGATAAACTAAACTTCTATTTGTGGGAAATGGTAGACTTTCTTACCTGTTGGATCGGAAATGGCAACAGAGGGGGGGTGAATGGTGCCTTTAAAAATCGCCCCGAAGTATCCACATATTTCTTCTCCAATAGCTATAGTAGCTATGAAGCAAGACCTGAGAGCAAATGACCAAAAGCGAACACTGATTGAAAACTCTGACAGCACAGTAAATACTACTCTAACAAAGCAAGACCTGAAGAATCAGTGCCTGACTGTTGAGACCAAAGATTGAGAATCTTGTGGTATTTGAATCAAATTACCATATGATTTTAGTCAATGCAGCAGAACGACCTTAGAGCATGGAGCAAAACCGAAGCTGACTGCCGAAAACAGACAGGAAAGTTTGAGAGAAAAACAGAGAAGTAGTCGGCAGGAAGAAGTTTAGAAACTGCAGCTGGCGAGGAAGAGCCAAAGCAGAAAATCGGTTATCGCTGAAAGCAACAATGAGACCAAAAGAAGCCTGAACTGAAAAATGGTTTTGAACAATCCAACTTAAAAGAGTGCCTCTCCAGAAAACATGGTCAGAAACAAGAAGGCCATTTACTGCAGAGAAAAGAACAATGAGCGAGAATCGGTTCTTGCCGAGAGTAGACAAAAATCCGATCGCCGAAAGGAGCAATGCAATGACAAAAGCGAAACCATCCGAATCGACCGGCGAGAATGGCAACCTGTTCTTCTCATGCCAAAATATTTCGAACCTTAATCCAAATACTAGAGTGAACTGTGAGGAGCTGCTGAAATCTGACTGCTGACCGAAATCTGACAGCAAGCTAAACTGAAAATAGTGTGTACTGCTTTCTGCCGAAAAACTGAAATAATTGAACACTGCAGCAGAGGGAAGAAAGCATCAGCCGAACAAACTGAAAATAGATGCAGGCTGAAGGCTTGACTGCAGAACACACAACTCAGTCATGACCGAAAGCAGCAAGTACCGACTGAAATCGGGAGGAGGCAACACAGATAACAAAAGACATACAAAACTCAAAGGCTAACTGCAAACTGAAGCTGAAAACAAGAATGAAATGCAGTCACAAAGACACAAGAAAACCAAAGACTTAAATCGGATCGAATCGAGAACAGTTCGTAAATCGAAAAGTTGCAGGGAGGAGTATACAATCTCAAATTGCCCAATGGTTTTAAGTCGTTTGCTCATGAGATTTTTCAGTTAAGATAGCAAAAACTCAGAGACTTCTCAGACCAAAAATCAGGCCACCTCCTCAAGAGAATCACAAAATACTTCAAACCCTAGAAATGGACTGATGAAGAACAGAGAAGCTCTAAAAATCAAATTTCTCCCAAGTCTTTGATCTTTTGGACATGAAAATTTGAGGGTATGTTAGCAATAGTCTCAGAACTCTAGATATCAAATTTCAGGCCAACTCTCAACATGAAATCACAAAATAACCTAAACCCTAGAATTTGAGACAATATGTAACAGAGAGACTAAAATCCAAATTTCTTCTCATCCTTTGATCTTTTGGATATGAAACTTTGAGGATATATTAGAAATAGCCACAGGGCTCTAGATATCAAGTTTCATCCCAAAGCATAAAGAGAAACAAGAGAACTTGCAAACTTCAGAAAATCAAAACAGAGAAAGGACAAGTCCAGAGAGCTCGAGAGAAGTGAGAACTCAGATTTCAATTCATTTAATCAAAACGATTGCAAAGGAGTTCCCATACGCCTGTACATTTGAACAAGAAAGAAAATACAAGAAGTAATCAACTAGCTCTAACAATCTCCATCATCCTCTCAAGAACACACATGAGCTCAATGGGAAAACAAGAACCAGAGAGAAGAGCTACGGGAGGACACACACACAATCCACTCCTTGCTCTCCATCCCCTTTTAACAACTAGCCCACATACTAGAAGGGGATTTCAAGAAGTGTCATACAACCCTCACTCAAACCTCACACACACAAATGAGGTAATAGGTCAAACCAGATTTTGGAGGAAATCGCCTCCACCTCCATTGCTTGAGTCAAATTACCATTTGCCCCTCAAGCACCTTCCTGAAACTTCCGTAACCGCACCTTTGACCGACTGGACCTCGACTCCTCCCTGAGCCTAATCGCGGTTCTCCCGTCGTCGCCCGTCGCGTCCGTCACCGGTAGCTCCAACTCCGATTCCTCGTCTCCCGACTCGCAATCACCTCACAAGCCTCAATCATCTTCGGCATCACCGACCGTCTGGACCTCAACAACTCCTGTGCCTAGTCCCGGTCCTCCTCGCCTCACCATGATCTAGCTCCGAAGTCCTATAGCCACACAGACAAGCAAACCATCACATAGCACCGCACGAAACAGTATAATCGATAATAGCACAAGTAAAGGTACTCAACACTAGAATACCCGAAACAAACTCAAACTCACTAAAACCACTGTCAATTACTCACCACCAACATGGGGATACCTCCACATGGTCTCTCAATCTCCCCCTTGATGAGTATATTGACAAACACAGAAAAAGCATAGAATTGAGTTTGTTTAAAAGTCGAACATGGTCCAAAGGAAGAAGATGATGCTAATGACCATGTTTGACACAAGGAGAAAAAGAAAGAGCAAGTTTTCCTCAAAGCTCCCAAAATTGGCTTTTTCTCCAATATTCTCCCCCTTTTGGCAATAAAATCATCAAGGTGCAAAAGAGAGAATATAGCATGGTGTGGCTGAATTTTATTCAATGCTAAGCAATTAGAAACATGAAGATTATCCAAATTGACTTTTGAGTATTACACCAAGCCATAATACATATGAATGCTATCTAGATCATGACCAGATATACATAATCAAGCCAAGCCACATAAGTAACAATCTGAAATTTTGATGAATTTCTTAGCATGTCAAGCCATTCAAGATCAAAGTCTACCTAGAGGTATCCAAAGATGATGCAAGCCATGTCAATAATCTAAGTGTAACCAAGAAGCTAGAATTGAGTCAATTTAGAGTGCTACAAGTTCCAAAAAGAAGCATTTGTTCAAGCACTTTTGGTCATTTTGTAATGAAGCAAATTTAGCACAATTATCATGTTTTCTTTTTGAAGTTCATGGTTGTTTCCAACCCAAATTTTAATTATGTGCTAGATCTCAAGCTTTATGCGACCAATCCAAGCAAGAAGCTTAAGGAAATGATCTTGGTCATCCAAAACTTCCCCTGAGTTCATGCCTAGTGCAATGGCAAGCAGTCTCATGAGAAAGAATTAGTGAGATCAGTTCTTTCGCACAAAAGAGATCTTTTTGCTTATACTGAAATTAGTGTAAGAGCAATACATTATCAAGAACTAGCATAGCTCAATCTAAAGCTCAATATAGATTCAAGACTCAACTCAGCCTATTTGACATGACATGAATCATAAAAGGATAACTAAAAACAGACTAATCTCAAGAACTACCATGACATGTCTTAATTTAAGTTGTGCAATTTTAATTAACTTATCAATGGCAGAGGCTTGACGACACATATGAAGTGATGATGAATCTAGCAAAGAAGCATGGATCATGGCATGATGTAAATCATCGTAAACATGTCATAACCGGATAATAATCAAGGCTCAATGTATTTATATTACAATGCAGAATGATATGCAGAAAATCCAGCTCCCCCTCAGCATGTGATGCATCTTTTAGTTCAAGTTGAATTACGTCAATATTAAGCTTCAGAAGCTCCCAAATGAACTCCCCTTGAACTAAAGCAATAAAAACAAGAAGCTGGCAAAGAAAACAGAAAACAGGCAGTCCTTAAAGCATAGATAAGATAGAGAAAAGACAAAGACTCAGACTGACTCTTATCTACCCCAAATGACTCCAGGACAACCAGCTGTCGAGAAGAACACACACTAGAGAGCAAACACGTACCCTATCTACCTGAGGGTGGCCCAACCCTCGCTAGAACCTAAAAGAAGTGAGTGAGCTCAACCTAGTGAGATAAGAAACAGCTATCCTGAAAGCACAAGATAAGAGTAATAAGTCTAAGCAACTCAGCAAGAGACACACTCTAACATATGCTAGAAGGACTAAAACCCAATGCACCCGCAGATGCGATGCAATAGTAAGGAGACAGAATCATAAATAATATGATAAAACAGTAAAGCCCAAAGCTCCCCCTCACAACAGTCCATAAGTACACACCACCCCAAGCTCTCCCCGCAGAGCTGAAAACCTCGTACCATCCAAAGGCTTGGTGAAGATGTCAGCCAACTGGTGGTCACCCTCCACAAACTGGAGCACGATGTCACCCTTCTCCACATGGTCTCTAAGGAAGTGAAAGCGAATGTCGATATGCTTGGTCCGAGAATGCTGTATTGGGTTCTTAGCAATGTTAATCGCAGAAGTGTTATCACAAAGGAGTGGAACACTGTCGATAACTAACCCAAAGTCCCGCAGGGTCGAGACCATCCAAAGCACTTGGCTACGAGAATCGGCCGCAACAACGCACTCGGCCTCTGCGGTGGGACGTGCAACACCGGACGCTTCCTCGAGGACCAGGAACGAGAGAAGTGCCAATGAATTGGCGGTGCCGAGTGCTCTTCTGCTCATCCTACGACCAAGAAAGTGCGCATCCGAGTAGGCTCTCGTGGAAAGGCAGGATGAGGAAGAGTACCGATACCATAGTCAATGGTAGCTCGAAGGTACCGAAGGATGCGCTTCACCGCCTGGCGGTGAGATACGCGAGGTGAAGCCTGAAACCGAGCACAAAGAGGAGAAGTGTATGTCCGGTCTCGAGGCAGTGAGGTACAAGAGGGAGCCGATCATACTTCGATACTCTTTCTGATCGACTGGCTCGCCGTCTTCATCTGGGTCGAGTGGAATTGATGTAGCCATAGGAGTAGACACCGGCTTCCCATCACTCATATCGAAGCGCTTCAGGAGGTCTCGAGTGTACTTGCCTTGATGCAAGAAGGTACCCTCCCGAGTTTGCTTAATTTGGAAGCCAAGGAAGAAGCTTAACTCGCCCATCATGCTCATCTCAAATTCCGAGCTCATGACATCGGAAAACTGGGAAACGAGAGCATGCGAGGAGCCGCTAAAGATGATGTCATCCACATAAATGCGACGAGCAGAAAGTCGGTGCCAAGCCGGCGGATGAACAAGGTCTTGTCGACTTTACCCATTTCGAAACCATGACTCAACAGATAGGACTTAAGCCTCTCATACCAAGCTCTGGGGGCCTGTTTAAGTCCATACAAAGCTTTGGAAAGCCTGTAGACATGGTTTGGGTATTTGGGGTTTTCGGAACCAGGAGGCTGTCTCATATAGACTTCTTCCTCAATAAGGCCATTGAGGAAGGCACTTTTGACGTCCATCTGGTAAAGCTTGAAACCCTTAGAAGCTGCGAAGGCAAGCAGGATTCTAATGGCCTCTAGTCTAGCTACAGGGGCAAAGGTCTCCTCGAAATCTAGACCCTCAACCTGGGAGTACCCCGAGCTACCGCCTAGCCTTGTTTCTAATAACCACACCATCCTCGCTCGCTTGTTCTTGAACACCCACTTAGTTCCAATGATATTGTGACCTCGAGGGGCTCAACAAGCGCCCGACCTTGTTTCTTCGAAACTCTCGAGCTCCTCATGCATGGCATTGACCCAAGACTCGCCGATAAAGCATGACAAACGTCCTTGGGCTCAAAGGAAGCTCGAAGGCGAGTGGAGCGAGAAAAGTGACACGCCGCACTTGGAGCGTGTGACTCGTTCAAAGAGGTCTCCAATCATCTGCTCAGAAGGATGATATTTTTGGATATGTCTTGGAGGTCCAGGATGAGATGAAGAAGTGGCCTCTACTCGTGACCTAACGGGTAGGAACAGAGCCACTAGCTCCGGAGGAAGGAAGGTAGGTCGATCACCTCGAGGTCTTTGTGGAAGAAGGCACCTCAAGGGGTGGATGAGGGACTGGATCGTAGACAACCCTCATCTCCATCATCCTCATCATCCACAAAGATGGTCTCGGACTGCTCTAGTGAACCTGAGATGTCGGGCCTAGTCCCCTGACCGGCCTCATCGAAAGTCACCTCACTGTGTTTCTACCATTTTGCTAGACTCGCAGCCTGCACCCTATAGGCCCTTGAAGAAGTTGAGTACCCTAGAAAGAGTCCATCACAAGAACGTGACTCGAACTTATCTAGGTTCCGGACTTGTAATAAAGCACTTGCAACCAAACACACGAAAATGAGAAACACTGGGCTTTCACCCATATCTCAACTCGTAAGAGGTGCAGTGCAAGTGTGCCCTGAGAAAAACTCTGTTCGAAACATGGCACGCGGTGGCTATAGCCTCAGCCTAAAACTTCCGTGGTGTAGAATATTTATCGAGCATCGTCCTGGCCATCTTGACCAAGGTACGGTTCTTTCTCTCCACGACGCCATTCTGCTGAGGGACGTATGGAGAAGAGAATTGATGTTCTACACCGGTCTCACCGCAAAACCTCTCAAAGTAGGAATTCTTGAACTCCGTGCCATTGTCACTACGGATCGCTCGTAAGGCACCCGGGAGCTCAATAGAAAGCCTACTAAATGCACTCGAAAATGGGTAAATATCTCATCCTTCGAGGCTAAGAAAACACCCAAGAGTACTCGAGAAGTCATCGATCACGACAAGAACATACCACTTCCTCCTGCCGATCGCACTTGAGCTGGTCCAATTGTGTCCATATGGAGCAACTGTCCTGGTGCATAGGTCATAGTCACTGTGACCGGAGGATGAGAAGCGGCAACCATCTTGCCGTGCCGACATATAGTACAAACTAGATCTTTGATCATTTTGAGTTTCGGCAGACCACGAATGAGATCGTGGCCGCTAACTCGGGTCAAATGGTCAAATCCTATATGACCAAGTCTCCTATGCCAGAAAGTGAGGTCACGGGACTCTGAAGCAACTAAACACTGGAGAGGATCACGGAAGACTCAACAAAATTAGCACGAAAGATCCTCCCATAACGAGAAATCCATAAACCAAACTACCAAGAGTCAAGAATTTTGCAATTGTTTTCTTAAAGCTCACCTCGAAATCGTCATCAGAAGTCGAGAGGCGAAAGCAAATTATATTGCAGCTTACTAACCAAGGCAACATCTTTTAAAATAAATGAATCATTAATGCGCACAGTACCTTTGGCGATGACGCGCCCAGATGAAGCATCTCCGAAGGTGATCGTCTCATCACCTGGAGCACGGGCAAGGGAAGAAAACCAACGGAATCTCTGTCATGTGTCGTGAACACCCGAGTCTACAAGCCAAACCTTTCCTTCCTCGCCCGCGAACCCGAGTCAAGCAGAGTAAAGTCTCGAAGATGGGATAAATCAAGAGTGATTTTGGCACCCAATACTGAGTAACACGTCGAGCAGATGAAGTAGTCAAACACGACTGACCTCTATCTACCCTACGCTCTCTGTTACTCACAGTAGAAGGTCTAAGAGTAGATCTGAAGCTGTTACTGGGTCCGACTACTACGGAGGAGCGAGTCGGAGCACCGGCAACAAGCTGATCACGCCGCAGGCAGGCATTTCGATGGGAAAAGCAAGATCTACCCTCAGAACGGCGGAAGTCACGACCAGAGGGAGCATGAGGACGAAAAACAGAAAACTCGGAAGAACCAAGTCCTCGATGCTGACCAAATCTACCAACAGTAGTAAGCCTAGACCTCGTGTTGGTCTTAGGTGCACTCAAGGCCTGGGGCTGACCCTGAATACGCCTAAGAGACTCAACACGGTCTCTTCGCGCAATCTTGGCGTGCTTGAAGCAGTGGTCAATCCAATGTCCATCCTTCTGACAGAAGGTGCAATGATACTTCACCTTCTGAGAGGCAGAAGTAGCATGAGATGACTTCGCCTTCTGAGAGGCCGAAGCTACAGGTGGAATCACCTTGCTGTCAGAAATCCCTTGAACAAAGCCCGCTGATTTAAATTGAAGTTTCTTGTTCTTGGGCTTGACCTCAATCACACCTGCGGCTATGGGTCTGAGCACGACAGGTGGATGCTTCCTCACATCCTCTAGAAAATCATATCCTAGACCCTGATTGAATTTGCAAATCTTTGACTGGTCTAAAATAATATTAAGCTTTTTCTTGCCTCCTACAAATTTCTCGAGAGTGTTCATAAGATACTGACACTCCCGAAAAAGAGAGGTGCAAGAAGAGCAAGGAGAAGAAGAAGAGACAGCAGGAGGAGAGGAAGGAGAAGAACCAATAGTAGAAGAGCGAATAGCACGTGCATATTTCTCCTTATGCACGGCCACCTCAACCTTGAGGGCTTCGCAGGACACACAAGGGGCAGCCCTAATCCTAGCCATTTGGTTCTCATAACTCTTCCTAAACGCCTCTACCATGTCCTTATCCTTTTCAAACACTTCAGCACAGGAAGCACAAGAAGTATGTGATTTTTCTAGAAGGTCCTTAGTTAATGTAATACCCCAGAAATTGTTTAATTAATTGTTTAATTAATAGAGAGAGGGACTTTTGTGAAATAATTAAATTTATAAGAGTTTTGAGGGGTTTTATGAAAATTTAAGACAACCTCGGGCCTAGGCCTTGGCCTGTGGGTTTTTCTTGGCCCAAGAGGGAGGGAGGCCACCTCTTAAAACCCTAGGCAGCCCCCACCCCTGCGCCTCCACCCCTGCGCCCCACCGCAGCAGCCGCCGCCCGTGCTGCCCCGACGCCTTCTTCCGGTGCGTCGTCGTCGTCTCCTCCCGGTGCGCCGTCGCCGACGTTCGTCGCTGCACCGCGTGGATCCGGAGGAAAGAGAGGAGGAGATCGCGGGCGTGTTCGTCGCCGTGTTCGTCGTGTTCGCCGATGTGTTCGCCGTCGTGTCGTCAAGGGTAATCCCGATAGTCTCTAGATTGGTTTTAATCGAGTTAGATTCGTCGGTTTTTTTGGGCTGCTGGGACAGTAGTTGTTTCTCGGCGGTTTTGATCTAGTTTCGTCGGGATTCAGGTCTGGACCCCTTCTAGAAAGTTGTAGAGGGTTTTATTATCTTTCCAGGGAGTACAAGAACACATTATTTGGATCTGTGTAGCAAAAGTTATGAATTTTCTAGTGCGACTGTTCTGCAGATCGGGGTAGTTCTGGACAGAGTTTAGTAGATCGGTTTGTGCGACGGAAATAGTGGCGATTCAGGAGTCCTTCAAATTGGGAAAGTTGTAGATAAGTTTCTTAGCTTTCAATAGAGGTAAAGAAGTCCGGATTCCGAGTTTCTGGGTGAAAGTTATGACTGTTTTAGTGCGCTGTCCAGAGAGTCCGACGTGAATATTGATGCTTTAGAAAAGGGTTTAGATCGGCTAGTTAATGGCAGAATCAGAGAGTCTCCCCAACTAAGTTTTTGTACATAATGAGAGTCCAAGAACGCTTAAGTTGGAGTTACGTACTGAAAGTTATGATTTTTGGAAGTCGGTCATGTCGTGGTTGGGCGATTTGGCCGAGGGGAGTTGGAGATTTAATTGAGATAAATTGTTGGGTTAATTGGGGTTGCTGTTATTTTATATCTAGAAACCCGCTACTGTCATGTTGGTAATTATTAATTAAATATTCAGGAGGAGAGCGGATTCCGGGGGTTGTGCCTTCTACGTGTTCTTCATTTTCTCGGTTGAGGCAAGTATATTTGTGATGTGAAAATCTGTGTGTTTATGGATTTATTGAATTGTTTGGATGATGGTTGAATCATGATTTGTTTAAATTGTGAGTATGAGTAAGTGATGAATTGAGAATGCTATTTATGTTCTGTTTACATTATGGCATTTATGAGATTGGTTGATGCGTAGTATGGTGAATGCTCGTTATCTTTTGATACATTCACATATATGCATCATATTGAGAATTGTTGAAGTCTTGATCATGCGGTGATCAAGATCGAGGTCCCCACACTTGCGAGTGTGGGCATTGGTCCCCATGCCGAGGGTGCAGGCATGGGTGTGCATTGACGGATGCACACCGCGTTACCGGTAAAATGCGAAAGAGATGAGAAAGAGGAGCTTTTGATCATAATGCATAGCATGAAATTCATATGTAATATGTTTAACTTGAGAGTTAATGTTCATGCTTGCATTTGTTACGATTATACTTGCCGAGTCATTGGACTCACTCTTCTTCGTTGTTTTGTTGTTGTTGTTTGTTTATTTTAGGTACCTTCACGAGGTCAGCATGCATGGGAATAAAGAGGGATTAGTATTGTTGCACTTGCACGAAATATTCACCATGGAGAAGATAGAGAACTCTAATTATTATTTGTTGATTAGTTCAAGTGGTATTTGATTATGACCTTGATTAAGATGTAATAATGGATTAGAACTTCTTTATATTGCTTCCGTGCTTTACTTAAGTTTTATAGATGTTTCTGCTTAGTAGCCAAATTACTTTGCTTGCGGTTATTCATACCTTTTGATAATATTGTTAGAACTTCATTTTTATCAATAAACAAAGGAGGCTCACGAAATTTTATAGAATGCCTTAGCATAGTTTTATTATGTTGTTAGTTTGGTAGCATTTCAGGCCATTGTTTGGCTGGGGTGTTACAGTTGGTATCAGAGCGGGCTTTAGGTCCGTGGTAATTAAATTATTAAATTGACACACTGGTGCACGTGAGGATGGGATGGGTCAAGCATTGCATTTATGCTTTTGACATGTTGTATTGATGATTTACATTATGAGATAATCTTGTATGCTTATTGATAATCTTGTATGATTATGATTTGCTCCTATGATTATGAGTGGGAATAGTCAATGAGATGATGTAGATGTTGTGATGTGCTACCTTGGCATTGCCAGATTTACCTTTGGGTGTAGTATAAGGATTAGCAATGTAGTTACCTCAGGTAACTTAATTGTAGGTGTTGCGGGTGAGTTTCTTAGAAAAGTTATTAATATCCTCAAGTTGATTCCAGCTAATTCTTGGTCGATTGCGTTAATGAATTTCTTTTGAGATTGTGGTTCTTGCAGTTGAGGGTATGCAATTGGTCTCACTTCCTTGAAACAGCTTATGGTTTCTTTCAGGACTCTTGAGATACTTTGCTACCGTGCTTATTGTTGATTTCTAAGGTTAGTTCCTTCGTGGGAGTTTGTCCTGTTGCGAATCATGGCTCATTGGTTCGCTTGGTGTTTTATTTTTTTTAGTGCAAATTTTGAAGTTGCAAAACTCAGTGTTATGTGAAAGTTTTGGATCTATGTATTCCTTTATCTCGAGCGTTGAAGTTATTGTTCCTCTTTTTTTTTGAAAGAGAGTGTTAAAATCCATTATGATTGTTTTGCTATGCTTAAGTGGAAGGTGGTAATCATATAAACTAATTCATAAGGTTTGAATTATTAAGTTGATATGATAGCGTAGTGTATAATTAATTTCTTTTACTAGTATCCTTGGAAGTGTAGTGGTTTAATTTGATATTGCCTTGTAATAGTTTTGAGAAGAACTACGATTAAGAAGTTGTCTATTCATGACAAGAACTCATGGAGTTATTGAGGAGTGTGCAAAAGAATTAGAATGATTATTATGATTATTGAATTTCTATCATGTTGGACAAATTGAATTATCTTTGTCTTTAGTAATTAATCCGACCGTTTGGAATAATTAAGTAAGGAGGTGTTAGAATATTACCTTGGTAATATTGACCCTTAACATGTCTTTTATTTAGATGCTTTATGAGCATGCACAATTGCTGATTTCATCTATCTTTTACAATGCTAAATTGTTGAAATACGTATAAAGGAATAGATGAAGGTTGATGCATTGACTTGTAGAAACTTGTCTTACGAAATGGTATCATTGAAGTTTAAAGTCATTTCCATTCTAATTTCTGAATGTAAGGTAGGATACAAAATCTATGCTCATGAATGTCTTATAATTGTAAAATGGAGTTAGGATCATGAATGTTGTTATGACCGAATAATAATCAATTATTGCCAATAGTGAATAGAGTACAATCAATTGGTGCTAAGTTAGAGTTGAGCACCAATAAAGAATGGAATATATGAAATCTAGTAAGAAATTTATACTAGCATGATTTACGAGATTATCTTGTTCTAGTATCATCTTGTTTAAGAGCTTTGTTCTATTTATGTGGCTTATGCACTAGGTTCTCCTAGATCAAGTAGTTGCAACCTTACTTAGATATTAGAAACATGATGCAATGATTTCTTATGTTTCTTTTGGAAAAGTTTATGAAGGAGTTGAGGATATGATGATGCTTGTTAAGAATGTATTATTCGATGTTAGTATGTTGGTCCATTTGTGGTTATGATGGTAATGTTGAAGGTTCATTAAATAGAAGAATTTGAATAAATTCCTTGGTACTATTTAAATCAAAAGTTTTGATAGTGTGTATGCGATCTTTGATCTCATGATTTATGTGGTAGCTGAAATTGTTTTAAGCAAAGTGTCGTGTTGAGGGATTTTAAATAGTTCTTAAAGAATTAATGTGTTGTGGTCTTCAACTCTTCTTTTGTTGGAATTGTTAAGGTGATACCGTATTCAAAGAAGGTTGTTCTCTTTGTTAAAAGGAAAAGTTTGATAAAAGTTTTGAAGGTTGAAGTCAAGTTGTGCAATCTTTGTGAAGTGTGTTTGACTTCTTATTTTACCGCTAAGAGTTTCGGAGCTCAAATGACAACACTTGTATTCGTATTGGTTGAGATTTGATGTTTTCGTCTCGAGGAGGCATGCGCCTTCACCGTGGTCTTATCCTTTGTTGTCCAAGATCTTTGTTTTCTTGGTTTTGTGTTTATTGCAGATGGACCTTGTGTTGAAATTTTCTTCTTTGCTTCTCCAAGAAAGGGTACGCAGTTTGGGTTGCAAAGACCTTTAAGATGTGTATGACAACCGGTTGGTGTGGTTTTGTGATTAGTCCGGTGAGATTGTGGGTATCAAGATACTTGAGATTCTTGGAGTGATAAATTGTTCGTTGAATAATTCTCGATGAGGATTTGATTTAAAGAAGATGTTGTCCTTGGGGCTAAATAGTTTTATTGTTGCAACTAGAAGAACCTAGCTGTGGTTCATGAGTGTTACGTTCATTTCTTTGGAACGTTGGAATTATTGAAAGTATGGGAATCTTGATCAATTTTATTGGAGCGTCATGATGGGGTACTTTGCAAGGATTATTAGAATGATTATGATGGTGTAGTTAATGAGTTTATAATTGTGAAGAAGCCCAACCGTTGTGGGAATTATTGGGATAGTAAGGATTGTTGAATTTTGCCATGTATAACTTAGCTCGTTGAGTAACCCTCTAGGAGTTAGAATCTTTCTGAGATAATCAAGTTGAGAATATGTTTCATATGGTTGTTAATGATTGAGTATGGTTGATTGTGGAAATTTTAGTCACTGAATTTAAGAGTCTTTGTATTAAATATATCAAGTATATGTATAGAAGCCTTAGAGATGGGAAATTTTGGTTGGTGATCTATGCTAGAACCTTGGAGGCTAATGTTATTGCGTGAGAATAGTGGAAGGAGTGGATTCGAATATTATGATGTTCCTTGATAGTATCCTTTGGATGTAGTAAATGGGTATGTGAGCCGAGAAATTCATGTTGATTGTCCTTAAGATTTGTGGTGAAGTGTTGGTGGGTGAAAAATAACGATGAGGTGCATTGGAAATTATTCGTTAAAGTAACATTTGGGAAGAGGAGTTGACTAGAGTATGTTATTATGAGAATAGTAGAGTCCTCTACAAAAGTGTGTTGGATGCACTCGGTTTGAACATAGAGTTGATGTTGCCAATTTAAGAGAATTGAGCTAGTATGGTATGGGATAATTTGGAACCTCGTGATTCAAGAGGAAGTTTAATAAAAAATCGGTAGTAAAATGCTCCCGATTCTTGTTTGAGCTACGTGATGAGAGAAAAGTCTTTTGTGGTTTGAGTTGACTTTTGTTGGCTTGTGTGGTTTTTCGGTTTAGGAAAAAAAAATGGACGGGTTTGACATTTGAGTGATTCCCTTTGACGTATGTGTTGTTTGTTGCAAACCACCTACTTGGAAGGTGGAGAGGTTCTTATGTTGAATCCTCGATTTTCTTTATGATTTGACCCTTTGGTGGGGAGTGGGTGATGC
Source organism: Bonia amplexicaulis (assembly GCA_036346245.1). Taxonomy (NCBI): domain Eukaryota; kingdom Viridiplantae; phylum Streptophyta; class Magnoliopsida; order Poales; family Poaceae; genus Bonia; species Bonia amplexicaulis. The sequence continues at coordinate 10,753,142 of CM070738.1, read as the reverse complement.
GTGATTGCAATAAGAATCCCTTATTTTCGGTTGTATTCGTGTGTGAAAGAGTGGGTTTACCTTGACCCCGTGGTGTGCCCGTGTTTAAGGGGTGCTCATTGCTAAGGTAAAGAGATCGATTGAGAATGAAAACATGAGATATATGTCTTTGTCGATTGTGTGGGTTGGTACTAAAGGGAATGATAACCCGATGTGTATTTAATCGCTTTTGTTAATTGCGAAGTTTTAGGGTTTGTGTATCACTAGGACTACCTTGGGTTCTAGTGTGGGATACAGCGCTTTGTATGACTCGGTATCGAGGGAGAACTTGAAAGATCTGGAGCGTGGGCTTCATTAAAATCGTTGACTAACGAGTAAGACCAGCCACTATTCAAGAATTAAAATTAGACAATTCGAAGTGTTGTAGGGACGTAAGTTCAACGAGTGGCCTTGGTGAGTCGAATCATTGGCGCCAGAGCGGTGAAAAGTTATGCGAGATGTAAGGAGCAAGGATCGGGAGGTTGGCAAACCACTTGGATCTTCAAGAACCTATGTGCGAGGTGCAAGCAATTAGAAAAAAATATTTAGTATGTCAAAGCGCTTTGGTCGCAGCAGACCGAGAGAGAAACAACTTGGGAGTTGGAGTCTCGCATGCTGAAAGCGATACCGGCGTTGTTCACGTCGGTGCTAGTTAATTGCTAGTTGGTTGTTTTGTTTTCTGTTGAGGTTGCGGTTAGAATTGGGGTCGAATTCTGTTTAAGGGGTAGAATGTAATACCCGAAATTGTTTAATTAATTGTTTAATTAATAGAGAGGACTTTGTGAAATAATTAAATTTATAAGAGTTTTGAGGGGTTTTATGAAAATTTAAGACAACCTGGGCCTAGGCCTTGGCCCAGGTGGGTTTTTCTTGGCCCAAGAGGGGAGGGGAGGCCACCTCTTAAAACCCTAGGCAGCCCCCCACCCCCTGCGCCTCCACCGCAGCAGCCGCCGCCCCGTGCTGCCCCGACGTCTTCTTCCCGGTGCGCCGTCGTCGTCTTCATCGTCGTCGTCTCCTCCCCCGGTGCGCCGTCGCCGACGTTCGTCGCTGTACCGCGTGGATCCGGAGGAAAGAGAGGAGGAGATCGCGGGCGTGTTCGTCGCCGTGTTCGTCGTGTTCGTCGACGTGTTCGTCGTCGTGTCGTCAAGGGTAATCCCTGGTAGTCTCTAGATTGGTTTTTAATCGAGTTAGATTCGTCGGTTTTTTTGGCCTGCTGGGACAGTAGTTGTTTCTCGGCAGTTTTGATCTAGTTTCGTCGGGATTCAGGTCTGGACCCCTTCTAGAAAGTTGTAGAGAGTTTGATTATCTTTCCAGGGAGTACAAGAACACATTATTTGGATCTGTGTAGCAAAAGTTATGAATTTTCTAGTGCGACTGTTCTGCAGATCGGGGTAGTTCTGGACAGAGTTTAGTAGATCGGTTTGTGCGACGGAAATAGTGGCGATTCAGGAGTCCTTCAAATTGGGAAAGTTGTAGATAAGTTTCTTAGCTTTCAATAGAGGTAAAGAAGTCCGGATTCCGAGTTTCTGGGTGAAAGTTATGACTGTTTTAGTGCGCTGTCCAGAGAGTCCGACGTGAATATTGATGCTTTAGAAAAGGGTTTAGATCGGCTAGTTAATGGCAGAATCAGAGAGTCTCCCCAACTAAGTTTTTGTACATAATTTAATTATCTTTCCAGAGAGTCCAAGAACGCTTAAGTTGGAGTTACGTACTGAAAGTTATGATTTTTGGAAGTCGGCTGTCTGTGGTTGGGCAGATTTGGCCGAGGGGAGTTGGGGATTTAATTGAGATAAATTGTTGGGTTAATTGGGGTTGCTGTTATTTTATATCTAGAAACCCGCTACTGTCATGTTGGTAATTATTAATTAAATATTCAGGAGGAGAGCGGATTCGGGGTTGTGCCTTCACGTGTTCTTCATTTTCTCGCGGTTGAGGCAAGTATATTTGTGATGTGAAAATCTGTGTGTTTATGGATTTATTGAATTGTTTGGATGATGGTTGAATCATGACTGTTTAAATTGTGAGTATGAGTAAGTGATGAATTGAGAATGCTATTTATGTTCTGTTTACATTATGGCATTTATGAGATTGGTTGATGCGTAGTATGGTGAATGCTCGTTATCTTTTGATACATTCACATATATGCATCATATTGAGAATTGTTGAAGTCTTGATCATGCGGTGATCAAGATCGAGGTCCCCACACTTGCGGAGTGGGCAATTGGTCCCCTGCACTGAGGGCAGGCATGGGTGTGCATTGACGGATGCACACTCCGCGTTACCGGTAAAATGCGAAAGAGATGAGAAAGAGGAGCTTTTGATCATAATGCATAGCATGAAATTCATATGTAATATGTTTAACTTGAGAGTTAATGTTCATGCTTGCATTTGTTACTGATTATACTTGCCGAGTCATTGGACTCACTCTTCGTTGTTTTGTTGTTGTTGTTTGTTTATTTTAGGTACCTTCACGAGGTCAAGATGCATGGGAATAAAGAGGATTAGTATTGTTGCACTTGCACGAAATATTCACCATGGAGAAGATAGAGAACTCTAATTATTATTTGTTGATTAGTTCAAGTGGTATTTGATTATGACCTTCAGATTAAGATGTAATAATGGATTAGAACTTCTTTATATTGCTTCCGTGCTTTACTTAAGTTTTATAGATGTTTTGCTTAGTAGCCAAATTACTTTGCTTATGTTATTCATACCTTTTGATAATATTGTTAGAACTTCATTTTATCAATAAACAAAGGAGGCTCTGCCGAAATTTTATAGAATGCCTTAGCATAGTTTTATTATGTTGTTAGTTTGGTAGCATTTTAGGCCATTGTTTGGCTGGGGTGTTACAGTTAACTTCACACATTTTTCATCCAATGCAATCAATTCAGATTTTAGTTTATTACAACTATTGCATGGTGAGCTAACAGGATCCTTAGTAGCAAATTGAGCCATTTTCTTGTTATGATCAACCATCTCTTGAAATTGCTTAGAAACCGATTCAAGCGCAAAGGTTAATTTAGGACGGTTGGTACAAGAAACAATAGGCTCTAACAGGAAGCACAATTCACAATTTTATGGTCCGCCCGTTTTAAGTTCATCTTCAGATTATTGCAAGTTTCACAAGTTTCGGGCAGATCAAGTAGCATAGCATAAGGTCCTCTAGCAGCAATGTCTTTATCCTCACATGAGGTGGGAGAAATAGTCTCATCAGTAGTAAGTAGGGTAGCAGCCATCCTACTCAATTCTAATTCAGCAAGCAGACTAACATTCTCCACCTTAACAATATCAAGCTCAGAGGACACACTATCATGCGAGATCCTTAGTTTCTCCATGTCACCCAAGATAGCATGCAAGTATCACAATCATCATTTGTGGGAGCAGATGTAAGAGCAATAATCTCTAGAGACAATCTATCTACTTCCTTCTCCAACTCGCTACACCTAGTTTTAGCTCTAGCATGAAATCCTCCTAGTTTAAGAAAAGCTTCATTAAGTTGGTCGTAGGAAGGAAATACCTCGTCGGAGTCGGAGTACAGCTCGCTGTCGCTCAGTTCGCCCTCAAGGGCCATGAAGCACATTGGGAGAAGTCGCCGTCGCCTTTGGGTTCTTGATCACCCGTCCCGTCGTCGTCGCTCCATCCCTCCACCTCGCTGAGGTCGAGGTCGCCGAAAGCGGTGAGGACGCGGTGGAAGAGCTTCTTCGCCTTCCCAAAGTTGCGGAACTTCTTCTTGCCTTGGACCGGTGCTGAGGGCTTCGAGTTGCGGTTCTTGTCGGTGTAGTCGTTCTTGCCCAAACCGCCGAAGTCACCTTTACCCTTCCCAAGCTTGGGACAGTTTGCTCGGATGTGGTTGGGGCCACCACACTCGAAACAAATCACGGGTCCTCCTCTTTTTCCATCCCTCCTCCTCTTGTAAGCATAAGAAAATCTCCGTGCTAGGAGGGCTAGCTGTTCATCCGCAGTCGCTCTAAGCGATCATCGTTATGTCACGAGCGCAATGAGGAGAATCCGCACAAAGGCTCAGCAGAAGAAGATCCAGAAGCGGGATCGGTGACTAACGCCATCGACTGTGACTTCGACCGATGAGAGACTATGTCAATCTCGTGAGTCTTGAGGCGCGAGTAAAGCGTGTCAAGAGTTAGGTGCCTTTAAAAATCGCCCCGAAGTATCTACATATTTCTTCTCCAATAGCTATAGTAGCTATGAAGCAAGACCTGAGAGCAAATGACCAAAAGCGAACAACGATTGAAAACTCGACAAAGACAAGAATACTACTCTAACAAAGCAAGACACAAGAATCGGTGCTCGATTCACGAGACCAAAGATTGAGAATCTTGTGGTATTTGAATCAAATTACCATATGATTTTAGTCAATGCAACAGAACGACCTTAGAGAAATCATGGAGCAAAACCGAAGCTGACTGCCGAAAACAAACAGGAAAGTTTGAGAGAAAAACAGAGAAGTAGTCGGCAGGAAGAAGTTTAGAAACTGCAGCCGAAAACTGAGGAAGAGCCAAAGACAGAGAAAATCGAAGCTATCACGAAAGCGGTCAATGAGACCAAAAGAAGCTGAATCGAAAATGGTTTTGAACAATCCAACTTAAAAGAGTGCCTCTCGTAAAACATGGTCGAAACAAGAAGGCCATTTATCGCAGAGAAAAGAACAATGAATCGAGAATCGGTTGTCACGAGAGTAGACAAAAATATTGATCGCCGAAGGAGCAATGCAACGACAAAAGCGAAACCATCGAATCGACCGACCGGCGAGAATGGCAACCTGTTCTTCTCATGCCAAAATATTTCGAACCTTAATCCAAATACTAGAGTGAACTGTGAGGAGCTGCTGAAATCGATCACGATCAAATCGACAAACAAGCTAAGCGAAAATAGTGAATCGCTTCACGAAAAACTGAAATAATTGAACAACTGCAGCAGAGGGAAGAAAGCATCACCGAACAAACGAAAATAGATGCAGTGAAGGCTTGTTGCAGAACACACAACTCGATCTGACCGAAAGCGCAAGTACCGATCGAAATCGGGAGGAGGCAACACAGATAACAAAAGACATACAAAACCCAAAGGCTAACTGCAAACTGAAGCTGAAAACAAGAATGAAATGCAGTCACAAAGACACAAGAAAACCAAAGACTTAAATCGGATACGAACTGAGAACAGATTCAGAAATCTGAAAAGTTGCAGGGAGGAGTATACAATCTCAAATTGCCCAATGGTTTTAAGTCATTTGCTCATGAGATTTTTCAGTTAAGATAGCAAAAACTCAGAGACTTCTCAGACCAAAAATCAGGCCACCTCCTCAAGAGAATCACAAAATACTTCAAACCCTAGAAATGGGTGATGAAGAAGAGAAGCTCTAAAATCAAATTTCTCCCAAGTCTTTGATCTTTTGGACATGAAAATTTGAGGGTATGTTAGCAATAGTCTCGAACTCTAGATATCAAATTTCGTGCCAACTCTCAACATGAAATCACAAAATAACCTAAACCCTAGAATTTGAGACAATATGTAACAGAGAGACTAAAATCCAAATTTCTTCTCATCCTTTGATCTTTTGGATATGAAACTTTGAGGATATATTAGAAATAGCCACAGGGCTCTAGATATCAAGTTTCATCCCAAAGCATAAAGAGAAACAAGAGAACTTGCAAACTTCAGAAAATCAAAACAGAGAAAGGACAAGTCCAGAGAGCTCGAGAGAAGTGAGAACTCAGATTTCAATTCATTTAATCAAAACGATTGCAAAGGAGTTCCCATACGCCTGTACATTTGAACAAGAAAGAAAATACAAGAAGTAATCAACTAGCTCTAACAATCTCCATCATCCTCTCAAGAACACACATGAGCTCAATGGGAAAACAAGAACCAGAGAGAAGAGCTACGGGAGGACACACACACACAATCCACTCCTTGCTCTCCATCCCCTTTTAACAACTAGCCCACATACTAGAAGGGGATTTCAAGAAGTGTCATACAACCCTCACTCAAACCTCGCACACACAAATGAGGTAATAGGTCAAACCAGATTTTTGGAGGGAAATCTGCCTCCACCTCCATTGCTTGAGTCAAATTACCATTTTGCCCTCAAGCACCTTCCGAAACTTCCGTGAAGGCACCTTTGACCGACTGGACCTCGACTCCTCCCTGAGCCTAATCGCGGTTCTCCCGTTGTCGCCCGTCGCGTCCGTCACCGGTAGCTCCAACTCCGATTCCTCGTCTCCCGACTCGCAATCACCTCACAAGCCTCAATCATCTTCGGCATCACCGACCGTCTGGACCTCAACACCTCCTGTGCCTAGTCCCGGTCCTCCTCGCCTCACCTTGATCTAGCTCCGAAGTCCTGTAGTCACACTGTAGGATCGAAAACGGCAACAGAGGGGGGTGAATGTTGCTTTTTAAAAATCGCCCTCAAGTATTCATAAATTTTTGATCTTCAATAGCTTGACAAAAGGGACTAACAGGTTTGGCTGAAATCTGTAGTGAAGAAATGCCAAAGAAAAATAGCAGGAAACTTAATTTTTAGAATTGACAAATTGACTGCTGCTTTGCCGAAATGAGAACTGCAGATTGCTACCAGAAACTCCTTGCCGAAAACTGAGACAAGTATATACTGCAGAGAAAACTGATTCCACTAGCCAAGTTAGCAGCAGCCGAAGACAATGAAAAAAGATGGAAATCCGGACTGCATGCTATGCTGTTAGAATCAGCTTAGATCAGTAAGTAAGTGGTAAAAATTTCAGCAAAAACCGAGATCATCTAGACTACATGCAGCAGGGTCAAAAACCAGCAAAAAACATGACAAAACTGAATGCCATATGTCGCTAGCCGAAATCGAATGCGGTATTCACCGTAGCAAGCGATAAAAGGCGCAAAACCGAATCTTCGCAGCAGGAAAACAAAGATTGGAGAATTCAGACCAAGCCGAAAACTAGGAACAGTACTTACTGCAGTTGGGTTAAACAAGAGAAATCTTGTCAAAGGAAAATCTGTTCTTTTCAGGTTATCTGAACATCACTACAAGCCGAATAGCAAGGAATATATCAGTCTCAAACCCAAAAAGAAGTTGAGCAGTAGGACTGCTAAAGGATGGTTGGTCCGATTGGCGAATAGGTAATTTGATCAGAGGCCAAAAACTGAAACACTGAGATTCAGTAAATACTTAGAGGAGGCAAACTGAAACATGCAACTGCACAGTGATGAAATTTAGCACATCGACTTTTCTTCTTGGCCGAGAGGAGCAGAACAACCAAAATAGATCGAGACAAATCGCTATTGTCGAAAGTGCACCGAATCGAAGTTCGAGAGACTTGTCAGCTGAGAAATTCAGAGAAGGCTCAAAACAGAAAATGAGAGAAATAAACCTTTTCTTTTCAGATTAAGACACCAAAAACATAAACTAAATAAGATGGGAGCTCCAGACAACACAAGAAATCAACGAAAACACAGGAATTTCAGATTCGAGCCAAGAACTGAAAAAGTACAGGAGCTTCACCAAAATCCAAATTACTTCCTAACCTTTGATCCTATGGCCATGAAATTTTGAGGATATGTTAGCAATAGCCATAGGACTCTAGATATCAAGTTTCAAGCCAACTCACAAAGGGAAACGAAATCTGAGCCAAACCCTAGACATGCAAATGAAGAACAGAGAAGCAGTTCTTGAGCAAAAAGAGATAGAGAGAAAAGAAGAATCATCTCAAACACGTGATCTCATCAAAAGGTTTCATGGAGATGAATAATCACATAAGAGTAAAGATTACAACCATTTCAACCTCCATTTCTCAACCTAATTCACTCATCCTGAGAAAAACTCCAACAGAACTCAAAACCAAATGAACTCCACTCTTCTCAGGATTCTCACGAACACATGGAGGACAAGAGCCAGAACAGAGTCACACCCTGGGACACTCCCTTGCCCCCTGCTCTCTCCCAACAACTAAAGCTTAAAAGCAAACAAACTTCTAAAGCCTCTTTTGACTCAATTGAAACCCTAAACCTCTCTAGAAGCCATGGTGGAGATGCAGCCCTTCCACTCCTTTTATAGCCTTGGCTAACGGGTCTCCGCCCCGTTACGCCCGCTAAGTCCAACGGCGCCCGCTCCCGCTTTTGCAGTTTTGCGAAATTCGTTGCGCCCTCCCGCACCTTCCGGGAAGCTTCCGCGCTCCTCGCCTCGCATGCCTCGCAACCACCTCGAGTCCACGTCGTCTTCGACACGTCCCGACCGTTCTGACCTCAGCGCCACCTGCGCCTAGTCCGGTCCACGTGTCTCGCCACGACTCGCCTCGATGTCCCGCATACGGACAAGAAACACGCCAAATAGCACCGCCGATACATGAAAGCGTAAATGAGATCAAACCCGCCGAGTCATCAGAATATGCAACCTTAACCCATACGACTAGGTTCGACCAAGTCCGACCGAGTCCGTTACGCCGAGCAACGTCTAGGTCCGAACCAACCGACTCAAACTCGACTTTTAGAAATGAGGTCAATTACTCATCATACACAACGGATGACCACCACATGGTCTCTCAATCTCCCCCTTGATGAGTATATTGACAAACCCAGAAAAACATGAAGTTGAGTTTGAAGAGTCTAACATGGTCCAAAGAAGGAAATGAAACTCATGACCATGTCGACAGAAGGAATCACTAGAGCAACTCAATAAAGTGCAAATTGATCTCCAAGCTCTAGATTCCCAAAAGACTTTTTCTCCAATCTATTCTCCCCCTTTTGGCAATAAACACATCAAGAATGCAAAAGAGAGAATAAGTCAAGATGATAGATGAAATGGCTAAAGTTTGTTTAATCTAAGCATTTAGAGCCATGAGAATTATCCAAATGACCATAATGTATTACACCAAGCCATAACTCAATGAAGCGCTATCCGATCATGACAGATATGTATAAGCTAGCTAGAAGCAATTAGATGACAGTCTGAATTTTAGTGCATTTATGAGCATGTCAAGTCATCAATAAGCAAAGTCTAGCTAGAGACATCCAAGGATGATGCAAGCCATGTCAATCAAGCTAAGCGGAACCAAGAATCTAATATCGAGTCCAAATAGAGTGTTATATACTCAAGAGTGAAACAATGGTTCAAATACTTGATTCTTTTGATAGCTCAAGCAAATTGAGCACAAATGACATTTTTCTTTTGGAACTTATGGTTGTTTTCAACCAATATTTGTATCATGTGCTAGATCTCAAGCCATTCTCGACTACTCCAAGCAAGAAGCTTAAGAAGATAGTCTAGGTCATCCAAAACTCCCCCTGAGTTCATGCCTAGTGCAATGGCAAGCCGTCTCATGAGAAAGAATTGTGAGATCAGTTTTTTCGCACAAAAGAGATCTTTTTTTTTTGACAAGTTGTACTAACTCATGTTACATCAAGAGTTTAAGACAGCTCAATCTAAGGCTCAAAAGATATTCAACGCTCAACCTAGCCTATTTGACATGGCATGAATCATAAAAGGATAGCTCAAGAGAGACTAATCTCAAATGCTAACATGACAAGTTTTACTTCAAATTGAGCAAATTTAATTAACTCATCATGGCAAAAGCTAGTCTACACATATGAAGTCATGATAAATCTAGCAATTAAGCATAAATCATGGCAAGATGTAAATCATCATAAGCATGTCATAACCGGATAATAATCAAGGCTCAATGTATTTATATTACAATGCAGAATGACATGCAAAAAATCCAGCTCCCCCACAACAAGTGATGCAGCTTTTAGTTCAGGTTGAGTTAAGTCAATATTACATTCCAGAAGCTCCCAAAAGAACTCCCCCTGAACCAAAGCAATAAAATTGAGAAGCTGGTAAAGAAAAGAGGCAGTCCTTAAAGCATAGATAAGATATAGAGGATACTATGGCTCAGACTGACTCTCATCTACCCCATATGACTCGTGACTAATAGCCGATGGAAAAATACACACTAGAGAGCAAACACGCACTGCTCACCCAAGGTGGCCGACCCTCGCTAGATCACAAGAAGTGAGTAAGCTCAATTTAGTGAGATAAGAAACAGCTAATAGAGCATCCTGAAAGCACAAGATAAGAGCAAGAAGTCTAAGCACTCAGCAAGAGACACACTCTAACCTATGCTAGAAGGACTAAAACCCAATGCACCCGCAGATGAGATGCAACAGTAAGGAGACAGAAGCATAAATAATATGATAAAGCAGTAAAGCCCAAAGCTCCCCCTCACAACAGTCCATAAGGACAAACCACCCCAAGCTCTCCCCGCAGAGCTGAAAACCTCGAGCCATCCAAAGGCTTGGTGAAGATGTCAGCCAACTGGTGGTCACCCTCCACAAACCAGAGCACGATGTCACCCTTCTCCACATGGTCTCTAAGGAAGTGAAAGCGAATGTCGATATGCTTGGTCCGAGAATGCCGCACCGGGTTCTTAGCAATGTTAATTGCGAAGTGTTATCACGAGGAGTGGAACACCGTCGATAACTAACCCAAAGTCCCGCAGGTCGAGACCATCAAAGCACTTGGCTACGAAGAATCGGCTGCAAAGAACGCACTCGGCCTCTGCGGTGGACTGTGCAACACCGGACTGCTTCCTCGAGGACCGGAACGAGAGAAGTGCCAATGAATTGGCGGTGCCGAGTGCTCTTCCTGTCTATCCTACAGCCAGCAAAGTCTGCATCCGAGTAGGCTCTCAGGGAAAGACAGGATGAGGAAGAGTACCGATACCATAGTCAATGGTAGCTCAAGGTAGAAGGATGCGCTTTCACTGGCGGTGAGATACGCGAGGTGAAGCTCAAATCGAGCACAAAGACACGTAGAAGTGTATGTCCGGTCTCGAGGCGTTGAGGTACAAGAGGAGCCGATCATACTGATACTCCTTTTGATCGACCGCTCGCCGCCTTCATCGGGTCGAGTGGAATTGATGTAGCCATAGGGTGGACACCGGCTTCCCATCACTCATATCGAGCGCTTCAGAGGTCTCGAGTGTACTTGCCTCGATGCAAGAAGGTACCCTCCGAGTGCGCTTAATTTGGAAGCCAAGGAAGAAGCTTAATTCGCCCATCATGCTCATTTCAAATTCCGAGCTCATGACATCGGAAAACGGGAAGCGAGCATGCGAGAGCCACCAAAGATGATGTCATCCACATAGATTTGGACGACGCGAAAATCGGTGCAAGCCGGCGGATGAACAAGGTCTTATCGACTTTACCCATTTCGAAACCATGACTTAACAGATAAGATTTGAGCCTCTCATACCAAGCTCTGGGGGCCTGTTTAAGTCCATACAAAGCTTTGGAAAGCCTGTAGACATGGCTTGGGTATTTGGGGTTCTCGAAACCTGGAGGCTGTCTGACATAGACTTCTTCCTCAATGAAGCCATTGAGAAAGGCACTCTTGACGTCCATCGGTAAAGCTTGAAACCCTTAGAAGCGCAAAGGCAAGCGAATTCTAATGGCCTCAAGACGCTTCTGAGGGCAAAGGTCTCCTCAAGTCTAGACCCTCAACACAGGAGTACCCCTGAGCAACCAGTCTAGCCTTGTTTCGAATGACTACCCCATCCTCACTTTGCTTGTTCTTGAACACCCATTTGGTTCCAATGATATTGTGATCTCGAGGGGGCTCAACAAGCGTCCAGACCTTGTTTCTTTCGAAACTCTCCAGCTTCTCATGCATGGCATTGATCCAAGACTTATCAGAGAAAGCATGACAAATGTCCTTGGGCTCGAAGGAGGCAACAAAGGCGAATGGAGATGCAGAAAAGTGATGTACAGATTTCAAGCAGTGACTCGCTCAAATAGATCTCCAATAATCGCTCTCGAAGGATGAGATTTTTGGATATGTCTGGGAGGTCCTGGATGAGATGAAGAAGTGGCCTCTACCTCGTTACCTGACGGGGTAGGAACAGAGCCACTAGCTCCAGAAGAAGCAGAAGGTAAGGGCTGATCACCTCGAGGTGCGGTGGAAGAAGGCACCTCAAGAGGTGGATGAGGGACTGGATCGGGTAGACAACCCTCATCTCCATCATCCTCATCATCCACGAAGATGGTCTCGGACTGCTCTAGTGAACCTGAGATATCGGGCCTAGTCCCCGGACTGGCCTCATCGAAGGTTACCTCACGTGTTTCTACCATTTTGCTAGACTCGCAGTTGCACCCTATAGGCCGCCAAGAAGTCGAGTAGCCTAGAAAGAGTCCATCACAAGAACGTGACTCAAACTTATCTAGGTTCCCAGACTTCAGAATAAAACACTTGCAACCAAACACACGAAAATGGAAACACGGGCTTTCGCCAGTATCTCAACTCATAAGAAGTGCGGTGCAAATGTGCCCAAGAAAACTCGTCAAACATGGCACGCGGTGGCTATAGCTTCACCAAAACTTCCGAGGTGTAGAGTACTCATCAAGCATCGTCCCGCCATCTCGACCAAGGTACGGTTCTTTCTTTCCACAACGCCATTCTCTTGGGGACGATGGAGAAGAGGCGGTGCTCTACACTGCCTCACCACGAAGCTCTCAAAGTAGGAATTCTTGAACTCCGTGCCATTGTCACTGCGGATCGCTCGTAAGGCACTCGGAAGCTCAACAGAAAGCCTACTGAAAAGACCTCGAAAATGTGTAAACGTCTCATCCTTCGAGGCTAAGAAAACACCCAAGAATACCTCGAGAAGTCATCGACACGACAAGAACATACCACTCCTCCCTCCGATCAGACTCGAGTGGTCCAACCGTATCCATATGGAGCATTGTCCGGTGCATCGGTCATAGTAATCGTGTGGGAGGATGAGAAGCGGCAACCATCTTGCCGTGCGGCATGGAGCGCAAACAAGATCTTTGACCATCTTGAGTTTCGCGAGACCACGAATGAGATCGTGGCCGCTAACTCGAGTCAAATGGTCAAATCCAATATGACCAAGTCTCCTATGCCGAAGGAAAGGTCGGGACTCGAAGCAACCAAACACCGAGAGGATCACCGAAGACTCAATAAAATCAGCACGAAGATCCTCCCATAACGAGAAATCCATAAACCGGACTACAGAAGAATCAACAATTTTGCAGGCGTTTTTCTTAAAACTTACCTCGAAACCGTCATCGGTAAGCTGAGAAACCGAAAGCAAATTGTAATGCAGTTTACTCACCAAGGCAACATCTTTTAAAACAAATGAGTCATTAACGCGCACAGTACCTTTGGCGATGATGCGTCCAGACGAAGAGTCTCCAAAGGTGATAGTCTCATCACCGAGCACGGCAAGGAAGAAAACCAACGGAATCTCCGGTCATGTGTCGTGAACACCCGAGTCTACAAGCCAAACCTTTCCTTCCTCGCCCGTGAACCCGAGTCAACAAGAGAGCAAAGTCTCGATCTTGGGATAAATCAACATAGATTTTGGCACCCAATACCGAGTCACACGTCGAGCAGAAGAAGTAGTCACACACGACTGACCTCTAACTACCCTACGCTCTCCGTCGCTCAAAGAAGCAGAAGGTCTATGTGCGCACTGAAGTCGTTCTTCGGGTCCGACCGCCACGGGATAGCGAGTCGAGCACCCAAGAAGACGCCGATCACGCCGCGGGTAGCTATCTCGATGGAACGAGATCTACCCTCGTGACGGCGGAAGTCACGACCGAGGGAGCATGAGGACGAAAAACGTAAAATGGAAGAACCAAATCCTCGATGCTGCCCAAAGCTACCAACAGTAGCAAGCCTAGACCTCGTGTTGGTCTTAGGTGCACTCAAGGTCTGGGGCTGACCCTGAATACGCCTAAGAGCTGCAACACGGTCTCTATGCGCGATCTTGGCGCGCTTGAAGCAATGGTCATATAAATGCCCATCCTTCTGACAGAAGGTGCAATGATACTTCGCCTTCTGAGTGGCCGAAGCTGCAGGTGAAATCACCTTGTCGCCGAAATCCCTTGGACAAACCCCACGATTTAAATTGAACTTTCTTGTTCTTGGCTTGACCTCAAACACACTGCTGCTACGGTCCGAGCACGACGGTGGATGTTTCCTCACATCCTTACGGAGATCATATCCTAGACCCTTTTTGAACTTGCAAATCTTTGATTGGTCTAGAATAAGATTGAGTTTCTTCTTACCTCCTACAAATTTCTCGAGAGTGTTCATAAGGTACTGACACTCCCGAAAGAGAGAGGTGCAAGAAGAGCAAGGAGAAGAAGAAGAGACAGCAGGAGGAGAGGAAGAAGAGGAACCAATAGCAGAAGAGCGAATAGCACGTGCATATTTCTCCTTGTGCACGCCACCTCAACCTTGAGGGCTTCGCAGACACACAGGGGCAGCCCTAATCCTAGCCATTTGGTTCTCGTAACTCTTCCTAAACGTCTCTATCATGTCCTTATCCTTTTCCAACACCTCAAAGACGTAAAGCACAAGGAGGATGTGATTTTTCTAGAAGGTCCTTAGTTAGCTTCACACATTTTTCATCTAAAGCAATCAAATCAGATTTTAGTTTATCACAATCTTTGCATGGTGAGCTAACAGGAGCCTTAGAAGCATCTTGAGCCATTTTCTTATTATAGTCAATCATTTCTTGAAACCTGTTTTGAGACGATTCAAGTTCGAAGCTAACTTAGGACAGTTTGTGCAAGAAACAATAGGCTCTAACAGGAAGCACGCAATTCAAGAATTTTATGGTCCGCCTGCTTTAAGTTCATCTTCGATTATTGCAAGTTTCGCAAGATTCGGGCGAGATCAAGTAGCATGGTATAAGGTCCTCTAGCAGCAGTGTCCTTATCCTCACATGAGGTGGGAGAAATAGTCTCATCAGTAGTAAGTAGGGTAACAGCCATCCTACTCAATTCTAATTCAGCAAGCAGACTAACATTCTCCACCTTAACAATATCAAGCTCGGAGGACACACTATCATGCGAGATCCTTAGTTTCTCCATATCTCCAAGCAAGGCAATGCATGTATCACGATCGTCACGGAGGGAACAGATATAAGTGAAGTAAGCTCCGTGATGGTCTATCTACTTCCTTCTCTAACTCGGTACACCTAGACTTAGCTCTAGCATGAAACCACCTAGCTTAAGAAAAGCATGATTGAGCTGATCGTAGGTGGGACATACCTCGTCCGAGTCGGAGTAGAGCTCGCTGTCGCTGATCTCGCCCTCAAGGGCCATGAAGCACATGCCAGAGAAGTCGTTGCCGCCATCCTTGGGGTCTTGGTCACCGGTCCCGTCGTCGTCGCTCCATCCCTCCACCTCGGTGAGGTCGAGGTCGTCGAAAGCGGCGAGAACGCGGTGGAAGAGCTTCTTGGCCTTCCCAAGGTCGCGAACTTCTTCTTTCCCGGCCGGTCCGAGGGCTTCGAGTTGCGGTTCTTGTCGATGTAGTCGTTCTTGCCCGAACCAAGTCACCTTACCCTTCCCAAGCTTGGGACAGGTTGCTCGGATGTGGTTGGGGCCACCACACTCGAAACAAATCACGGGTCCTCTTTTCCTTCCGTCCCTCCTCCCTTTGTAAGCATGGGAGAATCTCCGTGCGAGGAGGGCTAGCTGCTCATCCGCAAGCTGCTCTATCTGATCATCGGTTATGTCACAGAGAGCAGCGAGGGAGAATCCGCAAGATGGCTCGGAAGAAGTGGATCCGAGCTGGGTCGGTGACTAGTGCCATCGATCGAGACTTGACCGACGAGAGACTATGTCAATCTCGTGAGTCTTGAGCGCGAGTAAAGCGCATCAAGAGTCAAGGTCGAGAGGTCCGTGGTGTCCTTGATGGTAGTCACCTTCATCTCCCAAACCCTAAGATCGAGTGCAGAAAGAATTTGACGAGCGTTATCCGAGTCGGAGTATGTGAGACCGACGGCTCGGAGGTTGCTCAAAATCTTGTGAAAGCGAGAAAGTACTCGTCAAGGGACTCACCGACAAGCATCTCGAATTCATGTATTCTCGCTGAACCGGTCTTGTCGAACCGTCTTGATCGGGTGGTGCCCTCATGGTATGCATCGAGGGTCACCCAGATGTCGAAGCGGACGACGGTGAGAGATGCGATCGAACTCGCTTCTACTCAACCCTCGAATGATGATGTTCCTTGCCTTAGCATTTGCCTCAACATCAGCCATATTCCCGGCATTGATGTTCTCATCGGCAGGAACAACAAACTGAATCTTCACCTTCCGCCAGATGGCATACCCCTGAGCCTGGATGTAAGTTTCCATTCGGCTTTTCCAGAAGGGGTAATCCGGGCCATCAAGATGGGCGGCTTGGTGGAATACTTGTCTGTCGCCATGGCTCGCAGGCCGGTTAAGATCTATAGAAAAGAGCTAACCGGCTCGATACCAATTGTAGGATCGAAACGGCAGCGGAGGGGGTGAATGTTGCTTTTAAAATCGCCTCAAGTATTCATAAATTTTGATCTTCAATAGCTTGACAAAAGGGACTAACAGTTTGGTTGAAATCAGAGTGAAGAAATGCCAAAGAAAAATAGCAGAAACTTAATTTTAGAATTGACAAATTGATCGCTTTGCGAAATGAGAACCGCAGATTGCTACCGAAACTCCTTGTCAAAACCGAGACAAGTATATCTCGCAGAGAAAACCGATTCCACTAGCCAAGTTAGCGCAACCAAGACAATGAAAAAGATGGAAACCGGACTGCATGCTATTTGTTAGAATCGACTTAGATCGATAAGTAAGTGGTAAAAATTTCAGCAAAACCGAGATCATCTAGACTACATGCAAGCAGGTCAAAACCAAAAAAAACATGACAAACCGAATGCCATATCTTTGCGCTAGCCGAAAATCGAATCGCAGTATTCATCGTAGCAAACCGATAAAAGCGCAGAAACCGAATGTCGCAGCAGGAAAACAAAGATTGGAGAATTCGACCAAGCCGAAAACTAGGAACAAGATTACTGTAGGTTGGGTTAAACAAGAGAAATCTTGTCAAAGGAAAATCTGTTCTTTTCAGGTTATCTGAACATCACTACAAGCCGAATAGCAAGGAATATATCAGTCTCAAACCCAAAAAGAAGTTGAGCAGTAGGACTGCTAAAGGATGGTTGGTCTGACTGAAAACTGAATAGGTAATTTGACTGTAGGCCAAAAACTGAAACACTGAGATTCAGTAAATACTTAGAGGAGGCAAACTGAAACATGCAACTGCACAGTGATGAAATTTAGCACATCCTGACTTTTCTTGCTGGCCGAGAGGAGCAGAACAACCGAAAATAGATCTGAGACAAATACTGCTATTGTCGAAAAAGCAGCAGCCGAACTGAAGTTCAGAGAGACTTGTCAGCTGAGAAATTCAGAGAAGGCTCAAAACAGAAAATGAGAGAAATAAACCTTTTCTTTTCAGATTAAGACACCAAAAACATAAACTAAATAAGATGGGAGCTCCGGACAACACAAGAAATCAACGAAACACAGAATTTCAGATTCGAGCCAAGAACCGAAAAAGTCTGGAGCTTCACCAAAATCCAAATTACTTCCTAACCTTTGATCCTATGGCCATGAAATTTTGAGGATATGTTAGCAATAGCCATAGGACTCTAGATATCAAGTTTCAAGCCAACTCACAAAGGGAAACGAAATCTGAGCCAAACCCTAGACATGCAAATGAAGAACAGAGAAGCAGTTCTTGAGCAAAAAGAGATAGAGAGAAAAGAAGAATCATCTCAAACACAGGATCTCATCAAAAGGTTTCATGGAGATGAATAATCACATAAGAGTAAAGATTACAACCATTTCAACCTCCATTTCTCAACCTAATTCACTCATCCTGAGAAAAACTCCAACAGAACTCAAAACCAAATGAACTCCACTCTTCTCGTGATTCTCACGAACACATGGAGGACAAGAGCGAACAGAGTCACACCAGGACACCCTTGCCCCCGCTCTCTCCCAACAACTAAAGCTTAAAAGCAAACAAACTTCTAAAGCCTCTTTTGACTCAATTGAAACCCTAAACCTCTCTAGAAGCCATGGTGGAGATGCAGCCCTTCCACTCCTTTTATAGCCTTGGCTAACGGGTCTCCGCCCCGTTACGCCCGCTAAGTCCAACGGCGCCCGCTCCCGCTTTTGCAGTTTTGCGAAATTCCCTGCCGCCCCTCCCGCACCTTCCGGAAGCTTCCGCCTCGCCCGCATGCCTCGCAACCACCTCGAGTCCACGCCGTCTTCGACACGCCCCGACCGTTCGACCTCGGCGCCACTGCGCTTAGTCCGGCCCACGTGTCTCGCCACGACTCGCCTCGATGTCCTGCGACATGAGACAAGAAACACGTCAAATAGCACCGCTCGATACATGAAAGCGTAAACAGAGATCAAACCTGTCGAGTCATCAGAATATGCAACCTTAACCCATACGACTAGGTTCGACCAAGTCCGACCGAGTCCGTTACGCCGCGCAACGTCTAGGTCCGAACCAACCGACTCAAACTCGACTTTTCGTAAAATGAGGTCAATTACTCATCATACACAACGGGATGACCACCACATGGTCTCTCACACACAGACAAGCAAACCATCACATAGCACCGCACGAAACAGTATAATCGATAATAGCACAAGTAAAGGTACTCAACACTAGAATACCCGTAACAAACTCAAACTCACTAAAACCACTGTCAATTACTCATCACCAACATGGGGATACCTCCACATGGTCTCTCATTACCATATAAACCAGTTCTCCACTCTATCACCTCATAATTCAACTTGGAGCATTACATTCACTACAATTATGAGTTTATGACCATTGCAGTTGGAAATGCTATAAATGCCCTATAATCAACAGTGATTACCACTACTATGTTTTGGGATAATACCTAGGCCATCGAAACTCCCTCATTCCACATTCAAGCAGGCATTACAATGCAGTTATTACATACTTTGACAAGTTTTCAAAGGTGGCATTCAAGTTGTTGTTGCATAAAACCCTCTAGCAATTAGAAGTTTCAAGTTGAGCAATTGGAGTGTTGCATCCAAAGTGTCTTCTTAAATGACTAACTGAGGCAGAGTAGTCACTTCATTGCATTTGTTTGACTGCCATCTCGCTAAGAAAAGGCAAAGAATGAACAATTTCTCTCTAGCAGAATGATGGATATCAAAATGCATGATTTGATGGTCTTTATTTTAGTAGACCACTGACAATTCTATCATATTCAATCTCAAACAGTTAGTTCAGTATGTTAAATGCAGAAGAGGTACTGGCAAAGTTAGGTTATGAAAAGAGATATTTCCTTTCGTTAGTTGCAAATCAAGATGGCATGCATTCATGTGAATCAAGAAGATCATCACAAGACATTTACAATGCACCCCCCAGTATAAGTTACACCTGCTAAGGTTTTATCTGATGATGGTTACGTCCGCCACACCTCAAACTATAATTTCTTGTGCTACATCCGCACTAACACCTCTTACCATCCGCCCAGATATGTAAAGCAAATTTTAAGATTTTCAAAGGCATAAAATACTTTAGACCAATGTATCAGTCACTTCCCTCCAATGGCTATCCAAAACCAGTTTTAAAAGATGATGATTAGGGCAAATTAATGTCCTGGCACTTAAGCAAGACTAGCATGACGCTTAAGTACAACCTATAGCTAGTAAAGTTACCATTTAGTATCTAGGGTGATAAGGATTATGTGACTCAAGTGTCCAAAGGAGGGTATAGCAATATTACAATGTTAGGTAGGTATGTATCTAACCTTAAGTTTAACATATATTTGCATAACAAATAATAGGTGGGTTTTTTGGGCTGATGGCTTATGACTTAAATATTTAAATTCTGGATGTTCGAAAGAGGTAGTATGCACAGAAAAATAGTCGCATGAGATTTTGGCCGGTACAGCTGAACTCAGTACACTTGTTACTATACTTTTTCTATTGCCTCCGCCTTCAAAAAATGCACCGTTTAAAAACTAGTTATTGTAGACAGTACGAGCATAAGCCACGAATAAGCCAAAAAGAACCCGCCTAATAGCATGCAATTTGATATTTAAATGAATATAAATTTATATAAAATGTAGGTTCAATATGATCAAAATAATAACTTGCCTTGCTCAATTTACCATAGCCTTGATTTTACTCAAAGCCTTCTTGGTCAATGATCTTGAAACTCTTTATAATGCCCTAGACATTGATTCGACATTTCCAGAAGTATTTAACGGATTCGCGGAGATATCTTTTTCTTCCGTTGAATCGCGAAGGCGGGTGTGGGCTGCAGATTTGTCTAAAAAGAAAAAAGAGAGAAAGAGGAGGGTCGGTGGGCTGTCCAGAGAGGGAGGCCGGACCTTCCACCTCCCACCTAGGGCCCAGGTCGGCCCCCATAGGCCCAGCCGCCCCCTTTTTCCCAAACCCCAGGCCACCCTCTCCCCTTGTGGCCGCCACCCTCTCTTCCCCTGTGCACCTCTTTCCCCCTATGCCCCGCTGCTCCCCCTGCTGGAAAGAAGAAGAGGAAGAGAGGAAGAAGAGGGAAAAAAGGAAGAAGAGGAAGAGAATGAAGAAGAGGAAGAGAAGGAGGAAGAGGAAGGAGGAGGAGAAGAAGAGGAGTAGGGTGATTTGTGCTAGTGTTCAGAGGTTCTTGTTGTGGTCTCCAAGGGTAACCAATAATTTTCTACCCCTTTGTTCTTAGCGTTTTCCCGATCGGGCTAGTTTTCGGTTAACTATTCGATTTGCGCTGTCTGCTATGTTCTGCAAATTAGGGGACCTTTTGTATGAAATTTGGGGATTTCCAAGTTGTCATTCACATCATTCCAATGAATGGTTTAGGAGTTATGAGTGCTGCCATGTTGCTGCCTAGTATGATCATTCAGGTTCGGGCAGTCGGTGGGAATTAAAAGATTAAAAGTAGAAGACAATTTTTCCTGTATAACCCATGAATATTAAAGTTGTAGAGGACTCAGAGACCTAGTTTTTATATTTTATTCATAATTTTTAGACAAGTGGATTGGGCGCAATAGAGGTTGTAAGTCTGCTGTGTAGTAGAGTTGGTTTCAGGATTCAGTTTCTGTTCATGGGCAGATTCAGAGGCCCTAATGATTTTTATGAATTTTCTTGTAATAACAGAAGTTGTATAAAATATTGTAATATAGCTTCTGGTAAAATTTTATAATTTTTAGAGTAGTTAACTGACGGTGGTCGTCTGTAGAAGATCGCTGGTCAGAACTTAGAGGCAGATTCTGTCCTCTGTTTTCCATTGCGGATTACACCCTTTTAACGGTGAAATAAAATTATGGTGACTTCGTGAAAGTTATAGCTTTTGTTATGTAGATTTAAAAAATGCTATTTGTTTCTATGGTCTGTTTGGTGGATAAAAAGATACAAAAAAGACAGGCAGCGCTGCTGCAATGGGCTAAACGTCGGAGCGGCAGTTTGAGAGAGAGTAGATGGGTTTGGGGCATAGTGCAGCTTTACCTTTTAGTTATGAATGTTTTATTGAGATTTTGTGCTAAGTGGTGACTTATGAACAGGTGGCTTTGCTCCTAACCTGCTTGAGCCCTTCGCCCCTTCGGTAGAGGCAAGTAAGCATAGCGGTTGTTGCTACAGTTTAACTTCTTAATTTAACTACCTTCACCATAATAATTGATGTGTGGTAATTAATCCACCTTTAAATAAAGACGCCCTTCTGTGCTAGATGTCTTATTTTAAATATTGTTGTCCATGTGGTTATTTTCCTAATGAATCAATCGTGGCCATATCATGCATGTCATAGCATGTCACTTGCATTGAAGTTATGTCACCGCACCTAGCTGCGATTGTACTGGTACAACATCGTATATGTAACACCCCAGTCCAACATTGGCCTGGAATGCTACTAAACTAACATCATAACAAAGCTAAGTTAAAGCATGCTATAAAATTTCGGCAGAGCCTCCTTTGTTTATCGATAAAAATTGAGGTTCCATCAGATATAATCAAAGATATAGTTTAACCATATGATATTTAAGCATTGCTAAGCAAATAGTTACGAAACTTAATTAAAACGCGGAAGCAAACTAGAGAGCTCTAATTCATCATTACATTATAATCTGAATGGCCATGAATCAAATACCACTTAAACTAGCCAACCATCAATAATTAAAGTTCTTTAATTCCTCCAAGGTAAATAACTCGTGCAAGTGCAACAACACTAATCCTCCTTTATTCCCATGCATGCTGTCCTCATGAAAGTACCTAAAACAATCAACAAACAACAACAACGACAGCAAGAGTGAGTACAAGACTCAGCAAATATAATAAGTAGTAACAAGAACAATCATGAACATTATCTCACAAATTTATCCATCAATCATAAAATGAACCATGCTATGCAATATGATCAAAAATCTCTTTATCTCTTCTCTTTCGCATTTTACCGGTAATGCGGAGTGTGCATCCGTCAATGCACACCCATGCTCGTACCATCATGCAGGGACCAATTGCCCATACTCCACAAGTATGGGGACCTTTAGCCCGTTATGACATCAACATGACGGGGACCTCGACGCTTGGTCATCTCGTGACCAAGACTTCAATATATCGGCATGATGCATATATGTGAATGTCTCAATAAAATAAAAATTGCATTCACCATATCCATGCATCATAAATTCTCATAATCACTTTCAAATGCAATCGACCATAAACGATATCAACATATCCTTATCATATCATGAACACATATACTCACAATTTAGATCAAATACCATCCATTCATCAAACATCAACAATTTATCAAACATCAATAATCCACACCATCAATCATAAACCGTCATTATACTTGCCTTAATCATGAGAAAACGGAGGATGAGTAGAAGGTGCAACCCCGCGAATCCGTCCTCCTCCTGAATAATAATTATAATATTTGCTAAGACAACAGTAGTGGGTCTTTAGATAAAAATAACAACACCCTTAAACTATCCCAACATATTTAACTTGACCCAAACTCAAATCTTCCCTCGGCCAACCCCTGACTTCTACAGACAGTCACCTTGAAAAATTCATAACTTTTGATAAAAAGGTTCAAATGAGGCGTTCTCAGATTCTATGGAAATATAATTAAATTATCTAACTAAACCTATTTGGGGAGCCTTCCAGATTCGGCCATCTTCTACCCGATCCAACCAGTTTTCCTCAATCTGTATTTATCTCGGGACAGCGCACTAAAACGCCGTAACTTCCACCACAAAATCGGAATTTGGACTTCTTGACATTTCTGGAAAGCTAAGAAAATTATCTACAACTTTCCTAATATGAAGATCCTCTGATTCGCCCGTTTACAAATTTCTAAAATCGATCTACCGAAACCCGTCGGGAAACCCTCCGAGATGCAAAACAGTCAACTTAGAAAAATCATAAATTTTGGTACGCAACTCGGAATCACGCGTTCTAAGACTTCACGGAAAGATAATTTCGTCCTCTACAATTCTCTAGGAGGGGTCCAGACCTGAATCCCCACGGATCTAACCCAAAACCGCCGTCTACCACATTCTGTCCTAGCAGTCCAGACTGACGAAAATTGCTATCAAGATCAAAGAATATTATTCTAATGGGAAACAAGGATTACCCCTTGACGAATGGATGAAGAACACGAAGATCTCCTCCCAAATTCTTCCTTTTCTCCTTCTCCTCCTTTTCTTCTCTTGTTCTTCCCTTCCTCCGGATCCGAATGCCTTGCGCGAACGATCTCCTTTTCCCGCACGAACGGCAGCCAATGGGGATCTTCCTCACCAACAATGGAGGAGAGGAGAGGGAAGGGAGCTGCTGGAGGTGGAGGAGGCGCAAGGAGGAGGGGTGGCGGCTGCTGGGGAGGAGGGAGGGAGGCGCAAGGAGTGGAGGGTGGGGCGGCTTAGGGTTGGGGAGGGTGGGAGCCTCCCTTTGGCGAATTCCACAGGCCAAGGCTCGTGCCCAGTTGCCGTGAATTTTCAGAAATCCCCACTAAAATTGTTGTTTTTAATTCTTTTCTAAAAGGTCCCTCTCTCCGATTACACAATTAATCGATTACTTCTCGAATCGCTTTTGGGGTGTTACATTCTACCCCGCTTAAACAGAATTCGACCCCGAATTCTTTTTGCGCTTACACTGAGGATTAATCACAACTAAAACCTGGCCATACTAACACGCATACTTTAAATTTTTTTTTATTCCTCCATGCTTGCACCCCGTGCTTAGATTAACTTCCCGATCCGAGCCATGATCGTGAGGGACCGACGACTCGTGCTAAGCTTCCATTTGGTACCGAACCTCACCACGCTTCTGTGGAAAATACTCTCAAAACACCGATCCCCACTTCAAATTCCGATCCTTTTCTCACATTCGCATAGCTTTTCCGTCTGCTCGGACGGCCCTGATTCTCTTTCACCAAGTCCACTCGTTCAGATGTCTTCTGGACCCAAAGCGGTCAACCTCCGATTCCTCGCAACTGACAGGAGAGATTAATTACACGTCGGGTTATTATTCCCTTTAGTACCAACCCACAGAACCTGCACAACACGTGTATCTCGTGTTTCCACTCTCAATCGATCTCTTTGCCTTAACAAGGAGTACCTCCTTTAACTACGGCGCACACCAGTGCTCGTTGTAAACAAACTCTGTTACTAACAGAATACAACAGAAAATAAAGGATTCTTGTTGCAATCACACATCACTCACTCCTTACCAAAGAGTCAAATCATAGAAGAAAAGAAAATCGAGGATTCAACACGAGAACCTCTCCACATTCCAAATAGGTAGTTTTGCAAACAAACAGCACATACGTAAAAGGAGAATCACTCAAATGTTCAACAAGTCCCTTACATAAATATATATCTCCGAACCAGAAAAACCACACAAGCCAACTTAAAGTCAACTTCAAACCACAAAAGAATCTTACTTTCATCACGTAGGTCAAACAAGAATCAAAAGAGCATTTTGCTACCCAAGAAAATATATATATACATGTATCTTTTTTTCTTTTAGGAATGAACTTTATCTTGAATCACGAGATTCCAAATCATCACATACCACACCAGCTCATTCCCTTTAAATTTGCAACATCAACACTATGCTCAAACCGAGTGCATCCGCCACGCCTATGTAGAAGGACTCTACTATTCTCACACTAACATGCTCTAGTCAACCCCTCTATCCACATGTTATTTTAATGCATAATTTCAAATGCACCTCATCGTTAGTTTCACCCACAATCTCTTCACCACTATTCTTTAAGGATAAACAATCATGGGATTCTCAGCCCACACACTCATTTATTACACCCAAGGATACTATCATGGTTCATCACACTATTTAGAATCCACCCATTCCACTATTCTCACGCAACATCATTAGCCATTTAGGTCTTAGCATAGATCATTAAACCAAAAATTTTCCATCTCCAGGGTTCCTATTCATGTACTTCGACAATTGATACAAAACTCTCGAATTTGGTGACTAGAATCTTTCACAATCAACCATGCTCAATCATTAACATCTATTTAAAAACTCATTCTCAACTTGATTATCTATAGGAAGATTCTAACTCCTGGAGGGTTACTCACTGAATCCAATTCATACATGGCAATAATCTCAACATTTTCTACTATCCCAAAAATTATCATAACAGTCCGACTTCTTCACAATTAAAATCTCATTACTATACCATCATAATCCTCCTCCCTACAAGTACCCAATCACGATACTCCAATAAAATTGATCAAGATTCTCATACTTTCAATAATTCTAATGTTCCTTCCAAATAATCGTAACACTCTTGAACAACAATTTACTATAGGTTCTTCTAGTTGCAACAGTATAACTAGTTAGCTCCAAAGGCAACATCTTCTTTAAATCAAATCTTCTCCGAGAATTATTCGACAGAATCAAATTGTCATTCCAAGAATCTCAAACAACTTGACACCCACACTCTCACCCAAACCAATCACATAATCACCGGCCAGTTACCAAACATATCCTAAAAGGGCTTGCAACCCAAATCGATTACCCTTTCTTAGAGAGATAAAAGAAGTGCTACCAATCGCAATATACACCAGATCAAGAGAAATAGATCGGATCTTAGAAATCAAAACATAAGATCACAGTTGAAGCCACATTCCCCTCAAGATGAGAAATATCGAATATCAACCAATAAGAATACAACCTTATCATTTTAAACTCAAGAAACTCTTATGCAGTGAAAATAAGAAATCAAGCACACCTACAGAAGTTACACAAACTGACTCCATCATCAAATACTTTTACCGCAATCTTTTTTTTTACCAAAGAGAACGATTTTTCTTCGATTACAATATTACTTTATCAATTCCAACGAAAGAGATTTGAAGACCACGAATCATAGATCTTTTAAGAACAAATAAAACTTCTCAACGCGTTAGTTTGCTCAAAACAATTTTCAGCTTCCACCTAAGTCATGAGGTCTAGAAGGTCGCGTACGCAAATCCCAAAACTTTTGATTTAAATACTATCATGGAAGTTATCAAATTCTTTTATTTATTGAACATTCGGCATTTTCATCAAACCACATACTGATAATCATACTAACATCAAAGTAGTACACTCCTAACAAGAATCATCATATTCTCATATCCCTTTATAACTTTTCCAAAAGGAACATATTAATTCACTTCATCATGTTTCTATTATCTAAACAAGACTGCAACTACTTGATCTAGGAAAAGCCTAGTGCGCAAGCCACCATATTAGAACAAAGCTCTTGAACAAGATACTAGAACAGGGCATGATTGCTGAACATGCTAGTATAAATCTCTCATTAAGTTTCATATATTCAATCCTTTTGATGCTCAACTCTAATTTAGCTAAAAATTGATTGTACTCTAGTCATTACTTAGCAATAATTGATTATTATTCTATTATAGCAACAATCATGATCCTAACTCCGGTTTACAATCATAAAACAATCATGAGCATAGATTCAGCATTTCATCTATGTTCAACAATTAGAACGAAATAACTTTAAACTTCAATAAAATCAGCTTTGTAAGACAAGATTCTACAAGTCAATACATCAACCTTCATCTATTTCTTTATACATATTTCAACAACTCAGCATGATGAAAGATTTATGAAACTAGAAGCTGAACATGCTCATACAGTATCTAAATAAATGACAGATTAAAGGTTAATATTTCCAAGACAATATCCCAACACCTCCTTACTAATCATTCCAAATGGTCAGATTAATTACTAAAGACAGACATAATTCAATTCATCCAACATGATAGAAATTTAAACAGTCATGATAATCATTCTAATTCTCTTTTGCACACTCCTCAATAACTCCATGAATTCCAATCATGAATAGACAAGTTATTAATCATAGTTCTTCTAAAAACTATTACAAGGCAATATCAAATTAATCAATTTCACTTCAAAGATGCTAGTGAAATTAATTATGCACTACGCTAACATATCCACTTGATAATTCATACTTTATGAATTAGTTTATATGATTACCACCTTTCACTTAAGCATAGCAAAACACCATAAATATTTTTAACACTCTCTTTCAGAAAGAAGAGGAAAAACTTCAACACACACGAAATAATCCCAAGAAATTCCTTGATCCCAAAGCTTTCCTATGTCAGCAAGTTTACAACATAAAACATTCATTGATAAAAATACCAAGCGAACAAATAAGACATGTTTCACAACATGACACAACTCCCACGAAGGGACCAACCTTGCAAATCAACAATGTCCCCAAATAGCCAAAAGCGTCTCAATTGCTTCAAAGAACATGTAGAGACCAAATAAAAACCCTCAACTAAAATGAATCACAACCCCAAGATAAATTCATCCTCGACAACAGGATGAGAATTGACTGAATTCAACTCAAGGAATAGAGAAACTTTTCTAAAGAACTTATTCCTAACCTTTGAAATTAGTTTACCCAAGGAAAGATCCCTCATCAATTGAATACCACAGAGAGTGCTATAACTTGGCCATACCTACGGCCGCACCGCGATCTCTGTCTCTCAACTTAACTATCCACACACATAAGTCATATAGTCCAAATCATAAGCACCCAAAAGATCATCTCATAGCAAGTACAAAGTCAAACATTAGGCACATATTCAATTATGATAATCGACGGAAATGTAGATGCAATGCAAACCCCATTCCCACCTACAGTGCTTAGTGTGTCAAGTTTAATATTTCATCAACCACGGACCCTACACCGCTCGATACTAATCTGTAACACCCCAGTCCAACATTGGTCTGGAATGCTACTAAACTAACATCATAACAAAGCTAAGTTAAAGCATGCTATAAAATTTCGGCAGAGCCTCCTTTGTTTATCGATAAAAATTGAGGTTTCATCAGATATAATCAAAGATATAGTTTAACCATATGATATTTAAGCATTGCTAAGCAAATAGTTACGAAACTTAATTAAAACGCGGAAGCAAACTAGAGAGCTCTAATTCATCATTACATTATAATCGAATGGCCATGAATCAAATACCACTTAAACTAGCCAACCATCAATAATTAAAGTTCTTTAATTCCTCCAAGGTAAATAACTCGTGCAAGTGCAACAACACTAATCCTCCTTTATTCCCATGCATCTGTCCTCATGAAAGTACCTAAAACAATCAACAAACAACAACAACGACAAAGAAGAGTGAGTACAAAGACTCAAAGCAAATATAATAAGTAGTAACAAGAACAATCATGAACATTATCTCACAAATTTATCCATCAATCATAAAATGAACCATGCTATGCAATATGATCAAAATCTCTTTATCTCTTCTCTTCGCATTTTACGTGTAGACGCGGAGTGTGCATCCGTCAATGCACACCCATGCTCGTACCATCATGTACAGGGACCAATTGCCCATACTCCACAAGTATGGGGACCTTTAGCCCGTTATGACATCAACATGACGGGGACCTCGACGCTTGGTCATCTCGTGACCAAGACTTCAATATATCGGCATGATGCATATATGTGAATGTCTCAATAAAATAAAAATTGCATTCACCATATCCATGCATCATAAATTCTCATAATCACTTTCAAATGCAATCGACCATAAACGATATCAACATATCCTTATCATATCATGAACACATATACTCACAATTTAGATCAAATACCATCCATTCATCAAACATCAACAATTCATCAAACATCAATAATCCACACCATCAATCATAAACCGTCATTATACTTGCCTTAACCGCGAGAAAACGGAGGATGAGTAGAAGGTGCAACCCCGCGAATCCGTCCTCCTCCTGAATAATAATTATAATATTTGCTAAGACAACAGTAGTGGGTCTTTAGATAAAAAATAACAACACCCTTAAACTATCCCAACATATTTAACTTGACCCAAACTCAAATCTTCCCTCGGCCAACCCCTGACTTCTACAGACAGTCACCTTGAAAATTCATAACTTTTGATAAAAGGTTCAAATGAGGCGTTCTCAGATTCTATGGAAATATAATTAAATTATCTAACTAAACCTATTTGGGGAGCCTTCCAGATTTGGCCATCTTCTACCCGATCCAACCAGTTTTCCTCAATCTGTATTTATCTCGGGACAGCGCACTAAAAAGGCCGTAACTTCCACCACAAAAATCGGAATTTGGACTTCTTGACATTTCTGGAAAGCTAAGAAAATTATCTACAACTTTCCTAATATGAAGATCCTCTGATTCTCCCGTTTACAAATTTCTAAAATCGATCTACCGAAACCCGTCGGGAAACCCTCCGAGATGCAAAACAGTCAACTTAGAAAAATCATAAATTTTGGTACGCAACTCGGAATCACGCGTTCTAAGACTTCACGGAAAGATAATTTCGTCCTCTACAATTCTCTAGGAGGGGTCCAGACCTGAATCCCCACAGATCTAACCCAAAACCGCTGTCTACCACATTCTGTCCTAGCAGTCCAGACTGACGAAAATTGCTATCAAGATCAAAGAATATTATTCTAATGGGAAACAAGGATTATCCCTTGACGAATGGATGAAGAACACGAAGATCTCCTCCCGAATTCTTCCTTTTCTCCTTCTCCTCCTTTTCTTCTCTTGTTCTTCCCTTCCTCCGGATCCGAATGCCTTGCGCGAACGATCTCCTTTTCCCGCACGAACGGGAGCCAATGGGGATCTTCCTCACCAACAATGGAGGAGAGGAGAGGGGAAGGGGAGCTGCTGGAGGTGGAGGAGGCGCAAGGAGGAGGGGTGGCGGCTGCTGGGGAGGAGGGAGGAGGCGCAAGGAGTGGAGGGTGGGCGGCTTAGGGTTGGGGGAGGTGGGAGCCTCCCTTTGGTCAATTCCACAGGCTAAGGCCCAGCCCAGTTGCCGTGAATTTTCAGAAATCCCCCACTAAAATTGTTGTTTTTAATTCTTTTCTAAAAGGTCCCTCTCTCCGATTACACAATTAATCGATTACTTCTCGAATCGATTTTGGGGTGTTACAGTATATTGTCATAGTACGATGCACACTCTTACGTTGCTAGGTAAGATTTCAGTTGATCATTTGCATACATATGTGTTTCATAAGGATAAGCCTTATTATGAGGTTTTAAGAGATATTGACTCATGAGAGTCACTTGTGGCATAAGGTAATATCTGGTGGTTGCCGTTGGTGTAAGTAGAGGAATGGGCTCGTGAGAATCACTTGTGGCATGGGGTATTTTTCTTGTGATTGCTGTTGGTTGTAATTGTGGTTTTGGATATTGGATGAGGCTATAGTGTGGATGTCGAGAATTAATTGTTAATGTCATTAATTTGATGTTTAATCATTCATCATTTAATTAATTTGTTAAATGATTTGCTTGCTGAGATTTCATCTCACCCCTGTATTCCCTCTCCCAGGTGATGCTTGAGCAGTTGGAAAGGGTAGTGCAGCACGACACCATTACACAAATCTTCATAAGTTTTGCCATAATAAGTTAGAGGATTATATTCTTAAAGCACTTCTTTCTCTCAGTCGTTGAGCACTGTATCTTAATGATGCTAGATCGTGGTTGGTATTAGTGGGGCTGAACATTCAAAGCTAGGTTGCTAAAGGATGTTATTGTGTAGTTTTATGTTCTTATGTTGTTTTACTATCCTCTATTAATTGATGTGATGTCATGCTTTCGCGTAGCCTTTTGTTTCTAGGGAGGTGCTGCCGGATTTTCTTGTAATCCAGCGGGTCGTAAGTGTAGTTTAGTAGCATCCTGGGGTAATGTGGTTCCTAGGGTGTTACACTCTTGGTTTTCATTTCTATCTTGATCCCTTGTTTTTTTGAAACTTTAACTTCTAATTACACGATAACTGATCGAAAACAAAATAAATCAAAAGAACTTCAAAAGTACAAATAAATTCAATTGAGCTTAGTTAAGTCTTGCTATGATTGAAGATATGAGAGAAGATTTACCGAGTGCGGGATGCTTGGAAAGGTTAAACATGGTTCGAGTGATAGAGGAAATGGTGGAAAAGCTTTACCAAAAAGAATAAAAAGAAGGATCGATGTTCACTGAATATTCCTAGGAATATTCTGCTTCAGGTTGGGTCGTAGCTTAGACATAGCCGATTGCAAGATTACCAAGGCTTGATCTTTAATTTAAATACTTCTTTAATTAATTTATATTTATTAAGAAAGTTCTTTGAATTGTGATAGATATGAGAGTCTCTCTAAGAGGCTGGGCATTATTTGATGAGTGTTGATACTTAGGATTCAGGGCACGAGTTCACATGTATGAGAGTAGCTTTAATTTGCTGGGTTAACCTTTAGAGTTCATATTTTTTCTAGAGTTCTCTCTTCAAGTTGTGCCTTGGATTATTGGTCATTATTTATTCTTAATTATTATTGGTGGTTTTAAATCCAAAGGTAGATGATTATTATTTACAAATTATATTTTCATCATTGCCTCCCAAGTATATTGGTATTCGCATATGAGTGGCAATGACTACTACTACAAAAAGGCTTATACTTGATGCCTCATTACAAACGATTACTGTCAGTATTAAATACAATCACAGATGGTTTAGGTTTAGCGACCGTCTATATTGCTGGCTATGCTAAAAATCATCTTTGAAGATGTAGTATCACAGACGGTTCATGTTGAACACCGTCTATGAAGCATCACAGATGGTTCTTAACAAGAACCTTGTGTGATATTATTAAATATCACAGACGATTTTTCTTAAAACTATCTATGATACTTCATAGACAGTTTGTATTAAAAACCGTCTGTGATAATTTCACTTATTGCAGACCCAACCCTCACAGATCTGTCTTAAATTTCAAATATGTTCTCACAGGCTGCTGCTTTAAGGAGGTGGGGCTTTGAGGCCATTTGGTGAAAGGAGACTGTAGATTTGGAAAGAGTTATTGTAGATCCATTTGTTCTTGACTATCTATTGTTAGTAATTTTCTCATAATTGCATTATATTATAGATCTAGCTTGGTAAAGAGAGAATTGAAGATGGTTTAGATGTAGCTTTATGTAGAGAAAAGATTAATTACATCTAGCATGATTTAGGGTTTAGGGTTTAGACCGTATCATCTTCAACACGAGGTTCAAGATTGTGTCTTTACGGTGAATTTTGAAGACTTGTTCTTTCTCTTCAACCTCGACGCCTTCGACACCGCACTCATTCAATGTTGGACACTGTAAGTGTGTACAATCACGATCTACGTTCGTGTAATACCGATAAATATCATATATAACTCCTTTATTTTGTGTGTGTATATATACACATATGGTTTCTGATGCCAGATCAAGGAGAGGGGCTAAGAGAGGGGGGATAAGAGAGAAGAAGGGATGTGGGGTCAGTTGTGAGAGAGAAGGAAAAGAAGAGGGGCTTAGCAAAATTGGGAAATTGGGTTTGGATTAGAAATTTCATTTTTGAGATTTGGATTTGGATTTAAATTTGAATTCTCTGCTCAAATTACTTGGATGCGAATTTTAATCCTCCTTTGCTTTTGCTCTTGTGTAAATTGATTTTAACTTTCATTTTTTGATTTGAAATTCAAATTTGAAATTTGATTGATTTGTTTCCAAATGCTTTGGTTCTTAATTCTTGGTTTTTATTTTACTATTCCTTATTTGAGTTCAATTTGCAAAAGGCCAATTAAGAATCCAGGAGAATTTTCAAATAACACCGGAAGAAATAAAAAGATTTAAAATCTGTCCTAAATTTTTACATTCCCATTTTTGGATGTTACATAAAGCATGCATGCAACACTTCCCTTTTCTTTCCATAATAGCGCACGCAGCAAGGATGACACCATCAAGTTTATGCCTTTGTCAGTTAGTACCTACTGTGAAAACTACGTACAGTTTTACCAGTCCATTGATTGTATTGAGCACCGTTACTCGGACGAGAATCGCAGTATGGCAGCTATGCTCTACCAGCAAGATATATACTTAAACACTACCATCTCCTTAAAAGAAGAGTAGGATAAATACGTATCAGTTCTAATGTTGTACTACAGTGCTACTTTTTTTTTCTTCTCCTTTTGCGAGGATTTTGGAAGCTCGAACGTACACGCCGTAGATGAGACACGCCTAATCATTCGGCACGGACCCCGACCCCGACCCCGTTCAAAGCGTGGTGGTACTGCAATCCACAGCCCTGGGAAGCACGGTCGTTCGACGCCAAGCCATGATGCCGCCTCGGACCCCAAGCCCGACGTACGCCAGCCCAGCCGGCCAGGCCAGGCAGGAGGAGATCGAGAAGAGAGAACAATCCAAGATCCATCATCCCCCGTCTTTAAACTTTTGTTTCTTCTCTCTAGGGGAAAGCAACGAAAGAAAGCAGGGCAGTAGGTGAGTAGTATAAAAAGATCCGAGATCCATCCATGGCCTGGCCACGAGCCGTCCGCCGTCCGGTCAACAGAGCCCATGATGGGGCATCCGTGCATGGTTTCCAAACTCCCATTATGATCTTCGGGACCCCAACGGGCGCCCGAGTACTAAACTTTTCCCTCTCTTTTCAAATTTTAAGGCGATGCTAGCATAGCAGTAGAGACTAGAGAGAGGAGCGACGCCGATGCGAACAAAAGCAAAGGAACGAATCCAGCGCAGTGCAGTGCCGTGCGCGCGCGCCTAGCTACGCATGGATGGATGCACGCACGCATACGCATACGCATATGGCTAGCGGGTGGCTGGGCCGGCGTGCGCGGTCATAATTCGGCGCATTTCTTGGCGCCCAATGAAGATCTCGCGGCACCGGAACCGTGCCGGATCGGGCGCCATCATCACCTCACCTCCCTACGCCCCCGCACTCGATTAGCCCCTCACCGCGCCCGCGCACCCAACCCAACTCCACCACCTACGCAGGCGAGACGCGACGAGAGAAGAGAAGCCGTATCGGACCGGTCACTCGCCTGCGCGCGCGCGCGCGCGGCGCGGCTCCCCCCACGCGACGCCACGCCCATGGCACACGAGCCCCACCAACTGGCCAAACCAATGCGTGCGGTGCGGTTGCCATGGCGTGCGTGCGCGCGTGGCGTGCCGCGTGGGCTCGCAACCGCATCGATCGACACCTGGGTACCTGCGTGCACGAATCGATCGAATGGAAGACGAGTGCGTGCGTAGTGGTAGATGGTACCAATAGTAGCGCGATATACTAACGCTGCACTGTTGCTGCTACTATATCCGCATGGAGCGGGGCCCACCAGTCAGGGGAGGCTCGCTGTCTGCATGCTACTCGCCG
Organism: Bonia amplexicaulis; assembly: GCA_036346245.1. Lineage (NCBI taxonomy): Eukaryota > Viridiplantae > Streptophyta > Magnoliopsida > Poales > Poaceae > Bonia > Bonia amplexicaulis. The sequence continues at coordinate 10,718,512 of CM070738.1, read as the reverse complement.
CTGCCACTGCGTTTGGTCTTTGGCTTGGACGGCATGATGGCGGCGATGATGAAGGCGTCCATGCATCGGGCGACCGCTGCTGCGCCTCCCTTCCGACAGCTGCACGCCTCGAGGGGGAGTCTGCGCCCTGGACGTGGTCTACGGTGGGGTTCGCGGTGCGTATATTATGAGCGGTATGATGGCCCCTCCATCCGCCCGTTTCCCCTTCGCCGCTACAGAAATCACTCGCTCCCTCCCTCCCTCCTTCCGTGGGCCCCCCTCGCAGTGCACATGACTCAATGACGTAGGCACGCTAGTTTGTGCTCCGTATGCAGTACCAGTACATACATAACGTGCTGTAATTGTTGTACTGCACTAATCTTCTTAATTATCTGTTTCAATATTGTATAGTCATCTTTTGATATTTTTTTTATGGAGTAGCATCCAATTCGTTATCTACAGACTACAGGCTGAGAGAGAGGTGTGCAACTGCAAATGTGATGGTTTGTCGATTGGCATCTAGAGCAGAGGATTAGTCCGCACTAGCATGATGGAAGGAGAGAGGAATCAAAATTTATTATTTGTGGATACATGTACATGCGGGACATGTTTTGGCCCACCCATGGACAGGTGGGACAAGGTGTTCCCCATGTCTTGTTATGTTGCACTCAAGTTTGCTGTTACAAAAGATAGAAGCACGCTATTATACCTCCATGCCATGGAATGAAGGGAATTGAATACCTCATTATTTTTTTCTGCTTTACCTCAGTCGGCAATGAATAGCGATGGGCGCCCCTTATTTTCACCGTTATCTAAAATAGAGTGAACAAATTGTGTTATCTCGGCTAGGAATGAAAATAAATCGAATATTCATCAAATGCAATACAATTTGAATAATCCCTATATTATAGCCGGGGGACTCTTCGCCCGGCCGCGCGTGCCACGCCAACCTTTTTTTAAAAAAGTTCCTGTATTTTTCGAAATTATGTAAAGATCCTTACTTTGGCAAAAAAAGGTCCTAGCAGGTTTTTTCCGAAAACCCTCTTCACTTCACCGAAATTGCGTGTTCTTTGTCGGATAGCACCACACGGTTTTCCAAAATTACGTACGGGTCCTTATTTAGTTACATATAGGTTCTTACTGGTCCTCGATTTTTTGCGAAAAGTCCTTCTATTTTTCCGAAATTACGCATGTGTCCTCGATTTTTTTTTTGAGAAACCCCACGAATTATCGCTTCTTTTGCTTCGGTCCATATAGTAGCTAGCGTGGCGTGCCGCCGCGCTTACGCAGCTAGTATTCCTGTATTTGGTACAAATCAGATGAATATGAAATACCAACACGAATACTATGTCTGTTCAATTTGGTTGAATGTAACTTGTATATATGGCTACAAAATAATGACCTTTGCACTACTACAAAAAGCCTAATACTAGACGTCAAATCACAGACGGTTTTGTGAAACCGTCTATGATGTACACTATCACAGACGGTTTTAATTTGAAGGCCGTCTCGTGGTGTTTGTAGAAGGAAAGGAGTATCACGACGGTTCTTAACGCCAACCGTGCGTGATATCGAATACAGACGGTTTTATAATAAAACCGTCGTGATATTCAGATATCCTGCACGGTTTTATTGTAAAACCGCTCGTGATATCGAACATCGCGCACGGTTTTATTATAAAACCGTCGTAATATCTGAATATCACGCACGGTTTTATTATAAAACCGTCAGGATATTAGAATATCGCTGACGGTTTTATAATAAAAATCGTCGCGATATGTTTCCGCCTTGCAATTCCTTAAAATTTTATATTTTCCGCTTGAGTCCAAGTATGATTTAGTTTTGAGACACATTCAAGAAACGGCATAACTTTTGCATACGGTGTTCGTTTTTGACGTTCTTGTACTCGTTGGAAAGCTAACGACGAGCCCGATCCAAAAAAAATGACTAGCTTGCGCCAGTCGCCCTCCAAGACCCCAAAAATCGGCTATCTTTGGACCTAAACTTGCATCGCAAGTTTTTATTCTGTTTTGCCCTTTTCTTGGTCTTCCTTTTGGAATTTAGATTTTGCTTCAACTTAAAAGTTGTAGATCTCATCGAAACCTTTCAAATAAGTATATATAAGCTATATAAAACTTTGCTATTTTATCTTTTTAGACTAGTTGTTTATATTGCATCAGTATATAAAATTTTGTGCTTAATTCACGACGGTTCTATATATAGAACCGTCTGTGATATTCATTCATCACAGGCGGTTCTATATATAGAATCGTCTGTGATAATCTGTGGGCCCGTCGATCCTTCTCAACCCAATCCTAGCCAATAGAAATCCACCAATCCTTACCCCCACAGATCATCGCTCTGCCTCTCCGTCCCCGCGCCAAAAAATTTTGCACTCCCGCCTCTCCCAGCCTTGCTGTTCTCCCTATAAATATAACCAAAACCCAGCCTTGCTGTTCTCCTCTTTGTTATCCTCCTCCCTGCTGTTCTCCTCCTTGTTGTTCTTCTCCTCTTTGTTGTCCTCCTCCTTGCGACGACGACAAGTCTACGGGAGGCAAGACACCGCAGAAGCCAACCGCAGACGCTCAATCAACACCAACGATGGTGGGCGTCAAAGACATCCAGCTCATGCGTGCATCAGGGGCGAGAAGGCATAGATGATCTTTGCTTTTTCTTTGTTCTTGTTGTGTAACCTGTTTGTTGTTTTGAGATATTGTAATGGTAGGCTCTAATCTTAATAAAAATGGATGTTTTATGTTTGTGAAATGAATTGAGATGTGAATTGGATGTATATATGTACATGTTGATTTGCTTGTTTCAGAGGGCATGGCTAGCATTTCCTGAGGCTAGCCAATAAACAGAAATAGGTTTAGGAGTAGAAGGGAATATCACAGACGGTTTTTAGTTAATAACCGTCGTAATATATAAATATCACGACGGTTTTAGTTAAGAACCGCTCGTGATATTTGCACCACGCACGGTTCGAAACCGCTCGTGATGACCTCGTATCATTACTGACCCATAAATTCAGACGGTTCACAAAACCGTCTGTGATGACGTTTTTGAACCGTCTGTGATGACCTTTTCTGTAGTAGTGTTGGCTCCTGTAGACAAAAGAATTAATTATTGCAATATATTAAGTTAACCTCAGGAAGCATTCAGATAGATAGCTAACATAAAATAACAAGCCATATTCGCATTCCATATTGTTTCAATTTCGAATAGGGATCTCATGGCAAAATCCAAATCAGATTCATATCCCGTTGGATACAGATTTCAATCCGTTTTACGGCGATCTTGTTCAACTTGAAAATGGTTACTTCATTAGAAAGTAGGAGTACATTCAAAATTTGGTGCTCCATCCCTCCAACAAAAAGAGTTCCCCTGACATGTTAAAGTAGATTGATCTCACTCGTTGCACGATTCATGTACATGAGTTCTTCACATATCTAGTATTGTAGCTTTTTTTTTTCAAATTTAATCCTCGAACATATTTATGCAAATTTAGTCCCATCCCTAACCTCGGCAGCAACGCCACGCTACCCTAGCTTGGGAGGAGTGCGCCTCCTCAACAGGTCACTCCAACTCGGCAGCGAACGAACCATCGCATCAGGCGATGGGCCCCTCCATCTTGCTGCGCCTCAGGAGCTCAGCAGTTCCTACCGGGATGCACATGCTCAACAGGAAGGGTGGGCCATAATCGGCGAGAGCGACGACAGTATGTGGCATGGCAGGTTGCAGTTTAGACGATTTTTTTAATAATATGTTATTGAAAATAATGTAGTAATGAAAAATGTATGATTCACAAAAATTTCTCGCATTTTTGTGCTTTTAGTAGCTTTGAAACAATAGCTAACTATTAATGTTCGAATTTGAAGTGTGCGTCACGTTGCCACTAAGTAATTTACCATTTCGAGCTTGACATAACACTTCATAATGAAAGAGTGAATTACATGGAGCGTATAGTTTGATTAGGTGCATATGTTTGCCTAACACTACTATGATACAAATGGCAACATGCACGAACAATTAACCCAAACTACAACTAAGGTACATGTGTGCATTTTGAAATAAAAAATACTAGGGATGGAAAAGAAGTCAGGCTGGCGATCATACATCCTATGCATTCGGGTCTATCGGTGTCTTTCTCTTGTCTTCCCTAGGGCTTTGGCTTTCACGATGGCCATCTAGTACTCAATTTGTAGGACATGTTCAGCCTTGTCCTAGTCTGAAATAGCCTCCCATTCAACATGGGCATCGAGGGCCACCGGCACCTTTCCCTTGTGTTCCCACCTCTCTGCCTTTCCCTTGTCTTCTAGGGTGTAAGATTTGCAATGGGTGAAGTCTCAAGTGCCACTAAGTAGTTGAGTATGTATTTTTGCTCAATGAAAGTGATTTACATCTTAAAGTGAATTACAACTCAAAATCAATTACAAAAGAATGTTCATGTATTGTCGCCAGAGTTACAATTGAATTACAACTCAAAGTGAATTACAATTAAATGAATTACAATTGAATCAAATGTTTGGACATGTATTAATCGATGTCGCCAAAGAAAAACTCTCCTTTCGAGTCAATGACCTCCGTCATCAAGAAGGTGGAGAGCCATCCTCGAACGTCCAAGAGTTTGTTCAGATCGAATGAACTTGATTTGATTGTCATGCCCCGTCGCTAGGAGGAGTAAAGTAGTGAGCATATAAATTTAATTTGATAATTAGTAAATAATTATTGTAAGATTGACAAACCTCTGGATCATTTGTCTTAACAATCCTGATTTCCTACATATGATGGCAAACATAGAATGCATACATATTGGCTTGTAGCTGCTGATAGCACTGCAAAAATAGAATTATATACATAGGAATAGTCAGTTCAAGAGGTATTATTACGAAGTATGATATATGATTATTGTGTTGTACTGGGTACCGAAAATCACGTCCTGTGTTGTAGTGTAGCACTCGATTCCTTGTGTTTCCCTCCCCGAGCAACATAGACGCTGAACGACCTACGTGATTCTGAAAGGTTATCCTTAGCCATTGTAAACAAAGGAAAAACTACAATAGAGTTATCTATGAAAGAAATAAGCATACCTGTCGAGTGTTTATTGCACAAAGGTGAAGTTGTGGTCATTCTTGAGTAGGGAATCAAGATATATTACCTTATTCCACCTTGGTACATTGATTATATGCATCTAGTGCCACCTACTCATGTATGTCACCATAGTTATTAAACCTAATTTCATGTTGTGCATAAAGTACAAATGAAATTTGTGTAGCAACTAGTGAAGCACTTACCCCTTGTTGTAGGACACAAACGTGTAGTCCTTGTTGCTCTAAGTAAGCAATTCTGTCATTATGTAATTCTCAATGTAGGATGCGTCTTGGGTGAAGCATTACTCAGAGATCAACTGTGGGTCGAGGAAACCCATCGGTTCTCATAATCATCGGGCTTCTTGCATTATGTATCTATATATAAGCAATGGGTTATGATATTTATCGATATTACATGAATGTAGAACATGATTGTACACACTTACAGAGTCTAAATCATAAAAGTGAGGCACCGAGGGCGTCGAGGTTGAATAGTTCGAATAAGTCATCGAATCATAACTCAAAATACAGGACTCAAACATCTTAAATGATATATATGAACTAGCACTACATATATGACCAATATATACTATTGAACCATATATGAACTAGCACTGTATATAGACTAAACCTCATCCATGAGAGGCAGCAAGCACCAGGGTAAAACCGTCGATGGCAGAGAGGCTAGAGCGAGGCAGCGCACTAACCCAGAGACATCGGAGAGATCTGGAGGGAGGCAGCGGACAAACCAAGAGATGATGAAGAGAGCTGGAGGGAGGCGGCAGAGGAAGTTGAGCTGGCTTGGATCAGGCGGCGATGGATGCTGAGAAGGCGTGGGTATGCTGAGGAAAACATAAGTGTGCGCAGGAGTAGTGGTTTAGGTTTTCGCCCTAAGTGTTTGTATATATAGAAGAATATTATCACAAAGGACTAATACAAAAACCGTCTGCAATGGTCACAATACAGACGATTTTAAAAATAACCATCCGTGATATCCGATATATTATAGACAGCTAATACAAAAAAAACATCTGTGATGGTCTACGTATCACAGTTGGTTTTGTGTTAGAAACTGTCTGTTCATTGTATAGCTAAATTTTTTTCTATTTTTCATCTAGCCTCAGGAAATGCTAGCCATGCCCTTAGAAAATAAGCAAGAAGATTATAGATAAATAACAGATAAGTGAATTACAACTCAAAATGATTTACAACTCAAAGTGAATTACAACTCAAAATTCCACTTGGCTATTTCCTTTTAAAAAATAGCCATTCATGATGATCGATGCGTACATAGGTAGCTTCCTCACTGGGTTCTTCCTCAGGCATAATGTCATCTCCAAAAGGAGGCAACTCATCAAATTGATTATACTATCCCTTATCCATGATATTCTCAACTCCAACAATCCTTTTTTCTATGAAGAACTACGTAGCGATTTTAATAGCAACAGGAAATATTTGTGTCATCAGCATATGACAATCATGACACTTCATACCAATTAATTTTAAATCTTCCATAGAAACAAGTTTTTTCATGCTGGTAGAGTAACCAGACGAAACTCACACCTTGTAAACTCTGCCACAGTTCATTTCTCTTGGCCTTGGACAGAGTGTAGCAAGCTAGTGGAATGTACGTTCAACCTTTATCGATCTCTTTCAGTAGTAACTCGGTCATTATGTTCATATCAACCAATTCACGTCGTACATTGATATCATCCTTTGTTTTGTTATGAATGTTCAATAAGAGACCAATCAAGCTATCACATATATTCTTCTCCACGTGTATGATATCGATACAGTGGTGAACTTCTAAGTGTTCCCAATATGGTAAGTCCTAAAAAATTGATCTTTTCTTTCAGATGTTCTTCTGATGGGTCCTCAATTTATGTCTATTTCCAAGCACAACATTGATATACTTAACCATATCATAGACCACTTTCCCTCTAATAGGCTTGGAGTTGAACCATCTTCCTTCTTTTCATTAAATTGTTTCTTCACCTTGCGGCATAGGTGACAATTGCGAAGGAACCTACGGTGACACATGTACACAGTTTTGCGTGAGTTATTCAGCCACATACTCTTGGTATCATCTGAGCAATGAGGACAGGTTTTGACTTCTTTGTACTCAAGCCCGATAGTTTACCAAGGGCTAGAAAATCATTGATGGTGCAGAACAACATGACGCACAGAGTGAAGTTTTCTCGTTTGTCCGCATATCATATATGTACCTCTTATTTTTCAGCAATGGTGTTAGGTACACTCAATATCATTTTTAGGTTGCTTCAGCCCTTAGATAAGTAGTGACATCAAAATATATTTCTGCTTCATACACAGCCAAGAAGAAAGACTATAGATACATAGATTCATGGGCCAAGTGCTTTGTCGGCTGCTCATGTTACCGAAAGAATTCATTTCATGTGTACTCAATCCGAACCTTATATTTCTCAGTTCTATACTGAAGTCTACAAATATAGTATCAAAGTTCCTCCACTAGGTAGAATCAGTAAGGTATCTTAACTTTCTTACACTCCTCCGAGTACCAACGCACTAATGTGCCTCCTTTTGGTTTATAAATAAACACTTCAAACAGGAAATTATAAGCAGATACCACAGCACCTTAGCAGGAGATCCTTACTTCACCTTGATGCCCTCCCTGTCAATTGAGTGATTATTATGCTTGTATCGGGATGCTTTGTACACTAGACATACATACATATTTGCATACTCTTTACAGTATAGGATACAGTCTTTTGGACATTCACGTATACTTTCTACTTCTATTTCAAAGGGACAGAGAACCTTTTTGGCTTGGTACGTAGTTTTAGACAACATGTTTTCCTCCAGAAGTATGTCCGCTAAGAGACCTAACAATACCGTCAAACTATTATTGGACCAACTATTACTTGCATTCAACTTCAACAGTTCAAGTACAGATGACAACCTTGTGTATTTCTGCCTACAGTCCAAGAACAATGATTTCTTCGAGTCCTCAATCAAGCTCTTGAATTTACTAAACTCCCTCTCACTATAGTTTTCTTTTGCATCGCGCAACATCTGATCCAGATTATCATCGTGTAATTTATCCTCATCAAAAGAATAATCGACATTCGGTATATCATTGTCTCCCTCGATGATGTTACTACTTTCCTGTTTAATCTGCTCTTTACTTTGACTGCTCCAATATATATACCCCCTTTTCAAACTCCTTCGAATCAAGTATGCTTCTATCTGCGCTGAATTGGTAAACAACTTAATATTCTCGTAATCAATGCATAGACAATACATAAATTTCATTCCCCACTTGAACATATCCTGCTCGGCAGCTTTTCTACAAGCAGACACACCACAGATGTACTCTTCACTCACATCGTTCTTAATGTACATCTAGCTTTGGTCTATCTACGCTACAAATATAATAAATTAATGTTAAATTAGATTAATGCTCTCCTAGATAGCCATTACATGTATATACACTCTTACACGCAATTGTCATTTACCATAATTTGTCCATCTAAAGTAGCTAGCTATGATCCATGAAGCAATCCAACAAGAATTAACGTAAATAGGAGTGTGACCGACTCTTATATTGGAGGAAAAAGTACCAAGATATATATCTCTTTCCTTGCAACTAAAAAGTGTGTAGATCTAGCTAGTATATAATGCATTTTTATTATATATAGTATCAATTACTAACCTTAGATCATCAAGAACAAATGGATACATAAGCACCCTTCCAAATCTCCAACTCCTTTCACCAAATTGTCTCAAAGCCACTGCCTAACAAACAGAATATCTATCGAGATGAGGGTACTTAATATCACAATGAATATCATATATGCCTCCAATCACAACCTGTCTGTGATAAGTAGGTCATCATAGATGGCTTTTACAAAAACCGTTTGTGATGCATCACTGACGACTTTTCACAAAATTTGTGTGTAATAAGTCCATACATCACAGACAATTTTTAATACAAACTGTCTGTGATGTATCATAGACGATTTGTGTAAAAAACATCCGTGATAAGTAGACCATCACTAACAGTTCTTACCATCGATTGCAACATAGACGGTCATGCTAGTAAAACCGTTTGAGATAACTATGTTGTAACTTAACACTAACGGATTCTATAGAACCGTCTATGATTAGGCATCTAGTATGATCTTCTCTGTAGTAGTGTTACCAGGCTCAGCGTCAACCGAGGACTCTGTGTGGTGGATATAGTTAGGGTACACTCAATCTTCTAGAGTCATAGGAAACATGACCCACCCGAGCAAGAAGAGTGGGCAAGCAACTAGGTGGGACCTCACAACTTCTGGCAATGCATCTCCTGGACAGTGGATGTATCGTTGTAGCCACAAATGTGGCACACATAGGATCCTGTCTAGAATGGGATGACCAAACCTATACAGTAGACATAACCTCCAATCGACTGATTTGAGGGGAACCATGGCTTGACACCGTAGTGGAAGGCTGTTAAGGTAAGCAACATTCTGCAGGGTGATGGTCATCTCCCCCCAACAAAAGTGAAACGCGTGGGTCTCTAGTCTACACCAGGCAATGAGCATCACAGAAATGGTGAGTCCAACACAAAAGAGTGTCCAATGTGTGTCATCCTCGCTATGGGTAGTAACCTAGCCTGCCATAGAATTGGAACATAGCAATCATCAAGAGGCCAGTCCTCCTGAGGACACCGAAGAACAAAGGGGGGCAGCCCATCACCGCTCAACCATGCTCGACAATGATGTTGGCTATCCCAAGATGGATCTAGCAATGTACCCCGCTCATCATCGTCACCAGTGGTCATTTCCTGCAATACAGAAAAGAATGTGTCAGTCTTTATGTAAAAGTTATAGAAAAAAACATGGCAACATAACGACTCAACTTAATTAAAAATGTATGGAAAGTTACATTGCAAACCATTACTTTATTAAAACAGCGACATAAATCATTGTGTACGACATATTGGCCTTACAAATCTTGGTTCATCGGTAACCACTAAGATGCTAAGACAAAATCTACTTATTTTTGACAATGCTAAATACAACTAAATATAACAATAAATGATCATGCGCATCTTCATAACTGAGTTATCAATTATGCCTATGGACATGTTCATATATGCATGTATATACGTACACACATATATACATACACACAAATACTAAAAATAGCAATGCACATTGCTGCAATCTTATCATCATTTTCTATATTTTTTTAATCTCACCACAACAATACATATATATATTTTCTAAATTGCAAAGACACTGAGAATACCAAAAATAACAGTGCACATTTCTTCAACATGGCTAATTACAAAATATCATCATTATCAACACTAATACATCATTAACATGGCTAATTACAAAATATCATCCGCATGAACTAAATACATATGTCAACTAAACATAGTTACCAAGCGCATTTCATACTACCAAACCACCGTTACGCTAATTAAACGCTCATATCATATTAAGCACATTATCACATGCAAATGAAACATACCTCTTCTTGAAGGTCTCCACCAGATATACACTTTTACCAACTAACGAATCTCCTAAATCCTAGCAAAACCACCTCAACAAACTAATTGAAACTACCTTCTCCTCTTTCTTTCTTTCTTTCTTCTTCATCGGTTCTCTTTCACTCAGCAAGAAAGAAAATGAGCTCACTTGGGAGCTTCCGGTTAGAGAGCGGCGCGCGGGGGAATTTATGCGCTGGGATCGCACTGGCGAGCGATAAAGATAGGTGAGCACCGGTTAAGCTCGTCGAGCACACCAGCCACCTACCGATTTGGTTGTGCTTGGCAGGCCTTGCATCCTTGCCAAGCTCGCTCTTCTTGGCAGGATGGTGGACCCCACCGCTTGCTACACCTGTTGGTTCACTGCCGAGCTTGCGCAACCTACCATGGATATCTCCTCCTACTGAGCTGGGACATCGCCTGCCGCTGCTATCGAGGTCATGAAGGGGACCTATCAATGTTTTAATATCAATCTTACGTATAATTTGTTTGGATTTGGGGGAACTCTTATAAGACCTGTTGTATGCACATGCGAAGTAAAGACACGGGAAACTTTATCCTGGTTTGGGCCTTCTCATAAAAGAATAACAATCCTACGTCCAGTGTGATTCCTAGTTGCTAGAAAGTGGATTACAACAGAGAATTACACGAATGGCTAGTGCTATCTTGCATGAATGATTCACCCAATCTCCCCTCTCCCTTCGACGTTAACCTTTATATAACCGGTGAAGCGACAACAGTTGTTCCATGTGGAAGACGTCTTGACGCTTTAGATGATAACCGCCTAACAGAAGTTACTGTCAGAGAGACATAAGAGGCCATTCACTATGTAGCGCACTACTATAGAAAAGGTCATCATAGACAGTTCCTCAACCGTCTGTGTTTATGTGTCAGTGATAATAGGTGGTTATCACAGACGGCTCCCACGCCGTCTGTGAAAACTTACAATACAAACGGTTAATATCACAAACCATCTGTGATAGTCGAGTATCACAGACGGTTTGTATAAATACCATCTGTGATACTCGATTATCATAGACGATTTTTGTTATTAACCATCTGTGATATGGTTCATATCACAGACTGTTCAGTGTTTGAAACCGTTTGGGATATATATCACAGACGGTTTAGAATACTGAACCGTCTGTGATAGCTATTTCAAAAGCGATTTTATTTGCTCTTTTTCAGCTAGCCTCAGGATATGCTAGCCATGGCATCTGAAAACAAGCAAGATCACGTATATAGCACAAGGCAATCATTACATAAATCACATAGATGAATTAAACAACACCAACAGATCACACACACACACACAGATAATATATATATCATGACAATCGTTACATAGTTCTCACAAATGAATTAAATTGAATAAATTATTTGATTAAGCACAATTGAGTGATTTGTACAATTGAATCCAATGTTTCAACATCTAATTATCACCATTGCTGGGGTGGAACTCTACATTCTTCTTTATGACCTCTGCTAGCAAGAATTGGAAGATGTTTCCATGAATTTCAACGAGAATGTCAAGATCATATGCACTTTCGTCGAAGTCTACCCGCTGTCGCTAAGAGCAATGTTAAGTCATTAATTAGCATGTGTGTATATATACATATATATAATCAGATAATAAAAATTATAGGAAGGTTGACAAACCTCTCGATCATTCATCTTAGTGTCCGTGATTTTCTTCATATGGCGGCAAACGTAGAATCCACATACGTTGCCTTGTAGCTGCTGATGGCACTGCAAAAATATATAGAATTACATACATAAGTATTGTCAATTCTAGAGGCATTATAACAAAGTGCAATATAAGATTGTTGTGTCGTAGCGGGTAGCGGAAATCGCGTGTTGTATCATAGCGTGTCATCATGCGACCTATCCTCATGATCGAAAGCATAGTCCATAACCGGTATATCGTTGTCTCCCTCGACGATGTTATAACTACATTTTTGTGTACTCTTCTCTTCACCGTGGCTGGTCCAACATTGTACCCCTTTCTGAACCCCCTTCGAATCAAATAAGCTTCGATCTGCGCTGAGTTGCTAAACATCTTTATATTATCACAATCAATGCATAGACAGTACATATATTCCATCCCCTTCTTCAACATATTCAGCTCGGCCGCTCGTCTAAAAGCAGACACGCCATTAATGAACTCATCACTCACATGGTTCTCAATGTACATCCAGCTACGGTCTATCTACGCTACATATGTAACAAATGAGTGTCAAAAATGATTATTAGCGCTACTATATAGCAAATCAGACTAGCTATATGTACTTACACAGGACATCGATCTATATATATATTACGTAGGTATAGCTAGCTAGCTAGCCACATATTCATGATATAATATAATGTTAAGCAAGAATATATAGAAGTGAACTACGAGTACTTACCCATTCTGATCAAATTGAGCAAACTAGCTAACATTATATTTCTAAACCTAGCTAGGTAGATCTAAACAAAAACGTATCTATCACATCTTTCAATTACAAAAGCATGCATTTAAGTTATTAAAAGCAATTGAGTACTAATCTTTAATCACTAAGAAGACGGCGATATGTTTTCACCGATCTCCCTAAAGCCGGCCGCCGCCTATCGCTCGACCGATGCAGCGCAATGAAGATAGATCTGTGTCGAGATCGATCATGTACGCCCAGTATTTAATAGGGCAGATTATCACAGACGGTTCCAACCACAAACAGTCTGTGATACCAAGATATCACAGACGATTCGTATTAATAACTGTCTGTGAATTATCGTAGACGGTTATTAATACGAACCGTCTGTGACGTCCGTAATATCACAAATGGTTTGTTAAAAGAACCGTCTGTAATGTGCAGAATATCAGAGACGGTTTTTTATATGAACTGTCTGTATTGTTCGCATCTTTCACAGATGGTTCATAACATGAACCGTCTGTGATGTCTCATTTATCACAGACGGTTTGTGATAAGAACCGTCTGTAAAAATATCACAGACGGTTGCCACTATAAACCGTCTATGATAGTTTAATCACATATGGTTCCGTATGAACCGTCTATGATGTAGTCGTCTAGTATAGCCTCTTTTGTAGTAGTGGCGGTTGTTGTCAGAGAGAGATCATCTGCGGTTAGTAAACTAACGCACATTCTAACCATCTTGTCAGGCGAATCAACAGTGTAGTTCATAGTCGTAGACAAGTCGGTTGGAGATAGAATAATCGTAGGAATTCCTATGACCACAAAGTGGTCGTAGTAAGACTTACGACCATGGGATAGTCGCAACAAAACTTACGACTATGTAGTCGTAGAAGGACTTACGGCCAAGGGGGTAGTCGTAGTATGACTTACGACTATGCGGTCGTAGAAGAACTTACGACTATATGGTCGTAGAAAAGCTTACAACCATCTTTCCATATTTACCTCTTATCGATAATGATGTAATAATTTGAGAATTATTCTATCATCATCATCTAGCCCCCAACTTCAAGTGAAAATAACTTATTCAAGAAAGCATGGTCGTAGACAAAGAGTGGTCAAAAACAAAGACCTTCTTGACCCTTATCGACTAGGAATTAGATTCGTCAACTTGGTAATTTCGCTTGAGTTGTGAAGAAAGAAAGACATCAGACAGAGAAAATGCAATTGATTTCCCTCGAGCTATCCATTGAATCGGTTCCCAAAGCAAACGTTTGGTTCTCAAAACAAACATTTAGTTCCTGAGAGAAGTAACCGACGTATTTGTTATAGACTTGCTAGGTTTGACTTTTGGTTTTCACTTTCCCCATTTGCTCCAACTTGTTCGAGCTCTCTGCCTCCAAGCAATCTCCAATCTAGCATGAATTCCTTCCAATCTCTAGAAATAATGACATAGTCTTCATCAACTTGGGCTGAATCGAAGATGGATCATGCCAAGGTGAGGGCATTGGAGACAGCAAAGAAGATACTGCTGCGGTGATTCATTAGATGGATCGAAACCGTCGGGCAACGCTGCCCATCTGGACAGATCGAAGAGATTTCGGTGTTCCAGGCGTATTGTTAGTGTGGCTTTCGCCTTCCTGCTCATCCCTTCTTGATAGTTGTTCTCGAGTATTTTGGGGCCAAGTTGGTGAACTTGGTTCCCAATTCGATCATGATGCTCAATGTCTTCGTATATCTCTGTGCAGCGTATTTGGGTATCCCAACAAATCTTGAGCTCTTCCAGTATTATTACGAAATGAGTCGACAAGCGGGGATTGCTGGGAATTGTGGATTGAAGCTCCATGATAGGAGGACAGAGGTTTACATCCCCATGTTTACCAAATCTTTATGGTCGGGATGGAAGAAGAGGTGGTTATACTAGGATACGACCAGTGAAGACAGCCTCTTCTTCGTCAGGAAGGCCACGGAGAAAACAGTCTTTGGAACTCAGCCCCCAAAGACATCACAAGAATAGCCCCCTACATCTCAGCCATCAAGGAGCTGAGGGACAAGGGGCTTACGAGCTAGCATGTAGTGAAGGATTTCATCACACACCACATTAGTCCCTTGAAGTGTCAAGCACATCCCATGTGGATGTACTCGGGAGTCTCGAATTCAACCCGGGACTACGAGAACAGTAAGTGATACTAGTACTCGTATCCGTAACTACGTTACATTTTCTGAGTACTTCTTATCGACTACCATATTTATCTGTATAGACCTTGATTTGGAGGAAATCAATTCTCAAGTCAAGGCTATTTGTGAGAAGGCTCCATCGCTTGAGGTGGAGGCTCCTTGCATCTTGGTGTACATTTCTGTCGAGGAGAGAGTAAGACACTTAAAGGTAATCGCAAAATCGACTTCATCTTTAAGACTTCTTAGTCATAGAGCATGACCAAGTGGTATCTTCCTCTTCTGCAGAGCGTTGGTATGGATGGTGGTCGGAGATGTGAAAGAGTGAAAACTCCTGTGGCCAAAAGGCGTCGACTGGTTAAAACAGTCCATAAGAAAAAGGGAGCGCAGATGATGCTGCCTTCCTTAAAATTGTTCCTCCGGCTGCCTCAAACGCTCCTAATCAGCAACTTGTCACGAACATAGGTGCGGCAAGTGAAATAGGGGTAGTCGAATTGAAGCAAGCATCTCCTAAGATCAAGGTACCCTTCTATTATAACATAAAACTAATTCAGTTAGCCTTCCCGAAGGCTTTATCAAGCATCTTGAAAAGGTAAACTAGAAGAGTTTTGTGTTTTTTGTGAAGGAAACTATCACATCGGCAGAACCTACAATCAGGAAGGAGATCGTTCCGATGATCGAAGCTGATTCTGACCATCAAGAGGGATAGGAAAAGGAAAGGACAGCAACTCCTCCTGTAGAACTTTGACCAGACGTGGTCAAAGAGGCTCAAGACTCTCGACCGAACATGGTCGAAGAGATCCTTACTCTCCCGCAACCAGACATGGTTGTGGAAAGGAAGACGAAGAAACCACTCTTTGGAAAGGTTTCTTCTAGATTCACGCTAAAAACAATGACTCAAAGGTATAAAAATGCAAGTATGTACACGGTATTTTACCTTTGTCTTTTAAACTACTAATTCACTTCTTGCGATTGTAGCTCGGCCCCTCCATCACCTAAGCCTCCTGCGGCTCTGCCCGCCATCAAAAAGGCAGTGGAGAAGGTGGTCGAAGAAATGACCACTGCAGCGACAAAAGCTGCAGCCAAATTGTGAAGACTACGACCACTCAGTGGTCGTAGCAAAAGAAGGTGCTAAAGGAGAAGAAGAACAACCTAGCTTCTTCTCTTCATTTTTTAATCCTCCCTTTGTGGTAGAATCTTTCTCTGGTTACACTCGGAACCTAGTCCCACACCCCAATGATCTTCCCAATAAGGAGTACATCTTTGACGACGAATGCCTTGAAAAGGTGTGGCAGACTAGGGTCAAAGAGCTCGACCAACTGAGAGATTCTGGGCGGGTGCTCGGAAATTTTGCTCATAGGAGTATGAATGTGAGTCTTAATAACACGAATATTCATACTTTGTCTCTTCTTATTTCTCACCGCCTTTCCTTATCCAGAGAGCCTTAGAAGACAGGCGACTGTGGCCGAGTACCACATGCAGTTGATGCTCCTACGACAAGGAAATGTTGAACTCTCCAAGAGGGCAGTGGCATCATAAGCCTCTTAAGTTATGTAGTCGAATTATGTCTTGACCACACAACTAGAAATTCAGGTTTACCTTTAACCTTTACAGGTCTTGGCTAGATGTAGAGGTCTTGGCTTCTGCACTCAAAAATGAGAAGGCTGATGTAAGAAGGCTAAAGGAAGAAAATGTCAACTTATCAATAAGCCTCATAAAAGCCAACTCCGCTGCCAGAACCTTGGAAGAGAAAATAAATGGTAAGCTCTGAAGCTTAAGTTTGGTTATCTATGTATCTGTCTAGCCTTTCTTTTATCTTTATCTTTTTAAAAGAAATAAAGATTAATCAAGTGAGCTGGTTACTGAAGTCGAAGAGAAGACTAAAGTGATTGGAGAGCTTACTCGTATCAGCAAAGAGAAAGGCGAGACGATAAAGCTGCTCGAAACTCAGCTATCAGGTAAGAAAAACTTCATCTTTGACTAGTTGACGCAATCTAGTGTTGTAGGATTTACGACTACATAGTCGTAGAAAGACTTACGACCAAAGTGTAGTCGCAGTAGGACTTACGACTACGTGGTCATAGAAGAGCTTACGACCATATAATCGTAGAAAAGCTTACGACTGCAATGAATATTGCCTTGATCAACTTAAACCCTTTCGCAGAATCCATGGTCGAAAAGAAACGTCTTTCTAAAGCGATGACTCATAGTGAGGAAGAAACAATGTCAATGGAGGCAAACCTTCAAGACTGCGGCCTCCTTCTAAACAATCTACTCGATGAGTTCGGTGCTGAAAAGATGATTCCTGCTAAGGAGACCACATCCGCTCATACGAGTATGATCTGATTACAAGCCAAGACTTTGAAAAAGCATCTGGCTACTCTGAAGGCTGATTAGACGGAGTTGATCAGGGATGCAATCTGAGGTGCTTTAAGCTATGCATTGGCAAAACTCAAGGCATGCGACCGAAACCTGAACCTGCATCCCATTGAGCACAACTACGCCTGTTCTTTGGAGGAAACATCTCACCTGATCAAAGAAGTAGAGCCAATTGGACAAAAGGTGTCCGAAGAAATGCAACTTGGCTCTTCCTCTCCTCCAAAATAGAGTAATTTGTAAATGAAAACAACTCTTTAAAGACTTACTTTTTGGAGATGAATGAACTTTATTTTTCCTACAATTTATCTTGTTGAGCAATTAGTACTCATAAGATAAAAAATGAAACGAAAAAAGAAACGAAATTACGACTAAGAAATAAAGTTATATGAATAACTCTATCCTAGCCCCCAACTATTTACTTAGTTTATATGAATAAACTAAGCAAATAGTACAGAGTGAAGTATGCTGAGAGAAGAGTAATGTATCCGACCATCGTTGTCGAATTCTATTGTCTCGTACTAGTAGCAAAAGTGAGGAACAAGTCAACGCTAGGGAGCTCTTTCTAGTGGGCAGGACCACATGCAGAGAGGAGTGACTCCGACTAGGTGATGTTACCTTCTTTCGATCAGGTGTAACAAATCGAAGACTCGAACGATCAAAGGAAAAACACTTAGATTGCCTTCTATTATATACGTTCAACGTATTCATAGGCAACACAATTGTATGCTGATAGCAAGACTTAGGAATAGACTAACACTAGGAAGGCTCCTTTTAGTGGGCAGAACCACATGCAGAGAGGATAGACTTCGGCTAGTGGTATTCCCGTATCCGACCAATTAAACAAGTTGCATGCTCTAGAAGTGGTCGAACTAATATAAGAGAAGCTCTACAAAACATATGACGATAAAAATCCATATAAATTGAATTTATTATTGAGAAAAGGGGTAGAAGTATTTACACATAAAACTTGTGTAATTGGTTGATATTCCAATAGTTCGAGAGAATATGGCCGTCTTCAGCGAAGTGGTCATAGCCCGGCGCTCGAGCAAGCTCTTGAGTCGGGTTCTTGAGCAAGTCGTTGATCCGTTGAAGCTCCCGTGCCTCTTCGAACTGGTACTAGGCCCGCCTAGGCAAAGCATTCTGGGCGGCAAGTCACCTTTGCCTAGTAGTCTCAGGATCCTCGACCCCTGGAGCAAACTGGGGCTACCTCAAAGGAGAGCGAGTATTTCTAGGATTTCTCCCATGCTCATGAGAGTACTGATCGGGCTCATCACTGGAGGTCTCGTCACCATCCCCACGAGAGGAGGGAGAGTGTGATCACCGGAGAGCATCCTCAGGCCTTCCTCCATGAGGGTGACAAGAATCTGAGGGCAAGGTAAAAACCTCCTGTCTAGAATCTCCACTTCTGAGGGATGCCCCCTCATCCAAAGAATCGTCAAGCGAGACTGTCTGGCAGTTTGGAGCAAACCCCGCCAGGTAGGGGAAGTTTGGGTTTTAACCGTCCCCAGCCTGATCTGCTCCTGTGAGAATGCGGATGAACACGAAGTGTGCCCGCCCATGGCCTTCGCCTGGTCATCCAGAGAGTTGCCACTATGAACTGGCAATGCGTTCCCCGATTGGCAGAATTTGGGGCTCTGCGAAACTACACGGGGCGACACCGTGGGACTCGAATGCTTGGGAATGGACCCATCGTTGCGTTGCGAGCCCTCATCATGGTCGGATTGACCCTTGCCACTTGAGAGAGATGAGTGCTCTATTGGGCGTACTGCTGTGGGGTACTTTGATCCCTCATCAGCCTTTCCGGCGGCGTCATCTCTGGGATCACCGGAGGAATCTCCAAGGAGACATTCACCGTTGGAAGTAAGCAAGATCTACTCGTAGTCGTAGCAGGCCTCCACATCGATACTCGTGTAGTTGGCCAAGTCGAAACAGTTCTCCTCATTCTATTCATTTGCCATGAGGACATCAGGAGGGAAAAGAGAAACTTAATGGATTGCGCGAAGGCTACGATAGCAGAAAACAAAACTTTTCTACCGCGCACACAAGGACATCATGCTTAAGGAGGGATCATGGATCGTTACCACTAGATGCGCAGCGCAGCGGAAGAAGAGTTGGAGAAGCCGATCCAACCACGCGCGTCGAGGTAGTAGTGGAAGTAGTCGATCGTCCCGAACCGATCGTCTCCTCCACGCGATCAACCACACCACGAGCGGATCCAATCAGAGGTTGTTGATGCCGATCAACGCCGCAACGAGCAGCGCCTCCACCGGTATCCACACGTCCGGGACTGGAACGCCGATCGTGAGTGTACCAGCACTCGCGAGCAGCTAGGGTTTGGCTTAGGAGGTGGCGGCCAGGGTTTAGCTCGGGATTATCAGATGCGTTCCCTCAGCCCCTCGCCTCCATATATATAGACCTCCTCACTTGGGCCTCGTGGACCGAGGCCCAATAGGAGTCTATCCGGATCTCTATCCGAATTGAGCCCATATCCGAATCACATTCGAATTAGTGTTCCAACCCGTTAAGTGTGCGACCACAGGTTCACGATACTTGGTCGCGACCGTAAACACCTTTCCGGTCACCGTGTTAATAGCGGCCTCTAGTAAGACATATTAACCCCAAAGTATACGTAAAGATCATATCGGTGAACTCGTAATGTTCTCATGTACTAATCCCTTTGCCTCACGATATAGATTAAGCTCAAGGCGAGACCGTGTCATCCTCTTAATAGCTCAATCACTCTCTCGATTCCGTGATGGATTATAAACTCGTGATTGACTCCTCAATCACCTTGGCATGGCCATGCACTTTCATAATCCATTACATCGAGGGGCCGAGATATCTCTCCCATAAGGAGGGCAAATTCTATCTTGATCATTCACATCCCACTACATGTTTCATGGCAAACCCAAAGACTACTTTTATGACTACTCGCCACGGAGTAGTGTTTAGTAGTCCCAAAGTAAGCTACTACGCATCTTTGGGAACCATGATGATCTCAAGTCTAAGGATTCCACATAAACACTACTTGAGACCAACCGATGACATATGGAATCTCTGCAGTGTCTCATGGCGGGTCTATCCAACATATGTTCACTAACACATGTCCATATTATTGATTTGGTATCTCCATACCATGATCCATGAGACATGATCATCAATCAATACATATGTCGATCTTTGAATCATATTTGTTCCTCATATGAAATATAATCAGGGATCATTTAGAAATAGCAACATTTTGGCATTAAGAGTCTCATGAATAAGTCACATACTCATTGATCAATAATGATAATGTCTATTTTAAGGAACAAAGCAATGTATCATAAACATAGTATGTGATATATTCAACATCTCCATGTTGCCTCTAGGGCATATCACCAACAGTCTCCCACTTGCACTAGAGTCAACCATGTAGGTATCTAATACCCATTGCCCTAGTGTGAGCCTCATGCTTTGGGCGGGAAGCGGCTTTGTCAACGGATCCGCAATGTTCAAATCCGTGTGTACTTTGCATATCTTAACATCGCCTCT
Organism: Bonia amplexicaulis; assembly: GCA_036346245.1. NCBI lineage: Eukaryota > Viridiplantae > Streptophyta > Magnoliopsida > Poales > Poaceae > Bonia > Bonia amplexicaulis. Next base: position 10,697,426 of record CM070738.1, on the reverse strand, counting down.
CCACAATCTCGCGGATGAGATGAAATCGCCGTAGAATGTGCTTGGACTTACGGTGCGATCTAGGCTCCTTGGCTTGCAGAATGGCTCCACTTGTTGTCACAGAGAGGTCCATTGGGTGGAGGCACTAGCCATCACACCAAGCTCGAAACAAATTTCTTGATCCAAAAAACCTCTTTAGCGACTTGAAGCCGCTATGTACTCGGCTACGTTGTAGAATCAAGAATCGTCTCTCGCTTGGAACTCTTCCACTACCGCACCGCCATTCGGGTGTAACACAAATCCCGATTGCGATCTAAAATCATCTTTGTCGGTTTGGAAGCTAGCATCGGTGTAACCATTTACAACGAGCTCTTCCTCACCCCATAGACAAGGAACACATCTTTAGTTCTTCTCAAGTACTTCAAGATGTTCTTTACGGTAATCCATTGACTTTCACCGGATCGTGGTATCTACCGTAGCACTTAAAGCATACGAGACATCCGGACGTGTACAAAGCATGGCATACATAATGGATCCAATAGTGAAGCATATGGAATCGCATTCATTTTATCCCGCTCATCGGTGTACTAGGACACCGATTCTTGCTAAGATTTATACCATGTGACATAGGTAGGAAGCCTTTCTTGGAATCTGCATGTTGAACCTTTTCAACACCTTGTCAATGTACGTATCTTGGCTTAATCCAATCACCTTTTGATCTATCTCTATAGATCTTGATGCCCAGAATATATGCCGCCTCCTAAGTCTTTCATAGAGAAACTACTTTTCAATGAAGACTTAATGATTCGAACATAGCTATGTCATTTCCGATCAATAATATGTCATCCACATATAAGACCGTAAACACGAGTGCGCTCCCACTAGCCTTTTGTAAACACAAGGCTCTTCTTCGTTCTTGATGAAACCAAACCCTTTGATTACTTCATCAAAACGAATGTTCCAACTCCGAGATGCTCGCTTTAATCCATAAATGGATCTTTGCACTTGCATATCTTTTAGTCGATTGCGGATCGACAAAACACGTGGGTGTGTCATGTACACATCCTCACTCGATTTCCATTAAGGAAAGCTGTTTTGACATCCATTTGCCATATTTCATAGTCGAAATAAGCGACAATCGCTAGAATGATCCGAATAGACTTTAGCATTGCGACGGCTGAAAAAGTTTCATCATAATCAACACCTTGAATTTGTTTGAAACCTTTGGCCACCAATCGCGCTTTATAGATGTGAACATTTCCATCTATGTCTATCTTTTCTTGAAAACCCATTTGCACTCAATGGTTTTAACTCCATCGTGGATCAACCAAGTTCCAAACTTGATTACGTGCATGGATTCAATTTGGATCTCATGGCTTCAAGCCATTTCTAGTCTGGTTCCACCATCGCTTCTTCATAGGTCTTAGGTTCATCGTTGTCTAACAACAATATATCCCGTTGTTGAGTAGTCAAGAACATGTACCTCTCGTGTACACGACGTGACCTCTCGACCTACGTGGTGCGGTGTGTCCACAACAGGTTCTTCAACAGCTTGTTCATCCTGTTGTGGTTCTCAGAGGAGCTGAAACGTTTTGTGTGTTTCTCGAATTTCTTCAAGTTGCACCATGCTCCCACTATCCCTTCTTGAGAGAAACTCTTTCTAAGAAGACACCATCTTCAGCGACAAACACTTTGCCTTCTTCTTGATTATAGAAGTAATATCCTTTTGTTTCCTTAGGATACCCGATAAAGAAGCATTTATCGATTTAGGTGAGCTTATCGATTGTAAACGTTTTACATAAGTCTCACATCCCCAAATCTTAAGAAAAGACAAGCTAGGACGTTGTCTGTCCACATCTCATATGGTGTCTTTTCACCGATTTTGATGGAACTCGTTTAGTGTGAAAGCGGTCGTTTCAAGAGCGCACCCCAAAAGACAACGGAAGATCACGTGGCTCATCATGGAGCGCACCATATCTAATAAGGTGCGATTTCTCGCTCGATACCCCATTCCATTGAGGTGTTCCAAGGAGTCAATTGTGGAACAATTCCACAATCCTTGAGATGATTACCAAACTCATGGCTCAAATTCTCGCCTCCACGATCGGATCGTAGAAACTTGATTGTCTTGCCTAAATGATTTTGCACTTCATTTTGGAATTCTTTGAACTTTTCAAAGGATTCGACTTATCTTCATCGGTAGATATATCCATATCTACTAAAGTCATCGAAGAAAGTTATGAAGCATCGAAAACCACCTCGGTCGTTGAGCTCATTGGTCCACATACATCGAATGTACGAGTGCCAATAAGTCACTTGCCCGCTCACCTTGACCGGTGAAAGGTGCTTTTGTCATCTTGCCAAGTAAACAAGATTCGCATGTCTCAAATGATTCAAAATCAAATGAATGCGAATACCATCTCTATGGAGCTTCTCCATGCGTTTCTCATTTATGTGACCTAAGCGGCAAGTGCCAAATAAACGTGGATTCAAATCATTCGATCGTTGCCTCTTTGTATTAATGTTATAGACCGATGACTCTTCAAGAGTAAGAACATATAACCCATTCACCAATGGAGTATGACAATAGAACATATCTTTGAAATAAAGAGAACAACCATTGTTCACGATCTAAAGTCATAACCTTCGCTTGTAAACATGAAGCGAAATAATGTTCTTGGAAAGAGATGGAACACAATAACAATTATTCAATTCCAAAACTAATCTCGAAGGTAAAGACAATGGCATGGTGCCAACGTACCACCGACAACTTTGCTCCATTGCCAACGCGAAGATCCACTTCGCTCCTCCTCAAACTTCTACTTCTTCTTAGCCCTCGCAACGATTTGCAAATGTGAGCAACCGATCCGTATCAAATACCCAAGAATCGATAGATGAAGTAGCAAGATTGATTTCTATAACATTTATACCGGAGCGAAGTCGTACTTCCTTCTTTTCTCAAGATCCTCCAAGTACTTTGGGCGTTCCTTTTCCAATGTCCCGATTGCTTACTGAGTAGCAATCGCATCGAGCAGGCCCTTCTTGACTTGCTTGGCCTTAGAACCGCTCGCGATCTCATCGGAGCTAACTTTCTTTTGACCGCGCCTTTCTTTACATAGGGCTTGCCCTTGCCTTTCTGCATCATCATCACATGATGACCGCTTTTCTTAATGCTTTCCTCGGTGATTTTAGCATCCCATGCAACTCGGCCAAGGTCTTGTCCATGTTGTTCATGTGATAGTTCGAATGAATGGCTCAAAGCTCGAGGGAGCGATTGAAGAATCACATCGAGAGCCAACTCTTGGCTAAGGGAAAACCAAGCTTTTCCGGACTCTCAATGTAGCCAATCATCTTAATCACATGAGGGTCGACGGATTCCTTCGCAAGCTCGCACGCAAACAAGGACTTTGAAGTGTTGAACCTCTCACCCTTGCTTGGTTCTCAAACATACCACGTAACCCCACAATGATATTGTAGGCATCGTGTTCTCATATTGCTTCAAGCTCAGAGGACATTGTGGCAAGCATGAGACGACTTACATCAAGGTAATCATTCGCTTGCTTCTCATAAGCTTTCCGTGCAGCCACAGTAGCATTATCAGGCAAGTCATCAGGATAAGGAGACTCAAGGACATACTTCTTGCGCTCTTGCTTGAGAACAATTCTCAGGTTGCGATACCAATCCAAAAAGTTCGTTCCATTGAGTTTTTCTTTCTCAAGAATAGATCGCAAATTAAAAGAACTGGATGCGGCATTAGTTGACATGATCTACAACAAAGAATATGCAAAGTTTAGCACTATGTTCATGTTTGATCTTCCATTAAACAATTTAACAAAGATACTCCCACTATATGTTTTGTAATCGTCTTCCTCTAACGACATATAGTGGTCAAGATCCATGTTCATCTAAGTTCTAGTGAGCTTTGGCATCACTGCTAGAAACCTAGTGACGTAGGTAAGCAACACTTGCTAATCACATCTTATGTGACTCTTGTTTGTTGGGTGGCATCCAATGCCCCGGCTCCCAACACCATGCCATACCATTCACATCATTCCCTGCAAAAACAAGTTAAGCGTAGAACATATTCTACCGCCCTGACATGAATATGTTTCTATAACAATCTATGCGTGTACGCAACGGCCATACCATTCACATCATTCTCACGGAATTACATAGATCGCATCTATGAAATCGCTATGAAAATCTCATCGGGCCGATCAAATCAACCCAAATCCGAGCCATTCAAAATGTCTCAATTTTCATTAGATCAATCACATCAATCATCGCGATCGGTATGCTTGAGGAGACCGCAACACAAGACCTCGATCCGTTGGCTCAATCCATCGACCTTGCGCAGCTAGCCCCGATGGTGTTACCGGTAGGTAGGGGCAAGTCGCAGACATCAAAGAAGGAGCACGAACTAATCTTTTGGCCACATGATGCTATCAACTCATACATATTCCAACCCCTTATGACCGATTGATCTAGTCCGTAATAGATCCAATCTATTACAACCGCATATCAACATATGCGCTGATCCAGATCGCAAACTAAGCAAGATGGCTCTGATACCACTAATGGATTGCGCGAAGGCTACGATAGCGTAAAACAAAACTTTTCTACCGCGCACACAAGGACATCATGCTTAAGGAGGATCATGGATCGTTACCACTAGACACGCAGTGCAGCGGAAGAAGAGTTGGAGAAGCCGATCCAACCACGCTGCCGAGGTAGTAGTGGAAGTAGTCGATCGTCCCGAACCGATCGTCTCCTCCACGCGATCAACCACACCACGAGCGATCCAATCAGAGGTTGTTGATGCCGATCAACGCCGCAACGAGCAGCGCCCACCGCATCCACACGTCCCGGATCGAACGCCGATCGTGAGTGTACCAAGACTCATGAGCGACTAGGGTTTGGCTCAGAGGTGGCGGCGTGGTTTAAATACCCAAGAATCGATAGATGAAGTAGCAAGATTGATTTCTATAACATTTATACCGGAGCGAAGTCGTACTTCCTTCTTTTTCTCAAGATCCTCCAAGTACTTTGGGCGTTCCTTTTCCAATGTCCCGATTGCTTACTGAGTAGCAATCGCATCGAGCAGGCCCTTCTTGACTTGCTTGGCCTTAGAACCGCTCGCGATCTCATCGGAGCTAACTTTCTTTGACCGCGCCTTTCTTTACATAGGGCTTGCCCTTGCCTTTCTGCATCATCATCACATGATGACCGCTTAATGCTTTCCTCGGTGATTTTAGCATCCCATGCAACTCACCAAGGTCTTGTCCATGTTGTTCATGTGATAGTTCGAATGAATGGCTCAAAGCTCGAGGGGAGCGATTGAAGAATCACATCAAGAGCCAACTCTTGGCTAAGGGAAAACCAAGCTTTTCGGACTCTCAATGTAGCCAATCATCTTAATCACATGAGGGTCGACGATTCCCTTCAGAAGCTCGCACGCAAACAAGGACTTTGAAGTGTTGAACCTCTCACCCTTGCTTGGTTCTCAAACATACCACGTAACCCCACAATGATATTGTAGGCATCTGTGTTCTCATATTGCTTCAAGCTCAGAGGACATTGTGGCAAGCATGAGACGACTTACATCAAGGTAATCATTCGCTTGCTTCTCATAAGCTTTCCGTGCACCACGTAGCATTATCGTGCAAGTCATCGGGATAAGGAGACTCAAGGACATACTCCTTGCGCTCTTGCTTGAGAACAATTCTCGTGTTGCGATACCAATCCAAAAGTTCGTTCCATTGAGTTTTCTTTCTCAAGAATAGATCGCAAATTAAAAGAACTGGATGCGGCATTAGTTGACATGATCTACAACAAAGAATATGCAAAGTTTAGCACTATGTTCATGTTTGATCTTCCATTAAACAATTTAACAAAAGATACTCCCACTATATGTTTTGTAATCGTCTTCCCTCTAACGACATATAGTGGTCAAGATCCATGTTCATCTAAGTTCTAGTGAGCTTTGGCATCACCGCTAGAAACCTAGTGACGAGGTAAGCAACACTTGCTAATCACATCTTATGTGACTCTTGTTTGTTGGGTGGCATCCAATGCCCGGCTCCCAACACCATGCCATACCATTCACATCATTCCCGCAAAAACAAGTTAGCGTAGAACATATTCTACCGCCTACGACATGAATATGTTTCTATAACAATCTATGCGTGTGCATAACGGCCATACCATTCACATCATTCTCACGGAATTACATAGATCGCATCTATGAAATCGCTATGAAAATCTCATCGGGTCGATCAAATCAACCCAAATCCGAGCCATTCAAAATGTCTCAATTTTCATTAGATCAATCACATCAATCATCGCGATCGGTATGCTTGAGGAGACCGCAACACAAGACCTCGATCTGTTGGCTCAATCATCGTTGTCTTGCGCATTAGCCCCGATGGTGTTACCAAGGTGAGGGGCAAGTCGCGTACATCAAAGAAGGAGCACGAACTAATCTTTTGGCCACATGATGCTATCAACTCATACATATTCCAACCCCTTATGACCGATTGATCTAGTCCGTAATAGATCCAATCTATTACAACCGCATATCAACATATGCGCTGATCCAGATCGCAAACTAAGCAAGATGGCTCTGATACCACTAATGGATTGCGCGAAGGCTACGATAGCAGAAAACAAAACTTTTCTACCGCGCACACAAGGACATCATGCTTAAGGAGGGATCATGGATCGTTACCACTAGACGCGCAGTGCAGCGGAAGAAGAGTTGGAGAAGCCGATCCAACCACGCGCGTCGAGGTAGTAGTGGAAGTAGTCGATCGTCCCGAACCGATCGTCTCCTCCACGCGATCAACCACACCACGAGCAGATCCAATCAGAGGTTGTTGATGCCGATCAACGCCGCAACGAGCAGCGCCTCCACCGGTATCCACACGTCCGGGACTGGAACGCCGATCGCGAGTGTACCAGCACTCGCGAGCAGCTAGGGTTTGGCTCAGGAGGTGGCGGCCAGGGTTTAGCTCGGGATTATCAGATGCGTTCCCTCAGCCCCTCGCCTCCATATATATAGACCTCCTCACTTGGGCCTCGTGGACCGAGGCCCAATAGGAGTCTATCCGGATCTCTATCCGAATTGAGCCCATATCCGAATCACATTCGAATTAGTGTTCCAACCCGTTAAGTGTGCGACCCTGTAGGTTCACGTATACTTGGTCGCGACCCAGAAACACCTTTCCGGTCACCGTGTTAATAGCGGCCTCTAGTAAGACATATTAACCCCAAAGTATACGTAAAGATCATATCGGTGAAACGTAATGTTCTCATGTACTAATCCCTTTGCCTCACGATATAGATTAAGCTCAAGGCGAGACCTGTGTCATCCTCTTAATAGCTCAATCACTCTCTCGATTCCGTGATGGATTATAAACTCGTGATTGACTCCTCAATCACCTTGGCATGGCCATGCACTTTCATAATCCATTACATCGAGGGCCCGAGATATCTCTCCCATAAGGAGGGCAAATTCTATCTTGATCATTCACATCCCACTACATGTTTCATGGCAAACCCAAAGACTACTTTTATGACTACTCGCCACGGAGTAGTGTTTAGTAGTCCCAAAGTAGCTACTACGCATCTTGGGAACCATGATGATCTCAAGTCTAAGGATTCCACATAAACACTACTTGAGACCAACTGATGACATATGGAATCTCTGCAGTGTCTCATGGCGGGTCTATCCAACATATGTTCACTAACACATGTCCATATTATTGATTTGGTATCTCCATACCATGATCCATGAGACATGATCATCAATCAATACATATGCTGATCTTTGAATCATATTTGTTCCTCATATGAAATATAATCAGGGATCATTTAGAAATAGCAACATTTTGGCATTAAGAGTCTCATGAATAAGTCACATACTCATTAATCAATAATGATAATGTCTATTTCAAGGAACAAAGCAATGTATCATAAACATAGTATGTGATATATTCAACATCTCCATGTTGCCTCTAGGGCATATCACCAACAAAACTTACCGACAAGGAAATTACTAGAGTCTTGGAAGAAGAATCCCTACGGATGGCAACTATCGATGTTTTAATATCGATCTTACATATAATTTGTTTGGATTCGAGAGAACTCTTAGAAAACCTGGTGTATGCGCATGCGGAGTAGAGACACAGAAAACTTTATCCTAGTTCGGGCCTTCTCCTAAGAGAATAACAACCGTACATCCAATGTGATTGCTAGTTGCTAGAAAGTGGATTACAATAGACAATTTCACGAATGGCTAGTGCTATCTTGCGTGAATGATTCACCCAATCTCTACCTCTCCCTTCCATGTTAACCTTTATATAGCTAGTGAAGTGACGGCAGTTGTTCCACACCGGAAGACGTATTGACGCTTTAGATGATAACCGCCTAATAGAAGTTACTGTCAGTGAGACATATGAGGGTGTTCACCGTGTAGCGGTTGTTGTCAGAGAGAGATCGTGTGCAGTTAGTAGACTAACGCACATTCTAACCACCTTGTCAAGCGAGCCAACATTGTAGTTCATATTGTAGACAAGTCGGTTGGAGATGGACTAGTCGTAGGAATTCCCACGACCACAGAATGGTCGCAGTACGACTTACGACCATATGGTCGTAGAAAGACTTACGAACATGGGATAGTCGTAGTAAGACTTACAACTATATGGTCGTAGAAGGACTTATGGCTAAGGGGGTAGTCGTAGTATGACTTACGACTATGCGACCGTAGAAGAACTTACGATTATATGGTCGTAGAAAAGTTTAAGATCATCCTACCATATTTACGTCTTATCGATAAGGGATATTTTCAAGAAATATAATGACGTAATAATTTAAAAATTATTCTATCCTCGTCAGGACCAAAATTTACAAAATCGTACACATAGGTCAAATTTTAAAAATGCTAAAATGCTATATATGCGATGCGTTCCACGTACATGCCCGGGTTAGTAGTAGGAGTAATAATCAATCATGGAAATGATCAGCGCGCACAAGGCTAATGTGGACAAAGCTAGACAGCATGTGAAGTACACCTTCAAGAACAACCTAGGGTGGGGCCCACCGGCAGCGGCATGATGCTGCCCCCAGGCGCCGTGAGGCCGCAGCCCTCATTTGCCAGGATTACCCTGTCAGCGACTGAGATTCCTCCGGGCCCCACCGGCCAGCAGCTGCCTATAGCGTAGATAGTAGCTAGAGAGTAGCTAGCGAGAGAGGTGGTAGGGGCGACCCTGTTCCGACAGGGGTCGGGGTGCGGAGCTCGTGGGGGCCCCACGCTGCTGGCGCCGGGGGCAGTGGATTATGCGCTTTGGCACGCGCGCGCTGGATCCGACGGCTGTCCACCAGAATCCGACACGACCCGACCGCGCCACCCCTGTCCGCGAGGCCCATCCGACGGCCACCATGCCACCACAGCCTTTGAACCTCTGAGCCTCGTCGCCACCAGCGTCTGGGTTTGGCTCTTCCGCAGCAACGCGCACCGTCGCTGGAATGGAGGACAAGATGTCGTTCTACGGCAGAGAAGAATTGTTCTGCGGGTAAACAGCAACCGTGTGATCGCTTTTAGTTTCGGCTATATGGTTTTCTCAAAAGAAATTTTAGCTTTTGCCTCTAAAAAAGCCTAAAATTTCCCCTTCACTCAATGGCTGCCGTCTGTGAATTGTGATTGAACATTGTAAGACCTGTACCGTAGGCTCTCGTACAACAATGCCTCGACTGCACAAACGCGAAATAGCCTTGAGCACTCAGGCACAAACTAGCAGCGCGGGATCTCTTTCTGAAAGAACGGGTAACTCATGATCCATCCGGAGCCAGTCGCATGCAAGCTAACCAAAGTGGCTAGGCCTCGCATGATGCGGCTTGGAAGCAACGGTGCCTTTTGCTGGTCCGGCCGACTCAGTCAGAGGATCGGATTCCCCACTTGTCCTATTCGTTCGTTGGCGCAGCAGTGGTGCGTGCGGTTGTGGCATGGCATGGTGGCGTCGGAGCCGCTGGCGCACGGCAGCACGCACGCTGGCCACCCACCTCCACTCCACCTCGGCGTGGACGGACGGAGCCACTGGGCGGGGCGAAGCAAAACAAAACAGAAGCGGTGCGGGTGGGCGACACGTGGGCGGTGGAGCCGGCGCGTCAGGAGCAGAGAGGCGGGGTGAGCTGGGCTGCCGAGGCTTTTCGGAGCAGGGGGCGGGGGCACGAGGCACGCGCACCCACCACCCCAATCGAGTGCCCACGCAGCCACGCTCGATGATATCATCTCACTCGTTCCTCCCTCTCCCCTCCTCTCCTCCTTGCTCTCCTCCCTCTTCGATTCCCTCTGTATCTGCTGCACCTCTGTATCTACTCAAAAGAAGTGAAAGGGAATATAAATTAAAGACAGCACGGTGAGGCCGGGGAAAAGACGCCCGGTGAAAAGCAAAAAAACCCGGCCCTTATAAAACCCTGTGCCCCTCCTCGCCATTGCACACAGCATCCGTCCCATCTCGTTCTATGCCTTGTGCCCCTCCTTCGATTTGCTCAGCCTCTTTGTGTTGTGGCTAATTTGGCTTCATCACAAACGCTCTGTCCCTTGACTTGTCACATACACTTCAAGAGGCAGGTCGATCACAGGTAATGTTCTTGCGCTTTGTTCGCTCATTGGAATTGGTCTTGCTGATCGGCTGTTGCTTAATCTGCACGTACTACTTGTGTGATGGGTAGGCGAGGATGCCGTGTGTGGGCTTCCGCGTTCGACTGGTCGTCTTCTTCCGCATCGTCGTGTGAGTAGCACTGCGACACGTCCATCTCTTCACCATGGTTGCTCTGAGTTGAGTTCTTCTTAGAACTATAACAGTGCTAACTGTGGCCATATTTGGCAGGTGAGTGCTGCCTTGTCGATCAACCGGAGCGGGGGGTGTGGGGATCGCAGGGTGTGGTCGCGCCGCTGAGGAGGAGCGAGACGTGCGTCGGCGCGCGGTGATGATAAGTGGTGCCATCGCGTACTACTACACGCTGACCAGAGTTTGCCAGGTGCTCGATCATTGCATGTATTGCCTCTCTGTTCCTCTTCCTTCGCTATACTAACTAACGTATTTCTTCTCTGCTTCTACTCGTGAATTATCGTACGTGTTGCCATAATCCTTAAGCCAAACGCATGCTTTAATTTGTGGTGGTTGCTGTTTAGAGTCTCACGAGTAAAGAAATGCTTGGGTTGGCATGTCAGTAGAAAAAGGCGCACTGTCTCCTGACGCAACCTGTACGTCTAGTCTCGCACAAGTTGCTGTACTTTGTAGCGTCCCTTCAGTTACCTGGAGCAGGGGAGCGTGCTATCCTCTTTCCTTCGCTTGTGTTGTTGTCAACTTGGCATCCATGTCTTGTGCTAGTGCTGACTCGAGTAATGTGGTGTTCAGTTCGGCTTATTTTTGATGGTTTATGGCTGAAAACATTGTAGCTGGCTGAAAAAAACACTGTAGCTGACAGAGGCTTATTTAACATAATTAAATTTAAAAAAATTTAAAAATATAAAAAATTTGTTAACCCATCACAAACAACGCAAACGAATATGGAAAAAAAAGAACCGGTAAAAAAGCTAAAAAAAAACCAAAAATTCAGAAAAAGACGAAATTATGAATAGTGCAAAAATAAGCCAGAAGCTAGAAGCTCAAGCCATATTAAGCGGAGTCTAATATATGCCAACTTAATCAGCACATTAATGTGATACTATACAGAATTATGCCCTCTGTTGTGCTGATCTTCTGAAAAAGAAACCTGCGCATGTTGCGCTGCCCATTTCTGGAGTAGATGGTACGACATGCCAAGATTTCGTTCACGCGCGTAGTGCATTTTTTGCTGCACGCGTTCCGAATCTCGGCATGCCTTCTTTTCCGAAAAATGCTACCCCTCTAGGCGCTTTCCGTCTTTCTGCTTCCGTTCTAGCTTATGCTAGTACCAGTCTTTTACGTGCGCTCGGGCTGGGGGGCCTTTAAATATTGGAGCACTAGCAGTAGGCACTTCCATGCATTTCCAAGTTGCAGCTCGCTATGGGACCTCTTGCGCTTGTCCCCTGCTTGCACCCTCACAAAACCGTTAGTCCTGTGTAGTTCTTTCCAGGCATACCCCACCACCCTTGCTTGTGTTGTGTGGTAGGCCAAAGAAGAGTTGATAGTACATACAAGTTACAAAAGTCTCTTTACCCTCAAATACACACCAATTGCTTGACTTGTACAGGAATGACGATGGTACAGTTCCACGTACGTTTGCATTGACATTGCCTGTTCTGGGTGTTCTGTGTACATTGCTTTCCTTTAAACTTTCCACTGCCATGATCTTAATATCTGATGTGTTCTTCTTGGATTGTGATATGCAGGCCGAGTGCTTCCATCAGCTTCTCAAGCCTGTGACGTAGATTGATCATTACATAAAATCTCTTCTTTAAACAGCTTTAGAAGAAAACAGAGGAAACAGAGAGAACAGAGTCTTGCGGTCTCTTTTCCAAGCCCAACCAAAAAACTTGGTTTCAGTTCAAGACCACAGGAGGAGCATCAGTTGCAAGCGGCGTGATGCAGGGAGACCACGGGTACTACGGTGGCAGGGACTCCCCACCGCAGGGGTACGGCTACGGCTACGGTGGCTATGGCTACGATGCCGGCGGATACAACTCCGCGGGCGGGTACTACTCGAACGGTTACCCATCGGTGCCGGCGTACGAGGACCCGCTCGCCGGACGGAGGACGCACGACTTCCCGGCGCCGCTGAACGAGCTCGAGTTCCAGCCGTCGGAGACGTGCCCCAAGAACTACGTCATCTTCGACCAGACCTGCACCAAAAGCCGGGTCATGTTCCACCCCTCCCTGGCGCACAAGTTCGGCGGGTCTTCCGGGTACGACCACTTCTACGGCGGCGCCGGGAACGCGCACGAGGCCGGCAAGAGCACGTACAGGGACAACGACTACGACGAGAGCTGCTCGGTCCGGCAGAAGGAGGACACGGACGAGATCGACGCGCTGCTGAGCTCGGAGGACGGCGACGAGGACGACGTGGTGAGCACGGGGCGCACCCCGGGGTACCGGGACGGGAACTCCCCGGACTCCACGTGCTCGTCCAGCTACGGCGCCGCCGCCGGGGGCAGCAAGTCGAGGTCCGAGTGCACCGCCGGCCGCAAGAAGGAGCGGATGAAGAAGATGGTGCGGACGCTCAAGGGCATCATCCCCGGTGGCAATCAGATGGACACGCCGGCCGTGCTCGACGAGGCCGTGAGATACCTCAAGTCGCTCAAGGTGGAGGTCAAGAAGCTCGGCGTGCGCGGCTCGGACAGCTGATGCATGACATCACGTGGGGCCAACACCGGCAAAAAAAAAAAGGCAGCACCGATCGAGCACGACTGACACAACCCTACTACCTTCCTTATAACCGATGGCATTGGCATTGGCACGAGGCAGCTTAGTTCCTGCTCTTTTCGCAGCGCCATGATCTGGCCAAACCCTTTTTGTGCACTCTACATATGGCTACGGGCTTTATGCTCCATCCATGATGAGAGCATGGGAGGCGGAGGGGAGAGAGCAAGGATTGATGCATGTACTACTAGCTATAGTTCTTTGCTTTGGGTGTAGTAGTGGAGAGAGATGATGGATGGAAGCGAGCCGGTGGGGGCAGGGCAGGGCAGGGCAGGAGGGGAGCAGAGCACTGCATGCACGCTCCCCTCTTGCCATGTTTACTTTCCTTGTCTGCCCCCGCCTTGTTAGCGCATGCTTCTCCTTTCCCTGTAAGCCCCTGTGATGAGCCTGGATGGATGGGTCACGCCCCTGTGCTGGCTGCTGTGTGGTTTCGTTGCTTTGCTTTCTAGTTGTTGCTGCTGCTGCTTCTGCACGCTGCTTTTGTCTTGTTCCATCTTGAGCTCGATCCATGGTGCATGCATGCATGGCTAGTTTTACACTCCAGTGTTCTGATTGTGATGTGTGCTGCTCTTGATGGTGATGATGATGATGACGATGGCACATTGGCGCCCTCCCGCTCGTGACTGTGTTTTGTATTATCCTTGCGGGTTATACGTTTGTGTCCATGTTGGGTTTGGCACTAGCGAGCTGGCTTTTGGCGAGCAATCCCATCCCTTTTCGTTCTAGTGCTCGAATCCCACACGAAAAAAGGGGAGCAATTCAAGTGATGGCCCCTTCTTGCTTTAGCAATGCCAAACTTGATGAAAGCTTAAAGGTCTCTAATGATGCACATAAACTATGCATGACCATGGCCTGGCTCTCCCTAGTTGTAACTCCTACCTAGTTCTGATCTTGAAGCACTTATGAGTTGTCATTTGCGTGCTGACCAATGATTATCTTCGGCTACTATGTGTGTTGGTTCTTCGATAGCCTTTCTTCATGCTTTGTGTCACAATCTTACCCAAGCATTCACTTAGCAGTTGACTATTTAAACATCACCATCAGGCAATGTATTGGACAGGACCAACCAGCGTTTTAGCTTTAGCTCGAGCGAGTCGGGACGCTTGGATGTGACTCTCCATCGAGGGAACTCAGGCATGCAGCAATCGGCAGCCATTGTCATCTCCCAAATTATCTTTCACGCACTTGTTTGACCCCCAAGCGAAGGCTGCTTTTCAAAAGTGCGAGCATTTTATTCCATGTCCATAAACGCCTCTCTCTATCTCCCTCTGTGTGTACGTGTGTTTTTAGAATCCATATATAAGCAACTTCAATCCTTCACTAAAACCACGTGTACCCATAAGGTTTAGACCTCAGAGCGGCGTGAATTTGATTTTTGGCTCCCACTTTTTTTCCTTCTAATTGGCAGTCTTGTGCTGGTGAGCACGCGTGTGGAGTGCGTGACATGAATTAGATGTTAGAACATACGCCACCAACAGACAGTGGCATAAGGAGCCTAAAACTGTGCGGTCAATTGACCCCACAGGTGTCTGCAAAAATACCTAATTACTATTTAAAGGACCACGTGAGGAGATTTATGGCTTTGTTGTGATGAACCATTATCATTTTAGAGAAGTGAAAATTTACAAATTTGCAAATTTACAGTTTTTTCTGGACAACTTGCAGAAATAGATCGTTTTGAAAAATTTGAGTCATAGAATAATTTATGTTAAAAGAAAAATGTTAAAAGAAAGTTCGAGTGACATGTTACACTATATTTCATGAGTTCTAGGATTAGGGTTTACTATCTTAGAATAATTTATGGTGTACTATCTTATCCTTCAGATGGAGTGGCTGTAAAATCTTCATCATCAAGTAGCAATACATCAATATTTGTTCTTATCCATGAATCTCTCGTGTGTTGATTGATTTACTCTTGATTTGGTTGGGTTTTTTCTCCTCTCTCTCCCTTTCTTGATCTTGCTATACCAAGAAGATGTAAGAGATAAAGATTACTTCTAAAAATCAATCGCCATCTATCTAGACACTTACATGGCAAGTTCATAAAGAAACCGGTTTTTGCTCTTTTTGACCTCTCTGAGTGATTTCTTTATCCAATTGTTTATGACTCAATTTCTTTTATGTTCTAGCACTGTGATATGTGGGAATATATCAAAAGCCATATTGATCATCATTCACCTATGAGCAAGTTATATTCACCTTTTTTTATTTTTGACCTATTTTTTATGCAACCTTACTTCAAACGAAAACAATGTCAGAACTTTTACAACGATTTTCTTGATCTTTTATTGAAATATGTTTCTGACAATCTAGAGAATGTGCATACTAAATTTTAAGTGATTTAAAGTTTTAGTTTGAGAGTTAGCTTAATTTTATATTTTGGTCCGGTTTTTTGTGCAGCAGAATTTCACGAACTAAAAGATTCCAATTCTCTTAAGTTCTTTCAAAAATTTTAATTGTGATAGGTTCCTAAGATTATGGTCCAGCCTTGATTCAAGTTTCTAATTTTTCGGATCTATAGATCAAAAGTTTTATAGATTTTTGTTTTTGAAATAGTGCTGAATTTATTGTTCACGGAGCTGAAATTACTGTAGCACATGGATTTTCAGAATTTTGAGTTTTTGATCTTCATAGCTTCTCATTATTATTATGGTGAATATTTGGAAAAAATTTGAAGTCAGCGTTCACCTCTTGTCTGTTGAATTTAAAGTTTTTTGAAGAATTGGTCGCACAAGGTTTGGATCTTAGGCTGCACCACTGCCAACAGAAACACAAATGTTGCTCTTGTCTGCGACCAGTTCTCTCTATTTTTTACAAAAAAAAAGATTATCTATAAGATCCATTAGTTCGTCCACAGAATCGGAGCGTTCGGTTCCAGCCACTACGACCCCAAAAGTGCGCACGTTCCATCGTGCAGCGATATGTTTGTTCGCATCCACTCCGACTTAACAAAGTTTTTCACTAGAACGACGAGTGATCCAGGGTGGCTCTCCGCCTAGGTGCGCGGCCGTTTTTTTCCCCTCTGTGAACGCTGCTGCATGCGTTCGTGAAGGAATTGGCTGGCGCATTCGGCGCGCGTGCGAGATATCTGCTTGTTCACCACAGGGGGCAGAGGGGGCACAGCTACTTGTGGGTGCTCATGCTTCCACCACTATTTTGCGGTGCAGCGTATATGGGTGCTCCCGCCACTATTTCACCGTTGCACGGATGCCAGTGGAAGCATTTGCCGACGTCCATGCGATGGCTCGATCGTGGCATGTCGACTCGTCGCAAAATGCGATTTCAAAAAGGAAAAAAACTCGTCGCAAAAATGCTTTGCATCGTGGGATTCCTTGTCTATAGGCATACCTAATGAACTAATTAATTTCATAAAAACACATGTGCAATACATTACTCGTCGTCGGTATGAACCGTGTTGCAGGCCGAAAGCGTATCCTCTGCTCTAGTGAGCAAATTGGAGGCGCTATTGTGCTACAATGCCGTGCCTTTTCTCCCACGGTTGTTGAAAAGGAGACGAACCATTAGTGAGACTCCTCTTGGATATTGTAGGGTACTGCTGATCGGCAGTAATCCCCTCCAACTTGATTTACGTGCCGTTTTTTGGCTCTATGCATACACAAGACGTTCGAATTAACTAGTGCTTTTTTGTTGACATATGCCGTCCCTGGCAATTGTATATTCACCCGTGCAGGGGCGTAGCCAGCGTGAGCATGGCCTCGGGCCAGCCCTTTGAGAATGAAGATGGTAAGTTTATACAGTACAAACTACAATTAAAAAGGTAAATAATTTCTCAGCTTGATTTCAGGCTATTGTCCCGACGGTCCGAGGCCTAGCTCTACCTCTGCACCCATGTAACGTACACTACCACAAATAAGCAATTAGCATAGTATTTTGTACGGAAAAGTTCCATAGCTAGAAAATACCAAAATATGAGTACATATCTATGAACCAAAACTCTTTGATAAAATGACAACTCTGTTCGTTTCAGCTTGAGCTTCTGGCTTATTTTTTTACTATTCATAAATTTCGTCTTTTCTTACTTTTTGGTTTTTTGGAGCTTTTTTCTCGGTTCTTTTTTTTCCATATTCGTTTGCGTTGTCTGTGATGGGTTAAACTGTTTTTTCTATTTTTTAATTTTTAAATTTAGTTAGGCCAAATAAGCCACCATCAGCTACAGTGTAATTTCAACTAATTACAATAAAATTTTAGCCATAAATCATTTTTTTCAGTCTAACCGAGCTGCACCTAAATAAGATTGGAGGTAGTACAGTAATCAAGGTATGTTGCTACATCCCTCTCAGCTTATTCTCTACTGTGGAGGATTCCTCTCATCTCTATTAACACGTACACGCACTGGCATCAAACAGGTTGGGGGATCATGCAGCTAGGGTGGTCCAGGTTGAGATCAGCATGCACGCACAAGACAAGAAACCAACACTTCGGATCCTGGCCGATCGACCAGTCTAGTCCACGGAACCATCCAGCTAGCTCGCAGTCCATCCGTATGATGTACGTACCTACTTTTGCTCAACCCACTCGTACTTGAGAAACAGTAGGCGCGCAGCACGCGGCGAATGGCACGCACGCACGCACGGTCCATTCGACAGTGCTGATTCCAACGCGCAGCACAGCACAGTGCAGTGCAGATGCAGGCAACGAGACGTCGTGCCGTCTTGGAGCTATCCCCGCACGTAGTGCGACACCGCGGATGAGAGGTGAGAGGACCATCCACTACGGCACGCAGGCGCGCGCGCGCGCGTGGAGCCGCCGAGCCGGGCGTCCCGCTAGTGCGTGCGCACGGCACATGCCGTCCTCTCCGCCCACTAGCCGGTGGCTCATAATTTATACTACAATAATTAGTTTTTAATAATATATTTTTTAGATAAAATTAACAAAATAATTATAGTAAAAAATATATTAAGTTTATCTATATCGGTGAAAATCTCATATGACTATTATTCTTTACATACTGTCTCTTATGAACAACCAAAATTCACAAATTTAAATCATAAGTCACAATCTAAAAAATTCTATCACACCCGTACTGTGGGCCGCCACATCAGGCACAGCGCAAGAGGGCGTGTTTGGTTGGTTCACCCTTGCAAAACCGTAGTCTGGTTTTGAAATACGGCTTGTAAAATGGAATACGGTTTTACATAAACCAAACATTGTTTGGATAACGACCTGCGATTTTAGCATTGCCTCAAAACTTCTACCAACAAAAGAGTCAGCCTCACGCGAGGTGTGAAAAGTTGTGAGCCTCACTGTAGCGTAGACACGCCTCATGGGGTACTAAGAAAATATAGAAATACTATAAAGGGATATTAGTGCATGCATCCCGCTGGTCTTGTTGAGTTACTTGCAGCTGCAAAAATGTTCCAAAGCTTGAGATATTCCACCAAAATCTCATATGGGGTTTATCCGTCAACCAACATTAGATATTGATGGTACAACAGATGTATAACAATGGTGCAGCCAACAGTGGTTGTTGTTGGAAACCTTAGGTCTTGACCCATGGTGAGCACCCTATCATTTGGTCTATAAGTAGAAGGTCCTCATGATTATATAATGTACTTTTTGGAGGAGAAAAGTAATAAACAAAGAAATAGGTAGAGAAACAAGTAGTCTATCATCTCTTTGTGTTCAATCTACTATTTGTTCTTACATTAATTGCACTGTAGATTGAAAAGAAAAAAAAATTGCAGCTGACTCTCCGCCACCCGTGCCGCCCGCACGCGGTCGTGCTGTCGAGCTGCCATCGCCGCCCGCACGCGACCGCGCCGTCGAGCCACCATCGTCGCTGCCCGCACGGCCGCGCCACCGCACGTGGCACCTTTGCACCGCCCACATGCGGCCGCACCCCGTGCGCACCACTATGCCACATGCACAACAAGCCGCACGAGGCACCGCCGCCGCTGGCCCAGAGTCGCCTGCCTCCCGCTCGACACGCCGCCACTGGCACGGAGCCACGCCGCAGCTTGGCCCCGCCCGCCTCCTGCATGAGGCGCGTCGCACCTGCCCCTGCACGGGCCTCCGCCGCATCATGCGCAGTCTCTGACCCTCCTCGCCTCCCACATGAGGCCCGCATGAGCGCTACGTACTGCCACGGCTTTGCCGTTCCCGCCGCCACCAGGCACGGGCAGCTAGGTTAAAAACCCTAGCCGCTGACACTCGAGCAGCCTGGCACGCAGGCGGCTGGGCCGGCATGCATGTGGGCCAGGCCACATGCTGATGGGCCAGGGCAGGAGCCGACAGGGCATTTTGCAAATAATCACTTAGAAAATTGAAGAATTATGCAGAAATTTTCTCAGGACTAAAAATTAGCGGATAAGCTTTTAAAAATTGCAGAATTCACTAAAAATTCATATCCCACCACAAAAGGGCCTTGGGAATTCAAATTTTGAATTGTATTTAGCATCTGAAAGCATGTTTAGCACTATTGTTATTATTTTCTTTGCTTTTATGTATTTACTTACTATTTTGATTAATCGTAATTGCTTAATTAGCGTTTAATCACTGAAATTAGTAGTAAAACTATAGAAACATGCATAGAAAATTCTGAAACATTACAAGAGCCTTTTTGTACCATTATCCAATTTATTTCATGCATGTTTACCAACAATAAATTTATATATTCCTTTCATACATATGTAGATGACAGATATCATGAACCCGGAGTTCGAGGAGCTGGTCCAGCATGGCCAAAACTACTTGACTTGGGCTTTCGATGTCAAGATTGTACTTGGAGCTAAGAGGCTCCGCACTGCCATAGGGATTCATGCATCAGAGGATGCCAAACCCACCCATGAGAAAAATGATATGGCACTTCACTTTCTCAGGCATCACCTCTGCCTCACACTCAAGAATGGGTACATGGCAGAAAAGAGTACGCTAACCTTATGGACTGTATTAAAGAAGCGGTTCGAGAAGCTAAGTACACCATTCTTCCTCAAGCAGAGCAAGAATGGATTCGATTGAGATTTACTGACTTCAAAACGGTAGGAAAGTACAATTCTGCTCCGCACAGAATTTGTACCAATCTTCAACTCTGTGGCAGGCATATCACAAATGAGCAGAAGATTGAGAAGACCCTCTCCACCTTTCACCCCAGTGTAGTGCAGTTTGCACGCAACTATCGTCAAGACGGCTACAAGGAGTATGCTAAATTGATTGATATTAAGCAGGTTGCAGAGGCTCAGGATGAAGTTGTCTGTAAGAAATTTGTCGCACAGTCACCTGGGAGCTCCGCTTGCTGTGAGGCCAACGCTGGGAGTTTCAAGGTGCGGAAGCCTATAATGAAGAAAACAGGAAGAAAGGGCAAGGCCGCAGCCTAGAAATACAAGCCAAATGCTCCAGAGGAAAATAAGGCCGGCAAACCAAAGAGGGACGATAAGCCCTATGGTCAACAAGACCAAATCTGCTACAAGTGTGGCAAATGGGGGCACTGGTCGTGAATCTGTAGAGAACTACAGCACGTCGTCGATGCTTTCTAGGCCAAAAAGAAGAAGGGCAGCAAAGGGCAGCATGAAACTCATTTTGCCATTGTTGACGGGGAGAACACACAACAGCTGCCTGCACCAATGGAAGTTGACTCCACTCTTGCAGCCGCAACCCTCTTGACATTGTAGCAACCGCCGCCATGATTTTCCAAAAAGAGCATCTCACCCCTGAGAAGATAGCAGCCGCTGTCTCTGACTTCTTAGTAGATTCATTTCATGTGAGAAAGGAATAAGTTAGATTTTGCGTTGATGGTGCACAAATAATTTATTTTCTCATAATGGTTAGATGATATTAATTAATTAATTCCTTTATTCAGTTAATAATAGCATGATATATTCTGATATTTTGAAGTACTTTGTTCATGTGTTGATTGTCTCCTACTACATATTAATAAAGTACTTTATATTAGAACACATGTGATGCTTTTTGGAGGAAGTGTGCTTAGCTGATAGCGGTACAACGAATACCATCTTGAGAGAGACAAAATTCTTTTAGTCGATTAGCAAGAATGCTGGTAGTCTTACGACAATCACCGGTAGTACTGCTTGTATAATAGGCTCAGGAAGAGCTACAATTATACTCACAATAGGAATAACTTTGGTCATTAAAGAAACTTTATTGTACCCAGAATCGACTAAAACTCTCTTAAGTTTCAAGGATATTCACGCTGACGGTTCCCACGTTGAAACTGAAGAAGAGTATGGTAAAAAATACCTGCTCACTACAAAGCATGAAGCAAGTGAAAAATGATATTAGAAAGACTTCTTTCATTTGAGACTGGGCTATACTACACTAATATTAAGGCACCCGCAGCTACATTGCCCTGAAAACCATATTTAGGAGTTCTGAACTTTTTCTGTCTCTAGCATGATAGCTTAGGCTACCCAGGTCATAGGATGATGAGAAATATATTAACAATTCACAGGGACATAATATAGATGTAAAAAAAAAATTTGAATCAAGAAGATTTTGTGTACCCCGCAGTGCCATCGGAAAATTAATTACTAGTCCTCCTGCTCTGAAAGTAAAGGATGATGTCCCTGGATACCTGGAACGTATCCAAGGAGATCTTTGTGATACAATACAGCCACTATCAGTGTCATTTAAATATTTTATGATGCTCATCGATGCTTCCTCGAAATGGTCGCACGTATATTATTATCTACGAGAAACTATGCTTTTGCAAAGCTGATCTTGCAGATAATTCGAATTAAAAATAATTTTCCCAATCATCATATAATGTCCATCAGAATGGACAACACTGGATAATTCATTTCAAAGCCATTTGATGATTGTTGCATGGCAATGGAATTAAAGTTGAGTATTTCATACCGCATGTGAAAGATCAAGTTCTGTTTAAGTTAGTTTTGGTGATAATGACAAATACTATTATGATATTTTGGTGATAATGATATATCTATATGCGAGACTAATATGTTTGTGTAAGTATATTATTGCTTAGTCTCATATGGATGAAAAGGTGAAATCAAAGAGGTATGCATTCGAAATCACATTTTCGTATATTAATGCATACCTTAGATCCAAAATATAGATTGAACTCCACAAATAGTTCAAAATGAATATATGCATATGTCTTCACTACACATACTTATATGCACATATTTAAGGGGAGTTTACTCTATGTTTTGAGGTTTCATAAGTATAGATCCAGGTTTCCTTTATTACACATATTCAGGATCTTTACTTTGAGACACACCCTTTGAGTTAGCTTGTGTAGTTTATATATACTCAATTGGTTTGTCATTTAACTTCTCTATTATGTGTTAATGGTTGGATGGTTAATGACAACCGGATAAGTACGCTTTTCTTTAAAAGCTTATCTTAGTGTATACAATTGTTGTGTACATGTTGTATACTCAAAAATCAATTTTTATCACATTGTTTGTTGAGATTGTCATGAATTACCAAAAAAGGAAGATTGTAGAATCTAGTCCCTCTATTATGAGTTAATGGTGAAGTTTGGTAATTGATGGCAATTTTTTTGTGGACTAATTTTTTCATGAGTTGGATGAATAGGTTAGGTTCCACAAATGAGGACGACTTGTGATGACTTCATGTGTTGAAGATCAAATTAAGATGTGAGAAGAAGATGGCTTCATGAGTTGAAGGACATCGAGAAGAAAATACATCATGAGTTAATACATGTCCAAGAGAAGATGATCATGCGTTGATCATCAAGTCAAGTGGAGACCATCATGTGCTGATGGAGTTGAAGAAAATGATGCATCATGAGTTGATGCATATCAAAACAATGACCTAAGGCCAAGATATAACTAGATAGGGCTAAGAATGTGTTCCTAATCTTTTACCGGTCTTGGTGTTTGGTTAGAAGACCGGATTGCTAGCATATGTTGTCATACTATTAATAGAGGTCATGTCTAGTAGTTTGAGTCTCATCATGTGTTGATAGCTTAATCTCACTTGCTCTAGCTCTCTTAGCATGATGCTTATATTTACGAATGTGTTTTGCAAATAGTTGAAATTCATATGTGAAATCCTTGTAACGTGGGACTATTCATAGCAAATGTGTTTTGCAAGTGTTTGAAGTCCATGTTTCTTATTCTTTAGTGTATGTGGCTTATGTTTGTAAGTGTGTTTTGTAAGTGGTTGAAGCTCATATATAATCCTAGTAGCATATGATTTAAATTTGTGAATATGTTTTGCAAATGTGAGGAGTCCATGTAACTATTCTTTGTGTCTTGATTTCAAAAGTGTGCAAATATGTTTTGTAACTTGTTGGGAATCATGTTTGATCTTTGTGTGCATGATACTATAGTTTGTAAATGTGTTTTGCAAAATCTGTTGAGATATCTGCACCTGTTAGGAAAATCGGAACAACCGCTGTGTGTGTAGCAGTACTACCAGAAGTCGAAAGTACTAGATCTGTGTGAGCGGTACTACCGGACATTAGAAGTATCGACATATGTTGCGCGGTACTACTGGATGCAAGTGGTCTGATCGGCTGTATGTGAGCGGCTCGTCCGGCCGTCGGAAGCACTAGCTCTGTGTGAGCGGTACTACTGGAAGACGGAAGTACGGCTGCAGTGTCATGCAGTATTATTGGACTTCGAAACTCGGATTTTCATGCGGTACATTTTTTTCAAAGAGGCACCTGTGTGGTGGTCTTCTCCTCCTCGCGAAATCGGTAGTTCCGCATGTGTGGAGCGGTATTTCCGATGATCGGAAGTACCAAAAAAAGAACGGCGAAACTTCCTATTTTGACTGCAATGGCTAGTTTTCTGACCGTTGGCGAGGGGAGCGGAAGTATTGGTCTTAAGCCGATGGTACTTCCGATTTCTCTGATTTTTCAGGGATTTGGCTCCAACGGTTAGTTTTCTTGTGTGGGGTATAAATACCCCCTTGTGGCCGGTTGGAGAGGATGTTGTTTGACCCATTTCTATTCCCTTGGGCTAGTGTGAGGCTCTCCACTCAGTTGTGCATGTGTTGCACTTTGTGAGTAAGGAAAGACGATCTAGATTGCATGTATTGATCTAGAGGTGGACTTAGTGTCCATTTGAGCTTGTGCATTAGTTGCACGTGGTGAGAGTCAAGCGAGGGGCTTGACTTGTTACTCTTGAAATTTGCCGACTCCTAGGCGGCGTTGGAGGCGTCGTGCGCGGTGATCTTCTTAAAGAAGGTTGTGAGAAGACCCGGTGAAGTGTGAAGGTTAGAGCTCACCTATCCGGAGTGAGAAATAGCTACCATTAGTGTATTTGAGGTGGAAGGCTTAATTTATGGAGCCGGTCCAATTAGTTTAGTCTTACCTCAACGTAGACTAGGGGAGACCGGCAAGTCTCGAACACCACGGTAAAAGGAGACCGTGTCAAGTGTGATTTGTTTCCTTGTGCTCAATTTATATTCAAGCAATTTACATACATATAATTAAATTGATTGCTTGTTATCCTAGGATTGCAAATCTTAACATAGCCTAATATTGTTGATGCACTTAGGTGAACTTTATTGAAATATGCTTTGTTTGTGCTATACCAATTTGATTTAAGTTTTCGCATTGTTTACTTGGTTTAGACAAATAGAAAAGGTCCTGAATTGTTAATAATAATTAGAAGAGATTTTTAGACTACCTATTTATCCCCCTCTAGTCGGCCTACTCGACCTTACCGCATGTCCACACCTAGAATAGACTAACAGAGACATTAATTAAGAGGATTAAATTTATTGCTCGGTCGCTTTTGCAGAATTGTAATTTACCAAATACATGTTGGGGACACGCAGTCCTGCGTGCAACAACTCTCATCAAGTTTAGACCATCGGCATATAACATCCATTCACTTATACAACTAGCGCAAGGGTTAGTACCAAAAATTTCTCATATTCGCATATTTGGTTGCAATGTTTATGTACCTATACCCCCAACATAGCGTACTGCAATAGGCATCTCCAAAAGTCTGGGATATATGTTGGTTGTGAGACAACATCTATAATCTGGTATTTGGACCCCATGACAGGAGATTTGCATACTGTCCATTTCCCTGATAGTATATTTGATGAGCATAGTTTTTCGACATTAGGGGGAGGAAATCAACTCCTTGATAAAAAATATTGGAAATTACATGACAAGTCACGGGAATCCATTCACATGACCCGTACACTAGTGAAGTAAATAGAGAAGTCTAGAAGATCATTGAGAGATCATGTGGAGATGATCCCATCTTTATGATGAGTAATTGACCCTTGGTTGAAGGAAAATTGAGTTTGTTTTGGGCTTTTATTGCAAATTCTTAGCTCTGGCCGTAGTCAAAGTCGTGTACGACTTTCCCCTGAACCGTACGACCACATTGGAACTGATCGGAAGCCAGAAAACGTGCGTACGACCATCTGGGACGTGATCGGAAGTCGTTCGGGTGGTCTACGACCACGCTGTGGCGTCCCCGGCGAATTTGAACGTGATCGGAAGTCTTTCGGGTCCCGTACGACCACTTGGGAGCTGGTCGGAAGCCAGATTTCACGCATACGACCACTCTGCGGGTCTCTCGGCGTTTTTAACCGTGGTCGGAAGTCGATACGACCACGTTGGGCTTAATCGGAAATCAATCGGGACTCTACGACCACGTTACGGCTTTCTCGGGAAGTTTGGTCGTGGTCGGGAGCCAGTCGGACGGTGTACGACCACGTTGCGGAGCCCTCAGAAGATTTGACCGTGGTCGGCACTCGGCGCTAGGGTTTACGACCACGTTGTGGTCTCGGTCTTTCGACCACGTTGTGGGATCGGAGACTCGACCACGTTGGGCGGTCGGGCGTTCGACCACTTTGGCCGTGGTCGTTGGGCGACACGACCACGTTGTTTGATCGGTGGTGCGACCACGCCAGCGCTCGGAGATTCGACCATGCTAAGGTTTTCGACCACGTTGTGGCGGTCGGCTCCGACCACGTTGTCGGCAGATTGACCGTGGTCGATGGAGCTCTTTAAAACCGGTCGTGTGGGCACATGTGGTGTCCGATTACGGTGAGGTTTGGTCGGTTGGGTTCCTTGTGATGTTATGGACCTTGTAGACTGGTTTGTTCTACATTTTGACAAGGTTTGGTAAAGTCTAATTTCTGTGGAAAGAGACTTGAGCTCGTGAGTGCAAAGTGTATGGATCGGTGCTATGTGATGTTTTGTTGTTTGTGTTGGATGCAGTGCGGAGACTAGTCTTGGTGAGGCTTTGGACAATCGGGACTAGACATGGGAGATGTTGAGGTCCGAACGACGTGGAAAAGCCGAGGAGGACGTGTCTCGCGTGGGGCGACGGCATGGACGACAAGGCGGTGGAGGAAGCTTCGGAAGGCGGCGGAGGGGCATTTTGGAGAAATGTCAAAGCTGCGGAGGAAGCCTCGTCCACCGAGAAAGCATGACGCTTTGGAGAGTTGGTGGTGCAAACGGGCAAAGGTGGGCCGTTGCTACACGGGTAATGGGCAAAGCACTGGAGGCCTCAGAAGCACTGGAGCTCTCAGAACGGGTGGTCTGTGGAGACCCGTTAGCGTGTGAGTATAAATAGAGGAGGAGACTCGAGTCGGGTGAGGTTGTTTCACGAGTTGCTCGAGCCCTTCTTTCTATTGTGTGAGTTGTCTCGGTAGAGCATGGATGCTCGTGTACCTCCGATGGAGTGGTCAGAGAAACCTCCATGATCAATAGAAAAGATTGGATTCACCTCTTTGTATCATTCGAGTTTGTTTTGCTTGAGGTGTTTTGACTAGATCTTTTGCGCTCTCTGTTCTTTCACTTATCGTGTTTTCTTTGAGAGTTGGCTTGTACCTCTCGCTCTAAACTGGGATTCATTTTCTAAGACCTTTCGGTCGGTTTATTCGAGAGCAAGAATCAAAACAGAGAAACTTCGTGTTTTCGATTCACGCATCTATTTTCTTTGATCGTGTTCGACCACAACGTTCTCTCCTTCCTTAGCAAAGACTTGTGTAATTCTTGGTATTTTCACTTTTAAATATCTTGTTCTTGCTAGGATTCAAGTTTCATTCGTTTTGACCTCTGTGCAAAAGTTCTCTCAATTCTTGGTTTGGCGGTCGCGCTGGACTACTCTGTTTTGGATTATTGACCACGGTCACTCTTCCGGTTTTCGACTACTACCGATGTGCTCGCTTATTTGTTTTCGACCGTATTGTGTATCTCGATGATCATTGCTTTCTCGGTGAGACAGCTTCGACCACGGCTTGAGATCACGAAGTTTCTTTCAACCACAGTTGGTCTTCGACCACGCCAAGTACTTTCTAGTCTTCTCGGTTCGCTCGTGTTGGTGTTGATCTATCTGCTTTTCTCTGTTTTTAGTGAGCAACTAATCTTCTTCTTCATAGTTATATATCTATTGGAGAAGAGATCGAGTTGAATTTTTAGAAGCTTTTAAGGCACCATTCACCCCCCCTCTGTTGCCATTTCGGTCCTTCAATTGGTATCAGAGCCGGTTAGCTCTTCTTCATAGATCTTAACCGGTCTCAAAGAGCCATGGCAACAGACAAGTATTCCACCAAGCCGCCCATCTTTGATGGCTGGATTACCCTTCCGGAAGAGCCGAATGGAAACATATATCCGTGCTCGGGGTATGCCATTTGGCGGAAGGTGAAAGTACGCTTTGTTGTTCCCGCCGATGAGAACATCAATGCCGGAATATGGGCGATGTTGAGGCGAATGCAAAGGCAAGGAACATCATCATACGAGGATTGAGCGAGCGAATTTGATCGCATCTCTCACCGTCGTCCGCTCACGACATCTGGGTGACCCTCGATGCATACCATGAGGGCACCTCCCAGATCAAGACGGTTCGACAGGATCAGTTCAAGCGCGAATACAGCAAATTCGAGATGCTTGCTGGAGAGTCTCTTGACGAGTGCTTTTCACGTTTTCACAAGATTTTGAGCAATCTCCGAGCGGTCGGTCTCACATACTCCGACTCGGATAACGCTCGACGATGATGCTTTCGCACTCGATCTTGGGTTTGGGAGATGAAGGTGACTACCATCAAGGACACCACGGACCTCTCGACCTTGACTCTTGATGCGCTTTACTCGCGCCTCAAGACTCACGAGATTGACATAGTCTCGTCGGTCGAAGTCTCGATCGATGGCTTTAGTCACCGATCCCACCGCCGCTCGGTTCTTCCGAGCCATCTATGGATTCTCCTCGCCGCTCTCGTGACATAACCGATGATCGATAGGCGACTTGCGGATGAGCAGCTAGCCCTCCTCGCACGGAGATTCTCCCATGCTTACAAAGGGAGGAGGGACGGAAGGAAAAGAGGACCCGTGATTTGTTTCGAGTGTGGTGGCCCCAACCACATCCGAGCAAACTGTCCCAAGTTGGGGAAAGGCAAAGTCGACTACGGCGGTTCCGACAAGAACCGCAACAAGAAGGCCCCAACTCAGACGCAAGGCAAGAAGCCGTTCCGCAACTTTGGGAAGGCCAAGAAGCTCTTCCACCGCGTCCTCGCCGCCTTCGACGACCTCGAGCTCGACGAAGTGGAGGGATGGAGCGATGACGACGGGACGGGTGATCAAGAACCCAAGAGCGGCGACGACTTCTCGGCATGTGCTTCATGGCCCTCGGCGAGATCAGCGACAGCGATCTCTATTCCGACTCCGACGAGGTATTTCCCTCCTATGACCAACTGAATGCAGCTTTTCTTAAGCTAGGAGGTTTTCATGCGAGATCTAGAGCTAGATGTAGCGAGTTGGAGAAAGAAGTAGATCGTTTGTCACGGGAGCTTTCTTTACTTATATCTCGCTCCCTCCGTGACGATTGTGATACATGCACTGCCTTGCTAGGAGATATGGAGAAGTTAAGGACTTCTCATGATAGTGTGACCTCTGAGCTTGATTTGCTTAAGGTGGAGAATATTAGTCTTCTTCTTTGAGATTGAGATGAGTAGGGTGGTTCTGTTTCCTCTACTACTATTGAGACTATTTCTTGCACCTCATGTGAGGATAAGGATAATGCTTTTAGAGGTCTTTACACTATGCTTCTCGATCCGCCCGAGACTTGTGAAAGTTGTAATAACTTAAAGATGAATCTAAACAGGCGAGATCATAAAATTGTTGAGTTACAAGCCTTTTACTTGAGCCTATTGCTTCATGTGTGAATTGTCCTAAATCGATCACGAGCTTGAATCATTACCAAACAGTTTCAAGAAATGATTGATCATGATAAGAAGTTGGCTCGGTTTGCTTCTAAGGACCTCGTTAGCTCACCATGCATTAGTTGTAACAAACTAAAATCTAACTTGATTGCATTGGATGAGAAATGTGTGAAGCTAACTAAGGACCTACTAGAGAAGCCACCTTGTGCTTGTAATGTGGTTGTAGAGAAGGGGAGAAGCCCCTGTAAGGTAGAGACGCCTAGCAAAGCGAACCAACACGCTAGCAGATGGGATCGTCCTTCTTCGTCTACCGTGCGTGCACAAGCCAGTCTTTCCTCTGCTGTTGGCTGTTCTCCTGCTCCCTTACCTTCTGCTATTTCTCCTCCTCCTTGCTCTTCTTGCACCTCTCTCTTTCGGGAGTGTCAGTACCTTATGAACACTCTCGAGAAATTTGTAGGAGGCAAGAAGGATCTCAATCTTATTCTAGACCAATCAAAGATTTGCAAGTTCAAACAGGGTCTAGGATATAATTTCCGTGAGGATGTGAGGAAGCATCCACCGTAGTGCTCGGATCCGTAGTCGCGGTGTGATCGAGGTCAAGCCCAAGAACAAGAAAGTTCAATTTAGATCGTGGGCTTTGTCCAAGGGATTTCGACGACAAGGTGATTTCACCTGCAGCTTCGGCCTCTCAGAAGGCGAAGTCATTTCATGCTACTTCAGCCCCTCAGAAGGCAAAGTATCATTGCACCTTCTGTCAGAAGGATGGGCATCTGATTGACCAATGCTTCAAGCGCCAAGATCGCGCCAAGAGACCGTCCGAGTCTCTTAGGCGTATTCGTGGTCAGCCCTGACCTTGAGTGCACCTAAGACCAACACAAGGTCTAGGTTTGCTCTCATTGGTAGCTTTGGGCAAGACCGAGGACTTGGTTTTCCGAGTTTTCGTTTTTCGTCCTCGTGCTCCCTCGGTCGTGACTTCCGCCGTCCCGAGGGTAGATCTCGCTTCCATCGAGATAGCTACCCGCGGCGTGATCGGCGTCGCCGGTGCTCGACTCGCTCTCCGTAGTAGTCGGACCAAAGAATGCCTTCAGTGCGCACATAGACCTTACGCTTCTTTGAGCGACGGAGGGCGAGGGTAGTTAGAGGTCGGTCGTGTGTGACTACTTCTTACGCTCGACGTGTGACTCAAGATTGGGTGCCAAAATCTATGTTGATTTATCCCAAGATCGAGACTTTGCTCTCTTGTTGACTCGGGTTCGCGGGCGGTGGAAGGAAAGGTTTGGCTTGTAGACTCCGGTGTTCACGACACATGACCGGAGATTCCGTTGGTTTTCTTCCTTGCCCGAGCTCCGGTGATGAGACGATCACCTTTGAGATGCTTCATCTGGCGCGTCATCGCCAAAGGCTTGTGCGCATTAATGATTCATTTATTTTGAAAGATGTTGCTTTAGTTAGCAAGCTGCGGTACAATTTGCTCTCGTCTCTCACCACCGATGACAATTTCGAGGTGAGCTTTAAGAAAACAATTGCAAAATTCTTGATTCTTGGTAGTCCGGTTTATGGATTTCTCGATTTGGGAGGATCTTTCGTGCTGATTTTTCTGAGTCTTTTGGTGATCCTCTCCGTTGTTTGCTTGCTTCTGAGTCCCGCGACCTTTCCTTCTGGCATAGGAGACTTGGTCATATTGGATTTGACCATTTGACTCGAGTTAGCGGCCACGATCTCATTCGTGGTCTGCCGAAACTCAAGATGGTCAAAGATCTTGTTTGCGCTCCATGCCAGCACGGCAAGATGGTTGCCGCTTCTCATCCTCCGGTCACAGTTACTATGACCGATGCACCGGACATTGCTCCATATGGATACGGTTGGACCGGCTCGAGTGCGATCGGCAGGAGGGAAGTGGTACGTTCTTGTTGTAGTCGATGACTATTCGAGGTACTCTTGGGTGTTTTCTTAGCCTCGAAGGATGAGACGTTTTCACATTTCGAGGTCTTATCAAGAGGCTTTCGTTGAGCTTCCGGGTGCCTTACGAGCGATCCGCATGACAATGGCACGGAGTTCAAGAATTCCTACTTTGAGAGTTTCGTGGTGAGACAGTGTAGAGCACCGTTCTCTTCTCCATCGTTCCTCGCCAGAATGGCGTTGTGGAGAGGAAGAACCGTACCTTGGTCGAGATGGCGGGCGATGCTTGATGAGTACTCTACACCGCGGAAGTTACGGGTCGAGGCTATAGCCACCGCGTGCCATGTTTCCAATCGAGTTTTCTTGAGCACACTTGCACCGCACTTCTTATGAGTTGAGATACGGCGAAAGCCCGGTGTTTCTCATTTTCGTGTGTTTGGTTGCAAGTGTTTCATTCAAGTCCGGAACCTAGATAAGTTCGAGTCACGTTCTTGTGATGGACTTTTACGGGCTACTCGACTTCTTGGCGGGCCTATAGGGTGCAGGCTGCGAGTCTAGTAAATTGGTAGAAACACGTGAGGTAACTTTCGATGAGGCCGGTCAGGGACTAGGCCCGATATCTCGAGTTCACTAGAGCGGTCCGAGACCATCTTCGTGGATGATGAGGATGATGGAGATGAGGGTTGTCTACCCGATCCAAGACCTCTTCCACCACTTGAGGTGCCTTCTTCCACCGCACCTCGAGGCGATCGACCCTTACCTTACGCTTCTTACGGAGCTAGTGGCTCTGTTCCTACCCCTTCGTGTAACGAGGTAGAGGCCACTTCTTCATCTCATCCAGACCTCCAAGACATATCCAAAAATCTCATCCTTCGAAAGCGGATGATTGGAGATCTATTTGAGCGAGTCACACGTTCCAAGTCTGGCGTGTCACTTTTACATCTCCACTCGCCTTCGTAGCTTCTTTTGAACCCAAGGACGTTTGTCATGCTTTATCGATGAGTCTTGGGTCAACGCCATGCATGAGGAGCTAGAGAGTTTCGAGAGAAACAAGGTGCGGGCGCTTGTTGAGCCCCTCGAGATCACAATATCATTGGAACCAAGTGGGTATTCAAGAACAAGCGAGGCGAGGATGGGGTAGTCATTGAAACAAGGCTAGACCGGTCGCATTGGGGTACTCCTGGGTTGAGGGTGCGGATTTCGAGGAGACCTTTGCCCTCAGTAGCTCGTCTTGAGGCCATTAGAATTTCGCTTGCCTTTGCAGCTTCTAAGGGTTTCAAGCTTTACCAGATGGACGTCAAGAGTGCCTTTCTCAATGGCTTCATTGAGGAAGAAGTCTATGTCGACGACCTCAGTTTCGAGAACCCCAAATACCCTAGTCATGTCTTCAAGCTTTCCAAAGCGTTGTATGGACTTAAGCAAGCCCCTAGAGCTTGGTATGAGAGGCTTAAGTCCTATCTATTGAGACATGATTTTGAGATGGGTAAAGTTGACAAGACCTTGTTCATTCACGGCTTGGCAATGACCTTTCGTCGCCCAAATCTATGTCGATGACATCATCTTTGGCGGCTCTTCCCATGCTCTAGTTTCACAGTTCTCGGATGTCATGAGCACCGAGTTTGAGATGAGCATGATGGGTGAGTTGACATTCTTCCTTGGCTTCCAGATCAAGCAGACTCTGGAGGGTACCTTCTTGCATCAAGGCAAGTACACTCGAGACCTCCTGAGACGATTTGACATGAGTGATGGAAAGCGGTGTCAACTCCGATGGCTTCTACTGACCATTCTAGACCACGATGAGGACGGTGAGCCGCTTGATCAAAAGGAATTGAAGCATGATTGGCTCTCTCTTGTACCTCACCGCCTCGAGACCGGACATACACTTCTCCGTGTGTCTTTGTGCTCGGTTTGAGCTTCTCCTCGCGTGTCTCACCGCCAAAGCGGTGAAGCGCATCTTCGGTACCTTCGAGCTACCATTGACTATGGTATCGGTACTCTTCCTCCTCCTGCTCATCCCTTAGAGCCTTCTCGGATGCGAGACTTTGCGGTCAGAGGATAGATAGGAAGAGCACTCGAGCACCGCCAGTTCATTGGCACTTCTCTCGTTTCTTGGTCTTGAGGAAGCGGTCGGTGTTGCTCATCCACCGCAGAGGCCGAGTATGTTCTGCAGACCGATTGTTGTAGCTGTGTACTTTGGATGGTCTCGACTGCGGGACTTTGGGTTGCTATCGACCGTGTTCCGCTTTTCTGCGATAACACGCCCGCAATCGGCATTGCTAAGAACCCATGCAACACTCTCGGACCAAGCACATTGATATCGATATCACTTTCTTGAGATCATGTAGAGAAGGGTGACATCGTGCTCGGTTGTGGAGAGTGACCACCGGTTGGTCGATGTCTTCACCAAGCCTCTGGATAGCACGAGGTTTTCGACTTTGGGAGAGCTTGGGGTGGTCTGTCCTTATGGACTATTGTGAGGGGAGCTTTGGGCTTTACTGCTTTATCTTATTATTTATGCTTCTGTATCCTTACTGTTGCATTGCATCTGCGGGTGCATTGGGTTTAGTCCTTCCAGCATAGGCTAGAGTGGTTCTCTTCTTTGAGTTGCTTAGACTTCTTGCTCTTATCTTGTGCTTTCGGGATAGTGTTTCTTATCTCACTAGATTGAGCTTACTCACTTCTTGTGATCTAGCGAGGTCGGGCCACCTTCGGGTGAGCAGTGCGTGTTTGCTCTCTAGTGTGTGTTTTACGGTCGGCTATTAGTCCCGGAGTCATATGGGGTAGATGAGAGTCATCGAGCCATAGTATCCTCTATATCTTATCTATGCTTTAAGGATCGCTGTTTTCTTTGCCGACTTCTCTCTTTTATTGCTTTGGTTCAGGGGGAGTTCATTTGGGAACTTCTAGATCTTAATATTGACTTAACTCAACTTGAACTAAAAGCTGCATCTCATGTTGAGGGGGAGCTGGATTTTCTGCATGTCATCATGCATTGTAATATAGCTACATGGAGCCTTGATTATTATCCTTTCATGACATGTTTTCATTATATTACATCTTGCCATGACTTATGCTCCATTGCTAATTTGATCATGACTTTATATGTGTAGTCAAGTCTTTGCCACGATAGGTTAATTACAATGCTAAATTTGACCTAATTCTGTCATGTTCATATTTGAGACTAATCGACTTTGTGTTATCTTTTATGATTCTTGCCATGTCAAATAGGTGAGTTGAGTCTTGAATCTTTGTTGAGCAATAGATTGAGCTATATAGTTTCTTGATGACACATAAGTTAGTACAATCTATCAAAAAAAAGATCTCTTCGTATGAAAAACCGATCTCACCAATTCCTTCTCATGAGACGGCTTGCCATTGCACAAGGCATGAACTCGGGAGATTTGGATGACCAAGATCATTTCCTTAAGCTTCTCGCTTGGAATGATCGCATAAGGCTTGAGGTCTAGCACATGACAAAAATATGATTGAAAACAATCATGAGATCTCAAAAGAAAAATGTCAAAAGTGCTAAATAAAAAAAAAAATCAAAGTACTTCAACAATTGTATCATTCTTGAACAAATAGCACTCTAGTTGGCTCAACACTAGCTTCTTGATTCCATTTAGCTTATTAACATGGCTTGCATCATTTGTGGATATCATTAGCTAGACTAAAATCTTGTTTGACTTGACTCGCTAAGCACTTCAAAATAAAAATTCAGATTATACCTTCGTTGCTTAGCTTCACTTTACATACTTAGCCATGATCTTTATAGCATATTTGTATGTTATGGCTTGGTGTAATACATGTTGGTCATTTTGGATAATTCTCATGGCTCGCATTCTTTGAATAATCAAATCAGCCATTTCATCCATCATCATGACTTATTCTCTCTCTTGCATACTTGATGTGTTTATTGCCAAAAGGGGGAGAATAGAATAAAAAAAAAGGAGGAAGAAAATTTCTCTCGGGAACTTGCTAGAGCTTTGGAGATCAATTTGCTCTTTGTTCTTTTGCTCTAGTGTTCTCTCTGTTGACATGGTCATAATTTCATTTTCATTCTGAACCATGTCGACTTTACAAACTCAACTTCTTATTTTTGGTGTTTGTCAATATACTCATCAAGGGGAGATTGAGAGATCATGTGGAGATGATCCCATCTTTATGATGAGTAATTGACCCTTGGTTGAAGGAAAATTGAGTTTGTTTTGGGCTTTTATTGCAAATTCTTAGCTCGTCAGTAGTCAAAGTCGTACGACTTTCCCGAACCGCACGACCACATTGGAACTGATCGGAAGCCGAAAACGTGCGCACGACCATCCGGGACGTGATCGGAAGTCGTTCGGGTGGTCTCACGACCACGCCGTGGCGCCCCGCGAATTTGAACGTGATCGGAAGTCTTCGGGTCCCGACGACCACTTGGGAGCTGGTCGGAAGCCGATTTCACGCACACGACCACTCTGCGGGTCTCGGCGTTTTAACCGTGGTCGGAAGTCGATACGACCACGTTGGGCTTAATCGAAATCAATCGGGACTCTACGACCACGCTACGGCTTTCTCGGGAAGTTTGGTCGTGGTCGGGAGCCGATCGGACGGTGTACGACCACGTTGCGAGCCCTCGAAGATTTGACCGTGGTCGGCACTCGGCGCTAGGGTTTACGACCACGTTGTGGTCTCGGTCTTCGACCACGTTGTGGGATCGGAGACTCGACCACGTTGGGCGGTCGGGCGTTCGACCACTTTGGCCGTGGTCGTTGGGCGACACGACCACGTTGTTTGATCGGTGGTGCGACCACGTTGTGCGCTCGGAGAGATTCGACCATGCTAAGGTTTTCGACCACGTTGTGGCGGTCGGCCCGACCACGTTGTCGGCAGATTGACCGTGGTCGATGGAGCTCTTTAAAACCGGTCGTGTGGGCACATGTGGTGTCCGATTACGGTGAGGTTTGGTCGGTTGGGTTCCTTGTGATGTTATGGACCTTGTAGACTGGTTTGTTCTACATTTTGACAAGGTTTGGTAAAGTCTAATTTCTGTGGAAAAGAGACTTGAGCTCGTGAGTTGTGCGATGTATGGATCGGTGCTATGTGATGTTTTGTTGTTTGTGTTGGATGCGTGTACGGAGACTAGTCTTGGTGAGGCTTTGGACGATCGGGACTAGACATGGGAGATGTTGAGGTCCGAGCGACGTGGAAAAGGCGAGGAGGACGTGTCTGCCGGTGGGCCGACAAGATGGACAGCAAGGCGGTGGAGGAAGCTTCACGGAAGGCGCGGAGGGGCATTTTGGAGAAATGTCAAAGCTGCGGAGGAAGCCTGCCCACCGAGAAAGCACATGACGACTTGGAGAGTTGGTGGTGCAAGCGGGCAAAGCGGTGGAGCCGTTGCCCCGGGTAATGGGCAAAGCACTGGAGGCTCAGAAGCACTGGAGCTCTCAGAACGGTGGTCTGTGGAGACCCGTTAGCGTGTGAGTATAAATAGAGGAGGAGACTCTGGAGCTGGGTGAGGTTGTTTCACGAGTTGCTCTGAGCCCTTCTTTCTATTGTGTGAGTTGTCTCTGGGTAGAGCATGGATGCTCGTGTACCTCCGATGGAGTGGTCAGAAACCTCCATGATCAATAGAAAAGATTGGATTCACCTCTTTGTATCATTACGAGTTTGTTTTTGCTTGAGGTGTTTTGACTAGATCTTTTGCGCCTCTCTGTTCTTTCACTTATCGTGTTTTCTTTGAGAGTTGGCTTGTACCTCTCGCTCTAAACTGGGATTCATTTTCTAAGACCTTTCGGTCGGTTTATTCCCGAGAGCAAGAATCAAACAGAGAAACTTCTGTGTTTTTCGGTCTGCCGCATCTATTTTCTTTGATCTGTGTTCGACCACAACGTTCTCTCCTTCCTTAGCAAAGACTTGTGTAATTCTTGGTATTTTCACTTTTAAATATCTTGTTCTTGCTAGGATTCAAGTTTCATTCGTTTTTGACCTCTGTGCAAAAAGTTCTCTCAATTCTTGGTTTGGCGGTCGTGCGCCTGGACTACTCTGTTTTCGGATTATTGACCACGGTCACTCTTCTGGTTTTCGACTACGGCTGATGTGCTCTGGCTTATTTGTTTTCGACCGTGACTGTGTATCTCAGTGATCGACTGTTTCTCTCGGTAAACAGTTTCGACCACGGCTTGAGATCACGAAGTTTCTTTCAACCACAGTTGGTCTTCGACCACGCCAAGTACTTTCTAGTCTTCTCGGTTCTGCTCTGTGTTGGTGTTGATCTATCTGTTTCTTTCTCTGTTTTTAGTGAGCAACTAATCTTCTTCTTCATAGTTATATATCTATTGGAGAAGAGATCGAGTTGAATTTTTAGAAGCTTTTAAGGCACCATTCACCCCCCCTCTGTTGCCATTTCGGTCCTTCAATCATTGATTTGCAGACATTAGCAAATCAACAGCTGACCACTTTAGTGATTTAAAGACCGTTGAAAGATCAAGCTCCGTTTAAGTTGGTTTTGGTGTTAACGACAAATGCCATTATGAGATTTTGATGTTAATGACAAATACTTTTATAATATTTTGGTGACAATGACAAATGCACATATGAGACTAATATGCTTGTTTAAGTTTATTTATGTTTAGTCTCATTTGGATGGAAAGGTGAAATCAAAGAGGTATGCATTCGAAATCACTTTCTCATTTACTAATGCATTCCTTAGATCCAAAATATAGATTGAACTCTTCAATTAGTCCAAAATGAATATGTGCATGTGTCTTTCTTTATATACACTTGTATGCACACATTTAGGGGGAGTTCACTCTATGTTTTGTGGTTTCATTAGTATTGATCCATGTTTTCTTTTTCCATATATATTGGGATCAAACTAGAATCATGCATTCATTAAAATCTGCTTTAAAAGCCAAATCGATGCTCTGTTCGAAGAGCGGTAGTACCTGCAGAGGAGCAGTACTACCGGCGCCGGAAGCTCCGGAGGTAGGCGGAGCCTTTTTTCCAGAGAGCGCCAAAATTGGGACTTTTGGAGTTCGGCCCGAGCGGTAGTACCGCGCCGACTTTGCGGAACTACCGGCGAGCGGTAGTACCGATTTTTACAACATCGGTAGTACCGCGCTGAAAATCCAACGGTCATTGCAGAGGCTCTGACATAGCCGTTCTGTCGTGTCAGATAGGTAAGCGGTAGTACCGCGCCGACTCTGCGGAACTACCGGACCTTAGATGGCGGTAGTACCGCACTTTGAATTCAAATGGTTTTATATTTATTGAGATTGTCATCAATTACCAAAAGGGAAAGATTGAGAATCTAGTCCCTCCATTATGAGTTAATGGTGAGTTTTGGTAATTAATGACAATCACATTGTGGGACTAACATTTTCTATGAGTTGGATAAATAGGTTAGGGTCCATGATGATGACGACTTTAGATGACTTCATGAGTTGAAGGTTATCAAGAAGAGGATACATCATGTGTTGATGCACATCAAGATTCCGAAGTGAAGATATTCATGTGTTGATCATCAAGTCAAGGAAGACCATCAAGTGTTGGTGGAGTTGATGAGAAGGATGCATCATGAGTTGCTGCATATCGAGATGATGACCCAAGGCAAATGTATGACTAGCTAGGGCTAAGGATGTGTTCCTAGTATTTTACCGGTCTTGGTGTTTGGTTGAAAGACCGGATTGCTAGTATATGTTGCCGTACTATTAAGAGGGGTCATGTCTAGTAGTTTGAGTCTCATCATGTGTTGATGGCTCAACCTCACTTGCTCTAGCTCATCTTGGCATGAGGCTTGCATTTGCGAATGTGTTTTGCAAATGGTTGAAGCTCATGTGGCCAATCCTTGTAACATGTGACTATACTTTGCAAATGTGTTTTGCAAAAGGTTGAAGTCCATGTACCTACTCCTTGTGACATGATCTAAGTTTGCAAATGTGTTTTGCAAAAGTTGGAGATCATGAATTATCCCTTGGTATGGTCTAAGATTGTTTGTTGCTATTTTCTTTGACATTAGACCATGATAGTGACTCTTTGGATGTCTTATAATTTCTGTATTGATCTAATGTGTTTGAGATCATGCAAATGATGGGTTGTGTAGCCCTCTGAATAAGCTTTCCATAGAGTCCAAATCACTCAATTCCGACATCGGAGTCAAAAGTTATGATCGTTTTTCGAGTCTTTGTCGTGCTGAAAACCGGAACGGAAGTACCGCCGGAACAGCGGTAGTTCAAAACGTAGTACCGCCCCAGAATCGCGGTAGTTCGAAATGACTGAATAACGGCTATTTTTCTAGCCGTTATGATGGGGAGCGTAGTACCGCTCCTATAAGTGCGATAGTTCCGAAAATCCTGTTTTTGACTCCAACGGCTAGTTTTGAGGTGTGGGCTATAAATACTTCCTTGTGGCCGGTTGGGATAAGGTCATTTGGCACTCCATTTCACTCTCTTGAGCTAGTGTGAGCTTCTCCTCTCATTTGTGCATGTGTTGCACCTTGTGAGCAAGGAGAGAGGTCTCTAGTTGCATGTGTTGCATCTAGAGGTGGATTTTGTATCCACTTGAGCTTGTGCATTTGTTGCATGTGGTGAGAGTCAAGCAAGGGGCTTGACTTATTACTCTTGGAGTTTGCCGACTCCTAGGCGGCGTTGAGGCGTCGCAGGCGGAGATCTTCTCAAGAAGGTTGCGAGAAGACCCGGCGAAGTGTGAAGGTTGGAGCTCACCTACCTGGAGCGGGAAAGAGCTACCACTAGTGGATTGAGGTGTTTCGGCTTGATTCGTGGAGCCGGTCCAATTCGTTTGGGCTAACCTCAACGTGGATTAGGGGAGAGCGGCAACTCTCCGAACACCACGGTAAAAAGAGACCGTGTCAAATTGTGGTTTGTTTCCTTGTTCCTTATTTACATTTAAGCAATTTACATTCATAGAATTAAATTGATTGCTTGTATACCTAGGATTGCAAACCTTGACCTAGGATAGAATTTGATGCACTTAGGCGATATTCTTGTGGTAGGTGCTATTTGAGCTAAACCAAATTAATTTACGCTTTCGCATTATATACTTGGTTTAGGCAAATAGAAAAGATCTTGAATTGCTAGTATTATTTTGTAAAGATTTTTTAAGACCGCCTATTCACCCCCCTCTAGTCGGCCACCTCGATCTTACAAGTGGTATCAGAGCTTGGTCTCTCATATATTAGACTTAACCGTCTAGAGAGTAAAGGATGGCGACTAGTGGGTTTGTGCACCTAGATGAACCACCTCACTTTAATGGACAAAATTATGATAATTGGAAAATCCACATGATTTGTTATTTTAAGGCCATGAGCCCAAAATATGGCGGATTGTAGATGTGGGCTTTTCTCCTCCATTGGACCCTCTTGCTCCAACAATTGAGGATGAGAAATGCTCACATCTCGACGCTCAAGCTACTAACGCTTTATTTAGTGCATTGAGTGTAGAGGTGTTCAACACAATATGCAATCTCAATAGCGCTCATGATATGTGGATGAAAATTCAAGACAAATATGAAATATCCACATCAAGTGATGAAGATTGCATACAAGAGTGGATGTCGGGAGAAGAATGCTCAACTTCTAGCTCCGACGATGATGAATCCACCATTCCCTCCACATCAACTCGATGCCTCATGGCAAAAGGTAACAAGAAGGTAAATTTTGATGATAATCATGATGAACCTTCATATGATGAGTTGATGGACATGTTAGAACAATTAAATGAATTTCTTGGAAAGGAGAAAGCTAAATTTAAGGTTTTGAAGAAAGAATATGTTTCTCTTCAAAATGATTATGATGTATTAAAAGAGGAACATGGAATTCTCCTTCTCAAGGAATATTCAAAACCTAGTATGGATATAGGAATTACATGTAATTTGCTAGATGATATGCCATGTATAGCTCCTAACTCTAGCATTTCATCTAAAATAAATGTATCCACCTCATGTGAGGATTTATTAGATGATATACCATGTGTAGCTCCTAGCTCTTGCAATTCATCTAAAATTAATGTATCTACATCATGTGATGATTTGCTAAATATTCCTTATTGCTCAAAAATAGATGCTATTACTTCCTCTATGCATGTTGAGGCTAACCTTATAGAGGAGAACAATGAGCTCAAGGCCCAAGTCACAAGTTTAAGAAAAGACTTGGAGAAGAGTTATAAAGAAAATGCCTCTCTTGACAAAATTTTGGGAAGTCAAAAATTGTCAAATGACAAGAGAGGTATAGGCTTCATCTCCAAGAAGGAGAATAGCAAGACAAGGCATAATGCAAGACACACGAAGAAAATCAAGTGCTTTGGATGCAACAAGATGGGACACTTCGCCTCTAAGTGCCCCCAACAAGGTGGAAAACAAGATAAATCCATCAAAGAAGAGGCAAACCGATAATAAGCAAGACAAGAAGATTATAAGGGCGAATAATTGCCGTACTTGCTACAATTGCCGGGAAAAGGGACATCTTAGTAAGGATTGTCCCAAAGGTATCATTCCTAAGCCATCTTTATTCAATGAACATTATTTGCTTAGGAAAGATAAAAATAGCAATGTGTTTGCTATGAATGTTAGTTCACAAAAATTAAATGTTAGGGCAATTTGGGTGCCCAAATCTCTTGTAGCTAACATTCATGCACCCAACCAAGTTGTAACACCCCAGCCTAACATAGGCCTGAAATGCTACTAACTATCCACAATATATCAACAACTAATATAAATTACCTAAAAATTTCGGCATGACCTCCTTTGTTTATTAACGTAATAACAGTTCCGACAAGCATGAATATCACAAGTTCTAAATAATGAACGGAAAGATAATATCAAAAGGTACTAAGTCTTTATTACATTTAATCTGATGAAATATAAACTGAACCAATTAAGCTATCAAGCCAACAAGATTATCATGACTGTCTTTATTTCTTAATGAAGGAATTGTGCACGTGAATCTGAACTAGCCATTCATGTCCCCATGTATGCTGATCTCACATTGGTACCTAAAATAGACAAACAACAACAAGAGTGAGTCCAACGACTCAAAGCAAGTATAATCAGTATCAAATGCAAGCATGAACATTAACTCTCAAGTTAAACATATTACATATGAATTTCATGCTATGCATTATGATCAAAAGCTCCTTTTCTCATCTCTTTCGCATTTTACCAGACGCGGAGTGTGCATCCGTCAATGCACACCCATGCCTGCACCCCCTCAGTGCGGGGACCATTACCCACACACCGCAAGTGTGGGGACCTCGATGCTTGATCACCACATGACCAAGACTTCAACAATTCTCAATATGATGCATATATGTGAATGTATCAACAAGATAACATGCATTCACCATACTACGCATCAACAAATCTCATAAATGCCATAATGTAAACAGAACATAAATAGCATTAACAACTCGAACATTACTCAAATTCATAAGTAAAGCATTCATAACTCAAACACCACTCATATCATCCAAATCACTCAATCACAGATTAATCATAGCAAGGTTATACTTGCCTCAACGCGAGAAAATGAAGAACGCGTAGAAGGCACAACCCCCGGAATCCGCTCTCCTCCTGAATATTTAATTAATAATTACTAACATGACAGTAGCGGGTTTCTAGATATAAAATAACAGCAACCCCAATTAACCCAACAATTTATCTCAATTAAATCCCCAACTCCCCTCGGCCAAATCTGCCCAACCACAGACAGCCGACTTCCAAAAATCATAACTTTCAGTACGTAACTCTAAATTAAGCGTTCTTAGACTCTCTGTAAAGATAATTAAATTATCTACAAAAACTTAGTTGGGGAGACTCTCTGATTCGGCCATTTACTAACCGATACAAACCCTTTTCTAAAGCATCCAAATTCACGTCGGACTCTCTGGACAGCGCACTAAAACAGGCATAACTTTCGCCCAGAAACTCGGAATCCGGACTTCTTGACCTTTATGGAAAGCTAAGAAAATTATCTAAAACTTTCCTAACATGAAGAATTTCTGATTCGCCCGATTGCCCGTCGCACAAACCGAGCTACAAAAATCTGTCCAAAACTACTCCGATCTGCAGAACAGCAGCACTAGAAAATTCATAACTTTTGCTACACAACTCCGAATAACGCGTTCTGGTAATCCCTGGAAAGATAATTAAGTCCTCTACAATTTTCTAGAAGAGGTCCAGACCTGAATCCTGACGGATCTAACCCAGAACAGCCGATTAACCCAAACTGTCACAGCGGTCCAGAAAACCGACGAAATCTAACTCGATTAAAACTCATCTAGAGGACTAACAGGGTTACCCTTGACGACACGATGGCGAACACGTCGACGAACACGGCGAACACGGCGACGAACACGCCGCGATCTCCTCCTCTCCTTCCTCCGGATCCACGCGGTATAGCGGCGAACGCCGACGACGGCGCCCGGGGAACAAGACGACGACGGCGAAGGCGATGACGACGCAGC
This sequence comes from Bonia amplexicaulis, assembly GCA_036346245.1. Lineage (NCBI taxonomy): Eukaryota > Viridiplantae > Streptophyta > Magnoliopsida > Poales > Poaceae > Bonia > Bonia amplexicaulis. The sequence goes on along the minus strand of CM070738.1, from coordinate 10,653,584 downwards.
GGCGGCGACGGCGGCGGCGGCGAAGGGCAGTGGCACCACGGCGCAGCGAGGTCACGACACGGCACGGCGGAGGCGGCGGCGCGAGGGGAGGTGCGGCAAGGGCAAGGCAAAGCGGCAGGCGCAGGGAGGCGCGACAGAGGGAGGCGGCGGTGATGGGGTGGAGGCGCGGGGAGGAGGCGCAGGGTGGGGGGCTGCCAGGGTTTTTAAGTGGTGGCCTCCCCTCCCCTCTTGGGCCTAGAAAATCCCACCTAGGCCAAGCCCAAGCCCAGGTTGTCTTATCTTTCCAGAAAACCCCCCAAAACTCTTTTAATATTAATCTTTTCACTTAAGTCCCTCTCTATTAATTAAACAATTAATAAAACATTTTCCGGTATTACATTCTACCCTCCTTAAATGAATTCGACCCAATTCTAACCGCAACCACAACAGAAACAAAACAACCAACTAGAAAAACACGCTTTTGACGTGAACAACGCCGGGTCTTTGCTTTCGCATGCGAGACTCCAACTCCCAAGTTGCCTCCCTCTCGGTCTGCTGCGACCAAAGCACTTTGACATACAAAGAAAGTCTTATTTCTCAACACTTTTTCTGCCCTTTCCAGAATTCGCACTGGCTTGGACTCAAAGGACAAATCTTGCTCAATAACCAAAGGTTCTAGAGCGATGTGAACTTCCGGTCTCGCAAGTACTTTCTCAACATGGACACGTGAAACACGTTATGCACTCCGCGATAGCCTCGTGAAGATCCAAACGGTAAGCCAATTTCCCAATCCGCTAATATGGTGAAAGGTCCAACGTACCTAGGGCTAAGCTTCCTTTGGTACCGAACCTCACCACACCCTTGGTAGAAGATACTCTCAAGAGCACCGATCTCCCACCGCAAACTCCAAGTCCCTCCTTCTCACATCAAGATAACTCTTACATCTACTCGGGCGCCAACAAATTTGTCTTACCAAAGCCACTCTCTCAACGGTCTTCGGACCCAATCCGTCCTAAGATCGCTTTCGCCCACCGCTTCCCAAGCAAAGGCGACTGCACTTACGACCATACAACACTTCAAATGGAGCTCCTTTGATACTAGAGTGATAATCGTTGTTATAGGCAAACTCGCAGAGGTAATTGATCCTCCCAACTACCCTTCCGAGACAAGACACAAGATCTCAACATGTCCTCCAAAGTTTGGATAGTCCGCTCTGATCGTCCATCATCTGGGTGGAAAGCCGTGCTCAACGAAGCCGAGTGCCCAAAGCACTCGCAAACTCTCCCAAAACTTGAAACAAACTTGGCATCTCTGTCGGAAATTATGGTCTTAGGCACACCATGCAGCCTCACAATTTCCGAACATAAATAGGAGCCAGATCACTCGCTGAGTTGGTTGTGCGGATAGGAATGAAGTGCGCGGACTTACTGAACCGATCCACAACAACCCAAAATGCGTCCTTGCCTCTCGGAGACCGAGGCAACGCGACCACAAAATCCATAGAAATATCATCCCACGGCCATTGAGGAACCTCCAATGGTCGCAATAATCCGGTGGCCTCTTATGTTCACTTTCACTTGTCGACAAATACCACACGAGGCCACATAATTGGCTATATCCACCTTCATCCTTTTCCACCGTAAATTTCGCTTCAAATCACGATACATCTTAGTCTCTCCGGATGAATCAGATACGGAGTGCGATGAGCTTCTCTCAAAATGTCATCCTTAACCCCCGCTTTCTGCGGCACGCATAAACGCCCTTTAAAGCGCAATGCACCTGACATATCCAAGCTGAAATCCCCTTCTTTTCCCATCTCCAACCGTTTCATAACCCTCTGAAGCAACTGATCAGACTGTTGTGCCTCCCGCACTCGCTCTGGTATAGCTGACTCTAAGATCAACTGGGTCTCCACTCGGGCCGTACCCGCATAGCAGAAAGATATCCCCATACGATCAAAATCAGCAATCAAACAATCCAGTAGTAGCAGCGCCGCCTTGCGACTCGAGCATCGGCCACCACATTGGCCTTACCGGATGATACCGAATGGTTAGATCATAATCCTTGATCAACTCTAACCATCTGCTGCCTCAAATTCAGATCCTTCGGGTAAAGATGTACTTGAGACTCTTGTGATTGGTAAACACGTCACAAGTCTCACCGCATGATAGTGCCTCCAAAGCTTCAATGCAAACACAACTGCAGCCAGCTCTAAATCATGGGTAGGGTAATTCTGTTCATGCTTTTTCATCTGCCTCGATCGTAAGCCAAAACCTTACCATCTTGCATAAGCACACAACCCACCCAACTCTTGATGCATCGAGAAAAGCGTGAATCACTTCACGGCTCGAACGGTGAGAACAGGCGGTCACCGACTTTTCCTTCAAAATCAAAAGCTGGCTCACAATCATCATCCCACCGAAACCTCATGTCCTTCTCGAGTAAGCCTCGGCGGGGCTTGGCGATGATGGAGAAATCTTGCACAAAGCGCCGATAATAACCTGCCAATCCGAGGAAGCTCCTCACCTCCTTGACATTGGTCGGCCTCTCCCAATCCACCACCGAAGAAACTTTACTTGGATCGACTGATACTCCCTTATCACTGATGATGTGACCCAAGAACCCCACCTGAGTCACCCAGAACTCACACTTCTTGAGCTTCGCATAAAACTTATGCTCTCTTAGTGTTGCCAACACTTGTCTCAGATGCCACTCATGATCTGCTTCACTCTTGGAATAAATCAAGATATCATCAATGAATACGACCACAAAGTCGTCCAAATATTCATGTAACATCCTGTTCATTGTCTCCATGAAAGCGGCAGGGGCATTTGTTAGTCCAAAAGACATAACTTTAAATTCAAAGTGCCCATACCTCGTGGAGAACGCCGTCTTTTCAATGTCCTCCTCTCGGACAGGAATTTGATTGTACCCGATCGAGATCAATCTTTGAAAATACCTTAGCTCCCTCAACCGATCAAACAAATCCTCGATACGGGTAAAGGATACTTATTCTTGATGGTCACCGTTGAGAGCACGGTAGTCAATACACATGCGCCAACTCCCATCTTTCTTCTTGACAAACAAAGACCGGTGCTCCCCACGGAGACACGCCGGGTGAATAAGATCCTTCGCTTTTAGATCATCCAACCGCTTCTTTAGCTCTTCTTGGAACAGTCGAGCCAAACAGTGCGGAGTTATAGAAAGCGGTCGTGCTCCGGCACCAAGTCAATTTGAACTCCACCGGACGCGGAGGTGGCATCCCCGGCAACTCTGCTGAAAACGTCCACGAATTCCGGACCACCGAATCGCTCTGCAATCAAAGAGGAATTTGGCTTTTCCACAAGGGATAAAAGAAATCCACTCTTTATCGCTCTACTACCGTGAAAAAGACTAGCCAACACACTGGGTGTACAGGAGGGTGCACTACCGAAACACTAACTCTTGGTTCGACGGCGATTGCAAAGTTCTTGTCTTCCAAAACAAGATATGACAAGACGGTAACTATGCAACCAATCCATTCCCAAAATAACATCAAACGGCTCCATCCTCATAACCATCGATTAGCAACAAAATGTTCTTCATCTATGGTAATCGTACAACCCGGATGATCGTGAAACTAGAAAGAATTCCACCGGTGAATGAACCAAAACAGACTGAGCTATAGACTGCAAACTCAACCTGGCCCGACTAGCAAACTCTACGGAAGCAAAGGAGAAAGTAGCTCGAATCAAGCAGAACATAAGCCTCCACCGGGTCCACCAAAAGCGCACTGTCACCACATCGGGACGACTGCCGGCTCGGCCGTCGGCAAGGCGAGGAGATCGATTTGGAGTGCCGAGCCGCAACACCGGATATGGCGGAGCCGCCACCGCAGGAGGAGCTGAAGGCGCCATCGCTGGAAACAACGCCGCAGGAGGAGGCGGCCAAAAGTACCGGAGGCATCCTCCAGCGGAAGGGTAGTGAAACCGGGTCGGCGCCCAAGTTCGAGTAGGGCATTGCTAGCATCTGACCGACCCCGGAAGAAGCTGGTGCCGATCTTGCCGCTCGGTGGCTCCCACTTGATGATGCTGGCGGGATTACGCTTACAGACCATTGCCTTGTGGCCCTCCAGACCACAATGGCGACAAGCTCCCACCAAACACACTCGCCGCACGATGTCCCTCACCACACTTGAAACATTTCATCCCCTGACCCGGGACCGGACGTACCATCGGAACACCAGCTGAAGGACGAAAAGTGGAAGACGCTTGGGACTTGTTGAACTTACACTTGAAAGAATTCTGCGACCCCTTGAACTTCTTGTGAACCGGCTTCAGCGCCGACCCACCACTGCCAAAACTCTTCCTCTGGCTACTCTCTGTACCCTCAGGAGCCGCATGACCACCGGTCCCATGCAGTCCCTCCCCAAGCTGCATCTCTAACTCCATGCCTCTCGCTTGCTCCACCAGGGAGCTAAAGTCACGGAGCTCCAAAGCTCCCAATACCTGTCGAAACTCCTGCCTAAGTCCTCTGCGGAACCTCTTGGCCTTCTCCACCTCATTGGTAGCCACAAAGTGCAAGCGGATTATGTTGTGGAATCCCACCGCACTCGACACCGACATCTTGCCCTGCTTGTAATCGTTCAATGAAACCTCCATCCTCTCCACAAATGAGTCAGGATAGAACCTCTTCCGAACCGCCCGAGAACACCTCCCAAGTCGCTGGCCCTAAGGCAGCGGATCTAGCTGACAGGACTCCTTCCCACCAGAGATCCGCCGCCTTCAACCGAAGGCCACAAACCGAGCTCGCCGCTCGGATGGTAGCCCCAACACCTCTAGATGTCTCTATGTGACGCAACCGCAGTTAGCAAGATCAATCGGCGTCTCTAGTCCATCGAAGTATCCAACCTCAACGCATTCCATCGATGCGGACCCATCACACCCACCGCCGGCAAGGTCGCAGGAATGACCGCAGCGCTCTGGGTGCGGGGGTGGAGACGGTTTCCTTGAACCGTGAAGCAACCTCTTCCTCTCGATCCCACCGGATGGCCTCTCGGTAGCGACTGTTCAATCTGGCGGGGCACACTGGCTTTGTCCGGCGCTCGCCGCCACGACCACGACCACGGCCTCTACCCTTGCCATCTCTATATAACATAAATAAATATAGAGTCACACATAACACACAATTAATAATCAAAATCAGCAGCAATGATACAGATGCGATGCAAAACCCATCCCCATCTATCGTGCACGGTGTGTCAAATTTAATATTTTTCACTACCACGGACCTACTGACCGCTCGATACCAATGAAACACCCGACCTAATATAGGCCCGAAATGCTACTAACTATCCACAATATATCAACAACTAATATAAATTACCTAAAAATTTCGGCATGACCTCCTTTGTTTATTAACGTAATAACAGATTCCGACAAGCATGAATAGCACAAGTTCTAAATAATGAACGGAAAGATAATATCAAAAGGTACTAAGTCTTTATTACATTTAATCTGATGAAATATAAACTGAACCAATTAAGCTATCAAGCCAACAAGATTATCATGACTATCTTTATTTCTTAATGAAGGAATTGTGCACGTGAATCTGAACTAGCCATTCATGTCCCCATGTATGCCGATCTCACATTGGTACCTAAAATAGACAAACAACAACAAGAGTGAGTCCAACGACTCGGGAAGTATAATGTATCAAATGCAAGCATGAACATTAACTCTCAAGTTAAACATATTACATATGAATTTCATGCTATGCATTATGATCAAAAGCTCCTCTTTCTCATCTCTTTCGCATTTTACCAGACGCGGAGTGTGCATCCGTCAATGCACACCCATGCCTGCACCCTCCGGCACAGGGACCAATTGCCCACACTCCAAGTGTGGGGACCTCGATGCTTGATCACCACATGACCAAGACTTCAACAATTCTCAATATGATGCATATATGTGAATGTATCAACAAGATAACATGCATTCACCATACTACGCATCAACAAATCTCATAAATGCCATAATGTAAACAGAACATAAATAGCATTAACAACTCAGAACATTACTCAAATTCATAAGTAAAGCATTCATAACTCAAACACCACTCATATCATCCAAATCACTCAATCACACAGATTAATCTTAACAAGGTTATACTTGCCTCAACCGCGAGAAAATGAAGAACGCGTAGAAGGCACAACCCCCGGAATCCGCTCTCCTCCTGAATATTTAATTAATAATTACTAACATGACAGTAGCGGGTTTCTAGATATAAAATAACAGCAACCCCAATTAACCCAACAATTTATCTCAATTAAATCCCCAACTCCCCTCGGCCAAATCTGCCCAACCACAGATAGCCGACTTCCAAAAATCATAACATTCAGTATGTAACTCCAAATTAAGTGTTCTTGGACTCTCTGTAAAGATAATTAAATTATCTACAAAAACTTAGTTGGGGAGACTCTCTGATTCGGCAATTTACTAACCTATCTAAACCCTTTTCTAAAGCATCCAAATTCACGTCGGACTCTCTGGACAGCGCACTAAAACAGGCATAACTTTCGCCCAGAAACTCGGAATCCGGACTTCTTGACCTTTATGGAAATCTAAGAAAATTATCTAAAACTTTCCTAACATGAAGCATTTCTGATTCGCCCGATTGCCCGTCGCACAAACCGATCTACAAAAATCTGTCCAAAACTACTCCGATCTGCAGAACAGCAGCACTAGAAAATTCATAACTTTTTTTACACAACTCGGAATAACGCGTTCTAGCACTCCCTGGAAAGATAATTAAGTCCTCTACAATTTTCTAGAAGAGGTCCAGACCTGAATCCTGACGGATCTAACCCAGAACAGCCGATTAACCCAAACTGTCACAGCGGTCCAGAAAACCGACGAAATCTAACTCGATTAAAACTCATCTAGAGGACTAACAGGGGTTACCCTTGACGACACGATGACGAACACGCCGACGAACACGGCGAACACGGCGACGAACACGCCGCGATCTCCTCCTCTCCTTCCTCCGGATCCACGCGGTATAGCGCGAACGCCGACGACGGCGCCCGGGAACAAGACGACGACGACGAAGGCGATGACGACGCGGCGGCGACGGACGACGACGACGGCGGGCAGTGGCACCACGGCGCAGCGAGGTCACGACACGGCACGGCGGAGGGCGGCGGCGCAGGGGAGGCCAGCGGTACGCTAAGGCGCTGACACACAGCAAGGCAAAGCAAGCAGGCAGGGAGGCGCGGCACAGAGGGGAGGCGGCTGGCTGGGGTGGAGGCGCGGGGAGGATGCGCAGGGTGGGGGCTGCGTGGTTTTAAGTGGTGGCCTCCCTCCCTCTTGGGCCTAGAAAATCCCACCTGGGCCAAGCCCAAGCCCAGGTTGTCTTATCTTTCCAGAAAACCCCCCAAAACTCTTTTAATATTAATCTTTTCACTTAAGTCCCTCTCTCTATTAATTAAACAATTAATAAAATATTTTCCGGGGTATTACACAAGTTTTGGGTACCAAAATGTGTTTAAAATCTTAATAGGTACTTGGAGATGCATTGGAGACTTGGCTAATTGATAAAGAGGTGAATTTCACCATATGCAAAATGGAAGCCAAGTTTGAGGATAATCTTGCCACATCATCAACCAATGTCATCTCGGTAACACGTATCTACATTCATGTATTAAGCCCCTAGCCTTGTGTAGGTTGCATTTAATGAAAATCATTTAAAAGGGGTGTTCTTTCTCTTGTGCTTAAATTTCATAATAATAATCATGAGCAAGATGTAGTGGCACATTAAGGGGGAGTGCTAAATCATATCCATGTATACCACATCCCTAAGTGGGCCCATATTAATTAAGTGCTAGTAATTGCTTTTTAAAATTGAGCCATTTAGCCAAAAGTCAAAATCTTGAAATAATAAATATATCTTTGAAAAACTAGTTGATATATATATATATATATATATATATATATATATATATATATATATATATATATATATGCATTTCAAAGGTTTTACAAAGGTTTTGGCTTTAGAAAAACTTATTTCAAGTAAAATTGAGTTTGCAACCCAAAACTATCAATCTAGTATCTTGTTTTGGCTTTAAACTCAAAAATTTGCTAAAATCAATTCTAAAAGGAATTTAAAAATGTGTTCCATACCAAAAACCTAGAGTTGGCTATTTCAAACATTATTGGTATTCAAAAGTTTTCCAAAAAGCCAACAAATCAAAAGTTATTTGGTTTTGAAACTCATCCAAAATATTGAGTTGACCTATGTGGTCACTATCTAGCACTTAAGTGAGTTTTGCCATTTGAGCTTAATATATTGACATATATTAGCTCACAAGGGTATTTACAACTCATACATAAAATCGAATGTTTAAAAATACCCCAAATGCTCATTTTTACATTCTTGTGAAAATTATTGAAAATGAGCTTGTTTTGGAAAATTAAAAGCTTAATTTGTTAAAAACTATATTAAAAAGAATTTTAATCTTGGCTGATAATTGGAAATGCTCCACAAGTAGTTTTTGTTTCTGTGTGAAAAACTTTGGCACAAAATACAACAATATATCAAACCTCTCCTCTGAAAATCAAAATTCTTGGCGTGCTCCCAGAATTTTCGGAACTACCGGCAGTCAATCTGCGGTACTTCCGGTTGTCGGAACAACCGGTAGTGATTCTGCGGTACTTCCGATATTTCTGGAGAATGGCTGATCTGATTCAAAATTTGATCTCTAATTTCCTCAGCCATTTCATTTGCTCCTCTTGGTCAAGTTGATCCTTGTTAATCACAGCTAGCTACCCTCAAGTATTTATTGACTCCATATGCCATTTTTCTATTTCTTTGAATCTTTCTCATTAAAATGGCATCCTCTTAAAGAGTGGTAGACTTTTTAGTCATCTTGACCGCAGCATGTGCTTCACTCCTATCTTTACAAATGACATCATCCATATCCTTCAAGTAGTATCCCTTAATTGTGAAAATTAAGTGGTATGCTTATTTCTTCCAAATGATGTCTTTTGGATTGATATCCTTTTCATCTTGGCAAGCAAATATTTCTTTACCAAGCTCTTCACATATATGATATCATTGATTTTCAAGTGATATTATTCTTCAAGTGGTATCTACTATTTTTTTGACTTGGTATCTCTTTCCTTTGAAAAATAAGTGGTATTCTTTTTCCTTCAAAGTGGCATCTTTAAAAGTGATATCCTTTTTCCTCTTGCTGAGATAATCTTTGCTATTAACCAAGCTCTTTCACCTATGATATCATTTTCTTTCAAGTGGTATCCACCTTGACAAGTGGTATATCCTCTAATGATATCATACTCCTTCTCCAAGTGGTATTTCAAGCAACATCTTTTTCTACAAGTGGTATCTCTTCATCAAATCAAGTGAAAACTATTGGAGATTTAGTACCAAAGATTGACCTTATGAGAAACAAGTTGATCATATAAGAGGCATCAAGTTTTTACAAATGGAATCAAGTACATTTGGTGCCATGTATGCTCTCAAATAGTACAAGTGGTATCAAGTTTTCTACAATTAGAATTAACTATACTTGACATCACCCAGGTTTACAAGTGGTCTATTCTCACAAGGATATAAGAAGAAAATGGTTAATCAAAAGGAGGAAGATATAAGAAAAGAGGAGAAAAATAAGAAAAGAGGAGAAAAATAAGAAAAGAGGAGAAAAATAAAGAAGAGGAGAATCCTTTGTATGTCAAAGGAGAAGAAAGGATTGTCAAGAAGAGACCTTTGTGTAAAAGGAAATTTTTCTTTATGAAAAACATATATATAATACTTTTGTGCTTACTAAAGCAAAAAGGGTAAAATAGTACTATTAGAAAAATTATTTTACTTATTTGCCCAAAATTGCTTTATGTCTTGTGAGTGAATATGTTTCATTCTCATTTGCTTCTTTTGGTACTCATGGAGTAATAATCAAATGATATGCAAGATTATCTTTTCTAAAGAGCCTCTTTGGTCAAAAATCAAAAATCTTATTTTAAAAGGCAAAAAGTTGTGAAAAACTAAATAAAAATACTTAACTATGTATTTCAAATGATTTCTAAGCCTTTTGAGCAAAAATTTCTATTTTAGAAATCAAAAGGAAGATTTGGCCCCAAAAGAATCTTATATGATCTTGTTTTCGGATTAAACGACATATTTCCCTATATTAAAATCTATTGAGTTTTTGAAAAAGTGTTCAATACAAAACTCAAAGGATTGGTCATTTCAAACATTTCCCTAGTTCAAAGCTTTTGCAAAAGACCAATCATTGAAAAGTTATATTCATTTGAATCTCATCCAAAAACTACAATTGACCCAAAATGACCCATTCTTGCATAAAATGAGTATAGCTATTTGAGCATGATCTCTTTGTGTATCTTGACTTGAAATAGTATTTATAACTCATATGAAGCTAAGGAAGAAAAATACTCAATGGAAATCCAATTGGTTTTGATTTTAAGTTTTTGATGCAAAATCAATTCTTTCTCTTGCTCTCAAAGCGTATTTTAGCATATCTTTTGATTGGAGAAGTATTTTTCAAAATTTCTTGTTGAAAAAGGTCACAAATAGCATCAAGTTCATATCTGCACAGTTTGAAAAGTTTTCAAGTTAATTTGAAAAAGTTTTGACCTTTTCTCTCTTTAGCAAAATTGCTGAAAATTCAGAATTTCCATGATTCTGAGCCTATTTGTGATTTTTATTTCTTCAAAATGGTTTCAGATTTAAAAGAGACCACAAGAATAAAAATTAATCTTCTATAGTTGATCTTCAATGTCAAATTTTCTCAGAATTTATAAAGTTCATTTGATCAATTTTCCAGCTCTCTCTAGAAGCTAAAGTGAGATGTAAAAGTCTGAAATTTCAGACTTTCAGATTTCTGAAAAATCATGTATTGAACTGATTTGTGATTTTCATATCTTTAACTGTGCTCATAATCTGAGGTAGATGCAATTATGACTTTTAATCCTCGGATATTAATCTATACTTGCAATTTTTCTCAGATGCATTGGATGTTGTTAGGTCAGTTTTTCAGGAAGCTTTTGAAGACCACTTGGAATGCAAAATCAGGAAATGATCCAAATGCTACATGTCTTATATATACAAGTGGTATCATCTTAAGTACTATTATATCAAGTGGCATCAAGCCTTGAAGGAGCTTAAATGAGTAAGATTATTTGAATGTGTTTCAAATTTCTTTAGCTATTTTTAAGTGGTATCTATTGGTCATTTGCATTTAGTTTCATATTCCTTCATGACCATATTATGTTAGATTAAATTGGTATCAAGCTCCTCACTTCTTAAAAGCATATCATGGACTCTTAATAAACTCCTCATAATATCTTCTTTCATGGCTTAATTTGTATTCTTCCCTTGCCTTTACAATAATCAATGCTATTTAGTGCTCAATGACTCTTTTTGGTGCTTAATGCCAAATGGGGGAGAAATTTGTGATAATAGCCTTGAATATTTGAGAATTTATGATAATAATTTTCCTGATAATGGGGAAGAAAGAATAGTTAATGAAGTGCTAATGCCAATAGGGGAGAAATGTGATAATAAATTTGTTGAGGAGAAATTAATTGAATAAGGTCAAATGGGGAGAAATTAAAATTTTAAGTCTACATGTTGAATATTGCTTTCACCTTCTCTTATGCGCTTAATTTCATATCATTTGGTCATATTCACCAATGTGCTATTATCATAAATGTATTTGTCATCAACCACCAAAAAGGGGGAGATTGAAAGATCAAGCTCCGTTTATGTTGGTTTTGATGTTAATGACAAATGGCATTATGAAATTTTGATGTTAATGACAAATACTTTTATAATATTTTGGTGACAATGACAAATGCACATATGAGACTAATATGCTTGTTTAAGTTTATTTATGTTTAGTCTCATTTGGATGGAAAGGTGAAATCAAAGAGGTATGCATTCGAAATCACTTTCTCATTTACTAATGCATTCCTTAGATCCAAAATATAGATTGAACTCTTCAATTAGTCCAAAATGAATATGTGCATGTGTCTTTCTTTATATACACTTGTATGCACACATTTAGGGGGAGTTCACTCTATGTTTTGTGGTTTCATTAGTATTGATCCATGTTTTCTTTTTCCATATATATTGGGATCAAACTAGAATCATGCATTCATTAAAAATCTGCTTTAAAAGCCAAATCAGTGCTCTGTCTGGAAGAGCGGTAGTACCGCAGAGGAACGGTACTACCGGCGCCCGGAAGCTCCGGAGGTAGAGCGGAACCTTTTTTCCAGAGAGCGCCAAAATTGGGACTTTTGGGGTTCAGCCCGAGCGGTAGTACCGCGCCGACTTTGCGGAACTACCGGCGAGCGGTAGTACCGGTTTTTACAACATCGGTAGTACCGCGCCGAAAATCCAACGGTCATTGCAGAGGCTCTGACATAGCCGTTCTATCGTGTCAGATAGGTAAGCGGTAGTACTGCGCCGACTCTGCGGAACTATCGGATAGCGGAACTACCGGACCTTAGACGGCGGTAGTACCGCACTTTGAATTCAAATGGTTTTATATTTATTGAGATTTTCATCAATTACCAAAAGGGAAAGATTGAGAATCTAGTCCCTCCATTATGAGTTAATGGTGAGTTTTGGTAATTAATGACAATCACATTGTGGGACTAACATTTTCTATGAGTTGGATAAATAGGTTAGGGTCCATGATGATGACGACTTTAGATGACTTCATGAGTTGAAGGTTATCAAGAAGAGGATACATCATGTGTTGATGCACATCAAGATTCCGAAGTGAAGATATTCATGTGTTGATCATCAAGTCAAGGAAGACCATCAAGTGTTGATGGAGTTGATGAGAAGGATGCATCATGAGTTGATGCATATCGAGATGATGACCCAAGGCAAAGGTATGACTAGCTAGGGCTAAGGATGTGTTCCTAGTCTTTTACCGGTCTTGGTGTTTGGTTGAAAGACCGGATTGCTAGTATATGTTGCCGTACTATTACGAGGGGTCATGTCTAGTAGTTTGAGTCTCATCATGTGTTGATGGCTCAACCTCACTTGCTCTAGCTCATCTTGGCATGAGGCTTGCATTTGCGAATGTGTTTTGCAAATGGTTGAAGCTCATGTGGCCAATCCTTGTAACATGTGACTATACTTTGCAAATATGTTTTGCAAAAGGTTGAAGTCCATGTACCTACTCCTTGTGACATGATCTAAGTTTGCAAATGTGTTTTGCAAAAGTTGGAGATCATGAATTATCCCTTGGTATGGTCTAAGATTGTTTGTTGCTATTTTCTTTGACATTAGACCATGATAGTGACTCTTTGGATGTCTTATAATTTCTGTATTGATCTAATGTGTTTGAGATCATGCAAATAGATGGGTTGTGTAGCCCTCTGAATAAGCTTTCCATAGAGTCCAAATCACTCAATTCCGACATCGGAGTCAAAAGTTATGACCGTTTTCCGAGTGTCTTGTGCTGAAAACCGGAAGCAATCTTGCCCGAACAGCGGTAGTTCAAAAAAGTAGTACCGCCCAGAATCTGCGGTAGTTCGGAATGATGAATAACGGCTATTTTTCTAGCCGTTATGATGGGAGCGTAGTACCGCTCCTATAAGTGCGATAGTTCCAGAAAATCCTGTTTTTGACTCCAACGGCTAGTTTTGAGGTGTGGGCTATAAATACTTCCTTGTGGCCGGTTGGGATAAGGTCATTTGGCACTCCATTTCACTCTCTTGAGCTAGTGTGAGCTTCTCCTCTCATTTGTGCATGTGTTGCACCTTGTGAGCAAGAAGAGAGGTCTCTAATTGCATGTGTTGCATCTAGAGGTGGATTTTGTATCCACTTGAGCTTGTGCATTTGTTGCATATGGTGAGAGTCAAGCAAGGGGCTTGACTTATTACTCTTGGAGTTTGCCGACTCCTAGACGTTGGAGGCGTCGTGCGCGGAGATCTTCTCAAGAAGATTGTGAGAAGACCCGGCGAAGTGTGAAGGTTGGAGCTCACCTACCTGGAGCGGGAAAGAGCTACCACTAGTGGATTGAGGTGTTTCGGCTTGATTCGTGGAGCCGGTCCAATTCGTTTGGGCTAACCTCAACGTGGATTTGGGGAGAGCGGCAACTCTCCGAACACCACGGTAAAAAGAGACCGTGTCAAATTGTGGTTTGTTTCCTTGTTCCTTATTTACATTTAAGCAATTTACATTCATAGAATTAAATTGATTGCTTGTATACCTAGGATTGCAAACCTTGACCTAGGATAGAATTTGATGCACTTAGGCGATATTCTTGTGGTAGGTGCTATTTGAGCTAAACCAAATTAATTTACGCTTCCGCATTATATACTTGGTCTAGGCAAATAGAAAAGGTCTTGAATTGCTAGTATTATTTTGTAGAGATTTTTTAAGACCGTCTATTCACCCCCCTCTAGTCGGCCACCTCGATCTTACAACCGTGACCAAGTCACATGTGCCTGTACGCAATGCACCGAAGAGGGTTGAAATACCGAAGAAAGTTGAAGGTATCCCTAATCCCGTCCAGAGGTCTAAAAAAAGGACAAGAGCTCTAGCTCCTCAAATCCCAAATAACGGGGACGCCTGGTGAAAAAAGATCAGAAGGACTTGACATAGTTAATCACCGAAGTTCCCCAGAACCACCTGGAGAGCCAGTTGAGACATGGCACCAGTATGGCACCTTCAAGGAAAAGCATACTGGATTTGAACATTACAATGGAGGGAGAAACCAACATGGATGTATGCGCACATATCGGAGCTGAAAAACTAAAGGGATTTGCCCAACAATTGGAAGAGCGGTGAGCAAGTAGAGCACTAGCAGAATCAATCCATGATGAAATAGCTATAAACTCTGTGCACATTGGAGAATCCATGAATAGGACAACAACTAATGTTGATATTTATTTTGCAAAGAAAATTACTACAACCATCGATCTTGATCCAGAGCCTGCATCGCTCATTGAATGCAAGAAAAGATCATATTGGGAGGATTCGAAAAAGCAATAGAAAGTGAATTATTATTTCTGAATAAAAGAGAGGTGTTTGGGCCTGTAAGCCGCACGCCTCCCGTGTGCACCCCGTAGAGCATAAGTGGGTATTTGTTGGAAGAGAAATGAGAAAAATGAAATTCTAAGATATAAAGTAAGGCTTGTTGCATAAGGTTTCACTTAATGCCTAGGAGTTGATTATGACGAAACTTATTCCCTGATCATGGGTGGTATTATCTTTAGATATTTAATCTCGATGGTAGTGGATTTGATTTAGAAATGAAATTGATGGATGTGGTAACTGCATACCTTTATAGAAACTTGGATTTGGACATTTATTTGAAGGTGCCTAAAGGTATCCCTATCCCAAATCAAGATAGAGCAAATAGAAACCTGTACAGTGTGAAATTTAGAATATCACTGTACGGACTTAAGCAATCAAGCAGGATATTGTATAATTGTTTAAGCGGCTTTCTATCCAAGAAAGGCTACACGAACAATAAGGATTGTTCCTATATATTTATATGATGATCTCAGAATGGATTTTGTATAATCTCAGTGTGTGTAGATGATCTGAATATCATCGGAACACTGGAAGGTATAAAGGAAGCAATCTCTTACCTAGAGTCAATGTTTGAAATGAATGATTTGGGCAAAACCAAATATTGCCTAGGCTTATAGCTTGAGCATATCTCTGAAGTGATATTAGTGCATCAGTTAGCATACACTCAAAAGGAGTTGGAGAGGTTCGGCTTTGAAAAGGCGTACCCACCAAAAGTATCGATGGTCGGGAGATCTTTACAGCAAGACAAATATCGATACCGGTCTAGAGAAGAGGAAGAGGAAGTCCTAGGACTGGAATTCCGTACTTAAGTGCAATAGGAGCACTTATGTATTTAGCAAACTACACTAGAACAAACATTACATTTACCGTAAACCTATTAGTAAGGTATAGTGCAGAACCTACCAAAAGGCATTGGCAAGGGATAAATGATATCTTTTGATACCTCTAAGGAAGCAAAGACCTTGGACTATTCTATAGAAAGAATCAAGACCTGAATATGACTGGCTATGCAGATACCGGGTACCTGTTAGACTCGCATACAGCTAGGTCACAAACACACTATGTATTCCTATGTGATAGAACTGTAATTTCATGGAAATCATCTAAGTAAAGTCTTGTATTGACTTCGATGAATCACTCAGAAATCATAGTACTGTACGAAGCCGCACGAGAATGTGTTTGGCTTCGACGGATGATTCACCACATTCAGTAGTCATGTGGATTGAATATTGTGCAAGCTCCCACGATCATCTTTGAAGATAATGCAGCTTATATTGCACAAGTACAGATGGGTTATGTGAAGATTCATCTCACAAAGCATATCAACCCCAAGTTCTTCTATGCTCATGAGTTACAAAAAATGGATGAAATTAGGATACTGCATATTAAGTCGTGTGAAAATCTTACAGATTTATTCACTAAATCACTTCTAGCATCTAACTTTAAAATGTATATACGTGGAATTCTAATTATGAGACTTAGAGAAGTGTAGAACTCAGGGGAGATTCTTCTCGAGCTCACTATTAAAATTTGATCACGAAGATCGAGTACCGAAAGAATAAATCCTGTAGATTAAATGAAATTGGGTGGATTGTACAATTTTTCTCTTGACGAGTTTTCCAGAAGTTTTTCGGCCAAAATTTTTAATGAGGCAATTCGTGCAATACAACATAGCATGTATCATGTACTTTCTCTCTAAATGTTTTCTACTGGATTTTTGTGGAGTTTTATGAGGCATGAACGTGCCGGATGAGTGCCAAGGGGAGCGTTGGGAAACCTGGGCCTGTAGACCTTGGTCCATGGTGGGTACCCCATCTTTTAGTCTATAAATAGAGAGTCCCAATAATTATATGACGTACCTTTTGGAGGAGAAAAGTAATAAAGTAATAAAGAAAAAAAGAAGAAACTCTATCTCTTTGTAGCTACAAACCGTCTGTGATATTTAAACATCACAGACGGTTGTTCGACGACCGTCTGTGATAACCTTCGATTATCACTGACCCATAAATTCAGACGGTTCACAAAACCGTCTGTGATGACGTTTTTGAACCGTCTGTGATGACCTTTTCTGTAGTGGTGTGTGTTCAATCTATTATTTATTCTTGTATTATTCTATATACGATTCTTTTTCTGTCTATGAGATGATCACTCAGACCAAACTAATTGGCCACGATTTCTCAACAGTCATAAAGAATTAAAAGATAGCAACAAAAAAAACACATACAATTCGACGTGAGGAAGTAGTGGTTTGATTGGCAAGGCGCCAACGATGGCACCAGTGTTTATACTAGTAGTGAGTTAGAGATATAACCATATATATTTTTTATTCTAGCAGCTTCATACGAGTTAAAGACTTTAAACTATTGATGACAAAAGTAACCGTGTTAATCAAGTTCGTCCAATCCTGTTGATTTCTAAATTTTTTGCACGAACGCGGCTGCGCGTTGCCATGGAGTGGTGCTCGACCGGTCGCTGATGGCTGACCGGCGCGGCCCGGCACTCCCAAACTGGGGCAGTTCGCTCTGTTTCCCTCGAATTGGTAATACTAGCGGCGTAGGCGCGGCGCAACGCCGCGTCAGCCACCGTACGTACCAAAATAAAAAGGCGATAATTCGTGAGTAGTTTTTTAAAAAAAATCGAGACAAATACGTATTTTCGGAAAAGTTAAAGGGTTTTTTCGAAAAAAAGGAGGACCTGTAAAAAAACCGGGGGCAAATACGCATTTTCGAAAAAGGCAAAGGATTTTTTCGAAAAAACCGAGGACCTGTACGTAAACTGCAAGGGACCCGTGCGCAATTTTCAAAACCCCGGGGGGCTATCCTGCAAAGTGGAGAGGCTTAAAAAAATTCAAAGGACCTTTTTGTGAGAACTAAGGACCTACGTGTAATTTTGAGAAAACACAGAGGGTTTTTTGTAAAATCGCTCTCCAGACCGTACGAGAATTTCCTCGCCGCTGGCCGACGTGGATAGCGCGCTTGCGTCGGAACCCCCATATGTAATATGGGTAAGATGGGTTTGTTGCATCGCGTGCCGTGACGGTTGACGCTTGACAAACTGTCACGGAGAGACCTGAGCCGTAGCCCAGCCTGGTTCCATCCTTAGAAAGGGTGTGCATACGTGTGCGTGTTTAGTAGACAGCGTGTGCTTGCGCTTCCAATTAGATGCTAAGGTTATATGGGTCTGCTTTGTACTCTAAAAAGACAAAAGGCCTGTTTGATACGATTTTTAAAAGTGGTTTTCGGTTTTTATTATAATACTTAACTTTTAAATTGAGTATTTTTTTAAAACGAAATCTACAAGTTAATTATAGTACATATTAAAAGTTTAACATCTGTACTGGCTAAAATCACAAGTAAATATCTCTTTATCTGTAATCTCTATCGTGAACAATCAAAGATTAAAAATTTTAACTAAAAATGATAAACCGCAGCCAATAGACCCAAACTGTCAAGGAGTGAGCCATGCCGCATGCCCCGGGCCAGTGGAAGTTAGCCATCTGGATTGTCTATTCCGTGCTGCAGTGAGCAACGAGGACTCAACGATGAGTCATGGTCTCATGGATGGCTAGTATGAGAATTTTTTTTATAGGGTGGATAATACTGTGGATGGATACAGGTCGGCGTTTTGGTAAAATACACAGGTGGTCTTGAAGCATTTGTAGTCTTTCTTCGGTGCCGTTTCATCCGAAAATCCGATCTGTGCCCCATCTTCTAACTATCAAGATTGCCATAATCTATCACTTACAGAACTCTTTTGGAGTACAAGGGCATAAAAGTAAGGCTAGAAGTTAAAAGCCAAAAGCTGAAAATCCAAAACATCAGAAGTTAAAAATCAAAAGTCTTAGTTCTACATTAATTTTGAAGTGTTCGTAGAATAAATATTATTTATCACATCTAAAAAATAATTTTGTGCGAGAAGCCTCCCGATGCATAGTGACATGCCTCATATTTACATATATTTACCCATCATTTTACCCTCATATTTTTCATATTTTAAGACCATTTATCATCATTTATATCCTTTTCCTATATTTAATTGCTCGAAATGGACAATTTTATATTTTTCTATATTTTTCTGCAGGCCGGCGCGACAAAAGCGCATAAACGACAAATTTGGTATTCCGGGACTGCTCTGTACAAATGTACGCGTCATCACAGATGCGTAGGATCAAACCGCGAAGAAATCAGAGTTTCCGAGGGCCCAAACAGAAGAAATGAAACGGGAAAGGACCTATTCGTAATTACCGAAAATCTGGAGGGCTAAAACACGAAATGGCCGATCCCCAATCCCACAAAGCCCTAGCCGCAATCCAGAAATCGCGAGCCCGGTTCATTCTTCTTCCCTGCCTCCCGTCGCTTCCTCCTCCCCCCGGTTCTCCTCCACATGCGGCCGCCGGCGAGGCCGGGCGGACTCGCCGCCGCGCTACCAAGCTTCGCCGCCCCGACCTCTCTCCGCCACCTCTCCTCCTTCTTAGCCTCGCCGCCCCTACCTCTCTCCATCTGCGTTCTCACCTGCTCCTCCACTAGATTCGCCATCTCCTCACTGCCTCCTCTCGTGCGCCGCCGTCCTTCTCCTCTTGCCCCACCTCGGCGCCGCCGCTCTTCGGCTACCACCGGCGAGTGCCGCCCCTCGCGTTCACCGTCGAGCTCCTTCCCCGCGCCTACACCACCGTCGGCAACCACCACTTCCTCGACATCGACGGCGAGTCCTTCACCGACGCCGGCGAGCTCTGGGTCTGCATCACCTCTTCACCGACCCCTCCAGATCCACGGCGACCTCTCCACTGCACCCCTTCACCGACACCGACGGCGCCACCTCGACACCGACAGCGACTTCAATCCTCTGCTTCCACTTCATTGCCCTCTGCTACTACTTCTTGCTCTTCGGTCTATCTCCAACTCTTCTTCTTTACTCTTTTACTGTCTTAATTACTGCTCAGTAATCGCTTATTGTTGACTACTAATTTTTGTTAATTGTGCACGGTTAAACTGTTGATGTGTGATCTGTGACTGTGATGAATGTGATCAGTGGATGTGTTGTTATGCTCTATTAAATTGTTCCAGGATTGCTCTATGTTCTAGTAGTTTAACTCAAGAATTTACGCACGAGAGTTGTGATCTGTGTTAGATTGTCTTTGTTGGCATTAGGTCAGTAGTACGAGTTATGCCATTGTTAGTATTTTAGTGGTGTTCTCCATAGTGCCAATTGTTATATGTGTTGGTAGAGATTGTTATGTTAGCTTGTGAGATGTGCTTGTGTTCATCTACTTGTTAGTCCAGCTTTTGTAGTTGTCTGTGTGTGTTTGTGTTACACGGTCTAGCTAGTCGGCAATCGTTACCTCTCCTCGTGCTGTCTCGACTCCCCCTTGCTTCTCGACCTCCCTCTTTCCTTCTTTCCGCGGTCTGTCGATAGTTAGGGTGTGTGAATGTTTGTCGTAGTCTATTGTGTTGTCGTTGCCGTTGTCGTCTAGTTAGCTGTCGACCGTTCTCTCCCTCGTTCTATCTCGACTCCCTCCGTGCTTCTAGACTTCCCTAGTGCTTCTCGACTTCCTTATTCTTTCTTGCGGTCGGTAGTTAGTTAGGTTGTCGGTCGGTAGTTGTGTTCGTTCATGTAGTCGTCAGTGTCGATCGTGCGTCATTTGTGTAGTCAGTCATCGTGTTGTTCGTTTCGTAGTCCTTTGATAGTTTAGTCCGTTCGTCTTTTTGATCGTATGAGTTAGAGTTCGTTCGTTCGGCTACTTTGGTAGTCGTTGGTAGTTTAGTTTTCTCCCATGTTTCGATTGACCTAGCTTTATCGGAGCACTGGTAGCCTCAGTCTAGTCCCTGTGGAGAACACGACACTCGTCGCTATTTCAGTGGCAACCCGTGCACTTGCGGGTGTGCAGTTTTGCACGATCAAGAAATTGGCGCCGTTGCCGGGGATTAGCTTTGAGCGACAGTGTTAGGCTATAGACTAGATCGTTTGTTTTTTTTGCTTGTTTTGTGTTTGCGTTGACCTGTCTTTTATTTCGTCATTGTTCATATTTGTGATATAATCGCTAACCCCTAACCCTATTCTAGCTATTTCTTTTTCATTTTGTGGTTTTTCTGATCTTATCCCACAGGGTGATCATTATAGGTTTGTATTGAGGATATGGCACTAGTTTATGATCTTTGGGCTCCGAGTAGGCAGAGTGCTATGCTAGGGCCAGTTTTGCCCGCAATTGAGGCTGAGGAATTTGAATTGAGGCCTGTACTGATTGGTTTGATTCAGGAGACCCGTTTTGGAGGTTTACCCACTGAGGACCCTTATGAGCACATCCGCATATTCTTGGAGTATTGTGATACAGTCAAATACCATGGGGTTTCTGAGGACACTATCAGATGCAGATTATTCATATTCTCTCTTCGAGATGGTGCTCGTTCCTGGTTTTATTCTTTGCCATCGAGGTTATTCACTTGGGATCAGCGTCATATGCTTTCTTGGAGAGATACTTTCCGCTATCCAGACAGTTTGAGATCCATGATCAGATCTTTAGTTTTGCTCAGCTTGATGGAGAGAGTTTGTATGATTCTTGGGAGCGATACAGGGCTTTGCTCAGGAGATGTCCCCATCATGGTCTAGAGAGATGGCTTGTTCTGCAGATCTTCTTCAGAGGCTTGACATGTGCCACACGATCTTTAGTTGATGCAGCAGCTGGTGGAGCAATCACAAACAAGACACTTGATGATGCATTCACTCTTATTGAGAACATGGCTTTCCATCAGTCCCAGTGGTACAATGAAAAGCGTGGTTCAGATTCTTTGGTAGCTAGAGTTGATGCACCTTCTCCTCAGATGGATTAGTATAGTTTGAGCTCTAGTCAGCCACAGCCTTCTCTATCATCACACCAGCATAGTTTTCATTCCACTCCTACACCTCAGCAGTAGTTACCTACTCTTCATCGTGATCAGATTTATAGTCCCGAGCTGTTTGTTTTGCATACATCTCATCTGGAGTCACAGTTATGTGGTGTGAAGACTTTGATGACCCAATTGCATGATCTTAGAGAGGCTATGCGCAATTTGACCTCCCATTGTGACAATTTGGCATCCTCACAGTCTTACCCGAGCTATCTAGCTCACTACCAGTTTGTCACCATGGAGAGCGGTACGACTTTGGTTGAGCCTACTCCACCTACTCCACCAGTGCTTCAGCAGAGTCAGCCTACAGCTTCTAGACATCCTCCACATCATCACCATAAGAAGTCATCTACTCAGTCTCCTAGTCAGGGCTACAAGATAGATGAGGTTGATGAGCTTGTGCTAGAGACATCTCCGTGTGCCGTCGAGACACACATCTTTGAGCCATATTCGACGAGTGACCAGGCTGAAATCAAGCGGACTATCTTCGATGATGAGGATACAATTCCTATTGAGCATATGGTTAGTTGCATAGACACTGTTTTACCAGACTTAGTGCTCCCCTCTGATGATCCTTATGTTGACACTGAGCTAGATGTTGAGGGCCTACTTCCTGATGATGCTTGTTTCACTCCTGACTATGAGGATGAGTTTGCGGTAGATCCACTCTTGAGTTGTGATGAGTTAGATTTAGATGATAAGAGCTTTGTGCCAGATGATGACAAGTTCATTATGGATATGCTGTTGAGTTCTGAGGTTCCACATCTTGATGAGGGGGCTGCTTCCGATGTCGAGGAGGAGCATATTTCTCTTGATCCACCACCGGCTACTTCCTTGGTCGACATCGCCCCTCTGGAGGTTTCTACTACCGTACATTCTACTTCACCTACACTTCAGGTAGTTTGAAAACTTTTCCCCGACCGGCTCAGGTTTGATTTCCTTAGCTCAGACAAGACCTACTCTATTACTGATTGTGCTCATCTCACTTACAGTCTTCGTGACGTACTTTATCGATATACCTATATGATTGGATATTCTATTGATGACTTAGAGGGTGTCAACCCTATCACACATACTTGCCATATCTTTGAGGTTGTTTGTAGGCTTACACTTTTGTACCATCGACTACGAGCGGACATGGTTCGAGTCGATATCTCTTGGGATCCAGGTGGATTTCGAGGCATGCTGCTTCATGAGGAGAGCAGACATGTGCCTTTTCCATGTCCCGTCCTTGGCCCTCCTCCCGCTACATCCAATGAGCATCTCTTTATCTTTTTATTTCCATATCTTTTGTCAGTCTTTGTTGGTTTCTCCTGTTTTCTTTCTTTTTATTTCAGGTCCCATGTTAGATCTTCATCCTTGTACGTGCGAGAAGCCATGGGATGATTTTCTACTTCCACTACATCATATATGTCCGGTGAGCTGTTTCTTACCCCTTAAGCACATTCTTGATTCATTGCTCAATTTAAGCTTGGGGGAGGACTTGTATGTGTGTGGATGATGTTCTAGCATGTTGTATTATATTTGTGAGCATTTGAGCTTATTGTTGTGTAGTTGATGATATTTGGTCATTCTTGTGCTTATGTTGATGATATATGGCCTTTACTATTGCTCTCATGTTATACTTGATTGTATATTTTGGTCATGTGAGCCCATGCCATGGTTAATCAAGAAAGGTCATGCCGAAATTTTCATTGAGCTATATTGTCACTAGTTCCTTGTATGTCCTAAGTCACTTGGCATCATTTTATAGAACTTGAGTATTGTTTATTATCCTTGATGTGCTTAGAAACCTTGTGATCCTATAGCATTTGATTCATTGCGAGTTACGCATGTGTTTTAACCATTTGCGGATTGAATTGGTTCTAGTCATCGCCTCTTGAATGATTATATCTTAGTTTCATGCTTTGGCATATGTTATTTTAGATATTGATACTTTACTTGAATGTAAAATTTGTGAAAGGGGTAGTCCTATCTTGAGCCAATAACTTGGTTGACTTATCTAAGTATCCATGTCTAAGGACATGTGTTACTTAGCATTAATGAAAACCGGTTAAAGATGCTTAATCAAAACTAAAAAAATAATAATAAAGAGTAAAAGAAAAAAAATTTGGGATGCAATGTGTGAGTGTGTGAAATAAGTGACTATGTCACATTGGTTCGAAAATGTGTGAATAAGCGGCAAAGTTTGCCCAAGTGTGAATAAGTGGCACAAGTGCCCAATGTGTATTTTAAAATTTGCTAAAAATCAACAAAATTTAGGTATCATGGCTCAAGTGTGGACTTTTTCATAAATATCATGCAAGTATTAGTCTCTTTGTCTCAAATAACAAATGCCTTAGTATGACCCTTTGATATGCTCATTCTTGATGTTATACCTAGTTCCGATCCATTACAATTTTGGTTGGATTCATGTGATCACTTAGTGCATTTCGACACTTGTGTGTAACTTGATTTGGTCAAATGTTGTAGTTATCACTTAAGATCTTTGCTTGAATGTTCATTCTCATCTTGGATGGTCATCAAAACTCGAATTAGATAATCTCATTTTATATTGTTGTATGCCTCTTGACTATTTCATGCATTTAAACTAGTCTTTTACTATAATGACTTCTTGTCCGCGTTCGAAAATATCATGCCATTTACTTGAGGACAAGTAAACGTTTAAAGCTTGGGAGTATGACATGTGTCATATTTACATATATTTACCCGTTATTTTACCCTCACATTTTTCATATTTTAAGACCATTTATCATCATTTACATAATTTTCCTATATTTAATTGCTCGAAATGGACAATTTTACATTTTTCTATATTTTTCTGCAGGCCGGCGCGACCAAGGCGCATAAACGACAAATTTGGCATTCCGGGACTGCTCTGTACAAATGTACGCATCATCACGGATGCGTAGGATCAATGTCGGGACCCCGGATTTTCGAATCCGGACCCTCTGTGTATTACAACAGTAGTCCCAGATCAAAGCTAGTGCACATAGTCAAACAGTGATGAATACATAACCAGCAACGCTTTATTACAATAATAGAGAGTACATACCAAAAGGCCTCTTTATTACAACTGAGGTTTCAAGACCTCGCAAACTTACAAAACACAGCGGAAGCAAAATAAACTCGGATGAAGACCAATCAATACGCCACAGGCAATTGACTGGGGAAGCGCAACCTAGTACTCCGGAAAACCTTCGTCGAATCCATATGCACCGTAGTCGTAGTCTCCTTCACGAGCTTCATATTCCTCTGAGATTTTGTTTTAAGTGTAGCATGTGAGTACATAAAGTACTCCGCAAGTCTTGGGAAAATGCAATAGATGCAAGGCTTAACAAAGTAAGGTTATATGGTTCTTTTGCACAAAGTAATATTTTATTTCAATTACCATTAAATATTTTCAAAGGCATTAGTTTGAACAAGGTAACTGTTTTAACAGAAACTAACAAATGGTATAGTGAAGGTTATAACCACCAACACTAGATCACTGGCTCTATCTGCCAAGGTTCAAGAAAACGGGTTACATCCGCCAGGATTCAAGGCAACGGGTTACATCCACCCACACTGGCTACATCCGCCAAGACAACTCCGGGAGTTCCAACCACTCCCGGTTTCCAAAACTTTTATTTTAAAAACCAAAACCAAAGGTCTACCATGTGAATGCATTCTTTGCCCGCCCTTGACTGTGGGCACGGCTATTCGAATAGTTTTAACACTCTGCAGAGGTTGTACACTTTACCCACAAGAGACAAGTTATCTTAATAGCCAGCATGCTTCCTTAGGCATGAGACCCAGATAATTCATCATAAAGCCTTTACCTTACTCTAGTCTAGCTAGTCACCACTCGCTGAGGTTTCACCGCTGAAGGGTTAAATCCACCCAGACAGAAGCCCCCTCTTGCACCATATGAGTACAGTAAATCCCTGTCCCTCACTGTGAATAACCAGTAAATCCCTGGCACCCACTTTCCAATGGTGGTACCTAAACTAAACTATTGTAAGTTATTCAGCTAGGTCGTACCCATATAGACATGTGGTTGTACGGTAGTGCTCAGTTTGGACAATCACAAGAGTCGGTCCATAATTGACTAAGGCGGAAACTACACATTACAAATTCTCGTGCTAGCCGCACCAAACCAATCTTACCATTCGCCCTAGTCTAAACCAACTCTCACATTTTATTTTATTTTAAAGAACAGTGATAACACCAATCGCCACTAATTTCTGAACAAAGTCTAGTTCCACAAAATATAATTTCTCATTCCAAGGTTACCAAAGGTTATATACCATGACTAAGCATTTTTCTACCGGAACAACATTAACCAAAGTTTTATAATAATCTCATTATTGAGACAAAGGAAATTCTAGGGTGTCAAAGGTACATGGTTGTCAATATCAAATGAGGGCATAACAATTGTCGGTCTAACTATTATCTCTAAATCATGAGTTATCATTTTATGTAACATAGCAATGCATTAAATTTAAAATAATCAAAATATTTCACAAACATGGGTTCAAGATGTTCAAAGGAGACTTACCTTCGTGTGTGATTTCTTCATTCTCTTGCTGCAGGTCGACAAAGTCTTCGGCGACGTCGGATTCTACGCGCGAAAAAGTCAAAGCAACAAAGCCAATAAATGCACATAAATTCAAATAAAATTCAAAATTTGAAAAAGAGTGTACATTTGAGTAGTTCATGATTTTAGAAAAATTTAGAAATTTGAACGGGTCAAATCGGAGTTAAAACGAGAAAGTTATGACCTCAGGAAGTTTTATTTGAAAGAAAAAGAAAAGAAAGATTTTTCCGATTTATTTCTGTATAGGAAAACCTTAATTATGACGTCAGCAGATAATTTAATTTCGGCCGAAATATTTTTCTAAAGAAAAAGAAATTTATGACGCAATGCTGGCGTCAGCAAATATTTGAATTTTCAATTTTCGGACATGTGGGCCCGGTCCACCGTGGACCGAGTCCACGGACCATGAGCCGTGCCGAGGTGGCACTCCCGGTGATGCGGACGCCCGCGCGGCGCCATGCAGCGCCACGCGGCTCGGCCGGGCCGACGGACGCCACGCACAGGCGGCTTCGGGCGGCGGCGGCAAGCAAGACCCGGCCGGCGGTGGTGGCGTCACGGAGGAGGAGAGAAGAATGCGGGGCTCACGGTGGAGGGTCCGGCCTTCACCCATGGCGGGCGCAAGCGCGGCGGCAAGGCGCCTGGTGGCGGCTCGTGCGGCCGGCGTTCGGGCGAGGAGGGGAATAGGTGGAGGAGGGTGTGGGGATGTCGAAGGAGCTCCCGGGGGGCTTTTATAGGCGAGGAGGAGAGGGAGAGGCTGGCGGCATGGAGGAGAGAGGTGGCGCAAATTTCGGCCATGAACGGGGAATTAAAATGGGGAAAACGGCCGGCATTAGAGGAGGAGTGATTAGGGGTCTTCATTGCGCAATCAAACGGGAGATTAAGCGAAAGAAACGGCCGCAATTAAAGCTTTATTTTCGGCTCTAATGGAGGAGAGAGAGAATGAGGAGAGGGAGAAGAAAGGAAGGTAGAAGAAACATATGACATATGGAGCCCACTTGTCGGTGAGAGAAAAAGAGAGAGAGGTGTGTGAAGGGGTACGGGCCGTTGGATGCTTGACACGTGGCAAGTGAGTTGATCTCGCGCGTTGGATTTAAATGAAGGGGTAAGTTGTGGTGGATGGTTGAGATTAAAACGTGGAGAGAG
Organism: Bonia amplexicaulis; assembly: GCA_036346245.1. Classification (NCBI taxonomy): domain Eukaryota; kingdom Viridiplantae; phylum Streptophyta; class Magnoliopsida; order Poales; family Poaceae; genus Bonia; species Bonia amplexicaulis. Next base: position 10,625,927 of record CM070738.1, on the reverse strand, counting down.
ATGGATTTAATCCGGGCGCGACACGTGGCGGCCTGAGGTTAATTCGGATTTTATTTTCGGATTAAATTTTCAGAAAATGCTAGAAACAATATAATTATTTAGAAAAACAATAAATAATATCTAAAAATTCCCAAAAATTCATAGAATATTCCTGGGAATATTTTAGACTTAATAAAAATATTTTTAGTTTCGAATTTGCTTTTAATAATTTTACAAAATTCCTTTTATCTTTTAAAATTGATTTTTAATTCTAGAAAATTCTCAAAAATTATTTAAAAGTTCTGGGAAGTTTAGGAAAAATAAAATGAACTCTTTTTGGCATTATTAAATTATTTAAAATACATTTTCTTGTTTTAAAATTTGAAATAAACTCCAGAAATGCTCAGAAAAATCCAAATAAAAGTCAATTGCTTTAAAATAATTAATTTGAATTTAAATTTTCAAAACTCGAAATTTTGGGATGTTACAATCAAACCGCGAAGAAATCAGAGATTCCGAGGGCCCAAACAGAAGAAATGAAACGGGAAAGGACTTATTCGTAATTATCAAAAATCTGGAGGGCTAAAATGCGAAATGGCCGATCCCCAATCCCACAAAGCCCTAGCCGCAATCCAGAAATTGCGCGCCCGGTTCATTCTTCTTCCCTGCCTCCCGTTGCTTCCTCCTCCCCCCGGTTCTCCTCCACATCCGGTTGCCGACGAGGCCGGGCCGACTCGCCGCCGCGCTAACTCGCCGCCGCGCCACCAAGCTTCGCCACCCCTACCTCTCTCCGCCACCTCTCCTCCTTCTTAGCCTCGCGCGCCCCTACCTGTCTCGATCTGCGCTCTCACCTGCTCCTCCACTAGATTAGCCATCTCCTCACTGCCTCCTCCCGTGCGCCGCCGTCCTTCTCCTCTTGCCCCACCTCGGCGCTGCCGCTCTTCATCTACCACCGGCGAGCGCCGCCCCTCGCGTTCACCGTCGAGCTCCTTCCCCGCGCCTACACCACCGTCGGCAACCACCACTTCCTCGACATCGACGACGAGTCCTTCTTCACCGACGCCGGCGAGCTCTGGGTCTGCATCACCTCTTCACCGACCCCTCCAGATCCACGGTGACCTCTCCACTGCACCCCTTCACCGACACCGACGGCGCCACCTCGACACCGACAGCGACTTCAATCCTCTGCTTCCACTTCATTGCCCTCTGCTACTACTTCTTGCTCTTCGGTCTATCTCCAACTCTTCTTCTTTACTCTTTTACTGTCTTAATTACTGCTCAGTAATCGCTTATTGTTGACTACTAATTTCTGTTAATTGTGCACGGTTAAACTGTTGATGTGTGATATGTGACTGTGATGAATGTGATCAGTGGATGTGTTGTTATGCTCTATTAAATTGTTCCAGGATTGCTCTATGTTCTAGTAGTTTAACTAAAGAATTTGCGCATGTGAGTTGTGATCTGTGTTAGATTGTCTTTGTTGGCATTAGGTCAGTAGTACGAGTTATGCCATTGTTAGTATTTTAGTAGTGTTATGTTAGCTTGTGTTCATCTACTTGTTAGTCCAGCTTCTGTAGTTGTCTGTGTATGTTTGTGTTACGCGGTCTAGCTAGTCGGCAATCGTTACCTCTCCTCGTGCTCTCTCGACTCCACCTTGCTTCTCGACCTCCCTCTTTCCTTCTTTCCGCGGTCTGTCGATAGTTAGAGTGTGCGGATGTTTGTCGTAGTATGTTGTGTTGTCGTTGCCGTCGTCGTCTAGTTAGCTGTCGACCGTTCTCTCTCTCGTTCTATCTCGACTCCCTTCGTGCTTCTAGACTCCCCTAGTGCTTCTCGACTTCCTTATTCTTTCTTGTGGTCGGTAGTTAGTTAGGTCGTCGGTCGGTAGTTGTGTTCGTTCGTGTAGTTGTTAGTGTCGATCGTGCGTCATTCCTGTAGTCAGTCATCGTGTTGTTCGTTCTGTAGTCCTTTGATCGTTTAGTTCGTTCGTCTTTTTGATCGTACAAGTTAGAGTTCGTTCATTCGGCTACTTTGGTAGTCGTTGGTAGTTTAGTTTTCTCCCATGTTTCGATTGACCTAGCTTTAGCTGAGCACGGGTAGCCTCAGTCTAGTCCCTGTGGAGAACACGACACTCGCCGCTATTTCAGTGGCAACCCGTGCACTTGCGGGTGTGCAGTTTTGCACGATCACATAGGCCTGGCTTGTCAGCGAGAGAGCGGGAAACGGGTTGTGCGACGCGAAGCTAGGCCAGAGTTGGGCCGAGGTGGCGTCGGGCTGGTGACGCTGGACTGGGCCGAAGTTGAATTCGGCCCTAGGGCACGCAGGAAATTCAAAAATGAATTTGAATTTTGATTTAAAGGCTAGACTTTGGGGGCTTTTTGAATCTAGTAAACGAGGTCCGAAAATTGTGAATTTTGTTTGGGGAGTCTGTTGAACTTATCTAGTTCTTAATATAATTAACGGTACTATTTTTATCAGATTTCAATTTTTCTTGAAAATTTGCATTGCTGCTATTTTATTTAAAATAAACCCTAATCATTTCCTAAACATGCAATAAAAGTTTAAAATACGTGCTAAAATATTTTTATGCATTTTTCAACTCAATTTTGGGCTATTACAACCAAAATATCATATGGGTTTATCGGTCAACCAACGTTGGATATTGATGGCACAACAGTTGTATAACAGTGGTACAGCCAACGGTGGTTGTAAAGAATTAAAAACAGAAAAAACAATAAACAATTCGACGTGGAGGAAGTAATGGTTCGATGGCAAGGCGCCAACGATGACACCAGTTTGATACTAGCAGTGAGTGATATGACCATAATTTTTTATATTCTAACAGCTTCATAAGATTTAAAAACTTTAAACTATTGATGACAAAAGTAACCATGTTACTTAAGTAGTCAAGTGCATCCAATCCTATATATTTCTAAATTACTAAGGGTGTTCTGTTGACTACGATAGGTAGTTTTTGAACAAAAATAAATAATAATAATAATTAAAAGAAGTGGTTTGAGAAGAATGAGATCAAGCGGTGAGAAAAGTACGGTATAGATGTGTGTGCGAGAATGGGTAAGAGAAGTAGGATGCGTGATGCGTTCGTGACTTTGTCTTATTCTCGGAGTGGGACAGGAACAAAAAAAAGTAGAAAAAATTACTTCAAAAAATAAGTATTTATATTAACTTATGATTTATTAAGCAGAAGCCAGTACGCCAATAGTAACACCCCTAATATCCGAGCAGCCAAAAGGTCGTCAGTGTTTCTCCGAGTCCAAGCATATGCTGCTTGTGCCATCTCGATATCCAAAGCGTGCTCAAGCAGCAAAGCCCAGTGTATACGCTGGGCCGGGCCGGGCCGTCTGAATGTTGGACTACCTTTAGTCGGGCCCGAGGATTTTGTGCCTGACCACCTACAGGACTGCAATCGGGCTCGTGTCCCAGCTTCAACCTCTGCTCGACAACGCTGTCAGCCTCTCGCCTCTCCCTATTCTGGCGAGCGAGCGCTGAGCAATATAAGGCAGTTTGTATCGGTTTTGACTTTACAGAAACTCGAAAGTCAATATAAATGCTTCATCTTTTATAAATCATTTATATTAGTTATTACTATTCATCGGCCACTACTACTATAAATCGTTTATATTAGTTACTACTATTCATCAGCCACTACTATCAGTTACTTTGCGCTTTCGTATATTATAACGTACTATGTATTTTTTTACAATAATTTCGTAAGTCACAAGATAGTCCAAATATTATAGTACCTTATATTGCAACATTGTTTGCACTTTTTTTATATAATATACTTAATAAAAAATAATATGAACATCTCAGTTTTTATAAATCGTTTTTATAAGGTATTACTATTTATCCACTATAGCCAAAAGCCAATACGAAAGAAGAGTAACACAAAAGGATCATGATGTCGCCTCACATGGACATGCAGTATGTAAGATGTGAAATCGTATCGCTCTCACGAAGAATACCACCGCCAAAGCAAAATCAAACGGCACAGTGCAACAAAGAAGAATTGCATAGGAATGGCTACTCCGGATTACTTCCACATTATCTTCTTTGTTATTGTGAGCCGTTCATGCCCTGCAATCACGTAAAATAACGTGGGGTACGGTTGTCTTTGCAGTCACAATCGGTAAAATCTAAGTTTGAATTTGCGTCGTTTTCAACGTTTTTTTTTTTGCATAAATCAAATATTAGCTTTTGTGTAGATGACAATATAAGCTTCAAAATCTACTTCGGATTATTACTTTCACAATATTAGCTTCAAGGCTCCTGTGGCTAGCATAAATATTATACAAGTACATAGATAGATGGTTTCCCCTTCGCACACTACTACAGAAAACCGTACTACAGACGATTCAAAAACGTCATCACAGACGGTTTTCTGAACCGTCTGAATTTATGGGTCAGTGATAATTGATGTAAATATCACAGACGGTTTGTAACTAAAAACCGTCTGTGATAGCTGGTAATCACAGACTGTTTGTAAGTAAAAACCGTCTGTGATATCTGATAATTACAGACGATTTTTAACTACCAGCTATCACAGACGGTTTTTAGTTACAAACCATCTGTGATATTCTTTTCTACCCCTACATTTATTTCTGTTTATTGGCTAGCCTCAAGAAATGCTAGCCATGCCCTCTGAAACAAGCAGACCAACATGTACATGTATACATATAATTCACATCTCAATGCATTTCACAAACATAAAACATCCAATTCACATCTCAATTTATTTCACAAACATAAAACATCCAATTCACATCGCACTTCATTTCACAAACATAAAACATCCATTTCGCAAATCAATTAATTGAAATAAAATAAAATATCCATTATCACAGATGGTATTATAAAAGATCTACATTGCATTTGCACTTATATGGTAACATTGCATTTTTTATTGCTCTATCACTCCGAAATCGAGGTCTCGCGAAAGGAACAGATCCATAATCAACGAACTTGTCAGACTGCACAAGTAATACTTAGATGATGCATGATTGTCATTCAAGTATTGCTTGTGCAGCCGACAAGTTCATTGATTATGGATCTGTTCATTTCGCGAGACCTCGATTCCAAAGTGATAAGAGCAATAAAAAATCATTGTGCGCAGTGGAACTCTCCATTTGATCTTATGACTTTAGACCACAAAAAGAAAGCGCACTCTCCTCGAATTAGTGCAAGGTCCGGCTGTTTCAATGAAGTTGTAGAGATGGGCGCAGCCTGTCGATAGAAATAGCAATGTGCGTACATATATAACCTGACAAGTATGAAATAAATATGGGAAGATTGACAAACCTTATAATTGGTGATCTTCGAGGAATCGAGGAGTAGTCTCATATGGTGGCAAACGTAGGATCCACACGTGTTGCCCGGCTGCTGCTAGTGGCACTGCAAAAAATAGAATGTGTTAATTCAAGAAGCATTACTACTAAGTGTTGTATAGGATTAATTAATGTGTACTAGCGAATACCCGAAAATTGCGAACATGTTTCAAGGGCTTGGCCCCTTTTGTTGAGCCACATGTCTGTGCAACGTACATGGCGAACGACTTTCGTTATTCGAAAAAGTTAGATTAGTCATTCGGAAGGAAAGAAAGAGTACAATGTAGTTATGTATGGAGAAAATGTACTTACCTATCGAGTATTTGGGAGATAGCCGTGTACATGGATTTGTTCTTACTTAGAGAATCAAGGTATATAGCCTTGTTCTATTTTGGTATAATTACAATTAAAATCCAATGGAAGTTCTCATTGTATGGCATAAGAATAAATTCCTTTTCGCGGTGAGCCAGCAGTGTTGATGTAATATAGCTCTCGACGAAGGATGCATCCTCGTTGATGGTATCAATGGCGACCAAGCGTGGGTCCAGGAAACCAATTGGTGATTTCGATGATCTAGCTTGGATCAGAGGGGGAGGGGTGAATGTCGTTCTCTTTAAAATTAGCCCCGAGAATTTGGAAAAATAATTCTGCTGAAAAATGGAACGCATGCAATACTAAAAAATTCAGCGTAAATCAGAGAGTAATCAATAAAAATGTTAGCTGAAAATATTGTCGTTTGATCTGCATGCAAAATCGTCAAAGAACTGCACAAGAATAGAAAGAAAAGTGACTAAGGGCAATTGTGCCAATACTTGCTGTCGTCTTCTTTGAAGTTCAGAACACAGGACAACAAAAGAAAGAAACTAGAGAGCAAACTCCTGAAAAAGAACACTGCAGTTCAGAGAGTACAACGGCAGACAATAGCTCCCAAAGTGGCTTTTTCTACCACTACTCTCCCCTTTTGGCAATAAACGCATCAAGAATGCAAGAAGGAGAAAAAGTCATGAAAATGGATGAAATGACTGATTTGATCATTTTAAGTATGAAGAGCCATGAGAATTATCCAAAATGACAATTATGTATTACATCAAGCCATAACATACAAGTATACTACAAGGATCATGACTATGTATGTAAAGTGAAGCTAAGCGAGATAAAGTATAATCTGAATTTTAGTGAAAGTGCTTAGCAAGTCAAGTCAAACATGATTTTAGTCTAGCTAGAGGTATCCAGAAATGAGACATGCCATGTCAATAAGCTAAATGAAACCGAGAAGCTAGTGTTGAGTCAACTAGAGTGCTACTAGTTCAAGAATGATACAATTGTTGGAGTACATTGAACTTTTTAGCAATTGAGCACAATTGACAAACTTTGACTTTAGAAATCATATGATTGTTTCCAACCATTTTTTTTGTTGTTTAGTCATGTGCTAGACCTCAAGCCTTATGCGACCACTCCAAGCAATGAGCTTAAGAAGATGATCTTGGTCATCCAAATCTCCCCTGAGTTCATGCCTTGTGCAATGGCAAGCCGTCTCATGAGAAGGAATTGGTGAGATCGGTTTTTCGCACAAAGAGATCTTTTTGCTTTTAATAGATTGTACTAACTTATGTGTCATCAAGAAACTAATATAGCTCAATCTATTGCTCAACAATGATTCAAGACTCAACTCAGCCTATTTGACATGGCATGAACCATAAAAAGATAACACAAGCTGACTAGTCTCAAAGATGAACATGACATGAATTAGGTCAAATTTAGCATTTTAATTAACCTATCATGGCAAAGACTTGACTACACATATAAAGTCATGATCAAATTAGCAATGGAGCACAAATCATGGCAAGATGTAATATAATGAAAACATGTCATGAGTGGATAATAATCAAGGCTCCATTAAGATATATTACAAAACAAATGAAGAAAATCCAGCTCCCCCTTAACATGTGATGCAACTTTTAGTTCAAGTTGAGTTATGTCAATATTAAGATCTAGAAGTTCCCAAATGAACTCCCCCTGAACCAAAGAAATAAAAGAAAGAGCTGGCAAATAAATCAAGAATACTAATGACTCAGACTAACTCTTATCTACCCCATATGACTCCAGGACAACAGCTGTCGAGTAAAACACACACTAGAGAGCAAACACGTACCCTGTCCACCCGAGGGTGGCCCAACCCTCGCTAGAACCTAGAAGAAGTGAGTGAGCTCAACCTAGTGAGATAAAAAACAGCTATCCTGAAAGCACAAGATAAGAGCAAGAAGTCTAAGCACTCAGCAAGAGACACACTCTAACATATGCTAGAAGGACTAAGCCCAATGCACCAACAAATGCAATACAATAGTAAGGAGACAAAAGCATAAATAATATGATAAAGCAGTAAATCCCAAAGCTCCCCCTCACAACAGTCCATAAGGACAAACCACCCCAAGCTCTCCCCGCAGAGCTGAAAACCTCGTGCTATCAAAGGCTTGGTGAAGATATCAGCCAGCTGGTGGTCACTCTCCACAAACTGAAGCACGATGTCACCCTTCTCTACATGGTCTCAAAGAAAATGATATCGATATCGATGTGCTTGGTCCGAGAGTGTCGCACTGGGTTCTTAGCAATGCTAATCGCAGACGTGTTATCGCAAAAGAGCGGAACACGGCCGATAGCAACCCAAAGTCCCAGAGTCGAGACCATCCAAAGGACACAGCTACAAAGAATCGGTGCAAAGAACATACTCGACCTCTGCGGTGGATGTGCAACACCGGATGCTTCCTCAAGACCGTAAAACGAGAGAAATGCCAATGAACCGGCAGGTGCCGAGTGCTCTTCCTATCTATCCTACACTAGGCAAAGTCTCGCATCCGAATAGGCTCTAAGGGATGACAGGATGAGGAAGAGTACCAGATACCATAGTCAATGGTAGCTCGAAGGTACCGAAAGATGCGCTTCACCGCCTGGCAGTGAGATACGCGAGGAGAAGCCTGAAACCGGGCACAAAGACACACAGAGAAGTGTATGTCCAACCTCGAGGCAGTGAGGTACAAGAGGGAGCCAATCATGCTGCGGTACTCCTTCTGATCAACTGACTCGTCATCCTCATCTGGGTCAAGAGAAGCTGTAGAAGCCATCGGAGTTGACACCGCTTTCCATCACTCATGTCGAAACGCCTCAGAGATCACGGTGTACTTGCCTTGATGCAAGAAGGTACCTCCCGAGTCTTCTTGATCCGAAGCCAAGGAAGAAAGTCAACTCACCCATCATGCTCATCTCAAACTCGGTGCTCATGACATCCGAGAACTGTGAAACTAGAGCATGAGAAGAGCCGCCAAAGATAATGTCATCGACATAAATTTGAGCGAGCAGAAGGTCATTGACAAGCCGGCGAATGAACAAGGTCTTGTCAACTTTACCCATCTCGAAATCATGTCTCAATAGATAGGACTTAAGCCTCTCATACCAAGCTCTAGGGGCCTACTTAAGTCCATACAGTGCTTTGGAAAGCTTGTAGACATGATTAGGTATTTGGGGTTCTCGAAACACGGAGGTCGTCGACATAGACTTCTTCCTCAATGAAGCCATTGATAAAGGCACTCTTGACATCCATCTGGTAGAGCTTGAAACCCTTAGAAGCTGCAAAGGCAAGCAGAATTCTAATGGCCTCAAGTCTACCTACAGGGGCAAAGGTCTCCTCGAAATCCAGACCCTCAACTTGGGAGTACCCCTGTGCAACTAGTCTAGCCTTGTTTCGAATGACTACCCCATCCTCACTTTGCTTGTTCTTGAACACCCATTTGGTTCCAATGATATTATGACCTCGAGGGAGCTCAACAAGCGTCCAGACCTTGTTTCTCGCGAAACTCTCTAGCTCCTCATGCATGGCATTGACCCAAGACTCATCAGAGAGAGCATGACAAATATCTTTGCGCTCGAAGGAGGCAACAAAGGCAGAATGGAGACAAAAGAGTGACATGCCAGATTTTGAGCGAGTAACTCGCTCAAAAAGGTCTCCAATGATCTGCTCTGAAGGATGAGATATTTGGATATGTCTAGGAGGTCCAGGATGATATGAAGAAGTGGCCTCTACCTCGTGAGCTGATGGGGTAGGAACAGAGCCACTAGCTCCAGAGGAAGCTGTAGGCATAGGCTGATCGCCTTGAGGTGCGGTGGAAGATGGCATCTCAAGGGGTGGATGAGGGACTGGATCGGGTAGATAACCCTCATCTCCATCATCCTCATCATCCACAAAGATGGTCTCGGACTGCTCTAGAGAACCTGAGATATCGGGCCTAGTCCCTGACCGGCCTCATCGAAAGTCACCTCACGTGTTTCTACCATTTTACTAGACTCGCAGCCTGCACCCTATAAGCTCTGAAGAAGTCGAGTAGCCTAGAAAGATACCATCACAAGAACGTGACTCAAACTTGTCTAGGTTCTCGGACTTCAAGATAAAGCACTTGCAACCAAACACACGGAAATGAGATACACCGGGCCGCCCATATCTCAACTCGAAGAAGTGCGGTGCAAGTGTGCCCGAGAAAACTCTGTTCAAACATGGCACGCGGTGGCTATAGCCTTAGCCCAAACTTCCGCGGTGTAGAGTACTCATCAAGCATTGTCCTGGCCATCTCGACCAAGGTACGATTCTTCCTCTCTACAACGCCATTCTGCTGAGGGACGTATGGAGAAGAGAACTGGTGCTCTACACCTGTCTCATCGCAGAAACTTTCAAAGTAGGAATTCTTGAACTCCGTGCCATTGTCACTGCGGATCGCTCGCAAGGCACCTGGAAGCTCAACAGAAAGCCTACTATAAAGACCTCGGAAATGTGTTAACGTCTCATCCTTCGAGGCTAAGAAAAACACCCAAGAGTACCTCGAGTAGTCATCGACCACGACAAGAACATACCACTTCCCTCCCGCCGATCGCACACTGGCCGGTCCAACCGTGTCCATATGGAGCGGTGTCCGGTGCATCGGTCATAGTAGCTGTGGACGGAGAATGAGAAGCGGCAACCATCTTGCCGTGCCGGCATGGAGCGCAAAGAAGATCTTTGACCATCTTGAGTTTCGCGCACCACGAATGAGATCGTGGTCGCTAACTCGAGTCAAATGGTCAAATCCAATATGACCAAGTCTCCTATGCCAGAAGGAAAGGTCGCGGGACGCAGAAGCAAGCAAACAACGGAGAGGATCACCAGAAGACTCAGAAAAATCAGCATGAAAGATCCTCCCAAAACGAGAAATCCCGCAAACCAGACTACCCGAAGAATCAAGAATTTTGCAATTGTTTTTCTTAAAACTCACCTCAAAGCCGTCATCGGTAAGCTGAGAAACGGAAAGCAAATTATACTACAGCTTACTAACCAAGGCAACATCTTTCAAAATGAAAGAATCATTAACGCGCACTGTACCTTTGGCGATGACGCGCCCAGATGAAGCATCTCCAAAGGTGATCATCTCATCACCTGGAGCACGGGCAAGGAAAGAAAACCAACGAGAATCTCCGGTCATGTGTCGTGAACACCCGGAGTCTACAAGCCAAACCTTTCCCTTCCTTGCCCGGCGAACCTCGTCCGGGTCGGAGTACAACTCGCTGTCGCTCAGTTCGCCCTCGAGGGCCATGAAGCACATGCCAGAGAAGTCGTCGTCGCCCTTGGGGTCTTGATCACCCGTCCCGTCGTCGTCGCTCCATCCCTCCACCTCGGTGAGGTCGAGGTCGTCGAAGGCGGCGAGGACGCGGTGGAAATGCTTCTTGGCCTTCCCAAAATCGCGGAACTTCTTCTTGCCTTGCGTCTGAGCTGGAGGCTTCTTGTTGCGGTTCTTGTCGGTGTAGTCGTTCTTGCCCGAACCGCCGTAGTCGTTCTTGCCCTTCTCCAGCTTGGGACAGTTTGCCCGAATGTGGTTGGGGCCACCACACTCGAAGCAAATCACATGTCCTCCTCTCTTTCCGTCCCTCCTTCTCTTGTAAGCATGAGAAAATTTGCGAGCAAGGAGAGCCAACTGATCATCCGAAGTCGCTATAACCGATCATCGCCACGCCACGAGAGCAAGCAAGGAGAAACCGCCAATCGAATCAGAAGAGGGGCCCGAAGAAGAAACGGGATCGTTGACCAAGGCCATTGACTGTGACTTCGACCTACGAGAGACAACGTCAATCTCGTGAGTCTTGAGGCGCGAGTACAACACGTCAAGAGTCAGAGTCGAGAGGTCTGTCGTGTCTTTGATGGTGGTCACTTTCATCTCCCAAACACGCAGATCGGGTGCAGTGAGCATCTGACGAGCTTTGTCCGAGTCGGGGTACGTGAGACCGACCGCTCGGAGGTTGCTCAAGATCTTATGAAACGCGCAAAACACTCATCAAGGGACTCGCCAGCGAGCATTTCAAACTTGTTGTAATCTCGCTTGAACTGGTCCTGTCGCACGGTCTTTATTTGGGTGGTGCCCTCATGGTAAGCATTGAGGGTCGCCCAAATATCGAACGCGGATGGAAGATGAGATATGCGGTCAAACTCACTACGACTCAGGCCCTGGGTTATGATGTTCCTTGCCTTAGCGTTTGCCTCAACGTCAGTCATGTTTCCGGCATTGACTTCCTCATCGGCAGGAACAGCAAACCGAACCTTGACCTTTCGCCAGATGGCGTAGCCCTGAGCCTGGATGTAGGTCTCCATCCGACTCTTCCAGAAGGGATAGTCCATCCCATCGAAGATCGGGGGCTTGGTCGAGTACTTGTCCATCGCCATGGCTCACAGACCGGTTAAGATCTATAGAAAAGAGCTAACCGGCTCTGATACCAATTGTAGGACCGAAATGGCGACAGAGGGGGGTGAATGTCGTTCTCTTTAAAATTGCCGCCGAGAATTTGGAAAAATAATTCTGCTGAAAAATGGAACGCATGCAATACTAAAAAATTCAGCGTAAATCAGAGAGTAATCAGTAAAAATTTTAGCTGAAAATATTGCCGTTTGATCTGCATGCAAAATCGTCAAAGAACTGCACAAGAATAAAAAGAAAAGTGACTAAGGGCAATTGTGCCAATACTTGCTGTCGTCTTCTTTGAAGTTCAGAACACAGGACAACAAAAGAAAGAAACTAGAGAGCAAACTCCTGAAAAAGAACACTGCAGTTCAGAGAGTACAACGGCAGACAATAGAAGGAAAAAAAGGGAAAACTGAATGGCTGTCCAACACTAAAGACTGAGCAAAGAAGAAATGCAGTGCGGACAGAAACTGAAGGTAGCAGCCGAAAAAGAAAACAACACAGGAAATCAACTGTTGCTTTTCAGACAAACAGAAATGCAGTTCGGCAGCTACTACTGCGGCTGCAAAAACTATTTCCTGTGGATTACAAAGAAAACAGAAATTGCATAGTGAGTACTATTTAGCTGTAACATCTGCACTGTGACTGCATAGATCGGATGTCATTGAGTGCTTGCTGCCAACCGAAATTTTGCATGCAGAGCATCTGTTCGGATGACACTCTAAGATCATAAATCAACAGGTGCTGAGTGTTGTATGAACAGCAAGAAAGAAACCACCAAGACAACAAACCAAAAACTCAGAAATCAGCAAAAGAACAAAGGGGCTGAGAGGAAAATAAATTACCGAATCAATACTTCTCTTCTCAGACTAAGAAAAACACAAAACTCAGCCTGCTCTTCGTCACAACATCAAGAAAACGAAAATCCATTTTGGAGCTTCTTGAACTAAAAACTCAACTCATCTGAAGGCAGCCAGTGAAGAAAAAGGAAACCAGACACTAAGAAAAACTGAGAACAGAGAATGAACCAGGTCACCTTGAAGACCAAGAGAACACCAAGATAGGCAAGAAATCAGACCAACGAGAGGCATCTTGAAACATAGATAAGCATGAATAAAATGAGGAAATGATTACAATGCTCTCAATCCATCCTCTCCCTCTCAATCCTCAAGAACACCAAGAGCCTCACAAGCTTCTTGGGAGGAACACAACCCACACAAAGGGATGAATGAGCTCTCAAGTGTCCTAAGGGGTATGCAGCCCCTCACCTCTATTTATAGCCCTTGGCTAACGGGTCTCCAACCCGTTACGCCGGCTAAACCCTAACGGAGCCCGCTCACACTTGTGCAGCCTCGCGAAATGACCGTTTCGCCCCTCCTGCACCTTCCGGGAAGCTTCCGCGCTCCTTGTCGTGTACGCCTCGCAACCACATCGAATCTCCGCCGTCTTCGACACATCCGACCGTTCTGACCTCAATGCCACCTGCGTCTAGTCCGGTCACCTCGTGTCTCGCCACGACTCCGCCTCGATGTCCTGCAGCCAACACAGACAAGAAACACGTCAAATAGCACCGCTCGATACATTAAATCGTAAATAGCATTAATGAACCCTCATTAACCCCAAAACATGTCAAATCAACAGAATAAACATCCTAATCCTGTTTGACCAGGTTTGACCAAGTCCGACCGAGCTCGTTGCACCCCACAACGACATGGTCCGAACCAACCAACTCAAACTCGACTTAACTAAACCGATGTCAATTACTCATCATACACATGGGATGACCTCACATGGTCTCTCAATATATATACACAGAAAAGCAACAAATTATATATGACATATATCGGTATTAAATGAACAGAGACTGTGATTGTACAGACTTACAGCGTCCAACATCGAATGAGTGAGGCGTCGAGAGCGTTGAGCGTGAAAAGATCAAATATATCCTCAAAGGTCACCGCGAAGACACAATCCTCAATTTCGTGCTGGAAATGATCCCGGTTGAATTTGACAGTGATACCTGAGCGCCGTTCTGCCGGTGGCTTATTGGATTGTGCCATATACCAACCGTGTAATGTTTGGCAACCAAGTCCTAGGGTCATAAGGTGCTCTTTTGGGATTATCATCGGCTCACCTAGCATGAATTTGCGGACCAATGATAGGTACGGGATATCATCATTATCCTTCTTTGGTTTGCCCTTGCCACTGTCTTGACTGTAGGTCGACTTTATGGTAGTCGACTGTTGAACCGGTGCAAGTTTCTTTGGCGAGAATAGTTCCAATGGAGATATCACCAGTGCAGGTAGCTCGAGTTCGCATTGCCCTTGTGGAGATAGCACCAGTGCATATAGCTCTGGTTCGCACTACCCTTATGATCCTGCCACCGGTGAAGAAGCCTCCAGGGAGATGTCGCTTTTGGGCCACTGGATGAATGTTCCAATGGCTTGCCCTAGAGTCACGATCTTGTCGTTGGGAGGCTTCGGTAGCGGGACAACATCAAAATTGACATCCACACCATCCACATTAACTTTTGCGAAGCCTGGTGCTATAGGTGTACGGTGCACCATGGCCCCGATAGGAGATGGATATGCCTGGCCCCAAGCAGCGTACAAGGGAACGGAGGCATATCTCACTTGGAGCCTACACTTCGTAGGCTCCTACATAATGATACAAAATTAGCTACTCTAATAGGCCTATCAATGGATTGAACATTCCAGAGATAATAATTATTACCATGATGTCGTCCACAGGAAATCTGGCCTCGCTTCCCGTCGGATTGGATGCGCAACTACTCGGACGGTTGGGCGGGCTAGCTAGCACAGAAGCAACGGCGGCGGCCTGCTAATTTTCTGTAAATCTTCACATCTCATCTCTGACATAATCAGCCATCTCCACTCTAAGAGATGCTATGATCTCTTCTCGTAGCCGTGCCTCACGCTCGGCTTTAGTTCTCTTCCTGCGCCGATACAATTCGGGGTCATTTTAGAAACCATGTTTCCAAGGAACATAAAGCCCAAGGCCTCTCGTACGACCCGGGTGCTCCTTGTTTCCCAGGGCTGTGGAGAGTATATCATTCTCTCTTGTTCCCTGGAATGATCCCTAGGAAGATTCAACACTCAGCTCTACCTGATAGAGCACGACATGTCATTTCATTTCCTACGAAGTTGGGGAGTAATTATAAGCTACGTAGTTCGATCAAGGTGCTGGGACACTTGCTGGTCTGCAGGCCAAAATTTCTGTCAGCAGCACACGTTCCCGAGTCCGAGGCACGCTCTTCCACGAATCGAATGTGATCTCAATTCATTCTCGTGCAACTATTCCGATCATTCTTCGGAATGCGCATACTACTTGGCGAGGAAGGAGAGGGGTCCCAGATCCATCGACCTGTTTGATGGTAAATCGGCCCTCAGGCTTTTTCAATAGCTCTCTTCCTTGGCGTTTTGCCTTTCGTGCGGACGCATCCGATGATGATGTTGAAGAATGCACGGCTGACATGTTGGTCTTATGTACATGAATACAAAAACAATATATATGTATACAACAATAAGATTTATGAAACAACAACAATATATATGTATACAACAATAAGATTTATGAAACAACAACAATATATATGTGTACACCAATAAGATTTATGAAACAACAATATATGTAAATAATAAGATTTAAGGTTACCTCGGGGGGACGGCGGTGACGGGCCCGACGGAGGGGACGGGCGGCGATCGCCCGAGGGAGGGGGACGGACGGCCTCGGGGGGACGGCGGCGGCGACGGGCTCGATCGGGAGAGCTCAGGGGTCTCTGTGCTTGGTTGGTATTGCTAATAACTACGCGCAAAACCCCTGCAGGGGGTTATATATAAAGGCTTATTATAGACGGTTCTAAGTTTAGAACCGTCTGTGATAATAAGTATCATAGATGTTTCTAAACTTAGAACCGTCTGTGATAATAAGTATCACAGACGGTTTTAAACTTAGAACCGTCTGTGATAATAAGTATCACAGACGGTTCCAAACGTAGAAGCGTCTGCGATAAGCCTCTGCCCACCCGGCTGTAGTTATTAATATAACTACACCAACCACCAACCAGCATTCAATAAGACCTCACAGAGTATTCCTTTACAACAACCTAATGAATATAGAGATACATTTGTATGACTCATTCTCAAATTAAATTCACCTATATATCACACATTCTCACATATACATAAATGCAAATTCACAAATACATCACACATATGCATTATTGTTGTATACATAAATGCCAATTCACGTATACATCACATACATGTATTGTTATATACATAAATGCAAATACCCACATATATGTCGCACATTCTTATTCCACTTGCTTATTTCCTTTCAAAATCAGCCCTTCATGATGATCAATGCGTATGTAACTAGTTTCGTTACGTTATTCGTCGTCGACCCTTATGTCATTTCCAAAAGGAGATAACTCGTCAAATTGATTGTATTCTTCCACGTCCACTACATTCTCCACTCTGACAATTCTCTTTTTTCCATGAAGAACTACATGGCGTTTCTTATTTGTCGAGTCGGTTACAAATCTCTTGGTTGACGAGTACAAATGGTTCATCTCTGTACCCGACACGTGGAAGGTCCACAGTAGTGACATCGTACTTGTCAACCTTCACCTGTGGGAGATGCACCCAACGGCAGCGAAATAAGGGGATCTTGAAAACCACGTAGTCGAGCTTCCAAATCTCTTCTATGAATCCATAGTACGAGTTTCTCAACCCATCGGTACTGAACGCATCTATGCGGACACCGCTGTTCTAGTTAGTGCTCTTTAAATCCTGAGACTGTGTATAGAATGTATACCTATTTATGTCATATCCTTGCCATGTCACAACTGTAAATGTTGGCCCTTTTGCCAACTATATCAGCATATCACTTGGCGAGCTCCAAGCGATTTGCTCCTTCAACCATTGGTTGAACCGACTGTTGTGTTGCCTCATGATCCAAACATCCGGCCGCTCTGGATTTGTTGCCGAAGCACATCCTTGTGCTGGTCGACATAAGGCCACTTCAGTCATGTGTTGCAAGACCGTGAAATGGGCTTGAGTGTACGTGTCCATATCTGTAGTGATTGCTTTCCTTCTGATAGTTCTGGTACCCTTCAGCTTCCCCTCATAACGAGATTGAGGCACATCTATCGGTTCAATCTGAGCCATATAATCGACATAAAACTCAATGACCTCTTCACTCGCATAACCTTCGATGATGCTACCCTCCGGCCGAGATCAATTTCGTACGTAGGACTTGAGAATTCCCATGAACCTCTCAAATAGGTACATGCTACATAGGAATACGGGCCCGCACATTTTTATCTCCTACACAACGTGAACAATGAGATGGACCATGATATCAAAAAACGAAGGAGGGAAATACACATCGATATCATTCCCAGGTTGCTTTGGCCCTTGGATAAGTATCGACAGCAAAAGATATTTTCGCTTCATACACAACAAAGGAGGAAGGTTATAGATGCAGAGAGTCACGGCCATGTGCTATGTCGGCTGCTCATGCTACTGAAAGGATTTATTCCATCTATACTCAGTCCAACCTTATATTCCTTGGTTCTGCACCGAAGTCTGCAAAACTCCTATCGATGTTTCTCCACTGGGCGAAATCAGCAAGGTGTCTTAGCATTCTATCCTTCTTGTGCTCCTCCGATTGCCAACGCAGCAGCTTTGCCTCATTTGAATTTGCAAAAAACCTTTTCAAACGGGGAATTATAGGAAAATACCATGCGACCTTAGCAGGATGTCCTTTCTTCACCTTTGTTCATTCGCCGTCATCTGATTGATTGTTATGTTTGTATCGGGATGTGTTGCACACCGGACATACATGCATGTTTGCATACTCTTTACGGTAGAGGACACAGTCCTTCGGACATGCATGTATTCTTTCTACTTCTATTCCCAATGGACAAAGAACCTTCTTGGCTTTATACGCGGTTTTAGGCAACTCATTTCCCTCTGGAAGTATGTCCGCTAAAAGACTTAGCAGCGCCGTGAAACTCTTGTAGGACCAACTGTTGCTTGCCTTCAATTTCAACAGTTCACGTACGGCCGACAATCTCGTGTACTTTGACCTACAGCACGTGAACAAATGTTTCTCCGAGTCCTCCATCAAGCCCTAGAATTTAACATACTCTCTCTCATCATAGTTTTCTTCTACATCACAAAGCCCCAGAATTCGGACGACAATCGACATTGTTGTGGGGGGTGGGATGGTTCGGCACGTTAGCTCGCCCATCGGGACCTCTGCGCTTGCTGTCGAGGGAGTACTGTTGTGGGGTGGCCCAACCCCCCGTGACTGGGCCTTGTAACTGGCCTAATATGTAATAGGCCCAATAGTGTAGAGGAATATACTCATGTAAATATACAAATGTTCCCTCATCCTTTGTAAGTACTAACGGGTAGAATGAGGATTTCTCATTCTACCCACTCATGTATATAAACCCTCAGGAGGGGTATCCTCTCATTCTTACCAACTCTCCCATAAATCTGGCTCTCCTTCCACTTCTACAAGTCCCCTTCTTTACTATTTGGCCTGTAGCCACGACAGATGGGGGAACGGGGGACTGGGATGGTTCGGCACGTCAGCTCGCCCATCAGGACCTCTGCGCGTGCTGTCAAGGGAGTACTGTTGTAGAGGTGGCCCAACCCCCTGTGACTGGGCCTTGTAACTAGCCTAATATATAATAGGCCCAATAGTGTAGAGGAATATACTCATGTAAATATACCAATGCACCCTCATCCTTTGTAAGTACTAAGCGGTAGAATGGGGATTTCTCATTCTACTCACTCATGTATCTAAATCCCCAGGAGGGGCAGGCGGAGGGGCATCCTCTCATTCTTACCAACTCTCCTATAGATCCGACTCTCCTTCCTCATCTACAAGTTCCCTTCTTTACTGTTTGGCTTATAGTCACGACAGATGGCGCCGTCCGTGGGGATCGGATGAAAAGTTGCATAAGGAGCCAAAGGCTGTTCTGGGGAGCATACTGCTTCGTTCGTGGCATCTATACCATCTCGCGGGCCATCAGCGACAGATAGGTAGTTCGCTCGTTAAAAATTTAACCACCTTGACTGTAAAGGTGTATAGGCTTCGCCTGTGTACTTCGATGTGTTTTCTAAATGTTATGTTGAATAGATCCAGTCGAATCTTCTAGATGCTATGTTGAATAGACCTAGTCGAATCGCCTATTTCTGTATTACTGCGATCTCCACTCTACCTGGGGTGTTCATGCAGAGAGATGAGGTCGGGGATGACTTGGCGGAGTGGCCGCGCTTCGCCATGGACCTTCTTGGCTCGGAGGGGATGCTTGAGGACTTCGCCATGACGTCCCGACCTTTGCGCCGACGTTAGAGAGCCTTCGCGCCGAGACTTCATACATCGAGCCTCTGCATCGCGTAACGAATGGAAGCGATTGACAAGGGTGCATGCATGCATGCAGGTGTGCATGGTGAGATCCTTTTTATCTTGCACGGGTGTGCGTGTGTTCAGGGGTGCATGCATGCGGAGGCGGACCGGCTTGAAGGGCGAGTCCTCACGCCGAGTCTCCGCACGACATCGAGCCTCTTCGCCGAGTCTCCGCACGACGTCGAGCCTCTACGTAGAGTCTCCGTACGGCGTCGAGCCTTCACGTCGAGTCTCCGCACGATGCCATGCCCCCGTTTTGCAGTCCTGAGCGAAGGCAACCATTCTTGCATGCATGAATTAATCCTACGTATGCATGCATGAAGGATCCATCCATGCACGCATGAGACCTTACGTGTTGCATGCAGGAAAGAATGTCAAGTGGATCAGGTGAAAAGCTGCGCAAGAACGATGCTGGAAGCTGATTCTTGAGGAGCATGCCCTGCGTCCGTGGCATCTGTACCCCCTTCGCGACAAATAGGAGCAACGCCTCGGTTGCCTCTAATCCTGCCCCACGCTGGCCGCGCTGACTGCGTCAAGGTCCACCTCTGCACATATTCTACGGAGTATAAATAAGACGTAGCGTTGAGGTCCTACTCCGCACGCGTCTACCACCCGCAACGCGTGGAGGGACGCCTCCACGCGTAGTCTACGGACTCTAAATAAGACGTAGCGTCGATATCCGCCTCCGCACGCACTCTACGGAGTATAAATAAGACGCGGATGTTATCCCTACGTACTCTACGGAGTATAAACAAGATGTGAATGTTCCGCGTATGCGTGGATGTTGTCCCTACGCGTACTCTACGGAGCATAAATAAGAGACGGATATTGTCCCTGCGCACTCTACGGAGTATAAACAAGACGCGGATGTTCCCGCGCACGCGTGGATGTTGTCCCTACGTGTACTCTCCGGAGTATAAATAAGACGTGGATGTTGAGCCCACGCACTCTATGGAGTATAAAAATTGCGCAATGGCCGAGACACCAGGGAATGCCTCGCTTTAGAGGCGCAGCACCTGGACATCGCGCCTTCGCGTGCGTTGCGCTAGGGAGTGGGAGAATGGCAGGGTCGTCTCCCTGCCTCTGCGTGCGTAGCGCCCTCGGCCTACGCCGTAAGCGCCCGCGCTCCGTGGGCATTATTTTTTGAAGGTGGAGGAATGACAGCGTCGCCTCCCTGCCTCGGTGTGTGTAGCGCCCTCGGCCTACGCCGTAAGCGCTCGCTCTCCGCGGGCACTATTTCTGAAGGTAGGGGAACGATAGTGTCGCCTCCCTGCCTCTGCGTGCGTAGCGCCCTCGGCCTACGCCGTAAGCGTCCGCGCTCCACGGGCAGTGTTTCATTGAAGGTGGGGTAACGGCAGCGTCGCCTCCCTGCCTCGGCGTGCGTAGCACCCTCGGCCTACGCTGCAAGCGCCCGCTCTCCGCGGGCACTGTTTCTGAATGTAGTGGAACGGCAGTGTTGCCTCCTTGCCTCTGCGTATGTAGCGCCCTCAGCCTACGCTGTAAGCGCCCGCGCTCTACGGGCACTGTTTTTTGAAGGTGAGGGAACGACAGCATCGCCTCCCTGCCTCGACGTGCGTAGCGCCCTCGGCCTACGCCGCAAATGCCCATCGCCTCGGCGAGAGGACCCGACTTCGGAGCAGTGCCTCGCTGCCCGCCTTGTAGGCATCGCCTCGGTGGAGCGGCGCGCCTTCGCCGTCCGCCTCGCCGCCCGCCTTGTAGGCATCGTCTCGGCGGAGCGGCGCGGTTTCGCCGTCCGCCTCACCGCCCGCCTTGTAGGCATCGCCTCGGCGGAGCGGCGGCACTTCGTCGTCCGCCTAGTAGGCAATGCCTTGGCGGGACGGCTCGGCCTCGGCACTGGACTTCGTCGTCCGCCTGGTAGGCACTGCCTCGACGAGATGACCCGGCTTCGGAGTAGCGCCTCGCCGCCCGCCTTGTAGGCATCGCCACGGCGGAGCGACGCCGCCGTCCGCCTAGTAGACAATGCCTCGACGGGACGGCTCGGCTTTGACGTGGGACTTCGTCGTCCGCTTGGTAGGCACTGCCTCGGCAAGACGACCCGGCTTCAGAGCTGCGCCAGCGCCTCGCCGCCTGCCTTGTAGGCATCGCCTCGGCGGAGCGGTGCGCCTTTGCCGTCCGCCTCGCCGCCCACCTTGTAGGCATTGCCTCGGCGGAGCGGCGGCACTTCGTCGTCCGCCTAGTAGGCAATGCCTCGGCGGGTCGGTTCGGCCCTGGCGTGGGACTTCGTCGTCCGCTGGTAGGCACTACCTCGGTGAGACGACCCGGCTTCGGAGCAGCGCGGAGTGGGATTCCGCGGACCTCTTCATAGGCATTTCCTCAGGGGCTGCAAGTTACCAGTTGCTTCGGCTCGCCAGTCGGTACCCTCGCGCTTTCTGTCGGGGAATGGGGGGCTGGGATGGTTTGGCACGTCAGCTCGCCCATCGGGACCTCTGCGCTTGTTGTCGAGGGAGTACTGTTGTGGGGGTGGCCCAACCCCGTGATCGGGTTTTGTGGCGGCCTAATATGTAATAGGCCGAATAGTGTAGATGAATATACTCATGTAAATATACCAATGTACCCTCATCATTTGTAAGTACTAAGGGGTAGAATGAGGATTTCTCATTCTACCCACTCATGTATGTAAACCCCCAGGAGGGGCAGGAGGAGGGCATCCTCTCATTCTTACCAACTCTCCCATAGATCTGGCTCTCCTTCCTCTTCTACAAGTCCCCTTCTTTACTATTTGGCATGTAGCCACGACAGACATCATCCGGCGGCATGTCATTCACTTCACCAGTGATGTCATCCGGCGGCATATCATTCACTTCACCGGCGTTGTCATCCGGCGGCATATGATCATTGACTTCGTCATGACTGGTTCAACACGTATAACCCTTTTTGAAACCCCTCCGAATCAAGTGCGCTTCAATTTGCCATCGGTTCTTAAACATCTTTAAATTCTTGCAGTCAGTGCATGGATAATACATATATTCCACTCCTTATTCAACATATCCTCCCTGGTGTAAAAGCAGACACGTCATTAATGTACTCTTCACTCACACGGTTCGCGGCGTACATCTAGGTTCGGTCCTACGTTATGTATATATATAACAACTTAGTATTAAAAATTAAATTAATTAATTATTACTACTTATATACCACACGTATTGAGCCTTTGCTAGCTTAATTCATATTATAAACACAACAGCTATTTCCCCAGCGATCGCTGAAGGTATATAACCAACAATTTTGACAAATTTGGCCTCCCACATGACGGGAACTGATCATGTATGGTCAAGTGATGCAAACCATCTTCAATAACACTCACCAAAATATAGATCTAAATTGTAATGCAAAGAAAAATAAATTTTATTACTAACCATATCTATAACAACCAGGAACATATGAATTCTTCGAAACTCAATCTCTGCCTCCTCCCACCAAATTAATTGGCCTGAAATCACCTAGCTTGCCTCATGAGCGAAAGAGTGCAGCACCGGCCAAATCTGGATCGAAATGAAGACATGTGCGGTTCAAGCGGCGCAATAAATGTCTAGTACCATTATCACAGACGGTTTTTGATTAAAAACCGTTGGTGATAATTCTGAGATCATCACAGACGGTTTTTAATATAAACCGTCTGTGATAATGAGCTTATCACTGACGGTTTTTAATAAAAAACCGTTTGTGATAATTCCAGATTATCACAGATGGTTTTTATTAAAAACCGTCTGTGATACTAAAATATCACAGACGGTTCATCGGTAAGAACTGTCTGTGATACTAATTTTCTCCGACGCCATCAATAGAGACGGTGTCCAAATTAAAACCGTCTGTGTTAGTGTCGGTCACAGATGGTTTTGTCAAACCGTATATGGTTTGGTGTCTAGTATTAAGCTTTCTGTAGTAGTGTCAGCTACACATCTACAAACAAACAGGTAGAAAAAAACCAAAAAAGAAAAACAACCCAAGTTCATCACTGCATTACCATCAGTTTGGATTCAAGAATATCCCCATACTAATGGAGTAATCAGTACATCCATCTTGGATGGACTGGAGACATCCAGTATGAAGCGAAATCGGATCATCCAACAAATTTTGTGGGATGAACCAATTCCACAATTGCAGTTCTTTTTTCTTCCTTATAGTATGAGTCAAGTATTTTATTGAGCTAATGTCTTCTGTTTCCTCAACAAGGCCCCTTTCTTGTTTCATTTGTTCAAATCAACATATTTACTTCATCGGTTTTCTAAATTTTTTTATAAACAGGGGGAACCCCCGTTCCGTTTATTTAAATGATTTCTCTCTAAAATTGTTATCATCCGCCTGCTTTCCTATTAATATTGTGAAACCAATAAGAATCAAAGCTTCTGTACAAGTATTTACAAAATGATTGTGACTCGTGTTGAGCACATATCATGTCAATTTCAAGGCTAACCACCCTTTAATGTCACGAACACTTATCATGTCATGCAATATCATTCTGCTGATAGTTCACACAACAACTTTACTATGTGTGATTGTTCAAATACTCGAGCACAACTCGAGTATACCTAGAGTTAACATCTCAAAGGTTCTAATCTAATATATGGAGATCCAAATGAAGTTCATGGGCAATCCAAGATCCCTGAGAATTTTTCCACACAAACCACATCAGCATATCTATTCTCTCCTATTTCTGTAGAATAAAGTTTCTTCCAAAATAGCAAGTAGTTATTTTTCCATCCTTTAAGCACATATTGAACAAAACTATGTTGGATCACCAAATCAATTGTACTTTTGCCTTACAACTACAGACTCAGTAATGCTTAGCTTACACTTATACCATAAGCCACTTATATGCTCAAAAAACAACTCCCCAAAAAGTTTTGCAGAGCCATAACCCTAAAAGTTGCCTATCACTTGTTTTAAGTTTTCTTTAAAGAGGCCATGAAGGTTGAAATTTAAACCATGAAGTTAACAGACTATTTGGTCCTAAATCAAATTTTTTGTGATAAAAAAACAAAGCTTATGCTAGTAAAAAAGAACCTAAGTTACTCAAGAAGCGGGTCACCACATTTAAACGCAGAACAAAATTTGTACTAGCTTGGACAGTTATATCGAAAGGTTCTCACTGAGATCTCACAAACAGTCAAAGAAGTAAAAAAAAATCAACCACAAGAGTACGAAATGATGTATGTTGAAATGAAATAAGGTATATTCAGGTAGTCACTAACTAGTGAAAAAAATGTGTCTTGCATGAACCTAATTTCAAGCATTCAAAATGGAAACATGAACAATGTAACCCTAACTTTACAAAATTTACAAGGGAACTATGCAAATCAAACATACTTTGCAACAGCTGGTTGTAGGCTCAACATGTAATCAACATATCAAGAAAGTATAGTTTATTACCATTTGAAAATCAAAATCTCAAGGGACAAATCTAGGCTAAATTATGCAACATCCTAAGTAACATAATTAAAGGGGACCGGACAACAAGTCAACCAGTACCTGTCTTTAACTAAAAAAATCAATAACATTACTAAACCTCATCTCCACCTCCTTATGATCTTATCACAACTCCTCTATATCCAAGAAAATCCAATGGAGGTAAGAGGTATAAGATTCTTAGTTACAAATTTACAAACTAGATTTTTTTAGGAATTCTCTTAAATTACGCTCATTGTATCAACAAGAAGATGGATCTAGATATCAGCAGTATTATGCAATAAGAATTCCAAGAAAACTCTGTTTATTGTCATTTCAGAAAGATAATTCTCAGATCACCAATGTAAAGTCGAGATCATCCAGCATCCTACGATAAAATCATTAAAAGAGTTCCATCAACCTCAGCAAACAGATTTAGAGGTAGAGATTATGTGACGGATCTGATCTAATGAACTGGTAAGATTTGTCCGCCTCACGATAGGTAGCCGACGATCTTGATGCGGAGGAATAGCATGGCCATGGCGTAGGCGATGACGATGGCGGCGACGCCGGAACCACCGAACGAGACGCGGAGGCTTCGGGGACGGGTGCGGTCGACGGCGAGGTCGAGGAGGACGATTCCGATGCCGCCGAGGAGGAACATGAAGCCGGAGGAGAGGCCCTCGATGATGTACTGGTGGTTGACGTGGCCGGGGAGGAAGACGACGGGGCGGACGGCGCCGGTGGCGGGGTCCTGGGCCCTGCCGACGCTAGGGGGCTTGACGATGATGTTGTAGAGGAGGCCGGAGACGACGGCGAAGTAGGTGAGGAGGATGAGGGAGAAGACGGTCATGAGGGAGGGGAGCGCCAGGTTGGACGGCAGCTTCAGGCGGGTGCGCGGCGGCCGGAGGAATGAGAAGGGGAGAACGCGGAGGACGTGGAAGAGGGGATCGATGGAGTCGAAGTCTGATCCGTGGGCCTGGGCTGCCGCCGCGGCAGCCGCGCTGCTGGTGGCGTGTTCCGATCTGGGTGGCATCTCGTCGGGCGGGGAGAGGAGAGGAGCCTGGGATTTGGGAGTTTTGGGGCTTTTATAGTTTCTCAGCGGTAGCTAGAAGTGGTCAAATAGACCGTGCTAATTGTATTGTTTGAAGCATGACACTACTCAAGCTAGACATGACATGACCTAAAGCTAAACTAGTCATGCCGGCCCAATTTGTCGTGGCATACTGTGCTTGGGTCACAACCTTGGCCCAACTGGTCGGCCCAGCAGGGTACTGTGCTGTGCTAGGCACAACCTAGGCACGGGTGAGCATTCACAGCCTATTAGGCCCAGTGTGTAGGAGTTGAGCGTGCTGTGGATCTAGCGGGTGGCAATGACGGAGGAGTCATGTAGGCGGAGGAGGAAGTAAGGGACCGAGAGTCGGGCTATAAATGAATCAAGCTCTAGCGAGTCTGAGTTGGGGTCTGAGCTTAGAACTCGGCTTGGCCCAAGCTCGAGCTCGGCTCGAGTTTGGTTCGAATAAACTCAGTAATAGTTGAAATAATATAATATGCACTATTTTTCCACAATAAGAAAAACTCAAACTCGAGCTTGGCTCAAGAGAGCTCGATAACAGTAAAAAATAATTTAATATACACTAATTTTCAATAATAGAAAATCTTGAACTCGAACTCAGCTCATGTAAGCTCGGTAAGAGTTAGTTAGTATATAGGCTGTAAAAAAGTTTGAGGCTCACGAGCTATTCGAGCTCAGCTCATTGAAGCTCGTGAGCTCGGGATCAAGCTTGAGCTCGGTTCGTTTGGCGCTCGAGCCGAGCTCGAATCAAGCCTAGAGAGAGCCGAGCTTGAGCAACTCGCGATCCCCGAGCTTTTTTTCAGCCCTAACCGAGGGAGGAGAGGGAGCAGGTATGGGTGGAGTGGGCAGAGCACCGAAGAGGTTAGGAGTGGGCTGAGCAGCAAAGGTGGTGGGTGTCCGGTGGTGCGCCGACGGAGGAGGCACGGAGAGACTAACGGAGGGAGCGTGGGAGGAGGTGGGCTTGAAGGGAGTGGGCTCCAAAGCGGGGTAGGAGGTAGGGGCCGGGTGAGTAGAGTGGTTGAGCGGGGCAAGAGGCCGCGGTGGTCAGGTGGGGGCTGTGCTTAACAGGTCGCCGCCTCCTTCCACCCCGTCGCTTGCTTCCTCTCACTCTTTGCTACTCGGCCGCCACCTCCTCGGCTCCTCCCTCCCTAGCCTGCTGTCATCTCCTCCCTCCCTGGCTAGCTGCCACCTCCTCCCTCCCCGTCGCCTTCTCTGGCGGCTTGCACTCCTAGCTCCCCTCTCTCCCTCTCATCAGCAGCTGCGCAGACACTGGGGAATGCACGGCGGAGGCTCGACACCAGCATCACAGGAGCTAGGAAATGCACAACATAAGTGGCAACGGGCCTGCATGCCAAATGTGTCATCCTTGGCCTGTCGTGTTACATGTGCTCGGATTGGCATAGCATGGCCTGTCATCTCATTGGGACATGCTTGGGTTCGAGGCTGGGCTCGTGGGCCAACACTGTAACACCCCAGGACCCACAATGCCCTGGGATGCTACTAAAACTACTCTACAACTAGCCAATTTATAAAAATAAACTAAGACTAGCAACAATACTACGCAAGATAGTATAAGCGGAAGCGTAAACAACTAAGAAAAAACAGAATAATAACAATTCAATAATCATAATCAACTATAACAAAATATCTATAGGAACGGTACACAAATTTAATATTGCTAAGAAGAAACATTTGTCAATAAGATAGCTAAACAAAGACTAGATTTCTCTCAACTTTATTTCCGCATTAAGATTATAATACAAGTGCATCTGTGCGGTACCGCTCTACCCTTCCCAATGCATGCTCAAAGTCTACCTGTAGGGAGGGGGAAGCAAGAGTGAGATAAAAATCTCAGCAAGCAAACTGTTTAACAAGTTATTCAAACTACAAGCAATTTAAACATCATCATTATAATTCCATACATCCACAATTGCAGTTTATGTTCATAAATATTAAACCACCATAAACTTTCTTGAATCATACCTCTTAAATTTCAGATTTAATTAGCATATGAATACAATCATTTTTATCCCGTATTAAATGCAAAAGAAACATTTATTCCTCCACAAACCACACTAGATTAATCAACAACATTTAATCTTCCACAATTAACAACACATATATTCTTGACCTCAATTCACTATCAATGACGGTAAAACATTAACAAATTAATTCATGATTGACTACTTTAAATCCTCAACCACTACCACTACCAAAGGCAATAAAATATATGTATGTCTTACTTCAATACTATAATACTTCTCATATCCACAATTACTATTGTAGGATCGGAAATGGCAACAGAGGGGGGGGTGAATGGTGCCTTCAAATATTCGCCCCTAAGTATCCATGCAATTTTCTTCTTCTCCGATAGCTATAACAGCTATGAAGGCAGAAAAGCTATGTTTACGAAAGTCAGACCGACAAAATAGAAGAACCCGACTCAGCTCAAAAATGACTTGATGGTTTAAGCAATGAACTAGCCAAAAGTCTTTAAATGATCATACTGCTGCTCCCTAAATCAGCCAAAAACAGCACATAGTGCATACTCACAGAGCTGCAGAATACAGCTGAAAATAGGGTCAAAAACCAGGAAATCTAAACTGCATGTTACCCAGTCAAACTCAGTTTAGATCCGTAAGTACATAGTAAAAATTTCAGCCAAAGCGGAGATCATTTGCACTGCATGCAGCTGGGTCAAAAACAGCACAAAAAATTGAAAAACATGTGACTAGAAGAAGCTGAAATCTAATGCGCACAGTGATTGCTTGCCGCCAAAACTCAACTGCTGGAAACTGAAATCGCAGAGATTGGACAGCACAGTGTTTACTGCATTTTGCCAAGAAGATGAACCAAGCAAATAGAGCAATGAAATGCAGATAAGAAAAATGCATAAAACACAAGCTGCTGCCAGATGCTGCTGCTGGCCGAGAGCATCAATCAGTGAACTGAAGCTGAAAACAGAGACAATAGTTACTGAACATGACCAGAGAACTTAGAAAAATGTGATTCCTTCTTTGTGCTATTCGGTTTAGCCAGGGAACATTTGACTCTGTCTGAAGAAAGTAGTTACTGCATATTCTTAGTCTGAAATCAGGGCTACAGTCCAGCCAAAACATGAAGCTTTTGCTAGCTACCAAAAACAAGAAACAAGGAGAACTGAAGACTTCAATTTTGGTACAGTCTTATAAATAAAATTGAGAAGGAAGTAGCAGGCTACAGCAAATCAGAAAAGAAGAAACAATGTTCGGGAGCGGTGCGGGGATCAGTAGCAAAGCGAAAATCCCATCTGGCAGAAACGAGTTGCGATCAAGAAAACCAGTAAGAGTGGAGATTCAGAGCATCAACAAAAATGAGAAACAAGATGGAAATCAGCTACACTTCTTAGGCAAAAAAATCAAGAACTTCAATTAAGTAGCAGCAACCCCCAAGAACCAAAAGAACTCATCAGGAGAGGAAGAGATTCAGATTTGAGCAAAAATCTGAAAACTTAGGGACTTCACCAAAAATCAAATTTCTCCTCACTCGTTGATCTTTTGGACATGAGATTTTGAGGATAGATTAGCAATAGCCTCAAGACTCTACAACCCGAAATTCAAGCCATCTTAATGAGGGAATCAAAATCTATTAGAAACCCTAGTTTTGGAGAGACATGAACAGAGAAGAACAGAGGAGGTCAAATCGGAAAGCCATCACAAATGAACCGTGGGATGGAATTGCCAACAAAAAAAATCATTCTAGTATTAATAGACAGAAAGAACAAAGAATGATCATACCCAGATTACAACCATCCCCTCTCAAGAACTCAAGAACCCATGAATATCAAGAACTCACGTAGAAGACATGGGGTACAACCAGAACAGCTTCACCTGCTCTCACCAACTCCTCAACTGAATAAAGCCTCTAAAGCAAAGGCTTTCTCCAAAGACTCTTTTGACTAATCAAAACCCTAACTCTCTCTCTCAAGTCATGAGGGGTATGCAGCCCCTCAACCCTATTTATAGCCTTTCGCTAACGGGTCTCCAACCCGTTACGCCTGCTATACCCAAACGGAAACGCTCCCGCTGCGCACCTCGAAAATACCATTTCGCCCCTCCTGCACCTTCCGGGAAGCTTCCGCGCTCCTTGCCTCGCACGCCTCGCAACCACCTCGAGTCCACGTTGTCTTCGACACATCACGACCGTTCTGACCTTAGCGCCACCTGCGCCTAGTCCGGTCACCTCGTGTCTCGCCACGACTCCGCCTCGACGTCCTGCAGTCACACAGACAAGAAACACGTCAAATAGCACAGCTCGATACATGAAAGCGTAAATAGAGATCAAACTTGTCGAGTCATCAGAATATGCAACCTAAACTCATACAACTAGGTTCAACCAAGTCCGACCGAGCCCGTTACGCTACGCAACGTCTAGGTCCGAACCAACCGACTCAAACTCGACTTTTCGTAAACGATGTCAATTACTCATCATACACACGGGATGACCACCACATGGTCTCTCAATCTCCCCCTTGATGAGTATATTGACAAACCCAGAAAAAGCATGAAGTAGAGTTTGAAGAGTCCAACATGGTCCAAAGAAGAAGAATGAAGCTAATGACCATGTCGACAGAAGGAATCACTAGAGCGACTCAAGAAAGAGTAAATTGTTCTCCAAGCTCTAGATTCCCAAAAGACTTTTTCTCCAATCTATTCTCCCCCTTTTGGCAATAAACACATCAAGAATGCAAAAGAGAGAATAAGTCATGATGATGGATGAAATGGCTGAAGTTTGTTTATTCTAAGCATTTAGAGCCATGAGAATTATCCATAATGACCATAATGTATTACACCAAGCCATAACTCAATGAAATGCTATCCAGATCATGACAGGATATGTATATGCTAGCTAGAAGCAATTAGATGACAATCTGAATTTTAGTCCATTTATGAGCATGTCAAGTCATCAATAAGCAAAGTCTAGCTAGAGACATCCAAGGATGATGCAAGCCATGTCAATCAAGCTAAGCGGAACCAAGAATCTAATATTGAGTCTAAAATAGAGTGCTATATGCTCAAGAGTGAAACATTGGTTCAAGTACTTGATTCTTTTAATAGCTTAGCACAGATGACATTTTTCTTTTGAAATTCATGGTCGTTTTCAACCCATATTTTTATCATGTGCTAGATCTCAAGCCTTATGCGATCATTCCAAGCGAGAAGCTTAAGGAAATGATCTTGGTCATCCAGAACTCCCCCTGAGTTCATGCCTAGTGCAATGGCAAGCCGTCTCATGAGAAAGAATTGGTGAGATCAGTTTTTTCGCACAAAAGAGATCTTTTTGCTTTTGAAATGATTGTACTAACATATGCATCATCAAGAAGCTAGAACAGCTCAATCTAAGGCTCAAAATAGAGATTCAACGCTCAACCTAGCCTATTTGACATGGCATGAATCATAAAAGGATAGCTCAAGAGAGACTAATCTCAAATGCTAACATGACAAGTTTTAGTTCAAATTGAGCAAATGTAATTAACTCATCATGGCAAAAGCTAGTCTACACATATGAAGTCACGATAAATCTAGCAAATAAGCATAAATCATGGCAAGGTGTAATGCAGTGTAAGCATGTCATAATAGAATAATAATCAAGGCTCAAATGTAGTTATATTACAATGCAGAATGACATGCAGAAAATCCAGCTCCCCCTCAACATGTGATGCAACTTTTAGATCAAGTTGAGTTATGTCAATATTAAGCTCCAGAAGCTCCCAACTGAACTCCCCCTGAACCAAAGTACTAAAAACGAGAAGCTGGCAAAGACAGATAAACAGGCAGTCCTTAAAGCATAGATAAGATGTAGAGGATACTAATGGCTCAGACTGACTCTTATCTACCCCATATGACTCCAGGACGAACAGCTGTGGAGAAAAACACACACTAGAGAGCAAACACGTACCCTATCTACCTGAGGGTGGCCCAACCCTCGCTAGAACCTACAAGAAGTGAGTGAGATCAACCTAGTGAGATAAGAAACAGTTATCCTGAAAGCACAAGATAAGAGTAAGAAGTCTAAGCAACTCAGCAAGAGACACACTCTAACCTATGCTGGAAGGACTAAACCCAATGCACCCACAGATGCAATGCAACAGAAATGAGACAGAAGCATAATCAATATAGAAAGCAATAAAGTCCAAGCTCCCCCTCACAACAGTCCGTAAGGACAAACCACCCCAAGCTCTCCCCGCAGAGCTGAAAACCTCGAGCTGTCCAGAGGCTTGGTGAAGATGTCAGCCACTTGGTGGTCACTCTCCACGAAATGAAGCACAATGTCACCCTTCTCTACATGGTCTCGAAGGAAGTGATATCGAATATCAATGTGCTTGGTCCGAGAATGCTGCACTGGGTTCTTAGCAATGCTAATCGCAGACGTGTTGTCGCAAAAGAGCGGAACACGATCGATAGCTAACCCAAAGTCCCTCAAAGTCGAGATCATCCAGTACTTGGCTACAAGAATCGGTGCAGCCGACGTACTCGGCCTCGGCGGTGGACTGTGCAACACCGGACTGCTTCCTCGAAGACCAAGAAATGAGATAAGTGCCAATGAACTGGCAAGTGCCGAGTGCTCTTCCTATCTATCCTCTGATGGCAAAGTCTCGCATCCGAAAAGGCTCTAAGGGATGAGCAGAGGAGGAAGAGTACCGATACCATAGTCAATGGTAGCTCAAGGTACCGAAGATGCGCTTCACCGCTGGCGGTGAGATACGCGAGGAGAAGCTCGAAACCGAGCACATAGACACACGAAAAGTGTATGTCCGGTCTTGAGGCGGTGAGGTACAGAGAGAGCCAATCATACTTCTGAACTCTTTTGATCAACTGCTCGCCGTCCTCATCGGGTCAAGTGCGGTTGTAGAAGCCATCGGAGTTGACACCGCTTTCCATCACTCATGTCGAGCGTCTCGGGAGGTCTCGAGTGTACTTGCCTTGATGCAAAAAGGTACCCTCCCGAGTCTGCTTGATTTGTAAGCCAAGAAAGAAGGTCAACCCATCATGCTCATCTCAAACTCGGTGCTCATGACATCCGAGGCTGTGAAACTAGAGCATGAGAAGAGCCAAAGATAATGTCATCGACATAAATTTGGCGAGCGGAAGGTCATTGCAAGCCGGCGAATGAACAAGGTCTTGTCTACTTTACCCATTTCAAAACCATGACTCAAGAGATAGGACTTAAGCCTCTCAAACCAAGCTCTAGGGGCTTGCTTAAGTCCATACAACGCTTTAGAAAGCTTGTAGACATGGTTTGGGCATTTGGGGTTTTCAAACCAAGAGGGTCGTCTCACATAGACTTCTTCCTCAATAAAGCCATTGAGGAAGGCACTCTTGACGTCCATCTGGTAGAGCTTGAAACCCTTAGAAGCTGCAAAGGCAAGCAGTGATTCTAATGGCCTCAAGTCTAGCTACGAGGGCAAAGGTCTCCTCAAAATCTAGACCCTCAACCCGGGAGTACCCCGAGCTACCGCCTAGCCTTGTTTCAATAACCACACCATCCTCACTGCTTGTTCTTGAACACCCACTTAGTCCCAATGATATTGTGACCTCGAGGGGCTCAACAAGCGCCCGACCTTGTTTCTCTCAAGCTCTCTAATTCTTCATGCATGGCATTTATCCAAGACTCGTCGGAGAGAGCATGACAAACATCCTTAGGCTCAAAAGAGGCAACAAAGGCGAGTGGAGATGTAAGAGTGACATGCCGGACTTTGAGCGTGTGACTCGCTCAAAGAGATCTCCAATCATCCGCTCGGAAGGATGAGCTCGGATATGTCTAGGAGGTCCAGGATGAGATGAAGAAGTGGCCTCACCGTGAGTCGACGGGTAGGAACAGAGCCACTAGCTCCGTAAAAGCGAAGGCAAGGCGATCGCCTTGAGGTGCGGTGGAAGACGGCATCTCAAGGGGTGGATGAGGGACTGGATCGGGTAGACAACCTCATCTCCATCATCCTCATCATCCACAAAGATGGTCTCGGATCGCTCAAGAACACGAGATATCGGGCCTAGTCCCTGACCGCCTCATCGAAAGTCACCTCACGTGTTTCTACCATTTTACTAGACTCACGCCTGCACCCTATAGGCCCGCGAAGAAGTCGAGTAGCCTAGAAAGAGTCCATCACAAGAACGTGACTCAAACTTATCTAGGTTCCCAGTCTTCAGAATGAAGCACTTGCAATTAAACACACGAAAATGTGAAACACTGGGCTTTCGCCCATATCTCAACTCGTAAGAGGTGCGGTGCAAGTGTGCCTTGAGAAAACTCTGTTCAAACATGGCACGCGGTGGCTATAGCCTCACCCAAAACTTCCGCAGATAGAGTATTCATCGAGCATCGCCCCGCCATCTCGACCAAGGTGCGGTTCTTCCTCTCCACGACGCCATTCTGCATTGTGGGACATGCGGAGAAGAGGCGGTGCTCTACACTGCCTCATCACGTAACCTCTCAAAGTAGGAATTCTTAAACTCCGTGCCATTGTCACTGCGGATCGCTCGTAAGGCACCTGGAAGCTCAACAGAAAGCCTATTGAAAAGACCTCGGAAATGTGTAAATGTCTCATCCTTCGAGGCTAAGAAAAACACCCAAGAATACCTCGAGAAGTCATCGACCACGACAAAACATACCACTTCCTCCCGCCGACCGCACTCGATTTGGTCCAACCGTGTCCATATGGAGTAGTCGTCGGTGCATCGGTCATAGTAATGTGGACCGGAGGATGAGAGGCAAGAACCATCTTGCCGCGTCGACATGGAGCACAAACCGGATCTTTGACCATCTTGAGTTTCGGCAGACCACGAATGAGATCGTGGCCGCTAACTCGGGTCAAATGGTCAAATCCAATATGACCAAGTCTCCTATGCCAGAAAGAAAGGTCACGAGACTCAGAGGCAACCAAACACGGAGAGGATCACCAAGACTCGGAAAAATCAGCACGAAGATCCTCCCAAAACGAGAAATCCATAAACCGGACTACACCAAGAATCACGAATTTTGCAATTGTTTTTCTTAAAACTCACCTCAAAGTCGTCATCAGTAAGCTGAGAAACGAAAGCAAATTATACTGCAGCTTACTAACCATGGCAACATCTCTCAAAATAAATGAATCATTAATGTGCACTGTACCTTTGGCGATGACGCGCCCAGATGAAGCATCTCCAAAGGTGATCATCTCATCACCTGGAGCACGGGCAAGGGAAGAAAACCAACGAGAATCTCCGGTCATGTGTCGTGAACACCCGGAGTCTACAAGCCAAACCTTTCCCTTCCCTGCCCGACGAACCTGAGTCAAACAGAGAATAAAGTCTCAGTACTGGGATAAATCAAGAGTGATTTTGGCACCCAATCTTGAGTAACACGTCGGCGGATGAAGTAGTCAAGCACGATCGACCTCTATCTACCCCACGCCTCGTCACTCAAAGAAGCGAAGGTGCGTGTGCGGGCGTGAAGGCATTCGGGTCCGATCGCACGGACGAGCGAGTCGGCGCACCGACAACAGGCTGATCACGCCGTGGGTAGGCATCTCGATGGGGAAAACGAGATCTACCCTCAGGACAGCAGAAGTCACGACCAGAGGGAGCACGAGGATGAAAAACAGAAGACTCAGAAAAACCAAGTCCTCGGTGTTGCCCAAAGCTACCAACAGTAGCAAGCCTAGACCTCGTGTTGGTCTTAGGTGCACTCAAGGTCCGGGCGACCACGAATACGCCTAAGAGACTCAACACGGTCTCTTCGCGATCTTGGCGCGCTTGAAGCAATGGTCAATCAAATGCCCATCCTTCTGACACAAGGTGCAATGATACTTCGCCTTCTGAGGGGCTGAAGTAGCATGAGATGGCATATACGAGAGGCCGAGGTCGCAGTGAAATCACCTTCTTGTCGAAATCCCTTGGACAAAGCCCGCTGATTTAAATTGAACTTTCTTGTTCTTGGCTTGACCTCAATCACACCGCGGCTCACGGGTCCGAGCGACGGTGGATGCTTCCTCACATCCTTACGGAAATCATATCCTAGACCCTGATTGAACTTGCAAATCTTTGATTGGTCTAGGATAAGATTGAGCTTCTTCTTGCCTCCTACAAATTTCTCGAGAGTGTTCATAAGGTACTGACACTCCCGAAAGAGAGAGGTGCAAGAGGAGCAAGGAGGAGAAGAAACAGCAGAAGGTAAGGGAGCAGAAGAACAACCAATGCAGAGGGAAGGCGGCTTGTGCACGCACACCGACTTAGAAGGGACGATCCCCATCGCTAGCAGGTTGGTTCGCGTCGCTAGGCGTCTCTACCTTACAGGGGCTTCTCCCCCTTCTCCACAACCATATTACAAGCACAAGGTGGCTTCTCTAGTAGGTCCTTAGTAAGCTTCACACATTTCTCATCCAATGCAATCAAGTTAGATTTTAGTTTGTTACAACTAATGCATGGTGAGCTAACAGGGTCCTTAGAAGCAAACTGAGCCAACTTCTTATCATGATCAATCATTTCTTGAAACTGTTTAGAAATGATTCAAGCTCGTGATCGATTTAGGACAATTCACACATGAAGCAATAGGTTCAAGTAGAAAAGCTTGTAATTCAGCAATTTTATGATCTGCCCGTTTTAGGTTCATCTTCAAATTATTACAACTTTCACAAGTCTCGGGCAGATCGAGAAGCATAGTGTAAAGACCTCTAAAAGCATTGTCCTTATCCTCACATGAGGTGCAAGAAGTAGTCTCAATAGTAGATGAAGGAACAACAATCCTAGTCATTTCTAGTTCAGCAAGCAGACTAACATTCTCCACCTTAAAAATATCTAGCTCAGAGGTCACACTATCATAAGAAGTCCTTAATTTCTCTATATCACCAATCAAAGCAGGGCATGTATCACATTCGTCACGGGAGGGAGCAGATATAAGTGAAGTAAGCTCCGTGATGGTCTATCTACTTCCTTCTCCAACTCGCTACATCTAGCTCTAGATCTAGCATGAAATCCTCCTAGCTTAAGGAAAGCTTCATTAAGTTGGTCATAGGAGGGACATACCTCGTCGAGTCGAATAGAGCTCATTGTCACGATCTCGCCCTCAAAGGCCATGAAGCACATACAGAGAAGTCGTCGCCGCCATCCTTGCGTTCTTGATCTCCGCTCCATCGTCGTCGCTCCATCCCTCCACCTCGCCGAGGTCGAGGTCGTCGGCGGCGAGAACGCGGTGGAAGAGCTTCTTGGCCTTCCCAAAGTCGCGGAACTTCTTCTTGCCTTGGACAGGTGCTGAGGGCTTTGTGTTGCGGTTCTTGTCGGTGTAGTCGTTTTGCCGAACAGTAGTAGTCGACTTTGCCCTTCCCGGCTTGGGGTAGTTTGCTGAATGTGGTTGGGGCCACCACACTCAAGCAAATGGTGGTCCTCTTCTTTTTCATCCTCCTTCTCTTGTAAGCATGGGAGAACTTCCGAGCTAGGAGGGCCACTGTTCATCCTCTAGCCGCTTGGCGATCATCGCCACGCCACAGAGAGCAGCTAGGGAGAACCCGCAAAGAGAATCGGCAGAAGAACCAGAAAGCAAAGTGGGATCGGTGACTAGTGCCATCGACTGAGACTTCGACCGACGAGAGACTATGTCAATCTCGTGAGTCTTGAGGCGCGAGTAAAGCGCGTCAAGAGTCAGGGTCGAGAGGTCCGTGGTGTCCTTGATGGTAGTCACCTTCATCTCCCAAACCCAAGATCGAGTGCGAGAAAGAATTTGTCGAGCGTTATCCGAGTCGGAGTATGTGAGACCGACGGCTCGGAGGTTGCTCAAAATCTTGTGAAAGCGAGAAAAGCACTCGTCAAGGACTCACCAAGAAGCATCTCGAATTTCTTTGATTCGCTTGAACTAGTCTTGTCGCACCGTCTTTATTTGGGTGGTGCCCTCATGGTAAGCATTGAGGGTCACCCAAATATCGAAGGCCGACGTCAGGTGAGAGATGCGATCAAATTCGCTTCTGCTCAAACCCTGAATGATGATGTTCCTCGCCTTTGCGTTTGCCTCAACATCAGCCATATTCTCGGCATTGATATTCTCATCGGCGGGAACAACAAACTGGACCTTGACCTTTCGCCAGATGGCATAGCCCTAAGCCTGGATGTAGGTCTCCATCCGGCTCTTCCAGAATGGAAAATCCATCCCATCGAAGATCGGGGGCTTGGTCGAGTACTTGTCCGTCACCATGGCTCTTGAGACCGGTTAAAGATCTATCAAGAAGAGCTAACCGGCTCTGATACCAATTGTAGGATCGAAAATGGCAACAGAGGGGGGGTGAATGGTGCCTTCAAATATTCGTCCCTAAGTATCCATGCAATTTTCTTCTTCTCCGATAGCTATAACAGCTATGAAGGCAGAAAAGCTATGTTTACGAAAGTCAGACCGACAAAATAGAAGAACCCGACTCAGCTCAAAAATGACTTGATGGTTTAAGCAATGAACTAGCCAAAAGTCTTTAAATGATCATCTGCAGCTCCTAAATCGCCAAAAAAAGACACACAGTGCATACTCACAGAGTGCAGAATCAAATGAAAATAGGGTCAAAACCAGAAATCTAAAGCGCATGTTACCAGTCAAACTCGGTTTAGATCCGTAAGTACATAGTAAAAAATTTCAGCCAAAGCGGAGATCATTTGCACTGCATGCAGCTGGGTCAAAAACAACACAAAAATTGAAAACATGTGACTAGAAGAAGTTGAAATCATCTGCAGACGATGATTGCCGACCAAAACTCAAGCTATTGGGCTCGAAATCGCAGAGATTGACAAGACACAGTGTTTCTTGCATTTTGCCAAGAAGATGAACCAAGCAAATAGAGCAATGAAATGCGATCGAAAAATGCATAAAACACAAGTCTTTGCCGGATGTCTGCTGTCGAGAGCATCAATCGCTGAACTCAAGTCGAAAACAGAGACAATAGTTACTGAACATGACCAGAGAACTTAGAAAAATGTGATTCCTTCTTTGTGCTATTCGGTTTAGCCAGGGAACATTTGACTCTGTCTGAAGAA
The DNA here is from genome assembly GCA_036346245.1 of Bonia amplexicaulis. Taxonomy (NCBI): domain Eukaryota; kingdom Viridiplantae; phylum Streptophyta; class Magnoliopsida; order Poales; family Poaceae; genus Bonia; species Bonia amplexicaulis. The sequence continues at coordinate 10,586,905 of CM070738.1, read as the reverse complement.
AGTAGTTACTGCATATTCTTAGTCTGAAATCAGGGCTACAGTCCAGCCAAAACATGAAGCTTTTGCTAGCTACCAAAAACAAGAAACAAGGAGAACTGAAGACTTCAATTTTGGTACAGTCTTATAAATAAAATTGAGAAGGAAGTAGCAGTCAAAGAAATCGAAAAGAAGAAACAATGTTCGGGAGCAGTGCGGGATCAGAGTAAAAAGCGAAAATCCCTCTGCCGTAGAATCGAGTTGCGATCAAGAAAAAAAGAAGAGTGGTGATTCAGAGCTTCAACAAAAATGAGAAACAAGATGGAAAGCAGCTACACTTCTTAGGCAAAAAAATCAAGAACTTCAATTAAGTAGCAAGAACCCCAAGAACCAAAAGAACTCATCAGGAGAGGAAGAGATTCAGATTTGAGCAAAAATCTGAAAACTTAGGGACTTCACCAAAAATCAAATTTCTCCTCACTCGTTGATCTTTTGGACATGAGATTTTGAGGATAGATTAGCAATAGCCTCAAGACTCTACAACCCAAAATTCAAGCCATCTTAATGAGGGAATCAAAATCTATTGCAAACCCTAGTTTTGGAGAGACATGAACAGAGAAGAACAGAGGAGGCCGAAATCAGGAAAGCCATCACAAATGAACCAGGGGATGGGAATTGCCAACAAAAAAAATCATTCTAGTATTAATAGACAGAAAGAACAAAGAATGATCATACCCAGATTACAACCATCCCCTCTCAAGAACTCAAGAACCCATGAACATCAAGAACTCATGTAGAAGACATGGGGTACAACCAGAACAGCTTCACCTGCTCTCACCAACTCCTCAACTGAATAAAGCCTCTAAAGCAAAAGCTTTCTCCAAAGACTCTTTTGACTAATCAAAACCCTAACTCTCTCTCTCAAGTCATGAGGGGTATGCAGCCCCTCAACCCTATTTATAGGCTTTGGCTAACGGGTCTCCAACCCGTTACGCCTGCTATACCCGAACGGAAACGCTCCCGCCTGCGCAGCCTCGCGAAAATACCATTTCGCCCCTCCTGCACCTTCCGGGAAGCTTCCGCGCTCCTTGCCTCACACGCCTCGCAACCACCTCGAGTCCACGTCGTCTTCAACACATCACGACCGTTCTGACCTCAGCGCCACCTGCGCCTAGTCCGGTCACCTCGTGTCTCGCCACGACTCCGCCTCGGCGATCCCGCAACACACGGACAAGAAACACGTCAAATAGCACCGCTCGATACATGAAAGCGTAAATAGAGATCAAACCTGTCGAGTCATCAGAATATCCAACCTAAACCCATACGACTAGGTTCGACCAAGTCCGACCGAGCCCGTTACGCTACGCAACGTCTAGGTCCGAACCAACCGACTCAAACTCGACTTTTCGTAAACGATGTCAATTACTCATCATACACACGGGATGACCACCACATGGTCTCTCAACTATAAACAATTAAAGCAAAAGAAACGAGTTTCGTGTCACCATCACAATCACACAAGGGACGAACCACATTCCAAGATCACAACCACAACCTTCATCCGTCCATAGCTCATAAGAGCCAATTCCACATTACAACTATGAAGTTGTACATTCCACAACATAACTTCACCATATTATATTGCATATGTATACAAATGATCATTCCGCAATGCAATGCATATGAATGCTATGCTCCACATTACTCTTGCCAGGGCAGGAAGTGCAATGCATCGTATTTCGACAATATACGATGCTTCCCATGGCGAAGAGGTGCGTCTTATTACGGCAATATCGACTTTGTGCACCGTGCGGTCGCGGCTATAAGCGGTGACATCCACATACACAAAGGACATGATATGACATGAATGATTGAATGATATGAAAATTCATTAATCACATTAATTCATCCGCAAGGAGCATTATCACGCTCTCAACATACTCACATCCACCACATGCTAATTTCATGATCAACATTATAACATTAAGCAATAATTACACAATTAAAATATTATGCAATCATGAAAATTGTATCAAATTACGATAATAATGTAAACTGAAAGTAGTAAGAACAACAGGTTAAACGGTAGCAACCACCGCTACGTTTACTTGCCTCAATCCGACGAAGCGAAGCACAACAAAAATCAAGAGCGCTCAGGGACAAGACCACATGTCCATGTTGTTGTTTTTTAGGTACCGTTACGAGGTCGACATGCATGGAAAAAGGGAAGGAATAAACTTGTTGCACTTACACGTCACACCCATATTGGGAATAATGGAAGGAACAAATAAACATTAGATACAAGGACTATCAAAGTACCATTTGATTATTACCATTGGGCTTTAATTGTAATAAGAGTTTAGAATATTTGTGATGTTCATGTGCTTTCCCTAGTTGTTATATCCATGAATGTTTTAGTAATCTTTAATCTATTTGCTTAGCATTGAACTTATTACTTGAAAAATTGTCTAGTATTATTGATATTGCTTGTGAAATCCCTGATTTAGATAGATAAACCAAGGAGGCTCTGCCGAAATTTTGTATACATATTTAGATATCATTGTTTTACTTCTAGTTGGGTAGCATTCCGGGCCATTGATTGGCTGTGGTGTTACATTTCTTCAAATTGATTGAGGGTTGTTGTAGGGGAAGTTGAGGCGATGTCACAGACCCGAGCTTTTGCACAAAGAGAGGGGGAGAGAATAAAAATAATCCATGCTATGCAAGATGATCAAAAATCTTTTATCTCTTTCTCTTTTGCATTTTACCGGTAATGCAGAGTGTGCATCCGTCAATGCATACCCATGCCTGTACCATCTGGTACAGGGACCAATTGCCCATACTCCACAAGTATGGGGACCTTTAGCCCGTCATGTCATCAACATGACGGGGACCTCGGTGCTTGGTCATCTCGTGACCAAGACTTCAATAAACCAGCATGTTGTATATACGTGAATGTCTCAATAAATAAAACTTGCATTCACAATATCTATGCATAAGAAATTCTCATGAACACTTTCAATTGCAATCGACCATAACCAGTACCGATAAATTCTTATCATAATCATGAACACATATTCTCATAATATAGATCAAACATCTACAAACCATCAATCATCAACAATCCACACTATAAATTTTAAACCACCTTTATACTTGCCTAAACCACGAGAAAACAGGGGATGAATAGAAGGTGCGGAGATAACAGTAGTGGATCTTTAGATTAAATAAAAACACCCACAACCTAACCCAACATGTTTAGCTTGGTTCAAAACCCCAAATCCTTTTGGTCATCCTGTCCCCCTCTGCGGACAGTCAACTTCAAAAATTCATATCTATTAGTACAGAAGTCCAATAAGGCGTTCTCAGACTTTCTGAAAAGATAATTAAATTATCTAACTAAACCTAGTTGGTGAGTCTCCCTGATTTGGCCATCTTCTACCCGCACCATCCAATTTTCTAAAAACATCAGTTTCATATCGGGTTCTCTGGACAGTTCTCCTTTTCCTCTTTTTTCCCTTCCTCTTCCCTTCCTCCGGATCCAATCGTCTTGTTGCGATTGACCTCCTTCCTCCGCTCCATCGGCAGCCAATGGGGACCTACTTCGCCGGTAATGGAGGAGAGGAGAGGGGGAGGAGCTTGGAGGGGAGGGCGGTAGAGGTGGACAGAGAGGGGGCACAAGGGATGGAGGGGGGCGGCTAGGGTTGGAGGGGGAGGTGGCGCCTCCCCCCTCTTGCCGAAATCCCACATGGGCCAAGGCCTAGACCCAGGTTGCGAGGAAAAATCGGAAAACCCCCTCAAAAAATTGATATTTGATTCTTCCCTTTAAGGTCCTCTCTGATTAATCGATTATTTGTCGAATCTCTTCCGGGATATTACATTCTACCTCCCTTAAACAGAATTCGACCCCAAATTCTAACCGTACACTACCCAAGGATTAATTACAATTAAACTTAATCATAAAACACGCACCTGTTGTGAATAATTCTGGATATTGTTCACGCATGCGAGACTCCAATTCCCACGTAGCCTTCCTCTCGGTCTACTGCGACTAGAGCACCTTGACATATTGTAAAGTTTTATTCCTCAACACCTTCTCTGATCTTTCCAGAATTCGCACTGGCTTGGACTCAAAGGACAGATCTTGTTCAAGTATCAATAGTTCCAGTGTAATATGAAGCTCCAGATCTCTCAGGTATTTCCTCAACATAGACATGTGAAACATGTTATGCACCCCGCGTATAGACTCGGGAAGATCCAAACGGTATGCCAATTTCCCGATTCGAGCTAGGATCGTGAAGGGCCCAATGTACCTCGGGCTAAGCTTCCCTTTGGTACCGAATCTCACCACACCCTTGGTAGGAGACACTCTCAAAAGTACCTGATCCCCTATTTCAAATTTCAGATCCCTTCTCCTCACATCAGCATAACTTTTCTGCCTGCTCTGGGTGGCCAACAAATTCTGCCTCACCAAAGCCACCCTTTCAACCGTCTTCTGGACCCAATCCGGACCTAAAATTGTCTTCTCGCCCACCGCTTCCCAGCAAAGGGGCGACCTGCACTTACGGCCATACAACACTTCAAATGGGCAGCTTTGATACTTGAATGATAGCTGTTATTGTAGGCAAACTCCGCTAAGGGCAACTGATCCTCCCGACTACCCTTCCAAGACAACACACAGGACCTCAGTATGTCCTCCAGGGTCTAAATGGTACGCTCCGACTGCCCATCTGTCTGTGGATGAAATGCCGTACTCAAGCGGAGCTGGGTGCCCAATGCACTCTGCAAACTCTCCCAAAACTTGGAAACAAACTTGGCATCTCTGTCAAAAACTATAGTCTTTGGCACACCATGAAGTCTCACAATCTCCCGCACATAAATAGGAGCCAAATCACTTGCTGAGTTGGTCGTGCGGATGGGAATGAAATGCGTTGACTTGCTGAATCGATCCACTATCACCCAAACCGCATCCTTTCCTCGCGGTGACCGAGGCAACGCAACCACAAAATCTATAGAAATATCATCCCACGGCCATTGAGGGACCTCTAATAGCTGCAATAACCCTGCTGGTCTTTTATGTTCTGCCTTTACTTGCTGACAAATACCACAAGAAGCCACATAATTAGCTATATCCACTTTCATTCTTTTCCACCAGAAATTCTGCTTCAAGTCACGATACATCTTTGTCTCTCCTGGATGAACTGTATATGGGGTGTGATGTGCTTCTCTCAAAATGTCATCCTTAACATCCGCTTTCTGTGGCACACAAATGCGTCCTTTAAAACGCAATGCACCCGACTCATCCAAACTGAAATCCCCTTCCTTACCATTCTCCAACCGCTTCCTGACCCTCTGAAGTAACTGATCAAGCTGTTGTGCTTCCCGCACACGCTCTGTTATGGCTGACTCTAAGATCAACTGTGTCTCACCCGTGCCGTGCCCGCATAACAATAAGATATCCCCATACGGTCAAAATCAGCAATAAGACAATCCAGAGTAGCAGGCGTCGCCTTACGACTAAGAGCATCGGCCACCACATTAGCCTTGCATGGATGGTACTGAATTGTGAGATCATAATCCTTAATCAGCTCCAGCCACCTGCGCTGCCTCAAATTCAGATCCTTCTGGGTGAGCCTTGATAAAGGCTTGGCAATGATGGAGAAATCTTGCACAAATCGTCGATAGTAACCAGCCAACCCGAGGAAACTCCTCACCTCCTTGACATTGGTCGGTCTTCCCCATTCTACCACTGTAGAAACCTTACTTGGATCAACTGATATTCCCTTATCACTGATGATATGACCCAAGAACCCCACCTGAGACACTCAGAACTCACATTTCTTAAACTTAGCAAAGAACTTATGCTCCCTTAGTGTCTCTAATACAAGCCTCAGATGTCGTCCATGATCTGCTTCGTTCTTTGAGTAAATCAAAATATCATCAATGAATACGACTACAGAGTCATCCAAATACTCATGCAACATCATGTTCATTGTCTCCACGAAAGCGGCAGAGGCATTCATTAGTTCAAAAGACATAACTTTCAATTCAAAATGCCCATACCTTGTGGAGAATGCCATTTTCTCAATATCCTCCTCTCAGACAGGAATCTGATTGTATCCCGACTGGAGATCAATCTTGGAGAATACCTTAGCTCCTCTCAACTGATCAAATAAATCCTCAATGCGGGGTAAAGGGTACTTATTCTTGATGGTCAACTGGTTGAGAGCACGATAATCAATGCACATGCGCCAACTTCCATCTTTCTTCTTGGTAAATAGCACCGGAGCTCCCCACGAAGACACGTTTGGTCGAATAAGGTCCTTCACTCTCAAATCATCCAACTGCTTCTTTAGTTCTTCTTGAAAAGGTCGGGCCAAACGGTACGGGGTCATAGAAACTGGTCATGCCCCTTGCACTAAATCAATCCTGAACTCCACTGGACGCGGAGGTGGCATCCCTGGCAACTCTGCTGGAAATACATCCAAGAATTCCTGAACCACCGGGATACTTTCTGCAATCAAAGACGATTTTGGCTTTTCCACTAGAGATAAAAGAAATCCACTCTTTACTGCTCTACTACCAGGATACAAACTAGCCAGCACATTGGGTGAAAAAAGAGAGAGCACTACCCTGAAATACTATCTCTTGGCCTGACGGCGCTTGCAAAGTTACTATCTTCCAAAAACATAATATGACAGCACAGTAACTATGCAACCAATCCATTCCCAAAATAACATCAAACAACTCCATCTTCATAACCATCAGATTAGCAACAAAATCCTCCCCATCTATAGTAAGCACACAACACAGACGGATGTGGAATGGAAAGAATTTCCCAGTGAATGGACTAAAAGCAGACTGAGCTATAAACTGCAAACTCATCTTAGCCCAACTAGCAAACTCTAAGGATGCAAAGGAAAAAATAGCTCCAGAGTAAAATAAAACAAAAGCCTCACTGAATCCACCAAAAGCGTACCTGTCACCACATCGGGACGACCCGCCGACTCGGCAGTCGGCAAGGTGTAGGAGACTGATGCTGGGGCGGCTGGTGCCCCAACACCTGGGTATGGCGGTGTCGCCGCTACAGGAGGAGCTGAAGGCGCCACAGCTGGAAACAATGCCACGGGAGGAGGCGGCCAAAAGTACCCTGGTGGCATCCCTCCAGGAGTAGGGTAGTGAGGCTGAGGCGGCACCCAAGGCTGAGTAGGAGCGGCTGCTAGCATCTGCACCGACCCTCGAGAAGAAGCCACTGGCGCTGAAGACGATGCTTGAACTGGTTCCCATTTAATGATGCTGGCAGGATTCCGCTTACAGACCAATGCCTTGTGGCCCTCCTGACCACAATGGCGACAAGCTCCAAACCAAGCACACTCTGAAGCACGATGACCATCTCCACACTCGAAACATTTCATTCCCTGTCCTGAGGCCAGACGCACCATTGGAGCACTTGTGGAAGATCGAAAGGTAGATGATGCCTGGGGCTTGGTGAACCTGGACTTAAATGAGTTTTGCGGCCCCTTGAACCTCTTGGAAACTGGCTTCAGCGCTGATCCACTACCACCATAACTCTTCTTCTGACTGCTCTCCGTACCCTCAGAAGTCACATTACCACCTGTACCCTGCAATCCTTCCCCAAGCAGCATCTCTAGCTCCATGCCTCTAGCTTGCTCCACCAAAGAGCCAAAGTCACGAAGCTCCAAGCCCCCAACACTTGGCGAAACTCCTGCCTGAGCCCTCTGCGAAACCTCTTGGCTTTCTCCACATCATTAGTAGCCACAAATGGTACAAAACGGATTAAATTATTGAAACCCACTTCATACTTTGACACTGACATCTTGCCCTGCTTATAACTGTTCAATGACACTTCCATTCTTTCCACAAATGAGGCAGGGTAAAACCTCCTCCTGAATTGCACCACAAACTCTTCCCAAGTCGCTGGCCCATGGTCGGTGGTTCTGGCTGACAGGACTCCCTCCCACTAGAGATCCGCTTGGCCTTTCAGCTGAAAGGCCACAAATTGCACATGCTGCTCTGATGTTAGTCCCAATACTCCCAGATGCCTCTCTATGTGTCGCAGCCAGTTAGCAGCATCAACTGGCGTGCCCAAACCATGGAAGGTGTCCAATCTCAAAGCATTCCACTGGTGCAAGCTCATATCACCTATCACCGGTAATGTCGCTGGAATGGCCACAGGTGCGACCCTAGGTGCTGCGGGCGGAGTCTGGTTCCCCTGAACCGCTGAAGCAACTTCTTCCTCTGATCCCACAGAATTGGCCTCCCCGGCTACAGAGTTCTGAACCTCAGGCTGGGGCACAGCCTGGCCTCGTCCGACGCCTTGCCAGCCATGACCACGACCACAACCTCTACCCCTTGCCATCTCTATATTACAAACAAACACGAAGTCACACATTAAGTACACAATCAACAATGATAATCGACAGAAATTTAGATGCAATGCAAATCCCATTCCCACCTACAGTGCTTAGTGTGTCAAGTTTAATATTTCATTAACCACGGACCTACAGCCCGCTCTGATACCAACTGTAACACCCCAGCCAATCAATGGCCTGGAATGCTACCCAACTAGAAGTAAAACAATGATATCTAAATACGTTATAAAAATTTTCGGCAGAGTCTCCTTTGTTTATCTATCTAAATCAGGGATTTCACAAGCAATATCAATAATACTATACAATTCTTCAAGTAATAAGTTCAATGCTAAGCAAATAGATTAAAGATTACTAAAACATTCATGGATATAACCAGTAGAGAAAGAACATGAGCATCATAAATATTCTAAACTCTTATTACAATTAAAGCCCAATGGTAATAATCAAACGGTACATAGATAGTCCTTGTATCTAATGTTTATTTCTTCCTTCAATTATTCCCAATATGGGTGTGACGTGCAAGTTCAACAAGTTTATTCCTTCCCTTTTCCCACGCATGTCGACCTTATAACGGTACCTAAAATACAACAACAACAACAAGAGTGAGTCCAATGACTCAACAAATATAATGGATAGTAACAAGAACATTCATGAACATCACTTCACCAAATCATCCAACATCCATAAAAATAATACATGCTATGCAAGATGATCAAAAATCTCTTTATCTCTTTCTCTTTTGTATTTTACTAGGTGTCTGAGTGTGCATCCGTCAATGCACACCCATGCTCTGTACCATCAGGCAGGAGCCAGTGCCGTACTCCACAAGTATGGGGACCTTTAGCCCGTCATGTCATCAATATGACGGGGACCTCAGCGCTTGGTCATCTCGTGACCAAGACTTCAATAAACCAGCATGTTTCATATGCGTAAATGTCTCAATAAATAAAACTTGCATTCACAATATCTATGCATCAGAAATTCTCATGAACACTTTCAATTGCAATCGACCATAACCAGTACCAATAAATCCTTATCATAATCATGAACACATATTCTCATGATATAGATCAAATATCTACAAACCATCAATCATCAACAATCCACACTATAAATTTTAAACCATCATTATACTTGCCTTAACCACGAGAAAACGGGGGATGAGCAGAAGGTGCGGCCCCTAGGATTCGTCCTCCGCCTGAATAATAATTATAATGATTGCTAAGATAACAATAGCGGATCTTTAGATTAAATAAAAACACCCACATCCTAACCCAACATCTTTAGCTTGGTTCACAACCCCAAATCCTTTCGGTCATCCTGTCCCCCTCTGTGGACAGTCAACTTCAAAAATTCATATCTATTGGTACAGAAGTCCAATAAGGAGTTCTTAGACTTTCTGGAAAGATTATTCAATTATCTAACTAAACCTAGTTGGTGAGCTTCCCTGATTCGGCCATCTTCTGCCTGCACCATCCAATTTTCTAAAAACATCAGTTTCATATCGGGTTCTCTAGACAGTTCTCCTTTTCCTCTTTTTTCCCTTCCTCTTCCCTTCCTCCGGATCCAATCGTCTTGTTGCGATTGACCTCCTTCCTCCGCTTGATCGGCAGCCAATGGGGACCTTCTTCGCCGGTAATGGAGGAGAGGGAGGGGAGGAGCTGGAGGGGGGGGCGGCGCAGGTGGATGAGAGGGGCGCAAGGGATGGAGGGGGCGGCTAGGGTTGGAGGGGGAGGTGGCGCCGCCCCCTCTTGCCGAAATCCCACCTGGGCCAAGGCCCAGGCCCAGGTTGCCAGGAAAAATCAGAAAATCTCCTAAAAAATTTAATATTTTATTCTTCCCTTTAAGGTACTTCTCTCCGATTAATCGATTATTTGTCGAATCTCTTCCGGGATATTACAAGAAAATTGCCACTGGCTTGACAAATTGCATATTCTTTTCCACGTTCATCTGTGACCCACAAACCCCGATCTCACAGCCCTGGTGAGGTCTTCCAAATATATTCTGTGTCACATCATGTTCCTACCTGTGAACTTCATTTCTCCTTAAATAATTTTAGGAAAATGCCACAGGGTCACTGGGAACACCGTTGTCTTCCTTGGCTCCAACCACACCTCACCACCACACCATAGTGGAGGAGGAGTGCCTCATGCGCAACATGTTCTGGGTGAGGTAAACCTGAGGGTGGGGTTGATGCACTTGGAGATGGCCTAATGCAACGGGAATGGCTTGACGTCAATTGTGTAGGACCGGAAACGGCGACAGAGGGGGGGTGAATGTCGTAAATTAAAATTATCCCCCGACAAGTATCCACAAAATCTTTACCCTCCGATAGCTATAAAGAGCTATGAAGAAGAGAAAAAACCCAGCTCACAGAGAGTCAACAGAGATCAAGGAAATTGAGCGGAAGTCATGACACAAAAACAGCAAAGAATTGCTACCACGGTAAAGGAATCTGCTGCCACGACTGCCACGGCAAGGAAAACCCTTGTTTCTCTGCCGCCACCGAACACAACTGAACACAAGCTGCAGAATAAGCGGTGGCTGCAGTTCAATAAAACAAACCGAGATTTAATTGCAGCCGATCCAGGAGCAAAGGAATACAAATTGCAGCGATATCTGCTGCTGCTTGGAGAGAAACACGCAGGACCGAAAAGAACCACACTGTTGAAATGCAAACTAGCGACCAAGCTAACGAGAAAAGAGAAATCAGCTTTGGAAACTTAACCAAGGGTACTACCCACAACCAAACTGCAGAAATCAACAGAGATAACAAAGCTGAAAAGGCAAAAGACAGGAAGGCAAAAATCAATAGAGAAGCACACAAAAAGGAATTAAAGTTGCAGCTGTAAACCAAAACTGCAGCCAACCGAAAGAAATTGTCCAAGGATTGAAGTGCTTTTCGGCTTTAAAAAAGCGCAGAATCTGTTGACATTTCATGAGACCTGTGGAGACCAAACCGAAAAAGAAAAGGTGAAAGCAAAGGAGAAGGGATAGACCAAAAAGAAGAGGTGGCTGTTCTGAAAAACTGCAAGAACAGTGAGTACCAAAACAGGATCAAGAGTAGAGAAATTGTTGATCTTTCCTGCTCTCCTCATGCCACTAGAACCAAGTTTTTAAAACACAAAAGCCAACCCATCTCATCAAGAAGAAAACATCAAAGAAAGAACTGGATCTGCAGAAAATAAACCTAACAAAGAAGCTAGAAAATAGAGGTGACTAACCGCAGGGAAGAACTTCTACCAAGAGCATGAGCATGCGGCAGAACTTATACCAAAAAGATGAGAGTCAAAGGTAACTAGAACTCATAGCAACTCAAACAGGAATTTCACAAACTTATACTAAATGAGATAAAAGATTACAAGAGTTTCAATCCATCCTCTCCCTCTCAATCCTCAAAAACACCAAGAGCCTCACATGCTTCTTGGGAGGAACACAACACACACAAAGATATGAATAAGCTCACAAGTGTCCTAAGGGGTATGCAGCCCCCAACCTCTATTTATAGCCCTTGGCTAACGGATCTCAACCCGTTCGCGGCTAAACCCTAACGGAGCCGTCCCGCTTGTGCGGCCTTGCGAAATTCCGTTTCGCCCCTCCCGCACCTTCCGGAAGCTTCCGCTCCTTGCCTCGCACGCCTCGCAACCACGTCGAGTCCACGTCGTCTTCGACACATCATGACCGTTCTGACCTCAGCGCCACCTGCGCCTAGTCCGGTCCACCGTGTCTCGCCACGACTCCGCCTCGCTGTCCTGCGGACACACAGACAAGAAAACACGTCACATAGCACCGCTCGATACATGAACGTGTAAATAGCATAAACAAGATCAAATAAGTCGCAATAATAGAATATACATCCTAACCCATACGACTAAGCTTGATCAAAGTCCGACCGAGCCCGTTGCACCAAGCAACGTCTGGGTCCGAACAAACCGACTCAAACTCGACTTTTGAGAACAGATGTCAATTACTCATCACTCACAATGGGATGACCTCCACATGGTCTCTTAATCTCCCCCTTGATGAGTATATTGACAAACACCGAAAAAGCACAAAGTTGAGTTTGAAGAGTCTAACATGGTCCATAAATAAAGAGTGAAGTTAATGACCATGTCGACAGAAGGAGCAAAAGAAAGAACAATTTTTTCTGAAAGCTCCCGAAGTGGCTTTTTCTACCACTAATTTCTCCCCCTTTTGGCAATAAACCCATCAAGATGGAAGGAAGGAGAAAAAGTCATGAAAATGGATGAAGGGCTGATTTGATCATTTTTTTTAAGTATGTAGAGCCATGAGAATTATCCAAAATGACCAACATATATTACATCAAGCCATATCATACAAATATGCTACAAAGATCATGACTAAGTATGTAAAGTGAAGCTAAGCAACATAAGGCATATTCTGAATTTTAGTTGAAGTGCTTAGCAAGTCAAGTCAATCATGATTTTAGTCTAGCTAATGATATCCACAAATGATGCAAGCCATGTCAATGAGCTAAATGGAATCAAGAAGCTAGTGTTGAGCCAACTAGAGTGCTATTTGTTCAAGAATGATACAATTGTTGGAGTACTTTGAATTTTTTTTCAATTGAGCACTTTTGACATTTTTCTTTTGAGATCTCATGATTGTTTTCAATCATATTTTTGTCATGTGCTAGACCTCAAGCCTTATGCGATCATTCCAAGCGAGAAGCTTAAGGAAATGATCTTGGTCATCCAAATCTCCCCTGAGTTCATGCCTTGTGCAATGGCAAGCCGTCTCATGAGAAGGAATTGGTGAGATCGGTTTTTCGCCTGAAGAGATCTTTTTTGATAGATTGTACTAACTTATGTGTCATCAAGAAACTATATAGCTCAATCTATTGCTCAACTAAGATTCAAGACTCAACTCGACCTATTTGACATGGCAAGAACCATAAAAGATAACACAAAGCTGACTAGTCTCAAATATGAATATGACAGGAATTAGGTCAAATTTAGCATTTTAATTAACCTATCAGGGCAAAGACTTGACTACACATATAAAGTCATGATCAAATTAGCAATGGAGCATAAATCATAGCAAGATATAATATAATGAAAATATGTCATGAAAGGATAATAATCAAGGCTCCATGAGGTTATATTACAATGCAAAATGACGAACATCCAGCTCCCCCTTAACAAGTGATGCAACTTTTAGTTCAAGTTGAGTTATGTCATCATTAAAATATAGAAGTTCCCAAATGAACTCCCCCTGAACCAAAGCAATAAAAATGAGAAGCTGGCAAGTAAATCAAGAAAGGCAGTCCTTAAAGCATAGATAAGATAGAGAATACTAATGACTCAGACTAACTCTTATCTACCCCAATATGACTCGGGACAACAACGCCGAGAAAAACACACACTAGAGAGCAAAACGCACTGCCACATCTGCAGGGTGGCCCAACCCTCGCTAGAACCTAGAAGAAGTGAGTGAGCTCAACCTAGTGAGATAAGAAACAGCTATCCTGAAAGCACAATATAAGAGCAAGAAGTCTAAGCACTCAGCAAGAGACACACTCTAACTTATGCTAGAAGGACTAAACCCAATGCACCCGAAAATGCGATGCAACAGTAAGGATACAGAAGCATAAATAATATGATAAAGCAGTAAAGCTCAAAGCTCCCCCTCACAATAGTCCGTAAGGACAAACCACCCTAAGCTCTCCCCATGGTGAAAACCTCGTGCTATCCAAAGGCTTGGTGAAGATATCACCAGCGGTGGTCACTCTCCACAAGCTGAGTACGATGTCACCCTTCTCTACATGGTCTCGAAGAAAATGATATCGATATCGATGTGCTTGGTCCGAGAGTTGCTTTGGGTTCTTAGCAATGCTAATCGCAGATGTGTTATCGCAAAAGAGCGGAACACGATCGATAGCTAACCCAAAGTCCCGCAGAGTCGAAACCATCCAAAGGACACAGCTACGAAAGAATCGGTGCGACAACATACTCGGCCTCTGCGGTGGTGTGCAACAGGATCGCTTCCTCAAGACCAAGAAACGAGAGAAGTGCCAATGAACTGGCGGTGCCGAGTGCTCTTCCTATCTATCCTACTGTAGGCAAAGTCGCATCCGAATAGGCTCTAAGGGATGAGCAGGATGAGGAAGAGTACCGATACCATAGTCAATGGTAGCTCGAAGGTACCGAAGATGCGTTTCACCGCTTGGCGGTGAGATCGCGAGGAGAAGCTCAAACCGGGCACAAAGACACACGTAAAAGTGTATGTCCGGTCTCGAGGCGTGAGGTACAAGAGAGCCAATCATACTTGAACTCTTTTTGATCAAGCGGCTCGCCGTCCTCATCTCGGGTCAAGTGTGGCCGTAGAAGCCATCGAGTCGACACCGCTTTCCATCACTCATGTCGAAGCGTCTCGGGAGATCACGGGTGTACTTGCCTTGATGCAAGAAGGTACCCTCCGAGTCTGTTTGATTTGGAAGCCAAGGAAGAAAGTCAACTCACCCATCATGCTCATCTCAAACTCGGTGCTCATGACATCCGAGAACTGTGAAACTAGAGCATGAGAAGAGCCGCCAAAGATAATGTCATCGACATAAATTTGGGCGAGCAGAAAGTCATTGCCAAGCCGGCGAATGAACAAGGTCTTGTCAACTTTACCCATCTCAAAATCATGTCTCAATAGATAGGACTTAAGCCTCTCATACCAAGCTCTAGGGGCTTGCTTAAGTCCATACAATGCTTTGGAAAGCTTAAAGACATGACTAGGGTATTTGGGGTTCTCGAGCACGGAGGTCGTCGACATAGACTTCTTCCTCAATGAAGCCATTGAGAAAGGCACTCTTGACGTCCATCTGGTAAAGCTTGAAACCCTTAGAAGCGCAAAGGCAAGCGAATTCTAATGGCCTCAAGGCGAGCTACAGGGCAAAAGTCTCCTCAAATCCGGACCCTCAACCTGGGAGTACCCCTGTGCAACCAGCCTAGCCTTATTTCGAATGACTACCCCATCCTCACTTTGCTTGTTCTTGAACACCCATTTGGTTCCAATGATATTGTGATCTCGAGGGGGCTCAACAAGCGTCCAGACCTTGTTTCTTTCGAAACTCTCCAGCTCCTCATGCATAGCATTGACCCAAGACTCATCAGATAAAGCATGACAAACGTCCTTGGGCTCAAAAGAAGCTACGAAGGCAGAGTGGAGGCAAAAGCGACACGCCTGGACTTGGGCGTGTGACTCGTTCAAATAGATCTCCAATCATCCGCTCGAAGGATGAGATTTTGGATATGTCTTGGAGGTCCTAGATGAGATGAAGAAGTGGCCTCTACCTCGTTACCGACGGGTAGGAGCAGAGCCACTAGCTCCAGAAGAAGCAGAAGGTAAGGGCTGATCGCCTCGAGGTGCGGTGGAAGAAGGCACCTCAAGGGGTGGAGAAGGGACTGGATCGGGTAGACAACCCTCATCTCCATCATCCTCATCATCCACAAAGATGGTCTCGGACTGCTCTAGTGAACCTGAGATATCGGGCCTAGTCCCCGGACTGGCCTCATCGAAAGTTACCTCACAGGTTTCTACCATTTTACTAGACTCAGTTCTGGACCCTATAGGCCCGCCAAGAAGTCGAGTAGCCGGAAAAAGTCCATCACAAGAACGTGACTCGAACTTATCTAGGTTCCGGACTTGAGAATAAAACACTTGCAACCAAACACACGAAAATGAGAAACACGGGCTTTCCGTATCTCAACTCATAAGTGCGGTGCAAGTGTGCCCAAAAAAACTCGATTGGAAACATGGCACGCGGTGGCTATAGCCTCACCCAAAACTTCCGCGGTGTAGAGTACTCATCAAGCATCGTCCCGCCATCTCGACCAAGGTGCGGTTCTTTCTCTCCACAACGCCATTCTGGCGAGGGACGATGGAGAAGAGGCGGTGCTCTACACTGTCTCACCACGAAACTCTCAAAGTAGGAATTCTTGAACTCCGTGCCATTGTCATCGCGGATCGCTCGTAAGGCACCGGAAGCTCAGCAGAAAGCCTCTCAGAAGACCTCGGAATGTGAAACGTCTCATCCTTCGAGGCTAAGAAAACACCCAAGAGTACCTCGAGAAGTCATCGACTCACGACAAGAACATACCACTTCCCTCCTGCCGACCGCACTCATTTGGTCCAACCGTATCCATATGGAGCAAGCGTCGGTGCATCGGTCATAATGCTGTGTGGGAGGATGAGAAGCGGCAACCATCTTGCCGTGCGGCATGGGCGCAAACAAGATCTTTGACCATCTTGAGTTTGGCGAGACCACGAATGAGATCGTGGCCGCTAACTCGAGTCAAATGGTCAAATCAATATGACCAAGTCTCCTATGCCGAAGGAAAGGTCGCGGGACTCGAAGCAAGCAAACAACGGAGAGGATCACGGAAGACTCGGAAAAATCAGCACGAAAGATCCTCCCAAAGCGAGAAATCCATAAACCGGACTACAGAAGAATCAAGAATTTTGCGGTTGTTTTCTTAAAACTCACCTCGAAATCATCATCGGTGGTGAGAGACCGAAAGCAAATTGTCTGCAGCTTACTAACCAAGGCAACATCTTTTAAAACAAATGAATCATTAATGCGCCTTTGTACCTTTGGCGATGACTCGCCTGAAGAAGCGTCTCAAAGGTGATCGTCTCATCACCGAGCACGGCAAGGAAGAAAACCAACGGAATCTCCGGTCATGTGTCGTGAACACCCGAGTCTACAAGCCAAACCTTTCCTTCCCCGCCCGCGAACCGAGTCAACAAGAGAGCAAAGTCTCGATCTTGGGATAAATCAACATAGATTTTGGCACCCAATCTTGAGTCACACGTCGGCGTAAGAAGTAGTCACAGACGACTGACCTCTAACTACCCTACGCTCTCCGTCGCTCAAAGAATCAGAAGGTCTATGTGACACAGGCATCATTTGCCGGGTCCGACCGCTACGGAGAGCGAGTCGAGCACCGGAAGACGCCGATCACGCCGCGGGTAGGCATCTCGATGGGAAAGCGAGATCTACCCTCGGGACGGCGGAAGTCACGACCGAGAGGGAGCACGAGGACGAAAAAGAAGACTCGGAAAAACCAAGTCCTCGGTCGCCCAAAGCTACCAACAAGAGCAAACCTAGACCTCGTGTTGGTCTTAGGTGCACTCAAGGTCAGGGCGACCACGAATACGCCTAAGAGACTCAAGACGGTCTCTTCGCACGATCTTGGCGCTTGAAGCAATGGTCAAACAAATGCCCATCCTTCTGACAGAAGGTGCAATGATACTTCGCCTTCTGAGGGGCTGAAGTAGCATGAGATGGCTTAACCATTCCGAGAGGCAAGCTGCGGGTGAAATCACCTTGTCGTCGAAATCCCTTGGACAAAGCCCCGATTTAAATTGAACTTTCTTGTTCTTGGGCTTGACCTCAATCACACACGAGGCTACGGGTGCGAGCACTACGGTGGATGCTTCCTCACATCCTCACGAAATCATATCCTAGACCTGTTTGAACTTGCAAATCTTTGATTGGTCTAGAATAAGATTGAGATCCTTCTTGCCTCCTACAAATTTCTCGAGAGTGTTCATAAGGTACCGACACTCCCGAAGAGAGAGGTGCAAGAAGAGCAAGGAGGAGGAGAAAGCAAGAAGGTAAGGGAGGCGGAGAGACCAACAGCAGAGGGAAGACTAGCTTGTGCACGCATAGCCGACGTAGAAGGGACAGTCCTACTGCTAGCAGGTTGGTTCGCATCGCTAGGCGTCTCTACCTTACCCGGGGGCTTCTCCCCCTTCTCCACAACCACATTACAAGCACAAGGTGGCTTCTCTAGTAGGTCCTTAGTTAGCTTCACACATTTCTCATCCAATGCAATCAAGTTAGATTTTAGTTTGTTACAACTAATGCATGGTGAGCTAACGGGTCCTTAGAAGCAACCGAGCCAACTTCTTATCATGATCAATCATTTCTTGAAGCTGTTTGGTATGATTCAAGCTCGTGATCGATTTAGGACAATTCACACATGAAGCAATAGGCTCAAGTAAAAAGCTTGTAACTCGGCAATTTTATGATCCGCCTGTTTAGATTCATCTTTAAGTTATTACAACTTTCACAAGTCTCGGCGGATCGAGAAGCATAGTGTAAAGACCTCTAAAAGCATTATCCTTATCCTCACAAGAGGTGCAAGAAATAGTCTCAATAGTAGTAGAGGAAACAGGAACCACCCTACTCATCTCAATCTCAGCAAGAAGACTAATATTCTCCACTTTAAGCAAATCAAGCTCAGAGGTCACACTATCATGAGAAGTCCTTAACTTCTCCATATCTCCCAACAAAGCGGTGCATGTATCACAATCGTCACGGAGGGAGCAGATATAAGTAAAGAAAGCTCCGTGACAAACGATCTACTTCCTTCTCCAACTCGCTACATCTAGCTCTAGATCTAGCATGAAAACCTCCTAGCTTAAGAAAAGGCGCATTCGAGTTGGTCATAGGAGGGACATACCTCGTCGGAGTCGGAATAGAGATCGCTGTCGCTGATCTCGCCCTCGAGGGCCATGAAGCACATGCCGGAGAAGTCGTCGCCGCTCTTGGGTTCTTGATCACCCGTCCCGTCGTCGTCGCTCCATCCCTCCACCTCGTCGAGGTCGAGGTCGTCGGCGGCGAGGACGCGGTGGAAGAGCTTCTTGGCCTTCCCAAAGTCGCGGGCGGCTTCTTGCCTTGCGTCGGAGTTGGGGCCTTCTTGTTGCGGTTCTTGTCGGAGTAGTCGTTCTTGCCGGAACCGCCGTAGTCGACTTTGCCTTTCCCCAACTTGGGACAGTTTGCTCGAATGTGGTTGGGGCCACCACACTCAAAGCAAATCACTGGTCCTCTTTTCTTTCCGTCCCTCCTCCTCTTGTAAGCATGGGAGAACTTACGAGCAAGAAGGGCCAGTTGTTCATCCTCTAACTGCTCTAACTGATCATCAGTTACATCACAGAGAGCAGATAGGGAGAACCCACCAAGAGAGTCAGCAGAAGAACCAGAAGCAGCAGTGGGATCAGTGACTAAAGCCATCGACTGAGACTTCGACCGACGAGACTATGTCAATCTCGTGAGTCTTGAGGCGAGTAAAGCGCATCAAGAGTCGGTCGAGAGGTCCGTGGTGTCCTTGATGGTGGTCACCTTCATTTCCCAAACCCTAAGATCGAGTGCGGAAAGAATCTATCGGCGTTATCCGAGTCGGAGTATGTGAGACCGACGGCTCGGAGGTTGCTCAGAATCTTATGAAAGCGAGAAAAGCACTCGTCTAGGGACTCACCAGCAAGCATCTCAAATTTGCTATAGTCGCGCTTGAACTGGTCTTGTCGCACCGTCTTTATTTGGGTGGTGCCCTCATGGTAAGCATTGAGGGTCACCCAAATATCGAAGGCCGACGTCAGGTGAGAGATGCGATCAAACTCGCTTCTACTCAAACCCTGAACAATGATGTTCCTCGCTCTTGCGTTAGCCTCAACATCAGCCATATTCCGGCATTGATGTTCTCATCGGCGGAACAACGAATGGACCTTGACCTTTCGCCAAATGGCGTAGCCACGAGCACGGATGTAGGTCTCCATCCGGCTCTTCCAGAATGGAAAATCCATCCCATCAAAGATCGGGGGCTTGGTCGAGTACTTGTCCGTCGCCATGGCTCTTGAGACCGGTTAAAGATCTATCGAGAAGAGCTAACCGGCTCTGATACCAATTGTAGGACCGGAAACGGCGACAGAGGGGGGGTGAATGTCGTAAATTAAAATTATCCCCCGACAAGTATCCACAAAATCTTTACCCTCCGATAGCTATAAAGAGCTATGAAGAAGAGAAAAAACCCAGCTCACAGAGAGTCAACAGAGATCAAGGAAATTGAGCGGAAGTCATGACACGAAAACAAAGAAAGAATTGCTACCACGGTAAAGGAATCTGCGCCACGATCGCCACGGCAAGGAAAACCTTCATTTACTGCCACCGAACACGGTGAACACAAGCTGCAGAAATAAGCGGTGGCTGCGGTTCAATAAAAGAAACCGAGATTTAATTGCACCGATCCAGGAGCAAAGGAATACAAATTGCAGCGATATCTTCTTCTGCTGGAGAGAAACACGCAGGACCGAAAAGAACCACACTGTTGAAATGCAAACTAGCGACCAAGCTAACGAGAAAAGAGAAATCGACTTTGGAAACTTAACCAAGGGTACTACCCACAACCAAACTGCAGAAATCAACAGATAACAAAGTGAAAAGGCAAAAGACAGAAGGCAAAATCAATAGAGAAGCACACAAAAGGAATTAAAGTTGCATTGTAAACCAAAACTGCAGCCAACCGAAAGAAATTGTCCAAGGATTGAAGTGCTTTTCGGCTTTAAAAAGAAACTGCAGAATACGCTGACATTTCAGCAGACCCAGGGAGACCAAACCGAAAAAAGAAAAGGCTGAAAGCAAAGGAGAAGGGATAGACCAAAAAGAAGAGGTGGCTGTTCTGAAAAACGCAAGAACAGTGAGTACCAAAACAGGATCAAGAGTAGAGAAATTGTTGATCTTTCCTGCTCTCCTCATGCCACTAGAACCAAGTTTTTAAAACACAAAAGCCAACCCATCTCATCAAGAAGAAAACATCAAAGAAAGAACTGGATCTGCAGAAAATAAACCTAACAAAGAAGCTAGAAAATAGAGGTGACTAACATAGGAAGAACTTCTACCAAGAGCATGAGCATGCGGCAGAACTTATACCAAAAAGATGAGAGTCAAAGGTAACTAGAACTCATAGCAACTCAAACAGGAATTTCACAAACTTATACTAAATGAGATAAAAGATTACAAGAGTTTCAATCCATCCTCTCCCTCTCAATCCTCAAAAACACCAAGAGCCTCACATGCTTCTTGGGAGGAACACAACACACACAAAGATATGAATAAGCTCACAAGTGTCCTAAGGGGTATGCAGCCCCCAACCTCTATTTATAGCCCTTGGCTAACGGATCTCCAACCCGTTACGCCGGCTAAACCCTAACGGAGCCGTCCCCGCATGCGGCCTTGCGAAATTCCCGTTCGCCCCTCCCGCACCTTCCGGAAGCTTCAGCGCTCCTTGCCTCGCGCGCCCGCAACCACGTCGAGTCCACGTCGTCTTCGACACATCATGACCGTTCTGACCTCAGCGCCACCTGCGCCTAGTCCGGTCCACCGTGTCTCGCCACGACTCCGCCTCGACGCCTGCGGACACGAGACAAGAAAACACGTCACATAGCACCGCCGATACATGAACGTGTAAATAGCATAAACAAGATCAAATAAGTCGCAATAATAGAATATACATCCTAACCCATACGACTAAGCTTGATCAAAGTCCGACCGAGCCCGTTGCACCAAGCAACGTCTGGGTCCGAACAAACCGACTCAAACTCGACTTTTGAGAACAGATGTCAATTACTCATCACTCACAATGGGATGACCTCCACATGGTCTCTCAAATTGCAACAAGCATGAGCAAGTAGGTGAACGGTGACGGTGAGTTCTAGTGAGCACGGCGAGTAGGGGAGGTGCACAGCCTTAGCACGGGAGAGTCTAGATGCATTCTCATCTTGGCTCGAGATGACCTCAGGAGGGCTAGTGATGGCGACTACCATGGCGACGCGGTGAGGCTCATCGGCATGGGCCTCCGGTGATGGCAAGGCTCAGGCGAGAACAGGGTAAGGGCAAGGGCATCGAGGCACTCATGGTGACATAGCTAGGGGTTCTTGAGAAAGTATGAAAAGAGAGGGGAGAAAGAGAGAAAGGAAGTAGTAATGAGAGACCATGTGAGAGATGCTCCCATGTTTGTGATGAGTAATTGACTCGTGTTCTGGAAAGTTTGAGTTTGATTTGGTTGGTTCGCGCCAAGTCGGCGCATGGCGCGGTCTAGTACGGTTGGACTTGGTCGAACGCGTTCAGGTGTGCTTAGGATGGTTGTTCCTTTTCTTGATCGGTCGTTTGGGCTATTTTGTGTTTGAGTATGTTTCATTATGGTTAATGATGATTATGCTGTTTCGTGCGGTTTGCTTGTCTGTGTGGATGCAGGACTTCGGAGCTAGGTCATGGTGAGGCGTGAGAGGACCGGGACTAGGCACAGGAGGTGTTGAGGTCCAGACGGTCGGAGACGTCGAAGATGATCGAGGCTGTTGAGGTGGTCGCGAGCCAGGAGACGAGGAACCGGAGCTGGAGCTACCAAAGGTGGACACGACGGGCAGCGGCGAGGTGGACCGGGACTAGTCTCAGGGAGGAGTCGGATGTCCAGACGGTCGGATGCCGGGTGCAGTCGTGTGCAGCGGAGCAGACCGGGACTACACTCAGGGAGGAGTCGAGGTCCAGACGGTCAGGGTACCAGTTGCAGGAAGCTTCCCGGAAAGTGCAGCAGGGGCGTTTTGGGAAATACACAAGACTGCAAAAGCGGAAGCGAATTCGGTTGGCGCTAATGGATAAAGCGCAAAAGATTAATGGGCAAAGCATTTTGGCGAACCTATTAAGAAAGGCTATAAATAGGTTGCATGTCTCCTGGTGGAGGTATGACTTGTATGAGAGGTTGTGATGGATTTCAGAAGTTGCTAGGGCTTTAGGAGTTGTTCTTTACTTTGAGCTTTTCTTTTTGTGCTGTTGAGAGTTGGTGGGAGAGAGCAGAAATGTTATTTTGCTTTTTGTTTTGGGTTGGTGAGAATGACAGAAGCTGTGCTGCCACTTCTTGATATGACCTGTGCGGTGGTTGGTCTCAGGCTGGGAGTCTGGGCGTGTATGTGTTCTCAGTTCTGGAGTTCTTGATTTGGATTTGAGTGTGTGAATCATGTAGCGAGATGAAATGGTTGTAAGACATCATATGTAATCATTCATCTCTTCGTATCGATTTGAATTTATCTTAGTCTGAGATGCTTTGGGTTCAGTTTTTCTCTGTGTGTGCTTCTGTTCTTTTCTCTGCTCTAAGTTCTTCTTTGCTTAGTTCTAGTCTTGAGTTGAATCCCTGCTCTTGATTGTTTCGCTGCAAGATCTCTGCCTTGAATTGGATTTGGGTTCAAGACCCCTTGGCTAATCCATTCCCAACAGCAGAATGCAGATTCGAATGATTTTCTCCTCTCTCAGTTCTTCGCCATTTTTCCTCTGTTTTCTCCCCTGCCTAGGGTTTACTGTTTTGGCGAGCAGAGGAATCTTGTTCCCTTGATTTCTCGGTAAAAAGACTGCTCCAAGTTTGTGTTTCTTGTCATGAGATCACTTCCTGCTGATTTTAGAAGTCACAAGATGAAAGGAGCCAAGAATCACAAACAAATTGGACTTTGCCTCACATCTTGTTTTCTTCCTGACAAAATCAGCTTTCCCTTGTTTAAGTGACTATTGTCTGGTCTGAGTTTGCTTCTGAAATCAATTTGCTGTTTAGGTTAAAACCCTTGTTAAGGAGACCTGAGAAGAGCAACAAATTTTCACAAATTTCCTTGCTCACGGTTATGACTTGTATTTACTGTCTCGGCTAATTTCTCAGTTCACTTTTCAGTTTTCTGCAACAAACGTATTCACTGTTGAGTATTTCTCAGTTGCCTGCCGTCTCCCTTCCGATTTCAGTTTTTCAATTTTCGGTCAGACCTTGCAGCTGCCTGTCTGTTCTATTTTTAGTCCAGCTGAACTGCAGCTTGTGTTCTTTCTAAGCCTTTCGGCCAGGACAGTAAAGTCACTTCTCTTTGTCAGATCGATCTCAGCCAGAACTCTGCATTTACTTCTTCGAAAACTCACCCGAGAAGAACAAGTTTCTTTGCTCTGTGTTTCGGCTGCAGCTTCTTTTTGATCCTTGGTTTCGGTCAGACCGAAGGCAGTGCAGCGGCCAGACCGCTCCCTCCTATGCTATTTCTGTTTTTCAGTTCAAGTTCTCGGCTTTGTTTTGCTGCTACTGATTTTCTCGGTTCTTTTCAGTGATTACTGCATTTCTGTTTTAACTGGGCATGTCTGAAGTGCCGACAGTTCTTGTTTTGCATTTCTGTTTTCGGCAGATGCTTCAGTGGTTACTGTGTTCATTTACAGTCCATGTTCGGTTCAGGATTGCAGTCGATTGAATGGCTCCTGCTTGGTCTATTTCCCTGCTGAACTGCGTTTTCAATCAGAAATGTGACAACTATCTACGTTGAATTATTAGTTCCCTAATCTGTAGAGCTCAGCATCTGCTCAATTTCTTTTTCTCTCTGTTTTGGTACAGATCCTGTGTTTACTGTGCCGGTGTTTTACCTTCAGTCAACAGCCTTTTGTTTTCTTCAGGTCCCTGTTTGTTTCTCCCTTTCGGTTTTGGCTTTTCTCCTTTTGTTGGCTGTTTCTTGGTCTGCAGTGCCTTTTCTTTTCAGTTTTGTTTTTACAGCTAGACTGCTTTGGTTTGTTCTCAGCCTAAAATGTGCTTCTTTGTCTCCCTGTTTGTTTTCAGAAGCTTCTGGTTGTGCAGCTGAAAGTCTTTTTCACTGCCAGGCTATTCTCTTGTTCAGTTCTTTTTCTTCCTGCAGTCGGTCTGCTATGTTGATTAAAATCCTGATTCACTGATCCGAGAGGCAGCGATAATTTGACCTTTTCTCTGTCTTTGTCTCTCCTCTGCAGTATTCTTTGTTTCATCTTTTTCGGTTAGTTATGTTGTGTTCTCTTCTGGTTGCCTATTCTTTAGACTGCCAAAATTTGTGAGAATACGAGGGGCGATGTTTGAAGGCACCATTCACCCCCGTCTGTTACCATTTTGATCCTACAAGTAATGAGGATGAAGAAGATGGTTCTTGAGAATGACATGTGGGCCCTACAATTTTTTACTTTATTTGCCAATGTTCAAGAAGACGCTAGGTGCTAGGCAGGCAGCGAGGTGGAGCCTAGCGCCTAGGGGGCCTAGGCAGGGCCTAGATGGCTGAATTAAAAATGAGGATAGTAGGCCGAAGATAAGCAACCATGCATATATATTTGATGTTTAGATGTACAAAAGTATTACCTTGAGCAACAAGACGCATTTTACCTTGTCCAAATTGTTTAGATCCACCAACACACCATATTGCCACCCTACGGCACTTGACTTTCTCTTGATGCTATCTTCGGTGGTGATCACCTCTGGTGCCGATGCAATAGGTGACATGTTGTATAGCATAAAGATTAGCAAAGCATTAATAGTATAAAAGTGTAATTAGCAAAGCATTAATAGAAGTGTATTGCAGTATGTAGTAGTATTGTCAAATTAGCATACTAATCAATAGATTGAATAATCACTTAATGACTTAAATAGGAAATTGTCAGCAGTCACAAGTTGGCCTCAGCCACAACTAGCCTCCCCTCTCGTGATCCCCTCCCCACTTCCATGCTTGGCTTCAGCCACAACCCAAACCGACGCCGACGCCGACTCCCTCCTCTTCCTCTTCCCCGTGTGTGAGCGAACCAAACCAACACCGATTCCCTCCTCAACACCTCCCTCCCTAAGGCGGCACCACTGATCTCTCTTCCTCTAAGCCTTTGCCAATGCTAGATCTGCTCACTGCAAGCGCCTCAACATTGGCAGAGAAGAAGAGTACAGGAAGGGAGTAGATCGGTGAAGGGCGGAGGGGAGGGGAGGCGGAGGAGAGGGGATCCAAAGGGGAGAACACACCTGTGGTATGTTGCGGGGTGGCCAAATTCGGTGAGGTGGAAGGTAAACAGTGGCGTTGGTGGCTCAATGGTGCATGGGAACCCCAAGAGGTGGAGGTGGCGCGAGGATGCAAGGTAAACCTAGCCCAACTCTCGGTTGCTCTATTATGATAGTTTTGACTCAAATAGCTGATTGCGTTCCCCCTTTATCTCCTCGCTTTTACCCGCCTAGCACTCCTCAGCGTTTGCCTAGGCACTGCCCCACCGCCTTGAACGCCTGGTTGGCCACCCCGTCGAGCCCGCCTCTTCCACCTTTGACAGTATTCTTTGTGCCTTTGACCGCCCAGGCACCGAGCATCCCACTGAGAGACCAAGGTGCGGCGACCAGCTACCGCCCACCGCCTACGCATCGCCTTAGCGGGTGCCTAGCCTGCCTTTTGGAATAGTGTTATTTGCAAATTTGGTTGCCTTGGCTAATTATGTTTCAAAACTCTAAACCTAAAACTAGCTTACGTGTCAAAACATCTACCACATCAATGCCATCTCAGAGCAAAATTGCCTTCAATCGACCTGTGGTAAAATAAATGGTATTGATACTTTAGGGTTGTAAAACATTCGATTTTGCAGTTTGAGGTTGAAATTTGGACTATCGTAAGAGTTCAGGGGGGTAAAGTAGACTTATTCCTAAAATTAAAGCAAGGATTTTGTTGTTGTTTATATCACTGGTTTGAAGCAGGGCCTCTTCTTTTTAGCTTTTAAAAGCTATTTTTCAGCTTTTCTACAGTAACTAGCTTTTAAATAGAGTACCTTTTCAAGGCAGAGTCTATAAGTTGATTGTAGTATATACTATAGTGACTTCATTTGTATCAGCCAAAACTGCATGCAAGTTTCTATTACTTCATACTCAGCAAGCAAATAGTTTAACAGGCTATTCAAACCATAAACCAATATACATCATCATTTATAATTCCATACAACCACAACCACAATTCATGTCCACAACCTTTAACCACCTCAGACTCCCACGAGTCATACCTCGTAAGTTTTAAATCAATTGGCATATGAATGCAATTATTCCATCCACAATTCAATGCATATGAATGCTATCATGCTATGCTCCACAGCACTCTTTCCCAGCGGGATAAGAGTGTGCATCGACACTGACAATATACGATCTTTGTACCATCTGATCGTGGCTAAGTGCGGCGACATCCACATATGTAAATGTCATGATACGATATGAATGATATGATAATCATAAACCACATGAATTCCAACCTCAAAGGAGCATCAACATGCTCACAACATATCCACAACCACATATCCACCACATATTTATTTTCATATTCCGCATTGGCACATTAAACAAAATTCCATATGGCTACGAGCAATTTATCCAAATATATCAATTGATCAATAATTGCTACCATAACCTCATTTAGAAAATCATGCAACCATGGCATAACATATCAAATTACGATATTCATGTAAATTGCAAGTAATAAGAATAATGAGTTAAATGGTAGCACAACCGCTACGTTTACTTGCCTCTACCGACGAAACGAAACAAATCACGAGCGTTCAGGAGCAAAACCACCTGTCCAAAAGGTACCTCTCAGCACAATGCTACAGCATAGTAAACACGACTTAAGAATTAAAGATGTCGCTAGAACCCTGATCCCACATATACTCCTCTCCGCTTAACGATTCATCCATCTACCCACTGCAGCAGCGCTGGTTAATATTTTTGTATCTTTAACAATATTAAGCCAATCATAGAAAATGTATATTTCTGGATTCCTCAATTAAATACCTTCATTTTTCATGTAGATCACATATTTTTATTTTGATCCTAGCTAGGTGTAACTTAATACGCAAAACAGAGGACGTTTCCTGTTCTAGCAATCTAGACAGCCAGATTCTAACGCGTTCCACCACAGTACAAGGATACAAAAATTATAATTTTTGTACAGAAGTTAGATTAGTTAATTACCTACATTTTTCTCAATTGCGACTAAAATTATAAAAAATCATCTACTATGCCTAAATCACACTTGAACCGCAGTCTGTTCCAATCTGCACCCCTGACAGACAGCGATGTTCCCGACCCTGCTACGCCCATATCCCGTGGCCAACAATTCTGAAAAAAATACATAAGATGGGTCTCGACGTCCTCTATAATTTTCCTTTTAGGAAGATCTGCAGGAAAAATCGTTTCATAGGTCTAAACTGCGCAAACAAATGCATTGTGCGAATTGATCTACAGACAGACAACAGAAAAACCCAAATCGAGGAATCTAATTGCTAATCCCCCAATAAATCTTAGGCTAAGAACCCTAAAGAGAAGGGGGGTGCGGCTAGGTCAAAAGGGGAGAGGCGGCTAGGTCAAGGGAGGGGTGCGGCCACCGCCTTGGGCCTTGGCCCAAGGCGGTCGACCCACCTCCCGTGACCCACTCGAGTTTTTATTTATTTAATTATTTTATTCATTTTACGCTATTCCACAATTTTTATTTTTCCCTTCCCGCGATTTACTGAAAACCGACGACTCCGCGATTATTTTAAAAACTTACGTCGTAACGACGATCAGGATATTACAAATATGGTCATACCTTTGGCGATGCCTCACAAGTGTGGGTTGGGCTCAAGTGGCACGTAGAACAAAAGGGAACTCATAAGGAGGTCAACATAAAGAACAATTATCTTCTTTATCCCTATTTCGTTTCAAATACTATGCACAGGTACCACTCCATTCAATTATAAAATTTGAGGCCCCTATTTTTCCAAAAATATTATACCAATTCCTTCTTCATAATTTATTCCATTGTCTGAGAACTTACCCCACATGCCATGTCAACATTAGTATTTTTTTAAAAAGGAGTAGTGCCTCTTTACTTCCCAAAAGGTAAACTAGAAACATTTTACACTTCTGTACTTTGCAAAAAAATCCACTTAACACCACCAACTACAAAACGAGATATTCAACCCCCAAACTTTCAAATATATATATAAACACAGAGAGAGAGAGATATACACACATGTGTATACACACACACATATATATACACACACGCACACACACACACACATATACATACACATATATGTATACATACACACATGTGTATATCTATATATGTATACATATGTGTGTATATATATGTATATATATTTATATGTGTGTGTATGTGGTGTGCGTGCGTGTATGTGTGTGTATTAAGCCTTTTCTGTACTCTCGGGAGTACATACTCTCACTTTCAATATACCAGTTAAACGAACAATTTATAACTTTTTTATCACTTTTGGTATATTTAAATTCTAATTCTAAGACACTCCAATGCGACTTGGTTGAAAAGTTTTCATCGGTGCCCTTTATTTTTGGTGTATACATTTTTCCATACATAAAAAGAGTATATACACAAATTATGCTATAAAAGTGAACTTTGATAAAATTTTTCATGAAACTCATTTTAGAGTATCTTATAATCATTATTAGAGTATGCACAAAAGATAAAGAGATATAACAATATTATGTAAGTAGTATGTAGTGGCCCGTACTACCGTACCTACTATTCAACGACTATTTGAAGTTAATTAAATGCACAAAAACTAGTCGTTACTTCAAATATTGATAGTTCCTCCCTTACAGGGTCTGGTAGTACTGATCATGCGGTAGGACCACGCCCCAGTTGTGGTAGTTCCGATTTTTAGAGGAGAGAAAATGCTCAAAAACATTCATCTCTGGAAATTAGCTACCGCCATATAAATTTTGGTACTATGGATCTACGGTTGTACCGACAATTATGCAGTCATACCGCTCTATGATACTACCAATTCAAGGGATGCCAAAAGAATACCTTTGGAAATTAGCTACCGGCATGTATCAGTCGGTTGTACCGATCAGTAGTACTACCATTCAAGGTGTACGGTCATACCGGTTTTTCAAAGGAGATTCAGAGAAGGTTCCAAATGAAATTCAAATGCATGCATGAACATTTAATTGATCAAAATAGCACAAGTTAAGTTTCAAGCTACTAGTCATTGCCCCTCTTTATAGTATAGCACTATTTTACAAATATGGTCTTTTCATCCAAACTCTAAGACTGGTAAAAGATAAAAGGTCCTTAGACTACAATTTACATTTGCCTTGAACTTTATCTTGATCCATGTCAACCTTTGATCACTTTTGAATGTCTTTTCCATAACATCATCAAATTTCGGGACTAAACATTTTGATCATCTCAATAAACAAGTTAGTTCCTTTAATCATTGTTATCATTAATTACCAAAATTATTTTTAGGGGCCTAGATACTTTCAATGATGCTTTAGACCATTGATAAGAATTATTCTTCAGGATATCCCAGAACGATTTTAGGGTTTTTAGGGGCCTAGAATGATTTTATTAATTACTTATTTTAATTAAAGAGAAAGGTGTCAAAAGAAAGAATAAAATAAACTGTTTAGGGGGTTTTCTGAAAAGTTAAGGCAACCTGGGCCTGGGCTTCGACCCAGGTGGGATTTTTCTGGCCCAAGTGGGGAGGGGAGGCCTCCCCTTAACCCTAAACTCCCCACCCCTGCGCCTCCACCCCTGCCACAAGCCGCCTCCCTTGCTCTCCCTGGCGCCTTGGGTGTGTCCTGTGCCGCCTCCTCGCCGTTCGCGTGGGATTGGGAGACCATGGAAGAAGAAAGGGAAAGGAGAAAGAACAGAAGAGGTGGAGTTCGTGGGGCGTTCTTCATGTTCTACAATGATTCATCAAGGGTAATCCCTGTTTTCCCTTCTAGATGAATAAATTAGTTGGGGTAGAAATTCGTCGGTTTTCGGGCTCTTTGGGACGAAATTGTTAGTCGGCAGTTTTGGGTTAGATCCGTCGGGATTCAGGTCTGGAACCCTTCTAGAGAATTGTATAGGACGTAATTATCTTTCCAGGGAGTGCTAGAACGCGTTATTCCGATTTGTGTAGCGAAAGTTATGATTTTTCTAGGGTGGCTGTTCGGCAGATCGGGGTAGTTCTGGACAGATTTGGATAGATCGGTTTGGGCGACGAAAAATAGGGCGATTCAGAAACTCTTCATGTTAGGAAAGTTGTAGATAATTTTCTTAGCTTTCCAGAAAGGTCAAGAAGTCTGGATTTCAATGATCTGGACGAAAGTTATGGTCGTTTTAGTGCGCTATCCAGAGAGTCCGATGTGATTATTGATGTTTTAGAAAAGGGTTTGGTACGGATAGAAAATGGCAGAATCTGGAAGGTTCCCCAACTAAGTTTTGTTAGATAATTTAATTATCTTTCCAGAAAGTCTGAGAACGTTTAATTGGATTTACGTACTGGAAGATATGAATTTTTGAAGTCGGCTGTCCGTGAGCGGGCAGAGTTGGCCGAGGGGAGTTGGGAAATTAATTGAGATAAATTGTTGGGGTAATTGGGGTTGTTGATATTTTGTATCTAAATACCTGTTACTGTTTCGTTAGTAATTATTAATTAATTATTCAGGAGGAGAGCGGATTCCGAGGGTTGTGCCTTCTGCTCGTTCTTCATTTTCTCGTGGTTGAGGCAAGTATATCTATGATGTGAATAAACTATGTGATTTATGGTTATTGATTGTTTGGATGATGGTTGAATCATGATTGTTTAATTGTGAGTTTGAGTAAGTGATGAGTTGATAATGCTATTTATGTTATGTTTACATTATGGCATTTATGAGATTAATTGATGCGTAGTATGTTGAATGCACGTTTTTTTTGTTGATACATTCACATATATGCATCATATTGAGAATTATTGAAGTCTTGATCATGTGGTGATCAAGCGTCGAGGTCCCCACACTTGTGGAGTGTGGGCAATTGGTCCCTGTACCAGATGGTACAGGCATGGGTGTGCATGACGGATGCACACTCCGCATTACCAGTAAAATGCGAAAGAGAAGAGATAAAGAGATTTTTGATCATATTGCATAGCATGGTTCATTATATGATTGATGGTTAAATTGTGAGATGATGTTCATGGTTGTTCTTGTAATTACTTATTATTTTTGCTGAGTCGTTGGACTCACTCTTGCTGTTGTTGTTGTTGTTTGTTGTTTGTTTTAGGTACCTTCATGAGATTGGCATGCATGGGATTAAAGGAAGACTAGAGTTGTTGCACTTGCACGAATTATTCACCATGGAAGAAATATAGAAATTAGATTATATTTGTTGAGTAGCTCAAGTGAGATTTGGCTTATGACTAAGAGGTTAAATTGTAACAAAGAACTAGAACTTGCTTATTTTGCTTCCGCTCATTAATTAAGTTTCATAGCTGTTCTACTTAGTATAGCTTATATGCATTACGATTAATTATATCCTTTGATTATGCTTGTTGGAACCTCGGAATTAGACAATAAACAAAGGAGGTTCTGCCGAAATTTTGTACGGTAATTTAGTTTATCTTTATTATGTTGTTAGTTTAGTAACATTCCAGGTCATTCATTTTGGCTGGGGTGTTACAGTTGGTATCAGAGCGGGCTGTAGGTCCGTGGTTGATGAAATATTAAATTTGACACACTAAGCACTGTAGGTGGGAATGGGGTTTGCATTGCATCTACGTTTCCGTCGATTATCATAATTGAATATGTGCCTAATGTTTGACTTTGTGCTTGTTATGAGGTGATCCTTTTGTGCCCATGAATTGACTATATGATTGTTATGAGTGGTGATAGTTGATGTCGAGAGATAGAGATCGTGGTGCGGCCATAGGCATGGCCACGTTATGGTACTGTTCGTGGTATTGAATTGGTGAGGGATCTTTCTTTGGGCAACTTAATCTCAGAAGTTAGGAATGAGTTCTTTAGAAGAGTTTATTCTCTTCCTTAAGCTGAATTGGTCAATTCTTACCTAGTGGTGGGAGAAGAATTTATTTTGGTATGATGGTTCATTGCAGTCGAGGGTTTACATGTGGTCTCTATCTGTTCTTTGAAGCAAATATTGTTTTTCAGTCTATTGAGACACTTTTGCTATTTGGGAACATTGTTGATTTGCAAGGTTGGACCCTTCGTGGGAGTTTTGTCATGTTGAGAAAATATGTCTTATTTGTTCGCTTGGTATTTTTATTAATGAAAGTTTTATGTTGCAAATTCGTTAACATGAGAAAACTTTGGATCAATATATTTCATTTGGATTATTTCACGTGTTGAAATTTAATTCCTCTCCTTTCTGAAAGAGATTGTTAAAATCTTTGAGGAGTACTGTTATGCTTAAACGGGAGATGGGAATCATACAAATTAATCCATAAGGTATGAAATTAGCAAGTTGAGAGGTTAGCGTTGTGCATAATTAATTTCAACTAGCATTCTCGGAAGTATAGTTGATTAACTTGATGTCGCCTTGTAATAGTTTCTTTAAGAACTATGATTAAGAATTTGTCTATACATGATTGGAGCTCATGGATTTTGAGTATGCAAAAAGAACTAGAATGATTATTATGATTGTTTAAATTTCTATCCTATTGGTTGAATTGAATTATGTTTGTCTTCGGTAATTAATCTGACCGTTCGAGATGATTAAGTAAGGAGGTCCTAGAATATTGCCTTAGTAATATTATCATCTAATCTGTCATTTATTATATACTATATGAGTATGTACAGCTGCTAGGATCATCTATCTTTCACCATGCTAAATTATTGAAATATGTGTAAAGAAATAGAGGAAGATTGATGTATTGATTTGTAAAACCTTGTCTTATAGAGCTTATATTATTAAAGTTTGAAGATGTTCCGTTCTAATTGCTGAACATAAGGTGGAATGTTGAATCTATGCTCATAACTGTTTTGTGAGATTGTCATGTTCTAGTATCATCTTGATTAAGAGCTTTGTTTTAATATGGTGGCTTGTGCACTAGGCCCTTCCTAGCTCAAGTAGTTGCAATCTTGTATAGATAATAGAAACATGATGAAGTGAATTAATATGTTCCTTTTGGAAAAGTTATAAAGGGATATGAGAATATGATGATTCTTGTTAGGAGTGTACTACTTCGATGTTAGCATGATTGTCAGTATGTGGTTGTATGAAAAATGCTGAATGTTCTACAAATAAAAGAATTTGATAACTTCCATGATAGTATCTAAAACAAAAGCTTTGGAATTGTGTACGCGACCTTTTAGACCTCATAACTTAGATGGTAGCTGAAATTATTTTGAGTAAACCGACGTGTTGAGAAGTTTTATCAGTTCTTAAAAGATTTATGAGTTGTGGTCTTCAAATTTCTTTCGTTGGAATTGTCAAGGTAATATCGTAATCGAAGAAAGTTGTTCTCTTTGTTAAAATAAAGATTGAGGGAAAATTATTTGAGGTTGGAGTCAAGTTGTGTAACTTTTACAGGTGTGTTTGACTTCTTATTTTCACCGCATAAGAGTTTCTTGAGTTTAAAATGGCGATGTTGTGTTTTATCGGTTGTTATTGGATATTTCTCTCCTTGAGGGGCATGTGCCTTCAACTGTGATCTTATATTGTGTTTTCCAAGATTATCGCTATTATCCTTGGCCTGGTGTTAATTGCGAATGGTAACACCTTCCCATGTGTTGAATTTACTTCTTCTTGCCTCTTCTAAGAAAGGAGTAACCGATTTGGGTTGCAAAGTCCTTTGGGATGTGCATGGTAACTGGTCGGTGTGATTATGTGATTGATTTGGGTGAGATTGTGGGTGTCAAGTTGCTTGCGATTCTTAGAGTGATAAAGTGATTCTGTCAAATATTTCTCGGTGAGGATTTGATATAAAAAAGGTGTTGCCTTTGGAGCTAACTAGTTATACTGTTGCAACTAGAAGAACCTATAGTAAATTGTGGTTCAAGAGTGTTACGATCATTTGGATGGAACATTAGAATTATTGAAAGTATGAGAATCTTGATCAATTTTATTGGAGTATCGTGATTGGGTACTTGTAGGGGGTTAGTAGGAGGATTATGATGGTATAGTAATGAGATTATAATTGTGAAGAAGTCTAATTGTTATGTGAATTATTGGGATAGTACGGATTGTTGAATTATTGCCATGTATGACTTGGATTCAGTGGGTAACCCTCTAGGAGTTAGAATCTTCATACAGATAATCAGGTTGAGATTATGTTTTCATGTGGTAGTTAAGGATTGAGCATGGTTGATTGTGGAAATGTTAGTCACCGAATTCGAGAGTCTTGTGTCAAATATATTGTAACACACCAGCCAAACATTGGCCTGAAATGCTACTAAACTAACCATAAAACAAATCTAACTAGTTGCTTACTACAAAATTTGTGAGTCTCCTTTGTTTATTGACTAAAACTGAGTTCTAACAATTATAATCAAGAGGTATAAATAATCATAAGCATTGTAATTAGTAATAAATAAAACTACTATCAAGCTTAACCAAAGCGGAAGCAATATAAAAGTTCTAAACCTTTATTACATTTTAGACCTAGCGGTCATAAAACAATTACCACTCTAGCAAAAGAATAATTAATGTCGAAAGTTCTCTATTTCTTCTATGGTGGATAATTCGTGCAAGTGCAACAACGCTAATCCTCCTTTATTCCCATGCATGCTGTCCTCATGAAAGTACCTAAAACAATCAACAAACAACAACGACGAGAAGAGTGAGTACAAAGACTCAGCAAATATAATAAGCAGTAACAAGAACAATCATGAATATCATCTCACAAATTTATCCATCAATCATATAATGAAACATGCTATGCAATATGATCAAAATCTCTTTATCTCTTCTCTTCGCATTTTACCGTGACGCGGTGTGCATCCGTCAATGCACACCCATGCTGTACCATCCGATACGGGGACCAGTGCCAATACTCCACAAGTATGGGGACCTTTAGCCCGTCATGACATCAACATGACGGGACCTCGGCGCTTGGTCATCTCGTGACCAAGACTTCAATATATCGGCATGATGCATATATGTGAATGTCTCAATAAAATAAAAATTGCATTCACCATATCCATGCATCATAAATACTCATAATCACTTTCAAATGCAATCGACCATAAACGATATCAACATATCATTATCATATCATGAACACATATACTCACAATTTAGATCAAATATCATCCATTCCTCAAACATCAACAATTCATCAAACATCAATAATCCACACCATCAATCATAAACCATCATTATACTTGCCTTAACCGCGAGAAAACGGAGGATGAGTAGAAGGTGCAACCCGGAATCCGTCCTCCTCCTGAATAATAATTATAATATTTGCTAAGACAACAGAAGTGGGTCTTTAGATAAAAATAACAACACCCTTAAACTAACCCAACATATTTAACTTGACCCAAACTCAAATCTTCCTCGCCAACCCCGACTTCTACAGACAGTCACCTTGAAAAATTCATAACTTTTGATACAAAGGTTCAAATGAGGCGTTCTCAGATTCTATGGAAATATAATTAAATTATCTAACTAAACCTATTTGGGGAGCCTTCCATATTCGGCCATATTCTACCCGATCCAACCAGTTTTCCTCAATCTCTATGTATCTCGGGACAGCGCACTAAAAATGCCGTAACTTCCACCGAAAAAATCGGAATTTGGACTTCTTGACCTTTCTGGAAAGCAAAGAAAATTATCTACAACTTTCCTAATATGAAGATCCTCTGATTCGCCAGTTTACAAATTTCTAAAATCGATCTACCGAATCCCGTCGGGAAACCATCCGAGATGCAAAACAGTCAACTTAGAAAAATCATAACTTTTGCTACGCAACTCGGAATCACTCGTTCTAGGACTTCATGGAAAGATAATTTCGTCCTCTACAATTATCTAGGAGGGGTCCAGACCTGAATCCCCACGGATCTAACCCAAAACCGCCGTCTACCACATTCTGTCCTAGCAGTCCAGACTGACGAAAATTGCTATCAAGATCAAAGAATATTATTCTAATGGGAAACAAGGATTACCCCTTGACGAATAGATGAAGAACACGAAGATCTCCTCCGAATTCCTCCTTTTCCCTTCTCCTCCTTTTCTTCTCTTGATCTTCTCCTCCTCCGGATCCGAATGTCTTGTGACGATCTCCTCCTCCGCTTGATTGGCGGCACAAGAGAGCTTCTTCACCAACAATGGAGGGAGGGGAGGGTGCTGCTAGAGGAGGGGGGCGCAATGGAGGAAAAGAGGGAGGGTGGCTACCAAGGGGAGGCGGCTAGGGTTAGGGAGGGCGCCTCCCTCCCCTTGGCTTAACTTCCCACAGGCCAAGGCCCAGCCCAGGTTGTCCTATTTTATTCGAAAACCCTCGGGAAAATACTATTTCATTCTTTTCTTTTAAAGGTCCTTCTCCCGATTAACCGATTAATCGCAAAATCTTTTCCGGTATTACACAATTAATCGTTCAACTCTCGAATCGCTTTTGGGGTATGACATTCTACCCCCCTTAAGCAATTCGACCCAATTCTTTCCGTGCTTACACTAAGGATTAATCGCAACTAAAAACTTGACCATACTAACACGCATAAGTTGTGATTATCTTCGGATATTGCTCACGTTTGGACTTCAATTCCTAGGTTGCCTTTCTCTCATGCATTGCGACCAAATACATTGACATACTTTAAAGTTTTATTCCTCCATGCTTGCATCCGTGCATAGATTCGGAAGATCCGGCGGCATGCCCACTTCCGATCAAGCCATGATCGTGAGGGGCCCGACGATATCTGGTGAACTTCCCTTTGGTATCAACCTCACCACTCCCTTGGTGGGAGATACTCTCAAGCCCACTTCAAGTTCTAAATCCCTTCTCCTCGCATCAGCATAACATGTTCTGCCTACTCTGGTAGCCAACAGATTCTGTCTCACCAAGGCCACTCGTTTGGTCAACCTCCAAATCCTCGCAACTAACAGAAGCGATTAAATATACCTCGGGTTATTATTATTCCCTTTGGTAACAACTAGCACAACGCATGTAACTCTTACTCCAACTATCAATCGATCTTTTTCCTTAACAAGGAGCACCTCCTTTAACCCGGACGCTGTGATTGCTCAAAGTAAACCAACTAACGAGCAGAAAATGAGGATTCAACATAAAAACCTCTCCACCTTGAATTAGGTAGTTTGCAAATAAACAACATTTAAGTCTAAGGAGAATCATTCAAATGTCAAGATCAACCTTTATATATATACATATATACATTCCTAGGAATAAATTTTCTTTTGATCCACAAGATTCCAAATCATCACATACTTCAACGACTCGGTTCTCTTAAATTGGCAACATCAACTCTATGCTCAAACCGGTGCATCCACCACGCCTATGCAAAAGGACTCTACTATTCTCACAATACCATGCTCTAGTCAACCTCTCTATCCACATGTTACTTTAATGCATAATATCAAATGCACCTCATCGTTAGTTTCACCCACATTCTCTTCACCACAATTCTTTAAGGATACACAATCATGAGATTCTCACCACACACTCATTTACTACACCCAAAGGATACTATCATGGTTCATCACACTATTTAGAATCCACCCATTCCATTATTCTCACACAACATCATTAGCCACCCGGTCCTAGTATTGATCACCAAACCAAATCTTCCATCTCCGTGGTTCCTATTCATGTACTTCAACGTAATTGATACAAAAACTCTCGAATTCGGTGACTAGAATCTTTCACAATCATCCATACTCAATCATTATCAACTATGTAAAAACATATTCTCAACCTGATTATCTGTAGGAAGATTCTAACTCCTGGAGGGTTACTCCCTGAATCCAAGTCATACATGGCAATAATTTCAACAATTTCTGCTATCCCAAAAATTCCCATAACAGTCCGACTCTTCACAATTATAATATCATTACTACTCCATCATAATCCTCCTACTAACCCCTTACAAGTACCCAATCACGATACTCCAATAAAATTGATCAAGATTCTCATACTTTCAATAATTCTAATGTTCCATACAAACGATTGTAACACTCTTGAACCACAATTTACTATAGGTTCTTCTAGTTGCAACAGTATAACTAGTTAGCTCCAAAGACAACTTCTTTAAATCAAACCCTCACCGAGAATTATTCGACAGAATCAATTCATCACTCTAAGAATCTCATATAACTTGACACCCACGATCTCACCCAAACCAATCACCTGGCCACACCAACCAGTTGCCAAACATATCCTAAAAGGGCTTGCAACCCAAATCGGTTACCCCTTTCTTAGAACAGACATAAAAAGTAAATTTTCCGCACATGAAAGATGCTACCAATTGCAATAGACACCAGACCAAGAGAAGTGGCAATGATATTGGAAAACGAAACATAAGATCATCGTTGAAGGCACATGCCCCTCAAGAAGAGAAATATCCAATATCAACCAATACGAATACAACATTGTCATTTTAAACTCAAGAAACTCTTTTGCAGTGAAAAAAAATAAGAAGTCAAGCACACCTATAGAAGTTACACAACCTAACTCCACGACTCATAAATCTTTTAAGAACTAATTAAACTTCTCAACGCGTTAGTTTGCTCAAAACAATTTTCGACAGCATACGCAAATATCAAAACTTTTGATTCAAATAGTATCGTGGAAGTTAT
This sequence comes from Bonia amplexicaulis, assembly GCA_036346245.1. Taxonomy (NCBI): domain Eukaryota; kingdom Viridiplantae; phylum Streptophyta; class Magnoliopsida; order Poales; family Poaceae; genus Bonia; species Bonia amplexicaulis. The sequence goes on along the minus strand of CM070738.1, from coordinate 10,547,390 downwards.
CAAATTCTTTTATTTATAGAACATTCAACATTATCATCACAACCACATAGTCCATCATACTAACATCAGAATCATACATTCTTAACAAACATCATCATACTCTCAAATCACGTCATAACTTTTCCAAAAGAAACACAAGTAAACACTTCATCATGTTTCTATTATCTAGATAAGATTGCAACTATATAATCTAGGAAATCCTAGTGCATAAGTCATCATATTAAAACAAAGCTCTTAAACAAGATGATACTAGAACATGGCAATCTCACAAAACATGCTAGTATAAATCTCTTATTAGATTTCATATATTCAATTCATATTGATGCTCCACTCTAATTTAGCACAAATTGATTGTACTCTAGTCATTACTTAGCAATAATTGATTATTATTCTATTATAGCAACAATCATGATCCTAACTCCGGTTTACAATCATAAAACAATCATGAGCATAGATTCAGCATTTCATCTTATGTTCAGCAATTAGAACGAAATAACTTTAAACTTCAATAAAATCGACTTTGTAAGACAAGATTCTACAAGTCAATACATCAACCTTCATCTATTTCTTTATACATATTTCAACAACTCAAGCATGATGAAAGATTTATGAAACTAGCGGTGAACATGCTCATACAAGTATCTAAATAAATGATGATTAAAGGTTAATATTTCCAAGACAATATCCCAACACCTCCTTACTAATCATTCCAAATGGTCAGATTAATTACTAAAGACAGACATAATTCAATTCATCCAACATGATAGAAATTTAAACAGTCATGATAATCATTCTAATTCTCTTTTGCACACTCCTCAATAACTTCATGAATTCCAATCATGAATAGACAAGTTATTAATCATAGTTCTTCTAAAAACTATTACAAGGCAATATCAAATTAATCAATTACACTTCAAAGTTGCTAGTGAAATTAATTATGCACTACGCTAACATATACACTTGATAATTCATACTTTATGAATTAGTTTATATGATTACCACCTTTCACTTAAGCATAGCAAAACACCATAAATGTTTTTAACACTCTCTTTCGAAAGAAGAGGAAAAAAATAAACTTCAACACTCGAAATAATCTAACGAAAACGTAGATCCAAGACTTTCACATGTCAATGAGTGTTGCAACTCAAAACTTGCATCACTAAAAGAAAATACTAAGCGAACCAATAAGACATGAATCACAACAAGACAAAACTCCTACGAAGGGACCAACCTTGCAAATGAACAGTAAGCACAGGTAGCAAAAGTATCTCATTAGTCCGGAAGAAACAATAGCTGCTTCAAGGAACAGGTAGAGACCAATTGCATACCCTCAACTGCAAGAACCACAAACTCAAAAGAAATTCAAGATGCGCAATAGGCCAAGAATTGGCGAAATCAACTTAAGGATAATAGCAACTTTTCTAAGAAACTCACCATAGCGTCTCGCAATTAAGTTACTTGAGGTAACTACATTGCTAATCCCCATACTACAAACAAGTGGTATAATCGGCAAAGCCAAGGCAAGACAAACAACATCTACATCTTAACAATGATTATCCTCACTCATAACAGTCATAGGAGCAAAACATAATCATACAAGACTATCAATAAGCGTACAAGATTATCTCCTAATGTAAATCATCAATACAACATGTCAAAATCATAAATGCAATGCTTGACCCATCCCATCCTACTGTGCAAGTGTGTCAATTTAATAGTTTAATTACCACGGACCTAAAGCCCACTCGATACCAATCTGTAACACCCTGACCAAACATTGGCACGAAATGCTACTAAACTAACCATAAAACAAATCTAACTAGTTGCTTACTACAAAATTTCGTGAGTCTCCTTTGTTTATTGACTAAAACCGAGTTCTAACAATTATAATCAAGAGGTATAAATAATCATAAGCATTGTAATTAGTAATAAATAAAACTACTATCAAGCTTAACCAAAGCGGAAGCAATATAAAAGTTCTAAACCTTTATTACATTTTAGACCTAGCAGTCATAAAACAATTACCACTCTAGCAAAAGAATAATTAATGTCGAAAGTTCTCTATTTCTTCTATGGTGGATAATTCGTGCAAGTGCAACAACGCTAATCCTCCTTTATTCCCATGCATGCTGTCCTCATGAAAGTACCTAAAACAATCAACAAACAACAACGACAGCAAGAGTGAGTACAAAGACTCAGCAAATATAATAAGCAGTAACAAGAACAATCATGAATATCATCTCACAAATTTATCCATCAATCATATAATGAAACATGCTATGCAATATGATCAAAAATCTCTTTATCTCTTCTCTTTCGCATTTTACCGTGTCGCGGTGTGCATCCGTCAATGCACACCCATGCACGTACCATCCGGTGCAGGGACCAATGCACATACTCCACAAGTATGGGGACCTTTAGCCCGTCATGACATCAACATGACGGGGACCTCGGCGCTTGGTCATCTCGTGACCAAGACTTCAATATATCGGCATGATGCATATATGTGAATGTCTCAATAAAATAAAAATTGCATTCATCATATCCATGCATCATAAATTCTCATAATCACTTTCAAATGCAATCGACCATAAACGATATCAACATATCATTATCATATCATGAACACATATACTCACAATTTAGATCAAATATCATCCGTTCATCAAACATCAACAATTCATCAAACATCAATAATCCACACCATCAATCATAAACCATCATTATACTTGCCTTAACCGCGAGAAAACGGAGGATGAGTAGAAGGTGCAACCCCGGGAATCCGTCCTCCTCCTGAATAATAATTATAATATTTGCTAAGACAACAGTAGTGGGTCTTTAGATAAAAATAACAACACCCTTAAACTAACCCAACATATTTAACTTGACCCAAACTCAAATCTTCCCTCGGCCAACCCCTAACTTCTACAGACAGTCACCTTGAAAAATTCATAACTTTTGATACATAGGTTCAAATGAGGCGTTCTCAGATTCTATGGAAAGATAATTAAATTATCTAACTAAACCTATTTGGGGATCCTTCCAGATTCGGCCATATTCTACCCGATCAAACCAGTTTTCCTCAATCTGTATTTATCTCGGGACAGCGCACTAAAAACGCCGTAACTTCCACCGAAAAAATCGGAATTTGGACTTCTTGACCTTTATGGAAAGCTAAGAAAATTATCTACAACTTTCCTAATATGAATATACTCTGATTCGCCAGTTTACAAATTTCTAAAATCGATCTACCGAATCCCGTCGGGAAACCCTCCGAGATGCAAAACAGTCAACTTAGAAAAATCATAACTTTTGCTACGCAACTCGGAATCATGCGTTCTAGGACTTCATGGAAAGATAATTTCGTCCTCTACAATTCTCTAGGAGGGGTCCAGACCTGAATTCCCACGGATCTAACCCAAAACCGCCGTCTACCACATTCTATCCTAGCAGTCCAGACTGACGAAAATTGCTATCAAGATCGACGAATGGATGAAGAACACGAAGATCTCCTCCCGAATTTCTCCTTTTCCCCTTCTCCTCCTTTTCTTCTCTTGATCTTCTCCTCCTCCGGATCCGAATGTCTTGCGCGAACGATCTCCTCCTCCGCTTGATTGGCAGCACAAGAGAGCTTCTTCACCAACAATGGAGGGAGGGGAGGGAGGGTGCTGCTAGAGGAGGGGCGCAAGAGAGGATGGGGAGGCGCAATGGAGGAAAAGAGGGAGGGTGGCTGCCAAGGGGAGGCGGCTAGGTTAGGAGGAGGCGCCTCCTCCCCTTGGGCTTAACTTCCCACAGGCCAAGGCCCAGGCCCAGGTTGTCCTATTTTATTCAGAAAACCCCTCAGGAAAATACTATTTCATTCTTTTCTTTTAAAGGTCCTTCTCCCCGATTAACCGATTAATCGCAAAATCTTTTCCGGGGTATTACACAATTAATCGTTCAACTCTCGAATCGCTTTTGGGGTATTACATATATCAAGTACATATATACATAGTAGCCCTAAAGATGGAACATTTGGGTGGATGTTCTATACTAGAACCTTGGAGGCCAATGTATGGTTGGATAGAATCCTTTGGGTGTAGTAAATGAGTGTGTGTGCTGAGAATTTCAAGTTGATTATCCTTAAAGGATTGTGGTGAAGTGATTGTGGGTGAACATAACGATGAGGTGCATTGAAAATTATTCGTTAAAGTAACCTGTGGGTAGAGGAGTTGACTAGAGTATGTGATGGTGAGAATAGTAGAGTCCCTCTACAAAAATGTGTTGGATGCACTCGGTTTGAACATAGAGTTGATGTTGCCAATTTAAGAGAATTGAGCTAGTATGGTATGGGATGATTTGGAACCTCGTGATTCAAGAGGAAGTTTATTCCTAAAAAAAATATTTTCTTCGGTAGCAAAATGCTCTTTTGATTCTTGTTTGAGCTATGTGATGATAGCAAAAGTCTTGTGTGGTTTGAAAAAAAATGATAATGGATGGGTTTGACACTTGAGTGATTCTCCTTTGACTTATATGTTGTTTATTTGCAAACTACCTACCTGAGTGTGGGGAGGTTTTCGTGTTGAATCCTCATTTTTTTCTCTTCTTTTGATTTGACCCTTCTGATGGCGAGTTAGGTGTGGTGTGGTTGCGATGAGAATTCTTTATGTTCGATTGAATTCTATACGTGAAAGAGTGGGTTTACTTTGAGCCCTGTGGTGCGCCCGTGTTTAAGGGGGTGCTCATTGCTAAGGTAAAGAGATCGATTGAGAATGGAAACATGTGTTATATGTGTTGTGCAGGTTGTGTGGGTTGATACAAAAGGGAATGATCACCCAATGTATATTCAATCGTTTCTGTTAGTTGCGAAGTTTTGGGGGGTTCGTGTATCACAAGGACCACCTTGGGTCCTAGAGTGGTGTACTCAGCGCTTTGTACGACCCAATATCGAGGGAGAACTTGAAAGATCTGGAGTGTGGGTTTCATTAAAACCGTTGACCAACGAGTAAAACCAACTACCATTCAAGAATTAAAGTTGCACCATTCAAGTGTTTTGGGCGTAAGTTGAGCAGTGGCCTTAGTGAGGCAGAATCATTGGTACGCCTGAGCGGGTGAAAAGTTATGCATATGTGAGGGGCAAGGATCGGGAAGCTGGCAAACCACTTGGATCTTCTAGAACCTATGCGCGAGGTGCAAGCATTTAAAAAAAATTACTACGTCAAGGTGCTTTGGTCGCAGCAAACAGAGAGAGAGGCAACTTAGGAATTGGAGTCTCGCATGTGTGAGAATTACTCACAACATGTGCGTGTTAATATGATCAAGTTTACTTGTGATAAACCATTAGTGTAAGCACGGAAAGAATTCGGGGTCGAATTCTGTTTAAGGGGGTAGAATGTAATACCCCAGAACGATTTTATTAATTACTTATTTTAATTAAAGAGAAGGGTGTCAAAAGAAAGAATAAAATAAACTGTTTAGCGGGTTTTCTGAAAAGTTAAGGCAACCTGGGCCTGGGCTTCGGCCCAGGTGGGATTTTTCTAGCCCAAGTGGGGAGGGGAGGCCTCCCCTTAACCCTAAACTCCCCACCCCCTGCGCCTCCACCCCTGCCACAAGCCGCCTCCCTTGCTCTCCCTGCCGCGCCGGTGTGTCCTGCGCGCCGCCTCCTCGCCGTTGCGCCGTGGGATTGGGAGACCATGGAAGAAGAAAGGGAAAAGGAGAAAGAAGAGAAGAGGTGGAGTTCGTGGGGCGTTCTTCATGTTCTACAACGATTCATCAAGGGTAATCCTTGTTTTCCCTTCTAGATGAATAAATTAGTTGGGGTTGAAATTCGTCGGTTTTCTGGGCTGTTGGGACAGAAATTGTTAGTCGGCAGTTTTGGGTTAGATCCGTCGGGATTCAGGTCTGGACCCCTTCTAGAGAATTGTAGAGGACGTAATTATCTTTCCAGGGAGTGCTAGAACGCATTATTCCGATTTGTATAGCGAAAGTTATGATTTTTCTAGGGTAGCTGTTCGGCAGATCGGGGTAGTTCTGGACAGATTTGGATAGATCGGTTTGGGCGACGAAAAATAGGGCGATTCAGAAACTCTTCATGTTAGGAAAGTTGTAGACAATTTTCTCAGCTTTCCAGAAAGGTCAAGAAGTCCGGATTTCAATGATCTGGACGAAAGTTATGGTCGTATTAGTGCGCTGTCCAGAGAGTCCGATGTGATTATAGATGTTTTAGAAAAGGGTTTGGTACGGATAGAAAATGGCAGAATCTGGAAGGTTCCCCAACTAAGTTTTGTTAGATAATTTAATTATCTTTCCAGAAATTCTGAGAACGTTTAATTGGATTTACGTACTGGAAGATATGAATTTTTGAAGTCGGCTGTCCGTGAGCGGGCAGAGTTGGCTGAGGGGAGTTGGGAAATTAATTGAGATAAATTGTTGGGGTAATTGGGGTTGTTGATATTTTGTATCTAAATACCCGTTACTGTTACGTTAGTAATTATTAATTAATTATTCAGGAGGAGAGCGGATTCCGGGGGTTGTGCCTTCTGCTCGTTCTTCATTTTCACGCGGTTGAGGCAAGTATATCTATGATGTGAATAAACTATGTGATTTATGGTTATTGATTGTTTGGATGATGGTTGAATCATGATTGTTTAATTGTGAGTTTGAGTAAGTGATGAGTTGATAATGCTATTTATGTTCTGTTTACATTATGGCATTTATGAGATTAATTGATGCGTAGTATGTTGAATGCACGTTTTTCTTGTTGATACATTCACATATATGCATCATATTGAGAATTATTGAAGTCTTGATCATGTGGTGATCAAGCGTCGAGGTCCCCACACTTGTGGAGTGTGGGCAATTGGTCCCTGTACTAGATGGTACAGGCATGGGTGTGCATTGACGGATGCACACTCCGCATTACCGGTAAAATGCGAAAGAGAAGAGATAAAGAGATTTTTGATCATATTGCATAGCATGGTTCATTATATGATTGATGGTTAAATTGTGAGATGATGTTCATGGTTGTTCTTGTAATTACTTATTATTTTTGTTGAGTCGTTGGACTCACTCTTCTTTATTGTTGTTGTTGTTTGTTGTTTGTTTTAGGTACCTTCATGAGATTGGCATGCATGGGATTAAAGGAAGACTAGAGTTGTTGCACTTGCACGAATTATTCACCATGGAAGAAATATAGAAATTAGATTATATTTGTTGAGTAGCTCAAGTGAGATTTGGCTTATAACTAAGAGGTTAAATTGTAACAAAGAACTAGAACTTGCTTATTTTGCTTCCGCTCATTAATTAAGTTTCATAGTTGTTCTACTTGGTATAGCTTATATGGATTACGATTAATTATATCCTTTGATTATGCTTGTTGGAACCTTGGAATTAGACAATAAACAAAGGAGGTTCTGCCGAAATTTTGTACGGTAATTTAGTTTATCTTTATTATGTTGTTAGTTTGGTAGCATTCTAGGTCATTCGTTTTGGCTGGGGTGTTACACTCCAAGCATATCTTCTAGGCTTTGATCCACTCATTCGATTTGCCCTCTGGTCTGGGGATGATACACTATGCTAGTATTCAAACTTTTTCCAAAAACCTCTTGTAAGCTTTTCAAAAAATGTGAGGTAAATTGGGTATCTCGATTTGAAACTATCCTTTTAGGCACTCCATGTAGATACACTATCCTGGACATATACAACTTTGCTAATTTATCTACCTTATCAATTAGGGGTGAAAATGGATCGAGTACGGATGGATAATGGCTCTGTCATATTTGTTTTCATATTTTTCCTAGATGCGGATACAAATACAAATACCCCAGATACGAATACAGATACGAATACGAATTGAAATGAATACGGTCACGAATATTTTTCAGAATATGAAAAGCCCTTAAATTGTATGCCAAAAAATTAATGAAAACATATACTATATAATTTATTTGATGCAAACATTCATGAATTGTTCATATTTTCATCAACTACACAAAACATTGGCGCTAGCAAGCTGCATTAATTAGTTCATCATAAACATAACACATTAACACTTAGTATACCACATTAAGCCCATAAGTCATAACTCACAAGTCAGCATGCATTCACACTTATTTCATCACATACGTAAAACTTATCACCCTTAGTTCATACATAGTTCATTCATAACATACGTAGTTCAATAATACCAAGATATCATGTCTCAAAAAAATGTATAGTAGTAGATCAGCAAGACAACAACATGCCAACATCTTGTCATCTTTCTTTTTCACTGTTCATGTTCTAATGAAAAATCATCTGTTCAATTTGATACAATATCCCAGATTACAGATCCAGCTAGTTATGAGCAATGTCCAAATAGAAACAGTTGATAATCAGTTTAGCACTTCTGTTACTATGTTTTCTTTTCCTTTCATTGTAGCCTTGCAGGGTATGCGATGATGTACTGATATGAGATAACTGCATTTATACTCCAGTTTTGATGGATTATGAAGAAATTGGCATTTTTAGGGATGTGATTTTTTTCAATGAAAAAAATGATATTTGACAAAGTCTAAGGAATAAAATGTACACATCTACTCTTCCTTAATTCATTTTAGCAAATTTGATCTCCCAGATTAAACCATCGCAACATTAATATGAGCACTATCACACCCCAGACTGCTCTTGCTTGTTTATCTAGCTATATCACCATTTTGACAAGGCATGCAGTGACCTCAACAGTTGTTTTTACACAAAAAATAATTAACTAGTTTGGAGAGCCTCATCTTTCCTACTAAACATATGCTAGTACTCCAGCTAGCATATCCGAATTGTAAAGCACTAAGTAAAGCAAGCTTACCTCAATTGCTAGATTCCCTTATGTTTTCAGGCTGGAAACGATGGAACCAAATAGCAATTGCGAACATTTTAATAATATCCCAGGAAAAGTCAGTCCAACTTCGGTAGACGACCTGTAGGGGGATTCGGTAGATGGCAGTCGGCAGGGAACCTGAATGGAGGCATGGTCACTCGCATGGAATGATGAGTCATGGGCATATGGCAATGATGGACTGATGGGCTTCGACTAGCTTTGGTTGGGCGCTTGGCTATTAGGCTGAAATCCTGAATATCCGGTTTTGTATTATCTGGATAATCCGTATTTGTATTCGACATATATCAGGCTTATTGTATTCATATTCATTTTTGACAAAAAAATCTATATTCATTTCTGATCTGAGAATTATCTGAAGAAAATCTGATCCAAGACAATTTGAATTCGTTTTTGTTTGAATCGGTCGAAAACTATCCAATCTATTTCACCCCTCTTGTTAATGGTCTTTAGTGGTATAAAATGAGCAACCTTGGTGAGGTGGTCTACTATAACCCATATCGAATCATATCTTTCCTATGACTTGGGTAATCTGGTGATAAAATCCATACTGAATTCCTCTCACTTCCACTTGGGTATGGGTAGTGGCTGTAGTAGTCCTACTGGTCATTGGTGTTCGACTTTCACCCTCTGATATACACAATACTTAGCAACAAACTTTGCTATGCCTTTTTTCATTTCAGACCACCAATACCTTTGCTTTAATTCTTGGTATATTTTTGTGCTTCCTGTTTGTATAGTGTAGGGTGTTTCATGAACCTCTCTAAGTATTAACCCTTTTAGTGTCTTATCATTTGGAATAACCAAACGCTTTCAATACCATAGGATTCCTTGCTTATCCTTATAAAATTCTGTAATGGCACCTCTCTCTATGCTATCCCTAATTTCCTAATGCCTCAGCCTTCTTTCCGAGCTGTCCTAACTTGCTCTTCCAAGGTGGGCTTTACTTTCATGGCAACAACATAACCTTGTTCTACCAATCCTAAGTTAAGGCACTGAAATTCTTCATGTAGCACATGTTGCTTCTCCTTAATCATGATGTCGTTGTCGTAGGACTTCCGACTCGATGCATCAGTTACTACATTTGCTTTGTCGGGGTGATAATGTATACCATGATCATAATTCTTGATCATCGCTAACCACCTTTTGTTGTCTTAGGTTTAGATCTGATTGAGTGAATATGTACTTCAAGCTCTTATGGTCTGTATACATCTTGCAATGGTTTCCAATAAGGTAATATCACTAAATCTTTAGAGCATGCACTACTGCTGCCAATACCAAATCATGAGTGGGACAATTCACTTCATGAGTTGTTAGTTGTTGTAAGGCGTATGCGACCTTTCCTCCTTGCATCAACACACATCCGAGTCCATGGCGAGATGCATCACAGAAAATATCAAAGTCTCGGTATATGTCTGGTAAAACTAGTACCAGGGATGTGGTCAATCTCTTCTTCAATTCTTGAAAACTATCCTCACATTTTATGTTCTATCCAAACTTCTTTTCTTTCTTAAGAACTTGGGTCATGGGTCCTGCAATACTGGAGAAATTTTTGATGAACCAACGGTAATATCCGGCCAAATCAAGAAAACTATGGACTTTCATAACGGTCTTAGGTTGCTTCCAATCCAACACATCATTAACCTTCCATGGGTATACTACAACTCCACCTTTCGATAGTACATGTCCCAAAAATTCCACTTCTTTCAACCAAAACATGCACTTGCTGAATTTTGCATACAACCTATGCTTCCTAAGTTGCTTCCTAAGCTTTTCTAATACTACCCTTAGGTGATATTCGTGCTCTTCTTCACTCGTCAAATATATGAGTAAGTCATCTATAAAAACTACCATAAATGTATCCAAAAACTCCATAAATACTTTGTTTATGAGGTTCATAAAGTAAGTAGGAGCATTGGTCAATCCAAATGACATCACGGTGTACTTGTACAAACCGTAACGAGTGATGAAGGCTATTTTTCAGATATATTCTGGTTTGATCTTAAGCTGAAAATATCATAATCTCAGGTTAATCTTAGAGAAAACTCAGGCTTCATTCATTTTGTTGAACAAATCATCAACCCATGGCAGCGGGTACTTATTCTTAATGGTTACCTCATTCAGGGACCGGTAATCAACACACATCCTTAAATTCCCATCCTTTTGCTTCTCAAATAACACTAGTGACACATCCTTAAGGTTTTGTTGTCGCTGAAGTTCTTCATGCGGTACTACCGCTCAGTCAACGTCGGTACTACCGCTTCTCAAACGATACTATCGCTCAGCAACTGAGTGCACAAGCGGTACTACCGTTCGGTTGACCGGAACTACCGCTCAGCGGTACTACCGCGTGTCACAGTGGTACCACCGCTTGCAGTCAGACCAGGTCTGAATCTGCATTTTCTGGACTATCTCTCTCGGCTTTGTTTGCTGATCTTGTTTTCACTTTCTAGTGAAAGTTTACCTTCTGTCTTCATAGCTTCTGTAGCTATTGGAGAAAAAGAGTTTGTGGATACTTGTGGGGGTGATTTTTGAAGGCACCATTCACCCCCCTCTGTTGCCATTTCGGTCCTACAATTATGCTGAAAGGTACCTTTCGGACATGTGGTTTTGCTCCTGAACGCACGTGATTTGCTTTGCTTCGTCGGTAGAGGCAAGTAAACGTAGCGGATGTGCTACCGTTTAACTCGTTATTCTTACTACTTGCAATTTGCATGATTATCATAATTTGATATATTATACCATGGTTGCATGATTTCTAAATGAGGTTATGGTAGCAAATATTGATCAATTGATATGTTTGAATAAATTGCTTGTAGCCATGCGAAAATTTGTTTAATGTGCTAAATGCGGAATATGAGAATAAATATGTGGTGGATATGTGGTTGTGGATATGATGTGGAGTATGTGGATTCTCCGTTGAGGTCGGAGTTCTGGTGGTTTAAGGTTATCATATCATTCATAACATATCATGACATTTGCATTGTGGATGTCACCGCACTTAGCCGCGACTGTACCGGTACAACATCGTACATTGCCGTAATATGATGCACACTCTTATCCTATTGGGAAAGGGTGCAGTGGAGCATAGTATGATAGCATTCATATGCATTGAATTGTGGATGGAATAATTGCATTTATATGCTAACTGATTAAAAACTTATGAGGTATGACTCGTGGGAGTCTGTGGTGGTTAAATGCTTGTGGACACGAATTGTGGTTGTGGTTATATGAAATTATAAATGATGATGTATAATTGTTTGTAGTTTGAATAGCCTGTTAAACAGTTTGCTTGCTAAAATTTTTATCTCACCCTTGTTTTCCCCCCTACAGGTGGTCATTGAGCATGCATGGAAAGGGTAAAGTGGCACCATATTGATGTACTTGGATCATAGATTTATGTTGTAATAAAGGCGAAAAGATTCTATTCTTTTACCTAGCTATCTCGTCAATGAGTACTTCAACTTAATAGTGTTGAATTTGTGAACTGTTCTTTTGGTTAATAGGTTGGAGTTGATTTTAATTAATGAATTGTTATCACTATCTTGTTTTCCCTTAGTTGTTTATGCTTCCGCTTATCCTATCTTGTTTAGGAATTGTTGCCAGTTTATTTTATCTTGTAATTTGGCTAATTGTGAAATGGTTTCAGTGACATCCTAGAGTAATGTGTGTCCTGGGGTGTTACAATCTGCTTACTGTAGAGCAACTGATGCCGCCTGCTACACACGATGCATACTAAATCACACCATTGTAACACCTCGGCTTATCAAGCCCAAGATGTCACCCACAACTACTAACACTATAAATTTCTACCAATAACCAAGTAATGGCAATATTATAGCTACAGACCAAATAGTAAATGGGGGACTAGTAGAATAAGTGTAGAAATGAGCTGTCTGGCTCTCTCCTTTCCCAAGGCTACATATATATATGGCCATAATGTCTGATTACAATGATACCCTCTAGAGTGGCCCACTATGTCAGGGGTGTAGATGTCTTTTAACATGCCTTATTGGGCCTCTTGGCCTAGTAGGCCGAACGGGTGTAGGTGGTTCCACCCCTATAATAGGAGCATCTCATGGTAATGAGCTTCACCACCTGTAGGCTGAAACCATGTCGTCAAGCCTTTTGGCCCCCTTTCCTGGTGCTTTATACTACGTAGAGTTCACATGGAGGCCCTATTTATCACTACGCGATGGAGGTACTTGGGTTGCTAGTTGGCCTATAGAACCTCCTTTGCTGCCAGGGCTCACTACTCGTACGCTCGTGCTAACGCCATTGCCATATGAAGACTGGCCGGGCTTTGAAGCTCGACGTCCGTGCAGATCAGCTCCATTAATGCCAGTGTGACGAGATGCACTTGTTGATGGGGTTGGAGGTGTTCCGTGCGGCAAAGTATTGCCAAGAAGGTGAGCTGATACTCCTCCATGGTCCCGGTTTGGCATAGCTTCTGGAGTTCGCCAAGAGGGTTGTGCCAGATGAATGGCCCAAACCTCAAATTGACAAACTCTTTGAAATTTCACCAGTTCAGCTTGCCCTCTCGTGCTCTAGTTGGAAGTAGCACTGTTGCACAACATTGGTCAGGTGGTACGAGGCGAGCCAATCTTTCTCAGATTCTGGCATCTTCTGCCCTCGGAAGAACTACTCACAAAGTTGCAATCATCCCAAGGGGTCCTCTTTGCAGTCGTATGTCGGGAGCTCGAGCTTGTGGCAGCGTGGGGGCTGACTACCTTCTGCCCTTGCTGCAGCGGCCTAGCCAGAGCTCTAGCCACCGCTTGGTAGGGACAATAGTTCTTCACTTGGCCACTTCTCTAGGTTCACCACGAGATCACGTATCCCGGTAAATTGCTCCGGAAGGACACAACGGTGAGATCCATGTTTGTGGATGCCACCGTCAGATGAGCAAGTTGCTCCATGATGGCCGCAAGTTGCTCCTCTACCTTGGTATCCATCTCGATGCACGAGACCGCTGGCTTTGATACCAAGTTGTCACGGCCTGTGCCTGATAGGGAAACATCTTTCGGTTTGCAAAAATATTTAGAGGGCAGCAAAAGAGACGAAATGAGTAGAATTTCATCATTTTGGCTAAAAATTCGGACGAAATATTCAAACATCATTTGAATTTTGAAGAGATTTTAACCAAAATTTGGACAAATATTCAAACATCAGTTTGCTTAACCATGACCGCTCCTTCTCCTGCCCCACCAGCACAGCGAAGCACCCCGCCGGCACACCGCATGACACCCTATTTCTCCTACTGGTGGCGCTGACCCATGGTGATGGAGGGCAGCCTGAGCCGCCGCCAGAGGGCGGCCTCCTTTGGTGAACTATAAAAAACTAAAGAAAACAATTAGTTTCTTGATGTTTGAGAAATTAACAAGAAATAAATCAATCATGATGCATCCGCACACAGAGAAGGAACAACTGATAGATTTTTGAACATGCAACAACTGGTAGATGAATAAACCTCAACTGCAACTAAATCTGCACACAGACCTGCAACTCCCCGTGCAAGGATTGAAGTAGCTCCCCATCAAATTGATCAGAGAAGAGGGAGAGCTGCGCCACTGTCGAATCAATCGGGGAGGAGGGGGAGCTGCGCCGCCGTCAAATCGATCGGGAAGGAGGGAGAGCTGCGCCACTATCGAATCAATCAGGGAGGAGGGGGAGCTGCGCTGCCGTCGAATTGATCGGGAAAGAGGGGAGCTACGCCGCCATCAAATCGATTGGGGAGGAGTGCTCTGCACAGGCACTGCAAAAGGGGAAATAGGGATCGGCATCGGGAGTTAAACACCAAGGTAGCCAGGTAGCTGGGCTGTGTAGGCTTCATTGTGGACTGTGGGAGTGCGGGTGTTGGGCTATATGTAGCTGGGATGTAAATTCAAATGGCGATGAAAAAATTGACAGAATGATATTTCTTTCATTGGCCAACGAAACGGATGAAAAATCCAAAATTTTGGTGAAATTCCGCCGAAATTGTTAACATTGGTGCCTGAGTGCAGGTCGTACTTGTGGAAGACCGGAGGCTTCGGATTGGGCTGTTGTCCTGGCATCGTGATAGCTGAAAGGAGAAGCGCACAGGGTGCGCAAGGAGGTAGAGGAAAAGCAGTAGGTGGGGAGTAGAGAAATAGAGAGGGATAGGAATAGATTGATAATTCTTCCTTGATTGCATTGATAACATATGCTTAGCCTTACATAGCCGGCATAAGCAGCAGTTTTGGAAACAAATAACTAATTCCATCTATAAAAGATTGGAATCTAATCAAATCATAACTTCCATCTATAAGACATTGGAATCTAATCAAATATCCTTAAGGGATTGATATCTAATCAAATTCTAACTTAACAATATTGCCATGACACTGCCTAAGCAGCCAGCGTCCTAGCTGTCCATCGGACATAGTGTTTGCCCCACATGACATAGTAATTGTCGGTTTATTATCAATTGTTCTAACGATAAAATATTCATTACCAATTATCTACTCTGTGATTAAATGGAGAAGTTATCCTTTTTTCTTAAGTTTACCAATTATCTTTTCTTAAGTTGAGAAAATGTCAGATACATGTGACTGCCTCCAGTATGATCGTGTATATAGTGTTATTGTGGAATTGTCTATGAAAACATGACAAGAAGATTGCAGATAAAAACATATCACCGCTCTTGATTCTTCAACATCGCTGAAATCCTAAAACTTCCTGGCTAAGATGAACGTAGGACATTTATCTACTAACTGAAAGAATAGTTCCGTAGACAGAATATATCCATACTGGCTGTTAGCTATTTTACCATAGCACTGGTTACATGCGGTCCTCAGAGCATCTTTCCTCCAGTTGGCAGTCGTCGAAATGACAGAAGCATTCAGATTCAGGATGCACCGTTTTATTGTATTTATGGACGCGTTATAGTCACAAACTCAGGCAAGAACAATTGGTGCAGAACTTGTTTGCGATTAGAATCTTGCTGCCTAGCTTTGTTTTCTTGATCCTACTTTGAACTCCGGATACTACAGTTAACTGAGATGCTTCTCTGCTATGTAATGTGCTTGAGAGGGAGTGGCATGTGATCCTTAACAAGGCACATAGCTTCCTGTCAAATGATTGAAGTTATTCACAAAGTTAAGTACAGAATTAAGTACATGGATCAACGTTGTGTGAAAAAAGCACGAGAAATTATACCGTCAAGGAAATACACACCGTTGCTCTATATAAAAAGCGTGGACAAAGAACATGATGTCTATCGTAGTATTGACTTCCTTAAGCCTATTCCCTGTATTTCGAGCGCCCTTTCCTCTCATCAGGAAGACCCTTTCTTTCTTGTTTTCTTGCTCTGCTTCTTGCTTCTTTCGCCCGTTTCTCCCCACGTACGTCTCCACCGACATGCCCACTCATGTCTGCTGTATGTGCGGCGACGTCGGCCGGACTGGCTCTTCCGGTGCTGTCGCTGCATGCCACAGCCTGCAACACTTGTACGTACGCCCATATCTGCCTCCCCCGGATTCTTCTTCCTCTATCTTTCTTCCTGCTTTGCGTTGCAAATCTTGGCCAGTCTCTTGCGATTCAAAAATGGCGAGCACGTGGAGGACTTCAGTCTCCGGCTCCAGGGTGTCGTCAGCGACCTTCGCCTCCTTGGGGAGGAGTTGTCGGAGGAGAAGGTGGTCCGCAAGTTACTGCGTGTTGTTCCCCGCAGGTATCGCCAAATCGCCTTGTCCATTGAAACCTTGGTTGACCTCAGCACTCTGTCCATCGAGGACCTCACCGGCCGGCTCCACGCTGTCGAGGACCGTGGAGAGTCGGACGATGAGGAAGGAGACCAGGTTCTACTCACGGAGAAGGAATGGTCGTCGTACAACACCAAGAATACCGGCATGTCCGCCTCTCGCGCCGCTGTGAACAGCGGGAACACGTCGCTAAGCCATACGTTGCGCCTGCTGCATGTTTGAGTGCACCTACTGCCACAGCCTCTGGGAGGTCCTCCCGCGATTCAGCCTCCGCGACTTTTGCCTCGAGGAGGGTACTCACCCGTGGGTCATGAACTGCTGCCCTAGAAGGGGCAGCAGTGACGTTGCCGAGGATCTGTGGTACTGCTCACTTTTCTGCGTAGTTAGGACTTAGGACATCGTCTTGTAGATCGATCTAGTTACTCTCCATGTACGCCTCTATGCTTGTTTAATGTTTACACTGAGTCCCTTGCTTCGAAAATGCAGGTGGGGCATGAGTTAACTTTCTGATCAATGAAGCCAGTGTTAGTTATGTCTTGGAGGACCAGGGTCTCAAAGTCAATCAGTCTGACATGAATCTTTGATATCTTTTCATAGGCACTGTTCTTGTGATTTCCATTCTGTTTTTTTCGTTGTGGTTACCACTATGTAACGTGAAACAGATACAGTGTGGAATTGGTTGAATGTTAAGACCTATGGTTTGTTTCTTTAGGAACCTTGATATGTATACTGATAAATTCTTGATTATTTTGTAACTTGGATGGCGACTGTGTATTTACTATTTAGTTATTTATTAATGTGATTTCTTCAGCTTCTGCATTAGACCTCATTTTTGTGCAGTTTTCTTATTTTTTTCCTTGTAGTACGTTCCCTATTTGAACGGAAATCTTTCTTTTTCAGTATACTGGATGATTTCACTTCAGACAGTCATTCTGAACCATATTGCCACAGTTTTAGTTTAGTGTTTTTATTTCAAAATCGCAGTTTTAGTTTATTTGATCTTGCACAAATCCGTCTTCTCATAGAAATGTAATAAGTGTTTTTTTAATAAGAGCATTTCATCAGGTTATTTCTTAGTTGATACTGATGACAAGCTTGCCCAAGCTGAATTACTGTAAAAAGCAGAAAGTGGATACCTGAAATTCACTATGAGTTTTAAGATACTGGAGTACGCATAGAGATGGCAACGGGCACAAACCCGCTGGGTTTTGCTATCTCAAACACGTGTCCACAAAAATTGGACGTGCCCGTTAAAAA
Organism: Bonia amplexicaulis; assembly: GCA_036346245.1. NCBI lineage: Eukaryota > Viridiplantae > Streptophyta > Magnoliopsida > Poales > Poaceae > Bonia > Bonia amplexicaulis. The sequence goes on along the minus strand of CM070738.1, from coordinate 10,529,567 downwards.
ACCCATACCCGTGACGGGTGCAGATTTTTGCCCAGACCCATGCCCACTCGGGTACTTGGTACCACAGGTCGCCTGTGCCCGATAACATTGTCAGATTGCGAGCAGTGCAGTGCTTAGCAAGTCAACAAAAAGTTCAATTTATGTGCTACTATGTATGAAATAAGCAATGACAAATCCACAATGCACATCACTAGTTCACTCCATCAATTCTCAGTTCATAGTTCATTGGTATAACATATCATTACAAGTTTACGGTTCACAACTCAGTTAAAACCAAAAGTAGAGACATCAACTGCTCCTTGTACTTGACTAATGGGCTATAATTTGGATTGGTTTGCACAGGAGGTGGGAGTGCAGGTTTATAACTCCTATGGATCGGGTTTATATTACCCATGGGTTTACGGGTTTGGGTACTATAGGAACATACCCGAACCCGCAGACCCGATGGGTTAGCTTTTTTGCCCATTAAGAGACCCATGGGTTAGAAAATTGACCCAGATCCATACCCTAATAGAGTAAAAATCCACTGAGTATCGGGTTTCGGGTATCCATTGCCATCTCTAAGTACACATCAGTCAACAGTCAACACTGATTTGATGAGTTGATAAGCAAAAGTGATTTTCCTGGAGTACCACTGAAAACTAAATGGTATTAACTGAAGGATAGTCTTAAAACCTGAGAGAACAACCACATCGACTGGTTCGACATATACAAGAACAGAATATTTCGTTAACAGCCATTTTACCATATATACCGGTTCCTAATAGTAAAACTAGTTACAGTGGTTCATGCTGGTAAAAACTAGGAGCACTACACAGACTATATTTCGTCCTCTTTGCCTAGAACCGGATGCCTTCTTATTTAGTATGCATTATTGTTTTACTGAACAAAATTTCATCGACAGTTATCTGTCATTCAGTAATCAAACCGAGGATTTCACTTTTGCTATGTTTTGGATGGGAAGAGATTTGCCGATATTCCTTACGCAGATGTAACTATTTCCAATATATCCATATATAAATACTGTTATTTATACAAAAATATTGGCAAAAAGACTGCGGACAATGACAATGACAGCGTTAAAATCCTAAAAGCTTGGTCAGTACCAAAGGTTCTCTTTGCTATGGAAATTAGGGCATGTTTGGATATAGGCTACAAGGTATTGCATCCATTTCGCAATATAAGTATATTTTTTTAAGATGTGTCGTTTTACAATGTAATTCCATTAAGAAAACCAAGAGTGTATTTATTACAATATTTTCACTCTCTATCTGTGGTTTAATATTTTAAAAGAGGTTTAATACTTAGATTTGGTGTTATTACATATTTAATAGGGGGCATCCATGGTCTAGCCATTACATATTTTCTTAGATTTGGCGCTTTAACTTGCATTGTGAAACAGAGGGAACAGTTAATTTTATAAGGCCAGCTCTGCCCTTGGGCAACATGGGCCATGAGCCTATGAGAGTAGGACAGCAGCAGCAGCCCGTGGACTCCCCCATAGTCTGCTCACGTCCTGAAGCCACTTCCCACCGAAACACGGCTCGGGTCCCAGCGTTGTGATTGTTTCCCTTTGGCAAGCGGGTTGACTTCCCCCAGTCCACTCCTCGCCAAGGCCGTAAAAACAAAATCTGGAGGCTCACGAGCTACTTAAGTTCAACTTATTTTAGATTTGATTTAAACTCGGTTCGAACTTTAAACGAGCCGAATTTGAGTTTGAACTCGAGCTCGCGAGTTTCACCGAGCCGAGCTCGAATAGTTCGCAAGTCTCGATTCGATCTTACATAGTGATACATATAATTCTTGTCGAGCTTACTTGAGACGAGCTCGAGCTTTTCTTATTATTAAAAATTAGTGTATGTTTGAATTATTTTGACTGTTATCGAGTTTAGTCGAACTAAACTTAAACTCAAACTTGTCTTATTATTGAAAATTAGTACATAATAAATTATTTTAATTGTTATCGAGCTTCAACGAGCCGAGCTCGAGCCTACTCGAGCTTAGGCCGAGCTGAGCTCAAGCCGGAGTCTAGGTTCGGACCCCAACTCGAGCTCGGCTTGAGATTCTACCGAGCTCGAGTCTGGAAGATCAGCTCCTTTGAGCTCGGCTCGTTTACAACCCTACTCGCTACGGCTTTCCCACCAACATCGCTTTAGTCATTGCATCCGTTATTGGGCCTCTTCTTTTCAGGTTTAGTTTTTTGTTTTTCTACAGTAACCAACTTTTAAAAGAACTGTCTTTTTAAGACGAGGTATATAAGTTGATTGTGGTACACACTGTAAAGACTTCATCAATATCGGTTAAAATCACACATGAGTTGCTCTTACTCCGTACTTTTCTCATGATTTTTCTATCAGTTATTACTATTTATTAGTTATAGCTAAAAATCACTGGCCGAAAAAAAAAACAGGGCCATCTCTCTGCCACCGTTTGCCATTGAAGCTCCCGTGACCGGCGGGATGTTCCCGAGTCAGCACGGCCATCTAAAAATTTAATTTTTAGGTTTGTGAATCGTAATCGCAAGACACCGGCCCTGCGGGCCGTGGGGTTCTCTCCCAGCCTTGCAGGCCCAGCTAATTGGGCCACAGCGGCTCGCAGACCCCCATCAGCAGCCGCCCCAACTCTTTCTACCCTTGCCACGCGCAGCGTAACTCCCCACGTTCGCCGCCCCTTGTTGCCCACCGATCGCCGACGCCGAGCCGTGAGAGCTCGCCGCCGCCTCCTCCCCTTGTCTCCCACCGGCCGCCGCCTCGGGCTCTCATCATTAGACCCCGCTTGGTAAACACTTCGCACTCGCTACTCCCTACTCTCCCCCTCTTCCCTGAATCCTCAGGGACCTCCTCAATGTTCAAATGAAATGTGGGCTTGCACGCTTGGTATTTAATAAGTCGACCTTTTGATCTCTAAAAGTGATTGAAGTTATGTGTTTTCTTTCTATATAATGTTAAGGAATTAACGAATTAGGGTTACAATCATACCATGGAAATTGGTTGTGGCGTGGGTAGAAATTGGCGTTAGGTTTTCGCGGTTAGAGTTCAGCCCGGGGCGTGGCGGATTCCTTGTTCCGCCACTTCTCCTGTGCCTCCTCACTCCAGCTGACCGCCACCACTCCTCACTCTGCCCCCATTCGTGGCCGTCGCCACGCTGCCTACACGGTCTATGGCCAGCCCCGTGCTGCTGTGGCACACGCCTTGGTCGTCCCAGCTTGGCGCGTGGAAGCTAGGTTTATAGATTTCTAAGTTTGAAGTTTGTCCATTGTAATGCTAACTGCTAAATATCATTACTATTATAAAAGAACGAGTTGGTGGTTATACGTCCATTCTCCTCCAACCGCTCTATTCCTTTAACTTCTCATCATTCTTCACTTTCCAACCGATCAAAGCAATTCTCTTCTATAGTACGATTATTTATACATTTAATGAGCTCCGTTGCAATGCACGGGTACATAACTAGTTTTACTACAAGTGTTAATTGCTGGGCTTTTTGTTGTATAGAAGCCTAGAGGGACATTTTATGCCTGTTGCAAAAGGTGACAAACCCTGAAATAGTTTGACTACTCAAGATAGTTGTGATTCACAGGAACAGCCACATGTTGCGCTTAACCTAGATGGTGTTGTTGCTGCTGTGAGTTGAAGATGTTAGAGATAATGCGAGGAGATAATTTTTGTTGAGGGGCCACTATTTTCCTCACAGCTGGCATTTTGTGGTTCTATTTTGATTTATCGGTTAGCATGGTACTCAAGTATTATATCAACTGTTGAGTACTTTTACTGTTGTTTAATTCGGTTGCAGTTTAGCACTAGTCTTAATTAGTGATATGTTAGCCCCATTCGTCCTCTATTTCTGGCTCCTCCAGGTCACGAAATGTTGTGCCCTTGTCTCCTGCATCTAGCCCTTTTCCCCTTAAAAATCAGTATCATCAAGGACTTCATTTTTTTTTTCGGATAATATGTTATCCCTTGCTGCTGCTTCCTGAAGCTACAATATTTCGTTCAGTGAGTAGTGACATTGGCAGTTCAAAACAGTTTCTTGGAGACCACAGCGGTGGTTGGACATGATTGATGACGAGGCTGACTTCGGCAACATCATTGATGCCCCAGCAAAAGTGCAAATCGCTGCAAAGTTCCATCCCAAGGTGCAGGCCAAGCCCCGAAAGCCATCTGTGACATCCAGATCTATAGCGCCTAATCCTCCTGTGGAAACAACTGATGAAAAGGTGGGAGCTTTAAGTAAAGACAATGCTTCTCAAGAACTTACTATCAATCAGGAAACACCATCCTTGAGGCGCCTTGGTAGCAAAATTGTTGGTGATGCAACTGATTTTAGGGGTATTCTTGACACACCTTCTGAAGATGGGCTGACTGTTTCCCTGGGTCCTGTGAGTAATCCCGATGGGACATTGGATTCTCCAACAGGTGGTGTTACTGCTATAGATAGGGTTTTTCAAAATGAAAAGCACAATGATGATCCGTCTGAAGTAGCTATGCACCAAGAAAACTTGGTGGTTTCAGATACGCAAGCATCATCAACCCCTTCAAGTGGCAAGACAATTGGTGATTTAGCTGACTTTGGAGGATTTTCTGATACACAGGTTGAAGAGGAAAGAGTTGCAAAGTTCCAGCCAGAGATTCAGGTGAAACTCAGCAAGGCAGCATCCAAGTCACAGAAGACTAACCAAAAGGCAGGAGACTCTACTATAGATGTGGTCTCACAAAACAAAGAGGATGGTAATAATCAGACAAGATGCAATAATGAGCAGCTACAAGCTCCTAGACATCAAGAAATTGTAAAGACCTCAGATTCTCAAGCATCCTTGGGAACGGATAACAGTACAGTTGATTTAGCTAACCTCAGCGGCATCCTTGAAGAACCTGTTCAAGAGGAAGGAGCTGTGAGGTTCCAGCCTAAATTGCGACTGAAGTCTGGTAGGGCTTCTTCCAGGGTTGCTGGGACTAACGATAAAGCTGCTGCAGCTACTCCGGAAGTTGGGTTTTTCGATGTAGATGTGGTCTTTCGAGATACAGAAGATGATAGCCATGGTGAAGGCCACAGCGATGATCTGTGTCTAAAGCGTGCAGATCAAGAAGGCATTACAGTTCGAGACATTTGGCCACCACAGGTTAGTGGATATCAAGAGGTTTTCAGTAAAATTCCATTGATATTTCAAATAACTGCATAAAGATTGTACCATTGTTCTCCATATTTGATTGTTTTTAGGATGTGGATGCTATTGTTTATTTAGACTCTCATGATGAGCATGGTGCTCGATCGATCTTTGGAGAACCCTCAGGGGTGCGCTTGTTTTACTTATCTTCTTCTTGAACTTGTGGCATATCTTGTAGTCAATACTTATGACCTCTTTGTTTGCATTTGAGAGTTTTTTTAGTGTTTAAAGAAGTCCTTAAAGTAAATGAGACTGAAGTTAAGCCTAGTATGAACGCATGCTTATTGTTGCTTAAATATTGCATGCCAAATCATGTTTAGGCTGTGAATTGTACATGCTTGATTGCTTGTGCATATGCAGCCATGTTTGGGTCAATGGTCAGTAGTGCCGTTTGTTTAAGACATGATTTGTGTTTGGTCAAATACTTTTTCACAGGTTTAAATTTTGGGATGACTAACCTACATGCATCTGTAAGACTGTAACTTAAGCAAGTTACAGTCTTTTTTTTGAACTGTGGGATATAGGGAGCCAGATCATGTCCATACGATCCTTTAAAAAAATGCAACCTCTTAAAGCAATGCAACCATAATAGTGAGAAAAATGGAACAACTGACAGTAACGGAACTCCTGGAAACAAAATCCAACACACTTAAAATGAGAATGCAACACCGCACGTATAGTATTAGTGGTGTTACCTGGCATAACATTCATTCTGATTGGACCATACTTCATGTGCTGTTGACTGTGTATTAATATGTATAGCTTTGACCAGCTTTCCTGGTAAGTTCTCATAAGGTGCAAAACTATGTCTGTTACAGCTGAAGCCACCAATAAATTTCAACCTAATGTTGGAAGGAAAATCGCAAAGGAAAATCAGTATCGTTTGTTCTACCGGATGCTTCTGAGGGGGTTGCTCCTAATGACATTGCAACTGATGAAAATATAAACAACTCACCTCAGCAAACAGCTGAAAAGGTATGTGTATGCTGAAATTCACACTTTGTGGTTAGAGTATGTGATGCCATGATAATATGATATCATGACTTGAGTGAGTTATATTTGCCTATATATTTCAAGGTCTGTTCTCTTACCCTCTTATTTTTTTTCAGCATTGTATTACTGAAGAACGACATTCAAATGATCAAGAATATACTGATAGGAGAGCCAGTACCATGAGGGGAACGACATTCAAATGATCAGGAATATACTGATAGTGAGAGCCAGTACCATGAGGGGGAGCCATCAGAGCATGCTGTTGAACAACAACCAACATTGGATGCTGGAAAGGCAGGATTATCTATGAAACTACAAAGCAGGAAAAAGTTGCAGAAAGTTGGGATACCTGAGCATACTGCTGATGTTAATTTTGATGAAGACTATGTTGAACCTTCGGCAGTGGAACAAGATATTGACAGCGGTGATGAGTACACTGTTGGAGGCAAGCAGAAGGTCTTTAGAAAATCAAGGGGGAAAGGTATACGTAAAGAACCTTGGAGGAGTTCCAAACACACCTCGAAGGATTCTGCTGTAGATGAATCACAGCAGCAGAAGCTTCAGAAAAATAAAAGTGAGGTATCTTCACGGGGTTGTAAGAGAACCTTGAAGGATACATCGACAGAACAGCCTGAGAAGCAGCTTACGCACAGAATTCGTCAAAAGAGAATGGAAGGTAGCTGTATAAAATAGTAGCTGTATAAAATAACAAAGCATCAATTTTACATAATACAAGCTCTTATTTCTTGTATTTTGTGCACTTTAGAAGTCAAGACATTGCTGGAAACACCTGATCATGAAATAGATCGCATGAAGCTAAGTGCGACACATCTTAGGTTGTTACAAGAGGCCAGAGAGCGTATTAAGGTGAGTATTGTTGTGTTACGTACTTACGTTAATAGTTCTATTTCTGAAACATTTTTATGCTGTTGCTCATGGTTTTGTTTTGGGTCTTCCCAGGGTAACGAAATTCCATCAGGACCATCCTCCTCTAATCAAAGGTGTTGTACTTTTTTTCACTTCTTCAAATATTATGTATAATTATTCTCTGTGTAAACTATTCATTAAAGTAGTGTAGGATTCATGGATTCATCATTGTAGTACCACTCGTTATTTTCTATCCAGATATTTGTTTAAATGTAGCAAAATAAAAGAGTAATTCGATCCTTGCAAAAGAAAAAAATCATTGGAATGATGCTGTGGATTGATTTTTAAACTTTTTATTTTGTGTTGGAGACATCTCACTGTTTCAGATAGGTTATTTGAACATGACATTGCCGCTGCGGTTGTTGGTTCCAGCATATAAAAATTTGCATTCTTCAATTTGATGGGCTGCTAGACAGCTTCTATCACGTTTTGTTAGTGCTATGCGGGGTTCCAAATACCGGAACCGGGCACAATCTCGCCAGGGGCCGGTACCGATTACTGGCCGGTAACCGGAAAACCAGGAAAAAACCGGTCGAAATTCAATTTTTAAAATTTGAATTTGAAATCGGTAACTGGAAAAACCAGCCGGTTACCGCCTAAAAAACCGGAGAAAAACTGCTAAAAACCAGTTTTTCAAACTTGAAATTGGAAATTCCTAATACGTAACATGAAGTCAAGCACGGGCGGTGCATGCATCTTCCTAATACATTTCATTAATATTCAACAATGTAAATATCATTAGGGAAACTAACTTTTACATTCACAATTTTGAATTCGAATTAGATAAAAAACCGTCGGACTAATACATTCATGGCAAAAAGTATGAAGTCAAGTACGGGAGGTACACGCATCTTCCTAGTACATTCCATTAGTGTTATGCAATATAAACATCATTAGGAAAATCAACTTTAACATTCAAATTTTCAAATTTGAATTAAATAAAAAACCGCCGGACTAATACATTCATGGTAAAAAGTATGAAGTCAAGCACGGGAGGTGCATGTATCTTCCTAATATATTCTATTAGTGTTAAACAATGTAAACATCATTAGGAAAATCAACTTTAACATTCAAATTTGAATTAAATAAAAAACCGTTGGACTACTACATTCATGGCAAAAAGTATGAAGTCAAGCACGGGAGGTATATGCATCTTCCTAATACAATCCATTAGTGCTAAACAATTTAAACATCATTAGGAAAATCAACTTTAACATTTAAAATTTTAAATTTGAATTAAATAAAAAACCGCTGGTATTTCAAATCCCGGACCCCACCGGTATAACCGGTTACCGGCGTAACCGGCCGGTTACCGCCTATTTTTGGAACCATGGAGCTATGCACCTCATACTTGACCATACTACAATTGTTTCATCCAACTCCTGTACAGATAGCCAAAATCCTTTTACTATCTACCAATTCCTACCCTGCTGACTAGTGACTATAGAACCTTTTAGAGTTTCAATCTAGTCTTCTTTCATAAAGTCTATCTCTGTACTATATTTAGACATTGTTTTGTTTAAAATACATGTTTTTGCAGCACACTTATTTAATAATGTACTGAATGTGTGTTTGTGGAAAAGCTAATTGATTCACATGTCCTGCAGAGCTATTGCAAAAAAATGATTTAGTCAGTTCTACGGACATTTCCACTGTCCTGCTGTTGGTTAATGCCTTTTATCTTTCTTATGCACAGCAGCTCCCAACTTGGAGATACGGATGATTTTGATTTTTTTGGAGATAAGGAATTAGATAACTATGACAATGACAGAACAGAGAGTCACATAATAGAAAATGCAACCAAACTGAATTACCATTCCTACATGAACAAACAAACACGGGCCAAATGGTCAAAATCTGACACAGACTTGTTTTACCAGGTATTTAATAAATCAACCACTTGGGCAACTATTTTTCATTTTGTAAGATAAACAAAAAGTTTTAAGATGGTTCCCTGTATATGTTGGTGACACTACAATTTGTGTTTTTTTATTTATTCCGGTCCAGGGTTTGCGACAATTTGGTAGCGATTTTGCAATGATACAGCAACTATTCCCTGATAAGACCCGTAATCAGGTGCGGCAAAAATTTAAAACTGAGGAGAAAAAGCATCCGATGCAAGTTCATGATGCTATAATCCATTGCTCGAGAGGTGACAAATTGCTCTATAAGTGGTATAGGCCATATTCTGATTTCTGATTTGTGATCAAGCTTAACTTAATGCTTCTGCTTTGCAACTGTACACAGATAATTTGTATTTCAAAAAAGTAATCATACAACTCAACATTGAAGATGTGCTGCCAGAGATCAACAATACACATAAACAAGAGGGTGCATCAAATGAAGGAAACCCTGGAAATGAGGTTTCTTCTCAAACCAACACACACCTTGTTTATATTGAATTTATTTCATTAACCTTGTTTCTTTATTTCTCTGTAATAAGAACATGATGGATGATTTCATCAATGAGGAAGAGAATGGTTCAAATTGGTCAGATAAAGAGCCGAGTACACACAGATCTGAGGTCCAAGAAGGGGAGCATGTTTCTGCAAATGCTGGTGATGATCTTGCTGATGTTTTTGATTGGTACTAGCATGGTAATCATGATAAAATCAGGCAAACAGACCCAGGATCTCATGATTCTGCTAATCTTCTGAGCTGTGGACACGTTGTGTCAAATAATTTTTGCTCACAGGAATACTGAGATACAGATGCAAATACTACAATTCCCAGGTTGAAGAATATGATTTTCTTCCACTTTTGCTTTTAGGATGGTTGGAAGCGGAACATTGGGATAGTGTTCAGCAACACTGGGATGTTATCTGTTGCTTCCTTTGGTTAGAAATTCTGGTTCCCTAGTTTGCTAGTAGAGTAGTATTGTATATGTTGCCCATCATTTGATATTTGTGCAAAAAAAAACGATATTTTTTTAATGTGTCTGAGCTCTTTTTACGTTTTGTTCCCCCATGGGCCCATTAGCATGCTCTATTCCAATGTTTTCATGAAATGACCAATGTCATCAGCTGGGCTTGTAGAATTGATACCAGACAGGTTTTTACGTTTTGATGGAAAGTTGGTGGCGCACCAACTGGATGGTTTTGATTATGTTTCTGTTGAGACTTGATCCAAATTTCTTGGCAGTGCGCACTGTGATATACACTTGAATTACCTCAATGTAAACTGATATATGACTTTGGCTCTGGACAGGCTCATTTTTGGAGAATGGTTGGCCCATTTGGCACATTTTTTTGTACTAGAACTAGAATGGTCAAGCTCTTCACCGCAATATGTCCTAGCTTTTTAAACAATGTACTTTTTATTTATGAGTTGGCTACAGCAGTTTGTATCAGCGTTTTGTAAACCGGAACCTGACCCGAAACCCAAAACAAGAGGGGGATTGGTTCCGGTTTCTAGGTGAAACCGGTCAAAACGAGCCGGTTTTTGGAACTCTGATTTGTAATATAATACAATGAAAACATGTCCACACTGCCTTCTATTGCTTTGTCATGTAGGCCATTTGACCCGTGAGCTTGTGAGTTTTCTTTCTGAGCAGTAGCTAGTGACAGATGTTCTTGGGGGACCAAGATTTGCAAATGTAGTACTGGGTCTGAAATGAATGTTCGTCTTCAGGTACCGACAGTTTTATGGTTTATTTTCTACTCTTTTCTTTGTAGTTTCTTGTCTGGAATGCAAAACATATATCATTTGGCTGTTAGGAACCTTCATGTGTACACTGAGTTTGCGATTTGTGGTATGAATGCGATATTTACTGCAATATCATTTGCTGCATTTTCAGAAATGGCATGTTTCTACAGGCCACTATTCTGTTGCTGCATTCCCTGTTTGTACTGATTTTTATTGAGTGTACTGGATACTAATCAACTGTCATGTGAGGTAGCTGTTCTGATCCATTTGTTGAAATGCTTGGCTAGCTTACTCATGAACATATTGTTACTTCCAGATCATAAGTCCATAACTGAGTTAGAGACGCAATTCTGCGTTTCTGATCCATTTTCTTGCAATTCTAGTTCAGTTACTACATACTGCTGGATGCTATCAACTGAGACAGCCATTCTGATCCATTGTTGCAAATTACAATGCTTGTTTAGTTGCGGATAGGAAATGAAACGGTAATTCTTTTTTTTTTCATATGAGCATGCCTTCCTGATATTTTGCACCTAATATTAAGATCAAGTGTCTTTCCCCCTCAAGGATCAAGGACTGTGGACTGGGCTGTGTAGGCTTCATTGTGGACTGTGGGAGTGCGGGTGTTGGGCTATATGTAGCTGGGCTGTAAATTCAAATGGCGATGAAAAAATTGACAGAATGATATTTCTTTCATTGGCCAACGAAACGGATGAAAAATCCAAAATTTTGGTGAAATTTCGCCGAAATTGTTAACATTGGTGCCTGAGTGCAGGTCGTACTTGTGGAAGACTGGAGGCTTCGGATTGGGCTGTTGTCCTGGCATCGTGATAGCTGAAAGGAGAAGCGCACAGGATGCGCAAGGAGGTAGAGGAAAAGCAGTAGGTGGGGAGTAGAGAAATAGAGAGGGATAGGAATAGATTGATAATTCTTCCTTGATTGCATTGATAACATATGCTTAGCCTTACATAGCCGGCATAAGCAGCAGTTTTGGAAACAAATAACTAATTCCATCTATAAAAGATTGGAATCTAATCAAATCATAACTTCCATCTATAAGACATTGGAATCTAATCAAATATCCTTAAGGGATTGATATCTAATCAAATTCTAACTTAACAATATTGCCATGACACTGCCTAAGCAGCCAGCGTCCTAGCTGTCCATCGGACATAGTGTTTGCCCCACATGACATAGTAATTGTCGGTTTATTATCAATTGTTCTAACGATAAAATATTCATTACCAATTATCTACTCTGTGATTAAATCGAGAAGTTATCCTTTTTTCTTAAGTTTACCAATTATCTTTTCTTAAGTTGAGAAAATGTCAGATACATGTGACTGCTTCCAGTATGATCGTGTATATAGTGTTATTGTGGAATTGTCTATGAAAACATGACAAGAAGATTGCAGATAAAAACATATCACCGCTCTTGATTCTTCAACATCGCTGAAATCCTAAAACTTCCTGGCTAAGATGAACGTAGGACATTTATCTACTAACTGAAAGAATAGTTCCGTACACAGAATATATCCATACTGGCTGTTGTCTATTTTACCATAGCACTGGTTACATGCGGTCCTCAGAGCATCTTTCCTCCAGTTGGCAGTCGTCGAAATGACAGAAGCATTCAGATTCAGGATGCACCGTTTTATTGTATTTATGGACGCGTTATAGTCACAAACTCAGGCAAGAACAATTGGTGCAGAACTTGTTTGCGATTAGAATCTTGCTGCCTAGCTTTGTTTTCTTGATCCTACTTTGAACTCCGGATACTACAGTCAACTGAGATGCTTCTCTGCTATGTGATGTGCTTGAGAGGGAGTGGCATGTGATCCTTAACAAGGCACATAGCTTCCTGTCAAATGATTGAAGTTATTCACAAAGTTAAGTACAGAATTAAGCACATGGATCAATGTTGTGTGAAAAAAAACACGAGAAATTATACTGTCAAGGAAATACACACCGTTGCTCTATATAAAAAGCGTGGACAAAGAACATGATGTCTATCGTAGTATTGACTTCCTTAAGCCTATTCCCTCTATTTCGAGCGCCCTTTCCTCTCATCAGGAAGACCCTTTCTTTCTTGTTTTCTTGGTTTGCTTCTTGCTTCTTTCGCCCGTTTCTCCCCACGTACGTCTCCACCGACATGCCCACTCATGTCTGCTGTATGTGCGGCGACGTCGGCCGGACTGGCTCTTCCGGTGCTGTCGCTGCATGCCACAGCCTGCAACACTTGTACGTACGCCCATATCTGCCTCCCCCGGATTCTTCTTCCTCTATCTTTCTTCCTGCTTTGCGTTGCAAATCTTGGCCAGTCTTGCAGTGCTAAGCCATACGTTGCGCCTGCTGCATGTTTGAGTGCACCTACTGCCACAGCCTCTGGGAGGTCCTCACGCGATTCAGCCTCCGCGAGTTTTGCCTCGAGGAGGGTACTCACCCGTGGGTCATGAATTGCTGCCCTAGAAGGGGCAGCAGTGACGTTGCCGAGGATCTGTGATACTGCTCACTTTTCTGCGTGGTTAGGACTTAGGACATCGTCTTGTAGATCTCTAGTTACTCTCCATGTACGCCTCTATGCTTGTTTAATGTTTACACTGAGTCCCTTGCTTCGAAAATGCAGGTGGGGCATGAGTGAACTTTCTGATCAATGAAGCCAGTGTTAGTTATGTCTTGGAGGACCATGGTCTCAAAGTCAATCAGGCCGAGATGAATCTTTGATATCTTTTCATAGGCACAGTTCTTGTGATTTCCATTCTGTTTTTTTCGTTGTGGTTACCACTATGTAACGTGAAACAGATACAGTGTGGAATTGGTTGAATGTTAGACCTATGGTTTGTTTCTTTAGGAACCTTGATGTGTATACTGATAAATTCTTGATTATTTTGTAACTTGGATGGCGACTGTGTATTTACTATTTAGTTATTTATTAATGTGATTTCTTCAGCTTCTGCATTAGACCTCATTATTGTGCAGTTTTCTTATTTTTTCCTTGTAGTACGTTACCTATTTGAACGGAAATCTTTCTTTTTCAGTATACTGGATGATTTCACTTCGGACAGTCATTCTGAACCATATTGCCACAGTTTTAGTTTAGTGTTTTTATTTCAAAATCGCAGTTTTAGTTTATTTGATCTTGCACAAATCCGTCTTCTCATAAAAATGTAATAAGTGTTTTTTTAATAAGAGCATTTCATCAGGTTATTTCTTAGTTGATACTGATGACAAGCTTGCCCAAGCTGAATTACTGTAAAAAGCAGAAAGTGGATACCTGAAATTCACTATGAGTTTTAAGATACTGGAGTACGCATCAGTCAACACTGATTTGATGAGTTGATAAGCAAAAGTGATTTTCCTGGAGTACCACTGAAAACTAAATGGTAGTCTTAAAACCTGAGAGAACAACCACATCGACTGGTTCGCCATATACAAGAACAGAATATTTCATTAACAGCCATTTTACCATATATACCGGTTCCTAATAGTAAAACTAGTTACAGTGGTTCATGCAGGTAAAAACTACGAGCACTACACAGACTATATTTCGTCCTCTTTGCCTAGAACCGGATGCCTTCTTATTTAGTATGCATTATTGTTTTACTGAACAAAATTTCATCGACAGTTATCTGTCATTCAGTAATCAAACCAAGGATTTCACTTTTGCTATGTTTTGGATGGGAAGAAATTTGCCGATATTCCTTATGCGGATGTAACTATTTCCAATATATCCATATATAAATACTGTTATTTAAAATATTGGCAAAAAGACTGCGGACAATGACAATGACAGCGTTAAAATCCTAAAAGCTTGGTCAGTACCAAAGGTTCTCTTTGCTATGGAAATTAGGGCATGTTTGGATATAGGCTACGTGGTATTGCATCCATTTCGCAATATAAGTATATTTTTTTAAGATGTGTCGTTTTACAATGTAATTCCATTAAGAAAACCAACAGTGTATTTATTACAATATTTTCACTCTCTATCTGTGGTTTAATATTTTAAAAGAGGTTTAATACTTAGATTTGGTGTTATTACATATTTAATAGGGGGCATCCATGGTCTAGTCATTACATATTTTCTTAGATTTGGCGCTTTAACTTGCATTGTAAAACAGAGGGAACAGTTAATTTTATAAGGCCATCTCTGCCCTTGGGCAACATGGGCCATGAGCCTATGAGAGCAGGACGACAGCAGCAGAAGCAGCAGCCCGTGGACTCCCCAATAGTCTGCTCACGTCCTGAAGCCACTTCCCACCGAAACACGGCTCGGGTCCCAGCGGTGTGATTGTTTCCCTTTGGCAAGCGGGTTGACTTCCCCCAGTCCACTCCTCGCCAAGGCCGTAAAAACAAAATCTGGAGGCTCACCAACTACTTAAGTTCAGCTTATTCTAGATTTAATTTAAGTTCGGTTCGAACTTTAAACGAGCCGAATTCGAATTTGAACTCGAGCTCGCGAGTTTCACCGAGCCGAGCTCGAATAGTTCGTAAGTTTCGATTCGATCTTACATAGTGATACATATAATTCTTGATGAGGACATCTCTACTACATATTCATCGTCCACTTCAAATGTGCATGGCAAAGCTATTGATAAGGCTCCAGAAGGTCCTATGACAAGAGCAAGAGCTAAACTACTTCAACAACAGGTGCTTTTGTTCCTTAGAGATTCTTCTATTACGTTAGATGAGAATAACATACTACCTACTGCAAATATGTTATGCCTTCTCAGATTTGAAGCAACAGAAGATCAAGTGGAGAAGGACCAATCTACCACGAGTCATAAGAAGGAGAGTCCATGCCCGTTTGATGGGAGATCAAAAGGGGAAGAAGCCTAAGGACTTAAACTACAAGCTTTGGATAAGATTTACAAGCCAAATTCGGACTTCCCACGTGCTCAATCCAATTCAAACTCGGATTCAACTCAGAATTCAATTCGGAATCGGTTCGGGACAGCCTGACAGGCAATTACTAAAAAGGCCATAACTTTCACAAACGGAGTCCGATTCAGGTGTTCTTGTACTCGTTGGAAAGATAATTTCAAGGGCTACGCAGTGGATCTGACCCCACCTTCAAATTCATCATGCATAAAAAGTTATGACCGAAATATTGTGACGGCTTAATTTTAGGTTTTTCCTTTTGTGTGAGTTTGTTTCCAAATACATGTAGGGATGAGTTGGAGTTGGTTTAGAACCTCTTGGCCAGCCATGAGGTGAACATGTTACTATATATTGAGAGTTAGACCCCCATTGTAAGGAGACCACGTTTGAGAATAATGAATCTACTAAAGTTCGTTCGAGTTTAGCATTGCTACCGAAGTTTCATAGGGAATTAGGAGTGGTTTTCTTCAATCAAGATTGTTCAGCCTTTCCGTTGGGAATTGGGTGCACGATAGATCTTCGCTTGGTGGTCGGCGAAATCAACACGAGTGTATTTTGGCGGATTAAAGAGTGTTCGTCCCTTGCATTGGCATTGGAGGATCATTACGATTCATCAAGACTCCCGTGAGTATCCATCCTACGTCGAAAAGATCGGACGACCCCGTATCAATTCTTGTCGAGCTTACTTGAGACGAGCTCGAGCTTTTCTTATTATTAAAAATTAGTGTATGTTTGAATTATTTTGACTGTTATCGAGTTTAGTCGAACTAAACTTAAACTCAAAGTTTTCTTATTATTGAAAATTAGTACATAGTAAATTATTTTATTGTTATCGAGTTTCAACGAGCCGAGCTCGAGCCTACTCGAGCTTAGGCCGAGCTGAGCTCAAGCCGAAGTCTAGGTTCAGACCCCAACTCGAGCTCGGCTTGAGATTCTACCGAGCTCGAGTCTGGAAGATCGGCTCCTTTGAGCTCGGCTCGTTTACAACCCTACTCGCTACGGCTTTCCCACCAACATCGCCTTTAGTCACTGCATCCGTTATCGGGCCTCTTCTTTTCAGGTTTAGTTTTTGGTTTTTCTACAGTAACCAACTTTTAAAAGAACTGTCTTTTTAAGACGAGGTATATAAGTTGATTGTGGTACACACTGTAAAGACTTCATCAATATTAGTTAAAACCACACGTGAGTTGCTCTTACTCCGTACTTTTCTCATGATTTTCCTATTAGTTGTTACTATTCATTAGTTATAGCTAAAAACCACTGGCCGTAAAAAAAAAACAGGGCCATCTCTCTGCCACCGTTTGCCATTGAAGCTCCCGTGACCGGCGGGATGTTCCCGAGTCAGCACGGCCATCTAAAAATTTAAATTTTAGGTTTGTGAATCGTAATCGCAAGACACCGGCCCTGCGGGCCATAGGGTTCTCTCCCAGCCTTGCAGGCCCAACAAATTGGGCCACAGCGGCATAGGCATCAGCCTCGCAGGCGGCCCCCATCAGCAGCCGCCCCAACTCTTTACCCTTGCCACGCGCAGCGTAACTCCCCACGTTCGCCGCCCCTTGTTGCCCACCGATCGCCGACGCCGAGCCGTGAGAGCTCGCCGCCGCCTCCTCCCCTTGTCTCCCACCGGCCGCCGCCTCGGGCTCTCATCATTAGACCCCGCTCGGTAAACACTTCGCACTCGCTACTCCCTACTCTCCCCCTCTTCCCTGAATCCTCAGGGACCTCCTCAATGTTCAAATGAAATGTGGGCTTGCACGCTTGGTATTTAATAAGTCGACCTTTTGATCTCTAAAAGTGATTGAAGTTATGTGTTTTCTTTCTATAATGTTAAGGAATTAACGAATTAGGGTTACAATCATACCATGGAAATTGGTTGTGGCGTGGGTAGAAATTGGCGTTAGGTTTTCGCGGTTAGAGTTCAGCCCGGGGCGTGGCGGATTCCTTGTTCCGCCACTTCTCCTGTGCCTCCTCACTCCAGCTGACCGCCACCACTCCTCACTCTGCCCCCATTCGCGGCCGTCGCCACGCTGCCTACACGGTCTATGGCCAGCCCCGTGCTGCTGTGGCACACGCCTTGGTCGTCCCAGCTTGGCGCTTGGAAGCTAGGTTTATAGATTTCTAAGTTTGAAGTTTGTCCATTGTAATGCTAACTGCTAAATATTTTACTACAAGTGTTAATTGCTGGGCTTTTTGTTGTATAGAAGCCTAGAGGGACATTTTATGCCTGTTGCAAAAGGTGACAAACCCTGAAATAGTTTGACTACTCAAGATAGTTGCGATTCACAGGAACAGCCACATGTTGCGCTTAACCTAGATGGTGTTGTTGCTGCTGTGAGTTGAAGATGTTAGAGATAATGTGAGGAGATAATTTTTGTTGAGGGGCCACTATTTTCCTCCCAGCTGGCATTTTGTGGGTCTATTTTGATTTATCGGTTAGCATGGTACTCAAGTATTATATCAACTGTTGAGTACTTTTACTGTTGTTTAATTCGGTTGCAGTTTAGCACTAGTCTTAATTAGTGATATGTTAGCCCCATTCGTCCTCTATTTCTGGCTCCTCCAGGTCACGAAATGTTGTGCTTTTGTCTCCTGCATCTAGCCCTTTTCCCCCTTAAAAACCAGTATCATCAAGGACTTCATTTATTTTTTTTCGGATAATATGTTATCCCTTGCTGCTGCTTCCTGAAGCTACAATATTTCGCTCAGTGAGTAGTGGCATTGGCAGTTCAAAACAGTTTCTTGGAGACCACAGCGGTGGTTGGACATGATTGATGACGAGGCTGACTTCGGCAACATCATTGATGCCCCAGCAAAAGTGCAAATTGCTGCAAAGTTCCATCCCAAGGTGCAGGCCAAGCCCCGAAAGCCATCTGTGACATCCAGATCTATAGCGCCTAATCCTCCTGTGGAAACAACTGATGAAAAGGTGGGAGCTTTAAGTAAAGACAATGCTTCTCAAGAACTTACTATCAATCAGGAAACACCATCCTTGAGGCGCCTTGGTAGCAAAATTGTTGGTGATGCAACTGATTTTAGGGGTATTCTTGACACACCTTCTGAAGATGGGCTAACTGTTTCCCTGGGTCCTGTGAGTAATCCCGATGGGACATTGGATTCTCCAACAGGTGGTGTTACTGATATAGATAGGGTTTTTCAAAATGAAAAGCACAATGATGATCCGTCTGAAGTAGCTACGCACCAAGAAAACTTGGTGGTTTCAGATACGCAAGCATCATCAACCCGTTCAAGTGGCAAGACAATTGGTGATTTAGCTGACTTTGGAGGATTTTCTGATACACAGGTTGAAGAGGAAAGAGTTGCAAAGTTCCAGCCAGAGACTCAGGTGAAACTCAGCAAGGCAGCATCCAAGTCACAGAAGACTAACCAAAAGGCAGGAGACTCTACTGTAGATGTGGTCTCACAAAACAAAGAGGATGGTAATAATCAGACAAGATGCAATAATGAGCAGCTACAAGCTCCTAGACATCAAGAAATTGTAAAGACCTCAGATTCTCAAGCATCCTTGGGAACGGATAACAGTACAGTTGATTTATCTAACCTCAGCGGCATCCTTGAAGAACCTGTTCAAGAGGAAAGAGCTGTGAGGTTCCAGCCTAAATTACGACTGAAGTCTGGTAGGGCTTCTTCCAGGGTTTCTGGGACTAACGATAAAGCTGCTGCAGCTACTCCGGAAGTTGGGTTTTTCGATGTTGATGTGGTCTTTCGAGATACAGAAGATGATAGCCATGGTGAAGGCCACAGCGATGATCTGTGTCAAAAGCGTGCAGATCAAGAAGGCATTACAGTTCGAGACATTTGGCCACCACAGGTTAGTGGATATCAAGAGGTTTTCAGTAAAATTCCATTGATATTTCAAATAACTGCATAAAGATTGTACCATTGTTCTCCATGTTTGATTGTTTTTAGGATGTGGATGCTATTGTTGATTTAGACTCTCATGATGGGCATGGTGCTCGATCGATCTTTGGAGAACCCTCAGGTGTGCGCTTGTTTTACTTATCTTCTTCTTGAACTTGTGGCATATCTTGTAGTCAATACTTATGACCTCTTTGTTTGCATTTGAGAGTTTTTTTAGTGTTTAAAGAAGTCCTTAAAGTAAATGAGACTGAAGTTAAGCCTAGTATGAATGCATGCTTATTGTTGCTATATTGCATGCCAAATCATGTTTAGGCTGTGAATTGTACATGCTTGATTGCTTGTGCATATGCAGCCATGTTTGGGTCAATGGTCAGTAGTGCCGTTTGTTTAAGACATGATTTGTGTTTGGTCAAATACTTTTTCACAGGTTTAAATTTTGGGATGACTAACCTACATGCATCTGTAAGACTGTAACTTAAGCAAGTTACAGTCTTTTTTTTGAACTGTGGGATATAGGGAGCCAGATCATGTCCATACGATCCTTTAAAAAAAATGCAACCTCTTAAAGCAATGCAACCATAATAGTGAGAAAAATGGAACAACTGACAGTAACGAAACTCCTGGAAACAAAATCCAACACACTTAAAATGAGAATGCAACACCGCACGTATAGTATTAGTGGTGTTACCTGGCATAACATTCATTCTGATTGGACCATACTTCATGTGCTGTTGACTGTGTATTAATATGTATAGCTTTGACCAGCTTTCCTGGTAAGTTCTCATAAGGTGCAAAACTATGTCTGTTACAGCTGAAGCCACCAATAAATTTCAACCTAATGTTGGAAGGAAAAATCGCAAAGGAAAATCAGTATCGTTTGTTCTACCGGATGCTTCTGAGGGGGTTGCTCCTAATGACATTGCAACTGATGAAAATATAAACAACTCACCTCAGCAAACAGCTGAAAAGGTATGTGTATGCTGAAATTCACACTTTGTGGTTAGAGTATGTGATGCCATGATAATATGATATCATGACTTGAGTGAGTTATATTTGCCTATATATTTCAAGGTCTGTTCTCTTACCCTCTTATTTTTTTTCAGCATTGTATTACTGAAGAACGACATTCAAATGATCAAGAATATACTGATAGGGAGAGCCAGTACCACGAGGGGGAACGACATTCAAATGATCAGGAATATACTGATAGTGAGAGCCAGTACCATGAGGGGGAGCCATCAGAGCATGCTGTTGAACAACAACCAACATTGGATGCTGGAAAGGCAGGATTATCTATGAAACTACAAAGCAGGAAAAAGTTGCAGAAAGTTGGGATACCTGAGCATACTGCTGATGTTAATTTTGATGAAGACTATGTTGAACCTTCGGCAGTGGAACAAGATATTGACAGCGGTGATGAGTACACTGTTGGAGGCAAGCAGAAGGTCTTTAGAAAATCAAGGGGGAAAGGTATACGTAAAGAACCTTGGAGGAGTTCCAAGCACACCTCGAAGGATCCTGCTGTAGATGAATCACAGCAGCAGAAGCTTCAGAAAAATAAAAGTGAGGTATCTTCACGGGGTTGTAAGAGAACCTTGAAGGATACATCGACAGAACAGCCTGAGAAGCAGCTTACGCACAGAATTCGTCAAAAGAGAATGAAAGGTAGCTGTATAAAATAACAAAGCATCAATTTTACATAATACAAGCTCTTATTTTTTGTATTTTGTGCACTTTAGAAGTCAAGACATTGCTGGAAACACCTGATCATGAAATAGATCGCATGAAGCTAAGTGCGACACATCTTAGGTTGTTACAAGAGGCCAGAGAGCGTATTAAGGTGAGTTTTGTTGTGTTACGTACTTACGTTAATAGTTCTATTTCTGAAACATTTTTATTTTGTTGCTCATGGTTTTGTTTTGGGTCTTCCCAGGGTAACGAAATTCCATCAGGACCATCCTCCTCTGATCAAAGGTGTTGTACTTTTTTCACTTCAAATATTATGCATAATTATTCTCTGTGTAAACTATTTATTAAAGTAGTGTAGGATTCATGGATTCATCATTGTAGTACCACTCGTTATTTTCTATCCAGATATTTGTTGCTTAAATGTAGCAAAATAAAAGAGTAATTCGATCCTTGCAAAAGAAAAAAATCATTGGAATGATGCTCTGGATTGATTTTTAAACTTTTTATGTTGTGTTGGAGACATTTCACTGTTTCAGATAGGTTATTTGAACATGACATTGCCGCTGCGGTTGTTGGTTCCAGCATATAAAAATTTGCATTCTTCAATTTGATGGGCTGCTAGACAGCTTCTATCACGTTCTGTTAGTGCTATGCGGGGTTCCAAATACCGGAACCGGGCACAATCCCGCCTGAGGGGCGGTACGACATCTTGCCCGTGAACCGAAAACCAGAAAACCGGTCGAAATTCAATTTTTAAAATTTGAATTTGAAATCGGTAACTGGAAAAACCGGCCGGTTACCGTCTAAAAAACGGGCGGTGCATGCATCTTCCTAATACATTCCATTAATATTCAACAATGTAAATATCATTAGGGAAACTAACTTTTACATTCACAATTTTAAATTCGAATTAAATAAAAAACCGTCGGACTAATACATTCATGGCAAAAAGTATGAAGTCAAGCACGGGAGATACACGCATCTTCCTAGTACATTTCATTAGTGTTAAACAATATAAACATCATTAGGAAAATCAACTTTAACATTCAAATTTTCAAATTTGAATTAAATAAAAAACCGTCGGACTAATACATTCATGGTAAAAGTATGAAGTCAAGGACGGGAGGTGCATGTATCTTCCTAATTTATTCTATTAGTGTTAAACAATGTAAACATCATTAGGAAAATCAACTTTTTTTTTCTCGAACGCGCAGGAGAACTGCGCATCAATATATTAAGAAGAAGAACAAAGGAGTCTAAGAAGACTCTTACAACCCTCACCCAAGGGTGAGGCTAAAAACAAAAGGACAAAAGAACTAGGGAAAAGCCCACAACCCAAAAAACACAACCACAACACCTAAGACCAAATGGCACAAAGGCCTTTGGCCCCCGCCAAACACCACAACTTGGCCTCATCTCTAATGTCTTGCAAAACAATGTTGACATTGGGCGAGGAACCTTCAAAAATACACCCATTCCTATGCTTCCAAACCCGCCAAGCCACCAACACTACCAAAGTGTTAAAGCCCTTGCGTTGCTGCTTAGGGACGTGATGCAAAGCTTTACGCCACCACAAGGTGAAGACCAAATCATCGGGGCCGGGAGTTAGCCGCTGCAATCCCACCAGAGTGAGGACTGAGAACCAAACACTTCTTGTGAACACACAAGAAGTGAGAAGATGTTGAGTAGTTTCATCAACTTGATCACACAGAGGGCAGCACTCAGGGTGGACAAGGCCACGACAGACCAAGCGATCAGCGGTCCAGCAGCGATTAAGCGAGGCTAACTACAGAAAGAATTTGCAACGAGGATGAGCCCAGGTTCGCCAGATTTCCTTCCAAGGTTCATACTCCACCGATCCCACAAAAAAAACGACGATACACTGAATTAGTTGAGAATCTTCCCGAGGAGGATGGCGTCCACACATGTTGATCAACCACACCAGGGGTGAGCCTTATTCGGCCGATGCCATCCCAAAGACCAAGGAACTCTTCCAGCACTGGAGTAGATAGACTGTCTCTAATATCATGAACCCAAGTATTATCTGTTAGAGCTTCTTGGACTGTCCTGCGACTGACAAATCTCTTCGGCACCTGAGCACAAAGAAGGGGGGCAAGTTCCAATAAGGACTTTCCATGCAACCACTTATCACACCAAAAGAGGGTCAAGCGGCCATCTCCCACAATAGAGATGAGCGAAATGGAGAACATTGCTGTCGAATTGGGGTGCACCTGAATGTCCAGGCTAGCCCATGGGCGGTCCGGTTGGGTCTTTTTGAGCCACAGCCACCTCATGCGCAACGCCCAACCGAGAATTTCCAAATCAAGAATTCCCAATCCTCCAAGCTCAAAAGGTCTCTTCACCCGGTCCCAAGAAACAAG
Source organism: Bonia amplexicaulis (assembly GCA_036346245.1). NCBI lineage: Eukaryota > Viridiplantae > Streptophyta > Magnoliopsida > Poales > Poaceae > Bonia > Bonia amplexicaulis. Next base: position 10,506,012 of record CM070738.1, on the reverse strand, counting down.
GCAGTGCCCTCCATTTATTCTCTTGCGGCCCTTTCAAAGGAAAGCTCTACGAATCTTGTCAATTGCTTTAAGAGCCCATTTGGGAAACTCTAAAGGAAAATCAACTTTAACATTCAAATTTCAAATTTGAATTAAATAAAAAACCGCCGGACTACTACATTCATGGCAAAAAGCATGAAGTCAAGCACGGGAGGTATATGCATCTTCCTAATACATTCCATTAGTGCTAAATAATTTAAACATCATTAGGAAAATCAACTTTAACATTCAAATTTTTAAATTTGAATTAAATAAAAAACCGCTGGTATTTCAAATCCCGGACCCCACCAGTATAACCGGTTACCGGCGTAACCGGCCGGTTACCACCGATTTTTGGAACCATGGAGCTATGCACCTCATACTTGACCATACTACAATTGTTTCATCCAACTCCTGTACAGATAGCCATAATCCTTTTACTATCTACCAATTCCTACCCTGCTGACTAGTGACTATAGAACCTTTTAGAGTTTCAATCTAGTCTTCTTTCATAAAGTCTATCTCTGTACTATATTTAGACATTGTTTTGTTTAAAATACATGTTTTTGCAGCACACTTATTTAATAATGTACTGAATGTGTGTTTGTGGAAAAGCTAATTGATTCACATGTCCTGCAGAGCTATTGCAAAAAATGATTTAGTCAGTTCTACGGACATTTCCACTGTCCTGCTGTTGGTTAATGCCTTTTATCTTTCTTATGCACAGCAGCTCCCAACTTGGAGATACGGATGATTTTGATTTTTTTGGAGATAAGGAATTAGATAACTATGACAATGACAGAACAGAGAGTCACATAATAGAAAATGCAACCAAACTGAATTACCATTCCTACATGAACAAACAAACACGGGCCAAATGGTCAAAATCTGACACAGACTTGTTTTACCAGGTATTTAATAAATCAACCACTTGGGCAACTATTTTTCATTTTGTAAGATTAACAAAAAGTTTTAAGATGGTTCCCTGTATATGTTGGTGACACTACAATTTGTGTTTTTGTATTTATTCCGGTCCAGGGTTTGCGACAATTTGGTAGCGATTTTGCAATGATACAGCAACTATTCCCTGATAAGACCCGTAATCAGGTGCGGCAAAAATTTAAAACTGAGGAGAAAAAGCATCCGATGCAAGTTCATGATGCTATAATCCATTGCTCGAGAGGTGACAAATTGCTCTATAAGTGGTATAGGCCATATTCTGATTTCTGATTTGTGATCAAGCTTAACTTAATGCTTCTGCTTTGCAACTGTACACAGATAATTTGTATTTCAAAAAAGTAATCAAACAACTCAACATTGAAGATGTGCTGCCAGAGATCAACAATACACATAAACAAGAGGGTGCATCAAATGAAGGAAACCCTGGAAATGAGGTTTCTTCTCAAACCAACACACACCTTGTTTATATTGAATTTATTTCATTAACCTTGTTTCTTTATTTCTCTGTAATAAGAACACGATGGATGATTTCATCAATGAGGAAGAGAATGGTTCAAATTGGTCAGATAAAGAGCCGAGTACACACAGATCTGAGGTCCAAGAAGGGGAGCATGTTTCTGCAAATGCTGATGATGATCTTGATGATGTTTTTGATTGGTACTAGCATGGTAATCATGATAAAATCAGGCAAACAGACCCAGGATCTCATGATTCTGCTAATCTTGTGAGCTGTGGACACGTTGTGTCAAATAATTTTTGCTCACAGGAATACTGAGATACAGATGCAAATACTACAATTCCCAGGTTGAAGAATATGATTTTCTTCCACTTTTGCTTTTAGGATGGTTGGAAGCGGAACATTGGGATAGTGTTCAGCAATACTGGGATGTTATCTGTTGCTTCCTTTGGTTAGAAATTCTGGTTCCCTAGTTTGCTAGTAGAGTAGTATTGTATATGTTGCCCATCATTTGATATTTGTGCAAAAGAAAAACGATATTTTTTTTAATGTGTCAGCTCTTTTTACGTTTTGTTCCCCCATGGGCCCACTAGCATGCTCTATTCCAATGTTTTCATGAAATGACCAATGTCATCAGCTGGGCTTGTAGAATTGATACCAGACAGGTTTTTACGTTTTGATAAGAAAGTTGGTGGCGCGCCATCTGGATGGTTTTGATTATGTTTCTATTGAGACTTGATCCAAATTTCTTGGCAGTGCGCACTGTGATATACACTTGAATTACCTCAATGTAAACTGATATATGACTTAGGCTCTGGACAGGCTCATTTTTGGAGAATGGTTGGCCCATTTGGCACATTTTTTTGTACTAGAACTAGAATGGTCAAGCTCTTCACCGCAATATGTCCTAGCTTTTTAAACAATGTACTTTTTATTTATGAGTTGGCTACAGCAGTTTGTATCAGCGCTTTGTAAACCGGAACCTGACCCGAAACCCAAAACAAGAGGGGGATTGGTTCCGGTTTCTAGGTGAAACCGGTCAAAACGAGCCGGTTTTTGGAACCCTGATTTGTAATATAATACAACGAAAACATGTCCACACTGCCTTCTATTGCTTTGTCCTGTAGGCCATTTGACCCGTGAGCTTGTGAGTTTTCTTTCTGAGCAGTAGCTAGTGACAGATGTTCTTGGGGGACCAAGATTTGCAAATGTAGTACTGGGTCTGAAATGAATGTTCGTCTTCAGGTACCGACAGTTTTATGGTTTATTTTCTACTCTTTTCTTTGTAGTTTCTTTTCTGGAATGCAAAACATATATCATTTGGCTGTTAGGAACCTTCATGTGTACACTGAGTTTGCGATTTGTGGTATGAATGCGATATTTACTGCGATATCATTTGCTGCATTTTCAGAAATGGTATGTTTCTACAGGCCACTATTCTGTTGCTGCATTCCCTGCTTGTACTGATTTTTATTGAGTGTACTGGATACTAATCAACTGTCATGTGAGGTAGCTGTTCTGATCCATTTGTTGAAATGCTTGGCTAGTTTACTCATGAACATATTGTTACTTCCAGATCATAAGTTCATAACTGAGTTAGAGACGCAATTCTGCGTTTCTGATCCATTTTCTTGCAATTCTAGTTCAGTTACTACATACTGCTGGATGCTATCAACTGAGACAGCCATTCTGATCCATTGTTGCAAATTACAATGCTTGTTTAGTTGCGGATAGGAAATGAAACGGTAATTCTTTTTTTTTTCATAGGTTAGCCAGGTCTCTTGGTGTAACTGATCGTCTAGAAGCCTCTTGCAGTAACGATAGGTCTATCAAAACAATGTCGGTTAAGAATGTTTCGCCTGCCTACTTTGAGGATATAGAGAAAAGTATTGCAAATTAGAAAGTATCTAAGGTAAATATTAAGGATATATATCATATAGGCATGTTTTCTCTACGTTCTGATTATTATATTAAAACAATAGAAAAAACTCTTTCTATTAGTTATTTGCATGAAACATTACATCTTCTTTCTGGAAAAGAAATCAATCGTATAAAAGCAAAACCTCAGTATCATTATTTATATTTTGATTTGGTTCAAGTTGCTATCCGATCTTTAACTCGAAAAGGTTTAAATATTTCTATGTTGGCTTGTTTAAGAGATTACAGAAATAAAAGATTTAAGGACTCTTTGCTAGGAATGGTTGAAAATAGTTTTAGTAATGGTCCAATTTTCTTCTACACTTTCCCAGATTTTTCTGTATCTCTTTCAGATTTAAATATCCATAGGTTTTAACCTTAAGCTTACAAACATCTGGCTTTGATCTTGAACTTGGAAGTGAAAACATTTTAGTGACATATAGAATCTATTACAAAGCCATGACCACCTTAGCTCCATTTGCAAAACATAATACACCAAAAGGTCTAACCACTCTCCTCCAAGCCAATCCTACAAATCACATTATCACTTCTAAAACCTTGAAGTGGGATAAGATAATACTTCCTAAGAAGTGGACTCTCCTCCAAGCAGTAGAACCAAAAGCCACTAAACAAAATGAAGTAGAATTTTTGACTGAGACACCAGATGGAGATGTTGAGATAATATTCTCCTCAAAAAGAATAATCTTCCTTAAGTCAAGATCCTCTGTTAGCCTAGACAATAGACCACAGTTAAAACCAAATAATATTGTCTATGCAACCTATGAAGATAATCAGTATGAGTTCTCAATCTCAGATTTTGAGATCAATATTATAGAGGAAGTAGAAGATCATGAGTTTGAAATTGATAAGGATCTCCTTAGAAGAAATCTTAATCTTCCTAAAAATATGGTTAAGTTTGAAAGATATTACAAAATGTAGACAATCCTTATATTAAAAGAATAAGAGAAGTTTGGTACAAAAAAAATGATAGAACAAAAAAGATATATTTACTTCTTTGACTAGTATGAAAATAGCCATATCATACACTTGGAATAATTGTTCAAACCAAAGAGTAAATCAAAAACCAAAGTCTGAACAAACGTCTGATCTAGACAATCTAAGGTTTGAACTACATAAACTAAAGTAAAATAAAAACTGATGACTTAACTGTCATTAAAACGGTTTCAAAAGAATGAAAGACCTCTGGTGGAAAGATTGAAGAATCTATCCATCCTCCCTTCGAATATATCCAAATTCCAAATAATGCCCAAGAAGAAAGCTCCAAAGCATCCCCATTAAAAAATATTTCCAAAAGCGTTTGTGGTGATCCTATAAAAGTGGAACATGTAGGACACCTAGTGGAACAACAAAACTTTGCAAACATATCTTTTCATGCTCTTGGACAGCAAACGGATCGCATCGAGAATATCCTCTTGGAAGGCTCCAAGTCAAGCAAGACTGAGGTAAAAGTAAATTATCCATTTAATTTTCAATCTAAAACATGTAGTACTCATTTTGTTATTCCTATGTTTACCCTACAAATAATAAGTTCTAATATAAAACTTGGGAACAAAAGGCAATATGATCATCTGTATCCAAAGAATTGGTTAGTGAGTTAGCCAATAAATTAAATAACTTAAAGGTAAACAATGTAGATGTGCATGAAAACCCTATCGGTAATATCTCGGATGCTCTGACTACTTTAGTTTACAATATAGTCCATCATTTTGCTGAAAAGTATCAAGATATTTATGAGAAAAATGGAGAACAATTAATAAACCTAAGATGCAAGACTATGTCAGATTTTAGGTGGTATAAAGATTTTGGAAAGAAAAAAATATATATCTGGACTACCTCCTTTATTTGTGGAAAAGATTAGACACTCTTTAAGAAAAGAAGGATAAGGTAGCATAAATTATCAATACCTAGATATAGGCAAAATCACCCAAAAATACAGTTGGTACGTGCTAAATTATGTAATGACCTTAAAATTAAGGACCAACTTAAGAAACAAAAGGTAATTGGAAAAAAAGAAATGAGAGATTTTTGCTATCAATTTGGATTCCAAGATCCACATGATAGCAAGGAAAAAACAAAGTATGTTAAAAGATTTAGAAAGAATCAGGTTAACGATAAAAAAGAAATATAGAAATCAACATAGAAACCTTTTAACAAATATAATAAACTAAGGGAAATTGAATGCTACAAATGTGGATTAAAGGGTCATATAGCAAGCAAATGCTTTAAATCTAAAATCAAAAAGGAAATCCAAGCCTTGCTAGAATCAGAGTCTGAAGATATTAAAGAAAAGCTAGGAGAAATCCTAAATCATATTGATAATGAATCTAGCTCTGAAAAAGAAGATAAATTAGAAATAAATTATTATGAAAATAGTGAATACTCTTGTTGTGAGCAAGATGTCTCTAAGGATACCTCTGATGGAAATATCCTAGTCCTCATAGAACTAGAACAATTTATATTAGACACTTTTGATACGGTGCAAAATCTAAGAGAAAAAGAAGTTATCTTGGAAATATTGTTATCAAGAATCAAAACTAACAAAGACAAGTTAGTAAGAGATATCCAATATAAAAAGTATTTCTCCACAAATGAAGTCTTTTAAAGATTAGAAAGTCATAGAAAGATAAAGAAACAGTTGGATCTAAATGACATCTTTCAAGAACAAAACTATATAAAAGAAGAGCTACGAGATCTCAAAAGGAGAGTTCAAATTTTAGAAATCCAAGAAAAGACAGAAACTCAAATTGAATCTGAAAAACAAAGTGATTTTAAAAAAGAAACAATTCCACAAAATAATCAAGAAGCAGTGATCTCTATAGAAACATATTTCAAACAAAAATGGTATGTAGAAGTCTCATACAAATTTTTGATGGATTCCATTTGAAATATAAAACTTTAATTGACTTAAGAGCAGATGTGAATTGTATCCAAGAAGGAATTATTCCTTTCAAATATTTTGAAAAATCAACCTACAAAATTCATGGTGCTAATGGGAATCTTCTTAAAGTAAAATATAAAATTCCTGAGGTTCACATTTGTATTTCTGGTGTTTACATTAAGACTTTCTTTTTTCTTACTAAAAATCTAAAACAAGGAGTCATTCAGAGAACACCATTCTTATCATTAATTCGTCCTTTTCTTGTAACAAAAGATGATATCAAATTTGAAATTATGAACAAAGAAGCAGAATTAAAATTTTGCTCTATACCCGAAGAAGCGCTATTGAGTCAATTCATAGAAATTGCTTCGGGAAAAGAGAATATTATCAAAGAAATATCTATTGAAGAAGCCTTAACCAAGACTCAAAGTAATAGTAACATAAAATTATTGCAGCAAAAGAATGCTCACTCTTTTCCTACACTTTGGTTTCAAAAGGAGAAGCAAACTATAAACGATGGGATGTTTGTTCAAAAGAAAATATTGAAAGGCCATAATAGCCACCTTATAAGTTTGCATGATCACTCTATAAGCCTAGTGACCAACAAACCAAATCATAAACAGACATGCATGCAAAGTAGACAGGTATGCAGTTACCTTTTTAGCCTTGCCAAAATTCTAAAGGTTATCCACTCTTGTCCCCTTAGGCTAGTACATGCCATAAAAGAAAGGCTATCATGGAATCCTCGTGAACCCTATCTTCGTTAGTACTTTTATATGATGTACATACATACTTTTCATATTACCATGTCATTAAATGGGTATTAATAGAAAATAATGAGAGTTATCATCAAACAATCATATCTCATAACATCTCTGTGGAAGCGTTATCTAGAAGAGCAAGATATTGGTTGAGCTATGCATATTATTGGTTGCACTACATGATATCATATCATAATCTTCTCAAAGTATTGATTGAAAGAGAAATGATCTTTCATAAAAAAAAGCATTCAACATCAAATAAGTAAGGTAATGTGTGAAGAATTATTTCACGATTATAAACTAACCCAATTAGTTGCCTCCTTGTCACATTATAGGGAAACAATGTCCCAGTTGAGATATGAATGGATTACACAGATGAGCTCTTGGAAATTACCCCAACCGCGGGAGGGGAATTCCAAGTGCTTCAATCATAATTTTTCGTCAACAGAATTACAACAAGGCTTGCTCAATTTACTCTGGCAAGCAAAGAATAAAAAAAGAAAAGGCTCATGCATTGAATAGTTGGCTTACTACCTCAATTATATGATGCCTAAAGATACATAGGCAAGATAATCATATTATATGCCCTCAGAAGAGGCTCTTGAATCAAGATCTCAAGATATTCTTCCCAAAAAGGAAGCAAGACCATCAAAAGTATTAGATCTGAGTGCCAGGTCACCAGGCAATTCAGATATGTTGGATCTGGGTACCAGATCACTAGAATCCTCAAGGATATCATATTCGAATATCAGAACAACAAATGATTCAAAAATATTAGGTCTCGGTATGAGATCACAAAAAGATTCAAAAATATCGGATCTGGGTGCCATACCCCCAGATAATTCAAAAGTATCAAATTTAAATAAAGGTCACTATTAAGTGATTCAAAGATATCAGATCTCTATGTGAGATCACTATATTGCTAAAAAATATTGGATCTAAATGCTAGATCACTAAATATTTCAAAAGTATTGAGTCTGAATATAAACTCACCAAGCAATGGTTCTAACCTCAAACAAACATATGTATCCACTACAACTGCATCTCCTGCTTGCATAAATATCAAAGAACTTCTCATGGCATTTTCACGTATAAGAACCGTTGCAAAATCAGATTGCATTGATATAGAACATGAAATTGCATGTAGCCACAAAAAGCGTGTAAGAAGAGAGAGTTGTAGCCACAAAAATAAAGTGAGAAGGGAGAGTATAACCTCAAAAGAACTCTTTAGCCATACTACTCATGAGATTCTTATTTCCTGATTGAGTTTTAAAACCAAGCAACTACTATCTTGCCTAGGGCTAGATGTACTAGAACTGATTTGGAAAAAAATACCATGAGAGACAAATGAGAGTATTCTCAAACCTCCAAGAATACTTCATTGACCTATATGGGGGGAGAGAAATTAACCCTAGCATCTAAATTATTATCCATATATTTCCACTCCTTCACTTTGACGACCAAATAATTTTTCAGCCATACCATAAATACATAATATTGAGAGCAGAAATAGATCTCAATTTTTTTCAAAGCCTACAAACACGAATCCACAAAGATGTTTCTCTTCAAGGTATCATAGATCAGGGTCTAGTCTTTATCATAGCACACTAAATCAGATTCTTCAATCTGGCCTTGGGATTGCAGTTAAAGAAGCATGCAAGAGACTGGCGTCTTCTAGAGGAATATACAAACTTATCTTCTATTCTACTCTAAGGTTCATTCCACCAATAAGGCTGGCAATGCATTATATTTATATTTTTAAAGAATGTTTCAACTTTCTTGATAGAAGAAGGACCAATGTCCTGACAGAAGAACGATGGGAACTCTTCTCTCAGAACGCGAATCATGATAAGTGGCGATGGTTCAAAGAAGCCATAGAAATTGAAGAAAGCATTCACCTAGACACCACATACCGGATGATTTTCCAGAACTAAATAATGAACATATAGTGTGGTGGAAATAATGGTTTCTTACATAAAGGTGTTGGACGACTGATAAAACTAAATTATGGCAAAGACACCTTAATCAGGAAAAAATATCACCAACTGCTAGATTAGTATGAATTACTCCAACCAGATGAAGTTGAAGGCACAACCTCTGCACCAATAATAGTAGATGACGACAACGAATGACAATACTTGTTCGCTGAGAATCCTTCCCGACAACAAGAATAATTACATGGACAATTATATACTATCAACCATTGCAGATGGAATCTGAAGTATTGCAAATGGAATAAAGTCTGGGCAAAAGTGTCATCATGGTAAATATTCTTCATAGAGGTCTAAAGTTTCATCATGACTCCTTGAAGTCTAAAGCATCATCATGAAGAATAATATCGGTAGTCAAAAGACGTCATCATAGGGAATCTCTACCCATACTTATCCCAAGGGGAGCAACCCTATATAAAGGGCAGACGACTCAACACTTGAGGACATCACCGAACTCATCACTCAATACACTACCACTTCGCCTCCACCACCATTCAATCGAAGTTTCTCCACTACCACTCCACTACTTAGTGTAAATAGGTAGTATCTATCCTAAATAAAGACTCGATCCTCGAGTCAGAGTTTGTAAGAGTGTGTAAAATATATATGTAGTTTGTATAATTAAGAATTTGTATCTAAGTTTCTGGTGTACTACATAGAAGGATCCACCTTCTGTCTATCAAGGTATGTGAATGAATACCAGAATGATTTCTACCTAAAACTCCTTATGTTTTAAGTTTGTTCATTCTATTTATATTATTTGTATTACTTATGTTCTTTTTATTATATTCTTTACTTATGTTCTAAGTTCTTTATGTTCTATATGTTATTACATATATTCTAATCATTCTATTCTATGTTTACATATACTAACTATTTCAAGTTATGTTTATCTTCTATTTGTCTTAATCATCCTATTCTAACTTATGTTCTATCTTATGTACTATAAATGTTCTAATTTATGCATATCTTTTGATCATTCTGTATATGCATTCTATATGTTCTTATATATTTTAGTTCTTTGTGTACTGTATATGTTTTAAATATACTGTTTTTCTTTACTGTATATGTTCTTATTTACTATTTGTCATTCCTGTTCATGTTTTAATATTAATTAAAAAATAAAAATACAAATATATCATTCTTCCAACCTGCATCACTCGTATATATATATATATATATATAATATGTGTGTGTGTGTGTGTGTGTGTGTTGGCATACCACTAGATTGATACTTCTGCTTAGTTATTTGTCTTCCGCTGCAATTTACTCTTGACTCTAGTATTCTCTTGGCCAGTCGGTCACAAGCTGCATAACCTTATTGTATTAACCCCTTTGTCATAAATTAAATATATTCGAAGTGTATGGATGTGATTTCAATGTTGTGAATGTGTGTACTAGCTACTGATCACGGGACTAGTATAGGAGAACAGTTGCGGCGGTTACGAGCGTTGCCTCGCCCAGGGTCCCCACAGTTTCGGTATCAGAGCCATACTGGCTGTAGGTTAAGCCCTAGATAGAATAGCCGTTAGATTAAGGATCTATTTGTCAAATACAACTTATTTTAAATTTAAAAGTAATTGTGAAAAATGAGAAGTAAGAATAGCAAAGCTTCTTATATTCTTCTCTTTGCTTTCTCATCTAGATCATTCTTTTGTTTTCCTTCTCATCGTGTCTCAGGATGACCTTTGTTTTAAAGAAAAGTGTACCTTCTGAAAATAAAAGTTTTTGACAATATTCATTAAAACAAAACCAAATGATTTGAAAATGTTCCTAAAACACTACACCAAAAGGGCTTTTCAAAAATTCATTTTGAACTATTGCAAATGTTGCTTTTAAATGCTTTTTGCAATGATTTTCAAAACTATGGCATGAGCTTAAAATATGTATTTTACAACTACTTCAAACCATCTGTCCTCATCTCACGCTATCATAAAAAACATTTCTCCCACTGTTTCTAGCCACTTGCCTCACTTCAAAATTTTTGTAAGTACGCACAAAGGAGTAGCACGATCTGAATATGAACCATGGGAACTAGCAAGTGTTTTTGGAACAGTTAAAAGACAATGCTCTGCTACACCCGACGCTACCAAGCCCAACAACGATGGTCAGGTCCAAACTATAAGATTAGATCAGTAGAGAGCTCACTTTAGGTATTTTATGTGAGCTAGGTTTGTGTGTTTAGGGACACTAAGGTGCTGATGTATTGCATAGGATACCCTCATATATGTCCCCCCCAGTATACATTGCTTTACTGCAAATTTTTAGTTGGACCCTGTACGCTGCCTTCTTGCCCTTGGGAGTTGCATTTCATAGCCACAGGAAAAACTTGTTTTCAAAAATCTGTGTGGTTTATGTTTCACCCCCAACTTCTTGGGTGTGCTATTTAAAAGTCTAGAATGGGATTAGATTATCTTATCTCCGCGAGTCTTCTCGTAACTCATGCTATTTCTCCTCACTTTTTCATTGTAAACCCCCATCAGGTCTACAAACATGAAGTGACTAATAACCAAGATCAAGACAATCAAGAACAAGTGAAGACCCCTCAACATCCTGATCTTTGGAGGAAACAACATCATCAACGAAGACAACGACTTGGAAGCCTCAACCCGCACAAGGACCAAGACTCGAGTCTCCGCTTTGCTTTTGTTCTCTCCTCACCCCGCAATAGACCTTCCAATTAAGTCTTCATCAAGCAAAAGTGATAAATGGAAACAAGACAACTAGGACCTATCCGGAATAGTAAGGTTGCTCCCTGCCTTCTTCCTTCTCCCAATGTTAACCCCACTTTTGTGTAGATTTCCTCTCTTGACTGCTCCAAGGAAAAAACGCAATGTTTAGCAAAACCCTGCAACCTACTGCTAGCCAGTTAACCTTACCTCCTTCCTATTCTCTCCGACCAAATCTCGGGGACGAGATTCTTTTTAAGGGGGTAGATCTGTAACATCCCAAATTCTAGGGCATGCAAAAATGAGAAAAATTTTAAACTTTTTGAATGCATTTTTGTTTCCTTGGGTGTTTATCGAAGTTTCATTGAAAAGATTGAATTTCAAAAATCAAAAGTGCATGTAATGTAAATAAAAAATTTAGACCAAGTTATAAAAACTAAAAAGATGATTAAAAGTTGGCATGTGAAAACTCATGGTGGAAACCATCTTAAAAAGGCCACGAGTATAAATTGTGGCACTGAAAATAAATATCGAAATAAGTTCTAAAACTATCTAAACTAGATAAGTATAACTAAATTCGACAAGAAGCCTTCTCAGAGTTTTCTAGAAAAATCAAGAGAAGACAACACATTGAAAATTTACACAATTATCCGCACTATATAAGGAGTGTTAGTTTCGGCCACCGCAACCTCCGATCGCTGCGTGCCCCAAGATATCTGACCGCTCTTGTGCTCGAAACCTCTGACTGCTCCTCACTCTAATCCTTCACAATACCTCTCGAACATCGTTCGATGCTCTAAAGCTACTCGAACGCCATCTGATGTCATGAAGCCGCTCGAACACCATCCAATTCTCCTCTACTACTCGAACGTCGTCTGATGCTTTGGAGCCACTCAAACGCTGTCTGATTCTCCTCTGCTACTCAAACGTCGTCTGATACTCTTCAACTTCTCGCTCGAATTCGATCTTCAACCGTCCACCCGGCTTCGTTAGTTGAACTTGAAGCCTTTCAAGTTCTCGGGACTTCTCTCTTCTTCAAGTACGATGACAACAACCCGATAAAACGAAGCAATGGAATAAACAAGATCTTTTGGTGGCACTTCAATCACTACACCTCTTCTGGGGTAAACTCCCCTCTATCTATACTCAATTTTAAAACTTAAAGATGGAAAAACATCTCCAATTACAAATTGGACTCAGACTTGATTTCTTACTGAAACTAGACTCTGAAACTGAAAACAACTCGTACTCCTGGGTTGATTCCACAACCTAATTGAACTAACTCGTACTATGCACTCGATGTGTGCTAATCAAGTCTAGATTAATTCCTACAAGGAGCATTCGCAAATATTTCATAATCTTTCGAGCTCATTTAATGTGTCTAGCTTTTGCCCAACCTCTTAGCTCACCTCACCCTTTCTCTCTCTCTCTTACTGTCGAGTATGGCCCACTTGCAGGACCCTTCTTCCACCTCTAGCCTGCCTGAGCATAGGCCACTGATTTTTGACACCATGCTCATTGTTTTGATGCCATGCCTGTTGTTTCTTCTCTTTGCCGACAGCCCATACCCTGCGCCACATCTTTCCTCCATGCATCCCGGCCTTGTGCCTAGCTTTGCCTCTCGACTACTAAGTTGGCCCTCAAGATCTCCGACCGGTTTGCTCTTGCTCGAGAGGCTTAGACTAGCTAGCAAGCTCTGTTACAAGTACTTGAGAACATAAAGTACTCAAATGCACAGACTCCTAAACCCTTTCTGCATATCAAGACAATGTTGTTAGGCCATCTCTCTTGATTCACTGATGCGTCGGGCCTGCTGATAGGGTTCATCGTCCACCTTGCACGCATGCACCCGCTCCGCCGAGGTCGTGGCCTAAGGTGCCCCCGGTTTAGATGTCGTGACCACAGTTTCCCCTCTTCTGATGTCCACTCCTGCCTAACCCATCGCTCTGACGCGACTGTTCTCTTCCCCATTGTTGTCTTCATCACCTCGCACTCCACGGCGAGAGCTCGAGACTGTGCCTATAAAACCCACCCTGACTATGCCATAGCTCTTTAGCTCGCCACTTGCTCTCTTGCACATGATCCTTGAGCACTCCATTCTCTAGAACACCGAGAAAACCCAAAGTCGTACACAACTCCAGCGAGCACGCTACCATGCTCTAGCAACTCCAGCGAGCTCCTCTCCTCCCCAAACTACATCTCAATGCGCTTGCCTCTTTAAGCACCCTACTTGTTTGATTAGCCTTTCGTGCAGTAGATCACTCGGTGGATCACTCCAACTAGGCCTTCTCCTTCATCTTTGACCAGGACGCCTCCACAAGACTTCCCTTCTCCGGTGAGCCGTACCTCGATTTCCAACACCTGTACTTCCGCATGCAGGCATGCAAACTCATGCGCACCTCTTTTTGTAGCTTCTCTATTGTTGGACATCATTGTCGTCGCAGACCCCTTCACCGCCGACGAGGTCTCCAACGCCAGCTCCTCTCGCTCCTTCTCAGGAGCTGCCATCGTCATCGGTGAGCTTCTCCTCCCCCATAGAGAATGTGAAATCTTAAAGAGAAACTAAATTAATCATAATCGAAAGGAGAACTAAAAACAATCGTAAAGAAAACCGTAGTAATCGAACATGAGAACAGAACCGTGGCAGTCGATGTCGAAACCTTCGATCGTAGTTGTGTTGAAACCTTCAACCATAGCTGGAGTCAAAATCTTTGACTACTGACATTGTTGAGATCTTCTACTGCTGGCGTCGTCGTGATCTTCGATTGCTTGTGTGGTTGTGATCTTCGACCGCTAGCCTGGTCATGATCTTTGACCGCTTGTATGGTCGTGATCTTTGATCGCTAACTTAGTCGAGATCTTCGACCGCTTGCGTCATCGTGATCTTCGACTGCTTACGTCATCATGATCTTCGACCGCTTGTGTAGTCAAGATCTTCAACCGCTTGCGTCGTTGTGATGTTCGGTCGCTTGCGTAGTCGAGATCTTCGACCGCTTGTGTGGTCATGATCTTCGACCGTTGGCCTGGTCGTGATCTTCGACCGCTTGTGTTGTCATGATCTTCGACCACTAGCTTAGCCGAGATCTTCGACCGCTTGCATAGTCGTGATCTTCGATCGCTTGCGTGTTTGTGATCTTTGACCGCTGGCGTGCCAGTGATCTTCGACCACTGTTGGGCGTCGACATCCTTGACCGCTGTCGCATTGAGATTTCCGACCACAACTGGATGTTGGAATCTTCGACCACAGATGTGTCGAAACCCTCGACCGTTGCCATTGTCGAACTCTTCGATCGCAGCCATAGTCGAGATCTTCGACCACTGTTGTTGTCAAAATCTTTGACCACAGATGGACTCGTAATCCTTGACTGATGACTGTAGTCAATAGTCGAAACCTATAGTACCCAGTCGATAGTTGTAAATTGCAGCACCGGTCGATAGTTGTATGTAACATTTCTGGTCGATAGTTGTGGGCCGTGGTCGATAGTCGTAGGCCATGTTTGATAGTCGTAATCTGTGATCGATAGTCATAAACCATGGTCGATAGTCGTAGGCTGTGGTCGATAGTCGTAATTCATGATTGTAGTCATAAGCTACAATACCTGGTCGATAGTCGTACAGTATCTGGTTGATGCTCAGAAGACCCGCGTGGATGAAGATCAGTAGTATAGGCTCTATATGAACGGTACGACCGGAGTTGCAGTAGGATCGATGTAGTCGAAAACCCGCGTGGTCGAAGTGCCATGATCGGTAGTCGGTAGTCAAAGCGACCGAGTACCATAGCGGTCCGAACGTTCGAAGTATCGAAGTAGTACTCGTAAGATCTGTAGCCGCAGTGGTCGGTAGTGATAATGGTCGTAATATAAGATCGTAAGCTATGATGGTGATAAGCTACACCGATCATATGCTTCTGTAGTCATAGATAGAATTGAGTAGCTAACAGCCGAAGTGTGTTAGAAGTCGAAAGAACACCGTAGCGACCAAGGAGCTTGGGTAGTTGTAAAAAGTGCTGAGATTACTCAAACAAAACTAAAACTCAAACACTTGTAACTTTTGTATAGAACAAAGGTGGATCCCACCATGTCCCTAACTTCCAGCTAGCTAGAGGAGACGAGAAAAAAAATATTGCAGCTTGCATGAAGTAAAGCTGGGCATGGCTCGTATGCGAAAAAAAAAGAGGAGCGATGGGGTTGTACGATAAGATTAGACGCACCGGGGCGCTTCCTAGTCGCAACCCAAAAAAGGAAATCCTAGAAAAGACACGTGTCTGCATTAGTCTTGTCGCGCACACGGTGCCTCACTCGTTCGTGCCTTGCGATGAGGGCGTACGGTTATCATGAAAAAGGAGGCGTGCACAGTTTTTGCGCAGCTCAGCATTGTTATTTTGGCCGATATATGGATAGTTATTTTGATTGATTGGGGATCAAGACTGGAGTCAGCTTGCGGTTAAGGAAGTAAACTGGACGATTTGTGAAGTAAATTTGCATATTATTTAGCATTGGAATTATAGATTTAGAGCCGTGCAAATTTAGAAGATTGAGAGACAAAAAAATTGACGTGATTGAACATTAGCAAAATTGAAAACAAAATCATCATATATCTCGATTGGTAAATAGCTGAGAAAGGATGATGCGTGAACAGCGGGTGACAAGTTGATTAAGGCCCTGTTTGTTTCCACTTAAAATTATTATAATCTAGCTTATATGTGCAGATTATATAAGCTAGCTTATAATAAGCTGGTGGGAAATAAGCTGTCAGGTGTTTGGCAGTCTGGATTATCAGAGTTATGAATTGTTGTATTCGAATGTTTAAAGATTACAATGCCCTTGAGCTTATAATGTTTAAAGATTGGGGAGTTAGTGAATAGCAAAGGTGGGTAATTTTTCTGAAGTTTTATGGTCATTTAGATAAAAGGTGATCTATAAGCTGAAATAAGCTCCTTTTTTGAGCTTATTAGATTACAATAATCTGGGCTATTAGATTATAATAAGCTACCTTATAATTTGAACTGTTTGTTTCCACTTATGATTATAAGCTAGATTATAATAATCTTAAGTGGAAACAAACAGGGCCTAAAGCTTGCTGACAAGAAGGGTTTTTAGATGAAAAGTCGATAAGAAAATGCCATCATTTATTATAGTTTGATGGTTTGTGATGTAATTGTAAGGAGAAAGCAGCCTTTTTTATCTTTCTGGATGAGAGTACATTTTGTAATCTGGAATGGCCATGCTCATTTTAGTTTAGATTTCTGATTTCTGACTTATTTTTTATTATTCCTAAATTTCGTCTTTTTCTGACCACTACTATAGAAAACCGTATTACAGATGGTTCAGAAACGTCATCACAGACGGTTTTATGAGTCGTCTGAATTTATGAGTTAGTAATGATACGAGGTCATCACAGACGGCTTTCGAACCGTCTGTGGTGTAAATATCACAGACGATTTTTACCTAAAAACCGTCTGTGATTATCAACTAGCATATATGGTTTTTAGGTAAAAACCGTCTGTGATTATCAACTAGCACAAATGTTTTTTAGTTAAAAATCATCTGTGCTATTCTCTTCTACCCCTAAATCTATTTCTGTTTATTGGCTAGCCTCAGAAAACGCTAGCCATGCCCTCTGAAACAAGCTAGAAGATCGACGCAGTATAATACATCCAATTCACATTCATTCATTTCAGAAACAAAATATCCATTCCACAAATCAATTAATAGAAATAAAATAAATTATCCATCTATGAACAAATATACACATGAACAATTAATCTCAATCACCTAGTGAAATTTGTTATACATTGTGGAATTCTCCTATCTTCTTTTATGACTTTAGACCACAAGAAATATGTACACTAAAACAAGCAGATCAAAATGACATGGAATTACATGAAAGTACATATATTCATAAGTATATGTATTCATGAAATAACTATATATTCATAACAGTAAGATTTAAATGTTACATATAAGATTACCGATAGCTACATTCCTATATGTCACCGGGCTCGGGGATGGCGACGGGCTCAGGGACGGCGTCGGCGACGGGCTCGAGGACGGCGTCGGCGACGGGCTCGGGGACGGCGTCGGCGACAGGCTCGGGGATGGCGTCGACGACGGGCTCGGGGACGACGACTGGCTTGGGGATAGCTATAAATGCAGTGTACGCGCAAAACCCTAGCTTGAGGGTATATATACGAAGGCAATATCACAGACGATTTTTTATACGAACCGTCTGTGATGTTTGACTTATCACAGACGATTCGTAATACGAACCGTCTGTGGTAAGTCACATATCAAAGATGGTTTAGAATACTAACCGTCTGTGACACTTAAATGTTCGTGCACCCGCCTGTTAATATTCCGATGTAAGCGGCCCTTAAACTTCCACACCATTCTGGTTTTATATGCAACGCAGTGTACAATTCATTGATACCACAAACTGAATCTCTTCTAAATTGTCATCTTCCTCATCTTGTTCACCATATTTCTGAATAATGGCATTTAAAATTCTTTTGATCTCATTTTTCTCATCTATACATCATGAGTTGTTCGGCCGCAACCTTACACAGGCGGCCAACAATTTATGTTTGGAGCAGCTCCTCCGCTCACGCCCTGCTCTCCTTCCTCGACTCGCTTCCATCCGTCAGCTGGACCTCATCATCCACCGTCGACGGAGGTGTCTCCTTGCCGCTCAGGAAAGGGAAACCGCCCTTAGCCTCGTTCTTCTCTGCAATGTGCACAAAACGGAGGAAGCTCTTGATGCAGTACAGAGACATATAGATAACCTTGCCGATAAAGCAGAATCGGCCGATTCTGAGGAAGCTTATCATGAAATCCTCTTTGAGATTATGGTCCATGCTAATGATTTCCCAGGCTAGAGGAGGAAGTGGAGAGGGCAAGGACAATCATCACAGCATTCGAGAACTCAGCGGCTGATCCTCCAACTCTAGAAGTCGAAGAAGAAACATATGAAGCCCAAAAGATTAAAATCTACGAATTTCTTTTTTTGGGACTTTTGTAATAAATTTGCCTTGAATTTGACTCTCGTCTCAGTATAGCTTCTGTAGTTCATACGTCACCGTATGTAAACGTTATGCCTGTTTTACTGAAAGTGTCTCAAAACTGACTCAGGCGAAAATTTATGAAATTATGGGGGATTGCAAGGCGGGAAATATATCACAGACGGTTTTAATACAAACTGTCTGTGGAAACTTCATTATCACAGACGGTTTTTAATACAAACCGCCTGTGAAGTATTACAGACGGTTCTAGATAAGAACCATCTGTGATGTCGGCCATTATCACATACGATTCTTATCTAGAACCGTCTGTGATACTTACAAACCGTCTGTGATAATGAAGTTTCCATAAACCGTTTGTATTAAAACCCGTCTGTGAAAATACCACAGACGGTTGTTCTAGGAACCGTCTATGATGTAAGCGTCCAGTTTAGTCTCTTTTGTAGTAGTAGACGTTTTGGTTTTTTAGCTTTTTATCGGTTCTTTTTTCCATATTCATTTATATTGTTTATTTACACCAAATGGGCTAACTTGTTTTTTCTATTTTTAAAATTTTTAAATTTATTTACACCAAATAAATCACCATCCACTACAGTAAAATTTCAGCCAGCTACAGTATAATTTCAGCCATAAGTCAGCTTATTTCAGTCTAATCGAGCGACACCAATTGGGAATATGAAGTATGCTTTGTAGTTTTGTTTCTAGCAGGCTCGGAGCATGTTTGGCATTTCTTTTCTTAGTTGTGTGTGTAGTAGGTGAAGTGTGTTGTAGGCTTGTTGCTAAACAAAAAGTGGCTCACGGGAGGCGGGAGTGATTATTGTTGAGAAACCGACGCTGGCGACCAGTCCGATCGGGTTCTCTGCTTAGAACAAGAATGAATCAATCACAGAATCACAGAAGAATAGATTGGACACACAGAGAGATAGAGAGAATTTCCGGTCTTTATTTATTGCTTTCCATTCATCCGGTGTACATAATGAGGGGTATGGCTCTCTATTTATAGACTCGGTGGGGTGCCCAATTAAGTCAGGACTCTTGGCCGTGGGCCCAGTTTCCTAACAGGAATTCTCTCTATCTCTCTATGTGTTCTATCTATTCTTCTGTGATTCTGTGATTGATTCGTTCTTGTTCTAAGCAGAGAACCCGATCGGACTGGTCGCCAGCGTCGGTTTCTCAACACGTTATTAGCACGACTTCGCCCGGTGAACGAAGGTAATCATCAAGCACGATTGAATTTTCTAGATCTCTTTGAATCAGTATTTTCTTTTCGCGTTCTAGATTGATTTTCTACGGTGCAAATCCGCCCCAAATCTACCGCGAGCAGATCTGAAATCGCCGGCACAATGCCGATCGGTAGATTGCGAAATGGGGTAGATGTTGATTGCATCGTAGATTGAAACGAAATTTTTTTTGTATGGTTTTGTTTGATCCTGCATGATCACTGTACGGAAAAAATTGGCATCATTTTCTTCTATTTTGCTCTGCACGGCATCACACAGAAAAAAAGGGGTGCCGAACGCATACGCACCGCCGGCCAGAAGCCGGCCACCGGCCTGAAGCCGGCCCTACCCCATGTGCGTCGGCCGCGTCTTCGGTCTTCCGCGCCCGAATGCGCGATGACCGCCGCCCGAAGTCCGACCGCAACGCCGCCCTACGGGCCGTTGGCGTCGTCGCCGCAGCCCGACCCGGGCGCATCGGCCCGCCGCCGGCGGCTCCTCCGCATGGCGCCGAACCGCTATAGCCGCCGTCAAGCGGCTCCTCCGCACGGCGCCGCCAAGACGCGCCGCCCGACTCGCGACGGTGTCGGCAGCCCCGCACGCCGCCGCCGCCTCAAGACGAGAGCGCGGCTGCCGCCGTCCGAGGGAGCTGCACCGAGCCGCCCCGCCGGACGCTCGGCCTCCCGCATGCGCTGCGCCATCGCCGAGGTCCGTCCGCGGCCTCGACCGCTGTTGCCCGTTCTCGGCCTCCGGCTGCGGCCGCGCCGCCGGTCCGGCCGAGAGCGCCGCCGCCTTGTGTGCCGCATCGCCATCGGCCGCCGCCTCCCCGTTGGCAGCTGCACCGAACCCGGCCTTAATTCCCTCTAATTCTTATTCCCGACGAACGAAAAAGAAAAAGAGGGGTGGGCCGACGTCGGTCAAAATAGCAGAAAAACCCTCTAATTCCCGAGAAAATTACCGATCGACCCTTAATTCTTTAATTTGGGTCCAGAAATTTGCAGAACGGTCTCGGTAATTGCGAAAATTACCGATAGGCCCTCCAATTTACGAACGGGTCCAGAACTTTGCAGAAAACCCCTCGGAAAATCAGGAAATTGCGCGAATTTTTCTCTGAATTAAAAATTTACGCATAGACCCTTAGGAATTGCAGAATTCACTGAAAATTGATATTTTTGCATAAAAGGGCCTCGGGAATCCGAATTTTGAATTATTTTTAGCATTTGAAGAATATTAATTTTCTGCCATTATTATTCTCTGTATTTTCTGTATTTATTTACTGTCTTGGTTAATTGTAATTGTTTAAATTGCTTTTAATCACTGAAATTAGTAGTAAAATTTATAGAAAATTTACAGAAAATTCTGGAACATTACGAGAATCTTTTGTACCATTTATTTACCCGCAGTAAATTATCCCATGCATGTTTACCTGAAGTAAACTTATATACACATTTAGATGACTGGCATCACGAACCGGAAGTTCGAGGAGCTGGCCCAGCACGGTCAAAAAATATCTGATGTGGGCTTTCGATGTCAAGATAGTACCTGGAGCCAAGAAGCTCCGCACAGCTATTGATTGGCGGACCGCATGACGCCCACCTCTGCCTTACTCTCAAGAATGAGTACGTGGCAGAGAAGAGCGCGCTAGCACTCTGAACCGCACTCAAGAAGCGATTTGAGAGGCTAAAGTACATCATTCTTGCTCACACAGAACAAGAGTGGATTAGACTGAGGTTTTGCCAACTTCAAGACGGTCGGGGAGTACAATTCCGCTTTGCACAGGATTTGTACCAATCTTCAACTCTGCGGCAAGCAGATCATAGACGAGCAGAAAACCCTATCCACCTTCCACCCCAATGCAGTACAATCCGCACGCAACTAACGTCAAGACGGCTATATTGTGTATGCCGAATTGATTGATATGATGCAGGTTGCGGAGGCTTAGGACGAAGTTCTCCGCAAGAACTACGTCACTCAGCCACCTGGGATCCCTGTTGGCCATGAAGCCAACGCCGAGAGTAATAAGAGAAAGGGAAGGAAGGGTAAGACCGCAGTCCAGAAAGGCAAATCAGACACTCCACGTGAGAATTAGGCTAGCAAGCCAAAACGGGATGGCAAAGGGCAGCATGAAGCCCACTTTGCATCGACTGAGGGGGAGAGTTTTGAGCAGCTGTCTGCATTGATGGAGATTGAAACCATCACGACATCAGCAACCCTTTTCGGCCTAGAAGCAGCCAATGCCATGATTTCTCTTGAAGAGAATGTCAATTCCGAGAAAATAGCAGAAGAAGTCTGATGCACAGAATGCATTTAGACTTTAAGTGTCATTTATTTTGTGTTAAAAGGACAAGTTAGATTTTGCATGGATGGGTACTTTAGCATTTATTTTCTCTTGATGGTTGGATGATATTTGTAGAATTCATTCATTTATTCAGTTTATAATGGCATGATATGTTCTGATATCGAAGTATTTTATTTATGTGCTGATTGCCTTCTCATGCATATAAATAAAATACCCTATATTAGAACATGCGTAGCGCCCTATGAAGGAAGTGTGCTTAGCTAGCAGCGGCACAACGAATACCACCTTAAGAGAGACTAAGTTTTCAGTCGATTCGTAAGAGCACTGGCAGCCTTACGACAATCGCCGGAAGCGATGCTTGTATAATTGGTTCCAGAAGAGCCACAATTACACTGCCAATGGGCACAACTTTGGTCATTGAAGAAGCCTTATTGTACCCAGAATCGACTAAAACTCTCCTAAGTTTTAAGAATATTCGCGCCAATGGTTTCCACGTAGAGACTGAAGAAGAGTACGGTAAGGAATACCTGCTCATTACAAAGCACGAAGTGAATGGCAAAAGGGTATTAGAAAAACTTCCTTCACTAGAAACTGGGCTATATTATACCAACATTAAGGCACCTGCAGCCTACACTGTCCTGAAGACAGTATTTCGAAGCTCTGAACTCTTCTGTCTCTGGCATGACAGATTAGGCCACCCAGGTCTTAGGATGATGAGAAACATAATAAATAATTCATAAGGGCATAATATTAATGTGAAGAATTTCCCAAATCCTGAATATTTTGTGTGCCCCGCATGTGCCACCGGGAAATTAATTACCCTCCACTCTGAAAGTGAAGGATGAAGTATCTGCATTCCTGGAACGCATCTAGGGAGACATTTGCGGTCCCATTCAGCCCATCTCAGGGCCATTTAAGTATTTCATAGTGCTCATTGACGCTTCCTCAAAGTGGTCATGTGTGGGTTTGTTGTCCACAAGAAACCACGCCTTTGCAAAATAGATCTCGCAGATCATTCGCATCAGAAATGTCTTCCCTGATCATCACATCAAGTCCATCTGAATGGACAATGCCGGAGAATTTACTTCAGAGGCATTTGATGATTATTGCATGGCGATTGTAGTTGAGCACTCGGTACCGCATGTTCTTACCCAGAATGCTTTAACAGAGGCTTTAATTAAGAGAATTAAATTTATTGCCCTACCCCTTATAGAAATTGAAATTTACCAGCTACATGTTGGGACACGCAGTCCAACATGCAGCGAATCTCATCAATTTTAGACCATCGGCCTACAACATCCATCCATCTATGCAACTAGCGCAAGGGCCAGCACCGAAAATTTTCCAACATTAGGGGGAGGAAATCAACCCCTTGATGAAAAATATCGGGAAATACATGCATATGACCCGTGCACTAGTGAAGCAAATAGAAGTCCAGAAGACAAGAGAAGTCCAGAAGATAATAGAAGTCCAGAAAACAAAAGAAGTCTAGAAGACAATTGATTTACAAGCATTATCAAATCAGCTGCCTGATCACTTTAGTGATTTGAAAGCGTGACTAAGTCGCATGTGCCTGCACGCACTGCACCGGAGAAGGGTTGAAATACCAAAGAAAGCAGAAGATATCCCTAATCTCGTCCAAAGGCCTCAGAAAGATAAAAAAGAGGATGAGAACTCCGGTTCCTCGAATCGTAAGTAACCGGGGACGCTTGGTGAAAAAGGATAAGAAGGACTTACCACAGCCGATCATTAAAGTCCCCCAGAATGAGAAGGGGAGCCAGTTGAGACCTGGCACAAGTATGACACCTTCAGAAAAGGGCATACCGGATCTGAATATCCCCATCGGCATGGATGTGTGCGCACACATCGGAGTCAAAAAACTAAAGGGACTTGCCACCGCAATTGGAAGAAACGATGTGCAAGGAGAAGCTCCAGAAGAAGCAACCGCTCCAGAAGAAGCGACTTATGAAGAAATAGCTATAAACTATGTGCACACGGGGGAGTCTATGAACATGACAATAGCCAATATCGATATATACTTCGCAAAGAAAATTGCCACAATCATCAATCTTGATCCCGAGCCTGCATCGCTCGCTGAATGTAAGAAAAGATCAGATTGAGAAGATTAGAAGAAGGCAATAGCAACTGAATTGCTATCTCTGAACAAAAGAGAGATTTTGGGCCAGATGTCAGACACCTCCCCATGTGCACCCGTAGGGCACAAGTGGGTATTTATTCGAAAGAGAAATGAAAGAAACGAAGTAGTGAGATACAAAGCAAGGCTAGTAGAACAAGGTTTCACTTAACGTCCTAGAGTTGATTATGAAGAAACCTACTGTCGGACCCCAGATTTTAACATCCAGAATCTTCTGTGATTAATTGCACTATTCCTTGGATCAGTAGATAGTGCCCACAGATACAGAAAATGAATATCAAATACATACCATGCGGAAGCATAAATAAAGTACTAAACTTACTCGTGGACCGATTGGGCCGAAATCAATAAATTGTAGCAGCGGAAGGACGAAGCACACAGTGGGAACCCTCAGGACATGCCCACAGGCGGCCAACTGGAGGTTCGCGACCTAGCCCTTGACATCTTCATCTTCTTTGTCATCATAACCAATGGTGTTCCGAGGCGCGATGAACTCGATTCTTGATTCTGATTTGTTGTGAGAGCGAGTGTAAGCACACTAACCACCGTGCTTCGCGAGTCAACACACAGAATGCACATAAATATAGATGCAAGGCTAACAAGGGTGGCTCGGGTTCTTTTATTTGCTTAAAGCGATTTTTGGAATAATCGTAATATAAAACTCCTAGAACTTAGCGATTTTCAAGAACTCAAGATTTGATGAATTTAAGGGTGTGCAAATATTGACAACAAGGTAAACTTTTACTAAGAAGAGTACATCCACTTTATTACCAACACAGGAGTACATCCCTCCGGACAAAATTTTACCAAAGTCAGGTTACATCCACCCGACAGATTTTTATTCCCACTCTCTTTTTATATTTTTGAAATAGAACTAACTCGAGGGAGATTTCCGTGTTTGCCCTTGACCGTGGGCACGGCTATTCGAATAGTTTACTCTCTGCAGAGACTGTACATCTTTACCCACAAGAGATAATCATCCCGACAGTTCTACATGATGCCTTGGACATGCAGATTGGGAAGATATCACGAGGCCTTTACAATACCTCGCACTCCAGCATGTCACTCCTATGGGGTTACGTCCATAGGTTGTGCGGGATGTCCACCATAGGATAGCGCAGTCGGACTCCTCTCTCCACATACGCAATCCTAGGCAACGTCACCTACATCCGGTGTCCCATTCCGAGTGGGGCTTCCATGTCCCACCTACACACGTTCTCCGTGAAATGACTAGAGTGTTCAGTAAATTATTTAGCCAAGCCTACACTTTGCCAGCTTGTGGTTGTACTGTTGTACACGGAGGGTCAACACAAGATTAAGTCCTTAAATTATCCGGGCGGTTCATTCCACAACCCTTGTGTTACATCCACACCCACCGCTCTTCCCATCCGCCCAAACCGTATAGCAGATTTTTAGGGTTTTGAGAAGCATAACACAATTGTAGAAAAATACCCAGCCACGTACATCCCATGACTGTCCCACATTAAGTTCTCATGCTTTAAAGATTGATGATCAGGGCAACTAGCGCCCCGGACTTGACCGGACTAGCACAGCATTATAATGAAATCTATAGCTAGTAAAGATTATCATTAATATCTATGGTTACAAGGAGCAAGTGATTCAAGTGTCAAGGAATGACATATTTAATACAGTATCAAATAGGCATGTATCTACCTTAAGCTTTGACATAAATTTGGGATAGCAAATTAGGCATGCAAGTTGATAATTTAAAGGAACATAAATTTTGCATAAAATATGGGATCAATATGATCAAAGTGATGACTTGCCTTGCTTGGTTTACCATGGCCTTGACCATCTCAAAGCCTGCTCAGTCAGTGATCTTAATGTACTGATCCTCGCTTTTACCCAAGTCTTGATCCTGCTCGAATTTATCGCCTCGTCGAGTCTTGATTCTATCTGCGCGCATGTAAGAAAGACCAAATAAATCCAAACACTTTAAATGCCCAATTTAATTTGAATTATACATTGTTTTGAGAATAGAAGGATGATTCGGATTAGTGTGATGTAAACACGGCGGTAGCTGGATTTGAGCAGGAGAACGAGTTGCCTGAATAGCTTTACCGTGAGGGAAAATTTTAGGATAACGACGGATCAAAAGTGAAGATGTATCTTCAGGAATTTATTCGTTTTGGAAAAAGGTGGTGGCCATACATGACCAATTAGAGGAAGGCGAGGCTCGATCTTTTATTTGATGACCTTCTTATTATTGATTTATATTTATCAAGGAAGTTCCATGAGTTAGGCATGACTTATGGACTGATAAAAGAGGGTGTCGATGGTAGTAAAGAGGAACATAGTTTTATGTTTTTAGAGGCGGAAGCTTTCCATAAGATGAGTATAATTTGAAGTACTTGGTGTAACTTTGATATTTCATGTGGCAAAAACTTGTTAAATCGGTTTACTTAGTTTGCATGAAGAGGTTTGGATAGACGGATGAAGTATAGTATCTGAACCACTCGAGATAGTAGTGAGGTTATTATTCGAGTTTCTAGAGTAAAGTTTGAAAGCGTTAACTTCATATTTTTAAGGCTCTATACATGCATCTGCAAATATTTAGGATTGATTTCTAGCACCTTTGATGTGTAAAAGATGACTTTTTAATTGGTTTCACATATTAACTTTAAGATTAACATTGAGTCCAAGGTAATTACTTGTCATATGGGAAATAGTTCATGGCATAGATTTAGCTTGATTAATCTTACACATGAGGATTAACTTACTAATCTTGATTGGCATATAATTAAATAATGTTAGGTTTTTAAGTTGAGTGCATAAATCTTTTTATTATGGATTTATAAGTGATTTCTTATCCTTCTTACTTATCCCCAATTGAAATGTATTTCAATGTATGCTTGATCAGTGCACAAGGATTCACCATTTAGCCAAAAGAGTAAAAAGCTTCGTAACCTTTCCCAGTTGGGCCCACATGACAGCCACAGAGAGAGCTGCCCTTGGCTAGCTCAAAACAGAGCAGGGCAACAGTGGGGGGAAACAGGGGAGCTGGGGTGGCGCCGGAGCCAGGCGGCGTCGCCGGCGGGGAGCGGCCGGGGAGGCGACGACGACCGGCAAAACGGGATGCCCCCGCGACGAGAAATCCCGGGGAGGCGGCAGCCCGACCGGGTGGCGCCAAGCTAGCTGCGGCAGTGGGGAGCGGGACGGAGGAGGGCGGTTCGGCGCCGGTGGCCGGAGAGAAAGGAGGAAGGGGTGAGGTGCGCGTGAGCACGAGAAGGACGGAAGGAGCTCACCTGAGCGGCCCGTGTGACCGGAGGGAAGCCGGGCTGATCCGGCGACGGGCACGGTTGGTGGCACGGTCGGGTCGCCATGGCCGGAGAGCTCGGGCGGCGGAGAGCACCGGCCGACGGTTGGGACAGCTTCGGGTCACCGAGGGGCAGCTCCTACCGCGAGGAATCGTCCGGGGTTCGATCGAGGTGGAGGCGGCGGCGGGATTGGCGGCGGCGGCCAATTTCGGAGTAGAAGGGGAAAAGTAGGGAGAAGAAGGGGAAAAGGCGCGGGAGCTTGGGGAGGCGAAGACTTATTATGGCCGAGGGTCGTGGAAAGCACGGAGGACCCGGGCGGCGAGGACGGACCGCTGGGCAAAGTCCGCGTGGGTTCGGCGTGAGGCGCAGAGTGATGGCGACGCAGAGGCGACCGTTGATGTGATGCGGTGCAGGCAGCGGGGACGGGGGCCGGCAGGATTCGTGGGGCGCAGGGCGTGCTGGGGTCAATGCCTCGGGCGCGCGCCATGAGCAGTGGGAGGAGGAAGAAGAAACGGGGAGGAAGGGAGGCGTCGGCGGCTTGGGCCAAAGGCCGGGAGAAAAGAAGACGCCGGGCGGGCCGGAAGAAAATGGGCCGGCTCAGGAGAGATTTTGGGGATTTTAACCATTTCAGAATTTTGGATTTGTAATTAGATTTTCATCTTGGAAGCTTGGTTCAAATTTTGGATTTGATAATTGAATTTTGAGATTATCAAGTTTCGGAGAAATAGTTCTCTTAGTTTTCAACATTTGAATTCCCAGATATTTAAATTGGATGGAAGGATTCTATATCAATTTTCAAATTAAATTTGAGATTAAAATTTCCAATTAGATTTGGATTTTTCTTAATTTGGTTTTCAACCCTGGTTCTTGATTTCAAGATTTGGATTTTTTATTAATTAGGCTTTTGGCAAGAAAATCCAAACTGAGAAATTCGAATAACGCCAGAAATTTTGAGATACACGGGAGAAACAATAAAAAAAGTTTTATAATTTTTGCAATTACTCTAGTTCCCTTTTTGGGATGTTACACCTACTCCCCAGTCATGAGTCCCGGAAGGAATACCTCTCAATGGCAGTACTTTAGATATTTGATCTCAATGGCAGTGAACTTGAACATAGAAATGAAATTTATGGATGTTGTGACTGCATACCTTTACGGTAAGTTGGATTCGGAGATTTATATGAAAGTCCCTGAAGGAATACCTCTCCCGAACCAAGACAGAGCAAATAGAAATCTGTATAGTGTGAAACTCAGAAAGTCATTGTATGGATTGAAGCATTCTGGAAGAATGTGGTATAATCGCTTGAACTACTTTCTCTGCAAGAGAGGCTACACAAACAATGAAGATTGTCCTTGTGTATTTATACGGCGATCCCAGAATAGATTCTGTATAATCTTTGTGTATGTAGATGATCTGAATATCATCGGGATAGCAGAAGATATAAAAGAAGCAAGCTCCTACTTGGAGTCAGAATTTGAAATGAAAGATTTGAACAACACCAAGTTCGCCAGTTCGTAGTAGCTTGAGCATGTCCCTCAAGGAATCTTGGTACATCACGACCCACACCCGTAAGGTGCTAGAAAGGTTTGGCTTCGAGAAGGCATACCCATCGAAAGTACCGATGATCGGAAGGTCTTTACAGCAAGAGAAAGATCATTTCCGACCTAGGGAAAAGGGGGAGGAAGTCCTGGGACCGGAATTCCCATACTTGAGTGCAGTAGAAGCACTCATGTCCTTAGCAAATTGCACTACGCCGGACATTGCATTTGCCGTGAACCTATTAGCAAGGTACAGTGCAGAACCCACCAAAAGGCATTGGCAGGGCATAAATGACATCTTCCGATACTTCCAAGGAAGCAATGACCTTGGATTGTTCTACAGAAAGAACCAAGATCTGAACTTGGTTGGCTATGCAGATGCTGGGTACCTGTCTGACCCGCATACCGCAAAGTCACAAACATGCTATGTATTTACGTGTGGTGGAACCGCATTTCGAAATCGTCTAAGCAAAGTCTCGTAACGACTTGACGAACCACTCGTAAATTATAGCATTGTATGAAGCCGACGAGAATGTGCTTGGCTCCGCCGAATGGTTCACCACATCCAGCAGTCATGTGGGATGAACATTGTGCAAACCCCCACAATTATCTATGAAGATAATGCAGCTAGCGTAGCACAAGTGCAAACGGGCTATGTGAAGAGTCATCTCACTAAGCATATCAACCCCAAGTTCTTCTATGCACATGAATTGCAAAAGATGGACGAGATTAAAGTACTGCATACTAAGTCTTGTGAAAATCTGGCAGATATGTTCACTAAGTCACTCTCCGCATCTAGCTTTGAAAGGTGCGTGTGAGGGATTGGAATGATGAGACTTAGAGAAGTGCAGAATTCAGAGGGAGAATTCTCTCAAGCCCGTTAGTAAATCTTGATCATGAAGATCAAGTACCCAACGAAATAAAGTCCTGAAGACTAAATGCATTTGGGTGAATTGTACTCTTTTTCCCTTGACGAGTTTTCCTGAAGTTTCTCGACCAAGGTTTTTAATGAGGCAATTCGTGCATCGCAGCAGCACATGTATCATGTACTCTTTCTCCAAATTTTTCCCACTGGGTTTTTATGGAGTTTTGACGAGGCATGAGCATGTTGGGTGAGGCCCAAGGGGGAGTGTTAGGAAACTGGGTCCACGGCCAAGAGTCCTGACTTAATTGGGCACCCCACCGAGTCTATAAATAGGGAGCCATACCCCTCATTATGTACACTGGATGAATGGAAAGCAATAAAGAAATATCGGGAATTCTCTCTATCTCTCTGTGTGTCCAATCTATTCTTCTGTGATTCTGTGATTGATTCGTTCTTGTTCTAAGCAGAGAATCCGATCGAACTGGTCGCCAGCGTCGGTTTCTCAACAATTATCAAAGCGATTAAGTATTATGGGAGTCGGGGAGAGAGGAGGGATAAGAATGGAAACTGGCGGGTGGGTGTGCGTTAGGTGCGTGTTAAGCTGAACCCGTAATTAATTAGTTGTGCACTAGTCACGTGCGTGTTAAGCCTAACCCGCACTTAATTAGTAGCGGTTCACTTAAATGACTACACGCACGAACAGAGAGCAGATGGTCTCTTACGGAGGGAATGTATCCCGAGAAAAAATGAGCGAAAATCAACCAAAGGCGCCGTGATGCGAACATCTATCGCTACCCCTGTTCCGTCCAAGATTGCAACGGATAGCAAATGGCAAAGATCAGAACATTAGGATGCGCTGGACACTGAAAGCAAGCTGAGTTACTAGTTCTTTTCCAAATCGCCCAGCAAGCACGACGATGAACAGAATTTCTTCACAGACTGTCAGTGACGATGATGCGTGAACAGAAGGGGACAGGTTGATTGAAGCTAGCTGGCAAGAAGTCTTTTTCGATGATAAGAAAAGACCATCCTTTATTATAGTTTGAAGTCCACACAAGATGGTTTGTGATGTAATTGTAAGGAGAAAGCAGCCTTTTTTTATCTTTCTGGATGAGTGTACATTTTATGTAATCTGGAATCAATTGGGAATATGTTGTGTGCTTTGTAGTTTTGTTTTTAGCAGGCTCTGAGCATGATTGGCATTTTTTTTCTTAGTTGTGTGTGTAGTAGGTGAAGTGTGTTGTAGGCTTGTAGCTAAACAAAAAATGGCTCACGGGTAGGGGTGAAAATGGATCGGATAGTTTTCAATTGATCCAGACGAAAATGAATTTAGATTATCTTGGATCGGATTTTCTTCAGATAATTCTTAGATCAGAAATGAGTACGGATTTTTTATGTCAAAAACGAATATGAATACAGTAAACCTGGTATCCGTCGAATACGAATAAGAATACGGAATATCCGGATAATACGAAGCCAGATATCTGAAATTGATTCTAAGTAAGTAAATTGCTTGAATAGTAAATTGAGTACAAGAAAGCAAACCACAAATGACACGGTCTCTTTTTACCGTGGTGTTCGGAGACTTGCCGGTCTCCCCTAGTCCACATTGAGGTTAGCCCAAACGAATTGGACCGGCTCCATGAATTAAGCCGAAACACCTCAATCTCACTAGTGGTAGCTCTTTCCCGCTCCGGGTAGGTGAGCTTCAATCTTCACAATTTCGCTAGGTCTTCTCACAACCTTCTTGAGATGATCACCGCGCACGACACCTCCAACGCGTTTAAGAGCCGGTAAACTCCAAGAGTAACAAGTCAAGTCCCTCACTTGACTCTCACCACGTGCAACTAATGCACAAGCTCACTTTGACACAAAGTCCACCTCTAGAGGCACACATGCACTCTAGAACTTCCCTCCCTTCTTACAAAGTGCAACACATGCACAATTGAGTGGAGAACCTCACTAGTCACGTGCATTACAAGACCGGTCTGATCTCCGTTACAAGGCCGGTCTGATCTCCATTACAAGGCCGGTCTGACCTCCGAGTCAACACCGATCAGACCTGCATTACAAGAAATGAAAATATAGACTTCAAGCATATACAAAATATATTTGCATGTATAGTCCCACGCTAAACAAAAAGTGGCTCACGGGAGACGGGAGTGATTATCAAAGGGATTAAGTAGTATGGGAGTCGGGGTGAGAGGAAGGATAAGAATGGAAACTGGCGGGGGTGTGTGTTAGGTGCGTGCTAATCCTAACCCGCGCTTAATTAGTTGCGCACTAGTCACGTGCGTGTTAAGCCTAACCCGCACTTAATTAGTTGCGCACCGGTCGCGTGCGCGTTAGTTGCGCACTAGTCGATTCCATAAAGAAAACAAAAAAAGAATGCAAAAATCCCACTCAGGACGATGCTTCGTGAGGACGACGTTGGCATCAGCATGTGTAGGGGTGGAAACGGTTCGGATACGATCGAATAGTATCAAATACGAATACGAATCTATATTTTTAAAACGAATACGAATATGAATTCGAATATTCTCAAATACAAATACGAATATTCTCAAATACGAATACGGATATTTTCGAATACGGATTTTCTCGGATACGAATATCGGATAAAACGGATTCCTAGCTATTTTGCCGATTTTCACCGGTTTTTGACCGGTTACCGGTTTTAAACCACCTAAATTCAAATTTTGAATCACAAAATTTGTACGAATTTTTCATGGGTTCTAAAAACGGATCGAATACGAATCGAATAGTCTCGAATACGGATACGGATACGAATATTCTCGAATACGAATGCGAATACGAATACTCTCAAATACGGATACGAATATTCTCGAATACGAATACGAATATTTTCGAATATGGATTTTTGCTTACCATATTCGTGTTTTCTCGGATACGAATATCGGATAATACGAATTATCCGTTACCGTTTTCCACCCCTAAGCATATGCTGTTCAGTTAAATGATTACACGCGCAAGCAGAGAGCAGTCAGCAGATGGTCTCTGACGGAGGGAATGTATCCCGAGAAAAAATGAGTGAATATCAACCAAAGGCGCCGTGATGCGAATATCGACTACAATAATGAACATCACTGTACAGATTTAACCGGCAGAACCTTCAAAGATTTATATAGTCATACATTTCGGGGCTTATTTGGCAATGGCTGCGGTTTATGATTTTTGGTTAAATTTTTTGAATTTTGGTTGTTTACGGTACAGATTACGGAGAGAGATACTCACTTGCGATTTTGAATAGTACAGATGTTGGGTTTTTAACGTGTACATCGTTTAACTGGTAGACCCCGTTTTGAGAAAATACTCCGTTTGAAAGTTAGGTACTGTAGCAAAAGCCAAAAGCCACCAGCTTCGGAGGAAAAGAACAGGCCATTAAACCGTATTTTCAACTTGTAATTCATATTTTTTTTGTATTCTACATGACAAGACCAAAAAATAAGACTAATATCGGATATATTTAAAGCTAGGTAGAAATGTTACTTTTGGAGTGGTAATTTGTTTAAAATACAAATGGCGACCTAGGGTGGTAAATTCATAACATAACATGGTAATTTGTTCAAGTTATAAATGATAACTTAGGGTGCAAAAAATGATAAATTTTGAACTATTTTTGCACACTCACAAAAATGATGGTAAATTATTAGCTTAGGGTGGTAAATTGTTAAATATGCATACGATAATTTATGGCACTAATGATGGTAAATTTGAACTTTTCTTTACACATACTCACAAAGTGATGGTAAATTCTAAAATTAATACGGTAATTTATTAAAGGTGAAATGATAACTTAAGGTGCAATGGAGCATAGACGAGTTCTTGAAATTGGGGTAATAATTTGTTAAATATGACAATGGTAACTTATGGTGCACCTAATAATAAAGTTTGAACCTTTTCAAATTCACAAAATTGATGATGATAATTTTCAAAACTCGGGTGGTAAATTTTTTAGAAATGTACATGATAACTTAGGGTGCAACCGTTAGTACTTTTGAACGTATTTCAAATTTACAAAATGGTGATAATTTTGTTAGTTTAGGGTAGTAATTTGTTAAAAAAGTCTGCATTTTGAACAAAATCACTACCTAAAGTTCTGTAAATGATCATATACCATTTTGACAAATTACCACCTTAAATTCAAAATATCACTATGTGTGAATTTGAGAAAAAGTGAAAAGTTACCGTCAGTTGAACCTTACGTTACCATCTACAATTTTAGCTAATTATCATCCTATCGTTTTTTAAATAATTATCTTGTTGGCAAGGGTGTGCAATAGGGCTACATATTTGTGTCCACGAGAAGAGAGGGCAAGGGTATATGATCCTAGCATCATCTAAAGAAAATGGAGTTGTGCAGCAAATACAGAGATATATAGAGGCAAAAATGGATGCCACTATGCTCCTAACCTGCAGCCATAGGAGATGAGAAAAAAAGAATTTTGCAGCTCGCATGAGGTAAAGCCGTACATGGCCTGCATGCGTAAAAAAGGAGCAATGGGCTTGTGCGATAAGACTAGGGCGCACCCTGGAGTAGGGATGGCAATTGGACGTGATAGGTATGGATAGTGTTCGTTCATATTCATATATGTAACCTTGATTTACACCTACAGTCATATTCATGAAGGACAACGGGTGAAAAATCTCACTCATATCCATCGCCCACGGGTACCCGTCGCCCGTGGGTATACATGTTTACCCGCGAACTAAGAGTCACCATCTGAGAGTTGAAATAATGACAGGTATATATAAACAGCATCTGTTGCTAGGACATATAATAGCTATCGAAAAATTTTATAACAATCAATAGCAATTAGCAATATGCAAAAGTTTATAACAATCAATAGCAATTAGAGATATTGCTATGGCTGCACCACCTGTCAATCTATATCGTGGGTAAACGGGCGGGGCGGGTACGGGTAGAGCTTACCCATACTCGTGCCCGTTTACCCAACGGGTAGAGTGTTCCCCCCATTTCTATACCCGTAGGTAAAGAAAATATCCCATATCCGGCCCTATTAGGGTATTTACCCACGGGTATAAGGGTAAACGGGCACAATTGTCATCCCTACCCTGGAGCGTCATAGTCTCACTCAAAAAAAAGGAAATCCTAGCAAGCACACGTGTACGCATTAGCCTTATTGCGCACGAGGTGCCTCACTCGTTCGTGCACTGCGATGAGGGCGTACAATTACGATGAAAAAGGAGGTGCACAGAGGTTTCGTGCAGCTCGGGATAGTTATTTTGGCCCTAGCAGCTCCCCTTGATTTGGGCCTATATACGGATAGTTATTGTTGGGAAACCGTCGCTGGTGAGTTTAGTTCGGTCGATTCTTTATATACTAAAGTAGATGGGATCAACCACAGAGTAATATAAGAAAAATATAAGATTGAACACAGAGATGAGGGAAAATCCATGCCTTTCTTTATTACTTTTCTTTGCAAAGTTACAAGGTGATAGCAATGGGAACCCCGTATATATAGACTACAAGATGATATTCCACCATGGGCCAAAACCTAAAGCCCAGGCTTAGGTTTCCTAACACTCTCTTTTGGGCACTCATCTGACATGTTGATGCCTCATTAAAACTCCATAAAAATTCTGTGGAAAAATTTTGGAGAAAGAGCACATAATACATGTTATGTTGTGTTGCACGAATTGCCTTATCAAAAACCTTGGCCGAGAAACTTTCGGAAAACTCGTCAAGGGAAAAGGGTACAATCTACCTAATTTTATTTAATCTACAAAATTTATTCTTTGGGTACTCGATCTTCATGATCAAATTTTAATACTGAGCTCGAGAAGAGTCTCCCCTGAATTCTGCACTTCTCTAAGTCTCATCATTCTAATTCCACGTACACATATTTTAAAATTTGATGCTGAAAGTGACTCGGTGAATAAATCTGCAAGATTTTCACATGATTTAGTATGTAGTATC
Organism: Bonia amplexicaulis; assembly: GCA_036346245.1. Classification (NCBI taxonomy): domain Eukaryota; kingdom Viridiplantae; phylum Streptophyta; class Magnoliopsida; order Poales; family Poaceae; genus Bonia; species Bonia amplexicaulis. The sequence continues at coordinate 10,470,010 of CM070738.1, read as the reverse complement.
TTAAGTTCAGCCATCTTTTGTAATTCATGAGCATAAAATAACTTAGGGTTGATGTGGTTTGTAAGATGACACTTCACATAGCCCGTCTACACTTATGCAATACAAATTACATTATCATCATAGATAATTATGGGAGCTTGCACGATATTCAACCCACATGACTGCTGGATGTGGTGAATCATTCGTCGAAGCCAAGCACATTCTCATGTGGCTTCGTACAGTGCTATAATTTTCAAGTGGTTGTCGAAGTTGATACAAGATTTTGCTTAGACGATTTCTATGAAATTGCAGTTCCACCACACAGGAATACATAGCCTGTTTTGTGATCTAGCGGAATGCGGGTCCGACAGGTACCCAACATCTGCATAGCTTGTTATATTCAAATCCTGATTCTTTCTGTAGAATAGTCGAAGATCTTTGCTTCTTGGAGGTATCGAAAAATATCATTTATTCACTATCAATGCCAAAGACAAACTTTTCTAACACCTTTTGAGTATATGCGGATTGATGCACTAATATCCTTTCAGGGGTATGCTCAAGCTGCAAACCTAAGTAATATTTGGTTTTACCCAAATCATGCATTTCGATCTCTAACTCCAGGTAAGAGCTTGCTTCCTTTATATATTCTAGGGTTCCGATGATATTCAGATCATCTACATATACTGAGATAATACAAAATCCATTATGCAATCGTCATATAAATACATAGGGACAATCCTCATTGTTCGTGTACCTTCTTACATAAAAAGTCGCTTAAGCGATTATAGCACATCCTGCCTGATTGCATAAGTCCATACAGTGATTTTCTGAGTTTCACACTATATAGGCTTCCATTTCCTCTGTCTTGATTCAGGATAGGGATGCCTTCAGGCACCTTCATATAAATGTCCGAATCTAAGTTTCCATAAAGGTATGTTGTTACCTCATCCATCAATTTTATTTCTAAGTTCAGGTTTACTGGCATCGAGGTTAAATATCTAAAAGTAATACCACCTATGACCGATGAACTGGTTTCTTCATAATCAACTCCTGGACGTTGAGTGAAATCTTGTGCAACAAGCCTTGCTTTATATCTTACAACTTCATTTTTCTCATTTCTCGTTCGAACAAATACACACTTATGCCCTATAGGGTGCACATGGGGTGGCGTGTAGTTTACAGGGCCAAACACCTCTCTTTTGCTATAGATAATAATTCAGTTTTTATTGCCTTTTTTCAAACCTCCCAATCTGATCTTTTCTTATATTCAGTGAGCGATGTAAACTCTGGATGATTTGTATCCGATATAGTTCCTTCTATATCTCTAGTAAACTTTCTATATCTGTATTAATAGACTTGACCTCCAAATTATATTGCACTCCATATATACGCTATCCGGGACTCAAGCAATATACCTAATAATTATTTGGACTATTCTATCTTCCTGCAGATTTAACAGACAGACCCTTCAACCATGCTATTAGACTTTGGTTACACTCATACATGGGATATCCTGTGCAGACAAGAGAGAGCATGCGTTTAAAACTTCAGATTCCAAAGCAACACCGACATGAACAGCTGCTACATGTAGCAATCGAACAAACTGTTACAAACATGACTTTGTGCTAATAGAGCGGCTCTGGCCAGTAGACTACCGGTCGACTCCAGTTATTGCAGCAACTGTACTACTAATTAACAGCGAGTGCGTCGACCAATCAAGGAAATTTCCACGTCCGACAAGAACCGGGCAAACGCCGCCTGCGACGAGCCGCCGTCCTTCCAGGCCACGGCCGCGCCTTCCCTGGACCGGGCGACTCGCTCCCTGAGCCCCTTGCCATCCTGGGACGACTCCATGACCAGCCTTACCTTGGCCTCCATCTCCTCTGCCGTCACCGCCCCCACCTGCCAGCCCTCCACCTCCACGGCGACCATCATCTCCTCCACCATAAACACCTTGTTCATCTTCTGCTCCGCGAACAGTGGCCAGCACATCATCGGCACGCCCGCCGTGATCGCCTCTAGCACCGAGTTCCACCCGCAGTGCGTCACGAACCCTCCGGTCGCCCGGTGGCGGAGCACGTTCGCCTGCGGCACCCACGACTTGACGACGAGGCCGCGGTCGTTGGTTCTCTCCAAGAAACCCTCCGGCAGGAGCGCCTTGAGGTCCGGTTCAGCGTGGGAGTTGAAAAACTTTTTCGGGTCGTCGCTGTGGGGAGCTCGCACGACCCACAGGAACCGGTGCCCTGACCTCTCCAAGCCGACGGCCATCGCCTTGAGCTGCTCCTCCCGGTGCGTTCCCTTGCTCCCGAAGCAGAGGAACACGACGCTGCGGTCGGGCTGCCCGTCGAGCCACACGAGGCACTGATGCCTCTGCCCTTCCCCATCTCTCTCGCCGTTGCCCGACTTCTCGACCAGTGGCCCGACGCAGTACACCGGAGTTAACACCCGTCCAGGGCGACACCGCGGGTCACTGAGAGCTCGAACTGCCCGTGTCTCCAGCGACTCGAACGTGTTCACTAGGATGCCATCGGATTCTGGGATCCTCTCCCACACGTTCATGGTAGCCTGGTAAACCTCGCTCTCTGGGTGCTGCAGCATTTCTGGGAAGAGATGAGACGCCGGCACCGGCGGAACGCCGAAGATCTCGAGAGGACTGTGCCCGAGTTCTTTAAAGCTTGCTTGGTTGCTTGCATGGAGCGAAGGGAGCTGGAGTAAGACGGGGAGAGTGGCGGCGCCCATGGGAAAGAACGTGTAGGCTGGTATTGCGAGCTTCTTCGCCACGTCGATGGCGGCAGTGGAAAACATGTCGACGACGAGGGCGTGCAGGGGCTGGAGATTGTCGGAGCAGAGCAAGTCGTGCAGTTGCTCGTTGCGCCGGCGCACGCAGCTCAGATACGTGAGAAAGAAGTGCTGTTCGCAATCGGAGGCGTGGGAGGAAGGGAACGCCGGGATGCGCGGGAGCTTGTGGAAGGAAATGGACGGGTGGGAGCGAACAACGCGTTTGACGGTTGCGGTGGAATTGGGCAAGATGATTGGATCCTCAATGAGCGCCACCGTGACGGCGAAGCCGTGCTCGAGGAAGACCTCGGCGAGCTCCATCATGGGGACCAGATGGCCGACGCCGAGGCCGGGGTACAGAACGACGTTCTTCTTCATTGGTTTCTGGCGGCTGTAGGTGGCCGACTGGTTTGGGAGTTGGGATGGAAAGCTCGTGTTCTGTGGTGTTGGCTCGTGGCCTTGTGTTTTGACTCATGGGAAACGCGGGGCTGCGTACGGTTGGTGTGTTTTGACCTACAGAAGATGCCTTGTGCGGATTAAAAATTCGATCTTTGCTTGGAAGCTTAAGGGCATGTTTGTTTCAGCTGGTGAGTATCCAGCTAGTCAGAATCTGGAGAAGCTGGATAACCTCGACCGGCTACTAGTTCATTTTCGGATTCGTAGCTTCCGCTACTTAGAATCGGATGAAAATCTGGACTGTTTGTTTGAGCTGCAGATTCTAGGAGTAGCTGCAGTTGCCAGAAGCTGAAACAAACAGGCCCTAAGTTCCACGCGCCGCTCAATGATTCTTTTCAGTTAAATAATATATTTAACTAAAAAATATAAAACATATTTTTACTATATAAAAAATTCATCAAAGACGATTTCTTAAATCGTCTGAATCAATGAGTCAGTAATAATAGGGGTTATCACAGATGAGTTTTGAACCATCTGTGGAAACCATATCAGAGATGGTTTGAAAATAGAACTGTTTGTGAATGTATACTATTATAGACGGTTCAAAACTAGAACTATCTGTAAAGTTATACTATCACAGACGATTCTAACTATAAAGCATCTATGACAAAGATATATAACAGACGGTTCATAATAAGAACCGTCTGTGATAGTTCTTTCTGTGTCTAAAAAAACTAGCTAGCATATCTAAAAATTTTATTGTTTTTTGGCTAGCTTCAGAAAATGCTAGTCATACCCTCTGAAAGCGAAATGACATATTTGAATTTGAATTCCAGATCTGAATTACATATAGCCGTGCATACATAAGAGGACACTTACAATTTTACAAATGTAAACTTCGCGGTTACAAATTCAGAAAGATACTTACACTATAAGAAACTTCAGGCTAATATATCCTTCATTAAATACAATCTAAAACAAGTAGTGCGGAAAAAATTTCAAGTAGCAAAAATAAAAAGGCAACATACATCATTTTTAGCTTCTATGCCAAAATCAACAGAACACCACACTTTTAGGATATAACAAGCAAAAGCCCCCTACCGATGCCGGTGACTTGGAATTGTGCAGATCTACCATTGCCTTCTTCCTTTCTATCTTGCTTCAAGCGAAATTTCAGCAGCCGTTACCGAACCCCTTCCCACCCTTACCGCGCACAAACGAGTTGGAGTATATGTATATATATGTATGTATATATATGTGTATATATATAGGATGTCTCTTTTCTACTACCGGGTGTAATTACACCCTATGTCATATCTCATAATGTAGGGAGTATCTCGTGTAACGGAGGATATGTACATGTAGTATACGAGTATTTAAGAGCATTTTGGTGGTATGAACAATTTTTCAGAGATGATATGTATATTTTTTCAACACACTTCTTTTTATGTACGTACATGAAGGCATTTACAAAATACGCTAAAAACTATGGACTTTCTTGCAATTTTTTCATGTGGTTCGTATTGCAATATCTTATAATTAGTATACGAGTATACCTAAAGTGATAAAGGGGTATCTCAAATTTGTTTAGGTGGTATATTAGAGGTGGGTGTAATTACACCCAGGAGTAAAAGATAATTTTCATATATATATATACATATATACATACACAAACACACACACACACACACACACACACACACACACACATATATATATATATATATATATATATATATATATATATATATATATATATATATATATATATATATATATATATATATATATATATATATATATATATATATATATATATATATATATATGACACGAAATGGGGCACCATGGTGTCTCGCACACCAAGCCTATCTGTCTTTGGATTGCTTTTAGATGCGTGCAAGTGCAATTGTATATAATATATCACGTAAACCCGTTAACATTCATTAATTCGAAAAGACATCAATTTGGAAAGGAATTAATTGATTTTGCATGCTGAATCAATCATGGATGGAAAGTCTTAATCATAAATGGAAATTCTCAATCATAGGGTCTGGTCACCATGGTGCCCCTGTTATATATATATATATATATATATATATATATACATATCTATTGCTAATGGGATTTTATGTAAAAGCATTTAAGTGGGATGGGGTTTCCACCCATCTCCATCCGAACCACACAATCTAGATCGTATGGTCCACATCGTCATTAGCACCTTACCACTGAAATAGCTATTAGCACTAGATATGCTCATATATATATAAAAAGGAGTATGTCGAAAAAATGTACATACCACTTCTGAAAAATTGTTCATACCACCTAGATGGTCTTAAATACTTGTATACTACACGTACATACCCTCCGTTACGCGAGATACTCCCTACATTGCGAGATACGATATAGGGTGTAACTACACCGGTGTAGAAAGAGGCTTCCTATATATATATATATATATATATATATATATATATGTGTGTGTGTGTGTGTGTGTGTGTGTGTGTGTGTGTGTGTGTGTGTGTGTGTGTGTGTGTGGATATCTCGCAATTTAAAGCGCGAGCGGAAGCACAGCGAGCTAACGAAGCGCCGATAATGGCGGAAGTGAGCAATGCGCAAGGGACAGACAGACGCGATGAATTTACGAGTAAAATTCGGAATGGAAAAAATATGAGCAAAATACACAATGAAGTATGCTGCCTGGGAAAGCTCCACAAAAAATTTTGTACTTTTTTGTGCTCATTTGCTGCATCTAAAAAAATCTCAAGCAGTGCACAAATAAATTTCCTAATCATGCAATTAACCAGTTAGTCGCGCAGGCTCCGGCCACCGGGCTCTAGGTCTGTGGCTGCATGGTGGACGGGCGGTAGGCACCTGCCGTCCAGTGGCCAAGCTCCGCTAGCTACATGTCAACTCTGTGGCGTTGCCATCCGGCCACCAGATGCTAGAAATGATATTTTTGTAAATTCTACGTACGTACTGACATTCTTATAAATACAGACTCCAAAAACGCTATATTAGCCAAAAACTCTACAAACACAACCCATACATACGTGTGTATAGGACAGGACTAGAAAACTCTAACACAGCCATGCGTGCGTGTGTATAGTACTTGACAGCAAAAAAACTCAACACAACCATGCATGCGTTTGTACATCAAACTCTGGTAATCAGAAAGCCAACATATTAGGCAATTCGGATAAACATAGAACCAACATAAAACCCAGCTTGGTTACTTTCCTTCTCTAGTTTCTCATGCAGCGGCGAGCCATCTTCCTTTTCCCAAGCGCATCTGCTCACAATTCTCACGTCTGAGCGCGGGGCCAAGAGGTCATGGCTCACTGGTCACGCTCCCTCGTCGCACCTTAAGAGTCTTTCCTCGTTGGCCTACCTCTCTCTCGGCCACTGGACGTATTGATAGTGGTACTTGTCGCCGTATCACCACTCTACTCTGCAAGTGTTACAAATGAAAATCAAAGGTATCTTACTTCTATGATGTTTCCTATTTTTCTGATCGGTTTTTTTCCTTTCCTTACTCTTTGTTCCTTTTCCAAAAAAAAAAAATCAGTTGATGGAAAAGCTCCAATTAGAAATCAAGGGGAAAGTCATACTAATCGAAGAGGTGAACAGATTATGCAAAGTGAAAACCAAGACCCTCCGTGATTGGGAATATAATGTAATGGAAAGTGCCTCCTACCATAAAAAGGAAAAAGAAACACTGCAAAGTCGTAATCAAGGTAAATAAATTCCTTCCGACCAGTCGTTGAAAACAAATCAAGGAACTTTCTCTTGACTGCCTATTTTGCCTTTTCTTATTTAGAACAAGCAGCAACAATCCAGAAGCTTGATGAGGAACTTGCATCCGATGGAGAGAAGACAAAGATTGTGCAAGTAAACTTACAAAACTATGTCTTTTGAATAATGTACTGTCTGACCTAGGTGACGAAGAGCTAAATCCTACCATAGACGACCCGATTGAGCATGTACATTGCCTAGGACAGCAAGTAGAGAACTTCCAGGGCCTCGTTACTACTCTAAAGAGTAACCAAGAAACTTCCATGAGAAGCCACTACTACAGAAAGCCTAATACTAGACGGCCAATCACAGACGGTTTGACAAAACCGTCTGTGACCGACACTAACACAGACGGTTTTAATTTGGACACCGTCTGTGTAGGCGGCGTCGGAGAAGACGAGTATCACAGACGGTTGTTACTGATGAACCGTCTGTGATACTAAAGTATCACAGACGGTCTGTATTAAAAACCGTCTGTGATAATCTGGAATTATCACAGACGGTTTTTTATTACAAACCGTCTGTCATAGTAACAACCAATCAAATTCGTACAGAGACAGGGGATCACAAATAAAAGGCAAATTTATTAATTTCAATTCGAGGCAAATTTATTACAAAAGTCGCATAGATAAAGAGATTGCCAGATTCTAATCTTCTGGGCTTCGTACGCTTCTTCTTCGACTTTGGGACTTGGAGGAGCGCCCGCTGAGTTCTCGAACGTCGTTAAGATTGTCCTTGTCCTCAAGCACTTCCTCCTCCAAAGATTGGCAAATGATCGATGGCGACGTCATAAGCTCGTAGAGGATAGCATTATAAGATTCCTCGAACCGCCGTTTCGCTTGAGCGGCAATGTTATCCATCAATCTCTCCATTGCCACAAATGCTTCCTCCGCTTTGTGCACATTGTAGAGAAGAACGAGGTTAAGCGCGGTTTCCCTTTCCTGAGCGGCAAGAAAACACCTCCGTCGACGGCGGATGATGAGGTCCAGCTGACGGATGGAAGCGAGTCGAGGGAGGAGAGCAGGGCGCGAGCGGAGGAGCTGCTCTAGACGTGGATTATTGGCCGCCTGTGTAAGATTACGGCCGAACAACTCATGATGGATAGATGAGAGGAATGAGATGAGCAGAAAAACAGTACTAGAATCCATATTAATTGGTAGCTAGTAAGAACAGTATGTAGGAGATGTGATCACAAGAACAACACAGATGAGAGTGTACGTATGTAGAAGACCCTGGCGCGCATATTTAACCTTCAGCACAGACGGTTCGTATACCAAACATTAATGAAATAGACGCTTCGTATAACGAAGGAGATACGTTACACGAAACACAAGAGATACGTTCTGACTTTTCATTATCACAGCTGGTTATCGCAGACGGTTTTGAATAAACAACCGCTTGTGTTGGCGGCGTCGCAGACGGTTTTGAATAAACAACCGTGCGTGAAAAGCGCCACGACGGATTTTAATATAAAACCGTCTGCGATAACCAGCTTTTCACAGACGGGTTTTAATATCACAGACGGTTTGTAATAAAAACCCGTCTGTGATAATGCCACAAAGCATTTAATGCGCCGCCAGCCGCCTCGTCTTCATTTCGATCCAGATCTATAGCCACTGCTGCGCACTCTTTCGCTCACGCGAGCCTAGGCGATTTCAGGCCAGTTAATTTGGTGGGAAGAGACAGAGATTGAGCTTTGAAGATTCATTCATACTTTTTCTGGTAGCTCTAGATATGGTTAGTAAGGAAATTTGTTTTTTCTTTAATTGCATTACAATTTAGACCTAAGTAATTGGTGAGTGTTATTGAAGATGGTTAATTTGCAAAATTATTGGTTATATATGAGCTGTTGTGTTTATAATATGAATTGAGCTAGCAAATTAAGCCTAAATATAATACATGTGGCCGGTATATATATTTAGTAATAATTAGTAAATCTAATTTTTAATACTGAGTTGTTATATATGTACGTAACGAGGACCAAGTGGATGTATGCCATGAGCCGTGTGAGTGAAGAGTATATTAATGGCGTGTCTGCTTTTACAAGAGCCGCCGAGGAGGATATGTTGAATAAGGGTGTGGAATATATGTACTGTTCATGCGCTGACTGCGAGAATTTAAAGATGTTTAAGAACCGAGGGCAAATTGAAGCACACTTGATTCGGAGGGGTTTCAAAATGGGTTATACGTGTTGGACCAGTCATGGCGAAGTGAATGATCATATGCCGCCGGATGACATTGCCAGTGAAGTGAATGATATGCCGCCGGATGACATCGCCGGTGAAGTGAATGACATGCCGCCGGATGATGATACTGATAGGTTGCACGATGATAATCTGGATCAGATGCTTCGCGATGTAGAAGAGAACTATGATCAGATAGAGTCCTTCGCATGTGTTGAAACCAAAATTAGAGAGTGTTATTCATGTTGATGAAGAAATTACAGCCAAGAAGAAGCAAGCTCCCAAGATTACCCCAAAGCCGAGGACGGCTTTGCTTCAAGGAGGGGAGGATGATGTGGCACCAAGTAGCACTACAACTTTGGTTAGTGCTTGCAGTTCTGTACACAACGTTCAAGAAGCTTTGAATAGCAATTCTGAGGTTTCTAATATGCACAAGAGACATATTTGGAAAGATAATGAAGTTTATTTTCCAACGAATCAAACGGCACTTGATTTGGAGCTTCCTACACAAAGTTATGGTAATTTCATTGGATGCTACACGAGCTGTCCGGAGAGACGCGCGAGACTTGCCAAACATAAAGAGTTCGAGTATTGCAATGCAAATAAAAGTAAAATCCGACCACACCATGACTTTCTAAAGGTGGAGAAGGACTCTTTTTAAGGTTCCAAATGGATTTGGAAGCCCCTTGAACAAGAAAACAAAACATATAAAGATTTGAAACCGATTCGGACTCGGATTGGGACAGCTGGCAGACCGATACTAAAACGTCCATAACTTTCACAAACGGAGTCCGATTTGGGCGTTCTTGGACTCGTTGGAAAGCTATTTTGAAGCCCCACACAATGGATAAGGTGCCAGCCACGGAATCCTCACGGTCAAGTCGCAAATTGAGAGAGAAACCAGAGGTAGCAGTGTAGGTATTTCCTTTTTAGTTCGTATTGGAGTTTATTTCGGCCTTAGGCCAAGTAGTGCGTGAGTTGTAATCAAGGCCGTGCATTATACACCAATATAAGGCCAGGGCCTTAGCCCCATTGTAACTCAGGCTATGATTTGAGAAATAGAAATCAGAAAATCACCATGGTTTGGTGGCCATTGTTGGCATGTTCTTGAGATTTCCATCGAGGAATTGCTCTTGGTGTGTTGAATCCAATTGTGGTGTTGGATTCTACTCGTTGAAACTTCGGTTTCTCTACCCTTCGTTCACGTGCTGTGGTGTGCGTGGGAGAAGGCTTATCTTAGAGAGAGCATCCAACAAGGCGTATCGTGAAAGATCAGGGCCAAAGCAACGGGGTTCAGCTAGCTTGCTAGGTGGATCCGCATCAGATGGCCTCATGGTGAGCTTTAAGAGGAGTTCTTGTTGAGTTCTAGGTAAGTCTGGAATCTAGTCTTTGGGATTTCTCATCTTGTGAGAGTTTTTAGTGTTGATTTTTCTGAGTCTTCCTCTTCTGGGCTTAGGTGTCTTATTACTTTAGAATCTAAAGATCTAATTTTCTGGCACCGTGAGAGACCATATAGAGGTACTCCCATGTTTGTGATGAGTAATTGATACGTGTTCTGAAAGTTTGAGTTTGATTTGAGTGGTTCGTGCGTGAGTTCTTTTGAAAAATGCGAATGTGTAGTTACATTATCTCGAGCGGCGCTATATAATGTTTTTCTTGTCTGTGATGGCTGCAGGACTTTGAGACTAGGTCGTGGCGAGCCATGAGATGGACGGACTAGGCACATGCGGTGCTGAGGTCGAAGTAGTTGAGAGATGCCGAAGACGTCGAGGGTTCGAAGTGGTTGCGAGGCTTGGACAGCAAGAAACGAGGAAGCTTCCCGGAAGGTGCAGGAGTGGCATTTTGGTAAATACGCAAGGCTGAACAGAGTAAGCGGATTCGGTTGGAGATAACGGGTAAAGCGTTGAGGTTTAATGGGCAAAGCAAATTGTAAACCTGAAATGGAAGACTACAAATAGGGGGGTGTTCCCTGGTGGTTGGTAGGGGTTTTGAGAGGGTTTTTGCTTTGTGTCTCTTTCTGTTGGTGAGTTGGTGAGAAGAGCAGAGTTGGTTATGCCTTTGTCTGTGTGAGCAGAGAAGTATTTGGGTGTATTCTTCGCTCTGGTTTTCTTTTCCGGTGTGAGTGGGTATGTGAGTTCCCTCAGGATGTGAGGATGAGATGAACTGGATGTAATCATTTTCTCATATCAATCATTCATCTCTCTGTTTCATGTTGAGAGACCTTGTGCTTGGTTTGCTATAGGTTCTTCCTTTCCTCTGAGTTTTTGTTTCAGTTCTTCACTTTTGCATCTCTCTGTTCTTCTCAATTGGTGTTGTGTTGAATCCTCTGACTGAGTAGTTGAATCTTGGTTCTCTGAACTGGGTTTGTGCTCAAGGCCCCTTGGCTAGATTATACCCGAGAGTAATCACTCGATCTCAGTTTTCTTCCAGAGGATTTGCTTGCTCAAACTTCCTCTGTTTTAGTTGTCTAGGGTTTGGAGGCAGAGTAAGTTTCTACTCTTAGTTTCTTGGCTAGAATATTGCTTTGGGTCTGTGATTTTCTCTTCTGATGTTGTTTCTCTGCTATATTCCAAGATTCATGGAGAAAGGTTCAAGGCTCTCAAGAGATTTGGGTTTTGTCTCTTCTGCTGATTACTTTTGGGCAAACTCAGTGTTAACAGTCTTTATTTGATCTTGGTCTGTATTCTCTCTTTCCTAAGATTGGTTAGCTATTTTATTTGAAGTAATGTCCAAATATCCTGAGAAGAGTAGCGAAAATGCAGTGATTTCTCTGTTTTACGGATGTCTTCAGTTTTTACCGTGTTAGCAGTTTTTGTCGGACAGTTTTCAGTCAAAGCCTCGGTTCTGAAGTTACAGACAACTGCTTCTTTCCCCCTTTCTTTTCTCTGTTGATTGGGTTCTGAAATTCAGCCTTTCTTTTCTGCTGTCTCAGTTTCTGCAGTTTCGGTTTTAAGTCTTCATGTGTGACTTCTCCTCTTCCGGTTAAACCGGGTGCAAGTCTGCAATCAAACCAATTGAGTTCTGCACTTAGTCCGGCTGCATTTTCTGTTTTCAGCCGTTTCTTCAGGTTTCTCGGTCCTGTTTCTTCTTGCGCCGCCGGATTGTTGTCCTTTGTTTTGTTTTCCGGCCGACCGGCCACGACTCGGGCGGTCGACCGCCATAGCTGAGCGGTCGACCGCCATGCTTGAGCGATCGACCGGCCTCATGTCATGCTCTCTGATCTGTAGTGCTTTTCTCTATCTTGTTTTTCCCTCTCTGTTTTCTGGTCTTTTCTCCACTTCCAGTGAGCATCAAACTTCTTGCTTCATAGCTTCTGTAACTATTGGAGAAGAAGAATTATATGGATACTTTGGGGCGGTTTTTGAAGGCACCATTCACCCCCCCCCCTCTGTTGCCATTTTCGATCCTACACACCGTAGGCTTGGACATATTGGGTTTGATCACCTAGGATGGGTCAGTAGCATGGATCTGATTACAAATTACCTAAGCTCAAAGATGGGAAGGATTTAGTTGGTTCTCCTTGTAGGCATGGTAAGATGGTTGCTGTTTCACATCCACCTCTTATATGGTCATGACAGATGCCGCGTGTTAGCTCTTACATATGGACACTATAGGTCTTTTTAGAGTTCAGTCAACAGGAGGGAAATGGTATGTTCTTATCATTATTGATGATTATTCTAGATACTTTTTGGTTTACTTCCTGGCATCTAGCATTTGACTATTTTAGAGGGTTTGCCTTTAGATTGTCAATTGATCTTCAGGAGCCCTTAGGGTTATTATGAGTGACAATGGTGTAGTTGAGAGAAAGATATAACTTTAGTTGAGATGGTTAGGACTATGGTTAGGACTATATTAGATGAGTATGTCACTCCTATAAGGTATCGGGCTGAGGCTATTTTGGCTGCTTGTTATGTGTCTAATAGGGTATTCTTGACAGATTCATTGCACAAGATTTTTTATGAGTTGAGATTTGATTGTAGGCTTAGTGTGTCTCACTTTAGAGTCTTCTGGTGCAAGTGCTTCATTCTTAAACATGACAACCATGGTAAGTTTGAATCTAGATCTTCAAATAGAATTTTTTTAGGCTATTCTGCTTGTTCTCAATGCTAGACTAACAAAATAGTGGAGACCTGGGAGGTTACTTTTGATTAGGCTAATATAGGGACTAGACTAGACATTGTAGGTATATAGGTTTAGAGACATTCCAAGGGCATTTTCCTTGAGGAGTGTGGTGAAGAAGATGAAGCTGTTGATCTACTTACTTTTCAGCCAACTGAAGCACCTGCTTCAACTACTTTACCTTTGTTGGATAGCCTACTCCCACTTCTTCTTCAGCACTGTTTGGCTCTACCCCTATCTCCATAGCCTGTGAGGTAGAGGCCACCTCAACTTCAGGAATGCGACAACATCTCGAGTGGCGACATCCTCCATATCATATCATTGGAGGTCTTTATGAGGGAGTTACTCGCTCCAGGCTCATCTCTCCTAACTCACATACTCATTATGCTTTCATTGCTTCCTTTGAGCCCCATGATATCATCCATGCACTTGCTTATGAGTCTTAGATCAATGTCATGCATGAGGACTTACAGAACTTTGAGAGAAACAATGTTGGACCTTAGTTGAGCCTCCCTATGGTCACAATGTTATAGGAACCAATTGGCTTTTCAAGAACAAAAAGAGTGAGGATGGGATAGTTGTTAGGAATAAGACCAGACTTGTAGCTCATGACTTCACCCAGGTAGAGGGTTTAGACTTTGAGGAGACTTTTGCACTTGTAGCCACATTAGAAGCTATTAGGATTCTCTTAGCATTTATAGCCTCCAAGGGTTTTAAACTATACCAGATAGATGTTAAGAAGCAACCTCCTGGGCTTGATAGTTCAAAGTTTCTAAATCATATCTACAAAATGTCCAAGGCCTTGTATGACCTTAAGCAAGCTCCTTAGGACTTGGTATGATAGGCTTAAATCATTTTTGTTAAAAAATTCTTTTTAAATGGGCAAAGTAGACAAGACATTGTTCACTCTTAAGTATAGTAGTGTTCTCTTGGTTCAAATCTATGTGGATGTCATCATTTTCATTGGCGCATCTCATGCTTTAGTATCTAGGTTTTCAGACACCATGAGTAGAGAGTTCTTCAAGACAAGTACACCAAGAATCTGCTTCGACACTTCAACATAGGAAGTAGCAAGTCAATCTCCACCCTAATGTCTTCTACGTCGAGTTGGGATCCAGATGAGGACAGTGAGCCTGATGATCAGAAAGAGTACCACAGCATAATCAACTCCCTCCTCTATCTCACGGCGTCGAGGTCAGACATACATTTCTCAGTATATCTGTGCGCTTGATTTTAGGCCTCCACCCGTGCATCTCACTATCAACCAGTGAAGTGGATCTTTAGGTACCTTCAGTCCACCCTTGAGTGTGGACTTTAGTATTCTTCTTCTTCCTGTTTCTCCCTTCATGATTTCTCAAATGCAGATTTTGGGGTTGTAGGATAGAAAGAAAGAGTACCTTAGTCACATGTCAATTCTTAAGCACTTCTCTTATCTCTTGATCTTCTAAAAAGCAGTCTTCTATTGCACAGTCCACTGCTGAGATTAAGTATGTAGCTGCTACCAGTAGTTACTCTCATATTCTTTGGATCTCACCTACTCTCAGGGACTTTGCGTTAGATTTAGATAGTGTTTCACTCTTCTGTGATAATACTAGTATCACTAATATAGCTAAGAACCCAATGCAATATTCTAGAACTAAGCACATTGATATCAGGTATCACTTACTTAGAGATCATATGGAGAAGAGGGATGTTGTCATGTATTTTATTGAGTCTGAACTCTAGATTGTTGATATTTTTACAAAACCTTTGAATTCTTCTCGTTTTGCCTTCTTACAGGGAGAGTTTGGGGTTATTCATCCTACGGGACTAATTTGAGGGAGAGTTTGCGTTGTTTGCATGCATGTGTAATATATTGTACATTTATCTTCTATAATTGCTTTGTAATATAATCTGAAGTTTTGTCTATTATCCATGCTCATTCTATGTATCTAGTCATGCCTTCTTTCCATGTGTAGGATCGGTATGGCAAGTCAGAGGGGGGTGAATGACTTCTTCAAAATCTTGCCCCTGGCATTATTAACTCAATGCAATGGAAACACAAATATACAAACTCACCAGAGCCAAGAGCCAAAGAACACAAATCAACCAAGACTTCTCTATCTCACAAGTACTACCATCGGTCAGGGTAGTCGTACCACCTAGGTTGGCCTGACCACTAGGTCACCAGTCTGGTAGGGATCAGCTAGTCTAACTGCTTAGGTCATGGCAGTCTGGCTGCTCAGTGTGGTAGTTCACAGAACATCAATGAGCATGATCCAAGAAAAGCGTTAACTTTCAAACCGCTAACCCAACTTAATAAAACTTGGCACAAGTCCTCCCAAGAATGTTAGGTACCCATTTCAGTCAAGGATCATGAAGATCAATTCCAAAGTTCTCACTTTTATCCACACAAGGTTGCACCAAAACTAGACAAATGAGGGAAACTTTGATCTACTCTTATTTGTGAGTCTATGATGACTTAAATGACATTGAATGAGTTATCACATGTCATAGCAAGTTAGATCATAGGAAGAACTCAAGTCAAATCGTCCTCAAGATCAAAACCCCAAAATCATCTCTCTCTTGAGGAAAACCCGATAAACATAAGAACTCCCCTTAGAACATGCCTAGATGAATGGGATATAATCTTCAAGAGATATCTCGACCTCTTACAAGTCCTTGGCACCAGAAAAGATCAAGAAGAGATGAAATCAAAACAAGAAAGCCAAGCAAATCAGAAGTACAATGAGGGATCCATGGCACAACTCATTTGGATGAAGTTTGGATGTTCATTTCACTTTAAGAGGAATATTTTACAACAAATCAATCATGGACGACATAGCTCTAACCCTAGGGCACACACACATAAGGCTCCAATACAAGGAAACCCTAATCTCTCTCAAAAACCTAGAAGTCCTTATATCTCTCAACTCACACAAGGGCTTATATAGTAGATACTCCTCACCTCATACCAAACCCTAAATTGCACACACTTAGTGGATACAAATACTTACAAACAAACAGATTTTATACTGACACACACTTTCGTGCTTTTTAAAGCGTGATTTCCACAAGGTTCTAATAGCCCGATATGACGCTCCATCCTCTAAAATGTGACCTAAATAGCTTAGGCCATCGCCGCAATTTTGTAAACCACCACTCCAACCGGTATTGAACAATTTTATCAATTATCATCCACCAAACTCCATGATGCTTTTTCTTGAAGCAACCTTTACACGATGATGCAGTGCCCAATAACTTATAGCCAAGATCGTACGTCTCCTCTAGAGGATCATCACTACCTAAAATGCCTCAAATCCTATGATACACAACACCACAACATAGTCCATGATACATAATTAGTTGCTACCAAGATTATATGCATGCTTCGAGATCCATCACCACTTGAAACGCACAAATCCAATTGGCACAACACATGTAAACATTTGCCTTCTCAAAATCCTTGTCTTTCTTCCGTGCTTTTTCACATGAGATGACACTCCACCCTCACTTACACGACACAACATGGCCTCAGAACACCTTCCCTAGCATCGGCCTTGTCGTTGACCGCAACAAACACCAAAGCGTAAGCACAGTCAAATACTTATCACAAATATAGGGTAACCTCCACATGATCTCACACCTTATCATATGCTTAGATGTGTAGCTTAACATATATCATGACTAGCTTCATAAAATTGCTCAACTTGAACTAAAACAGGTCAATGCTGAATCATTTTAATAGTATAACTTCAGTGATCACGTTCTAATTTGTACCATAGCAAATAACTTAGTTGAGTTTGAATCTAACTTGGGTAGAGATTTTTAGTTCCATTATGAAGTATTTAGTTGCTCTTGCCTTTTTATTGCTTTAGTTTATATCAATTGTGCTTATAATTGCATCTCAGCATGTATTTCTTATATGATTGCTTGCCATTGTATTTGGTGTGAACTTAGGGGAGTTATATCTGACCCAGACCATTTTTTTTAAGATCTCTACTTGATATGGTCGACAATGGGTTGAGATAAATCAAATTGACTAAATAAAATTAATTCAAATCGGTTGAATCTCAGGA
Organism: Bonia amplexicaulis; assembly: GCA_036346245.1. Taxonomy (NCBI): domain Eukaryota; kingdom Viridiplantae; phylum Streptophyta; class Magnoliopsida; order Poales; family Poaceae; genus Bonia; species Bonia amplexicaulis. Next base: position 10,452,702 of record CM070738.1, on the reverse strand, counting down.
CGTAGTTGTAGATAGCTTCTAGTTTAGGACTCGCTTTACTAAGATAGGTTGTACACATGTGAGTTACAATTTACTTGAAACTCAGGAGACAGTTGTAGATGGCTTATAGTATAGGACTTGTTTTACTGAGATAGACCATAGAATAGGAGTTACATTTGGACTGAAATTTATGAGGCAGCTGTAGATGACTCATAATATATGATTTGCTCAATCATGATAAGTCATTGATCTAGTCATTTGCAATGTTCAGCTTTTAGCTTAAGTGAGTCATTTTTGAGCTCTTTATTATATTTCTTGTATGACTTAGAATCTTAGCTTATTTTGCATTTTCCCTTGTTCTATCTTAGAATATATCCTCTCTAGCTATACTTGTGATTTTAAAACAGCATGACATGTTAGCAATCAATGTAATCACTTCTAACTAGTCTTGGCTTGTTTTGCTATATGTGTTCTTACATAATTCTGCAACATAATTAGCATGGCTTGGTGAATTATCTCCTAATCGCTTTGGATAATTTTTAAAGCTCCCAATCCAACTAAAATTTGAAAATTACCAAAAAAAGTCATGTCTGCATCCTAGTCTTCATTAATTCCTTCATTTCTTTACTTGATGAATTCATTGTCAAAAAAAGAGAAAGTGTGGCAAAAATACATGAATTTATATGCACTTTTTGAAATGGCAGTGGATGACGGAGACGTCGACGTGGACAACACACATAGTTTTAGACTCAAAAAATCACTTGTAGAATCTGTTTTAAAAAACTACTTCATTTTTTTGACTTTGAAAAAGTCAAAAGTGAACAATCAAAAGGCAAGAACAGGACCTTTTGAGTAGTACCAAGCTCCACGCGCGTTCGAGGCCAGCCCAACACAAGCGCCCACCCGTCGCGCGCGCAATGGCGAGACATTCGTGATGCCCGCGCCGCTGCAAGCCTGCGATCCCTTTCCACTGCGCACAGGCTACGCTGCGCAGGCAGTTCATGTTCATGGAGACTAATCTGGAATGCACTGGAGTCTGGACGTTTGAGGTCGGGGAAGTACGGTCAGCACACGTGGGCTCCAAGTTTGCGGCCAGAAAAAGGTCGGACGGCCGAATAAGGAGAGACCAAAGCCCACACGTAGATGAGCCATGGGCCGAAGAGTAGAGCCCGCCGATTGACGTACATGTGGCAATTTGGGGGTAGCTGGATCTCGTTGACCTCACAAAACGCAAACCTGAGTTTCTCTTTTCTTTAGGAGAAGAAGGTTTTTTTTTAGACCTATGCGAGAAGAAAGCTGAGTTTCTTTGATGTACCCGCGCCATCGACATTTAGCAACGGGTAAATTCCAGCCTTCCTCTAGAAATAATAGGCACTGCCATTTAAGTTTATCGTTCGAGCTTTCAACATTAGCGGGTTTTAATTAGATCCATACATGATAGTTCATAGATGATCATTAATATAAACCATTTATGATAGCTATGTATCATAGACAACTTGTGATTGAAACCGTCTATGATATGCTTCGTCTCTTCGATACGCGCCTTCGATCGTTTCGGCTCTTAGATACGTCTCTTCATCTTACTAGTCGGATGTATTCCTTGTAGTATAAATAAAATTGTCCACCACTGGAGATTAATTATGTACGAGCACCTCACCGGCTGGCTATCTTCCTTGTCTCTCAAGCACAAATAAATGGCTCCCTATTCTTCCTTGTCGTCGATATTGATGGCCAACTTGGCTATCCTGGACGAGCACCGCGACTGCCATACACTGGCGGATGCTGCAGAAGGACACTGTGCCAAGCAGTTAGGTTTCTACTTTTTTATTTTCTTTTATAAGAAACAACTGGCCATGTTGTTTGGGTGCCGTATATATTTAAAATCAAGCAGTTGAATTTGTATTTACTCTCTTTTATATTTGTAAATGGTCTCCGTATAACGACATGGCGGCATTATTGACTGGTAAAAAACAACTAAGTAATACATATTTACTCCTGAATCATTACTAAATTTGCATTTATGTATATGAGAATGAATTTAGATTTTAGAACTGTATTTATCACAGGTCTGTGATATATATATATTCTCAGTTAGTTATTAATACGAACCATGTGTGATAAGTAATTATCACAGACGGTTCGTAATAATAGCTGCCTGTGAAATCTCCCATTATCACGGATGTTCTTGTTAAGAACTGTCTATGAATTATCATAGACGGTTATTAATGAGAACCATCTATGATAGTGCGAAACCACAGACGATTCACGGTTGGACATGTCTAGGATACGCCGCGTTATTAAATGCCTAGCTGGGTCCTGACAGATTTGTCTTCATTGTACTGCATTGAAGGAGGCAGACGGATTTGGGGAGTTTGATGAAAGTATACCACTTGCAGATCTAGCTCTTGTAGATCTATTTATTCTTGGTGAATAGAGATTAGTATGTATTTGCTTCTAATTATATGCCTTGTAATAAAGAGAGGTGATAGCTAGGTTTAGATCTAGCTTAATTGCTAGTTTGCTCTAATTTAAGAATGAGTTACTACTCCTAGTTTATTTTAATATATTCTTGCTAGATATATACATTGCTTCATGAATAGTACATAGCTAGCTACTTAATTTAAATATAGACAATCTATTATCAGGTGAATGTCAATTATGTGTAAGTATTAGGCTAGCTAACTATAGTAGCAGTAATAATCTAATTTGACACTAATTTATTACGTACATAACGTAGATGGACCGAAGTTGTATGTACAATGAGAGCCGTGTCAGTGAAGAGTACATTAATGTCGTGTCTGCTTTTAGAAGAGCGACCGAGTAGAATATGTTGAAGAAGGGAACGGAATATATGTACTGTCCATCCATTGATTGTGATAACCTGAAGATGTTTACCAGCTCATCACAGATCGAAGCTCACTTGATTCGAAAGAGTTTCAAAAAGGAGTATACATGTTATGGACTGTAATTATAACATCATCGAGGGAGACAACGATATGCCTGTTATGGACTGTGCTTTCGATAAGGATATGTTGCATAATGACAATGTAGATCATATGCTACGCGATGCAGAAGGGAACTATAGTGAGAGAGAGTTTGGTAAATTCAAGGGCTTGATAGAGAACTCAGAGAAACCTTTGTTCCAGGGCTGCAAGCCGCAATATACAAGGTTGTCATATATTCTTGAACTGCCAAAATTGAAGGCAAGTAATGGTTGGTTCGACAAGAGTTTCACATCATTGTTAGGTCTCCTAGCGAACATCCTTCTAGAAGGAAATATATTACCAAGAATCACCTACCAAGCCAAGAAGGTTCTTTGTCCATTGAGAATAGAAGTAGAAAGAATACATGCATGTTTAAATGATTGTATTCTCTACCGTAAAGAATAGGCAAAATTACATTTTTATCTGGTGTGCAAAGCATCTCGTTACAAGCGTAAGAATAACTCCGATGATAGTGAGGGAATCGAGGTAAAGCAAGGACATTTTACTAAGATATTGTGGTATTTGCCTATAATTCCATATTTGAATCATTATTTGTGAACCGAAAGGATGCAAGATTGCTGCGTTGGCACTTAGGGAGCGTAATAAAGACAAAATGATAAGACATGTTATTGATTCTGCCCAGTGGAGGAACATTGACATGATGTTTGAAGACTTAGGTGCGGAACCGAGGAATATATGGTTTGGGTTGATCACAGATGGAAAATCTTGTGACACTGTGGAACGAAAGGGTACATGTATAGGATACGGACAAACGAGAGATCTTCACTCTGCGTGCCATGTTGTTCTACACCATCAATGATTTTTCTGCCCTTGGTATCCTGTCGAGGTTGAGTACGAAAGAAACCAAAACATGTCCGTAATGTTTAGATTATAACGAGAGTGTGTGGTTGAACAACTCGTGCAAAACTATGTACATGCGTCACCGTAGGTTCCTTCCAAGATATCACCATACAACAAGATGAGGAAACAATTTGATGAAAATAAAGAGGGTGACTTAGTACCAAGGCCTTTTAGCCGAAAAGAGGTGTACGATATGGTCAAGGATATAGATATTGTGCTTGAAAAGGGACATAAGTTGAGAACCCATCAGAAGAACATGTGGAAGAAGAGGTTAGTATTTTGGGAGTTGCCTTATTGAGAATACTTAGAAGTTCACAATTGCATCGATGTTGTGCACGTAGAGAAGAAAGTATATGATAGCTTGATTGGTCTCTTACTGAATATTCGTGACAAAACAAAAGGTGGTGTCAACTATTTGTGACTTTGTCGCTATGTACATCAGGACTGAGTTAGCACCGATAGAGACCAATAAAAGCCGCATGTACCTTCCCCCATCTTGCTACACTCTGTCTAAGTCCAAGAGAATTGAACTCTGTCAGTGCTTGCATGGTGTGAAAGTTCTGTCCAATCACTCCGCCAGCATGAGAAAACTTGTTTCCATGGAAGATTTGAAGTTAATTAGAATGAAATCTCATGACTGGCATGTACTAATGACACAATTACTTCCAGTTGCAATTAGAAGTATTTTACCGAACAAGATTTGAGTGACAATCATGAGGCTATGTTATTTCTTTAACGCAATTGCTCAAAAGGTCATCAATCCCGATCGATTAGATGCTCTATAGACCGAGATGGTCACGACTCTATGTCATCTTGAGATGTATTTTCCTCCATCATTTTTTGATATCATGGACCATCTTATTGTCCACCTTGTGAAAGAGATAAAGATACGCGGCCCTGTGTTTCTACGTCATATGTACTCATGAGGTAAGTTGTTCAAGTTTTTTATGTAACCGACCCAGCAAATAAGAAATGCCACATTCTTCATAGAAAAAAGGATTGTTGGAGTTGAGAATATCGTGAACAAGGAAGAGTACAATCAATTTGATGAGTTACCTCCATTCAAAGACGGCATCAGGCTTGAGAAAGAACCAAGGGATGAAGCAAACTATATGCGTGTCGATTATTATGAAGGGCTTTATTTAAATGGAAAATAGCCAAGTGGAATGATCCCACATGGCAAACACCTATTTGAAAATTATTCCAATGTAACTAATAAACTCGACATGTAATTAAGGAATTATTTCATTGTAATTGATTCAGTGATTTAGAAATAATTACATCTGTGATTGTATCTTCTTGCTTGTTTTCAGAGGGCATGTCTAGCATTTCCTGAGGCTAGCCAAAAAACCTGTTATGTTGTGTACAGAAGGAACTATCACAGGCGGTTTGATGGCATAAACTGTATGTGATATATGTATCATAGATGATTCCATAATAGAACCGTCTATGATAAGTACAACATCACAGACGGTCCCATAATAGGACCGTCTCTGATAATGTATAACATCACAGACGGTTCCATAATAGAACCGTCTGTAATAATGGTAATATCACAGACGGTTCTATAATAAAACCGTCTATGATATTCTACACATCACAAACGGTTACATCATAAAACCGTCTGTGATATTAATATCACATACAGTTATTTAATAGAACCGTATATGATAGTTCTTTTATAAGTAAGTCCTTTGCTAGGTTTTGCGCTCTCACTCCTCACTCGCGCACCCCATCGTCTTCTCGTCCCCCAACCTTCATCGTCACTGTCGGAGAACTGACGTCTCTGTCCTCTCCTTCCTCACCTGGCGTAGTGGTCCCATCGCCTCTCCTCCTGATGTCGCCTTTCCTCCCAGCGCTGCCTCTCCTTCCTGTCGCCTTTCGTCCCGGCGCTGCCTCTCCTCCCGAAGGTATGGATCCCAAATCCCACTTTTTTTATCTCATGTGTGATAGATCCATTCATATCTATTAATGTGTGTTCATGAGTTCTCTCCTCCCTGTCCCTCTCCTTCCAAAGGTATGGATCCCAAATCCCACTTTTTACCTCATGTGTGATAGATCCATCCATATCTATTAATGTGTGTTCATGGGTTCTCTCCTCCCTATTGCCTCTCCTCACGAATGTATGGATCCCAAATCTCACTTTTTAGCTCATGTGTGTTACATCCGTGTCATTGCCAAAAATGTCTCCATGTCGTCCTCACGGTTAGCCTCTAGGTGTCCAGTGGTCCATGCTCTTCTTCGGCTTCTACTACGTTCTTGTCTCCTCTCCTTCGACTTTTCTTACTTCTGTGGGTGGGCTGTTGTTTTAAGTAAAAAAAAGTATGAAACATTGTGCGTCGGAGTAGCAGTTGTATAAGAGGAATATTACAATACTATACACTTGGGTTTTGAAGGGCATGAAGCAAATTGATTTGCTTCCTGCCTTTTCAAGCCCAAGTGTACGGTGCTTTAATGTTCATCTTGCAGTTGTTGAGAAACACATATCCCCACCTCCAACTCTTCTCTCCTTACTTCTGTGGGTGGGCTACTGGTTCAAGTAAAAAAGGGCATGAAACACTGGGAGTCTGAGTAGTAGTTGTACAAGAGGAACATTATAGCACTATACACGTGAGATTCAAAAGGGTTGAACCAAATTAATTTGCTTTAGCCATTTTTAAGCTCATGTGTATGGAGCTTTATTGTTCGACTTTTAGTTGTTGAGAAATAAATGTACCCTCTTCCAACTCTCCTCTCCTTACTTCTATGGGTGGGCTGCTAGTTCAAGAGAAAAAAGGGCATGAAACACACGAAGTCGGAGTTGCAGTTGTACAAGAGGTATATTATAGCATTATGCACCTGAGCCTCAAAAGGGTTGAAGCAACTTAATTTGCTTCAACCCTTTTCAACCTATGTGTACGGTGCTTTATTGTTCGTATTTTAGTTGTTGAGAAATACATGTCCCTTCCTCCGACTCTCCTCTCCTTACTTCTATTGGTGCGCTGCTGGTTCAATTAAAAAAAGGACATGAAACACTGAGAGTCAGAGTAGTAGTTGTATAAGAGCAACATTATAAAACTATACGCATATGCTTCAAACGGCCTATTGAAGCACAAGTGTACGGTGCTTTAATATTCATCTTTTAGTTGATGAGAAATACATGTCCCTTCCTCTGACTCTCCTCTCCTTACTTCTATGGGTGGGCTGCTGGTTCAATTAAAAAAGGGCATGAAACATTGGGAGTCAGAATAGCAGTTGTACAAGAGGAACATTATAAAACAATACACCTATGGTTCAAACGGTAAGAAGCAAATTAGTTTGCTTCATGCCTTTTGAAGCACAAGTGTATGGTGCTTTAATGTTCGTCTTTTAGTTGTTGAGATATGCATGTCCCTTCCTCCGACTCTCCTCTCCTTACTTCTATGGATGGGCTGCTGGTTCAATTAAAAAAAGGACATGAAACACTGGGAGTCGGAGTAGTAGTTGTATAAGAGGATCATTACAGAACTATACACATGTGCTTCAAATGGCAAGAAGCAAATTAATTTGCTTCATGCCTTTTGAAGCACAAGTGTACTGTGCTTTAACGGTTGTCTTGTAGTACTTAAGAAATGCATGTCCCCTCACAACTGAGACATCGGACTGTGTGATTTGAGTTGTTAGTATTGCAAAGAGATCTTGTAGCAATAATATACGTCGTAGAATGTTTTGATTTCTTGTAAGATCAACCATATGCCAACGTTTACGCTCACAACTCACTGTAATTAGTATTTTCTTGTAAAAGGGATGACGTCATCCTCATCATCATCGACATCGCTGAATGGGACTGACGCTCCAAAGACCAGGGTAACTAGGCAAGGCAAAGGAGTATTAAAAAGGTCAGAGGGCCGAATAACCATCACGGCGGTTTCTCCGGATAGGGTTCCTATGCAACCGAAGAAAATAGTGGAAGCATTTTAGACTACCTACGGGATAATTGAAAGGGAACGGGTCCAAATCATCGTAGCAAACTGGAAAGGTTTGACAAGAGACGAGAAAAGTGCGCTGTGGATGGAAATTTCAAACATGTTCAGATCCTAGCAGAAGTCCAAGGACTCGTGCGACGGCAGGCACTTCTCACGATGGGAAAATATGAAAAACCTTCAAGAGCACGCTTGTCATGAAATACGTGACCAAGGATCGCACGTCCTTCATAAGGTATCCTTTTGTGTCACCGGAAACATGGGAGACCTTTGTGCGGATGAAAACAATGATCGAATTTCAACAGGAAAGTGCGGTGCACAAGGCTCTCCAGGCATGAAACACTCACCCCCACAGACTCGACACCACTGGGTATGCTGGTAAAATGCTGCAACAGAGGATGGAGAACGAGGTCGTAATCCGATCGAAGGCCTCCCCACCATTTGCCAGGATCACAAATGAGTGCGTTCGAAACTGGTTAACAGTGAGATCATCAACCACGACTTCGGGCATCGCCTCTTTCAAAAACCCCATAGATGAGGAAGTGTCCCATCACCTATTAAGATATGTTAATCTACGTAGTTGTTAATAGGTCCATAACTTCATGGGGTCTAACATAATATGATTGTCTCTTGCAGCAAACATTGACTACCGAATCTTTCAAAGGCTCCTTCCAAGCTGTCAGGGAGGGGATATACTGTCCATGGCCTTAAGTAGCAAGGAGCACCAAGATCACACACGAGGCCTAGGGGTTTACGTATCTTGCAGGCACGAAATCCCAAATGACTCCGAGGCGTATAGGAGTAGGAGAGATCCAAGGCCGAGCGTGGGGAATGTATGAAATGGGACTTTGATGCAAACTTAAGAACATAACTATCTCACCTCGAAGAGAGATAGATGCATTGAGGGAAGAATTGAGAAAAATCCATAACCGGTCGTAAGCCACCCCCATTATTACGGTACCCAGCCCCCCTCAATGTTGGAGTAGCTACGCGTCCGCACCACTTTCTGAACATAGCAACACCCACTTACCTATCGACGATATTCAGGTAATGTGCATCTGTAGATGGCTACATAGATAGATCTAATGGACGCCTTATCTCATCGTGTATCATTATGTAAGAGGCCACACCGTACATCCTCAAAATCAGGATTTTTGGCTCCATTCCCGTCGACACTGGGCGGGGTTGGAGTATCCATGCTTGCTAAGGACGTTGATACACGGTGCCCATCTAGGGATTGATTTCGTGAAGGTCCAGGTAGACAAGATTAATGACGTTTTCAGGGCCGTCCCACTGGACTGGTCCCCAGACGGAGAAATCACGATACTAGAGGATGTCGTCCACGCATTCGTCTAATGACCCAATAGGGACATCACCCTGGACCCTTCCATGTCACGATCTCCACACGAGCACGCCTATTAAACAGAACCCTCTGTGACTCCACCTTAAGCTCCGCTTCACAAGTCCATCGCATCGGCTCCCATGGAGATGATGTCGAAGATGTATCGCAAGCGAGGCGCTAAGGCCCAACGAAAGAAGACTAAGCTACCTCTCGAATCTGGGAAGTACCAGCTCGGACTGTCATTGGTCCCCGAGTCACAATTACCCAGCCTTAGACTGGCTTGCAGGTCTTTTCATACCTGGTACATGCAGATGTCCAACAAGAAGCCAAACTGGCAAAGTGGATTTACCGTGAGATACACGGACGCGCATTTCCTCCACGACTTGGGCTAAATTGTCGTGACCTTTGAAGACTTATTTTTACTATTCAAACTCGACGCATCACTTCTACGATGCTGGATACTGTAAATGTACTATACAATGAAGTTCTACATAAAAATGATCTCTATGATTATTATCTCCTAGGGTATATCACTAAGAGTATCTTCGTTGAGTGGCGTAGTAATTAAAGTAACACACTCTTAGCTCTCGTGTACATGCGCATTTGCCACACTACCAATGCATGAGCTACCAATAATACATGTTGGCATTTCAACTAGCAGTAAATGACATCAGTAATATTAGTTTGATTGGAAAACTAAAGCTAAAACTATGGTGGTTTTGAGTGAAAGGGTATTTTGCACCGGTTTTTAGATTTTGAGTGTGTCAAATATCTGTTTTTAAGGTTCAGGGTTGAATTCCAGACATGAACAATAGTTGAGGAGGTAAAATAAACTTTTTACTTACTAATAAATATTGAAGAGAGAGAAAAGATAAATGAGGGCAAAAGAGAGAAAATTTCATTAAATTTGCATGAGCGTCTTATATTTGAAACAAGATTGCAAAACTATAGAACTTATATTTTGAAACAAAAGGAGTACTTATTTTCGAATTTTGGACAGATATGACACTGTTTATTATCAGAATTCCAGATTTAGCTCTCAAACAGTGGAAATTCCATTTCTAGCCCCCTTCTGACAGCACAATTTTTTTTCAGACCGCACGATTAGTACGTGAACAGTGGTCGTGACTATTCATCCGTACCCGTCTAATTTTTTCCATTTAGTATTTTCTTGAATTTTTAAATATATCAAATGAGCTCAAAAAATTACGAAAAGTTACGTACAGCCTCCCAACACAACGTTCGATGCGGTGGAATTTTTGGGAAATTTTAGCCATGACGAATGTCGCTCAAAAATTTATACAATTTTGATATTTTTATGAGTTTTTACATATAGCAAACGAGCTCCAACAATTACGAAATATGAAGCCTTCCATGCATTAATAGATATTATGTAATTTTTTAAGAATTTTATACGGTCCGATTTAGCCACTGTTCATTCGAGTTGTGCCGCGGACATGCATGTCTACAATACATACACAGTGTATTTTTGGATTAGTTGTTGCGTGCATTTGCACGTTTGTGTGCTTGTAATAAGATTTAAATACTGTATTTTTGTGTGGATAATAGTTTACTTGGTTGTGCAAATTTTTTGTAATTATAAATATTAGGCATATTCATGTGTAATTTATGTAAAACTCATAAAAATGTTATATGTGCGAAAAACACAAACGGATCAACCATTACACTGCACTACAGTTTACCTCTGTACGTACGTGTCATTCAGGGCTCACTCATTGCTACAAAATTCTTCTGTAAATTAACTGCACTATAACAACGCACGACGATCGTATCGTTCAGAACATACGAAAATCGTAAACGGACCAGCCTACCTATATTGTCTGCCACTTTGTTTCGAAAAAATAACAATCTAAAAAAATATTCCCTATATGTGTAATCTACACTGTGTGAGGAGTTTTCAAAATATATTTCATAATATTTTGCACCTTCTCTTCTATATTACAAAATTGCTGCAGACTCCAACCAAAATAAATTACATATAAATATGCCTAATATTTATAATTACAAAAATTTTGCACAACCAAGTAAACTCTTATCCACATAAAAATACAATATTTAAATCTCATTACAAGCACACAAACGTGCAAACACATGCAGCAGCTAATCCAAAAATACATTGTGCATGTATTGTAGACATGTAGGTTCGCGGCACGACTCGGATGAACAATGGCTAAATCGGACCGTATAAAATTCTTAAAAAATTACATAATATCTATTAATGCATGGGAGACTTCAGATAAAATTTTGTATTATTTGGAGCTCGTTTGCTATATGTAAAAACTCATAAAATATCAAAATTGTATGAATTTTTGAGCGACATTCGTCATGGGTAAAATTCCCCAAAACTTCCACCGCATGGAACGTTGTGTTGGGAGGCTATACATAACATTTCATAATTTTTTGAGCTCATTTGGTATAATTAAAAATTCAAGCAAACACTAAATGGAAAAAAAATTAGACGGTACGGATGAATAGTCACGACCACTGTTGAGTTTTGGACAATTTTAGGTGTTTATGCAACATAAATTCCAAATATAACCTCAGAGCTAAATTCTATATCTAGCCCCCATTTGTACTAGTCATGCGGTCCCCGTGCGCATGACTGCTAGTCATTAGTCATGCGCTCCCCGGCCGCATGACTACGTCCCATCAGCTACAGTTACTTCTCCGTTTAAATAAATACAATTTACGTTTTGCAGTAATTTTTAAAAGTAGTAAACAAGCTCAAAAAAATTGAAATTTTTTGTGGGGCCTCCCAACAAAGTTTAATTGCTTCTACAATTTTTGTGTAATTTTTAGTAATGCGAATTATTGTTGGGAATTTATTTAAGCGTGTTATTTGCATGAATATTTTAATATAGAAAATGAAATTTTTTTAAGGCCCGCTGCGTATTGCGCACAATTGTGTAAATTTTTGTGATATTGCACACTCCAAAATTATTTTGAAAATTTAGGATTTAAGTATAAAAAATTAGGATTTCATGATTTAAGAAATACAAAAATGTATATAAAAATGGGCCCAGCCGGCCCGCCCCATCCCCTGTCTTCCTCCCCCTTCACGCAGCGTCCCGACAGGGCCGAAGGCTGCTTCACCGCTCGGACAGCCCGCCTCCCCGCGACGCCCGCTTCGGACCGCTGGTCGCCGGCGTCTCTCTGAGCGCGTCACCTTGGGCCCCACCGCCGTCTTGTCGCCACATCGCGCTGCGTCACCGCCTAGCCGCTTGTCCCGTCGCCACTATGGCCGCGCTGCCGCCTCCTTTCCCGCCGCATCGTCGCGCCCGCCCGAGTGAGTGGTGTAAAGGTGCAATGCCACGCTGAGAAGACCCGCCCGAATCGCTCCGAGATCCTGTCGCAGCTGCTGCCCCCACCACCGCTCCTCTGCCACCGCTCGATGTGACCGCATGGGCGAGGTCCCGAGGCCAACCCTGCCCGCTCGCCTTTAAGTACCGCCGAGCACACCAATGTCTTCCCCACGCTCCCCACTTCTTTCCCGTCCAAGCAATTGGATTTTAGTGACCTCTCCTTCGTCGGTGCCACTCTTCTTCCCCATGGCCGGCCAATGAGTTCCCCAGCGATTCGCGCCAAATTAACCTAATTCCTCCCATCCGAACCGTCCTCAGAGCGTCCAGAAACTCCTCCCGATCTCACCCGAGCTTCTCCTTGGCTGTACCTCGCCGGTGCCGAAGCTCCATTCCAAGCCGCCGCCGCCGCACGACGCCGGCCCGCCACCGTGCTCCACGGTCCCCGCCGACTCCTCCATCGGCTTCACCGCAACACCGGAAATCCATTTTGGCCATCTCTGCCCCCCTCTGACCGCCACTCGCCGGCAACGCCGCCGCCCGACCACCGCCCCGGGCTCCCCTGTTTCTGGACGCTACCGGCTCGGCTCATCTCTGTTTCCTCCCCCTACTAAGTCAGGTAACACCCGAGAACGAGTTGGCTAGCAATGCGTGCGTTGGCCCAAGCAGCCCGAGTTTGATCCCCAGCGACCCCTGTTAGTTTAGGTTTTTGGCTGATTTTCTTTTGCCAGCCGACTGCCAGTCCACCACTTGCATATATACTGTTTCCATCCCTAGCAAATCACGTAACACCGTGAACCCTGGTGGCTAGCTAAGCACGCATAAAGCTCACAATCCCCTCAAGTCTCGAGTTCAAAACCTGCCGGTAGCACTTTGTTTCCCACCTTTTGTTATTCTATTTTTTTGCTCATTTCAATTGATAAAAATCATGAAAAATTAGGGAATAGTTTAGAGAAGCTAATAAAATTTAAATAGAATGTAAATGAGATTATTTAAAGATTTAAATTGAATTAACTCATATAGGATTAATTATATGGCTTGAATAGTTATTTAAAAGATCTATTGTTAATTAAAGATATTGATAACGACATTATAATTTGATTAAATATCCAAATTTAACAGAGACTACCCTTAATTAAAATATAAACATATATGCTTTAATAATTATCATGCCACGAAATAAATCTTAACGATAGACTTTTGCTAAATAGCAAATATTGAAATATAACCTTACAAACCAGGTTTTACCCCGATAACTAAGTTTAAACTAAAACTAGGGATAAATATAAGCCTAATGGTAGCTAAAATACATGCAAGATAATAAAAGTGACATTAATTAAAATTTAATGTTAGTTTTAAATGAATAACGATACTGAACACAAGTTTATATAACAAGTTAGGACCCGTATAAATAGACCCTAATTTAAATTAAACTCAACCTAGAGATAAAAAGAGGTACATAAAATATTACACCGCCAGGATGCTATAAGCTCAGACTCTAAGACTAAATTGGTAAGCTAAGGATTTGGTACATCGTGTGTATACTGTATGCACTGAATGTTAGCACTCGACAAAGTACATCAAATTATAGGATTACCCTGACTCATGGAACTTCCTCGATAAATACAAAAATAATAAAAGAGGTTATTGATGAAAAGATCGAATCACCGTATGCTACCACCGACCTTGCCTCAAATCACCCAAATCACCCATTAATTTATAATAACACTAAATTGAGTTTATTTGGATTTATGTGGGTCTTTTCAGTTATTTGCCTTTATTTGTGATTATCACGTAATTAGAAATTGGAGTCCCGAAGAATCAAGGGATCAAGCGTGATCAAAAGCGAGGTGAAGAGAAAGACCTGAAGCTCAAGAGAAAACATTGTGTGAGCTCAAAACCGCGGTAAACCGCGCAAGGCGAGTCAATACTTTGATCATGTTGAACCTATATTTTCTGCAAATTACTTTTGTTTAAATTATCAAATTGCATGCTGTTATTTTATATGCCAATACATGTTTAATTTAAGATCCTAGTTATATGCCCATGTCTACCTTGATTAATATTACACCCCCTTTTGAATATTTGAATACGTGAACCTTGTCGCCTTAGCAAAAATTATGATAGTAACCTTTTGAAAATAAGTCCGTAATTATATGCCATGCTTAGTATTGTTTAGATATTCAGGGGCACCAAAATGCCCCAAGCATCGCTTTTAATCATGAGAAAATTTGGTTGGGCAGTCATGGTGCTAATGACTGGTATATGTTCGATATGGTTATTTTATGCTCCCAAAAACTTCAACTTGCTTGAATATCTGGGCGGATGGTTTGGGGGCTGGTGTGTGGTGCAGTGGAAGCACAAATTATGAAATGTGGTAGAACCGCCCAGATACCCCTAAGGACCGAATCTTGTCATGACCTCCCACGTAAAACAGTGCAACCACAAGTCTGTAAAGTACAACTTGGCTAAGTAAATTTATCGAAACTCCCGGACTCATCTCACTGGTAGTGGATAGAAGTGGACAAGCAAGGGCAAAGGGAGGCCTAAAGGGACACCGAGTGTGGGGTGAAGTTTCCCAGTCGTACTAGCGCTGAGGGGAGTGGAGCCCGAATAATGCTAGTAACCGTGGGGAACATCCCGTGCATAGATGGGACCCACCGCAAGTGGGCAATTTCCCATAAGGTGAGATGACAAAAGGAACTAGATATTTTGAAAAGTCACTGTGATGGTCTGCTCAGCTGCATGACTAAGGAATCATATAGGTAACGAGTTGATTGTCTCTTGTGGTGAAAGTGTACAAACTCTGCAGAGTCAAAACTATTCGAAAACTTAACCAGATATAGTTCTATTTCAAAAACTTTGTGGGTGGGAATGGAAAAGTGGAGGGCAGTGCAAGGCCCTGATTTGAGTTGCCCTGGGTGTCGCCCCAGTGATAAGTTAAGCGGCTATAACACTGAAGGATTATGCATATGGTGCAGATGCTATCTAACGGTGGATGAAATCTGAATCGCTACTATTATTGCATTCTCTTACACATTATGTTTTGTTCAAACTGCTAAGTCTCAGGAAATTTCTATGTATTATATTTCAAAAGCAAAATAATGATAATAGTTCACATAAAATAAGATGTTAGGAAGAATAAATAGAGTCGTAAGAACAGAAAATGGCTGTTGTGGTAAACGCATAAAGATGTTGGTGGATCCATGTCGATCATAAAAAGAGAACGACAGTGAAGATTCTAGGAGAAATAAATTGGTGGAGCCTAAATGGATTGATAGGCCAGATAGAAGATTTAAATGATTTTGGAGAATTAGGTCCCCGACCGCACGATTAGTACATGAATAATGATTCTAGAAGATTTAAATAATTGTGCGGTCCCCGACCGCACAATTAGTACATGAATAGTGGTCATGCGGTCGGGGACCGCACAATTTGCGACGTGTCGTCTCGAAAAAAATCGTGCGGTCGGGAGAGGGCTAGAAATAGAATTTCTGCTGTTTGAGGGCTAAATTTAAAATTCTGATAATAAACAGTGTCATATCTGTACAAAATTCTTTATTTTCCTTAGTGTTCACGAAAAACACTAGGCGAACATTAGTGAAATGTTATTCAATCACCATGTATAGCAACAAGACATGAGTGGAGAAGACTGGTATCCTCATTGAATGGCGTAATTAAAGTAACACTCTTTTAACTCTCATGTACATGCGCACTTGCACACTACCAATGCATGAGCTACCAATATTACATGTTGGCCAATTACGTTCTTTTCAACTAGCGGTAAATGACATCGGTAATATTAGTTTGATTGGAAAACTAAACTTTCAGATACCCATAGCATAATAAAAATGATGGTACATATATAAGGCCACATACAATGGGCTTACGTTAGCTATCTATAGTCTCTGGCTCTTTGCCATATAAAATTTTTGCTGATGTGGATGAAAGAGAGTAAAGAGAGAGGAATTGTTTGCCTTACTAAATAGTAACCAGCTATTGCACAAGAAACAATAAAAGAGCATTAAAAGACTGCATAATCTATAAAGACAAACAAACGACAACACACTCTACAAGCTGTCTATAGGTGATATGGACAATAGCTGTCTACACTATTGTACATGCTGAAAAAAGGTAAAAAAAATTATCTCAAAAATGTAACATGACATTTTTTAAAACAAAATTTAAAAGCTATAATAAAATGTATTTGTGTATAGAGGGAATACTCAGATTATTGTTGATTTAGACAAGAAAGTAACAGTCATTTCCAATGCATTGGTTACTGCCTCTAGATAAATATAATTGTCGCTTTTAGGAAGTGTGTGATGGAACTTTGGTGAGTAGTGTTTATATGCTCTCCATAAACCTAATTGTGAGTAGTGTTTATATGCTCTCCATAAACCTAATTGCGGGTAGCGCTTATATACTCTCCATAAAACTCAATTGCGCGAATCCTAAAACAGTACATTGTTAGCATTGGAGTAGTGGGTAGCTGCAAATCAACAAGCCTTCAATTTTATACATATAGATTAGTCACATGGCAATAATATGTGTAGATTCATAACAGAAAATACTTTCGTAATATTATATTTCCACAACTTCTGTAGTTTGGGAGACCACATTCCTTAGTGGTAAAAAATTCCCTATTTTTATGCATACCTCATGCTATACACATAAACGATTTTCTTTAGGACCTACGTATGCATCAATTTTCATGAAAATATAATAAGAAATGTTCGTGTGCACAACACTTTCCATGAATATTAGTTTTCAGCTGCAGTACAAAGTGTCTCCTTCAGCGTAAGATGGAGTAGTCGGGTGATGCATGACTAATTGACTAGTCTGTTCTTGGCCTACCTAGCAAACATTTTTTTAAACCCTAGAGTCTTACAGAGGTAAGCACACGTTTTGACTACTAAATATATCCATATACGTGCATATCTTAAGAGATATTATTTATATAAACAGTACTTATAGAGTAATTTTTAAATAAATAGCAACTTAGACTCGAACCTAAGCAAAGGACTGCGCACCTGACAGCTCACACCAACGGAGCACAACTGGCTCCTCTTCCTAGCAAACATTCTGACTTTGAGACGTTTACATACCTTGAATCATGTGGTGCCCAACTATGCGTTGTACACAAGAACATCTGAATAGGTGCCCATCAACATGAATAAGTTCAGATCAACTTTGCACAACCGTGACTCATTGGACAAGCTGCAAAAAAAAAAAAAGATCTCTCGCATCGTTGCATGGTTCAAAGCTGAGTTGTCCACCAACTCATATCACGAACAAGTACGACCAGCAACTAGCTAGGAAAGAGAGCACAAAGGACTACTTGAATAGTCAAGTACTGACTTAATTTACAAGCTTGTTTTTTCCAGCTCCTTCGAAGCAAGGGACATTATCCTCCCGGTATCCCTGAGGTCTTGTGTACTTTCTGCTTATCCTGAGCGAGGCGAGAATAATCCTGAAGACGCCGGCCGGATCGACGCAGTCCACATGCGCACTCGCAATTCCAAGTCAGACTACACCGTATGGGAGAGGGAATCTAAATTTTTTTGTGTTATCCGGCAGTGGATGGTCGAAAAGCTAAAATTTGTAAGGAGCAACGCCTTATGAGAGGATGGGGACAGCCATGTTACTGACGATTTTTAACCGTGAGATTTCTTCACTTTCAAGTAACCCTAGCGAGTTTTCCTTGGGACCGAATTCTCCGACTAGTCTTTTAAAACAGTGCTACACAGTCACCAAGGACCATCTAATTAGTACATGTTCCGAAGAAATCACCAGCAGATTATCTTCAAAATAGCACTACTAGTTAACACCCACCCAGTAGACAAACTCCAGTGCACAAATCAGCCTGGAAATGCACGACCGTATTGTGTATGCGGTTCAGTGGCTGTTCAGGCATCTGAGGCACACCGTCGGTAAACGTGGGATGAGGTTGGTACAATCGACGGCAGCGCTCCTCGACGAAGTAGGTGGGTCCGCGCGTGGGCGCTCGGCTGGTCTGGAAGCGCAGCGCCACTCGAAAAATAAAAAATCAACTCGTCGTTCTTACCACCGACCGAATTTTTTTTCGTACGGATCGCTCAGTGTTCTTCTACCAAGACTGCCGTGTTCCCTTTTGTTTTTCTTTTCTGGTACCAGCTAGTTCTCGACCGACGATATCATCGCATAACGATTAGATTGCCGGGGACCTGTGTTTCTGATGCTTACCGTAGTAAATCGGACGAATATTGCTACCTCCGTTTGCAGATACTTATCATTTTTAACTAAATCTTTCTTTCATAAATACATTTAATTATGTGGCACTGTAGGTGTTTAGGCATCTGAAGAGGCAAACCGTCGGTAATCGTGGGATGAGGTTGGTACAATCAACGGCAGCGCTCCTCGACGAGTTTTGGGCACTTTTAGCATATTTTGCATCTATATTTGCAAGATTAGTCATAATCACATGATAATTATAAAAATATCATTTTTAACATACGATGACCAGACGACAGCACTATAAAACTGACACGTGGTCAGCGGTGCCCCATGGCCATGCGGCAGGGGTCTGCCGCCTTGCCACCATGCAGCCGCGCGCCTACCGCTCGGCCACCGAACGGCAAACCGACTTAATTATCTGCCTTAATTAGTATTTTATATTTACTGTTTGTGTGAATTTTTAAATATAGCAAATGAGCTCAAAAAATTAAAAAAAATTATGTGCAGCCTCCCAACACAAATACTTGATTATGTAATTTTTTATAATTTTATCCACTATGAAGTTACTCGAAAATTCATTCAATTTTGTTATTTGTAGGAGTTATTACTATAGCAAATGAGCTCAAAAAAATTATAAAATTTTATATGCAACCTCCCAATATAGTCAACATAATTGTCTAATTTTTTAGAAATTTTACGTGCTCTAAATTTATCATGTTGATTTAATTATAATTAACGATATGTGATGCTCATTTAATTCGTGGTTGAAATTGTAGGCCGCACAGCCACCATGCGGTGGCCATCTTTTCCAGTTGCTACCTCTCTCCTTCAAACATATGTCGGCCCTTTGCTGCTATCCCCCTTCCATCTCCCTCCTTTGCACATATGTTAGCTCGTCCATACTGTTCCCCCTTGCTCTCTCAGTCATCTGTACATATGTTACTTTGTTTGTGTTGTCCCCCTCACCCGCTCCCTTGTCCCACATATGTTACTCTTACCATGTCGTCCCCCTCGCCCACGGGGCTGTGCATTGACAATGAGTCGGTGGCAACGCACCGGGTTCCCGTTTCGCTCGGCCATAAATACGGAGCTCTCACAGTCACTCATCGCTCATCTCAACTGCGTTTCGCTTCAAGTTCTCATGATCATCGTTGAGAATTAAGAGCGCATAGCATAGTTAAGATTTTCTAGAGAGTAAATATCGAAGCAGTTATCACGATCATAGTAGTGCTGATTGCTTCCCCCAAAGGGCATGTAATTTTTTATCGCATGCATTTGATGTTATTTCCGTAGTTATAGTTAATTAGTGTTATTCAGTTAATCGTAATTAACATAGCTCGTATTATGAAGTAAGTAGGTCTTGGTAATTTAGTCGTTGTTTTGTACATTTGTTTTGTAGGTATGATACCCATAATTTGTTATTGTATGGCACCATATAATTAATCAGTCTCAATTATTGTAGTGCCAATTAGTTAGGGTTAAGTAATGAATTAGTGGTAGGTAATTAAGTGGTAAGTGTGACGGTAATGAATCACTCGTAATTAATTTTCGGACGAGTAATCAAATTGTTGCTAATTAATGAATTATTCGTATGTAGTTACACACATATAATCAATAACTTACATGTTGCTTGTCATCATTATTTGCTGTAACGCTTACTGTGGATTAGGTTGTTGTGGCTTTAGGTAGTCGCAGACATGCAAGACTTGGTAGTGTTCTATGGCGATAGTCTTGTACGGGCAAGACCTGATGGGTTGGACCTATCGACATGCAAATACAAGGTGCTCTGGTGTGAAAGGGCTCGGCGTGATAAATATTCACGAGCTTTGAAGTTGCATCCGGAGGAAGTTCACCACGGAGGCAATGGCGATGAAATTTACGATCGAGGGGATCACTTGCACGAATGGCGCGTGGGAGCTCGTTAAGGTGAATGGGACCATAGCATGGAGGCAGTACATACATATTGCCTCCTAGCCCGAGATGGCCATTTACGGGAAGCCGATGGTGTACCTGAGTTTCATGTGCAGGGCGCTAAAAAACATTGATGAGCCCGGCACCTCCACACCCAGGCATCCACAGGGCAAGCTTCAAGACGGTAGAATTGAATGTGCTATATCGGAGGGAAGACTCATCCCTCATTTCGCGCGGACTGATAGGATGAACATGTAGTGGTCAGCTCGCATAGATTGGCACAAGTATCTACTGGAACAATGCTCGAGTTGGAGTCCAACGAGGACACCGACCTAGGCTTCGATGATACCGATGACGACGCACACAAGATGGGTGGTCCACCTGGGGTAATTGTGTCATCGGAGGTGCCCTATGTGTCCTCTAGACTCTATGATGCGACGATACATTCCTTTGTATACTACCGAAAGAAGGAGGGAGGGAAAAGAGGGATAACAGCAAGGGGCAGATATATGTGCAAAGGAGAGAGGTCACACACTGCAAAAGATGGTCACTCCATGGTGTCCGTGCGGCCTACGATTTCAACTGTGAATTAAATGACCATCGCATATTGCTAATTATAATTAAATTAACATGGTAAATTCAGAGCATATAAATTTTTCAAAAAATTAGGCAATTAGGTCGACTGTGTCAGGAGGTTGCACATAAAATTTTGTAATTGTTTGAGCTCACTTGCTATATTTAAAAATTAGCACAAGTAGTAAACATAAACTACTAATTAAGACAGGTAATTAAGCTGGCTAATTAGCTAGCTTAATTACCTACCGTCCGGTGGCCGAGCGGCAAGCACGCAACCACATGGTGGCAGGGCGGCAGGCCCCTGCCACATGTCCACAGGGCACCGCTGGCCATGTGTCAGCTTCATGGTGTTGCCGCCCAATCACCATGCGGCAAAAATAATATTTTTACAATTGTCGTGCAACTACAGCTATTCTTATAAATACAAATTTAAAATGTGCCACAAATACCAAAAACTCCTCTCGACGAAAGTAGGTCGGTGCGTGTGTGGGTGCTCGGCCCCTACCTCCCATCCGGTGCCCCTCCTCCACACCTCCTCTCCTCCCCCCCTACCGCTTCCTCCCCTACCCCGACACCTTCTCCTCCCGGTTGCCTCCCTCACCTCCCCCCCGCCATCCCCACCCCGTGCCTCTCTCCCCTCACACCCCGACGCCCCTCCTCCCGGTCGCCTCCTCCCGTTCCTTCCCTACCCGGTGCCCTTCTCCTCCCTCAGGTCCCTCCTCACCACCACCTCCCCACCCCAACGTCCTCTCCTCCTCCGGTCCCTCCCGTGGCCTCCCTCCCCACCGCGCCCCCTCCTCTCGTGGCCTCCCCTCCCTCGGCCCCTCCCCACCCCGATGCCCAATCCTCCCGGCCTCCTCCCCACCGACCGCCTCCCTACCCCGATGCCCCTACTCCTGGCCGACTCTCTCCCCTCGCCAAGTGCACACCATCCCCGATGCTCTACTCCTTCCCTACTACCAAGCCGCGCTTCTCCCATGGCCCCGCCTTATCCGCTCGTCCCTGGCGCCGTGGCTGTCGGAGTATGTCCCCAACCGCATCGACAGTCCCAACTACGTCCGCATCTTCCACACCACCCTCTGCGACGGCGAGCAGTCCCCAGGGGCCACCATGACCAGAGCCGAGAAGCATGTCATCGCGCACCAACTCGCCCGCCTCGGTGTCGACATCATCAAGGTGGGCTTCCCGGCATCCTCCCCTGTGGTGACCATCTCGAAGAGCATAGGTATTGCACCGCCGCTATTTCTTTGGCATCTTTGCAGAGCTCGTATGGCTGCCACCACTAGCCTCCCCTCTGGCCCCCATGGGAGACGGCTGACGGCTCCTCCTCTTGGCACGGCCCCCGTGGCATGCCGTGATAGCTCCTCCGGTGACCGGTATACTCCTTCGGTCTTTCCCTTCTACTTCCTCTCTCTGCTCTGTGATGGCTTTGTATTGTGGAGAATTGGGGATGACCGAGAGTCATGCGATGACGATGGGAAGGCGGAGGGAGGAAAGAGGTGAGGCCGAGGCGGACGCCGGCGCTGGCGTGCCGGCCGTGCCCGTCTTGCATTGTGCTTTCATTGGGCGGTCGGCCCAAGCACGGGGTATGCCGTGTCATCCATCGTGCTGACTTTCCAAGCCCAATCCGGCTCACCATTTGTGCCATGCTATGGGCTGGCCCGGAAAAAGCACAGCCCGTCTCCCACCTCTACTTGACGGACTCACGTAACGATTTGATTGCTAGGGACACGTGTTTCTAATGCTTACCATAGTAAATCTGATGAATATTGGGCCTATTTTTTTTACTACGGCTTATGCCTTTTAAGTTATTTGTATGAAAGAGTATAGAATAATAGAAACTCGCATACGATTTTGGCAAATGATTATCTAGTATGCATGCATCGATCAAAAGTGCTATGTATTCGCAAACGGAGGGAGTATGATTTTTCCCTGACATGCATTCAGCTTTCAAGGAGTACTGTATTAGCAGGACAACTGTGAGAATGTTAGTCGTGTACTTGGTACTCTGAATCGTTGCAGAATCGGACTGATTCTGGCCAATTTCATCAAAGCGAGGATACATACTACAAGTCTAATTGTTGGGAAAATTCGGGGAACCAGGTTAATCCCGGCTGTCTTCCACCACCGGAGGGTTAATCAGAGCCATCCTGGTGATAGAATCTTAAACCCTGTTGCTGATTCAGCTGTATTTGACTATCCAACTAGTTTTTTTGTTCTTAACGTGTGTTATGGAGAGTAGTAAAGCAAGATTTACCAAGAAACGAGCTGAATAGCCTGCACAAATACACAACACACACATATATATTTTCTCTATCAATGAAAAATTTTCTACACATATATATTTTCTCTATCAATGAGAAATTTTCTATTTTCTACTTTTAGAAATATATCACGGGAATTTCTAGTCCTTAAAGCAAACTAGATGCATTTAATCGCGTTAGTCGTTAACACTAGCTTAAATGTATTATTGGTTACAACATTGCTTACGTTGAAGACCCCACGTCAAACAAACCATAATGGCATGAAAACTCATGTATGACCTATTTAGATAGCTTCGCTTCGCTTCTAAATGCTTCAGCTAACCCGAGAAGCTGCTTGAACGACTGAACTGCTGTCTAATTTGGGTGCGCTTTAGTCACGTTTAAATTGGTACATACAGTGCTAAATGTTACGCAATTATGGTCGGCCGGATTTAGAACGGACGAAAAACTTGATATTTTGGAGTCGGATGTAGGAATTTTCGGTTCCTACGGGACTCGAATTATTTTTTATAAAGTTCTTGCCAAGACCATTTCTGATAATTGGCTGCACACAAAAAAAAAGACACCGCGCGTGGGCCCCCACTGCGATTTAATTAGGCCAGCGCGGTTGTTCCAGATCGGCGGTCGGTCCGTCCACCCAATCGAATCCAACTGTAAGAACCGCACCGCGGACAGCACACCACCACCCACACGCGGCGCTCTGATCTTTGCAAGAAACGGGGAATCTGACAAGACCTCCTGACGCTAGAGCTCAACGAACAGCCCAACGAACCCACGCGCCCCCGTGAATGGGTTGGCAAAAATGGGCGGTGTCAGAGGTGCAGTCGGCAGCCGGCCGATGGCTACCCACTTAGTCATAAACTGAACAGCATTTCATTTGTTCAATTGACTGATGAGCGTCTGCTCATATAAATTTTTGGCTTTCACTTTTATGTTTTGATTTTAGCTTATAAATAGTAACAGATTAGAGACACTTGTATATGACCTTAGCCGATATAAATAAAATCGTTATAGTATGTATTATAATCGACTAGTAAAATTCATCTTGAAAGACAATTTGTTTACTATAGAAAAAATCTTTGCTACAGAAAACAATTTTTAGAAGTCAATATAAACCGGACTTCCCTGTTCAGGGACGCTACACAACCTCAATCATTCTGCTTGGTCATTCTGCTTGGTCGCGTTGCACGGATGGAACGTCTGAAGAAACTGAAAAAAAAAGAACTTGTGATTTCTGTATAATATTTGCCCCCAAAAAGGGGGACCACAAACCGGATAGAATCCATTATGTCACGATCCTAAAACAACTATGTATCAACACCAAACAAAACTAAAACCTTGCAAAAAAATTTAAACCAAAAACTGTATACAGCTGAAATGGTAAAAATATCCCTAGTTCACAAACGTCCATTTAGGGACACCAAAACACCTTGTGCTAGCTCGTGCGCCACCCTCGTTTCCACCCCCAAAATTTCTACACCCAATTTGCCACCTATAACACAGTCAATCGAAATGAGGACTTCGAATTTGTCAACCTCTGAAGTTTGAAACCTCATCGGCTATACCTCGGCGCACCGCCGCGGGGCGAAGCCGAGCCGGTTGTTCTGTAAATCATACAGAACATGGAAGTTCTGCTGCTGGTAGTTACCAATGATGGTCAGCGCGGAGCGCGGCGTGCCGAGGACGGCGAGGCACATGACGCCCTCCGGGTCGAGCCGGATGAAGTAGTTCTCAGCCGGGAAGTCCCAGACGGCGCCGTCGGCGAACAGCAAGGAGAATTCCGGCACCTCCACCCTCTCCACCCCGGACACATTGTAGCATGGGTTGAGCACCGGGAAGTCGGTGATGAGAGGGTAGGCTTTGTTCATGCGGTCGATGAACGCCTGCCGGATCACCTGGTACGCCGGCTCGGCGAAGTAGGTGAGCGTCGTGCCGGAGTCGATGATCGTGCCGCCTGAGCCGTCCTTGGCCACACCCCATGTATCCGACGAGATGTTCAGCATCTCCCCGCCGACGATGACGCCTTTGAGATTGACGTAGTAGAATGTGTCCGTCGAGGTGGCCGTGGTGGGCGCGAACGCCGTGTAGTTGAGCTGCGGGTGCGCGAGCAGCACGTTGTCGTCGCCGAACACGATCTTGCTCGCGACGGCGCTGCCGTGGTCAACGAGGCAGTAGGAGAAGGCGTGCCCGTAGACCGCGCGCAGCTGAGACGCGAACGAGAGGGGCCCGCGGCCGAGGCCGAGCAGCCCCGCAGCGCCGTGGAAGAGGCCGCGGTTCCAGTGGCCGCACCCGAACACCACGCCATCGACGCTCCGGAGCGCGCCAGGCGCGGTGAGGTTGACGGTAAAGGACTCTACAGCGAGGTCGCCGGTGGTGTTCGACTGGTCTCCGTACCAGTAGTAGTACGGGCAGGGGTCGTCCCGCGGGCGGCGGCACGTCCTAGGCGCCGTTGGCGGCGCGACGAGGCTGCAGCGGGGGTCGCCGCAGGTGACGTTGCGGTAGGAGGACGAGGCGGCGGGGTCGAACACCGGGCCGCGCTGCTCGAAGCAGGCGATGCAGGGCGCGCACTGCAGCCAGTTGAGGTCGCTGCCGGTGTCCATGATCATCTGGAAGCGCCGCGGCGGTGTGCCGACGTAGACATCCACCAGGTACTCCCCCGACCCGACCGCCACGCCGGACTCCACCGTGGCCACCAGCCGCTCCGACAGCGCCCGCCGTGGCGACGAAGCCGCCGCCACAGCCGCTCCGCCCCCGCCAGCCCGGGTCACCCTCCTATGCATCGTACCGATGCGCACGGCGTCCTTCTTGGACGAATCCAAGAACGATTCCTTCCTTGTCTTGCCCGCCGCGGCGTCGGCGGCGGAGCGGTGGTTCATACGCAGCTTCAGCGACGGGGACCGACTCGCGGCCCGGTCCTCCTCCTCGGCGACCAGCTTGCCGTCGCAGCCGGTGTCGGCGACGGCGGTGTTGAACGGCGGGAACTCGATGCCATAGAGGGGGGACGACGAATTCAGCTTGACGCTAGTAGCGGAAGCGAGCGACGGTGAGAGCACGAGCAAGAGGAGGAGCAGAGAGTGCACGGGGAGCTTCGTCATAGGTGAAAAGTGGACGAATGGGCTAGAGCTTCATGGAACAGGCGGAGGCAATAGAGGAGGAGGAGGAGGAGGAGGAGGTGATGCAGAGGGGGAACGATGAATATAAAAAAAACGCGAGTTGGGGAAGTGAAGACCGGGAGAAAGGGGCAAGTGGGGTCGCGGGTTTTGAACACGGAGAGCTGGGGAGACGGGCGACGAGGAGGGGTTGGAATTGGCGAATGTTGGGCGTGTTGGCCGTGGAAAAACGCGGTTTTGTCCGCAGGGATCAAGACCAGGCCAGAGCTGCCCGGCCTTTTCGCCAGTCTCTCTCTTGGGAGGGCTATTCAAAGCATTTGCGTTAGAAATAATTATATATTGAACTCATTTCGCTGCCTCTCTCCGTCGTTGTTCTTTTTTTTTGTTGTATATATAACTGATAAATATTGTATACATGAATGATAAATGTTGCAGACGGGAATACTCACATCGATCTTTATTTTTTGTTACAAATATAGTTAAAAAATATTATAAATATAGTCAATAAATATTGCAGCGTCCGATTCCTAGCGTTACCATTTTTAATACCATTAGGACTATCCTTCTTTGGTTTCCTCGTTTGTTTTTTTGGGGTGTTTTTTATTACGTTTTTTAAGTCTTCTTGTAACTAGTACTGAGTTATGTAGCTTTGAGGAAAAAGCAAGTTCAAGCGTGAGATTACTTAACTCAAACTGTTTTACACTGATTTATCAGCTGTTCTGATTGTTTTATTGTTATTGGTTCCATTGAATGCATACGTAGAAATATAATTAGAATTTCGAGAACTAGATCAAAGCAATCTCTCTGTCAAGACAGCTACTTAATAATTAAATGCAAGTTCTGGGCTTGAAAAAAATTAAATATGCGGAATTAGATAATGATATTTTGTACGTTTTAAGTGACAAATGTAAATATTTCAAATGAAATATCTAAATAAATCATATATAAGGTTCCAAATATCTAGTTTGTGTGTTTTAATTTTTTTATATCGTAATGTACAATTTTCAAAAAATTATTTTTGAATAATATTTATCCTAAATAAAATATTTAATTTAAAGTTGTATTTCTAATGAAACCCAAGCTATTACAGTTTGAGAAACCATTAGTATTTTTTTCCTAGAGGGTCACACACAGATATGCTAGCCAAACCTAGTCATAAGTTTAATTTATTAATGTCTGAAACCATACCATGGCCACCTCCTACATGGAACTAAAGCAATATATGTGCAGGGAAACTTTGATTGGAGATGGTTGAAACAAAAAGAATGGTGAATTGCTAGAAACAAAATCACAAGTTTTCTGGACTGAGATGTTCAGGTTTGAGGGCTGCCCAGGTTGCTGCCCAGGTTGCCTACGTAATCTTTAGCCTACGCGTGATAAACATTTCGTATCTAATAAGATATTCTGGAGATTATTTTTTACTACACGCGGGAGATTTGGGACTGGTGTCGATGTGACACCATTCCCCTAGCTATACAAATACTTTTATCTCCTTTATGTAGAGCACTCTCGTAGCATCATTCGGGCCAATAATAGACTCGGAGAAGTTCCTAACGAGTTTTTACAAATGAGTGCCAGGTCATTTTTTAGAGGAATATTGCAAAATCATTATGATCAAATGAAAACAATTAACCTTTCTGAAACAGAAAGACAGCGAGTGATATCCCACAGTTTGGCATTGGGCGGTAGCTTATAATTACGGATGGAAAACGGTAAAGAATAATCTGTTTTATCTGATATTTGTATCGAAGAAAACGCGAATGTGGTAAGTAAAAGTTGTATTCCAGAATATTCGTATCCGTATTCGAGAATATTCATATCCGTATTCGAGACTATTCGATTCGTATTCGATCCGTTTTCATTCCTGGCGACCTCCCTGGGATGATTATGGGAAACAATTTTCTGATGAACCAATATTCACAAGTAAGAAGTGAAAATTACTTTGCATAATTTTCAACTCTATGTGCTACACTGCTAGCTCGTGTAGAGGTGTAGTTATGTTACTTAAATTTATTCTACCGAGATTTGTTACAAAAGTTTTAAGATATTCGCATTTGATCGAATTAAGTACATATTCGATTTGAATTCATAATCGTTACGGCATTCAATTCATATTCGTATTCGAGAATATTCAATTTTATATTCATATTTTTTTAAATGAATTTATATTCGTGTCTATATTTATTTAAAAATATAGTTTCGTATTCGTATATGAGACTATTCGATCCGTTTCCATCCCTATTTATAATTTGGTTTGATTTTGCTACTTTTACATATAACCCCTTAAAACGTATTTTTAGAGTCAAAACATGAAAACAGTCTAACCTACCGGAACTGTAAATATTACCATTACCACAAACATCACACAACAGCGCAGCATGCACATCATAGCAACATCGAT
Source organism: Bonia amplexicaulis (assembly GCA_036346245.1). Lineage (NCBI taxonomy): Eukaryota > Viridiplantae > Streptophyta > Magnoliopsida > Poales > Poaceae > Bonia > Bonia amplexicaulis. Next base: position 10,423,797 of record CM070738.1, on the reverse strand, counting down.
CAAACTGCGTTTTATTTTATTTTCAGCCGATTTTTTAAATTCACCTTTTACCCGTCAATATTATTCATTAGATGTATCCACGGGGCAGTACAAAAGAACGGGGCAATCTCTATCTCATAAAAAGTTCGTGGGCGATACAAAAGCAAGACCCCACGTATGTTCTAGCAGCGAGGAGCACACTACGTTCTTTCCTTTTCGTTTGATTAATCAATGCCCAACCTGCCTTTCCGCCTAACTAATGGCCTTGCAGAACAAAAGGGCTCGAAGTTATTTAATGGACGATCCATTTCTCCGCTGTTTCGTTGAAAAAGGACACCGGCGGAAGTCTCCCCGGGTGCTCCTGCCTTCCGGTGTACGTGACGTCGCGGCAAGAACACCGTGGCCTGATGATATCTACAGCAGGGCTTCTTCTCTCTCACGATACACACACAAACGCCCATTTTACTCTCCGTTTTAACTTGGTCTCTGCAAATTCAAACAGACGAAATCAGCCTATGTATGCGTTTCAAATATGCTGCAAAATTGATCCGTTCGCTATGCATATCATTTGGACTAGCCGAGGGCTGACGGTAGACTACTATTGTGAAATCGATCGAGTCACAATGATCAAATCCGCGAGAAGACGAAAAAAAATTGGAGGGGCAAAAATAAATTTAACTCTCATACTGTGTGGTTAGGAGGATCGACCTAGAGGGTGATGATTATGTCAGTGGAATGCACTGAAATGACCGGTGGCGGCAAAGCAAGCGTACATCTGTCGTGCATGCATGTTTCGACAAATACGAGAGTGGATGACCTCTGACTTCGCATTTTTAATTTGGTGGACGTAACAGTAGAATGGATCGAGTCAAAATGTTTTTTATGGCTGAGATAACTCCAGTCCAGGACTGATCGTCTCAATTACCTTAGACTAGAGAGATAGATTCCTGTCGGAATCGTCGTACTTTTTTTTTTTTGGCGCTTTTGACACGGTATGCGGTCTACGCAAGTAACTTTGTTGGGAGTAGAAACTCAAAAGCACGCCGTTTTACTTGGACTTGCTGTGGTGTATGGCCTGGTCCTCTCGTTCAATTCCATAGTATAGGAAGGACGATCGTGTACGTTAATCTTGAAATCTAATTCATTTCATTTAGTTTATCTTTTTTATGGACCATTTATAATATCCCAGAGGACCTATATACAAAGATGACTTACGTTTTTTTACGTGATAGATTGTGTTTGGTTCGAGTTTAAGAGATGGGTCAGAGGTTTAATCTACCAAACAACTTACTGTTGGGAAGTGTTAATCTGATCTAAGTCTTTTAATCTTTGCCAGGATTGTAGGTAGAATAGGTCTTATCTTTTTTTTTTGGTTTCTCCTTTTTTTCCAAGTGGTACATTTTCCATTTCTTTTCTTATGTATGGCTTTTACTCATTTATTTTGTATGTCCATGTTCTTCTTTTCATCTCGTAGGTGGCCTTTAGTGCTGGCCATCTAAAATTCTTTTTATTTATTGGGTTTATCTACAATCTATAATAGGTAATCTTGTCTAACACAGATAATCATTTACTGACCATAACAAGGGTCGACTGAATCAAGGAAGGATGTTTTTCTTTTTTTTCTTGGAATTTATAGCTTATTCCTCTTTCTTCTTAGCAAATGTAAAACTCACGTCAATGACTTTTAGTATATAATAGATAGATTTCTTTTTTTCAAGTATTTACTTTGGAATTCGTATGAAAAAAAATTGCTAATTTTTATTTTTTCCTGAATTTTAGTTAATTTAGATTGTGCTTTACATGGAATCTTTTTTTAAATTTGCTAATTTTTATTTAATTATTATTCCAAATTTTAGTAATTTTATGGATGCTACTTTGGAAGTCATATGGAAATCAAATTGCTATTTTTCTTTTTTTAGTTCCAAATTATAACTTGGGTCCGCTAGATTGATGAGTTCATAATTAGTATAGATACAAATAGATTCTTATATCTCTAAGTCAACAATTAAATTTAAGCCTTTGTGTGCAAATTTAGAGTTAGATATTTTGCTTTTGTGTGCAAATTTCTAATATATTTCTCTTTTTTCTTAGCATCTCTAAAAGAATTGTAATTGACTTTAGTATATAATAGATTAGGTTAGTTGCCAAACAAAAAACTTGGCTTAAGCTAACCTGCATAGGGTAAAGTTAGCTAACTTGGATATTTTAATCCTGAGCCAAAACACAAACCATATTGTTTCAGAAGGCACTACTATAAAAAGAGTCAACACAACGGTTCAAAACTGTCATCACAGACAATTTTTTGAACCGTCTAAAGTTATGCATCAGTGATAATCAGAGGTTATCACAGACGGTTTATGAGCCATTTGTGATAAATACATCATAAACGGTTTGTAACTAGAACCGTCTGTGAAGAACATTATCATAGACGGCTTAAACCAAAAATCGTCTATGATACTCACACATCATAGACGGTTCTAGCTACCAACCGTCTGTTATGTGTGAGTATCATAGACGGTTGATATATAGAATCGTCTGTGATACTTCCCCATCACAAACGGTTTCTGGTTCGAGCCATCTATGATAATTCTTCACAGACGATTTATACCACAAAACCGTCTATGATAATTCATTCTATACGTAAGTTTTTTCTATTTTTCGGCTAGCCTCAGGAAATGTTAACTATATCATCTAAAAACAAGCAAATACAGCAACAAACACAACAGCACGTTCTATTTCCATTAATATTAGAATCCACCATTACAACATCACAAGATATCGAGTAGGTTACCCATAACATTGCATACACAAGAGGACACATAAAATTTTACAAAGATAAGCTTCACGATTACAAATTCAGAAAAATACTTATACTACAAGAAACTTCAGGCTAATGTAAGCTAGACTTACACATCCTTCATTAAACTACAATCTAAAACAAGTGATGCAGAAAACTTTTCAAGTAGCAGAAATAAAAAGGCAACAAACACCATTTTCAGCTTCTATGCCAAAATCAATAGCTTATATGCCGGCGACTTAGAATAGTGCAGATTTGGCATTGCCTTCTTCCTTTTCATCTTGTTTCAAGTGAAATTTTAGTCGCCCTTGTTGAACCCCTTCCCACCCTTGCAGTGCACAAATGAGTTGGAATAGTACTAATGGTATTGGTTTTTCGAGTAGGGAGAGGGGATTAATAAGGGGTGGGAGGTGGGGAAGAGAACGGTGCCTGCCGTTCGATGCGGAGAGAATGAACGAGTGAGATCAGGATCCTAGGGATATGCTATGGATCAGTGACATGGCAGGACATCACAGACGGTTCGGATTACAAACCGTCTATGATAGAGACATCACAAATGGTTCATAATAAAAACCGTCTATAATAACAAGAAATATCACAGACGGTTCATAACAAAAACAGTCGGTGATAATGGCGTCACAAAGACAATATATCGGTACAAGATAAATTAGTCTCAAAAGATAAAATAGCAAAATTTTATATGGCTTATATATGCTCGTTTGAAAAGTTTCAACGAGATCAACAACTTTGCAGTTGAGGTAAAACCCAAATTTCGATGGGAAGATCAAAACTTTTGGCAAAAACAAAAACTGAAAACTTAAAACACAAATTTAGGGCTAAATATGGCTGATTTTTAGCATCTTAGAGGGCGATTGGTGCAAGCAGGTCATTGTTTTGAATCTAGCTCGTCGTTAGCTTTCTAATGAGTACAAGAACATCGAAAATGGACACCGTATGTAAAAGTTATGCTCGTTTTACTAAAGGTGTCTCAAAACTAAATTCTACTCGGGCTCAGGTGAGAGATTATGAAATTTTGGGAGATTACGAGGCAGGAAACATATCATAGATAATTTTTTAATATAAACCATCTGTGATAACTTCATTATCACAGATGGTTTTTAATACAAATCGTCTGTGAAGTATCATAGACGGTTTAAATAAAAACCGTCTGTGTTGTTTGCCATTATCACATACGGGTATTAGTAAGAACTGTCTGTGGTGTCTTGTATTGAGAGATCATGTGGAAATGATCCCATCTTTGTGATGAGTATTTGACTGTTGTTTGAAGGAAAATTGAGTTTGTTTTGGGCTTTTATTGCAAAGTCTTAACTCTGGACGAAATGAAGTCGTGTACGACTTGTCCCTGTGCCGTACGATCATTTTGGGCATGGTCGGAGGTCGACAGGGAGGTTTACGACCACGCAGATGGTCTGCACGACCATGTTTGAGCGTAGTCGGAAATTTACCGAGCTCATTTGACCACATTTGGTCGTGGTCGAAACCCGTTCTGGTGCGTACGACCACGTTGAGCGCAATCGGGAACCAGCCGGGTAGCGTACGACCACTTTGGCCATAGTCGAACTCGCGTACGACTTCTGTGATAGTGGTCAAGGTCGTTCGATCACGTTAAGCGCTATCGGAACCCTGCCGGAGCCTCTACGACCACATTGTGGCTTCTTCGATCTGTTTGGGCGTGGTCGAAAGTCACGAGGACTGTTTACGACCACGCTGTGGTGATTACGACCACTCTGGCTGTGGTCGGAGGCCACCAGGGCCATTTACGACCACATTGGACATGGTCGAGAGCCAGCCGAGGAGCGTACGACCACGTTGGCGCGTGGGTCTCACGACTACGTTGCGGTGCTCGTGGTTCGACCACGTTATGCGTTTGGTGGTTCGACCACGTTGTGCCCTCGGTGGCTCGACCACGTTGTAACGCCCGGTTATCGACCACGTTGTGCACCCGATTACGATCACGTTAACGCGAGAAATGGCCGTGGTCGGAACGGAGTTCGACCACGTTATCGACAGGACGACCGTGGTCGATTGGCGATCTTTGAACCGGTCGTATGACCTCCGGAAGTGGTCGATTTACCGGGTTTTGTCGTATGGGTTTGTACGGTTGTCATGGACCTTGTGGACTAGTTTGTTCATCATTTTGACAACATTTTGACAAGTCTAATTTCGTGCAAAAGACTTGAGCTCGGGTTGAGCGGTGCGAGTTTGGTTTCTCTGTTTGAGCGGTGATCGTAGCGCACTGTGTGGTCGTAGCTAGCGATAGTCGTAGCTTGTGTCGCATGGTCGTAACAAGCTTTGAGGTGGTCGTGACGACATCTTCGTGTGGTCGAAGGAAGCAGGAAGTCTTCGTGGTTTTGACCACTTCTTGTCTTGTGCTTTCGGGTGGTCGTGGGGATTTACGACCGGTGTTGTGCTTGTGATACTTGTGCCGAGTGATGGTCGTGTGTATTGTGCGGTGCTATGTGATGGTTTGCTTGTCCGTGTGGTGCAGGACTTGAGCTATTTCATGGTGAGGCGTGGGAGGACCGGGACTAGGCACGGAGGTGTTGAGGTCCGGACGGCCGGAGACGCCAAGATGATCGAGGTGGTGAGGTGGTTGTGAGCCGGAGACGAGGAACCGGAGCTGGAACTGCCAGAGCTGAGCACGACGGGCAACAACGAGGAGGACCGGGACTAGGCTCAGGGAGGAGCTGAGGTCCAGACGGTCAAGAGGTTGGGTGCGGTCGTGTGCGGCAGAATAGACCGAGACTAGGCTCTGGAGGAGTCGGAGGTCTGATCGGTCGGTTGCAGGTACCAGGAGATAGTCTTGGTGAGGCTTAGGAGGTCGGGACTAGACAAGGGAGTTGTTGAGGTCCAGAACGACGTGGAAAAGCCGAAGAGGACGTGTCGTGCGGTGGGTCGACAAGCATGGACAAGAAAGCGGTGGAGGAAGCTTCGGAAGGCAGCGGAGGGGCATTTTGGAGAAATGCCAAAGTCGCAAGGAAGTCCCTCCGGGAAAGCACACGAGAAAAGAAGTGGATTCAGTTGGCGCTAACGGGCAAAGTCTTGGTCTGTTGGGATAGCAGCAAAGCATTTGAGTTAGCGGGTAAAGTGAGTGATAAAACCGGTGTTAGGTGGGGCTTACGGGTTATCCCAGTGTGGACTAATGGATGGATCCATTAGGGTTAGTCTCGGTGTGAGGCTATAAAAGGAGAGGGAGGCAAGTGTTGGACTTGAGTTGGACGGCTGGGCCTTGGAGGCAGGCGCCTCTCCCTCCCTTGGGAGTTTATCTGTGTGTAGCTCTAGGGTAGAGCTTGTCCTCCCGAGAGGAGTGGATGTTGAAACTTTCATGAATGCAATCATTCATCTCAACGCCTCTATCGAGTTGTGTTCTCCGTCTATTGCTTGGATGTTTTAATTGCGATTTCTCTATTTGATCTTCTCTCTTGTTCTTGGCTTGATTTCGTTGATTGTTTTGAATCGCAGTGACATGTGGGATTGTGCTACAAGATAAGTTGGCTAGCTTTGACCCACGAGCAGTTCTAATCAACGACATAGGTTTATGAACTCTTTCTTGTGCGTTCTCGATCAAATCGCAAAAGGTTTCAATCTGGTTGTTAAGATTTCATTTCAAGATTGGAATAGCTTCTTGAGGTCTTGAGCAATATGCGCACAAAGTTTCATGGCCAGACGATTTCTTAATCGAAAGTTATTTGCAGTCTGGTTCTTGCAGTCGATCGCCTCGCTGCTTCCTCCGCTCGAATTCGACCATGACGTTCTATCCAACCATAGCAAAGACTTCTGATCTTCTTGGTAATTTATCTTCCAGAGGATGTTAACTCTCTGTCGTAAAGATCTCTCTTCCTTTTGTTCGAGAGGTTAGCAAGTTTTCGGATTTTTGTCTTTCTTGGTCGTGCGCTGGCGATTCTGCTTTTCGTTCGACCACGTAGTAATTACTATTCATTTTATTGTCGGACACGACTATCTTCTCTGTGGTCGATCGACTTCTCGGCTTCTAGTGTTCTCGACCAAGCTGTCTGATTGACCACTAGTTGGCTTTCGACTACGGTGTCACAGAACAGACCATAACTACTCTCTCCGTTGTTAGATCGTATTTCGACCATTCAGTCTTGATTCGACCACGTTCGTCGTTCGATCACCTGTCGCTACGATCACTGCATTCGATCACGGCAAAACGTTTCGACTGCTCTGTATTTCTTCTGCCAATATTTATCTTTGACTGTCTCTCTCGGAATTCTAGTGAGCATTTGATCTTTGTCTTCATAGCTCCCTAGCTATTGGAGAAAAGATCGGTGTGAATTTTTAGAGAGTTATTGAAGGCACCATTCACCCCCCCTCTGTTGCCATTTCGGTCCTTCAATTGGTATCAGAGCGAGGTTAGTTCTGAATTGGATCTTAACCGATCTTGAGCATGCAACTAGTAGGGAATATTATGATCGCTTCTTTGCATCTTGTTGGGGTGGTTTTGCCAATGATGTCCTTTGAGACAAGAGGCTTGATTTCGGCTAGAGGATGATTTTATTTGCAAGAAACCACAAGTGTGAGCTTTGTGGTACATTCTTGTCCTTTGGTTGATCAAGTGCCAGGAAGGAGAAAGCCTTGGAGAACACACGGATGATAATGATAAGCGTCGACTTATCATGAGCAAGGTAAAAACTCATTATGACCTTGGACTTGTCCAAGATGAATATGCTTGCTCTTCGGGATATTGTGAGGTGCCTAGATTATAAATTGCTAGATTGTTCTTGCTAGGTTGAAATCTCATTTCTCATGTGTAGGTTGTGAGTCTTTCTCTGTAGATGGTGAAAATTTAATTTCTCTACTTGAATGTTAAAATCTGCAAATGAGAAATTAAAACTTTGACTCACTGCACATGTGTAGAGGAGTGTGAGCTTGCTAGAATGTAGTAAAGCTGAGTTCCTCTGTTGTGTCGTCGTTGTAGTCGTAATGCCTTACGACCACAACTTCGGCTTCTCGACATAGTCGTAGCTGCATACGACCATGTCTGCTGGCGGACACTTCCGCTTGTTACTATTGTCGAAAGTCCCTACGATCACGACTGCTGGTTCTGAGCGCGCTGCTGCTCGATTGCCGTGGTCATAACTGACTTACGACCACACCTGCAATTCCCAGTCGTGGTTGTAATGACCAACGATCACATCTCTCGGCTGTAGTCGTTCAAGACTATGCCTCTCGTGCTACGACCACGCTCACTTCTTCTCGACCGTAGTCGTAGTACGTAACGACCACTCTTTTTCTGCTGAGTGGCCGTGTGTCAGGTCTTGGGGTCTCAAGCATTTGCTTACTAACCCCTTGGGATCCAAGACTTGGGCACTTTGTTCTTGTCTTTGTAGGTGTCCGACGTTGGATGGAGAACATGGGATCGAATGGATTTTAGTCTTTCGCTTCATCACGTGACTAGAACATTTGTTGGTTCTCCACTTCATGGCCTCCAAGAGGTATGTACCTTCACGTTTGGCGTCTCCACCTACTTTGTGAGCTACTCTATACCCTCATGCCCTTATACTCATGTTTGACCATATTGGCATGTTGTGCTTGTTCATGTGCTCACATGTTCCATACTGGCATGTTTTTCTCTCAATGCTTTCATGTCATGCCTTTATGTGTATGTTGCTTAAGTATCCATGTACCTTGTTGTATTTGTTAGATACTTAAGCTTTGACTTGACTTCATGAGCTAAGTAGAATGTGTGTATTAGAAGTCAAGTATCATCATGACCTTGTGCTCGTAGTATCTATCATGGTTCACATCTTGCTCATTATGTTCATTCATCATTATTTATACATGTTAGCATACTTTTCATGATTTTGATTTGTCATGTTGTATGTCTACATGATGTATGCATATGTATGGACAGTATGAGCTTGGGTATATCTTGGATAGTTTCTCTGTGTCATGATGCTGCGTTTATTCATGCCTTTGTATATTTTCTATTATACATGCTTTTATCCATGCGAGCATATGCTTCTGTGACTGTTCCTGTCACCTGCTATGTGTATGGTTGTGATTCATTGTGATACATGTATATCTTGATCTTATTCATTTAAGTTTTGGCAGGAAATAAACTGTACAACATCTTTGTAGCATTAGTCTGTGCTTATGCTTAGATATCATGAGATTTGTGGTTAGGTCACAAGCTTCTTCTAGTATTTGGTGGCTCTAGGCTTGCTGCTCTAGATGCTTTTGTTGAGGGCTAGATTGAGCTTGTGGCGGTGCGTGTTCTCATGTGTTCTATGTCTTTAATACTAGTGATGCTACTATTGTGGTCATTTGTCTCGAAGATGGATCCATGCCTGTGTATTATTTACCCCAGTACTAGGACACCAGCTGTTCCCCTATGTTTAATCCGCAGGTTATGAATGAGGGGAGAGTGGTACAGCTGTTTACGACCGCTCCCTGGTCTTTATGACCACGTCGTAGTGTCTACGACCACAGTATGGACTCTCGGCTGAACCCATACACGACCATGAGCCGGATTCGACCACGACTACGATCCGGACTCAACTTCGGCCACGACTCGGACTCAACTACGACCGATCCTCAGACGCGAGTTCGACCACACCGAACACGACTCCGACCATTCTCAGACTCGTCTACGACCACGGTCTAGACCCGGGATCAATCGCGACCCCAGAATCATCTCGACTATGGTGCGGACTCAATTTGGATTCATCTGCGACCATTGTGAACTCGGACTCGAATGACTTCGACTGCTTGACAGAGGTCTGAACACATGTACGACCATGTCCAGGACTCATCTACGACCTCGTCCTGGACACATATTCGACCTCGACCACTACAACAACCTCCTGAGCAACTATAACCAAGGTTTGCTCCCTTGTGATATTTAGTGTTTTGCTTCCCGCCACTTGGCTTTGCATAGTATATGTCCTCTAGTGGTAGGAAGGGTCGGTTTGGTCAGTAGGAGCTAACTCTAGGTGATGTTGTCTCAATCACACTTCTCATCCAAATGGTTCTCTAGGATTATTTACTACCTAGTTTGGGCTTTGGTTCTCTAGGATTCTCTTCTACCTAGATTGAACTTTTCTTGGCCACTAGAGTCTTTTGCATTGACATAGTGTGCCTTTGCTCCGTGGTATGAGGTTATAGGCTAGAGACCATGAGGATAGAGTGTGTTTGAGGATCACCTTCTTGAGTTAGAACCTTTCCTTTTGGATTTTGTGCCAAATTTTTCGGTTCTTCTCAATTTGTCTTCTCTAGGGGAGTTGGAGTCTTTCGTCTGCATTCGGCTATGTTTCGTGGAGAGCTTAGGGTGGTTTGTCCTTATGGACTATTGTGAGAAGGAGTTTCGTGTTTCTTGCTTTATTCATTTATCTTGCTCCTGTTCTCATTTTTTGTTGCACTGCATCGGGGTGCATTTGGGTTAGTCCTCCTAGCATAGATTAGAGCGTTTCTCTCGTCTAGTTAGACTTCTTACTCTTATCTATGCTTTAAGGATCACTGCTTTCTCCTCTCTTTACCGACTTCTTGTTTATTGCTTTGGTCTGGGGAGTTCATTTGGGAACTTCGGAGCTTAATTTTGACTTAACTCAACTTGAACTAAAAGCTGCATCACATGTTAAGGGGGAGCTGGATTTTCTGCATTGCATTCTGCATTGTAATATAACCACATTGAGCCTTGATTATTATCCGGTTATGACATGCTTTCAATGCTTTACACCTTGCCATGATTTGTGCTCCATTGCTAATCTGATCATGACTTTATATGTGTAGTCAAGTCTTTGCCACGATAGGTTAATTAAAATGCCAAATTTGACCTAATTCATGTCATGTTCATATTTGAGACTAGTCAGCCTTGTGTTATCCTTTTATGATTCTCGCCATGTCAAATAGGCTGAGTTGAGTCTTGAATCTTAGTTGAGCAATAGATTGAGCTATCTGGTTTCTTGATGACACATAAGTTAGTACAATCTATTAAAAGCAAAAGATCTCTTTGTGCGAAAAACCGATCTCACCAATTCTTTCTCATGAGACGGCTTGCCATTGCACAAGGCATGAACTCAGGGGAGTTTTGGATGACCAAGATCATTTCTTTAAGCTTCTCGCTTGGAATGATCGCATAAGGCTTGAGGTCTAGCACATGGCTGAATAAAAAGATGGTTGAAAACAACCATGTGATCTCTAAAGAAAAATATCAAATGTGCTCAATTGCTAAAAATGTTCAATGTACTTCAACAATTGTATCATTCTTGAACAAATAGCACTCTAGTTTGCTCAACATTAGCTTCTTGATTCCATTTAGCTTATTGACATGATTTGCATCATTTGTGGATATCATTAGCTAGACTAAAATCTTGTTTGACTTGACTTGCTAAGCACTTCAATTAAAATTCAGATTATACCTTATTTCGCTTAGCTTCACTTTACATACATAGTCATGATCCTTGTAGCATACTTGTATGTTATGGCTTGGTGCAATACATTTGGGTCATTTTGGATAATTCTCATGGCTCGACCACGTTGTAACGCCCGGTTATCGACCACGTTGTGCACCCGATTACGATCACGTTAACGCGAGAAATGGCCGTGGTCGGAACGGAGTTCGACCACGTTATCGACAGGACGACCGTGGTCGATTGGCGATCTTTGAACCGGTCGTATGACCTCCGGAAGTGGTCGATTTATTGGGGTTTTGTCGTATGGGTTTGTACGGCTGTCATGGACCTTGTGGACTAGTTTGTTCATCATTTTGACAGCATTTTGACAAGTCTAATTTCTGTGCAAAAGACTTGAGCTCGGGTTGAGCGGTGCAGAGTTTGGTTTCTCTGTTTGAGCGGTGATCGTAGCAGACCTGTGTGTGGTCGTAGCTAGCGATAGTCGTAGCTTGTGTCTGCATGGTCGTAACAAGCTTTGAGGTGGTCGTGACGACATGCTGTGTGGTCGAAGGAAGCAGGGAAGTCTTCCAGGGTTTTGACCACTTCTTGTCTTGTGCTTTCGGGTGGTCGTAGGGGATTTACGACCAGGTGTTGTGCTGTGATACTTGTGCCGAGTGATGGTCTGTGTGTATTGTGCGGTGCTATGTGATGGTTTGCTTGTCCGTGTGGTGCAGGACTTGAGCTATTTCATGGTGAGGCGTGGGAGGACCGGGACTAGGCACGGGAGGTGTTGAGGTCGAGACGGTCGGAGACGCCAAGATGATCGAGGTGGTGAGGTGGTTGTGGCCGGGAGACGAGGAACCGAGTCGAGCTGCAGAGTGAGCACGACGGGCAACAACGAGGAGGACCGGGACTAGGCTCAGGGAGGAGCTGAGGTCCAGACGGTCAGGAGGTTGGGTGCGGTCGTGTGCGGCGGAATAGACCGAGACTAGGCTCTGGAGGAGTCGGAGGTCTGATCGGTCGGTTGCGGTGTACAGAGCAGTCTTGGTGAGGCTTAGGAGGTCGGGACTAGACAAGGGAGTTGTTGAGGTCCGAGCGACGTGGAAAAGCCGAAGAGGACGTGTCGTGCGGTGGGTCGACAAAGCATGGACAACAAAGCGGTGGAGGAAGCTTCACGGAAGGCGGCGGAGGGCATTTTGGAGAAATGCCAAAGTCGCAAGGAAGCTGTCCCTCTGGGAAAGCACCTGAGAAAAGAAGTGGATTCAGTTGGCGCTAACGGGCAAAGTGCGGGTCTGTTGGGATAGCAGGCAAAGCATTTGAGTTAGCGGGTAAAGTGAGTGATAAAACCCGGTGTTAGGTGGGGCTTACGGGTTATCCCCAGTGTGGACTAATGGATGGATCCATTAGGGTTAGTCTCGGGTGTGAGGCTATAAAAGGGAGAGGGGAGGCAAGTGTTGGACTTGAGTTGGACGGCTGGGCCTTGGAGGCAGCCGCCTCTCCCTCCCTTGGGAGTTTATCTGTGTGTAGCTCTAGGGTAGAGCTTGTCCTCCCGAGAGGAGTGGATGTTGAAACTTTCATGAATGCAATCATTCATCTCACTGCCTCTATCTGAGTTGTGTTCTCCGTCTATTGCTTGGATGTTTTAATTGCGATTTCTCTATTTGATCTTCTCTCTTGTTCTTGGCTTGATTTCGTTGATTGTTTTGAATCGCAGTGACATGTGGGATTGTGCTACAAGATAAGTTGGCTAGCTTTGACCCACGAGCAGTTCTAATCAACGACATAGGTTTATGAACTCTTTCTTGTGCGTTCTCGATCAAATCGCAAAAGGTTTCAATCTGGTTGTTAAGATTTCATTTCAAGATTGGAATAGCTTCTTGAGGTCTTGAGCAATATGCGCACAAAGTTTCATGGCCAGACGATTTCTTAATCGAAAGTTATTTGCAGTCTTGTTCTTGCAGTCGATCGCCTCGCTGCTTCCTCTGTTCTGAATTCGACCATGACGTTCTATCCAACCATAGCAAAGACTTCTGATCTTCTTGGTAATTTATCTTCCAGAGGATGTTAACTCTCTGTCGTAAAGATCTCTCTTCCTTTTGTTCAGAGGTTAGCAAGTTTTCTGGATTTTTGTCTTTGCGGTCGTGCGCCTGGGCAGTTCTGTTTTCGTTCGACCACCTAGTAATTACTATTCATTTTATTGTCGGACACGACTATCTTCTCTCGTGGTCGATCGACTTCTCGCTTCTAGTGTTCTCGACCAAGTCGTCGATTGACCACTAGTTGGCTTTCGACTACGGTGTCACGAGTAACGACCATAACTACTCTCTCCGTTGTTAGATCGTATTTCGACCATTCAGTCTTGATTCGACCACGTTCGTCGTTCGATCACCTGTCGCTACGATCACTGCATTCGATCACGGCAAAACGTTCGACCGCGCTCGTATTTCTTCGCCAATATTTATCTTTGACCTCTCTCTCGAATTCTAGTGAGCATTTGATCTTTGTCTTCATAGCTCCTAGCTATTGGAGAAAAGATCGGTGTGAATTTTAGAGAGTTATTGAAGGCACCATTCACCCCCCCCCTCTGTTGCCATTTCGGTCCTTCATGTATTATCACAGATGAGTTGTATAAATAACCATCTGTAAAATACCATAAACGGTTATTCGTATGAACCATCTATGATACTTACAGTACAGATGGTTCCTAAGAACCGTCTATGATGTAAGCGTCTAGTTTAGCTTCTTTTATAGTAGTAAGACATTCATCAATTGAGAAAAAAAAGCTCTCGCTCATTGGCTACCTAGACTAACAAGTAGCAAAACAGACAAATTACCCTTGCAAAGAAAAAGACACATTTAATAGGGGTACGATGCTAATGTCTTACATACTTACCTTCATATACCCGGGATTCCTCGCCGCGCTCACGCCACGTCCCCCTCACACGCAGCGTGGCGGGGAATCTTTCACTCACGGGAGGTGGTTTCCTCGGTTTTCGAAATTACGATAGATCCTTATTTCATAAGCAGGTTCTTAGTAGTTTTTTTAGCCCTGCACTTTTACGGGATGGCCCCCCGCGGTTTCTTTATTTACGTACATGTCCTTATTTATTTACGTACATGCCCTTACAGGTCCCTGTTTTTTACGAAAAAACCTTTTTGTTCCTCCTAAATTACGCATCCGTCCTCGATTTTTTAAAAAAACACCGTCTCACGAATTTTCGGCTCTTTTATTTCGGTCCACACGGTAGCTAGCGCGGCGTGACGCCGCGCTTTTTTTTCTAGTTTTTTTTAATATGTGTGCATAAGGCTATGATACGAGGTGGTCTGATCTTGTGATAACACCCGACGAACAAAGAATGAATATAACTCAAAGATAGCAATACAATATGAAATTGTAGCAACCTTCCGTCTAGCACATGACCTCCATAATAGCAATCACACCACAACCCTCATGAAGAACCAATCCACAGAACCAGCACGTAGGCAGTACATGAATTGAGTGATCACAACCGATCAATCCAAGCAATTCTCAATGAATTAGCAAGAACAATGAAACTAAGAACTCTCAAGTTCTAGAAAAAGCTCTCAAAACACTCCATAGAACAATAAGATCAACTCTAAAAATAAAATGTCATCCTCTATAAGGGGCTGCACCCCTTAGCTATATAACCTTCCTAAGACACATAAACAAGACTTGGACCCCAATAGAAACAAAAAATGAAACACTAATTTTTGGCTGCCGCATTATTTCGGAAATAGCAGTCGATCCGTGAGATTTATGAGGATGGAACCTTATCCATTGTGTGGGCCTTGGAACAAGATTTTCAACAAGTACAAGAGCACCCAAATTGGACTCCGTTTGCAAAAGTTTTGGGCTTTTTAATGTAGGTCTGCTGGCTATTCTGAACTGAGTCCAATTGATTTTGGATTTGAACCCAAATTGAATTAGGATGGACTTGAAGTGGATCCAAATTTGGCTTGGAATTCTTATCCAAAATTCGCGTTTGGATTCTTGGGCTTCTCTTCTTTTCTCCTCTCTTTCCACACGTGCATGGAACTAGCTCATCCACGCCTGCATGTGTTGCTCTCGTTCTGCGTGTCATCCACATAGTTAGCTCCTAGACCTCCATGCCCTTCCTTACCTTCTGCTGGACATGTACATCTGGGTTGTTGTGGAGCCCTGTGTTGGACTGATGCCGGCAATCAATGGGGGTGAATGATTGCAGAAGCTTTTCCTTTTCCTCAAGTATTTTAAATCTTTACTCAAATAACTACGAGAGTCATCATCAAGTTCAGATTACACCTCATGCAAGAGAATCGCAGATATCTCAAAATAACAAGAAGCAACAACCAAGCTTTGCCTGCCTGACTGGGAGTACCGCCAAGGTAGAGCCAGTATGAACGTAGGTGTGGCACTACCACCACCTAAGGGCTGGTATGACCACACTTGTGGTACTACCGCATTAATGTGGCTGGTACTCCCGCTTGCCCTATTCCCAAGCACAAATTGCTCAGGACAAGAACCCAAATAAGAGAATCTTGATCGAACCTTGTTCAATGCAACCAAAAATAGTATGGACCTTAGCAAGGGTGTCAGGAACCAAATCAAATCAAGAAACATAAGGTTCTTAGAATTGATTCCATCCAATTTGAAGTAATAGCATCCTAGGTCACAAGAACACACCAAACCCTAAAAACTAAATTACTACTTGCTCGTGAGGATCTAAGTCATGATAATTTCCAGATCATGTCTTACATGTCTCAGCAAAATAATTTAGTCACATGTTTGTGCTAGAGAGGCCACGATAACAAAATCATAAATCTTGGTCAAGACAAGGGAAGAACCTGGTAAGATCTTGATTTTTACTATAGAGTGATCTAGGTGGGCAAAGATTGATCTCAATGATCTACTAGTGCCTCTTACGTATCATGGATCACAAAAATAGCAAGAGGAGCACGAAAAGAACCAAATCAACACAAGTAAGATCAATAATTCACGCAAAGAGAGAAAAGAGCATAAGGCAAGAAGTTCATCTATTGCATGAAGAGGAATGATTCTTACAGTTTGCTGGTTTACAAATGGCTCTTTATAAGTCCCACTCTTACACCATGAAGGAGAGGAAGAACTAGTCTAAGTCTAGAACTCATCATATAGGCTAAACCAGCCCTCTTAGTGGATCTAGACACACTAAGGATTGGGAAAACTCGTCAAACCCACAATACTAGGTTTTTCACTCACATGGACACTTTGAAAGTTCTTACAAGGATCAACCCACTCACACTCGAGTGTTTGATCCACTCCATACACATAACCCTAGCCTAACCCTAAACCACCTCACTTGTGTCGCCCGGCGCTGCAGTTTTGGTGTAGGCTTCAAGTCCGATATTTGGCATTTTTCAGCAATGCCCTTGATGAAACTTCCGAGCACCTTCCCTTGACTCCGTATTCATCTTATCGTGCAAGCCATCATGCACACCACAAGTAGGTTGATCAATGGCTTCCTTCCCATCGACAAGTCTCTCTCATTTTGGCTCCCACTGGACCATGCATCACTTCAAATGATGAAGGCACTTGATCTAACCCGTTACTCAAACCTTCCCTTGAACACATTCTTTGACTCCACCAGGTGCCATGCTTGATCCCAACCATCCCACAAGACCTCCTTGACCGGTTGGACCTTAATCCGTTGATCTAGTCCTGGTCACCCATTGTTGACCATAGTTGGCTTCAAGTTTCCATATATATCTAAAGACCAAGAAATTATTTTTTGGGCACAAGTTCTTTACAATTTGACCCATGATAGCATAAACATGCAACATGCAATACCATGTAACCAAGACAGGAGTTCCAAGATCATTCCATGATCAAATATCTTAAAATTCCCAATTTTCAAAACCTAATTGCCTCAGCCGGTATGACTGCACTCCCCATGCTGGTGATAT
Source organism: Bonia amplexicaulis (assembly GCA_036346245.1). Taxonomy (NCBI): domain Eukaryota; kingdom Viridiplantae; phylum Streptophyta; class Magnoliopsida; order Poales; family Poaceae; genus Bonia; species Bonia amplexicaulis. The sequence continues at coordinate 10,406,703 of CM070738.1, read as the reverse complement.
CTCCCCGGTCATACCGCCAACCACTGGCCGGTACTGCCACCCCTTACCCATTTCCTGGTGACAAGGGTGCGGTATGAGCGCTTGCTAAGGTCGATACTACTGCCCCAGTAGTACCGCCATGCATGGCCCAGTTATGTTGTTCATCTGGTAGTACCGCGACATTGTAGAGACCAGTCATACCGCATCAACGTTAATATCCTGGCTACCATACCGGTACTACTACTGACACTAGCCCGATACTACCACCATTTCCCAGATGGTACTACCGCTTGAGACCTGATAGCAACCTTAATTTCAGGGAATTGGAAACCCTAAATTGAAACACTTTGCAAAACCTTAGATTGGACTTAACTCAGCTACTAATTATTTATCACAAATTAACCTAGACTTGCTCCCATGGTCTCTCACCCTTCCTCCCTCACCTCCCGCTAGACACCATGATTCATACAAACACAACCACAAGAAACATTTAAAGATTGATAAGTTGTTATTGTCTTTTGTAGGTATGCCCTCATTATGTCCCTCCCCGTCAAGTAAAATTGTCCTCAACTTTTGCTTGTTGCTACACTCACCATAGTTCTTCTCTTGAAGTTGATCAACACACAACATGGATAGAGAAAGTTGTTGTGTCTCCTCATTATTAGAAATCTGCACATTATAACAAACAATACTAGGAATAGATGGAGGGTTAGTTTCCTTGCGCCTAACATCATCTACCTCTTTCAATTTAACCAAAGTGCACAATTTCAGCAAAGAATTTTCCATGGATTTCTTAGGTTTGTGGCATTCTTTCTTGCAATTAGAAACAAGCACATCTTTAGGAGACATAGGAATCAAAGTAAAACTTTTTTCCTTTCAATATGCATGTGTATTGATTAGTTTTACCATCATGAATAGAACGAAGATCATATTGCCATGGATGACATAATACATATCACACACTTTTGGTGGTACCACATCACAAATAACTTCATCTTTGTATTGTCCAAAAGAGAAAGGTACATGAACAACATGAGTAACTTTAAAAATTCCACATTCATTCAACCATTCAATTTGAATGTTGACAATTCTAAGGTCTTAACCAAATCAAGGCTTGCAATTAATAGCCTCAATGGCTAAACAACTCAATTAAACTACAACAGAAGGAATAAAATAATCTTCAGGTGTAGCCCAACCATATACCCATAGGCAATCAACTGTGGTAGTGTGACCTAGTTCTTCTCGATCGTTGATATAGTAGTATTCCTTAAACAACGAAGTGTAACTAGCATCTTCAACAACTGAGCAACATTTGTATATACCAAGGGTGAGGACATGGAGTACTCAGCAAGTTATACACACAAAATGCAATATATAGATGAAAAGATTATTACAAAGGAATTGGCTAAGCAAAGATTATTACAAAGGAATTGGCTAAGCTGGCTTGCTTTGCAGAAAGCTATGTTTTACTTGACATATAAATAATTAGATTGAAAGCACAATTTGAGTAAGCAGATAACAAGCACCCCACATAACTCATCCATCGATTCACATCACTTTTCCTTCCTTGATTTTTGGTTATGAAAATCTAAACCTAGGGTGAAATTCCTGAACATGTCCATGACCTCGGACACGGCTATTCGAGTTGATCAATTTAACACTCCATAGAGGTTGTACAACTTTTTCCACATAATACAATCAAATCATCATGTCCATCTGACACACTTCTATAGGTGTGCGACTAAGGAGATCATAACAAAGCCTTTCAAAAATTAGCCTCAGTTCTAACTCCTCCCATCAAGCTTAAACCCGGCAACCACACCCCAACATATACGAGCAAGCCTAGAGCTTAACGTTGGATTTATAAACTGAACTCCATCCATAAGATGTATCCCACAAATGTGATCACACCTTCCACCCTAGCACTAAGCTTAACAAGAGAGAAAATCCAATTAAAATAGAGAGCAAACAAACCCAAAAATTATTAAAATTCACCATAAAACCAAGCTTGATTTTAGATGAATTTAGAGACTTGAATGGGCTCAATCAATGTTTGTATGAGAGAGAATGTACTCATAGAATTTGGATCGGCTGATAAAATCCAGAAAAAGACAAATTCTTCCATGCTTAGGTTCACGGTGGACTTGATCTATGGAACAGTGTTGTTGTGCGGTTGTAGGGTGCTGACATGGCAGTGACATGGCAGACATGTGGGTTCAAAGTGCTGAGGTGGAGGTAATGTGGCAAACACGTGTCATGCAGATGTGGCTTGGATCAATATGGCGAGGTGGCGATCTGGGCTAAATTGACACTTGCGCGGCAAACGCATGGCAACATATGGGACATATGCACTGATTTGGCTACCACGTGGGCAACCAACTCAAACAGATCTATGGCTATGAGCTCTAGTCTCCGGCGACGGTGAACGACGGTGAGCGGTGGGTCAGAAAGGTCATCGGGATGATCCCAAGGCCACGACGAACGCATCTAGTGGCTCAGATTGACAAGAGGAGGTTGGTAGGGTGGCCGATAGCGAGAGGGACAACGACGGCTCGGTTGAACAGCGCAACAGCGAGGAGGGCCTCGACTAGGATCAAGGGCACGTGCATTGGACTCTGGGGTCTTTGCGATGTGGCCAAGCTAGGCACAAAGACCAATGGTCACAGGAGTGAAGAGCGATGGTGGCAATAGTGGATCAGCACGACAGACCTATGAGGCTTCTCCCACGAAAGCAATAGCGCACGGAAGATAACACAGAATGGTGAAGCTAGGGGAAAAGATGGCGGAGACGAAGAATCATCGGTAGTAGTGAATTTGGGCGGTGAATGGTTATGACCGTCGAGGCAAAAGATGATGACAATCTCCAAATCCACGGGCTCTTATTTCGATTCCTTGAGGGTTTTCGACGAGAGAGTTGGGAACACATCATGACACAGAAGGCTTCAGCGGAGACACAACAAATTGATGGGGGCGGGAAGCTCCTTCCTTTGGCTCTAATTGTGGTGACTTCTTTTTCGGTGGATTTCGACGATTGCAGCTAGCGTTTGTGGGACGACGTCTTAGGGTAATGAGAATGGAAGAAGGTGGAACTATTTATGCTTGGATAGGATGGAAGCTTGGCACACATTTCAAGGAGATCAAGATGGCCACGAAGTCTAGCGCATGCATGACATGGCTATAGTGTTCAAGTTGAATATGATGAAACTGATAGGCGGGACCCACTTGTCGATGACTGTGCACGGTGTAAGATCGAGGAGGCCGACTAGAGGGGGTGAATAGGCGGTCTAAAAATTCTCTTCTAATTGTTGCTAACAATTCAAGACCTTTTCTATTTGCCTAAACCAAGTATACAATGCGGAAGCTTAAATCAATTTGGTTTATCTCAAATAGCGCCTACAACAAATAAATTCGCCTAAGTGCACCAATAATTCTAGTCTAGGTCAAGGTTTGCAATTTTAGGTTGTCAAGCAATCAAATTAATTCTAAGTAAGTAAATTGCTTGAATGTAAAAAGAGCACAAGAAAGCAAACCATAAATGACATGGTCTCTTTTTACCATGGTGTTCGGAGACTTGCCAGTCATCATTGAAATTTACCTTCTTGTTACCTTTAGCCATAAAGCATCGAGTTGATATGGAGGGAAGAGTGGATTCTTCATCGTTGGAGCTAGAGGTTGAGCATTCTTCTCCCGACATCCACTCTTGTATGTAATCCTCATCGGATGAGGTGGACACTTCATATTTGTCTTGAATTTTTGTCCACATATCATGAACGCTATTGAGATTGAATATCGGGTTGAACACATCTACACTCAAAATACTAAATAAAACGACAATTGCTTGAGCGTCGAGATGTGAGCATTTCTCATCCCCAATTGTTGAAACAAGAGGATCCTTAGGAGGAGAAAAGCCCACATCTACAATCTACCATATTTTTGGGCTCATGCCCTTAAAATAACAAATCATGCGGATTTTTGAATTGTCATATTTTGTGCCATCAAATAAAGGTGGTTCATCTAGGTGCACTATTACACTAGTCGCCATCCTTATACTCTCTAGATGGTTAAGCCTAATATATGAGAGACCAAACTCTGATACCAATTGTAAGATCGAGGAGGCCGATTAGATGGAGGTGAATAGGCAGTCTAAAAATTCTCTTCTAGTTAATACTAACAATTCAAGACCTTTTCTATTTGCCTAAACCAAGTATACAATGCGGAAACTTAAATCAATTTGGTTTAGCTCAAATAGCGCCTACAACAAATAAATTCACCTAAGTGCATCAACAATTCTAGCCTAGGTCAAGGTTTGCAATCCTAGGTATACAAGCAATCAATTTAGTTCTATAAATATAAATTGCTTGAATATAAATTGAGCACAAGGAACAAACCACAATTGACACGTTCTCTTTTTACCGTGGTGTTCGAAGACTTGTCGATCTCCTCTAGTCCACGTTGAGATAAGCCCGAACTAATCGGACCGGCTCCACGAATTAAGCCTTCCACCTCAATTCCACTAGTGGTAGCTCTTTCCCGCTCCTGGTAGGTGAGCTCCAACCTTCACAACTTGGCCGGATCTTCTCACAACCTTCTTGAGAAGATCACCGCGCACGACGCCTCCAACGCCGCCTAGGAGTCGGCAAACTCCAAGAGTAACAAGTCAAGTCCCTCACTTGACTCTCATCACGTGCAACGAATGCTCACTTGGACACAAAGTCCACCTCTAAAGGAAACACATGCACTCTAGAACCACTTTTCCTCTCTTACAAAGTGCAACACATGACAATTGAGTGGAGAACCTCACTCTAGCTCAAGAGTACAGAATAAGGTCAGCAACTACATCTCCAACCGGCCACAAAGGGGTATAAATACCCCACACCAAAAAACTAGCCGTTGGAGAAATGTCCTAAAAACTTCCCGAACCATGAGCCAAAGGCGGTACTTCTTCACGACTCGACGCCACGAGAGCGGCTATCTCAGAGCTTCTTAACTAGCCGTTACACAGTCGGCGTGGAAGTATCGTCGCTCATTTTCCGGTACTTCCGCACAATGGTAGTTCCGCAAAGTCGGCTCGGTACTTCCGCTCGAGCCGAGACTAGAAGTTGGCGCTCTCTGGAAAAAAGGTTCCGCGGGAGAGTCCGGAGCTTCCGACGTCCAGTAGTACCGCACAACATATGTCGATACTTCCGCTCTCCGGTAGTACCGCTCACACAGAGTTGATACTTCTACGGCCGGACCAGCCGCTCACACAGAGCCGCTCGGACTACATACATCCGGTAGTACCACAACACATGCCGGTACTTCCGATGTCTGGTAGTACCGCTCACACAGAGCCGGTACTTCTGACTTACGGTAGTACTGCTACGCACACAGCGGTAGTTCTGATTTTCCTAAGATGTGCAGATATCTCAACAGATTTTGCAAAATACATTTGCAAACTACGATATCATGCACACAAGGATCAAACATGATTTTCAACAAGTTGTAAAACACATTCCCACACTTTTGAAATCATGACACATGGAATTGGTACATGGACTTCTCACATTTGCAAAATATATTCGCAAACCTAAGTCACATGCCACAAGGATTATATATGAGGTTCAACCATTTGCAAAACACATTTGCAAATATAAGCGTCATATCACAAAGAATGAAAACATGGACTTCAAGCATTTGCAGAACACATTTGCAATACATAGTCTCATGTTACAAGAATGCAACACATGAGCTTCAACTATTTGCAAAACACATTCACAAATATAAGCCTCGTGTCAATATGAGCTAGACGAGATGAGGATGAGCCATCAACACATGATGAGACTCAAACTACTAGATATGACCCCTCTTAATAGTACCGGTAATCTATACTAGCAATCCGGCCTTCCAACCAAACACCAAGACTGGTAAAAGACTAAGAACACATCCTTAGCCCTAGCTAGTTCATACCTTTGCCTTAGGTCATCATCTTGATATGCATTAACTCATGATGCATTCTTCTCATCAACTCCATCAACACATGATGATTTTCATTAGACTTGATCAACGCATGATCATCTTGGACATGCATCAACTCATGATGCGTCTTTTTCTTGACGGCCTTTAACACATGAAGTCTTCTTTTTCTTGATAGCCTTCAACTTATGAAGCTATATTATTCTCAATCTTGACTTGATGATTTTTAACACATGAAGTCATCCTAAATCATCCTAATTTGTGTAACCTAACCTATTCATCCAACTCATGAAAACTGTTACTCCACAAAATAATTATCATCAATTACCAAACTTCACCATTAACACATAATGGAGGGACTAGATTCAACAATCTTCCCTTTTTGGTAATTCATGATAATCTCAATAATTAATGAGATATGAAAATTGATTTACGAGTATATAACTTGTACACAACAAATGTTTACTCTAAAATAAGTTTTAAACAAAACTTATTGATCCGGTTGTCATTAATCATTCAACTATTAAAACATAATGGAGAAGTTAAATGACAACCCGATTGCACATGAGTATATATGAACTACACAAGCTCTATTTATATACTCAGGAATGTATTTCAAAGTAAAGATCCTAAATATGCATATTAAAAGAAGCATGGATCAATACTTATGAAACTCCAAAATATAGAGAGTGAGCTCCCCCTAAATGTGTGCATACAAGTGTATATAATGAAGACATATACACATATTCAATTTGAACTATTTGAGAAGTTCAATCTATATTTTGGATCTAAGGAATGCATTAGTATGTAAGAAAGCGATTTCAAATGTATACCTCTTTGATTTCACCTTTCCATCCAAATGAGACTAAAGTATAGTATACTTAAACAAACATATTAGTCTCATATAAACATTGTCATTATCACTAACACAATATAAATATATTTGTCATTAACACCAAAATCAACTTAATCGGAGCTTGATCTTTCACACGGGCGAGCTAGGCTTGAGCGAGTGCAAGTGAACGTAGCTGGGCTGGATAATGGGCTAGCATACGGGCGGCGTAGGCCAAGGGACAGATAGAGAGAAAGGAATAGGCTAAGGAGAATTCAGCCGAAGACTTTTTCTAGAATTTAAATAGCTTTTCTTTGTAGAAAATACAGAAAATTCAAATAAGCTAAGAAAACCAGCAAATGAACTCAGAGAATTCCAAGAAATTCAGATAAATACTGTGGAACCTCAGGAACTCAAATAAAACTATTTTTGGAATTAGTTGTTGTTTGGATTAGATCATTTCGATTTCTAAAAATCCAATTTATGCTTTAATTTACTTCAAGAAAATCATGAAAATTTTATGAAATCTTATTTTAAATAAAATATTTTTAAAAGCTCAAAAATTAGGATGTTACAAACCTTCCCCCCTTAAAGGAAATCTCGACCCCGAGATTTAGGTTCACTAGAGAAAAGGCTAGGGAACTCGGCCTTCAGATCGTCTTCACGCTCCTAGACTGCTTTGCTCTTTGAGTGATCGCTCCACTGAACTTTATAGAAACGAACGGTCTTCCTCCTAGTCAACCGTTCTATTGTATATAAAATTTTAGTAGGCCACTTCTTCTAGGTAAGGTCCTCTTGAAGTTCAATTGTCTCCAATGGTGTCTGATCTGTTGGTATTCGAAGGCACTTCTTGAGTTGAGAGATATGAAACAAATGATGCACTCCTGCTAATGATTTTGGCAATTCCAACTAATAGGCGACTTCTCCACTCGTTGCAAAAACTTCAATGGTCCAATATATCTTGAACCAAGCTTTTCATTAGACCAAAGTCTTTTGACACCTTTGAGTGGTCTGACCCTGAGATACACGAAATCTTCGAGCTTGAAACTCAAGTCTCAATGATGATTATTTCCATAGTTCTTCTGCCTAGACTTAGATATTTTCAACCTCTGCCTAGACTTAGCTATTTTTAATCTTTCTCTAATGATAGACACTTGGTCTTTAGCCTCCTGGATCATGTCAGGTCGAAACACAAAATACTCCCTAATTTCCTTCCAATTGAGAGGGGTTCTACAAGGTCGTCCATGCAGAGCTTCAAATGGTGACATTTACAAACTAGCTTGGTAACTATTTGTAACACCCCAGGACCCACATTACCCTGGGATGCCACTAAAACCACTCCACAACTAGCCAAATTACAAGATAAAATAATCTGACAACAATTCCTAAACAATATAGGATAAGCGGAAGCATATTCAATTAAGCAAAACAGGATAATGATAATCAATTTAATAATTTCAAACAACCTCCAACAGTCTAACCAAAGAGTAGATCATAAATTTAACACTAATAAGTTAAAGTAAACATTGAAGAGATAGCTAGGCAAATGGCTAGAATATCTTCATCTTTACTACAACATAAATCAATGATCCAAGCGCATTATTGTGATGCCGCTCGACCCTTCCCAACCATGCTCAATGATCACCTGTAAGGGGGAAAACAAGGGTGAGATAAAAATCTCAGCAAGCAAACTGTTTAACAAGCTAATTAAACTACAATAGTTTAATCATTAACATTTAATTTCCACAATGACCACATTTATATCCTCAACCTCAAATCACCACTAACAACGGTAAAACAATAGCAAATAAATCTTGTTTTACTACTTTAAAACCTCAACCACTACTACTACCAAAGACAATAAAGCATATTTAAGTTTTACCTCACTACTTTATTATTTCTCACATCCACAACTGCTATCAACAGTTACTACAAGAGAAAAGAATCTCATACCACAATCACAACCCCTACCATACCACAAGGGACGAACCCCATTCCACGACCACATCCACATTCCTCATACCACAAGTAGCTCGCATGAGCCAATTCCATATTACAACTATGAAGTTGTATATTCCACATTACAACTATGAAGTTGTATATTCCACAAAATAACTTCACCACAATACATTGCATAGGAATGCGTATGCTCCACAGCACCCTTACCCAACAAGGTAAGAGTGTGCATCGTATCACGGCAATATACGATGCTGTACCGATACGATCGCGGCTAGGTGCGGCGACATCCACATATGCAAATGTCATGATATGATATGAATGATATGATAATCATAAATCACATGAATTCCAACCTCAAAGGAGCATCAACATGCTCACAACATATCCACAACTACATATCCACCACATATTTGTTTTCATATTCCGCATTAGCACACTAAACAAATTTCCACATGATTACAAGCAATTTATCCAACATATCAATTGATCAATAATTGCTACCATCAGAACCACAAGTATTCACTAAGAATACTACCCTTAGACCACAGTATACTCGTAAAGTTTTCTACCCCACAACTATATTGATTCATCAAGAACAATTCCACATATCCACAATTAAACTATCAAGATCATAAACAATTGAATTCTTAAAAATACTACCATCTGGACAACATTAAGTAAGCATGTAACAATGACATAGCACCTCAAATTAAGAGAATTAATTAATGTGAATGTAGAATAATTAACGAGTTAAACAGTAGCACAACCGCTACGTTTACTTGCCTCAACCATTGAAGCGAAGCAATCACGTGTGTTCAGGAGCAAAACCACATGTCCAAAAGGTACCTCTCAGCACAATGCTACAGCATAGAAAACGTGACTTAAAAATCAAAGATGTCGCTAGAACCCCGAACCCACACATAATCCTCTCCGCTCAACGATTCAACAACCTACCCACTGCAGCAGCGCTGCTTCATACTTTTGTATCTTTAACAATATTAAGCCAAATACAGTAAATGTTATATGTCTGGATTTCTCACTTAAATGCCTTTATTTTTCATGTAGATCACATATTTTTATTTTGATCCTAGCTAGGTGTAACTTAATGCACAAAATAGAGGAAGTTCTCTGTTCTGGCAATCTGGACAACAAGATTCTAACGCATCCCAACCACAGTACAAAGATCCAAAAATTATGATTTTTATACAGCAGCTAGATTACTAAATTCCCTACATTTTTCTCAATTGCGACCAAAATCATAAAAATCATCTTTTACCCCTAAATCTCAATTGAACAGTAATCTATCTCAATCTGCACCCCTGACAGACAGCGAGTTTCGCGACCCTTCTACGCCCAGATCCCGCGGCCAAACAATCTGAAAACAATACAGAAGATGGGTCTCGAAGTGCTCTACAATTTGCCTTTTGGGCAGATCTGCAGAAAAAATCGTTTCATGGGTCTAATCGGTGCAAATAGACGCGCTACGCGAATTGATCTACAAGTAGACAACAGGAAATCTCTAATCGGGTAATCAATATATTAATTCCCTTCAAATTCCGTGCCAAGAACCATAATTACTCTAAAAACAGAAGGGTTTGGGATTAGAAAAAATTACCTAGATGATCCCTTGGGATCACCCCTCTTCTTTCCTCCTCTTCTCCTCCTCCTTCTCTTCTTCTTCCTTCTCTTCCCTTTCTTTTTCTCCTTGGTACCAATGGCAGCAGCAGGGGGAGGCAAAATTGGAGTGGGGGGTGCGGCCAATGGGGTGGAGGAAGAGGGGGTGGCTAGGTTAGAAAAGGGGAGGTGCGGCCAATAGGTAAAGAGGGGTTCTGCCACCCCTTGGGCCTTGGCCCAGGGCAGTCGGCCCACTCCCCAGGCAGCCCACTCAGAGGTTTTTATGTATTTAATAACTTATTTTATTCATTGTACACTATTCCACAATTTTTATTTTTCCCTTCCCGCGATTTACCGAAAAACCTGCAACTCCGCGATTATATTTAAAAAACTTACGACGTATCGACGATCAGGATATTACACTATTATTATAGGAAAATTCTACATAGGGCAAACACAAATCCCAACTAGTACCATGAGCTTAAACAGAGGCTCTCAACATATCCTCTGACATCTGATTGACTCTTTCAGTCTGCCTATCGGTCTGAGATGATAAGCAGTACTGAAATTCAAATGGGTTCCCCTGGCTTCATGCAAACTCTACCAAAATCGAGAGGTAAATTAAGTTCTTCTATCTAATACAATCTTCTTTGGTGCACCATGCAATCTGACAGTTCTGGACATTTACAATTCTGCCAAGTGGTCTCCAACGTATATGGTCTTCATTGGGATAAAGTGAGCAACTTTGGTCAAATGATCCACTATTACCCAAATAAAATCACATCCCAACTTTAGTCTTAGGCAAACCTGTTGGTCTTTGATGCTCTTCCTATACTCTGTGGCATACATCCCACAACACAATGTACTCAATGATCACTTGCTTCATAGTTTTCCACCAAAATCTATCCCTATGTTATTGATACATCTTGGTGCTTCCTAGATGAATTGAGTACCTCGAATCATGAGCCTCCTTGAGTATCAACTCTTTTACTCTTCCTATAAGACACAAATCTGATCCTTTAACCACATTGTCCCTGGTTCATTCTCTACTAAGTTTCGGGCTTTACCACACTTCATGTTGAACTTGATTTCCTTAACATCCGAGTTATCTTTGTAAGAATCTTGAATCTGATCTTTCCAAAGTAGCCTTTACTTCCACACTGCTAAGAATCCTTGAAGAACTAATTCCAATCTCAACTTATGTAATTCCTCATAGATCTTAGGTCTACTTTCCTTAACCATCAGGTTATTGTAGTAACTCATTCTACTTATAGCATCTACTACCACATTAGCTTTGTCTGGGTGATAATGAATCTCATCATCATAATCCTTGATTAACTCTAACCATCGTCTTTGCCTCATACTCAGATCTTACTAAGTGAACATATACTTTAAACTCTTATAGTCCATGCATATTTTGCAGTGATTACTGATGAGGGAATGACACTATATCTTTAAAGCATGCACTACGACAACTAACTCTAAATCGTGGGTAGGATAATTTTCTTTATGTGGCCTTAGTTTGTGTAAAGTATACACAAAAAATTTTCCTTCTTGCATAAGCACACAACCAAGTCATTGACGTAAAGCATCACAGCAGATATCAAAATCTTTCCAGACATCTGGTAGCACTAATACTAGTACAGAAGTCAAACACTTCTTCAACTCTTGGAAACTCTAGTCGCACTCTAAAATCCAAGTAATCTCTTTCTCATTTTTCAACAAAAACTCTTTCTCCTTTTTCAACAACTATGTGGGTAGTCTGACTATCTTGGAAAATCCTTTAATGGAAACTACAAACTTGAGATACCGACTTCAGTTGTTCCCAATGGAACACGGTTTTAACCTTGCTTGGGTTGACTACTACTCCTTTAACGGACATTACATGCTCTTGAAAATCAACTTTCTTCATCAAGAACTCACATTCGCTGAGCTTGCGTACAACTGGGACTTTCTAAGCTTATCAGATGCTTAGCATACTCTTCTTCGGTTTTGGAAATAGATGAGAATATCATCGTTGAACACAACCACAACTCATCCAAGTACTCTTTCAATATCATGTGCATGCAATGAGCAGGGTGTTGGTCAAAGCACATAATATGACCATGAACTCATACAGTCCATAACGAGTAGAGACAACTACCTTGGCACATCTTCTGAACTAATCTTCTACTGATGGTATCCTAATCGCAAATTGATCTTACACAAAACTCTTGCTCCTTTAAGTTGATCACACAGATTTTCGATCCTAGGCAATGGATACTTATTGTTTATGGTCACTTCATTGGGAAAATTATAATCCACACACATCGTCTTACTACCATATTTCTTCTTAACGAACAGAACATGGCTTCTCATAGAGACGAACTAGGTCTCACAAAGGTTTTACCTTGTAATTCCTTACTTTGCCTCTTCATTTCTGCTCACTCATTAACTGGCATCCAATATGGTCTCTTAAAGATTGGGGTTGTACCAGGTACTAAATCTACAATGAACTCCATAATTATGTTTGGTGTCATACCAAGCAAATCCTCAAAAAACATATCTAGGTATTCCCTTACTATAGGTTCATCTTCCAAGTCTTGAGACTATTAACCACGAGTTGCCCATCACGCAAAGCAGTGGATTGAAATCCAACTTTTACACCTTTATCATTTTCCACTATCACAGCTCATTGACCACAATCTAACACAACTTTGCTTACAAGTTGGCAAAACATTCTACTCTCAACAAAGGGAAAACTACAACGATCCTTTGACTTTATCACCTTGAATGGTGGCATGGTATGACATGATGTGACATCATCCTTCTAGGTCCTTTTGGTAGTGTCTTCATTCAAACGCCTCCTCTTTGATTGCATTTTAGGACAAGTGATTCCGGTTGCTCTACCACCTGTCCGTGGCATTATAATTTTGACTGAGTTGACTTCCAGAAGCATTATGACTAGGGTGGTCATTGTTCATTATCCGTTGTATCATCTTCTATATAAGCTGAGTCTAGTTGACCAGGAAATGATTCCAACCTTGAATAGGCACTACAAACTCTGGCGGTAGCTATCGGTTACCATCTGACTTGGCACTGAAACAAGTAGAAACATTTGTTGTAATACCCCGGAAATTGTTTAATTAATTGTTTAATTAATAGAGAGAGGGACTTTTGTGAAATAATTAAATTTATAAGAGTTTTGAGGGGTTTATGAAAATTTAAGACAACTGGGCCTAGACCTTGGCCGGTGGGTTTTCTTGGCCCAAGAGGGAGGGAGGCCACCTCTTAAAACCCTAGGCAGCCCCCACCCTGCGCCTCCACCCCTGCGCCTCCACCCCAGCAGCCGCCGCCCGTGCTGCCCGGCGTCTTCTTCCGGTGCGCCGTCGTCGTCTTCATCGTCGTCGTCTCCTCCCGGTGCGCCGTCGCCGGCGTTCGTCGCTGTACCGCGTGGATCCGGAGGAAGAGAGGAGGAGATCGCGGGCGTGTTCGTCGCCGTGTTCGTCGTGTTCGTCGACGTGTTCGTCGTCGTGTCGTCAAGGGTAATCCCTGGTAGTCTCTAGATTGGTTTTTAATCAAGTTAGATTCGTCGGTTTTCTGGGCTGCTGGGACAGTAGTTGTTTCTCGGCAGTTTTGATCTAGTTTCGTCGGGATTCAGGTCTGGACCCCTTCTAGAAAGTTGTAGAGGGTTTAATTATCTTTCTAGGGAGTACAAGAACACGTGATTCGGATTTGTGTAGCGAAAGTTATGAATTTTCTAGTGTTACTGTTCTGCAGATCGGGGTAGTTCTGGACAGAGTTTAGTAGATCGGTTTGTGCGACGGAAATAGTTGCGATTCAGGAGTCCTTAAAATTGAGAAAGTTGTAGATAAGTTTCTGAGCTTTCAATAGAGGTAAAGAAGTCCGGATTCCGAATTTCTGGGCGAAAGTTATGCCTGTTTTAGTGCGCTGTCCAGAGAGTCCGACGTGAATTTGGATGCTTTAGAAAAGGGTTTGGATCGGCTAGTTAATGGCAGAATCAGAGAGTCTCCCCAACTAAGTTTTTGTAGATAATTTAATTATATTTCCAGAGAGTCTAAGAACGCTTAATTTGGAGTTACGTACTGAAAGTTATGATTTTTGGAAGTCGGCTGTCTGTGGTTGGGTAGATTTGGCCGAGGGGAGTTGGGGATTTAATTGAGATAAATTGTTGGGTTAATTGGGGTTGCTGTTATTTTATATCTAGAAACCCGCTACTGTCATGTTGGTAATTATTAATTAAATATTCAGGAGGAGAGCGGATTCCGGGGGTTGTGCCTTCTACGTGTTCTTCATTTTCTCGCGGTTGAGGCAAGTATATTTGTGATGTGAAAATCTGTGTGTTTATGGATTTGTTGAATTGTTTGGATGATGGTTGAATCATGACTGTTTAAATTGTGAGTATGAGTAAGTGATAAATTGATAATGCTATTTATGTTCTGTTTACATTATGGCATTTATGAGATTGGTTGATGCGTAGTATGGTGAATGCTCGTTATCTTTTGATACATTCACATATATGCATCATATTGAGAATTGTTGAAGTCTTGATCATGCGGTGATCAAGCATCGAGGTCCCCACACTTGCGGGTGTGGGCAATTGATCCCTGCACCGGGAGTGCAGGCATGGGTGTGCATTGACGGATGCACACTCCGCATTACCGGTAAAATGCGAAAGAGATGAGAAAGAGTAGCTTTTGATCATAATGCATAGCATGAAATTCATATGTAATATGTTTAACTTGAGAGTTAATGTTCATGCTTGCATTTGTTACTGATTATACTTTGAGTCATTGGACTCACTCTTCTTTGTTGTTTTGTTGTTGTTGTTTGTTTGTTTTAGGTATCTTCACGAGGTCGGCATGCATGGGAATAAAGAGGATTAGTATTGTTGCACTTGCACGAAATATTCACCATGGAGAAGATAGAGAACTCTAATTATTATTTGTTTATTAGTTCAAGTGGTATTTGATTATGACCTTGATTAAGATGTAATAATGGATTAGAACTTCTTCATATTGCTTCCGTGCTTTACTTAAGTTTTATAGATGTTTCTGCTTAGTAGCCAAATTACTTTGCTTGCGGTTATTCATACCTTTTGATAATATTGTTAGAACTTCATTTTTTATCAATAAACAAAGGAGGCTCTGCTGAAATTTTATAGAATGCCTTAGCATAGTTTTATTATGTTGTTAGTTTGGTAGCATTTCAGGCCATTGTTTGGCTGGCGTGTTACATTTGGTATCAGAGCGGGCTTTAGGTCCGTGGTAATTAAACTATTAAATTGACACACTGGTGCACAGTAGGATGGGATGGGTCAAGCATTACATTGGTGCTTTTGACATGTTATATTGATGATTTACATTATGAGATAATCTTGTATGCTTATTGATAATCTTGTATGATTATGATTTGCTCCTATATTATTATGGTGAGAATAGTCAATGATATGATGTAGATGTTGTGATGTGCTACCTTGGTATTGCCAGATTATATCATTGTTTGTAGTATGAGGATTAGCAATGTAGTTACCTCAGGTAACTTAATTGCAGTGTTATGGTGAATTTATTAGAAAAGTTGTTATTATCCTTAAGTTGATTTCGGCCAATTCTTGGCTGATTGCAGTTAATGAATTTCTTTTGAGATTGTGGTTCTTGCAGTTGAGGGTATGCAATTGGTCTCTACATTCCTTGAAGCGATTATTGTTTCTTTCGATCTTGAGATACTTTGCTACCGTGCTTTTGTTGATTTGTAAGGTTAGTTCCTTCGTGGGAGTTTGTCTTGTTGCGAATCATGGCTCATTGGTTCGCTTGGTGTTTTCTTTTATTAATGCGAATTTTGAGTTGCAAAACTCATTGTTATGTAAAGCTTTGGATCTATGTTTTCTCTTTATTTCGGCGTTGAAGTTTATTGTTCCTTTTCCTTTTGAAAGAGAGTGTTAAAATCCTTTATGTTGTTTTGCTATGCTTAAGTGGAAGGTGGTAGTCGTATAAACTAATTCATAAGGTTGAATTATCAAGTTGACATGTTAGCATAGTGTATAATTAAATTTTTTTTACTAGTATCCTTGGAAGTGTAGTTGTTTAATTTGATATTGCCCTGTAATAGTTTTTAGAAGAACTATGATTAAGAATTTGTTTACTCATGATAATAACTCATGGAGTTATTTAGGAGTGTGTAATAAGAACCGAAATGATTATTATGATTGTTAAAATTTCTATCATGATTGGATAAATTGAATTATCTGTGTCTTTAGTAATTAATCCGACCGTTTGGAATGATTAAGTAAGGAGGTGTTAGAATATTACCTTGGTAATATTGACCCTTAATATGTCTTTTATTTAGATGCTTTATGAGCATGCACAATTG
This sequence comes from Bonia amplexicaulis, assembly GCA_036346245.1. Lineage (NCBI taxonomy): Eukaryota > Viridiplantae > Streptophyta > Magnoliopsida > Poales > Poaceae > Bonia > Bonia amplexicaulis. The sequence continues at coordinate 10,389,998 of CM070738.1, read as the reverse complement.
CTAGTTTCATCTATCTTTTACCATGCTAGATTGTTGAAGAATGTATAAAGAAATAGATGAGGGTTGAGGTATTGACTAGTAGGAACTTGTCTTACAAGCTGGTATTATTTAAGATTAAAGTCATTTCCGTTCTAGTTTCTGAATGTAAGGTAGGATATTGAATCTATGTTCATGATTGTTTTATGATTGTAAAACGAAGTTAGGATCATGAATGCCGTTGCGATAAAATAATAATCAATTATTGCCGGTAATGACTAGAGTACAATTAATTTGTGCTAAATTAAAGTTGAGCATCCATAAGAATTGAATATATGAAATCTAGTAAGAGATTTATGCTAGTATGTTTTGTGAGATTGTCAGGTTCTAGTATCATCTTATTTAAGAGCTTTGTTCTATTTATGTAGCTTATGCACTAGGTTCTCCTAGATCAAGTAGTTGCAACCTTATTTAGATATTAGAAACATGATGAAGTGATTTCTTATGTTTCTTTTGGAAAAGTTTATGAAGGGAGTTGAGGATATGATGATGCTTGTTAAGAATGTATTATTCTGATGTTAGTATGTTGGTCCATTTGTGGTTATGATGGTAATGTTGAACGTTCATTAAATAGAAGAATTTGAATAAATTCCTTGGTACTATTTAAATCAAAAGTTTTGATAGTGTGTATGCGATCTTTGATCTCATGATTTATGTGGTAGCTGAAATTGTTTTAAGCCAAGTGTCGTGTTGAGGGATTTTATTAGTTCTTAAAGAATTAATGTGTTGTGGTCTTCAACTCTTCTTTGTTGGAATGGTTATGGTGATACCGTAATCAAAGAAGATTGTTCTCTTTGTTAAAAGGAAAAAGTTTGATAAAAGTTTTGGAGGTTGAAGTCAAGTTGTGTAATCTTTGTGAAGTGTGTTTGACTTCTTATTTTCGTCGCTTAAGAGTTTCTTGGGCTCAAATGACAATATTGTATTCGTATTGGTTGAGATTTGATGTTTTCGTCTCGAGGAGGCATGCGCCTTCAGCTGTGGTCTTATCCTTTGTTGTCCAAGATCTTTGTTTTCTTGGTTTTGTGTTTATTGCAGATGGACATTGTGCTGAAATTTTCTTCTTTTGCTTCTCCAAGAAAGGGGTACGCAGTTTGGGTTGCAAAGACCTTTAAGATGTGTATGGCAACTGGTTGGTGTGGTTTTGTGATTAGTCTGGGTGAGATTGTGGGTATCAAGATACTTGAGATTCTTGGAGTGATAAATTGATTCTGTCGAATAATTCTCGGTGAGGATTTGATTCAAAAGAAGATGTTGTCCTTGGGGCTAACTAGTTATATTGTCGCAACTAGAAGAACCTAGTTATGGTTCATGAGTGTTACGTTCATTTTGTTGGAACGTTGGAATTATTGAAAGTATGGGAATCTTGATCAATTTTATTGGAGCATCATGATGGGGTACTTTGCAAGGATTATTAGAATGATTATGATGGTGTAGTTAATGAGTTTATAATTGTGAAGAAGCCCAACCGTTGTGGGAATTATTGGGATAGTAAGGATTGTTGAATTTTGCCATGTATAACTTAGCTCGTTGAGTAACCCTCTAGGAGTTAGAATCTTTCTGAGATAATCAAGTTGAGAATATGTTTCATATGGTTGTTAATGATTGAGTATGGTTGATTGTGGAAATTTTAGTCACTGAATTTAAGAGTCTTTGTATTAAATATATCGAAGTATATGTATAGAAGCCTTAGAGATGGGAAATTTTGGTTGGTGATCTATGCTAGAACCTTGGAGGCTAATGTTATTGCGTGAGAATAGTGGAAGGAGTGGATTCGAATATTATGATGTTCCTTGATAGTATCCTTTGGATGTAGTAAATGGGTATGTGAGCCGAGAAATTCATGTTGATTGTCCTTAAGATTTGTGGTGAAGTGTTGGTGGGTGAAAATAACGATGAGGTGCATTGGAAATTATTCGTTAAAGTAACATGTGGGAAGAGGAGTTGACTAGAGTATGTTATTATGAGAATAGTAGAGTCCCTCTACAAAAGTGTGTTGGATGCACTCGGTTTGAACATAGAGTTGATGTTGCCAATTTAAGAGAATTGAGCTAGTATGGTATGGGATAATTTGGAACCTCGTGATTCAAGAGGAAGTTTAATAAAAAATCGGTAGTAAAATGCTCCCGATTCTTGTTTGAGCTACGTGATGAGAGAAAAGTCTTTTGTGGTTTGAGTTGACTTTTGTTGGCTTGTGTGGTTTTCGGTTTAGGAAAAAAAATGGACGGGTTTGACATTTGAGTGATTCCCCTTTGACGTATGTGTTGTTTGTTTGCAAACCACCTACTTGGAAGGTGGAGAGGTTCTTATGTTGAATCCTCGATTTTCTTTATGATTTGACCCTTTGGTGGGGAGTGGGTGATGCGTGATTGCAATCGAATCCCTTATTTTCGGTTGTATTCTGTGTGTGAAAGAGTGGGTTTACCTTGACCCCTGTGGTGTGCCCGTGTTTAAGGGGGTGCTCATTGCTAAGGTAAAGAGATCGATTGAGAATGGAAACATGAGATATATGTCTTGTCTGATTGTGTGGGTTGGTACTAAAGGGAATGATAACCCGATGTGTATTTAATCGCTTTTGTTAATTGCGAAGTTTTAGGGTTTGTGTATCACTAGGACTACCTTGGGTTCTAGTGTGGGATACACAGCGCTTTGTATGACTCGGTATCGAGGGAGAACTTGAAAGATCTGGAGCGTGGGCTTCATTAAAACCGTTGACCAACGAGTAAGACCGACCACCATTCAAGAATTAAAGCTACACAATTCGAAGTGTTGTAGGGGCGTAAGTTCAACGAGTGGCCTTGGTGAGTCGAGATCATTGGTACGCCCTGAGCGGTGAAAAGTTATGCAGATGTAAGGAGCAAGGATCGGGAGGTTGGCAAACCACTTGGATCTTCAAGAACCTATGTGCGAGGTGCAAGCAATTAGAAAAAAATATTTAGTATGTCAAAGCGCTTTGGTCGCAGCAGACCGAGAGAAGCAACTTGGGAGTTGGAGTCTCGCATGCTGTGGCGATACCGGCGTTGTTCACGTCGGGTGCTAGTTAATTGCTAGTTGGTTGTTTTGTTTTCTGTTGAGGTTGCGGTTAGAATTGGGTCGAATTCTGTTTAAGGGGTAGAATGTAATACCCGGAAATTATTTAATTAATTGTTTAATTAATAGAGAGGGACTTTGTGAAATAATTAAATTTATAAGAGTTTTGAGGGTTTTATGAAAATTTAAGACAACTGGGCCTAGGCCTTGGCCGGTGGGTTTCTTGGCCCAAGAGGGAGGGAGGCCACCTCTTAAAACCCTAGGCAGCCCCCACCCTGCGCCTCCACCCTGCGCCTCCACCCAGCAGCCGCCGCCCGTGCTGCCCCGGCGTCTTCTTCCGGTGCGCCGTCGTCGTCTTCATCGTCGTCGTCTCCTCCCCGGTGCGCCGTCGCCGGCGTTCGTCGCTGTACCGCGTGGATCCGGAGGAAGAGAGGAGGAGATCGCGGGCGTGTTCGTCGCCGTGTTCGTCGTGTTCGTCGGCGTGTTCGTCGTCGTGTCGTCAAGGGTAATCCCGGTAGTCTCTAGATTGGTTTTAATCAAGTTAGATTCGTCGGTTTTCTAGGCTGCTGGGACGGTAGTTGTTTCTCGGCAGTTTTGATCTAGTTTCGTCGGGATTCAGGTCTGGACCCCTTCTAAAAAGTTGTAGAGGGTTTAATTATCTTTCCAGGGAGTACAAGAACACATGATTCGCATTTGTGTAGCGAAAGTTATGAATTTTCTAGTGTTACTGTTCTGCAGATCGGGGTAGTTCTGGACAGAGTTTAGTAGATCGGTTTGTGCGACGGAAATAGTTGCGATTCAGGAGTCCTTAAAATTGAGAAAGTTGTAGATAAGTTTCTTAGCTTTCAATAGAGGTAAATAAGTCCGGATTCTGAATTTCTGGGCGAAAGTTATGCCTGTTTTAGTGCGCTGTCCAGAGAGTCCGACGTGAATTTGGATGCTTTAGAAAAGGGTTTGGATCGGCTAGTTAATGGCAGAATCAGAGAGTCTCCCCAACTAAGTTTTTGTAGATAATTTAATTATCTTTCCAGAGAGTCTAAGAACGCTTAATTTGGAGTTACGTACTGAAAGTTATGATTTTTGGAAGTCGGCTGTCTGTGGTTGGGCAGATTTGGCCGAGGGGAGTTGGGGATTTAATTGAGATAAATTGTTGGGTTAATTGGGGTTGCTGTTATTTTATATCTAGAAATCCGCTACTGTCATGTTGGTAATTATTAATTAAATATTCAGGAGGAGAGCGGATTCGGGGTTGTGCCTTCTACGTGTTCTTCATTTTCGCGGTTGAGGCAAGTATATTTGTGATGTGAAAATCTGTGTGTTTATGGATTTGTTGAATTGTTTGGATGATGGTTGAATCATGACTGTTTAAATTGTGAGTATGAGTAAGTGATGAATTGATAATGCTATTTATGTTCTGTTTACATTATGGCATTTATGAGATTGGTTGATGCGTAGTATGGTGAATGCTCGTTATCTTTTGATACATTCACATATATGCATCATATTGAGAATTGTTGAAGTCTTGATCATGCGGTGATCAAGCATCGAGGTCCCCACACTTGCGGTGTGGGCAATTGATCCCTGCACCGAGGGTGCAGGCATGGTGTGCATTGACGGATGCACACTCCGCGTCACGGTAAAATGCGAAAGAGATGAGAAAGAGGAGCTTTTGATCATAATGCATAGCATGAAATTCATATGTAATATGTTTAACTTGAGAGTTAATGTTCATGCTTGCATTTGTTCTGATTATCTTCTTGAGTCATTGGACTCACTCTTCTTTGTTGTTTTGTTGTTGTTGTTTGTTTATTTTAGGTACCTTCACGAGGTCGACATGCATGGGAATAAAGAGGATTAGTATTGTTGCACTTGCACGAAATATTCACCATGGAGAAGATAGAGAACTCTAATTATTATTTGTTGATTAGTTCAAGTGGTATTTGATTATGACCTTCAGATTAAGATGTAATAATGGATTAGAACTTCTTCATATTGCTTCCGTGCTTTACTTAAGTTTTATAGATGTTTCTGCTTAGTAGCCAAATTACTTTGCTTGCGGTTATTCATACCTTTTGATAATATTGTTAGAACTTCATTTTTTATCAATAAACAAAGGAGGCTCTGCCGAAATTTTATAGAATGCCTTAGCATAGTTTTATTATGTTGTTAGTTTGGTAGCATTTCAGGCCATTGTTTGGCTGGGGTGTTACATTTGTGTTGGCATTGATAACCTTAGGGTCTCTGTTGAGGTTGGGGCTACAATTGCCCTCCATGCTGCAGATCAACTGAGGGTAATAGATAAGGGGAAAACATGAGGTGAGGGAAGAAATATCTAGCTAGGGAGCAGGTTATACCCCAACGAACTCTAAATCTCACACAAATAGCCGCAGAGCGATTGAGAAAGAAGTAGAAAACTCACAAAATATGTTTTTAGTATTACTATAAAACAAGATGCCACATCGTAATTCCATAGTGCATACTACACAAAGAGGTCTACTCAACTGAACATGAGATAAAAAGGGTGCAATGACTCAATGGACAAGATGAGTCCCTAAAGTTCTAATCCTAACAACCCACCTAACGGCTGGTCCAACAATGTGTGAATCGTCCAATGATTTACTGGGATTGCGAAGGAAAGAGGATCCATTTAAACTTCCAAATACATGAAGAAAGAATTGAGAAAAGAAAAGAATATTTTGAAGACTAAGAATAGAAAGACAAGAAAAGATGAGAACAACACATCATTAAAATTTTCTTTTGTAAAATGAATTTTGAAGTCTTCCTAATTACGGCCATTCTAACTAAGATCACGACTTACAATCGATATGGATCTAATACCATCTCTGTCGGGACCCGAATATGCAAATCTGAATCCTCTATGTATACTACACTTGTCGAGGATGATGCTAGTGCACGTAGTGGCAACATAGATGAAATATCATTCCATACACACAAATGACTAAGAGATAAACAAATACCTTTATTATCAGAGTAGTGAACGTAGGGTCGAAGCTTGCAATTAATAGCCTCAATGGCTAAACAATTCAATTAAACTACAGTGGAAGGAATAAAACAATCTTCAAGTGTAGCCCAACTATATAACCATAGGCAAATTGATTGGGGTAGCGTGACCTAGTTCTTAGTGTTTGTATATAGCAACGGTGAGTACATGGAGTACTCAGCAAGTTATGCACATAGAATGTAATATATAGATGCAAGGCTTATTACAAAGGAATTGTCTAACCAAGCTTATTTTGCAGAAAGCTAAGTTTAACTTGACAATAAAATAATTGGATTGAAAGCACAATTTGAATAAACAAGTAACAAGCTCCCACATAGCTCATCCATCAATTTCATATTACTTTTTCTTCCCAGATTGTTGGTTATGAAAATGTAAACCTCGTGTGAAATTCCCGAGCTTGTCCATGACCACAGACACATGTATTCAAATAGATCGATTTAACACTTTGTAGAGCTTTTACAACTTTCCCACATGATACGATCAACTCATCTTATCCCTCTGACATACTTCCTTAGGAGTGCGACTACGGAGATCATAACAATGCCTTTTAGAAGCTTCACTTCAGTACTGACTCCTCCTATCAAGCTTAAAACTAGTAATCACACCCCAACATGTGCAAGCAGCCCAGAGCCTAACGTTGGATTTGAAAATGAAACATGTCTATAAGATGTAACCCAACAAATGCGATCACACCTTTCACCCTGACACTGAGCTTAACCTGCCGCATAAGGAGTCAATACTGAAACTTGGTAACTTACTGAGCTAGGTCCATCCAATTCCAGACATGTGGTTGTACAATTGTGGCTCAGTCTAGTGGCGCTCAAAGTTAAGTCCTTAATTGATCAGCGTTTACCCAATCAATTATCTAACTAAACAACAATTCACCAATCGATCTCATACCATAAGCATATAGTCCTTCCAATCGCCCCAGTCTAAAGCATTTACCCACCCTTGATATTAAAGTGCAACATAAACCATCAATGATAACACATAATGCACAAAGTTATTCACAAAGTGATTCCATATATCGTTCCAAAATAATGTTCCATAATTCCTAGCGTGGCTAATTATAAGCGATCTAACCAACCCACATTGGTTCTATAATATTGACCAACTAATAATAACCATCCTAGGGTGACAATGGGTCATGGCATGCAAATGACCAGGTGGATAAATAGCAATTGGGACAATAACTACCTCCCAGGGTATTTTTTTTAATAAATTGAAATGCACATAATTTAAATACAAAATAGTGTTATAAAAATTGGGTTCAACATGATCAAGGTTGCATAACTTGCCTTACTAAGTAATGTTGCTATTCTTCACTCTCCTGTTCTTTGCCCTTTGTCTTCTCTGCTCTTCAACTCCTTCGAATAACTACCAAAACGTTGATATCTAACGAGAGAGAAAATCCAAATAAAAACCAAAATAGAGAGTAAATCCAAATAAAAACCAAAATAGAGAGCAAATGAGCTCAAAAAATAAATAAAATTCACTATAAAACCAAGCTTCATTTTAGATGAATTTAGAGACTTGAACAGATTGAATCAGAGTTTGTATGAGAGAGAATGGACTCCTGGAAGTTGGATCAGCTGAGAAATCCAAAAAAGACAAATTCTACTATACTAGTGTTTATTGTGCTATGGACCGGGTCTATGGATTGGGCTTAGGTTCACAGTGGACTCGATCTATGGAACAATGTTGTGGTGCGGTTGATGGGTGCTGACATGGCAATGATGTGGCAGACACGTGGGTTCAAAGTGTTGAGGTGGAGGTGACATAGCTTGGATTGGAATGAGGTATGGTGGCGATATGGGCTGACTTGCCACTTGCGGGGAAGACACATGCAACATGTGTGACAAATGTGGCTTGCCATGTGGGCAGCCAACTCAGACAAATCTATGGCTAGGAGCTCTCGTCTCCGGCGATGGCGAACGATGGTGAGCGGTGGGTCAGCAAGGTTGTTGGGATGATCCTAAGGCCATAGAAAATGCATCTAGTGGCTCAAATTGACAAGAGGTTGGCAAGGTGGCCGACAATGAGAGGGACAACGACAATGGCTCAATTGAATGGCACAACGGTGAGGAGGGTCTCGGCTAGGATCTAGGCACGTGCATTGGACTCCTAGTGTCTTTGCGATGCGGACAAGCTGAGCACAGAGACCAATGATCACCAGTGGCGAAGATGCGATGGCGGCGATGATGGCTGGTACGGCGGAGCTAGCTTTAATGGGGTGGCGGAGCTATGGGGCTTCTTCCATGAGGGTTCCGAAGCTAGGGGAAAAGATGGCGGAGATGGAGACTCAGCGGTGGCGGTGAATTTGGGCGCCGAAGGGTTGCGGCTACCAAGGCAAAAGATGATGATGGTCTCCAAATCCACGGGCTCTTGCTTTGATTCCTTGAGGGTTCTCGATGAGAGAGATTGGGAACATACCGTGATGTGGATGACTTCAGCAGAGACACAGTGAATCAATGGGGCAGTGAGCTTCTTCCTTCGGCTCCAATGGCGATGACTTCTTCTTCAATGGATTTTGACGATAGTAGCTAGGGATTGCGGGATGGCGGCTCAAGGTAACGAGAACGGAAGAACGTAGCACTATTTATAGCCTTGGCTAGGGTTAGCAGTTTGGCGCACACGTCAAGGAGACTGAGGTGACGGTGAAGTCTAGCACGGGCATGACAGGGCTACAGTGTCCAAGTCGGAGATGACAAAGCTGACAACGGGACCCACCTATCAGCGACAGCGCACGAGCACGCGGGCTAGCTAGGCTGCATGTGAGCGCGGGCGAAGGTAGCTGGGCTGGGAATTGGGCTGGTGCGTGGACAAAGTGGGCCAAGGGAGATAGAGAAAGGAATGGGTTGAGGAGAATTCGGCCTAAAACTTTTTCCAGAATTTAATATCTTTTCTTTTTAGAAAATACAGAGAATTGAAGTAAGCCAAGAGAAACTAGCAAATGAACTCGGAGAATTCCAGGAAAACTCAGATAAATACTTTGGAACCTCAAGAACTAAGGGGACGTCCCCTTTGGAAACTCATATATGCCAGTGTATTTTAGTAGAAATTTTGTGAAGTCACGAAATTATCCTAAACCCTTTTCTAGACGTACTAAGGGGACGTACTCGCGTAGTGTACGTGGTGGTGCTTCTTTCTTGTAATCACAAAAAAAAAAAACCTAATGATTCAATGATCCATCTGGGTTGCTTCAATATTCAGGCTCTTGAAAACCCAGTTTTCTCAGTTGGCACGTTGTTTCCTTCTCTTTTTTGTGTCGAGATTTCCATGTTCTCCTTTTACAGGACACCAAAAGACGAAAAACCTACAAGTTCTCTGCATGAGGCTTACATACGTATCCCTCCGGTGGATGGCGACTCATCAGCATCCTGGAATTCTCAATCGCAGGATGAACAAGCTAGCCATGTCAACGGAGTAACTTGCGTTGAATGCTTCTTGGAGAGCCGTGACGTAACCGGGGCACCAACAAGATCACACGCTAGCTAATTGCGACTTTGTGCGGCTTGCAGCCATGTACTACAAGTGCAGGCTCAGTTGGTCCAACACGAGCACTGCTGTGCGTACGGAAGTTTTCATACGGAGTCCACGTGAAAATATGTCTGGTCCAATAGCAGCTCATGGCCGAACCACGCCAGCATGGGCTGCATTTTAGGAGGGCCAATGCCATGGTAAAAAACACAATACGCAGCAAGAATTTGCGCAATTTTATGTTAGGAAAAAATAATTTATTCCCCCTACTTTTAGGAAAGTTCAAGATGGACTGTCTACTATAAAACACGTTATTTAGCTCCGCTCATTTCGATTTGAGTTTCTGGCTTATTTTTTATTATTTCTAAATTTCATCTTTTTTTGATTTTTTTAGTTTTTTGCCGATTCTTTTTTCCTGTATTCGTTTGTATTGTTCGTGATGGACTAACCTGTTTTTTCTATTTTTAAATTTTTTAAAATTCAGTTACGCCAAATAAGCCACCATCAATTACAATATAATTTCAACCGGCTACAGTGCAATTTCAGTCATAAGCCGGTTTACTTCACCCCAACCGGGCAACACCTTAACCCCTCAACTTTTTAACGCAGTGCCATTTTCACCGTGATGGTGATATTGGCAGTGGTTTTGCTTACATGAATATTCAACCGGGCTCAATTTACTATGGGCCTGTTTGGTGCGGCTGCGGCTTATGGTTTTTGGCTGAAATTTTTGAATTTTGGTTGTTTACGGTACATATTACGGAGAGACAGATATTCACTTGCGATTTTGGCGGGTACATATGTTGGGCTTTTAACGTGTAGATCGTTTAACTTGTAGACTCCGTCTTGAGAAAATACTCCGTTTAAAAGTTAGGTACTGTAGCAAAAGCCAAAAGCCGCCAATTTCGGAGGAAAAGAACATGCCCTATATCAGTAGGCCGTTGAGCCATGTTAGCAAGCCACCTCATATGGTGAGCAAACAATTTAATTAAAAATAAAACATAAAATCATTTTTCTTCCTATCTTTCTTCTCTCATCCTCCTCTCCTTTTCTCTTCCATCCTCTCTGGTTGGTCCCACCTTAATTTGCTAACCTACCGCTGATTGAGATGCCATGTAAGCCGCCAATGTGGCAAAACACTTCGAACACCACCACCACCGGGGATGGAAGGTGTGATTTGTATCGGTTTTTAAAGTTTATGGGTTAAATAGCCGGTTTTGTAGCAGCCTGTCCAATTAGACTTTCTCCTTGTTTTTAAGGAGAGCGGGACTCGAATTCCATGACCCCTATCACCAAAAGCATACGCTCTACGATTAGACTACCTACGCATCCTCCAAAATGTCCGTCATTGTCGGCCAATTTAGTACGCCGTAGTAGCGTTTTCAGGTGCGATACCTTAGTTTCCTGAAAGGAGGATATACAAGAGGATACGATGTTGATGGATCATGTGGCGCCATGCATGCTGATTTGTTTGTTCATCGTGGTCGGAATTTTAATTTGCTGCAAAGGTGTGTATAAAAAAAAAAGCGCATGCATTGTGTTGGGAGGAATTGACGTTCGTGGTCCACAATGGCGATCGTGAACGGACGGACGAGAGAGGAGACCGTGGTACCCCACTGCGATTGGTTGTCCTCTTGTTCAGAAAAAGGAGGAACAGTTAAGGTTTACATCTTTGAATGTGTGTCTGTTGGTCACCCGGATAGCTCGTTCGTTCAGATCAGCCAACTAGCTGCAATGTCTAAAGTAGAGATTGCCTCCTCGTATGTTTGGCTCACCGTTTCAGAAAACGTGGTACTCTACAGGAACGTCAAGAAAAATAATGTCTTTTGCTGATTTGTGTTGCCCTCTGTGCTTGTACGATTAAATTCATATATGCTCTTTTAGCTGTACTGAAGTAGCCAGTACCATCAAGATATGGTGGTGATCGGTTCGGTTTGAAATTTGAAAGCTTATAATTTGAAAACTGTGAATTTGGTGAAAAAACAATGTAATGAGAGAGGCTTATTTAACATAATTAAATTTAAAAATTGAAAATATAAAAATATGTTAGCCCATCACGACAAGCATAAACGAATACGAGAAAAAAGAACCGACAAAAAAGCACAAAAAAGTCAAAAATTCAGAAAAAGACGAAATTATGAATAGTGCAAAAATAAACTTATGCCATAAGCTTAAACCATATTGAACGCTGCCATGGCTCATACAGTTCGTTAGATCTCGAATGGACGGCTGCAAAAGCTCCCGTGGACAGGACCATCTGCCTTAAATAAACGCTGCCGACTAAGAATGAAAGGAAGAGTGTGAGTTTCAAACAAAGAAACAAAGAAAGGAAGGAAGAAAAATACGGCACCTATGGCTATCGTGCTTGAATGTGCCCGAAAGAAAATGTAAGGTGCACCGCCCTAATGTCTCTCCGAGAATGTCTAGTGGGGCGCTGGCCCGACGACTGATCCATTATGAACCGGGTCGCTTGGTCAGGAAATAAGAGATGCACGCCCTTTCCCCCCATTTTACTGCAGAAATTCCTCTTCAGAGGTCAACATTACGTAAATTTATTTGATTGTGTGGCTATCTTACAGTACATATATTTACATTTTAAGATGGAATTACAAAGTCATACAACTCCAATACTTATTGCTGGAAATAGGGAAAAAACGCCTAGAAGTATCTGCCTTTGTCGCTTACCCCTACGAGTTATTTTGGATTATTAACGCACATCAAAATCATTTTGCTGTCTAACTACCAAGGTAAACCTGAGCGAGGAGGACCAATGGATCCAATGTGTTAGGTGCAATATGGATCGTAATACCGAGGGAAAAAAAAAAGAGAAGAGGGACTTGGGCCGAATTGGCCTCGGCCTAAGCTTGGGCATGTCCAGCTACAAAAGGGGACAGGCAGGCAGGGGCGTAGCTGGGCCTCGGGCCCCCGGGGCAGCAGCCTGAGGCCCATAGCAAAAAATACACTATATAAATATTGTAGCAATAGTAGAATAGACTGCAAAATTTTATTTCTAGTGGGCTAGGCCCAAGGCCCAGTCCATGGCTGGCTACGCCTCTGCAGGCAGGGGGACTCTTGCCATATCTAGCTGCCCACGCCCCTGCCTTGCCGCCGCCTTCTCCACCAGTCACCACCTCCTACCCTGTACTATCGTCGTTTCCTTGTGTCGAGCCGCTCCCTCAGACTGGATGATGCTCGTTGAGGTGAAGGTTTGGGTTTGGTGCCATCCACGCATCGTCCACGAGGTTAAATAGACAAGTGTATGGTAAAATGGTAAATTAGATTAATGGGTGTTACTAGTTAAACTTGATGCAATATTTACCATGCTTTATTGCTATGTCTACTCCTATTTCGATGATGATTAAATGGCGATGATGATGGCCAAGTGATGAAGAAAGAGAGTGGTAAATAATGATGAAATTTATGCGTTTCATTAAGTGCATATTCATAACATGAAAGAGACCCCACTTTGGTGGACATGAAAAACATACTTTGGTAAGCACCTTCAAGGGGTGAAAGAAAGGATCTACTTCGATAGGCACCTCCATAGGATGGAGATACAGAGAGGGTGGTGCATCGACGGGTGTTCAGTAAGCTATACCGGTATAAGCTTAAGAAAGAGTAGAGATTTGCATGTGCATTTGCATTGCATTAATGATAATGAAAAGTTAATGTAGACTGAAGTGTCAGAGTATGAAAGAGTTAACAGATAATGAGCAGCTAATGAGAATGTGGTCAAAGCTGGAGATTTGTGTATTTGTTTTGTTCCCATGCTAAGGAACTGTGAATGCATGAAAAAGGTTAATGAAAAAGAAAGAGTAAATGGATAATGACGGTTAATGAGAATGTGTGTTTACTGTTTTGCTGTATACTTGGTAAGTCTTGGACTCACTCTTACTTTGTTGATATTTTAGGTGATCATGGTGGCGACATGAAGGGAATGGGAGTAGCACTTTTTCACCACATCCAATAATAATAACATAGAGCACCACCTCTATTTCTCTTATTATCGCCTTAGTAAAGTAGCTTGTTAGTCTGAAACTTAATTAGTAGAACTCTCGTAAAATGATGATGAACATTAGGATGTTTTTATGGTAATGTATGATTCCTCAGTTTTGTTCTATTTGCAAGTTTAAGTATGCTCCTAGACGCATAATTTTGGGCATTCTCAAGCACGGGGTCCTGAGCGTTCTCAAGTGCGGGGTCCAAAGCATTCTCAAGCGCGTGGTCTCAAGCATTCTTGGGAGCGAGTTACCTAAGTTTTATTTTTGTGAATTATTTATTATTACTCTTGTTTATAGCATAGTTTTAATGCTTGTTGTTAAACATATGTTGTTTACCACATCGTTGAGATGTAACTAGAGGAGATGCTACCGAAATCTCATAGAGATGGATATAAATTAGAGTGTTATAGTATAGTGGTAGCATTTTGGGCTCAGAGGTTGGGCTGGGATGTTAGAGTTGGTATCAGAGCAGGCGTCATAGTTGGTATCAGAGTAGGCGTCAGATCCGTGGTAAAAATATTAACAACTTAGCTTAATTTATTAACCAAAATTTGACTTAGGATTAGCAACTCTAATGAATTAAAATTTGACCTTTGTTAATTAACTACTAAAACTTGCTGTAGGCCAAATGACATTTAAACTGACACACACTAGTGCACAATAGGTTAGGGTTCAAATCGAGCATTGCATTTACGTTAACGCTGGTGATATTCTTGTTTAGCCATGATATGAGGTCGATGCTTGTGAATTGATCACAAATTGTTAAATTTATTGCTTGTGTCCTAGTGGACTTTGTTATGATTGTGTTGCATAGCGATGTGAGAGAAAGGGGCCATGGCCACTAGAGAGGCTAGGCTATGTCGTCGTATGGGGCATAGGGATAGTGATGGCTTTTCAAAGGATATCTTTGTTATAGTCGTGGGAGGTAAGTTTTCACCTACTATTTAGTTCTTTGAAGAAAAAAAATTGATTGTCCATGTGATCATCTATCTTCCCTACTAATAAAAGTTGCTAAGCTGCAAATTTGACCTTTGTGTGGGAGTCTGGTACTTAAAATTGCAGGCTAGGACCCCAATAGTTTGGTATGGCTGCTAGTGGAAAATTCCATTTACAAGATTCATTATTCGGTGAAAATTTTGATTCTATGAAGTTGGGGTAATTGGGTGTTGAAGTTTAATGATCTTGTTTCTTAAAGAAAATTACTAGATTCTCAAGATGATTCTCGTTGGGCTTAGGTGAGAAGTAGTAAACAAAGAAACTAGATGACAAGGCATAGAATTCCAAGCTGTGAACTCGACGGGGATAATAATCGATCTTAATTAATTCCATTAGGATTGAAGTTAATTTAAATTTGATGGTGTCTTAAAGTATTTACATGACGAGTAGTGGCATACGGCATGTCCATTCTTACTTAGAACTATTGGTTTTGGAACATCGATTAAATAGTAGATCATTAAGGATGTTTAGATTGTTGTACCCCCATTGAATGAATTGTGTTACCATGGTTCCAATCGATTAACCTAGCTATGTGGGATAGTCATGCGAAGAGGTGTGTTAATCTATTGCCATGGTAGGAATTCATCATGGACTTATCCTCTCCATGGATAATTGGCGATCAACTGTAAAGCTAAGTTTACTCATCTCGCATCATGATTAATTGTTGTACTTATGAACAATTCCTTGGATGGTTTCAATAGCTACAAATTTACAACTCTATTGGAATTAGTTGGGAGGTCTAGAATGGGGATCCTGATTTTGGATAGTTTTCCTAGCTATACTAAATGAGGGAATTGTTGTACTGTTATGTGAGACTTAAATTCTTATGGATGAAGTTAATAAAGTTCTAAAGAGATTTTGTACCAATTTCTAAGCATGAGTTAGTGAAGTTGCAACTGCATCGATAGATAATTATGCTCATGCCTACAGAGGTAGAACAAATGGATCCCATCCCATGTTTAAGATGATAGTAAATGAGGTTCATGGGAGTGCAGATGATATGTGCTAAAATTTAGGTGATTGATCATCATTGAAGGGTCGAGCTATAGAATTTAGTTAGTGTCTTGGAATCAGGTGCTTGTAGGTTGTTTATTGATAGTTGATCTTTTGATCAAAGAGCTTTGTTCACACTTTGCACACTCGACAGCTGTTATGATTGTGCTATAGTATAGTAAGGTTGCAGAGTTCGATGAGTTCTAGAGTAAAGATGGAAGAACAATGTATCATAAGGTACTATAGTGAGCTTTTGAGAAGGTATACAATTGAATACGGAAAATCATTGACTCATGATTTAGCAAATTGATGTTTGCAATATTACGTAAGGGGTATGAGCGGTACTGACTTATTATCCCTGAAGAGTAAAGAATTTAGGTTAATTTTCATGTTGGCATTTAAAAGAAATGTTTTGTGTTTTGGGGTGCATGGTTATTCGGAGTTCATGACTTCAAAGGAAGCCGTGTTCTATTTCCAATGATGATGAATGTTTGGAGATGCGATGGAGGATCCACATAACTCATAGTTGATTTATGTGCATATGTCTTGAATGTTATTTCCATGGCGAAATGATGCTATAACCGAAGGAAATGGTTCCCCTGTTAAATGGTTGCATCATAGAAAGAGTGAGTCCTATGTTGTGGGAGTTTGGTAGCTTGTTTTGTTGGAAATGGTACGGAAAGCATTCCATAATCTTGTTTTTGGGGAAAAAACTTTGTTGGAACTTCACTTTGTTATTGGATGTTAAATTTTAGAAACTTCTTAACTAATGAGGTGTGTTGAAGGGTTGGAAATCCCTCATTCTTGGAAGAAATATTTAATGTGTAATGTGAAGTCGTGCTAGGCTTAAATGTGTAGTGAGTATTATTGATATGATTAGTAATGGGGTGATCACTAAAATTTATGTGGCTAATAGAGTATGCGTTGATTTTATGTTATAATCCTTTGTGAGAAATTGATTAAGAATAATATTAGCTTTGGGGCAAAGCAGATTATGCTGTTGCTACCAATAGAGCCTATGGGGAATGGTGGTTAATGACATCATGTTTAAGCCAGTGGGTCATTGGTAGCATCGGGAGTGTGAGATTTTGGTGAATGTATTTCCTTGGATTACATTTCTAGTGGTGGATATCACCACTAAATGTTGATGATACTTTGGATTGCATGATTTCTATAACATAGATCGAAGATATCAATGTTATCGGTGTCATTGGAAGGGTATTTGAAATTTTGAAATACGAGACTTAGGTTTCTTGATAGCTATTGGTGGCTAAAAGATTAGGGTAAGATTGAAGTAGTGTCATAAGAGAATTTAGTTATCTGATTTTATATAAAGTCCCGATAGAACTTGCATCATTTTGTGGATGTGAGAATGTGGGAGTTGATATGTGATTTGATAAATCCACCATCCTCGGTGACCATTATTTAAGGAAGTGGTCAGAGGAAGAATTCATTACATGATTTATGTCAACCATTGATGGAGTTTGTCGCGATGCCAATAGAGTGTGAGTTGAAACCCTAGAGATAAGTGTACTGGAAGGATTGAAGTACTGGGATCTGATGCGACTTTTATATATAAGGGCATGTAGAATTATCTATTGATAATATTTTGTTGGTGAAGGGGTTTTGCTTGGGCATTTCATGGTTCGTGTACTAAAGCTTCCTCAAATTTGTGCGGACATTGCGCTAAGATTGAATTGGCTTTGTGGTTAATAAATTGGCATTGGAAGAATGTATTGTCATAAGGCAACCTAATGGGATTTTGGAAAGTTTCAGTATGTTGAACAGTGGGATTCTATTACTCTTGCTAAGAGATTTAGAAAAAAAAACTATATTTGCAAGATTATTGACATGGATGTGTGATTGATGATGATTCTTAAGGGATACAAAGTAATTTATCATTTGTGCTATCAACTAAAATAATTTGCCAAGATTTAATGTGTTATTTTAGGGTCCCGTGATTTGAGAATTCGTCCATATCTTATTTTGAGAGAAAGTGAATTTAAGTGGGAAGTTGCAGTATTTCCACGATTCATAAGTGGTTCATGTGATTTTCTCTTAAGCGTTTTATATTCACTCAAGAGAATGTGCTTCCTTTTTGTTTGAAAAGGAAGGTTGATTTGGGAAGTAAAATTACTATGGATGTTATATGCGGTATTGAGTTGCTTATTAGGACGGAGATTAATTTTATACCCATTTTCTCCTTATGAAAGAATTTGCTCTGTAGAAGTGAGGTGATTTTATGAATGTTATGCGATACTTCTTTTTTTTAAAAAAAGAGCTCTCCTTATCGTGAATCAAGGTAGCATGGTCTTTCTATAAGCAATGAAAGTGGTTTTCTTTGAGAATTGATGTTTCTTACATTGAGGCATGAGATGCTAAAGTTTGACAAGATGCGTTGGTAGTATTAGATCGAACGTAAAGTAATTGGAACTTGGAGTCTCGCATGTGTGAGAGGTACCCGGAGTTGTTCTCAGCGGGTATGTGTTAGAATTGTCTTCTGTTCAATTCATTTTGATGTTGAGCATTAGAATTTGATGTTGAATTATGTTAAGGGAAGTAGAATGTAATAACTAGAGGGGAAAAAAGAGGAGAGGGACTTGGGCCGAATTAGCCTCGGCCCAAGCATGGGTGTGTCTGGCTAGAAAAGGGGATAGGTAGGGTGACTCCTGCCCTATCCAGCCGCCCATGACCATGCCCTTGCCACCACCTCCTGCCCTACATCGTCGTTGTTTCCTTAGGCTGCGTTGCTCCCTCCACCTAGCTATGCCGTGGCCCACTAGTTCCATTCTCCAAGATGGTTACCGTGCCCTAGCCACACCAAGCGCTACCTCCAGATCTAGCAGCCCACACTACCCCTAGATCCAGACGCACCTACGCTCCGTCGTGCTCCATATTGTCCCTATGAATTGTCCCACGTCAGCTCCTCCGTTTTGGCCATGCTGTCGTGTCCTAGTGCAGCCGTTGGCCGGCCTTACCTACAGCCGCCACCCTACGTGCCGTCGTCGATCGTGCCCCTACGCCGCACCACCCGCCTACACCGATGCCCGCCTACGTCAGCCGCCTTACCCCCTCTACCTAGCAGCGTGCTACCATCCAAGGCAGTCGTGGCTGAGGGAGAGGGGTTTTAGCTGAGGGAAGGAGGAAGGACAGAGAAAGAAAGAAGGAAGAAGAAGAGAAAAGGAAGGAGGGAAGGATAGGAAGGTTTCGCGCTTACACCATCTTTTTCATTCATTTTGGGGGTAACAATCCAAACTCCACTCCTCTACTAGTTGTTGCATAAATGCTATTTGTAGAGGGCATTATGCGGGTAGTTTGGATTAAACTCTGCCAAGATTTGACAAAGTGTGTTGTCCTATTTTATGGACAAGTTTCGGGGTAGCTATGTCATATTTCATAACTTTGCCATAATATGAATGTTGTAGATAGTTGTTTGAGATTCTCATAGAGTCCAAGAACATGGGTTTGGTTGAGTGGTTTAGAAGTTATGGTTTCAGGAAGGCTGCTGTCCAGAGTTTGGATATTGCTAGGCACAGTTGTGGTAATATGTTATTTAGACATATTAGATGGACAAATTAAATTATATTGATAACTAGAGAAAGTTAAATAATTTTCTGTAGTTTTCACAAGTGGTATGGTTTATCATGTTAGCTACAGTATATGAAAAGATACATATTGTTAACACAATTGTCTAGTAATACAATAGAACACCCTTTGGGGCTGAAATCAAAGGTTTAGGTGACGTAATCTGTAAATTGTGATAATTAGGATTACGTGAGTGAGTTCGTGTAGATTCTAGAACTCATATTACTTGCTATGTTGGGTTTCAAGATTGAAAGTTATGGATGTTTAATCACCGGGATAGCGAGAAGGCGTCTGATGAAAGGGGGTTTTATGTGCCGGGTTTGTGCGTAGTAACGATGTTGTTTCATATGTGTGCATGTATTGCTATGGTGTGTTGAGACTGGATGATGCTGGTTGAGGTGAAGGTTTGGGTTTAGTGCCATCCACGCATCGTCCACGAGGCTAAAGAGGCAAGTGCATGTTAAAACGGTAAATTAGATTGATCGGTGTTACTAGTTACAGTTGATGCAATATTTACCATGCTTTATTACTATGTTTACTCCTATTTCCTTGATGATTAAATGATGATGACGATGGCCAAGTGATAAAGAAAGAGAGTGGTAAATAATGATGAAATTTATGAGTGGTAAATAATGATGAAATTTATGCGTTTCATTAAGTGTGTATTGATGGCATGAAAGAGACCCACTTCAGTGGACATGAAAGACATACTTTGGTAGACACATCCACGGGATAGAGAAAAATACCTACTTCGGTAGACACCTCCACAGGATGGAGGGAAAGTATCACCACGGAATAGAGATACAGAGAGGATGGTGCATCGACAGGTGTCCAGTAAGCTATACCGGTATAAGCTTAAGAAAGAGTAGAGATTTGCATGTGCATTTGCATCGCATTAATGATAATGAAAAGCTAATGTAGACTGAAGTGTCAAAGAGTATGAAAGAGTTAACATATAATGAGCAGCTAATGAGAATGTGGTCTAAAATGAAGATTTGTGTATTTGCATTGTTCCCATGCTACAGAAGTGTGAATGCATGAGAAAGTGTTAATGGAAAAGAAAGTGTAAATGCGTAATGAATGGTTAATGAGAATGTATGTCTGCTGTTTTGATGTGTACTTACTGAGTCTTGAACTCAACCTTTCTTTGTTAATGTTTTAGGTGACCATGATGGCGACATGCAAGGAATGGGAGTAGCGCTTCTGTACCACTTCCAATAATAATGATATAGAGCATCACCTCTATTTCCCTTATTATCGTCTTAGTAAAGTAGCTTACTGGTCTAAAACTTAATCAATAGAACCCTCATAAACTGATGATGAACATTAGGGTGCTTTTATGGTAATATATAATTCCTCAATACCATTCTATTTGCAAGTTTATGTATGCTTCCGGACGTATGATTCTGAGCGTTCTTGGGCGTGGGTCCTGAGCATTCTTAGGCGCGTGGTTCCAAGCGTTCTTGAGCGCATGATCTCAAGTGTTCTTGGGCGTGTGTGACCTAAGTTTTATCTTGTGAATTTTTTATTCTTACTCTTGTTTATAGCACATTTATTTTAATGCTTATTGTTAAATGTATGTTGTTTACCGCGTTATTGATATATAACTAGAGGTGATGCTACCGAAATTTAATAGTATTGGATGTAAATTAGAGTGTTATAGAGTATTGGTAGCATTCTGGACTTAGAGACTGGGCCGAAGTGTTATAGGGACGCTTACATATTTGTTGATGTGTCATCATAAGATAAGATATTCAGGAGAAATTGGTGAGAGAATAAGAAAGGTACAATAAAATGAGTTGTAAAGGTATTAATAAACATCCCTAAAAAAGGTATTCATAAAAAATAACTCTTACAAAGTCTTCATCCTATAAAGGCTCCAACAGATATGTAGCCAATCTCTTATACATATTTGATTAAGCCAACTTAGGTGGTGTAATTGTTTTGTTTTCCATAAATGTGAGAATTTCGACTATCTCAACATTTTTTTGCCATGATTCAATTAACGTGGTTTCAATTACATAAAGGGCAAGACTAAATTTCATCTCCTAATTAATTTTCATACAACAGCAATTCAAATTTAAAATAAGGAGAAACTAGCTACATTATTCACTTTTCTCATATTCGATAATAAAGACAGAAAATTTGAGGTCCGCAGAAACTATCAAGAAATTTCGGTAGAGCTTTCAACTTTGATTTTTTTTTCTTATCACAATCTATGTGTCAAGGTTGTACATCTCAACAGATGTTCATCTCTACGCCACTAATAAAAAGGACCTCAACGGCTCCACCTCCTCACCTCCTGGAATCACTGAATGGTAGGCTATCGAGCCTTGGGCAATTTTTTTTTTTTTTTTTGAGGAAGGTAGGGATTTTATCCATTCACCTATTCAGTGTTACATCAAGAAAAATAAGAGACATACCCAGCCATAAATGACGACCAGGTTCTAGATTACAAGCGGCAATTGGGCGCTATGCATTGCCACTCGGTAGTCAGATTTTTTGGGCGGTGAGCTGATACCATGACCTTCACAGCCCAAATGTAGGTAGTAGAAGTTTCACTCGTGTGCACGGGGATGAAAACGAATCAAATGTGAATGGATAATGATTTTATTATATTTATTTTTATATTTTCTTCTCAGAGATGGACATGAATACGGATAGCTCAGATACGAATACAAATATGAATAATATTGAATACAGATACAAAGCGAATATGAACCGAAACGAATACGGTCATGAATATTTATTAGAACATAAAAACCTCTTAAACTGTACATCCAAAATCAATAAAAATATGTAAATAGTTTATTTTATCAAAGCATTCGTTAAATTTGAACAAGTATAAGTATTTTCATCCACAATAGAAATATACTCGATATTGATCAGTATATAGCATAAGTATCAAGCACGGTACAGTTTATAGAGTACGCACAATAGGAATTTAAATAAGCATAAGTACCAGCAATATGCAGTTTATAGAGTACACATAGGGCTGTAAACGAGCCGAGCTCGAGCGAGCTTGGCCTTCCAGGCTCGAGCTCGGTAGAAGCTCGAGCCGAGCTCGAGTCGAGCTCGAGATGGGGTCCGAGCTTGAACCTGGGCTCAAGCTCAGCTCGGCCTAAACTCGAGTAGGCTCGAGCTCGGCTCGGTGAAGCTCAATAACAATTAAAATAATTTATTATGCACTATTTTTCAATAATAAGAAAAGCTCGAGCTCGAGTTCGACTCGAGTAAGCTATCGAACAGTCAAAATAGTTCAAATATACACTACTTTTAACAATAAGAAAAGCTCGAGCTCGAGTTCGGCTCGAGTAAGCTCGGTAAGAATTAATATATATTACTATTTAAGCTCGAATCGAAGCTCGCGAACTATTCGACCTCGGCTCGGTAAAGCTCGCAAGCTCGAGATCAAGCTCGAGTTCGGCTCGTTTAAAGTTCGAACCGAGCTCGAATCGAGCCTAGAACGAGTCGAACTCGAGTAGCTCGCGAGCTTCGAGCTTTTTTTACAGCCCTAAGTATACAGAGTAGCAATTTGAAAAAACATAAGAACATAACTTAAATACCAACAAGTCAACAACGTTCAGTTCATGGAGTAGACACAATAGCAATTTGAACAATGATAAGAATATAGTATAAGTTTTTTTTTCATCACAAATTAATACTCTAATTGGATCCAGACCCGACAGCTAGCTCGAAACAGAGGGAACTAGCTAGCTACGATTAGATAACATTAGGTGAGACGATTGAGAATATAAATGCCTGCAATCACAAGTGAAACGGGATGCAAAGGGGGAGAAATTAAAGATTGTATTTGTAACCTAGTCAGTACAGTAACCATTTTTCACTCTTGATTTTTGATGTTTATACGATGTTATATCTGAATGCTATTGCTTCCCACATTAATTAGGTCCAAATCTAGCAGAGATATGATCAAATCATCCTAGAATAAGCCCCCCGATCTGCAGTGCATACACATCGAGTAGTCCAGCAAAACAACTACTGTGTACATACAGAAAACTTGAGATGGATCTGGCTGCACATATGTTTTTGTACCTTGATAAACTGAGTTAGGCTATAGCTACAATTTTGAGCCCAGAAATGTTTCCATTCCCATGTCAGATAACTCACATTGTAATGCCTACAAAACAGAAGATCAAAGGAAACTATTAGAAAGATCCTGCATTGTAATTTCACAAGTTTAAACTGGTGTAATACAACGAAACCAAGAAAACCATCAAATGCATGTATTTACTTCTGCAAGTGAATAAGTAACCCGGGAAAATTTCTTCCTTTGCTATCCACTACCGATTAGAGGGCCCATTAGATTTCCAATTCTCACCGGAGTGTGGGGGAGGTGCTCGAGGCGACGCAATGCCGCCCGGCGCTTGCACACCAGCGAGTGGGACGACCGGACGGGCGGCACGGTGGTGGAGGGCAGGGCGGCGCCGGTAAGCAGGACGACCGGCATGGCGGTGGAGGGCAGGGCAGCACCGACCGGCGGGAAGATCGGATGGTCAGCGCAGGCGAGCTGGCAGACCAGATGGGCTGCGCCGGCGAGCGGGACAACCGGATAGACGACAATGGAGGGCAGGCGGTGTCGGCGATCCGGACTGGGAGGAGGAGTTGAGCGGAGGGGCGGTCCGACGGTACCTACTCTGGATCGGCTGGATGGAAGCCTGGAGCAGGTGGCACCTCTAGAAGTCTCTAACCTAACTGTGCCATGGACTGGATGCCTGCCAGGTGTGGTGTGTAACATGCGTGTATGTGTTAATGTGTAACGTGTAGCAATTGTGCTCTAATGGGTCATATATCTGGACTCTTTATTCGATGGATAGTGGGCTATTATATTTGTATTTATTTTTAACAAAAAATCTATATTCATTTCTGATCCGACATTATCTAATAAAAATTCGAACCGATACAATCTACATTCGAAAATTATTTACATCAGCTAAAAACTATCCGATCCGTTCTTACCTTAGCTTCATGCAGATGCACTCATGCAACGGACAACACACGTGCACCCTTCTCTGATGGTCGTGGAAACTTCCGAAGCCAAGCGAAAACTATCAGATCACATAACTACACATACTTTGTCCACTGACAGATGGATCCAATGTACCAATTACACTGATTCAATGTTCCTGTAGACCGATGAGATTCAACCTGAAAGTAATAGTTTATGACTACCATGCAAAAATACCTATAGATTTAAGACATTTACTAAAAAAAACTAAGATTCATCATCTGTATCCATTTTGATTGTTGATCCGCTCTACTAGAAACAATACGAGACGATTGGAAGTTGCAACGTTCTCTGCACATCTGAAAGAACTTGGACGGGCATTAATTCAAGCGGAATTGCTAATTCTCAGGGACTGAAAAGGAATAAAAGGAAACCGCGTTACCGTTAGTACCACCAGCACCTAGTACGTATACGGACCAGCTGTTCGTACAACAACGACAGTGCGGCAGGGCCTGCACGGCAGGACGATAGGGCCCATCGCCTGTCACGCCCATTTACTCGCTACAGGGCTGGAGTGATCTGCCGTGGTGGTCGTCTTCTGCCGAGTTACCTCCTGCTCGTTCAGACTTGACTTCTAGATTCCACTCATTTTGACTTTAATTTCTGATTTTTAATTTATTTTTTATTATTTATATATTTTATTTTTTCTGAATTTTTGAATTTTTTAATCTTTTTTACCGATTGTTTTTTTATATTCGTTTACGTTGTCCATGATGAACTAACAATTTTTTTATTTATAAATTTTTTTAATTTAATTACGTCAAATAAATCACTTTCAGTTACAGTGTAATTTCAGCTATAAGCCATAGTTTTCAGCTCAACTGAGCGAGCCCAATTTCTGACTTATTTTTTATTATTCCTAAATGTTATCTTTTCTGATTTTTTGGCTTTTTTTGAGTTTTTTTGCTGGATCTTTTTTCCGTATTCATTTGCGTTGTCTGTAATGGGTTAACTCGTTTTTTCTATTTTTACATTTTTTAAACTTAGTTTCGCCAAATAAGCCACCATTAGCTACATTGTAATTTCAGTAAGCTACAGTACAATTTCAACCATAAACCAGCTTATTTCAGCTCAACCGAGCGGCACCTTAGGATGGTATGGCAGATAATACATGTCACTACTGATTGGCTATAAAGAAAGTCAGATTTATAATTTTAAGTGAACAGAAGCTAGATTTTAAAAAAATACACTATAGACCAGAAATAAAGTGCCCGTATTCCCGGCGGCGGTAGAATGCTTCGCGGTGATCAGTGACCGTCGAGGTAGTTGGGTAGTAGGCTGTGTTCCACTCCAGCGTTGCGGCTGATCTTTTATATCGGTTTTTTTCTGCCATCTTGTATCTAGTGTTTTGCCTTAATGCATGTGTATAAATGATTTTGTTTTGTTGAAAGGCTTCTACGCTGATAGATTTTCTCAGTTCAACGAATGTTTGAACGTTCTGTGTGTTGATGAAATGTGCGCAAGAAATTCTCGATTGGGGTTGATTTAAATTTGTACGCATTTGCTTGTCTTCGACTCGAAGTTAGGTTTGGTTACATGGTCAGATCAGGTTTTCATGTTAATTTGGTTACATGGTCTGATCTTGCTGATTTGTGGTTGTGGTGATCAATTTTTTCTAATGGTTTTGGTGCTCTATGTACAAGATTTTACTGTATGCAAGTAGATAAGTATCGAGCCGAAAACATTGACTTGGCCTTGAAAATTGTCAGTTATCGACATTGACATGCGTAGGATCAATGTTGCTGTAGTGTCGATTAGAGTGACTGGAATTGTCAGTTGGTACTAGTTTTTAGTTGTCCGTTCCATTTTTGCTGGGATGTTTGTCGGTTATTGACATGCGTAGGATCAATATTGCTGTAGTGTCGATTAGAGTTACTGGAATTGTCAGTTAGTACTAGTTTTTAGTTGTTCGTTCCATTTTTGCTGGGATGTTCTGCTGCTCTGCTGTAGCTGTGGTTGTATTAGTAGTAGCAACAGCAGCCGGCAACAAGCAGCACTGGTAGTAGAACTAGCATTACTTCTGGGCAGGGATGGAGCCAGGGTTTTGAGTATAAGGGCCGAGGGACAAAGTATATGAATTTTTTTGCAATAGTGGCCCCGCATCCTTTTTTTTTTTTGCAGATATGGCACCCGGTGCCTTTTTTTGTGCGATTGGTCCCTTCCCGACCGCGGATCAATAGACGGGCAACACATAGTATTTCCGCAGCTAGGGAGCGTGGATCCGTTGCCGGCGAGCACGGAAATCTGCTTGGCTTCAGCACACGAACTGGCGGGGCTGCCTGTGAGTCGTGGTCGGTGTCTGCAAAAAAGGCGGGCCGAGAGCTGCTGGTCGGTGGTCGATACTACAGTAGCTGGTCGATGCTACAGTAGCTGGTTGATGATCGATGCTATAGTAGCTAATCGATGGTTCGAGAGTGGTCGATAGTTAAATGTGGTCGATGGTCGAAACTATAGAGTAGACGGAGGTCGAAGTCTATAACGTGGTCGAGAGGTCGAAGTCTAAAGAATGATCGGAGTAGTCGAAAGTTATATAGTGGTCAGGGCGGACAGAAGTTATAAAGTGGTCGGGATGGCCGGAGGTTATAAAGTGGTCGGTTGAGTGACAATGGTCAAAAGAGCGGCAACGGCTAGAATTGACAAGTGCGGCCGGCCTTTCCCACATCCCCGACCGCAGGATTCAGTGGACCCGCTATTTTTTTAGCTGGCTGGTATTTTCATATTTAACTTTTATATTATCTATCATTTTTTTTGTGAAAGTTTAGTTTTTCTAGGGATGGTTGCGGCGCCTTTGCTATGATTTTTTTTGGGAGCCGTGGGACCCTCCTTTCAACAAAAAATTTCACAAAGCGATACTGGCAATATGCTTCTCAAGGACACTAACATTTGTCTACATCATAATCAAAAATTTTCTCAAGAATTTGCGGTAGAGCCTAAACTCTGAACTTTCTAGAAACTTGATGCAAAGGCTAAACTCTAAACTATACTTGAGATTTTTCTATAAGCGTGTGGGTGGCTACTCTAAAGGAGTATTACTGGATGCATATGGGGCGATAGAATGTGGCACTCTCTTATCATTTTGTTTGTACCCAGCTTTAGAATAGTTATAAGATTATGTGCTCTACATTGCATAATATTATAAACTAATGAATTGCAATTAACAAGTAATAAGGTGTTTTTGACAACTAGTCGCCCAGCTAGTCCGCTTGACAGCTCCTCCCAAGACATTCCTGGCTTCTTCTGCTGCTTGAAGATGGTGCCGAGCCGTCGAGTGTGCTGTTCGTCCAGCCGAGGCAGCGAGTAGAGGCAGCCTAGGCGGCGCGCACCTCCTCTGATGGGCCGTGGTTGGCCGCATGGGGCATGGCCCAAACACAAGCATTCGATCCACCAAGGCACATTCATCAACCAGATCCTGTGTCCTGGACGAGATTGCGAACTTGGTGCATGATGCATAGATGACTCGTCTGCCACAATTAGTCATACTTAGGATCTATTCTTTACGGTTTCTAAAAACGGCTTTCAACTTTTTGCTATAGTACCTAACTTTTAAATGGTTTGTAATCTCTATCGTAAACAGCTAAAATTCAAAATTTTCAGTTAAAAACTATAAACCGCAGCCATATCAAAGAGGCCTTTGAGCTTTTGCACGAGGCCGACGGTGCCGGCTCAGGCCGTACGTGACCGTGTCACCCATGTGCGGATGGATCTACAGCATGGACGCGCAGCTGAGAATACTCGCCCCCTTTATTCTCATGCTTCACCACAGCTTCCGGGCGCCCTTCAAGCCAGCTTTTCTCGTTCATCCATCATTTGCGCTCATGGGAACCCCTATCAAATGCATACAACAAAGTTGCGCAATGCTGACACCATGTCTCCTCTCTCTTTCTCCTTCCTCAACTCTCTTCTCTAGGGACATATAGCAGCATGCCTATGTAACATCTTCTTTAATAGTGTATCAGTTTACTTTGAGCTGTGCTAGTGTAAACTATAAGTATGTTCAACTTTGAACAGTCTAGTGCTGCATGCTCCCGTACGAGGGTGGGGGCAGTCAGTCACAAGTCTAGTTGTACTACATCAAAAACAATAGACGGGACAAGATGCAACATGTATCTTTCATGATCAGTAACAACATGAAAGTCAATATTAATTCATGTGTTGCAGGTAGCCACTAGTTTATTACTACCTAAGATCCTTTATGTCTTCTGGCCTAATCTGGTTTACACTTCAAGAAGGGGTACGTAACCTAACAAAACACGCATGTCTTTTTTTCTTATATACTGAATAGCAACAACATGCCCTAAAAAAGGAAGATGAACTTGTCCTAAATGCAATGTTAGGTTGAACATTATGTGAGACCATATGAAGATCACTCCATATTTTTTATGAGTATATGACACCATTGAGGGGGATAGTAGTGAGAATGATGAGTTGATGAAAATGAAATTGAATGCATTAGGGAGAAGTTGCTACATCAATTGGTCAAACCAATCTGTGGGGGTGGTCTAACCGCTGTGCTAGTGCGGTCATATCGGCCCATACATGGTGGTATGACGGGCCTTGTGAACTTGAACAGGGATGGCATGGGCGGTCTGACCACCATGGTACATGCGGTCAGACTGGCCACCAGAATATTGTGTAAATGAACACCAAACACGTGTGGACATATCTTGAGATGAATTTACACTAGATAGCATTGCAAAGTAAAACTGGAAATAAAACTAGAAAGAAAATTATAGATTACAAAGAGGGTGTTTTCTGGACCAGTTAACCGGTCTAACCAGCCTACCCATGGTGGCCAAATCATCGACGATCTAACCAGCGTGCTAACGAATTGCATATTGAATTGAAATGGTTCTAGGCCTATGGCATCATGGCATGTGTTGTATAATGCATTTGTGAATTGATATGGGTCAGGTTGGAACGAATTTGTGCCTGAAAATGGTTTACTTGGTCTATTGTTGTGCAGGTAGTTCCGGAGTTAACAATTGTAAACGATGAGCATGACTGGGACTTGGTTGGGAGAGTCAAGATCCACTGCGGTCATGGAGTCCAGGTTAGATAGTTGGACTCAACCAAGGCACAAGATAGACAATGACCATGGAAGGCACAAGTGGTCAAGGTCAATCGAGACATGCGGTGCGCTAAGTGACTTAAGCCCGTTTGCATGTATGGACAATTCGGTGGCATCAGAGCGTGTGAGAAGCTTGATGGTGAGTTATTAGAACCACATGAAAGATGGTGAAGCATGACGATGCTTCAAGGCTAAGGAATGGCGACAATAGATTGAGGGGCAATTCGATCATTTGCCCAAAATTGGAAAAGTGGGTGGTTTACAAAACTGTAGCAGAAGCCTAAACAAATTAGGTCAGGGTACCTCTAAGGAAGGGAAGGCATGACAGATTTAGGCTATTGGAGCCAAAGTTGAAGATGGATTGTGAGTGATAGGTTATCAGGTCCCCATGAATGAGTAGTGCGTAATATCCACTTTGTATCTAGAATTAGGGTTAGATTTTGAGCCTCCACTATATAAGGAGAGGTTGTGTGAGAGAGAGATCATAAGACTTGAGAGGTGAGAGCACTCATGCCATACATAGAAACCTATGGTTTGAGATGAGTGCTTGTGATCTTCCCTTAGGTCTTTGTCCTCTGCTTGGAGATATTGTGATCCTTTCTCTCTAAGTGGTAATAGATGATCAAACTTGCTCATCATGCCTGTTGTGTGTTCTTGTTTAGTTTTCTTCCATTCTTGAGGTGGATTTGGTGCTTCATGATTCCTCCAATTTCTAGCTTGTTTCCTAGTGTGGTTCTGATTGTTGGGATATCATAGAACCCATCTAAGACCATCGTGGCCATCTAGGATCCACGAGCTTGCTTAGATCATTGTTTTTCTTCCTTGCCTGATTT
Source organism: Bonia amplexicaulis (assembly GCA_036346245.1). Taxonomy (NCBI): domain Eukaryota; kingdom Viridiplantae; phylum Streptophyta; class Magnoliopsida; order Poales; family Poaceae; genus Bonia; species Bonia amplexicaulis. The sequence continues at coordinate 10,359,928 of CM070738.1, read as the reverse complement.
TGGTGCAATTTCCTCTATAATAGATAAAGGTTAGGATTTTAACAACGATTCTTGAAATCATTGGTTAAAATATATTCTTGAAATCATTTTGACAACGAGAAGGTGTGTACCAAATCTTAGGTGATTTAGAGCTTTAGATCAAAAGTTATATCAATTTGTGCATTGAGCATCATGCTGATTTTGAGCATGTCAGCTAGAGTGGTTAGACTGCAGGTGACCTAGCAGTCAGACCACACCTTGTGTAGCGGTCTAACTAGCCTAAGGGAGTTTTTGCTGGTTTTTTATTGTTTCCGCCGTAGTGAACTGGTATATACATGCAATTGCAAGGTAGATTTTGGTCGTCCTAGTTGTTCATAGCAACTAAGGTGAAAAATATTGAAAAGTTTTGTCGGAGTCATTCACCCTCCTCTGACCGTCTTGTTGGATCCTTCACATTATATAACATGTATGATTAAACAAAAACGATTCATATTTCACAATGAATATATAGCTGAAACATTCTCCGAACACCCTAAATTGCTAATTTATGAGTTTACAAAGAGCCACTGGAATACTATGTAGGATCGTATGGCACAATCAGAGGGGGTGAATGATTGTCTCCGTGTTTTGGAACCTAAAACCAAAACTAAAAACAGAAGAAAAACAATCAAAAATACTGGATGTAGATTACGACTACAAGACACTGATTCGCTCGCCCGTGCTCGATGAATGCTTCGATCGTCTAACTGCTCCCTTCAATCGCTCACTACAACCACCGATGCACGTAGTCTTAATCTCCCTCTGCTCGAAAACTTTAGACGCTCGAACGGGTACACGCCGGAGACAGGAAAAATGATGCTCAGAAAACATGTTGCTGATGACAGCAAACTTTTCTTAGAATAGATCTAATCTATTATTTTTGTATCATGGATGTGGTTACAAAGTGCCCTCATGGCACCCCTAAAAGCTCACTCGATGAAAACCCTCTAAAAAACCCACACAAGCTTTATCCTCGAAAGCCCTACCAAAAACCACATGTTAGCCCATAGCCTCTCATTGTTTTTATAAGCTAACGTCTAAGTTGTGACAACCTCAAACACGAACACACAACTCTATCTCTTCCTTAAATGAAGGGACCTAAAACCTTTTCTAACACGGGTTTTACCATATCTCTAAATCTTCCTGTTACGGACTCCTTTCATAACGTCTCCAATCTCACCACGTACGAAGCCTCCAGGATGCACCTCCTGTATCTCCATCACGCATCACCAACTCCTGTGTTGAAGCCTCTATGATCACACCTCCTGCAGCTTCTCCACACATCATCACGTGCTCTAACGTGAGTCCGATCACCTCGTGTGAAATCTCGACTGCATAGACCTCAGATTACCCCCTCCTAGTCCTGGTCCTCCTTGTAATCAACTGTAACTATTTCCACGCCTCCACGCATCATCCACCTTCAATCTCCATGAGCTCCAGCATGAGCCTGACCACCTCGCGTGATATCTCGACCGCCTGGACCTCCGATTACCCCCTCCTAGTCCCAGTCCTTATCACCGACTATAATCGTCTTCACGCTCACCCGCACATACAAAGATCAAAGAAACTTTCTCCCAACACAAGTTCTCCATAACTTGACCGTCATTAACACACACACACACACACACACTCAAACCACCCTTGTCCATCTATACACAAGAACCAAACCATCCATGACCATCAACCAGGTCGTCCACAACCACACATTCCATTGCTTACCACAAATCAGCTCCAGACGACTCAATACGATCGCTAGCTCAACAAGGGCTCGAAAATCACAAGTACTCTGGAAATAACATCCACATTGCTACCGACTACAGAGCCACCAAGTACCGACTACCGAGTAGCAATCGCTGCGACTACAACTACCGATTGCAACACCTCTGATGACCATGATCGCGAAAACCATGACCCTCAAGTATTAAGTCGTTATGACTACCGACTACTCCCATCTTCCAAGTACTGAAACCTGAGAGTATTGTTCCTCCGAACAATGTTCACCGATCAACGAGTACCTACCTGGTACTATCGCAATGACCACCAATTACCGGCCAGTCATCCCACTGGACTAACACGAGTTCTCAAAGTACTCGAAGATCACAAGAAGTGAAGCACCCGTACCAATAATGAAGTCTACGAGTACCGACCGTGAAGCCTACGACAACTGATCGCAAAGCCTTCGACTAAACCCGAAGCCAACGATAGCAGTATGCAAAGTCTACGACTATGATGACAACACTGAGAAGACTACAACTATGACAGCAAGACTGCGAAGTCTACGACCATCGACCACAAATTCTATGACTATCAACCGCAAAGTCAACGACCATCGTGTACAAAGTCTACAACTATCGAGTACAACCAAGAAAGTCTACGACCATGAAAAAGTACTGTAGTTTCAACCATGCAAAGCACTGTAGCAACGACCATAAAAAAGTACTATAGTTATGATTACCTTCAGTGGTCATTCTATCGTGGTCGAAGTCGAACATGGTCGAAGTCAGTCATGGTTAGAATGTCATAATCGAGTTGTCGTGGTCGATGCAAGGCGTAGTCGAAAACAGACGTGGATGTTCTTCTGTAGTCGAGCTGCAATGCTCGTACTACCGTGGTCGAAGTTGAACGAGGTCGTAAAGCCGTGCTCTGCAACACTACTCCTCCGATTACCAGCTGAATCACTGTTCACCTCTGAGTACTGTTCATTCGACCATATAGTTTTTATCGGATCACTTTAGCTTCGACAGTACAAAAAACATGTAGCTTTGACCAGTCTATGCTCCGAATCTTTGATCACGCCGCTCGAGGGCTGTCTGATCTTCCAGTTGTACTCGAATGGTGTTCGAGTGTCCGATCTTCCAGTTGTACTCGAATGGTGTTCGAGTGGCCCAGGACGATTGAACGGCTCAGAGCGACTCAAAACTAAATGAGATCCTCCTGGGCCACTTGAACACCATTCGATCCTCTCGTGGCACTCGAACACCGTTCGATCCTCCATTGCTTACTCGAAAGCCGTTCGATGCTACTCGAACCCGATCGGACTGGTCCGAAACTACTCGAAGTAGACCAAAACCACTCGGAGCAAATCAAAATCACTCGAAACCAACTGAAACCATCAGAGCAGACCAAAACCACTCAAAGCAACAAAAACCACTCGAAGCCAACTAAAACCACTCGAAGCAGGCCAAAACCACTCGGAGCAACCACAACCACTAGGAGCCAATGAAAACCACTCAGAGCAACTCAGAATTGAATGAGATCACTTGAATTCAAAACCTTTGACTGCAATCGACCGAAACTTTCGCAAACGCAAATTCCAAAGCAATCTAGGTGTCAACTATTCATCATCACTTTTAATTACGACCACCACATGGTCTAACAATCTCCCCCTTGATGAATACATTGACAACATCGTAAACTCATCTGAGAGAAATTATGAAAAAAAGTTTCAAAGTAAACCACAGCAGTAGCAAACCACTCAAAAACTTCCTCTTTCCTAAGCAATCGAAAATTCTCCCCCTTTCTTCTAATTTCTCCCCCTTTGACAATGTAATCATCACGAAATTGAGAGAGAGAACTATTCTAAGAAGAAGTAATGAGAGTAAATATCCAAAAGATTTGTAGATTATCCAAGTCACTTTGCATTAATTTAAGAATTTAACCAAGCCATCTTTTTGAGTAGAGCTTCCTGGATCATATAAAGTCATACATCATATAGCAAGGTCAAAACAGGCCTTTTAGCTTGATTAAGCAATTTATATCTATGACAAGATTTTCAACAATGACCAAACCGATTAAAAAGAGCACAATGAGATATCACATCAAAACTCATAGCCTAAAAGTGAAAAGTCTAGATGAGCTACCAATCCCATATAGCAACCTATTGCTCTATACTTAATTCTTAGGTATGTAGCATGCTTAAAGCATTGTTTTAATGGTGGCATACTTGAAACATACTTCTTTTCACTTGCACTTTTTATGCCTTTTTATTTTTGTTTAACCATGGTATGCTTGAAGTATACATCTTTTCAATTCTTTTCAATTTTCATCTGATACCACCTGTATGAACTCAATTTTATATTTATAACATACCAACTTGAGTGAACAAACAAGGTTGCAATATGAAACATACAAGTCTTATAGCCAAGATTTAAAAGATGACTCACAATCGAGCTAATCCTTTCGTATGAATATCATAAAGTGCTAGCTATAATCAGTCTAGTCAAAGCATTCTGCCATTCATATTTTAATTCAAGTATAGCAAATTCATTACTACCAGTCATGAGTAAAGCTATATAGCATATGAGTAAATATGATAAAAAAAACTCTTCTACTCATTTAATTTTAAGGTTTGGACTTGATGAATTATATGACAGGTATAACAAACAAATCTTCTCACACCACTTCAAACAACAAGCTCCCCCTCATAATAATCTCAAAAGGAGCAACACGCCCAACTCACTTCTCAACCGAGCACAAAGAAAAGTATCAGACAGTTAAGAATGAGAACGAGCAATCTGAGAAGGAACTCAAAGACCACTTGTAAAAGACCACCAGTAAAATAACATTACCTTTTCCACATGGTCTAATTAGAAGCTAAAACTCTTGAACGCCATCAAAGGAATGAAGAACCATCAATTATTCTAGTCAAGCAATGATGTAAAAGACTAGAACCCAATCAAGCGCATATTTTCCACCTCGCATTAGGTGATCTTATATCATAGAAAACATCGGTCTCACAATACTAGGGTCAGTGAGATAAGCTTTAGAAATCCAGTATTGTGACACACGACGAATAGGAGCAATAGTATATACTGGTAAGGATTTAAGTGAAGCGTTAGCTTCTGACAAATTTTGACCATAGGGTCGTTGAGAAGCTTGTTCTACCATGGGGCGGTCTGACCTTCTCAGCAGAGCTGGTCTAACCCTTGATCGGTCAGATCACATGTACTTCACTGACCGAAAACAATCCAACTTCTTAGGTAAAGCTGGTCTAACCCCTGACCGGTCTAACCGAGCGGAAGGCATTAGTCGAAACACTGGTCATTGAAACGTTGGTCGAAACTCTGGTCCAATCATGTTGTTCCGACCACGGAGAAAGCTGGTCTGACTGGTCTGAACGTCAACCGTTCTGATCGAGTAGAAAGTACTAGTTGAAACACTGGTTCGACACGGGAGCGTCCAACCACGGGACGTCCGACCACGGGGCGTCTGTCCACGGGGTGGTCTGACTGTCCCACGACCACTTGTGATACCTATGGCTGATCCGACCATGTTGAAAACCTCAGTCTGACCGATCCTGTTGCAAAAACTCCCGGACCTGCATATGATTTATTAGAGCGACAACCTGCAGACGATTGATTAGATGAAGCAGAGCAATGAGAAATAGCTTGCACAGATCCCATTCAAGAACGTTTTCTTAACCTGTCTTTCTTCTCCTTTGCTTTTCGAAGACAAAACTGAGCCAGATGACCCTCTCTACCACAGTGAGTGCATTGATACTTGACCTGATGGAAGTCATATCTGATGGCTTCACAACACTCACTTTAGTAGAGGGATCCTTTGCTATACCATCATATTTAAACACAATTTATTTTGGTTCAAATTCTATCTTAGTCTTTCCTAGTTCAAGAAACTTAACAACCTTAGGAGGATTATTCTTGGCATGTTGAGCAAAATTAAATCCTAGACCATATTTTCACACTTATTTTTGAATGATCTAGAACCATATTTAAGTTCTTCTTGCTAAAAGAAAACCTCTCTAAAGTATTCTTAAGATACTCATTTTCTTTAGCCAAAGCAGAATAGGTTGTGCATTTACCAGAATCATTCACTAAATTCTTAGAAGCACTAGACTGAGCCAGTTTCTACTTTTCAGCAAAATTACTAAGTTGTCTAGTCAAATCTTCTATTTCAGTGTTACATTTAGGACAGTTAGAGTAAGAGAGAGACTTATGATAAAGCATTTATTGAATTGACTCCTGATAAGTATTATACCTAGCCTGAAGCAAATCATACTTAGAACATGCTCTAGAAGAATTTGCAAATCTTAACTTCTCATCATAAGAGTCATGTGCCAAATTTAACTCATCAAATTTATCAGTTGCAGCCCTAAGTTGAACTAGGCTTGATGCATTAATTGACCTAGCAGTTTTCAACTCAAAATGTAAAACTTGACAAGACTCACAGGAATCATCTTTCAGAATAGAAGTTTTAAGTCTATTAATATCAGAATTCAAGCTTTCGACAACAAAATTATTTTCTTTCAATTTTTTGTGTCTTTCTTAGTTCCATGGCAAGTCTAACTATACCATCTTCAAGTTGGTCGTATGACAGAATAATTGTAGTTGTCATCACTGTTGTTGTTGTTTGCCATGAAGCACATGTCCATGAAGTCGTCGGTGTTCTTCTTTTTGCCCTTGACATTATTATTGTTGTGGTCGTCATCGTCGCAACTCTCAGAATCTACATCACTCAAGTCAAGGCGCTCGATAGCTGCAAGAACCTTGCGATAGAAAGATCCACCCTTAGTGTTACTCTTGAATGGTCGATGATGATTAGTCCTCTCTTCCTTGACCACTTTCCCCTAGAACTTAGGGTAATCCATCTTAATGTGGCCTGGCTTGCTACACTTAAAGCATATGATCGGACATGGAGCTCCACGTCGCTTTCTCATCATTAGATTGTTGAGATCCTAGTATAATCATGAGGAGATTAAGACCAAGTCCTCTTTAGAGAGCTGCTCGAACTGATCTTCTGAAGAAAAAAAAGTCAAAGCAGACAAGGAAACACAAGATATTGTATTTGACGAAGCAGCCTACATGGGGTTAGTCACAAGTGCTAAAGATGGAGATTTACCAGTCTTAGATGGTAAATTTTCCATCTCATAGGTTTTCAATCTGGAGTACTGATCATCCATGGTTAGAGTATTTAGATCGATAGTTTGATTAATAGTCGTGATGGCCATCAACCACTCGGACCCTAAAGAACTTAAAATTTTAGTTGTGTTATCTCCATTAGCATGAACAACACCAACTCCGTGTAGGTTACTCAAAATCTTTTCAAAACGAGCAAAAGATCATATATAGACTCATCAAGTTTCATAGCAAAATCCGAGTACTCTTTTTAATAAAGATAATCTTAGTTGTTCCTTTATGATAATTGTAAAGAGTTTTCCAGATTAAGTGAGTAGAAGTAATATGAGTTACACAATCAAATTCTTTGCGAGATATTTCTTGAAAAAACAAGTTACAAGCTTGAGCATTTAGATTAACATTTGTTTATTTAGATTCGTAATAGTAATAGGAACTTCATAGGGTCTAGAAACCTTATTCCAAACATCACTACCCTGAGTCTCAATGTACGCTTGCATCCGACACTTCCAAAAAGCAAAATCAGAACCATCTAGGATGGGGGATAATTCTCATACCTCTCTGATGCCATCGTAACCTGCTTTGATACCACTTGTAGGATCATATGGCACAATCAGAGGGGGGTGAATGATTGTCTCCACTTTTTGGAACCTGAAACCAAAACTAAAAGTAGAAGAAAAATATTCTGAATTATCAGATGTAGATTACGACCGCAAGACGCTGGTTCTCGATGAACACTTTAATCATTCGACAGCTCACTTCAATTGCTCGCTACGACTGCCGACGCACATAGTCATAATCACCCTCTGCTCAAAGACTTCAGCCGCTCAAATGCTTCAATCGCTTGAACAAGTACACGCTAGAGACAGAAGAAAAATGATGCTCAGAAAACATGTTACCGATGCCAGCAAACTTTTCTTGGAATAGATCTGATCTATTACTTTTGTATCATGGATGCGGTTACAAAGTGCCATCACGGCACCCCTAAAAGCTCTCTCGACGAAAGCCCTCTAAAAACTCATACAAGATTTCTCCCCGAAAGCTCTACCAAAAACCACACATTAGCCCTTAGCCTCTCCCTACTTTTACAGGCTAACATCCAAGACATGTCCGCCTGAAACACGAACACACAACTCTATCTCTTCCTCAAATCAAAGACCCGAAACTCTTCCTAACACGGGTTTTACCCCGGCCCTCCACGTCACTGATCGTAACTACCTCCACACATCATCCACCTTCGATCCCCACACGCTCCAGCATGAACCCGACCACCTCGCGCGACATCCTAACCGCCTGGATTTCAGATTACCCCTTCTAGTGTAACATCCCAAAATTTACAAATCTTGAAAATTTAAATTTAAATTAATTATTTTAAAATGTTTGGATCTTATTTGAATTTTTCTAAGTTTTCTAGATTTTAAAATTAATTTCTAGAATTAAAAAGAAATTTTAATTTGAATATATACTACCAAACTAGCTTGGAAATATTTTATATAAACTCAAAATGTGTCCAGAAACTTATATGAATTTTTCTAGAATTTTTAGAAGTAATTTTATATTTTTCTGAGGCTTAATGAATTTTTCTGGGGCTTTCTGTAAATTAAAAACTAATTTCGGAAAATGTTTTTATCCCTCCTCTCTCCGGGCGCCACGTGGACGGCGGATCGCCGCCACGCTGCCGCTCCATCCCGCCTACCCTCTCCGCGGCCAACACGTGGCGGCCCAGATTTGCGCCACGCACCACCCGGCCGATCCACGCCCGCGCAATCTCTCTCTGCCACCCCGACCCCACCGGTCATCCTCTTCCCGCATAACCGCCCGCAACCGCCTCCACCTCTCGGCCACCTCCCTCCCTCTCCCCACTTCCCCAAAACCGCTCGCAAACCGCCGCGACCACCTCCCCCACTCCGGCGACAAACCGCCACCGGCTCCCTCTCCCTCGTCCCTATAAAGACCCCTCCTGAGCATCGTCATCCTCCCCTCCACCTTTTTCCCCACTCTCTCACTCCCGGCCTCCACCACCCCGACACCGCGCGCCTTGCCGCCGCCGCCGCCGCCGCGCCTCGCCGCCACCACCTCGGCTTCCCACGCCCCCTGAAGCCCTTCGCCTCGGCCACGCCTCTATGCCGCCGGAGCCCGATCGCCGACGACGCTCGAGCTCTCATCACCGCCTCCGTCGCCGCCGACCACCTTTCGACCCTCCTCGGTGAGCCTCCTGTGTATCATTGAGTTCCTCGTAGCTTCCTGATCATTTTAGACCCTTCTCCGACCACCACCGGTCACCGGAGCTCTGCCGCCGACCACGGAGCGCCATGAGTTCCTCGGCTCGATCGCCGACCGGTCGTAACCGTACACCATGGTCGAAACCTCCTATAGCCGTAGTCGGAGACCTTCTGTTGCCAGAAACTCCACAGTAGCCGTGGTCGGAGACTATCCCATAGTCGTAACTGTCCTTCCGTAGTCGAAGCTCCTCGTAGTCGTAAGCCGTCTACTGTGGTCGAAAGCTCCACAGTGGTCGTAAAATTGTTATGTTAAATTAATGTATTGCTATGTTACATAAAATGATAATTCATGTTTTGGAGATATTAGTTAAACCGACAATTGTTATGCTCTCATTTGACATTGACAACCTTGTACCTTTGACACTCTAGGATTTCCTTTGTCTCAATAATGAGATTAATATAAAACTTTGGTGAGTATTGTACTGGTAGTAAAATGCTTAGTCATGCTAAATAACTTTAGTAACCTTGGAATAAGAATTACATATCAATGATCTAGTCTTTTGATCCGGTGTGAGTGGCAATTGGTGTTGCCACTGTTTTGTGAAACAAAATAAAATGAGCAAATTGTTTTTAGACCAGGGCGGATGGATGGTTTGGATTGGTGCGGTTAGCACGAGATCTTGAAAAGTGTATGTTCCGCCCTAGTCAATTAAGGACCGACGCTTGTGTTTGTCCAGTCTGAGCACTACCGTACAACCACATGTCTATATAGGTACGACCTAGCTGAGTAACTTATGATAGACTAGTTTAGGTACCACCAGTGGAAAGTGGATGCCAGGGTTACTGGTTATTCACAAGTGAGGGACGAGGTTCTTGTACTCATATGGCGCAAGAGGGGCTTCATCTGGTGGATTTAACCCTCCGTGGTGAAACCTCGTGGTGGTGTCTAGCTAGACTAGAGTAAGGTAAAGGCTTTGTGATGAATTATCTGGGTCTCATGCCAAAGGTAGCGTGGTGACTATTAAGATAACTTATCTCTTGTGGGTAAAGTGTACAACCTCTGCAGAGTGTAAAACTATTCGAATAGTCGTGCCCACGGTCAAGGGCGGGCAAAGAATGCATTCACATGGTAGATCTTTTATTTTTGGTTTAAAAGTAAAGTTTTGGGAATCCGAGAGTGGATGGAACTCTCGGGGTTGTCACGGTGTATAGAACTAGAGTGGGTGGTTGGAACCCGTAGTATTGAACCTTGGTGGTTTGATTCTTCATTATTAAAAATGCTCAATGGTTTTAGTTAGAGTAAATATTTCTATTAAATTATTGCTTTCAAAAATAATTAATGGTATTGAAAATAAAAGATTGCTTTGTGCAAAAGAGCCATATAACCTTCTTTGTTAAGCCTTGCATCTATTGCATTTTTCCAAGACTTGCGGAGTACTTTATGTACTCACATGCTACACTTAAAATATAATCTCAGAGGAGTATGAAGCTCAAGGAGACTACGACTACTTCGCGTGTGGATTCGACGAAGGATGTTCGGAGTTTTAGGTCGCGTTTCCCCAGTAAATTGTCTGTGGCGTATTGATGGGATTTTATCAATGTTTAATTTGCTTCCGCTGTGTTTGGGTTTATTTGTGAGGTCTAGAAACCTCGTTTGTGTTGTAAGACCTTTGGTTAGTACTCTCTTTAATATTGTAATATTCGTCTTTGGCAATGTAATCATCACTGTTTAACTGTGTGCACTAGCTTTGATCTGGGACTAGTGCTGTAATACACAGAGGGTCCGGATTTGGTAATCCGGGGTCCCGACAGAGATGGTATCGAGCCAATTTGGTATAGGACGTGACCTAGTTTAGAATGGCAAAAGCCTTAAGGACCTATATTTATTAAAAATATATATTCTAGAAAATTTTTCTATACTTCTTTATCTCTATTCTATTTATAATCACTTACTCAAAATTCTTTACTAAACTTCTCTATCTTTTCAAATTTGTAGATGGCCGGCTCTATCTCCGCAGCTTCGTGGGACTACATCTCCCATGCTGAGACTGAGGGTGGATTTGTTGAGCTTCTTCGCCAACTTATGCAGTACCTGAAATTCTGTCTACCACCTATCTTCAGAGGGCGGAAAGTCTGGATATTGGATCGAGATTCTTGGTCAATAGAAGTATTCCTGTATGCACGGGAAGGGGAATTCGAATCCCATAGATACCCCATTGATCATCCTCGGACTGATCGTTCGGACGCCACCCAGGATGCAGCTCGTCTGGCCATAACTTGTTTGTGCCAGATTCACCAGAAGATTCTGCAGCAGTCGCCCTACTATTTCTTTTCATCCACTCGAGCGGGACAGAGTCATCTGCAGCCCTTCGAGATCGTCGTGGACGATCCCCGCCTTTCACATCGAGTTCACTCACTCAGCGATGGCGACCACCACCACGGCGCTTTGAAGGAGATTGGACAGCTTCGGTTGCTACTCACTTCCACTATCAAGACTCAGACACCCACGTGCTCGGCTCATCCATAACCAGCAAACAGAGTTTGAGTGGGCGACCCCGAGCGACATCGGCCTCCACCGACTACACACCATCTTCACCAATACCACCGTCGTCCCCAACAACCAGGGCTCGACTCGGCAAGACAGGACCCGTATTTTACTCATGGCGCGCAAGAGTGTGCGGCGCCCTAGTCCGTTGCCGACATCGACATCGGAGACTCCAAAGAAGAGACGCAGCTCTCTCGTTCCGTGCCTCGCCTCGATCTATTGCCTCCGGCAGAGTGACCATCTTCATACTCGTGCCTCTTGCAACCGCCCGAGTGTGGTTGTAAGTCGCGCCGTGGGTATCCTAGAGGAGGATCCAGAGGAGGAGCTTGTCTTCGAGGAGGACAAGTAGTTGCAGAGACAGTAGCACCCAATTTAAATGTTTAATTCCTTAGAACGATTTGTATTTTATTCTAGTGTGTGTGATGGACTGTACCAAGCACTTGTGCACCTGTGGTACAGCCATTTCCTTTAAAATTTAATTTGAATTCAAGACAAGTTTCCTTTCAACTTGTTGTCCGTGTTTTTCCCTTATGTGTTTGTTTGAGATATGGTTTAGTCTCCCCTAATATCTTACCTATGCTACTTCCCTCTTTCCTTTTGCTAACCCCGTTACCACGAAGATGGTGAACACAAGGAACAGTTTAAGCAATGACCGAATGTCAATGCTCACCGAAGGCGGTAATCCAATTCCACCCCGCCAATTCAAGCTCCTAACATGGAATGATGATGGCCATGCGATTCTGATTACTCCAAGCCTTAGCCCAAAACCAAGTCCAAGAAATTCGCAGCACCCAATCAAGCACCACAATCCAAGCGGGGAGTTTATGAGAACTCGGCCCCAACTTTCGATGGGTCAAGAGACCGATGGAAGCCGACGATCGGATCAAGGACGCCGAAGGAAGCTGAATTTGGCACAATGCAATGGAAATGAAAAAGTGTTGTATGTCGCTCACCGGTGAAAGGAATTGCGCTAGCGGTGGAAGAATTATTGTCTTGCTCACCGAATGCACAAGCTATTACTTGGGTGAGTTTGAAGAAGCATTCAGATCGCACACATTCCTACTGGAATCATGGAAATGAAAAGGATGGAATTCTATAAGTTGCAACAAGGAAACCTCAGCGTGACTGAGTATCTGAACAAATTTACCCAACTGGCCAGATATGCTTCAGAGGATGTTGCAACTGATGCAGCAAAAATTTGGAGATTCATGCAAGGATGGATCCCAATCTCAAGGTGCGATTAGTGTCTAATGATTATCCAACTTTCCAAAGACATGGTGAACAAAGCTATCATCCAAGAAGATGCTCAACGCCGATTACATGAAGTCCGAAGAGGAAATTCCGAGCACGCAGGTGCCGGAACACTCGCCACCGTCCAAATCAGTCACACTTTTTCAAGCCTTCTATGCCGAGTGTGCCGAGGACACCAATCAGTGGACCTCGTCCAATACCTCAGGCTCCACGACCAATCAATGGAGGTCAACCCCAACAAAACAAGACTGCAACAGCAGGAATTCAGTGCTTCAACTGCAAGAACATGGGGCATTACGCCAACAACTGTCCGCAGAAACGCCCAGCAGTGACCCCTGTCCGCTTCAACCTGGGGACTACTCCAGCACGAGCCCCACCAGCAGGACAAGTCCGTGGAACACCGCAAGCAGCAAGGACTCCACAAGTGATAAACAGGGGACATGTCAACCATGTTACCGCAAGCGACCAGAAGCACCAGAGGTAGTTCTGGGTAAGTTCCTTGTCAACTCAGTACCTGCCTCAGTATTATTTGATTCTGGAGCTTCGCATTCGTTTATTTCCAAAGGATTTGCTGAAAGAAACAATTTGGATGCTCATTTGTTAAAGAATAATATGCTAGTCCAATCACCGGGAAGGGAAATGAGGACTAATACGGTCTGCCCTAGAGCAACCGTAGATATAAATGGAGTTAAGTTCCTAGCGGATCTTATTATAATAGACTCCAATAGTCTAGATGTGATACTTGGAATGGATTGGTTAACCAAGCATAAAGGGCAGATAGATTGTGCCAACCGTGCTATTACCCTTACCAACTCTGAAGGAATCCAAATAGAGTGCAAGCCGAGTTTAAACTCAAGGAATGGATGTGAATTGAACAGCTTGAAGGGAATAACTATGGAAAAAAGTACCTATAGTAAAAGAATATCCAGATGTATTTCCTGAAGATTTACCGGGAATGCCACCAGATAGAGAAGTTGAATTTGTTATTAATCTGGTACCCGGGACAGCCCCAATTTCCAAGAGACCCTACCCGATGTCTGTCAATGACCTAGCAGAAGTCAAGAAGCAGATCCAAGAACTACAAGAGAAAGGATTTGTCAGACCAAGTTCTTCACCATGGGAGCACCAAGATTCTAGTGAAGAAAAGGATGACACCACGATGTGTGTGGATTACGAGCATTGAATGATGCAACAATCAAGAACAAGTACCCTCTACCCGTGATAGACGACTTATTTGATCGCTTAAAAGGATCATGTGTCTTTTCCAAGATTGATCTTCGATCGAGTTACCATCAAATGAAGATCGATCGAGGATATACCAAAGACAAGATTTGCTACTCGTTATGGGTTATATGAGTTTGATGAATGTCCTTTGGCCTGACCAATGCTCCTGCGTATTTTATGAATCTGATGAATAAGGTGTTTATGGAATATTTGGATAAGTTTGTCGTCGTATTCATTGATGATATTCTGATTTATTCTCGAAATGAAGAAGAACATGCCCAACATCCGAGGATAGTATTGAAAACTCGAGAGAACACCATTGTATGCCAAGTTCGGCAAGTGTAAGTTCGGTTAAAGAAAGTAGATTTCTTGGGTCATGTGATTTCAGCAGGAGGAGTGTCTGTAGATCCCGAGAAGGTGACAGATGTACTTAACTGGACACAACCCAAGTCAGTAACTGAGATCAGAAGTTTTCTGGGATTAGCCGGTTATTACCGTCGCTTCATAGAAGGATTCTCCAAGCTAGCCAGACCTCTCACCCAATTACTAAAGAAAGAAAAGAAGTTTGAATGGAGTAAATCATGTGAAGACAGTTTCCAAGAGCTGAAGAAGAGGTTAACTGCACCAAGATTGACCCTTCTAGATATCGCAAGGATTTTGAAGTATTTCGATGCATCCAGACAAGGTCTGGGCTGTGTTCTGATGCAAGAAGGAAGGGTGGTAGCTTATGCTTCGAGACAATTGCGCCCGCATGAGCAGAACTACCCAACCCATGATTTAGAGCTAGCTGCTATTGTGCATGCTCTAAAAATATGGAGGCATTATTTAATCAAGAACTGCTAGAAATTTATACGGATCACAAGAGTTTGAAGTATATTTTCACTCAACCCGACCTCAATCGAGACAGAGAAGATGGTTGGAGTTAATAAAGGATTATGATGTGGGAATTCATTACCATCCGTGAAAAGCTAATGTAGTAGCCGATGCCTTGAGCAGAAAAAGCTATTGCAATAATCTGATGATCAAAGACAGTCAACCTGCACTTCATGAAGAATTTCAGCGACTCAAACTAGAAGTAGTGGAGGAAGGATTCCTAGCTACTTTGGAGATTCAACCAATTTTAGAGAACCAGATCAAGGAAGCCCAAAGAGAAGATAGTTATGTCAAAGAAATCAAAGAGAATATGAAAAAGGGTAAAGCACCAAATTTTTCAGAAGATGAAGAAGGTATCCTTTGGTTTGGAAAAAGAATTCTTGTACCCGAAAAGAAAGAAATAAAAGAGCTAATCTGAAGGAAGCTCATGAGTCCGATACTCAATTCACCCTAAGCACAAAAATGTATCAAGATCTCAAAGAAAGATCTTGGTGGTCAAGTATGAAAAGGAAATTCTGAATATGTAGCCTTGTGTGATGTGTGCCCGGTGAGTCAAAGCGAACATCGAGACCTCTTGGACTTCGCAACCTTTACAGATACCGAATGGAAGTGGGAAGAAATTGGTATGGACTTCATAACAGGATTGCCAAGAACCAAGTCGGGTTATGACTCAATTTGGGTTATTGTGGACCGACTAACAAAAGTTGCACACTTTATACCCGTGAAGACCACATACTCTGGAGATAAACTCGCAGAGTTATACATGTCAAAAATAGTTTGTTTACATGGAGTCCCAAAGAAGATTGTGTCAGATTGAGGATCACAATTCACATCAAGATTTTGGGTACAAACTTAAACTTCAGTACAGCATATCATCCGCAGACTGATGGTCAAACAGAAAGAGTAAATCAAATATTGGAAGACATGCTGAGAGCTTGTGCTTTGGCAAATAAAGCTAGCTGGGATCAAAGTTTGCCATATGCAGAATTCTCCTATAATAACACTATCAATCTAGCTTGCAAATGTCTCCGCTTGAACCATCAGACGCAGAAAATGCGAACACCATTGTATTGGAAAGAAACAGGAGAAGGACAAGTATTTGGACCTGATGTGTTGAAGCAAGCAGAAGAGCAAGTTCGTCTGGTTCAAGACAGATTAAAGACAGCACAAACAAGACAGAAAAGCTACGCAGACAATCGTCGAAGAACTTTAGAATTTATACCTGGAGATCATGTGTATCTGAATGTCTCACCTCTCAAGGGATTGCGTCGTTTCAGTGTTACTGGGAAGCTTGCTCCAAGATTTATTGGACCATTCCCTGTTCTAGCCAAAAGGGGAGAAGTCGCTTATCAGTTGAAGCTTCCACCTCAGTTATCGAATGTGCACGACGTCTTCTATGTGTCTCAGTTAAGAAAGTGTCTCAGAGTGCCAGCAGAACAAATGCCCTTAGAAGAAGTGACTTTGAAGGAAGACCTAACATATTCAGAGTATCCAGTAAATATTTTGGATGAAGCAGAGCGTCGTACAAGAAACAAGAGCATCAAATTCTGTAAAGTGCAATGGAATAATCACTCTGAGTCCGAAGCAACTTGGGAGCGTGAAGAAGATCTGAGATCAGAATTTCCCAACCTTTTTCCCAGTCCATCCGAATCTCGGGGTCGAGATTCATCCTTAAGGGGGGTAGGTTTGTAACATCCCAAAATTTGCAAATCTTGAAAATTTAAATTTAAATTAATTATTTTAAAATGGTTGGATCTTATTTGAATTTTTTTGAGTTTTCTAGATTTTAAAATTAATTTCTAGAATTTAAAAAGAAATTTTAATTTGAATATATACTACCAAACTAGCTTGGAAATATTTTATATAAACTCAAAATGTGTCCAGAAACTTATATGAATTTTTCTAGAATTTTTAGAAGTAATTTTATATTTTTCTGAGGCTTAATGAATTTTCTGGGACTTTCTGTAAATTAAAAACTAATTTTGAAAATGTTTTTATCCCTCCTCTCTCCGGGCGCCACGTGGACGGCCAGATCGCCGCCCACGTTGCCGCTCCATCCCGCCTACCCTCTCTCCGCGGCCAACACGTGGCCGGCCCAGATTTGCGCCACGCAGCCACCCGGCCCGATCCACGCCGCCCGCGCGTCAATCTCTCTCTCGCCCCGACCCCACCGGTCATCCCTCTTCCCCGCATAACCGCCGCCGCAACCGCCTCCACCCTCTCGGCCACCTCCCCTCTCCCCACTTCCCCAAAACCGCCAGAAACCGCCGTGACCACCTCCCCACTCCGACGACAAACCGCCACCGGCTCCCTCTCCTCGTCCCTATAAAGACCCTCCCGAGCATCGTCATCCTCCTCCACCTTTACCCCACTTCTCTCACTCGGCCTCTCCACCACCCCGACACGTGCGCGCCTTGCTGCCGCCGCCGCCGACCTCCCGTGAGGAATCGCCGCCGCCCGGGCCGCACCGCACCTCGCCGTCACCACCCTCGGCTTCCCACGCCCCCTGAAGCCCTCGCCTCGGCCACGCCCTCTGCCGGAGCCCGATCGCCGACGACGCCCGAGCTCTCACCACCGCCTCCGTCGCCACCGACCACCTTTCGACCCTCCTCGGTGAGCCTCCTGTGTATCATTGAGTTCCACGTAGCTTCCTGATCATTTTAGACCCTTCTCCGACCACCACCGGTCACCAGAGCTCTGCCGCCGACCGCCGGAGCGCCGGCGAGTTCCCTGGCCTGATCGCCGACCGGTCGTAGCCGTACACCATGGTCGAAACCTCCTGTAGCCGTAGTCGGAGACCTTCTCTTGCCAGAAACTCCACAGTAGCCGTGGTCGGAGACTATCCCATAGTCGTAACTGTCCTTCCGTAGTCGAAGCTCCTCGTAGTCGTAAGCCGTCTACTATGGTCGAAAGCTCCACAGTGGTCGTAAAATTCTACGTAGTCGAAGCCACGATCATTTTCAACGTGGTCAAAGCCACGACCATTTTCAACGTGGTCGAAGCCACGACCGTTTCCAACGTGGTCGTAGCTTTTGCCGTGGTCGTAAAAGACTACGTGGTCGTAACTTTTGCCGTGGACGTAAAAGACTACGTGGTCGTATTCCCCGAGGGCAAACTCGTAGTGTTTCTTTTTCCCTTTGATTTAAATCTTCCCGAGGCCATAACTTTCTCATCCTAACTCCGATTTGACCCGTTCAAATTTCTAAATTTTTCTAAAATCATGAACTACTCAAATATACACTCTTTTTCAATTTTTGAATTTTATTTGAATTTATGTGTATTTATTTGCTTTGTTGCTTTGTATTTTTCCGCGCGTAGAATCCAACGTTGCCGAAGAGTTCGCAGACCCGTAGCAAGAAAATCAAGAAATCGCACACGAAGGCAAGTCTCCTTTGAACATCTTGAACCTATGTTTGAGAAATGTTTTGATTATTTTAAATTAATGCATTGCTATGTTACATAAAATGATAATTCATGTTTTGGAGATATTAGTTAAACCGACAATTGTTATGCCCTCATTTGACATTGACAACCTTGTACCTTTGACACTCTAGGATTTCCTTTGTCTCAATAATGAGATTAATATAAAACTTTGGTGAGTATTGTACTGGTAGTAAAATGCTTAGTCATGCTAAATAACTTTAGTAACCTTGGAATAAGAATTACATATCAATGATCTAGTCTTTTGATCCGGTTTGAGTGGCAATTGATGTTGCCACTGTTTTGTGAAACAAAATAAAATGAGCAAATTGTTTTTAGACCAGGACGGATGGATGGTTTGGATTGGTGCGGTTAGCACGAGATCTTGAAAAGTGTATGTTCCGTCCTAGTCAATTAAGGACCGACGCTTGTGTTTGTCCAATCTGAGCACTACCGTACAACCACATGTCTATATGGGTACGACCTAGCTGAGTAACTTATGATAGACTAGTTTAGATACCACTAGTGGAAAGTGGATGCCAGGGTTACTGGTTATTCATAGTGAGGGACAGGGTTACTGTACTCATATGGCGCAAGAGGGGGCTTCTGTCTGGGTGGATTTAACCCTCCAGCGGTGAAACCTCAGCGGGTGGTGTCTAGCTAGACTAGAGTAAGGTAAAGGCTTTGTGATGAATTATCTGGATCTCATGCCAAATGTAGCGTGGTGACTATTAAGATAACTTGTCTCTTGTGGGTAAAGTGTACAACCTCTGCAGAGTGTAAAACTATTCGAATAGCCGTGCCCACGGTCAAGGGCGGGCAAAGAATGCATTCACATGGTAGATCTTTTATTTTTGGTTTAAAAGTAAAGTTTTGGGAATCCGAGAGTGGATGGAACTCTCGGGTTGTTGTATAGAACTAGAGTGGGTGGTTGGAACCCGTAGTATTGAACCTTGGTGGTTTGATTCTTCATTATTAAAAATGCTCAATGGTTTTAGTTAGAGTAAATATTTCTATTAAATTATTGCTTTCAAAAATAATTAATGGTATTGAAAATAAAAGATTGCTTTATGCAAAAGAGCCATATAACCTTCTTTGTTAAGCCTTGCATCTATTGCATTTTCCCAAGACTTGCGGAGTACTTTATGTACTCACATGCTACACTTAAAATATAATCTCAGAGGAGTATGAAGCTCAAGAAGGAGACTACGACTACTTCGCGTGTGGATTCGACGAAGGATGTTCGGAGTTTTAGGTCGCGTTTCCCCAGTCAATTGCCTGTGGCGTATTGATGGGATTTTATCAATGTTTAATTTGCTTCCGCTGTGTTTGGGTTTATTTGTGAGGTCTAGAAACCTCGTTTGTGTTGTAAGACCTTTGGTCAGTACTCTCTTTAATATTGTAATATTCGTCTTTGGCAATGTAATCATCACTGTTTAACTGTGTGCACTAGCTTTGATCTGGGACTAGTGCTGTAATACACAGAGGGTCCGGATTTGGTAATCCGGGGTCCCGACATCTAGTCCCGATCCTTCTCATCATCGACCATGATCGTATCCATGCTCACCTGCACATGCAAAAACCAAATAAACTTTCTCCTGGTACAAATTCTCCACAACTTGACTGTCATCAACACACATACACTCACACCACCCTTATCCATCTATAGACAAGAACAAAATCATCCACGATCATCAACCAGGTCGTCCATGACCACACATTCCATCACTTACCGCAAATCAGCTCCAGACGACTCAATACGACCGCTAGCTTAACGAGTACTTAAAAACCACAAGCACTCGGGGAAATACCATTGCTCTACTCAAAATACTCAAGAAGAATATCTTCATCGCTACCGACTACAGAGCCACCGAGTACCGACTACCGAGTACCAATTGTTACGACTACGACTACCGAACGCAACACTCTGCTGACCATGATCGCGAAAACCATGACCCTTAAGTACCGAGTCCTTCCGACTACCGAGTACTCCCATCTTCCAAATACCAAAATCTACGAATATTGTTCCTCTAAACACTGTTCACCAATCAACGAGTACCTACCTGGTACTGTCGCAACGGCCACCAATCACTAACCAGTCATCCCACTGGTCTAACACGAGTACTCGAAATACTCGAAGATCACAAGAAGTGAAGCACTTGTACCGACAATGAAGTCTACGATTACCAACCGTGAAGCCTACGGCAACCGATCACAAAGCCTTCGACTAAACCCGAAGACAACAACAACAGTTTGCAAAGTCTACGACTATGACAACAACACTGCGAAGACTACAACTATGACAGCAAGACTACGAAGTCTACGACCATCGACCACAAAATCTACGACTATCGATCAAAAAGTTTACGACTATCGACCGCAAAGTCTACGACTATCGAGTATGACCAGTAAAGTCTACGACCATAAAAAGTACTGTAGTTTCAACCATGCAAAGCATTGTGGCAACGACCATGAAAATGTACTATAGCTACGATTACCTTCAGTGGTCGTTCTGTCGTGGTCGAAGTAAGTCGTAGTCGAAATGCCGTAGTCGAGTTATCGTGGTCGAAGCTAGGCGTGGTCGAAAACAGACGTGGTCTTTCTTCCATAGTCATGCTGCAGTTCTGGTACTACCGTGGTCGAAAGCCACAGTGGTTGAAGTCTGTCGTGGTCGCAGTTGAACGTGGTCATAAAGCTGTGCCCTGCAACAATACTCCTCCGAGTACCAGCTAAATCGCTGTTCACCTCGAAGTATTGTTCATTCGACCGTACAATTTTTATCAGATCATTGTAGCTTCAGCCGTACAAAAAAAACATGTAGCTACGACCGGTCCGTGCTCTGAATCTTTGATCACGCCGCTCAAAGGTCATTTGATCTTCCGGTGGTACTCGAACGCCGTTCGATCCTCTGAGCCACTCGAACACCATCCGATCCTCTAGTGGCACTCGAACACTGTCCGATCTTCCATTGCTTACTCGAAAGCTGTCCGATGCTACTCGGACTCAATCGGACTAGTCCGAAACTACTCAAAGCAGACCAAAACCGCTCAGAGCAAATGAAAACCACTCGAAACTGACTGAAACCACTCGGAGCAGACCAAAACCATTTGGAGCAACAAAAACCACTCGAAGCCAACTAAAACCACTTGAAGCAGGCTAAAAAACACTCGAAGCAACCACAACTACTAGGAGCCAACGAAAACCACTCGAAGCAACTCAGAACTGAATGAGATCACTTAGATTCAAAACCTTTGATTGCAATCGACCAAAACTTTCACAAACGTATATTCCAAAACAATCCAAGTATCAATTATTCATCATTACTTTTAATCACGAGCACCACATAGTCTAACATACTAGTTTGCCAACTACAAGATTTACTCCCTCCCCTTTGATTTGCACTAAATTAGAACATGCGGAGCATTTGCAAAACCGTTTAGCTATGTAAATACCAGATACTTCAGCTCTGAAAGGTACTAGCAAACGCCATGATTGCCTACTTGCACATCCCACGGGGAGCGACCATCCACAACTGATAGTGATAGGGCACCTTTGTCCACCAGCCACATATATATCGGTTCCTGCAATTTGTCCATACGTTCTCATGCAAAGCACTAAAATAGTACATCAGACTCCTTGGCACCAGGATAGCAAAAAACTTTGCAGGAAGCGAGCTATCTGCATGCATGGACCCTGCAGCTCGCTAGCTGCACTGGTGAGGTAGCTTTGGGCATGTTCTTTTTGGCTGCGGCTTATGGCTTTTAGCTGAAATTTTTGAATTTTGGTTGTTTACGGTACAGATTATGGAGAGATCGATACTCACTTGCGATTTTGGCTGGTACAGATGTTAAGCTTTTAACGTGTACTACGTTTAATTTGTAGGCCTCGTCTTAAGAAAATACTCCGTTTAAAAGTTAGGTACTGTAACAGCTGCGAAAAACCGGCCGGCTTATGGGCTGCCGAACACCCCCTTTATATATAGCTAATCGATACACAGGACCAAATTAGCATGATCAAGACCACGAATTCATGAGGCCAATTCTTAGCTCTCTAGATGCTCTAGGAGACCCAACATACATCCCTTGGATCTTGATTCATCTATGGATTGGACCACATTTGCTCACATGCATGAACGATGATCGATCAAGCAGGCAGGAACCACCATGGAGCATGCATATATGCAGGCCTGACGCGTCACATCACGGTGAAACTTTTATGCTACGAGATGGCCTTCCTAGTACATTCCTTTGTCTTGTGTTGCCTGACCATTGAAGGGCTTTATACGTACAGTGGCAATGCTGGAATAGACTTGCAACCGTGCATTTGTTACCTACTTTCATGATACATTTTCCAATTGAATCCAGTACTACAATGTGCGTTAGTTTCCTACTTGTATAATTTGCAGTCTGTAGCTTTGGCTTGGCATGAACTAACGGCGTGTTTTGTGCGTAAGAATTTCATATTAATTTTGCAGCAAACAATGTATTTTTTTTTTCAAAATTCCTACCAAAACCCGCATTCTAAACGGGCCTTGGAGTTTTAGCAACTGATCTGGCATGATAGCGACATAGGTAAGCATGCATGGCTGAAAGAGTATTTCCCACTTCATGTTAAAGTATGGTACCACGGCATTACTCGTGCAAAATATGTTTATTGAAGCTTTTGATTTACTTTACGTGTTATTGTGTGGCTACTGATCAAACAGTGAAGTGGGAGAGTAGTGGAGTGATGGATATGGACAAACAACGCTCTCCCCCTCCTCATGTGAGGGGTATATATTTCCTCATAAAGTATAATTACAATTTTGCCCTTTCGGACACATGTTCCCCAAGGGTATACAAGTAATTACATGTATCCTATTGGATCTTATAATTTTTTAGCATGCCAGATGGGCTCAGGTGGGGGCCACCCCTGCTACAGTTATCTTGAACATTTTCTAGCTAGTTCCAAAGAGAAGGCAATATGTAGTTCTTTTTTTCAAAGAAAACAGAGGGCAAGTCCCCGATTTCCATCAAGAAAACCAATGGAAGGCCATATGTAGGTGCATGTCATTATCAATTTATCATATAAATGTACTTAACTTGATGCCCAAAAGGAAAGGAATATAATCATATAATCAAATAAGAATACGAAGATATAGTAGGTAGGTACAAAGCACTACTCATGATCAAGGGGAAAAAATATGCATGTTGAGCGATGATCGATGAATATGAAATATAGCTTATGACTTACATACCTGAGAAATATTAGGTAAAACAAGAAGCATCAACAGTAGACTCCCAAACAAGGAACATAAATGATAATTCTACCGTGAAGCTGAACAGCACTTAGGTGAAATATAGGAACTATAGCAAGTAGCAATATATAGCTGCTCAAACATCACATATGCATTTGTGAAAACCTGAAGAGTAAAGTCCACCAACTTCCAACTGGAGAAAATCCTGTATAATTAAGTGATTCAAAATCGATAGCTACACTGCTCTGCATACATAGAAATTCTTCTCTGCTATATAGATCCTTAAGCATTTGCCTAGCTATCCAGTGCTTCATGAATAGACACCTAAAATATATAACTTCAAGGGAAAAGAGTGCCCTGAAAACTCAGAATATGAGAAAGGAAAGTTGGTAGAGTTGTGGCTTGTCTGCAAGAATGAATCCTACTATATAAACAGGTGGTCCCAAATTCCCAATCGACTCTCCAAAGATTGCAAGTGAATGAACGTATCTAGGTGAACAAATTGGATCCAAGTGAGATGAATCGATCATGCCACGCAAATGCATGCTGCTTCTAGGTGTACTAGATCTTTCTCGTTTTTATATGCATACTTAGGTAAATTTATTTGTTTTGATACAGGATCATGCTCTTACTTACTGAAGCTTTTTTTTCAAGGAAGGACCACTATATATACTACGCAAGATGTTCCTATTACCTACCTTACTAACTAATTAGCTATTTAGCTTCCATTGGTCTAATTTCCATACCGAAGAGAGAAGAAAAGCCAGGAGTTAGCAAGAAAATAATTATTTTCAAGAAAAGCTAGAAAAATAATTCCCCACTCGATCGATTTCAGAAACATCTCTCTTTGTAGCTACCATGCATGCCTTGAGAGATTGTTCAACAAGGAGATATATGATCGGAAGGAGAGATTAAACCACTCAAGAGCACGATCGATGATGAAACAAAGGAGAGAAATAACTTCAATAAAATGTCTGTGTGATCAGAGGGGAAAAAAACAGGATCGAAATGTTATTGCGCAAGACCGCACAGCCCGACCATAACCAGCGCATCGCCGTCGAGACCTATCCTGCTTGTGATCTTCTTCTTCTTCTTCCTTGATCCACCGGAGTTTGATCGATATGATAGGCAAAGACAGCGATGCGGTGTCATATGGAATCGTTGCGCGGTCTTGAGCAAAACGTCTCAACCCGTCCGTCACACGCGTGCAGATGCAGGCCGCTAGCTCCCACAGATCTAGAGAAGACCAAGTAGTACTACGTACATCGATCACAAGCACACACAAGAATATGCAGACGCATACCTGAGTACAGTTGGTAGGAGGAGGAGCAGATGGAGGAGGAGGGTGCTTATATTGTGCCTTTTCTACTCATCTTTTTGTGATGGTAGGATTGAATGGGCTATGGGAATGTTATGTAAGGCAGGGTTTCCTTTTTTTTTTTTGCAAACGATATGGTTTCCTCTAGTCTAGTGTAGGATGGCTTGCCCCTTACCTAGCGTTTTGTGCTCGCACTTCAGGATTCGTGCCAACTTTTGCTCTCTTTGATTTTTCATTTCCTTGGTGGGATTCCACAAGCGAAAAAAAACTACACGATAGTTGACCATTGAGCAGTGGTGGAACCAGAATTTAGTTATATCTCGGGCTCAGTGGTGGAATGATCTAGACTATCTGAGCTGAACCATGAAAATATTACCCAGGTTGAACTGAATTTACCCGGACTATACACTAGATATTTTTTCACACCCCGGGCTGAAGCCTACCCTGCCCGGGGTGTGAATCTACCCCTGCCATTAAGCATATGTATGTATATCTAAGAAAAAAGCCCGTACCCTTGTCAGACTTAGGTCTTGTTTTTTTTTTTAGTTTTTAGTTTCTTTGAAAGTTAAAAAGCCAAATATCCAAACGAAACGGTCTTTTAAAGCGGATTCTTCAAATAGCTGTTTAACCATAAAACTATGTATGCCATCCATGTTGGCATCTCCGCCGTCCGTTGCCGTATCGAAAAACACAGATAAAAACCATCAATCACAGCTAAAAATTATCAACCGCGGCTTAAAAGAAAAACCCCTTAACAAGGCCGTCATATTAGTACCTTTGGTCTGAGCATTCGAGCCTAACATGTACCAGATGTAACTAAATTAGAGTGGGAAAAATCATAAGTACAACATTTCCTCAAGTTAGCTTTCTCAAGGAGAGATAGACCGCACTAGCAGTGGCATGGACAAAACGGTTGATCGAGGTGCCTGCCATCTTGTCAGCGTCACTTCTGGAGAACGAACAATGCATCGGTGGTGAAGTTGGTTAAGTGAGCTTGGCATGTTGAACAGCTTGATCAGGAGCTCGATCGAACACCGGTCTACACACCTTTCAACTCAGATGTCTCGCCGACCTCTCAATTTGGTTCAGAACATGGGGCATTCCCTTGAGCTGAACAAATGAACCCCCCAAATGTAAATAGATAAGGAAAGATCAGTCGGAATCTGGTAAAAGAAATAACTATTTACGATTAACAAAAGAAAAGAAACAACTATTTACATATACAATACTTTCCTGTACGTAATAGAAAATTGAGCAGATCTTAGTGCCCATGTGATTATTCTTTTTCAATACGTAAGCAGATGTGATTATGGATATCTTGGTTCCAGAAATCCCCAATTTTACTTTGGAATATGCATAAATTTCTTTCCAGTGGTGCATAATCTTATACAAGCTTATTACTGTACTTACTTGGCAGAGCTTTCACGGTGAAAAAGCACACTGCTATAACAACATAGCAAAGTACTAAATTGAAACCCTTCAAGTAATGCCATTTGTCATCCTGCAATAAAATATAGTAAAATATCATATACATCCTACACTTTCTTCCCCAAAAAAAAATATGTGCAACCTTTGAATAGCAATATACATCAAGTCCTGTGTTTTCATTACCTGAAGTGTAAATGCAGTGGTAACTACTGTCATAACCAATGATCCCGTCTCAAGAGGGTTGAAGTCAAGATCCATAGGGATGCCAATCACCCAGGACACAATTAAAACGATGGGTACCTGGTCATGAAAGTAAGCTCCTGATCAACAAATCCGAAGGTAACCATACCTAAAAGACAAACAGGGAGCAACTCTCTTAATTCTCACCACAAGCATTGAGATTTGACTAGCAGAGCCAAGAGCAATTCCCAGGGTGATATCCTACATGCATATATATGGCACTCATTAACTCAGATAATTTGAATAACCTCGACTAGTAAGCAAAAAATTGGATACATCCTTACAATTTTGTTCTTGAAAGCAAATATGATAGCGCCTGCATGCTCTGCTGCATTTCCAACAATAGGAAGTAGGATAACACTAATGAACCTGACTGGGATGCCAAATGACTCTGATGCTTCCTATCATCAAAAGGTAACACAATAGTCAAACCTACTGAATTTTCATTTTTCAGCAATCAAAAGGAAACTTAAAAATATTATAAATGCCCTTCATGTTTCTTCCAATTTTTATACCTCAATTGTAGTCACAACGTAATTAGACAACATAGCAATGACTGTGGTCATCCCTATCAACCAGATTACCGCACTGGCAAATCCTATAACTGATGTATCTGTAGCATCATCATCGCTGCTGCTGCCCTCTGAACTGTCCTGAAATTCAATGCTTGCACATATCAGTTAATTGTGAGACGATTAGTACGATAAGCAAAAAACATTACTTTGGTATTCGCCGTGTCCAAACGTGACAAAATATCCATTTGCTTCATGTAGTTACCATTATGTGCAACTTCATAAAACCTACACTAGATTCAGAAATTCTGCTTTGAAAATGAAGAAAACATAGTGATGTACTTCTAGCAATACAAAGAATTAGAAAGAACCAGAATGCTAAATTCTGAGTGAAGTTCAACAAGAGTAAAAGGTTGCCCAGTTAGAGCCAACGTCTTGACTATATAGAGCATATTAAGTGATAAACGTTTGTATAGGTAGTAAGACTGTTTTTACATACCTGATAACAAAGACAAAAATGTTTGCCTATCTAGAGAATTAAATCCAGTTGCTCTCAATGCTAATTACATGTCTACAGCAATTGATATCGCTCTGATTATCCTTAGTGAAGATCCTAGAGAAGAGATTCAATTGTTCGAAGCGCTAACTGTATGTATTTTGCTAGCAAGAAAACTGCCTCTGGCCTCTGCATTGTTTATTGACGTCATTCCCAACATCCTGTGAAGAAAGCATCATACCTCTTCTTGCTCAAAAATTTGACGATGGGTTTTTAGTTGGAAGAGGAGGCCCCCAAAGTAGGCGATGAGCATTACAATGGCACTTGATCTTGATAATTCTAGAATTGAGCCTGATGAGCTTAAGTTATCTCCAGTGCTAATGGTGTATTTAGACACTACAGTAGAAACGTGACAGAGAACACCCAGCAACAGAAGGCCTATGCTTACATCTGCTTGTCTCTGTTAAAGGATATCACAGAAAATTCGACATGTTATTGTTACAGTTCTGATGATATACAATGGTACTATTAAACTGCATTCTTACCCTGTCTAGTGGACGCTCCTTGCCAATATTAGCAAGCCCTCCACAGAGGAGTGATGAACCGAGGACAAGGAGCAAATTAGATAAGATGGAACCTAAAAGTGACCACTTGAGAATTTCCATCTTTTCCTTATGCAGAGCAAACAGTGCAATGATTAGTTCAGGCACATTCCCACAGGTTGCATTCAAAAGCCCACCAGCTGTAATCAAAATTGTTCCAAATATAGAGAACTATCAAGTAAAATCTATAAAGGGTTATACTCAGAAAAGCACATGCATGAACAAAAGAATAACGAGTCCTCTAAGCTTTTCATGATTGCTAATTTGCTAGTGTAGTCAAAATTACTTCTACGTGCTTTTCAAGACTATTTTTCAATATCACTCAAAATTGTCAGAAGGAATAGCTGAGTGAACTTAATTTTTGTGAATCCTTGTAAATTTACTTGAGTTAATTAGAGTTCAAATAAATGAAGAATGCTTAAGATAAACGGTATTATGATATTAACTTTGCACCTAGGTACTTAGGTCAGTTGATATCGGGTGCTATGCCTATGCGCATATTGTCAACTCCTACACAGAAAGGTAGCAGTAGCAACTGTTGGCTACCCTTATTGAGCTTGTCAACATGAGAAACACTAACCATTTGAGTGGATAACATCTTTGAGAAACATCAGTGTCACATATTTCTTATTATTCTTCCCTAGTATTCGTAGCTCATAGTTGTGGAATACAAAGGTTGTTTAGAAGGAAGAGATGTTACTTTAATGTTTAGTTCTCAGAGTAATGTTTCTAAACGTTATTTCCGTTACCCCTTTTGCTTAATCACTAGCAATTGATACATCACAAGATAGGATCTTGTTGACCTATCTCAAGAGAAGTTTCAATTTGATCAGCAAAATGAAATTTTACTTAAATAACTCTCACCTATCCTATTTGAACATATAGTCATATACTACATGTACCTGGATAGTTTGAGTACAAAGTTTCTCTCATGATTCATTAAGCTGCACTAAGATAATAAACTATGTGCCAAATTTCCTGTCAGAATGCATTTTCCACATAATAAAGTGAAACAACAGTTAGAGATTGTAGTTACCCGTTGGTCCTGCGGTATTGGCAATCTGTCTGCAGAAACAGACATCAGACTAATGATCAGCGGCAGAAGAGTGAACCTTCTATATATAAAAAAAGACAGAAACCAGTCCAAAGTAGAGACACAAACGTGACAAGGGATTGAGAGATTACTCGCTTAGGAAGCTCACACGTTCTGCAAGCGGAGCCAGGCCTATCAAGCTGAAAGCAAACACCCAAGCCTGCCCATAGAATTTCTCACCGTAAGGGCAAAGACAAGAAAATCTAACAAGTGAAGAGAACAAAATACAGTAAAAATACTAACTAATAAAAAAACAGAAATTTTGTCATTTGGACCCAACCATTATCATTTTGCATGTCCATAGTATGCAAACACTGCATTCTTGATCAATGAACTCTTTGGGGCAATTCATCAAACACTATCCTTGCACAGGTAACTACACCCCAAAAAACACCCACAAAACAATCTGCTCGTTACATAGTATGTACCGATTGTTAATGATCAGTATTGTTCACATAGACATACTACAAATGCAACATTGACTAACACAGGGTGTTCCCATTAGATCGGATCCGGTCTAAAGCTGGAAACTTCTGTTGCCACCGCAACAATTTCCAAGTATTTCCTACTCTTTCACCCTTAGTGAACGAAAAGGTCATGTGAGATCTTCCACGAAGCTTGCAAGAAATTATGTAAACTCTCTTAGCAAAACCAAATAGATAAGTCAGGGGGGAAGCTTCCACGAAGCTTCTATCATTTGCGAACAAGAACATGGGGGAACATGTGGACATACTTGCATCATATGGAGTCATGCTGACAAAATTCCTTCTAAAACTAGAAAAACTACACATCGAGCAACCCGAGAAAAATATTTAATGCCATTCTCAAACCTTCTTTAGCCACGGGGAGCATGTCATCACTGTCATGTCAATTTGTTGATAAGTAAACTTATTAGCAAAGTTCTTTCGCGCGAGTTGTACATGGCCGGCCAGCATACAAGTTCTTTGACCGATCATCATGTGATTGCACTGCTAATCTATACGTTTCTCAACTATACCCGTCGTCGACGGCATACGCGTTTTTAAGTACCGGCGTGTATCGTGCCTCCAAATTCTACGGTTGTCCTATCATTTTTCAGCTCTCCTCGCAGCGTGAGATCAACTGAGCCATCAATGGATCTAGTTCTTGCACAAGTTTGCGAACCGCTGGAGTAGTGACAAGGACAAGAAGGTGTACAGTTCACCTGCTTGATGCAGCTGCACAACACTCTTCCATGCACGTCCTATTCGTTTGTCGAATAAAATCTTTCCCCCAAGTCCGTGCAAATGACATGTGTGCATGCTGCCGCTACGCGTGCCCGTTTGTTGTACCAAAGCTGTCATCCAGGCAACCTTCTTGACCCTCCAATACGACACGAGCCACTTAAAATATCTTGATGTGACCATCAACGGCGGAGAGGCGGAGGTATAGGTGCAATGACATGCAACCACGTGGACCATTTTTTGATAAAAGAATCTACACAGGATCTAATTGGAAAATATTTGGGAGTTTATGTTGGCGCGACCGTTTGGTACTGGGAGTTTTGCGAAATTCCTATTCAAATCGTACTAATTTCTGCAAAATTATATAAGATAAGGTCTTTTTCCAAGAAAAACATCCGCAATGTTGAACCACTCCCCCCTGCATCCCCACTTGCAACATAAAGCTGAAAAATTCTGGACCATAGAACTCATCGACTTCGGAATCCTTACCCCATAGAGTTCACCCCGGGTGCCTATTTGATTGAAGCACAAGAATTTTGCAGAAGCGGAAATAACCCTACAAAACTATCGTGTTCCAAATGAGCCGTGAATTCATTTAGTAGATTTGACCGTCCATTTTAATTTCAACGTGTGAAAAGAGGCAACGAATATTGGGGGGGAAACAAGTACACCTTCAAATTTTCTATGGTTCCCTAGGTTTGATGAAACCTACAAGAGCAAGTGGGTACCACTTCCGATGGGCGGATCAAATGTAAAACCTAGGGGTAACCATTCCTTATCAGCTCGACCTGGAATGATCTAGGTTATCTGGGTTGGACTATGAAAATATTATCTAGACTGAACTGAATTTACCTGAGTTATACACTAAATATTTTTTCACACTCCGAATTGAAGCCTACCCTGTTCAGGGTGTGGATCCGCTCCTGTTACCAAATGCCAAATGCCAACCATATACTATGATGATATAAGGCACAAACTAGGCACTATTACTAACCTCGCCAACCAAAGGATGAGCACAATAGAAAAGACAAATCCTGTCCAGTGGTGGCCTTCTTTAATTGCAACCCTGGAAGGAACTACAGAGCTCGACTTAGAAGCACTAGCACGGAAATGTCCTCTAGTCGATGGAATGTCTACTGCAGAGTACAGGAATATCCGCTATTCGATGGGTCCAGTCCAGATGCAAAAAGTGCAATCCAGAGATGCCTCTCCCTGGAGGTTGCTGCGCATAGTTTTGACTTAGAAGCACTAGCACAGAAAGCGCGTCTAACATATCACTACACATCAAGATCGAACCAGAGGCTTCTCCATGCGTACGTATTGCCGTCGCCCCGACTAACTGCCGAGTCCTGTGCGCAATCCACGCATTTGCCATCCATTCTAGGAGTACGTTTCGATTCATCCCAATCTTTCCGATTTTCTACTATGAACAGAAGCCATGGATCAAGATCGACGACGGCTAGCTAGGAGCCCCTAAGCATATGCATGGTTGAGGGAAACCGTGCTACCCTCTGGTATATAGACCGATCGAGACAGTTTGGGAAGAGAGAGGTCTCTGGCGAGATACTTGAAGAAGGTGACAAGGAAACAAAACCTGGTGCTCCTTCTCCGTACCGCCGTGACCACATACGGCTTATCTCTGTGCCGGATTCGGAGAAACCTTAGAAATTAAAGCTAGCTAGTTTCGTCAAAGAAACGTTGCTATCACGCACATGTTGAGGAATCAAAGAACGTACGTACGTACGGTGCGGTACTATTCACTGTGCTTATGACATTCGGAGAAACGTACGAACGTACCCGGCCGAGGCGGAGGGACTCGGCGGCGACGGCGAGCGGCACCGCGGAGAAGAGCGGGAACAGCTTCGTGCCCAGGAACACCTCCTGCAGCTGCGCCACCGCGCGCTGCACCCTCGGCCGCGGCCGCAGAAGCGACGTCTCCGACTTCTTCCGCCCCGACGTCTCTCCCTCCTCCGTCGCCGCCTTGCCGGCGGCCAGCAGACCGCTCTCGAGGAGGTGCTCGCCCCCGCCGCCTCCGTTGATCTCCGGCGGTGCCATCGTATCGCATAAAACTCGCAACAAAACTAACCGATCGACGACGCGCAGGACAAATCAAACGCCGAATATTCCAAGCGGTTGGGGTGGTGGTGGTGAGGTACAGTGTTGGGCTGTTGGGTGGAAAACTACGAAAGACACATATATATAGAAACGGAAACCGGCTGGGCCAAAATTTTACCTCTTAAGATTTTTTTCTTTTTAAAACGGCGCGAAAAATATTGACTCTACATATATACGTACCCGCTGTACAATGTCACATTTCGATCGGATCGAGGTTATCGCCGTCGGATGCACCGTCTCCGAGGTCACTATCTTCATATCCGACTGGTATACCTCTGTCTCCACCTCCAGTGCTCCGTCGGAATCATTGTGCTTCTCATCGATATACTCAAACCATAACCACCTGATCTTGAGGTTATCGTCGTCGACGCTGGCATTCACCATCCTAGCGTAGCGGATCTGACGGACCCCAATGTCATCGTGTCCAAATCTGGCATCCCCAAGGTCATTACCACCAGATCCGATCGTCCTCACCTCCACTGTCATCAGATCATACCATCCTCGCAACGAGACAGTGGGGACGACGGTGGACCAAGAACATGGAGTCGTAGCTAGAGCCAGCCGACCATGCTGATAGCAAAGGAGAAGTAGAAGGTGGCGACGCTGGCGAAGGAGGGTCGGGGAGAGAGGTCTCCGTCACTAGATCCGGCCGTCCCGGCAACGCTGCCACTGGACCTCGAGAGAGAAGTCCCCTTTTATATTAGTAAAGAATACAATTTTTTTTGGGAAATCAATTGTACTTAGGAGGCGTTTGGTTCATGGTACTAAGATGGATGGGATGATTCCGTCTTGAAGGATGTGGTTCACTCGATTTGGCCGAACGACATACAACGCCTAGGTGGAATATTTTTCATCAAACCAAAACTATTTCGTCTGAAATGGAATAGTTTCATCCTCGAACTAAATAAGGAGACGAGACATCGTCCAAGATAGAATAATTTTATCCATCAAACTAAACAACCCCTTAATTAAAATTATTTAACGTGGAGATGCAGATGCACATATCGCTGGGGCGGTTTCACATCGATCAGTCATAAATAAATCATGAAAGCTAGCTTTCATGATTAACACGTGCTACGTTTTTTCTTTTAAGGATACATGTGAGACGTTGGGAGTTGCAACATGGAGGTGGTATGCCTTCGTCCCATCGTTAAATTCTTTTTAAGCTTCTCCCGCGTTATTTTATTTAGAGTAAATTATACCTTAACTCCTTAAACATCTGATCAACATGCATTATTAAGACTTCGTAGTAATACTATCCTTATTATTCCCGGGGATTCCAGCCCTCCCACCGTAGCCACGTCATGTTTTGCCGCTCCGTACAGCCGCTCCGGCCGACGCGTGTGCGCGAGACGCTCCTAGCGAGCGGATGGTATCGCGCGGCTTCGCTCCCAGCTCTGCCCGCCGTCCGTTCGTCCGCGTCTCGTGTCCATCTGTCCGTTCGCGTGTCCGCGTTGGGCCGACGTATGTGTGTTTCGCGGCGCTTCAGGATGGTTCTGAGCATCGCGGATTTCGCCAGCGAGTTTGTTTCGCCTTTCCCTGCCTGTGCTGCGTCCGTGTTGCGGTTTTGGTTTCAGTCTCTGCGATAAGCGCGGCGCCGGATCGATCGAGGGAGGCACAGCGAGGAGGGAGAGAGAGATTGAGGAGCGGCCGGGGGCGACATGAAGAAGTGCACGTTGGAGTTGGAGCTGGAGGCCTTCATCCGCGACGCCGCCGAGCAGAAGCCAAGGGGGCACGCCGGTCTGCACGCTTTATTAGCCCGATTAATGGTATGCTCTTGGTTTCTCCGCTCCTCTCGCCTCTCCAGCCGCCGCTCCGCCAAGCCCCTCGAAAACCCTCCTCCTCTCCACGCGCCATCGGCACCACCCCTCTACCCACCGTTCTTCGCCTTCTTCCCACACCGCTGCCACTCCTCTCCGCTCTCCATCTCGCCGGTTCTGGTCGCTCTCCCCTCCCTCCATCTCCATCCAACGACGCGGGCAGTGCTAGCCAAAATGACAAGGCCAACACCACAGGAGGGGCCAGAGAAAGGAAAAGAAGAAGAGGAATCTCCAGTTCCCCCCTCCGATGCGCTCGAACACTGGTACTGATGATTATTTGTTCTGTTCTAAGAGCTATTTAGTCGCTGCTGGTTCCTTATTTATTTTGTAGCTTTATAAATTTTTTGCACTTTGTGATTTAGGGAAATGTATATTTGTTATATTACAGTAATTGCTTTTGCTATTGTGTGCTGCGCGGTCTTCTACCCAAGACATTGCTGCTTTATATTCGTTCCGTTCTGTCAGAATTCAGGCCTTCTTGAGGTATGCTTTTTCCCCGCTCTAACTGAGAGCTTGAAAACTTCTAACGATATTCAGTTTTTGTTTGTTGAATATCATCTTAAGACTGGAAAGGGGGGGCTCAAACTCCATCAAATGTGGGCTCTTTTCATGAGCGCAGCCGAGGATTAGATTTTTTTAGCATGATGTGCCATATTTCAAGGTAATATCGCCTCCATCCATGATTGAGCTCCCTTATGCTTGTTTTTTTTTGGCTCAGTCTCTTACCTTTATAGCTAATTTGTTTGGTGTAGGTTCCTTTTTCCAGATGAGCCAAGAGCAGAACAATTATGGGTCAACATTTTGCACAAGTTGGGAGCTATCAGCTATTTGTGTATTGCGCAAATTATTTGGAACATACTTTATTACTTGTTTTAATAATCTTTTCCTGCTATTCATACGCTTTCCTATTCTTGTTTTGCCATTAGAATACGCGTCTTCTTAGCATTATCTACTTCATTCGTTTTGGCTACTGTTTACTGTTGATGTTTAACACCGCTGGTTTTGCAATATAGGACCAGTATATAGATGCCCACTATGGATTAAATCACTCTTTTTTACCATTCACACCCCCTATGTTATCTGTCAATTAGCCACGCCTTATCCAATAATTACTTCTATTTACAGATCGTTGCTTTCACTGTCTTCTGCTCACAGTTCTACTTTGCTTGGTAATACTTTCGTCTTTTGCATTACGTTACCTTTCTGTACGTCACATCAATTTTTAGGTCTATTTAATTTACATAGTCTCTTCTTATATCCATTTAGTTTATTTGTCTACTTCAGTTATTTTAGCTATTATTTTATGTTGATGTGTAACACCACTCTTTTTTCAATACAGGATCGCTATATACATCCCTCCTGTGAATTAAATCACCCTTTTCCACCATTCACACCCACTATATTATTTGTGAATTACCCACCACTTATCTGGTGATTACTTCTTTTAGCCTAATTTTGTGTTTTAGACTACAGTCCTTTGTAGATTAATCATGTGCTTATACATAGAAATCATCCTCTTTATAGTCTTCTGTTGCTCTTCCTAGGTTTTCCTATTTACATTTTCTATTACAATACCCCTCTTGTTAGCATTATTTACTTTGTTCCTTTTCCCTATTGATTATTACTGATGCACGCGTCACTTATCCGATAATTCCTTCTTTTAGCCCAATTCCTTTTGCTCTTGGTATTATTATTATTTTTAGGTTTTTTTTACACTCACTCTTAACATAAATCTCTTGTGCATGCCTACAGAAGCAATAAGGATTACCTACCATTGTTTGTAGTTGGTTCTTCCTCCTCGTTGTTTTGCATACCAGTTACCAATGATTTATGTGGTAGTTTCTCCTTTTAGTCTACACTCCCTTTCTAGGTTCTTATTGTTTGCTGTTGATGTTTACCACCGCTGGTTTTGCAATACAGAATCAGTATATAGATCCCCGCTATGGATTAAATCACTCTTTTTTCCCATTCACGCCCACTATGTTATCTGTCAATTACTCACGCCTTATCCGATAATTGCTTCTATTTACAGATGGTTGCTTTCCCTGTGTTCTACTCACAGCTCCGCTTTGCCTGGTAATACTTTCGTCTTTTGCATTACGTTACCATTGTATACATCACATCAATTCTTAGGTCTATTTAATTTATGTACCTCTTCTTATATCCATTTAGTTTATTTGTGTGCTTCAGTTATTTTAGCTATAATTTTGTATTGATGTCTAACACCACTCTTTTTTCAATACAAGATCACTATATAGATCCCTACTGTGAATTAGCTTCCGCTTTTTCACCATTGACACCCGCTATGTTATTTGTGAATTAGCCACCGCTTATCTGGTGATTACTTTTAGCCTAATTTCCTGCTTTAACCTACAGTCCTTTGTAGATTAATCATGTACTTATACATAGAAATCATCCCTTTATAGTGTTTTGTTGCTCTTCCTAGGTTTTCCTATTTATATTTTACTATTACAATACCCTCTTGTTAACATTATTTACTTTGTTCCTTTTTCCTATTGATTATTACTGATGCAGCCATCACTTATGCAATAATTCCTTCTTTTAGCCCAATTCCTTTTGCTCCTGGTATTATTATTATTTCTAGCTTTTTTTACGCTCACTCTTAACATAGATACCTTGTACATACCTACAGAAGCAATAAAGATTGCCTACCATCCTCTGTGTTTGGTTCTTCCTCTTCATTGTTTCGCATACCAGTTAACAATCATTTCTGTGGTAATTTTCCCTTTTAGCCTACACTCCCTTTGTAGATTCTTCCTCTGTTTATACATAGAAATAGTTCTTTTTATATCTCTTTCCAACTATTCCTAGGTTTCCATATTTCTATTTTTGTATTGTAACACACCACTTGTTATCATTATTAACTTCTTTCATTTTCACTATTGCTTCCTGTTCATACGTAAGCCACTTATTGTGCAATACAAGCTCATTGCATAAACCGCTACTATCAATTAAATCACTCTCTCACACCGTTCATACTCCTTATTCTAGCTGTGAATGCCGCAATCGTGATCTGATAATTCCTTCTTTTTATATATTTTTCTCTTTTAAATTACACAACCTTCATAAATTGTCCCTCTGCTTATATATACAAATAGTGCTTTTTATAATGTGTTGCTGCCCTTCTTAGCTTTCCCTATTTCTGTCTTATTATTATAATACACCTCTTGTTATCATTGTTTAATTTGTTTGTTTTAAGTATTAGTCACTGTTGATACTTATAACTCCTCTTTTGGTGATGCAGCATTATTGTGAAAACGAGTGCTGTGGATTAAATCACTCTTTTCCACCATTCATACTCGCTATTCTACCTGCCAATTAGGAATCACTTATCTGGTAATTGATTCTTTTACTCTGGTTTCCTCTTTTAGACTATCCTACCTTTATACATGGTTCTTTTGTTTATACAGGCAAATAGTCTTATCTATGATCTTTTCTTGCTCTTCCAATGTTTAGCTATTTCTATTTAATTATTATAATACATATCTTGTTATCCTTGTTTACTTCATTCGTTTCAAATATTCCTTACTAGTGGTCTTTCTGCAGTGCAGCATCATTACATACATGGGTTCACCATGCCGCTGCGCCCACCACCAGGTTCTAACAATTAGATGCAACAAACTATCAACATTTTGCTTTTGTATAGGTTTGCTAGCGAAACCCGTTCCCTGTTAGCTACACTAACTGCAGTCTTAGCATTAGTGCCTTATCATTCTACCATACCAGCGCTATTTTGCTTGTGCTGTTTCGCTGATCGCCAGCTCCTTCTCATCCCATATTATTACCCTCGCAGCAACTGCCTCAATAATCACACAGCTGATCACAGCACTGCATGTAACACTTCAGCTCCTTAAAATAACAAACAGAGCACACAAACATGGTGCCCAACAATTACTTTCGCCCAACTTTTGAAACTTTACATTATACAGATATCCAGTCACTATGCTACCTTCAATCAGAAATAATAGCTCTTTGCACATTTACAAATAGTCAGCAATCACAGTATCACCAAATCCCTATGCTAAAATGTTTAATGCCATATAGGGCCTGACCACTTTCAAGCACACGTCAACTATCATTCTATTTATTGTTATGCTTATTAATACATATTCAAATATACTGCACTATATGTTCCTCAAAAATAAAACCATACCGGTTTCTAACACAAAAACTATTAGTATTTACCCACTATAAGTTACAAAATACCCTGGCCTAGCACATATAAATAAAATACATAAGCCC
This sequence comes from Bonia amplexicaulis, assembly GCA_036346245.1. NCBI lineage: Eukaryota > Viridiplantae > Streptophyta > Magnoliopsida > Poales > Poaceae > Bonia > Bonia amplexicaulis. The sequence continues at coordinate 10,321,181 of CM070738.1, read as the reverse complement.
TTTGATTTTTCGGTATTTTAAACCATATCATGCTTTGTACAGAAAAAAACATATACCTTAAGTATTTTAAGTTTACCCAAACATAACGATTTCATTTGCAGTTATTAACACCATATATCTTTCCTCCTTTAAAACCCCGAGCTTCACCAAAATTACATATTATTTATTGAATTACACCCTACTATTTTCAAACTTACACATAGCTCCTTATTTAGTTACAAATTACCCCTTACAGCTCAGCTTTTTTTTAATTAAAAACTTTACTTTTTTCTAAATTACACACACATCCTAATTTTTTTTAACAGCTCGCAAATAATTGCCCCTTTCATTTTAATTCACATAATAATTGGCGCAGCGTGTCGCTGCGCCTACGCTTCTAGTTAAGTTGATGTCCAGTACAATCCGTGATGTAAGGTAGTAGTATTATAGGCCCTCGCGTGAGGAGCCCAGGACGTGATGGGCCTGTTTCTTTAGGCTTCATCCCGTGTCTTGGCTGCGGTTATATCTTTTAACTGTTTATGCAGAGAGGAGATTCGTATATCTTTTAATTGTAGTGTGTATTACAATCAATTTATAAATTTTATCATAAAAAGATATTTTATTTAAAATTTAATTACTATAAAAAGTTATTTACTGTGGAAAAATAACTTTTAGATGCTAAAAGCACGACAAAACATGTAGAACAATGTGTTTTATCCCAATTCTCGAAACCCGCTGTGTTGACAATGTTGTGTAATTGTGTATAGCAGTAGCAGTTGGGACTTATAGTTTGCAATTCCACAAATGGCTCGCTTTACTCTCAATCTCCTACATTATATGTTGCCAACTTAAACCAAGTATTTGAAATACCAAAATACATGCCGAGTGCCGACGTACATATTTATGGGCTAGTTAATGGCCTGTCACATGGTAATAAGAAAGCATACATATAGTTCACGTTGAATATTGAAGGACTTAATTCGGTTGACATCACTGCGTTGATGAATATGCCATGTGCTTCTGTTTTCTGACCATGCATCATGCTTTGCCTAGCTTAAGATACTCGAAGACATTAAATTGTCTGAAATCATTTCAAACATGAAATTTGTAATTGAGCAGTCATCGATAGAAATGACTAGTATTTTAAATAAAAGATATTTTCATCTCGAAAGCTCTAGACTTGCTTAAATATCGGGGTGGATAATAAGAGTGATTGGTATAGATAGAACACGAGAAAATGTTATTTATGGTAGAACCGTTCAGGTAGTTCCTAAGGACTAGATCTTGTGACAATTTTCTAATGTAAAATAGTGCAACCACAAATCTATAATGGATACAACCTAACTAACTAATTTGCATCCACTAGCGTGGGTTGCGTCATTGGAGTGACTCACGGATCGTGTAGCTAGATATAAGCCTCCATGAGCACGGATCGTGTCACTATATGTAAGCCGTCGTGTGGCGTAAGAGGGAGCTTTGGTAAGGGTGGACGTAATCACGTAACCCCACTAAGATGAAACTTTAATAGGTATAACCTTCGCTGGGTGATGCATTATAAAGGCCTTGTGGTGATCTTCTTGATCCGTATGTTCAAGAAAATATGTGAAATATAACAGATTGGTTGTCTTTTGTGTGTAAAGTTTGCAACTTCTATAGAGTGAAAATTGTTCGAGCGGTCGTGCCTACGGTCATGGACGGGCATGGAAAACTTACTCGAGTTAGTATATATTTACAAAACAAACTTTGTGGTTAAGATGAAAAACATGAAGGGTGGATGGAGCGCTGAGTATTGATTTCCCCTAGGTGGATAAAACCAAGTGATTATAAAGAAAGGATAGAACCTATGTATCAAAATAGTATATAGTGGATGGAACCATGTAAAAGGTGGATGGAACCGGCACTATTATTATTATTGTATACTCTTATATTTTTTAAACATGGTTTAGTTGAAAGTGCTAAGTCTCAGAAATTTCTATTTATGTAACTTTCAACTGGAGCTTTAGTAAATAAAATAACCCAAGCCTTCGTTTGATAAGTCATGCATCTATATAATTACATCTTGTGTGTTAGCTCATGGAGTACGGTTGTTTATGCTCACCATCGCTCTCTCAATTAACTCAAAACCCGTGGAGCAAAACTACTACACCTAATATGATGCACCGAGACCAGATGGACAAGAGGACGGTGGAAACTAGGACAATTTCTAGTAGTATAGATCTTGTCCAATTAGGCAGACTTTGATGGTGACTATGTGCGCATATATTATCCAGACTTCTTGGAGAAAAGTAAAGGCACCCTTTTACCCCTAGTTGTTTGTCTGTGGCTAGGTGGTCTCATCTTTTCTTTCTCGCTTTTGCTTTTGTGTAATGTAAATATTTGGCTTGATCGGCTTGTATTGTAAATTTCACCTGATATATATTAATTAAACTCTGATATGTAATATAAGTGTTTGATATAGTTTATATAATATATGAAATAATTCAGCAATATATCTATAAATATCATCTATTAATTTTGAAAATAGTACTGTGGAATGATACACGGTTTCGAATGGAAAGTCCTGGTCCGCCAATTTGATTCCAATTCCAGCTAGTCATCGCCAATCCAATCAGCAGATGACAGCTCTGACTCTGAGGCTCTGAACCCAGCCGGGCCAATGGAAACAGACCAAGGCCGTACATGTTAGCGAAGAGAATCCAGTACTAAAATAGAAGGAAAAGATAATAATCTATGGCTTTCGTACATTTGGCATCAACACTATTACACTATCGACGAAATGCCGTGTGATTAAACTTAGCCAAGGACGAAATGCCTGTGTGCTTCCTAGAAGCTTCGTGCTTCAGCATTATTCCTGCTGGTTTGCATAAAAGAGTTCAGGTCAAGGTCAGAGGTCGGGTATTAAGACTGTATTTTAGTATGCAATACTCGTGGGCATGTCAAGATCGAGTTTTTTTCACTTTTAGTACATTTTAAATTTATATTTACAAAAATAATTATAGTCGCGCGACAATTATAAAAATATTATTTTTATCGCACGGTGACCGAGCGGCAGCGCCATGGGGCTGACACATGGTTAGCGGTGCCCGCAGCCACCGGACAGCAAGTAATTAAATCGGCTAATTAGCTAGCTTAATTACCTGTCTTAATTAGTAATTTATATTTACTGCTTGCATGAATTTTTAAATATAGCAAATGAGCTCAAAAATTACGAACTTTTACGTGCAGCCTCCCGACACAATATACTTGATTGTGTAATTTTTTTTAATTTTATCTGCTTTGAATGTTACTCAAAAATTCATACGATTATGTTATTGTAGGAGTTGTTACATATAACAAATGAGCTTAAAAAAATATAAAATTTTATGTGCAGCCTCCCGACATAGTCGACCTAATTGTCTAATTTTTTGTGAATTGTATCCATTATGAATTTTGCTCGAGGATGGCTGGCGCGCCTAGGTAATACTAGTACCAAATCTTACTTGTAAGTTTTTTATTAACGATAATACATAGTAATAATATTTTTTGATTGATCTGATGGAAATAATTATGTGGGATAAAGAGCAATTTTGTATGTAATACATGTAGGAAATCTTGTTTATAGGTTGTTTTTTCAAATAAAAGAGCAGACAAGGTAAGTTGGTCCTTTTGTGATTTTCGTAGGTTCTCAACAGTATGAAATATGTTAGACTGACAATAATATTTTGTTATCATCGTATGTTGTTATATTGTGATAAATTTGTGAAGAATTTTGTATGAACGATTAAGGTGGCAATGATTCATAAGTATGAAGATAAGTGATATTGCGATGCAACAGGGAATTCATACACGGAGGAGAGCTTTAGATAAATAGCATAACGATAACAAAACAATAGTTGGTTTGATAAGGGTGTTACATGACAGGCAGACTAAGAAACCAAGGATGGTACACATATGGATGAAGAGGGTCGATCTACTGCGTTGACCGCGGCCATTTGCCCTTCCTCGTTAGGTCGGCATTGTAGTCCCGCCACCCCGCCCCGGTCTTGGCCGCCAGTTTACGCTTTCTCTCACGCTCCTCCTTGCGAGCCTCGCACTCCCTACTCCTACACGCCTCTAGGTGAGCTTCCGTCTCCCGCCGGATACGCTTGCTTCGATCTTTAGCGTGTCGTCACTCCTCCACCCTCTCTCATGTCATTTGTGTATCCCACTCTTCATAGTCCAGCTGCCACTAGTTATGCCGATGGATCTTCCAATCGATACATTTACGGTATGCGCATTGGGGAGAGCTTGTTAATGCATGCCATACAAGAGAACTGATAAGTACGAGAATATACTATAACCCATCCTTACCAGCTGCCGGTAGTGGGTTGTGTCACAACGCCGATCGGAATAGTCCCAGGCATAGTTACCGCACCCCAGTAATCATGTCCAAGCTCAACCGATCCTTAGACTTGAAGGACATACAAGCGTCCCTGCACCAGCAAAGAGAGGGCGTCTCCCCCATGGGTGAGTCCTGTGGTGAACCCTTGGTGGGAACATTCAGATATGAGTTGGGATTGGAGGTACGGGGAAGCTTCATTTCTGGGAGGTAGCCTCCTGGCATGGGCCACTTGTTCTTCTCAGGCTACTGCAGCCCTTCCTAGTCAGGTGATCTCCTCCCATTGCTTCTATATGGTAGCGATGTGGTGTTTTAGCTATGATGTAGGAAACACAGTGCCAAAGGGGTAATACTTATAGGCTAAGCCCACGCAGCGTACGCTTTGCAAGTCCAATTCGGTTTTGGCAAATTCGCATCTGCGAGGCAAGGGCGCGCCGGACGATTCGTGGACCAACATAACATCACGTCGCTACATAAAACTACCTCGTTTGGTCTTGTCAGTGTGAAAGGCCACCTGGTTTAGTCTTGGTAGTGCAGAAAGCAGGCTCGTTGGGTCACATCATGGCCCCGAGGAGGTGTATTATGGTAGGGTTAGGTCTTGTCGGTGTAAAAAGCTGATTCATTTTTGTGCACGTGCTCGTCATTTCATGCATGGGTGGGGAAGAGGGATTCCCAAGCCGTCTCCATTGTTCGCTCCCTTGTCCACACATATGTCAATTTATCCATGATGTACCCCTTGCCCGCTCCCACGTCCGGGGCGGCCCCCTCTGTAACACTCCATGTGGGTAGCGCCAGGCATCTTCTACTACTAGCCACATCTGGAGAAACTTGTACCACGGTACTCTCCCCTATTGTACATAGCTGTGTTCAATCTCCTAAATCATGTAACTAAATGGTGGACGCGTCACTATATTTGCTATTTATTGAACAAACGTCCATCATCGCAACTGTGGTCGATCATCACCTTGACCGAGAAGACCAAGCCAAAAATCTTTGCTCGTTGAGCACTGACCTCTCCAGGGCAGCCTTGCACTATGCACTTCACTACGTAATTGCCTGGGTTAGACTGGTGCACTCAGTACACACAGCTGATAGATAAGGTGTACCGTATTATAGCTTGTTGCACAGTCGCCTTGCTAGGGAAGCGCTACCCAACTAGTAGGGTGTCGGCTTGAAACCCCCACTGAGACCCTTTTTCTTGCGGCAAACAAGGGAACATATTGCAGCAGCATCGAGTCTAGAGGACACATAGGGCACCTCTGATGACACAATTCCCCTGGGTGGACCACCCGTTTGGTGTGCGTCGTCGTCGGTATCATCAGAGCCTGGGTCGGTGTCCTCGTTAGTCTCCAACCCGAGCGCCTGCTCCGGTAGATACTCATGGCAGTCAATGCGAGCTGACCACCACATGTCTGTCCTATCATTCCGCGCGAAATGAGAGACGAGTCTTCCCTCTAATGCAGCACATTCAGTGCTATCATCTTGAAGCTGGCCCGTGGTTGCCTGGGTGTGGAGGTGCCAGGCTTATCAACATTTTCCAATGCTCTGCGCACAAAACCCAGGCACACCATCGGCCTCCCGTAAATGACCACCTCGGGTTGAGAGGCAATCTACGTGTACTACCTCTGTGCTATGGTCTCATTCGCCTTGATGAGCTTCCACACGCCATTCGTGCAGGTGATCCTCTCGATCATAAGTTTCATTGCCATTGCCTCTATGAAGAATTCCCTCCGGATGCGGTTTCGAAGCTCGTGAATATTCATCACGCCGAGCCCCTCCGCCTGGAGTACCTTGCATTGACATGTCAATAGGTCCAACCCATCGGGTCCTGCTCGTACAAGACCATCGCCGTAGAACTCTATCAAGTAATTGCATGTTTGCGACTACCTGAAACCACAACAACCCGGTCTGCAGTAAGCATTACAACAAATAATGATGACAAGCAGCATGCAAGTTATTGATTACGTGTGTGTAACTACATACGAATAATTTATTAATTAGCAACAATTTGATTACTCATCTGAAAATTAATTACGAGTGATTCATTACCATCATCCTTACCACTTAATTACTTACCACTAACTTATTCTTAACCCTAACTAATTGGCACTACAGTAATTACAACTGACTAATTGCATAGTACCATACAATAACAAATTATGAGTATCGTACCAATAAAAAATAGTGTAAAACTATGGATAAATTACTACGACCTACTTACTTCATAATATGATCTACATTAATTACGACTAACTGAATAACACTAATTAACTATGACTACAGGAATAACATTGAATACATGCGATAAAAAATTACCTGCCCTTCGGGGGAAGCAATCAGCACTGCTATGATCGTGATGACTGCTTCGAATTTACTCTCCAGAAAATCTTAATTATATTATGCGCTATTAATTCTCAACGACGAGCGTGAGAATGAGAAGCGAAACATAGTTAAGATGAGCGATGAGTGAGTGCAAGAGCTCCGTATTTGTGGCAGAGCGAAAAGGGAACCCAGTGCGCTGCCACCAAAATTACAGACTCGTTGTCGACGCGCAGCATCGTGGGCGAGGGGGGACGGCATGGTAAAAGTGACATATGTGCGGATGAGGGAGCGGACGAGGGGGGCAGCACGATTAGAGTGACATATGTGCGGACAAGGGAGCGGGCAAGGGGGGACGGTATGGACGAGCTAACATATATGTGAAGGAGTGAGTGGAAAAAGGGGATAGCAGCAAGGAGCCGATATATGTGCTAAGAAGAGAAGTCATGCACTACAAAAGATGGCCACTGCATAGTGGCTGTGCGGTCTACGATTTCAACTGCGAATTGAATTAGCATCACATATCGCTAATTACAATTAAATTAACGTAGCAAATTTAGTAGTTTATAAAATTTCCAAAAAATTAGATAATTAGGTCGACTGTGTCAGAAGGCTGTATATAAAATTTTGTAGTTTTTTGAACTTGTTTGCTGTATGTAATAACTCCTATAAATAGCATAATCTTATGAATTTTAGAGCAATATTATGAGTGGATAAAATTATAAAAGATTACACATTATGTACGTTGTGTGAAAAGTCTGCACATAAAATTTTGTAATTTTTTGGGCTCATTTGCTATATTTAAAAATTTGCATAAGTAGTAAATATAAAGTACTAATTAAGACGGGTAATTAAGCTGGCTTAATTACCTGTCGTCCGATAGCCGGACGACAGGCACGCGACTACACGGTGGCCGAGCGGCAGGCTCTTGCCGTGTGGCCATGGGGCATCACTGGCCATGTGTCAGCTCCAGGACACTGTCATCTGGTCATTATGTGATAAAAATGGCATTTTTATAATTGTCGTGTGACTACTGCTATTTTTATAAATACGAATTCAAAACGTGGCAAAAAGTCTGTCAAGATCAGAGTTCAGGTATATACGTATAGTTAGTTAGAACTTATACATCTGATAGTGATAAGCATGCATTATTAAGACTTCGTAGTAATTAAGTTGATATCCAGTACAATCCACGATATAAGGTAGTGGTACTGTAGTGCCTGGTGCGAGGAGTCCTGGTCGTAAGATCCAACCCAACATCCGTGCGATAAGCACGTGCTTTCGACTATAAGAATAACACTAATTTTAAAGTATATAAAGAAATGAGTAATTATTATTTATTATTTAGTTCTGTTTGAAAGTTTGTGTAAATCACATAAAAAAATTAAAGCAGCTCGCATGTGTTTTATCCCAATTCTGGAAACCCGCTGTGTTGGCAGTGTTGTGTATAGTAGTAGCAGTTGGGGCTTGTATTCTGCAATTCCACAAATGGCTCGCTTTACTCTCAAATCTCTTACATTATGTGTTGCCAACTTAAACCAAGTATTTGCAATACCAAAAATACGTGCCGAGTGCCGACGTACATATTTATGGGCTAGTTAATGGCCTGTCACATGGTAATGAGAAAACATACATATAGGGCCTGTTCTTTTTGGCTGCGGCTTATGGCTTTTGGCTGAGGGCCTGTTCTTTTTTGCTGCGGTTTATGGCTTTTGGCTGAAATTTTTGAATTTTGGTTGTTTACGGTACAGATTACGGAGAGACCGATACTCATTTACGATTTTGGTCACACAGGATGTTGGGCTTTTAACGTGTACTACGTTTAACTTGTAGATCCCGTCTTGAGAAAATACTCCGTTTAAAAGTTAGGTAATCAGAAGGAAGCCAAAAGTCGCCGACTTGGAGGTAGCCGAACAGGCCCTGAAATTTTTGAATTTTGGCTGTTTGCGACAGAGATTGCGGAGAGAGATACTCGCTTGCAATTTTGGTAGATACAGATGTTAGACTTTTAACGTGTACTACAATTAACTTATAAATCCTATCTTGAGAAAATACGTCATTTAAAAGTTAGGTACTGTAGCAAAAGCCAAAAGCCGCTTTTGGAAGCCAAAAAGAACACCCCCACAGTTCACGTTGAATATTGAAGGACCTAACTCGGTTGACATCACTGTGTTGATGAATATGCCATGTGATTCTCTTTTTTGATGATGCATCTTAGTAAATGTACAGTATATGTGTAGTAACGTGTATCATGTATATGCTACTAGAATTTAAATGTAAATGTACATTATATGTGCAGTAACGTGTATCATGTATATGTTACTAGAATTTAAATGTGTGCTTCATATATGGCACTATTAGAGATAACTGGAATCCTCCAAAAGAAATGCCAAAAACATTTTTGATTCTCATTGTTGAAATTTGAATATATGTTTCTACCGTTACGCGCGGTGCTAGGTCGACTAATTTTTTTAAATGTATGCTAACAAGATTTTTTTTTTCAAAATACAAATTCAATTCAACGAAAGTTGTTTTTACAGTGAATATGCTTACACATGTTTTTTTTTCAATCCAGATATTTGTATGTATGTAATTACTCAAAGTTCAAACTTTCCTTCGATACATATGCATCGAAATGTTTTAAAAGAACAAAACTAAAGAAAAGGAAACCCTGTGCTGGCGTCGTCACAAAGTGGCCTTCAGAAACCTCCAGAGTTCCGGGCCGTACTTTCCTTTTTTCTGGGCCTTCCGAACTTCTCCGGCTATCAGAATTCAGTTTAGCTCAGTATGAACAATTGCTTTGGGATCCATGAGTTTGAAAGCTCAAAATCATCACATGTATCGGTCGATCGAAATTAATATGAAACTAGGATGGTGGCATTCAACTGATCGCTGAGGCATATTTTCTGAGTACATCCAGTACGCATATCCTACTCACGTCACACACGCACACACATATAACTTGAGTATTAATTTTGTCAATGTTTAATATTGAGATATGTATGAGAATCTACGTCAGTTCCGTAGTACAAATAAGATGGCCCTTTGTTTGCCGATCTGTTTTGTGTGTACTTTGTTGAGCAAAATAACTCCAGTGACTGACAAAGAAAACACTGAGGCCCTATTTGTTTGGATTTAAGCTTTTTGGCTTATAGCTGAAAGTCAGCTTTTTGACTTAACTAGCTTATAAAGAGGATGCCTTTAAGCTTAAGCCAGGTTATTTGGCAGTTCGGCTTTTTTAGAGATGGTTGGCTTGTTGAGATGTGGGTGAAGGATAAAAAGACTGAATTACCCTTGAGGGTTCTGCTTAACTGTTGAGCTTAACATCCTGCACGTATCAACGTTGAGGCTTCCTCCTGCGTACGTATCTTGGCAAACATGAACTAACTAGCATTAAAATGGAGCAATGAACTAACATTAACTAACTAGTCTGGCTTTACGTGAGGGCGCATACAAATGGAGCAATAACCAATATACGGATAATGTATGTGCAAGTCGAATACAAAGTCAAGCCGGTTATTTTACCTTCTGCATGTGTAAACGAAAAGGAAGCACATGCCCTTCTAATTAATATGTATTAATCTTGTAATTAACATTAATGAGCAAACATTGCAATTTATAGTAAAAGTGACATGTACCTATCATATATATTGCATATAAATATAAATTATTCTATTGTCTATACTCTTGCGGGCATCAAGGAATTAGCAATACTTTCACAGAAGGCACACATGTTTGTATCATCCACTACCAATCCACTGCCACTGTTGCTTCCAGATGGTCAAGCATGTGTAGTGTTTGGTTCATAGTCTTCGTCATCATCGCATCTCTCAAAAAGTTCATCACGTAAAGCACTATCTCGGATGAAGTTGTGAAGCGCCATACACACAATAATAATTTGTGTTTGCTTGTCCATATCATAACTTGGCATAGCCAACAAGATTCGCCATTTCATATTGAGCACACCAAATGAACATTCAATCACATTTCTAAGGGAGGAGTTAGCATGATTGAACACCTCGTATTTGCCACTTGGTTGTCGACCCTGTTGAAATTCCGATAGATGGTAGTTTTATCCTTTTTAAGGAGCTAGATAGCCCTTTCGATTGGGATATCTCGCATCAACAAGATAGTATTTTCCTACACATAACAAACATATAAGTGTTGACGATGCAAATCGAGAACGCCATCGTAACAATTAATTATATGTTCAAATAAGCAAATTACCATCAGGAGAATATGGAAACTGATTTTAATAGTTGTCCAAAGTATTATTGAATATCCTTGTTGCAATGAAGTATTCATCACTTCCTTCAACCATGCCAGCTTGGACAGCTATATCCATGACTTCTGCTATGGACAGACCACTCAGAGCATGGCCTTTAGCCATAATGTCTACCATACGCTTGAAATCTCTCGTCATGGGATTTTTCCTATTCTTCTTTGGGCTAGGATTAATACTGCTAGCCCTACACTTCATAGGGCCCTTTTGTTTCTTATTGACGTCCGCATTGGTTTCTTCATCGACAGCTACAACTCGTTGCCTTCCTCCAAAGCATCAACATCAACAATAGTACGTACTTCACGTGAAGGCTCACCCAAGATGGCTAAAGTGTTACCCATCACATGAGCATTTACAAACATAACTACCAACTCAGCTAGGTTCTCAGGGGGTCCATCGTGAAAACTCTTATGTTTTGGATAATTCTGCAAAACAAATAAGGATGATTAAAATAAAATTGAATTGCAATGATTACGAACTGAAACATGAAGAGCTTTCCGTAATGGCTACATTTATGTGGTCATCCCATCAAGCATCGGACACATCAATAGTTCCTTTTGCATGATCCCAACCAAGCCCAATTGCTTTCAGTTTCAGTTCATTCCACAAGCTGTATACTTTCTTCATTGTTTCCCAATGGTTCTTGAATTACTTTTTATCGTGCTTTTTCCCTATCTTTTGAAAGAACTTGAGCTACAGGTTCTTATATCCAGTGGTACTCAAACAATATATGGGTATATTACCAGCCTCAACTTCCTACTTACAAATCTAGCAAAACGCCCTATTCGAGAATGCACCCCAATTTGCCTTGGATAGAGGAAGCAGATCCATCTACACACTTTTAATTCCATATATAACACACATGAATTAGAAAATTAGTTTTCATTTGCTTAGATTTCATGCTAATATTCACTAATGTAAAATTACTGTACAAAGAAATCTTATGTCGAAAAGAACATGATATATGAATAGACGCTGAAATTCAAGAGAAATATGATCAATCTTCTGAAGACTAAACAAAGTGGAGGCCATCTATTTTGCAAGTTGAGATCATACATCCTCTTGAGTGATATTTGTTTAACTGGACTAATCCTATCCATACTACCCATACAGTTTTGAAAGCCCTTACTACTTCACAAGAACCTGAAGAGGATTCACCCTTTACTCAGTAATTAATATTGTTTACTCACTAATTAATCAAACAATGGCAGAGGAACAACTATTCCATCTGTATCAATACATGATGCAACGTCCAACTATCACAGAGAGAAATAAAATAGTTACTCAAAAATAACTGGCTGATCATGTATAGTTTAAGATTATGCTAAAGCTATTTCCAAGTACATCACTAGAGCTTTGTAGAATGCCACTACTAATCGAGATTCAAATCGACTAGATAGGACACTAGGCGATGTAAAATGGTCATTTGGTGTTTCATCTATATACAAAATTGACTTGTATTGCTTTCGACATTCCATCAGAAAGTTCATAATGATGAATTCCTTCATTAGTTGAATGCTCACAATGTCTGTAAATCTAATAGCATAATTGTCCCTATGCATATTTTGTGCAATATTCTCAGACTTCAGATTTTGCATGTAACAACCAAAAAAATTGGGGGAAAAAAGGAGCAGGTGAGCAGCAATACCAAGATGACAATGGTGGATCTGGGTTGAAGTGGATGGCGTCGGGAAGGATCTCATGAGGAAGAAGACGGGATGGCGGCGGGATGGATCTCGGTGACGAGGCTGGGGATGGGGAGGAGGCCTGCAGCGTCGACAGCAGTGGGATGGATGTTGGTAGCGTTGGGGACAGGGAAGAGGACTCCAGGGACGTGGGAGGGCGACGGGGCTATAGGGATGGGGAAGAGGACTCCGGGGACACAGAAGGGCGACGGGGCTCCGGGGACGGGGAAGAGGACTCTGGGGACATAGGAGGGCGATGGGCTCTAAGGACTCCGGGGACACATGGAATACATCTGATCGAGATTTCAACAAGTAAATCCAAATGAATCTACTAAAATCATCAATGAAGCTCACATAATACTTGTATCCATTCACAGATTGAGGTTCATGACCCCAAACATCAGAGAAAACAAGTTCAAGAGGGGACACAGAAGCATGAACTGAGGAACTATAGGGTAATTGATGACTGTTTGCCTATTGACATGCATTACATATGAATGTATGTGCGGAAGGAAGTACATGCAATTTATTCAAGAGAAAAACATATTGAACTACTTGGAAAGATGGGTGTCCAAGCTAAGCATGCCACTGTTGTTTTGACACCTTATTATTTGTCGCACGTGAAGAACTTTCTTAAGAGCAATAGGAGAGGCATTAGTATTAGTAGAGCAATGACCAATGTTTGAGATGTGCAAACCTGTTCCATTGCCGACTTGAACCTGATTAGTGACATTGTACTTTTCACAGACTATCAACCAATCTAAATCACTTGTGATGTGATCAATTGCACCAGCGTCCATGTACCAATTTGGATCTACCTAATAAGACGATGTGCATGTTGCAATAGCTGTCTGTGAAGAAACATTGTCTGATTGATATGAGTGGTCGAAGCAATGGCAGCACTTGATGGCCATGTGTCGAACTTTGCCACAGACTTGATAGGGTGGGCGTGTTCCTCGGCCTCTGGTGTTTTGTTGGCTATTGTTGCGCCACTGATTGTGCCTGCCACGATTGCGTCCTCCCTGAAAACCCCTTCCTTTGGCAATGTAATTTGCCGAGGGGCTACTGAAGTTTGACAAGGAGTTCCCTAAGACTCCAATCTGCAGCTGGGAGTCAGTTATTTGCTCCATACACAACTCATAATTCATCATATGAGCATAGACATCAGCAAGAGTAATATGATCTGATTTTGTGGTTATAGAGGTTACTAATGGATCTGATGATGATGATGATGCTGGTGGAGCTAGAGCTGTGAAGGAGGTGGACCGTGGGTGGCGGAGGCGGTAGAGAGGTGCCGGAGAAGGATGTGAGCGCGCGAAGAGTTTCTTGCGGTCTCCCGCCCGCAAGCCAGCACTCCCCTGGTAAAAAAAAAAATGGAACTCATACCAAGTCAGAACTCGTATATATCTCAATCGATCGTGCGTAATAGGCAACACATCCTTGGACTGTTTGACCTGATATAAATCAATACCGAGTCAAAAGTCCACAAAGAATTAGGCAACGTTCCATGCTTCCATCTCTTAGTCAAATTCCCATCTATACAGATTGATCACAGAGAGGAAGCCGCCGAGGCGCGCCACCAGTGACGTGAGGACCACGTACCTGCCAAGCACCAAAGATTCTCTGCATTCCGCCGATCGGCGGGGACCCAGCGCTCGGCGGTAGTCGTGGTTGCGCACGCACGTACCACACCTCTCACAGTATATTCTGCCTAGCTTGTTCTTTCGAAGACCCGGCCGTCATTTGGCGGCTAATAGCTTTGCTAATTCAGCTTACCGATTGCTCTGCCGTCTATAGAAAATACTACCAAGTCGTTTTCATGCGATGGAGCAGCAGCGACACTCTACTTAGAATTTAGGTGCGTGGAAGGCTTAGATGTTAAGTAACATTAGTGCCGATCAGTCACCAAGCTCAGATTTTTTTACGCTTCACTACCTGATTAGGCTCTATACGGCCTAGTCACCATGTTGAAACACGCGGATCATTTCCCGAGTAGAAATCCTCGTCAAGATTGTAAGTGTTTTGGAGCAATACCAATTTGTTACTCCATAAAAAAGGAGATAGCAATGTTGACCCCTTGCAAAACGCTTCAAAAATGAAGAATAATTGCTTACAATACAAACATATGCACCATAGTTCACTTAAAAGACTTACTAAAATGAGAAAAGGCTTCAATTTAACCTCTAAACCTCTTGGTAGCGTCGTATAGAAACAATTAAGAAGGCCATCATTTCTATTTTGTCCCACACCTACAAAATATCTAGGCCAACCCTGCTAGATCTATGCCATAAATTCTTTTTGATCCCATAACTAAGATTGGAGTGCTTATTCTCCTATTATAAGTACTGTCCCAGTCCAATTTGGCTGCACGTGGCATTTAAATCAGATGCTATTGGAGTATCTGCCAGCTTACGTTGTAGTTCACTATTCCTTTTGGTTATCAAAATAAGAAGCCAGGTTTTTTCTAGGGGAAATTCCCTATATACATAGAGTTAACCCAATCCTGAATTTATCATTAGAAAAAATGTGATCCTTCTATACCTCTAAAAACTTTTTCGCATTCTTTCTATGCCACTGTCATTAGTTTTATTAGGGCAGTCGATCATTAGTGCCTGAAAACTTGCCATATTTTTTGAGAAATGCCCATCTTACCCCTCTCAAAATCAAGGGCCCACGTGCTAGTACCCTTCTCCCCCTCTCCTCTCCCTCTTCTCTCATGCGGTCAGGCCACCACCACTGGCCACATGGTGGTATCCCAACACCAGAAGAGGCAGAGCACAGAGACAAGGGAGTTGAAGGAGATGGCATTGTGGAGCGGCGGGGGAATGGCGGCGAAGAGGGCGAGCACGACGAGGAGGTCGCCGTAGCTAGCGTAGGCGGTAAGGAGGGCAGCGACGGGCTTGAGGGAGTGCGAAGTAGTCAAGCGGGGTGCAGGGCGAAGCCACGACGACCATGGAGGAGAGCGCACGAAGGGTAGCGGTGTGGTGGCCAACAGAGGTGGGGGTTGAGGCGGAGGCATGGATGCTGATGAGGTGGTGGGTAGTGGGTGGAGAGGCGAGGGGGAGTCGGGTGGTGGCTACAGATGGGAGAGAGGGGATTGGGAGTTGAGTGTGGAGGGAAGCTCAGCTTGGATATAAGTGTGTTCGTCATATCAGGTTGGATTTGAGCTCAGCAACGGTAGGAGATGCGGCAGCGTGCAGCAACCTCAGCGGTGGTGAGGAGGACGGGGCGGTGAGGTAGGGGTGGCGCTGCTGCTTGCTACACAACCTTGAGTCCCAGCCATCCCCGCCAGGGTCGTTCCTGTCATTTTGGAGGCTCTAGGGCATGACAAAAGTGAGGCTTTTCGTTCTAACATAAATATGTAACAATATCTCTTATATCAATTGCAAAAACTAAAGTTTAATATAGTAATCATTAGACAGTTCGTCACAAAATACAAAGTACTTATTGGCAATATGAGACTTAGTACATCACAAAATACAAAGTACTTATTGGCGATAATCCACTGGCACGTTAATATTGTGAATAAGTCTTATAAAACTATAACATGCTACTAAGAACAAAACAATTTAGGAGAAGACTACATTAGCTAAAGTACGCTAAGGAGGAGCCATGAGCCATCATCTATCACTTGCCGAACAAGCAAGTGAGTTATGAATAGAATGATCATAGAAAATATTTTTTTCTAACATTTCTAGATAGAAAGTCATTGATAATAGTATCAACATCAATCTGATCCAACATATCCTTCTCAATGCATAAAATGACCAGAGCATTCAACCTTTCATGTGACATTGATGACCTCAAATAGTTTTTTAACTTGTCTCTCTTAGATATAATGGATATCTTTATATAAGAAAGAAACTAATGTTACAAGAAAGTCCAAGGTTTTGTTCTAGATAGTGTAGATGTTTTGTTAGAGACATGGAGTGGTATTTAACAGATAATCAAGGAACAAAAATTCAAAAAACCGTACCATATATGCAACGGCTATATGAGGGGATTTCAAGTAGAATTGTTGCAAAATGAAGAAATTGAAGGCGAATTGGTTGGGAATCGATGAAATCGGACTCTCCTCCTACATTAATGGCTACAACAGTGGTGTTTGTTTTGGAGAAGAGAAGATCGGAAGAGGAGTGGAAAGGTCAAGGGGCGCAGGCGGTGTGCATGGTCGATTGGATCTGGTGGATGACTCACTCAATGTGTTTTCTCCATGAATATCCATGCTTGGATATTTAGGGAGCGCTCAGCGCTAGATGCACAATATGGACGAAATAGACTATTATTTGACTTTGTCAACTGACCTAATTAATTATTAATCAACTATGTTCAGTATTTAACACATATGTTGTATTAAACATGTATACATACATACATACGCTAAGGGCCTCTAGCTTTCGTGGACCCTAGGCGGTCGCCCCTACTGCCTAGGCCTAGGGCCAGCCCTGATCCCCGCCCTTCTGTGCATCAGAACAACCACCCACCTATCTCCCCTCTGCCACCGGAGTTGACCACCATCGCCTCCGGAGAGAGAAGAGGAGAGAGGGAGGTGAGGAGCGTCGCAGGGACGAGGTGAACGGAATCGTGGAGCTGAGGAGAGGGGAAGAAGAGAGAAAGGCTGTCGATGAGAAGCCATGAGAGCCTATCGGCGGGGGAGGGGGAATGAGAGAGAAGAGAGATGATAGGAGGGAGAAGAAGAGGAAGACAAAGGTATGTTTATCATTTTATAGCCCACTTAGTAACCCACGATGGAAGAGGAACGGTAGTAGCATGTAAGGAATGCGGGAAAACATTCTTGTGGCATAAAAGGACTCGTATTTTTTTTCTAGTGGTAAATTCAAAATTACATTAACTTTCAGAAATAAACAGACTTATACTTTTTTTCTAAGAAAGGATAAGCGCCCAAGTTTGAAGAGCAACCGAGGAAAAGTCCAAATACAACCTCTACACTCTTGGACCAAAGCCTGCCGTGCAGTTCGAAACCCACTTGGCCATTTGCATGCCTGCACGTTGAAATGCGGGCCCAAATTTTCGGCCGTATCCCACTACTCCTTTCCCTACCCAACATCAGCAATCCAAGCCAAACCCGTCAATGCTTAGCCGCGGAGGAAACCGGGGCCGGACGTCACCGACCGCGACGGAACATCCACCCCGAAACCCACCCCGAAACCCACCCGATCCCCCGAAAAACCGAGCAAATCGCACGCCATCAGCGCGCCCAACGCACAGCTGGGCCCCGCGCCGCGCCGCGCCACGCGGCCGTGCCATGTTACCTCACCTGCTCACCAGCCGCCACGTTCGCGTGCCGCGCGTTTTTACTCGTCTCCCACGTCCGCAGCTCGGCGCGCGGTCGCCGCCAGAGAAACCCCACCCTCCCACCTCGATCGGCTGCCCTGCCCCGTCGGTTCGAGAGCACTATATTTTAGCCCCTTCCGCTGCATCGATCTCGCCTTCTGACTCCTGCCCCCGCCGCTTTCTGTCCCCCTCGTGGTTCCATTTCGATCGCCGGTTCGGCGTCTCGGCGCGGGCGTGGGCCACGCCTCGCCGGCCTTAGAAAAGCAGCGGAGCGGCCGCGTCGCGGACGTGGACCAGTGAAGGCTTGTCGGTAGGATTAATTCTGCCGCGGCGGATGGATATAACGGCGGTGACGGTGGTGCACCACGCCGCGCTGGTGCTGGCCGCGCTCTGGGCCGCCGCGTCCGCCGGGTGGGCGCACCCGGCGCTCTTCCTCGTCGCCCTCGTCTACCTCTTCGCGGTGAGTGCCTCGGCCACTGCGTCTTGCCTCGTGATCGGTTTCCACTGTCGTTGCATTAAATTGGTTCCAGGGTGCCAAGATTCCTGGCGTCTCAATCAACTTTCACTTTTCTAATGTATGAATTAGTAATTCTGTGCGCCGATGGCTCCAGGGATTCCAGATGGAGCTGCAGTCCATGTTGGGAATTGTGGCTGTAGGAGTCTAATTTTGGGATGGTTTTCGCTTGTTACTTTTTTCTGTCTTCTTGGTTTGTTCTGAACTGAACTGCATTGTGTGCCTGATAGAAACTTCATCTTTTTGTCCTTTTTTCTTCTTCTCTTGGGGTTTGCCGGTTTGGTGCCCCTCAAGTATTAACTCATTATTTCCTCTGTTCCATCGCTGTTTTATGAAAAAATCACATTTGACTAATGGGCGTGCTGATAGCATTGATGAAAACAAGTTGCTATCATAACATCGATGGATTTTGTTTAACGTTTATCGATGGCAATATGATGCATAGAATCCAGAAGCATAGTCGATTGATACGCGCATTTGAATAAATGTCGTTGATAGCAGCACGCTAGGACCAGATATGACAGTATGCTGATGTTTGAAGTTTTATATAAACATTTGGTCAAGAATGGAGTCTGTACTTCTCCTTAATTCAGCCGAAGTCTCCAAATAAGATTACAAGCCAAGGAAAAATTTTCTTTCTCTTGGATATTTGGTTAGCTGTGTCAGCAAGGAGCTTTACTTAGAAAGAGTAACCTTATAGAGATGGTGGAACTGGTGAGAGACGTATCTAGTGATTACTGATTACATTATAGCCCCGCTTCTTAGCCATTGGAGAAGAAATTCTCTGAAAAAATAAAGAAAGTGCCAGAGAAGGTTGACTGCAGGGTAATTGATCATCAGATGAAAGTTTTGAATTCTGCCTCATTAATTCAGGAAGAAAACAAGAACATAAATCACGGCATTTCAATATAGTTTTCATTTTTTTTACTATTTTCTAGTGTTTATCTATGATCACATTCAGAACCCATTCTGGATTATTTGAAGTTTTTATCTATGATCACATTCAGAGCCCATTCTGGATTATTTGATGATCACATTCAGAGCCCATTCTGGATTATTTGAACGTCACACTGTAATCAGAGTCGCAGTCGATACATCTTAGTGGAACGGTTGTGCAAATATGGAGTAGTTAAGTTGGTTATTGGTCAATTTTTTACCTTTTTTATTAGGATAACAAGGCCTCTATTTTTTATTGTTTGAGCCCTCGGTAAAACTTTGACTACTCTGTGGATTTAGTAATTTGTTTGTTGCATCAGTTCCATGACTCGAGTAGCTTCATTATCAAAGTTCCATAAAACCTCATGTTCAGTAAAAGGCTAGTCAATTAGCATTATTATCACTGTCCCATTGAACTAGCATGATACATCTTCTGAACTTGTAGTATGTAAATATTTCGTACATCTCCTGTCATTCTGTTTCCACCTTAACTATAGTTAGTTTGATGCTTTGAAAAATTATTAACAAGTAAGTTTTGTTCAAGATGCATGTATGTGTCAAAAAAGTTGAACCAATCTCTTTACTAACGTTAGACATTCTCTTAAAAATAATGCGGTAGGTCACATTTGACTGGGGACGGCTTAACTACTCATTTGGAGCTTGTTTCTTTCTAACTTATTTTGTCCTACTGAGTTGGTGTCCACGAAGCTTGAATGGACAGACTTCTTATATCCAATTGTTTTCTATATAGGTCGAAGAGCAATCCTTTTATCTTCAGTTTTTGTCCTTGTGTTTATCCCAGGAAAATTATACTTTATCAGCAGAAATGGAATAATTACTTCTTAAAAAAATCGAATAACAATGATATATTAATATACGATGGTCCTTCTGGGTACTACGAACAGAAAAAAATGCTAAGTGAAGGTTTTTTCATGAAAAATAAGGGACTTCATAATCCATTATAGATACAGAATTCTTTGTTGAGTGTCTATTGTCCAATCACTATAGCTCATGTCAATCTTGTCCTTATTTCATGTATAGCATGAATGGCTGCTAATATGTTTTTTGTCAGGTGAATGAACGGTACACAATGAGACTTCGGAAGCGACTACAATATGAGGAAAGGAAATGTGCCAACCAAAGAAGGGTAGGCTACAATTTCTTCATGTAGTGATGTCTTTGCTATTAGCACTTTTTAAATGTAATCTTAGTCTTGCACTTATCATGTTGATCACAGAGCCTGTTTTCACTACCATCAGCTCATTTTATTTTTCGATCAGCTTCTCTCTGATGCAGAGACAGTCAGGTGGTTAAATTATGCTGTTGAGAAGATCTGGCCAGTTTGCATGGAGGGGGTTGCGTCCCAGCAGTTCCTTTTGCCCATAATCCCGTGGTTCCTAGACAAGTTCAAGCCATGGACCGCTGTAAGTTGGATTTTGGGACCACTCAGTTCTGTTACTTTTCTCATGTGCCTCCTGAAGAGCAAAGTACCTGCTAGGCGAGAGTATCTTAGTTGCTGTCAGTTTGTAACTTTATACTTCTGTTTAAAGTCCCGCATGACATACTTTTGTTTAGAGTCCAAAATCCCAAATGCTAAGAAAGTGATCTGCTGTCAGTTTGTAACTTTATGGTAAATTCTTTTGGACCAATGCTGTATACATCTACCTGATTGCAATATCTATTTCTATTACGTTTGCAGAGGAAGGCAGTGATCCAAAACCTTTACTTGGGTAGGAATCCACCGATGTTTACAGATATAAGAGTTGTTAGCCAATCAACTGATGATGACCATCTGGTGTGTAATGTGATGTCTCTATGCATACTGTCAAGATGCCTTTTATGGGTAGCTCCTCACTACATGGACTATAAAATTTCTAAGATAACATATAACGTGCCAGGTTTTGGAGATAGGAATGAACTTCCTTTCCGCAGATGATATGGATGCAAAAATGGCTGTGCAACTAAGGAAGAGATTAGGATTTGGCATTACAGCAAACATGCATATAACTGGGATGCACGTTGAAGGAAGGGTAAGCAACTAAGCATACTGAGATACATTACCTTTTGTCATCACTCCAAGTAGGAGTACTTTTGTTTAACTGGGGAACGGGAAGTACTTCATTACAATCTACACTTGAGTTCTCAGAGTTCTGTGTACGAATAAATTTTCGTTATGATTGAGCATCTGGTAGGGATGGGAGTAGCATATAATTGCGCAAAGACAAACTTGTGTAAACAAGCATAAACGTGAGATATTTCAGATTGCATTGTGCTCACTAAACATGTCTTATGCTTGTGTGTAGGTCCTGGTTGGGGTGAGGTTTCTCCAACAGTGGCCCTTTATTGGGCGTGTAAGAGTATGCTTTGTTGAGCCTCCATACTTCCAGATGACAGTGAAGCCATTATTCGGTCATGGGCTTGATGTAACTGAACTTCCAGGAATTTCTGGATGGCTTGTGAGTCTACCTATTTCGATGTCTTTTTGTTTCATGTATTGAATCGTCGTTACATTTCTTTGAGGGCACTCATTTTCCTTGATGTTTTCCACTTTGCAGGACAGGATGTTGGATGTTGCCTTCGGACAGACCCTTGTTGAGGTTAGACTTTGCAAATCATGCCTTCTCAAACAAGCATGTTCTTTATTATGTAGTTTGTAAGTTCTTGAATTAAGGGCCTTTTCCTGCATCTACTAGGTAATTATTGCAAAATAAGACTGGGTAAGAAAGAATGCGATGGATAGGGTGGGCACTAGTTGATATGTTTCCTTGGACAGTTTCTTGTACTATTTTTATACAAGCAATAAACAATAATATTTAAAAATTGTTTTTTGCAGCCTAACATGCTAGTTATTGATTTGGAGAAGTTTGCCTCAGAATCAACAGGTAATTGCCGTAAACTGATTGTCATGGTGCAACTTAGTTCCAACTTTATTAATGTATTGTTTTCTCACTTTGTTTTAGTTAGTTCTCTGACTAATTCAATCAGTTCAATATCAGTTTCAATAGGATTGTGTTATCATTATAGTCACATTCCCGTGGTATTTGATTGTGGATTAGTTTAACATAGATAATGTAGGTGCAAGGTCTTAGTGACTTGTTTTTGTGGTGAGCCAGATTTGATTTCCAGCCAGTGTAACCAGCAAAGAAAAGAGCTTTTTTTACGGCTCCCCTTGTTCACAAATAGTTGACGTTTTGGATATTGACATGGTTTGCACTATAGGACTTGGACCATCATATAAATTTCATTAATATTATGGAAGTACTTTTGACTACAGCTTGACTGGTATCATTTTCATATGGCCAATTAGGTAGTTCTATGATATACATGATGATTCTTTGGGTCATTATCCTCATTTGTGCCTGGACAACATTCTTGTGTTTGATAATCTTGATGTGAATAGATTGGATATATCATCTCCATGGCATTTCAATAATCACAGTTTAGTAAAATATAACCAGCAGTGACAATGACATGTGGGACATGGACCCATATGGCAATCAGAGAGTGAGGTTCTACAACTGACTTTTGTAGCGTTATGGAGGCTATTCAATTTTGCTGTGGGCTCTTAATGGTTCTGACATATGTTCAATATGCTGCTTTACGCTTCTGAGAATGGTCTGAAATTAATTTGGATTTATTCCTCAAATATGTCAGATGGCTGGTTTAGTGTTGATGAGAAGCCACCTATTGCACATGCCAAGGTAGAGATCTTGGAAGGGGCAGATATGAAACCCTCTGATCCAAATGGTATGTTCTTAACCACCAAGCCTGCGTTAAGACCTTTTTAGGAAAATGCCTCACTGCTAAATCTATGTGCAGGGAATCCAAATTCATACTTAGATAATTTTCAACAAAATGGTCATTATTGGATCTATGTGCAGGACTAGCAGATCCATACGTGAAAGGCCATCTCGGGCCCTACCGTTTCCAGACAAAGATCCATAAGAAAACTCTCAAACCCAAATGGATGGAGGAGTTTAAAATACCAATAACTTCATGGGAATCACTCAATCTTCTTTCTCTTCAAGTTCGAGATAAGGATCCTATCTTCGATGACACACTCGGGTTGGTATCTTTCACTCAGTTTCTCCATCCATCGCATCCCTTATAATCATTCAAATAGCAGTGTCCTAGATTCATCTTGATTATACCTCATAATTCATACTTACAAAGATTGAAAACCCTGGGATTACATGCTCTGCAAATACTCGCCATTGTAATCGCTTTAATTATTCCAAGCATGGTTAAACATTTATGTTTATTTTCATGTAGTGATTGTTCCATAAGCATCAACAAATTGAGAGGGGGACAAAGGCATGATATATGGATGGCACTAAAGAATATAAAGACAGGGAGGGTTCATATAGCTATAACTGTACTCGAAGATGAAAATGAAAAGGTGAGAACAGTGTTTAAGATTCTGAATTGTTCTTTGTCCTGGATGCCAGCCAGTTTTCAGTAACTGATCGTCGCTGTCTCGCTGAACCATGCGTGAGTTGTTCCATTTGTCTAAACACGACATTGTAGTTCCGATTGAGTGACATTATTGCTGGTATCATGTGCTCGGTGCTTGCAGGTCCCTAATGATGAAGATGATCAGTGCGGAACACCCAAGGGAGGCAAAGCTAGCACACCAAGGTCCAGCTTTTCATCCAGGACCAACAATGAGACTGAATCTTCTGAGGAATTCCGAAAGATATCTGATGAATATGAGCCAGTCGACATCGAAGGACTGGAAAAGGCTGGTGTTTGGGTACACCGACCGGGCAGCGACGTCACCACTACTTGGGAGCCCCGGAAAGGACGTGCGCGGTACCAGGACTCCAAAATACCACGAGAGAACGATGCTTGCAGTGATAGCCCTAGGTCATCGATATCAGAATCTCAGAGAAGCGACTCCAGTACTGAAGAACCATCCAATGGTAAGTCGCACCGTCACCTCCGCAGAGTCAGAAAGGGTTTGGGCAAACTAGCCGGAGCAGTGTTCCACAGGAGCCCAAAGAAAGGAAGCGACGACGAAGCTTCTCCATGCGCAACGCCTCACCCCAACATACGGCCTGTTGGAGAAAGCAGGGTATCAGTAACGTATGTCGTCGATGAAGATCCTTCCAACAACGGCACGGAGCACGGGGCAGATGACCAGCATTCCAGCCCTGAGAGGGACGAGCTGGAGAGCCCAACCAAAAGACACCGGAGGAAGAAGGCAGTGCATATGGTGAAACATGCAGGGAAAACAGCTCAAAACCTGAAAAGCATGTTCAGCAAAAAAGGCCTTGACAAGAGCAAAGAAGAATGCGGAAACGATGAGAAAGACGATCCCGACGAGACGAAGGTCGATTCTCCTGTACCCAGCAGCACCGTTGTTCACGCACCAGTCTCTGTGGCTGATGGCAAGGACAAAGCGCCGTGAAACGTATTGTGCATTTGAAGTGTCCTAGTTCTAGTCTATCCAGGTGTATGCAGAATCCAGAAACCATGTAGGTACAAGATAGTCGTCACCTGACAACGAACATAGAGGCCAGATCCTGACGTGTGCTAGGACGAGCGATGGTCGAGGACTCAAAAAGTGTTCTTGACCGATGTTTTTGTTGCGGTTATTGCTTAAGGAATAATATCTGTAAATATCCTATGTAGATACCTAAAAATGTTGTCTTTTAGCTTACACCGCCCTTTAGGAAAAAGTATGTATCTTTGAACATCCTGGTGGTGTGAATGCTGAGTCTTAGCTGAGCGAAAATTCCTTGCGGTACAATTAATTTATTCCCAGAGCTCAAGGCAGCTTTGAGATTCGTGTATTTGGTGATGCCTAAGAGATGCACTAACATATAAGCACTTGATTAGTGGATTGGAGAGAGGAATGGCATCTCAGATCTTATCTCATATTTCGTGGGGCCAGACCGGCAAATTTTGAATTTTGTCTTGCACTGATGTACAACAGTACATGCACCACAAATATTATCCAAAAAATACGTTGTGTAATCATCCAAAAAAAAAAGAACTGCATGAAAATTTCACAAAATCTCCGAACCGTCGAACATTCGTGTACAAAAATTGCAATAAAATACATATTGTACAGAGATTATATAAAACTAAAAAAACTAAAAGTGTATAGTGTACGTACAAACGATAGCGATGAGAGGACTGGTCGGGCTCCGTCGCCCGCACTGCACTGCCGTACAGTCATGGGGAGAGATGGAGAGAGGGAGTGGAGAAAGACGATATGGATAGGAGTGAAAATAGATTAAATATAGATGGATAATGTTTTTGTTATATTTGTTTTCATATTTTTTTTCTAGATGCGGATATGAAAACGAATACCCCGATAAGAATGTGGATGCGAATAGTATTGAATACAAATACGGAGTGAATACGAACCAAAATAAATACGATCACGAATATTTCTCAGAACATGAAAAGCCCTTAAATTATATGCCGAAAATTAACAAAAACATATAACTAATTTATTTGAATTAAACATTCATGAATTGTTCATATTTTCAGCAACTACATAAAACATTAACACTAGCAAGCTGCATTAATTAGTTTATCACAAACAAAACATATTAACACTTAGTATACCACATTTAGCTCATAACTCATAACTCACAAGTTAGCACACATTCATACTGAGTTCATCACAAATGTAAAACTTAGTTCACACTTAGTTCATACCTAGTTCATTCATAACATACGTAATTTAATAATACAAAGATACCATGTTAGTTCATACTTAGTTCATTCATAACATACGTAGTTCAATAATACAAAAACATCATGTCTCAAAAAATGCATAGCAGCATATCAGCAAGACAGCAACTTCTCATCATCTTCCTTTTGCACTATTCCTCTTCCAGTAGCACTGAAGAAGCCTAAATTTAAAAATGAACAATCATCTGTTCAGTTTGATACAATATCTAGATAGTTATGAGCAATGTCCAAATAGATATGTACTTGTACACAAGATAGTTATGAACAATGTCCAAAGCTAAAAGTGAACAATTTTACACTAGAATAGTAAACATGGCTTTAAGTTCAGAATATAATATCAATTATACCTTCATCAACATTTATCCCATGTTTAGAGATATCTGTGTGTCAAAAAACATCAAATTATTTTCAAATTGACCATCATCGGATGACTTTATGTTCCCTCCAAGTGAGTATGAGAATTTGCTGATAGAATCTGGGCCTGATGAAACGAACACTAACAACGATGGTTAGGAAGGTTGTTATGCTGGGAACTTCCTTGAAGGGTGTAATGAACTACCCAAAGAAGTTGAGGACAGGACACAAGAGTGATGAAAATTTGTCTGTTAGCAATGATTTGCTTTCTGCCAATGAAACTACTAGCTCTAATTTAAAACCCCCTGAAATGCATCCTGGTCTAGAGAAAGACAATACAACTTCCTTGTGAAGGATGGTGCGAAAGGAAATCAACGTATCTATGTCACCATATAAAGGGAGTGACTACAGGGCCTGTTTGGCAACGGCTGCGGCTTATGACTTTTGGCTGAAAATTTTGAATTTTGGCTGTTTACGGTACAAATTACGGAGAGACAGATATTCACTTACGATTTTGAATTGCACATTTGTTGGGCTTTTAACGTGCACATCGTTTAACTTGTAAACCCCGTCTTGAGAAAATACTCCGTTTGAAAATTAAGTACTGTAGCAAAAGCCAAAAGCCGTCAGCTTCGGAGGAAAAGAACAGGCCCACAGTCTACTCCATTTGTTAGAATTTATGTTGTTCCCATTTATTATCTTTTCTGATTTGTAGTTAGTTATAGTACAAGCAATTTTAGGAGCAAAAGACTGAAGATACTAATTTTAGTTGAATTAAATTATAAATAAAAGCATTTGATAATTGATAGTCCAACATGGTCAGTGAAATGAGAAAACATTTAGAGTACATTTTACGAACAGATGCTAGCAAATGACAGTTGAACAACAGATGCTAATTTTAGTCGAATTGAACAACATATGCTAGCAGATGGGAATTGAATACTTTAGTAGGAAAGCATTTAGACTACAATTTGCAAACTTTAAAAACTAGAAATTAAATGAGTTATGCCAATTTGGACAGTTCAAACACAGCCTTGGCCTTTAAAGGTTTAAAGGTCATTCATCCATGTCCTCCAACACATCCTCCTCCAAATCATACATATCCTCATGCTCCTGTAAGTACAAGTTGTAATGCAATGAGTATCATGTATCAAGGTCAGACAAGGTGGCATTAAATTAAGCCAAACATCTAGGTAGTTAGGTAAAAAACAACAAACCATTTGCAAGCTTGTGAAGCATTCAATGCCCTCCATATTCATCTCAGTGAGAATAGATCCACCAATACTCCACCTTCATGTCAAAAGATTAATTATGCTCAAAGATTTCCTCACATACTACACATAAACCAATCAAACACAAGTGTAGAACTCAATATTACCTTTTTGAGATGTTGTAGTCCAATCTTTGGTACAAATCAAAGCTTGCAAGATTTCAGGATCAAGGTGGTGGCGAAATGGATCAACAACACGTCCGCTAGCACTAAAAACTAACTTCGAAGCAACAATTAACACTTAAATTGCTTGAGCTTCCACCATGACAGAACATCAAATAAGATTTTGTCTTTTGTTTTCCATTCCACTAGTACTTGGTCTATGTACACTTCCAACTCAGTTTTGGTACCTTGACCTACAATGCCATGCAAGAACCTTTCAAGATCATCATCACTCTTGGTCTAACGGTTAAGAATCAATTGTTTTCACATTTATCAACTTCTTCTACACCATTGTCATGGTAAATTTTATCTGCAAAATAGTGTATCGACTTTGTCTTGTATCTAGGATCAAAAAACATGCTACAGCTAGAGCCATGTTGGACTTTTCATAATACTTATCATACTTAATTTGCATGGAATGAGCCATAGTAGATATAATAGGATCAGGGCTCTCACACCAGTCTACAATGGCAAGCTTAATCTTGCAAAAAGTATTGAAAAATAGATTTGTTGTTGGATATTTAGTGCCATAGAAGATCTTAGTAGCATCATAAAATCTCTTCAAACATGTAGATATAGTTTAGCCATAGTCCAATTTTCAGCAGTTGGTGCACATCTCACATATTTGCTTCTGTGTCAAAGAAAAAGCCTATCAAAAGCATGTTTATAGTAAACAGTTTGCTTCAACATGAGATATGTGGAGTTCCACATTAATGGAACATCCAAGGAGAGACCATTTGTCACATTCTAATGCACACTTCATAAATTCCTCATACTGCGATGCAAAGTTCTTCACAATTGCAATTATATTTCTGATATTTGCAATAGCTGGTGCAATTTGCTTCAAATCATCTTAGGCAACAAGGTTTAAAATATAATTCATGCATCTCACATGATAAGAGATACCATCACAGATCAAGGGAACTGACTTATTGAGTTTTAGTGCTACCCCCTTAGCACATACATCATTGGCCAACGCATTATCCAAAGTAAGGGTAAGCAATCTCCTATCAAGATTTCAGTCCACTACACTATCATTAAACTGTGCACACAAGTTTCTTCCCGAATGGTGCCCTTCTACATGCATAAACTTAGCAATTCTTTTCTGCATATTCTAATTGTCATCTATCCAATGTTCTAATTGTCATCTATCGAATGCACAGTGATGCACATATAACCTTTATTTTAGTTTGATGTCCACATGTCTATGGTTGTACTAAAGCGACATGCAAGTGTTTTGAAGTAACCATATAACTTCTTCTTTTCCTCTATAAAGATGTTCAATATATATTTTCTAACAGTAATGCGACTCTTAATTGGAAAACTAGGGCGCAATGACTTGATGAACTCCACAAAGTACTCATGCTTAAAAATATTAAAGGGATATTCATGCATGATAATTGCCGAATATAATTTTTTCAAACTATCAGCCTCATTATACCTATAAGTCTCAGTAGATGTAGTGTTGTTCCTTGGCACCAATGCACCAGCAGCTGGATCAAAAAGATTTGTAGCAGTGGAAGATGGTTGTGGCATCGGCAAAGCAGGAGATGTATTGCTTACACTTGCCATGCTACTTACACTTCTAAATTCC
The DNA here is from genome assembly GCA_036346245.1 of Bonia amplexicaulis. NCBI lineage: Eukaryota > Viridiplantae > Streptophyta > Magnoliopsida > Poales > Poaceae > Bonia > Bonia amplexicaulis. Next base: position 10,291,726 of record CM070738.1, on the reverse strand, counting down.
ATCATAAATCTAGCACAACATAGTGGAGGAAATACATAAGATATCAATGAGGCATGCATATTCTACAAGCTACAAAGATAGTCTGCATACAACTAACTATACTCACTATGCGATTAAGGTAATTTCCAAATGGCTTGATCATACAAGTCTTTGTCCTTAGTTGATTGCCCAGAAACCTACAAAAATGATGCATATTAGTTATAAAACATCCAACTTGGTAATCAGTATTGAACAAAGTTACAAAACATCCTAAAAGAGGAAATACAAATCTATGGAAGAAATGCTATCATATTTTGCTGTTGAACTATTTAGTTAAAGTAATTAGTACATTGTTCATGAAAATAGGAAGGCAAAGGCGACATGCAGATTCTCATGAAAAGCCATCATTCCACCGAATCCATCTTCTATATATATACTGCTTCTAACTATACTAAACAACTTGCACAAGAATTCAGTAATTTCAATACAAATTCATTTTTTCCCTCCTATAGACTACAACTATAGATGTAAACTATAATGATATTTTAAATAGGGTCACCCTGTCACTCAATACTTATGCAGTATATATCGTTGTGTGCAGCCTTATGTTCTATGTAATATTACAACAAAGAAAAAGTCATTTATGTAACTATGTGTACAATGGGGATACATGATTTTGAGATATATGCATTAATATAACAAAAATAACGCGCTGGGCATTTATTAGTTTATTACCTATACATAATACATGCACAGAATAACCAAATGAGCTATGCAACATGTGTTTAGTACAGTAACTAGTAACCACTATATTCTCAAATCTCAATAAAACCAACACTTAAGTGCTGCAACCATTGTGTAGCCATGTAAGGGAGGTACTAATTGAGAAAGTATGCTATGGTGAATTGTGATGCGCGATTAAACCTTTTCTATGTTGTCTTCTGTGAGATCGAGGAGGCCAACTAGAGGGACGGTGAATAGGTGGTCTAAAAATTCCTTTTCAATTATTACCAATTCCTATTTGTGTAAACTAAATATATAATGCAGAAACTTAAATCAAATTAGTTTAGTACAAATAAAACATAAATCAATTAAGTTCACCTAAGTGCACCAACACCCTAAAGCTATGTCAAAGTTGGCAATCCTAGGATGACAAGCAATCAATTTAATTCTATGAATGTAAATCGCTTGAACGTAGATTGAGCACAAGAAAATAAACTACAATTAACATGGTTGCTTTTTACCGTGGTGTTCTGAGACTTGCCGGCCTCCCCTAGTCCACATTAAGGTGAGCCCAAACGAATTAGACTGGCTCCGTGAATTAAGCCGAAACATCTCTATCCACCAGTGGTAGCTCTTTCCCGCTCCGGGTAGATGAGCTCTAACCTTCACAACTTCGCTGGGTCTTCTCACAACCTTCGTTGAGAAGATCACAGCGCACAACGTCTCCAACGCCATCTAAGAGTTGGCAAACTCTGTCGGGACCCAGAGCAACAACTCCGAAACCCTCTGTGTTAATCGCACAATCCTAGGAAAAGCTATTGCACACAGTGAAAACAAAGACAAATATCATGCGTAATGACAAACTTTATTTACTAATATGAGCCTGATAACCAATGTTTACAATAGCAGCGAAAGATGACAGCGGAAGATAAACAATAAGTAGCAGCCCATCCAGCCTTCCCACAAGGCGAATGACTGTAAGATGTGGCCTAGTCGCAGTCCTCACCGAAATCGTCGAATGCTTCCTCTTAAAGAGTTAAATTGAGCAACATGAGTACAAAAAGTACTCCACAAGTTACGCAAGGAGGTTTAACAGAGTTAATGCATGCATATGGAACATCAAAGGAAGGCATAATATGGTTAATTTGCATAAAAGACAACATTTGAAGTAAATATCATAAAGTAAGTGCAAAAACGGAATTTCATATAGTAAGCAAAACAACATTGTAATCAAAATAAATAACGTTAGTGCAGGTCCATCCCCTACACCAACCTATCCACGGGCATCCCACCCAGACCATCTTTTCTCAAAAACAAACTCGTATGGATTCCATCCATCCATACGGTTCTCAAAAATCTCTCATGGATTCCATCCATCCATAAGGTTTTCAAAATCTCTCATGGATTCCATCCATCCATAAGGTTTTCAAAAATCTCTCATAGATTCCATCCATCCATAAGGTTTTCATAAAACATTTTCAAAAACAAAGTCTAATCCATGAAAAACTTTACTCAGTTTGCCCATGACCGTGGGCACGGCTATCTAGGATAGGTTATACACTCTGCAGAGGTTGTACAGCTATACCCACAAGATATGATAATCTCATAATGTCGGTCACTACACGCTTCTGTAGGTGTGCGACTGAGAAGATCATAACAAGGCCTTTATAATGCAAAGCCTTCAACATGGCCAAACCAACACTGAGGTTTTACCACAACTTGAATCCACAAGTTGGAGCCCCCTCTTGAGGTTTTACAATTTTTAGGGAAGCTTGGAAAAGTGAAATAAACTCTTTTTGACTTTAAAAAAATATTGGAAAATACATTTTATGGCTTTAGGCATTGGAATAAAATTGAGATAACTCCAAATAAATCCCAGAAAAACCAAATAAAAGCCAAATGCTTTAAAATATTTAATTTGAAAATAAATTCAAAATATCTTTTACTTAATAATAGTTTCATGTTTTTTTAGTTAAATTAATTTTGACAATGCCTTTTTAAAAGCTAAAACAGGCAGATGAAATCTCTAAACTTTAAGCAATCAAAGAACACTTGTTTTTATTTTAAATTAAATTAATTTAATAATAATTTTTTTACTGAAAATTTTTGAAATAAATAGCTGGGCTGTTACAAACTCCAATAGTAATAAGTTAAGCCCCTCGCTTGACTCTCACCATGTGCAATGAATGCACAAAATCAAATGGATATGCAATCCAACTCTAGATGCAACACATGCAATCTAGATACCACTCTCCTTGCTCACGAGATGCAACACATGCACAATTGAGAGGAGAGGCTCACACTAGCTCAAAGGAATCAAAATGGGTCAAACAACAATATCTCCAACTAGCCACAAGGGAGTATTTATACCCCACACAAGAAAACTAGCCGTTGGAGCCAAACCCTTGAAAATTCGAGAAATCGGAAGTACCACAAGCAAAATATCGGTACTTCCGCTCCCCTCGCAACGGTCAGAAAACTAGTCGTTACTCAACAAATCCAATCGTTTCACTGTTCATTTTCTGGTACTTCCGATCATCAGAAGTATCGCTCCACACATACAAAACTACCGCTCTCGCAGGGAGGAGAAGACTACCACACAAGTGTCTCTCTGGAAAAAACGTACAGCAGGATTTTTCAGAACTTCCAATGTTTGGTAGTACCAACTTTTGGTAGTACTACGCAACACATGCCGGTAGTACCGCAAGCCGAACGGACTGCTCACACAGAGCCGATTGGGCCACGTCCGATAGTACCGCGCAACACATGATGGCACTTCCCATCTTCGGTAGTACCGCGCAACACATACCGGTAGTTCCGATCTTCGGTAGTACCGCGCAACACACGCCGGTAGTTCCGATTATCCTAACAAGTGCATATACTTCAACAAATCTTGCAAAATACATTTGCTAGTATCATGCATACAAGGATCAACCATGAGTCCAAACAAGATGCAACACACATTTGTACACTTTTGAAATCATGACATAAGGTATAGATATATGGACTCATCACGTTTGCAAAACACATTCGTAAACCTAAGTCACATGCTAAAAGGATTATATATGAGCTTCAGCCATTTGTAAATACATTTGCAAATATAAGCCTTACACCATAAAGAGTAAGAAACATGGATTTCAAACACTTACAAAACACATTTGTAATGTATAGTCCCATGTTACAAGGATTTAACACATGAGCTTCAACTATTTGTAAAACATATTTGCAAATACAAGCCTCATGCCAATGAGAGCTAGAAGAGGTAAGGTTGACCTATCAACATATGATGAGACTCAAGCTAGTAGACATAACCCCTCTTAAAAGTACGATAACACATACTAGCAATCCGGTCTTCCAGCCAAACACCAAGACCGGTAAAAGACTAGAAATATATCTTTAGCCCTAGCTAGTCATACCTTTACCTTGAAAAACCTCTTGAAGCTTGATGACGCACATCTTCACTTCAAGTCCGGGTCAATGTCACTTGAACTCCATCAACACATGGTGCATCTTCTCTTGACTTAATGATCAACACATGATCATCTCCTCTTGGACATGCATCAACTCATGATGCATCATTCACTTGAACTTCATCAACACATGATGAGTCTTCACTTGACTTGATGATCAACACATAATCATCTTCTCTTGATGGCCTTCAACTCATGAAGCCATCTTCCATTTCGTATCTTGACTTGATAATCTTCAACACATGAAGTCATCCCAATTCATCTTCATTTGTGGAATCTAACCTATTCATCCAACTCATAGAAAATGTTAGTCCAGAAAAATAATTACCATCAATTACCAAAACTTCATCATTAACTCATAATGGAGTGTCTAGATTCCACAATCTTTTCTTTTTGGTAATTCATGACAATCTCAACAAATAATGAAATGAACATTGATTTACAAATATACAACATGTACACAACACTTGCATACTCTACAATAAGCTTCTTAAGCAATTAACTCATTTTGATTGCGAGTGTTTATCTTTGAGATTAATTACCAGGAAAACTTATACATCCGGTTGTCATTAATCATCCAACCATTAACCTATAATGGAGGAATTAGATGACAACCCGATTATAAATATATGTGAACTACATAAGCTATGAATACTCAAGGGATATATTTGAAAGTAAGTGTCGGGACCCGGAGCAACAACTCGAGAACCCTCTGTGTTAATCGCACTATCCCAGGAAAAGCTAGTGCACACAGATTCACAGCGATGTATATCTCACACACAACCATAAATTACTATAGCAAAGGGGTGAGCTTTAAAGCCAAAGTTTACAATAGAGCAAAACACAAAGATAGACAGCGGAAACATAAAGTAGTAGCAGCCCATCTAGCCTTCCCCACAAGGCGAATTGACTGTAAGACGCGACCTAATCGTAGTCCTCACCGTAATCGTCGAAAGCTTCCTCTGGAAAGAGTTAGATATAGCAACATGAGTACAAACGTACTCCACAAGTTACACCAGGAATTTAACAGAATAATGCATGCATAGGGTAAATGTCAAAGAAAGGTCTAATATGGTTGATTTGCATGAAAAGCAATATTCAAAGTAAACATCATAATTATGACAAAAGCCAAAGTTGAAATAGTAATTAGAAATAGAATTTAACAAGTTAATAACGTTAGTGAAGCTTCAACCAACACTAACATATTCTCGGGTATCCTACCCGGACCAATTTTACAAAAGATAACCAGATTTTCCATAAACAAGATTTTAAATAAAACCAAAGTCTAATCTGTGAAAAACCCTACTCAGCATGTCCATGACCGCGGACACGGCTATCCAGGATAGTTTATTACTCTGCAGAGGTGTACAACTTTACCCACAAGACATTTTCTCTCATTTTGCCACGCGATTAACACACTGCCTTAGATGTGTGGCTGAGAGTTCATGACAAAGCCTTTACAATGCTTAGTTGTCAACTAGATAACGCCGCCACTAAGGTTTCGCTACAACATGAATCCACATGTTGGAGCCCTCTCTTGTGCCAGGTGAGACTTCCCGTGGCATCACCACGCTCACATTCAACCTTTAGCGATAACTAGTTGGAACTTCGCAAATTAGTTGGCTAGGTCCGTCCCATACCGGACTTGTGGTAGTACGATGTGACTTTGTAAAAGTAGCTCACAGACTGGTCCTTAACTTAACTTAGGCCATACCTCAAACCCATGTGCCTGGCAATCCACATCGAGTCTTCCGACTACGACACATGCCAGCACGCACCCACTATCTTACCATTGCCTAAGTCTAAACCAGTTTTACATTTTATTTGGAAATATTTTATAAACAATTCTGACTTTCCAAAGTCAAGAATCTAGTTTTTAAGTCTATCATTTTATGTGAAGGAAACTTCCCAAACTTAGAATAATTAAGCATGGCTAAGCAATTGTTTAAAATTTCTAGTTAGTAGTATTAAACTAACTAGGTTTTTATCTAAGGTTGACAAGGCATGATAGTTCAATGTCAAATTTGGTTTTACAAGGAATTTTGGGTTTAACTATGAATTAAACTGAATTTGAAACTAAATTTCTATAAAAGTAAGCATGCATAATAATTCAAAATTCAACATAAATAAATTTAAAATACTGGGTTCAATATGGTCAAGGGTGTAACTTGCCTTGCTGCTCGTCGTCAAACTCTTCGCCGAAATCGTTCTCTTCCGAAACCTCGTATTCTACACGTGAAGAACCAAAAAGAATTCAAATAAAATTCAAATAAAATTCAAAAATTTGAAAAAGGCTTAGAAATGGATAGTTTAGATTTTTAGAAAAATTTAGAAATTTGAATGGTTCAATTTGGAGTTAAAATGAGCAAATACTAGCCATTGGAAGTTCAAAAAAAGAAAATAGAAAAAGACAAATTATCTGATTTATTTTTATACTGAAAAAGCTTATTTATGACGTCATCAGAAATTAAATAATTAATTAAATAAAAAGATGACGTGGCTCCCGTGGGCGACGGTGCTCCGGCGGCGGGGAGGAGAAGCCGAGGTGGGGAGGAGAGGCGGCGGGGTGGAGCGGTGCCGAATGAGGCTCCCATCGGGGCTTTTTATAGGGGAGGGGCGGTGGCGAGGCTCGCCGGACTTCCCGGGGAGGAAGCCGGTTCGGCCGAGTGTGAACGCGGTAGCGGCATTAAAGGCGGCGGCTGGTTGCGGTGTGGGGAGGCCCGAGGCGACATTTTTCGGGGAGCGGCTACCAAGACCTGGCTTCGGGTGGCGCATTTATGGCGCACGGCCGGCGGCTTGGGAAGGCGCGTGGAAGAGCGAGGCGGTGCCAAAACGGCCGGCGAGGGGCGGCGGCGAGGTGGGGTGGCCAAGGGCGGTGCTCGGGAGGTGGGGCGGCCGGAGAAAAGAAGGTAAGCGGCGGCAATGGCGGACGGCCGGAAGAGAGGAGAGAGAGAAAGAAAAGAAGAAGAAGAAAGGAGGAAGAAGAAGGTGATGACGGGTGGGCCCCACATGTCGGTGAGAGAGGAGGAAAGAGGAAGGAGTGGGCGGCCAGATTTGCGACACGTGGCGCCTTCTCGTCCATCCGATTTAAGTGATGATGGGTGGCTTAGATTTAATCAGAAAAAGATAGATTTAATCTCGGTGCGACACGTGTCAGCACGAGAATAATCCAGATTTAAATTCAGATTTAATTTTTCAGAAAAGGCAAGAAAATTTATAAATATTTTAGAAAATACCAAATAATGTTTAACAATTCCAGAAAAACTATAGAAAATTCCTGGAGATGTTTTATACTTAGGAAAAATATTTTTAATTTCTTTTTGGCCTTTTAAAATTTTATAAAAATATCTTTTGGCTTCCAAAATTGATTTTTAATTCTAAAAAATTCCCAGAAATTTTATGAAGTTTAGGGAAGCTTAGAAAATCAAAATAAACTCTTTTTATAAATAGCAAAATGTTTAAAATTACTTTTTCTTCCTTTAGGCTTTAGGATAAATACCAGATGAAATCGAATAAATCCCAGAAAATTTAAATAAAAGCAAATAAGTAATTTTGGGATGTTACAGTAAGGATCCTTAGTATGTGGAAAGTTGAACATAGATCAATACTAATAAAACCATAAAATATAGATTGAGCTCCCCTAAATGTGTGCATACAAGAATGTATAATGGAAACATATGTATATATTCAAGTTAAACTTTCAGTGGAGTTTAATTTATATTTTAGATCCAAGGAATACACTAAGTTATAAGAATATGAATATCGAATGTATACCTTTATGATTTCACTTTTTCATCAAAATGAGACAAAAGCAATATCATAATCAATAAACAAGTTAGTCTCACAATTTCATTTGTCATTATATCCAAAATCATTTGTCATTAATTTCATCCAAAATGAGACTAGGCAATATTATAACTAATAAACATATTAGTCTCACAATTGCATTTGTCATTATCACCAAAACTAACTTAATAGATCTTGAACTTACATCTTCCTGCATTGCTACGCATACGATCCAACAAATTTACAACTAGCTGAAGGTGGCTTCAATCATGGGAAAACCCTTTTGGTTTGGTGTTTGGATACCAAATCAACATAAATTGTCATTATCACAAACGCTTAAGTGGGTGCATCTAAATTCATCTGGAGTGACATACCGGTGAGCAGTGAGGTGGCCGGCGGTGAGGGGAGGTGGCGACGAGGTGGATCCGACGGAGGCACAGGGTCGTGAGGGGGAGCTGGCTAAGGCGCAAGGTAGGGGAGCCCGTGAAGGTAGGCGAGATCGTGAGATGCCATAGCCCACTAGACAGCTGATGGAGGCAGGCGAGATGGTCACCGATGCAAGCGGGTGAGATTCGGTAGATAGCTTGTGGGTGTGGCCTATGGCCTATGGGGGGATTCGATAGATGGCAGTCAGCAGACGGCAAGGAACCCTAATGGAAGCTTATGGCAGTGATGGACTGATGGGCCGTCGGCTGGCTTGGGCTGGACGCTTGGCTATTGGGTAATGTTGGGCTAAAATCTTGGATATCCAGCTCTGTATTATCCAGAGAATCCATATTCATATTCGACAGATACCAGGCTTACTATATTCATATTCGTTTCTGACAAAAAAATCTGTATTTATTTCCGATATGAGAATTATCTAAAGAAAATCCAATCCGAGACAATCCGTATCCATTTTCATTTGGATCGATCGAAAACTATCCAATTCGTTTTCACCCTACATATGGATGCTAGAAAGAAAACTTGGTCATGACCGGTTTCTTTCTTAAAAATGGGTAACACTCGTTATTCAAAAGTCAAAACTTAGATTTTAATAACGGCTAGTAAGATTCACATACGTTGCAATGAAATTCAAAAAGAGGGTGATACATATAATCAGATAAGATCCTAAACTGTATAATAAATATCAATTTCCTTTCACACACATATCAAGCGAAATATTTCTCTGTAGGCTAGTAAATAAATCAAATTGTAAACAAAAGCTTTATGTTTTTTAGACAAACAAAGGGTTTACATAGTCCAACAAGAACACCAACAATACATCTTTTGGTAGTAAATAAGATATCTACGATGTAAGAATCTTTGCAGACAACATTCTTGGTAAATGTCCTAGTGGAATTGAAGCTCGTGTTATTTTCCGGTGCACCAAGTATTTTTAAGACTGCTCCCAATAGCAGCTCACGAGAGCGCAACGTAGAGTTGCCCATGGGAGAAAGCTGGATTGGGGAGGTAGACACCCACAGTTAGGATAGTTTGCCCCTGTGTCTTATCGATTATTATATCAATGCATTTCTCAAAAAAGTCCTTCAAATCTTCTATCAAGTATATTTAGCTACTGCCTATTCACAAAATAAATGACATAGTCACAATGATTCAGATTCCGCAAAGAAGGTGCAAGAAGGATCATCCACATGCTGACGTTTACTTTTGATTATCGCTTTGAACAATTTATTATTGACCATCAAGAAAAGGAATAAATATACTTTATTACGAGGGGAAATTAACTTAGGCCATGTTCCAAACAGCCGATGGCTTCTGGCTTTCAGAAGCCAAAAGCCATTTAAAATGCATTGGTTTTTTAATGTAGCTTTTTTCTCTTTTTTTCTTTCTTACTTTTTCCTTTGCATTATGTGTAGAGATATAACGGTGTTTTTATTTTTTTCCTATTTTTCTTTATTTTTCTTTTTGAATAACTCAGAAAAGGTTAACAACTGCTATAGTGTCATTTCAACCAAAAGTCACAACCAAAAGCCAACCATCACAACACTTTAGAGCAAGGCCTTAATCCAATTCGATAGTGCATTATGCTAATTTAGTATAGTCTATATTTTTCAAAAAAACAAACTTCCACAATACTTAAATCATCGTACAGAAAAACAAAAGGCCAACATCATGACATTTAAGTTTTGTATATCAATAATAAAGTGAATACGCAATTTGCAAGTTAGAATCTCATGGGGCATATAGGGAGGAGGGACTAAAATGCTAAACATATCCACAAAATGTGACAATGCTCCCAAATGAAAATATATCATATGCAACTTTAGAAAACATTTTGATTTTCAAATAAGCAGATGAAATTATATATCACCACCTATCCCCAAAAGGTTTTTCCCCCGAATCACCATACAAATCAAATTCAATCGTTAAACACATACATGTCGCTTATAATTTATTGTGCACACATTTTTCAAGCTAGAGACAGCGTTAAAAATATGTTTAAAATGTAAAATTAAAATCAACCATCACTAACATGCAAACCCCATTGTAAATGTTCAATATTAGTAGGTAGTTGAAATAACATGTTTCATTATTTATGTGGAACCATGTTGAGAATATCAATGGTTCGTTTGTATCAAATAATTAGCAATCATGTCGAGTTGAATTTGAATTTGCAAAAGTTTACAAATTTTCATATTTGCTATCAGTTTGGCAGCGGTCTGACGGGCCTACAGAGGTGGTCTAACCAATGTGCATGTGCGGTCTGACCGACCATGTAATGGGGGTCTACCAAACACGCACAGCGGCCTGACTGTCTGTGTAACAGTGGTCTAACCGGTGTCCGGTGTGGCCAAATTTTGGGGCGATTGGACCACCGATATGGTGCAACCAGTTTTAGTTGACATCTGGTTTTTTCCAAAGTGCACGAGAGAAATAGGAGCGGTCTGACTAGCCAATAGCTGGTGGTCGGACCGGGGTTGGTCGAGCAGTTAGACCGACATGGTTATCGTAGTCTGATCGGCTCCCCTATTATTGAGGTTTTACCAGTTTGACAGACGTTATCCAATTGGCCAGTCAATGGCAGTCAAATCGGTTGTGTTTGAAGGTATATAAGAGGTTGTGGGAATTGGTCATGGGTTGAGTTTTGGAGTTCTAGGTCATTACATTCATGGTGCATGAATCATGTTTAGACTAACATGGGGTCAAGTTGTGAAGAACTTATGCCTGAAAATAATTTCTTGGTCTTTGATGTGCAGGGAGGCCTGGAGGCAATCATGGTCGATGGCGTGGATTGGGACTAGGCTCGGGGATGAGTTGAGGTACGGTCAAGGTAGCCGAGCGGGATGGTTAGGCTCAACCAAGGAACAGGAAAGGCTAGGGATGTTGAAGGGAAGGTTCGAGCAAAGGTTTATCGAATATTATGGTTGGTGCAAGTGAGACATGGTCAGGGGAACCGATATGGAGAGATTTGTCAATGTGTGAGCTATTGGTGAACCTAGATGTTGCAAGCATGGATATTTCTTACAAGGAGGAGATGACCATGGACTGATTTCTAGTACTGGGTTCAGGGGTGTGGTCAAACCACCCCCAGGTGACCGGAGTCTGGTAAAACCGGTCGTCTCCAGCAATCAGACCATTTGAATGATTGAACCGCTTCCTCATAGCGGTCAAACCATCCCTGAGGAGTTGAACTCCATTTGCTTCTACACTTTTGTGAGTGCTTTGTTGGTGGATGAAAGTTTTGGAATGTTTTTGGGAGGTTGAATTTGACGGCATCATTCAAACCCCTCTAATTGCAATATCAGGTCCAACAAGTAATATCAGAGTCCAATTAACTCCTCTTGATATATCTTAACTGGTGTAAGAGCAATGGCATCGAATCAGTATTCCACCAAGCCACCGGTCTTTGAGGGTGTTGACTATCACTATTGGATGGCTCAGATGGTAGACTACATTCAAGCCCAAGGACAACCAATTTGGGAGAAAATTATGAGAGCTTATGTCGTGTCACTCGATGACTAGATCACTTCAAAAAATACTATGGATGTGGAGACAAATAACAAGGCATGTAACTTCTTGATTCAGGAGCTTATTAGATCTGAGTTTGATCGAGTATCTCACTTGACATCTACTCACGAGATCTGGTGGACCCTCGTTGATTTCCATGAGGGATCCACAGTGATCAATAAAGTGAGATAGAATCAATTTAAGAAGGAGTACTCTAAGTTTGAACAAAGACCCGATAAATCATTGGATGAGTTATTTTCTAGGTTCACCAAGATTCTCAATAACTTGTGTGTAGTTGATTTGACTTACTCTGAGTCTAAGAATGCACGCCAAGTTCTTAGTTTCTTATATATGAAAGTTTAGGGGATGAAGATTACATCTATCAATGACAACACTGTCATGAGTAAGTTTACCACAGATAAGCTTTGCTCGAGGTTGAAGATGCATGAGGTTGATTTGATCTCTTATCTCCCAATGACAGAGTTGATTGCTCTTGTGATTGACACTGTAAAGAATGGGTCTAATTGTTTGTTGCATTTTGGCTCTTCTGGATTTTCCTTGTCTGTTTTGCATGAGTTAAATGGTGAGCATCTTGAGAAGCTACCCGAGGAAGACTTAGCTCTCATATCTATCAAATTCACAAAAGCCTATCACAATGTGAGGAATAGGAAGAGAGAAGGTCCCTTCTTCTGCTTTGAGTGTGGTGAGCAAAACCACATTTAGGCAAATTGCCCCAAGCTGAAAGACAAGGAGGGAAAGGAGTACCACAAGTCTCCTTGAGCTCACGATGGCATGAAGAAGAAGCCCAACTACCACAAGTTCGTCACCTGTGAGCTTACCTTTATTAAGACTGTCGACATGAGCAACGTGGACTCGGGGACCGGTGACGACAAGGAAGACAGCAAGAAGAAGAAGGATTTCTCAGACTTCACCGGTATGTGCTTCATGGCACTCGAGGACACCACCGAGGGCAACACCAAGGAAGCATCCAACGATGGTTCCATCTACAATGATCTGGATGAGATATGCCCTTCTACCGACGATATGAAGTGTGTGATCATTCACTATGGTAGGGAACTTAAGAAGTGTAAGAAAATTGAGAATTAGGATTGTGCAATTAAAAGCTTGAATGAAGAACTTGCTAAGCTAAGATCATTAATTCTTGATAAAGAAAATTGTGATTCTTGCCTTATTTTACACTCTGAGTTGGATAACCTTAGGACTACATATTCTTCTGTTATTAACCAACTCATAGATGCTAAGGATGAGCTAGTGTAACATTCCAAAAAATTTCCTTTTTGCTTTAATTATTTTTCTGGGATTTATTTCTTTTTTTCTGGATTTTATTTTAAAGCATAAAAACAAGAAAGTATGTTTTAAATATTTTCTTAAAGCTAAAAAGTATTTATTTTGGTTTTCTAGGCCTCCCTAAATTTTATGGAATTTTTGAGAATTTTCTGGAAATTAAAATCAATTTTTGATGCCAAAAGATACTTTTATAAAGTGTTAAAATGGTCAAAATAAATTAAAAATATTTTTCTTAAGTATAAAGAATCCCCAAGGAGTTTCTGTAATTTTTATAGAATTTTTAAATATTATTTGCTATTTTTAAAGCGTTTAAGAAACCTCCTCCTATTTTCCAAAAATAAAATCCGAATTTAAAACCCGGATTAATCCGGTGGTGACAAGTGTCGCACCAGGATTAAATCTTACCCCTTCACTCATTTAATCCCAGCCCCTCATCATCACTTAAATCGGATGGCCGAGATCTTGCCACGTGTCGAAATCTGGGCCGTCCATCTTTTTCACTCACTCTCTCTCTCTCTCACTTACTAGTGGGTCCCACATGTTATCCCTAACCTCATCATCTTCTTCATTTTGCCTCTCTCTCCTTCTTCTCTTTGGCCGAATAGAGTAGCCGCC